>OW119928.1:13424211-18224211 GCA_933210815.1 Meta bourneti | reverse complement strand
GAAAAACACAATCCACGCTCTTACATTTAGGAATACATGCTTCTTTTTTCATTTTCTGTTGTAATTCATAAATATATGGGGGTAGAATACACTGACCTTAAACTTTGTTCGTTACTGCTGCAAGTATTTCAATCGGACTGCAAAGTTTATTTTCATCGTTTTTTAATGAAACTTGGAATTTTTTTCCCCGAATGCACTAGTTAAAATTATTTTTTCCTTTTCAGTTTTTGATTCGGAAATAAAATTTGAATTGAAAACTGGGATTTGAGCTCCAGAATCGATTAGGCTTTTCAGTTCTCGATTATCTACTAGAATGTTTACATATTGAAGAGAGTTCATAGGAACATTTATTTTTCTTTTCTCCGGGTGTTCCAATCGTATTTCAGCAGTTAATATTTCATCTTCTGGTTTGTTTTCTTTCTTTCTGATATTTGTTGATCTGCTCTTTCTTTTAGGACCATTTCTTGAGAAGTGCGATAAACCACATATGTAGCATTCCTTTGAAGTTGCATTTCTTGTGCTTTGGTAATCTTCTTGTCTTGAATCGATGTTCTGATGTGAGGGGGTGCATATTTCCGGTCTATGGAACATTTCGTTTCTTCTCTGTTGTAATTAAAATTCTAATGTTTAAACGTGTTCGTTTGATTCTCCTTCCAAAATGTTTCCTTCACTTTTTTGTTTACGCAAATTCGAACATTTTCGTAAACATCTAGTTTATTTGCAATTCTGGTATTTTGAATCGAGACCATTCGTCGGTGATCACGGATTTCCGGTGGCACTTTACGCTTAATCTGATTAGTAATAATTAAATTAGACAGTTCTTCAAAAGTCTTTACATCCAGTCTTCTTATCCATTCTTGATAATAATTTTTAAGTTCATAGGCGAAGTCGCACCACGTAATTTCGGATCTCTTGTAGTGTTTCGTAAACAATTGGCGGAATCTTTCGGGAGTAAGTTTATATTTTTTTAGTATGCGTTCTTTCACTTTTTCATAATCATCCGTCATTTCGTTTTCTCTGCCAATTATTTGCGCAACGTCATAGGGTAGGAATCCCATTAGATATGACACCCAATTTTTTTCGTTAGATTTGGGATCATACTTTTGTAAATACTTTGCAAGTCAAACTTCGGCTTCATGTTTACATCAGTTTCCCTTGTCGACTTTCAGACCCATTCTTCAATCTTTCGTTTCCTAGACGCATCTTCTGCAACTCAAATTCCATTTCTTCTTTCCTTCGTATTTCTTCAACTTCTAATTCTTCTTTTCTCCTTTCTTCTATAATAGTATTTAAGAGTTCCTTCACGAACGGTTCGTCATAATTTTTATTTTCGGTTATAACTTTCTTTAGCCCAATTACAACCATGTTTTCGGTATTCGATATCCCCATTTCGGTAGCCAACAGTCTTAAGATCTTTTCTTGCTTTCGCCAAGAACGCCATAATGGGATCACGAAACGAAAATGTTCCATTTAAAACGAAAGTTCCACAATAAAGTTCCGAAATGCAAATTCAAAATTCACCTTGAAGCATTTCAACAAAAAAATCTTTACTCCATTCTTCAATGTTCTTTAAAAATTAGTATTTATCAGGAAACAAATATAAAAGTTCACAACAAAGAGCAGGACTCACCATGAAAACCGAAAGCATATTTCCTCATTAAAATCCTGTCGACTGAGCCAATGTCGTATCTGGTTCTATTTTAATGAGTTGTCTGTAAAATCCCAGGCAATGAAGACAGCACATTTATTATATAACGAAATTGACAAAATATTTACAAAGGAGCGTCCTATACGAATACTCCATAAGAATTTTAGTTCTATATATTTTTCCAATCAGAATAACACAATCTGATGGAGCTTTGAGCGCCATCTGTAGGTTGATTGAATCATTAATATGACAGTGTTGTCCTCGGATCTTTACCTTCGGGTTTGATCCCGGACCGTCACTAATAGCCCGTTGTGTTGCTCCAGTGCGACGTTAATTAGAATACCTACCTATCTGCGAATTAATAGGACTGCGTTTAGGTCAAGGTAAACGCACGCACCTACGTACTTGAATTAACGTCGCACTGGAGCAACACAAAGGGCTATGGGCAACGGTCCAGGATCAATCCCGAAGGGAAAGATCAAGGACAACGCCTCGTCATTTTGAATCAGTCAGACGACGAGGACAAAACCTGACACCCCATTCTTCGAGCTTCCACACCACACCAACATAAAGCCACAGATTTAACGTGCCACAGATTTAACGTGCACCAGCCCCGTGTACATAAGTCTTTGGGTGGACCTAGTTTCGAACTCGAAACAATCCTCTTCTCTCCCAACCTGGCTAAGTAGAAAAAATTACGTGTTGTTCCCTTGGGGGTTGATCCGGGACCGTCGCCAGTAGCCCGTGTTTTGCTCCAGTGCGACGTTAATTAAAATACCCCCTACCTACCTACACAACCGGTCTACTAATTCAGGTATGATCCCGGACCGTCGCTAATAGCCTGTTGTATTGCTCCAATGCGGTGTTAATTAAAAATACATATCCAACTGGCACCGGTATTTCGCACCGGTGCAACACATGGGGCTAGGCGAATGTCCGGGATCAATCCCGAAGGGAAAGATCGAAGACAAAGCCTTTTACTTTTGAATCACGATCAGATGATGAGGTGAAAACCTGAACAGTCATCCCTCTCTCCAAGCAGCCACACCGTGGTTCAAAATTACGTGGTGTTGTCCTCGGATCTTTCCCTTTGGGATTGATCCCGGACCGTCACCAATAGCCCATTGTGTTGCTCCAGTGTGACGTTAATTGAAATACCCCAACCCCCCAAGCAGCCACACCGCGCCAATTTAGAGTTTGTCACGTGATTTCTCAAAGTCCGGGATCATTGGCGTCATCAAAACAAATGATAAGAGCCAATTGAAATTTTGTTACGCTTCAGAATAATGCCAAATGTGTGGTAGACAGCTTTTTTCATGAAGCCACGAAAAAAAAGTAAAGAAATAGAAAACTTCAAAACGCATGAAATGTTTGATCTATTTCTAAAAAAGAGTTATTAACAATTAAAACAACACACTCATTTATTGTTTCCATTAAATTAAAATCGTGTAGATTATGGGGAAAAAGGAACGGGACTATTTTCACTGCGGAAGCTTACACCTTCGAAAACCATAACAGAATATTCTCTCTCTAAATGATCAGACGATCTTTTTTAGATTTGAGTTTTCGATGACTACTGCGAAGCAACTGTTGACAACGAAAATTGCATATTCTGTCTACTTTAAGAAAACATTTTCGCAAGTCTTGATTCGTTTCCATGGAATCTATAGACGAGATAGAGCTTTTCGCCGAAGAGGTTTTCGGTTTTGTGTTAAGCGAATGCTGTTACCACCGCTATTGCAGAAATCTCGGGGAAGACGACTCTCACTCCCTGTTCACGAATTCGATCCGTATGGCTGTTCGTTACTACCTTCAAAAAAATGAAGAGGAGGTGAAGAACATATTCAACACGTTGCTGGGACACGGCAACTTGAATGCTCGTTTTCTGGAGTTTACCAGGAACATTACCAAAGAGTTCTTCCTGAGGGGCTACACACCACAAGAGTTTGTCCAGTTCTGCACCATCATGTCTAGGTTGGCGGTTCTGTGTTACATTAATAATTTCCGAGAAAGTATGCCATACGCCATCAAATCTATAGTGGATGTCATTAAACTGTTTATGAAAACTGGTGAGTTTACCTCTGACACTTGGACACAGTTAAAGAGAGAAATTTTAATTCTGTAACGTAATGTTTCGCGATTCACATTGATCGTTTACTCAGAAGTTACATACTGATTTAAGGCTTTGGAGTAACTCGGATCTAGAATAATACAGCTTTTATGAAATCACTTGGATCTAGAACAACTTTTACGAAATAACTCGGATCTAGAACACAGAACAGCTACCAAATAACTCGTATATAGAACAGAACTGTTTCTTAATAACTTGGATCTAGGACAAAGAACTGTTACCGAATAACTCGGATCTTGAACAACAAAGAACTGTTATCGAATAATTTGAATCTAGAAAGAACTGCTACACAGAATAATTCGGATCTAGAACAACGCAGAAATGACTGATACAGGGCTACTACGGAATAGCAATCGGTTTAGAATGGATTCGTCCAACAAGTTACTTACGGTGTCTACATAAAAAGACGTGAAAATTAGTTTTACAATCATTTTGTTTTTATAACGTCTGGTATTAAATATTACATGTGTTTTATGATAGACGGAGTTTTGAATTTGCTCTATTTGTATTTCATCAATTGTGGATGCATTTCATCTTTTAAGTTATTTTATATCCTACGTTTGTCTCTATTATCTAATGTGTGCCTTTCAATGCATATATTCGAAAACAAAGGTAACTGAATACATACTGTTCCATTCTATAGCCTCTATTTTGTTAAAAATAGCAAACATGATAATCAAGTCTTCATAAAGTATGCTTTGCTTAGAAACTTAAATTCATAACATTACGTTAATAAATTTTAGATTGCTCTTGTGAAAGATCTCTCAATTGCCACATGCGTTTTAAACTTTAAATTGTTGATATCGGAAATAGGTAAATAATACCAACATATCTACTATTTAAGATGCATTGAACTTCATGGCCTTGGTAGAACAATGGTACAGCTCCAGTATGAAGACTTGTGGTAACGCATTCGGCGCGTTTTTTTTGCAGCCAAAAATGTCGCCAAGGAAGAATGTTTGTAAACACGCCTTTTTAGGCTTAGTACACGAATGTAGTAAAATTGTCTTCGGACTCTAATTTTAAGATTAGCGAAAAATAATTAAAAAATATCTAATTAAAGAATACAAATTTTAATTTGTATGAAAAACTGAAATTTCCTTAGTTTTTCACCTATTTTATGCTTCTAATCAATATATCACAAATTTATTTAAAAAAGCTAAATAAAATTGAAAATCGGTTTACGAAAAATCCGATTTGATCAACCGCAATTCCTTGAGTAAATAAAACAAGCAATGAGCAACTCCCTCATTACCCTAAGGTGAGCGAAAGAACCCCTACCCTCAAACTTTTCTAAAAACCAGGCATGGTTAAAGATTGAGGATGGGAAAAACTTTTAGGCGAACAGTGCTTTGCTGTTCCGTTCTTTTTCAAAGAACTGTTCTTTAATCTGCTGTTCATGTTCTCAAATGTCTACTCGAAATGTGTAAGCCCTGTTCCTCCTCCTAGACTATGACGCCAGCAGTTTTTGCGAGACAGACAGGAACCGAATTTTGTTGACATCTTTGTAGGCATGCATATATAAACAAAATACAAATGACTCTTCTAACTTTTATATTGGTGAGATTTTCTTTAGTTTTGACAGGAAGAAAACGAAAGATAAAATAATTCGGAGTCTTCGTATTAATCGATTGATTTTTTATGGCGCAAGGAGCAAATCTGTCCACGCTGCACCAAACTATGAGTAATTACGAAAAGAAAATCAGAATATATATCCGTAAATTTTAAATAGTTCTTGCAAACCGAAACGTTTCAATTTTCTCCAATGGCAACTAATAATGTTCCACATCTGAACCATCGCAAGTACGTTTTCCCAAACAGATATGAGGTGCCTAGGACAAAACAAATTCGCAAACGAAAGTAACTTTTTAGGTTTTAATGTCATTTTTAAGTCAACAAAACGACGGTCCGTGATCCGAAGACAACATGTAATTTCGAATCATGTTATGCAGTAGGGAGTTGCCCTTTAAACGATTATAAACACTTAAAAAATGCATACCGTGATTACCACTTGAAAAGAAAAATTAGTTTGTCAAAAAACAGTATAATCTATTTAAAACATGAAAAATACAAGTCAAAAAAAAAATCACTCGCTTTTCAATACATTAGTTTTATGGTGGGGTACTTGTTTCCGAGATGTCTTTTAAAATCGTAATACCTGACTTAATGAGATCCCCTTTCAACTTAGAGAAAGCATGACACCCGATCCGAATCTCCCTTTCACAGTGAAATATGTCCACACATTTGAAATTTTGCTTTCCATTTTGTAAAATGTGGTTTTAAAATAATTAAATAGTATAATAAATATATAATAAGTATATAAATAAATAAAATAAAAAGCATTGCAAATCCTAAGAACGAGTAGAGGCGACACTACTAGAGAGTAAGCTGGACAACAAAATCTTGATCAGTAATATTAAAAAAATTTTAATTTGTTTAAAACTACAAATTCATCATTGCCTAACAATTATAAAATTTTACAATTATTACGCTAAACTCGCAAATTCATCAAACGTCGGGGCTTGGTTCAATCGAGAACAGTTCCGGGGGAGCAGTCAGCGAGATCAGCTCGGAGAACAGGGTCGGAACAGTTTGAGAGCAAGAATCGATTCCCGAACAGGGAGTAGTCTCAGCTGGGAGTTTTTTTATGGACAACGGGTGAATGGAATTAACAGGAAACAGTGAGTCAAGAACTGTAGGAAGAACAGATGTTTCGGACTTATAATTTAGAAAATATGAAAAATTTTTGCGAATTTACAAAATTCGAGTTAAGGGAAATTACTTTACAAAATTCCCATTTCAACCCGTAATATTAAAATCAAAGAAAAAAAAATTCGAGTCGTTCTTTTTATAAAAAGAACGGGGTTTTTGTGAAAAGTGGGAACAGACTGTTCCCGTTCTTTTTGAAGAACAGGTGAAAAAAGAACAGGTTCTTTTCTCCCCATCCCTAGAAACGATGCAATGTGATGCGTTTAAAATAGAAACTAAAAGTAACACATGAATTCAAGTTTACAGGAAATGGAAAAAATTCAAAAGGACCAATGAATTCAAGACGGCGGCAATGCAATTAACATTCCAAACAACACAAGGAAAATGCGGGAACTGTAAATTTAAACTTCGCAAGGTTGCCATAATTCTAAGGAAATGGGGTTGACAATACATGCCACAGCTCGCAACAAAAGCGTTGTCATAAAAGTATCAGCTGTATCCAAACAATATTGGGGCCGCGGTGGCCCGGTTGGAAGAGTAACGGACTTGCAACCGAAGGGTTGCGAGTTCGAATCCAGCCAAACACCGTCGTGTACAAAGGGGGCTGGTGCACGTTAAATCTGTCGTGGCCTCAAATGTCCTCACGTTGGCGTGGTGTGGAAGTTTGGAGAGTGGGGTGCCAGCTCAGGTGTTGCCTCGTCATCTGACCGTGGTTCAAAATTACGTGGTGTTGTCCCCGGATCTTTCCCTTTGGGATTGATCCCGGACCGTCACCAATAGCCCATTGTGTTGCTCCAGTGTGACGTTAATTGAAATTCCCCCCCCAGTGTGACGTTAATTAAAATACCTACCTCCAACAGGGCTACCGCGTCCTGTAATGTATGAGGTAGGTAGTTAATTAACGTCACACTGGAGCAACACAATGGGCTATTGGTGACGGTCCGGGATCAATCCCAAAGGGAAAGATCCGAGGACAACACCACGTAATTTTGAACCACGGTCAGAGTGTCCATGGTTAGGAGAAAGGTTAAGCAAAGGTGGCTTACCGACTAGGTGCTCCCTTACTAGTTCAAGCTAGTTAACCCCTTGTAGAGCAGGTCAAAGATGACATTCGTCGTGCATTAACAAGTATTTCAGAATTTTCGTGTCTGATTTCGCAATAAGAACAAGAAATTGAAAATTAAACAATATTTTATTTTGTATCTCAATAAAAGACAAGTGTGGAGACTCAATTCATGAAGTAAAAGTTATTAACCACAACTTTTTGTATGACATTTCGTCACGTGCGTTCAGTCAACAAGCAACATTTTGTAAAACACTAAAAGTAGGCAACAAATGTAAAATCCATAAAATGTTCATTAAAATTTAACCTGATTCATGTTTTCTCGTAGTATATTGTACTAATCAAGATGTCAATATCAAGTTGTCTTTAAGGTATCGGTTATTAAAGTTCAGCGCATAGAATTATCCAATACCTCAAAGTTTGACGACACTCAATCCACTGTCGATTGAGTGATTACACTTATCAATTAAAGTATCATGTGCTGTTATACTAGTCGATAATGTCACACTAGTACAATACCTCACAAAGTTTGACAACAGTACTCTCAATCAACGGTACATTGAGTGATCATGTTATCTATTCAATTATCTGCTATGCATGTACTGTCATACTAGTCAAGATACCAGTATCTCCACGTTCGATCTCTATGGTTAATGAATGTCAAAATGCTGTATTCAGAAGCATCTAATACATAACACAAGATATCAGTACGATCACTCAATCTAGTGTTAACCGAATGTGCCTTTTTCATATCGAGTGTACGTTTGAAAACAGCACATTCAAAGGTCAATTAAGTGATCATACTTATCTATTGAAATGTATCACATACTTGTACTGCCATACTAGCCCAATACCTCAGATTATAACAGCATACTCAATCAGTGGTCGATATTGAGTGATCGTACTATTATCTATTGAAGTATCTGATATACATGTAATGCCATCCTAGTCAAGATAGCAGTATCTCCAAGATCGACCTTTAGGGTTAAATGCTGCCTACAGAACAATGATCAATTAATCCAATCGAGTTTGCTGGTTTTAAGAGTTAAGGCATCAAACAGCCTTAAATGCAGCTTTTCGACAAAGCTAAAGACGAAATTTGGAGCCACCGTTATCTTGACTGTACAAGCGCGATTAACTCACAATGACCCAATTAGAGACGTTGGATTAGCACTCCTGAGTATCATCTATCTTGCTGCACCCAGTTCCTCTTTCTTTCTCTCTATTTTCATGGCATTCGTTGAAAAAGGTGCACACAGAATTCAATTGGGTCCAACCACCTTCTTTCTCGAAGTCACCACTCAGCATATACCCGATCAATACCGTACTCATGACACCAGTCGCAGATACCAAATAGCGGGTGTCCTTTTTCTGGATGTAGAACAAAAGGGCCACACCCATTACCATGGCACAGAAACCAATGAACGTCTTAGGGGTGTAGCCGTACGGGAAGTACAGTGGAGCGGCCTCGAGGGCTAGCCGAACAAAGTCATTGCAGTCAGTGACGAGACCTTCGTTCATCATCTCCTCTTGGCAGGTGCGGATGACGTCCAAATTTTCCCTGAACGTAGTGTGCACTGCTACCGTCACGTCGTCGCAGTAACGCGAGGTCACTGCACTTGCGATATCGCTGATTCCTCCTACGGTTCCTGACCATTCCTCCTCCTCATCCATCATGAAGTAATACATTATTTGCTCTGTGAATAGCATAGCTGACAAGGAATCCTCCATGTTTCCGTTAAGCCCAAAAGCTGGTTGATTTGGATTGCTCTAGACTCATGGACCAAATAGTCGGAGGGTTTTTGTTTATAAATCTCGCTTTACGTTGCCAAACCCGAGTTGAAAATGTAGAAATTTTCTTGTAGGTAGGCAGTTGAATTTGCATCGCAATAGCGAAAAACCAAGGGCTATTGGTGACGGTGCGGGATCAACAATAGGCATAAGAGAGGAGGTTCCAGACGTATGACCAACATGTCAACTAGCAGTCACGTGACTGATCTGTGGTAGGTAGTTCTCAATGAAGAAACACAACAGGCCATTAACGACGGTCAACCCAGAAGGCAAAGATCCGAGGATACCTCGTAATTTTCTACCATGGTCAGATGACGAGGTCGACACCTCCACCTGGTATCTGCAGTCTCCAAATTTCACGGCACAGCGAGAGCCGCGGTGGCCCGGTTGGAAGAATAACGGTTTAGCAACCGGAGGGTTGCGAGTTCGAATCCAACCAAACAACGTCGTGTACAAAGAGGGCTGGAGCGCGTTAAATCTGTCGTGGCCTCAAATGTCCTCGTGTTGGCGTGGTGTGGAAGTTTTTAGAGTGGAGTGGCAGCTCAGATGTTGCCTTGTCATCGGACCTTGGTTCAAAATTAGGTGTTGTCCTCGGATCTTTTCCTTTGGGATTAATCCCGTACCGTCACCAATAGCCCGTTGTCTTGCTCCAGTGTGACCACGGAGCAGTGGTTGCCCAGTTGGAGATAGGTGGGTATTTTAATTAACGTCGCACTGGAGCAGCACAACGGGCTATTTACTGCGATCCGGGATCAAACCCGAAGGGAAAGATCCGGACATCACGTAACTCTGAACCACGGTCAGATGACGAGATCACACTTGAGCTGGCAGCCCATTCTCCAAACGTGCACCATCCCCCTTTCTACACGACTGTCTTTGGTTCGATTCGAACTCGCAACTCCAACCGGGCCACCGCGGCCCTAGCCCAGTTGTAAGAACAACGGATTGGAAACCGGAGGGTTGCGAGTTCGAAACTCGATCCAGCCAGACCATCGTGTACAAGGGGGTTGATGCACGTTAAACCTGTCGTAGCTTCAAATGTCCTCACGTTGACGTGGTGCGGAAGTTTTGAGAGTGGTGTGCCCCCTCTAGTGTTGAATCGTCATCTGACCGTGATTTAAAATTGCATGGTGTTGTTCTCGGTCTTTCCCTTTGGGATTGATCCCGGACCGTCGCCAATAGCCCGTTGTGTTGCTCCAGAGTGACGTTAATTAAAATACGTACCTACCTACCACCATCTAGGTGGAAGTACTTTATAAGGAACTAGCTAAATTACCCGGCGTTGCTCGGGTTGAAATGGTTAAATGTTGCTTGAAAAGTGGGGGGAATTTCAATTAACGTCACACTGGAGCAACACAATGGGCTATTGGTGACGGTCCGGGATCAATCCCAAAGGGAAAGATCCGAGGACAACACCACGTAATTTTGAACCACGGTCAGATGACGAGGCAACACCTGAGCTGGCACCCCACTCTCCAAACTTCCACACCACGCCAACGTGAGGACATTTGAGGCCACGACAGATTTAACGTGCACCAGCCCCCTTTGTACACGACGGTGTTTTGGCTGGATTCGAACTCGCAACCCTTCGGTTGCTAGTTCGTTACTCTTCCAACCGGGCCACCGCGGCCCTAAAGTTGTACGGAAAATACGTTTTAACTTTTTCATAGCTTCTACAATATACTTCGGACGCAAATATATGCATTTAATTCCTGAATATATTGCAATATGTAAAAGATTAAGACATAAATGCGAACAGAAACGAAATTCCGACGAAAAAATGCAGAATTCTAAAAAACGAATGATGCGCAGTGTCGAATTTCGACTGCCTGAGTGTATTCTGAAATAGAGCAATTCGAAAAAAGAAATTTGAAAATATTGATAAAGACGATAATGATTTATGAAATTTAGTAATGCTCAAATATGACTGCAACATTTAGCTGTGTTAACTCAAACAGACAAACTAGGGATTCTAAATCAAATTTATAAAATAATAAAACATTAATTCTGGTTTGCCAAATCTAAAATAACAAAATTACGCTTTTATGATTAATGAGTTGAAGTTTTTCGTGTTCCATTACAAAATGTAAATTATGAATAATGAAATATTTTAAATATCCTTTTTTTATCAATCAAATATTCATGTAAAAATATAAAACTCATCATACAAATAAAATAATTCAATCGTATACATCCAGCATCTCGGTACTCCAAATGCATGGCCCTTTGTTATAACGTCAATCAGTTTCAATTGCTTCTGTTTAAATACTCTCGCAATCAAGTCGTGGCGCACACTGGGTAATTGACCATTGGTAAGAACCTCCTTGATCTCCGTCCAAGTGGGATTGCAGGTGAAGGTGATAAATAACACTGGTCTCCCGTACTTCCTCACGTACGTCTTAGCATCTTGCTTGTATTCGTGCATGTGTCTGGGACTGCCTGTAAATGTAGCTGGTAGTATGACCAAGGCTAAGAGATTTTCAACGTTCCCGTCATTTGCCACAGCATCTCTCAGGTGAATATATTCGTCAATTCTCAGTTTACGTTGATTTAGACGAATGTAAAGGAGACGCTCACTCTCGACTTTTGCGTACATATCGACGATGAACTGATGAAACAATTGCCTGCAGTTCAATACGTGGTCGTCGTTGAATAACGATATCCCGTTGATGAAACTCATCTCCTGATATAACTACCGCGACTTCATCTGCTTGTGGAGAGTTAAAGCGCCGCTCGTGTTCGACTGCTGGTCTTCGGTCTGCTCTTATGACTACTTTATATTCATCTGTTGGCATACGTTCCAATGCTGTTTCAAACGTTTTAATAAGATTAGTGTGCTCATGAAACATCCTCTGTAAGTTTAACACAATCTGACGTCTTGTTCCCGAGATGTAAGCGCACCTCTGATCAGTTTCTATTTGTTCGTTTTGAATAAAATATAGTTGTAGAAATTTTGGTGGTTGATCTGGCAGCGGAAGCAACGATCCCGCTCTATGGTAAACCTGCCCTTGCACCTTGAATGTCGACAGAAATCCGGGCTGTCCAACAACTGATGTGGCGCCGAATGATGTCATTTGGAAACATGAGTTGCATTTTCTGATGTTACTAAGAAGATGCTTCGACTCTGACGTATCTCCTGATGTTTAAGTCAAAAGGTCTTGTGGTGGTGGTTCCAGTTGGAAGAGTTTAACTTTTCCACTTTTGCAGCAAATACCAGTAGACTCTGATATGAACTTTTTGGCTTGATATTAAGTACAAACCATTTCCATTTTCCCGATCGTAACACTTGCATGCATCGAGTAGTCTTTATGTGAATCGTAGTGAAATCCTTCCAATGCTAAGCTAAAATGGTTCGCAGTCCGTGATCGTTTGGCTCTATCTCTCTAATCTTGTAGTCGGGCCTCACGCTGATGTGCCGTCTCTATTGCTCTAGATGTAGTAGCTCTCTCTTTCATATCCTGTAGTCGGGCCTCACGCTGCTGTGCCGTCTCTGTTGCTCTAGATGTAGTAGCTGTCTCTTTCATATCCTGTAGTCGGGCCTCACGCTGCTGTGCCGTCTCTGTTGCTCTAGATGTAGTAGCTCTCTTTTTCATATCCTGTAGTCGGGCCTCACGCTGCTGTGCCGTCTCTGTTGATCTAGATGTAGTAGCTCTCTCTTTCATATCCTGTAGTCGGGCCTCACTCTGCTGTGCCGTCTCTGTTCCTCTAGATGTAGTAGCTCTCTCTTCATATCCTGTAGTCGGGCCTCACGCTGCTGTGCCGTCTCTGTTCCTCTAGATGTAGTAGCTCTCTCTTTCATATCCTGTAGTCGGGCCTCACGCTGCTGTGCCGTCTCTGTTGCTCTAGA
This sequence comes from Meta bourneti, assembly GCA_933210815.1. Lineage (NCBI taxonomy): Eukaryota > Metazoa > Arthropoda > Arachnida > Araneae > Tetragnathidae > Meta > Meta bourneti. The sequence continues at coordinate 18,211,022 of OW119928.1, read as the reverse complement.
TGTAGTAGCTCTCTCTTTCATATCCTGTAGTCGGGCCTCACTCTGCTGTGCCGTCTCTGTTCCTCTAGATATAGTAGCTCTCTCTTTCATATCCTGTAGTCCGGCTTCACTCTGCTGTGCCGTCTCTGTTCCTCTAGATGTAGTAGCTCTCTCTTTCATATCCTGTAGTAGGGCCTCACGCTGCTGTGCCGTCTCTGTTGCTCTAGATGTAGTAGCTCTCTCTTTCATATCCTGTAGTCGGGCCTCACGCTGCTGTGCCGTCTCTGTTCCTCTAGATGTAGTAGCTCTCTCTTTCATATCCTGTAGTCGGGCCTCACGCTGCTGTGAGGGTCTCTGTTGCTCTAGATGTAGTAGCTCTCTCTTTCATATCCTCTAGTCGGGCCTCACGCTGCTGTGCCGTCTCTGTTGCTCTAGATGTAGTAGCGCTCTCTTTCATATCCTGTAGTCGGGCTTCACTCTGCTGTGCCGTCTCTGTTCCTCTAGATGTAGTAGCTCTCTCTTTCATATCCTGTAGTCGGGCTTCACGCTGCTGTGCCGCTTCTGTTGCTCTTGATGTAGTAGCTCTCTCTCTCGCAATCGCGTCTTCTATTCCTCTCCTCGGAAGTTTCTTGACTACGCTCATTTTTCATCATTTTAGCCGTTGACTGCACTTGGCCGATCGCCTTCCGCTTCCTTGGAGGCATTGCTACAGCAAAGAAATCTGTAAAAGAATACAAAAATGCTATTTCATAAAATAAGCAAAAGGCACACTCTCACTGAGCAATGAAATCTATTATAGAATACAAATAAAAGATATTTCATAAAATAAGCAAAAGGCAAACTCTCACTGAGCAGTGAAATCTATTATAGAATACATTAAAAAGTTATTTCATAAAATAAGCAAAAGGCACACTCACTGAGCAATGAAATCTATTATAGAATACAAAAAAAGCTAAAATTAACGAAAAAAAACTAATATAAAATTATGTAGTACTTACATCCGTTTAGAAATATAAATCCAAAATGTATACTATCACTGTAGAATAAAGTAGGGGGGGGGGGGGGGTATTTCAATTAACGTCACACTGGAGCAACACAACGGGCTATTGGTGACGGTCCGGGATCAATCCCAAAGGAAAAGATCCGACGAATAAAGTAGGAAACACATACAATGAAAAGAGCGAAATAGAACTGCCAGATTCACTGAAAGATGATAAACTGGAAGACTTACCGAGTTAGCTTCCTTTAAATACGACCAGCTAAGAATCGAATGGGTGCTGGAATGTTCTACACCATGAGTCCAAGGAAGTTTCCGTTTCTCCAACTTTCTAGAAAGTTCTACAAAGTTTTATAAAAAGTAAACATTAATTCTGGTGCTGCCAGATACCGAGTAGCAAAATTACGCTTTTATGATCAATGAGTTTTTCGTTTGTGCTTTTCGGAATAACGGTGCTTGGGTTAAAAATAAATGTAATCGGTGTAGACAAATTAAACTGAATAGATAAAATTTTTTCAAAAAGCAGAAGGTCGATTTTACAGAATTTTTCAGAAAGAAAATCACTGCTTTCAACGGAGGGGGGGGGGTATTTGGGTATTTCAATTAACGTCACACTGGAGCAACACAATGGGCTATTGGTGACGGTCCGGGATCAATCCCAAAGGGAAAGATCCGAGGACAACACCACGTAATTTTGAACCACGGTCAGATGACGAGGCAACACCTGAGCTGGCACCCCACTCTCCAAACTTCCACACCACGCCAACGTGAGCTTTCAACGGAGGATTCACATGTATCTATTCCGGACATTTTAAAATAAGTTACACGCTTTACCTAAAAAGCCTCGTGAAACAGAATTCTACAAATCATTACGTATTCAATAAATTATTTAAGGAAAGTGGGTCGAAATATACGCCAACTTTCCTTGAAAATAATCCTTGAACTCCTGAAAACCTTTCCTTGAATTTCCTAGCAAACATAAACATTTTAAAATATATATATATTCTTTCCCCCTTCATCAATAAAATATCTATAATTTATTTACATCATGGGAAGAACTAAAAAGTCAGTTCAAACATAAATACTGTAATTTAATTTGTTTCGGAAAAAAATTGTTTTTCGATCAACAGTGGTAAAGCAACCATCGCTGCCTAAAGCAATCAATCTATGCTCAATGTTATTTCTAATGCGATTTCGAATAGTTTTTAGCCCCCCAGGGCCAATAGAACGGGGGTTAAGAGTTAGCCTATGCTGACCGCAGTGTTCTAAAGTATAAGTGTACCAAATTTGGTGTGGATTGGTCAAACGGTGTAGATTTGTATAGAAAATATACACACATACATACATACACACACATCCTATTTTATATATATAGACTAGCTGAATTACCCGGCGTTGCTCGGGTTGAAATGGTTAAATGTTGCTTGAAAAGTGAATTAGAATAATAACTTTTCTTTCACAGAAAAATGCAATCATTTAAGTTGTACGGAAAATACGTTTTAACTTTTCCATAACTTCTACTATATACTTCGGACGCAAATATATGCATTTAATTCCTGAATATATTGCAATATCTAAAAGATTAAGACATAAATACGAACAGAAACGAAATTCCGACGAAAAAATGCAGAATTCTAAAAAACGAATGATACGCAGTGTCGAATTTCGACTGCCTGAGTGTATTCTGAAACAGAGCAATTCGAAAAAAGATATTTGAAAATATTGATAAAGACGATAATGAAATTTAGTAATGCTCAAATATGACTGCAACATTTCGCTGTGTTAACTCAAATAGACAAACACGGGATGCTAAATCAAATTTATAAAATAATAAAAATTAATTCTGGTTTCCCAAATCTAAAATAACAAAATTACGCTTTTATGATTAATGAGTTGAAGTTTTTCGTGTTTCATTACAAAATGTAAATTATGAATAATGAAATATTTTAATTATCCTTTTTTTATCAAACAAATATTCATGTAAAAATATAAAATTCATATAGAAATAAAATAATAAACTTTAATTCAATAATGCACATTACACCTGTCAAATAAAGTAGGAAATACTTATACAATCAACTAAAAGTTAGATTTAGTAATGCTCAAACAACGGCAACATAGCTTTGCCCGGGTATTTATCCCAATCTTCTATTGGACAGGAAAAGGAATGAAATCAATGTATAGTGTAAAATCAAAGTAATTATATTAACAGGTTCTAAAAGTATAAGTACAGTACACGCATTATAAAGTAAAATATTTTACAAATTCACTGCAATATAAATTTAACACAAAACTTGATTATACACAACATTTTTAGTTTCACCTCCGGGAGCAAGAATAAATAAATTCTTGGGTGAACCCACCCTCGAGCAACCAACATAAAGTTGTCCGTGGGAGAAACACGGCGATCTCAAATCCACTCCGCAGTACTTGATAGCCCCTGCGACTTGTTGATCGTGATCGAGAACGCAAGTCTTACTGGAAACTGCAATCTCTTAAAGTCGAAAGGGAGATCCGTCTGAATGAGTGGTATCCGTGGGATAAAAACTGTTGCACCCTCTCCCTTTCCTGTCAAGATAGTCGCTTCCATTACATTGCCCAGCAGCTTCTTGACACACAGCCTCGTGCCGTTGCAAAGTTTTGGCGGGTCGAGGTTCCGCAGTAAAATAACCGGAGATCCCACTTTAAGTAAAAGACGATGTGGTGGCAATCCAGCCGGATCAAGCGAGTTCAGGAACTCTGGCGGGAAATTGACGACCTCATCGGCATCTACTACGGTATCGATGGACTTGTATTCACTGACCACGCCTGGTAACATGACAAGTATTTGATTGTTTATGTCGTGGACGTCTTCATTTTTAGCAGAAAGAATGGCCCTCTCTCGCAACCAGTTCAAATCGTGATAGTTTTGGGAAACAGACGGATAGACTGCATCTATCAGCTCTGAGACGGACGACACCAGATTACAAAAATCGGATGGGAATTTAATCTTGCCAGAAGACTCGACTGCCAATCTGCCTTCTCCGATCTCCAGGAGTTTGTCTGAGAAAATTTGAGCACTCTCATCCCCCAGATGTACTCTCATGTTTTGCTTCAAAGTTATCTTTCGCACATGTCTCCACAAAAACGAATGTTTCAAACATGCATGGATCTCATCGGCCGGCGTCGACTTCGGGATGACGGGCAGAGTTTGACGAAAGTCTCCACAGAGGAGTACCAGAGCTCCTCCCATCAGGTTGTCGTTTCCTCTCAGATCTCTCAGAGTGACGTCGAGGGCCTCGAGAGCTTTCTTGTGAGCCATGGTGCATTCGTCCCACACGATTAATTTGCAAGTCTCGAGCACCTGCGCCCGACCACTTGCCTTGCTTATGTTGCAGGTAGGATTTTCCTGCCTGGCGATGTCAAGTGGCAACTTAAGTGCAGAATGGGCCGTCCTCCCTCCTTCCATTAACGTCGCCGCAATTCCCGAAGAGGCGATGGCAAGAGCAACTTCTCCCCGAGTCCTGATTTCGGCCAGTATTATATTAATCAAGAATGTTTTCCCTGTGCCCCCAGAAGCATCAAGAAAAATGATACCACCTTGTTGTTTTGCTGCCTGATCCATGATAATTTGGTATGCGTTTTTCTGATCTCGATTCAGAAGTGGCTTCTTGTCCGCGACGTATGCACTCAGCTCTTCGACGTCGTAGTTCGTTTCTCGCACGTAATCTGCGCGAAGTACGTCTCGTCGATCTCTTACTGGTGCAGGCAGGCCCAATTGCAGTAATGTTTTATTTGTCATGGCCACACATTTGTCCTCAAGAATAACCAAAGCCTCGTTGAAAATGTCCGGACCAAACGCGATTTCTAATGTCGGGGTTTCCCTCCGGACTTTGGCGAGTATATCCTCACTCAGGGCCTCCTTATACTTTTCCCATAAAGTGTTTGGATTCGATGGACTGCATGTAGTCAATATTATAGCAAACAGGTTTCTGATTTGCTCTGGTAGGGAGATCAATTCGGCTTCTCGCAACGTGTCATCCCAGTGCTGGTCTCCTTCCAGCAAACCCAACTTCTGACAGGCCTCTCTAAATGTCTGGCATACTTCGTCGTTTACCGTTCTCATCTCTGCGAAAGATCTAGGTCCTCGTACCGAGTGAAGAAGCATCCTAAGGAAATAGCATTCGGCGTTGTTGGGGTGAACAGTGTACACTCGACCCAAGGCGTCACTCGCGACTGCATCATGTCCAGGGACGGGCTGGCCAACTTTTCTCCTACAGAAAATTTTCCTCGACGCATTCCACGTGTAATATCGAGGTATCTCAGGATACAACAAAGTCCTCGCAAAAGGATCCTGCTGACACAGTTGAAAGAATGCCGTCAAAGTCGTGTTTGGTGGCTGATCAATCACTCTAGGGGCGCTCTCTGTTGTGAAATAAACTCTCTGACCATTTTCTAAATGGACGCTGAGGTGAACAACAGTAGGGTGTCTTTCGTGAATCGAAAAACCCAGTATTCGCCAAACTGCCTCGTTACTGCTGAGGTATCTTCCCAATTGATACCGCGTCACTTCATCGTTCGATCTCTCGTCGCTGATACCGAAAACAGCCATATCACTACCTTTGTTGACATACTTGCACACATATTTAATCGATTTCACACTGTTGCAGTACTCCACGTTGATGTGTGCCCGAAACATTTTCGACAGCAGCGGCGAAAAGGGCACAACCCACCTATTGTCGATTTCTATTTCCGTGTTGCTGCGTATCGTTAGTTTCGCCGTGAACCCTCCATCTTCCGGAGCCCGCCGTCTGTACAGGGGATAGCCGTCATTTCCAGTTTGTGTCTCTTTAATGAATTTTCTAGGGTATTTCTTGGTACACTTTCCGTCCTTCATACAGGGAGAAATGGGATTGAGATTTCCACACGGTCCGTGGATCATGTTTTTCGTTACCACTTCAAAAAGTTCGGGATCTTGTTCCGGGTCTGGCAACTCGGCAGATATAACGTCATCGATTTGAGTGGGCTGAATTTTGTCCGCTAACCAGATCAAATTGTGCGAGTGTGGCAGCCCTCTTTTTTGCCATTCAATCGTATACATCCAGCATCTCGGCACTCCAAATACATGGCCCTTTGTTATAACGTCAATCAGTTTCAACTGCTTCTGTTTAAATACTCTCTCAATCAAGTCGTGGCGCTCACTGGGTAATTGACCATTGGTAAGAACCGCCTTGATCTCCGTCCAAGTGGGATTGCAGGTGAAGGTGATAAATAAGTCTGGTCTCCCGTACGTCCTCACGTACGTCATAGCATCTTGTGTGTATTCGTGCATGTGTCTGGGACTGCCTGTAAATGTAGCTGGTAGTATGACTAAGGCACCGAGGTTTTCAACGTTCCCGTCATTTGCCACAGCATCTCTCAGGTGAATATATTCGTCAACTCTCAGTTTACGTTGATTTAGACGAATGTAAAGGAGACGTTCACTCTCGACTTTAGCGTACATATCGACGATGAACTGATGAAACAATTGCCTGCAGTTCAATACGTGGTTCTGCCCAGTATCTCGAACCATTAATCTGTACGCATAGAAATCCATCGCTGAAACTTTCTTGCTCGTTGTTTCACCTGTTCTTGGGTTGATCTGCCTCAGATTAAATTGATATCCATCTTCACCATGGGGGAATATTACTGGGTACTGCAGAGCATCGTAAGATCGATGTGTTTCCGAAATACGCTGCAATGATTCACCTCGTCGTTGAATAACGATATCCCGTTGATGAAACTCATCTCCTGAACCACCGCGACTTCATCTGCTTGAGGAGAGTTAAAGCGCCGCTCGTGTTCGCCTGCTGGTCTTCGGTCTGCTCTTATGACTACTTTATATTCATCTGTTGGCATATGTTCCAATGCTGTTTCAAACGTTTTAATAAGATTATTGTGCTCATGAAACATCCTCTGTAAGTTTAACACAATCTGACGTCTTGTTCCCGAGATGTAGGCGCACCTCTGATCAGTTTCCATTTGTTCGTTTTGAATAAAATATAGTTGTAGAAATTTTGGTGGTTGATCTGGCAGCGGAAGCAACGATCCCGCTCTATGGTAAACCTGCCCTTGCACCTTGAATGTCGACGGAAATCCGGGCTGTCCAACAACTGATGTGCCGCCGAATGATGTCATTTGGAAACATGAGTTGTATTTTCTGATGTTACTTAGAAAATGCTTCGACTCTGACGTATCTCCTGATGTGTAAGTCAAAAGGTCTTGTGGTGGTGGTTCCAGTTGGCAAAGTTTAACTTTTCCATTTTTGCAGCAAATACCAGTAGACTCTGATTTAAACTTTTTGGCTTGACAGTAAGTACAAACCATTTCCATTTTCCCGATCGTAACACTTGCATGCATCGAGTAGTCTTTATGTGAATCGTAGTGAAATCCTTCCAGTGCTAAGCTAAAATGGCTCGCAGTCCGTGATCGTTTGGCTCTATCTCTCTTATCCTGTAGTCGGGCCTCTCGCTGCTGTGCCGTCTCTGTTGCTCTAGATGTAGTAGCTCTATCTCTCTTATCCTGTAGTCGGGCCTCACGCTGCTGTGCAGTCTCTGTTGCTCTTGATGTAGTAGCTCTATCTCTCTTATCCTGTAGTCGGGCCTCTCGCTGCTGTGCCGTCTCTGTTGTTCTAGATGTAGTAGCTCTATCTCTCTTATCCTGTAGTCGGGCCTCACGCTGCTGTGCCGTCTCTGTTGCTCTAGATGTAGTAGCTGTCTCTTTCATATCCTGTATTCGGGCCTCACGCTGCTGTGCCGTCTCTGTTGCTCTAGATGTAGTTGCTCTATCTCTCTTATCCTGTAGTAGGGTCTCACGCTGTTGTGCCGTCTTTGTTGCTCTAGATGTAGTAGCTCTCTCTCTCGCAATCGCAAGTCTTCTATTCCTCTCCTCGGAAGTTTCTTGTCTACGCTCATTTTTCATCATCTTAGCCGTTGACTGCACTTGGCCGATTGCCTTCCGCTTCCTTGGAGGCATTGCTACAGCAAAGAAATCTGTAAAAGAATACAAAAAGCTATTTCATAAAATAAGCAAAAGGCACACTATCACAGAGCAGTGAAATCTGTCATTAAAAAGTTATTTCATAAAATAAGCAAAAGGCACACTCACTGAACAATGAAATCTATTATAGAATACAATAAAAAACTAATATAAACTGAATGGTAAAACAAATTTAAAATTGTGAAGTACTTACATCAGTTTAGGAGAATATCAAACTTTTAACACAAATAAAAAAAATTAATGCCTTACTTAAAAGCTGTCAATCAAAATATTCAAACACAGAATTCTAAATCATGTTAAAAATAAACTTTTATTCTGGTGTAAAAAAAGCATTAATTCTGATCCCATTAAACTTATTTAAAAAATTAAGCAAAAGGCACATCTCACTGAGCAATGAAATCTATTATAGAATACAATAAAAAGCTAAAATTAACGAAAAAACGAATTTAAAATTATGTAGTACTTACATCCGTTTAGAAATATAAATCCAAAATGTACACTATCACTGTCGAATAAAGTAGGAAACACTTATACAATCAAAAGAGCGAAATAAAACTGCCAGATTCACTGAAAGATGATAAACTGGAAGACTTACCGAGTTAGCTTCCTTTAAATACGACCAGCTAAGAATCGAGTGGGTGCTGGAATGTTCTCCACCATGAGTCCAATTAAGTTTCCGTTTCCCCAACTTTCTAGAAAGGTCTACAAAGTTTTATAAAAAAAGTAAACATTAATTCTGGTGCTGCCAGATACCGAGTAGCAAAATTACGCTTTTATGATCAATGAGTTTTTCGTTTGTGCTTTTCGGAATAACGGTGCTTGGTTTAGAAATAAATATAATCGGTGTAGACAAATTAAACTGAATAGATAAAATTTTTTCAAAAAGCAGAAGGTCGATTTTACAGAATTTTTCAGAAAGAAAATCACTGCTTTCAACGGAGGATTCACATGTATCTATTCCGGACATTTTAAAATAAGTTACACGCCTTACCTAAAAAGCCTCGTGAAACAGAATTCTACAAATCATTACGTATTCGATAAATTATTTAAGGAAAGTTGGTCGAAATACACACCAACTTTCCTTGAAAATAATCCTTGAACTCCTGAAAACCTTTCCTTGAATTTCCTTGCAAACATAAATATTTTAAAATATATTCTTTCCCCCTTCATCAATAAAATATCTATAATTTATTTACATCATGGGAAGAACTAAAAAGTCAGTTCAAACATAAATACTGTAATTTAATTTGTTTCGGAAAAAATTGTTTTTCGATCAACAGTGGTAAAGCAACCATCGCTGCCTAAAGCAATCAATCTATGCTCAATGTTATTTCTATTGCGATTTCGAATAGTTTTTAGCCCCCCAGGGCCAATAGAACGGGGGTTAAGAGTTAGCCTATGCTGACCGCAGTGTTCTAAATTATAAGTGTACCAAATTTGGTGTGGATTGGTCAAACGGTGTAGATTTGTATAGAAAATATACCCACATACACACACACACACATCCTATTTTATATATATAGATGTATTCAAGATTCAGATTGTTGAGTGCTTTGAGGTTTATGGCTGCGACGTGGTCGACCTTCATCTCTATTGTTTGAGTCTTAGGTTTTGTTTATTGGTAATAGGAAAAGTGGAGTTGTTGAGTTTAGAATTTGTAGAGATTAGAAATCGGATTAGTCCTTTAGTTGTGGCTTTGTTTCCAAATGCCCGGGTCATCAGATTGCTGAAGTTATCAGTATATGCTGTTTGGAGTTTTAAGGAATGGAAAAAATTTATTCGTTCTTTATTGTATTTTGTGCAATCTAGTAAAACGTGGTCTAATAAATCATCCTTTTTACAAGTAGAACATTCTGCTGATTAAGAAATGTTTTAAATATGTATAATACTGTGTTGCCATAACCTTTTTAACTAAGCCTTCAATCCCACCAATAGCTCATTATATTGGTCCATAGCGGCATTAAGTACCTACCAAACTTCCACACACTCAAACGTGAGGACATTTGAGGGCACGACAGATTAAACGTGCAGCAGTCCCTGTGAACAAGGTTTGGTCCGACTGTGTTCCGAACTAGCAACCCTCCGATTGCGAATACGTTACTCTCCCACAATCTAGGTTTGTAAGCAGATGTTTGTGATTGTACATAATTGGGTAGGTAGGTATTTTACTTAACGTCACACTGGAGCAACACAACGGGCTATTGGCGATGGTCCGGGATCAATCCCAAAGGAAAATATCCGAGAACACCACGTAATTTTGGTCAGAGGACGGTCCATAATTGGGAGCATATTAGAATTGCAAACTATGTGATTCCTTACTAGTCGAAGCTAGTTCGCTTCTTGTAGAGCAGTCATCTGATAGTGGTTCAAAATTACGTGGTGTTGTTCTCGGATATTTCCCTTCAAGTTTTCCTACGTTAGCTACCTACCACCTAGAGCAGGTCAAAGGTCATTGGTCGGACATTAAAAAAATATTTCAAAATACTCAAGGTTGATTTCTAGTTTCGCAGTAAGAACAAGAAACTGAACATTAAACAATATTTTATTTTAGATCTCCATAATCAAGAATGGTGCAGAAGACTTTTTCGTAACTCCATCGAAGATGAAACAGTTTAAAATATACCCCGTACAGTGACGACGCAATTCATACAGTAAAAGTAATTAACCAGAACATTTTGCATGAAATTTCGTCTCGAGCAACACAATCTACATTTTATAAAACACTACAAATATACAACAAATGTAAAATCCATAAAAGTTGTCAATAAAATTTAATTCACGTTTTCTCAGCAATACTAATCAAGATGGCAGTATGAAATGGTCTTTAAGGGTAGCACTTATTAAAGTTCAGCTTATAAAGTATGCAATATCTCAAAGTTGGACAACAGCACTCAAACAGTCAATTGAGTGATCATGCTGTTATTGAAGTGTCTGATATACATGTACTGTCATATTAGTATCCAATAACACTAGATAACAGTACGATCCCTCAATCTACTTCTAACCGAATGTGTCGTTTTGAAAAGCAGCACATTCTATCACCGGCGATTGAGTGATCACTTATCTACTGAAGTGTCATATTTACACTGTCGCACTCGACGATATTGTGTCATACCAGTCCAATCCGTCCAAGTTTAAATACTCAATCAACGGTCGATTGTGTGATCATACTGTTTTCTATTGAAATATCCGATATGCATGAACTGTCATGCTAGTCAAGATAGCAGTATCTCCACGTTCGGTCTTTAAGGTCAACGGGTGGTTAAAATGCTACTCTAACAGAAGTGTCCAATACTGAATACAATGATCACTCGATTTAGTGTTTTCCAAGCGTGCTGCTTTAAAGTGTATCGGAAATCGAGTCACGTTTAAACGGTCTATTTAGTGATCATACTTTTATCTAATGAAGTATCTAATATCCATTTACACTGTCATACCAGTTAAAATAGCTCTCCATGTTCGGTCTTCAGGGTTAACGTATGTTAAGTATTATATATTATTGGTAGAATTTTAACAATGATCACTCAAACTAGTATTAACCTAGTGTGCTGCTTTCACGAGTTAAGGTTTAGATAGCCTTAAATGCAGCTTTTCGACAAAGGCTCTTCTAGTCTTATGAGTGATCATACTTTTATCTATTGAAATATCTGATGTACACTAATACTAGTCAATATAACAGTATCCCCCATGTTCGGTCTTTAGGGTTGACGGATGTTAAGTATTAGATACTTCTGTGGGTAGAATTTCAGCACAATGATCACTCAATCTAGAGTTAAACGAGTGTGCTGTTTTCAAGAGTTAAGGCATCAGACTGCCCTGAATGCAGCTTTTCGACAAAGCTAAAGACGAAATTTGGAGCCACGGGATCTAAATTCAGTATGATCAACTCGTAATGACCAAATTCGAGATGGACTAGCACTCCTGAGCGTCCTTTCTCTTTTGAACTCTCTTTCAGTGTCTCTGCTCTCTTAAGGCTTCGTGGGCTTCGATGAAAAAGGCGCAGACAGAATTCAATTGAGTCCAACCACCTTCTTTCCCGAAGTCCCCATTCAGCATATACCCGATCAAGACTGAACTCACGACATTGGACGCAGATTCCAAATAGCTGTCGTCTGTTGTCTCGTCTGTTGTCAACAAAAGGGCCACACCCATCACCATGGCACAGAAACCAATGAACGTCTCAGCAGTGTAGCCATGCGGGAAGTATAATGGAGAGGCCTCGAGAGCCAAGCGAGCAAAGTTATCGCAGTCAGTGACGAGACCTTCGTTCATCATCTCCACTTGGCAGGTGCGGATGTGGTCCCAATTTCCCAAGAAGATAAGGTACACTGCTTTCGACACGTAGACGTGGAAATGCTTGATCACTGCATCTTCAATGTCGCAGACTCCTACGCTTGCCTTCCATTCCGTGCCCTCATACAGCGAAAAATGATACACCAACTCGTCTGCGAATTGCAATGCTGCCAAAGAGTCTTCCATGTTTCAGTTACTCCAAAAAGCAAATTGTTGACCAGGAATCTGCTTGATTTGGATTGCTCTAATTCTCATGGACCAAATGGTCTGAGGGTTTTCGTTTATAAAAATCGCTTTATGTTGCCAAACCTGAATTGCAAATATAGAAATCTCCTTTTAGATAGGTGGCCGCGATAGCCCGGTTGGAAGGTAGTATTTTTGGTATTTTCAATTAACGTCACACTGGAGCAACACAACGGGCGACGATCCGGAATCAAACCAGTCCGGTTGGAAGAGTAACGGATTGGCAACCGGAGGGTTGTGAGTTAGGATCCAACACAAGACCGTCGTGTACAAGGGGGCTGGTGCACGTTAAATCTGTCGTGGCCTCAAATGTCCTCGTGTTGCCTCGTCATCTGCCCGTGATTCAAAATTAGGTGGTGTCCTCCGATCTTTCCGTTCGGGATTGATCCCGGAGCATCACCAATAGCCCGTTGTGGTAGGTAGGTATTTTAATTAACATCGTACTGTAGCAACACAACGGGCTATTGACGACGGCCCGGGATCAAACCCAAAGGGAAAGATCGGAGGATGCCACGTAATTTTGAACCACGATCAGATGACGAGGTCAGACCTGAGCTGGCACCCCACTCTCGAAACTTTCACACCACGCCAACGTGAGGACATTAGGCCACCGACAGAATAAACATGCACCAGTCCCCTTTGTACACGACGCTCTTTGATTGGGTTCGAACTCGCAACCTTCCGGTTGCTAATTCGTTACTCTTCCAACTAGGCTACCGTGGTCTTTCCCGCTATGGGGAATGGGGGGTATTTCAAATAACGTCACACTGGAGCTACACAATGGGCTATTGGTGACGGTCCGGGATCAATCCCAAAGGGAAAGATCCGAGGACAACACCACGTAATTTTGAACCACGGTCAGATGACGAGGCAACACCTGAGCTGGCACCCCACTCTCCAAACTTCCACACCACGCCAACGTGAGGACATTTGAGGCCACGACTGATTTAACGTGCACCAGCCCCCTTTGTACACGACGGTGTTTGGCTGGATTCGAACTCGCAACCCTTCGGTTGCTAGTCCGTTACTCTTCCAACCGGGCCACCGCGGCCTGCTATGGGGAATGGATATTGGTATTGGTATTTTCAATTAACGTCACACTGGAGCAACACAATGGGCTAGGAATGGATATTGCAGTGAACCGTTAAATTTATTTGTCTGGTTTAGATTTAATTAAGGTAGGTATTTTAATTAACCTCACACTGGAAGATTTAATTAAGAAATCCCTCCAAGGGGCTTATCTGTTATTGTTATTTGTTATTGTTATTTCAATTAACGTCACACTGGAGCAACACAACGGGCTATTGGTGACGGTCCGGGATCAATCCCAAAGGGAAAGATCCGAGGACAACACCACGTAATTTTGAACCACGGTCAGATGACGAGGCAACACCTGAGCTGGCACCCCACTCTCCAAACTTCCACACCACGCCAACGTGAGGACATTTGAGGCCACGACAGATTTAACGTGCACCAGCCCCCTTTGTACACGACGGTGTTTGGCTGGATTCGAACTCGCAACCCTTCGGTTGCTAGTCCGTTACTCTTCCAACCGGGCCACCGCGGCCTGCTATGGGGAATGGATATTGGTATTTTCAATTAACGTCACACTGGAGCAACACAATGGGCTAGGAATGGATATTGCAGTGAACCGTTAAATTTATTTGTCTGGTTTAGATTTAATTAAGGTAGGTATTTTAATTAACCTCACACTGGAAGATTTAATTAAGAAATCCCTCCAAGGGGCTTATCTGTTATTGTTATTTGTTATTGTTATTTCAATTAACGTCACACTGGAGCAACACAACGGGCTATTGGTGACGGTCCGGGATCAATCCCAAAGGGAAAGATCCGAGGACAACACCACGTAATTTTGAACCACGGTCAGATGACGAGGCAACACCTGAGCTGGCACCCCACTCTCCAAACTTCCACACCACGCCAACGTGAGGACATTTGAGGCCACGACAGATTTAACGTGCACCAGCCCCCTTTGTACACGACGGTGTTTGGCTGGATTCGAACTCGCAACCCTTCGGTTGCTAGTCCGTTACTCTTCCAACCGGGCCACCGCGGCCTGCTATGGGGAATGGATATTGGTATTGGTATTTTCAATTAACGTCACACTGGAGCAACACAATGGGCTAGGAATGGATATTGCAGTGAACCGTTAAATTTATTTGTCTGGTTTAGATTTAATTAAGGTAGGTATTTTAATTAACCTCACACTGGAAGATTTAATTAAGAAATCCCTCCAAGGGGCTTATCTGACCGTAGTTGAAAATTACTTGATGTTGCCCTCGGTATTGGTATTGGTATTTTCAATTAACGTCACACTGGAGCAACACAATGGGCTAGGAATGGATATTGCAGTGAACCGTTAAATTTATTTGTCTGGTTTAGATTTAATTAAGGTAGGTATTTTAATTAACGTCACACTGGAAGATTTAATTAAGAAATCCCTCCAAGGGGCTTATCAGACCGTAGTTGAAAATTACTTGATGTTGCCCTCGGTATTGGTATTGGTATTTTCAATTAACGTCACACTGGAGCAACACAACGGGCTATTGGTGACGGTCCGGGATCAATCCCAGAGGGAAAGATGTTGCCCTCGGATTTTTCCTCGTTGGTGTGGTGTTTAAGATTGAGGGGATTGACAGCTCATGTGACTCCATCATCTGACCGTGGTTCAAAGTTACGTATTGTCCTCGGATCTTTCCTTTGGGCTTGAAGCCGGACCGTGGCCAATTGCCCTTTGTGTTGCTTCATTGTGACGTTAATTAAAAATACTCACCTATTCTCCAAGTAGTTGTCTAGAAACCTTGTCTGGTTGTTTTGAGGTTATATGGCACAAGGGCCATATTTGGCCACGCTGCGCCAGACAGAAGACATACATCACCCAGGGAGGAATGAACCTTACATAAAATCCTGAAATATTGAGGGGCCAGGGTAGTACGTTTGGAAAACCGTACTACCCTGGCCCCTCAATATTTCAGGATTTTGGCGTATTAGGATTGGTTTGTTCGGGTTTTATAGCACAAGGGCCGGTACTTACGTATTAACCGCATGCCATTGGCGAATATCAACCAAGTTTTGTTTCGGGCGGAAAATGTTTAGCAATTGCCCTTAGGATGGCATGAAACATACCATTATCATTATAAACTCTGCGAGATAGGGACTCGAGGTGGTGGCAAGATGTTCCTCGATGTTTTTATTTCGCCATTTTGCACTTCCCAGATGCGTTCTATAATTCTGTGTGGTGCCAGTTTCAGAATCAATGAAATTGTATTTGTGGTTCACTTGGCAGTGAATATAACCAGATTGTTCCAGTTCTGTCTTATACCCCTTCCAACAGATTTGGCGATTAATCGCTGGCATGCGGTTAATACGTACAGATTTGGCGATTAATCGCTGGCATGAGGTTAATACGTACAGATTTGGCGATTAATCGCTGGCATGCGGTTAATACGTAAGTACCCAAGGGCCATATTGGCCATGCTTGGCATGGTATGGAATCTAAGTTATGATTGCGATAATGTAATGTTAGATTGGTTGTTTTAGAGTTCAAGTGGCGCAAGGATCATATTTGGCCAAGCTGCGCCAAACACAAGACAATATCAATGTTAGGACCAACTGTATTTTTGTTTTTACTGTGACATCAATTAAAAAATTATATTTTTTATTTCATTAAAACTAAATTTTTAAAAACTGGATTTGTTACATTTAAAACTTGAATTTCTAAAATCTAAAAATTGAGGATTGAAATTCCTACAAGAGAAATCTCAGTGCATAAACCTCAATCAAAACCGTAAAGGAATATCTTTATCTCCTAACATTAAAAACTTCCAGTTTTAAGTACTCCTACCAATGGTAAAACGTTTGTTCTACTTTAAAAGGCAACGATTATGAAATATAATCAGAATATAAGCAAATCTTTATTGCAATCAAATAGTCAAACATGATTAAAAAGGAGTTCATAGATTATACAAAACATTTAATCTTTTCTTTGAGAATTAAAACAAGAAAATTTGTAAGCACATTTTTATCAGTTTCAGTTAAAAATGGATACCAGCTCTAATAAATCATTAAAAAATCAATATTAAATAGCAGATAATTGAATAAAAATGGGGTTTCGAATTTCTTATTTAATTACATATCATTAAATGTAATAACGCTATTTTAAAAAGTGATGTATCCTATTTAAATCAAAATACAGAATTAGAAACTCCGAATTTTGGTAAGAAAATATATATAACCATTTAAAAATATTCATTATATAAATATCTTACATATAAATTTAAGTTTCCTCATGAAAGAATAAAATTATTTCAAAATGCTCAAAATATTTTAGTTCTTTGATTACCAAACGTAACAAGTCAAACTATAAAACATTATGCGTAAAAAATGTGTTTTATAAAACTTACAAGTCATAGCTGTATCAAACTTCAATTTAGGTTATCAATAGTTTCTTATTGAAAGTACAATTGACGTTGGAGTAAGTTAAATCGACGAATGTGTAAGACACAGTAGCATCTATTGAGGTACTGATGTGCTTAAGTATTTCCAAAGTGTATTAGGATTTACGATTGCTAAAATGTTGTAAATAAAAACATCTGATGCCTCAATGCTTGAAAATAGAGTTCTCAATCTAATAGTTGAACTATCATACTGTCATTCAGCGTTGTATTTGTTTGATCGACGATTGTTACAAGTATTACAATAAATACCTCAAAGCTTGAAAACAGTGAGAGCCGTCAATCAACTGTTAGTTGAGGGAATTTGCATAAATTTGTCATGCAAATGATTACATACGTAGCAACCGTAAACCTGAATAGAACAAACTTGAAGAAACTGCTTTTTAAAGTATTGCTGTAAGGTAGGTATTTTAATTAACGTCACACTGGAGCAACACAACGGGCTATTGTATTGCTGTAAGAGATTGGATTTACTGGTGTAGTCTTTAGTTATTTGCTGTTTCATCTGGTGTAGACTAGAAACCACGCATATTCAAGGATTGGTCTAATGCTGAACGGTCTCACTAACGCCCACTGGAGTTGTCAAATCAATCCTCTTGCTCATCACAATCGAGCTGCTCGTTACACTTCCGGATTTCCTTGTACTCAAGAGCTTCATTGAACGTTTTGGAAGTTTCCATAAGATCATAATATCCACCCTTATCTATGAACTTCGGCGTCAAAATCAGGCCCGTTACCACGATACCTATAACTCCCGCAGCGCAGTTGGGAAGTTCAACTTTGTCGGCCTTGTAGAACATCATGCTCACGCCACCGACAATGGCACAGTAGGACAGAAGGGACACATGGCTGTAACCAGCTTGGAAGTAAACTCGGGCAGCTGCCAAGGCGTATCGGGTAAACTCATCCGTGCCCGTGCATCCGATTTCTTCAAGTTCTTCCTTACAGGCTGCCACCTCAGACTGCTTTTGGCAGATCAGGTTCCAAACGGCTGTGCCTACATGCTGTATGAGATGAGACTTCGCAAGCTCGACCGGAAGTAAAGTTTCGAAGTTGTTTGGCGGTGTCCAAGACATTCCGTTCTTTTTGATGATGAATTTCACTAAGTTCTCTCCGAATGCCAGGGCCATTAAGCTGTCCATATTTTCAGGTTAGGCACGGCTTAATTGGCTTGACGAAAAACGTGATAGCAGCGGTCGGGATTTGAAAATGCCATGTTATAGCTCGAGTTACACTTTTCAAAGCGTCGTCCGCCGACCGTATTGTTGCCACTCAGAGGAAAACTGAATGTTAAGACTTCAGAGTAAAAGAGAGGTTTCACTGAGGTGTGACTTACAGCGCCCTCGGTGCAGGTCCGATGTCCCTAATTGTGGGCGGAGTTTGACATGTTCCACTCAGAGCAGAAGTCATTTTGTTGCTAATGCAAACGAGACTTCCGTTAATGTTTCCCACTTCTCCCCCCCTTGAAAGATTTCTTTTTAGTTTTTCATAAAATATATTCATATATTACAAAACCACTGATGTGAAATTGTGTCATTTTAAAAATCATTTTACAATCAAGTCAAATGAATTACGCTAATATTTTAAGTCCCAATCGTTTGATAGAAGTAAAAACGAAATCGTTCTCTTTAGTGTTAAGATATTATTCGACCAAGATTGATTTTTATAACAATCTTTCAGTGTTAATTTGTGCACTATTTATTTAATTAAAATCGATCGTAATTGAACTTACGAAAAATGTGGTATTCAGAATTTTGTGCAATTGTGCTCTGCTTAATATTTTATTTTGTGCTGTTCGTTGATGATTTTATTTACATACTATTTTTATATAATTAAAATTGTGATCTTTTTCTGAATTATAACCTATTTTATAAATACAATTATAAAGATTTATGTTCAAAATTGTAATGCGTTATATTACATACTTTCATGGAGTATTTGTAGTTCAGAACCTTGCTAGCCTGATTTTTTTTTCTTCTATGAACTTGAATTTCATTTTGCTCAAGCCATCAAGAACATAAAATGGCTGCAGATGTATTTTGTGCCAGCATTTGGCCGTATGATGGTCAAATGTAAAGTAAAAATATTAAATGCATTACATACTCGAAGATATGAATTCCAAAAATTAAAAATTTTATCGCACATTTGATTTATATACATTTGTATTTTGTTACGTTTGTGTCAAGATCTAATAAACTTTTCCCTTTCATGACATTATTGTATAATTTGTTATCTGATTGATGCAGGGAACACTGTTCGAGGGTGCCAGATGCTTGACCTTGTGAAAATGGAGCAACTAGTGTGGATTTGTTGGCCAACTATAGATGCGATTATCTGTCGAATTTCAGAGGAAAAACTACCAAACTAATTGATGTCTTAACGTGCCGTGTTCTCTCTTCCTACATCGAAGTGCCAGACATTGTGGCAAGCTGGAGTTTCATGTTCCGTACTACCCTTCCCAGTGGCCTGTATTGTGTTGAGCAACTCAGTGGTTTCTCAAGGTTCGAATAAAAGTATTTATTGACATTAAAACATTAATACAGGCTCCCTCGACTTTCGCACAATTTGCTATTTCGCACATTTTTAAAAATTCAATTTTTTAAAGATTTTTGTCGACAATGCAAAAATTGTTCGTTTACATGCAGTCGCCTTCTCGGAATCGTTGTGACGTCACATAGGTTCCGAACCGCGGTGGCCGAATGTCAAATATATACAATGTATTAAACAGGTTTAGTCTTGAATTAGGTAGCGTGTCGATGCGTTGTGTGTTTTGACCCAATTGGATTAAAAACGTCCTCGAAAATCCCGCCTCTTTATATAGGGTCAGGAGGTGCGTGGGCTTCGCTGGAGAGGCGGCCAATGCCTAGTTCTGCTCCCCACCCTTCCCCTGCCTGCCGTTGATTTAGCTCGGTCTTTTAACTTCATTTAATTATTTTCCATTTTTAGGTCTTTTTAAGTGATTACATCACTCTTTTAAATGATTTTATTGATGTTTTTAACTTGTGATTTTTAATACTTCATTTTTATCTCACCTACATATTCCATCTTCATCCATTGGTTATCCTGCTCCCGTGGGTCCCCCTGTTGGTGCTCCCCGCTTCGCGGATCCTGGCCTTTCCTGATGGCGTCCCTGCTCTTTCAACTATATTTTATTTATTTTAGACTCCGATTTTCCTGGTGGATCTCTTGCTGGGGCGCTGATTTCACTGAGGAAAATTTTACTACTTTTAATAAAATTTTATTGTAATGTCTTGCTTTACAAATCATCTTATCCCTCAGCAGCCTCCTCACATGGAACTAGTCTTCCTGTGGATCCAGCCTTTTTCATTTAAGTAAGAGATTAATTTTAATGGGTCATCGAGTTTTTAAAGTGACTCCAACTCTATCCTATCTTAAATTATCTTTCACCGGGTTTTATAATGAACCTTTTATTCACCGAATTAAATCTTTTTTAAATTTTATTTCTTGGACTCCCCCATATATATAGGGCGCGGAGTAAATTGGTGAGTAGTGGGCTTACATCAACCCTCGCACTCCCCTCCCTTGAATTTTAATCTTCTTTAATAAATTTTAATCTTCCTTTTATTTGATGAACTGTCACATCTGTGGTCCAGGTGTTAAGTCATCTTGGTATTTGACACACCACAACGGGAAACCATGTAAGTCTTTTTAAATATCTTGAAATTTTTTCTAAGTCCCTTTAACCACAATGAAGCACACCACAATGGAAAATGAAGCAAGAGAAAAGAGAAAGCAGGAGGAGGCCTTCTGGTGAGAAAAGATTTCATCTCCTCATCCACCCGTCCAACCAACGAGATCTCGCTTGCCTGGAATTGCCATCGACCATTTCAACGTAGGCAACATCAAATCAAGTCCTTCTCCGGGAGCACACCACAACGAAAGATGGACCAAAAGAAAAGGGTTAAAGGAGGCAGGAGAGAAACCCCTGATGAGAACCGAGGGAAGTAAGAGAAAAATTAGAAAACAAGAAGATACTTACCTCTACTTCTCCGACCACCCAACAACGAGTCCATCTTCATTGTGACTTTTTTCTGCCCTCTTGGCAGACTTTTGTTTTAGAAAATTTTAAAAAATGTTTGGCCCCTGTGTGGCCTTGGTACTGTACCTTTTTGTGTGTGATTCAATAAACGTTCGACCGCTCGCGTCCACATGAAGGGTAAGTACGCTCCCGTCCGTTTGGATGGGCTGCCTGGTTCCTCGATTTCGTGCTGGTGGAAGTCCCCACGAACAAGCCCCGCCCCCCGCACCAAACTCCAAGCCTTTCGGCGAGTTGGGGGAGCGCGGGTCTCCAATTTATTTGGTTATGTTTAAATATTTCGCCCTTACAAATTTATAAACATGAGAGAAGCGGAGAAACTGCAGTGTTGATACGAACAAAAAGAAATTAAGGACATAAACTTCATACGATCGAGACAAAGATGGAAATAATGAGACGTTCTGAAAGCGGTGAATCTTGCTTCAATCGACCGTTCTTACGACATAAACAGGTCTACGATATGTTCAATTTTGAAAAACAAGAATAAAATTAATGAATACGTTCAAAATTGTGGAAATATATCTTCAAAGATTGTTTCCAAAAGACACGGCAGTGATGGATGAAGTGGAGATATCTTTGTCATCATGGATTGATGATCTACATCAAAACGATGTTCCTCTGAGTTTTTCCTTATTCAAGCTGAGGCTCTTAGTTTGCATGAAGATTGGAAGACTAGATAGAAAGATTCTAACACGGTATTTCAAGCAAGTAGGCTGGTTCGACACATTTAAAATGACATATTATTTACATAATATTAAATTCACTGGAGAATCGGCTGATGCAGATAAAGATGCTGCAAAAGAATTTAGTTCTTCATTGTCCAAATTTATTGTAGATGGAGAATATTCTCCTAGCCAAATATTCAATGTAGACGAGACGGGTTTATTTTGGAAAAAATGCCTAATCGTACATTCTTATCGAAGGAAGAATCAGTTGTGCCCCTTGACATAAACCTAAAAACCGATTGACATTGCTTCTTGGCGATTGAGAAAGACACAACATGTTATAGAACTCTTTATCAAGAAAAGAAGAAAAGGGTGGTATTCAAGTAACACTCTTGACAAGTTTATAAAGAAAACACCTGAAAGCACTTTAACACGCCTCGTTAACTTAATTATGTATATTGATAAATATGTTTAATATATTATTGATAAATATTTTAAAATACAATTTTTGATGTTTTTTTTACATCCCTCTACTTTCGAACATTCAACATTCGCACACATTTTCAGGAACCAATTATGTATGTGCGAAAGTCGAGGGCCGCCTGTATATTTACAAGTTAGCTGGAGACTACAAAAAATGGGCAGACGATTTCATTGCACTACATATTGCGTATATTAGAGTTCTAGTGATTACATAAGAGAAGGAAATCGCCTGCGCGCGGAGGAACTGTGGCGCCTAGCAGCCGATAGAGTAATTGACTTTTTCTTTAAACTCAACTGCGAACGATATTCAACATTCTGATTAGTTCCGGTTAGTCAACAATAACAACAAATTTAATAAAGTTACTTAAAAGGCATACATGTGCCGTGCACAAATATCAAAACAGAAGTCCTTTTAACTGCATCCAAGGCGAGTGACGTGAGCTCTAGAAGCCTAGAGCGAATGAAATCTTCTCCCAGTTCCAAAATCAACGCTGTTCCTTTTTTTAACCAATTGTAGGAACCCGAACAAGGAAAAATATCGTTCAGACATGAAGCCTAACTCATGTTCTGATTCAAGCTCATTCGCTGAGCCTAATCATAAAAGTATGTGCACACACACACACACACAAATGATTTTAACAAAATAAATTAAATAAAATTAAACTAATTGTGTGTGCGCTCCAACAGATTACTTCATTTATGTTCCTTTTTCAAATTGTATAATTTGTTCAAAAATGGATGATGTACCTGATTATGTGTGAATAAAAAAAATTCTTATATTCCTTTTTGTGCAAATAATTTTTCCGACTAGAGATCAATAATCTTCTAAATAATAAATCGAAAGGATTTGTTGGAATATTTTCGTATTTTTAAAAAGCATTCACTTAAAAAAGAATCAACTAAAATTGAAGAAACAAGTTCATAAAATTCTATAATTCACAAATAGCTTTCATAAATTAAGGTTCTTTTTAATTTCCGAAGTTCCTCTGTATTTAAAACGTTTATGCTAAAAATATATAAATAATACTTAACTTTTAATTAGAAATACAAATGGCCTTTCAAATCGTAGAGAATGAAACAGCCAAAGTAAATAAACAGCTAACGGATAGGGATGTACATGAATAAAAATCTTTCTGCTTTATTGTATACTAGCTGAATTACCCGGCGTTGCTCGGGTTGAAATGGTTAAATGTTGCTTGAAAAGTGAATTAGAATAAGCACTTTTCTTTCACAGAAAAATGCAATCATTTAAGTTGTACGGAAAATACGTTTTAACTTTTTCATAGCTTCTACAATATACTTCGGACGCAAATATATACATTTAATTCCTGAATATATTGCAATATGCAAAAGATAAAGACAAACAGAAACGAAATTCCGACCAAAAAATGCAGAATTCTAAAAAACGAAAGATGAGCAAATACTCTCGCAATCAAGTCGTGGCGCTCACTGGGTAATTGACCATTGGTAAGAACCTCCTTGATCTCCATCCAAGTCAGATTGCAGGTGAAGGTGATAAATACGTCTGGTCTCCCTTACGTCCTCACGTACGTCATAGCATCTTGCGTGTATTCGTGCATGTGTCTGGGACTGCCTGTAAATGTAGCTGCTAGTACGACTAAGGCACCGAGGTTTTCAACGTTCCCTCATTTGACACAGCATCTCTCAGGTGAATACATTCGTCAACTCTCAGTTTACGTTGATTTAGACGAATGTAAAGGAGACGCTCACTCTCGACTTTTGCGTACATATCGACGATGAACTGATGAAACAATTGCCTGTAGTTCAATACGTGATTCTGCTCAGTATCTTGAACCATTTTAATAATTAATCCACCTCTGATCAGTACGCATAGAAATCCATCGCTGAAACTTTCTTGCTGGTTGTTTTACCTGTTCATGGGTTGATCTGCCTCAGATTAAAATGATATCCATCTTCACCATGGGGGAATATCACTGGGTACTGCAGAGCATCATAAGATCGATGTGTTTCCGAAATATGCTGCAATGATTCACCTCGTCGTTGAATAACGATATCCCATTGATGAAACCCATCTCCTGATATCACCACCTCAACTTGATCTGCTTGAGGAGAGTTAAAGCGCCGTTCGTGTTCGCCTGCTGGTCTTCGGTCTGCTCTTATGACTACTTTATATTCATTTGTTGGCATACGTTCCAATGCTGTTTCGAACGTTTTCATAAGATTATTGTGCTCATGAAATATCCTCTGTAAGTTTAACACAATCTGACGTCTTGTTCCCGAGATGTAGGCGCACCTCTGATCAGTTTTCATTTGTTCGTTTTGAATAAAATATAGTTGTAGAAATTTTGGTGGTTGATCTGGCAGTGGAAGCAACGATCCCGCTCTATAGCAAATCTGCCCTTGCACCTTGAATGTCGACGGAAATCCGGGCTGTCCAACAACTGATGTGGCGCCGAATGATGTCATTTGGAAACATGAGTTGTATTTTCCGATGTTACTAAGAAAATGCTTCGACTCTGACGTATCTCCTGATGTGTAAGTTAAAAGTTCTTGTGGTGGTTGTTCCAGTTGGCAGAGTTTAACTTTTCCATTTTTACAGCAAATACCAGTAGACTATGATTTAAACTTTTTGGCTTGACAGTAACTATAAATCATTTCCATTTTCCCGATGGTAACACTTGCATGCAGCGAGTAGTCTTAATGTGAATCGTAGTGGAATTCTTCCAATGCTAAGCTCAAATGGTGCGCAGTCCGTGATCGTTTGGCTCTATCTCTCTTATCCTGTAGTCGGGCCTCACACTGCTGTGCCGTCTCTGTTGCTCTAAATGTAGTAGCATTATCCCTCTTATCCTGAAGTTGGGCCTCACGCTGCTGTGCCGTCTCTGTTGCTCTAGATATTGTAGCTCTCTCGCAATCGCAAGTCTTCTATTCCTCTCCTCGGAAGTTTCTTGACTATGCTCATCTTTCATCATCTTAGCCGTGGACTGCACTTGGCCGATCGCCTTCCACTTCCTTGGAGGCATTGCTACAGCAAAGAAATCTGTAAAAGAATACAAAGAAATGATATTTCATAAAATAAGCAAAAGGCACACTCTCATTGAGCAATGAAATCTATTACAGAATACAATAAAAATAAAAAGCTAATATAAACCGAATGGTAAAACAAATTTAAAATTGCGTAGTACTTACACCAGTTTAGGAATATGTATCAAACTTTTAACACAAATAAAAAATATTAATGCCTTACTTAAAAGTTGTCAATCAAAATACTCAAACACAGAATTTTAAATCATACTAAAAAACAAACTTTTATTCTGGTGTAAAAAAAAGCATTAATTCTGATCCCATGAAACATATTTAAAAAATTAAGCAAAAGGCACACTCTCACTGAGCAATGAAATCTATTATAGAATACAATAAAAAGCTGAAAAAAAACGAATATAAAATTATGTAGTACTTACATCCGTTTAGAAATATAAATCCAAAATGTACACTATCACTGTCGAATAAAGTAGGAAACACTTATACAATTAAAAGAGCGAAATAAAACTCCCAGATTCACTGAAAGATGATAAACTGGAAGACTTACCGAGTTAGCTTCCTCTATATACGACCAGCTAAGAATCGAGTGGGTGCTGGAATGTTCTCCACCATGAGTCCAAGGAAGTTTCCGTTTCCCCAACTTTCTAGAAAGTTTTACAAAGTTTTATAAA
This sequence comes from Meta bourneti, assembly GCA_933210815.1. NCBI lineage: Eukaryota > Metazoa > Arthropoda > Arachnida > Araneae > Tetragnathidae > Meta > Meta bourneti. The sequence goes on along the minus strand of OW119928.1, from coordinate 18,185,118 downwards.
AAAGTAAACATTAATTCTGGTGCTGCCAGATACCGAGTAGCAAAATTACGCTTTATGATCAATGAGTTTTTCGTTTGTGCTTTTCGGAATAGTGCTTGGGTTAGAAATAAATGTAATCGGTGTAGACAAATTAAACTGAATAGATAAAAAATTTTCAAAAAGCAGAAGGTCGATTTTACAGAATTTTTCAGAAAGAAAATCACTGCTTTCAACGGAGGATTCACATGTATCTATTCCGGACATTTTAAAATGAGTTACACGCCTACCTAAAAAGCCTTGTGAAACAGAATTCTACAAATCATTACGTATTCAATAAATTATTTAAGGAAAGTGGGTCGAAATATACACCAACTTTCCTTGAAAATAATCCTTGAACTCCTGAAAACCTTTCCTTGAATTTCCTTGCAAACATAAATATTTTAAAATATTCTTTTTCCCTTCATCAATAAAATATCTATAATTTATTTACATCATGGGAAGAACTAAAAATTCAGTTCAAACATAAATACTGTAATTTAATTTGTTTCGGAAAAAATTGTTTTTCGATCAACAGTGGTAAAGCAACCATCGCTGGTTAAAGCAATCAATCTATGCTCAATGTTATTTCTATTGCGATTTCGAATAGTTTTTAGCCCCCCCCCCCAGGGCCAATAGAACGGGGTTAAGAGTTAGCCTATGCTGACCGCAGTGTTCTAAAGTATAAGTGTACCAAATTTGGTGTGGATTGGTCAAACGGTGTAGATTTGTATAGAAAATATACACACATACATACACACACACATCCTATTTTATATATATAGATTTGAAGCTTGTGCTACAGCAGTCCTCTGACCCCATCTATTTCAGAATTAAAACAAACAAATCCGTTGACATTGTTTGAATAAACAATCCCAGCACTAGCATAAACTTAAAATGTACATACGAAATAAACACTAAAACAATAAACAAATAACTTAGTTCGGTTGTTATGGAAACGAAGCTAAATCTGTTACCATGGTCGTGGTGCTGGACTCCCACCGAGGGCGCCACCGTCTATGCAATTTCCCATGTTATTTATCAGACCATTGCTTCCTATGGCAGTGATCCCTCTGTATGCGTAGCTATTTACTCCTGGTTAAGACATTTCATATAAATGCGCGCTCGGGTGTGACCTCACCATCTGACCGTGGTTCAAAATTACAAAGTGTTGACCTTGTCATCGATCTTCTAATGAAATAGACGGACCATGTGGGCGGAGTCGCTGTCGTAAAATCTCTGAAGGATAAATCACGTGGACTTATGAATCGCCTTCGCCGATTAGCAGTCGAATCGCAGATTAGTGTTTATGATCAAGGTGGATAACTTAAACCAATCCAATAATTTAGGATTCTTGCTTTTACCCACAACCACTTGAGATTTGCAAATTGAGCAACTGGAAGAACTAACATGAAGCTGCAGGCACATGCTCCGTCAATTTCATTTTAATGTCGATGGACTTTGTCGTCTGACCGTGATTCAAAATTACGAGTTGTCCTCGGTTCCTCCTTCGTAATTGACTCCGGACCGTCACCAACAGACCGCTGTGTTGCTCCAGTGGCGTTAATTAATTACTGCCATATAAATACGCACGTTGGCGTGCTGTGGAAGTTTGGAAAGGGGTACCAGCTCAGGTGTTGACCTCATGATCTGACCGTGGTTCAAAATTACGAGTTGTCCGCGGATCTTCCCATTCAGGTTTGATGCCGGACAGTCGCCAATAGCCCGTTGGGTTGCTCTATTTGGCGTTTTTAACTAAATACCAATACCAAATGCGTTGTAGAATTTATTGATTTGGTATATATAATTCGACTTATGTGCTTGATCTCAAGGATCCGCTTATAAATCGTCAATTAATGGACCCACTCTTACCGACACAAGAGATTGGGCAAGGAAGTTGAATTTATGTCACACTTGAGCAACACAACGGACTATTGGCGATGGCCTGGGATCAATCCCGAAGGGATAGATCAGAAATCACTTCAATTAGAACCACGGTCAGATGACGAGGCAACACCCGAGTTGTAACCCCAAGCTTGCACACCACGTCAACGTGAGAACATTTAAGGCCACGACAAGTTGAACATGCACTAGCGCAATATGCACTCATGAGTCTGGTTGGATCGAATTTCGAATCTGCTTCGCTTCTAACCGGGCTACCCCAGAGAATAAAAAGATCGATTGAATTGCTAGTTACTTTTCATATTTAAGTTTAACATACGATATTAGTTTTCTACATTTGTGCAATTCCATATACAAAAAATTACGTAAAACTAAATTCATTTATAATGAATTCTATATTAATTAGTTTTCAGAACTGTTTTTATGCGAGATTGTTTATTCGAAGTCTATCCTGCAAATTTGTTTCGATTCTCCAAAATAAATTTAAAATGGGAGTATTTAAAAATTTTCAACGAAATGTAAGTTCTACCTCTTAGAATTTTTGAACTACCGCCATGTTTCTTTGAAATTTAATATTGTAAGCAATAATAACGCAAGTCACAAAGTTTTACAAGCGCAAAATTTTTTCTTTAAATTTGTATATATAATTAACATGTTTGTGTAATTTATATTCATAAATACTTATACTCGTAATTTTAATGCCTTTATTCGAAAAAACTGTAGAGCCGCGGTAGCCCAGTTGGAAGAGTAACAGATTAGCAAGCGGAGTTACGAGTTCTTAACTCGATCCAAAGACCGTTTACTCGAGGCTGGTGCACGTTAAATCTGTCCTCACTTTGGCGTAGAAGTTTGGAGAATGGTATGCCACCTCTAATTTTGTCCTCGTGATCGTGGTTCAAAATAACGAGGTGCTGTCCTATGATCTTTCCTTTCGGGTTTGATCCCGGACCGTTGCCAATAACCCATTGTGCGACTTTAACTACTTACCACATATAATCCTTGTGTGCTTAATCTTAAAAAAATCGAGGTAAGTAGTTAGTTAACGTCGCACTGGAGCAACACAAAGGTATTGTTTGTATTGGGTTTTATGGCACAAGTCAACTTTAAAAATTATTCGGCATTGATTTGATGACAAAAAAATTGAAATCAAGCCAAGACCGCACCGATTTTATCAGTTCTGTGTTTTTTGGAATGCAAAGCAATTTTTGCAAACATGTTAACACAAAAATCAACAGTTTATTTTTGGCCAGTTACAAATAGCATTTATCAGTTGTAAAAACTCCGATAACAATGCTAGCATTTATCAGATTAGAGTGCAACTAAAGCTTAGAATCATAAAAGGCGAAATTAATATACTTAAAAATAAAAACATATCTACATTTCCCAAGAACTTAATAGCATTTGGGCCAATACGGACTCAAAGACGAATATAAAACAATGACAATTTTTTGTGGAGTCTTCCAATACAAATTGGAATTTACCGAAGACGCACATTAGTATCAGTAACAGAAACATCTTCAAATTATAGCAAGACGCATGGCAAACACTTGATTCAAGTAATTCTGTGTCATGCGTAATAAGATTTTCTAAAAACTAGCAAGTTTTTCGAAAGAGAAAAACTAATCGCATACAAAAATCATGTTTACATAAAAGCAATTGTTTGTCAAATATATAAAAACTTGCAAATACATTCGTTTCAGCAATTACTTTCCACGGACACAGGAGAAAAACTTTAAAATGAAATGCATCAGGATTATAAGTTGAAGTGTGAATATACCAACCATTTCATCTTGTCCTAGCATAACATTTATCATGTATCCCAAAGACGACGCAACCTCTAAATTGAGGTGGAAGTTTCAAGACTCACACGAATGGCATTATTTAAAAGCAACATATGCTATCAACAAGCCGCTTTCACTACAAAGTTTGTCACAGGTTGAAATCAATATTAATCTTGAATCGTGTTCGTACTTATGTGAATAAATTAACGAATCGCAGTGACGTCGTCCTTATGTTCGAAACAGGTTGATTGTTTTCGGGTTTTATGGCGCAAGGGCCATATTTGACCAAGCTGCGCGAACACAAGCCAGACAACACGAGGGAGGAAGAGAAAACAGAAGGGTAAGCGAGAGTATAATAGAAGGGAGGACTGATTAGTACCTCGGGGTTGAGATGCCCGTACTCACTGTTCGAGTGGTTTTAGCTGCAAGTGCCCTTCTTACCCGTTGTGCCGCATAAGTGAGATCGAACCAAGAACTCCGAGGATCAAACTTCAACATATAAATGAAAAAATTCAAGACGTACGCCAATACCTGAGCCGATCCGCCGGCTATGGCATAGTTGCCGTCGTTCGCGTAGTATATGGACAGTCCTACCAGCAGGGCACACAAGTTGAGGAACCTGACGTGACTGTATCCGTTCGGGAAATTGTAAACTGTCGTTAGGCAAACTTCCATCCTGAACTCGGTCATGTTCTTCACATTCTTCTCGAGTAACTTCGCGTAACAATCGTAGATTGTCTCGTGCTGCTCCAATATGATATCGTGTACGGCTTCCACGATTTCTAAGGTCAAGCGGGTTTTCCGGATGGTTTCCCTGTGTGGGATGACCCTGTACGGGTATGGTGGGATTAGACCTAATCTACTTAGACATTTCTCTATCAAATCCTCAGCAAACAACATCGCTATAAGCGGATTGTCCATGGTTGTGATGAGGGTTCGTGGTGGATTGTTGAAGAGTGGACGGTGAAGTCGATCGCACAGTGGTGGTGTGAGAAAAGGAGCTGATACGAGCTTTTTACCCTGTGAGGCTGAATACAGAGAGCGCTAGTGTTTTTTTATGAAAGTACGCACTTCCTGTTCCCTTTCAGAAGTGATGTAACTTGGCAGGTTAATTGGTTGGGTTTTATGACGCAAGGGTCATGTTTGGCTAAACTTGGCATGTTAATCGAATGCAATTTCAGTAGGTAGTTAGTTACGTCGCACTAGCGCAACACAACGGGCTATTGACGACGGTCAGGGAACAATCCCAAGGGAAAGATCCGAATACCTCTTGAATAGCCCTTTGTGTTGCTCTAGTGCGACGTAAATTATATACCTACCAACCGAATGTATCTTGTAATTGTCCTCATATGTTTCCCTTCGGGTTTGATTCCGGATGGTCGCCAACAGCCCGTTGTGTTGCTCCAGTGCGACGTTAATTAAAAAAACCTACCTACCCATTTTTAAAATTTTATTTTTATTCAAATTGTTGATCCCTGAATTCGACTCATTGTTCCATCTAAACAATTTAATGTCGTAAGTTCGAACTGGTTGGTAGTTGAATTTAAGTCACACTGGAGGTCAACAGTTAGGTATTTGAATTAACGTCTCAATAGAACACAACGGGCTATTGGTGACGGTCCGGGATGAAACCCGAAGGAAAAGATCCGACACCTCGTAATTTTGAACCACGGTCATATTGACGAGGTCAACACATGAGCTGGCACTCATCTTCAAACTTCCACACTACGCAAACGTGAGGTATTGTCTAAAGCAGGGGTGTCAAACTGGCGGCCCCCAAAGTAATTTTTTATGGCCCACGATGCTCTGAAATAAAATCAAAACAGGACAATATGTTACGAGAAAATAGCATTTTCACAATATTGTGGTAAAATTGAAGAAATCAAAAACGAATTCGATAAATGTTTTAATGATTTCAAAAAGTTACAAAATTTTTTCTCTTTTATTAGGCTTTTTTCCTTTGAAGTTGAAAATTCTCCCACTTCGATACAACTGGAATTAATTGATTTCCAGAATGATTCGGTTTTAAAAGACAAATATCGAGAAGTAGGAATTCCCAAAATATATTCTTATTTAGGTGAAAAATACCCGGAAATTAAAAGTTTGCTGCACAAATTTTATGCTATTTTGGGAGTACGTACAGTCAACCCAATATATATTCGAACATGGGAAACATTTAGATTTCTTACCAATTATTTCCATTGAAAAGATTAAGTAGAAACTTTGTGGCAACAATAGAATCAGCTGATTCTATCGTTACCATAAGATTATATTTGCTGTATTCAATTTTAAATATTAATATTACTATGTGAATACTATTTGTTTTTCATGTTCTAATATATACAGTTTAATCCTGTAGTTTTTTAAAAACTTGATAAGTCAATTAAAATTTTATCTTGAGGAGATTAGATTTCAATTCTGTGTCGAAAAGATATTATGATTTCAATTATGTTTAAAGACAAGATGTTTTATGATTTGAATTATCTATCAAGACAATTTTTGAAATAATGATTACAAAAGAAGGTCTTCTATGTAAATAATATCTAAAAAGAAACCACCTCATTATTTAACTTAAATAATTAATATAAATAAACACAGTAAAGAATTTTTTAAATTTTTTTTTATTAAGATACTTATATATAGTATACATAGTAGTTTAGTATCGAAATGTATTAAACATTTTGTCAATAGAATGATGTTGCTGTCACCTCTACACCTAAAAATAAAAAAATAAAACCGTGACAAAATGTAAACAATTCAGCTTTTAATTAAATCAATTTGAAATTTCTGGAAGCTTTTAAATTTGACTTGTATGATGTGTTTATATTTCAAGAATTGGATTTGTCCTGGAAGATACAAATCCTGAGGTAATGTGTAAAGATTAGCTTAACAGTTAATGTAAATATTTCTTAATGAAGATACTTCAAATGAAAGAAGCACAAAGTTTTATAGCATAAGTGAAGACAAAGTTTCCTCTACAAAAGCATAAAGATTAGCTGAACAGTTAAAGTAAATATTTCTTAATGAAGATACTTCAAATGAAAGAAGCACAACAAAGTTTAAAAGAGAACTTTATTATTACCAATTTTTTTTAAACAAGAATTTAATAAATTCTATTTCACTTGATTAAAGTTTCCGCCGGGTAAATGAATGTAAAAAAAATAAACAAAGTTATACTAAGATTAAGCACAAAGTTTAAAAGAGAAGTGTAACAAACAAGACATTAGATGAAACAAAATTAACGCAGTGCAATACAGTCTCTCGTATTCAGAGTATGTAAGGAAAAAAAGTACAAACTATACTTACTTGTATTCAGATGTGCAGTGAAGGCATGGTGTAATTGGAATTAAATACCTTGGAATCTCCCTTTTGACATTCCTCTTCAAAAGTTTGTTTAACGACATGAAAACTCATTCGATTGAATAGTATTAATGAATTTTTTGAGGGGGGTGGAAATGGTGGCTGGATTGTATTATGTATGAGATCCATACTAAAAAAACCATGGTAGTATCATCACAAAAAAAACTTGATAAGTTAATTAAAATTTTATCTTGTCAAGATTAGATTTCAATTCTGTATCAAAAAGTATGAGTAATGTGTTAAGACAATATGTTTTATGATTTGAATTATCTATCAAGACAATTTTTGAAATAATGATTACTAAATCAATGTTATCCTCAACTCTTTCAAGTTTTTTAATTTAATTGTGAAATGATGAATGCTTTACTATGTTATTTTACATAAAGTTGTAGTAACAACAACCGATACCCATATCTATTTTCCCCTATAGCAACATATCTATCTAATCTGATATAATCTGTAACATGGTAAATTTTAGTTGAGTGAGTTATTGCTGTGTTCTTTTAGACCTGAAGAGCCTTTTTGCTTTTCAAATGTTCAATTGTGTAATTTCTAGGTTTGATATTCAAATGGTAAATACTATTGAGTTAGTTTTATATATATTAAACTATTTAATAGACATTTTACTTTTTGGTGTGTTTTCTACTGGGTCGTTCTGAAAGAAATGGTAGTGTAATTATTGTTTGCTTTCATCTGTGAAGACAAATGGGCTTTAAATTATTATTTTTTATTTAATCTTGAAATACAATTTACTAGGGTCTTCCGTCCCTCCATTATTAATCTTCCATGTTCTAAGACGTCTTCAATGTAAATAATTTCTAAAAGAAAATACCTTATTATTTAACTTAAATAATTAATATAAATAAACACAGTAAAGAATTTGTAAAAATGTTTTATTATAATGTATTTTTAATTTTTTTTCCTAAACTGGGGTAACGATTGTATTAACGATATAAATTGCAAGTATAGATACTTGTTATATTGTAACAATGTTGCAGTAGTCACCTCTGCACCTAATAATAAAAATGATAAAATTAGTAGTAATTCTAATTTTACCTTGACAAAATGTAATAATTCAGCTTTTAATTAAATCAATTTGAAATTTCTGGAAGCTTTTAAATTTGACTTGTATGAGGTGTTTATTTTTCAAGAATTGTTTATGTTGGGTATTCTTAACTAATATTTAAAGAAAAAATATATCTTACTGGGGGAAGGTGGTGGCATCATTGGTGGGGCAGCCCCACTCCTAGAATATGGTTGAGACGATGTTGATCTTTTCGAATGTCTCGATGAAGTTGATATAATTGACCCAGTGGATCTTTTTAACTTCTCTGATTTCAATGAAAGGAGCTCTATTTGTTGGGTTTTTATTTGCTCCATTAAATCTGAAATTAAAAACATTTTGAAATATTAATTGATATAATTTTTAAGGTAAAATTTCCTTGTTTAAAAAACTATTAATTAAAGAATAATTGAAATATTTAAAAAAAATTACTTGTATATAAGAATCCAACTGCTGAAAAATAAAATAATTACCTGGTTTATAAAAGAGGATATTCTCATCAGTCATCATATTGGAGGCTTGTATCCCCAAAAAAAAATGGTTAAAATAAATACCTTTTTTGTTAAAGTAATTTTCTTCAAAACCTTACCTGTATCCATTAGATATCTATAAATACTGAGGTTTTATTATTTGTTTCTAATAGTAAAAAAACTACTTACTGAGTTCTCGCTGAGTGATGTCTACTCCTTGAATCGGGGGGGGGGATAGTAGGTTGCAAGAATTCTGAAATTAAAAAAATTTCGAAATATTAATTGATATAATTTTTAGGGTAAAATTTCCTTGTTTAAAAAAACTATTAATTAAAGAATAATTAAAATATTTAAAAAAAAATTACTTGTAGATAAGAATCCAACTGCTGAAAAATAAAATAATTACCTAGTGGATTAATATTTGAGGTTGACTGTATATCCAATCCTCGACTTTCTGATGATTGATAGGTAGCCATTTCTAAAATCAAATTCAATATATAAGAAATTAAATTTTAATCTATAATAAATTAAATTTCCCTTTCTAAAATAAAACTCAAGGATAAGATGGATTATAGGATTATTTACTGAGTAGGTATAAGATCCATCAACATTTCACTTAGTAAAGGTTTGATATTTTTAGGTAAATGTAAGAAAATGACACTTTCTGAAGCATTTCAAAAATTCTTAATTGTGTATAGTTATCTAATCAGTAGGATTATTAGAGGTAGCAGAACAAGATAAACCATAGAAATATTTACTGAGTAGGTATAAGATGAATTATTCAACTTTGAGAATAGCTGATTAATAGTTAAAGAGCAATGCAATGTATTCCTACACTTCCCTTTTCTAGACCAATTCCACAAGTTTATAGCATAAGTGAAGACAAAGTTTCCTCTACAAAAGCATCAAAATTAGCTGAACAGTTAACGTAAATATTTCTTAAAGAAGATTCTTCAAATGAAAGAAACATAAAGTTTAAAAGAGAAGTTTATCATTACCAACTTTTTTTCTCCAAGAATTTGTCAAATTCTTGGAGAAAAAAAGTTGGTTAAAGTTTTCATTGTAAAAATGTTTTGCCTGCACCCCTTCTTTATATGAACTTTAATTAAACAATATCAACACAGTGCAATACATATAATGAATGAGAAACATATATTTAGAAGGATTGGTCATTTTAAAGGTACTGTGTCCTATTAAACTCATCCATTAGAGAAATAAAAACTGATAACATTAAATGATTATTAAGACAATTTAAAAGCACACAAGTCAATTTTAAAAGATATGTTGGTATTACTTTTCGTTGCGTGTATAAATATACCGATGAATGTTTTCTTTTAAAATAATTATGATCTGACTCCGTTAAAAGATTCTTTTATTTTTCATTTTCTTACACCGTTAAAAAACGTATTCTTCAGAAATCACAACTCAAAACTAAAACAAAAAGGTTGTTGCCAAACGATGAAAACTAAATAGCTGGCAGTCCAACAACAATCAATCAACAAATAAAGATATTTTCACTTTTGGGAAATGCCGCTACATTACTCCCCTGCCAGTAACGAAGTTACGTTAAAGAGAATACGGAAAGATTAAATATATGAAAAAACAAAACAAATTATATACAAAATGTACAGCACTACTCTCTGAATCTAATGGGCTTCCTAACAGATCGTCCTGAACGAGATTGTTTTTGATCAGGAATTATTTCCGATTCAGGAGCGTGTTTAGTTTCATCAGTTTTATGTTGTGCAGGTGTTTCATTTTTACAACATACGTTTTTCGTGTCAGGAGTAGGTTCTTGTAGAATGTAAGCAGGTTTTAGCCTGTCGACAAATACTGTAATATGTTTACCCTTTATTTCGAGTGTGAAATACTTATTAGCTTTGTCCGTGACTAGAAATGGTCCGTCATACGGGGGTTCAAGTTGCTTTTTAACCCTGTCTTTACGTACGAAGACATGTGACGTGGTTGCTAAGTCCTTCGGAACAAATATTTTTTGGATATACTTCTTTGAGACGGTTCTAGGTCTGATGTATTTCATCGTTTCCTGTAGTTGGTTTACGTAGGTCTCGGGCGTTGTGTGAATTTGGGGTTCTTCAAAATATTCTCCGGGTAATCGGATGTTTTGTCCGTAGACCATTTGGGCAATGGTATGGTTGGAATCTTCTTGAATTGCAGTGCGTAGACCCAATAGAACAGTTGGAAGTGTTTCACTCCAGGCTGGGTTACCATGTGCTATGATAGCTGCTTTTAAAGACCTATGGAGTCGTTCTATTTTTCCATTGGCTTGGGGATGGTAGGCCGTTGTGTGTTGCAATTTTATGCCGCAGATTCTGGACAGGATGTTGAAAACCTCTGATCCGAACTGCGAACCACGGTCCGTTACCAGTCGGCATGGTGTACCAAATCGTGCAATCCAATTGCTGTAAAAAGCTTTTGCAACTGTATCTGCCAATATGTTTTGTAGGGGAACCACTTCCATCCAGTTGGTGTAACGGTCGATGCAAGTGAGGCAGTATATGTTACCGTTGGATGGTGGTAAAGGACCGATCAGGTCTATATGAACGTCACTGAATCTTTCTGATGGCAGTTGAAATTCACCATAACTGGTTTTTGTATGACGATTTATCTTGCTCTTTTGACAAGGAAGGCAGGATTGAGTCCATAGTCGAACATCTTTCCGAATGTTTGTCCAGAAGAATTTTGAAGTCAGCAGTTTAACTGATGCTTTTATTCCAGGATGGGATGCTCCATGAATTTGTTGAAATATCCTCATTCGGTGCGATTTGGGAATGTAAGATCGGATGTTGCTGGTTGATGTTTCACACCACAAAAACTTTCCAGAAGGTAGCGGGTATTGCTTGAAATTCAGGGAAGTTGTGGATGTCTTTAAACTCTTTAATTCTTCATCTTGATTTTGTTCGTCAGCAATTTCATCATAATCTATTAAGGAAATTTCCGCGATTCTGGATAAGGTGTCTGCTATGATGTTATCTTGACCTTTGATATGTCGAATGTCGGTTGAAAATTGAGAAATGTATTGCAGATGACGAAGTTGACGAGGAGATGCCTTTTCAGGATTCTGTTGAAATGCAAATGTGATTGGCTCGTGGTCGGTAAATATGGTGAATCTTCTTCCTTCGAATAGGTGTTTGAAATGTTTGATGGAGAGATAAATACCAAGTAATTCTCTATCGTATGTGCTATAGTTCTTTTGTGCATTATTCAACTTTTTTGGAATAAAATGCGACAGGTTTCCATCCATCAGATTCATACTGTTGGATCACTGCTCCTATTGCCGTATCTGAAGCATCTTTATTAAGTGACAGAGGTACGTCAGATCTTGGAAATGATAGTAGTGCAGTGTTAGCCAAATCTTCTTTGCATTTATTAAACTGGTCTTTAGCCTCTTTGGTCCACCCAATTTTTCTTCTATCCCTTTTTCTCGCTCCTTTAAGGTAGTCATGTAGAAGAGATTGGTTCTTAGCTGCATCTTTCAGGTAACGTCGATAGAAGTTAATTATACCTAGAAATGTTCGAAGTTCGTGAATAGTTGTTGGAAGTTTGTAATCAATGATGCCTTGAACTTTGTCAGGTAAAGGAAGTGAGCCTTGAGGTGTTACTAAGTATCCCAAAAATTCGATTTCTTTCACTCCAAAGACAGATTTAGAGATATTGATGCGAAGACCATAATTAATGAGTCTTTCAAAAACTGATTTGAGGTGATTTTCATGTTGTTCTTCACTAGTAGATGCAATGAGAATATCATCCAGGTAGGGAAAAACAAAATCCAATCCCGAGAATACTTCATTTATGAATCTTTGAAATGTTGCTGGAGCATTCTTTAAACCAAAACTCATTACGTTAAATTCGTAGAGTCCAAATGGTGTGACAATGGCTGTTTTGCATTTGTCTTCTTCTGCAATGGGGACTTGGAAATAAGCTTTAAATAAATATATCTTGGAATATATGGTAGTACCTTTTAAAATGTGATGAAAATCCTCAATTCTGGGAATGGGGTATCTATCAGGCACTGTCCTGGCGTTGAGCTGCCTGTAATCTCCACAAGGACGAAGAGAACCATCTTTCTTCGTAACCAAATGGAGAGGGCTTGACCATTGACTACTGGAAGGTCTTATGATGTTGTTATCCAACATGAACTTAAATTCTTGCTTTGCTGTGTTGAGCCTTTTCGGGTCGAGCTGTCTCGCTTTGGAATAAACAGGTTGACCGTTAGTAATGATATGATGTTTAACATGATGCTTTAAATTTGAAATAAATAAATTTGGTTTGGAAATATCAGGATACTGTTCCAATAACTTGGAAAATTTTGAAGCTTTGTTCAGAAAACTGACATCATTGTCCTCACTGATGGAAGCAACATCACCAGTTACACTTAGTTGGGTTACTCCATCCAGCAACTTCTTTTTATGCAAATCAATCAATAAATTGAATTTGTTAAGGAAATCGGCTCCCAGGATACCTTTATTAATTTTTGCAACAATAAAAGGCCATTGGAACTCACGTTGAAGTCCTAGATCCAGAGTTAGCATTTTAATACCAAATGTTTCTATTTCTGTACCGTTTGCAGCATATAGCTTATAATCACTGAATTGTTTGTCTTGAGATGTCGCAGGAATGATGCTGACATCTGCTCCGCTGTCCACTAAGAAACGCACTTTCGATTTTTTATCTTTTATAAATAAGCGAAATTTGCGACAATCCCCAAAATTGTAGTCAGCAGCAGAGCTTGCCGCATTCTCTACTGCATACTCACGTTTCCCGGACTCGAATTATTATCATTAGCCCAACTGCAAGGCTGTGTACACTTTTCAGGATAGCACTTCGTTCCGAAGCGAAAATGATAAAAACAGTACTTTCCTTGGGGATTAAATCTTTTCTTTGAACTACTTCGTGTTCTTCCTCTAAAGTTCTGAATGTTTCGTGATCGGGGTCTTGAAATGTGATCCACACTTAATTTTGAAATTTTTTGCTCGAGTGCCTGAATTTTGGACAAAAGATCACAATTTGAAGAAACAGATGTGGTGGCGCTGCAAATCTCATTCTGCGGATTCATGTCTGCAATCTTGTCAGCCAGCCAAATTTGGTAATTCTTCCTTACTGACGAGTATAATATTCCTCATAGAATCAGGCAACTTTTCCAGCCATAGTGTTTTAATCAGCTTTTCCGATACATCGGAAGTTGCCATTGTTTTCAGTTTCTGTAACAGTTGACTGGGTTTCATGTTTCCTAATTCGATTCCGGTAATCAGGCGTTTGATTCGAGTGCTTTCACTCTCCTTAAATAAATCTAGCAGCCTCGTTTTTGATTCCGAATATTTTGTACTAGAATCCTTTGTTACAATGTCCCAAATGTTCTCAACATATTTCGGTTCCAATTGAGAAACCAAATAATTGAATTTAGTTTCCTCAGACACAATTCCATTGTGTCTGAGGAAATTCCACAATTTTGAATTGTGCTTCAACTTGGTAAAACCATATCTCAGGCCTATCGATCCAAAAGGGAGGTATTTTGACACTCACCTTGTGGAGTTCGGGCATCTCATTTTTGTTGTCAAGTTCGTCTCCGGTCATCTCACTTCTGTTTTCGAATTCATCACCGGCGAGATTATCTTGAAAAACTGGGTCACCAGTTTGTTGGTATTACTTTTCGTTGCGTGTATAAATATACCGATGAATGTTTTCTTTTAAAATAATTATGGTACAGCTGTAGTCTCTGCCGCGCGCGGTGGCAACGACCCTTGGCGCGGCTTTTGGCGTAGTTATAAGCGACTCATACCGGGTGATGGTAACCCATTTTTTTCTCGAATTTTCTCCTGGTTAGGGTTAACCTGTTTTTATGGCAACCTTGCCGGCGTCCAGTTCTGTCCAGCATTGGTTGTTCTTTTTAGTTTGGACACGGTGGAGAGCGGGTCTTTTTTTTTCAGGATATTGCATCAGGTTGTACTATTTCGGTTTATTTTATTTTATTATTTCTAGAATTCCTTATTTAAGATGCCTTCTGTTTTTAGTATTGTAGATAAGTTTCAGGAGAATTTTGCTCGCAATTTAAAGTTTTCTTTTTCTGGTGGTAGGCTAACTTACGGGACTGAGGGAGTAGCTAATCGTTTTTTTTTGTTACGAGTTGTGTCGAGATAAAGAGCTTTTTTTAAATTTTTTAAAGGAAACGGGATTAATTAAATCTAAAGTTTCATGTGATAAATGTAACGGGGATATGACTTTTTCAGTTAGGAATGCTGTTAGCGATGGTTACACATGGATTTGTCGAAATCGTCGGGATGATAAGCCTTGTCGTAGTTATAAATCTATTAGACACGGGTCATGGTTCCGTAAGAGTAATTTGAAGATGGAGGAGATTTTTTTTTGACATATGAGATTTTAAGGGGTACAAAGACGGAAGATATAGGGGAGGCAGATCGCATGGGAAAACACAAGGGTTCCTATAATGGTTTGCTTTGAAATTTCGTTCCATTTAAAAAGAAAACGAATGGGGTGCGACTGAGGGTTCAGTTCACGACTGGCAGCCCCGTTTAAACAGGAAACCCTCATTTACAGTGAAAACTGTTAAAATAACTTATATTCTACTTATTTTGATTTTTTGATTCATTCCATCCATATGTACAGTATAGATTCACTGTTGGAAATTCGAGAAAAAATGGGTTACCCTCACCGGCATGAGTCGCTTATAACTACGCTAAAAGTCCATATAATTATTCAATATTTGCAGTGTTTTTCTAGTCAAAATGTTGTTTAATTCAGATTTACATAATTCTTCCGTACGTATGCAGTATATATTCGATGTTGGAAGATTTCCTTGGCGACATAAAAAGTGCGCCAAACACGCCGCCAAAAAAAACGCGTTGCCACCGCGCGCGGCAGAGACTACAGCTGTACCATAATTATGATCTGACTCCGTTAAAAGATTCTTTTATTTTTCATTTTCTTACACCGTTAAAAAACGTATTCTTCAGAAATCACAACTCAAAACTAAAACAAAAAGGTTGTTGCCAAACGATGAAAACTAAATAACTGGCAGTCCAACAACACAACAATCAATCAACAAATAAAGATATTTTCACTTTTGGGAAATGCCGCTACAGATACACCAGATTGGAAAAAATATATCAATTAACTTAAACACATACAAGTCAAATTAAATACACAAGTTCCTTTACAAGAATTCTATACAGTGTTAAATTCTATGAATGATTTTTTACATATCGTTAAGAATTCAAAGATTTAACGTGGTGGTTTCATTTCTGCGTGGCCGCGATGGCCCGGTTGGAAGAGTAACGGACTAGCAACCGAAGGGTTGCGAGTTCGAATCCAGCCAAACACCGTCGTGTACAAAGGGGGCTGGTGCACGTTAAATCTGTCGTGGCCTCAAATGTCCTCACGTTGGCGTGGTGTGGAAGTTTGGAGAGTGGGGTGCCAGCTCAGGTGTTGCCTCGTCATCTGACCGCGGTTCAAAATTACGTGGTGTTGTCCTCGGACTTTCCCTCTGGGATTGATCCCGGACCGTCACCAATAGCCCGTTGTGTTGCTCCAGTGTGACGTTAATTGAAAATACCAAAAATACCAAAATGCATTTCTGCGTAAATGTAGGGGTGGGGTATTTCAATTAACGTCACACTGGAGCAACACAACGGGCTATTGGTGACGGTCCGGGATCAATCCCAAAGGGAAAGATCCGAGGACAATACCACGTAATTTTGAACCACGGTCAGATGACGAGGCAACACCTGAGCTGGCACCCCACTCTCCAAACTTCCACACCACGCCAACGTGAGGACATTTGAGGCCACGACAGATTTAACGTGCACCAGCCCCCTTTGTACACGACGGTGTTTGGCTGGATTCGAACTCGCAACCCTTCGGTTGCAAGTCCGTTACTCTTCCAACCGGGCCACCGCGGCCCTGCGTAAATGTAGACAGAGCGTCCATTGCCACTCAAACTCAAAGCTATATATGAAAAGTTGGTTTTAATTAAATCTCTTGGTTGGTGAAAAGTGGTTTGAACTTAAAGTTTGTTTAATTATGAAAATAGTTTAGGAAAGAGTTGAAAAATCAAAGATTATTCTAAATCAGAAAGTAATTAAATCGTTCAAGATTGATCCATCGAAAATTACTCAAACTCAAAGATAGATATGAAAAGTGTGTTTTAATTAAATCACTTGGTTGGTGAAAAGTTGTTTGAAATTAAAATGTGTTCAATGAAGAAAATAGTTTGGGAAAGAGTTGGGGGGTATTTCAATTAACGTCACACTGGAGCAACACAACGGGCTATTGGTGATGGTCCGGGATCAATCCCAAAGGGAAAGAACCGAGGACACCACGTAATTTTGAACCAAGGTCAGATGACGAGGCAACACCTGAGCTGGCACCCCACTCTCCAAACTTCCACACCACGCCAACGTGAGGACATTTGAGGCCACGACAGATTTAACGTGCACCAGCCCCCTTTGTACACGACGGTGTTTGTCTGGATTCGAACTCGCAACCCTTCGGTTGCAAGTCCGTTACTCTTCCAACCGGGCCACCGCCGCCCTTGGGAAAGAGTTGAAAATGAAAGATTATTCCAAATCAGAAAGTAATTAAATCGTTCATGATTGATCCATTGGAAATTCCTTAAAAAGTGTAAAACGTCTGAGATACAATCAACTTTGGAAAAATTTCATTTGAGCAATAAATAGGTAACAATAACGAATTGCTATTTATAAGTATTTATTTATTTATTTATTTCAATTAACGTCACACTGGAGCAACACAACGGGCTATTGGTGACGGTCCGGGATCAATCCCAAAGGGAAAGATCCGAGGACAACACCACGTAATTTTGAACCACGGTCAGATGACGAGGCAACACCTGAGCTGGCACCCCACTCTCCAAACTTCCACACCACGCCAACGTGAGGACATTTGAGGCCACGACAGATTTAACGTGCACCAGCCCCCTTTGTACACGACGGTGTTTGGCTGGATTCGAACTCGCAACCCTTCGGTTGCTAGTCCGTTACTCTTCCAACCGGGCCACCGCGGCCCGCTATTTATAAGAGAATCATTTTCAGTTTCAACATTCTAATTTTTTTTTTGAATGTTGAAACTGAAAATGATTCTTGTGTATATAAGAGGTTCTCCAGTGAACCAAAGTATCCATAATAATGCATTAATATTTATCACCTGATGGATGATTTTTAATTTTCCCAAATGGCTAAAAGTTAAGATTTTCTCTTATGCACATGTATAAAGGTTATGTAAATTTGGTAAAACATCTACTCTGTTTTTACTGAATTTTAACTTGTACTCTTTCGCTTGCTCATCTGTTACTCTAACTACCATACCATTTGGACCCAAATGAAATAGTGTTCCAATCATACTTTTCTTTGAGTTTGAGTGGCAATGACTGTTTGTTTTGAAATTTCTCCCAAATGAAAATGGAATTTTGCACTTTCTAGTAAGCTGGTTACCCAGCCAACGCTATTCAATATTTGCGATTCACTTTTTGGCGTACTTTTTCGGTGTGCTTGTATTTTAGATTGGCAAGTATGTACTTTTTATTGGCGCATGTCATTTTGATTGGCACGTCATTTAGATTAGCTTAAATTTCTCACTCCCGCGCGTTAATTTGAATTTGCGCTCATCTCTCTCTTGTGGGTGGTTTGTGTAGCTGGACACCTATTTTTTTTATTCCAGTGTCATTTCTCCGTGGATTGTCCCTAAACTGAAGTTTGCACCACAGTAAGTCTTTAATTTTAATATTTATTAATTTGCTTAGTTTCTTTTGAAAGTTACATTTATTTCCCACTTTTAATACATAGGAGCATCCTTTTAAATAATTAATTATTTTATCATTTCTTTATTTTGCAAGTATTTTCTTATATTTTCCTGTTTTAATCTTATTTATTACTATTTTATTTCGCACTGTTCGTACAATTAGTTTCTTTTTAACTGAACAGAAGTCGATCCTTTTGAACAATTAATTATATTGTCATTTCTTTATTTTGCAAGTGTTTTCTTAATTTCCGGTTTTAATTCTATTTATTACATTTTTTTCTCACTATTTGTACAATTAGTTTCTTTTTAAAGGAGCAGAAGTCGTTCTTTCTGAATAATTCATTATATTGTCATTTCTTTATTTTGCAAGTGTTTTCTTATATTTTCCGGTTTTAATCTTATTTATTACATTTTTTCTCACTGTTCGTACAATTAGTTTCTTTTGAAAGTTACATTTATTTACCATTTTTAATTTAATACATGGGAGTCTTTATAAATGTAGATGAAGTTAATTGGCATTTATAGTATTTATGCGTTCTACATTCCTTCTTTGTTAATGTTATGTTTCCGAAGTAAAACTGGAATGTGGATTTTTCACAATAATTGCTTAGTGCTTTTCGATACTTGACAATCACAATGTTTAAAAAAATATTTCTTGTGAAACTATTAATTTCTCTGTATTTCTCTCAAATATACACATTTCATACACAAAAAGAAACAAATTCCTTTTGCTTAACGAATTGCTACTTTTATGTTAATTACTGTTTAAATCATTTTTATTATGAATTTTAAAAATCGGCCTCTGAGCATTGCCTATAAAATGACTTCGTATAATATGTGATTTACATGCAAATTTGTTAGATGAGTTAACCAGACATTTTATGTTCTTAGCAAGTTTCTCCTAACAGAATAAGTGCCACAAAGTTTGTGATCTCTTGAATTTCTACATAAAGTCTGCGTGCCGGTTCTGTTTTTTAAACTAACTCCATATATAGCCAGGACTTCCTGAAGTATTAGCCACTCACGAGCAAACCGCAATAAGCTCCCTTTTTACCAAGCTTAATTTTCACCGTAAAAATCGTCCCCTTTTAAATATTCTAATGAAAATTAAATATAAAATACACGAAGTCTGCCAAAATCGCAAACAAATCTAAAAATATAGACGAAGGAAATGAGGAAACTAACAAATGTCAGACAATGTATTACCGGGCAATTTGTTAAACATTGTAAACACATGGTCGTATTTTAACCGCCCCTATTTTTTCTGAGGACGTGCAAGTGTACTTCCAGCACACCACTCAGGAAGGGCCGTGCATATTACTTATTGTAAAACTTCAATAATTAAAAATATGTTTGTTAAAATTTATGATACCCTTTCTCCAAACCTTATTGGTGGAATATCCTTCCGAAATTACTATGCATTTTCACCCTCCATAAGAGCAAATCGCGAAATTACGAAAAATCTCAGTACATAGATTTGCAGTCATGGAAATAAGACCATTTGAAGAGATAAAAAAATATTCTATTCTGCTTCTCAAGAGTCTGCTTAGAACTTAAAATTTTACTACACTAACCATTAGAGATAAATTAGTTTTGTTTTCTACTCGCAATAATTTAGTATACTTTCAAAATTATAGATTAAAATATTTAGTTAGATTAGATTAGTTCTTAAGAATCCGTCACAGAAGCTTGGTTATGATTTCCGTAAAAACTGTTAAAAATTCTGAAACGTAGTTCGAGTTCACGGGAATGCCTGTTAGTTTTATACCCTCAGATATCCATTCCACTTTCTCAAGATATTTTTATCAGCTTTCAACGTAAGGCATCAAAATTTAAACCTCTGACGCGGGGTCAATTGGCGGGATTCTTTCATTGGGGTATTTAAATTAACGTCACACTGGAGCAACACAACGGGCTATTGGTGACGGTCCGAGATCAATCCCAAAGGGAAAGATCTGAGGACAACACGTAATTTTGAACCACGGTCAGATGACGAGGCAACATCTGTGCTGGCACCCCACTCTCCAAACTTCCACACCACGCTAACGTGAGGACATTTGAGGCCACGACAGATTTAACGTGCACCAGCCCCCCTTTGTACACCACGGAGTTTGGCTGGATTCGAACTCGCAACCCCTCGGTTGATAGTCCGTCACTTTTTCAATCGGGCCACCTCGGCCCTTCTTTTATTGGAGTTAGCGGTGGAATCCCCTTGCCCCACAGCTCATTTCTGTATCTATGCATATCCATATAGTGGATATCTAAGTGTTTTAATGGTTCTATAATGTTACAGTTAGTTTTAAACAAAAGAAATCAGTCAATCAATATCCGATTCTTTTCCGTAAAAAACATTTTGGGGATGCATATTGCATCAGATCTTAGCTTATATTAAAATTTTCATTTATACAGCACCTGCTGTTGCAAATTCTGAAATAAAACAAGATACCATTCTGAGGGCTCTAGGATTTAATTTTTTACTAACAGCCGCGAATCTACCCAGCTGCTCATGTGGTGATTAAATTATCGAAAGAGTAACTTAAATGTGTCAGTCGTCATTACCATTGATAAAAAGCTGAGAGCTGTAAACTATTAATCTCATAAGCAAATCTGTTTATATGAAGGAAAAAACATTTGTAAGGATTCTGAAGAAACAAATAAGTTAAGTACTTAAATAAATCAAAAGCACAAAAAATTTTCCTGCAACATCGAAAATATTTTTTAAATAAGTAACATTTCATTCGTGTTGGAAGTTCTACAAAGGTGCCTTCCAAGACAGTCTCTGATCATCCATAAAAATCAGGTCTTAATATTGTGACATGAGAGTGAACTTTATAAGAATAACATTCGTAGTCCCCCCATCTTGAAATAACCATTTATTGAAGTTTCAGTTGATTGCTTCTTGAGTTATATGGAGGAAGTGATAGAAAAATATGCTACAGTGAGACGAATTGTAATAATTTTAGGAACTTATTTAATCAACTGAATAATAATTAAATTTGCAAGTCGGCTGAAAGTTTTAAATCTATAGAAATTTATAATTTATCCGCTATTATGTGCGAAAAAAATATTTATCTTTCATGCTGTTGTAGCAATGTTTTATAAGAATTAATACATATATGATATTAGTTTAAATGCCCAAAATGTTTTCGTGTAGTCACAAGAATTTGTTAATATTGATATTAATTTTTTAATATTGTGTTTATACTTCATTTAAATATAGTTAGTTACTATGCGTATTACTTAGCTAACGTTGGGTAGTCAAGTATTTATGGAGAAATAGTGTTTCCCACTATAGGTTCAAAGAACTCCCGATAAAATTTAGAGATTTCGAGAAACTAATCTTTTTTGAGGAATTGGATATGCTCTGTTGAGGATTTTTGCTATTTTAAAAGATATTTTGATGGTACTTCATTATCTTACAACACGGTTTTGAAATCCTTAATTTATTTAATAATGAATTTATTTAAGCGTACCTATATTCCGTAACTGCAAAAAATATTTATACATTCTGATAACATATTTACATAGGTATTGGTATTTTCAATTAACGTCACACTGGAGCAACACAACGAGCTATTGGTGACGGTCCGGGAGCAATACCAAAGGGAAAGATCCGAGGACAACACCACGTAATTTTGAACCACCCACTCTCCAAACTTCCACACCACGCCAACGTCATATTTACATAGGAACTTGAAAAATCCATATTTTAAATACTATTTAAGTTCTACAAATAAAATTAGCATTAATATTTTCTTAAATTTCCCCATTTTACTGAAAAAAACTAGAATCACATCTTAAATACTTCAGGAAGAGTGAAATTTTTAAGTATGCTGCTGTTTTTTCTCAGCACTCTTGTGTTATCTATTTTGAAATAACGATATAATTTATGAAACCTGTTGTCAATCTTGGTTCAATATCAGCATTTTGCTTTGAATTTTAATTTTTGAGTGCTTTGAATTGTAGTATTTTAGTTTCAAATTTTAGTGTTGCAATCCAGGTACCTGAACATGCTTGCGTTGTTACAAATTTCTTACTTGTAATATAATTTTAATACTTAACAATTAATCTTCCTTTTAAAAATTTGCAGGTTCTGCTATATGATGAGGACATATCCAAGGCAATGCGAATTGTGTGGAAAATCATATTCATCAAAAAATTCATTTAGCAATCACCTAAAAATATGTTCGAAACCGTCTAATAAAATCACATATCCTAGGGAATGTAATCAATGCAAAATTTCATATGCATCAACAAGTTCTTTTAGTCATCACCTAAAGAAATGTTTATTACCCTCTAATAAATCTAACTTAAAGATAGGATATCCTAAAGAATGTGACAATTGCAAAAAATTATTTGCTTCAAAAATTTCCTTTAGTAATCATTTTAATGTATGTCCCCTACGTCCCACAAACTTCCCTCAAAAACTTATTCCTTGTGAGAAGGAAAAGATAAGCAAGGAACCAATGTATCCTAGAAAATGTTTGAATTGTGATGGATTATTCCGAACTAAACAAGCATATTACCGACACAAAAAGTTTTGTCTATCACTTAAACGCGAAGAACATTACTGCATGTTTCCAGAATGTCGTAAACAGTTTGATCATGTAGGACAGTTAAAAGTACATGTCTTTGAAGTTCATGAATCCAGTAATGTTCAAAAACTCTCTTTTGATTCCATGAATGAATTCCAAATTTGGTTAGAGTCTGAAGGTGAATCCACTTTTTCATCATTTAAAAAATTAACTGGGACTAAAATATATTTTTCCAAAAAGTTGCATTACTATTCATGCCAGCTATATACCCCGCGTAGTTCCAAGTCTATATGTCCAATATCATCTCGGAAAAACAAAAAAGGCTCGTGCTTTCTAATATTTTTTGTCCTGTTAGGGTATGTGCTTCTGAACAAGTTCTTGTGACCTACTATTCAACCCACAATCATACACTCAAATTTAAAAATAGCAGGCATCATCCCATTAAACTGAGTTCGTGTAGTTTTATTAAATCTCATTTGTTACAAGAGATCTGTTCCTGTGGCAAAAATTCAAAGAATGTTAAGGGAGGGGTTAGGATCCCGTGAAAATAGACACTTTTTCCCTGTAAAGGATGCATTTGTTCCTCGCAAGACAATTCAAGCCTATGCCCGCCGTTTGAGTAGCGCACTTCGTCCGTATAATGATTTTATTTCCCTTGCTTCCATTGTTGAAGGTTTAAAAAATGAGCAATATGACCAATTTTGATTTTTAAACCTCAGTATTCTCCTACTGTGTACGGTCCGCCAAACCTAAATCGCTATTTTAATGATGATTTAACATTTGCCCTAGATTTCCAAACAGAAGAGCAAAAGAATATGTTACTTACATAGAATTGGAATGATAAAAAAAACTAATCGTCTCGACACAACATCAACATTTCTTACATCTTGGAATCCATTATATTCCAAGATTTAAAAACTACTTTACATACCTCACATAGTATCTGTTGGAATGTTTTTGATTCTATCCAATCAAAGTCTGATAGGATAGAATCCAAAAACATTCCAACAGATACTCTTGAAATAAACACAAAACAGAGAGGTTTCAACATCATCACACTAGATATTCACAATCTACACATTATCTGAATCACAGACAGGATAGATATTTCTCATCCACCAAAAAGTAAATCTATTGGATAGTTTTTGTAAAAAAAGATAACTAACCCAATAGTATTTACCATTTAGATATTGACATGAGTACACATGATGACTATTGTTGGAATTGTAAAAAAAATCCAGAATTGAAACTGATACCTAAGTAAATGAACACAAGAGAAATGAATTGATATACAAGCAAATCCACACGAGAAAGGAATGAATACATAAGCAAATAAACACCCATTCCATAAAGAATTTCATCTAATTGTTTAGAATTAAAATATTCAAACATGACATTTTCATTTGGGAGAAATGAATGGATACCTAAGAAACCGATATACCAGCAAATCGACACGAGAGAAATGAATTGAAATACAAGCAAATAAACACCCATTTCATAAAAAAATTCATCTCATCATTCAGAATGCAAAGATAAAAAAAACACGACATTTTCATTTGGGAGAAATGTAAAACAAACGGTCATTGCTACTCAAACGCAAAGAAATATATGAATGGAACAGTATTTCATTTTGGGTCCCAAAATGATATGGTGGTTAGAGTAACGGATGAGCAAGCGAAAAATTACAAGTTCGAATCTAGTGAAAACAGAGGAGATATTTTACCAAGTTTCCACCAATGACTCCAAACTACCCATAATAGATTTCTTCAATACGGATGGATTCTAAAGGAATTTTTTACTCATTTGGGAGAAAGTTTTTAACCTTCTCCCAAGTTCTTTTTATAACCATTATATTAAATTTTGGATTTGAAACTTTCTCCCATGTGTAAGGAATTGTTTGAACTTTTGAATTGAAATGGATTCATTATTGTATTCACCATACCACCGGAACACGAATGATCGGATTATTTCTTTGAGTTTGAGTAGCAATCAACGCTTGGGTGTTTCCTTTGAAGAGAAATGTCAACGTCATATGAAAATCTTTTCTTTATTCAACATTGGAATCCAAAAGGATTCGTGAAATTGAATATTATAATTCCTGTTAAAATAAACTAGTATTTTATTGAAATGGGGAAATGGAATCATTAGAAATGAGCTGGTTTCTAGTGAGTTTGGAATCAGATTTTAAAACAGATAAGTTTTTGATTCCTTTAAATCAAATCCTTCATGGAATGGATTCACAACTATAAATTGGTATTCCACTTGTTTCAATGGAAATGGAATAGTGAACACAATATAACCGTTGCAATTTTAAATTCACTTGTATACTTTCCACCAATCTGGTATGTTTTTCCCAATATCTTAATATTGCATACTAGGTGTTTGGGTGTAAGATGGAAGAAACCATTTCAATAGTGTGTGGAATCTTATTGCTGCATTTCAAACAGTTTATAGTGTGGAGAATTAAATATCACTTTAGAGTGTAAATCAATATATATTCCATGAAGGATTTCATTTGAAACTGTTTCGTCGACAAAATGTACTTTATGATTTCAATTCTGAGTCGACAAAATGTACTTAATGATTTCAATTCTGTGTCGACAAAATGTACTTTATGATTTCAATTCTGAGTCAACAAAATGTACTTTATGATTTCAATTCTGTGTCGACAAGATATGTTTTATAATTTCAATTCTGTGTCGACAAAATATGTTTTATAATTTCAATTCTGTGTCGACAAAATATGTTTTATAATTTCAATTCTGTGTCGACAAAATATGTTTTATAATTTCAATTCTGTGTCGACAAAATATGTTTTATAATTTCAATTCTGAGTTGACAAGATTTGTTTTATGATTTCAATTCTGAGTTGACAAGATTTGCTTATTAAAACTTGTAAAAAAATTTTTAATATATAATTATTGAATAACGAGTAATGCAAATAATACAAGATACATATTTCCATTTAGTACATTGTTTTATTTAATTCCATTAAAAACCACATTGATAGGTAACTCTTTTAAATACAAATATGAGCTCCAATCGTCCGTGGTAGCCATCACCTTCGAGTTCCCTTTTTGGCATTTGTCCTCAAATGCCATTTGTACAGTGTATGAAAGCTCGTTTGGTTGCACTATTTGAACAAATCGTTTGTAGAGACGAAGTGTTGGGTGGATTATATTATATGGTGTGAGATCAGTACTAAAAAAATCATAGTTGTCTCATCACATCTGATGATACAAGGATCTCCCTCCTCCTTTGGAACGAATGCAATTTCTAAGGGAGTCTTTCTCCGCGCTTGGACAATCCATTGACAAAATGCAGTAAACATTTCGATACTAAACTCAACTCGACTCTGCTCTTTTATATATACTGAGATGTGAGCGCCGACTAATAAAACAAACAAAAACCACCTGCTCGTTACGTCATGACTATTTGCTTTTTTCTACGTGATATGTAGGTTTGTGTTAGGAATTGGGTTTTTGTTTGTTTTATTAAGAATTAAATATGTTTGAGAAAGAGAGAACGTTTCATCCGAGATTAATTGATAAAGTGGTTTTTGCAATTTAAAATTAAAAAATTTTAAAATTTATAAAACTTTATTTCAAAGAGAAGTATATCATGTAACATATCTATAAACTCGTACCAAATAAACACCCATTCCATAAAGAATTTCATTTAATTGTTTAGAATTGAAAGATTCAAACATGACATTTTCATTTGGGAGAAATGATTGGATACCCAAGAAACCGATATACCAGCAAATCAACACGAGAGCAATGAATTGAAATACAAGCCAATAAACACCCATTTCATACAGAATTTCATCTCATCATTCAGAATGCAAAGATTAAAAAACAAGACATTTTCATTTGGGAGAAATGCAAAACAAACGCAAAGAAATATATGAATTGAACAGTATTTCATTTTGGGACCCAAATGGTATGATTTAAAAACTATTTTACATACTTCATATAGTAATAAACACAAAGTGATTTACTTTGATTAGGATAGAATCCAAAACATTCAAACACATACTCTTGAAATAAACACAAAACAGATAGTTTTCAACATCATCATACTAGATATTCAATCCATATATCATTTGAATTACAGACATAATAAATATTTCTCATTCACCAAAAAGTAAATCTATTGGATTGTTTTTGGTAAAAAAAAATAACTAACTCAATAGGATTTACCTTTTAGATATTGACATGAGTACATAGGATGACTGTTGGAATGGTATAAAATTCAGAATGGAAACTGATATGTAAGCAAATGAACACAAGAGAAATGAATTGATACATGAGTAAATCCACACGAGAAATTAAGTGATATATAAGCAAACGAACACTTATTCCAGAAAGAATTTCATCTAATCGTTCAGAATTGAAAGATTCCATGACATTTTCACTGGGGAGAAATTCATGGATACATAAGAAACTGATATGCAAGGAAATAAACACGAGAGAAACTGATATACAAACAAATGAACACAAATTCCATAAATAATTTCATCTCATCATTCAGAATGTAAAGATTCCAACACGACATTTTCATTTGGGAGAAATACAAAACAAACGGTTATTACCACTCAAACGCAAAGAAATATATGAATGGAACAATATTTCATTTTGGGACCCAAATGGTATGGTGATTAAAGTAACGGATGAGCAAGCGAAAAATTACAAGTTCGAATCGAGAGGAGATATTTTACCAAGTTTTCATTTCCTTTATACATGCGTATTAGAGAAAATCTTAACATTTGACCATTATGGAAAATCATCTACGAGGTTTTTACTTCATCCTATTTCTTTGAGTTTGAGTGGTAATCAATGCTCTGGTGTTTCCTTTTGAGAGAAATGTAAATGTCATATGAAAACCTTTTCATTCTTCAACATTTGAAGTAAAAATTATTCATAAAATTAAACATTATAATCACCCTTAAAATGAACTGATATTTTATTGAAATGGAATCATTAGAAACAAGCTAGTTTCTAGTGAATTTGGAATAATATACCTTTCATACGAAACTGCCGATGAAACTTGTGATGAACCTAAAACATCAACTAAAAAAGACGTCACTATGATGACTGATAATAATTATAATGATAGTTTTAAAAAAATTAAAATAATGTCCGAAAGATATGCAGTTTTAGGATTAAAATTTAGTGCTAATCCTTTACTTGTTGGCCCCATTGAATATACGGTAGCACAGCCAATGGTATATTATTCAAATAAATATAACAAAAATTGGATTGAAGAGGTAAAATGTATTAAAAACTTTTGGTGCTACTAGACTATATGTCGTTGGAGATGTTCAAAGTACATACTTAAAAACTTTAATTCCTATAGAAATACATACTTTAAGACAAAATAATTTAAGATATGAACAATGCATTTCTTGCTACAAAAATTGCTCTACACGTAAAGCAATTGAAATGTTACGAGTTGTTTATAATTTTAATTACAAGTTGAAATGTTACAATACAAAATATATGTAAACCTGCATATGGAAATGGTAAAAATTGTTCTAATTTAATATAGTTTCCACTCTCTTTGTTTTATTACATCAGAGTTATTGTAAGCATTGCTTTTATATATGTCACATGTATAATAACCACAATTCTTCATTTTTAACAGAAAAAATATAAGTATTTTAAACAAGAGAATGTTATCTCAAACAACTTATAAGTATTTTCTTTTTAAAATTTATTGGTGAAGGTATGGAAACAACTATAATAATCATTAATAATATAGGAATAAAACAAAGGCAATTGTTTGAATAATATTATTTATTAATAAATTTTAAAGAATCATGTTACAAAAAATACAAATATATGAGTTGGAATAATAGACATGTTACCAAAATACAAATAATATAAGAGTTAGAATAATATGAGACATGATACCAAAATATAAATAATATAAGAGTTCTAGAATAATATGATATATGTTATCAAAATACAAATAATATACGAGTCAGAATAATTTGAGACATGTTAATAAAATACAAATAATATACTAGTTGGAATAATAGATATGTTACCAAAATACAAATAATATACGAGTCAGAATAATATGAGACATGTTACCAAAATAATATAATAGTCAAAATAATATATGTTAAAAAAATACAAATAATATACGAGTCAGAATAATGAGATATGTTTAAAAAAATACAAATAATATAATATAGTCAGAATAATATGAGATATGTTACAAAACTTCAAATAATATACGAGTTAAGAATAATAGATTGCTTTCGGAAGGCCATGATGATGATACTAAAGAGTTTTCCTGATATATAAAATTTCCTTGTTTCGATATGAAAGTATTCTTTGAGTCGGGAAAAAGTAAATCCTTTGTTGGCACAATTTGGTATAGTCTCTGCTGATTTTAATCGAAACCAAGCAGCAGGCCTGAACTTTTCATTTGCATTACATGTAATAAAAGCATTTCCATCCTCGATGCTACCAAGTTAGATTTGGAAGAAGTTCGAAATAGATGAATTGCTTGTTGACTTGTTAAAACAGCAGTAGTTGGTGGAAACGTAAATGAGTAGGTATAATGTCCAATGGGTCGTACGATTTCATTATGAAACGCATAAGATCGTGGGCGAACATCAACTCTGCGTTTCAGGGATTCATGTTCAATATTAGTTTAACTATCTGCTTAAAGTAAACATTAATGCATTCGCATAATCGTTGAAAAGGTAATTGTTGTATCGTCCTTTTTACATTATAATACTCAAAATCAAATTAGAGACACGGTAGTCCAGTTGGGTGGTGGTAATGATCGGATCTTTCCCTTGGAGATTGATCCCAGATGGTCGCAAATAACCCGTAATAGGTGTTCCAATGCGACTCGCAATTTTGAAGCAAGCCTTTGACGAGGTCTACACCTGAGATGGCACGGCAATGTGAAGACATTTCAGGCCACACCAGATTTAAAGTGCACCAGCCCTCAGGCATACGAGTCTTCTGGTTGGATCGAGTTTCGAACTCGCACCCTTCTGTTGCTAATCCGCTACTCCGAATTAATCAAATAGGTAGATAATTAACGTCACACTGGAGTAATACAACGGGCTATTGGAGAACGGTTCGGGATGAATCCTGAAGGGAAAGATCAAAGGACGCCTCTCGATTTTGAATCATGGTCTGTGACGAGAACACCCAAGCTGGGCCCCACTTTTCAAATTTCACACCACGCTAACGGGAAATTTGAGCCAGATTCCAAACACTCCAGTCTTCTGTCTGAACTGTTTCGAACTTGCAACCCTTCGGTTGCTAATCCGTTACTCTTCCAACCGGGCCACCTCATCTGAGAAAGGAATTAATGAAATAGTGAGAAATACAGGATTCGAATTAAACTATTCATTGGGCACCAAGCTGGTAACTGCACCGTATGTTAAAATTTAACCTAACCCGTCTTCCATTCTGTGATATAGTTTTTCTCAATTAAAAAAATTACAATACCCATCATTTATTATGGAAGGTTCAATATTCTTTTACACCCACCAAGCACATGACCAATTGCAATCGAAAAAAGTACTTTGCTACCAAACTCTAGAAAAACGGCATCCAGTATTAGAGTACTTTCATTCTCGATAAAATTCATATTTCAATTAAACTTAATTTTATACTTGTAAACACTATCAAGACACGACGCATACGAGATTTGACTTGTCGATTTTTCTTAAACTTTGAATACATACTGTCCGTTTCTTTGAAAAATTAGAGTTAAATTTAAATTATAAAGAACTCGTTTTCAGTTTGTAAATAGGGCTATGAATTAGAATCGGGAATTCATTTTAATGTCGATGAAATTTATCAATCTTTATACCTCAGCGAATAAAATTTGATGCATTTAGTTATATTGTTTAGAGCTGGTAACTCACGTAAATCTA
This sequence comes from Meta bourneti, assembly GCA_933210815.1. Lineage (NCBI taxonomy): Eukaryota > Metazoa > Arthropoda > Arachnida > Araneae > Tetragnathidae > Meta > Meta bourneti. Next base: position 18,154,288 of record OW119928.1, on the reverse strand, counting down.
TTTCAATTTAAGTAGTCGTATCAAAAACAGGATACAAATTTCAGAACTAATAAAAAAAAAACTGGATTCAACAAAATATTTGAAGTCGTCTCTTACACATCTTCAGTTAACTAATGCGAACACTGAAGTTTGCGATAACTCTTTAGTATAAAAAGTTTAGCTTAAATAGTAATATTTTAAAAATGCATTCCATAACGCATTCCTCTTTAAATGCAGTTTGCAATATTAATATCCAATATTTAGATACCTCATATTGAAGTTTTAAACTTATTCCAGTAATTACTGAAATTTTCTTCGATCTTCACAAATATTTGTAACCTATTTCATAGCAGTCATTGAAATGAGCCACTATCACAAATGCTTTTGCTTACCAAAGAGTAAACCTCCAAGATACTAGGAGATTTACTTGTCAGACAAAAGTCCTGATTCGCAATATCTTAAGTTAGTTTTGAGTTTAGAATTTTGTTTGCAAATATAACGTTAACGCGAATTTCTTAACTAAACTCTAAAGTATTAACAGAAAAATATCCAAAATCTAAAGCATCCAGAAAAGGTTACATCATAAAGCCATTGCAAGTTTAAAAAAAATCCAACTATAAACCAAAAAGTTTTTATTCGTGTACAATGCGATACAATCCATTATAGTAAAGATTTAAAACAAATATTCCGTCGAGGATAATCCAGGATCACAACAGATCAAAACAAGTTCTTAAAGTAAACATGCACAACTTTTAACACGCAACTCTCGCTCTAAGCGAACAATGTTCCTTGGCTTCAACTTACGTTTAATTCAATATACACACTTTAAAAGCCAATACCAAAACGTTTCTTGCACCAACGATACACGACATTTCACCCGAGGATAAAATACAACACGTAAACTCTCTTGAGGCAAAACAATAAACTTAACGACTGCGGTTAGCTACTTTAGCTTTTTTGTTGAAGTCAACAATCGGATACACGAAAAATACATATTTGGGCTTGCATACATCACACGTTCTGAGCAGTGGTGGTAGGGTGTTTCGACGGAGCTCTGCACCGCTGTCGTCTCGGTATGCGATGAAGGATGTAGAAGCACAAATCGTACAGTTTGTCCCACCCACCCGCGGATATAAAGTGGAGCTTTTCCTTCTTCAGGGTGTACTTCACGACGGACACCGTCTTCTGGGGGGCATCGGAGATGTTGTTCAAGTAGAACAGCACTGCCAGTCGAGTGATCTGGGCACAGAAGCACAGGAAGTCCAGCAGCTGGAACTCGCCGTCGAAGTGTGCCTCGACCATACCTGATGAGAACTCATCGTAGTGTTCTCCGGATAGGATGATGCATCGAAGATAGTCGAAGGCCCCCGTGATCTTGTCTTCCTGGAGTGTGGCAAGGAAGCGGATGACATGGCCGACGCAAGGTACGAAGCGAACCGGCACCGTTCGCATGAAAGTCGGGGTTCGAGAGAAGGGAAGGCTGTAGCCTTGCATGACGAAGTGCATCAGGTCTTCGGCGAACAGCATTTCCGAATCGACTTCGGGGAAATTCATTTTGCATTTGCAGTGTTTCGGGCTCGTCTTTTTGGATTCGTCGTTCATTGGTGGTGCGCGTACTCTGGATTGGTAAATATAGCATCTGGTGTTGCCACCTCGCAGAAGGATCTTCGCGTTCATGCAAATCTGTCGACACGATTGGATTCTAAATTATCTGTTGTTATCGGTTGGTTGTTTGATTTCGAGGCGAAAGATTCGTGTTTGGCGAGATGCGCCGAACAACTTGTAGTTATGAGCTAGAAAGTGCAAAGGTAGTTTAATTTATGTCGCACTGGGAGCAACACAAAGAGCTGTTGACACATTCAGGGATTAATCCCGAAAAAAGATACAAAACCAGAAAGAAATTAAGATTTCGAGCTGATTTTCAGCTTTTCCTCTTAAAATATTTCTCGGAAATCAAATCTTTTAATTCTTTTTCTCGGAATTCAAATAGCTTTTTAATTTCTACTCCACTTAAGTTGCTAGGGCTGCGGTAGCCCGGTTAGTTGGTAGTTAATTAACATCACCCTGGAGCACCACAACGGGCTATTGGAGAGGGTCGGGGATCAATCCCAAAGGGAAAGATCCAACGACAACAGCTTGTCATTTTGATGGTAATCAATTAGCATCGGACTAGAGCAGCACCACGGGCTAATGACGACGGTCCGGGATCAACCCCGAAGGGAAAGATCTGAGGACACGTAATTTTGAATCACGGTCAGATGACGAGGCAACACCTGAACTAATAGCCAAGTTGGAAGAGTAGCGAATTCGAAACTTGGCCCAAAGACCGTCGTTTACACGGGGGCTGGAGAACATTAAATCTATCGTGGTCTCAAATGTCCTCACGTTGGTATGGTGTAGAAATTTAGAGAGTAGGGTGCTAGCTCGGGTGTGACCTCGTCATGCGTCCTCGAATCTTCCCCTTTGGGATTGATCCCGGACTGTCGCCATCGCACGTTATGTTGCTCCATAACTACGTTAATTACCTCCAAACCGTCAGTTCGTCCTTGTAGTGCCGTACAGGTCAGGGAGCAGGCATTAGAAGCAAAACAGTTCTAAACTATATCTAGTTATCACAGCTAAAAAGAGAAATTGAGATTTCGAGCTGATTTTTCAGCTCCTAAAATTCGAACCTGATCAGTCAAATACTTAGAAACAATATCGGTGACTTTATTTGGTGTTCCACATAAGTTGGGAATATTGTACGACTGCGTTTTTCAGTCTACTTTAAGTTGTGAGTAATGTGGTTATATTGTGAAGGAAGCAATATTTTCGAAATTCTGAATCATTTTTTCTAAATTACTAAGGGGCCGCGGTGGCCCGGTTGGAAAAGTAACGGACTTGCAACCGAAGGGTTGCGAGTTCGAATCCAGCCAAACACCGTCGTGTACAAAGGGGGCTGGTGCACGTTAAATCTGTCGTGGCCTCAAATGTCCTCACGTTGGCGTGGTATGGAAGTTTGGAGAGTGGGGTGCCAGCTCAGGTGTTGCCTCGTCATCTGACCGTGGTTCAAAATTACGTGGTGCTGTCCTCGGATCTTTCCCTCTGGGATTGATCCCGGACCGTCACCAATAGCCCGTTGTGTTGCTCCAGTGTGACGTTAATTGAAAATACCAAAATACCTAAATTACTAAAATGAATAATTTTAATACCTTAAACTTCGGTTCCAATGGTCACTGTTTCTAATCAAGAGTAACGGATTAGCAACCGGAGGGTTGCGAGTTCGAATCCAAACCAAAGTCCGTCGTCGTGTACAAAGGGGGCTAATGCAAGGGCCTCAAGTTATAACATTTTTTCCTAAAAAACTATTTTACTTTTTCTAAATTAATACGGTCAAGAATTTTCTAAATGTTGATACACTTTACAGCTAGCACAAGGGTTTATGCTCGAAATATCTACGTAGCTCCTAGTTTGTATTTGACGTATCCATACGTTAAATCTGTAGCGCTATCGCGTTATTCGAGATTGAGGTGTACAGGATACCGGTATTCCTTTCACCTTAGTTTCTTCTTGCAGAATTACTTGGCGTTACTCTGGTTGAATTGGTCAAACGTCGATTTTAAGTGATCCAAAAAATTATTTTTCACTTTCAGTGGTCGCGGTAGCCCGATTGGAAGAATAGTGGCTTAGCAACCGGAGGGTTGCGAGTTCGAAACTCGATCCAACCAAAGACAGTCGTGTACGTGGCGGCTGATGCAAGTTAAATTTTTCGTAGCCTCAAATGTACTCACGTTGGCGTAGTGTGGAAGTTTGGAGAGTGGGTGATTCAAAATGACGAGGTGTCTTCGGAATTGATCCCGGACCATCGCCAATAGCCCGTAGTTGCTCCAGTGCGACGTTAACCTCCTGATGGTTGGTTGTCTAGACGAGGTATCTCATACTTATCAAAACTGACCATATCTTGATGGGCGAAATATCACGTTATTTGAAGAAAACTGACCAGATCTTGATCTAAAAAATCGACAGTATTTTGATATATCTCGACGAGTATTAGCAAAATTGGTCAGATCTTGATGGACGATATATGTCGTTGAAACCACTTGGAGGGTTAATTCAACCATCTCCCTCATTTATTTAATTTTTAGATTGCTCATACGAAAACTTTCAGCCTTGCGAATAAGTGGTTTCGGTAATGGGTTCGAATCTTATCTGTGCAGGAAAGTAGAGGTTCGGAATTCATTCAACAAAGTTCTCGTTCAGTCTGAAAAAAGAATGGGGCACGAAAGCCAAACTGAGAGAACGAAGCAGAATATTCAATAGAGTTCTCGTACAAATAAAAAACCACCAAACATAATCTGTTCCTCCCCACATTCCCAAAGCACCCTGGACTGGTGGCTAGGTATTTAATTAACGTCGCACTGGAGCAACACAACGGGCTATTGGTGGTGGTCCGGGTTCAACCCCGGAAGGGAAAGATCCGAGACAACACCATGTAATTTGAATCACGGTCAGATGACGAGGTCACACCTGATCTGGCACCCCACTCTCCAAACTTCCACATCACGCCAACGTGAAGACATGAAGCCACGATAGATTTAACGTGCACCAGCCCCCAATGTAAACAACGGTATTTGGTTGGATCGACATTGACTGAGTTAAGTAACAGCTATTACATGCAATTTTGATGAGTGGTTTAATACATTTCAAATATCTTGAGCACAGGAACAGCTATGTGAAATATAAGTTCCAAATTATGAGTATGTGAGTTATGAATAGCACAAATACCGTGACTTCTAATGAAGATATTTCAAAGCAAAATTTTATTTACAGATCACTACTCTTTATAAGATAAATCACACAAATATATGTGTGAATTTTGTGAAAAGTTAAATTTTCACCAATAAAATAAATCATCTCAACAAGTCAATGCAAGTACATGAACTATGATAATTTGCATACATATAGGCTATTTTATGATAAGTATTATCATATAATGATATTTACAATGATTAAGATATGACACATCAAATTCAGCAAAAGAATACTGAAGGATGTATTAAAGAGCAACACTTAATGGTTATTGCTTTTTTAATTTCTCCACTTTTTCAGGAATTACTTCAGAATCAGCCTTATGCATCAGAGAAAGGCCAGTAATAATAAGAGTAGTTCCCAGCCACCAAAGGTATGTTAAAGATTCTCCAAAGAATACTTGTCCATAAACAGCCTAGAAACAAATGAAATATCAAATTAGTCTAAAACAGTTGAATAACAGGAATTTTATGACATAGTAGCATGGTGCAAACTTTTTATGGACAGTGATTGGGTAGGTATTTAATTAACGTCGCACTAGATCAACACAACAGGCTATTGGCGACGGTCCGGGATCATCCCCGGAAGGGAAAGATCCGAGGATAACACCACGTAATTTTGAATCACGGTCAGATGACGAGGCTACACCTGAGCTATTAATTTGAGGAGTTGGACCCCTGTACTATTGCAGTGCAAGAATTGCAATGGTACAGGGGTGTAGCCATGAACAAGGGTCCAGACAGTGAGCCATAACTCAAAGGTGTCTCACATTTTTAGTTTTCATTCCTCTCCAAGAATCTGGACTTAATCTTCACTGGGTAGGCTTGCCTACTGTCCAATTATAAGCAAGCAGGATTCTGATTGGTTGCAGCCTCTCCTACTCCAAATCCCTATTTATACCACATCAATTGTCATGTGGATGCCAAACACATCATGTTTTCGCTACTGCATGCATATCTATCTACACTCATGTCCAAAATTATCTTTACATGCATAAAATCACGGATTTCTCAGAAACTGTGGACTATAATTTTATGAATTTGTGTGAAATGATTCATAACACATAAATACAAAGGAAAAAAATTTAAGAGCACTGCATATGATATAAGACTGTAGCATGAAACAATAAAAATGGCAATAATATGTGACAAGGAGAGTTCAGAAAAAAAGAATAACTCAGAAAAAAATTAAGGCTTATGAATTTAATATGGAATGTGATCTCCCCTGACGTGTACACACATATCACAACGTGTTTTAATGCTGGCAATAATGATGTTAACTACAATTTCGGAATTAAGTTCCACTCCTCCAGCAATGCGGTCCTCAGGGCATTAATATCTCTAGGAGGGGGATGTCTCCGTGCAACTTCTTTTCCAAGGTAGTCCCATAAGTTCTCTATCGGGTTCAGATCAGGAGATTTTGCTGACCACGGTATTCGTTCAATGGCTTCAATTTCAAGGAATTCGTCAACGAGGTTTGCTCGATGTGGACGAGCATTATCGTCCATAAATAAAAAGTCAGATCCATATGCACCTCTGAAAAGTCTTACATAAGGTTCTAAGACCTCATCCCGATATCTCTGGCCCATCACGGATCCGCTGTTGAAAACCTGTAAGGGCGTACGTCCATCGATCTTTATTCCTCCCTATACCATCACACCTGCACTACCGAAACAGTAACGTTCCATAATGTTCGAAGGATGATTTCGCGTCCCTGATTCCCTCCAGATGTAACACGTTTAGAATCAGATGTTAAACTAAACCTCGACTCATCAGTAAAGAGAACATGGGTCCATTGGTGTTCACTCCAGTTCTTATGGTTCAAAATTACGTGGTGTTGTCCTCGGATCTTTCCCTTTGGGATTGATCCCGGACCGTCACCAATAGCCCATTGTGTTGCTCCAGTGTGACGTTAATTGAAATACCCCCCCCCCCACTCCAGTTCTGATGTTCTTTGCACCAATTAAAGCGATCCCTCTTTTGTTGTGAAGACAGTGAAACACATACCCTTGAATTTCTGGCATAAAGGCCTTTTTCATTAAGCCTTCTGTATACAGTTTGCCGTAATAAACCAGTTCCATTGTGGCGGCTGCAACCTCTGAACTTAACTGCCGAGCAGTAGACTTCGTGTTACGACGGGCAGTTATTGCCAGATATCGATCTTGAGAAGCAGTTGTTATTCGTTTACGACCTTGTCCAGGCATCCTTATAACAGTTCCAGAGTTCTGAAATTGTTTCAATAGCGTAGAGATTGTCTGTCGAAATATTCACATATCTCGCTGCTTCCATGATTGTCTGCCCTGCTTCTATACAGGCGATAATTCGCCACTTCACAGATTCTTCCAAATAATACTTCGGAGCCGTAACAAACCGTTTTGAGTCCTTACACACTGAAATCATTGTATTGCAGAAATTCACTGATATTCGCTTTGCGCAAAGTTCTTGATTCACCGTCGGATGACGTAACGCCTTGATTTGCATATCAGAAACCGTTTGATCACTTTTGATTGGATAATGCTAATAAGGCTTATATTTCACACATTCCCTGCAAAAATGGATTACATCGACTGGATATTTCATGGAATATCATTACTTTTGGGTATGTAAAGATAAATTTGGACATAAGTGTAGTTGGTGGATTTATCTTTTATGGTGCAAGAATCAAAGATGGATAGACTGAGCGAAACACAGGACAAAGTAAAATTTAATTAAAAAAGATTTTAAAGAATATCAGACTAACAATCATGCAAACATTAAAAAAGGGTGATAAAAACGTAGGTAAACGTCAAAGCTAACATTTTTTTAAGTCAAGCGTATCAGGGTATGATACATAAAAGCATTTAATAAAATTTCATTGAATTGAGAAAGTTGATTTTAAAACTGATGAAATGATGTAGCTTAAAACACAAATGTTTTTCGTTAAAAGATGGGATACATAAGAATATGTCGGTGATCCTTGAGGCTTAAAATCTTAAAGGCTAAAAATTATTTTGAACAGAAATGACTAAGATGTGGTATCCCATCTTCGTTGTCAATTAAGAGATCATGAGATGTATTTTAAAAAATGATGTATTACGAAGTCTGAGTAATGTAAAAAGATAAAAAGCGATGGATGTAGAGAGTGACCCAACAAGTCTGCTAAAGTAGGTGATAAAGCGTTGAAAAATTGCAGGTAAAAACATGAGTTGGGTTCAAGAAATTAAAATATGGCGTATGGTAGCATACGTATCTGGAGACGTAGGGCCTGCATCCCATGTGCCCTGTCAAGCACCCAATCACGAAAAATTGTTTAAAAAGTTTAAATATTGATAAAATCGAAATCTTTGTTTTAATCTTCTACAAATTATTTCGAATTTGATTATTTTTTCAATGAAAACTTCTGAAGCATTGGTTTTGAAGGCAACGAAAACAATTTTTCTGGTCCAATATGCAATAATTTTGGAGGTTGGGTTGATTGGGGTTTTATGGTGCAAGGGTCATATTTGGCCATGCTGCCCCAGACAGATAATGTCAAGTGAATGGGCATACACAAGTAAAATTTTACTGACACAGGAGAGAGAAATACACCCAGGGAGGAATCAAAGCAGCGTTGCCTATAACTTGAAATAAGATTTCTTAAGTCCCTTGGTCTTATGACTCAAAAATAATTCTTATGATCTATAATTCTCTTGTCCTTATGATTTGAAATTCAAGGCACTTTTGAAAAGTGTACGTGTCATCTGGCTTTCTTGTAATTGTTTGAAAAATATAATACATACAATTCATTCTTTTGTAATATTTACTTTTGTACAAGTGAGAATTTTTTTTTGGATTTTAAAATAAGCAACCATGTTTAATTTTGGTTAAAATATAAAATGTTTATTCTTTGCATGGCAGGGTGAAATTTGGAAATAGGTCCAATGAATGATGGCTTGTTTACCAAGATTTCCATTAGAAAAATACCCACATTTTTCCAAAGTGAAAAATTCATATTAAAAAGTAAGTTATGAGGAAATACCTTATTCTGCCTGCAATTTAGAAATTAATATTAACATATTGTAAATTTCTTTTTCATTCATCGAGGTCCTTTGTTACAAAAGTTTATGTCCTGATGTAAATTGAAGAATTTTAAACTAGAAAACATTGCATTATAATAGGACAAAAATCTGCAATGAACAGTACATTGTTTTCTGAAATATGTACAAGATAAAGTGTGCATTACTTCTCAGGTTATTAAAAAATAATAATAGTTTGTTATATGGGAAACCCTATTTCAGATACCTGTTCCAACTGTCTGATATATTTGATACAATTGTTCTATTGAACACTTAATTTATCTTCATTTCAACATTTAAATGGAAACAGAAGCAAACACCCTATTAGAATTAACCCTCTTGGTGGTTTTAGTGTCAAAAACTGCCATGTAGTGATTAGCGTCTGATATAAAAACCAATCCAAATTGACACCAGTTCTGTGAAAGGGACAAGTTGTTTTTCCTACATGGATAATCATTCCCCTTGGAGTTAACAAAGCACAGGCGATAGTACATCCCATACTCATGCCATCCCTTCCCCAGATGCTTTGAAGTTCTGTAATGAGTCCTCTCCCTTACATCCTCAGGCTAAGAGTGGACAGCAGACACTTAGGAATATTTGAGAGTTTCTTTAAGTAGTGAATTTACAATTGTGTTGATTCTTGTTTCATGAAAGTCACTTGACAGACACTCCCTAATCTGTTCAATCAGTTGAAAGGTGTTCTGATTGAACAGATCTGTAGGGCGGTTTTTAGAAATCTAAGATACATCATTCTTTGTATGCCTTATTTTGAGATTTTCAGGAGAAACATTATTGTCAAAATTCATGAGAATCAAATGCAAAAATGCCCAGAAGCGTGAGAAGGCACAGCAAAGCTGTTATTAAAAGCCCTTTGAAACAATTTCCACGCCTGCTCAATCAAACAAAAATCACCTATCAATCAAATGATCAGGGAAAGGACATCAGGAAAGGGGCACTTTCGAAACTTATTAGTGGCCCACCATTATGATCTTTTTCAAAACGGGGGAAGGCAAGCCTTGTAGTGAAACCTGCTGGTTATCTCTATATGAGCTCATTCTTAGCAAAATATGGCAGTTTTCATCTCGACGAGGTACCTTGCGATTAGCAAAATTGGCTAGATAATGTTGGATGAGGTATCTCGGGGTAACTACTTGGAGGATTAAAATAGCTTCTAAAAGAAATCAAAATTATAAAATCAAAGATGTGAGATCAATTAGCCTCTTGCAAGTAAATATTACAAATAACAACTTCAAGTATCGAAATTATATTTCACATAATTGTAAAATATTTCCATGCATGATAATTATTTTAGTTAAATCCTAGTATATGGTGGGGTAACCAAAGCTCACATCTAATCAATGCTAACCATCATAGATGGACTGTTATTCCGACAGCTTTTAAAATAACAGAGAAATTACAATTTAACAGTGACTGTTATTGAAAATATTATTACTAAACATTAAAAAGTAACTTTTAGAATAGCTGAATTTGTCACAAAAATTAATAAATTAAATGTAAAAGTATTATAATAAGTTGAAATTACTAATAATTTAAATAATTACTGTAAAAATTCATCATAAAAGTCAATTTCTAACATTTAATAACTTAAATTTATTGTCTAACTAGCAGTACCCGCACGGCATTTCCCGTGACATTCTTGTTTGTCCTCACTGATTCTGAAATATTAAAATGAAAAACAAATAATTTTAAGAATGAGTCCCACCACCACCCGACATGACATGGGCATGTTGCCTCATTCCTTCCACCTCACTGATTCTTGCTTAGAGAGCTTCATGATACACTATGTTCAATGTTCTTTCATTTGGAGCCTAGGATGTAAAAATTCTCGGCTTTTCCAACTCTTGTACAACCCACATACAGTTGACCATGGGAGAAACATGGTTTAATGAGATGGAGTCCTACAACTTTCAGCGATTGTCCTTGTGCCTTGTCAATGCTCATGGCGAAACTTAAACGGACAGGGAACTGAAGTCGTTTAAATTGGAATGGGAGATCCGAAGGGATGATTGGAATTCTAGGAATGAATACGTCTTCGCCTGTGGCATGTCCAGTCATGATGGTGGCTTCAATAATATTCAGCATCAGTTTCTTGAGTCTTGTTCCATTGCAGAGTGAAGGTGGATGCAGATTTCTAAGAAGCATAATCGGTGCCCCAATTTATAGCTGCAATATGTGCGAGGTACTCCAGATGGCTCCAATGAGTTCAAAAACTCTGTTGTGTAGTTCACAGCCTCATCTGTGTCACATGTAGTGTCAATAGATTTGTATTATTTGTATACAGAAATTATATAAATTCAAAAGTAAGTTATGAAAAAATCACTACTGAAATAAAAATGTGATTGAATCTTTAAATATAACGCTATACTTTTAAAAAGTCTTGTTATATCACCTCACTGATTCTGACAAACAACCTAAATGAATCACAATGTCAGCGAAATCTAAACCAAATTAAACAGTAATGAACACTGTTACTTCATTTCATGTAATGTAGTTATTTGCCTAAAACAAAAATGAGATTAAAATTGCTGAAATTATACAAATTCTAAAGTAAGTTATGAAATAACCCTACTGAAATAAAAATGTGATTCAATCTTTAAATATAACGCTATACTTTTAAAAAGTCTTGTTATGTCACCTCACTGATTCCGACAGACAACCTAAATGAATCACAATGTCAGCGAAATCAAACCAAATTAAACAGTAATAAACACTGTTACTTCATTTCATGTAATTTATTAACTCAGTTGCAGAAAATTTCTTGATGGTAGGAACTTGGCACTTGGAGTCAAACATGTACGGGGTGGAGCTTCCGTGGTTTGTTTTTCATTGGTGGTATGAAAAAGGACAATACAGAGAAACCAGAGTTTCAGAATTGAAAAAGCTGCATAAAATCAATTAAATTTTTAAAAATAATTGTGTTGAATTCAAAAAATAAAAGGATAAAGTAAAAGCACAGAAAAATTGGAAGGATTAGAGTATATTTACTATTTTTAAAAAATACAGAGGCGAAAAATAAAAATTATCCATCGGCCGGGTTGGAACTCAAGAGGTCTCCCTCCAAAGCACTAAGCGCGACTTCAGTGCACCGCTTTACCCACTATGCCATCATTTCAATGTGAGGAAGGGTGTTTTTAGTGAAGAAATAGCATGCGCAATAAGTATGTGTCAGATCAGTCTGCACAGACACGTCATAGTGGAGGGTCTACACGAGCAGCACAAAATATTAATTAAAAAATTTTCTAGATTAAATTTTAAAATTCGGGCTTTGAGGGACATTCAGCCACCTTTAGGACTACCTGTGGGCCAAATTTCATGGCTGTAAGTGCTATAGATTTGTCTGGACAAAGCACACAGACACAAACACTGCCTTTTATAACAGTAGAGATTGTTGATCTACTACCTATTATCATTTAGTATTCGCAACAAAAAATAGAAATCCTGCCAAAGCTATACCATCAACTAGGACTTTATCATTATTTAATGAATAATAACAATTACAGTATACATGAAATTCACTTAGCTGTAAATCTATAAAGCAGAATGTGATGTTTCACTTCTTTCAAATTACAATGGGCATTGTTTGATATTATGTAACAATTGAAAACAATGTTCTTTTATCCATTTAAATAAAAATTCCTGTTAAGTATTTTCCTTAAACTTCTTTACAATTGTATTTGAAGCTATGGAAGTCATAACATAAAGACATCAAAATACAAAGTTGTGTACCATAAGTTTCCAATGTACTCTTAAATTAAAAATATTATAAAAATCAAATTAGCAAATTTTCAATGTTAGAGTAGTTATTTTATTTTTAACTAAACTTACATACACACATCCTGTTTATAAGTATAGAACATTTTTGAAAACAGATGATGCATATTAAAAATTATCATATATAGATAATAAAATATCCAGGACAATATGGCATACATAAATAATCGCAAGAATGAATTGAAACTATCACAACATGAGAAGTTGCTTAAATGTAATTAACTTACTGTAAATAAGAAATTAGCAGCTGTATTTGTAATAGTTGCTTCTAAAGTAGTGGAACAAAGTCTCAATGCTTTTGTAAAGAGTGTCCACATCAGGGCATTGGACAGCATCATTCCTATGAAGAAGCCTACTCTAGTGACGAAAAGAATCTGAAAAGATAGTTCAAGTTGTCTGATTTTTCTACACACATAATACATCAAATCTCGTGAAAACGAAAGAAAAATTCACAAGTAACAAAGTAACTTTAAATAAAATGGACAGACAAATTTAAATAAAATAATTTATAAAAACAAAATATTTAATCATTCCAACAAATAATTTTTCATTCAGCTAGTTTTATGTAATATTTAAAGTAGCAAAAAAATGAGTTTACAATTCAAAATTTGGGCAATAAAATTGTTTAAAAACTGTTTTGAGTTGCATAAATAAGGATTTTGCTTTATCAGTAGCCAATCCAGTCATACATTTTCACATATTGGAGTATAAGAAAACACATGTTTCTTATAATCACCACCCGGAAGGTTTTGCATGAAGGTTTCACAAACAGCCAAAGTTTTTTCAGCCGCCATAGAAAATTTACCACATAGTGAAGCAGTAGCGGCTAAAATACCAGATATTAAGGAAAACGTGATTCCTTTCATCTTTAAAATGACAAGACAAGGAATCTTGAATTTTCTTTTAAAAACCAAACACTGCACATTTTTAAAATCTCAATGAAAATCTTTTGTATAGATAATTATCCGAAAAATAGTATTGGTAGAATTTCGAAACTAGCAGACGCTTTGTGTTTGTTATGAATTTTTATCAATGTGAACTGCGGAGTTGTAGCTTCCTGATTTGGAAACAAGTACTGAATTTTTAAGTTAAAACTTGTTTCAGGTCAATATAATACTATATTATTATGATTTCATAAATTTTATTTTTATAAAATATCATTATGGATGTATTTAATTCGATAACAGTATAAAGTAATTATTTTGGGTATATTTAAAGTAAAGCCGGATATCCTCATTGTCAGAATTCTGTTCCTCTCCACTCTACAAGCGGATGGACACAGCAAGAATCCCAATGTTTCGAAGTTAGCGCATGCGCATTAGTTGTGATTTTGTATGGGGAAAAATACTTGAAGTAAGGATATTCGTGAAATGGGGAAAATCTCGGCATGCATAAGTTTAACATTAGGGGGAGGGGAGTATTTCAATTAACGTCACACTGGAACAACACAACGGGCTATTGGTGACGGTCCGGGATCAATCCCAAAGGGAAAGATCCGAGGACAACACCACGTAATTTTGAACGTTTAACATTAGGATTCTTGCTCTGTCTAACCTGGGTTCCATAATTCCATTAGTTATTTGGATTTTTCGGTGTCAAGTTCCATTACTAGGCGATATCCAAACATATTTTCTTAATCGTTTTACCGGTTGGAAGAGTAACGAACTAGCAACCGAAGGGTTGCGAGTTCGAATCCAGCCAAACACCGTCGTGTACAAAGGGGGCTGGTGCACGTTAAATCTGTCGTGGCCTCAAATGTCCTCACGTTGGCGTGGTGTGGAAGTTTGGAGAGTGGGGTGCCAGCTCAGGTGTTGCCTCGTCATCTGACCGTGGTTCAAAATTACGTGGTGTTGTCCTCGGATCTTTCCCTTTGGGATTGATCCCGGACCGTCACCAATAGCCCATTGTGTTGCTCCAGTGTGACGTTAATTGAAATACCCAAATACCCTTAATCGTTTTACTTTGATCCGTTTTAAATAGTCTTCACCTGTGTTTTTCTACTTTGTTTCATTACATTAGGATTCCTGCTCTGGCTAATCTCGCGCGGTATTTAGTTATTTTTTATCACATTCATTCGAGTATTTCAGCATTCTTTGGATCATAATTTTGCAACATTTTAAATGTTATTTCTTTTGTACTTTGCTTGTAACTTGATTTTTTATAACATTACGTTGCGTTTTGCATTTCCTGTTCTGCCATATTTCTTCGCGAATCCGTAAGTTTAATTTTTATCTTTTTCAAGATATAAAATTTCGCTCATTGTATTTCATAATTTAACTGTATTCTTCAAATATAATTAAAGCAATTCATAATTCGATCTAATTTCGTAAAACTTGTATAAATTAAAAAGTTTGACAACTAATCCCCCCGAGTCCTTCCTTTCCTTTCAAAAACGAAGATTTCTTGTGCATCTATCTCAGATAAATTTAAGGGGTTTTATTTTATTAATTTTTATTTGAAAGCATTACTTGTATAAATTAAGGGAGTATTGAGTCATTCATTTTGATTTGTAGGCAGTCACTCCTTTTATTGATATACACCTAAATGCACGAACCTTTTTTTACACGAATTTGATTTAACACGAATTCAAAATAAATATTTCATTCTCTTTTTACGCGTCATTTTGATTTAACACGAGCGGTCCAATCCAATTTCTAACAATTTTTTTTGCCTAAATTCTAAGAAAACAAAATTTTATTTGTGGCGTAGTAGATCATTTCTATTTTCTATATGTATAACAGCTAGTGTGTGTGTTTTGAAACGCGTGCTTTCCTCTAGATACATTACATAACGTTTTTATTATTGAATTTGGTGAACATCTACCGTATTCGTGCATTATATCTTCGAAGACATTTAGTATGTAGCTTTATTTCAAAGTGAAAGAATCCATAGTGAAATTTGTGCACATATAAATTTATAAATTTTGGCGAAAGTCAATAAATTGTAAGTTTACAAATTTTACATACCTTCATTTATTAATTTTAATTTGAGATATTTTTCGGTAGCCCTTATATAATGTCACATGATTCACCCATTTCCAAAACGAAAAGGAAAGCGATTTCTTTGGAACTTAAAATTCAAATTTTAGATCGTCTTATAAATGGACAAGGTGCTACGTCTGTAGAAAAGCATTTTGGTGTACATGAAGCTACCATACGAACAATTAAGAAAATGAAGCTTTAATTAGGAAGTCGGTATGTTCTGGAACAAAAGTAAGTGTTAATTCATCATCATATACAAGAGATATTGTCAAGGAAAAGATGGAAAAGGCTCTGGTAATATGGATAGAAGATAAGTCACAAAAAAAAGAGTACCAGTAGATAGAAATGCCATCAAGCAAACAGCACTAAGAATTTATAGACAGTTTAAAAAAAAGGAGCCAAGCACTTCATCTCAGTTAAACAAAAAGTATGCATTTTCTGCAAGTGCAGGTTGGATGACAGGGTTTCTTAAAAGACATGCTCTTCATAATATAAAAATTAAAGGTAAATCTGCATCTGCAGATAAATCGGCAGCTAAAGTATTCCCGCAGGAACTTGCTAAAATTATTAAAGATGGAGGATACACTCCTGATCAAGTGTGTAATGCAGATGAAAGTGGTATCTTCTGGAAACGAATGCCGAACAGAACGTACGTAGCCAAATCGCAGAAAACTGCTGGTGGTTTTAAGGTAACAGGATCGTGTGACCTTATTATTTTGCTCCAACGCTTCAGGAGATCGTATGTTGAAACCACTGCTGGTAAATCGAGCCATAAACCCACGTTCAATGAAAGATGTAGATATCAATAAACTGACTGTTCACTGGATGGCAAACAAGGCCGCCTGGGTGACCACTGCTATCTTTACAGAATGGTTCGACAAATGTTTCGTCCCAGAAGTTAGACGTTACATGAATGTGAAAGGTCTCGAATTTTAAGTTATTCTGATTCTTGACAATGCACCCGGCCATCCTGTCCTGGAACACCCAAACGTACAAATTTTATTTCTGCCACCTAATACTACATCTTTGATCTAGATCTTCCGCTAGACCAAGGTATAATTGCGACATTTAAAACATACTACGTGAAACGAACATTCCAATACGTTTTGGACAAAGTGAATGATGAAACACTAACAGTCATTGATGTGGGGAAGAAATTCTCAATTATGGATTGTATCAATCAAGTTGGATTAGCGTTAATTGAATTAAAACAAACCAGCAACTTTGAATGCGTTCTAATGGTCTGTACCATATCCACGATAAAAGCAAGACCACTTTTTAACCAAAATAATTCTATATTATAAACAAATATTTACATACAATTTACAAAGCAAGTTTAAAATTTCACAGAGACATCGCGAAAGGGCAACCGCACCCCTCTCGATTGCGATTTCTTCAACACTTAATAATCTAAAAAAAAACTCCGGTGACTCTTGCCGTTGTACTCTGACGTCATCTGCACAGCCAGACAGGGGGAAAGCGCCTCCTAGCAAGAGTTCCGTGTTCAGGATCATGGGACGTTACAGCGTGTTGGAAAGCGGTTTGACCACAATGTGTAAAAAGCAAAGATCCCATCATCCCTAATACGATCGAATTTCCCAACATCATTACAACGGCACACACAATTGGTGGAGACGGATTCAATGATCTATCGTTTGAAGATATTAATGAATTATTAGTCGATAAAGCCTTAAGGCGAAGATGAAATATTAGAGGTTGTCCTTGAGACTCCTAATCCCACAGAACGTAGTGATAATGAAGAAAATGATCCTGTTCTAAATGCAGATTTTTTAAAGAAGGTCTGAAACTGGCCAAAAGATTGGGTAATCATTTTATCAAACATGACCCTAATTAGGAACGCGCTGGGAAGTTTCAACGTGAACTAAAGTTATTGACAGCCTCTTACATAGAATTATATAACGGCCTAACCAAAACACGAACACAACGGTTAATTGAATTCGTTCGTAAAACCGGTGAAAGATCAGCATCAGAGGAAACTCGTGCTGATTTTGCTCAAGAGATCACAAAAAATAATTTCATTAATAGAGGAAGAAGACGATGTCCACAACATTTCTAGTGATAACAGTGATATTCCAGTCGTACGCAAACGTATGCGCCGTTTATTGTCAGAAAGTGAAAATGAATAAAAAAATTTTATGTAATACATTTTTTTTGTTCATGAAGAATTTGTTTCATTTTCATTACATATTATTACATGTGTATTTTGTTGAAATAAAATAATAAGCTTAAAAAGAATATTTTCATATGGTGTTTTAAAATTATTTTTACTGATTTTTTTTAGATCCGGAACCACTTTTCTTCCATAGATACAATGTCTTTTTTACACGTATTCTTTAGGAACGTATCTATAGTGTAAAAACAGAATTAGGTGTATATGCAGCATGATTGAAATGGAGTTCCTATTTGTGTTAAGCATGATAAAGCATTCTCAACCGTACCAATTTATGTTGCCTCAGCAGAAAGTGTGAAACTCAGTTGAAAGTAAAATGTCTCTTCCCCAATTACATTTCCTCCAAATATTCTTTGGAGGAACCATCTAAAAATGACATCACTTGGAAAACTGAAGAATTTTTTTCCATAAAAAAATTAATGGCTTGGAAAAGTGATTGAGAAAGAAATATTTTTCAGGTTTGTAAAGAGTAGAGGAACAGCAAAAATGGGATCTGCACCACTTATTTTTAGTGTTGTTGTTGTGGTCAATTTTCTGCAGCATGGGAAAGAGAAGTATTGAGCTGAAAGGTTCCAACAAAAATAATTCTACATATCCTATAAAATTCACAGAATAGCAGTGATTTGCATGTGTAAAACTATGTTGGTCATGATGACTTGGATAGAATGAACATTGGCAAGGAAGTATTGCTTTGAAGCTAGCAAATGGCATACCCATCACAATTCTTGATTACATTAGAGCTCATTTAGAACCATTCATCTCTTAACTCACAATTATCTTATAAGTGCAAAAACTACATTGGTTTCCAAATGTCCATGCATTCACAAAAACAAAAGTTATTTATCTTATGCTGGCCAAGAGATGAGCAAATTGAGATTTTATTAACTGTACCAATAGGGTGTATTTGTTTAGGAGTTGCATTAGGTGCCAGTTCTATATGTAAAAAAATGCATAATTAATGATTATATCATTTTTCATTGCTATGAGGTAAGGTATCTTGCTGATGTAATTTTTCTTACTATGAACAGAAGAAAAATATTTGTTTTATAATAAAATGACAAAATATTAATATGAATAATTCTTATTCATTTAATTAATTACTAAGTGTGCAATAATTTATTCACAAGACTTTTCACTAGTCATTCCATGTTACTGATTAGTCCATGACCTCTCAGATTTTGATGAAACTTGGTTTATCTGATGACCTTACCTAGTTATGAATGGAAAAAAAGAACGAGAGGAAAACTTTTTCACCTGTTCGAAAATCATTAAGCTTTGATTTTAATGAAAATTACTGTATCTTGAGATTGTTACTGTCATTTTCTCAGAAAACAGATGGGATACGAATCTGGACAATGTCTCACTTTAAATGGGCTTTAATTAACTAAGAAACATGATGCAAATTTAATTTGTTTCTAAATTAAGTATTTCAAAAAGGGCAATTCAAAATTCTGATACAAATTACAAAATTATTTTGTCATTCAAAATTTTAATGTTTTCGATAAGACACTGGGGTTATGAGTGAGTTACATGTATGGAGATAGCCCAAGCACAGTATGTAATGTTTCACACAAGTCCTACTTTAAACAAGTTTAGAAAATTATGATAGTATAATACAAATTTGATTAACATATTACTAGAGTTATATTTATTTATATAGTGAAAAGAACTCAATTTTCAACTATAGCCTCAATTTTAAACATATACATCTGAATAAGCTTATTTAAATTTATTTTCTTTTAAATAGTGCTGAAGAGAAATTAGATTAGCTTTGAATGCAAATCTGACCAAAGCCAATATTATTAAATGTTTCTAAAGTTACAAGAATCGTCCCATCAGATTGCAGCTACAGAAAATTTTGTGACTTAGATATTTACCAAACTAAAAATTGCTTTTCAATTTCTTCAGTTATGTAGGATGTTTATGTAAGGACACTATTTTGTTTGGAATAACTTTCAAATAAAACATTTCTAATTTCATTTTGTTTACTCAATTAATAACATTCATGGAATATGACATCGGCCAAATGACTGGCAATGCTGCAAATTCAGTCTCTTGCGACCACATGATTTCTACGGACCATTTTCCTCTAAAGCATTTACTGGATTTGATTGTAATTTATTTAGGAAGCTGATGATTCTGGATGGCGAGTTTGAAGCTTCAGCATGTTTCAACAGTTAAAACATTTTATCAAAATGAATTGTCTATGATGGAGACTCCAAGAAAATTATAAAATTCCCTTTAGCATCATGTGCCTTCAAAGCAAACATGACGTAACGAAAAATTTCGAAACACTGTTCTCTGCAAGATATGAAAAAGCCTGGATGACCTCTTACACAGCAAGTTCCCAAGAACATTGATACTGTATGTGTTATTGAAAAATCGAGGGACCTCTGTTGACGTCGTTCACAAGTAGGCTTTCTCCGAACACAGTATGGGAAAGATTCGGATTTTCATCTTTACCGTAACATCAAACAACTTCATTTTCAAAATCCATCGAAAACTCTCCTTCGTAAACATTATTTAAGGCGCTTTAGAAAAACACTAACAATCAAAAATCAAAGCGGAAACTGATTAATATTTCTCACATGAACGATGCAATGATGAATTTTTTCCGTAATTTTATGCAGTGTTTTCATATCTATACGAAATCGAAAATAAAGTTTCAAAATTAAAATAGATTGTGCTTACCTTTAAGTTATATCCAATATTGTGAACGAGTACTCTTTTGGGCAAGTGAACTTTCATTTTTCCACCATAAGAAATTCATATAATCCTTGATCTCGATTAAAAGATCGTGTTAAATGGTATTTGGTATTTTGGTATTTTCAATTAACGTCACACTGGAGCAACACAACGGGCTATTGGTGACGGTCCGGGATCAATCCCAGAGGGAAAGTCCGAGGACAACACCACGTAATTTTGAACCGCGGTCAGATGACGAGGCAACACCTGAGCTGGCACCCCACTCTCCAAACTTCCACACCACGCCAAATAACATGCATATCAACGACCGCCATTATTGTAGGGATTTTTTCAAACCCGGTTAAACTTTCCCCTACCACTAACGGAACCAATGCGCATGTGCGAACCTTCGAAAATTCGTCCAAAAGTTTTAACATTAGGATTCTTGCTGTGTCCATCCGCTTGTCTCCACTCTGCCAATCAGTGAATTAATAAATAAAATTCGCAATGGCAGACATCGTGATAGACGTTCGTGCTTACAGTAAAATGCTTTTACATGCTATGAAATATCCTCATCATTCTGTGAATGGCATATTTTTAGCAGAAAAAAGAAGAAACAAAGAGCACGGACCCGGAACTGTCAATATAATAGACAGTATTCCGCTGTTCCATCTGAGTTTAAGCTTAACGCCTATGCTGGAAGTTGCAATGATGCAGGTAACTTATCTTTTGTAATAAGTTATTGATATTATTTCTGATGATCCTAAGAATCATGACTAAACATCCTTCGATTTTTAGCTTTTGTGCTATTGCATGCAATATGGTTTATCGTACTTTGCTGTTCTTGTGTCTAAAATTTTAGTTCCAATGTTGAATGATTGAAGTTGATTCCTTCGATAATCAGAGAAAAACTTTCCGCATGACTCGAAAACACTACTGGCCCATCGCCAAATTGGCGATTAATATTTTGTTCGCCAAACGACAAACATTTCGTTACCATACGACAACCAGCCTAACACTGGTTATTATAATCCAAACTTATCGCAAAGTCATCGTCAATTGGCGATGGTTCCGTGTTCTTGAGTCTAACCAAGCGTGGTACAGCTGCAGTCTCCGCCGCGCGGAGTGGCAACGCTCTTTTTTTGGCACACTTTTTATGTCACCAAGGAAATCTTCCAAAATTGAATATATACTGCATACATATGGATTAAATATATAAATCTTGATAAAACAACATTTTGACTAGTAAAACACCGCAAATCTGGATTAAATATACAAAACATATTTTTTTACACTCTCCCGTGATATCCTCAGTCTTTGTGCCCTTTAAAATCTCATGTCAAAAGAAAAATCTCCTCCAGCTTCAAATTGCTCTTATGAAACCATGACCAGTGTCTAATAGATTTATAGCTATGACATGGCTGATTATCCCTTCGATTTCTACAAATCCACGTGTATCCATCGCTAACTGAATTCCTAACAGAAAATGCGCGCCATTTCCCCGTTGCATTTATCACAAGAAAATTTTGATTTAATAAATCCCGATTCCTTTAAAAAGCTCTTTATCGCGACACAACTCGTAACAAAATAAACGATTATCAACTCCCTCACTCCCGTAAGTTTGTCTACCACCAGAAAAAGTAAACTTTAAGTTTCGAGAAAAATTCTCTTGAAACTGCACTAAAAATAGAAGGCATCTCTGAAAAGAACAATCTATGCAAGAGCACTTGACCGTGTCGGAAATAAATAGAACAATCTAGAAAAAAGAAGGATCTGGACACTGACAAGGTTGCCATAAAAACACGAGAACCCTAAAACCAGAAAAAAAATTGAGATAAAAATGGGTTACCATCAGTCGCTTAAAACTGCGCCAAGAGTCGTTGCCACTCCGCGCGGCGGAGACTGCAGCTGTACCCTTCCTTCTGTCCATATGTTACCTTCTCTGACAGCTGAACTGTAATTAACTCAGTTATTATAGTTCAGGTGTTAAGTTACTATCATTTAAATAATTTGCGGCCGGGCAGTTTATCATTTACTAAAATTTCATGATGACTCAGTTCAATCAGTCAGCTGGTAAAATTGACATCAAGATTATTCTTCATTTCGATTGATATTGTCAAACAGTATGAGCTTTCAGCTGATCAGTAATGGAAGTCTTCTATCATAATTCAAAATGTATTTTAAAATTTGTAAATTTTCTCTTGATTATGGTGCTCTATCTACATAACAGGTTGCATAAACAGTTCTGGTATTTTTTTAATTATATATGGTAAACCAAATGTATTTACAAAATTTCCATGCATAAAATATATTAATTATTATTTGTATTGTGTTTTCCTAGGTTGATCAATATTGCAAGGATCATTCTCTAATTATTGCTGGTTATTATCAAGCTAATGAACACATAAAAGATTCCAGGTAATTATATTGCATGTTCAAACTGCTTCACATGTAGAATGCATAACAAAATGATATAATTGTCCAGTTATTCAAAACTAAATAAAAAATTTGCAATCATTAAAGCACCTTCTACATTACTTATTTGTCAAATCTACTGTTAAACAAACTCGAATATTAAAATAATTCTAGTATTTAGAGAAGCATGGTGTGAAGTTATAAACACAGGACTTCAAAGCCAGCATATACCCATCATTTTTAAGTAATGAGAAAATTCATGGTGGCATTGGACCTACTTGTCTATGTAACACTATACTCTCACATTCAGTCATGGCCTTCTATTTGTCAATCTTGTTACATTGTTTTCCATTTGCGGCATAGCTTTGATAGACTTTTATTGTGGCAATGCTCTTGGTGTGTTTTCTGCTATGCTCTTCATCTTCAAGGAAGAATTTCCTAGAAGAAACACTGCTTTGGGCTTAGTGGAAAGCAATTTAAGAAATTAACGAAAATAATTTTAAAAAAATAGAAAAAAATATACACACACAAATGATTATCGTTTTTAAAGTTTTTCAACTATTTTAAACACCTCCCAATCTAAATCTCCAACAACTTCTAAAAATTTATTGAAGTGATCAATTTTTTTCCTTGCACAAATTTCTAAATAAAAATGAAATTTGGTTTACCCGTTATGAGATGAGAGTGAACTTTTATGTTTCCTGTTGGAAGAAGCAGAGTTCTCTAACCTGCAAATAGTTCTCATTCTGGAAGTGGAAACTAAATGTTACTTGTACAGTTATAGCTGAAACTAGCCCAAACCATGAGTGACCCCTTCCCATGCTTTTTTTCAATATATCCCATTGTCTTCACTGAGGTCGTGTCAAACTCCATGTAAGAATATAGATTTCTCAATATAAAACCCAGTTTGAATTTCTATTGCATACTTTGTCATAGGAGGTTGTAATTGCACAGCTTTTCAATGCTTACAAACCTTGATAACAGCTTTCAACCTGATTAATGTATCTTTTGCCAGTTATCCAAGTGATGTTTAATCCATTTACTACAGTTTTCTGTCTAGAAGACAGTTTTTGTGGAAAACCTGAAAATTTCTCATGTAATCAGTTTGTATTATTGAGTTGAAATGCAGTTTTGTGTGATTAAATTTGTTACTTAATTCATAATGAGGAATGAAATTAATAATTCAGAAATTGAAGTTATAATTTACAAATAAATACTTTAATTTTGCAATGAAATTTCTTTTCAGCCCAGATTTCATTTCTTATCGTATTGCAGACAAAATTTATGAAAACTTCTCTGACGCCTGTCTTGTTATGGTAAATATTTCGACATTTATGTTTTCATACACATATTTACTAGATTAAAAATAATCGGGTGAATTTTACATTTGTATTGTTGCAATACAAATTACAATATTTGCTACAATATTACAAACTTTCACACACCCTTATAAAATAAATGTGCTTGTATACAAAATGCATTCTCTCAATATTGTCTAAATTGAAATCAAATATCTTTTGGCTCATGCTTGCCCAGTCTGTCTTGTGCATATAACAAATATACACATTAGTGCAATTAATTCATCATTGGAAAGAACTTTGTTATAAAGTATATATACAGTAGCATACCCGTGTGAGAATTCTCGCATGAGCAATTCCACCCCATCCGTTGTAAGGGTGAAAGATGTAAGCGAATTTTTTTTATTTCCAAAATATTCATTATTTCAAATCTTAACCTCGTGTGGAACATGCGTTGTTTAATATCCTTATATCATCAAATCACATATTCATAAATTATTGATATTATTGAAAGAAATGAAAAACCAGTTCAATGCATAAATAAATAATTCGTTGCATGTAAGAGGCGTAAAAGGGGTCTATACTATAGAAATAATATAGTTGATGAAAAAATTGTTTTCCTGAGTAATACTGGTAAAACAATTTTATTGGAAAAGTTGTTATTCCATCAATACTGGTAAAACAAACTGAGCTGCGTACCACAATCGTTTTATACTCAATGTTATTCCTTGGGATTTTGAATTGTTTTTAGCCCCCCTCTGCACACCTTGGAAAAATAGAACGGATTCGGCAGTGCTCCGGGAAATTCTCTTCCTTTTGATACCTCACTTGTTAAGATTCGTCACATGTAAAAGGCGTAAAGGGGATCTATACTATAGAAATGATATAGATGATTGACAACTACTATGAGACAAAACAGGTGTTTCATTACTTTTCCTTTAAATTACTAAAAAATGAATTTATTAAGGAAATTAAAAAACACTTCAACTTTGAAACAATTTTATATTTTAATCAGTGTTTATGCAATGTTATGGTGTAAACATGTAATATAAGAAGTGTCTGGCATATTTTCTCTGAAAAAGATTTATATTCACTGCAATTTACATTTAACCCTTGTAGAAATATGTATTTAAAAACTACACCCCTTGCACACAAATCACAAGGGTTGCAGTGGCTCACTGTGTTTGCTCTCTGCTCTAGCAACTTGCAAATTGGTGGTGCAGGCTCAATTCCTCCCTGGGAGTATTTCTATCTTATGTACCAGTTTTTCTTGCGTGTATATCTGTTTACTTGACAATGTTTTGCATAGCTTGGCCATAATATGGTCCTTGTGTCATAAAATTCAATAGAACCAACCAACCTCACAAAGCACAAGAATTTTTATCTTCCTAGAAACTTATCCATGCAATGTGATTTTTCAGTGTTTCTGTACAAGACATCCATTATACAAAACTCTTTCGGTATTTATTGAAACATCAATTTTTCATCACAGCTGAAAGTTTGACTCCTTGCTGGGTTTATTTCTCAATTCTGTGTCAATGAAACTTTCTTTGTGTGTGTCTGTCCATTTACTTGATATTGGTCTTGTATTTGGCACAGCTTGGATATGGCCCTTTCACCATAAAAGCCAAAATCCATCACAACTGAAATAACCAAAGGCATCAGCTACAAAATGTTTACAGAAAGTTGCAAATGCTCAATAATCAAAATTTAATCTGCAAATATTGTCATTACTCAGGTGAACTGAATGAAACTTTCTAAACACATTTGAAACAGCTCTATCATTGCCTTTCAGGGGTTGCCATGGCTCAGAGGGTATGCCCACTACACTAACAATCTGAGTTATAGGTTGCACAAGTTTGATTCCTCCCTGGGTTTATCCCTCCTCTATGTCAGTAGTGTTTTTTGTGTATGTCCATTTATTTGACATTGTTTAGTACACCTTGGCCAAATAAGGTTCTTGTGTCATGAATCCCAACCATTGCCTTTCTTGCTGGTTGGAACACAGATACAATACAAAACACAATTGTAAGTCTTGCAGCGAGCTTTCTCATACATTCAGTACTATAAGAATGATGTATTTATTGAGATTTGAGGGCAATTTTATTTCATTAGCATTAAAGTAAGAAATTAAAACTAAGGAACAAAGGAAAGACCCAATAGAATATACTTTCTGTGACTCGTAAGATGGGAACTTTTACAAGCTTATGTACCTCAAAGAAAGTTCTGAGAGAATAAATTGGGAAAGAACAAAATAAATTGGGTAAAGATGGAAGTTGTATTGCTAAAAGAATGTTAACAAAAACCAAAACCAACTTTGTATAAAATAGGATCTTTTGGAGCTTTTTCTAAGATGATTAGTTAACACAGATAATTCTTAGTACTGAAATTTCTTTTCTGTAAGCTTTTTGAATCATGAATATCTAATTCTAAACCTACAATTATTTATAATAATGCGATTGGAATCTTTAAATCTAGGTGGATAACCAGAAAATGTCACTAGATTGTGATGACCTAGCATTTCAGTTGTATCAGTTTAGTGACAACAAGTGGAGACTCAAGGATAAAAACAGGTATTGATTTATTTACGTTAAAACTTTTATAAAAAATTTCTCAAATTTTATTTGAATTTAGAAATTTTTTGATTTGTGTAATTAAACAATTAAAAATTCATTTTATCTGGACAATAACTTCAACATGTATTAATCATTTATTAAAGGTATACTGTTTCATGACTCCTGAAAAATGAGAATTTGAAGGTCTCTGGAAAAGTAAAATTTTTTGCAACTCAAATAATTATTTTAATTGGTGATTTTTCTAATTTTTTTATGAAGTTTGAAGTTATATCAGGCCAACATCATTAAATCAATTTGTGCTAAGCACACATTCTCGAGTGCCTGGGGTTGTTCCGAGACTACCCGTTTTCTGAATATCTTGGTGATTGATTTTGCAGATGAATGGACTCGTGGATTTGGTCTAGCTTGAGCTAAACGTGGAGCTTAACAACAACAAATCTCGGCACTCAGGTTTTAAAATAAGCACTTATACACAGCAGTGCGAATGTGCAAAAAAGCAGTATTCAGTATTAAATTTGAGAACTGAATACACAGACTGCTTTAATCTTCAAATTCAGTGGAAAATTTTTCTTTGCTGATTAGTCAATTGCATTTGCTACACGTTATTTAGGCATTCTGAGTTTGAGCTTTTCGATACATTCTAATATTTCATCCTTCTCATTAGTGATTATTTTTAATTATACTGATTTGATATTAATTAACAATGATGAGCAATCTTATTTTATATAATTTTAGTTTCAAGTTGTTTTATTCCACCGCTAGCGTTTTGAAATTCTAAAATTTCACACAGCAACATAAATGTTATGGTGAAAATCAAAAATTATAGGCACAGCTACACTTGCTGAATATTAGTTAATTATATTTGTAGTATATTATTTAGCTTGCTTGTTAGTAAAAAAATTGTCTTTAAAAAGGGGTGTTGAGTCAAAAAGTTTGGAAAAGCTAATATTGAATGGATAATTAAAACTTCTACCATATTGTCGGGTTACTGCGAAAATAAAATAACTCCAATTTTTACTTTTCAGTTAAGTATACTTTCACACATAATAAGGTACTGTAAACTTTCTGCTGCACATTTACTTGATAGTTACCTTATGTTAAGCTCACAGTAGAGTTATCTTGTTTTCACAGAGCATTAGCACAATTATGTGTGAAAGTACTCAGCACAAAAAAGAAAAATAGAGTTATCTTGTTTTCTCAGTAACCTGACGATATGTAACCTTTAAATCTTTTTCTCTTTATTACATTTATAATCAGCATTTATGACTTGTTACACTTAAAAAATTTTGGAGCATAGTGTGAAAAGTTTCAAAGCTTGTTTGGTTTTCAGTGTCATATAATTTTATGATTCTGGTACTAGAAACAACTGAATCCTCATAGTGATGGATGTGGTTTTACCAAACTTTACTATTTAGACTGTTAACCCTCACAATAATTACGCTGGAATTTAAAATTTTTCTTGGAATCTTTCACTTAATTTAAATATCTTTCACAGTGTGCATTTTGAACAAGGCCATACAGCTCTGAGTGTTACAGCTGCTCTTCTCCATTCTAAAATGTACAGGAAGCTCAGTGACTTTGATAACCATTTGGATGACATAGCATTGGACTGGAGTAACCAAATCATTAACGAAGAAATAGACCGATGTTTATAGCCCTTTGCCTTAGTAAATATATTTATGTATAGAGAATCTATCCTGTATAATTTATATACTATGTTTCAGGGGCTTGTGAATTTTATCTAATTATGTGTGCAACTATATTATAAACAAAAAAGTATATTAACGAAATTGTCATAAAAAATATTAAACATGATGATTCTTCGTAAATTTAAAGTACCAAATCAACGGATTAGGCACTTTAAATTTATGAAGAAACAAAATATGCCATGTTTAATATTTTTTATGACAATTTCGTTTTTTCATAAATTTAAAGTACCAAATCAACAAATTTGGCACTTTAAATTTACGAAGAAACAAAATACACCATGTGTAATATTTTTTATGACATTTTAATTTACGAAGTACCAAATCATCAGATTTGGCATTGTTAATAAAGCTAAAATGAATGGTTAGGTTAATTTAATACATATTAATGATTTCTGGTTATCAAAATATAATACATAATATGTTTCATGAGACCTGCCATTTATTTCATAATTTCTTAGGTTTATTTGATTTTCTATCTTGTAAGAGGTATGCAGTAAGATTTGTATCAAATGACCCTGTATTAAATGTAATACTGCTTAAAAAGGGTTGTTTCAGCCTTAAATTTTAAATGCCCTCTATCCTAAACCCTTGAACCATTACATTGCTGGATCATTTAGAATTTTCTGTGCATGGTCCCTTACCTTCATTTGTATTATTTCTATAAGGTGATAGTATATTGCATCCAATGATTAGCCTAAAAATATGCTATATTAAAGTAAATTTTAAATTTGTATTCCTTAACAAGAATAAAATGAAATGTCTTGAAATATAAGCTTCAGTTTTGGAAGTATTATGAATCCTATAGAGACATTTACAGGTTCATTTTATTAGTATATATTTAAACTGATTATTATAGATGTTTACCGCACAATGCTTTAAGCAGCATATACTAATGTAAATTAAGTGATTTTTATATTTGAAACTGATTTAAATTGAACTTTAATTTTTTCTCATTTAGAGTTTAATAATAACATAATAAATGAAGTAACTTGAGGCAGAATGCAGTTATTTTATACAAATAACTGACACATTTTGCTTTTACTCATAGCACCCCTTGAATGATCTTTTTAAAACTGAAAATAACAGACTTCCCTGCATTCAGATGTTTAAATTTAGAGAATTTAAAATATATGATTTATAAAAAAAATTATGAAATTTAAAATTAAATTTCATTTTCTCTTAGAATGTTTTTTTTTGTATTTTTTAGTTTATAATGTAAAGTATTGTATGGATTCGTATTAAAAAATATGAAAAAGCAACTGGGCCAGGGATAATTTTGATTGTTTTAATCTTTCAAAAATTACCAATGCTGTATTGTCAAAACCCCCATTAATGTTTAACATAAATCAATATCTAGGAACTACACTGATTTGCATGTCTTATATATAACAAGCTTAAACTTATAGGGCAATGACTAAATTCAAGTTATTAAAATCCCATTTAAATAAAAAACATCTGATTTAAATAGAATCAATTAAAATTGTTTAAAAAGCTCACAAAACATGTATGCACTGCTCTTATTGGTGTGGTGGAAAATTAGATGTATTCTTTTCAAATTCTAATGAATGCTTTTTAAGGTTAGATTTAGGTATTAGCACATACTATTACATCTTTCTATATATTATCTTCATATATTAATGTTGATGAAAATGTTTCGTAAAGCCTAGTTTTGGGGGATAATCTGTTATAATTTATTTCTGGAATATCCTAACATTATGTATTAGTAAGGTTTCCTTTAATCTGCTAACAGGTGTGGATTACAGTTGTGATTATTTTGAAGCAGTGTCAGGAATGTATTTAAATGTTACTTTTAATGAAGCGGTTGTGTCAAACGTTGCTTTTCATTGGCTGTTAATATATGCTGATTTCACGTTTATATTTATTTAATCATATTACTCCTATTTATGTATTGACTCATTTTTTTAACAGATCATAGGATTGGTAGGCTCTCATTGGCAAGGCAATCGTAGTTTGAAAGTATGCCAATAAATTATAATGCATTTCTGCTGTTAAATATGGTTTGAATTCATTGTATGCTTTTTCAATAAAGTTAAATTTTGAGTAATTATCATTTTATTGAACTTAAATAATGAAATTTAAGATTTTAAATGTTACCTTAATTGAGCCTTTTATTAGTTTCCCGAAATATATGTGTAAAGATCCAAGGAAATCTTTAGGGGCTAGAAAAATGAAATATCTTAATAATATATTTTATTTGTATTTCTTAAGATAACATAATTTGTTGTGTTAATTTATGTTATGCAAATTTGTTTTGTCTTTAAGGGTTCTCTGTGAAGGGAAATTTTCATCTTTTAGTAGATATTTATACTCAGAAAAAGTTTTATTGGTGATGTTGACATACTTGTTATTTTGTTGAAGTATAATTTATTAAATTGTTAATAAATTTGTACCCAGAATGATCTTTCTCTTTATCTATGCAACAAAACAGTTAACTATTTCTGTGATGAGATGGCAGGTATATACAAATTCTTTCGAAACGTTTCATTTAAATACACTTGTGGTAAACATCTCAATTTTGACATAGATGGACTTATCACATATTCTCCAGATCTATTGATTCATTTAACAAAAATTCACTACCACAATTTTGTACCAGTTTCTTTAAATACTTTGTTTCCTTCAAGATTAAGTAATTCAGCTAAAGAATAGAAGGAAATAAAATCGATAAACATTGTTTTAAAATGAACCAATAATGATTAAAATGTATTGATTTCGTAATTTCATTTTAATGTTTAAAATGTTATTCTGCATCTTCATTTCTCCAGTTTTCTTAATTATGGTTTCAATGCATTCTGCGATGTTTTTTTATTCCATCATATGGTAAGAATTCTGATTGAAGTCAATACTCAATTTAAGCATTGACAAACAATGAATATACCACCCTCGGGATTTATTTACCACTAATTCAGTAATAAGTACCGTAATTTTAACTTGGACACTGAAGCATTTGGTAAATAAGATGCAATATCCTAGTTGCAGCAGTAGGACAAGTACAAAATATAACAATATTGGCTTAGAGCAGAAACTCATTAACTGACATTTTTTGGAGACACAAATGCTTATTTTCTTAATGAGTATTACTTTGTCATATTGTAATCTGCTTTGAAAATCTAACTCAAAATGTTTATAATTGATTTCTTGAGTCAATATCTGCAGTACAAAATTTGTTTTGTCGTTTAATGAGTTTCTGTTCCAAGCCAACAATAGCTTTACATGTGCAAAAATTTAGACTCTTAACATTAGCACAGGCACATCCTCATTTCTTTTAAATGTTTCCTTGCCTCAATGAAACAACTCTTATTTTGCATCTCTGGTTCAAAATTACTTAGTGTTGTCCTAGTATCTTTCCCTTTGGGTTTGATCCTGGACCATCACCAATAGTCCATTGTGTTGATCCAGTGCAACATTAATTATAATACCTACCTACCTAATTTTGCATCAGATTAGTGCAATAGGCTATTCTTAATTATAATTATAGTTTGTGCTGCTCCAGTGCAACGTTAATTAAAATATATCTTAGTTATATTAATACTTTTTTTTGTCTTGGGTAATTCTGAAACTAAAGACTCCAACAAGTAGAGTTGGAAGGCTAAGTTAAATTTTGTTTTAACAATTTTAAACATTGTTGAATCTGGTGCAAAAAACAAGCTGAATTACTTATTTAAATTTTTGTCCTACAACCAGAAGCAGTTATCCTGCAAGTGCCGTAACGTATTAAAAAAAACCAGAGCGACATCCTGAAGGATGCATTTACTCTGCAGGTTAAAATGGTTAAGAGCAAATTTGTCTTCCAATATGGCAATATTGGCATTTAACCAATAGGGCATTTTTTGTCTCGACAAAGTACCTCGTCATTGGCAACACCGATAAGATCTTAGTGGACAAGGTATCTTGTCATTGTCAATATTGACCAGATCTTGGACGGGGTATCTCGTCGAAACCACAGAGTGGTTAAGGAACCATTTATAAATTAGCTTACTCTTGATGTGAACTGACTCCCATATCATTTGGTTATCAGCAATATTGGTGGGGAAATTAACCAGATACATTTTCAATGGTATTTTTTAAATTAAGAGAATAACTTCCACATTTCAGTTGTGCTGCTCCTTTAACCAGTTCAGGTTGGCTTTTTAGGATCATAAACATTAGATTTGGAAGAGCTTATTGTTATTGTAGTTGCTACTACTCCCAAGTGTTCTTAACATAATCTTTTTGTTTAGACCAGTTTCCTAAAAATAATTTGGTGTCTCATGGGAAAACTAGCTCTAATTTTAGAATTTCAAAAAGCTATTTATTAAAATGAAATATCAAAACCACATTGCTCATAAATACTAGATTGCTCGTTATTATAAGTCATTAATATCAATCAAATCAGTAAAATTTAAAAAATCACTAATTTGTAACCAATTTGTCAATATAAGGCTCTGCTTTCCTCCCCCCCCCCCCAGCAGCATCCTTAAATCTCAGGTCAACTATTTGCAATCGGTTAATCTTTTTAGTTGAGGCTTGTTACTGCACAAAATCATGTTTCACTAAATAGAATGACTGAAATGCAATCACAAATTTTCTTGCCAGATTAGGATACAGTGGGTATCTGTTTATGCAACCTCTCATTGCGTCTTGTTGCCCATACCTTCTCAACACCCCCAAAATTCCTTCAGAGCCCAAAAGGGACAGTAGTCCGCTTTGGGAAACTGGTTTCAACAATCATGCTTTGTAGTTTTTAAAATAGCTCTTCCAAACATCCTGTTTTACGTGAAGTCGTTTCTATCCAATTCTTTTCCAATCTGCAGAATCCATATTCTGGAGTGGAAAGATTTACTGTGGACTGATTACACACCAAAAGTAATGGTGAGAACATCTTACGTGATGCAACAATAACTCCATAGAATAGTGGGGGTCTGAGAAGGCAGTCAATTTTTAGAGGCATGAAAGCTTGTTAGAAGATGCCATATTCAAACAAATAGCAATTGTGGATAACTGCTACCAATTTGTCATCTGTTATAACTTTCAGCACCGAATGATAAGCTTAGAACCTGAATCCAAGCTACAAGCACCAGTTGTGAAAGTGCTTTTGTTTACATTTCAACCTATTACCTAATTTAAATACTTGCTCTAACTGTTCACGCTACATTGCAGAGCTTGCCACTTTCTCATGAGTACAGAATAGCTGTTAACTTTGCTGTGAGTTTATAAAGCTATGACAAACGGCTGATATGGCATATCGTCACATTTATTCATATCTGATGCTATGTCATACAGTTACCTTTTATATAGTATTTTTATTAGATTAATTTTGATGGGCAACACAATTTCTTTAACATCAGTGTATATTTAAATGTCAGACTATTTGAGGTAAAAAGTGGTGCTTCTTAAAACCAAATTTAGAATGCTTCTGCAAAGTTGTAAAGTTAAAAACATTTGGCATGTTTTAATTGAATTATAAAGAGAATGACGCCTGTGTAAAACTTTTAATAATTCAATGGTTGCCTACGATAACGAATATACAACCTTTTAAAGCAATTTGCACATACTTTCATTTCTTCCAAGTTGGTAATAGGAAATGAAAAGTAATTTTAAACTTGTCGAACCTACTTAAGCAAATCTGAAAATATGGACAGTCAAAACGAATAACATTTCTGCTTAAACCAAAGCAATTTTATTGATAAATATTCTAAATACAAATTTAATGAAATCACATTTATTTTGAACAAAAAGAAAATTTAAAAATGTATTAAAAAGTATGGGTGAAATACAAACTAAACTATACAAAACAATTAACCCCATATATCGTAAATTCAAATTTAGTATTTCATTAATTACAAATTTGATCAATAATTAAATAACTGCATTATAATAGATACAAGGTGTTATATGGTTCTTGTATAGTATAGTTCATTGATAGCCTTGGATAAGGTTTAGGAAGGTAAGTAAAAAAACAGCACGCATAATCTTGTCAATATAGTTTTAAAAATTGTTCGCTTTATAGCTGAGAGTGAATACATTTAACTTCATAAAATTAGTAAACTGCAGGTACCCTAAATTTAACTCATTCAAGGAATAAGTTGCAATTTAGTTAATCTTTCAAAAAGTAAGGTATAACTAATCACATATCCATTGGAAAACTGTTTTCAATGGATATATAAGCATAATTTCTATTTATTTTAGTATACCTAATTTTGTTTACACATTTTTAATAATACAATCGTGTCATTCTTAAATTAGAAAATTTTTTAATGGTAACTTTTTGGACTAGAATCCTAATTTTTGCAAATTTCTACAACATTTCTAACAAATGTTATTCATTTTAGCAGACTTATTTTTTGGCTACTGTGCATGTATGACAGCTATATATAATTAGTAATCATTTCACTCTCTGCTTCGCTTTTTGGAGATGAATAAAATAAAAACGACAGGAATGCTTAAATTCACAACTTAAACTAAAAATGTAGAAACATTTCTTGTCAAAAAATAAAGACAAGTAAATGTATTGGTCATCTTGGAGTCGCATGCAAGGTGGTGTAAAAAGCAGCTAAGGCATCAGGGAATATAGGAAGCACTTATAAAAGAAAATATGCCTATCTAGGAAAAGAAATACACATATCTGAGATGATCAAACATTATTGCTATCATAAGAGAAGTTACCCTTTTGTATTTGAATATTTAAAAACTAAAATTGGATAAGTAGCACCAAGATGTATTTGGAAAGATCAACAAGTGGCAGTTTTCCTGATCATTTTTATGAATTATTCAGTGCATTAACAGTATAACAGATTTATAATGTAAGAAACATTCGACATAGTATGATAATTTTGTTAAAGCAGATAACATTTCACAACAGTGAATTAGATAAACACATTTTATGTTGGTTGGTTTTGGGTTTTATGGCACAAGGGCCATTTTTGGTTAAGCAATGCCAAACACAAGACACATCGAGTAAATGGACATACACAAGGAAAGTTTTACTGACAAGAGAAATACACCCAGGGAGGAATCGAATCGACCTACCAACAACTCAGGTTGCTAGTATAGTGGGCAATCCTAAACATGTTTTATGACAAGTCTCAATTCGAAGAAAACAGCTCAATGTTAGTGCTTCAAGCTCGAATAGCATTTCAAAGTAATAAACCAGTAATACAGTTATGAATATTGAAAGGGGCGGACAACATCTCAGACATTCCTGACTAATCAAGGGAGTCGTAGCTGAATTCCACCTTGTTGCTGGTCACGACTGCCTTGCTTAACATTTCTATATTGAACTATCCTTTTTCAAGCTCTGCGATCTTGAGGATATGAACCATGTACCCCTGCTTTGATGTCCAATCTCTTTAACTTCAATGTGGGAGAGATATTGGGAATGGGGGATCGAATAAGTCCATAGACCTAGTCTACTGTTGCCATTTGTTCTATTGTTTGACTTCAGTCAGTCTTGTATTATCATCCACCATTGGAAATTAAGAAAAATATTGAAAAGCTTAACATTTCATTTTGAATTTCGTGTCTAACCTTTGTTTTGTGTTTTAAATATTATACAACCACTCAATAGATATTTCTACATCTTGGCTAGCTACTGCACAATGATTAAATAAAATGTTTCAGAATTATAAGTAGAATGTGGAAATTAATCCATATTTTACATGACAACACAAGTCAATAAAAATTATAAAAATATTTCAAACATGCATAGACTATCCATATACATCAGAGGCTTGTAAATGTAAAGTATTGTTTATAGAGGAATCATTAAATTTTGTCCTGCATAACATAGTATATATATATATATGTTATTGTCCCACATAAACATTTAAATTTACAAGCCTCACTTTCAACTTGCAACAAGTGAAGAAAACACTGGAAACCAGAAGTTCAACTTTTTATACTCAACTGATTTTTGATAACAATCATTTTTCAATTTATTTTTAAAAAGAATAATTTTTCTATATGATAAAAAGATTATTAATTTTATCACAGAAATTGTACTTTTTCTCAGCTATGCTGACTAATCTGCTAGATCTAACTTAAGCAGCAATTTCAAAGCAAATAGCCTTAAATCTAGCAACAACGATTGGTTTTTACTTCACTGGGTAATTAATCTAGTTTATGTACCAAGAAATGTATAGAACAATATCTAGAAGTTACATTTTCAAGAAATGTTATACATAGAGAGCTTTTCTTTTTTCCTCCTACTTTAATACTTGCGTCCAGTTAAGCTATCGATTGTTCCGTTGCACATCTTTTAATACTTTGCATTAGTTCATATGTATCATAAAAACACTTCCCTGAACCATAGATTTACCATGTTCAGTTGTAATTGCTTTAAAAATGATTTCCAAATTATCAATATATAAGACAAAGTTGACATCACATCGGTTGATGCTAAAATTACAAATAAAATCTATTAAGCAGTGAATACCAAGGCACTTTCACAATCAAATTATACAACACAAGACAAAGTGGAAAATTTTTAACAATCGATTACAGGACGCAAGTTTTTGAGTATGTCTAAGATACATTATCCTATTTTTGCTGCAAGCATACATCTTTAGTACTGCTTTAAGGCAAATATTTAGGGGTTTTGGAAAAGGTATAAATTAATTTAGATTAACTAAACGCAATTTGATAGCTTGAGATTTTGAGCTAATTCTTCAAATTATGCATACAAGCAATAAAATTATACCAATGAAAAACCAAGCAAGATAAAAATTTTCTCAATTCAATTACAACTTAGAATAATTAGCAAACATTTCTTGTTTTCTTAAGCCCCCTTTTTCTTTAAAAAATTACAAAAGAAACACTTTAAACTATAATATAACATCACTATAAAATTTCAAACAAAAAATATATGAATAAAATATATTAGTACAAAACAAAAAAAATTTCAAATAAAAATGCATGCATACCACTTCAACATTGATAGCTTTACAATGTAAAATAATCTAAAAAGGTATTAAACTGATTATTTTAATGTAATATTTTTGTATTTGGAATCTAAAGTATAATAACTGAAATATTTTGTTAGACAAATAAATCTTAAATACATATATATATCACAATACAAAACAAAAATCAAGAAATATTCTTCAAATAAAAATACATGCATACCTCTTCAACATCGATAGCTATAAAATGTACAATAACCTAAAAAGAAATTTAACAATCTCTTTAGGAGAAAGATAGTTTATTTAACATTTAAATCATGATTATTTTAATGTAACATTTTTGTATTTGAAATCTAAAGTAAAACTGAAATATTTTGTTAGGTTATATAAAACTTAAAAATAAAATTACTGTGCCCACGTTACTAATTAAGTAAGACATTTTGAAAGCCAACATCTCAAGCTACCTTGAAATTAATGTAGCTTTGCCACAAATTCTAAACAATGTCTACACTCGCTGCTTTTAAATGCTACAATTTTTCAATGCCTAACTCACACTGCCACAGGAAACAAAATCGACTCCGCTGAGGTAAGCTGTAGTTAAACAAAAAATATTCTCATTTATATAGCCAGATATCATTCGATGTTCAGCTTCACAAACACTAATAGATAAGCATGCTACACAGCATTTACACAAAACGGGTTACCTAGTTTAAAAGGCACTTATAAGTATATTATAGTTATATACAAGCAGAGAGTAATAGCAAAGCATGTTTTGAGAGCAAAGTTGCAGACATTTAAAGTTCTTGTGGATGCAAAGTATTTTTGCTTTGAATGCTCTCGGATGTGGAGTACCTTGCAAACGCATGGTCATGTTAGCCATTAGATTGGTGAAGTGCATAGCAGAATATAAATGTTTTACCCATTCCTTTAGAAGTACAATACAAACTTTCCAAAAGGGAAAATCTTTTCCATTCATTACTCAGCACTACTAAAAAGAATCTTGATCCGTTTTAAAGGATATCGTGTTCAGTTGCACATTTTTACGAGTCTAAAAACCTTAATCGATGCCTCACAAAACAGCATTCCTTTCAGTTTCTATGGTAAATTAATTCTAATTTAAAAAGGTGCATTGTAATTTGGTTACATTCCAAAAAACCGAACTAACAATGTGCAGCATTTTTTGTATATAAGTTTGCAATAGGAGACGCCTTAAAATTACTTCCCTTTTTGTTACACAACGAATAGGCTGACCATACATAGTTCTGAATGCAACAGTACTGGGTTTTATTTGATACATACCAGCCGTTCTGTCATTTTAATAAAAACATCCGTTTTATCCCATTTTTAATAGAAACTATAACTACACTTTAATATTGGTTGATCATTAATTATTATTTATTACCTATAATCCTTTTTCAGTATCCCCCCACCCATGGATACCAGTAATTTGTATAACCATGGAAGTTGCATTATTTGATACTATGTATCGATACCTGCAGTTTTATTTATTTAGAAAAATCAAAAGTTTCGAGTCATTTTTTTAAACCTTTGTCTATGCTTGTAATGTTAAAGAGGAGAAAACTGTTTTAATGACGATCTCCATAAAGTTTATATTTTCTTAGTTTTATGAATACAGATTATTACGTAACCAGTTACGATTTTGTCATCTTAAAGTCTCGGTTTTGTCTCAAGGAAATATGGTCAGCCTGGCAATTATTTAAAGTGCCTTTACAAATAAAAACGTTCTTCGAATATGTATGTTTAACCACCACAAGCTTTTATAATACATAAGGTGGTTAGAACTTCAATTACCTACGAAATAAAACAATAAAATATAGAGCCTACTGAAGCTTTTGTGAGCATTTTTGTACCACTCAGGAGAAAACTACAAATGAAATTCACTAGGTATACAATTAAACCAAATTTAAAAAAAAACTTGATAAAATGATTTTAAAATCCCTGATGTCAAAAAATATACCACCAAAATATTCAATTTCTATTGCCATCTGAAGAATATTAAAATAGAAATTCTGCATCTTTTGTTAATCGTTACAGTGCATGATTAATTATGAATTTATATTTAATGGAATAATTATTAATAAAATTTTTGTGCTGCAACATTCATTCTATCAGACGACTTCACATTCGTATTCAACAACCATGTAAGAATAAAATTATAATTTTACAGTTGACGAGAAATTAAATATGAAATTTGATTTGAGATATAGCAATATTGAATGCAATACATGAGACTCCTATCTTTACAATTTGAAATACAGGAAAAATTAAAGTAAAACATTCATAAATGAAAAAATAATATATTAACAAAAAGGACATTTCAGACACAATTTACTCAAAATTCCAATTGCTAAAATTTTCATAAATTCAATCTTTGTGAATAATGTTTATGATTAAGATGTGCTTTGTGTATAGTAAATGAAACAAATATATTTACAATTACAGTAAAAAATCAAACTTTCACAGAGTATTCCTGTTTGTATAAAAATAGCTAACCTTCACAAACATAGATTGGTCAATGTTTAATATGGTCATTTATCATATGATGATAATAGTGGGTAAAAAATTAATAAATATGTAACACTTAATAATACAACAGCAGGCAAAGGACTCTTAGTCACAGCAAAACCCTTTCATTGCAACAATTTGCTGAACAAATAAAACTAGTTATTCAAGATGGAAGATGTCAAGAGTCATATTTGATAAGAAAGGAGTAATACTGGTAATAAAATTTATACTATATATGAATTTTATACTATAGGCTATCAAGAGAACATACTATTGATTATAAGGTATCTGACTACATTAAAAGTCTATTTTTGACTAAAATTTCCTATACTTCATTTTTTTCAATTTTCTTAATATTTAGACTTTTTCTTTACCAAACTGTTTTTATTTTGTCTATACAGTAAATAGATACAGAGGCATAGCAATTTGAATAGATCT
This sequence comes from Meta bourneti, assembly GCA_933210815.1. Lineage (NCBI taxonomy): Eukaryota > Metazoa > Arthropoda > Arachnida > Araneae > Tetragnathidae > Meta > Meta bourneti. The sequence continues at coordinate 18,113,977 of OW119928.1, read as the reverse complement.
CAAAAAGGCTGTTTTTAATTGTTTTCAAATCTTTAAATGAATTTTTCTCTGATTGTGATTTTGCACAAAAGTTTGGCACGAGAAATGTGAGAACTAAAAATGTACTATATATTTTTGAATGAAATTTGGTGTACTGATTTTTATTTTGTTTTAGAGGGCCTGAACTAGGATATAAGAGTTATCTTGAAAGGAATTTCGTTTAGAGATTTTAATGTTGTAACGTAAGGATAAATAAAAAAAAATCGTTTTCTTCTACATTATTCTCAATATTTCATGAGTGGCGTATATATGCAAACTTTCAGCCAAATGTACTCACACATTTTTCAGGTGTAATGTTTTCGTTAATAACACCATTTTACCTAAAATCCAATTTTTTAATAAATTATAATACTTTTTAGTGATTTTAGTTTTTTAATGTGGTTCCATAAGTTGTTTTACCTTAAAAAGAAAAAAATAGTATAATTTGAATATTCATTTAAAGAAAGGACTCTGAACATAGACAGATACCTTAAAAATGAATAATGAAGACATGTGGCTCACTGTGAAAGCAAGTGATTTTCCATTTTAGTTTAAAAACATGTGAGAAAATTGATATTCATGGCATTTTTATTTCTATTTTAAAAAAAAGACTGTTTAAGCCTCATTTCGCTAGATAAATTTATTAAATGCAGAGGACAACCAAAAAGCTTTGTTGCAATTTTTGGAATTGAACAAACCAAAAAGGCAATTTTTTGTTCAGAGCAGAGGTTTTACTACGCAGCTCATAAGAATCTACAAATTGCCCAGTTTCTGGGTACTAAGCAAACCCAAACTTGTTTCTAATCAAGATTTTCATACCAATGCTTTTTTAACACCATGCCCTTATCTAACATTGAAGCTTTGAAATATAAAATAAATCAGCATTCTCAACATTATGAATATATATTTATACATTCTCTTGCAACCTTTACAAAAACTTTCTAGAAAAAATATTCATCTTCAGAATTATACATTTTCCTTACAAACTTCAATTCTCATTCACTACTTTTCTACATTTCATTGCATAAGAAATAAAAGCAAAATTGGAATGTCGGTGAGATTTCTTGTCAAAATATGAGAATATATAAAACAGGAAAATTGAACATTTATGATTTGTGCAAAAATAACTTACAAAGTAATAAAATAGAAACACTGGAGAAAAATTCTCTTAGTGAAAAATCAATGCTCAGTTTAGGTTCATGTAAAAATAACGTTACTCAAAATTTTGGTCACTTAAGGACAACTCAATAATTTGGAATCAGCCAAATTAAGTTCTAGCTTATACGTCTCTGAAGATCTAATAATATATATTTAGTCATAAAATTTTCGAATTTACTGTAACAGGAATTCGTTATAGATATAAATGGTTTTCCATAAAAAAATTATTAACAGGGCTTTTTAAACAAACACCAAAAGGGTTAAAACTCAAAAGGATGATATGAAGATTTAAGAATTGTATCAAATGCATTGAAGCAAGCATTTCTATAACTTTTAGATACAAGCTCTTATACTTAAATTTGATAAATTGTTATCTAATTACCAATAACAAGAAAGAATTGGGGTGCAAGCACAAGACTGACATAATTTCAGTTAAAGATACCAGCGTTCTAAAATTTCAAATTTTTCTAGTACTGATTTTATTAAGTGTTAAGATTGGCTGATTTGGAAAAATGTTTCCTCGTAAAAGCAGAGTACGTGATTCTAATAAGAGAGGATATGATCCACACTTGAAAAAGAGGATTTTCTATTTTACATTCCTATTCAAAACCGTGTGATATCTAAATGTGAATTTCACTATCATACTATGAAATTAAACTCATTTTCCCCTTTCTTTGTCAAAAAGGTCAGGCGTTTACAAATTTTTACAGCTCAGTTTTAAAAGACACAGGATCTTCAATCCACTCATTGGTTTTCTTCAAAATAGAAACACTGTTTTTGAGCTTCCTAGGAATTTGAGTTCAGTCAAACATGAATTCAGACAGATATTACTTTAGATTGCCTTTGTCAGGCGGAAACAGTTGTCACGACGACCTAGGGTTGTCTCGATGTGGAGAGCGACGCTTTGGAGAAGGAGGAGGTCCGTACCGCCTGCAGATGCCGCCGTACGGCTCCTTCGACTTCGTGGTGGCATGGTAAACAACGAGGAGCTTTTTGCACTCCTTTTCATCCAGCTGAAAGGTCTGTTTTGGATAACGCTCGCGAAGACGACGCCTCTCCTGCAAGAAACAAAGAAAATAATTCAATTGCAAAACCTAAGAGATACATTTGAAAATCTGTGATAAGTAACAACTGGTGTGCCAAAGATACTTTAATATAGGATTACTCTTAAAATGGGATATGAAAATTTAAACTTATTAACTTTTTCTGGTTTCGGCCTTAGTTTTTAACTATCTCAAGCTATATTCCTATGTTATTCTACTCTAACTCTCAGAAGGGTTAAAGTGGAAGGCCATAAGAATATAGCTTGTTCTCTTCTGCAGAAGCAGTTTAACATCTTCCCACATCGACCTCCAAATGAACAAGTACCCAAAAAACCCCAAAAGCAAGGGTTTTCCACTCTTATCAAAAGGTAAAATTAAGGCAATTTTTAATGTTTTTAAGGCCATATTTAATATAGATCGTAGATTAACACATGAATGTACAGGCAAAGAAACTTTTAAGTGTGCTATGGTTGGATTTCAGACCCATTAATGATACTTATCCAAGGTAAAATGTCACTAGTTTTAGTGAGTAAGGAAAGATCTGTAAAAAATGCAACTTCAGAGAATGACTAATGAAGATGTAATCTTTATTAGTAGTTGCTTTGAAGGTTTTACATTTTTTACTACCAATTTGACTAAGGTTTTCATCTGCTTATTAATGAGATTTGTAGTGGACAGGTTTTTTAAAATTGCCTAATTACTAAACCCTAAAGTTTACTTCCATACTATTTTTAAGTTCTATGTATTGCTATGAATGGTCATAATTTTCTTCCTTAGATAGTGATCATATTAGGTTTCCACTCATAATTAAGTTTTCTTAACGAAGTATTGTCTCCCTTAAGCAGAGTTCTTTGACACTCAAATTTGTTGGTAAGAAAAGTTACAAAATTACATTAAATGTAACCACAGCAAGGTCAACACTACATAGAAAAGTAACAAAGAAATATAGCAAGCAAATAATAAAAATTAACGACTATTTACTTGAGGTTTAAAACAATGGATTGTATCTTTGAAATTAAAAATCAAATTTACCTCGGTTAATCTCTGAAATTCATATGTATGTAGTTGCTTTTGAAACCCACAATTGGGATTAGCTATACTTCTGGCTCCTCGTAAAACTTTAAGAGAATCTTTGCAAGATAGTGAAGTGACTGACATCAGATAAGCTGCTGCAATTGTTACACTGCGAGACACTCCTGCGAGACTGCAAGAAAAAATAACAAAGACATTAGGTTATCAAAATTTGAAAACCTGCAATCCTTAAATCCAATGCATAAACATTATATTCAATATAAATTATTACATTCAATGTATTTGGAATGGAGCAAGACCAGTATCAAAAGAAATGGTTTAACATTCCATTTAATAAATTTTAGAAAGAAGCACAAAATTATTTGTTTTATTTGTTCATATGAACAAAGTCTTTCAATTCCATCACTTCAAAGACATGTTTGAAAAACTCAAGTTTTTTTCAATACTATTAAATACTTAAGTTGTACTTTGTTGTAGCTATGGCAATACAGTTTTTCCCTAATCAAGAAAGTTTACAAAATATTTTACATTCAAGTATTTTGTGGTATAACTTTCAATTCTGCATGAAATTTGACAAATTTAAAAAGGAAAGGGCAAACATGGTAAATAATTTTAAAACCAACCTAATAAAAAAGCTATTATAATAGGACTAGAATGTAATAGAAATAATTCCTATAACAATTACCACTGTGATAGAAATTATTTCTATCATAGCTATTGTAATTGTTACAAGAGGAGCAGTTAAAGTTGCACAAGTATAGGAAATAATTTTCAAAACCATTTTTCTAAATACCATAGTAAATGGTAATGCCTACCAATGAATAAGTACACCACCTCCTCCTGCTCGAGCTCTATGGATAAAGTCATTGCATCGTGAAAAAAATTGGGTGAGATTCTGTCCTGGAGTGTCAGCAGCTTGGATACATAAATACTCCTTGTCCTAAAACAAATTAATAAGTTGTTTATAGCAACACTAAGTGCACAACAACAGAAACAATTATTGTGACAAAATAGATGCTATACCTACAATGATGTCCATAAATTAAGGGTCAGATGCAATAAATTTGCAGACACTGTTGTTCTTTCGTGGAGAAAAATCACTGGAGTTAGCATCAGACGTAAGAAATACAAATGACTGATTGGTTGTCCATAATTAACATATTTGCAGTCCTGCGTTAGCCCAATATTGCTAAAATGAGATAAATGCTGAAGAAAGTTTCTGGTGACTGATGTCTTGATGTGTTTATCTGTGTATATTAGTTATAAGTTGAGTTTATTTGTGTATATTAGTTATAAGGCAAGTGACATAATATCAGTAACACATCTCGATGATTTTACTCATGGAAAAATTGCAGGGAAATTGGAAGGACAGTCAATGCGAGATGTCAACAATGAGTTAGAAGTGGGCCAAAGTGTCGTCACAAGGCTGCGAAAACATTTTACTGAAAGTGGAACTGCTGCCAGAGGGTACAGCAGTGGTCGACCACCCAAAACAATCCCAGCTGAAGATCGTTATGACAGTAACAATGAAAAGATGTTGCTGCATAAGTGTCCAGGTGATTGAATCAGGTTAGTTGGCATGCATGCAAACCAGTACACTGTGTTCCTTTGACAACATCATGCAAAGCACATAGGTTTTGATGATATTGTGAAAAAGCCAACTGGACTGACGAGCAATGCGCCAATGTCCTGTTCATGAACGAAAGTAGATTTCGTTTGTCATCTGATTCGAGGCGGCAATACATCTGGTGTGAAACCCCCACTGCCTAACCTTCCACCAACATCCTAGAAGTAGACCATTACAGAGGTAGTGGAGTAATGGTCTTGGGCAGTATCATTATGAATGGAAGTATTGAGTTTTATGAGTACGAAAGTGGAACCATGACTGCTCAGCATTAATGTCAGGATGTTATTATTCCACATGTACACAATTTTCGTGGTGCTGTTCGAAATTCCTTCATCTTTATAGATGATAATGCCCTTGTCAGTTCAATCTGTGTTGATGATCTGAACACTGAAGGAATAGACCCAATGGAGTGGCCTGCATACTCCTTTGACATGTTAATCCCATAGAACATGCATGGCAGAACGAAATTCTCACTGAATACCAAAAAACCCTACTTATTGTGCTGAAACAGGAATGGCAAAACTTACCTGAAGATTTATTGGACAAATCTTGTGAAGAGCATGTGCAACTGATGCCATTCATGTACTGCAGTGAGGGGGCTGGGACAAATACCCTATTAACCTTTGATAGGGGATAGTATTTGAAAAGTTAAGGACATTTTAGCCTGTTGTCTCACCAAAGACAAAAATGGTACGTTTTGTTAATATAGCATGTATTATCGGTACATTCACATAAGTTTGTTTTTTTATGCATGTAAATCTCAGTATGAATACCTGTATTTCTAATTATTATATTTATCATCCTCCTCCTTTCAAAATTTTGTTTTTCTTTAAAAATAGAAATGACCCTTAATTTATGGATACCAGTGTATTATAACAAAGCTATTTTATTAAATATAGTTGGCTTATAATGAAGTCATCAAGTCAAAAAGGAGTTTTTTAGATCTGAGAAAACAAAGGGGAAAAGCTTTACTGACTAAATGTGTTTCACAAGAAATCAAACCTCATGCAAAGAAAAAATGACAATGGATTTCACAAGTATAAAGGTCAATGCATCCTGGTGTAGAAAAGCTAAAAAAACTCAAACCTTGAAATTTTGACTTAGCCTGTTTCACTTATAAGCTGGCCATATGTTATTCACAAGTCTAGCAAATGTTATTTAGTAATAACAAGTATTCAGACTACAAAACAATACAACTTGCTTATTAATAAAAACTTTAAAGAACAAATCTGTCTAGTTGCGAAGAATTGATTTTGGTTTGATTCCAATATCTATATTAGATTGTTTGCAGACAAATTATGCTTTAAAACATGTTTAATTAAAAGATATTTTAGATTGCAGATTATCTTTCAAACATGAAAAAACTTAAAAAATATGTTTGAAGACCACTGAGAGAAAATACTACTGATTCATTTCTGCATTTGATCATTTATACAGTTGAGCCTTAGTAAGATACCTTCATGATTCAGGGACAAAACATTAGTTTACACTTATAACTCATTTGTCAGTATGATAGCTTGTAGTAAAAATAAATAGGTGAGAAAATCATGGTGTTCAAGATGTTGAAAAAAGTAATTTACATAATTTAAGACATAGTACAATATTTTAAATAAATAGATTATCAGTGTGAAAAAATCATGATTGTTATTTTAAAAATCAAATTCATTTGATATAAATCCAATATTTTAAATTTAAATCGGATTGAATAAACAATGCTAGATTCCCAAAAAATTATTTAAAAATAAATTTGCTACAAAAATAAATCTCGCAATACTTCAAAAGCTTGGTTGAATTCTTTCAGGTGCAGCGGATCTGCCAATAATTAGAGAGGAATGTGGCCGAAATGTTTTTTCTGGCCAGGACATATTTAAACTAGGTGACAGTGACATATACTATATATATGCCTCTGTGTATATAGTACTAGCTGTATTACCAGGCATTGCTCGGGTTGAATTGTTTATAATTAAACGTAATATTACTCAATATTATTCCTATGGAGAGTTCCCTGCAGACCCAGGACAAATCGAACGGGTTAATATGTAGGCTATGTTTCGTGCAGAATTCTACAGGATGAATGTACCAAATTTAGTGTGAATTGGTCTGACATTGATCATACAAATATGCAATGTTATTCCTATGAGGATTTCGAATTGTCTTTATCCCCTGTACCATATTGACGATAAAAAAAGACCACTTTCTATAAAAATAATCTTATATTATCATAAAAATTTACATTCCAATAATAAAGCTACAGTTTAAAATTTTGCAGACAGGATGCATAAACGATATGATACTGAGCAATTTTCAGCGCAACCGTACCCATCTGCGATTGCATCATACTCTAAGATTCTAACAAAACTCCAAGGTCATCTTGAGAGGCAACTCCTGTAGATGTTAACTCTGACGTCATCTGCACAGCCAGACCGGGAGAGAGCACCTTCTAGCAAGTGCTCTGTCCAGGATGACAGGACATTACTCCCCTACACACAATGCACACCCAATACAAATAGAACAGGGGTTAATATAGCCAACGTTACCTGCAGGGTTCCAAATAAGTTTACCAAATTTGATGTAGATTGGTCAAATGGTGTAGATTTGTATAGAGAACAGACAGATGCCAACTCTGCTTCATATGTATAGATATGTCATATGGTGTATATATGGGTGCTGCTGCCCAGGTCGGCAGACACAGGCTATACTGATGACTTCACAGCAAAAATTGTTCAGATAAAATTTCTAGATCTTATGTTCCAATATGATGGCCATTTGCTCTACTACAGTTATAGTATATTAACCTCTGAAAAATATGATCTTAAAAATTCAGCACATAAAGCTAAAATAATAAAATATAACTAAGAAAAGTAATGTTTCGGTAATAGCAGGATATCTCGATTTAAATCAAGTGATTTTTATAAAAAAATCATCAATTTAAATGTTTAATAATATTGAAAATAAAACAGATATGTACAAGATGCATGCTTTTTTCCAAATAACTGGCTTGTAACTGAGTTCACCCCAAAAATTGTACTGAAAATCATCCTCTCTTTGAAAACACTAAATAATAGTATTCATTGATTGGGATCATAATTACCAGACAAGTATGTATTTCCCTTTTGGGGTCATGGACCAACAGGTATCAATCGCAAGCCTGTTCATCAGCATGGGTTTTGTTTTCAAAATTCCTTATGATCAATTTTGAACCATACTTCATGTGATGGGTGAAGATGCTCAAACTATATTTACTCAAGTTATTAAAATTGTTATTAGAATTGAAATTTAGTATTGAATTCGCCCATCTGACAATTAAATGAGCATGATTATAGTTTGAAGTGGAAAGCTATTTTAATGATCATGATGTGATTGAAATTATTATTTTTTTATTGAAATCTTGAAATTTCATAGAATTCCTTTCATTTTCCCCTTGCATGTTGTATATTAACCTTGTCTGCGTGTGCTTGGAATTTAGCTCGGAAATACTTAATACGGAGAAAGTTTGAAAAATAGGCACTTTGATTTCAAATGTATTTTCATGTCTTGTCTCATTTTTTACAAATCACATTTCCCCCAAAGTACTTTTTCTAGTTAAATATTAATAGCTACTATACTAATAGTAGAAACTTTATCTTGAAACTTGATACAAATTCTTTTATTTTATTTTCTATTGGTGACATTTTTTCTATAAAAAAACAAGTTTTATATGAAAATATTAAAGAAATTCTGTACATTTTGTTCATTATAATAAATATATCATGTAAAAACAATTTTGAAGTTTGTATGATTTTTGAATGTTTTCATATACAAGAATTTATAATATAGCATTTATAGGACCCCACAACCTTATTTATCTATGTCCAAAAATTTCATGTCACTCGTTATGGGTTAAGATCAAAGTAATCTAAACAATTTGAGAACCAGATGAAAAACAGCTTATATTTGGCATTTTTGGTACTTTTCTATTTATTCTATCATGTGATTAACTTTGTTAATTCCTATGCCATGTTTTAACGTTTCAAAAATGTACATTGCTATATTTCCTAAAGCATCATATATTAATGTTAACATAAATCAAAACCATCTAGAAACTACACTGATATGTGTCTCATGTCCTAAAAACTTAAACTCAAAGGGTAATGAATCAATTAAAATCATAAAAATCTGATTTAAATAAAATATAAATCCAATTTTTTTAATCATGTTTTCATACCCTGATCTAAGGTGCTTGAGAACCAGATAGAAAAACATTGCTTCACTAGGCATTTGTGGCACTTTTCTATTTAATCTATTATGTGATTAACTTTGCTAATTCCTATGTGTTTTAATCTTACAAAAATTTACACAGCTTAATTTCTTAATATATTAATGTTATACATCATGTATATTAATGTTTAACATAAATCAAAACTGTCTAGAAACTATGCTGTGATTTGCATGTGCCATGTCCAATAAGTTTAAATTTGCATGGGCAAGGAATTAATTAAAATAATAAAAATCCGATTTAATAAAAGAAATCTGATTTAAATAAAATAAATCTCATTTTTTTAATCATGATTTTTTCATACCCTAGGTAATGGCAATTCTCACCTACGTTCAAAACTGGTTTTACTGCTATTACATTACTGGTTTTTAAATCCTAATCCTAGGTTCAAAAAGTTACAAAAACTGCATAAAAGTTACAAAAAAAGTATTGCATTGTAGAATAATACATGCATAACCCACAGATGATTAATGCATATATAAATAGAAAAAAATTCAAACACATATGTTGAATTGCGTTTATTAACAACTGAGTAAGAAAAATCTGAGAAAAATCAGGCCTCCTATTCAAATTTCTGTACACTAGATAAATTTTAATCTGACTGTTGTCGCTAAGGATGAATTAAGATTTAAATTTATATATTATTCAAATGATGCAACATGGAAGGTGCCAGAACATTGTATAATTATACATCAACAGAAAAATCTCAGCCAACAGAGATAAAATGAAAATCTGATGAAATGTGCAGTTTTGACTGAAGCATGATAATGTACAATGCATAAATTTCCTCCATAACATTGTATGGGGTATATATATATATATATATATATATATATATAACAGCACATATTCATCAAATAAATGTTGAAAGTATCCATAACAACCTGATCTTACAACATCCAATGAAAAGAATACTCTTTTTTAAGTACAATATATTTTCAGTAGCCTAACTGAGATAGTAGCCATAGCATTTGTCTGCAGTCCAGTAAGTCTCAGGTTTGAATTCTGGTTTGTAAGGAAATGGATGTTGGTGATTTCACTATTAGGAGTAGAGGTGGCTTATCCACTGGGTGTTCCTTCACAAGTAGCTATGACTTTGCCCCTTTTAAATCATACAGGTCAGTATATGAGCATTTGAAATAATACATACCTCATTTTTAGTCTATCTTGAAAAATGTGTTAATACCCCCTTTCAAAAGATTATAAAATTTTCCCTAATACTTTTACTATGCATTAAGAAATAGGCGAAATATATATCATATTCAATCAGAAAGAGAAATATTTACATTCTGATATTTTCTTAATGAAATACAATAAAAATTTAGTTGGATTAAATGATGAAAACGCAAAGAAAATTAATTTTTGCAATCACTTTTGTGATAGCAAAAAGCCATGTTAAAATCCTTAGATTCAGCTAAGGCTTCTCTAATTTTGTTCTTAATTAGAATCTGTATTCTATGAACATTCTCTTGCAGGTGTATAACAAGTGTATAATTAAGATTTGTATTTATTTACATTTTATTTTACTGCCAGCTTTCAAGTGAAACACTTAGTCAAAAGACAGTTCTGAGAAAATTGAGGGGAAGATTCTACCCTAGCTAAATTCACTAAAGGTGTGTTTCTCAAGAAATCTAACCTTCATGCAAAAAGAAAAATGACTTAGTGGGCTTCACTAGTCTAGAGATAACCATATCATGGTCTAGATAAAGTAAAAAAACTTGTATATCTTAAAATTTTTGAGAGTATACTTGTTAGTCGATACATAAACACAAATGAATATTTATTGTTTAAAAAATATCCTTTTAGTGTAATTGGATATTCACAACTGCAATATTATCTTCCATCTTTTCAAACTATTATTTCAACAGACAACATGCACTGTGAGCTATATTAATGTAGAAAATATACTTACATCATGTACTCTTTTTGCGTTGTCATGGATGGATATAATGTGGGTAATATTATTGGCTCGGAGCTGTTCCTGATCTTTAGCATCCCTGAAGTTGCCAACATAAAGACCAGGAAGAACCTAGAAATAAGAAAAATTACAAAATTTTACAAAATCATGATTGAAAAATATAATACAACATTTAAATAAAATGTAAAATAAAAGATCTTAAGAACTTTCAATTCAAGGGTTGAAAAAAGGCATATTTAATTTATACTTATTTGGCTTGGAAACATTTGCAAAATCTTTTTGACTTTTAACAAATGATTGAAAATTTTTGAAAACTCATTATTAATAACTTGCTTTAAAGGACTATTTAAAAAAATAGCTACAATGATAGCATAGTAGCGTGCATGTGTATAGATAAGTCACATACAATTCAGTAAGATCATCTTTAAAATAGTCAGTAGCTATTCAAATTAACATGAAATTTTTCTTTTAATGGCACTTCAAAAGCTTTTTCATAATAAATGCAACTGATTATCAGGTATTGAAAAAGTTCATCATTTGAAACTTTTAAAAATCAATGTAAAATTACATCACAATATTGAGTAAAAAATCAACTGTTAGAGAAAGAAACTTTTTTAAAGTCTACATTGAACAGAGAAACAGATTTTCAGAAATATACACACAGTAAATAAATTGAGCAGTTAAAATAAATTGTGGTGCTAATGTTTATCTTCATTTTAGAATATAATTTCTATCTAGTTCAAACATGCAAGTAGTAGACCAACAATACCCACTAAGGTGCCAAATTAATGAATTTTAGAAAATTAGATTAGATATTGTGGCAGAAAAATACATTAACAGTGGAAGTCTGGAGAATTTAACGGCATTTCTACCTAACGCTAAACTACATTTTAAATGTAAAATCCGCATTTACCTGAGACGACCGATTCCACTGAAATTAAATTTTCGATAAATAAATTCTCAGAAATAAAATTATCAAGGACATGAGTTAATGAGAAAGTTAATGAGTAGTACTAATAGATTCTACACACTTTAGTTATTTAAGAAAATAACAAACATTTCTCTATAGGAAACAAAGCATACAGGGGTTAAATATTATCAAACCCCAAGTTAGTTTTAGGTATATCATTAAAAAAATTTTGATAAATAAAGTCTCAAAATTTTACTGTCAAGCACATAAGTTAACGAATAGTACTAATAGATTCTACACATTTTAGTTATTTAAAAAGATAAGAAACATGTCTCTATAGGAAACTAAGTATAGAGGGGTTAAATATTATCAAACCCCAAGTTAATTTAAGTATATCATTTAAAAAATTTTAATAAATAAATTATCAGAAACAAAACATCAAGCACATAAGTTAATGAGTAGTACTAATAGATTTTTCATTTTAGTTATTAAAAAAAGATATAACAAACATGTCTCTATAGGAAACAAAGTATACAGGGGTATACAAAGTATATCCCAAGTTTATTTTAGGTATATCATTTCTATATCTTGAGAATTTTTGATAAATGAATTCTCAGAAATGAAATTATCAAGCACATGAGTTAATGAGTACTAATAGTCCACATACACACACGTTTTAGTTATTTAAGAAAATAACAAACATGTCTAGAAAACAAAATATACAGGGGTTACACATCAATCAGGTGTTACTTGTTAACATCACACACATCAGGGGTTACCTGTTAATTTTAGGTATATCATTTCTATCTAAATTTTTTTTTTTTTTTTTATAATGGCAGAAATATAACACTGAAAAAATTAACAAGTGGTACTTCATTTAAATAGGAATACTATCTACTAGATAACAATTTTGGAATATAAGTAAATCCTAGAGGAATTCTATGCATAGAAGAATTCTATGAAGTTCCAATCAAAATTATAATTGTTTTTGTTAGACAGGAAATAGAAGTAAAATGAAGAAAACTTACTTTGTTCATTCCATTTCCCATGCTTAGTTGTTATCTATGGAACACTGGACGTCAAAATTTTGGACTTAGTTTGATACTGGCTAATAATGCTGGCACAATTACCATGTTTAGGTAATTAAGTAATTCGAGTCTATTGATTGTTCAGACACATGATTTACTACTAGGTAATATTACTACGGTGGCACTTGCAAAACAAATTCACTGTAGAATTTTTTTAAATACTTTTTGTTATACTTGAGCAAAATTATGGATTGTTCTGCATTTTGACTAACACCCAAGTCAAACCTTTAAATTTACTGAATTGGCATTGGACGCAATAGAATCATCAGCAAAAAGCACAACTATTTTTAGTAACAACAAATATAATTTAAACATTTAACAACGAATAACATTCACAACAGTGTAAATGACAGGTTCTGCAGAGACTAGAGCACTAAAGCAAAAATGACACGGAGACATTGGAGGGAATCACATGGCAAATTATTTTGTGTTAATTTCGTTACTAGTTTAGGTTTTGAGTAGTCTTTTAGCCGCATCGAATACAGCCGGTGGTGAAATGCTGATTGTGATGATTGATTCGCCATCATGTCTCGTCACATTCGTCATTATTTTCAGACGATTTTTTTAAACTAAAACGAAGCAGTAAATAGGGACCGAGATTCGTTGCCTCATTTAAGGTGGGCTTCGCCACAGGTTTCAGTACACCATTCCTATTCTTAGAGGAACTAACCGCCTGTATTGATTTTCATCCTGGAACTCAGTAAAGATGTATCGATGAAAACGTTACAAAATCCTTCAACTGGTCTTGGAATTATCTCTCGTTTGAAACGTTCACAGCACCAGATCAAACCGTTCCAGTTGACGAACACCTTTTCGATGACACAGGACTGCCTCGTTTGTTAATGATGGCTGACCTTGAAATCGTCCAGTCTCCACCAGACATTCGATGGGAGTGCTGGGATGTATCTCCAAGTTTCGATTCCGTCTCCCGTGTGGAGCTGGGAGACGTAGAAGCTGGTGTTCCCGTGATTTTCCCCGAGTCCCGGGACCCGTTGGGGGCATGCGCGATCTCGACCAATGCGGATCGTTAAACATACTCTCCTGCAGGAGGATTTTACATTCGGATTTTTTTTGTTATCCGAGTTAGTTTCTTTGTTTTTCGTCGAATTCACCGGTCCATTCCACTGCTGGCGTCAAACCTGCTACCGCACTTCACTGATTGTTACAGACTGGTGACTACATTCCATCAGTCATGAGACATTTTATAAATATTATACAGCTGTAAAGAAAGGAAAACTCCAATTGAACAAACTGTGTGGAGCTGTTTTTTGTTTAATTCGTTCTCGACATTTTGCTTGACCATATAAAGTTTGATCATCCGTTATTCTTCGTTTCATGTGTCATGCACAGTAGCTGAAAAAGTTTTTCTTTCGGTATACGTGCACTGATACTGTTAAATTATCATTTCTAGCATAATAAATTGGTTAACATGTTTCGTTCAATACGGAAATATCAATACACATATTCTGTCAAAAGGGCCCTTTTGCAAGAATGTCTTATAACGGAGGCGAAGGTAGACTTATTGGAACCTGGGGCAAATAAGGCTGATGCCGCCCTGTCCAAAATAAAATTTATATATTTAATATGAAGATAATTAGAATATTATACTCAAGTTCCCAATATTATTTTTTACAATTATTGACTGCATAGACTAACCAAAAGGCCTGGCTTTGTTAACCCTCCTGGTGGTTGTCTTGACGAGGTATCTCGTTCTTAGCAAAACTATTAACAGATCTTAATGGACGAGATATCTCGTTATTAGAAAAACTGACTAGAGCTTGATTTTGTCCTCACGTTGGCATGGTGTGGAAATTTGGAGAGTGGGGTGCCAGCTCAGGCGTGACATCACCATCTGACCGTGGTTCAAAATTACGTGGTGTCCTCTGATCTTTACCTTCGGATGTTGATCCCGGACCAATAGGACTTTGTGTTGCTCCAGTGCGACGTTAATTAAATACCTACCCCAGACGTTTGTGAGCAGATAATTTTATTAATTGGTCTCTTTTTCTGTGAATTGCAATACGATTGCAGAACATAAAATGAATGGCCTTTTAAACGTAGTTTTCTAAAGAGGGAATGCATGAAAGCACACTCTTTCACAAGCTTAGCTCTGGAAAATTCTGTGACGAGGACAAATATTTAAAATTGTTACATTTTTTTATAAACATATTTCTAAGAAAAACCACTTTTTACTAATTATTTTCGGCGCTCCTTTAGACAGTGGCGTTCATTACCAGCGCCTTCCCTTAGTCACCGCTGTCTTGTTAATAAAATTTAGCAAAAAAAATACAGGATATGCAAAATACCTTGTAATATTTTTGTTTAAAATATTTTAATATACGTTTCGAAATTCGGTCTTAATAGCCTCATGCAAGAGTGAGTTCTTTGCAAGTTGAAATTGGAATATTTATAGTAAACACTGTCCACATATGAAATATTCCAGGTTTTTTTTTCGACATTGAGATTTTTGTAAGCAAAACTTCAGCTAGTATTTTCTCTACAAACAGCAGTAGTTTCTCTACAAACAGCAGTAGTTTCTCTACAAACAGCAGTAGTTTCTCTACAAACAGCAGTAGTTTCTCTACAAACAGTAGTGGGCCGCGGTAGCCCTGTTGGAAGAGTAACTTTCTAGCAACCGGAGGGTTGCGAGTTCGAATCCAACCAATGACAGTCGTGTACAAAGGGGGCTGGTGCACGTTAAATCTGTCGAGGCCTCAAATGTGTTGACGTGGTGTGGAAGTTTGGAGAGTGGGGTGCCAGTTCAGGTGTGACCTCGTCATCTGACCGTGGTTCAAAATTACTTGGCGTTGTCCTCAGATCTTTCCCTTCGGATTTGATCCCGGATCGTCGCAAACATTAAAAAGCAAACCAATATCCTTATTTAATTTATACGTTGCTTCTTTAAAAACGTATATAATGGTGTTTATATTTTTCTCCTTACAGTCAACTAATATTTATTCATTGTTTCCACACACACACAGCCCATTTACTAGAGAAATCCATTTCTCATTTACTGGGGTTGGATACAATTATTGGAAATTTGAATTTGTTCAGTAAGATGTTGGTACCTTTCCCTTTCAATACAGCTTCTATTCGTCTTGGAGTAGTCACTTTAGGAGTAGTCACTTTAAAACTAGTCTCTACGTAACACAATCTAAGATTAGTCAATGTAATACACTTCAGAACTAATCTCTAGGTAATATACTCTAAAACTAGTCTCTATGCAATACACTCCAAAACTAGTCTTTGGGAAACACACTCTAAAACTACTCATGGTACCTCACTCTAAAAACTAGTCTCTTGGTGATACTCAAAGCCTACTCTGTATGTAATACACTACTAAACTAGTATAGGAATATACTCTATATCTAGTATCTGATTAAAACACTCCCTAAAAGTACTTTATATTTCAAAGAAAGTTTAAGTTCAACCATAGAGTTAAATAAAGATAAAAATATAGCCCCCAGTAGATTGATATCCTGGGTATGCCCTTGAACATATTTATTAAAAAAAATGATTCAAAATTAGGGGTTCTTTTTCATAGCTACGGTTGATTTCAATTAAAAATGTTTTGTGTATGGTTCACAAAAACAAATTTGAGAACTTACCTGTAAAGAGAAAAAGACATTTGAGGCCACGACAGATTTAACGCTCACCAGTCCCACTTACACTCCGGTCCTTGGTTGGATCAACTTTCGAACTCTTTTAACCCTCCCGTTGCTAATCAGATACTCATCCACCCTTTTTAGAAGGAGAAAGAAAATAAAAATGATTCCACAGAGTAGGTGCGATTGGCGACGGTTCGAGATCAAATCCGAAGGGAGAGATCCGAGGACAACACCACGTAATTTTGAACCACGGTCAGATGACGAGGTCACACCTGAGCTGGCACCCCACTCTCCAAACTTCCACACCACGCCAACGTGAGGACATTTGAGGCCACGACAGATTTAACGTGCAGCAGCAACCCTCCTGTTGCTAGTCCGTTACTATTCCGGCTATGGTCGGCGATCAACTCCGAAGGGAAAGATCCGAGGACAATACCTCGTAAATTTGAACCGCGGTCAGATGATGGGAACAACACCTAAGCTACAACATTGGGTAAAATAAAGTATTATCACCAACTTCTTTTTACTTATGTTTATATGACAATACAGCGCTAGAAGCAGCATGACAACCTACCTATCAGTGCTACTGATGAGTTTCAGAAGCGGTGGAGCCATTCTCCCAAGCCTGACACCTCGCCGAGGAGATTGATCAATCGATCGATTTTAACCACCCCCTCCCTATTACTGGTCAAGACGGGTGTCAGATCAGTAGCGAGCCAGGACATTATTTCGGAGGGTTTCTCCAGGAGGCGTAGATTCAACCTACCTATTGCAAAGGCACAGGTAGGAAGGTAGTTAATTAACGTAGCGCTGGAGCAACACAACGGGCTATTGGTGACAGTCCGGGATCAATCCCCAAGGGAAAGATCGAGGACACCGCCTCGTAATTTTAAACCACGGTCAGATGACGAGGTCATACATGAGCTGGCACTCCACTCTCCAAGCTTCCCACCATGCCAACGAACGTGAAAACATTTATTTAGCGCAACGACAGATTTAAAGTGTTACCAGACCCCCGTACACGGTGTTTGATTGGATCGAGTTTCGAACTCGCAAACCCTCCCGTTGTTAATCGGCGACTCTACCACCTAGGCTACCACGGTTCCTTTTAGTTCGGTGGGAAAACCATCTGAAACAGTCATAATGTTTGGAGGCGAATGCTTAAATAGCAACAATGAATGATGTGGAATTTCAAAATGAATGTTGATTTTGCATATTGAATAAAATTGAATAAAACACACTTGACAATTCTAAAGCGACAATATGTACAGCTATGTTACTCTCAGCTAGTAACAAGAGCCTGTTTCACTGTAGTCAACATTAAGAGAGCTTAGCAATTACTACACATTTAAAAAGTTTTAAGAGCTAAGGCAATCATTTAAAGAGCCCTGACGCTAATTACTGCCGTCTGGAAATTTTCAAAAGCATTTCGCGTGTATCTTAATGAGCTCTGCTACGTTTAAATGTGTATGAAGAGAGAGGTATTCTGCTTCTTAAATACTTGTATTTTTAATACTTTGTGTGGGCCCAGTTGGAAGAGTACCAGATTAGCAATCGGAGGGGTAGCAAGTTCGAAACTCGGTCTAACCAAAGCCCGTCGGGAGCTGGCGCACGTTAAATCTTTCGTGGCCTCAAATGTCCTCACGTTGGCGTGGTGTGGAAGTTTGAAGAGTGGGGTGCCAGTTCAGGTATTGACCTCATCATCTGACCTTGGTTGACAATTTTCACGGATGTTTCCTTTGGAGATTGATCCCGAATCGTAGCCAACAGCCCGTTGTGTTGCCCCAATGCGACGTAAATTAATTACCACCTATATATTTTATATTAACGGAAATTGGCGCAATCGACGCTATTAGTTTGTTGTCGAATGGCAACAAAGCATATTAACACTATAAAATCGACCGTTGGAGGATACATTCGCCAGTTTTGCCGCTTAGTTTAAACATGCTTGATTTGAGCTTTGTCGGTGCATATATTTCTAAAACTACACGGAAGAGTTCCAATGACATTTTTCAGCAGTCTGATTTCTAACGAACACCAACACACATTCCCGTGCCTAGTGTCGTGAGACACTGTACCAGTTTAAATAAATGTGGTTGGGATGAATAGAGCATGCCACCGAGGAGACATGTCTATCCAGAATTTAGAGCACATTACATTTATGCATTATTATATCTATATTATACTTACACTATATATATGTATATATATATAGTGTAAGTATAATATAGATATACATGTAATGCATAAATGATAATGTGCTCATAATATATGATATAGATAATATAGATAATATATGTGTATATATATATATATATATATATATATATACACAACATGAGAGAAGAAAAAAAAGTAGGTTTTTCAGTCTCTTTGGATGATCAAGTCCTGATGATTCTTAATGAATCTCAGCATGTTAATAATTTTGATCCTCGAGCCCTTGGTATTAGCAATGTTCCTGAGCCATGTGATTTGAAGGTGGTCGGCAGGCGTCCTCATATGCCATGATGCTGTAAGGGGGATGTAATGTAGAGATGTGCCGATTTCACCACTGGAGTAATTTTCTGAATTGATTTTTTTAAACCTCGTTAGGTAGGATGGAAACGGACCATGCCCTGTGAAGAAGAGTGTCTCTTCCCTGGTCCAACTTCCCGATTTTAGTGACACTCGGTACACACATCAGAAAACAATTAGAAATGTGGAAGGTAGAAATCAGCGCAGAAAGAAAAAAGGTTTAGCGTCAAAAAATGCCTTTGAAGGAGGGAAGGCATGAAATTGAAGTAGACATTCAGAAATTAATTGTGGTAACGTGACTGAGGTGTGCATTTTATTGATGGCAGGTAGGTATTTAATTAACGTCGCACTGGAGCAACACAACGGGCTATTGGCGACGGTATGGGATCAGTCCCAGAGGGAAAGATTCGAGGACGATGCCACGTAATTTGGAACCACGGTCAGATGACGATGACAACACCTGAGCTGGCACCCCACTCTCCAAACTTCCACACCACGCCAACGTGTGGACATTTGAGGCCATGGCGGATTTAACGTGCACTAGCCCCCCATGTACACGACGGTCTTTGGCTGGATTCGAACTCGCAACCCTCCGGTTGTTTTTCCGTTACTCTTCCAACCAGAATACCGCGCGACCCTGCATTTTATTGAAAACAGGAATTAATAGCAGTAAAAGTAAACGAAAGGTGGTTATATATATTTTTGAATATTTTTATTTCATTTAGAGGTATGGAATACCTTTATGTGAATTTAGGTACTTTTTTTC
The DNA here is from genome assembly GCA_933210815.1 of Meta bourneti. Classification (NCBI taxonomy): domain Eukaryota; kingdom Metazoa; phylum Arthropoda; class Arachnida; order Araneae; family Tetragnathidae; genus Meta; species Meta bourneti. The sequence goes on along the minus strand of OW119928.1, from coordinate 18,094,040 downwards.
ATTTTAATGGTTTTAAATAAGGTATGAAATGTGATAAACTAAGCTATCATCAATGATATTTGCCTTTTAGAAAGTTTAGCGCAGATGCTATGCGTGGTTCAGCTAGTATGAAATATTTTTATATCTCATTACACGGCTCGGGTTGAGTTGTTTATAATTCAACATAATATTGCTCAATATTATTCCTATGGAGATTTCGAATTGTTTTTAGCCAACAGCAGACCCAGGACAAATCGAACGGGGTTAATATATAGCCTATGTGTCCCGCATAATTCAACAGGATGAATGTACCAAATTTAGTACGAATTGGTCTGACATTGATTGCATAAATACGCAATGTTATTCATGAGGATTTCGGATTGTCTTTACCCCCTGTACCATATCGACAATAAAAAAAGACCACTTTCTATAAAAATAATCTTATATTATCATAAAAATTTACATTCCAATAATAAAGCTACAGTTTAAGAATTTACAGACAGGATACATAAACGATATGATCCTGAGCGATTTTCAGAGCAACCGCACCCATCTGCGATTGCACAATACTCTGATTCTAAAAAAGCCTCCAAGGTCATCTTGAGAGGCGACTCCTGTAGATGTTAACTCTGACGTCATCTGCACAGCCAGGCCGGGAGAGAGCGCCCTCTAGTAAGTGTTCTGTCCAGGATGACGGGCGTTATACCCCTATGCACACCCAAGACAAATAGAACGGGGGTTAATATGTAGCCTACGTTACCCGCAGGGTTCCAAAGAATAAGTGTACCAAATTTGGTGTAGATTGATCAAACGCTCTAGATTTGTAGAGAACAGACAAACAGACCGATGCCAACTCTGCTTTATATGTATAGATTATAAGTATTCCTATATAGGTAAATGGAGAAATTCCAAAACTCCTTTCCCTTAATATATTCTATTTATATATTCATTTCTCCATTCCCAGACATCGACTCATAATTAATTCAGTACCATTTCATTTCTATCTCAGAAGCTCGTGATCCAATCAATCTTTAAATTTGATGATAGTGCACTTTCTCGAGCTGTTTATGGTTTTGCACATATTTTCCTATGTCTTTAACGTCTACGCAGATAGAACTTTTCACCCCTAGGCCCGATAGTCGCAATTTATGTTCATAATATTATAGAATAGTTTCCCTAACTTGTTCGGCTCAACGCGCTCTTTACAATGCAATTTTTCGACGCCACGTCTGGAAAATTATATCGCAACTAATAATGGAATTCCAAGTGAAGCTTGGTTCAATGTGTATATGTTACCGCAAAGTTTGAAATCCGGCATTCTATAGAATACCTAGGCATTTTATAGAATGCCGAAAACTGGCCGGCAATGTATGAAACGATTAATATTCCACACATTTCCTAGGCATTCTATAGAATGACAAATGACAAACCGGCAATGTATGAAATACATCTCCGATTCGTCCGATTAAGAAATAAAATTAAGTGCAATTCAAATAAAATTATTTCCTTTCTTGGTGCAACAAGTAGGTTCATATTTATTTTGTTTTCTTTAATAAGAAAGGCATAAATTTTGTTTTGTACAACTTTAATTTTTTTTTACGAATTTTGAATAAAAGTTTTTTAATGGCACTCATTATTTTTTCAAAATAACATTTGTATTTTTGAGGAATGAACGGTTTTTAAATAATAACCTTATCATGACCTTTTTTTCATACTTTGCCTAAATAGCATTTGTCATTCTATAGAATGCCTAGGTATTATATACAATGCTTATGGAAAGTATATAATAATTCTCATATTTCATACTTTGCCTAAAAACGCCGGGCATTCTATAAAATGCCTAGGTATTCTATACAATGCCGACGTTTTAAACTTTACCGGTAACATATACATTGATATTTTTAAAAGAAATTTGAAACTTTTTGCCGGTATGTTTGAATTAAAGTACATATTTTGGTCAGAATCCAAACGACTCTTAAAATCAATTATCATTTGCGCGAGCTTTGATATTTTTGCCTGAGAAGAATTAAGAATAGTTTGCAGTTTAATTATTTTTGTTTTTATTCTTTAGACGCCAGTTATGGCAACATTTCGAAAGATATCTTTAGAACTTTTGTTCTTGTTATCGTCAGAACTTCTCGTGTTAAGAATCCTTCGACTAGCTGTTCGTCGAACCTTATTTATTAGCGCACATTTTGTACGGACGCATGGAAACGTTCCGCATGAAATCATTGTTTCCACTGCCTCTATTAATGTAGGATTGAATAAATAAATTTTTTAATGATGCAGTCCACTAATTTGAGCCTGATACATCGAATGGGACATGCTGGATTTGTATCCTATCATTACCTCTCTGAGCATATCTGAAAAATCCCTCACATACACATTTCTTTATCATGCAACATAATTTTGTCAAGAATCCATTGAAAATATATTTTCAAACAGAATAGTTTAAAATTGTTTCCAGTTTTACCAAATATCTAAGGTAAACAATGATATTTAAACTTAAAAACAATCGAAGTTAGACAAAATGCAAAAAAATATTGTAAAAACATTGATTTTAACTTTTTTCGTTTAACGTTTGTACTTTTTACGGTAAGCGGCTGAATACTTTTGTGTGTCTGATTTCATGAGTTACACTATATTTTAATTTTTATGAAACTTTTAATTAATTATTCAATAATGTTGGTGCTGGTTAAAATACAAATACTGAGTTTTTATGTGATAAGATTTTAAATCGCAATTTTAACTACATTGTTATAAAATACATGAAAATAGTTAGAATCGTGAGGTGGCCGAAAACTTGTATGCACAGTAAACCTTAAAAACGACCAAATGAATCATTACAATACTTTTAAATAAAACGATCCCTATTAAAATAGAAATGAGGTAGGTAGGTAGTTGAATTAACGTCGCACTGGAGCAAAACGACGGGCTATTGGTGACGGTCCGGGATCAATCCCGAAGGGAAAGATCTGACGATAACACGTCGTCATTTTGAACCACGGTCAGATGACGAGATCAACACCTGAGCTGGCACAACACTCCAACGTGAGGACAATGAGACCAAGACAGATTTAACGTGCACCAGCCCCAACGTACACTACAGTCCATGGTTGGATCGAGTTTTGAACTCGACCCTACCGGTTGATAATCTGCTATTCTTCCAACTGGACTACCGGGACCCATTCAAAACTACAAATGAAAATGTGCAGATTCATTTTCATGTGCAGCTATTCTTAAAACCATAAAAAATAGTAGGCATATATTTTTTCAGCTTTCATAGATATTCTTTAACTAAATCTAAAACAAATTAACCTCTAAAATGAAATTTTCTTCCTTCAATTTATTTTCTAATTTACCGTTCACTTTTTTCAAAAAACCAAATGCCCTTACTTTTGCGAACTAAAAAAGAAAATCTATACCACTCTAAACTGTTTAAAAAGTTTTGTGGAAAAACCGTTCCGCCTGAAAAATTATCCAATTATTCGCTCCGCAAAATTTGGAAGCTAGTGAAATTTTAATTACGCCCGGTTGGTAGTTCCATGGCCATTCCAAAAACAAATTCAAACACGACAGAAAGAGGTAGTGTTTATGAAAAGCAGTTGAGTAAAATAATCGAATGAATCTTTCAAACGCTTCTCGGTGACAAGTGTAATAAAATTCCATTTAATATTTCTTTAGCCCTAATAACAAAATAAATTGCTTGGGATATTTTTATATTTACTGGATTTGGAATCCAATACACTCTCTGTGGATGCAATAAAGAAGTCAGGAATTTTTCGAAAGATTAATGAGTAAAGTCTTTTTTAGTTTTTAATCAAAATTTTTACAGAATACACATAACCAAAAGAAAGGAAGGAAGTAGTTCAATAGGTTTCTGGTGCCATCTCGATTTTTTTAAATAATATATATTTTATTTTACGCATTTCAAATGTTTAAAAAATATGTTGGGATGTACAGAAAAACAAAAAGCATTTGTTTTTAGGTATTTAAATGTCTAGAATGTTTTTTAATTAAGGCCATTTTTTAATGAACTGCTTTATAAGTTTATTTTAGAAAACAAAATCAATTTTACTGTATGTATATTCATCTGTACAAACTCTAGAAATTGAATAAGGTTGGTATGCAATTAACGTCGCACTGGAGCAACACAACAGGCTATTGGCGACGGTCCGGGATCAAACACGAAGGGAAAGATCCGAGGACAACACCACGTAACTTTGAACCACGGTCAGATGACGAGGTCACACCTGGTCTAGCACCCCACTCTCCAAACTTTCACACCACGCCAACGTGAGGACATTCGAGGCCACAACAGATTTAACCTGCACCAACCCTCCTTGTACACGACGGTCTTTGATTGGATTCGAACTCGCAACCCTCCGGTTGCTAATCCCTTTCTCTTCTAACCGGGCTACCGCGGCCCATTCGAAAATAGCTCGTTGTGTTGCTCCAGTGCGACGTTAATTAAAATACCTACCTAACACAGACTCACCCAGCTTCCATGCTTTCGTGTGTCGGTTTGGATTCCCATGACCTTTTTGAGAATGGTTTGACGGTTTTGGACTTTTCGAAGACGAGTGGTTTGATGGACTTGGTCTAGCATGTTACAGACCAAGAGGAATTTGAAATTACAATTAGAAACAACAAATCCTTCTGCAAAGTTCTCACATTTTGAAATCAAAGTAAATTTCTTAAATTGAAGTCTACCTTGGTTAGTGGTTCGTTTACGAATAGAATTGTTGACATATTACATTAACACTGAATTCTTTTTCAGATATGATTGATGTGGAATATCAATTTGTTTACCCATTTGTAAAATGCTCCACACTCCGAACTGATAAAAATACTCAGTTGTGAAATTTAATTAAAATAATATTGGGTTGATAAAGAGTTATGGGGAAGCAAGCCATCAGTACATTAATAATTGACAATCTAAGAGAATATAAAGCATCGCAAACCTAATCCTAACCATGTAAACTTTTAGGTAAACTGAAGTTGCACTGCCTTTCAACGCTTCCTACATCGGTGACTGGTAGACGTGAATAAGCGTGATTTCGTATAAGTCAAATGCGTTTACGACCTATTCAAGATTGTACTCGTCACAATCGGCACTCATTTTAGTGTGGTCTTTGAGGAGCAGCTGAATTGCCAAGCTATACAAATTTCCACCAGCAACTGTCTGAAGTACTGATAACAGGTACTGATTCGACTCCTATTATGGCTTCATTCTTCGTTGCCACTCATCCGTCTCTTCACACAGCACATCCCACTTAGTTGCTAAAAGGCGGTACAAGACAGTCAAACAGTCGCAATCATCCATTGCATGGCCACGCTTATGGAAGTACACTCGAGGTCTTAATACAGCTCTCGAAATTGTCAATCAGTCGACTAGTGTTGGCATATATCTCTAATTGCTCCGTAAAAAATAACTTGATTGGCCAATGTGGAATCTTATCGCCTAGTTTGGCAGTATAATATCTTACGACGGTAGGTGAATGAACGCGCATTTCAATGGAGTGGAGACAATGGTGAAATCGTCAGTCTACTACAATGGCGCGCGAACCAATCAGATGATGAATCAATGGATGGTCGTCTTCTCCCATCCCATGGATGGGCCACGGTATACCCAGTTGGAGGAGTAGCAGATCAGCAACCTGAGGGTTGAGAGTTCGAAACTCGATCTAATCAAAAACTATCGTGTAAGTGAGGACTGGTGCACGTTAAATCTGTCGTTGTTACAAATGTCCTCACGTTTGCCTGGTGTGGCAGTTTGGAGAGTGGGGTGCCAGCTCAGGTGTTGACCTTGTCATCTGACCGTGATTCGAACTGTTCTCGGATCTTTCCCATCGGGTGATCCTAGATCGTCGCCAATAGCCCGATGTGTAGCTCCAGTGCCACGTTAATTCATCTATCTACCTGTGGACCAATCAGATGATAAATGTTCGTTTCTTCCGGGGAGTTTCTTCCCAAAGTAGTCTAAGGGTAGTTTAACTTCGAACAAATGATCCTGGGCACATATAAAAAGGTTACCATTACTCACCTACTTTTATATTTCCTTTATGGATTTTATTCTTTATTAACATTATTGCTAAAACAACTTGAATTCAGTCAACCTTTAGTATAACTTCCTTTGTATCTTGAAAGCCTTAATATTTTACCCAGAAGATAGACCTTCTATCAAGAATTTCGTCCAGGGATTAAATTTTCAATCTTTGGGAATAAGTAATCTTATAAAATTCATTGCTGGAAAAGACTCTAGCTCTATTTATAGAATCTAAGTGGAAAAATAATATTATTTCAGTAATTGACATTAAAAAGCATTCGGTTAAAAGGGATTTCCAATAGAAATATATTGAAGAAAATCATTTTGTTTTTCATTTCGCGAAATATTTCTTTCAAACAGCCAAATAAAGTTACTATACTTCATTTTACAAAATGAAATCTCTTTGAATCTTTGTTGCCACACCATGGTGTTGGATTCTTTCATCTCTTTGAAGTTCTTTCTTCCTCTGTTAACCCTCCAAATGGTTTTGACGAGATATCTCGTCCATCAAGATCTGATCAATTTTACTAATGACGAAATATATCAAGATATTGGCAGCTTTTTGAGGATGTTGATATCCAGATCTAGTCAGTTTTCTTCTAATGACGAGATATCTCGTTCGTCAAGATTTGCTAATGACGAAACACCTCGTCAAGACAATCACCAGGAGGGTTAATGGGCCACGATAACCCTGTTGGTAGAGTAGCAGATTAGCAACGAGTTCTAAACTCGATCGCGTACGTCACTTGTTAGGTAATTTATGTTAAAACTTTGTTGTTAGATAATGCATTAAAATGCGCAAATCTCTTTGGGTCAACATATTTCTGTGAACAAACTTTTCAGTCATAAATACTTACAAAATGAAAAATCGGAACCGCTCGACTACTGAAAATTTAGAATCAATTTTGCGCTTGGCTACTACAAAAAATCGAAAAAAATTGTAAAATCAATGCAATATCATGCATCAAATTAAATTCCTTATTTAATTATCTTTCTTTTTTTGTTATACTATAAAATATGATGAACACTGATATATGAACACTGATTCGATGAAACCTTAAAGCATTTATGTGTTGCTCTTGTTTGAGCTCTCTGTTGTATTGGTTGGTAATCCATCTAAACTGACCAAAGCTGTGATTTTAACCCCCTGGTGGTTGTCTCGGTGAGGTATCTCGTCATCCACAAAACTGATCAGATCTATGATAGACGAGATATCTCGTCATTAGAAAAAAACTGGAGATCTTGGATCTCGTCATCATAAAAAATCGGAAATATCTTGATGGAGATATCTCGTCATTATCAAATCTGATCAGATCTTGATGGACGAGATATCTCGTCGAAACAACCTGGAGGTTTAATGAGGAATAAGCAGGTTTCTAATTTATAAGAATCTTTCGAGAGCAGGGCAGATCTATTTAGGCGTAGTGGTAAATAATTGCTTTGATACCTTCTGGTGGAATGAGAAATGCAAAATATTCCATGAAACAACATATCTAGATCATGCACGAGTCGTGTGTGTTTGTGGCATAAAATTGTGGATGCCTAGAAAACGGGGGAATTTTTACGTACCCAAATATATAGGATGAGTTGGGGTAAATACGTTCTTGGGGAAGTTCGTCCACTGCATATAAAATAGGCCTGTGATTAAAGTAGAGGCTGCCACCTGGCGGGAAATGCTTGAAAGAGTCCTATAGATTAGTTTCACCGCTAGAGCGCTTCGAATTACGGTAGGGATGTTGCCCAGACTAAAGGACATGAATGAAATTATATACTCTTGTCCCTCTACCAATGCTATCCCAATGCAAACAAGGAAACAGTTCATGGTACTCATGTGTTGGTTTCATGGAGTCATGGTGTATGTCATGGAGCGCTTTTGCTCCACATGATGTGGAGCAAGGGCGACCCCATAAAATACCATAGGGAAGCATTTTTTTAATTGCATCCTGATTTAAAAAAATCGTAAACATATCGCTACTACCACGCCAAAGGCACCAATCTGTATTTTGGCGATTTTCACCTAACACTGCATTTTTCGAGTCACCATTTCATGTTTTATACAATGACAAAGTCACGAATCACCTTGATTCTTTGTGGTAGATATGCATTTTAATTAACGTCTCACTGGTGCAACACAACGGGCTTATTGGTGACGGTCCGGGATCAATCCCAAAGAGAAAGGTCAGAGGACATAAATTTTGAAAAGAAAGAAGTGAAAAAAATCACTTCGATTTCAAAGTGAGTTTCTCGAAAACACGGTACCATCGCCAATTGACAATAAACCATCACCAATTTGGCGGTAATTTTAGACCATGGTAAGCCGTCGTAAGTTTACTCATTCACTTCTACTTTCACGCAAGTGGAAAGTATCCAATATGGAGGTCTATATTTTTAGCAGTTGGCGACGAAACTTTTTGTTGCCAATTTAGCGAGGGCCATTTACCGTGTTCTTGAAGTTCACTAAAGTGAGTTTCTTCAGCTTATCCGGGAACAAAAAATATATTTTATTACATTTATCAACCGAATTGCACATTATTTTCTTCGCAAATAGATTATATTTTTTCGTTTTTATAAGCTTAAAATGATACATAAGAAATCTATAGATTTATATTTCAACTGCAGAATATAAATTTACAAACAACTTTCTAAAATATTTCAGAAAATTCTTGTTCTTATCGAAACAGCTCATATTCTCCCGTACTTTAAGTTTACAGAATCAAATCCTTCGAGAAAAGAGTTTTAAGGCGAGTTTTATATTTCTCTCATCCATCCCACAAATAAAACTAAAGTTTTAATGAGAGCACTTTATCACACTTTTTATTATGTTACTTTGTTGCCCCTTTTTATATCGAGCTCTTTAAAAGCAAAGCAGAAAGGAGAGACTCTCCCATTAGTCTATTATTTAGCTTCTTTATGAAGTTGTGCCTTTTTCCTCTGGCGTAATTTATTAGTTTGTGCGTCAGGGCTCTCCGAAAAAGCCTGAAAGTAATCAATTAAGCATAACGGGAGATGAGTGAATTATTAATATTTTTTAAACACTTCACGTTGCTAATGAAATGATGAAACAGCAAGTTGTTAATTTATCATGTTTCTCATAACTTACTTCCGGGAGATGGTGTGAAACTCGGTAAAAAGTTTTTAAAGTTATTTTTCTCTGAGATTGTGCTAATTGAGAAAATTTGCTCGTGTTGGCGAACATAAATTTGTCGAGTTTGATTTTTGGCTTGTTCGAAGCTTGTGTTTGTTCATGTTACTCATTATGGGTCACAAGCACATTTTTGACGTCAGCGTCACATTTTATGACACTAAACATTTTATGCAGACACAAATATTAAAAGGAAAATCGGATGTAGTTTGTTTTCGAATAGTTATATTTTGTTTATATTTCGTAACCGTTAACTGGTGACTTGAATTTTAAAAATGTGGCAAAATGGGAGAAAGTATCTGTAAGGTTTGGACAAAATGACGTCACACCATCAGTGCGGAGCTGTCAATTTGGTGCGGGACGGTTTTTTTCCCTAAAACCTAAGCAAGGCGGGAAAAGAAAAGCGAGGGGTAGAGTTGAGATAAAATGGCAGCGGCGGGTTCGCTGTGTTACTCTAAGAATAAGTTATCTATGTAAACAATAAACCATGTACATAAAGTGTAAATAATTAAATTTTGACAAAATAAAAGCTTCAACACTTATCAAATGGTTGTTTCTTTAAGGTATCTGCCTGCCTTTAAAACATGAATTTTGGTCAAAATATCGAAGTTTCAATTTTGGTCTAGTATTGCAGTCTGAACTTTTTTCGTTAAAATTTTGTTTCTAAGTAATTTAGAACTGGAGTTATGGTTGTTTTTATATTACTACACAGCTGTGGTTCTTCATGTACATAAAGTTATTTTTCCATTTTTCTCAAAATTGATGTTTACATGTTTTTGCTTTACACAAATTAGCATAACTCAAAAAGTTAAAGTTCAAATGCTTTGACATTTTGTAGGCATGTTGCACAAATATATATACGGGGAATAGACTACAGCCATGGTTAAATATTAATTGTTTTCTGATTTACAGTCGTTTAATTCATGACTTGCGCAAAAGTTTAGGGAACTTTTCAAAATGTTGTAATCGAGTTGCCATAACTTCAGAGATATATGTGTGGATAATAGTCTATTCCCTGAAGAAGTTCATTATAAACATTATCAAATTTAAAAAACAGAGATATAGTGATTACTTTTGGAGTTATATCATTCTGCGTATCGGCATATTTTACTGTAATTTTTACCTTATTTTTCTATCCAAGCAATGAACGAATTATCAGATGTTTATATTTTATATGCTGTTTCTAGTTTCATGTTGTGTTTAATCATAAAATTTAAGTTAGAAGTAAAAATTTAAGTAATTTCAAAAAATGACACCCGAAGGCCTTAAATACCTTAAAAGATACAGCAAAGTTCTTTCTACTCACTTTTAAGGTATCTTTATTTCCACTGTATCAAATTATGATAGTGCTTATAGAACAATTGATTTGTCGAGAATTAAAAAAAACGAGTGACTTAAAAAAATGCAATACTGGAAGGGCCACGGTAACCCGGTTGGAAGACTAGCGGATTACAACCGGAGGGTTGCGAGTTTTAAACTAGATCCGACCAAGGACCGTCGTGTGCGTGGGCACGTTAAATCTGTCGTGACTTTAAGTGTCCTCACGTTGGCGTGGTGTGGAAGTTTGGAGAGTGAATCCAGCTCAGGTGTTGACCTCGTCATCTGACCGTTGTTCAAAATGACGAGGTGTTGTCCTCAGTTCTTTCCCTTCGGGGTTGGTCCCGATCCGTCGCCAATAGCCCGCTGTATTGCTCCAGTGCGACGTTAATTCAACTGCTACATAGTTGAAATAAAGTGAAGTCTCGAGTAAAAAGGAATATGATGAAAGCCAAAACACTTTCCTAAATAATTCTAAACAAAATCGATTATCTTAGCCTTGATATAACGGCACTATATAAAGGACAAAATTTAAGAAAAGGGATTTCATTGAAAATTGTTAAGTGCGGTGCTACGTACTATGAGATAAATTAGGGTAAAACAATTTGTGATGGAGAAACAGAACTTACTGCAACAAATTCCTAAATAGTTTTGGAATATTTTTATATGGCTGAGATTTTAAGCCAATTTATAGACGAAAGAGGTAAGAGAAAGTTCGAGGAAATCTGTTTCATTTCAATTGGGAGGTAAGAGGATTTTTAGGGCAATTATTTGGGTCTTTTCTTTGTTTTTCTCGATGTGTGTTACAGTAATTTTTTTACCGTCATTCTTCGTTGTCTTCGTGGATTATGCTTAATATTTCTTTTCTATGATTATCCTAGCCTTGGGAAACAAAAAATGTTTTATTTCATGAAAAATGTTTTTTAAGATATATATTAAATACATCTTATTTGGGCTTTACTGGAAAAGAACAGTGAAGCATGTCAAGAGGCTAAAAGATACAGGTTAAACTTCTAAATCAAAAATATATTGTCTATTTCAGAACATTTGCAGACCACGGCAAGCTTTTCGCAATAAGCAAAACAAGTAGGGATAGTTTTCAGACAAGAATGAGACCTGTACTCCAGGTGTCGCGAAGAGCCTCACCGTGACTGAGCCCGTAACTGTAACCGAACTTTTTGAAACGAAATGCGAACCATAACAAAAACTATTCGAACTGTTAGTTCGCGTAGACTTCAGCGACATTCTAATGACGGATCATGTGGGCGAAGTCGCTGTCGTAAGATCTCTGAAGGGTAAATCACAGATCGACAGCCGATTGGCTATTGAAGCGCAGACTAGTGTTTTTGATCACGGTGAATAACCACTTTAACCAATCAATAATTTATAAATCATGTTTTTACCCACAACCACGTGACAGATCTTCGAACCGAGCAACTGGATGAAATAATATGAATCTGCGAGCACATGCTCCGTCTATTTCATTTGATTTCTATTTAGGATGGTAGACTTCATCCTGATTCTGATTACTTCGTATGCCTTGATAAATGCGCCCTTTAACTTGCTTTCTTAATCGCTGTATGCTTAAACCGCCTGGTGGTTGTATCGTAGAGGTGTCTCGTCAATAGCAAAAATGACCAGATCCTGATGGACGACATATCTCGTCACTAGACGAAAACTGACCAAATATGGAACTCGTTTTCATGAAAAAAATCGGCCTTATCTTAATGACGAGATATCTCGCAGAAACCACTTGGAGTGCTAAATCTGTCCAAAATATTAATCTGTTTAAAATATTAATCGACTGTTTATTTCCGACATGTATTGAACTGTGACATATTTGGTGGGATTTCTACCAGACCTTTTCCACCCGGGACTCTGGAAGTATTGGAATACAGAAAAGTGAAGATAAGGAAGCTTTCTTTACCTTCATTAATTTAAATCAGTGTTTTGATACCACACCGGGAACTGCATGAATCTTCAACCCATCTGTTGATTGTATCGACAAGCCATTAAATTTTACCAATAACGAGGTATCTCGTCATTAGTAAAACTTACTGTCTTGACTCGTCGCCAAAAGAAAACGCTGACAAGATCTCGACTTATCGTTTCGAACAAATTAACTAAAATGTTAACGTCAGTATTCGGTGGTAACAGACAGGTTAGAGGTAGGTATTTTAATTAATGTCCTACTGGAGCAACACAACGGGCTATTGACGGCGGTCCGGGATCAACCCCCGAAGGGAAAGAATCGAGGACAACACCACGTAATTTTGAACCACGGTCAGATTACGAGGTCAACACCTGAGCTGGCACCCCACTCTCCAAACATCCACACCACGCCAACGTGAGGACATTTGAGGTCACGACAGGTTTAACAGGTTTAACGTGAACCATCCCCCTTTGCACACGACGGTCTTCGGCTGGATTCCTAGCAGGTTAGAGATATATGTAGTATCTGTCTTGGTGACTCGAAATTCAGTAGGTATGTAAGACAGTAGTCTGTTTCGCAATTCGTGTTACCAGTAAGTGAATATTTTTGTATTTATCTGCCAAGGAATTGTAATGAGCAGTCGGTTTCCGAAATTAATAATATTACAACACACCTTTCATACCACGCCAACGTGAGGACATTTGTGGCCACAACACATTTAACGTGCACCAGTCCCACGTACACGACGGTCTTTGGTTGGATCGATTTTCGAACACGCAACCCTCCGATTGCTAATCCGCGACTTTACCAACTGTGCTATAGCGGACCTCAATAAGGTAGGCGGGGCCGTCGTGGCTCAGTGGGTATGCCCACTGCGCTAGCAACCTTCGAGTTGTAGGCGGCGCAGGTTCGATTCCTGTCAGGTGCATTCTTCCCTGGGTGTATTTCTCTCTTCTGTGTCAGTAAAGCTTTCAATGTGTGTGTATGTCTATTATTTGATATTGTTTGCCTTGGGTCTTGCGCAGCATGGCCAAATATGGCTCTTGCGCCATAAAACCCCCAAACCAACCATCTAGTCTAAGAAAAGCATCAATCGATTTTTCCAAATGATTATATTCTAAGTAAAGCATCAATCGATTTTTCCAAATGATTATATTCTAAGTAAAGCATCAATCGATTTTTCCAAATGATTATATTCTAAGTAAAGCATCAATCGATTTTTCTAAATGATTATATTCTAAGTAAAGCATCAATCTCATTTTTTCAATTACTTCTATTTTAATGATAGAAACAATATAATCTATCCAAAGGATACTAATCTAAGGAAAGGACTGATATAATCTTTCCAAAAGATTCTATTCTAAGGAAATCCTTGAGCCATAAAAACCCCTAAACAACCAATAAGGGAAGCCAAAAGCTAAAATTAGAAGGGGCAGGGGAGGGCAGATCACTATGGTACCTCGCGATTGTGATGTCAGTGATATTACAAACCCCGAGGTACCATAGTGAATTGGAACTTAATGAGACCATAGTGACTCAGGACTTAATGAAAGTAAACTCCCTTTTCGTGGTTCTCATCATGAGTAACCTCAATTGAAGCTCCCAATACGTCTTGGGCAACGAAAACGAACTCCATCACGAAACTGAACTAAACGAAACGTGAACTCGAAAACTAATCACTGAAAGATCGTGCCCCAACAGGTAAACTCCGCGCAATCGAATACCCGGGCATTAAAACTCCGGAGAACACCATCAAAACTTAGTGGAAAGTAAAACAAAGCTCTGGGAAGACATTAATAGATGGCTAAACAGCTTCAAAAGCGTTTCTTCCCAAACCACGTTAAAGCAACAACAAAAGCCATTACCGAGGCAACCAGGAGAATTTTGTTTCAGGCAAATCCGCCTGGTTTTCTGAGGCCTTGTTTGCAATATTTAATATCCCAGGATGGTAATAAAGTTCTTCTTTCGCGATCTTTATGGAGGACGCCCTGAGGGGAATACATCAGTGCGGCACTTTTCGGGACGGCTGGCTGGGCTTTTCCATAAAGGCCGGGATTCGCTTTTCTTTGTGTGAAGAGATTTTTTTCGCTCTCGCTTTTGGATTGCGAAGATGGTGTGGGAAAAAATGAACTGGAATATGCATGAGAGGTTTTCATTTGGGTAGATAAGTATTTCAATTAACGTCACACTGGAGCAACACAACGGGTTATTGGCGACGGTCCATAGCCAGAATAAAATAAATTCCTAACACCAAAGAGTCATCTGACCGTGGTTCAGAATTACGTGTTGTCCGGGTCTTTCCTTCCCGGACCGTCGCCAATGCTATAAAATGCCTAATTGAAGTATTTTTTTTCCTTCAGAAAATACATACTACATATGAAGAAATTTGGGTATTAATATACTCCCTCCCAATAATTTCCCTAACAGCGCATTCTGTTGCTCCAGTACGACGTTAATTCAACTACCTACCTACCCAATAATTTCCCAAAGTTCGTCCTAAAGTGACCATTTCGAACCAAGGTCAGATGACGAGGCCAACACCTGAGCAAGCACCCCAATCTCCCAACCTCCACACAACACCAACGTGAAGACATGAGGCCACGACAGATTTAAGATTTAACGTGCCCCCGTGTCTTTGGCTGGACAGAGTTTCGAACTCGCACCCGTGTGGTTGCTAATCCGTTGCTCTTCCAACTGGGCTACTGCGGCCAAACTGTTGGGTTTTATCGATTGAAGACAGAGTTTTATACATTAAAAATAAATTTTATTACGTGACCAAGTCTTATGGTTTAAAAACATACAAGAAGTCTGATCAGTTCATGATCCCCAAAACTCTTCACACATTATCTCCTCTTTTATACATTCAGATTTACACAATTTTCCATATTGATGTGCCCCACACGGCACTATAATTGGAGGTTTGAGACCGATTCCAACATGCGGCCCCATCGGTTGTAAAACCTCAGCAGATGTATTACAATTCAATATATATATATATATATATAAATTCAACAAAATATTTTTCTAATAATATTTTTAAATTTATTTAACAATAGAAAAATTCACAACTGGTGAAAAAATATCTTTAAAATCAATGCCGGGTTTTTGCTTAAAACCTTGAGCAACAAGACGAGCTTTATACCTTTTAGGTATATTGTTTTCGTCCATTTTTATGCTGTACACCCACTTACTTCCAATTATGGTTGTATTTGGGGGTGTGTCCACTAATTTCCATACTTGCCTATCCTTCATTATCTGAATTTCTTCATTCATGGCAGTATTCCATTTAATTTTATCCTTACTTGCTTGCGTTTCTTCATAACTTTTGGGGATTTCGACATTGTAACACTGATCATACATGTCGTACATCTGTTGGTCTAAAAAATTAGATTCATCACTAGAAGTAGATGGCACATTAGAAATATCCACATTAGGATGTTCAGTTTCTGGCTTAAAATTGAAATTTACAGGATCAAACCTAATCTTATTTTTAGTACAGTACTTTTTAATATCATTTAAAGATCTCATTCTCAAATTTTCAGGAGAATAATAGTATACATCTATCCTATTGCTTTTATTTCTAGGTTTTTCGATTCTTCGCCAATTTGAAATGTTAAGACATTTTAAGTTCTCAGTTTTAACCAAATCTTTAGAATCTAAAACTCGAGTTTCACTTTCCGATTTTACTTTTATATTTTCATTTGATTGATAAATAGGAATATTAGAATTAAGATCGAAAGAAACGTACTCAAAGTTTTTACCAAATAGTACATCAACAGCTTTCTTACTTTCGTCGATATGAACATGGACTGTTTCAATTATTCTCTTCTCGTTTGGGATATATATTCTGTAACCTTTAGTTTTCAAACCATATCCTGTCAAAATACCAAGTTTTGCTCTGGGTTGTAATTTATTTCTCTGTATTTTAGGAATATGAACATATGCCAAAGAGCCAAAAATTCTAAAATGTTTTACTGATGGTTTGAAACCAGTCCATATTTCGTTAGGAGATATACCCTCAGTTAATTTGTGTTCGCATCTATTTTTAGTATGAATAAATGCTAAAAGTGCTTCTGACCAAAATTGTGGTTGTAAACCACTGTCTTGAAGCATAGCTCTGACACAATCCATGGCTGTTCTATTGAACCTTTCTGCAATGCCATTTTGTTCAGGGGTATAAGTTGAAGTTCTTTCGATTTTTATTCCTAGATCATTTAAAAACTTTTTAAATTCTTTGTGACAAAATTCTAAACCATTGTCAGTTCGGACACATTTTAACTTAACATTTAGCTGTCTTTCAGCTCTAACCAAGTATTTTTTAAAGTAATCAAAAACTTCATTCTTATTTCGAATAATATAAACAGTTACTTTACGTGAAAAATCATCAATAATAGATAAAAAGTATTTGTTTCCACCTAGAGAGTTAACTGGAGCAGGACCCCACAAATCCATATGGATCCTTTCCAAAACATTTTTAGTTTTCCTTTCGTACATATAGTTTCTTTTTAAGGATATTCTAGTGGATTTAGCAATAGCACAAATCTTACAATTTTTATCTATATTCTTACAATTAAGTTTTTCAATTCCTTTTACACAATTAATTTTACTCATATTTTCAATTAAGGGCATGTTAACATGACAAAACCTACGGTGGGCTTTTTCTAGATCTAAACCAGTTACATATGTATAATTTTTAATCTTGGGATAACCTTTCAAGATATACAATTTTCCAATTCTGGGAACAGTAAACAAATATTTATTATAACTATTATAAATAATCATTTTGTTATTTCCCCATTTAATTTGGTTTCCCACAAGGTCAATACGAGCACCACTAATTAAATTTTTTCTCATATTAGGCGAGTATAACACATCTTTTAAAGTTATATCATAATTTCTGTTTCTATCTAAAACTGTAAATTGAATATCACCCATACCTAATACTTCCGAGGTGCTGTCCTTGTCTCCGACTAGGATCTTCTGTGGTGGTAGTTTTCTGAATGTCGTAAACATATCACGTTCTTTACAGAAGTGAGCAGTTGCAGCAGAATCAATGAGAAATTCCCTCGGTCTTTCATTTGGAAAATTTGAAACTGCATAGGCACGTTGAAGATCAGTTTTTGGATTGTCCTCCATATAAAATAATTCACCACCAGGTTTCTGCCGATTGCATTTCTTGAAGCACTTCGATTCGTAATGTCCCGACTTTTTGCAGTAGTTGCAGAATGGTCGCGGCCCCATACGACAAACTGTCGACTTTCTTGGGCTTGAAGGAATTAATTCAGGGTCCAGTACGCATCTGCTGTGATCAGGAGTAGACGCCCGTGTCTCCTTGTATCTAGATGACTTGTTTCTTGTAGCATAAGCATCGGCCACGATACTTAATTTTGTGCCTTCGTCTTTCCGCTTCAGGTCGATCCGGCTGGATTCTGTTATTAAATGTTTAGACAAATTGTCTAACGTGAACTCGTTGTCATCCATCCTGTATAGCAGTTGTACCAGATTATCGTATTCGTGAGGCAAATGTCTTATTAGTTGAAAGCAAACTAAGAGGTCTGGGATTTCGAATCCACCTTCTTTTATCTGTAACAGCTTCTCATGCACTCGTTTGCAGAAGAGTCCAATGGATTCGTCCTCCGACTGGTAGCGGATTGAAAAGAACTCGTCCACAAGGCCTGCCAATCGTGCTCTAGATGCTGGTTCAAAGTTGGTCTTTAATATATCCCAGGCTTCCTTACCGTCCTCAGTAGATGAAATTAAGACTTGATATTTTCTGTCTATGCCCTGGTAGATAGTTGTATATGTCCTCTGCTTCCTATAACGATAGTCTCTTTTTTCTTTTTCTGGAGCATCTTCCAATAATAGAGGTTCCGTTTTAGTGATAAAATCCCAGCAGTTCCGGTCAATTAGCAATACCTTCATGTCCGTCTTCCACGTGGCATAGTTGAAATCCGATAACTTCGGGAAGGAAAACATGGACATTTCTTGAATACCCGTCATACTGGATACCGGTAGTGGCAGAATTCAGGTTCAGCTTAAGGTCTGTGGCCCATAACCAATTGTTGGGTTTTATCGATTGAAGACAGAGTTTTATACATTAAAAATAAATTTTATTACGTGACCAAGTCTTATGGTTTAAAAACATACAAGAAGTCTGATCAGTTCATGATCCCCAAAACTCTTCACACATTATCTCCTCTTTTATACATTCAGATTTACACAATTTTCCATATTGATGTGCCCCACACGGCACTATAATTGGAGGTTTGAGACCGATTCCAACACAAACTTTAATATGAATGCCTGCGCTGGATTGGATTTTGGGATTTTATGGCGCAAGGTCCAAAAGCGGACAAGCTGCGCCAAACACAAGACAGAATGTGACCCAATAAAAGCATAAAATATTAAAAATTATGGTCGAAAACAAAGATAAGAGTGCAACATGTGGAAGATATTTAATATTGATAAAAGATATGATAAAGCACAAGATTAAAATTTGTCATCAATATATACAGGGTGAGTCTAAATTGTTTTTACAAAATGAGAGGGGTGATAGTACCCATCCAGACGAGCAATAATTACCATGGAACATAGGGTCGCATTCCACTCTGAGAGGCAGAAAAGTGTCAAATTAGAATTTCAACATGAACTTACAACAGTGTTGGGAAAGCGAATGAGCGATACCAAAACAATCTGATTGATTGATAAACTCACAGCAAGTGCTCAAAGTGGCGGCCACGCGTGTCGTTGCACAGCTCACACCGGAGAAGGAATGACTGGCTCTCGAAGATTCCTGGTGGTGTGTTAATTTTGTCTGCGGCAACACCGATTCTCGCTACGAGATCTTAAACCGAGTCCACAGGTACACTAAAGATTTCATGTGCCCCCAGAAGAAAAAGTCCACTGGGTTGAGGTCCGGTGAGGCCAAGCCACAGGTCCGCCACGTCCGATCCATCTTAGGAGATATGCTACGTAGGCAGGTACAACACGATGTCAGAGGCGATGACTTGTTCATGCTCGACGCGTTTCGACTACTCTTTTCTGCCTCTCAGTGGAATGCGACCCTACGTTCCATGGTAATTATTGCTCGTCTGGATGGGTACTATCACCCCTCTTATTTTGTAAAAACAATTTAGACTCACCATGTATTATAATTTCGTAGATAAGTTTTTCTAATGCTGGGGTCCTAGTAGCTTGGTTGGAAAAGCAGCGGAAGGTTGCGAGATCGAAACTAGGTACAGCCAAAGAACGCCGTGTACACTGAGGCTGGTGCACGTTAAATCTGACGTAGCCGCCTCAAATGTCCTCACATTGGTCACTCCTGGAAGTTTGGAGAGTGAGGTGCCAGCTCAGGTGTTGTTCTCATCATCTAACCGTGATTCAAAATTACGAGCCGCTGACCTAGGATCATTCCCTTTGGAATTGATCCCGGATCGTCACATATAGCCCGTTGGGTTGCTCCAGTTGGACGTTAATTTACTACCTACCTATATTGTTTTCAAAATGATAATATTGCAATTTTGGCATTGCTTGAGAATTAGAATAGGGAACTGCGAAGAACTTCAGAACTGTGTTTTCTGACTGTTTCACTTGTAAGCCAACGATATGGAGAGTGAGGAACAATATGCACAAATAGGACACAAATATGCAAATTCAAATGTAACTTATATCAGTAACGCTCGTGTCTAAGTTAATACATCCGTGATTGATATTCATTTCTTAGAAAATTCAAGTGAATTCAATATACTTAGAATTCAAAATACTTAGAATTCTCAACATAGATGGTAACACTTTACGTTACGAATGAAGATAGATTGCCTTTAGCAGTTCCCACAAAGACGATTTGATTTACACTAACAAATGGCAGAGCTCCCCATCCGATAGAAATGCAAATGGTAGAAAATTTCTGGCCATGAAATTAGGTAATTTCAAATGAAAGGCAATTTAAAGGTTTCCTATAATTTGCAGTCACATATATCCGGAAACTTATTTCCAAATTAGAGAAGTTATGACTTTCTAATGTTCTTTAATGATCAAAGAGTGGCATCATGAGTATCAGAATTCAATTTATTCTGAATTAATTAAGGAAACTCGTTCCAACGCTGTTACTCCCAGACGAATCGTTTAACTTTGTTTACATTTTATTCGCAATTCACGTCGTCTGGTGATTTGTCTGAAGGGGAAATAAAGTGAAATGATGTATGAAAATTTAGTGAGGGTATGGTGTAGAGAAGGTAGGTAGGTATTTTAATTAACGTCACACTGGAGCAACACACCGGGCTATTGGTGAAGGTCCGGGATAAATCCCAAAGGGAAAGAACTTAGGACAACACCACGTAATTTTAAACCACAAATTGTAGAGAAGAAAACCTTGCTGTAGTGGGCCAAGGTAGCCCAGTTGGAAGAGTAGCGGACTAGCAACCGGAGGGGTGCGAGTTCGAATCCAACCCAAGACCTTCGTGTTCAAAGGGGGCTGGTGCACGATAAATCTGTCGTGGTCTCAAATGATTTAAGTAGTACCTGTATTGGGGTGACTCAAAAATTCAGTAGGTATGTAATAAGATAGTAGTCTGCTTTGGATTTTGTGTTAACGGTAAGTGAATATTTTTGTATTTATCTGTCAAAAGTTTGTAATGTGTAGTCGGTTTTCTATGTTAAGATTACAAATCGTTGATTTACTATCAAAACCAAGTAAATCCATTTTTGTTTCCGTCGTGTATACGAGGTTGGTGCACGTTCAATGTATCTTGACCTCAAATGTCCTCACGTTGACGTTGTGTGGAAGTTTGGAGAGTGGAGTGCCAGCTCAGTTGACCTCGTCATCTGACCGTAGTTGAAAATAACGTGGTGTTGTCCTCGAATCTTTCTCTCGTCATTTTGAACCGCGGTCAGCTGACGAGGTCTAAACCTAAACTGGCATTCCGCTCTCCAAACTTCCACACCAACGTGAAGACATTTGATGGCACGACACATTTAACGTGCTCCAGCTCCAATGCACACGACGGTCTTTGATTGGACCTAGTTTCGAACTCGCAATCCCCCATGCTACTCTTCCAACTGGGCCACCACCGTGCACCTTATGAGAATGATTCTCAGGGAACTAACCAGACGGTCTGCAAAACTTTTATTTCTCCAATTCAAATGTTCTCGCGTGATAAATATCGAGGTTACCTTAAAAAGCAGTTTATCGTCGTTTTGGCCGCGTTTGGTGTTTAATCCAATTGGCGGTGACAAATCAACTACTATACATCACTTCGGAATTCATTCTTCTGTAGGTATTTTAATAAACATCACACTACAGCAACACAACGGGCTATTGGCGACGGTCCGGGATCACACCCGAAGGAAAAGATCCAAGGACAACACGAAATTTTGAACCAGTCAGATGACGAGGTAACACTTGAGCTGGCACCCCACTCTCCCAACTTTCACACAACGCCACCGCGAGGACATTTGAGGCCACGACAGATTTCACTCGCACAGGTCCCCTTTGCACACGGTGGTTCAAAATTACGTGGTGTTGTCCTCGGATCTTTCCCTTTGGGATTGATCCCGGACCGTCACCAATAGCCCATTGTGTTGCTCCAGTGTGACGTTAATTGAAATACCCCCCCTTTGTATACGACGGTCTTTTCTGGACTGGAACTCGCACCCCCCGATTGTTAATCCGGGCTACCGCGGCCCATATCACTTCGGGGGGGGGTATTTCAATTAACGTCACACTGGAGCAACACAACGGGTTATTGATGAAGGTCCGGGATCAATCCCAAAGTCATAACACTTTGGAATTCATTCTCTTCGGAATTTTAACCGAAGTCTTGACATAGCATTCGTAAAACAAGCCAAGTGAGACGTCACGTTCTATAAACATTCAGGTGACACGTATCACCGCAGAAACACTACCGCCACCTACATTTAACTTAACTGACAATGCCTCTCAATTCTCTCATTTAGAATCTCGTAATCAAATCTTTCCACTGCAAGGGCATTCATAAAAAACGGAGACCAACAACAAAAGCGCGGAGGAATGAAAAAAAAGAGGAAAGAAATGTAAAGCCATCCCGACAGTTTAGACATCATTCGTCTCTCCCAGTTCAGTTAAATGAAAGGGAAACGAGAAAAGAAAGTTTCCGATCAATGATTCAGCGATACTCGCTTCGGTTTCAATCTCTAATGATGGGATGCGTGCGTCGAACCGGAAAACTGGCGGGCGAAACAAAAAGTCGTCACTTAGCTACGGACATCAAATCTCTACAAACAAAAGGGGAACTGGAGAGGTCAGTAAGCGGAACAGCCTTCCACGGTGATTGCTTTAACGATCCTGGATGTTTTTCAAAGCTTGATTTTTAAGTGAAAACAGATACGAACATTGTATTGATGTTTTGCATTATAGGTAACGATAGCGTGCTTTCAAGTGTATAGAAAAGTGAAGTTCTTCGTAGCAGGAGTTAGTTTTATTCTAGTTTGGGGGCCTCGGTAGCCCGGTTGGAAGAGTAAAAAGGGGGGCTGGTGCTCGTTAAATCTGTCGTGGCCTCAAATGTCCTCACGTTGAGGTGGTGTGGAAGTTCGAGGAGTTGGGTGCCAGCTCAGGTGTGACCTCGTCACCTGACCGTGATTCAAAATTACGTGGTGTTGTCCTCGGATCTTTCCATTCGCGTTTGAATCCGGACCGTCGCCAATGGCCCATTGTGTTGCTAAAGTGCGACGTTCATTAAAATACGTACCTACCTACCTCTTCTAGTTTGGTTCCATTTTTTGAATGCTAATGGTAGGTTGAATTTCCGTCCCACTCGAGCAACACAGCGGTCCATTGGAGACGTTCCGGGAACAACCCCGAAGGGAGTGATCCGAGAACACCTCGTCATTTGAACCACGGTCAGATGACGAGATCAAAACCTGAGCTGTCACCTCACTCTCCAAACTACACCGACGTGAGGACATTTGATTTAACGTGCACCAGCGCCCATGTATTATATGATCTTTGGTTAGTTCGTGTTTCGTACGCGTTAAGTGGAAAACGATATGAACAACATTATATAGATATTTTTCATTCAATAGCGTGCCTTCAAGTGCATAGAGGGCCGCGGTAGTCCTGTTGGAAGAGTAGCGGATTAGCAACTGGAGGGTTACGAGTTCGAACCTCGATCCAATCAAAGATCGCCGTGTCCGTGGGGGCTGGTGCACGTTTAATCTGTCGTGGCCTCAAACGTCCTCATATTGGCATGGTCTGGAAGATAGGACAGCGGAGTTCCAGCTCAGGTGTTGACCTTGTTATCTGACCGCGATTCAAAATGACGAGGAGTTGTCCTCGAGTCTTTCCCTTCGGGATTGATCTCGGTACGCCACCTATGGCCCCATTGTGTTACCCCTGTGCGATATTAATTCAACTACAGGGTGTCCAACAAAGGACTCCCTGATTTAAAAATTAAATAAGTCGGAAACGGAGATCGATAGAAGAATGAAACACAAGTGGTACGTTTATTTTGAAAGCCGTAAAAATCTGATACAGCAGTTTCAAAATTAGTTATAAATGTTGCCGAAAGGTGGCGCTGTACGCTGTAGTCCCAGTACGGAGTCCGAGAAATGGGTTATAAATTGTCCTTTGCGAGGCAGTCGTTGCAATCACATCACAATCGATTCCAAATGTGCACCTTTCGAAGTACAGAGACGGCGCAAACGAAGAACGAAATTTTCAGTCACCCTCTGTAGTGTGTCAACCGAAATGGACGCGCATGCCTCACAGATCAACTCTTCAAGCTCTTCCAGTGTTGTAGGATTGTTCCGGAAAACAGTGTCCTTCAATGTGCCCTACAAAAAGTAGTCGCAGGAGGCAACATTTGTAGCTAATTTTAAAACTTCTCTCAGATTTTTACGGCTTTCAAAATAAACATAGCACTTATGTCATTCTATGAATCTCCGTTTCCGAGTTATTTAATTTTTAAATCAGGGAGTCTGGGACACCCTGTATCTACCTACCTCAAGTGCAGATAACTGATGTCCTTCGTACCAGGAGTTGGTGTTTAATCTAGTTTAATTTATTTTTAAATGCAAATGAAAAGAATTTACTGAGAAAAAAATAATAAAGTAAATCAAATTTGGTCACCTTTTGTGAAAAACTTAGAGTGGGAGGTTCCAATATTATTGATACTGTTATTGGTGTCACGATTTAGTTCCAGTCAATGAATGAGTGATGATAACTAAACCCTCTTTAGACTAATAACCCCCTTGCTAATAACCTCTTTAACCCGCTTGCTTCTAATTTAGTATTTATATATGTGGTGCCCAGACTGCCACTAGAGGGCACCTCCGCGCTGATGTCATCTCCGACCACTGCGCAGCCATTCCGCGCATTGGAGGAACGCAGTCAAAAAGCGACACAGAAGGAAGACGACGAAGCTACAAGACGGACGTAGCGTTAGACTGTGCAATGTTGACGGGCGACGAGCGCCGATGGAGTTTATGATGTCTGTGCTGTGCACTTAACTTTAATTGTCTAAACCAAATTCAGGATCAGATTTACTGTACGGTCACCCTTGGCGCGATTTTTTCCACATTGGCGATAAATTTTTTATATGGCAACCCCCATCCGACCCGACAAGGAATTGCAGCAACCCTATTGGACCTTGGAAAAGGTTGGTTTTTCGGAAGGAAAGAGCGCTTCTTTTTTTTTAACGAACGCATTTTTTTTAACAAAATATCGATGTTTTGCGTTCTATGATTGGTTACCGTTTTAAAATTTGAATTCTTTTTGTGTTAGTTGATGTCTTAGCTTTTTAGAAGGATTGTAATTGGTTACCGCTTAACCGGATCGCAACGGAATATATTAGCAAAACAGGAGAGCTTGAAGGTGATTGATTTATTATTGCCCTATTCAAAAGGTTGTTCGCGTAGGAAAGTCCGCGTTTTTTTTAAGAACATCCACAGGATTAATTAGACCGTTATTTTTTTTACTTATTTGTGCATTCCTCATTTATTATTGCCCTATACAAAAGGTTGTTCGCGTAGGAAAGTCCGCGGTTTTTTTTAAGAACATCCTGGATTTGGACGCCATCTTGATGGCGACAAAAATTGCTTGGCTACAAACATGTCTCGGATTCTACATCTTTACCCATTTTTCACTACGCTGTTTTCTTTAGATCTAGCTCGTGCAAGAAGTCGCCATTTTGGCGAGATTTTGAAAAGGTCGCCAAGGGTGACCGTACAGTAAATTTTTACCCAAATTCATTGTAAATATTCATAAATCTCATTAAATTTAGTTATTCTTTAAAACTTTCGTAATGTTGCCAATCGCCCACAAACCAGCACCCCCCACATCTCAGAAGTGGGATAGACGCCTAGTAAGATTCCAGACAGTATTTTCGAAAGGATATTAAAAAAAAACCGAACTATGTTCTCCAGTCTCCAAGCTGCTCCTTGTTGCCAAGCATCTTAAAGGTACGTGAACATTCCATAATACAAGATGATATTGAATGATATTAAAGAAGTCAGCGTTGCATTGAAAAATTGCAAGACAGACAAAATAAAAATTTTGCATAGATTCATTTTCGAAAATGACGGCAATCGATCGAATAGAAGACACGTTAAAAAATTTTCTGGCTTTAATTTCGGAACGGATAGTGAAGAATTTGATGAGAAATTAAAAAATAAAGAAGATAGCTTTTCTCTAAACGAATTGATTGCAATATCTAGTTTGCTAAGCATTTCTTTCGAAGGCACGAAAACGGAACTAGCAAAAAGAATTCTATCTATGTTATGTAACCTTGAAAGCTTCGTCGAGAACGAACGCGCCGATCTGTCTGAATCCGAATCAGAAGAAGACATACGCAAAACAAACGATTTTTCAATGCAGTGCAATGAATGTGATGTTGAAAGTGTTACTCATAACTCTCAGTGTGATTATATGCATAGTAGTAGAAATAAGATTGATGGTAATGATTTTTCTATGCAATGTGGTGAATATGATTTTAAAAGTAATACTCATGTTTCTCAGTGTGATGATGTATATACAAGTAGAAATAAGAATAATAGTAATTATGCTATTCAAAATGTCAGTATAAATTACTCTGATATCGAAAGTACCCTTACTAAGTTCAATGCAGAACCGCACGAAAATGTTTTTCATTGGATCGAACATTTCGAGAATATTTCTCAGTTGTTTTGTTTGTCAGATTTACAAAAATTTATTTTTGGCAAGAGATCGCTTAGTGGTAACGCTGCTTTGTTTGTTAGAACAGAACCAGAATTAAATTCATGGTCAAAATTGAAACAGGCCTTGATCGACGAATTCTCTTTTGAGATAAACTCTGCTAATTTACATGAACTTTTGAGTAAAAGGAAAATGAGGGATTCTGAATCCACTCAGGAATATTTTTTTAAGATGAAAGAATTGTGCAGTTGCGGAAAAATCGATGACGCTGCTTTGATGCACTATGTGATTAAAGGAATAAATGACAAACAGGAAAACAAAACTATTCTGTACGGTTGTAAAAATGTGTTTGAGTTTAAGGAAAAACTGAAAGTATGAAATAATGAAAGCTGATTCTGCATATGGTAAAAGTGCTTTCGACAGAAAAAATTTCGATAGAAGGAATTTCGATAGGATTAATTATGATAATAAGAATTTTGATAGAATGAAAACCAAACATGATGATCACGGTAAAATTAACTCTTTTGATAGAACAAAAAATGAGTACAGTAATAGATTTAATTCTAAAAACGAAACTGTAAACAGAGATAGAGTCAAGTTTGATAGAATGAAATACAATGGTTCAGAAAATCGTAACAATAAGATATGTTTTAATTGTGGATCAAAAGATCATATTTCTAGATTTTGTATTCATAAAGATAAGGGACTTAAATGTTTTCGATGCGGCACGTTTGGTCACAAGGCTTCGGAATGCGGAATGAATTCGAAACCAGAAGTAGCCATGTTTGATGTTGGCGTAGAATCGAAAGTAAGGAAAATGGTAATGATTAATGGTTTAAGTGTTAATTCATTGATAGATACTGGAAGTCAAGCTACTTTGATTCGTAAATCTGTTTTTGACAAATTAAATGTTAAGGAATTATGCCCGTTGAATTCCACTTTGACTGGTTTTGGAAAATGCCGTGTAAAACCGTTAGGCTATTTTAAAGGAAACATTCAAATAGATAATTTTGAGGGAGATGCAGATATATGCGTAGTAGGAAACGATGTTATGACTTATGACGCTATTATAGGACTAAATGTGTTAATGTTGGGTGAAACACTAATTAATGAAAACGGAATTACTCTGAAAAATAAATCCCAGTGTGTTGAGAAAATAAATACTTTGTCTATTTTACCAATTGATTTGTCAACTGAAGACGATGTTGATGTAAATATTGAACCTGACGTTCCAAATATCTTAAAAGATAAGGTACAACAGTTAGTTTTGAATTATGAACCACACAAAACAAAAACAACAAATGTTGAATTAAATATTTTGGTAAAAAATAATGAACCCGTATCTCATCAGCCACGTAGGTTACCATTTTCAGAGAAAAAGATCGTCGAGACTCAAGTTACTGAATGGTTAGATCAAGGGATAGTAGAACCAAGTTCTTCAGAATATTATAGCCCCGTTGTAATTGTAAAGAAAAAGGATGGAACCCCTCATGTGTGCATAGACTATAGAAGATTAAAAAAAGTGAAAATAAAGGGTCTGGACAAGTTCAAAGAAATTATCGAAGTTGAATTTCAAGCAAGTTTTGAAACGCAAAGAGAACAACTCAGGAAGCATGCAAATCAACAAATTTTTAAAATTCAAGAAAATAAGAAGACGTACAATTTAAGAAGAAAGGAACCAAAACCTTATGCAGTTAATGATTTTGTTGCCATCAAGAGAACTCAGTTTGGTCCGCACTTGAAGCTAAAACCAAAGTACCTTGGACCCTATAGAATCACCAGAATTAAAGGAGGAAATACATACGACGTTGTAAAAGAGGGATGTCATGAAGGACCCAACCTCACTACAACATGCGCTGAATTTCTTAAACCGTGGAATTGGATTTAAGGGTTTGCTAAGACGTTGAAAGAAGTTAAAGACGAAGAAGAAGTTAAAGACGAAGAAGAAGTTAAAGACAAAGAAGAAAGAAGTTAAAGACGAAGAAGAAAGAAGTTAAAGACGAAGAAGAAAGACGTTAAAGACGAAAGAAATTTGAAGACGTTGAAAGAAGAAAGACGTTAAAGACGAAAGAAATTTGAAGACGTTGAAAGAAGTTAAAGACGAAAGACGTTGAAAGAAGTTAAAGACGAAAGAAGTTTGAAGAAGACGTTTGAAGAAAGACTAGAAACGACGTTTAAAGACGACAAATGAAGCTAGAAGACGATTTGGCTCATTTAATCATTTCCAGAGCTGAAGGACGATTCAGAGCTCTATAACCTAGATACATTTGCTTTACAGAGACTGACAGATTTTGGAACTTTGCTTCTGCTTTTGCCTTTTTTTGTATATTTTCAGAAACGCCTGGTGGACCAGTCGAACCCAGGATGGCCGATCTGTGGTGCCCAGACTGCCACTAGAGGGCACCTCCGCGCTGATGTCATCTCCGACCACTGCGCAGCCATTCCGCGCATTGGAGGAACGCAGTCAAAAAGCGACACAGAAGGAAGACGACGAAGCTACAAGACGGACGTAGCGTTAGACTGTGCAATGTTGACGGGCGCCGAGCGCCGATGGAGTTTATGATGTCTGTGCTGTGCACTTAACTTTAATTGTCTAAACCAAATTCATTGTAAATATTCATAAATCTCATTAAATTTAGTTATTCTTTAAAACTTTCGTAATGTTGCCAATCGCCCACAAACCAGCACCCCCCACATATATTTGTTCATAAAAATTCGCCCTTCAACCATCATCCACTCAACATCTTGTCATTCAATCTTGTCAGTCTTGT
Organism: Meta bourneti; assembly: GCA_933210815.1. Lineage (NCBI taxonomy): Eukaryota > Metazoa > Arthropoda > Arachnida > Araneae > Tetragnathidae > Meta > Meta bourneti. Next base: position 18,064,703 of record OW119928.1, on the reverse strand, counting down.
CAATAGTTGATCGTCTTGCCAGTCAGTAAATGACAAGATGATGGTAGAATATATATTTTTAATTTTAAAGTAGCACGTGAAACACATTTAGAGTAAACACTCAGCACAAAAACATGGGTAGGTAGGCATGGAAAGTATTTTAATTAACGTCGCTCGCACTGGAGAAACACAACGGGTTATTGGCGAATGTCCGGGATCAAACCCGACAGGATAGAGACGAGGACAACACCACGTAATCTTGATCCACGGTCAGATGACTAGAACAACACCTGAGTTGGCACCCCACTCTCCAAACTTCCACACCACGCCAACGTGAGGACATTTGAGGCCACGACACATCTAACGTGCACCAACCCCAGTATACACAACGGTCTTCGAACTCGCAAACCTTCGGTCGCTTATCCGTTACTCTTCCAACCGGGCTACCGTAGCCCTCACAAAAACAAGGACCAGATGGACAAAACGGGGTAAAAAGAAATAGAAGTAAAAAAATAATAAATAAGCGGAAATTCAGTCTGAGGCTTTGAAGTAGACCTCTTGCCTAACAATATCCCTGAAAAACCTCCCAACAACTTTGGGCACACCCTAAAATGGGTGGAGTCTCTTTTGTCAGTACCTCCATACAGAACTCAATTTAGACTTTTAAGAATTTTTTAGTCTATCCAGGGTGATTGGCTAGGCAGTCCAGTCTCATATTTGAAGGCAGCAACAGCATCTCGACGAGGAGTAGCCACAATTTTAACATGCATCCTTCCAAGCTTTATCTTTGGTTTCTTCTGCCTGCCTAGCTAGGAAATTTTTCTTCATTGTGTTTTATAATTCGCGTAATAGATGAATAAATAATTGCTCTTTGAGAAAGTTGCAAATTATTTGTCCCTTATTTTGCCAATATATCAGCCATCTCATTTCCGCATATATCACAATATCGTATATACGGAATCGGTAGAATATGGGTGGGGCGAATTTTTATGAATGTCTATTTCTATCAAATCATATACTGTGCATCTGTCGAAGTTGCTTGAATTCGCATTGGTATGAGGGACTTTCAGAGTGTAAACAAATAAACCAGACGGGTAGATAGTTCAATTTACGTCGCACTGGGGCAACACAACGGGCTCTTCGCGACGCAAACTGACGAAAAGTGAAGATCCGCTACCCAAATGCTCTATCGTGATAAATATAGGAATTACCTTGAAATGTAGTTTATTGCTCTTTTGGTAATGTTTAGCATTTAATGTTGACCAATAAACTCATACGTACATCAATTCGGAATTCATTCTTTGGAATTTTTATTGGCGAAGTGTTGAAATCGTATTCGATAAACTAGCCTAGTGATATCAAGTTAACCCTCCAAGTGGTTTTGACGAGATATCTCGTCCATCAAGATCTGACCAATTTTGATAAATACGAGTTACATCGTCATCAAGATATTGACGATTTTTTGATGATGACAAGATCAAGGTCTGGTCAGTTTCCTGCTAATGACGAGATATGTCGTCCATCAAGATCTGTTAATATTTTTGTTAATGACGAGATACCTCGTCAAGACAATCACCAGGTCAATCACCAAGAAGGCTAATTATAAAATACGTATAGCAGAATAACTACCTCCACCTATATTTAGCTGGACAGAAAATGCCTCGCTTAAATCGAATCTGCAGTAGAATATAAGTTTAGAACAGAACAGATTGAGATTTCTCAAAAGACTTCGTGATGGCTTTAGTGTCCATGTCCATGAGATTACGAAACTTTGTACTTAAGATCAAAAGTCATAAATTTATCACTTATTGGCGTGATTCGCAGTTGATATCTTGATAAAACAGATCTTGGAATAACAAAATCAAAACTCAAAAGTTATTATATTTTTCAAAAACAATCCAATGTTGTGTGACACCGAATTTCTTAATCATTGGGTCGTCGACCTCTGGAGAAGACTCATGAAAACATATCCTCTTATCTGTCATAAATGGAGAAAGAGGATTGCCGATAATCGATAAGATATCAAGGCTAACAAAAGGTAGAAGGCTGGTAAACAAGTCGAAGGGAATCTTTCTTTTACAGAATAAAAATCACAAAGAAAACTTCGTAAGGGATCCCCTGAAGAACACAGTAGCACCTTGTTATCTAAATGTTATGTTTCAAGTTGGAGATTACAAAAGAAACTCATTGTAACATCTCATCAGAGTTTGGGTATTACTTCGAAAATTAAAGGACTGAATTGTCAAAGTTAAGAAAAAGTAGAGAGTGAAGCTTTGCTTTACGAATAGAATTTGCGAAGAATAGAATTTGTGTGGTTTTAGTTGTGAAAAAGATTTGGTAAAACTTTTTGCTATACATTTTTCATTGAAGCTTTCATGATCTGTCACTGAAAGTACACTTAACCGTTAAATAAGGGCTATTTAGACCAGTACCTATGGTTTAAAGTTATGCTTTAATTTCAGAATATAATTGAAACAATTTACGTGAACAAAATGTAATTTACTTTATTCATTGAAATTTTGATTTAATTTAATGCTTTGAGGTAGGTAATTAATTAACGTCACACTGGAGCAACACAATGGGGTTTCGGCGACGGGATCAATCCCATGATTAGATGACCGAGAAGAGCACTTGATTTGGCACTCCAAATCTCCACACCACTCCAACATGAGGATTTGAGGCTACGACAGACAGATTTAACGTGCACCATCCCCCGTGCACACGACGGTCTTTGGCTGAATCGAGTTTCGAACTCGCAACTCTCCAGTTGCTAAACAGTTTCTCTTCCAACTGGGCTACAGTGGCCCTTTAATGTTATGAAATTTGCCTTTTAGGAACCAGCGGGATCTTTAGTGGGGACATCTATTGATTGAAAAGTTTGGAGTTATAAAAAGGGCTACTAACCCTCAAAGTGGTTTCGACGAGATATCTCGTCCATGAAGATCTGACCAATTTTGCTGATGATGCGATATTTCGTCATCGATATTACCGATTTTTTCTCATCTAGATCTGATAATTTTTTTATAATGACGAGATACCTCGTCCATCAAGATCCGGCCAGCTTAGCTAATAACAAGGCACCTCGTCGGGACAACCACCAGGAGGGTTAACACAGAATTTAAAATTTAACCCTCTGAGAGACGAGGTTTTCCAGTAGTGTAGTATTGCTTTTCCCCCACAGCACACATTGACTAAATAACCACATCAATTGGCTGAAGGAATCTTAGGAAAGATTCTGTTGGTAAGTACGGTCAAAACTGGTTTGGTGTCACGTAGGGAAGACAGCATGTTGCAGAACGAATATATGCGTGTGAGCATAGGATTAACAACACAGAAAGGAACATCCGTATTTAATTCACACAAGAAATATTTTCACTTTTAAGTTCAAATTTTGATGTAGAGAATTTAGCTGTATTGAAATTGATAGAAAGTAAAGTTATATAAGTGGTAAAATGAGTTTATTTTAATGCCATAATCTGCAACTATTATTTTTATCTAACCCACAGTTAGGCTTTGACTATGTTGGATGATGCTCTCAATATCTTTCGCCAGTCTTTAGAACGGTGATTTAGTTTTTCCCAAAACAAGTTTACAATGCAATTGGACAGTATGATGTGATGTATAAAACGAACAATACTATTAGACTTTTGCCTGCTTTTTGGGGCTGATATCCCTGTTGGAAAAGTTACGGATTAGCAACCGGAGGGTTGAGACTTTGAATCCACCCTAAGACCGTCGTGTACAAAGGGGCTGCTGCACGTTAAATATGTCGTGGCCTTAAATTTCCTCACGTTGGCGTGGTATGGAAGTTTGGAGAGTGGGGGTGCCAGCTCAGGTGTGACCTCGTCATCTGATCGTAGTTCAAAATTACGTGGTGTCATCCTCGGATCTTTCCCTTGAAGTTTTATCCCAGACCGTCGCCAATAACCCGTTGTGCTGCTCCAGTGCGACGTTAATTATAGAGCTACCTACCTGCCTTTTTGCATGTTTGTTTTCAGCGAAAATTTCTCATTTGGAAATATTGTGATATCTCATGAACAAAACTTTTTTACTTATATTGGATGTTATTAACACTTTGTTTCGACGAGATATCTCGTCCATCAAGATCTAACCAATTTTGATAATGACGATATATCTTGTCACCAAAATTGGTGATTGAATGCCAAATGTCGAAACTATTGCCGTTTTATGATGACGAGATTAAAATGAGATTAGTTTTTCTAATGACGAGATATCCCGTCATTAAAATTAGGTTAATTTTTCTAATGACGAGATATCTCGTCCATAAAGATCTGGTCAGTTTTGCTAATGACGAGATATCTCGTCGAGGCAACCACCAGGATTGTTAAATAGCGATACTTAAAGTTGTAGTATTTACTTATTTTTGACATTAGAACACATTTTACTTTTACATTTTTTTCTATCATGTTAAAAAAATAATTTTTAATACCGCCTTTTTCGTTGAGTAATTATGATATTTGCTCTTAGAATATCTTTGTTTTCTGTTTGAATTTAAAATTCTGTAATAGCAATTTAGCAGTAATAGCATTTTTATGTTTTAAGAGATTTCAAAACATTTACCCATAAATTGTTATGGTTTTAGAGTGGCGAACATTTAAGTTTATATGCAATTGTAAAAGCAGTAAATATACCTAATCTCTTTATAATCACATTATATCAGTGCTTACGGAGAGACGGCAAAAATGGGAAATGTAATTACTTTAAACATTTTCAAAATCACAGCACTTTTTCGAAATGTGGTCAAGAAATTATTTTTATGATAGAGATATAAAAGTGAATAGGTCTGAAAAAGCAAGTACTTTGTAGTATTGCCCGTTGAAGTGTTGAATATTTAATTGAATTATTTAAAGCAAGTTTTGTATTCTCGGTTTTCGATTGTGAACAAAATTATTTTAATAACGAAAATTTTTCTTTAATTTCATATTTTATTCCCTTAACTTCAATGCAAATGTAGATTCAGCACAAAAATAATGATAACAGTTTACTTTCATTAAGAAAAAAATTATCCCTTCTCATCAGCAAAATCATTATTCTGATTTCCAAATTTTAGTTCTGCCATTCCAGTTTTGTGTGAGAAAAGTGCTATTTTGACACGTACTACTATAACATAAGAAATAACAAGTAAACATTTTAAGTTTTTATGAAATCAAGCCTGATTATTTATTTGTAAATATTATCCAGTGAGCCGTGACCAAGTGTCCTATTGACGAGTATTTAGGCAAAAACATAATATATCTTTATTAAAGAAGATACTGATTTTTGGAATTATGTTTTGGAAATTATTGAATAAGGTGCATTGCAAAACCGAGTGCATGTCATGTTTTTAAGGACTACACATTTAGTAGAAGCTATAATTTATCATGTCTGAAAAAAGTCTAAAATATGTTGTACATCTTTCAATATGCATTTTCAAACAAATCTCTTAAAACAGTGTCATCATTCATCTCCTGAATCTGATACTTATTAATAACCCTTTTGTATATCAAGTTATGAAACTAAGTGGGCCGCGGTGGCCCGGTTGGAAGAGTAACGGATTAGCAACCGGAGGGTTGCGAATTCGAATCCAGCCAAACACCGTCGTGTAGAAAGGGGGCTGGTACACGTTAAATCTGTCGTGGCCCCAAATGTCCCCACGTTGGCGTGCTGTGGAAGTTTGGAGAGTGGGGTGCCATCTCAGGTGTGACCTCGTCATATGACCGTGGTTCAAAATTACGTGGTGTTGTCCTCGGTCTTTGCCTTAGGACCGTCACCAATAGCCCATTGTGTTGCTGCAGTGTGACGCTAATTAAAATACCTACCTTTGAAACTAATGCATATCGTGGAGGTAAATTTTAAATACAGATGCGTGGTAGGTAGTTGAATATACGTCGCAATGGAGCAATACAACGGGCTATTGGTGACAGTCCGGCATCCATTCGGAAGGTAAAGATCCGATGACAACCGACATTTTGAATCATGGTCGGATGACGAGGTTAACACCTGAGCTGGAACCTATTCTCTAAACTTCCACTCCACCCCGACATGAGGCCATTTGAGGCCACGACAGATTTAACATGCACCAGCCCCCAGGCTGCCGCGACCCTTCAAGCAGATGTTTGTAACCCAGACTACATTTGCTTTGATTTTCAGTACGTAATGCCTTCCCAAAGGCTTTTCTTCACTTGCTTTTATTTCTGACCGGATTCTCCATGCCCAATCTATGCACATGAAAGCTAAATGTAGATTCTGGTAGTGATTTAGGGAAGAACCATAGATGTGAAATATAAGTAGACTGAACATTGCTATTGTGATCAGCCTCAAAAATTGTGACCAGCAAGTCGACTAGTAGCCAAGTGACTGCTCTGTGAAAAATTGACTTGGTTGGCCGATTTGGCATCTTATCGCCTCGTTTAATGATATAACATCTTATGGCAGGGTAGATGTGTGAATGCGCATTTCTATAGAACGGGGACAAGGACAATAATGATGATATCGCCAAAATCTACTGTGTCGGGGGATCACAATCAGATGAGGAATCAATTGGATAGTCGTCTTTTCCTGTCCTGTGGACCAATCAGATGAATGTGCGTTTCCACCCAGCAGAGGAAAGTAGGTCATGGGTCATGTTACTACTAGTTTTTGTCACATGATCATGGGCACATAAAAGAGTTAACATAGTTCACATCACTATGCTTGTATCTATGCTTGTATCTGAAGATTACGTTTATTGCTCTATAGCAATTTTTTGCCTAACGAGAGCTAATTGGACCGGGACCTACGGGCTTAAAGTGCATTCCGAACCACTACGAACATCCATGCTACGACTAGGATTCGAACCCTAGAACCAAGTTGAACCAAGGGTCAGAGCGCTAACCACTTTGCTAACATCTTATGACTTGGTAGGTGTGTAAATGCCCATTTCTATAGAGTGGCGAAATAGGCAGTCTACTACTACAATGGACCAATAAAATGATGAATCAATGGATAGGCATATACTCCCATCCTTTGGACCAATTATATGAATATTAGGTTCCACATGGCAGACAAAAATAGTCTAAGGGCCACGTTACTACTAGGTTTGGTCAGATGTTGCTGGACACAAAAGAAAAGGATAGCTTTGCTCACTCTACTTTCGTATTCCTCTATGGGTGCTTAGTGTACTACTCCGGAAGTGACGTCAATTGGCTATATTTTAAGGTAACTTCTTTATCTACCGAGTGAGAGTATTGGAGGAGGTAAACCCTCGTTTCCTGTGGCTTGTTTGTACACTGAAAATCCCTCTCATGAAGCTTATGGTCAGTTGGAGTTTTGTGTCGCAAGGGACATATTTGACCCTGCTTCTTCAAACTCAAGACAGTCGACGTCCAGTAATTGACATGCACACACAAGGAAAGTTTTGCTAACAAAGAGAGGAATCGAACCTATGCCAGATATAACTCTCAGGTTTCTAGCGCAATATACAAACCTACTAAGGTAAGACAGATTCCATAGAGAATATATAACTTAAAGAACATTTTTAAGAACATAGAATATACAGTTTCTAAATTAATGTCAAGATACACACACGAATTAAGTTATACTAACAATAATTGGAATTAATGATTTGGTAGGTAGGTATTTCAAATAACGTCACACTGGAGCAACACAACGGGCTATTGTCAACGGACCGGGATCGAACCCCAAGGGTAAGATCCGATGATAACACCTCGTTATTTTGAACCACGGGCAGATGACGAGGTAGGACCTGAGCTGGCACCTCACTCCAAACTTCCACACCCCGCCAACATGAGGACATTTGAGGCCCCGACTGATTTAACGTGCACCAGCCCCCTTTGTACAAGACGGTCTTTGGTGGGATTCGAACTCGCAACCATCCGGTTTCTAATCCGTTACTCTTCCAACCGGGCTCATTAATGATTTGGAGAACACGGTGCCAGTTAAAGTGTTCTTGTCATCTGACTGGTTCAAATTTTCGAGATGTCCTTGGATCTTTGCCTTCGGGATTGATCCCGGACTGTCGCCAATAGCTCGTTGTGTTGCTCCAGTGAGACGTTAATTAACTACCTACCTCATTGGAATTAATGACGCATTAGTCAAAACAATTCTAGTGTTAATAGACAAATAGAACTTTTGAAATTCGAAAATATGGTAGTTTAAGGTATTTTAATTATAGAAACAAGTTTCCTTTTTAAAAACCATGTTTATACAAATGTCTTTGATTTTGTATGAGAAGCATTTTCTGTCAAGCTAAATAAAGTTGGAGGTAGTTGTTTCTGCTGCGATACGTGTTTCCAGTACATATTCTAGACATGACTTCAGCCGGCTTGTACGAATACGATTTTAGCACTTCGCCAATAAAAATTCCAAAGAATGGATTCAGTAGATTAGTGAACACCAATTAGATTAAACGCCAAGCCAAACGTTGCCAAAACAGTGACAAACTACATTTTAAGGTAAACTCGATATGAATGATGCGAGAGTAATTGGACGGCAGAAATGAAATCTTCAGACCGTCTGGTTTTTTTGTTTACACTGAAAATTCATCCAATTAAATTTGTAAATTCGTATCTTTGTAAAAAAATCGAAGTAATGTGTACAATTAAATATCGAATATTTATTTAATAAACATCGGAATGTGATTAAATAATCGAAAGTGACAAAACTGTAAGAATAAATAAATGTCCTGATTGGCTGTAAGAAAGATGGAGCGTCAGAATAAATAAGCAATCAGGCATGAAAAGCAGCCAATAAATATTTATTGTAAAAATATCGACAAATTGTGATAATACGGAGATCCGTTTCATATTTCCTGCATATTTTACCATATTTGGGGGTAAATCTCGACTCCTAGCATTTCATTTAAAATTCTTTTTATAACAGCGGAACTTCAAGCAGCCGATATACGTAAAGATTGAGCTTGGAACTCTTTAATGTAACAGATCAGAGTTACGAAGAAACTTTTCAGTATTTTTGTGAGATATTCTAATTTTTTATATTTCATGAAAAAGTTTCGTTATAGGCTATAAGAACCTACAGCAGAAACGACAATTTTCTGATAATCTAATTTCTTCAGGCAAATGCATTTCAGATGATTGGGGAATCAACTTATTTTCAATAAAGTATGTTTCAAGAAAGCTTGATCGTATAAATATTGATTCCTTATCACGAAGTTTGACTTCTATTACATAACACAGGGCTGCGGTAGCCTAGTTGGTAGAGTAGCAACCGAAGCAAAGTGGTTGCGTGTTCAAAACTAAGTCCAACCAAAGATCGTCTTGAACACGGGGGATGGTACACGTTAAATCTGTCGTGGCCTCAAATGTCCTCACGTTGGCGTGGTGTGGAAGTTTGGAGAGTGGGGTGACAGCTCAGGTATTAACCTCGTCACCTGACCGTAGTTCAAAATTGTGTTGTGTTGTCCTCGGATCTTTCCCTTGGGAATTTATCCCAGACGGTTGTGTTGTTCCAGTGCGAGGTTAATTAACAACCTATCTACCTATTGCATAACAAAATATTTACCAAAAAATTTTAGTTTGAAACAAAGATGCCAGTTAAACTCTTCAATCAAAATTTGACATAGACCAGAAAAGAAATTTTAAATGATAATAATAGTGATAACTTATATATATATATATATATACATATTTGTCATATTCAAAATTTAAAATCAATTGTACCTAAATTCCAATTTCGACATTGATAAATTTTACGTATAAAATGTATCTATACCTGTGGATTACAATTAAAACAAGAGCTGTAATTGTTATTTTTTAAATTTATATTTTCGGACGATACGAGATTCAAAAAGTTGTTCGTATGTGGATTAAAAAATATTTAGCTTACCTAAGTTTATTGTTATGGAAGTTTTATAGAAGTGATCTTGTAAGAAATGATCCTTCATTTTCCTTCTCATCAACGTAAGACAGTTTATAGAAGAATATTTCAAAATAACTAATTGCTTATAAAAATCAAATCTTATGAGTTTCAATTCGTACACAAATAAAATGTTTAAATTCTGCTTTCTTTTTTATCCAAATCTATAGGTTGGTAGCAAAGTGGTTAGCGCTCTGACCCTTGGATCAACTTGGTCCTAGGATTCGAATCCTAGTCGTAGCATGGATGTTCGTTGTGGTTCGGAATGCACTTTAAGTCGTAGTTCCCGGTATAATTAGCCCTCGTTTTGCAAAAAATTGCTATAAAGCAATAAACTTAACTTAATCTTCAGATACAAGCATAGAGGAGATATAAGTGATGTGAGCTGTTAACCTTTTTATGTGCCCATGATTATGTGACAAAAACTAGTACTAACATGACCCGTGACCTACTTTCCTCTGCTGGGTGGAAACGCATATTCATCTGATTGGTCCACAGGACGGAAAAAGGCGCCCATCCATTGATTCCTCATCTGATTGGTCTCCCGACACACAGTAGATTTTGGCGATATCATCATTATTGTCCCCATCCTATAGAAATGCGCATTTACACACATTTACCCTGCCATAAGATGTTATATCACCAAATGAGACGATAAGGTGCCAAATCGGTCAACCAAGTCAATTTTCAGAGTGATCACGTGACTACTAGTCAACATGTTGGGCTTTTTGAAGCCCCTCTAATTAGCAATGTTCAGTCTACTTAATGCCCTCAGGGACATCTCTTCTTTTGGTGTTACGGTCATCACCGAGTTACCCCCAAGTGATTCGTCCTCCCTTCGATTTCATACTCACCTACCCTTCTGCTTTTGCTCTTTCCCCCTCCCTCGTTGTGGTCGTCATGGCTCAGTGGGTATGCCCACTGATCTAGCAACCTTCGAGTTGTAGGCGGCGGAGGTTTGATTCCTGTCAGGTGCATTCCTCCCTGGGTGTATTTCTCTCTTCTGTGTCAGTAAAGCTTCCATTGTGTGTGTCTATTACTTGATATTGTATGTCTTGTATCTGGAGCAGCATGGCCCAATATGGCCCTTGCTTCATAAAACCATAACAAACCAACCCCCATCCTCGTTGTGTTTGGAGCACCTTGGTCAACCAAAATCAACCAAACAGCCAATGCATATTTCACGTCTAAGGTAGTCCTTTCTATTGTCATAAGCTACTAACGAAACTACCGACAGAAAAGTTGACTTGAATTTTCTAAAGCTTTCTCTAGTTGTAGATTTAGCAGCGCTGTTATTCCCATCGATCTTAGGAAAGGTTAGAATCATAAAACCTCAACACACTCGTAGTACAAAATGAACGGATTTCTTGCTCTTTGGATTGAAGCCAGATTTAGACTTCGAAAGCCTCTTTATTGTTCAAGTGGAGGTCTGAATACTTGCAACTAAAGTCCTTCAAAGGATTGTATTTCGAAACTTACCAAACAATAGATTTAAAAGCGGTCTATTGTCCGTCTAAGTTGTATGTGGACTCATGTGTAAATAAAATGAATGAATGACTGAATGAGACCATGAGTTGAAAGAGTCACGGAGCAATTCGTTTTGACAAGAGTTTGCTGTGAGGAAATAATTAAATTATACTTTGAAATGTCGATTTTTATTTTGAGGCAGGTTGAAAACATTTCCCCTTCAATAAAACATTAGCTTGTTTTTATACATGGGGTACTGATGTGTTTTATGTTTTCTAGATTTAGAGGGTAGATAGGTAGAGTCCGGGATCGATCCCGAGGGGAAAGATCCGAGGACAACTCATCATTTTGAACCACGGTTAGATGACGTGGTCAACACCTGAGCTAGCACCCACTCTCCAAATTTCCACACCACCCCAAAGTGAGAACATTTGAGTCCATGACAGATTTAACGTGCACCAGTCCCCGTCTACACACTAGGGTCTTTGTCCGAGTTTCAAACGTGCAACCTTCCAGTTGCTAATCCGCTGCGTTTCCAACTGGACTACCACGGCCCTCAGAATGAGAGGAATTTTCAGCGCAAACAAACAAACCAAACGAAGATTTTATTTCTACTATTGAAATGCTCTCGCATGATACGCATCCGGGTTATCTAAAAGTGTAGCTTATCACCGTTTTGGCGACGCCTGGCGTTTAATAATTGGCGTTGGACCAATCAACTATCATATATCGATACGTAATTCACTGCTTGCAATTTTTATTGGCGAAGTGCTGAAATCGTGTTCGAAAGGCTGGTTGGCTTTGGCCCTTGGTTTGATATGGCCCTTGGTTTGATATGGCCCTTGGTTTGATATGGCCCTTGGTTGGTTGATATGGCCCATGCGACATACAATTTCAAGTAATAAATACACACACAAAGTTTTACTGACATAGAAGAGAAAAATACAGTGGTACCTTGAGATACGAGTTTAATTCATCCCATTACCGAGCTCGTAAGTCAAAATGCTTGTATCTCAAATCAATTTTCCCCATTGAAATTAATTGAAATGAGATTAATTCGTACCAGCCCCCAGAAAACAACTCCAATTTTTTTTATAATAATGTATTTATAATGAACAAATATTGTAACTGGAGTTATAGCCTCAGCTGGAGTTATAACCTTTATCGAGTCCTGCTTCAGAATAGCACATATCGTAGAAGTAGTGCGATCGTACTGCGTTGCCAAGTCTATACTCTTACGCCTTGCTCATGTTTGTCTATTATCTCACTCTTTAATTCCATTAATATTACCTTTTTCCTTTTCTTACCACTGTCCTCTACACTCACCTTCTTTGAACTCATGGTTATGCGAAAACAATTAGCTGAATAACTGTACATCACCCCGTTTTTCCGTTTCCAGAATTGACGCATCTGATCGGAGAAAAGAAAAATGAAAATAATAATAATAATAATTAAATAAGTAAATAAATAAAAATAAATAAATAAATAAAATAAAATAAAATAAATAAATAAAATAAAATAAAAATACATAAACAATTAATGAGAAAAAATAAAAAAAAAAATAAAAAATAAAAAGTAATAAAATAAAATAAAAAAAAATAAAAAATAAAAGTAAATAAAAATAAAAATAAATAATAATAATAATAATAAATTAAATACATAATTAATAATAATAATAATAATAATAATAGTAAATAAAAATAAGAAGAAAAAAAGAAAGGGACTCGGGCCTCCCGGTGGAAGTTGACAATAAATGTCAAACCAAATTAAGAAATTGATTGATTTTGTGACAGACGTTAACTGTCATCAGGTGAGGTAAACATGTGAACTGAACGACGCGCAAGACTCGGGAATCTGAGTGGGGTGGTGGTTGTGACGTCAAGCTCGTATCTCAAATTCTGGCTCGTAACTTAAGGCAAAAACTCGACCTAGTGACGGCTCGTATCTAAAAAAACTCGTATGTTGGGGCACTCGTATCTCAAGGTACCACTGTACACCCAGGGAGGCACGTGTTCGAAAGGCAAGCCAAGTGTCCTTATGTTCGGAATACGTATAGGAAACACCGCAGAAACACTACCGCCACCTGCATTTAGCTTGATGGAGACCCTAAAGAAATACCTCATATTTACCTCATATACCTCATATTGACCAACCATGAATATATATTCAAATATTCTTAAAAGGAAAAAATGATGTGCATCTACTCATGTAATCTCTAAATATAAAACTAATCCCAGTGCTACTATAAATAATAAAAAAGCAATAAAGAGCTATTTTGTGCTACATCCTTGGAAAAAGCCACTCTTAGAATTTCTCAGAAAGACTTTCCACTTCAGAAACCACCGTCACTTATATTTAGCTTGACAGAAAATACCTCTCATACGGTTCCACTAGATTCTTTTTCTTTTTAGACACCCATTTATTTAATATACTAAAAGGTATTAGAGAGAGAGAGAAAGATAGAGTTTTCTGGAGACGTATTCGAAGGGAAATCAATTTGTATTAAAATCAAAGGAGAATCTGTTAAGAGCCCTTAGCAGAAATTCAGCAGACTCTGCAAGATTTAAAATGTTCACCAAAGTTTACCGTCGAAATCAATTTATACTTTAATAGATATAGATATTCCACTGACACGTATGTCACGATCACACTTAGATTTTAATCATGGTAATGTCCGCATCTTTCATTATTCTTCATAGATAAAAAACTTTTCGGAATTTGAAAATGTTTTCCCTTAAAGTAAGCTTACCCGAAATATTTGAATGTAGGACCACTGCAGCCCGGTCAGAAGAATTTATTAGCAACCGGAGAGTTGCGAGTTCGAAACTCGATTCAACCAAAGACCGTCGTGCGTGTGTGGGCTGGTGCATGTTAAATCTGTCGTGGCTCAAAATGTCCCCACGTTGGCGTGATGTGGAAGTTTGGAGAGTGGGGTGCCCGATCAGTTGTTGACCTTGTCATCTGACCGTGGTTCAAAGTTACGAGATGTTGAGTTCGGATCTTTCCCTTAGTGATTGATCCAGGACCGTCGCCAATACCCTGTCGTGTTTCTTCAGTGCGACGTTAATTCAATTGCACCCCAAAATGTTTGGGTGCATCTCATTTTTTTCAGTAAAAAAGAACAAATACCAAGCGACCATCACTTATGAGACATCTCAGTGTGATCACAGATGTAAAATACGTAACGGATTTATAGAAAAATATATAGAAAATGTCTTTTTTGCGTGTACAGATACGAAATGAAAGATATTTCCAAACATTTGGGATCAGCTTATTTGAAAGGATGGTAGTTGGTCGGTAGTTAAATTAACGTCGCTCTGGAGCAACCCACGGGGACTATTGGTGACCGTCTGGGATCAATCCCTAAGGGAAAGATCCGAGGACACCTCGTAACTTTGAACTACTGTCAGGTGACGAGAGTGCTTGAAAGGAAAATACTTTAAGTTCAAATAAAGTTTTGAGTGATAATGAATAAAATAAAAGATCCAGCCATTTTCATAACTGAATTCTTCATGCATAACTTTGGAATGCCCCGATAGTATTTTATTACGTAAAATTATTTGCTTGAATTACATTAATAATTTTTACCATTTACATACATATATATAATATATGTATGTAAATGGTATATAATATAATTTTAGCGTTTTATAAACATAATTTTATTAGCAATTACATATTTCATCCACTTTAAAAGATATAAAGCAAAATTAACGCAATTAATTCAAACAAATTAAATTAAAATAAGAAGCAACTATACGATTCGTTCTCCGGTCATACTTGAACTTTCGAACATTTTAATTATACCTATAAATAAAAACTACTCGCAGTTTTATAATACATTTCCCCCCCCCCCTCACAGGGTACTTTCACAATAATCCTTAATGTAAACTAGACCACTTTAAGAAGCTTTATTATAATGACGATCTTTGCGTACATTTTAAAAATAAGTACTGAATAAACAAGATTTAAAAGCCATTTTGGTTTTAAAAAATTTCTTTTTACCTCAATCAGGGACTTTCGTCTGGTGTCTTAGAATACGAAATTTGCAATCATAACAATAAAGTACTCCAACTAAAATAGTCAAATAAGCGTTTCACCCAAACTAAGACTCCATATGAAGATCATGACTAAAATCGGAGTAAAAAAAATTCGAATGTTGCACGTGGATAGACAACCAACGAGAGCTGAGAAGAAAAAGATGGAATCCAAGCAAATTCCTTAGAGTGCAGAAAAATGGAGTTCGAGCAGACCATAAAAAATAAAGGCACATTAAGGTCTTAAGAGATCACTAAATAAAGAAAAACAGCACTCTCCTCTTTTCCTACCACATTAACACTTTTTTTCCACGTATAGGGAATTAGTTTTGGAGATGCAGTACTTTTAGATTGGGTCGCTGTCTTATGAAGAACTGTAAAAATAAGTGCCATAAGCGTCGTAGCATATTCAATGAGAGAATATAGCAGAAAAAACATAAATCTGTTATGCCTGTATGATTGCGGGTTTGTCTGATGAATTGTAAAAATAAGTGCCATAAAGTGTCGTAGAGCATATTCAATGAGATAATGTAGCTACAAAAATGTATGTCTATTGTGCCTATATGATTGCGGGTTTGTCTGATGAATTGTAAAATTATTACTATTGTCTGATGAACTGTAAAAATAAGTGCTGTAAGTGTCTGAGCATATTGAATGAGATAATATAGCTGCAAAAATGTATGTCTGTTATGCCTATATGATTTCGGGTTTGTCTGATGAAAAACTGTAAAAATTGTTACTGTTGTCTGATGAAAAATTGTAAAAATAAGTGCCATAAGTGTCGTAGCATATTCAATGAGACAGTAAACTACAAGAACATGTCTGTTGTGCAGATATGATTGTGGGTAGGTTATTCCCGGGAAATTCGGGATTTGTTTTCGAAATTAATTACAATCAATTCCGAAATTCGAGAACTAAATTTAAATTTTCTATGGATGGCAGTTTTTGTGTAAAAAATCGTATGCATTTCGATGGATGGGAACACTGAGCAGTTAGTTTTATTGCCAATGAGATGCCAGTGACTTCAACAAACTATCTGAAACCCTGCTTCTACTCCTATCCCGGCTTCACTCTTAGGTTACCACATATGCGAGATTATCCTTGTGGTCTATATGCAGCTCTCAATCTCACGCAATTGGCAACTAGTGGTAACATCAATCGAATTCAGCCACTGCTAAATTCTAGAGTGGGAGTATTGTTGTGATTGTTAGCCACCACTACAAAAATTAACTTACAATACAGTAGTATATAAAGCAGTGTAACCTATCTCTACCATGAAGTACTTTTTGATAGACAAAGTTGCACGTCCTGCTAAAGTATGCTATTTTCCAGAGCTTTACTTGTTGATATCTTTCAATGCGTTGCAACAAACTGTAAATGAAAATACACAAATAAACTTAATGCTGCACATTCAATTATTTACTAACCTGAGAAAAGTCCGAGTTCTTAGTTTCCTGGTCCGAGCCGCCAGCCTCTAGTGCCGCGACACTGCCTTCGAAATCCTCAGGTTGAACACTGGAAGTCGGTGTGCACATTATCTCGCCAATGATGCCAAATGGTAAGAAAAGCTCAAATACTGAATATCCGGATTTGTAATGTTTGTAAATTGTGATATTCCTGCGTCAAAAAAGTGGTTTGTGGCCCTGAAATCGGTCTGTATCAAAACTAATCATCTTCAATTCGTTGTATCGCTTTCGGAAAAGCTTTGAGATACATAATCCCACGACAATCAGAATCTCCAAGGTTTGATAGCATATATTCGGTCTCCGTTTTACGTATTCGTTGCTTCCAAGGTATATAGGTGACGTTCTTATGAGTTACACTTGCATGATCATGTATTTATGAAGGATGTTTTATGAAATTACCATCGTGCGAAATAGCACAGAGCATTTTAGATTCGACAGGACACTAGACTTTTCAATTGTGCACTTAGTTCTTGCTCTTTGTAAAATGCTGGAACACTAGGGATAGAAATCACGTCTTGTATGAAAGTATTCCATATAAAGCTCCGAATTATACGAAAATTTATCCTCTGAAATGCAAACAAAACAAAATTAGCTATATAAGACATCTAACCATTTAACAGTTTAAAAATTAAAACAATCGCAACAATATTGCAATATTGTATAAATATGATTATTGTGTGCCTATGTATCAAGATACAAAATACCATTTTTTAAATTACAGATTGTAAAAATGTATTAAAAACTGAAACATTAATTTTTTGGATTTATTTAGATAGAGACAACAACAATATTAACTCTCAGAGTCGAGATTTTCGAGTGGTGTAGTTTTACTTTTACTCGACCAACACACTTAATGATTACCCCAAACACACTTAATGATTAAATAACAGTATATATGAATTGAAAGAATCCATAGATTCTTTCAACCTTTAGAAAGATTCTATTGGTCCTTACTTTAGAGAATAGAATTTTTTAGTAAGATTCTGTTGGCGGGGGGGGGGGTCCTTTCCTTAGAGTAGAATCCTTTGGAAAGGTTCTATTGGTCATTTCTTTAGAATAGAATCTTTTGGAAACATTATATTGGTCAAGAAGGTCAAAATTGGTTAGCAATCATGCAGGAAAGACTGCAAGTTGAAAAATGAGAAGTGGATTGTTTTAAGAACTAGAAATGTCAGAGCATAAGAACATATGCTGCAATTTATCAAATGATATTTAATTCAGTTTATCACTAACATATAAATTTGTATAACTTCTATAATTTTTTTAAAATCAAATATACCCGTATAAAATTTAGCAAAATTCACCAAGGCCAGAATTAAGATTACCGTAGTGAAGGAAGGACCAGGGTAATGTTTGAAAGGCATTTATCATTATACTCCTTCCTTGCATTCTTTAAAACGAAAGGTAAATACCTGTGTACCATATGCAGTTTATTTATGATTGTTATATACGGGTACCAGACCAATTACTACCCAGCTATTTTTCATTTAGTCTCATTACAACAGCTGTGCCTGAGATAAGGGTAGCGTTCTCAATGCGCCAGTTGTCCTAAAGTCAATCCTAAATTTTAAACAAAGCCAATTAAGTGAATCAAGCTCTATAATTGCAGGATTAGTTCAATAATCTTTATTTCATAACTATATAAATCTAACCTACTATAAGGCGAATAAATACGTTAATCATTTTCTGGGTGCCATAGGAAAAATAACAAGAAAGGCAATTATTTATTTAATTCTGCTGTATTTTAGAACACAACAGAAATGATATTCTCATAAGCGATACATGAGCAAGAACTAAAAGGAAGTTAACAATGACATGCTGCATCAAGTCAGCAAGGTTGGTTGTTTTGGGATTTCATGACGCAAGAGCCCTATATGGAGAAGCTGCGCCAAACACTAGACAGTCAACTTCAAGTAAAAAATGCCACGTGGGTAAAAAAGAGGGATCGCTCAGTAAGGAAATGCTCTCAATGTGATCAGAGAAGAAATAAAACCTTCATGCAAAGAGAAAAGATGACTTAGTGGACTTCACTAGTCTAACTTTGGGATTGATCCCGGACCATCACCAATAGCCCGTTGTGTTGCTTCAGTGTGACGTTAATTGAAATACCCCCCACCCCCCCTCACTAGTCTAAAGATCACCATTTTTTGGAAAAGCTTAAAAAAATTATGTCTTGAAAACCATAACAATTATAAGGACGCCCATTTTCCATTAAAAATAATAAAATAAATGAAGCAAAATTACTTGATATTATCTGTCTCGTGTCTGGCGCAGCATGACTATGGCCCCTGCGACATGAAACCCGAAAACAACCCTTCAGAAAATTTAATACCAAATTTGTGATGTGCAAATTTCATTCATCTAAGAGATGATAGGTCTTCATTCATAAAGTTTTTTCAAAAAACCTTTTTTCCTGATAGTGCTACGCAGAGTTAAATATTACCACATAAAGATATGAATAAGTAAGCCACAAAATTCCGCGGAGCCAAGCTAAAAACTGCAAATATAAATTTAACTGAAAGTTACGATATTTTCGAGTAGAGTATACGTATTTCTTTTATCCTACAAGGCACATGACAAATAGCCTCATTTATTGATTAAAAGAATCTTGAAAAGGATTCTTTTGGTCAAAACTAGTTAGAAGTCATGCAGGGAAAACTGCAGGTTGCATGATGGAATAATGCATGCATGACGCTCTAAGCGTCACGAGATTTCTGAGTAGTGTAATATTGCTTTCATCTCACAACACACTTAATGACTAAATAATCCATATCTATTGGGTGAAGGAATCCATGGATTCTTTCCCAATCTTTAGATATTTTATTGGTCCTTTCTTTAGAATAGAATCTCTTGGAAAAAGTCCATTGCTTCTTTCCTTGGAAGTGAATCATTTGGAAAGGTTCTATCAGTCCTTTCCTTAGAATAGAATCCTTTGGGAAGAGTCTATTGCTTCCCTCGTTGGAAGTGAATCCTTTGGAAAGATTGTGTTGGTCATTTCCTTAGAATAGAATCCTTTGGGAAAATTCTATTACTCCTTTCCTTAGATTATAATCATTTGGAAATATTCTATTGCTCCATTGCTTAGAATAAAATCCATTCAAATTATTCTATTGCTTCTTTCGTTGAAAAGATTCTGTTGGTTATTTCGTTAGAATGGAATTATTTAGAAAGATTCTGTTGGTTATTTCGTTAGAATGGAATTATTTAGAAAGATTCTGTTCGTCATTTCTTTAGCATAGAATCCTTCGGAAAGATTTTCTTTTACTCCTTTCCTTAGAATAAAATCCCTGGAAAAAATCTATTACTCCTTTCCTTAGGAAACAATAATTTGGAAAGATTCTATTGCTCTTTTCTCAAGAATAAAATAATTTGAACTTTTTCTATTTCTGCTTTCCTTCGAACATAATCCTTTGGAAAGATTTTATTGGTCAAGATCAAAACTGGTTAGACGTCACGCAGCTAAGACTGCAAGGCGGAATTATTCGTGTGTACCCCTTAGAAGTTTAAATAAAAAAAGTTAGACACAACAAAACAATTTGTCAAATGTCTTTCCAAACTATATTCCAAGAGCCCTTATGAGCCTTCAGATAAACCAAAACGAAACTGACGCTCGGTGCCCCGAAGAGCCCTATCTCAATTCGAGGCAAATCCCCATCGAAGTTTACCAACACAGATCAACGGTTTGGGGCTACCCTAGCCCTCACACAGATCTCTCGCCAAAGGCATCAATATTGCTCCCTCCTCCCTAGGGGGCGATCCGACCCAAAGTGGTTCGGTTTTCGTTCCTTCCAGCGTGGTCCGTCCTTCCTGTGTGTGGTATACCGATCTAATAATTCTTTAGAAGACGCGCCCAGGCATCACGCCATCCGGAATTTTATTACCTCATATTTGACATTTTAAACTCTTGCAATTTGGATTTATTGTGATGGTATGCACACGTAGGAGGGAACGAAAAGACATCAGCGCTCCGCATTCTTTAAAAAGAGCTTCGAGTGATTTAATAAAGACTGGTATATGTGAGACGTCGTTTTTTCTGTCTTTCTTTTTCTGCGAAAAGTTCTTTCCGGAAATAAATAATAAAAAGGAATTCGCCTTATTAAATCAAGAGGCGTTTTTGATGCAGTCGCTCTCCTTTCGACTGAGGAGCGTTTAGAACGATGGAAGGTATGTCGAAGAAAGTTTTGGGTGTTGAGGAATATTTTAAAAAGGAACAGTTGAAAAGGTTATAAGTTTACCAAACTTTTTTTGGCTCAACTCTCCCTCCCTTTCGAAGATAGATTTTCTTCGATCGCCCCTGGAAAAAATTTCTCAAATAATAATAAATTGTAAATATAGTTGTGCCTATTGCAGCGATGCCGTTCAAGGCTGTTGAGGTAGGTAGGTATTTTAATGAACATCGCACTGGATCAACAGAACGGGCTATTGGCGACGGTCAGGAGCTTATAGAACGATGGAAAGTGTGACGCAAGTCTTCTGGCTATTAAGGAATAATTTAAAAAGAAACAGTTGGAAAGGTTGTAGCTTCCCAAACTATTTTGTTTCAACACTCCCACTTTTTACAAGACAATTTTCTTCTGAGCCCGACTCTGGAAAACTCTCTCAATTAATAATAAATTGGAAGTCTGTGTGTGTGGATGTTCCTCTTTAATTTTTGAATTTTGCTCAAATGTTCTTGTAAAAAATAAATGTCACATAAATACCACTAGATTTCTCACTATTATGTAATGAATATCAATGAAATCAGTAAAATTCAAAACAATCACTTGCGAGAAGGATGAGAGGCTGTTGTGCCCTACCTATTTATCAATATTAAGCTCTATTTTCGTCTCCAGCATCCTTGAATCTCCACGATCTCAAACTGCTAAGTATATTTGATCGAAGCTTATATTCGCTACCAAAAAGGATTTTAAGTCCAGCAGACGTTTTTAATAAAATTACTATGTCGATATAGATCATGACTCATAACGAGGTGTTCAAATTTTATAAACCAAGAATAACATAGCTGAGTGACATTTCGATTTGTTTTCGCTTTGTGTTTGCTTGCATAGCTATACATGTTCAGCAAAAGATTGAAGCACATTTAAATAAAAACTAAAGCTTTCTTTCATTCAAATGAGAGGCATTTTCTGTCAAGCTAAATGCAGGTGGCGGTAGTGTTTCTGCAGCGATACTTGTTTAATGCATATATTTTGAACGTGACATCAGTTGGCTTGTTTTTCGAATATGATTTCAACACTGCTAATAAAAATTCCAAAGAATGAATTCCGAATTAATACATGATAGTTCATTCCCAGGTTGGTAGGGGCGCGGTAGCCCGGTTGGAAGATTAACGGATTAGCAACCGGAATGTTGCGATTTCGAATCCAACCAAAGACCGTCGTGTACAAAGGGGGTTGGTGCACGTTAAATGCGCTGTGGCCTCAAATGTCCTAACGGTGGTAGGGCCGCGGTGGCCCGGTTGGAAGAGCAACGGACTAGCAACCGAAGGGTTGCGAGTTCGAATCCAGCCAAACACCGTCGTGTACAAAGGGAGCTGGTGCACGTTAAATCTGTCGTGGCCTCAAATGTCCTCACGTTGGCGTGGTGTGGAAGTTTGGAGAGTGGGGTGCCAGCTCAGGTGTTGCCTCGTCATCTGACCGTGGTTCAAAATTACGTGGTGTTGTCCTCGGATCTTTCCCTCTGGGATTGATCCCGGACCGTCACCAATAGCCCGTTGTGTTGCTCCGGTGTGACGTTAATTGAAAATACAAATACCAATACCTAACGGTGGCGTGGTGTTTAAGTTTGGAGAGTGGGGTGCCAGCTCAAGTGCTGCCTCGTCATCTGACCATAATTCAAAATTACGTGGTGTTGTCCTCGGCTCTTTCCCTTTGGGATTAATCTCGGACCGTCACTTATAGCCCGTTGTGTTGCTCCAGTGTGACGTTAATTAAATACCTACCCAGATAGGTAGGTATTTAATGTCACTAAATGTCATTAAAATGGCGATAAACTGCATTCTAAGGTAACCCTGACACTTATCATGCGAGAGGATTTGAACAGTGAAAGAAAAATCTTCTCAGACAGTCTGATTTGTTCTGTTTGCACTGTAAATTTCTCTCGTAAATCACTAATATTGAGTGATATTTAATTAAATTTTTATATGAACTTGCTTTGTGTTTGCTTGTATAACTTACCATTCTTATTTATATTTAAGTAAACACTAAAACTTTCACATTCATTTATAAATAGTCACATCAACCTTAAAAATAACTTTTCAAATTTTTAACTTGTTATATCTACTTTTGTGTACCACAGAGATGAGAATTTTGGCATTTCGTATTTAAAAACTCCCTTTTATTGAATTTTAATGCATCAAAAGTCATGAAGTTTTAAATTAGCCAATTTCGAATGACTCTTTTGACCTTCTTTTATCAGGAAAGAAAATCTAACCGTGTTTAAAAGCGACAGTAAAATCTTTAATACATATCTCACTCTTTCATTAAAAACAGAAATTTGCTCTACCGAAGTCATTAGTATAAACCTAAACTGCTTTTTAATGACATCGTGGTTTTAGCAAAAAAAGTACAAATGAGATATTAAAAAACTGATTTAACTTAATTGACCAAGAAACAAGTTACAACTTTCAAACCATTAAAAAATGGGGTCATAGCCGGTTTTATAAACTTTTACTTCAAATCGCATTATTCCAAATTATTCTACACATAAATTGTTACACTCTTAAAGACAGACAGCTGTGCTAACATCTAGAGTATTTATATATAGTAGAATGGCAACAACGCTATAGTCTTGCTTGCAAACGATAGCAGAGATTCTGTTTTTGGAATGTTGAATAGTAGGCCAAAGTGCATCAATTTGTTTAATGCCATGGAGTGTTTTGTTTGATGTCAATTTTAATTGTTAAAAAACGTTTTAACTTTTTAATGAATGTTGATTTGTATAACGATAGTTTCATTGATTTAGGATTTACAGTCCACACAAATGGAGTATATATACATATTTCCTACATCCATAGAACAGTAATCGATGCTATTTGTTTATTGTCCAACGGCGACAACTGATATAAACAATATAAAATCGACCATTACGGGATTTATTCGCCAATTTCACAGCTTAGTGTAAATATGCTTGATTTGAGCTATGGAGTTGTATAATATGACTGAAACTACACAGAACTCGCCACTCGAATGAAATTCTTCAACAGTCGGATTGCAGAAATCAATGAGATAGCTAGGTAGTTAATTAACGTCGCACTGGAGCAACGCTACGGCTATTGGCAACGATCCGGGATCAATCCTGAATCAACACCTCGTTATTCTGAACCAGTCAGATGACGAGGTGAACACCTGAGCTGGCACCCCACTATCCAAACTTCCACACCACGCCGATGTGAGAACATTTGAGGTCCCGACAGATTTAACGTGCCCCAACCCCCTTTGCACACGACGGTCTTTGGTTGGATTCGAACTCGCAACCCTCCGGTTGCTAATCCGTTACTCTTCCAAAGTGCAGTGCGTTCCAGATTGTAAAGAATGGTACAGAGGCCCAAAATAATATTTTTTGTCAAAGAATGTGTGTGCGTAAATGCCGCGTTTATGTGGTAGAGGTTTAGGTCAGTCGATAACATCGTTTCTGTGGAATAAGGCGTCCTTCCCTGCTCTGATTTTCTACGTCAAGCTTGGAATTCCTGCATTCTTGGATAAAAGAAAATGTTTATTTTGGGCTCCTTTATCGCCCTTCACAATTTGGCCAGATATTTGCGAAACATCCTGTATATAAGATGAAAAGTGATTAACAAAACTTGCATGAATTGATGTAAACAAACCTATAAGCTTAACGCATATGCGGCCTTCTAGTAAAAGTATAAAACAATAACTATTAAACGCAAGTCTAATATCTACCCAAAGCAGTATGAAAATTACACTTTCACAAAATATGTGTTTTATCCAAGTCGACATCAATTTTTAGGGATAAATTAGCACCAGAGCACTAAGAAATGACCTTGAGAGACTTCATTTTGGCGAAAAATGTGGAAGTTATCTTCATTATTAATTCCAGTACACCTAAATAGTCAAGCTAACGTTTATTATAAAGGACAACGTAATTACCGTAATTAAGCATTAGAGGCGTACTTTTAATTATCGTATATTTAATTAGTTTTCTTTATGGGACGAATTAGTTTCTCTCTGTTTCATTTCAAAAATAAATCTAAATTATCTCCTCCGCTATCTATTAAATAGTAATGGGCCGCTGTAGCTAGGTTGGATGAGTAACGGATAAGTAACCGGAGGGTTGCGAGTTCGAAACTCGATCCAACCAAAGACCGTGGGGGCTGGTGCACGTTCAAATGTCGTGGCCTCCAATTTCCTCACGCTGGCGGGGTGGGGAAGTTTGGAGAGTGGGGTGTCAAATCTGGTATTGATCTCGTCATCTGACCCTGGTTGAAAATTACGAGATGTCCTCGATCTTTCCCTTCGAGATTGATTCCGGAGCGTCGCCAATAGTTCGTTGCGTTGCTCCAGTGAGGTCTAAATTCAACTATCTACCGAGTGATCCTAAGTCACAGAAAAAGCAAAAATTCAATAATTCGGAAAGTATAGACAGTAGCAAGATGCTGTTTTCAGAGAAATGCACAGGAAGACATGGGATGTTTTTAGTACACAAAATTTAAATAATTTTTAATTTTATTAAAACAAAAAAAATTTATTGCCAGAATAGTTACATTTGTCACCGACAGGTGGCGTTACAGCTGTCCCTGATCTGGGGGCTACTTGAAGTCACAGGTGTCAAGAAGTCCCACAGGTCGGCCGACGTCATTAGCCATATTGAAAACAGCTATGCGAACGTCATCCCTAGAAGCAAGTCTGTACTACTCTGTGCTACTATTGCAGATGACACTGCAAAACAAGCAATAAGTAACAATCTCACGAATATCTGTAAATCCCTTACACGCTGCCTATATTCACTTGAGTCCTGGCTTATTGATTTGAGGATCCAAATCAATGTTGACAAATGTCAAGCGGTTATTTTTATCAAAAAGCGAAACCTACCACCACCTGTCCAACTGTTCGGAAAGGATATTCCCTAGTCCCCAGCTTATATATCTCGGTGTCACTTTAGACAACCACTTAACATGGAATACGCACATATCCTCCCTTAGATCTAAATTTCTGGCTGCACGTAATATTGTATACCCCTTAATTGCTAGAAATTCGAAAATGTCGATACACAATAAAATGCTCATATATGTATAAAACTATGCTCCGCCCAGTGTCAGGTCTGTGGATATGTAGCTAAGACCCACATAAACAAACTTGCACTCCAAAATTCTACCCTCCGTATCATTATGGACAGCCCATAGTATTACCGAAATACCAAAATAAGAGAACTAGGAGTTTTAGAACTCAAAGAATGTTTTGGCAAAATTAGCAAAACTTTCTTCCGCTCCCTTCGTTGCAATGAAAACTCGGCTGTAGCACAGATCCCCAGATGTCTACCAATTAACAAAAACAGACCAAGATCCATTATGAATTATGCTAATAATGTAAACAATAACTTAAATTCATACTTTTGATTTAAAATTCAAATTTGTTAAAAAATAATAATAAATTAAGCTAATTTTCATTTGGAAAATCATGTAGTCTTGCAAGCCTTCTAAATAATTCATAATTTTAAAACTACTTTGAACTGCAGTAGCCACAGGTATTCTGAACTCTGATATTTTCTCACTCGAGTGATGGGCTTGCCTACCGCTCATTGTAATGCCTCCAACCACACCAACTGCAACTACAACCTCCTTGATAACCTGACACCCAAGACTGCTACATCGTTGAAAGTTTCTGATAACCTAACGCATTCGGAACAAAAGGACTTTGTTATCTGGAGACATCAGCCCAGGATCTCATGGAAAATTCACTCTCTAGCCATGTTGAAAGAAGCTACCCCATTATATGACAGGAATTACAGCTGAAACACCTTTCGATTCTGTGCAGAGTATCGTTCCATGTCTGACGGCTATTCTCGCGAACGCTATCACATTCAACATTTGTAATCCTACTGCGTTGCGAACTCTGCTAAACCACTCTATTAACTAGTGTCACAGCTGAAGCGCCACCTGTTGATGGCAAATGTAACTATTCTGTCAATAAAAATTTTCGTTATTAAAAATATTCTCATTGTCTTTCTGCAGCATTTCTGTTAAAACCCCTTCGAGTACTGTGTATACTTTTCGAATTATTGAATATTTACTTTTTCTGTGCCTTTTGAATCACCCCCTGTTCGTATCTCTAAATAATATAAAATTATCCAAAACTATATAACACAGCATTTCCTTTACTTTTACTGGAGTTAATTCTTATTTCCAATAAAATGTATAGCAAAAATCACACCTCAGTCATGAAACCATAATTTTTTCGTCCCATTCTCTTGTTCGAAGTCGATTCGGCATTGATTTTGATGTCTAAGCATAGTATCGCTCAGATTTTCTTTACTGCATTGATTTTTATCTTCCAGATTTCTCATATTTTTTGTCATCAGACGACTGAAGAATTTTATTAAAGCGGCAAGTTTTTCCGTATAATTCTAGCTATGCTATTCAGCCTCACAACTCAATTCAAATGTATTTAAAGTAAGCGGCCAATTTGGCCAAAAAATCCCTGTAACGGTCGATTTTATATTGTTTGTATCCGTTGTTGCCATTCTACAATAAAGAAATGACGTCGATTTCTGTCCCACCTACATTAGTAAAATATATGTAGATCTTATTAAAATTTTATACATATAAATTAACCCTCCTGGTAAGGTACCTAGTCGAAATATCTTGACGAGGTATCTCGTCATTAGCAAACAGACTAAATCTTGATGGATGAGGTATCTCGTCAAAAAAAGAAAACTGACCAGATCTTGATGGACGAGATATCTCGTCAAAAGAAAACTGACCAAATATTGAATCTCGTCATCATAAATATCGGCAATATCATGATGACGACATATCTCGCCATTTGCAAAATTGGTCAGACTTTGGTGGACGAGATATCTCGTCGAAACCACTTGTGGGATTGATGGAAGACGCTATTCCGTACAGAATGATACCTCGGAATTTTCTCAATGATGAACGACTCACGAATAAAGGGGTAGGTAGATATTTTAATTAACGTCGCACTGGAGTAACACAACGGGCTATTGGCGACGGTCTGCGATCAAACCCGAAAGAAAAGATCAAACCCGATCCGAGGACAACACCACGTAATTTTCAGCCATGGTCAGATGATGTCACACCTGAGCTGGCACCCCACTCTCCAAACTTCCACACCCCGCCAAAGTGAGGACATTTGAGGCCACGATTTAACGTGCACCAACCCCTTTGTACACGACGGTCTTTGGTCGAAGAAAGGGGATGGTTTGTTTTTCCGGAGAAGAGCATAAAATTTGCAACCACTACATCACCACATGAAAGGATATTTTGCTTTACGCACTGGGAGGTATATCATAAATATTCTCATCATTCAAGCGCAGAAAGTTTCTAGTAGTTGATTATAATGGACTCTCAGCACGCTAGTACGAGAAATACTGGTTTACAGTTTAGCATCAGTCTAGTAAGATTACCATGGCTGTCTTCTCCCCGAGATAGTGTCTGGTCAGCCAATACTTAGCAACTTGGAGTCCAGGTTTTCACCCTGGTATGATTAATCAGCTTATATTCTCAACGATGTCAAGGGTTTTGAATTTAAACTAAATCCTCGTGTGATTAAGTGGTCGAGAGAAACAGGTCGTCGAAAGTTTCGTTTCCAGAGGGATTCAGTAATGACTCCGTAATGAGGTTCTGTGAAGCAAATTGTAAAAGTGCATTACTGGGTTTATGGGATGCACAGTGTTATTTCAGTTGGACGAAATTTTAATTCGGTTTTTTAGTAAATTTATTACATTAGAATCAGAATAAAATACTAAAAATATGAACTTTATTACTTGAAACAGGAATTTTATTCCAGCTTCAACATGGGACAGTCGTGGCTCAGTGGGTATGCCCTCTGATCTAGCAACCTTCGAGTTGTAGGCGGCGCAGGTTCGATTCCTGTCAGGTGCATTCCACCCTGGGTGTATTTCTCTCTTTTGTGTCAGTAAAGCTTTCATTGTGTGTCTGTCTATAACTCGATATTGTCTGTCGCAGCATGACCAAATATGGCCCTTCCGCCATAAAACCCCAACAAACCAACCAGTCCAACTTCAATATGATATATCGCGGTTTTGTGCAGAAACTTCCTGGTACTTTTGGTAGGTATGTAATTAATTAACGTCGCACCGGGGTCTGTTGGTGACGGTCCGGGATCAATCCCGAAGGAATACATCCGAGGACAACACCACGTTATTTCGAACCACGGTCAGATGACGAGGTCACACTTGAACTGGCACCCCACTCTCCAAACTTCCACACCACGCCAACGTGAGGACATTCGAGGCCACGACCCCTTTATACACTAGCCCCTTTATACACGACGGTCTTTGGATTCGACCTCGCAACTACCCAGTTGCTGATCAGCTACGCTTCCAACCGGGCTACCGCGATCTCCTGGTATTTTTGGAAATGCGTTTGTTATACAAAATGCTTATTTTCACGGTAGTTTCCGAAACTTGTTATCGGGGATTTCGATTCTCCTTTGGGGCCGTGATAATTCTGAGTGGTGAATAGATGCTTTTTCTGCTGATTGGAAGATATAACATTGAATAGCTGTTTATCGTGAATCTAATGAAAGTATAACATTGTTTTGTAACACAAAATTTCTTCTGAAACTTGGGGTTATTTTTTTCTCAAAATTGAATGCTTTAAATAAACCAATGCGAGGTTTTCAAATAAATTCTTTGTAAAAAATAGTTTCTGCGTTTATAACAAGGCTAGATCATAGGGAAAAATTTGCAAAATAATATTCCCTGTGAGTTTCCAACTTTCAAAAAACAATTGCCCTACGCATCAAATATAAGAAAGTTTGGCCCTACTTGTCAAGTGCAAAGCTTGACAAGCCCTAAGTGACGGAATGGTTTCAGATGGGTCGGGGAAAAGTCACCACCCACCTGACTCAGAGATTTGGAAATGTTAAAAATATATATATACTGTTTTAATTAGAGATGTATCATATATTAGAATAGCCCGTTGTGTTGCTACAGTGTGACGTCAAATAAAATACCTACCATATCATATTAATTCAATCAAATGACATTTACTGAAGGAAATTGTATAATTTTGATTTTCTTGTGAAACGATTTTTCACTTTTTATTAGATGTAGCATTTATTCTATGAGCAAATATTATCACAAAATAAGTTAGTGAAGAACATGATAATAAGGATTACAAAAGACAAGTAAAAATCTCAATTCACTCTTTGGGCCGCGGTAGCCCGGTTGGAAGAGTAACGGATTAGTAACCGGAGGGTTGTGAGTTCGAATGCAACCAAAGACCGTGGTGTACAAAGGGGGCTGGTGCACTTTAATTCTGTCGTGGCCTGAAATGTCTTCGCGTTGGAGTGGAAGTTTGGAGAGAGGGGTGCCAGCTCAGGTGTGACCTCGTCATCTGATCATGGTTCAAAATGACGTGGTATTGTCCTCGGATCTTTCCTTTTCGATTTGATCCTGGAGCTTCACCAATAGCCCGTTGTGTTGCTCCAGTGCGACGTTAACTAAATACCTACCTACGTTAATTCATTCTTTTTAATTATTCAATCGAATTAATAATCATTTTAAGCTATGTGCTTCAAGCGCAACTAACATACAAATAAGGTTAACCAATATAATACAACAATCTTTTTCTGTATTCAAGATTTTGGAATGCGTCCATTTTTATTTACTTAATACAAAATTAGATTATCTTTTACTTATTAAAGTTTGCTGTTTTTTTAATTGGAAAGTATTTAATCTCTCGTTTAAAAAATTTTGGACGCCAACCGGCCTCCAATCGGACCGAGAGACTGATCTACAGATACTGCTACGCATAATTTACGAAATTAGGAACGAAAATTGGAGTGGTCTTATTCTACACTGCAGTGGATAAAGTTTGGAAAACATTGCTTTAGCCCTTTGAGAGGTTAACACGCATAGTTCCAATTTGCATCCTGTAGTCGTCCCTGCATGATTTCTAACCAATTTTAACCTTCTTAAACAATAGAATATTTCCAGAGGTTTTTTATTCTAAGGCAAGGACCAATAGAACCTTTTCATAGGATTCTGTTCTAAGAAAACACCAATAGAACCTTTTCATAGAATTCTGTTCTAAGAAAACACCAATAGAACCTTTTCATAGGATTCTGTTATAAGAAAACACCAATCGAATCCCTGCAAAGGATTTTATTCTAAGAAAGGATCATTAGAATCTTTTCAAAGGATTGTATTCTAAGGAAGAACCAAGACAATCTATCTGCCCAAAGGCTTCTATTCTATGAAAAGGTCCACTACAATATTTCCATAGGATTCTATTCGAAATAAAGAATCATTAGAATCTTTCCAAAGGCTTCTATTCTAAGGAAAGGACCAATAAAATCTTTCCAAAGGATTCTATTCTAAGAAGTCGTCAAGGGCACATCTTTAGGTGTGTATCTCGGGGTATCACAACCCCGAGATCCCCAAGTGATTTTTTATCGCTTTCATTTTTACCCTCGCCTATCCTTCTGCTTATTGCTTTTTCTTCCACCCTCATGGTGTTGTCTGCATTGTGTTTGGCGCAAGCTTGGCCAAATATGGCCCATGTGCCATAAAATCTGAAAAACAAACCAATCTATTTTAAGAAAGGATCAATGGAAAGTTTGCAAATGATTCTATTCTAAAAAAGAAGCAATAGAGTCTGTCCAACAGATTCTATTCTTAGAAAAAGACCAAAGATTCTATTCTAAGAAAAGGACCAAAAGATTCTATTTTAAGAAAATGATCAAAAGATTCTATTCTAGGAAAAGGACCAAAAGATTCTCTTCTAAGAAAAGGACCAATAACATCAAACAAAAGGTTGAAGATATCATGGATTCTTTCAACCAATAGATTAAGTTATTAGGCATTGTGTGTGCAGTGGAAGTAAAAGCAATACGACACTACTCATAAATCTCGCGAGGTTTAATCGCGGAGGGTTAATCCATGTAATGCTTCATCGCCCGGTCTGCTTCCCAAGAACTTACTTCAGCACAAGGAAAAGCTCTATCTCAAACAAAACACATATAACGAAGAGCAGTTAATTACAAAAGGGAAAACGGTTTTGTAATTTATGACAGTTCAGAATTATCTCCCGACTTTGAAACACAATGTGAAAAGCCGGCTTGGAAGACTAATATAACGGCATAAATTTCCTGAGAGTCCAGAAAGTATCCAAACCTGTCAGGAATGGCAAAGAGAGGAATGTGTAACTGGATATCACCTCAGAAGTATCTTAAGCCTGCTCTGTGTACCAAAGTTTGAAAGGAGTGAACAAAATACCTTGGCAAAGTTCCAAAATAACTTCCGCCATTTTTCTTTTTTGTGTGTGTTTGTGTATCTTTTCTTTTTATTATTCACCTTTCTATGTCGCTTTCATGTGACATTCTTTCCCATAAAATATTTTGCTGTTTTTTTCCTACCATTTTATCCCTTCTCTAGCTTTTATCTGAAAATCTTTTGCTGATGTTTTTCTTTTGTTCTGTTATGTGTGGTCAGTTTTGAATGGCAAACCTGTCCGTTAACGGAAGAGATTACCAATTGATGTCTTTTGAAGCGCTCTTTGTTAACATCACTTCAATGAATTAGCCTTTTTACAAAGAAATTTACCTTTCGATCTCTCCTGAATATGATTTAACTTGCGACAAACAAAAATGTAGGTCGAACCTTAACATTTCGTTTCATTAATAAATTAACCCACTGAGGGAATCGCTAAGATATATCCTTTCAGAAATCAAAGAGACTTTTGAGATGAGTATTTACGAAATTATCCTTCCTCATTGATAGCAGACTAACCAGCCTTCGTTCTAGACAGTATGAAACTATTGAGCTGAGAGAGATAAAGTGTTTTTCAACTTTTATCAATATTATTGATTAAATGCGCTTTTGTGTGGAGAGAAACTTAATTGCTTAAACTTTAAAATTAATTAAAACTTAATTCCACAGCGAATCACCGTTCAGGCTTTATATTGCCACTTAATGTCTCCTAAAGTTACAAATTACTTTAGAAGCCGCTTTACGAGACTTGTTCTCTTTTTTTCCTTTTCTTTGTCTCTCCTTCGTCGTCTGGCGTTTAATCTAATTGGCATTGACCAATCATCTATCCTATTCGGAAATTCATTCTTTGGAATTTTTATTCGTAACTTGCTGAAATGGTATTTGAAAACAAGCTAAGAGACGTCATGTCTGGAATACATACAGGAAACCATAGACGCGAAATATAAGTAAGCTGAGCACTGTTATTGAGAGGAGTTTCAAAAAGTGGGACCAACATGCCGACTAGTAATCACGTGTCTGTTCTGTGAAATATTGACTTGGTTGGCCGATTTGGTATCTTATCGCCTCGTTTGGCGATGTAACATCTCATGACAGGGTGGTGTATGAATCCGCATTTCTTTAGTGTGGCGACAGAAGTGGTGAAATCGCCAAGGTGTACTACTATCAGATGATCGATCATTAGACCAATCAGATGATGAATAAATGGATGGGCGTCTTCTCCCGTCCCGTGACCCAATCAGATGACGAATGTTTGTTTCTTCCTGACAAACTAAAGTAGTCTAAGGGTTAAGTGGTGAAATATCCAAAAGTCTAATACTATCATATGATAAAAAAATAGACCAATCAGATGATCAATCAATGGATAGGCGTCTTCTCCCGTCCCGTGGACCAAAAGATGACGAATGCTTGTTTCCTCCTGACAGAGCAAAGTAGTCTAAGGATTAAGTTGAGTTCTGGTCACATGATTCTGAGCACATAAAAAGATTACCATTGCCCACTTTTATATTTCCTCTATGGAAGATAAACCATCAGGAGGGTTTAAATGGTTATGGGTAAAAACCATTCAAAACTTTTCAGATTAATAAAACACTTTTGTTCCAAATTAATAATGCAACATCCAGGATATGAATAAGATTAATCGAATCTCGAAATAACCCTTATTTTCACCGACAGCCCTAATTCTAGAATAAAGATTAGACAGCACCGAGGAGATGAAATTTTCATGAGCCAGTTAAACGTCGCACAAATCAAAAATTTCCATCATCCACTTTCAATCTACTCAGCAAAGTGTCTCGAACCATAGAAGTTATTGGAAAATGCGGTAACGACGGATGTCACGTGAAATTTCGGTTCCCGAGTCATTAATTATCGACATTCTTTGCGTGCTTTCGGATCCCGGTGACATGTTTCAAAGTAAAATATTCGAACCGTCTTAGCGACATTCATGCGGGCAGGTGCTCTTAATTAACCTCTGCTATTCGAATCGACGTTTTTACCTTTGAGGAGGTTTTCGGACGAATTTCATTAGCGACGCTCTTTAGAGCTATCGAGGGTTAAAATTAATCTTGGTTCTGTTCGATGACAGGGATGTGATGTTAATGGCGGAGGTAAAAAAGGAATATCAAAATAAGGACAATTGGAATCGTGTTTCTAAGGGAAATTGATCCTTTCCGATCAAAAAAAATCTTCGATGATCGTCCAGTGCCGTTGTTAATGTCAAGTTAATGACGTACGTTCTTGACTTAAAAGAAAGATAGATCAAATCGAAAATTTTGTTATTAATGACATTCAACAGAATTTCTCTCTGTATGAGACATTCTCTGTCAAGCTAAATGTAGGTGGAGGTAGTATTCTTATGGTTAATCCTCCAAGTGATTTCGACGAGATATCAAGATATAACCAATTTACGAGATATCTCGTCATCAAGATAAATAGTGCCGATTATTTTATGATGACGAATTCAAGATCTGGTCCGTTTTCTTCTAACGACTAGATAACTTGTCCATAAAGATCTGGTCGCTTTGCTAATGACGAGATACCTCGTCGAAACAACAATCAGGAGGGTTAAACGTGCGTCCTGTACGTATTCCGAACGTGACGTCACTTGGCATTGTTTATTGTATGAGGCATTTTCTGTGAAGGGTTTCTGCAAAGGAACGGTGTTTCCGAAGAGAGGCATTTTCTATGAAGCTAAATGTAGGTGGCGGTAGTGTTTCTGAGGTGGAACGTGCATCCTGTACTTACTCCGAACGTGACATCACTTGGCTTGTTTTTTGAATAAGATTTCAACACGTCACCAACAAAAGTTCCAAAGAATGAATTCCGAATCGAAGTACGATAGTTGATTTGTCCAATTATGTAGGTAGGTATTTTTATTAACGTCTTACTGGAGCGACAAAACGGGCTATTGGCGACGGTCCGAGATCAAACCAGAAGGGAAAGATCCAAGGTAAACACCACGCAATTTGGAACCACGGTCAGATGATGAGGTCACATCTGAGCTGGCACCCCACTCTCCGAACTTCCACACTACGCCAACGTGAGGACGTTTGAGGCCACGACAGATTTAACGTACACCAGCTCCCTCTATACACGAAGGTCTTTGGTTGGATTCGAACTAGCAACCCTCCGGTTACTAATCCGTTACTCTTCCAACCGGGCTACCGCGACTCAATACACTCAAGGAAAATATTCGCATGACACAGAAGAGAGAAAAACACTCATCGAGGAATCCTAAAATTTTAAAGAGATTAAAACTTTATTATTAAATTAAAATTTTATAGTTCAGTAACAACTTCCGTATAAAAATTAAATATATTGGCATGTTTCATATTTGCGTCCAGAGGCTTGTGTTATTCTATAAAATTTGGTAGGATTAGAATGTTTTTTTGTGAGAAACACCCTGTTAAGTAAAAGTTTGTCCTCCAATGCTGCTTTAAAATTGAAATCTCTTATCACCTAAAAAAGATTTGTTCGGTCTAGAAGTCATCCATGGAAAACTTGGAAAGTAATTTATTTCCTGCTTAAAGTTTTAGCAAATACCTTGAATTTTATGAATTATTCATCACAACCTTTTCCTTAAGCAAAAGTAAACTGGAATGAACCTTGCTATATAACGTATTTCTTCCGTCGAAGTAATTGAAACCACAATCTTTGCCAGTGCCATCATAAATAAATAGCAATATCTTTGGTCTTAAGCTATAGTGCTACGATCAAATCTAATTTCCTCTCTGGGTAGAGTCAATGCTTGATAAAGTATATATATTTGAAAAAGTGTATCTTATAAATATTTATAACACTTTTAAACCAAAGATAATAGTCTGTACTTTTTAATTGATTATGATTGATTGAGTACACATATATTCAGACTTGTGTGCTAGGTCTCATGTGGTTCTGGATCTGGTTATATTTTTTTAAAGAAACTATTTTGTCAGTACAAATATTTAAGCAGACCTCTCTATATAAACTTAGAAATATTGGAAGCATAATAATGAATTTTTAAAAAATATTTAGGCTTCAAACTCTTAGCAAACACTCTCCTAATTATACTCCCTCCAAATTAGTTTAACTTTCGGATAACGTGATTTTCTTCCAAACTTTTTGTCTTTAAATGATCGAAATAATTGTGCTTTTCTTATCGACCTATCACTTATTAATTTTACAATTCTAAGACATGAGTACACTACTCTAAGATATCACGTCTTTCGGTTTCGTTTTAAAATTGTAATGATCTTAATTTGCTTAGTTGTCAAATTAGTCGCATTGTTAAATTAGAACGCATGAATGAGCTTGACATTTTTCAGTATAGTGTACTTTTTATGTTTCATGACATGTAACAAACTGAAAAATGTTTATAACAGTAACTCTACAGAGCGTGCTGAAATTGCCTTTATGTTTGAAAAATTATAAATTATGGAATTACCATAATTTATACTACTGTATCACTAATGACATCTACCTATATTGACTAGCTTCATAGAATAGCATCTGTTTAAAACGAATATGTTGTTACTAATCTCCACGTCTAGCTCCATCTAGACCAAATCCACAAGTACATTCACCCGCACAAAGTCTTACACCAAAAACAAATATGTGATGTCTATGATCATTACAAGCAAACACTACAAAAAATTTATCAAAATCATTATTCAGGTACATCTTATATCTAAAGTAGGGCCGTGGCAGCCCAGCTGGAGTAGGGTATTAATTACCGGAGAGTTACGAGTTCGAAACCCAATCCAACCAAAGACCGACGTGTACGTGGGAGCTGGTGCACTTTAAATCTGTCGTGGCCTCAAATGTCCTCACGTTAGCGTGGTTTGATAGTTTGGAGAGGGGGATGCCAGCACAGGTGTTGACCTCTTCATCTGACCGTGGTTCAAAATTAACGAAGTGTTATCCTCGAATCTTGCCCTTCTGGATTGATCCCGGACCGTCGTCAATAGCCCACTTGCTCCAGTGAGACGTTAATTAACTACCTACCTACCTAACAAGTTCAAATTGACCGGGCATTGGTAAAAAAAAATTAAATATGAAATATATAATACAAAATATCAGATTATAATACCAAAGGTATGAAATAATGCCTTTGGGCCAAAAGTGTAATTTACTGTACCCAAATGGGTATTCCAAGAATAAAGTGGATAAGTCTGATACTTTTATTACAATTACTTTTATTGCAAGAAGGAACAGCCCGTGGGTGATATCCCTAGACTTGTCAAAAAGGAATTACCTTCTGCTCTACAAAAACTAACTGCAGCACTTCCACTCTATCCTATAGAGCAGTATTCAGCAAACTATAAGAGACGTAATATACTTTACGGAACGTATAATAAAATTAATAAACCACACACTCATAAGAATAAAAATGTTTCACTAGTAATATCTAATAACGAGTAGAAAGGATACATCTTGTTCATTTCTCGCAATTTCTCGTGACTCTTCAACTAAAAGTAGTTTGATTTTGGGTAGGTAGATATTTTAATTAACGTCACAGAAGGAACAACACAACAGGCTATTGACGACGGTCCGGGATCAATCCTCACGCGAAAGATCCTTGGACAGCACCACGGAATTTTGAACCACGGTCAGAAGACGTGGTAACACCTGAGCTGGCACCACACTCTCCAAACCACGCCAACGTGAGGACATTTAAGAACCGACAGATTTAACGTGCACCAGCTTCCTTTGTACACGACGCTCTTTGGTTGGATTTGAACTCGGAACCCTCCGGTTAACCCTCCGGAACCAACCCAGTTTCATTTTAGAGGAGAAACGTTTAGAGAAAGGTTTTCAAAAATATGGTTCCATAATTCTCAGAGAGGCTAGCTAACACGAATTATTCCATCTTCGTTCTGTAGTCTTCCCTTGATGACTTAAGCCAGTTTTGGCCCTTTTAATCAATAGAATTCTTTTAATGGATTCTATTCTAAAGAAAAGGAAATAGATTCGTTAAAAAGGATGCTATTATAAGGTGGATAGGCAGGTATTTTATGTAACGTCGCAATGGAGCAGCACAACGGGTTATTGGCGACGGTCCGGGATCAATCCAGAAGGGAGAAATCCGCAGTAGCCCGGTTGGAAAAGTAACGGATTAACAACCGGAGGGTTGCAAGTTCGAGTCCAAACAAAGACCGTCGTGTACAAAATGGCTGTTGCACGTTAAATCTGTCGTGGTCTCAAATGTCCTCACGTGGTGTGGAAGTTTGGAGAGTGGGGTGCCAGCTCAGGTGTGACCTCGTCATCTGACCGTGGTTCAAAATTACGTGGTGTTATCCAAGGAGATCTTACGCTTGAGGATTGATCCCGGACCGTCGTCAATAGCCCGTTGTGTTGTTCCTTGTGTGACGTTAATTAGAATATCTACCTACCTAAAATCAAACTACTTTTAGCTGAAGAGTCACCGAGAAATTGCAAATGAACAATATGTATCCTTCCTACTCGTATATGTTGTCCTCGGATCTTTCCCTTTTGGTTTGTTCCCGGACCGTCACCATTAGTCCTTTGTGTTGCTCTAGTGTGACGTTATTTGAAATACCTACCTACGCCGGATCTTTCCCTTCGGGATTTATCCCGGACCGTCGTCAATAGCCCGTCGTGTTACTCCAGTGCGACTTTAATTAAATACCTACCACTCGCCACATTTTAAATCAATTCCACGACGTTATTCTGGGCATATTTCTCTCTATTCTGTCACTAAAACTTTCCTTGTGCATATTCATTACTTGATGTTGTTTGTCTTATGCTTGGCACGGCTTAGCAAAATAAGGCCCTCGAGCCATAAAACCAAACATCTAAATATTCAAATTGAAAGTGCAATTAGAGAATTCAAAAGGCATGTAAATAATTAAATCAAGGTTTCGAAGGATTGTAAGTGCCACGTACATATCTCGGTAGAGTGCGTTACGAACAGAATTCGAATAAAATGAATAGTCATTCGTACCTTTCGGCGTCAATAAATTTGTGTTAGCAGCGCAGGCAAAAGTTAGTTAACCAAAATGAAAAAATCTGATCTTGCGACGATATTTCAATTTCAATTACAAAGTGGGACAGTAAGAAAAAAGTTACCCCCTTGACAGATAACGAGGTGACAGTCATATCTTATGGAGGAAATGCCTTGATTTATTCCCAATTTCACCCCCATCACTGGTAATAATTCCCCAGACCTGTGAGAAAGTCTCCCTCTCACAGATAGTATCAAAGCGGGGCAGAAAACTCGCGAGGTCG
Organism: Meta bourneti; assembly: GCA_933210815.1. NCBI lineage: Eukaryota > Metazoa > Arthropoda > Arachnida > Araneae > Tetragnathidae > Meta > Meta bourneti. The sequence goes on along the minus strand of OW119928.1, from coordinate 18,025,216 downwards.
TAAATCTGAAGCTTGGCAACCTTCCGTCCATTCGTCTAATTATTTTGAAAGCTTTTATGGTGCCCAGGTTCCCTCTGAAACGATAACTTTTGATTTTAAGCGGCGCGATTCCTCGACACATGCATGACGGTCTAACCGCGGGAATCCGAAAAATGAAAAGAGAGGGACACATTCACCGCTGCGTCGACATGGTTACTTTAGATGTGTTTAATCCCCCAAATTGAAAGATAATTTCGCACTGCTGAATCATCGTTTTTGATTTTATGAACCGTACTCTGTTTTTTTGCTGCCAAAAGGAACGCCAACTGGAGATGCGGGGCCATAATCTTTCTAGAAGATTCTATTACAAGCAAAGGAGAGAGTAAGATAATCTTTCCAAATGATTGTACTACAAGTAAATGAGCAAAAGAAACACACTAAAGGATTCCATACTATAGACAGGACCAACATAATCTTTCCAACCGATTCACTTCCAAGGAAAGGAGCAATAGAATCTTTGCAAAGGATTCATTTCCAAGTAAATGAGGAATATAATATTTCCAAAGGATTCTATACAAGGAAATAAGCAACCGAAACACACTAAAAGATTCCATTCTATGGAAAGAACCAACATAATCTTTCCAACTGATTCACTTCCAAGGAAAGGAGCAATAGAATCTTTGCAAAGGATTCATTTCCAAGTAAATGAGGAATATAATCTTTCCAAAGGATTCTATACAAGGAAATAAGCAACCGAAACACACTAAAAGATTCCATTCTATGGAAAGAACCAACATAATCTTTCCAACTGATTCACTTCCAAGGAAAGGAGCAATAGAATCTTTGCAAAGGATTCATTTCCAAGTAAATGAGGAATATAATCTTTCCAAAGGATTCTATACAAGGAAATAAGCAACTGAAACACACTAAAAGATTCCATTCTATGGAAAGAACCAATATAATCTTTCAAACAGATTAACTTCCAAGGAAAGGAGCAAAAGAATCTTTCAGGGGATTATATTCTAAGAAAAGAAAATAGAATCTTTCTAAAGGTTGAAAGAAACACATAGATCTTTTAACGCAGGAGTGTCAAACAGAATTAAAACACAGGCCATTTAATGCAACTGGTAAGATTCACGCGGGCCACATCACATTTACAAATTTTCTTAAAATTATATTTTGAAGTGAGGATTCAGGAATATAGATAGGATAATTAAAACACATTATATAATTAAGTGAATTTAGGGTAATAATTTATAATATCGCTATATAATTGCTTTTATTTAAACGTTTATTTAATTTAATGTATTTATAAAATTAATTTTTTTTATCGGAAACTTGCCAGCGCTTTCCTCCTACTAGTTTTCCAATATCTGGATTCAGACTGAGAACAGATAATCTTCATTATGGCAGATAGATGCTAATCTTGATCTGTAGGCCGTTTTATTTAATTTCATAGACGAGAATAGTACGTACTCCTAAAATAGCATAAAATTTGTGCAGCAAACTTTTTAATTTCCGGGTATTTTTCACCTAAATAAGAATATATTTTGGGAATTCCTACTTCTCGATATTTGTCTTTTAAAACCGAATCATTCTGGAAATCAATTAATTCCAGTTGTATCGAAGTGGGAGTATTTTCAACTTCAAAGGAAAAAAGCCTAATAAAAAGAATTTTTTTTTGTAACTCTGAAATCATTAAAACGTTTATAGAATTCGTTTTTGATTTCTTCAATTTTACCACAATATTGTGAAAATGAGCAACTTTGATTTTGTGCTTTTAACTGCTCACACGTAGGAAAATACGTCAAAACGTTTTTTGTAGATTATTTTTAAACTAACTCAATTTTTGTACAAAACTTGCTATTGCATCGTACATATTCGTTATTAATTGATCTTTGCCTTGCAATGTAATATTAAGATTATTCAGATGATCTGTAATATCTGTTAAAAATGCCAGATCTTTTATAATCGATATATTTTCGTTTTTTTTTTTTCATTTTTCATTTCAAGAAATACAATTATTTCCTCCAAAAGCAAATAGAAACTCTTCAGCACTTTGTGGCAGGACAACCAACGAACTTCTGTGTAATAAGAAAGATCTTCGAATTCGGATTCTAAATCTTTAAGGAACGAAGTAAATTGGCGATGGTTAATTGCTCTCGATCGAATCAAGTTGACTGTCTTTGTTACTGTTTTAAGTACTTCGTCCATTTTTAATATTTGTTGTTGGTGAATAAGGAACTTGTTGGTGAATAAGGAAATGGAAACTACTGATTTTCGGTTTATCTGGATATTTATCTTGTAATTTTCTTGTCAGTCTTGACACAAATCCTCAAGTTTCACCCGTTATAAATTTAGCACCGTCAGTTGTTACAGAAACAAACCTGTCAAGAGGAAGATTAAATTTTCCTAAAATGCTCCATACAGCATCAAAAATATCTTCACCAGTTGTAGTTCCATAAATAGGGATAATAACATTCAGAGGGCTCTAACTCATTTTTAACATGACGAAATTGTATGTACGGTATTGCCTCGATCTCCCCTAAGTGCTATTTTCTTCGTAACATAGCGTCCTGTTTTCATTTTATTTCAGAGCATCGTGGGCCACAAAAAATTACCTCGGGGGCCGCCAGTTTGACACCCCTGTTTTAACGTAATATATGTATGTTATTTAGTCATGCAGTGTATTATGGGGAAAAACAATACTTCACTACTTGGAAATCTTGTGAAGCTCAGATGGTTAAAGAACTCAAACAAAACCTACATAAAACTCATTTTACAAGTTGATTTTTATGTCATTAATTATCAAAATAATATTCTATAATGTTATGGTAGATAATTGGTAGCAGAATTATATTAATAATATTTCCCGGTTGGAAGAGTAACGTATTAGTAACCAGAAGGTTACGAGTTGGAATCCAACCAAACACCGTCGTGTACAAAGGGAGCTGGTGCAAGTTAAATCCGCCGTGGCCTCAAATGTACTCACGTTGGCGTGGTGTGGAAGTTTGGAGAGTACGGTGCCAGCTCAGGTGCCACCTCATAATCTGACCTTGGTTCGAAATTATGTGGTGTTGTCCTCGGATCTTTCCCTTCGGGTTTGATCCAGGACCGTCACCAATAGCCCATTGTGTTGCTCCAGTGCTGCGTTAATTAAAATACCTACCCCATAATTTTTACTTTAGTTTGTGATACTGATTTTTTCACGATTTAACTGTTCTGAAAATTCAATCGTTTGTGTACATTAATATTAGTAATATGTGGTATAAATTTCATCGTAATCGCATGATTCGATCAAGGAATTCCTCAGAAACACGCCCAAAGCCTTTGATTCGATACTACGAAGTATAGGAGCTGTTATTACAACCGGTGGAAGCTTCACAAGATACTGCTTTTCAGGATTTAACTGTTGTATTGTTCTGAAAATACAATCGTTTATGTACAGTAATATGAGTAACATGTAGTATGTATTTCATACTAATCGCATTATTCTTTCAGGTGTAGCAATTTTCACACAGTAGTGTAATTACATAAAAAACAGTAAACACGTTTCTTGCAATTTGGCATTAGGTTACGTTTTTACTTTCACATAAAAACGAAGAATTACAACGCGAATAAGTTGAGAGTAATATGCAATAAAAGCAGCAGATATTTTCTTGAAAAAAACATCCTGTTATTATCAGTCTCGTTACCCCATCCCGATAGAATCTGCAGAGAACGCTTTTATCTTGGAAGGCAAGAGTGTTTCCCCACCACTGATGGGCCATTATTGCTTCCGACCGGCTCTATTCAGGAAGGCGGAAGAGCACAAAGCCCGGAATTCACGGAGAAAAAACCTCGCAAGAAGAGTGCGTGTGTTACAGAGAATGATAAGCGAGAGGAACTTTCATCTATGGGGCAAAAACCATTCTATTTAATGAGAAAGGAATAAAATGCGCCATTTTTCACGCCGCTGACTGCAGGGCAAAAGAAGAACGATTCTTCCATCAGCTAAATTGGAGCTAGTTTCGAAAGCAGGCACAATACAGTATATTTTTTGTACTTTTTTATTAAATGCAGCGGTATTTTCAGTTAGGGAAGGATCATCCGTTGTAATTATTACATCCCTTGTTTGCGTTGAATTTGGGAATATGCAACGGTTTTGTTGTTGAAGAATATTCGCAGTTACGTAGAGCTAGATGGAAACAATCTCTGCAGTTAGAAGATAGTTAATTATAGGATAGAAAACACTCGCTTTTATCTTTGGCTACTTAAAATAGTTTATCGATTCTTAGAGGAAACTGCTGTTTTAGTTTTTATCATTAACAATTATGTCGTAAATCACTTTAAAATATTGTTTATTTATAGACTAGAGGCTGTTGAGATAAGAATACAACGGGCTCTAGAAATTAATATTCAGTATACATTATATAGTATTACCTTTTGTGGAGTAATCGTAAATAAGGAGTAAAACACATGCCCTTGGTATACTTCGTTGTTCCACGAACATTTACAGCTCAAAATGCTCAGAATATTAAGTCAATTAATAAATCTCACAACTCAAAAATACATGACAGTCTCCGTAATAATCACACAAAACTCAGTAATACAGAACTCGATAACTCAAACTCACAGCTCAAAACTACATCTCAATGAATAATTCTAAATGGAACTAAAAAAATGAAACATTTTCTGTAGTTGCCAGATGTAGTATATTACATACTTATTGTTAATATCGTTCTATTGCATGAAAGTTTTCACTAAGTTTATGGGTAAATATCGCTTGCATTGTCAACTACTTTATCATAAATATTATCGCTTACATTATCGTTGCCTTATATCTATGTCATGATTTAATGTTTATATATTGTGCGCAAGCAATTTCACGCGAGAAAGTATTGAAATATTTATTTTATTTAACTTTAACTATGAACAGAGGATAAAAGTGAACAACGTCGTAAGTGTGCCTTTTATTTAGTAGGATAATTATGTCGTAAATCACTTCGAAATATTGTCTTTTTACAGACGTTGTTTCTGCTCAAATACTTGAATGTTTAACACTTTATTCGATAATTCCTGTTAAACTCTCGTTTTCAGTCATCACCATTCGTGGAAAATGAAATGCTGGAATATAGTCAGAAAATGTGTATCTAAGTTAAAGAATATACAAAGTGTATTACTCTAATTAGTTATTTTCAACTATTGAAGACTCATTTTTATCAGAAATTTGTGTGTTCATGTTCGTAATTTTAAATGATCAATATACTATAAATAAATTTTATCTTGGTATTGGCGTTGCACTGATATTATGTTACCTTTTAATAGACATTTTTGGCGTGACCAGGTCATTAAAATCGGAACAGTACTGGGGAGGCAAACATGAAAGGTTGAGAGTTACAAAAAAGCGTCACAACTGTTTTGCCTTATGATTTCAGAACTAGAAGAAACATTCAAAATTTAAATATAGCGTCGTGTAGATAAAGAATGTTCGTACCTGACATGACCTTGGAACCAAGTATGCAAACGCACTATATCGAAATTCTATTTTGCTGGGCGAGCTTTGGGCCAGTGTAACTTTGAATTGCGTAGAGTGAGTAAGTGGTATCATTCGAAAGCTACCAAACTACGATACAATCACAGTCATTTAATCAATAAAATTATCCTTCAAGCTTAATATCAAACTGCCCTTTAATCGTTCAAACTGAAATTAATCGTTGAATATTCACAATAAACAATCGTTCAAACTTCCTATGTCTGCTCCATTCATTCCACAATCAAACAACAGGTCCAAGTATTCAATCAAAACTACGGTTTGTGTCCTCGATCACAATCTATCAATTTTTCTTTTGAATGAACACAATTTATTTAATAACCACTTCATTTTATGAAAGGCATTTTCTGTCAAGCTAAATGTAGGTGGAGGTAGTGTTTTTGTGGCAATACGCGTTTCCTGTACATTTTCCAAGAGTGACGTTTGGCTTGTTTTTCGAATACGATATCAGCACATCGCCATGTGTAATTCCAAAAGAATGGATTCAGTATTGGGAAATGATAGTTTATTGGGTATGGATATTTAAATTAACGTCACACTGGAGCAACACAACAGGCTATTGGTGACGGTCCCATAGGGAAAGATCCAAGGACAATTCCACTTAATTTTGAACCACGGTCAGATGACGAGGCAACACCTGAGCTGGCATCCCACTCTCCAAACTTCCACACCAAGCCAACGTTAGGACATTTGAAGCCATGACAGATTTAACGCGCACTAGGCCCCTTTGTACACGACGGTCTTGGGTTGGATTCGAACTCGCAACCCTCCGGTTGCTAATCAGTTACTCTTCCAACAGGGCCACCGCGGCCCGATAGTTCATTGGTCAACACCTATTAGATTAGAAGTCGCACGTCCCCCAACCTACGAGAATCTACTTGTTAAGTATAAGTGTTATGAGAGAGCATTTGAGTAGCAGAAGTAAAATCTTCACTTTCCGTCTAGTTTGTTTACAATGAAAATCCCTCTTAAATTTTTAAATATTCTCGTTACATGATTCAGTAATTATTTTAAATATTCGGAGTTGAAACTATACTGGATTATTTTATTTTTATTCGGTATTTAATCTATACTTCGAACTACTTCATTTTATTTTTTCGTAAGTTCGTTTGCATTTTTAAAAAAAATTGTTCCAAGGACCGAGAGTTTAAAATTGTTCCTGAGTTCCCAGAAAGGGTAACTTTTCCCTTGAAAATACTTTTATTAAATTTCTTGTATTCTTGGGGGAAATAACACTTCTTTGGAGCTGCTATGAGATATAACGAAATAAGATTTCAAGAATCGCGTATTTACACTTTAGTAAGAAAAGCAATTTTATATTGGAATATATGAATATTTCAATAAAATCTTCCTGATTTTGGCAGACATGCATACAACTAAACGTAACCTAATAGAATTTGGATTTTCAATTGGATTTTAGAAATGACGTATGGAACATAAATTTGAATTCTGCTTTTATAAATAAATTTAATGGAGCATTCATATTTAAGTGAGTAAAACATATTCTTAGAAATTTTTATGAAACAAAATAAGTGAAAACCATCAGAGGTATGATATTCATAACTATTACATCTATTACATACGATTTATTACTTTAAAGTAGAGATGGACTGTTATTCCAATTGCTGCAAAAATAACAGTTGTTTCTAAATAATAGTTGGAAACTGCTATCGAAAATATGAAGTTAATAAGTGTTATTCATAAAGAAGTCAATTTAACCTTCTAAGCGTCACGAGATTTCTAAGTAGGAGAGTAATTTGCTTATAACCCCACAAGACACATAATGCCTAAATAACTGCATCCATTGGTTGAAAGAATCCCACAAAAGTTTCTAGTGGTCAAAAACGTCAAAACTGGTTTGAAGTCATGCAGGGAAACTGGAAGTTGCAGTACGGATATATGTGTAAACCACTCAGAGAGAGTTAAATTGAATTCTTGTTCAAATTAAAAAAATTAAATTAAAAAATATTTGATAAAATGGAAGGTTGAAATTACTAAATATTTTAAAGCCTTGAAAGGCTAATTTAAACTAATAATAACTGTTTAAACTAGCCCTCAGCAATTAATAACGGCTTAAATAACCGTTAATGTCAATTTATAATAATTAATAATAAATGTTAGATTTAGTCGATAACTGATAACAAATCTTATTGAAAAATGAAAACATTTTTATTAAAAATTTTAAATAAAAAAATACTTGAAAAATTGAAAAGTTCAAAGTTACAAATGTATTAAAAAGTCCTTAAGGACTAATTTAAACAATTAATAACTGTTGAAATCAACGGTAAATGTCAATTTCTAACAGTTAATAATAACCATTTTTAGTTGCTAAGTGATTACAAAACTGTTAATGTTAACAATATCACGTGTTATCGTAAATTTGTAACAACCCTTTAGACTGTTATCCTAAAATAGCAGTTCCGCCCATCTCTAAATGCAAATAAAAACCAAACACCGTCATGTACAAAGGGGGTTGGTGTACGTTGAATCTGTAGTGGCCTCAAATTTCCTCACGTTGGTGTGTTGTGGAAGTTTGGAGAGTGGAGTGCCAGCTCAGGTGTTATCTCGTCATCTGACCGTGGTTCAAAATTACGTGGTGTTGTCCTCAGATCTTTCCCTTCCGATTTGATCCCGGACTGTCACCCATAACCCGTTGTTTTTCTCCAGTGCGACGTTAATTAAAATACCTACCTACCTAAACGCAAATAATGAAAATCAAGAATACGTTCCATGTTTTGCAAGGACTTTATGAGAGGGATTTTCAGCGTTCAGAAATAAGACGGTCTGAATATTTTACTTATGCTCTCCAAATTCTCTCGCGTAATACATATCAGGGTTACCTTAAAATGCTGTTTAACCTCATTTTGGCAACGCTTGATGCTTAAATTGGTGTTGACTGATCAACTATCATATCATCGGCTTAGAGTAGACACTCATTTGTACTGTCGAGCTGTTTAAAGAGTAAGTGTAAATTTCAAGGTGTAAAAGTAAAAATTATAAGTATTTGGATAGTGTTATATATATTTTATAGACAGAATACAAACTGACACTGTTTATCATGATCATGAAAATAAGCATTTATCTTCGAAAAAAATGTCAATTAATAAATTTCTGCTCTAAGCAGACGATATATCAATTCAGAATATATTCTTTGGAATTTTTATTGGCGGTGGTTGAAATTATATTTGGGGAAAAAAAAAAAAAAAAAGCCAACTGACGTCACATTCGGAATACGCACAGAAACACAGAAACGTAGAAGCACAATCGTCGCTTGTATTTAAGCTTGCCAGAAAATGCCTCTCATGGCCATTTTAAATAATTACACGAAATTTACACTATATTTTCCTGCTGAAATTTCGTTGATTGATAAGTAATGTAACGCATAATGTTCTTTTTTATTTTAAATCTAGAAAAATAAACTTAAAAATAATTATCAAATAACAAGTTATGCATTTAATTTCATAGTATATTAATGTAAAGATTGGTTTCCTAGGAAAAATAAAGCCTACAATACACATTTATTATAGTTTCGAGCGCCACGGTAGTCCAGTTGGAATAGCAAAGGATTAGCAACCGGGGTTCTGAGTTCGAAACTAGGTCCAACCAAACACGGGGGCTGTTGCACGTCAAATCTGTCGTGGCCCCAAACGTCCTCAGGTTGGGATGGTGTGGAAGTTCGGAGAGTGAGGTGCCACCTCAGGTGTGTTGACCTCGTCATCTGAGTTAGGTTTAAAATTATGAGGTGTTGTCCTCCGATCTTTCCCTTCGGGATTAATCCCGGACCGTCGCCAATAGCCCATTGTGTTGCACGTTAATTAATTACCATTACCATCACCCCGAATATTTTATGGTCGCATTATGTAATAATAGGGCAGTAAAGGTATGAAATATATAATCTGCGCTTATATCTTAATCGCTAGATTTATTTTTGTTGCCATGCCAGAGAATTATTTTCGCAATTTCGTTTCCGTAATCGCAAGAATTATTTTCGCATTACCGATCTGAAAAAAGCAGAAACTGGCATTTTTTTAAAAAAAAACATTAAGCGAGGTTAAAAAACATTTTCAAAAGCAGTTCTCAGCTGTTTTTGACTCCGTATTTAAGGATATATATACCCAGCTTAAGGAGAAATAATATAATTTTTTCTCTAATGCATTTTTCGAAAATTACCAGTATTTTTTAGTCCGGGTTTCTTTTCTAATGCATTTTTGTTTAAAACTATCTCTTTTAGTCTGATTGCTAAATTATAATGAAAAAATATAATTTTAAATATTTTCGCATTTAATCTTAGATATAAAACTGTTTTGCAACTAATTCATAGATAAACCGGTTCTACATTGTAAGGAGTCCTTCCGTAAATCCTTCAACGAAGTTATTGAGAAGTTGCAATATAGTGACATGTTATGGTATATGGAAGGCTTAGGTGTTTCAGTTCTTTTTTTTAAGGGGCTCGCGGATGGTTGGTTGGTTTTAGGGTTTTATGGCGCAAGGGCCATATTTGACCATCCTGCGCCAGATACAAGACATTCAATATCAAGTAATAGACACACACAATGAAAGTTTTACTGACACAGAAGATATAAAAACACCCAGGGAAAAATACACCTGACAGGAAACGAACCTTCGCCGCCTACAATTCGACAGCTGCTAGCGCAGTGGGCATACCCACTGAGTAACGAAGGCCCCGTGAAAGAATGAATAGCTAAGAATTAATCCACTAGACGGTTAAGGTAGGTAGGTAGTTGAATTTATGTCGCACTGGAGCAAGACACCGGGCTATTGGAAACAGTCGAGGATCAATTCCGAAGGGAAAGATTCGAGATTCGAAGAGAAAGACTCATCTCGTAATTTTGACCTCGTCAGATGACGAGGTCATAACCTCAAATAGCATCCCACTCTCCACACCACGCCAAAACGTGACAACATTTGAGGTCTATGTTATTTTATTATATCTAACGTGCAGGAACCCCCACGTACACGTCGGTCTGTGATTGGATTGAGTTCCGCTAATCGTGCCAATCCGCGCGACTGAACCAACTGGGCTACAACGGCCATAAGGAGTTAAGGATTTGGAAGAAGATTGTTGGAATCGGAGACCTATCAAGGAAAATTTATTGCCAGAAAAGGCGGTGTTTCTATCAAATCGCACGTGTGTCTCAAATGTTGTGGTGGAATGCACATGCGACCGAAAAGGGAAGAAGACATAACTTGAGTGAATGAAGCTGTTCGAAGCCACAGTTAGCGAAATGTGAACCATAGAGGAAATATAAAAGTCCAGTGAGCAGTGGTAACCTTTTTATGTGCCCAGAATCATGTGACCAAAACTAGTAGTAACGTGACTCTTAGACTACTTTCGTCTGCCGAGAGCAAACGAATATTAATCATCTTATTGGTCCACGGGACGGTAGGAAACGCCCATCCATTGATTTATCATTCGATTAATCCACGTGACACAGTAGAGTGTCCATTTCGCCATTTTAGTCGCTTTTAGTTTTTGGTGACCATCTGATAGTAGACAGGCGATTTCACCATTTTTGTCGCCACTCTATAGAAATGCGCATCCACACCTTGTCATAAGATGTTATAACTCCAAACGAGACGATAAGATGCCAAATCGGGCAACCAAGTCAATTTTACGCAGAGCAGTCACATGACAATTAGTCGACATGTTGGTCAAATTTTTTGAAGCTCCTCTCAATAACAATGTTCAGTCTGGTTATATTTCACGTCTATGATGGGAAAGTTCGAAAGTTGAAAGTGTTGAAAATATGTATTGTGGAACATCTGACTGTAGGGAGGAAACAAACACTAGCACGTAAAAAGAAGAGAAAAAGAGGAATTATTCTTGGAACGTGTGTGTTAAGAACTTACTTGTGGTGAACGTTGTATGTTAGACGGTTAATTTTAGTATCGTTTCTTACATATGCAGCGTGTATCAACATTCAACTCGAAGAGACCAAACTTACAAGTACTGCCATTTCGTCTAGCACGCTAGAATGATGAATCTAGTTTTGCTTAAAACTCGTTGATCAATCAATCTTTAGAATACTTCACATAACTCAAACTTTCATGCTAAAATTCCGTAAAGGAGTTTAATGTTTGCGTGTATTGTTCAAATTCGCGTGCATGGAATAACTTCTATAAGAATGGGTCGATTCTAGAATTTAGAACGCAATCAATGTATTGATTTCCTTTTGATGTTGAAATAACATGTTTACTTGTAAAAAAAAAATAGGTCAAACCAATTGGTCGTACTCTTTTTGCGTGCTGTTCTCTGTATTTTGTAATAAACTTATATTCGAATCGATTTGTAATTTTTACACTGATTCGTTAGCTGAATCACGCAATCTCGCCAGTTCAATCAAAGAGTACAGGCTGTTCAAGAAGAGTCAATTAGGGTTAACTGGATAGTTCGTTTCTCATAAAGCTGCAGATTACTCCACTTTCTATTTAGTTTCATGTTTTCTTATTTTTGCATATGAAAAACGTCTTTGAAGAAAGGAAAACTCTTTTCACAGAAGGGCAGCGGTGGCCCGATTGGAAGAGTAACGGATTAGCAACCGGAGGGTTGCGAGTTCGAATCCAACCAAAGACCGTCGTGTACAAAGGGGACAGATGCACGTTAAATCTGTCATGGCTTCAAACGTCCTCTCGTTGGCGTGGTGTGGAAGTTTGGAGAGTGGTGTGCCACTCATGTGTTGTTCTCATCATCTGACAAAGTTCAAAATTACGAAGTGTTGTCCTCTATCGTTCCCTTCTGGATTGATCCCGAACCGTCGTCAATAGCCCATTGTGTTCCTCCAGTGCGACGTTGATTAACTACCTGCCTGTATGCCATTGTACATATTTCCAAAAGTTCTCTTTTCAAGAGTTTTGTTTCAAATATTTTCTCCAAAGTGATATAAAGCCAAACCTGTACTAGTCGTAAACACTGTTATTGACAAATAATTTGGAAAAGTAACAAAGTAATAGATGGCATTAATGATTTTAATATTTCTTGTAAAAGCTTCGTTGGATAAGATGAAAAGTCCTGCCATCGAATTGAAAGAAATTCGAAGAAAGTTTATTAACAACGTACTGATTTGCTCAAAATTTTAATCACATTAAAATCATTGCAAGGAATACCCCTTTTTTGGTTTAAACCACTTTTAATAATCTCGCAGTCACTGTACAGGCACGACACACAACACAAAATAAATGATAGAACATATCATAGTCGACACATTTCGATTTCGATCATCACTCCTTTTCTTTCTCTTTTTAAAAACGAGTGTTACCATTTACCACACCAGTTACCATCTCTTTCGTCCAACCAAGTCCTTCTGGGCATGCGCAAGAAGCGCCATCTATCTGTCTCCGCAGAAGTCTTTACAATAACTTTGAATGCCCATTGATGTTATGTTTTTGAAATAAATAAATTATGGATTAATATCCATTTAAGTACTATTTTAGTATGCCCTACTTATCCTTATAAGTGGTTTCGACGAGATATCTCGTCCATCAAGATCTGACCAATTTTGCTAATGACGAGATATCTCGTCATCGAGGTATTACCAATTGATGTTGACGAGATCAAGATCTGGTCAGTTTCTTCTAATGACGAGATATCTTGCACATCAAGATCAGCTCATTTCTTTCTAAGTGAAATTTGCAAAATTCTCCTCAAATTCAACTTGAGAAACTATTCGTTTTTTGCACTCTTTATTTTATAAGAAATTAAAAAACTCTTTTCATTATATTATCTACGAAGAGGGTTTTGACGTTCCAAGATGTAAGGAAAACATGAAATCATGATTGAAAATAATATTTGCAAAATAAATGTTTAATTGAAGAGTATTTGATTGACTGTATAATGAACAATGATTGCATGAAGAGAAAAATGCTTGAAAATTAAAATTAAAATATACCTATAAAACAACTCAATAAATTATTTAAAATTTTGAAGAAATAAAATTACTAATAAAAACTAACAGTACTAAGATCAATCATAATCATAAGCCCCTGTTGATCATATTCAATTGTTGGAACTAAACATATACTGACTTCAAGGGGAAGGAATTGACACACAGTAAAACACTAGCAAATACACGAATTTTAAATACCTGTTTAATTAAATGCATAAAAGACACTTATATATACTCTTTTGAATATACTGCAGTTCAAATAAACTAGCTGCGGCGTATCTATTCAAATACAGACAGGTATAAACATTTTGAAAAAGTGCTCTATTTCGTAGTTTAATATGGATTAATATAATTAGCCTCTTCAATAGTATACCTAAACACATTTATTTCAAAACCTATTCTGTACGTTATTTGTTAGAAATGTAATTATCAGAACAGCAGTAGTCAATTAATATATAAAAACAATTCAATTATTTATTCAATAAAGTAAATTACTTATTGTAAATACAGTGTTTTAAGCACGAACGTACACAGAAAAGTATATTCAGTACTATATACATATATGTCTTGTTATTACGTATAAAATATTTATAGAGAATAACCAAAAGCGTAGCAATAAAATTAAATTTATTTGTAGCCCTTTATCAAGTTTTTCTAGTGCTAGAAATCATTTTCAGCAAAACAAAAATTTTATAATATTTACAAGTTTTCAAGAAACAGGGTAGGTTATTGAATTAATATCGCATTGGAGTAATACAACGGGCTACCGGCGACGATCCGAGATCAATCCCCAAGGGAAAGATCCGAGGACAACACCTCGTCATTTTGAACCACGGTCAGATGACGAGGACAACACCTGAGTTGATCCCCACTCTCCAAACTTCCACACCTCACCAACGTGAGGAGATTTGGGTTCAGACTTAACGTATACCAACCCCCTCGTACACGACGGTCTTTGGTTGGATCGAATTTCGAACGAAAAGGGACAGGGAAAAGGCACCGTATCATTGTCAAATCCAATAAATAAGTGAAATCGCAACTCCCTCATATACTTCAAACTATTTAGTTCCACCTCTATGAACTAGTTAGATTGTGCTGAGATATAGTGGATTCTTAATTAATTACATTATTAGTTCTGTATGTTAGAAAAAACTAAATTTACATAATTACATTTTAAATCAATGCAGAACAGGTATGGGCCAACACTAGATTCAATCTTTATTCAAACATAATCGTCACAATCGTAATTGGCCTATCGCATCGGCTACTCGGTGATGGTTGTGATGACCGTCGTCCAATTGGCTATGCCTGGCTCACTAGCTACGAACTGGAGTGCTTACGTCAACGCCATGACATGTGATTCAAACGTGGTGACATCTAAAGGGACGCTAGGCAACTCGATAAATAGCCAAATGTGGGACATTTTTGTGACGTTTCCAGTTCGTTCTTGCTCTACCGACAGCAGCCGTTGGTATATCGCATGAAGCGTTGTTCCTTCTTCTATCCAACGGTACTTCTATCCAACGGTATCTCTGTGGTAGGTAGTTGAATCAACGTCGCTCTGAGGGAAAAATCCGAGGACAATATATCGTAATTTTGAACCACTGTCAGATGAGGAGATCAACACCCGAGCTGGCACCCCACTCTCCAAACTTTCACACCACGCTAAGGATCAGAGGACATTTGAGGGCAAGACCGATTTAACGTGAACCATCCCCATGTAGACGACGGTCTTTGGTTGGATCGAATTTCGAACTCGCAACCTTCCGGTTGCTAATCTCTTGCAAGCGGGCTACTGCGGACCAACTAACTCTGAGTGTCTTTTTATTTGCGAGCAGTAGCGTGGAGAAGAACTAGGATTTTCTTGTGACGCTCAATTCTAAAGTTACTGCCTCATAATAAAGAGAAAAACGTTAATTCAACATTAAGCTACAAATTAAAGAAAACGTTTCAAAATAAAATTCGTTGCCTTTATTATAAATTACTAGCTGAATTACCCGGCGTTGCTCGGGTTGAAATGGTTAAATGTTGCTTGAAAATTGAATTAGAATAAGCACTTTTCTTTCACAGAAAAATGCTATCATTTATGTTGTACGGAAAATACGTTTTAACTTTTTAATAGCTTCTACAATATACTTCGGACGCAAATACATACATTTAATTCCTGCATATAATAATATTGCATAATATTGCAATATGTAAAAGATTAAGACATAAAGACAAACAGAAACGAAATTCCGACGAAAAAATGCAGAATTCTAAAAAACGAAAGATGCGCAAAGTGCAGTTTCAACTGCTTCTATTTAAATACTCGCAATCAAGTCGTGGCGCTCACTGGGTAATTGACCATTGGTAAGAACCTCCTTGATCTCCGTTCAAGTAGGATTGCAGGTGAAGGTGATAAATAAGTCTGGTCTCCCGTACGTCCTCACGTACGTCATAGCATCTTGCGTGTATTCGAGCATGTGTCTGGGACTCCTGTAAATGTAACTGGTAGTACGACTAAGGCATCGAGGTTTTCAACGTTCCCGTCATTTGACCCAGCATCTCTCAGGTGAATATATCAACTTTCAGTTTATGTTGATTTAGACGAATGTAAAGGAGACGCTCACTCTCGACTTTTGCGTACTTATCGACGATGAACTGATGAAACAATTGCCTGCACTTCAATACGTGGTTCTGCTCAATATCTCGAACTATTAATCTGTACGCATAGAAATCCATCGCTGAAACTTTCTTGCTCGTTGTTTCACCTGTTCTTGGGTTGATCTGCCTCAGATTAAAATGATATCCATCTTCACCATGGGGGAATATTACTGGGTACTGCAGAGCATTATAAGATCGATGTGTTTCCGAAATACGCTGCAATGATTCACCTCGTCGTTGAATAATGATATCCCGTTGATGGAACTCATCGCCTGATATAACCACCGCGTCTTCATCTGCTTGAGGAGAGTTAAAGCGTCGCTCGTGTTCGCCTGCTGGTCTTCGGTCTGCTCTTATGTCTACTTTATATTCATCTGTTGGCATACGTTCCAATGCTGTTTCAAACGTTTTAATAAGATTATTGTGCTCATGAAACATCCTCTGTAAGTTTAACACAATCTGACGTCTTGTTCCCGAGATGTTGGCGCACTTCTGATCAGTTTCCATTTGTTCGTTTTGAATAAAATATAGTTATAGAAATTTTGGTGGTTGATCTGGCAGCGGAAGCAATGATCCCGCTCTATGGTAAATATGCCCTTGCACCTAGAATGTCGACGGAAATACGGGCTGTCCAACAACTCATGAGGCGCCGAATGATGTCATTTGGAAACATGAGTTGTATTTTCTGATGTTACTAAGAAAATGCTTCGACTCTGACGTATCTCCTGATGTGTAAGTCAAAAGTTCTTGTGGTGGTGGTTCCAGTTGGCAGAGTTTAACTTTTCCATTTTTACAGCAAATACCAGTAGACTCTGATTTAAACTTTTTGGCTTGACAGTAACTACAAACCATTTCCATTTTCCCGATGGTAACACTTGCATGCAGCGAGTAGTCTTTATGTGAATTGTAGTGGAATTCTTCCAATGCTAAGCTAAAATGGTGCGCAGTCCGTGATCGTTTGGCTCTATCTCTCTTATCCTGTAGTCGGGCCTCAAGTTGCTTTGCCGTCTCTGTTGCTCTAGATGTAGTAGCACTATCCCTCTTATCCTGAAGTCGGGACTCACGCTGCTGTGCCGTCTCTGTTGCTCTTGATGTAGTAGCTCTCTTTCATATCCTGTAGTCGGGCCTCACGCTGCTGTGCCGTCTCTGTTGCTCTAGATGTTGTAGCTCTCTCGCAATCGCAAGTCTTCTATTCCTCTCCTCGGAAGTTTCTTGTCTACGCTCATCTTTCATCATCTTAGCCGTTAACTGCACTTGGCCGATCGCCTTCCGCTTCCTTGGAGGCATTGCTACAGCAAAGAAATCCGTCAATGAATACAAAGAAATGCTATTTCATAAAATAAGCAAAAGGCACACTCTCACTGAGCAATGAAATCGATTACAGAATACAATAAAAATAAAAAGCTAATATAAACTGAATGGTAAGACAAATTTAAAATTGCGAAGTACTTACATCAGTTTAGGAATATCAAATTTTTAACACAAATAAAAAATATTAATGCCTTACTTAAAAGCTGTCAATCAAAATACTCAAACACAGAATTCTAAATCATACTAAAAAATAAACTTTTATTCTGGTTTAAAAAAAAGCATTAATTCTGATCCCCCATTAAACTTATTTAAAAAATTAAGCAAAAGGCATACTCTCAATGAGCAATGAAATCTATTGTAGAATATAATACAAAGCTAAAATTAACGAAAAAACGAATTTAAAATTATGTAGTACTTACATCAGTTTAGAAATATAAATCCAAAATGTACACTATCACTCGAATAAAGTAGGAAACACTTATACAATCAACTAAAAGAGCGAAATAAAACTGTCAGATTCACTGAAAGATGATAAACTGGAAGACTTACCGAGCTAGCTTCCTCTAAATACGACCAGCTAAGAATCGAGTGAGTACTGGAATGTTCTCCACCATGAGTCCAAGGAAGTTTCCGTTTCCCCAACTTTCTAGAAAGTTCTACAAAGTTTTATAAAAAAAGTAAACATTAATTCTGGTGCTGCCAGATACCGAGTAGTAAAATTACGCTTTTATGATCAATGAGTTTTTCGTTTGTGCTTTTCGGAATAACGGTGCTTGGGTTAGAAATAAATGTAACCGGTGTAGACAAATTAAACTGAATAGATAAAATTTTTTCAAAAAGCAGAAGGTCGATTTTACAGAATTTTTCAGAAAGAAAATCACTGCTTTCAACGGAGGATTCACATGTATCTATTCCGGACATTTTAAAATAAGTTACACGCCTTACCTAAAAAGCCTCGTGAAACAGAATTCTACAAATCATTAAGTATTCAATAAATTATTTAAGGAAAGTTGGTCGAAATATACACCAACTTTCCTTGAAAATAATACTTGAACTCCTGAAAACCTTTCCTTAAATTTCCTTGCAAACATAAATATTTTAAAATATTCTTTCCTCCTTCATCAATAAAATATCTATAATTTATTTACATCATGGGAAGAACTAAAAAGTCAGTTCAAACATAAATACTGTAATTTAATTTGTTTCGGAAAAAAATTGTTTTTCGATCAACAGTGGTAAAGCAACCATCGCTGCCTAAAGCAATCAATCTATGCTCAATGTTATTTCTAATGCGATTTCGAATAGTTTTTAGCCCCCCAGGGCCAATAGAACGGGGGTTAAGAGTTAGCCTATGCTGACCGCAGTGTTCTAAAGTATAAGTGTACCAAATTTGGTGTGGATTGGTCAAACGGTGTAGATTTGTATAGAAAATATACACACATACACACACACATATACACACATCCTATTTTATATATATAGACAAGCATAATTTACATAAACTTAACTACAATTTAAGCGAATTAAATATGCATTTTACTACTAAACTAGAAATTAAATTGTTCCCTTGAAAAGGTCTCAGTATATCGCGACGTAAATGCTTCATGGACCATCGATTTATTCAAGAATCCCACAACTGTCACATTTTATAACTTATATGTACCATCGGAGTTATTTCTCACTTTCAGTGACGGTAAAAGCATTTCACTCATGCCACGGAACTGCCCTTTTGTTAAACAGGAATGACAAAAAATCTGGAAAAATTTATTGTCACGACATTTCCTTTTCCAATAGAAAGTCTTTTGTTTGTGCAAGATGAAAAATTGCGTCGTTAAAGGCAAACAGTTTTGAAAAAATGTGCTTCAGCTGAATTATTTTACGCTATTCAGTTATGTTCTTTCATTTGTTTGCTCTTACTTGGCCTCATCTTTCTTTTTGCTATTGTTTTAAAAAGATTTGCAGGCCAGAACGGATTATCATGTTATTTCGAGGGGATCGTACATATCTTATAACTGTCGCATCAAAGGAATAGTTTGTAAAATTCATTGGTTGCTCAAATATTTATTATCTTATTTCCAAAAGACTGACAGTTTTTAAAAATAGCCCACATTTATGCGACTTTACTTGAAAGACTCAAGACATTCTGTAAACCCATTAACGGTCAAAGTCCCTTTTTTGCGACGCATATTTATATGGCTTTACATCCATGACCATTGTAAATAATTCTTTATTATTCTTTGTTATTATTCTTTTACTCAGCAGATATTTATTATGTATTCTAACTATAATATAAAAATAGATGCAAAGCGTTAAGAAAATAAAAATAAAATAATTAAAAAGAATTAAAAAAAATAAAAGAATTACGAAAATTCATACAGCTCACTTCGAAAGACTGTAGAAGATGGGAACAATCGATATTTTTCAAACAAACATCATGGTTGAATTCCGGCCCTTAATGGGTGAAAACTGCAGTTGAATATGAATTAAGGGGGTCCGGGACTCAAAATTCTAAAATCTTCAATTTTAAAGTTTTTGTTCTGAAATGTTTTCTGTAGATATACATTGTATTTTGCAATTACAATAACTATTTTATATTTTCAAAACTTCAAAATTTTTTTATTAAAATTAAAAAATTTAAAAATTGTGACGTTGGGCAAAATTGATATATCTTATCATTTCATTTTTGCACTAATTGACTCCAAAAAGTTCATACTTTAAATTGTCTTCGTGATTTTTGGTTAAAACAGTTAGAAAAAATTTTTAAAAAATATTTTGTTCAAAAACTACATAAAACACATAGTATACAAAGTTCGAAAAATCATAGAAAAAATAATAATGTATGTATATATATATATATATACAATTGCTGAAGACAAATTAAAGAAATATATTTGAAAAGTAATTGTAGAAAATTTCATTCATTTATGACAAGTAGTTTAAGTTATATCCATTTTTCACTATCGAAATCCCATACGATGATCAATTCAGATCACTTCAAAAGTGTTCGTAGCGTAGTTTATTTGAGTTAGAAAAAATAGAGCTGAAACAGTAGAAAGTAGACTTCAAAACAGTTTGTTTACATTATCTGATGGGTGAGGCTCGTTTGAATTGCAGCTGTCATGTTATAAAAAGCCGAATATTTCCGGTTCTACTGATGGTAGAAACAAAATGTAGGTGTTATTTTATTCAGAAATATCTATATTATCTTTTAAGATAATAAAAAAAATTGGACTTTTTTCATATTTTGAGTCCCAGACCCCCTTAAGATAAGAAATAAAAATTGGAAGGCAGTATCAAGGGCACAAACCGTAGTTTTGAAGTGAATACTCTGGCCTGATGTTGGATTGTTGAATGAATGAAGCAGACAGTCAGTTTGAACAATTGTTTATTGTAAATTTTCTACAATTCATTTACAGTTTGAACGCTTAAAGTGCAGTTTGATGTTAATATTGAAGGATAATTTTATTGATCAAAGGTTCTAGACTTGTAGCGTAGTTCGGTGGCTTTGAAATGACACCACTTGCACAGTCCTCAAGCCACGCAATCCAAAGTAATGTGTTGGCCCAAAGCTAGACGAGCACAGTAGAATTTTGACTTATTGCGGACCCACTTCCCACGCTCAGTGCGCCTGCGCAATCGGTTCAAAGGTCATGTCAGATACGGACTTTCTTTGTCTACATGACGCTATATTTAAATTTTGGATGTTTCTTCTAGTTCTGAAATCCTAAGCAAAATCAGTTGCAACGCTTTTTTGTCACACTCAACACTTCATCCATGGCCCCAATACCGTTCCGATTTTAAAGACGTGTTCACGTCAAAAATAAAAAAACTTTTTTTAATTAAAGAATAACATAAAATTTTTCCACGCGATTCTATTACTATATGAATAGTTTTGTCTGAACTGCTTTTCTAGCAAACGAGTTCGTTCTGAGAGATTTTCAATGTAAACAACCAAATTACCAAAAGAGAAAAGGGGTCGTCGAGGCCCATGTTCGATTTCTGTGAGATGCATTCCTCCCTGGGTGTATTTCTCTCTTCTGTATCAGTAAAACTTTCATTGTGTGTGTCTGTCTATTACTAAATATTATATGTCCTGTGTCTGGCGCAGCATGGCCTATATAATACGGCCCTTGCGCCATAAAACCCCAAACCATCCAAAAGAAAAACACCTGATTCACCTCAAACGTTGCTTTTTCGCTGTTTCGGAAATATTGGCATTAATGCGTTCCAGCACTAAATTATTAGTTTGGAATAATTAGGTAGGTAGGTAATTATAGCGACGGTTTGGAACCAATCAAAGATCCAAGGACAGCGCTTCGTAATTTTGAACCACGGTCAGATGAAGAGGTCAACACCTGAGCTGGCACCCCACTCTCCAAGCTTTCACACCACGCCAACGTGAGGACATTTGAGGTGCACCGGTCGTAGTGTACACTACGTCCTTTGGCTGGACCGAATTTCAAACTCGCAACCCTCCGATTGCTAAACCGTTGTTCTCCCAACTGGGCTACCGCGGAATAATTAGAGCCACACTTCATGAAACCGCTCTTTGCAAAACATGTATTATGTATATTCTCATTTCAACGTAACGTTTATAGTTTACGAAATTTTTTAATTAAGATATAAAAAACTACAGATCGAAGATAAACATAAGAGCACGTATCTTTCAGATCCATTTTGTAAGTGTGATGCTGAAAAAAATTAAATTCTTTGCAAACGATAGCATTTAAAAATTCCAAAGTGAATTCATCTCAAGAAATTAAATTCGTTTAGTTGATCGAGACAGCATAATTACATTTAAAAAGAGGTCTAGACATCATTTCCAATGAAACGTAAACATTCTTAGTTAATTAAAGAGCATAATATAAATTTTCGCGAGACAATCAAATGTAATTAAAAGCGAAAGGTTTCGTTAATCAAGTATTATAACTTTAATCAAAATTATCTAATTAAAACGCTTTTTGTAGGTAGGTAGGTAGTTAATTAACGTCACACTGGAGAAACACAGCGGGCTATTGTCGAAGGTTCGGGATCAATCCCGAAGGTAAAGATCAAAGGACACACACAAGCCCTCGTAATTTTTAAACACGGTCAGATGACGAGACCAACATGAGCTGGTCCCCACTCTTCAAACTTTCACACAGCACCAACGTGATGACATTTGAGGGCACTACAAATTTGACGTGCACCAGCCCCCGTGCACAAGACGGTCTTTGGTTGGACAGTTTCGAACTCGCAACCCTCCGGTTGCTAATCCGTTGCTCTTCCTTGCTCCGTTACTTTTCCTACTGTGCTAGTAAGCTTTTTTGTTTATTTTGTAGTTAGACATTCTATTCATGGCTACGTATTTCTATCTTTCTCATTAATTATGAATGTAAACTTGTAGAATAAAATACTACGGTATACCAACATCTGCAGAATTTATAATATTTTATAAAACATCTAAAGAAAAACGATTCGAAAATATGCGTCTTAAATTCCATATGTGGATAAAAATACTACCTGTAAGTGCTTTCTACAACTTTTATTTTTTCCTTATAATATAATTTTTAAGCTGAAGAAAAGACTCCATGAATATAATGAACTTCATGATTTAGAAACTGATTGACTGAAACGCATTGATCTTGCATAACATTCTCCATTAATACACTTTAAAACAGGGATTCACAGACCGCGGCTCGCGAAACTCATGCGGTCCTCTGTTGATTTGTTGGCGGCCGGACTCATCATGTGTTATTTTAACTTCAACAAGGCACACAATAGGTAATTTAGGTTAAAACTTCGTTGCTAGGCAATGCATTAAAATACGCAGGCCTCTGGGCCAACATATATCTATGAAAAACTTTTCGGTCGTGAATATTAACAAAGCGAAAAATAGGAATAGCTTGACTAATGAAAACATGAATTGCGCTCGGCTTCTACCAAAATCGAACCAAATATTAAAACACTCGTTAAATCAATGTAATTTCACGCAAAAAATAATTCAAATTAAATAATTTATTTATATTTCATTATCTTTATTTTTTGTAACAATATGAAGTATTAATAATATAAATAATAAATACAAATAAAATAAATAATATATGATAGATAGCTTTCATGCTTTTTTGGGCGGTCGCCCATAAGTCAGTGAATCTCTACGGCCCTTGGTTTTAACAAGACTGCATCCCCGATCTAAAGAAAAACGATTCGAAAATATGCGTCTTGAATTCCAGTGCATAAAAATAGCACGCTGTAAGTGCTTTTTATAACTTTTATTTATCCTTAAAATATAATTTTTAAGCCGAAGAGAAGTGTCCATGAATACAAAGAACTCCATGATAAAGAAACTGAATTAGCCGCGCGCATTTATCTTGCATAACATTCTCCAAAATGCACTTTAAAAACAACAAAGAAATTCTTCTCGCGAAAGAAAAATTCGCCTGCATGCCAAAACTGGCAACGATAAGTACGAAATTAGTTTCCGTCTTTCTTTCTTTCGGACTTTAATTGAAATACTTTCGGGGTAAGGGAGTATCGGCCGTTCTCAATAACTCAAAAGAAGCAAAATGAGCCATTTCTAACTTTTCAAAATTGACTCCACAGCTGCAAGAAGCAGTGATTTAAGTTTATGAGTTTGTATTTATTTCCGGATGCTGTAACTGCCAAATGTTGATGAGGATTCCCGAAACTGAAATACGGTGAATATTTTCGGGATTTTCTTTCAAAAAGGTATGTTGTAAAAAGTAATATGCTTCCGCAATTAAAAAATGTGGTCATTTCGTTCTAAATATAGCATTCTTTAGAAAAACAATTATACGCGAGACATGAGGTTGTGGCAGGTTAAAGTACCTGCCGAAAGTGAAGGAACACTTTTAATTCTGCCACGTAAATTACATAAAAGGTTAAGAATTAAACACGATTTTGTTTGGTTGGTTTTTATGGCGCAAAGGGTAAATTTGGCCAAGCAGCGCCAAGTTAAACAAGACGTAATATACTTTTATACTCCCTTTGGAATTGTACTCACCTTTCATACATTTTCCAAGAACAACTCGTAGAAATTGATACAAAAAGAAATTCACAAAAAGAATATATCGTGACTAAACGAAATCAAGATTGCCATATTGATAAAGTTTAATTTTCCTGGTGGTTATCTCGAAGAGGTATTAGGGGACGTCGTGGCTCAGTGGGTATGCCCCCTACGCTAGCAACCTTCGAGTTGCAAGTGGCGAGGGTTTGATTCCTGTCAGGTGAATTCCTCCCTGGGTGTATTTCTCTCTTCTGTGTCAGTAAAACTTCCATTTTGTGTATGTCTATAACTTGATATTGTGTCTTGTGTCTGGCACAGTATGGCCAAATATAGCCCTTGAGCCATAAAACCCCCCAAACCAACCAACGATAACGAGGAGATACCAATAGGTATCTCCTCGTTATCAAAACTGACCAGATCTTGATGGACCAGGTATCTTGTCATTAGAAAAACTGACCAGACCTTGATCTCGTCATCATAAAAAATGATAATATTTTGATGACGAGATATTTCGTCATTACCAAAACTGGCGATATCTTGATGGACGAGATATCTCATCATTAGAATAAACTGACCAGGACTGGATCTCGTCATCATAAAAAAACGAGACTATCTTGATGACGAGATATTTCGTCGTTAGGAAAATTGGTCAGATCTTGATGGACGAGATAGCTCGTCATAATAAAAACCTGACCAGACCTTGATCTCGTTATCATAAAAAATGGTAATATTTTGATGACGAGATATTTCGTCATTATCAAAACTGACGAGATCTTGATGGACGAGATATCTCATAATTAGAATAAACTGACCAGGACTCGATCTCGTCATCATAAAAAAACGAGACTATCTTGATGACGAGATATTTCGTCGTTAGGAAAATTGGTGAGATCTTGATGGACGAGATAGCTCGTCATAATAAAAACCTGACCAGACCTTGATCACAGAAAACGGATAACGAGATATTTCGTCATTAGCAAAAAATTGTTCAGGTTTTATTGCTCAACTATCGCGTCGAAATCACTTGTAGGGAAACACAACATTCGAAAAAACAATTATTTTAATGTGTTTTCGTTTCATTTATATGGGCTAATTTTCTAAAAAATTAGAGAGAGTGTAAGTTGGAGTTCCCAGAAGACGTAGACGACGCATTACAATATGTCTTAGAAAACCAAATTTATTTTCCTTGGATTAGCGAGCAGCCTTTCTTGGATCAGATGTGCACCATTTGAATGTAATTGATCTAATATGTCCAACGACATATAAGTCAAAATTTAAAGTAGTAATAGTTGAATTAACGTCGCACTGAAGCAGCACAACGGGCTATTGGCAAAGGTACGGTATCAATCTCGAACTGAAGGATCCGATGACAACCCACGTAGTTTTGAACCACAGGCAATTGAGGTCAACACCTGAGCTGGCAACCCATTCTCCAAACTTCCACACCAACGATAGGACATTTGAGGCCACCACAGATTTAACGTGCACCATCCTCCACTTACACGACAGTCTTGTTCGAATTTCGAACTCGCAACCCTGCGGTTGCTATTCCGCTACTCTTCCAACCGGGCTACCAGGGCCTCAAAGAACCCAAAGAATGACAACTAATAAACTATTCCGAACCTAGCTACAGTTATCCATTTTTATGTGAAAATAAGTGCAATGTATCGATTGGGGCGTGTCGTTTTCCAACCATTCCTTTGTGCACAAACGATTGAGAATACCTTCCACGGTGCGAACATTGAAATGTCCCTATCGAACTAAATAACTGTAATTGAATACCAGTATACAGAGTTATTGTGTGAGAGCTTAATTATGGCTCATGTCAAATGGATGTGGTAGTTACTGTAAATTATTCATAGCTGTTTCAACAGTGTTTTACGTGGAAGGAATGAAGGCAATTTCGAAACGAATTTAAAGCAAACGATTTCTTCATCTCGGTTGAGTTATCAGTATGCTTTGTTTAAATTTATAGAACACGATGGAATTTGTAATAATGACTATAAACGTTTTACAGTAATTAATAAAATATAGTCTTTAAAATATAATTTTATTGAAGCTTCATTGTTGAGAGTGCAGTTGCTCGATTTTTAATGTATCTTGGTACTAATTTTGCCATAAATCAAGTTTAACAGATAATTCCACGTATTTCCAGAAACCGATTTTATTTTTCATCTTCATTTCTTTTTTCATCGTACTTTCTTGATAAAAGTGACTTAATTCAGAATGAATATTTTATTTGGTCAGTTAAAAATAATGATTCTATTAAATTGATAAAACCCATGGAAATCAAATGAGGAATATACTACACATTTCTAATAAATTCTAACAAATTTTAGAATCTAGAGCGTTAATTCTAAAAAACGCCCTACATCAAAATATTTTATTGTTATTTAGTAAATTAAAAGCAACGATTTAAGCAAATATGATTTGAAAAGTGTACAAAGAAACTTATCAATTATGCATGTAGAATTTCAAGGTGGACTTGACAACTTTTGGGGATTATTGTGGCCGATCTGACCATATATACAGGGCCTCGGTGGCCCTGTATATATGGTCAGTAATCAGTATATTGTAATCTTTAATTCTAGCACAATACCCCACAAAGCTCTCTAACTCATGTTTCGATATTAACATCCTTATCACGAAGATACAGTTTTCCCCTTCCCTATAAGTCTTTATATTCTCTTTTCTAACATCTTCCCTCTAAGTATCCATTCACCTTTGTTTATGTCTTTATTCCTTATGAATGAAATACTCGACAGCACAACTTAAATTCATTGTTGAAGTACAAATTCGAAACCACTCAACGGATTTGCTTTGATTTAAATTCGGTGGAAAATTTTACGTTTCGTTTATGAGTGCCAAGTTAAATGTAGGTGGCGGTAGTGTTTTTGTGGTGCAAAGTGCTTCCTCTACGTATTCCGGACGTTACGTCCCTTGGCTTGTTCGAATACGATTTCAGCATTTCATCAATAGATATGAATTCCGAATTGATATACGATAGTTAATTCGTCTCTCTCAATGCCAAAAATGCAATAGACTCTCATTGCGATAAGCTACATTTTAATGTGACCCCGATATGTATCAAGCGAGAGCATTTGGTTGGAACAGGTAGTAAAATGCTTTTCCATCTGGTTTGTTTACACTGAAAATCTCTCTCATAGCTTGTGCATTCGTTTGTGATTAAAATCTTATTAATTCTTAACTTATTTTTGTATCAAAAACGCTTTCATACTTCAAACGTGATTGACAAATAAATATGAAGAGTTCGACAATGAAATTCCAATGAATGAATTCCAAATTATTTCGAATTAGTCAACGCCAATTAAATTATACGCCAAACGTCGCCAAAACGGCGATAAACTTCATTTCACGCTAATCCCGATGTGTTTTATGCAAGAGCCTTTGGGTCCGTCTTGTTTATTTGCACTGAAAATCTCTCAGAATTTTCGAAGTGAATGCGTCTTTAAAATTTGACCAGTTCTAGGTGGCCAACATGGAAAGTTAAACCTAAAAATGGGAATAGAGTTCGATCTAATAATTTTTATATTATCGACGCGACCCAAACCAACATAGTGTCATTCGATCGCTGAGGGAACAAAGACTTGTTAGTGACCTTGAGTTCGCGCGCCGCGATAGAGGATAGGGGGCGTTTTGTGGACCTCCGCAAATATCTCCTATGCCCAAAGTTTGCGCAAAACTCTCCTATGCGCAAACTTCAAATCAGTATAACTCGGAACTGTGAATCGCTACATCGAAATTGGTCTCAAACGAAAGCTAACGTCGAGATCTGTCAATTTAAAACATTAGATATGAAATTGAATAGTGTTGGTTGTTGTTGCTAATCTCCACGTCTAGTCCAAATCCACAAGTCCATTCACCCGCACAAAGTCATACATACAACAAAACAAGTTCAGAAAACAGGTTGTCTCGGGACAACTCCAGGCACTCGAGAATGTATGCTGGGGAGGCCTGGTTATTTAAGGCAAACAGGATGAATCTTGCGACCACAGGAAACTGTGAGATACCTCAGATGGCCACTGTAAAAGCGGGAGAGCGCTGTCTGAATATGTCTGTCGCAATTGAGAGCAAGAGATCTTCCTGGGCGATCTCCTCGATTCCAAGAGCGTACAGGGGAGGGGACGATCCATGCCTTTTTACCAAGATTTTTTCTAATAGAGTTCAAGAAAAGTCAATGAGTGGTTATCGGACAATAGTTCACCACCTGCGCCAAATCATCCACTACTTCGTTTACCCTGTGGTCCACATGTGATGGGATCGGATGAAAAGGGTTGGTTGTGAAATTTTGGACCACACGAATATTTTAAAAAGTTCACAAACTCGTAGAAAAGACAAGCAGAAATATATCGAAGGTAGTATTACGTGGAGGTATTTTAATTAAAGTCACACTGGAGAAACACGTCGGGCTATTGATGACGGTCCGGGATCAATCCCAAAGGGAAAGAAAGATTCGAGGACAACACCACGTAATTTTGAACCACGGTCAGATGACGAGTATATGTGGAAGAGCAGCTCGTCAGATTTTGACAAACGCAGAACCCACTACTAGATCTGTCTTTCATTTATCACTCCCAAATACATACTATTAGCTAACGAGACGTACAATATTTACGTAAAAGCCTTGCGACCGTGCTCCGACGGAGCCTGGTAGTAGATATATAACTAGTAGAAACGTTTAATTAAAATAGCACTGGAGCAACATACTATTGGTGATGGTATCGGATCAGTCCAGATGGGAAAGAAACTGAGACTACACCTCCTAATTTTGAACCACGGTCAGATGACGAGTATACGTGGAAGAGCAACTCGTCAGATTTTGACAAACGCAGAACCGACTACTAAATCTGTCTTTCATTTATCACTCCCAAATACATACTATTAGCTAACGAGACGTACAATATTTACGTAAAAGCCTTGAGACAGTGCTCCGAC
The DNA here is from genome assembly GCA_933210815.1 of Meta bourneti. Lineage (NCBI taxonomy): Eukaryota > Metazoa > Arthropoda > Arachnida > Araneae > Tetragnathidae > Meta > Meta bourneti. The sequence continues at coordinate 17,995,878 of OW119928.1, read as the reverse complement.
GCAGCCTGCTAGTAGATATGTAACTAGTAGAAACGTTTTATTAAAATAGCACTGGAGGAACATACTATTGGTGACGGTATCGGATCAGTCCAGATGGGAAAGAAACTATGACTACACCTCCTAATTTTGAACCACGGTCAGATGACGAGTATACGTGGAAGAGCAACTCGTCAGATTTGGACAAACGCAGAACCGACTACTAAATCTGTCTTTCATTTATCACTCCCAAATACATACTATTAGCTAACGAGACGTACAATATTTACGTAAAAGCCTTGCGACCGTGCTCAGACGCAGCCTGCTAGTAGATATATAACTAGTAGAAACGTTTAATTAAAATAGCACTGGAGCAACATACTATTGGTGACGGTATCGGATCAGTCCAGATGGGAAAGAAACTGAGAATACACCTCCTAATTTTGAACCACGGTCAGATGACGAGTATACGTGGAAGAGCAACTCGTCAGATTTTGACAAACGCAGAAGCGACTACTAAATCTGTCTTTCATTTATCACTCCCAAATACATACTATTAGCTAACGAGACGTACAATATTTACGTAAAAGCCTTGAGACAGTGCTCTGACGCAGCCTGCTAGTAGATATGTAACTAGTAGAAACGTTTTATTAAAATAGCACTGGAGGAACATACTATTGGTGACGGTATCGGATCAGTCCAGATGGGAAAGAAACTGAGACTACACCTCCTAATTTTGAACCACGGTCAGATGACGAGTATACGTGGAAGAGCAACTCGTCAGATTTTGACAAACGCAGAAGCGACTACTAAATCTGTCTTTCATTTATCACTCCCAAATACATACTATTAGCTAACGAGACGTACAATATTTACGTAAAAGCCTTGAGACAGTGCTCCGACGCAGCCTGCTAGTAGATATGTAACTAGTAGAAACGTTTTATTAAAATAGCACTGGAGGAACATACTATTGGTGACGGTATCGGATCAGTCCAGATGGGAAAGAAACTAAGACTACACCTCCTAATTTTGAACCACGGTCAGATGACAACACCTAAGCTGGCATCCTACTCTCCAAATTTCCACTCCACGCCAACGTGATGACATTTGGGGACACCACAAATTTAACGTGCTTCCGCATGCACGACGGTCTATGGTTGGACTGAGTTTCGAACTCCTCCGGGTCGCTAATCCGTTACTCTTCCAACTGGGCTACTGTCGTGCTCCGACGCAGCCTACTCGATTTTTAGACACCAAATAGATACAAATAAAATAAATTGAATTTTTCTATCACTTCAGTGTGTTTGAAGTCCATAGACCAATTTCTCTATATTGGTTTAGTCTTTTATTAGTCCCTTGTTCAATGTAAAGGTCTAAACACGCACTGAATGGTTCCATGTGTGCTTTTATCTGCAATCGAATAACAACCGACAACATTGCACTTTCAATTAGTGTCCAAAAGGGTGGTAACGCGCTCAGAGAGCCCGTGCTTTTGTTTTGCAGTTGCTTTGCGACTATTTCTGTTTAGTCTAATTGAAAAAAGATAAACAAAGTAAAAGCTTTCGTAGCGGGGTTTTAGGAGTACGCGTAGGGAGAATATTAGTAATGACATCTGTATAAAAACGAATTTGCCGTTCACTTACCGGGCAAATTCCAAGCATTCTTTACTGTCTGCTCTGTGTTCCATTAGGTTTTTGCCACATTTACTGAGCGCTATTTTTTGTTGCCTCTTTTCCTTTTATCATAATTGTGAAATCATTTTATTTTCTCTTTAGATTCTATAAACGAAGTATGGTTCTATTAGTCATGCTAAGGAAGCTTAAGATCATTTGAAATTTTTGCTTTTCTCAAAGAAAACCAAACGGTTTTCGAATTTCACCATTTGTGTCTAAGAGGAATGTAAAACAATGACAAATATGTGTTTGAAAGAATGTGAAATAAATATTTTTTACTTCTAAAGGTAGGTAGGTATTTAATTAACGTCTCGCTGGAGCAACCGAACGGGTTATTGGCGACGGTCCGGGATCAACCCCCGAAGGGAAAGATCCGACGACAAAACCACGTAATTTTGAACCAAGGTCAGATGACGAGGTCACACCTGAGCTGGCATCGCACTCTCCAAACATCCACACCACGACAACGTGATTACTCGTTCTAAAAGCAATGTGATAGCCTGTTGTGTTGCTCCAGTGCGACGTTAATTAAAATACCTACCTACCTAAAAGTAATCTGTCAAAGCAGGTAGGTAGTTTAATTTACGTCGCACCGCAGGACGTATTGAACAAGAGTGCGGGTCATTTGTATTAGTTCGAAGATGGGAGATGTTTGTAAAGTTGGTGGGTTGATTGGATTTGGAGTTTTATGGCGCAAGGGTTTATAAGGAAGGAACTGATCACCAGTAACTCATTATTTATGTTATCTTTGGGGCTTTCCCTTCGGGATTGATTCCGAACCGTCGTCATTTGCTCGTTGTGTTGCTCCAGTTCGACGTTAATTCAACTACCTTGTAACTGCAATGCCAAGTGGAATAGAATTCTGTAAATAAAGCAATCTCCCCTTAAGAATGTACACACAGGAAGTTTCGAAACAACCTTCATATTAAAGAAGTAATATATATCAGGTATCTTCGGAAATAGTACTCATTCTCAAGAACTTCACCAAAAATAAGTCCAGATGCCCAGAAATATTTGATGAGACTTTTCTGCAATTCAATCCCACCAATCTACGTATCCGATTTCAAAATCGGGTTGGTCATTTCCGATCACCTCTCGGTTTCTCTTCCGGGCCCAAAAAAGGAAAACATCCGGGAAAAGTCATAAAAGCGCCATTTCGTTAAATAAATAAGAGGGTCAAAAATAACATTTCATTTATTCCAGGAAAAGACAATGTTTGCTTTTTGCTGCTCGAATGATGGCTGCACGAGCTATTAATCTGATTACCAAACGAAGTCAAACAGCCAATTTCTCGGGGCTATTCTTAGTAAAGTGTAGTTTATAGAACATTAGATTTCCATCAAATCACCGTTCGACGGCTCGTGTTTCCCGACATCTGGCCTCCAGCCAGGATGCAAATGATGTTCGGAAGGGGTGTCGCTGGGTAGAGTTCTCGAAGGAAAAGTTTTCGATGGATTTTAAAACGCTTCGTTTCACGGTTTGGGGTCGAATAAAATGAGAGAACACGTGGAATCGAATTGTGCGAGCTCTTTTGCTTTACCGTCTAGACCGTACCTGAGTTGTGTGCTAGGGGTGCATTTGCAAGTTGTCGGGATGAATATTTGGTGGGGGAGAGGTGGTAGTGATGCCTTTGACTTGAAACAAAATTATTCGTTAATAAAATGCAATGTTCCTAGATATACGTGTGATGTAGTTGGTGCAAGCAAATGATTGTATAATTAGAGCTTATTCATTTTCAACAAATCTATTTACACTAACAGAAGATAAAATAATGCTTCCATGCCTATTATTTCCATGTTAGTTATTTGTACGGACAGATAATATTTGCTAGAGCATAGAGGTCTACGCGTAAACCTGGACAAAAGATTCTAATTGACGAATTAAAGTCGTTATAAAGATATTTTTAAATGCTGCCTCAAATTAACAGAAAAACACTTTCCTAGGCACTATAGTTAAAACAAATTTACAATAACCATCGTTAATTCTAAAAATTGTCAAAATAATAATTTTTTAAATAAAGGATGCCTGCGCTTTTTTGAGATGGGCTTGCCTCTACGGTTTCCATAACCTGTGACCAGTGTTGCAACCTGACCAGACTTTTTGCGGAGAAGCCTTTCGGAGTTGATCCTACACCGTTCCCAGTGGACTGTGTTTATATTATTCGGCGCCGGCGAGGCGCACAAATCTGTTGCGCTTCGAGATGTATATACTTTCTTCGGGAGGCGAAAGCAGACGCTCGTGTGATCGGTTCAAGTGTAGAACATTAAAAACTTTTGAAGGCTATCCATGCTTTTTCGTTTCACATGTCGGGAGTCACATGTAAGTTTCTATTATTAAATTATTTTTGATATAATTAGCTATACTTTACTCTCCAAAAAGTAACTAGGAAACAAATTCCAAGTATTAAGAAGCAGATAAAAAAGACTGGTAGTTTTTTAACGTTGACGATCTCCTATAACCAGTACACATAAGGGGGTTCCCGGTATCACCGTACCGGGACTTGAGAAATGTTAAAAGGTTTTTTAACATTTTTAATAAAATTTACTGTACTTTTTCTAGTTTGAAAGTTGCAAATCTTTCATTACAAAAAATGTCGCATGCATTCATACTAGTACTAGCAGACCCTCGCATAGAATCAACGCTTAAATTTCCAGCTTATTTTTGCAAAAACTTGCTTGCAAATTTCTTGCTTATATTCATTAATGGCAAGTCTTTCCCACAGGGCACCGAATGTAAATGTCCTGTCTATGGATGCCCAGGGCCATCTACAGCCACTGTCAAGTTAGAGAGATTGAGGTTCTTCATTGTTCGGATCCCGAAAGGAAGGTAGAAAAATCCCGATTGATTTACGCTTTCTACATAATGGCTGCGAATTTTCACATTGTGTCAGAATAGCCCAAGGGAAAGGTTTTGATAACTGATTGAAACTTGTGACATTTGAACTGCTAAATCTAAAAAATTGGAGATTTTTCCTAATGTTTTCAAACAAAAATTCATCGGGGGCCGCGACAAGCAAAAAGTTGCCCACGAGTTATGAAATGCAGACAACTCCTTGATAAGCTAGATGATGTGTTGGTGCTTCCCGGCTCCATCGACCTTCTAATTAAATAGACGGAACAAATGGGCGGAGTCGCTGTCGTGAGTAAATCACGTGGACATACGAATAGACTAAGCCGATTGGCTGTCGAATCTCAGACTAGTGTTTTTGATCACGGTGGATAATCACTTTAACCAATCAATGATTTTTGATTTATGATTTACCCACAACAACGTGACAGATCTTCAAACCGAGCAACTGGAAGAAATAAAATGAAGCTGCGGGCACATGCTCCGTCTATTTCATTTTAAGGTCGATGCCCGGCTCATTGTGACGTATTTGGGGATGAGAGCCAAATCACGGCCAAAAATGGAATCAAAATTACACCAAAAGCCGTTAAACCCTATCTTTTCTCACACTTCCTAACTTTGGATAAGAGTTGTTCAAACACCGCCTAAAAGATACTTCAATGCTGCCAAATATAAATCTTGGTATTGCTTTTTTTACTCCAGTGATGTCACCCAGACTCCTTAAAAAAGGCTTCAATTGCTGAGTTTCGTTTCCTGACTGGGCATGACCGTCTCTGTGCACACTTATTTTGTAAAATTATTGACTCTCCTGACTTTATTGTACGTAATAGTAGACGACTTATAACGCCTCAACGCTTAGACACGTACACTGCACTTAAGAATTTTAGTAGCAGAGTACAGAAGTATTGGGAAACAAGATAGAGCGAACGACGTAATGGCAAGTGCCTGGCATTGGTTTCATTCACAAGCAAAATTGAACGATATATCGAGCTGCGATATACCGAGTGGGTTACTGCATTTTCAGGCTAAACTCATTAATAAAACACTTAACATGTTTCCAAGATGTCAATCTCGCCATCTGACCGTGGTTCAAAATTATGTTGTGTTGTCCTTGGGGACGTTGGACAAGATCCGGGACAACACAACGTAAGTTGCGTTGTCCCGGAACTTTCCCTTTGGGGTTGATCCCGGACCGTCGCCAATAGCCCCGTCTTATTGCTCCAGTGCGTCGTTTATTAAATACCTACTTACCCAAGATGTCAAAAAGTGAAAAATGATCGAATTCATTCACCAACGACAATTACCATTTCAGTTTGAATAAATCCATTCCTCATTCAACATTTCTGAAGCTTTTTCCCTTCAGAACTCAAAACTTAAGACATCTCCTGGAAGAACAAAATCCTTTCCCTTTCAAAAAAGGAGAAACTGTTGAAGGGGTGCAAGGAGGAGCGAAAAAGAATAGCCCCCATATCTGACAGCTATAATCTTACGATTGATCTTCTCTTGACGGTAGACTTTTTCTCCTTTCCTCTTTTCACTTTATTTCATTTGCACGCAGAGAGTAAATTATCGACCTATTTGACGAGGGGAGGCAGTGTGGAGATCCAAGAGGCGTCGGAGGTAATGGCTCTTTTGAAGGATACAAAATGTTCCAGTTAAAGTATGCCGCTTGTCCTCTTGAGTCCTGGGAATGGACGATTCGTACTTGTGTCCCGGTTTCCGTTCGCATTTAAGGGAATGATCGTGGACGTGTATTGAGGTTGATTGTCTGCAGTGAGGTTGGGTATTTTGAGCGAGCTTCGCTGTTTGAATATCTTTCTGTGGATTGCTTTCCGGCTGTTTAATGAGTGTTTGTTTCATCAGAACATGTGCTACTTTCTTCCAGAGTAGAGTGCACAGCTATTTAATAATCCAGTTATTTATTTACGACCCAGACTAAGATAGGGTTTCATCCTTTAAGTGTCGTGTGATTTGCGAGTAGCGTGGTAGTGCTTCTACCTCGCAGCATATTCAATGACTAAATAACCACATCTTTCTAAAGAATCCGTGGATTCTTTCCACTTTTAGAGACAGATTCTATTGGTCCTTTCCCCTTGGAACGATTCTTTTGACTCATTCTCTAGAATCGAATCCTTTGGAAACTACTCATTTCCTAGGAATACATGATTGGTTTTGGGAGTTTAATGGCGCAAAGGCCATATTTCGCCATGCTGCGCCAGACTCGATATACAATATCAAGAAATAGACACGCACAATGACAGCTTTACTGACTCAAGAGAGAAATACACCCAGGGAGGAATGCACCTGATAGGAATTGAACCTGCGCCGCCTACAACTCGAAGGCTCTTTAGAATAGAATCCTTTAGAAATATTTTATTGCTCATTTAATTAGAATGGAATCCTTTGAAAACATTTTATTGCTCATTCAATTAGGTATTTTGGTATTTTCAATTAACGTCACACTGGAGCAACACAATGGGCTATTGGTGACGGTCCGGGATGAATCCCAGAGGGAAAGATCCGAGGACAACACCACGTAATTTTGAACCACGGTCAGATGACGAGGCAACACCTGAGCTGGCACCCCACTCTCCAAACTTCCACACCACGCCAACGCTCATTCAATTAGAATGGAATCCTTTGGAAACATTTTATTGCTCATTTAATTAGAATGGAATCCTTTAGAAACATTTTATTGCTCATTTAATTAGAATGGAATCCTTTAGAAACATTTTATTGCTCATTTAATTAGAATGGAATCCTTTGGAAATATTTTATTGCCCATTTAATTAAAATGGAATCCTTTGGATAGATAGATATTGTAATTAATATCGCACTGGAGCAACACAATGGGCTATTGGCGACGGACCAGGATCAATCCCGAAGGGAAAGATCCGAGGACAACACCATGTGATTTTGAACCATGGTCAGATGACGAGGTCACACCTGAGCTGGCACCCCACTCTTTAAACTTCCACACCGCGCCAACGTGAGGATATTTGAGGCCTCGACAGATTTAACGTGCACCAGCCCCCTTTGCACGCGACGGTCTTTGGTTGAATTCGTACTCGCAACACCCCGGTTTCTAATCCGTTACTCTTCCAACCGGACTACCGTGGCCCTAGAATCCTTTGGAAAGATTCTGTAGCTCAGAATCCTTTGGAAAAATTCTGTAGCTCAGAATCCTTTGGAAAAATTCTGTAGCTCAGAATCCTGTGGAAAGATTCTGTAGCTCAGAATCCTTTGGAAACATTTTGTAGCTCATTTCCTTAGAATAGAATCTCTTGGGAAAATTGTATTATTCATTTCCTAAGAATAGAATCATTTGTAAATATTCTATTACTCATTTCCTTGAAATACAATCCTTTGTAAATATATGTAGAAGTATTAATGGCTCGGTGGGGTATGATTCACAAGTCGGAACTTCTATTCGAAGTTTTTAAACTACTTTATTGTACCAATCAATGATGGGATGAGATATGTACAGTGATACATGAGAAAAATATTCGGGATATTCATATATGTCCCGGGACGCCACCCGGATAATAGCGAGCGAATCTGCTCGACTCAAGCACTCAGCTCTTACATGTCAGGAAATCCCCCCGCTCCTGGGCGACACACATATTTATAACATTCCCAAAACCGCCCACTCGGGTTCAACTTCTGGAGCCCCACGCGGGCTGCGTCTTGAGGTCATGGACCTTACTTTGCTCGTGAGGAGCGATTTCCGCTCCTACATATATATTCTAATGCTCATTGCCTTTGAATAGAATCCTTTGGAAAAATTCAATTGGTCAAGGAGGTGAATACTGGGTATAAATCATGTACATGCAGAAGACCAGTTTGCAAAGCGGAATTATACGTGTAAGCCCCTCATAGGGTTTAAGGTCTGGCAAGGGGTAGGCGGGAGGGCTAGCATGATACATAAAAGACAATATAAGAAGCAAATATCCTACAAAGCAAACAGAAGGAAGAATACAAACTCTTCACACTAGACATGATATTAATCAGCAAATTTCTGGCGAGAGCATTAGATAACTGTAAGAAAAAATCAGTTTTCCGTTGTTAGTTTATTTATATTGAAGATTCTAGTGTTCTAAACGAAGAACACTTGAAATTTCTAGTGTTCTGAGTAAAAGGAACAATTTACTTAAAAAACATTTGAGGATTCTGTTCGAACTTGTCTTCCAAATACAATAACTAAACTGCATTTACAAAATTACATTTTAAGCCTTCTGGTGGTTGTCTCGACGAGGTATCTAGTGATAAGCGAAACTGATCACATCTTAATGGACGAGATATCTCGTCCATCAAGATCTCGCCGTCTCTTGTCATTAGAAGAAAATTTACCAGATCTCGATCTTGTCGTCGTCACAAATCGGCAGTATCTTGATGACGAGATATCTCGTCATTAGCAAAATTGGATAGATCTTGATGGACGAGATATCTTGTCTAAAACGCTTGGTGGGTTAAAATATCAGTTACTTATGTTAAAAATTTCAATATTTTAAAAAAGATTTACAGTTACAACAAAATTGGTCATATCTTGATGGACGAGATATCTCGTCAAAACGACATGAAAGGTTAAATTATCAGTTACTTATGCTAAAAAGTTCAATGTTTTTAAAAGGATTTAAGTTTGAAATGACGAATATTCCATTCAAAGAAAGTATTCGAGCTGCATAAAGAAAAGAAATATATATCGACAATTTTCTTGACCGAAAAATAAAAATCACGTCAACTCATGGTTTAAATCATGGAATAAAATTTATCGCATTTACCCGATTTGTTTCAAAAGAAAACTTATGAAAAAGTGTTCTACAAAAGTTTTAATACATGAAACCTTAAGGAATTCCTGTGACAATTCCAAAACAAAAACTTGGCTCTCAAATGATATATCGTGGAGTAGGGGGAGTATTGCCCTGAGATTCCACCCCAAATTCCAACAAAAAGAAAGTGGTAACGGAAACAAGAAACGGTGTTATAAATGTTCGAAAGGATTGAAAAGCGACTTGAGTCTGCGGGAAGCGGACGTTATCCTAAGGAAACAGAAAAGGACACAAAAATTCGGAAGTAAAAACCTTCCCCATACTTCCTAAAATGAAATTTATTCTGCCAGTGAGGAAAGAGAAAGCCAAGATTCGAACGATCGCGCTTACAATTTAGAATTTCAGGTGAATGTTTTCATAAACATCCCAAGTGGTGGCATAAATTTCTAAATCGAATAAAAAGTAGTATCGATATTGAATAAAATGTTACAAAAACCTCAATTCAATACAAAACAATTATTTTTTCAGTTATAATATATATACAATTCTATACAATTTCGAAACTTGAACATTTTTTTAAATAAAGTGCATCTTTACTCTATATACTACTAGCTGAATTACCCGGCTTTGCTCGGGGGGGTGTATTTCAATTAACGTCACACTGGAGCAACACAACGGGCTATTGGTGACGGTCCGGGATCAATCCCAAAGGGAAAGATCCGAGGACAGCACCACGTAATTTTGAACCACGGTCAGATGACGAGGCAACACCTGAGCTGGCACCCCACTCTCCAAACTTCCACACCACGCCAACGTGAGGACATTTGAGGCCACGACAGATTTAACGTGCACCAGCCCCTTTTGTACACGACGGTGTTTGGCTGGATTCGAACTCGCAACCCTTCGGTTGCAAGTCCGTTACTCTTCCAACCGGGCCACCGCGGTCCCGGCGTTGCTCGGATTGAATTGCTTGTAATTCATTGTAATATTACTCAATGTTATTCCTATGGGGATTTCGAATCGTTTTTAATCCCCCCTACAGAACCAGGAAAAATAGAATGGGGTTAATATCTAGATTATATTTCCCGGAGGATTCTAACGAATGAATGCATGCACCAAATTTGGTGTCAATTGGTCTGATAGTGATCGTATAAAAATGCGCAATGTTATTCCTATGGGGATTTCGAATAGTAATTTAAGCCCCCTCTGCACATCCAAGACAGATAGTACAGGGGTAATACGTAGCCTACGTTATCTGCAGGATTCCAAAGAATAAGTGTACCAAATTTGGTGTGGATTGGTCAAACGGTGTAGATTTGTATAGAGAACAGACAGACGCCAACTCTGCTTTATAGGTACAGATTATCACCAGTGAATTTTCTCATAGTACGAAAAATAAAAGTAAAAGTTGAAAATCTTAGCCAAATTTATAATCAATGATGTAATGCACTTTGGTTGAAGTTTCGTACATATTTTTCATTCAACAGGAACCTTTCGTTGCTCCAGTGAGACGTAAATTCAACTACCTGCCTTGCGTGGTAGGTAGTTGAATTTACATCGTACTTGGAGCAACACAGCGGGCTATTTTTCCATAGACGTCAAATATAAGTAGACTGAGTATTGACGACCGCGGTAGCCTGGTTGGAAGAGTAGCGGATAAGCAACTGGAGATTTGCGAGTTCGAAATTCGATCCAACATAAGCCCGTTGTGTATTTCGAACTCCGAAAAACAGAACTTCCAAAATAAGCATACCATTTTAAATTATGCTTTTAAACCGAATTCATGGTACATTTGAACGACAAAAAACGGAACTTCCAAAGTGAATATAGCATTTTTCTAACGGTTTTAAAAAGTTCCATGAGACCAAATACATGACAAATTTTGAACTCCGAAAAACAGAACTCCAAAAGCAATCATACCATTTTAAGTAGTAAACACAGTTTGAAAATGAAGTCCCACCGAGGAACTAAAACCCACTGGAAGAATAATGGTTCAGCCGTGTAATTATCCAACGAACTATTAATTATGTGCCAGAGAGCAAAATGGCAGAACAAGCTATTCTATACAGTCGGGGAGGGGATAGAAAGGATGCACGTCATGAGATTTGAGAGATTAGAGCCGATTTCGAACGGAATCCCTATTTGGGGATATTGTAGTGAGTTGGTAGAGAATTTGAGAGTTAATTTTCCTATCGACGAAGTACTTAATTGTCTGAGATATATTGGACGCTGAGAGTTATCGAGTGTTTGGATGTTTGTAATGATATAATTCATAGGGGAATAAGGCCAGTGAAATTTGACTTTCCTAGAGATGTGTATTTATGAGGAAAATGCACAATACATATGAATCGTTCACTGGGTATTGTAATTAAATTGTACTTGTATTTGCGTACGGTTCATAATCAATGCATTTTGCAATCAATGCATCAAAGTATTTTCTGGTGAATTCACGCAAAGAAAGTTTGGAATTTCTTCTGGATGAATTCGTGAATGTAAGTGATAAATTTATAAAATATTTTTTGTTGATGAAATAGAAATGATGCTGAAATGCAATTCACTTTGAATAAAATATGTTAAATTTGCGAGAAAAATCTTTTTGATGAAAATTATTGGGGTATGATACACGAGTAAACAAATCATCCTAAGACTTTTGCTAAATCATTTATTGTTATATTATTTAAGGACAAAAAATTCAATTTGTAACTGGTTTATGGTTTGCGGCAAATTATGATGATCTCAAAATTAAAAGTTGATTGGATTGGGTTTTATGGCTAAAGGACCATATTAGGCCAAGCCGATCTAAACACTAAACAGACAAATCAAGTAATGGACATGCACAAAGAAGGAAAGTTTAACTTACACAGAACAGAAAAATGCACTCAGATTAAGTTATAGGAATCGAACCTGCGCCACCTACAACTTTAAAATTAAAGGAGGAATTTTTTTATGTGGGGGTGGTGATGTAGTTGAATTAACGTCGCACTGGAGCAACACAACGGGCTATTGGAAACTGTCCGGGATCCATTCCGAAAGGAAAGATCCGAGGATACCACGTAATTCAGAACCGCGATCAGATGACGAGGTCAACACTTGAGCTGGCACTCCACTCTCCAAACTCCCACACTACGCCAACGTGATGACTTTCGAGGCCTCGACAGATTTAACGTGCACCAACCTCCACGACGGTCTTTGTCTCAAGTTTCTAACTCGCAACCCTACGGTGGCTAATCAGCAACTCTTTCAACCGGACAACCGAGGCTCCTATGCGTTATAAAAACAAACCCCACGTCCTGTTTTAATCATTACATAAATTTCGAAAGTATCAAGGTTGAAAAATAAACTATTAAATGTTGTGTTTATCGATTGGTAAAAGCTACGATACCTATTAGACTCCTATGCCTGACTTGAACTTTTAAATTATTATTTTCTTTAAAATAAACTGCATTAGTAGACCCGAGCATAGCATCTGTTTGAAACTTTCAAAATTTCTTATATCTACTGATGGCCAAAGTGTCATTACTCTCACATTCGATTAAATTCCAATCCCTTTATAATGAATTCATGTTTATAAACGGATTTCATACCTCTAAATTAAATAAAATTATACGAGAATATGTAACAGCATTTTGTTTACTTTTACTGGTATTAATTATTAATTCCAATAAAATGCATGGTCAAAAAGCACACCTTAGTCATGTTAACACAATAAGATTCTGAACGTCTACTTCAAATTTTCCCATTCCCTTGTTCAGAATCGATTCGCCATCTTTTTAGACGCTCACATTTTCTTCCTGCACTGATTCTATCTTCCATGTTTCTCAGTGCTTTCTGTTATCAGACTGCTGATTCATTTCATCACAGTTCATTGGAGTTTCAATAATATTATGCAGCTCCATAGTACAGGGCTGCCACTTGTGAAATAGTAGCATAAATTCTTAAAAATAGCAAAACGGTCTCCTCTTAAGCTCTATTTTGTAGCAATTTTAGTTGCTCAGATATAAAATGAATCGGATAAAACACAAAATGTGCTAATTAAGTATGAAACAGACTTTGAAGATCTCGCCAAGATATTTAAATTTTGAAATTAAAAACTAAATATTTTCTTAAGATTTTCAAGACAATCTGGCAACCATAGAATCCGATGTTTTTCTTCTATGGTAGTCACTGCTTGCAAAAACTTCAAATTGGCATCCCTTTGAAAATTTTCTCTAGAGAAAAATATTTTTCCGTCCGATATCAGTTAAGAGAAAAGGGTCTAAAGTTTCGTTGACCTTTGGTGAATTTTTAAAAAAGTCGCCAAAATTGAGAGGTTAGTGACTTTTGAGATTTCGCTTAAAAAGATACTAGACGCCAAGGTTGAGAAATTGTAGCAAAAAGCCCCTTTTAAGTCACTTATGGCAGCCTTAAAGAAGCATATTTAAATAAGCGCCATATTGGCGAATGAATTCCGTAAAGGTAGATTTTTTTCGTTGTTGCCATTCGACAACAAACAAATAACATCGTACCACGTACGTCAGTGAAATATATAGATTTTCGTGATCAATAATTATTTGAAATTTTGATTTTCTCGTCTTTGTAGAGAAACTAATATTAAAAAAACATCTACACAACACTTCATAGACCCATTAACTACACAAAAACGCAAACTGCCTTTTTTACTCCACTGAATTCCATCGATGAGTTTATACGAGATCTAAAAAAATTCCTGTGACATGTGAACATAATGGCTTTCGATTCATTTATGATTCAGATTAAAGTGAAGAATTTTATCGATTTTTTATACCTCCAAGCAGGGGTTCGAGTTTTGATTTTCCTTTTTATCGCGCAAAAGAGACGCCAGTGATTTATTAAATTTTTTACTGTTGGGGTTTTTACTTCCCTCTTAGGCACGCAACATTTAAATTAATGCGTTTTTCTTCAAGGCCATGTATGTGTAGGTGGAATCTTTCTACACTGCAGGTGGTATGCGAGGAATTTGTTGGGGAGGAACTTCTCTGTAGATTTATTCTTTAAAAAGCGAGTTTGTTCTCGAAGGGACTTTAAATTCGTGAGAAGTGATATAAGATCGACCTTGGAAATTATGTTGTTTTGTTTTTTGCTCTCAGCGTACTTTGAAGTGTTTACGACCTATTTGTTTTACTTTTAATTCTTCATTCCTTAACTTAATTTACTTAATTCTTTACCTTGGTAGAAAAGGGCCAGTGTCAAGGTTTGCAAGGTTTTGATATCACCTGAAAAATAACTTTTTGTTTTTAAATTTTTAATACAGGGTAGGTAGATAGGTAGTTAGTTAACGTCGCACTGAAGCAACACAACGGGCTATTGGAAACGATCAAGGATTAATTCAAAAGGGAAAGATTCCCATTCTGTAAAATAGAATCCTTTGGACAATTCTATTGGCCCATTCTGCAGATTAGAATCCCTATTGGTTTAATTCTATTGGCCCATTCTATACAATAGAATCTTTATTCTATTGATTTTATTGGCATATTCTGAAGAATAGAATCCTTTGGAACGATTCTATTGGCCCATTCTGTAAAACATAATCCAAATTAGTTTGATTATATTGGCCTATTATATGTAGAATAGAATTCTTTGAAACGATTCCATTGGCTCATTCTGTAGAATAGAATCTTTTGTAACGATTCTAACGGCCCATTCTGTAGGTTTGATACTACCTCTGAATATCTAGAAAAAAATTGCTGTCCTTCGATGCTTAAATGAAATTATGTGAAGTATAAAAAATACTAAGTATGAAAAATTTGTAAATTTCCCAAACGTAACTGGTACAGAAATCGACATTATTTGTATGTTGGCGATTGGCAACAAAATGATATACACCAGATAAAATCAATCGCTACTAATTTTGCTGATTCCTTTAAATGTGCTTCATTTAAGCTATGGAGGCTATAAAATTATGTTAAAAAATAGTCGGTAGAATCTCGCCTCTCTAATGAAATTCTTCAACCAAATGATGGCAGAAGGCAATGGGGAATCCGGAAGATACAAATCAGCGCAGAAGAGAAAACGTGATGGAATGATAAATAGGCTTAGAAGTTAAAATATATCGAATCGCCTTTCTAGTAAATAGGATGCAAATGAAGTGCACGCCCAAAAGCTAATTGTAATAACACGACTGAAGTATCAACGTTTTTCCACGCTGCATTGAAAATAACAAATAACACCAGTAAAAATATGAAATTCAATTTGATATTTTCGACTAATTTCATTACATTAGGTATTTTAATTAACGTCGCACTGGACCAACACAACGGGCTGTTGGCGAGGGTCCGAGATCAATCCAAGGAAAAGATCCTAGGACAACACCACGTAATTTTGAATTATGGTCAAATGACAGCAACACCTGAGCTGGCACCCCACTCTCCAAACTTCCACACTACGCCAGCGTGAGGACATTTCAGGCCACGACAGATTTAACGTGCACCAGCTCCCTTGTTTGGTTGAATTCAAACTCGCAACCCTCCGGTTGCTAATCCGTTGCTCTTCCAACAGGACCACCGCGGCTCGTTACGGTAACGGCATCACAGTGCGTATGCTATGCGATGTACAGGGTCTGCTAGCTCTAAATAAACTTCTAGCAGAGCATCTTTTGTTCAACTATTTAAGTTTACTAAGTGATAAACGTATAATTTTCATTCTGACAGAAAAATAACTGCATATTTGTAACACCCTTTAGGGTTTGAGGGGTTCAGAATTACGGGATGTTTTCCTCGGTTCTTTCCCTTTGGGATTGATCCCGGACCGCCACCAATAGCCTGTTGTGTTCCTCAATTCTGACGTTAATTAATATACCTATCTACCTTTAGGGTTTGAATAAAATACTATATGATGAAAGGGATATATTTAATATAGGAATATATATAGGGATATATTTAATGAACATATTTTATATATGGATAATATAGGGATATAGGGATATATTTAATGAATATATTTTATATATGGATAATATAGGGATACATAATATAGGGATATACACTGCTGGCCACCGTAAATGCAACACCCTGAAGGAAGCATGCAAATAATATGAAATTTACAACATGCATTAGCGGAGGTGAGATATGCAAATGATTAGAATTTCAGCGCAGACGCACATCACGCGCGCCTGTGGCGCCACTTCAAAGCGCTATTTAAGGCTTGGAGATATCGACGATTTCAAGTACGGCAATTGTGTTTTTCTTGTGGTTTTTTCAAAAAAACGATCAATTATGCCTCGTAGAAAACAGCGATCATCTTTTGATCAAGTATCCGAGTTCGACAGAGGAAGGATAGTGGCCTACCGAGATTGTGGATTATCTTTCAGGGAAATCGGTAGTCGTGTTGGACGAAACCAAACAACTGTAATGCGGATATGTGATCGTTGGATGCAGGAGGGTACGACGGACCGACGTGTTCGATCGCATCCACCTCAGTGCACCACTTCACGTGATGACAGGCATATTGTGCGTATGGCAGTGACGGATCGCTCAGCCACATCACGAACCATAGCACAGCACATTCAGTCTGTACCGCATCATCCAGTGTCTGCGCGTACCATTCGACGCCGTTTACAGCAGAGTGGTCTGTCCGCAAGACGTCCATTGCTTCGTCTACCCTTGACGCAGAACCACAGACGTTTCCGCCGCCAATGGTGCGATGAAAGAAGGATGTGGACGGCAGAATGGAATGAAATTGTCTTTACTGACGAGTCACGCTTCTGTCTGCAACACCACGATGGTCGGATTCGAGTCTGGCGACACCCGTGGAGAGAGGATGCTGAACAGCTGCGTTATGCACCGCCACACTGGTCCTGCACCGGGTATTATGGTATGGGGCGGTATTGGATATCACTCTCGCACTCCTCTAGTACGCATTGCCGGTACTTTAAACAGCCAGCGCTACATCTCCAAGGTGTTGGAGCCAGTTGTCCTTCCTTACCTTCAGGGCTTGCCCACAGCCATATTTCAACAGGATAATGCGCCACCACACGTGGCACGCATTGTCCAAGGGTTCTTCGTCAATCGCCAGATTGAATTGCTTCCCTGGCCAGCTCGCTCTCCGGATCTTTCGCCGATAGAAAACATGTGGTCCATGGTTGCTCAACGATTGACCCAGAATACATCCCCAGCTGCCACACCAGATCAACTTTGGCAACGTGTGGAAGCTGCTTGGTCTGCTGTACCCCAAGAACACATCCAAAGTCTCTTTGAATCAATGCCGAAGCGTGTGGCAGCGGTGATCTCCAACAATGGCGGCTACTCTGGCTACTGATTTCGGCAGGAACCACACTTCACAGAAGTCTATAAATTTAATCATTTGATACTTGGTCAACATGTTATCTACAAAATAAATTTTGTTGTGATATCTCTTGTCTTTCTTGGTGTTGCAATTTGGGTGGCCAGCAGTGTATTTAATGAATATATTTAAATAACATTCACATCTCCAATAAAATATTTAGTTTTTATTAATTACATATATTTCGTGTAGATATTTACTTTAACTTTTTTCGGATTAGGTAGGTAGGTATTATAATTAATGTCGCACTGGAGAAACACAACGGTCTATTGGCTACGGTCCGGGATCAAACCCGAATGGAAAGAGCCGAGGACCATACCAAGTATTTTTAAACCACGGTTAGATGACGAGGTCACACCTGAGCTGGCGCCCCACTGTCCAAACTTCCATACCATGCCAATGTGAGGACATTTGAGGCCACGACAGATTAAACAAGCACCAGCCCCCTTTGTAAACCACGGTCTTTGGTTGGATTCGAACTCATACTGTGTTGCTAATCCGTTACTCTTAAATCCGGGCTACCTCGGACCTTTCAGATTAGAAAAAAATTAATAGCCATCTTAGGTAAAAGGTTTTTTATGTGTGTGGGAACTCTCGCTCTTTACTTACAACTAGAACTTAAGCTTAAGTTAAATAAAATGATATTCATAAAGTTTAATGTAAACGTTAGTTCTTTATGAAAATCTTAATTAAAGGCCTCAGGCTTCGTTAAGAACTTTTGGATTTTTTGCAACAATCGTTATCACACGAAGCAAAAACAAAACAGTATATTTAATTAACTCATGCGCAAGTGATTAATTACAATGAATAATTCATAAAAGTACAAGATCAGAAATTTTGTTTATGTACGGTTTTTCTTGCTCTAATATATTCCTGCTTACTATGATGCTTGAATTCTAAATATTTTCTAGTAACATGCAACCTCATGCAAATTCATAATTCTTAGATTTAATTACAAACAAGTAAATAAAAAATCTCGTAAATTTTGCATTGTAAAACAATCAAATATTTTTCGAAAAGTATTAAACAGTTTCTAACCTTGTTTATCTTAATAATGTGTTAATTGTTAATGTTAATACTATAAAATGTTGGTTGGTTTGGTGTGTTTTTATCGCATGCTGGGCCAATGTTGCATTGACATGGTTGTGTGTTAAATGTATGGCATATAAATTAACTGAGTGAAAGCAATAGATGATACAGATTCTGAGTTAACTTTAACTTGCTCAGAGATATGCTGTTATATTCCGATAACAATTTAAATAACAGTGTCGTTAAAAAATAACAGCAGGGTGTTGACCTTGACATCTGAACGAGGTTCAAAATTACGAGGCGTTGTCCAATGATCTTTCCCTTCGGTATTGCTCCCGGACCGTCCCCAATAGCCTGTAGTGTTGCACCAGTGCGACGCAAATTCACCTACCTACCCACAAAATAACGGTTTGCAACAGTTATCCATAAATGTTATTAAGATAGCAGTAAATCACAATTTAAATTGAATTAAATTTTTCATTACAATTTAAATTTAAAAATATATATAATAAACCGATAAGTTTAAGTTATTAATTTTTCTTAAACTCTTAATGGTTAATTTAAACGATTAGTAACTGTTAGAATTAATCGTTACTGTCAATTTCTAACCGATAAATTTAACTATCTATATAATAACCATTAAATTTATTTGCGAAGTATTTGCAAATTAGCAATAACCGTTAACGCTGTTGTAAAGTAGCAATTTTACCCATCTCTGACTCATACGAATATTCTCGTAGTTCCTATTCCCATAGATTGTTTAAATATTAATTATAAATTTCGTGCATCACAAATTAGATGCGAATAGATAACATTTTATTGAGGACTTATCAAAAGGAAATAGTTACTATTCATAAAAGAGTATAAATTAAAAAAAGAGAATGTATTTTTTATCTAAACACAAAATCTATTAGATTGTTCAACAACTCCTAAACTTGTTATTGAAATTTCAGCGACTTAATATTAAATTTAAAAATATTTTTTAAAACAGGTGAAAAATAATATCCATTTTAAAAACATGGTTCAGTTTTTTAATAATTCGAGGAAACTTTTTAACGCACTCTTTACAGATTCTATCGATTTATAAAAATCCCTTTTCTGAGAGTTTCTTTAAAATTAATTCAGCACCAAGTCGTATTTATCCTAAAATTCCATTATAGCTCTCATTTTATTAAAAAAATATGCAAAAACGTAGGATAAGTATACAATTTGCAAAATCGCTGAAGATAAAATTATTGCCAGGGGTACTGAATTGTGCTGACGATAAATAACTAAAAGAAAACAGAAAGCGTTCCAGGTTCAAAAATGCCATTGTACTGACGGCAAACGATATTTTCCTAAACTATTTTCTCATTAAAATTTAAACATTTTCTTTTGTATTTTTGGAATGGTATCATAGAATTTCCCAGAAACTTCTAATCGATCCTAAAACATGGAACGATGCTTATTATCCTATATGACGTAGATTATTATTGATTTATGTATTCTACTTCTGTTATGCTTTTCTGTGTTCCTCTTTTCTGAAAATAAACCATTAAATTTTCTTTCGAAATTTTACGGCCACGGTAGTTCAGTTGGATGATTAGCGGATTAATAACCGGAGGGTTGCGAGTTCGAAACTATCCAATCAAAAGACCGTCGTGTACGTGGAGCTGGTGCACGTTAAATTTGTCATGGCCTCAAATGTCTTCACGTTGGACTGACGGTGTGGAAGTTTGGAGAGTGGGGTGCCAGCTCAGGTGTTGACCTCGTCATCTGACCTAGGTTCAAAACAACAATCTTCGGAGGTTGATTCGCCAATATCCCGTTGCGACGTTAATTCAACTATCTACCACCTACCTACGAACATTTTTTCAATTTATAATACTCCTTCAGTCAGAACACAATAAGTAACTATCGTCTTTTATTTTCATCAATTTCAATCTAAGTTCCTATTTAGTAAAGTTAGAAGTTTGGAGAGTGAGATGCCAGCTCATGTCTTCACCCCGTCACGTGATAGGGGTTCAAACTTACGACGCGTCGTCCTCGATCTTTCCCTTCGGGATTGATGCCAGACCGTCTCCAATATCTCATCGCGTCTCTCCAATCAACTACCAAACCATTTGGCGCAATAAGTCTGCAATCTTTAATACCACATTCAGCGCAATGCACAGAATGATCTATCATCACAAAATATTGATAACAAATCCAATATAACTGAAACTTGATAACTCTTACTAATATTCTCCAACATAACTCACGCTCAGAGTCTGTGTGATCTGCAAAGTGATTTAGAAGCTAGTTGAATCGCATCATTAGATGCATCCCCCTAGTGATCTAGACAAGGATACAAGTCTGAATAATTGAGTCTGAAACCTACAGATGAGGGAGGAGAGATTTTTGCCCTTCCCTAATCCATGGAGGGTGGCAATTAACTGGGTTCATCTCGAGCCTTGAGTTTGGAGAGTGGGGTGCCAGCCCAGGTGCGACCTCGTTATCTGACCGTGGTTCAAAATTACATGTTTTTGTCCTCGGTTTTCCCTTCGGGGGTTGTTCCCGGACCGTCATCAATAGCCCTTTGTTGCTCCTGTGCGACGTTAATTAAAATACCTACCTACCACCTCGAGCCTTGAAGCCCAGTTGGAAGAGCAATAGATTAGCAACCGGTAGGTATTTTAATTAACGTCACACTGGAGCAATACAACGGGCTATTGGCGACTGTCCGGGAACAAACCCGTAGATTAGCAACCGGAGGTTTGCGAGTTCGAAACTCAATCCAATCAAAAGATCGTCGTGAAATGGGGGCTGGTGCACGTTAAATTTGTCGCTGCTTCAAATATCCTCACGTTGGCGTGGTGTGGAAGTTTGGAGAGTGGGGTGCCAGCTGAGGTGTTGACCTCGTCATTTGAACCATGGTTAAAACTTTTAAGGTGTCGGATATTTCTCTTCGCACTTGACCCAGACCGTCGCCAATAGCCCGTTATGTTTGTTGCTCCAGTGAACCACCAACCCATTTAGTATATTTAGTCTGCAATATTTAATACAGCAGCGCATTTAGCGCAAAGCGATACCGATCTATCTCCACAACATATGGACCGCGATAGCCCGGTTGGAAGAGTAACGGATTAGCAACCGGAGGGTTGCGAGTTCGAATCCAACCAAAGGCCGTCGTGTACAGAGGTTGCACGTTAAATCTATCGTGTCCTCAAATGCGCTCACGTTGGCGTGGTGTGGAAGTTTAGAGAGTAGGATGCTAGCTCAGGTGTGACCTCATCTGACCGTGGTTCAAAATTACATGGTGTTGTCCTTGGATCTTTCGGGTTTGATCCCGGACCGTCGCCAATAGCCAGTTGTGTTGCTCCTATGCGACGTTAATTAAAACACCCATCTCCACAAAATATTGATAACAAATCTAATATAACCGGAGCTTGATAACTCTAACTAATAACCTCCAGCATAACTTACGCTCAGCGTCTGTCTGATCTACCCAGCGATTTAGAAGCGAGTTGGAATCGCATCATTAGATCTGTTCCCCAGTGATGCAGACAAGGACACGAGTCTGAATAATTGAGTCCGAAGCCAACAGACGAGGGGGATGGAGTTGTGAGATTTTTGTCCTCCCGTAATCCTTGAAGGGTGGCAATTAATTGGATTCATCTCGAGCCTCGGATCTAATCTCCAGGAAGGATAAATTTTCCGGAAACGTCTTCAGTAATCTGCTCGATTGCTTCGTCTGCAATTCATGAAGTGCAGTGAAGTGATTTAGTGTGAGATTTCTCTGGAGGGTTGAGATGGTCACGTGGTTGTGAAGGATCGGGATACAGTTGGCAGTCTTGCACGCCATTTGCATCCTTGAATGCGTAGTAAAAGTGGACTAGTGTGCCCGTGCTAGAATTATCGCATGAATAATTCCACCCCCCATCCGTTGTAAGGGTAAAAGATGTAAGCGAATTTCTTTATATCCAAAACTAGCTGAATTACCCGGCGTTGCTCGGGTTGAAATAGTTAAATGCTGCTTGAAAAGTGAATTAGAATAATCACTTTTCTTTCACAGAAAAATGCAATCATTTAAGTTGTACGGAAAATACGTTTTAACTTTTCCATAACTTCTACTATATACTTCGGACGCAAATATATGCATTTAATTCCTGAATATATTGCAATATCTAAAAGATTAAGACATAAATACGAACAGAAACGAAATTCCGACGAAAAAATGCAGAATTCTAAAAAACGAATGATGCGCAGTGTCGAATTTCGACTGCCTGAGTTTATTCTGAAATAGAGCGATTCGAAAAAGACATTTGAAAATATTGATAAAGACGATAATGATTTATGAAATTTAGTAATGCTCAAATATGACTGCAACATTTAGCTGTGCTAACTCAAACAGACAAACTCGGGATTCTAAATCAAATTTATAAAATAATAAAACATTAATTCTGGTTTGCCAAATCTAAAATAACAAAATTACGCTTTTATGATTAATGAGTTGAAGTTTTTCGTGTTCCATTACAAAATGTAAATTATGAATAATGAAATATTTTAACTATCCTTTTTTTATCAATCAAATATTCATAATATTCATGTAAAAATATAAAACTCATCATAGAAATAAAATAATAATTCAAACGTATACATCCAGCATCTCGGTACTCCAAATACATGGCTCTTTGTTATAACGTCAATCAGTTTCAACTGCTTCTGTTTAAATACTCTCGCAATCAAGTCGTGGCGCTCACTGGGTAATTGACCATTGGTAAGAACCTCCTTGATCTCCGTCCAAGTCGGATTGCAGGTGAAGGTGATAAATAAGTCTGGTCTCCCGTACGTCCTCGCGTACGTCATAGCATCTTGTGTGTATTCGTGCATGTGTCTGGGACTCCTGTAAATGTAGCTGGTAGTATGACCAAGGCACCGAGGTTTTCAACGTTCCCGTCATTTCCCACAGCATCTCTCAGGTGAATATATTCGTCAACTCTCAGTTTACGTTGATTTAGGCGAATGTAAAGGAGACGCTCACTCTCGACTTTTGTGTACATATCGACGATGAACTGATGAAACAATTGCCTGCAGTTCAATACGTGGTACTGCTCAGTATCTCGAACCATTAATCTGTACGCATATAAATCCATCACTGAAACTTTCTTGCTCGTTGTTTCACCTGTTCTTGGGTTGATCTGCCTCAGATTAAAATGATATCCATCTTCACCATGTGGGGGAATATCACTGGGTACTCCAGAGCATCATAAGATCGATGTGTTTCCGAAATGCGCTGCAAAGATTCACCTCGTCATTGAATAACGATATCCCGTTGATGGAATTCATCGCCTGATATAACCACCGCGACTTCATCTGCTTGAGGAGAGTTAAAGCGCCGCTCGTGTTCGCCTGCTGGTCTTCGGTCTGCTCTTATGACTACTTTATATTCATCTGTTGGCATACGTTCCAATGCTGTTTCAAACGTTTTAATAAGATTATTGTGCTCATGAAACATCCTCTGTAAGTTTAACACAATCTGACGTCTGGTTCCCGAGATGTAGGCGCACCTCTGATCAGTTTCCATTTGTTCGTTTTGAATAAAATATAGTTGTAGAAATTTTGGTGGTTGATCTGGCAGCGGAAGCAACGATCCCGCTCTATGGTAAATCTGCCCTTGCACCTTGAATGTCGACGGAAATCCGGGCTCTCCTACAACTGATGTGGCGCCGAATGATGTCATTTGGAAACATGAGTTGTATTTTCTGATGTTACTAAGAAAATGCTTCGACTCTGACGTATCTGCTGATGTGTAAGACAAAAGTTCTTGCGGTGGTGGTTCCAGTTGGCAGAGTTTAAGTTTTCCATTTTTACAGCAAATACCAGTAGACTCTGATTTAAACTTTTTGGCTTGACAGTAACTACAAACCATTTCCATTTTCCCGATGGTAACACTTGCATGCAGCGAGTAGTCTTTATGTGAATCGTAGTGGAATTCTTCCAATGCTAAGCTAAAATAGTGCGCAGTCCGTGATCGTTTGGCTCTATCTCTCTTATCCTGTAGTCGGGCCTCACGCTGCTGTGCCGTCTCTGTTGCTCTAGATGTAGTAGCTCTATCTCTCTTATCCTGTAGTCGGGCCTCACGCTGCTATGTCGTCTCTGTTGCTCTAAATGTAGTAGCACTATCCCTCTTATTCTGAAGTCGGGCCTCACGCTGCTGTGCTGTTCTCTGTTGCTCTAGATGTTGTAGCTCTCTCGCAATTGCAAGTCTTCTTCTCGGAAGTTTCTTGACTACGCTCATCTTTCATCATCTTAGCCGTTGACTGCACTTGGCCGATCGTCTTCCCCTTCCTTGGAGGCATTGCTACAGCAAAGAAATCTGTAAAAAAATACAAAAAATGCTATTTCATAAAATAAGCAAAAGGACACTCACTGAGCAATGAAATCTATTATAGAATACAATGCAAAGCTAAAATTAACGAAAAAACGAATTTAAAATTATGTAGTACTTACATCCGTTTAGAAATATAAATCAAAAATGTACACTAACACTGTCGAAAAAAGTAGGAAACACTTATACAATCAAAAGAGCGAAATAAAACTGTCAGATTCACTGAAACATGATAAACTGGAAGACTTACCGAGTTAGCTTCCTTTAAATACGACCAGCTAAGAATCGAGTGGGTGCTGGAATGTTCTCCACCATGAGTCCAATTAAGTTTCCGTTTCCCCAACTTTCTAGAAAGTTCTACAAAGTTTTATAAAAAAGAGTAAACATTAATTCTGGTGCTGCCAGATACCGAGTAGCAAAATTACGCTTTTATGATCAATGAGTTTTTCGTTTGTGCTTTTCGGAATAACGGTGCTTGGTTTAGAAATAAATATAATCGGTGTAGACAAATTAAACTG
Organism: Meta bourneti; assembly: GCA_933210815.1. Classification (NCBI taxonomy): domain Eukaryota; kingdom Metazoa; phylum Arthropoda; class Arachnida; order Araneae; family Tetragnathidae; genus Meta; species Meta bourneti. The sequence goes on along the minus strand of OW119928.1, from coordinate 17,970,422 downwards.
AATAGATAAAATTTTTTCAAAAAGCAGAAGGTCGATTTTACAGAATTTTTCAGAAAGAAAATCAATGCTTTCAACGGAGGATTCACATGTATCTATTGCGGACATTTTAAAATAAGTTACACGCTTTACCTAAAAAGCCTCGTGAAACAGAATTCTACAAATCATTACGTATTCAATAAATTATTTAAGGAAAGTTGGTCGAAATATACACCAACTTTCCTTGAAAATAATCCTTGAACTGAAAACCTTTCCTTGAATTTCCTTGCAAACATAAATATTTTAAAATATTCTTTCCTTCATCAATAAAATATCTATAATTTATTTACATCATGGGAAGAACTAAAAAGTCAGTTCAAACATAAATACTGTAATTTAATTTGTTTTGGAAAAAATTGTTTTTCGATCAACAATGGTAAAGCAACCATCGCTGCCTAAAGCAATCAATCTATGCTCAATGTTATTTCTATTGCGATTTCGAATAGTTTTTAGCCCCCCAGAGCCAATAGAACGGGGGTTAAGAGTTAGCCTATGCTGATCGCAGTGTTCTAAAGTATAAGTGTACCAAATTTGGTATGGATTGGTCAAACGGTGTAGATTTGTATAGAAAATATACCCACATACACACACACACACATCCTATTTTATATATATAGATATCAAAAAGTTTATTCAATTACTATTTACAACACCTCCAATTCCTTGAGATCACTGTTAGCGTTGTTTCAACCATTTATGTATGTAAGGCACGTAATTCTTCCGCCAAAAGGCCTAATATAAGGATATCTTAATTCTCTAGTACACACAAAAGTTAAGTTGTATATTTTCACAATTTTTTTCAAATCAACCTCGCGTGGAACATGCGTCGTTTAATATCCTTATGTCATCAAATCACATATTCTGAAAAACCAGTTCAATAGATAAATAAATAATTCGTCGCGTGTAAGAGGCGTAAAAGGGATCTTTGCTATCGAAATAATATAGATGATGAAAAAAATTATTTTCCGAGTAATGCTGGTAAAACAATTTTATTGTAAAAGTTGTTTTTCCATCAATACTAGTAAAACAAACTGGTTTTCCGAGTAATACTGGTAAAAAATTTTATTGTAAAAGTTGTTTTTCCATCAATACTAGTAAAACAAACTGGTTTTCCGAGTAATACTGGTAAAAAATTTTGTTGTAAAAGTTGTTTTTCCATCAATACTAGTAAAACAAACTGGTTTTCCGAGTAATACTGGTAAAACAATTTTATTGTAAAAGTTGTTTTTCCATCAATACTAGTAAAACAAACTGATTTTCCGAGTAATACTGGTAAAACAATTTTACTGTAAAAGTTGTTTTTCCATCAATACTAGTAAAACAAACTGGTTTTCCGAGTAATACTGGTAAAACAATTTTATTGTAAAACTTGTTTTTCCATCAATACTAGTAAAACAAACTGGTTTTCCGAGTAATACTGGTAAAACAATTTTATTGCAAAAGTTGTTTTTCCTTAAATACTAGTAAAACAAACTGGTTTTCCGAGTAATACTGGTAAAACAATTTTATTGCAAAAGTTGTTTTTCCATCAATACTAGTAAAACAAACTGGCTTTCCGAGTAATACTGGTAAAACAATTGTATTGTAAAAGTTGTTTTTCCATCAATACTGGTAAAACAAACTGGTTTTCCGAGTAATACTGGTAAAACAATTTATTGGAAAAGTTATTTTCCCCAATACTGGTAAAACAAACTGAGTTGCGTACCGCAATCGTTTTACACTCAATGTTATTCCTATGGGGATTTCGAATTGTTATTAGCCCCCTGTGCATACCTCGGAGAAATAGAACGAATTCGTCAGTGTTCAGGGAAATTATCTTTCTTTTGATACGTCACTTATTAAGATTTGTCGCGTGTGAGGCATAAAAGGGATCTATTCTATAGAAATAATATAGATGATTGTATTGGTTTGTTTTGGGGATTTTTTATGGCGCAAGGGCGATATATTTGGCCAAGCTGCGACAAACAAAAAAAGTCAAGTAAAAAATGTGAAAAGGAAAAAAAGAGGGATTGTGGAATAGAATAGAGGGTGAAAGTAGAAAAAGATCGCTTGGGTTACCCCGGGAGCCCACCCCCCGTGTTTACTAAAAAGTGTAAACCCCATGTGAAAAGAAAAGATCACTAGAGTACCTCGGATCCGTGAAGCCCAAACACACATAGAGATATACTCCTGAGGGCTATGTCGTTCAAGATAACAGGTAATAAGTATGAAAATGGCAAAACAGTCAGATTTAATCCACTGAGCGTCACGAGATTTTCTAGTGTTCTTTTAACCGCACATAATGACTAAATAACCACATCTACTGGTTCAAAGAATTCTAGGAAAGATTCTATCGGTCAAGGTGGAAAAACTGGTAGGTAGTTGGTTTATGAATTAGCGTCGAAGCAACACAACGGGCTATTCGAGACGGTCATCGGGATCACTATGGGAAAGATCCGAGGTCAACACCTCGTAATTTTAAACCCAGTAAGAGCTGGGAAAATGTACAGGAAAGGCTGCAGGTTGAGGAACGGATATATGCATGTGAACCCCTCGGGAGGGTTAAGGTAGGTAGGTATTTTGATTAACGTCACACTGGAGCAACACAACGGACTATTAGCGACGGTCCGGGATCAACCCTCCAAAGGGAAAGATACCACGGACAATACCACGTAATTTTGTACCACGGTCAGATGACGAGCTGGCACCCCACTCTCCAAACATCGGCACCACGCCAACGTGAGGACACAGAGGGTTAAGATAAGACAAAAGAAAAATCAAAATTTAAATCACTTAGTCATGTTAACTTAGTCCCTTAGTAAGAAAGTATTCAATCATGCAATAGAAAATACTTAATGTTAATTAGTTGAAACCTAAATTAAAACATTCCAGTTCATTGAGGTTAAACAAATTTTTCTTGAAAATGATAACTCTGATATCGATTAATTGTACGAAGATGTAGATAAATTCTCGAAAATGTGTATTTATTATAGCAGAATATTTTTCATTGAATCCAGTTGTTTTCCATGAATATTGCATCCATTGAATATTGCATAGCAATAAAACTTGATGTTCAATAAAGGCAATATTAACTACTTGTTATACTCGTAATATTTCGATAAAATATTTATGATGTAAACAAATAATAAAATATTTGAGATTTAAGAAACAACCGAATGTATGATTCTATGGAACATGAAACAAACTGTTCTGCAAAATGCAGCTTATTATCGAAAAGCTAGAAGGAATTTAAGTAAATATATGTCATGCGATTTCTGAATGGTAATTTATTCAAACAAGTAAGAAATGCTTTTGTAAGTACTTTTCCATATTTTTTATCAGCTGGTCAAAATCTTCCGGTCTATTATGATCCATTGCTTCTGAGATGGATGTTATGGTCGATCTAAGTTATTTATTAGTACAATTCTTTTTGTACTTTCGTTGCAATCCATTATCGAATATTATATTTATGGAGATTTGGGCACTTATATTCAGCTTCTGGTTAGACTCAAGAATCCGGTACCATCGCCAATTGGCAATAATTTTCCATCGCCATTCGGCGATGATTTTGGAATATGGTAACCAGTCGCGAACTATCAAATCAGCCGTTTGGAGACGAAAATTTTAATCGCCAATTTGGCGATGGGCCGGTACCGTGTTTTTTGGTTTTACCTAGTTTCATATTGGAAAGTATCAGAAAAACACTTCCTTCAAGAGGAAGCATATTGAAGTTTTCAGAGATGTTTGTATTTAAATCATCCTCGATTCTTCAAATTTGTTTACTTTGTATTAAAGGACATTAGTTTTTTGCAAACTACATTTGGCAAAAGGTGCTCTTCTCTTTTAATGAATTATAATTGTTCTTTTTGGTTTTCTTACTCATGTTCTTTCAATACCTTTTTTCGATATTGATCTTCAATTTTATTTTGTTTTATTTTCAAAGAATCACACGAACTTCACTGATTCAGAATTCTTCCTCCCACAGAAATTTACACTTCTGCAATCTTAAGAAATTTCTGGGTACTTTATTAGCATATAACTTCAGCATATAACTTGGACCATCGTCAATAGTCCGATGCGTTGCTCCAATGCGACGGTAATTCAATTTCCTACCTACCATTGATGTCGAATGTCTTGTGGCTGGCGCAGCTTAGCCAAATATGGTTCTTGCGCCATATGAACCCAACCAACCAAAATCTATATAAAATTCATTATAAAATGCATCGAATATAAAAAGTGCGTTGTGAGGAAGTTCATTATAGGACAACCACCTGTTCGGGTGTGATTTGTTAATACGAATTTTGCCTTCACTTCGAATCAATTTAATTTTTGAATGTTGGTTCCTTAGATCAAAACGAAGAAAAAGTCACAACGAATAAATATACAGACATTGTTTAAGTTTTCCTCATTGTTAAGTTCCCTCAGCATCAATGAGTTTCCATCATTGAAAATCGATGAATAAAACTTCAACTCGATGATTTCTTTTTCAAAGCGGGAAAACATTCAATTCTTTACAACCGCGATTCAGCGAAATATTAACAATAGATTCAAATAAGAGCCGTTCAGAGGAGCTGCATCAAAATATTTAACCTCAATTTTTCGGACATAAATACAAATAGAAAATATCTCAGCAACATGACGAACAAATCTTCACAAGGTTGGAGGTTCGTTTTCGGAGCTGACTGTTCACCACTCTTCGAATGCATCGAATAAATCAAATTAGATTCGAAGATAAGAGCAGCAAGAAGAAATAATTGCGGTCAACGCCATTTAAATTACATGCCAAACGTCGCCAAATGCGATAAAGAACATTTGAAGGTGACCCCGATATATGTCATGCGAGAGCATTTGGGTAATGGAAGCAAAATCTTCATTTTTCGTCTCGTCTTTTTTATTTCTTTACATTGAAAGTCCCTTGCATAGAAAGGGTAGGTAGGTAGTTAGAATTTACGCCACACTGGAGCAACACAATGGGCTATTGGCGACGGTCTGGGGTCGATCCCGAAGGAAAAGATCCGAGAACAGCACCTCGTAATTTTGAATCACGATCCCATGATGAGATCAAAACCTGAGCTGTCACCCCACTCTCCAAACTTCCGCACCACGCCAACGTGAGGACTTTTGAGACCCCGACTGATTTAACATGCACTAGCCCCCTTTGAACGCGACGGTGGTTGGATTCGAACTCGCAACCCGTTACTCTCCCAACTGGGCTACCGTAGCCCCTTGTGCACAATAAAAGTACGAAAATAACTTCACGTCAACTTTTAAAAACGGAATGTATTGAAGTTCAGAAAACTGAAACATTCCATTGACTAAAGGACATTACATAGTTAGCAGGAACATAAATAGCTCTGACGACAGTGGTAAGAAACTGCCAAATATCACAATCCCTTACGACGTTTTGATGGACATCGTCTTGCAATCACTTCCGCATCAAATGAAAGACAAAGAACTGCAATAAATGCTCAATAATTATTGGAACAGATCGTAACCCTAACGTACAAAGTGGCTTCGTGAATGACATGAATGATAAATGACGTCCCCTCCTCTCTCTGATGCGATGTCAAATAAACTGCTACGCCTAAACATCACAATCCAGATCACGAGTCAATGAAATGTAAGCGTCATTACTACTTATTCCTTTGCTCAGAGATAAACTGCACTTAGCCTGCTGACTTGTGCCTAAGTCTGAGACGAAGTTGAATTTAAGCTCCGAAAAAGGTTAAATTCCCGTCGTTGCATTTCTTTCACATCATTAGAAAAAGGAAAATTATAAATGACGCGAAAATTTTTGCCATATTTTGACGCGATTCGTTTTTTTATAAAAAAAGAGCTATCTTTTTACTGCTGTTAAAGTTATGTTATAACGTTTTGTTCGCCTTAGGTAGGTAGTTGAATTAGTGTCGCACTAGATCAACACAACGGGTCATTGGCTACGGCCAAGGATCAATCCCAAAGGTAAAGTTTCGAGGACAGTCGTTATTTTGAGCCACAGTCAGATGACGAGGTCAATACTTGAGCTGGCACCCCACTCTCCAAATTGCCACTCCACGCCAACGTGAGAACATTTGAGGCCACGACATATTTAAAATACTTCAGCCCACACGTACAGGACGCTCTAAGGTTGGACCGAGTTTCGAACTCGCAACCATCCGGATGCTAATCCGCTGTTCTACCAACTCGGCAACACCTATTAATCGGAGAGCCGAAGATGAAGTTATAAAGCTTTTTGTTAAGTTGATATAAAAATTCGTGGATGCAGAATTCTTAGTGGTGGTAACAATAGTGTTGCTATGAACGAGATTTTCAGTGCAGTTGGAGGAGCATCGGATCAGAAAACGTAGGATTGCGAGTTCCAAACTCGGTCCAGCCAAAGACCGCCGTATACATGGGGGCTGCTGCACGTTAAATCTGTACTGCCCTCAAATGTCCTCACGTTGGCGTGGTGGGGAAGTTTGGGATGCCAGCTCAGGTGTTGATCTCGTCATCTGAGCGTGGTTCGAAATTACGAGGCGCAGTCCTTGGATCTTTCCGTTCAGTATTGATCCCGGATCGTCGCCAATAGTCCGTTGTGTTGCTCCAGTGCGATGTCAATTAACTACCTATTTAACAACCCAATTGATACATTTCGAGGCTATCTAAAAATGTAGTTTACCGCCATTTTGGCGATATTTGGCGCGTTATCTAATCGGCATTGACTCAATCAACCATAATATATTAACATGCAATTTGACATTTGGAATTTTTATTGGCCGAGTGCTGAAATCGGTTTCGGAAAACAGACCAACTGAAGTCACATTCAGAATACGCGCAGGAAACACGTATCGCCGTCTATATTTAGCTTGACAAGAATAGCCTCTAAAAAGATGCTAAAAATAGTAATAGAGCTTTTGACAGCTGTACAATTTTGTTTCAAACTGGTAATTGGTAATTAATTAACGTCGCACTAGAGCAACACAACGGGATATTGGTGACGGCCCTTGGATCTGTCCACAAGGGAAAGATTCGAGGACAACACCACGTAATTTTGAACCAGTCAGATGACGAGGTCAACAACTGAGCACTCACGCCACTCTCCAAACTTTAACACCACGTCAGCGGGAGGACATTTGAGGACACGGTAAATTTAACGTGCACCACCCCCCAGTGTGCACGACAGTCTATGGTTGGACCGAGTTTCGAACTTGCAACACTCCGATCGATACTCCGTTACCCTTCCAACCGGGCTTCCACGACGCAGCCCCTTGTTTCCAACTGAGCTACATTTAGTTCGGTTTACTCCTTTCTAAGAAAGACTTTAAGGATAGCCTAATATGTAACGAAATCTGAAACATGAAAACGTAATTCAACTGAGAGTACATTTGATACACAACAAATACCGTCTCTCAAAGAATCGATTTTTTCCCAGTTTCTTTTCTTTCAAAAAAAAGCAAAGCATAATACAAACGTGAATTTTGTTTCTAATCCACATAATACATACCACATATAGACCAATACCACATGTCGACCAAGGAATCTAATCTGCAATATAACACGCAAAGTTATATACTTTTCTTCACCTAATACTTATTTGTTTGGTCCTTGAGCGTTATTGCATTCCTCTGTGAAATGAATACCTCCACATAATCCCATTCTCCCATAGGTAATAAATACGTGAAACAAAGCCGTAAAGTAACTATAAAGGGGATAAAATTGTGATATAAAATAGCGGTATTCTGAATCTTGTCTTTTATTAACCGTATATCCTTTCGAGTGCTAGATCTACAGCTTTTATTCACTCAAAGTATCGATGATATTCATGATAAGGAAACGATAATTCCCAGTTCGGCCAACTTTCTGACGTACAACTACGCCTTTCTACTCATCATGGTGGAATAACTTAAGAATTCAGGGTCACAAATTCAACCCAATCTTCTCGCCGCTTCTGCTCGCAAATGAAAGAACAAAGATAGTGCATATACCGTTGGACAGAAAAAGGAAGGTAGTTGAATTAACGTCACACTGCAACATCACAACGAGCTATTGGAGACGGTTAGAGATCAAACCCGAAGGGAAAGATCCTAGCACAACACCGTGTGATTTTGAACCACGGTCAGATGACGAGGTCACATCTGATCAGGCATCCCACTCTCCAAACTTCCACACCACACCAACATGAGGACATTTGAGGCCATGGCCGATTTAACGTGCACCAACCCACACGTACACGATGGTCTTGGGTTGAATCGCTTCGAACCCGCAACCCTCAGGTTGCTAATGTGCCACTCCTCCAACGGGGCTACCGCAGCCAAAAGGACAGAAGAAGGAACAAAGCATCAAACGAAATATAAATTGTCACTACCAGTTTCTGAGCGAGCAGAATCCTCGAAAATGTCCCACATTTGGCTTGTTATCGACTCGCCGTGAGTCCCTTTAGATCATGTTTGAGCCATATATCATAGCTTTGAGGTGATAACCTCAGTTCGTAGTTAAAGACGCGCGCTATCGCACGCGTATCGCTCCTGCGGGAAAACAAATTATTCGGACATAGGGCCTAAAGGCGAATCAACGACTTAAAAATTCCAAAGATGCCCAAGAAACACGACGCCAATTACTATCACTTTGAGCAAGCTGCGCTTAGGCCGAGGCTTCTGGGATTCGAAAGACTCCAGACAAGACACCGGCTGAGCGAAAACGTGAGTAGAGTGCATGGGAGAAGTCGGCGCGGGAAGCTGCAAAATGGACACATGCGGCCTCCAAGTCGCAACCATCGCCTTCTCGAGCACTAGACATTGCCATGTGGCGCGAGCTCATGAACGTGAATGCAACACCGACAGTCCAAACATCTAGGCCCGGTGTGTCGGCCGGAGACCGAGTATATCCAGTGCGCCGATGCGAGGCTTACTATAAGCGCGCAGGCGACACATTTCGCTAGACACACCCCGCTAGATCCCATCACCAAGCGATAGAAGCGACTGGAGACATTCACTTGCAAGACAATCGGCAGGTAATCAACGTACCCATCGATGTCGATACCATGGTGAGGAGGCAGCTACCTCGCCAGCTGAATTAAGCCTTTTTCGGGAACATAAAGGAACACTTGCCGCTTTTCACACCATCGCTCCATGCTTGCTGTGTATAATCGTGGTCATGATTCTAATTAATTTGTAGTCCATGATTTGCTACCCAATAAACATATGCAACCTCGTTCCATTTCTCGCACTACCCACATTTAGTTCTATGTAAAGATATGCACCTCTTTATATGTTTTCTAACAATGCCATTACCTTCTGTGAAGTTCGGATATTCCTTCCCGAATGACTCATACGATGATTCCTTTGCATGGGCGAGTAATGAGTACTGGCTGTACTTCAGGTATGAAAATCCGCGCAAAAAGATTGAGTCATCAACGATTTGATGAGTGTTGAACGTGTCATCAAGCATTTAGAATCGCTTTTTGTCTGTCGTATTGTATTATTCTTCGTATATGCCATTCAGTAAATGTATCGTGTTAAAGAAATAGCTCTTCTATCGTTTTTACGAACCCCAGACATTTTACACCGACCTCAGCTTTTTTAACGTGATATAAAAGCTATTGTACACGACATTGCAATGCACTAAATTTACATGTTTCCTCGAAATTTTTTACTTGCAAAATATAAAACTTTAATTGAAAGTAAACAGCATCAAGAGGTTTATAAAAGATGTCCACTTTACTAAGGTTCTATTCTACTATAAGTTGTGAATTAACGGAAATACACCATTGTACATACAAGGTGTTTGTACAAACTTTAAAGGGATATAGAAGACCCGCAATTAAACCCTATTCACGGAGGGATTCTCTGCCTCAGAGAAATTTCCTCCAACGAGACTAAAGAAGCAAGTTAAGTGAACTGAATATTGAAGGCGAGAAAGCTTATTCGATAATTGGCTCCACGAGGTATTGAACGGAATAAATTGTGCAGAGCACATGACAATTATAGTTACAAAAGTTCTTTATAGAAAAAGATTTTTCTTTACTTCAAAGTGCATGCGAGTAAATTAAATGTAATTCGAAGAAATAGTTTCAGTCTTTAGCTCCAACGCGGAACTTTTACTCTACTTATTATTTCATGTATTCTATTGTTTTCTTGTATGAAGGTGCCTATCTTTGTTTTTAAACTAGTAATCCTTCAGCCACCTTACAAAACTTTTTTGTAAGGTGGCTGAAGTACTTTTGAAACCGTGTGCTTTTTTCAAATATGCAAAATACAGTTCAGTAATTACATGTTATGCAATTTAATTGGGAAATGTGTTTCTTGATATTCCTACCAAATCAAGTTTAGTACAACCAATCAAACCAACCACCAAATCAAGTTTGTATAATAAAAGGAGTGGACCCCTTTTGTATAAATCTTTGTTACTTACATAAAAGGACTCCAAAGTGTAGGTAGGTAATTGAATTAACGTCGCACTGGAGCAACACAACCGGCTATTGTCGACGGTGCAGAATCATCCCTGATGGGAAAGATCCGAGGACAACACTTCGTCGTTTTGAACGAGTCAAATGACGAGTTAACACCTGAGCTGATACCCCAACTCCCCAAACCTCCACTGCAAAGTGAGGAGATTTGAGGCCACGATGGATTTAACGTGCACTAGCCCACACGTACACGACAGTCTGGTTGGATCGAGTTTTGAACTCGCAACTCTCCGGTTAATCCGCTACTCTTCCAACCGGGCTACCACGGCCCCAACTCCAAAGGGTAATATTTCATAACTTTGATATTGTATGTTTGTCTTCTAACTAAATTATATATACAAAACTCAAACACATTCTGGACGTGATACAAAAGTATAAGTAAAGAGAAAGATTGGAACTCCTTGCTAAGGTCTCAGTTGCCACAGGATCCACCGATAGCTATAGGAGCAGAGATGTTAAATATAAGTGGACTGAGTATTGCTATTGAGGGGAGCTCCAAAACGTGTGACCAACATATCGAATAGTAATCAAGTGACTGATCTATGAAAAATTGACTTAGCTGACCGATTTGGCATCTTATCGCCACGTTTGACGATATAACGTCTTATGACAGGGTAGATGTTTGAATGCGCATTTCTATAAAGTGGCGACAAAAATGGTGAAATCACCAAACTACTATGACGCATGGACCAATCAGATGACGAATCAATAGCTGAGCGTTTTCTACCGTCTCGTGGACCAATCAGGTGACGAATATTCGTTTCCATCCGCAGAAGAAAGTAGTCTGTGTCACGTTAATTCTAGTTTTGGTCATGATTCTGGCCAGATAAAAAGGTTACCATTCCTAACTCTAATTTTATATTTCCTCTCTGTGTAGAAATCTTCGCGTTTACACTGAACACGAATACCTACAAAATCATCTCTACCCAATTAACTTGCGGTCCAATTGAAGACAGTCATGTACTCGGGGGTCTGGTGCACGTTCAATCTGTCGTGGCCTCAAATGTGCCCCGTTGTGTTGCGACGTTAATTCAATTATCTCCTCCCAATTGGCTGATCAAACTCTCCAACTTACCCTTTGTGCGGCCTTCTTATACATGACAGGGACCCATCTCAATAGTTGCCCTGATCTCACTGGCGTGACAGTGAATAATATTTCTGAAAGAGTTACACATTTTATTTCTGTTTCTGGACTATATTGGGCTGCTAGACAGAGACTTATGGCAAAAAGGCTTAAGTCTGAAGAAGGAAAAAAACCTTTTATCTCCATTGATATATTGTACGAAAAGGAATGTTTCGATGCTATTTAGGTTCGGTACGAGATCTTGGTACTTGTACCTCATAAAATTGCAATAAATCTAGCTGATAGTTTAAAAGATAAATTTAAATGAATGCTCTCAATTTTACCTGGCTTCAGTTAATAGTTCTTTTCGCACCACCGAGAAAGGAATCGAATCTTTTTACACCGAGAAAGAAACCGAGCATTCGCCGCGTAGAATTCGCAAGTTGCTAGCGCGGTGAGCAAACCCAATGAGCCACGAAGGCACCCCTATGGAACAACATGGCAGTAGAATTATCGTCGTAATGGAGCAACACACAACGGGCTATTGGCAACAGTGCGGGATCAATCCCGAAGAGAAAGGTCCTCGGACAATACCAACCACCAACACCGACAATTTTGAATCACAGCCAGATGACGAGGTCAACACATTACTTGGCACGCCAAACTCCCACACCGCCCTAACGTGAGGACATTGGAGTCCATGACAAATTTAACGTGTACCAGCTCCCATGCACACGACGGTCTTTGGTTGGATCGAATTTCGATCTCACAACGCTCCGGTTGCTAACATTAATTTGTTAATTTGTTGGAACACGAATAGCAAGCGCAAGCACGAAAACGCATGAAATTAACATCTCGAATGCAATAAACCATTACAAACGGGTTCACTAAAAGAAGATTGCAAATAATTGAGTAGTCGAAATCAAATCAATAAAACGTCAAATGAATTATAAACCATGAGAAGGATTTTCAGTGTAAACAAACTAGACGGTCTGAGATAATTTTACTATTTGTGTTGTCCAAATGCTCTCGGATGATACATATCAGTGTTACACTATAATGCAGTTTAACTCCGTTATGGCAAAGTTTTGCGTTTAATATGATTCATATTGACACAATCAACAATCATATCAATACAGAATTATTTGGAATTTTTTGGGAAGGTAGGTAGATAATTAACGTCACACTGGAGCAACACAAGGGGCTATTGGGGATGATCCGGGGTCCATCCCAAAGGAAAAGATCCAACGACAACACCTCGTAATTTTTAACCACGGTCAGATGACGAGAACAACACCTGACCTGGCACCCCACTCTCCAAACTTCCACATCAGGCCAACGTGAGGACATTTGAGGCTACTGCAGATTAAAATTCACCAGCCCCAAGTACACGACGGTCTGATTAAATCGAATTTGGAAATCGCAAACTTACGGTTGCCAATCCTTACTCTGCCAACCGGGTTACGGTTCTTGGAAAGGAACGTTGGCGATATTCTATCCCGTCAAGAAAACAGACACTAATTGAGAAGATGGCAACGTTCTTGGCGCTTGCCAAGTACATGAAAAGTTACGCCAATTGAAGAGTGGTGCTAACAACTATCATAGGAGATACACACGGCGCGAACACTGACGTCACAGGAAGCATGTATCGTCGCAGAAACACTACCGCCACCTATATTTAGCTTTTCTGGAAAGACTGGTGTCTTCATTTTTGGATTTCTGAATTCATTTTTGATGTTTTCATTTGCCCTTACGAAAACATTTCTACAGCGATTTATATAGAGAAACAAAATTTCGTTTCTATAGAAAAAAAATTCCATCAAATTCTATATAGATTTCTATAATGAAAATGAACTGCTTCTATAGAGAAGTTGTATAGGAAAGTAATGTCGTAAGACGAAAGAAATTAGCTTTTATATAATTAAATGGTATAGAGGTTACTACAGACACTATTGAAATTTCTATAGACGTTCTATACAAATTACTTTATAGAAAAATGGGCCATGATTCTATAAGATTGTTTATAGAATTCTGTAGAAATTTTTCGACTACCATTTTGGCTATAATCTTTACCTTTGTTTTAGATATATTAATTAATATAATGTGCCGGTGTATACAATTTTCTGAACTATTAAATGAATATTCTATGTTCCATACAATATTTATATGAATTGTGTCTGCTTTTAGAACATAATTTTGGCATCGGAATCATAATTTGTCTGATCCTTCTAATTCATTAAAAACGAAAAATCGTCGTAATAGCAGTTAGAATCTGTTCCGCTCTGGTGAAGATAATTATATGGGTCTGCTGTATCAAAACCTTCAGTATTTCAAGCACAGAAAAAAATTAACCGATTCCATAATGGGGAGAAATAAAAAAAATACCAGAACATTAGGCATAGAAAACAGTTTCCAGTTATTTTTTCTCATAGCCTTACCAACGGCAAAAACTTTTCCTCACACAGCTGAATCGATTCAAAATCCAAATGCAAGGGGGAAAAATATTCTTTTTTGACTCCTTAAATCTATTCAGTTGAAAAATAACTTTCACCAAAATGTAAAAAGATTACATTCAAGCAAAATCATTCGAATTCGCAGTTTCTAAGCCGTTCCCTACACCTTCGAAGTGCACTCGGAACTATTACTGCAGAATCTGTGAAGTTTCATTCTTAAATACCTCTTGGCGTGTGTAGGGGGAAATACAGGACAAAAAAAATCTAATCCTTTTTATCGGGATCTCCGCCAACTTCTTAGGTTTTTGTGTCCTCTTTCCTGCTTGTCTGCTTCAATTCAATCCTTTGATAGTAAAAAAAAAAGTCGCAAATGGTTAGATATCCTGCGCAATTCCAATAAAAGTTGGATATCTCATTTTTAGTGTCTCGAAAGATAACGCTTAACACCATCCTAAGTGCCTTCAAGAGAATGGGTTCTCCTTCGTTTGAGCATTGTGTACTTTATGACGATCTTCGTCAATTCCTTTTGGTTCATTGATCCCTTTGACTAAACGTAAATCCCTGCGGCCACTTTCTGTAGGCAATTTTCGTCAAACTAAATGTAGGTGGCAGTAGTGTTTCTGCGGCGAAACGTCTTTCCTGTACGTATTCCGAACGTGACGTCGCTTGGCTTTGTTTTATCGAATACGATTTCAGAAGTTCGCCCATGAAAATAATTAAGAATTAATAACGAATTACTTTTAGGTTGTATTGCGTTTATTTATGAAGCAGATAGGTAGGTAGCTATTTTAATTAACGTCGCACTGGGATAACACAACGAGCTATTGGCGACGGTCCGGGATCAATCCCCAAGTGACAACACCGTGTCATTTTGAACCATGGTCAGATGATTAGGTTACACCTGAGCCGGCACCCCACTCTCCAAACTTCCACACCACGCCAACATGAGGACATTTGAGGCCATGGCAGATTTAATGTGCACAAGCTTCCTTTGTACCCGGGGCCGCGGTGGCCCGGTTGGAAGAGTAACGAACTTGCAACCGAAGGGTTGCGAGTTTGAATCCAGCCAAACACCGTCGTGTACAAAGGGGGCTGGTGCACGTTAAATCTGTCGTGGCCTCAAATGTCCTCACGTTGGCGTGGTGTGGAAGTTTGGAGAGTGGGGTGCCAGCTCAGGTGTTGCCTCGTCATCTGACCGTGGTTCAAAATTACGTGGTGTTGTCCTCGGACCTTTCCCTTTGGGATTGATCCCGGACGGTCACCAATAGCCCGTTGTGTTGCTCCAGTGTGATGTTAATTGAAATACCCCCCTCCTTTGTACCCGACGGTATTTGTTGGATTCAAACTCGCATCCCTTGGGTTGCTAATCCGTTACTCTTCCAACCTGGATACCGCGGCCCCATGCCACGATCTGGATTCGAACTGTTGTACATCTGTTTTCCCTCTGAAGTTGTTGGGGCCGTCGTGGCTCAGTGGGTATTGTATTGTGTACGCACATTCACTGTGTACGCCTGTACAATATCAAGTAATTGACACACGCACATTCACTGTACGTGTGTCAATTACTTGATATTGTATTGTGTTTGGCGCAGCATGACCAAATATGGCCCTTGCGCCATAAAACCCCAAAACCAACCAACCTCTGACGTTATTAATTGATTTTCAACATAAATGAAATAAAGTATTTCATTTTTAAATGAATTAATACCTTAAGGCAACAAATTTAATGAAATATAATGCGAAGTGCAAATACTTCTTAAGACACCAAAAGGTTAATCACTAATAAATATACTTTTCATATTTCAGAAAAGAACCGCGGTAGCCCGATTGGAAGAGTAACAGATTAGCAACCGAGAGGGTTGCGAGTTTGAATCCAACCAAAGACGATCGTACAAAGGAGGCTGGTGCACGTTAAATCTGTCGTGGCGTCAAATGTCCTCACGTTGGCATGGTGTGCAAGTTTGGAGAGTGGGGTGCCATCTCGCGTGTGGACCTCGTCATCTGACCATGGTTCAAAATTACAAGAAGTTGTCCTCGGGATTTTCCCTTCGGGGTTGATCTCGGGCTGTCGCCAATAGCCCGTTGTGTTGTTTCCAGTGCGATGTTAATTAAAAATACTTCTACCTACTATTTCACAAATTTAAGCTAAAATAATTCTTTGTAGTCAGTGTTTATTAACATTTACGAAAACCCGTGTGTTATTTGAAAATGTAATGTTTTTAAATCCATGCCAAAATCTCATGAAAAGAATGCATTCTGTACGTATATAAATTTCCTATCGCTGAACACAATTTTACTGCCATTGTTATACTCTACATTTTAATTCAAACATAAAATCAGATTGGAATATAAAAGGGAACAACTCTTTATCAGTAAATTAAATTTAAATTCAATAAGCTGTGCTTTTACACTCCCCCTTTTTATTATATTAAAAGATTATAGAAATATTTTTCACTTCTAATTATACTGCCTCAATACAACCCTTACTTTGGAAAACGTTCTCTCATAAATTCACATCATCTATTATATTAGATTAATGATTGTATCTGGAATATGTAACTAGTCCTGTTAATACATAATTTTATTAACTATACTTATTTAATGCCTATCTCTATTTTACTTGTCGCCTATTTTATTTAATGCATGCTGATATTTATCTTAATGATTCCTTTGTCATGGCAATTTTGAAATCACGAATAATGGTTTTATCCGAAAAATCGAAAAAAATTGGTATTCCAATCACGGTATCTTTGCACGACTATTACTAGGGACTGACTATTAAAAGTGTTTGTTAAGGCTTTTTACGATCAGTACAGTTGTTAGCACTAAATATGTATTATAAAGGCAGAAATATTTATTTAAAAAACGAGTCTTTTTTAGCCCTCCTGGTGGTTATCTCAAGACGAGGTATCTTGTCATTACCACAACTGACCAGATCTTGATGGACGAGATATCTCGTCATTAGAAAAAAATTGACCAGATCTTGATCTCGTCATCATAAAAAATCGGAATATCCTGATGACGAGGTATCTCGTCATTAGCAAAATTGGTCAGATCTGTATAGACGAGATATCTCGTCGAACCACTTGGAGGGTTAATGTTTTCATTCGTGTGAAATTGATTATTTAATATCGATTTGTAACTAACATATTTTGCATTTAAATTTAAAAAACATTTTGTCCGTCATTCATTATTTTTAAATGAAACTTGCCTTTCCACAGCTGTGATATTTATATACCTAATCCATTTTTTAGGGCAGCGGTAGCCCGGTTGGAAGAGTACCGAATACAAATTGAAGTTGCATAATTCATTACGCAACGGAAGGAATTCGAGTTCGAATCTAACCAAAGACCGTCGTGTACAAGGGGACTGGTGAACGTTAAATCTGGCGAGATCTCAAATGTCCTCACGTTGGGGTGGTGTGGAAGTTTAGAGGGTGGGGTACCCGCTCAGGTGCGACCTCGTCGTCTGACCTTGGTTCAAAATTACGTGGTGTTGTCTTCGAATCTTGGGGATTGATCCCGGACCGTCGCCAATAGCCGGTTGTGTTGTGCGAGGGCGACGTTAATTAAAATACTTACATACCTTCTTTTTAAAGAGAAATATTCGACTATGCAATTCTTTATTAGCAGTACATGATATTTTATGAAAAAATATGTTGCCTACAATAAATTTCGGTGATTTATGTTTAGAGTTCTTTTGTTGATAAAAATTTTTAACTTTTATTTATTGCTAAAGCAATAGTATTTTATTACTTACTAATACTCTGCTAATTGATGTGCATAGTATCCTTTCGTTCAAACAAATTTTTCAAAAGATTATATTCGAACAACTTCTGAATTTCAGATCCGTGGCATAGTTAATTAACTGAAATCAATAACTGAAACGAGAATGAATGTATATTTCCTTGATATGATACAGAAAATAGTTTTTCAACTTATGGAGAATAAAACTGTTGTCACATAAATAAGTATAGAAAGTATTTGAATAAACACAAGATGACAAATTACAACTAAATATATCGTATTTTCTGAAGAAAAGTGACACAATTCAGAAAAGATAAATTTCATAGAAGAGTCCAAAGAAAAATGAAAAATCTCTAAGTAGGGACGGAACTTTTAAATTCTACGAATATAAACAGGTAGTTGAATTTACGTCGCACTGGAGCAGCACATCGGGCCATTATTTCGAAGGGAATTTTGAACCATTGTCACATCACGAGGTCAACACCACAGATCTGGCACCCCACTCTACAAACTTTTACAACACGCCAACGTCTTTACAATTGAGGCCACGACGGATTTAACGTGCACCAGCCCCACATACACGACCGTCTTTAATTGGATCGAGTTTCGTACTAACGGAATATACCCTTATCCGCGACTCTACTAACTGGACTATCACGGCCCCACGTATATAAACAAAAGCGAGGTAAAATCACCATTACTTTGCCCCATTTCAATACGAATTAAATTTGGCCAAAGGAAATTGGTAGGTAGGTAGTTAATTAACGTCGCACTGGAACAACACAACGGGCTCTAGGCGACACTAATGAAGTTGGATTGGTTGCTTTGGAGTTTTATAGTGCCATGCTGTGCCATACACAAGAAATACAATATCAAGTAATATACATACACACAATGAAAAGTTTACTGACACAGAAGAGAGAAATACACCCAAGGAGGAATGCACCTGACAGAAACCGAAGGTTGCTAGCGCAGTGGGCATACCCATTTAGGCACGTCGGCATCCTAATGAAGTCTTAATTCCGTCTTTTGAGTGTCTGTTGCATCAAGATGTTTCTTTCAACAAAAAAAAACGTCGTCCAACCACTTGTGCTTAAACTTCGAGTAAGAATATCGAATATGTTCTCCTTTCTTCAAGAAAAAGGCAAGTAAATAAACAAATATCTGGATATTATCCAAATCCTTTACAAGAGACCATGCATACACGTGCCAAGAAAAATGAAAGAACACAGCTCATAGACATGTTGCACATCATCACGTTCCGGAGCTTAAGCAAAAAACTTTCATGTGGAAACTCATAATCTGACGCTTGTGTGAAATTAATGTCGTTTGTCGCTATATATGAGAGGGTTTCTCAGTAAACTTTAACATAGAGGGCACAGGTGGGATTTTCTTATAGTTGAAATACGTATTTCCTGTTCCATTCCAGACATGGGGCCGCGGTGGCCCAGTTGGAAGAGTAACGGACTTGCAACCGAAGGGTTGCGAGTTCGAATCCAACCGAACACCGTCGTGTACAAAGGGGGCTGGTGCACGTTAAATCTGTCGTGGCCTCAAATGTCCTCACGTTGGCGTGGTGTGCAAGTTTGGAGAGTGGGGTGCCAGCTCAGGTGTTGCCTCGTCATCTGACCGTGGTTCAAAATTACGTGGTGTTGTCCTCGGATCTTTCCCTTTGGGATTGATCCCGGACCGTCGCCAGTAGCCCGTTGTGTTGCTCCAGTGTGACGTCAATTTAAATACCCCCACTCCAGACATGACGTAACTTGACATGTTACTTTTTTCAATTGCATTTGATATTCCATCTTTCTTCCTACTATTCAAATGTTATCACGTTGGCGTGTTACGGAAGTTTGGGATGCCAGCTCAGGTGTTGACCTCGTCATCTGACCGTGGTTTAAAATGATGAGGTGCTGTGTCCTCGGATCTTTCCTTTAGGGATAAATTCCCGATCGTTTCCAATAGTTCGTTGGGTTGCTCCAGTGCGACGTTATTTAACTACCTGCAAAACTAAATACACGGGGAGATAGGGTAGTACTTTGGTAACTTTGCATGTTACTCCAATTCAATTTCATCAAGTCGCTTACATTAAAAATAACGCCGAATCAAATTAGCTCTTAACCGGAAATATTTTTTCATCTTTGGTAGTTTGTGTATACGCTTATACTGAAGAACCCTCTCATATATTGTAAATAAAGACCGATATTTTGAAACGTAACCTGTTGGCGTTCTGAATATCTGATCTAGAACTGATGTTCGGAGGAGTTTCCTTTTACTGATGCGAAAAATGAAGTAGCAGTTTGATAGGATAAAATCAGTACCCGAAAAATCCAAATCTACGGAATGATGTAAAATATAGCAAGGGACAACCAGAAATTTATTCTGAAGTTTGAAATGTAAAGAAAAATATAGACTCCTCTTACAATTTCTAATGAATAGTTACTCTTATACATGATACGTTTGAGCTTCAACATTACTTCTTGTGATTCTTGTTCTTCAAGGACAATTCATTAAAGGGATCTCATATGATACTTTTTAATACTTTAAACTTATTGGCGTGAATATGACTTTAAAATCAGGACAGTACTGGAGGCATCCATGAAAAGATGAGTTTTACAAAAAGCGTTACAACTGTTTTGTCTTCTGATTTCTGAACTACAAGAAATATTCAGAAGATAAACATAGCGTCGTGTAGACAAAGGATGTCCTGTAGACATGACATTCCGACAGAGTGCGCAGGCGCACTGAGCACGGGGAGGGGGTCGCAATATGTCGAAATTCTACAGTGATGGGCGAGCTTTGGGACAGTGTAACTTTGGATTGCAAGGAGTTAGGACTGTGTAAGTGTGTAAGTCATTCGAAAGTCATCAAACTACGCTATAACCGTCTTTAATCATAAAAAAATCCTTCAATATTAATATCAAATTGCACTTTAATCGTTCAAACTGTAAACTAATTGTTGAATAATCACACAATAAACAATCGTTCAAGCTTCATATGTCTGCTTCTTTCATTCCACAATCCAACATAAGGCCGAGTATTTACGTCAAAACTACGGTTTGTGTCCTCGAAACAACCTACCAATTTTTTATAAAACATTTATGTATAGAATATAATATAATGCCGCTTTATAAGTTCTATAATTCTAAAATGATTCCTCCAGACTGTCGCCAATAACCCGTTGTGTTGCTCCAGTACGGCGTTAATTAACTACCTACCTACATAGAATGATTTCTAATTTTGTAACCGGCAATTTTTATATTCTCACGTCATGGCAGAAAGTAATTGAAATCAATTGAATTGTATTCGTTTAGATTGATTATTCTTTCATTGCATTTTAATAATTGTTAAAAATCGTTGCTGTCAATGAACAGAAAAATCTAAGAACGCAACCGAAAAATCGAGTCGTTTAAAGGAAATGCTTCTTCACTACTTGTTCCTCTGTGAGTTACATAAAATGATTCGAGTTTTAAGCAGTTAGGAAATACACTCAGAAGATGTCAGAAACTAATTAGTGGTGCCATTTGTCACGATGCAATTACGCTGAAGGAGACAAATATCTCTGACACAACATTCCCGGACTGGAATAACAGTCAAAGGACACAAAGGCTCTTTCGTTTCATAACACCAACCTATTTACAAATAAATGCAAGTTGCACAATTAACGCTTAAATTAAATGCATAACACTACAAATCTAGTCCTTTGTGTTCCGTAGTGGTTGATACGACTTGTAAGGCTACGATTACATTAAACACGTCAAAAATTCGGAATAATTTTCGTATCCCGCTAATTTTCAGAACCAGTCACCAAAATTTAAATTAGTTTGCGAGAGGCATTTTCTGCAAGCTAAATGTAGATGGCGCTAGTGTTTGTGCTGCGGAAAGCGTTTTCTGTACGTATTCCAGACGTGACGTCAGTTGTTTTGTTTTCCGAACACGATTTCAGTTCTTCGCCCATAAAAATTCCAAAGAATGAATCCCGAATTGATGTATAATAGTTGATTTGTCAACGCCAATTAGACTGAAAGCCAAACCTCGCCAAAATGGCGATAAGTTACATTTTAAAATAACCCCGATATGTATCATACTAGAGCATTTGAGTAGGGAAATAAAATCTTCGCATTCTATTTGGTTCGTATGCTTTCACACTGAAAATCCCTCTCATACGTTAGCTGTTCTTCAAACAGAAAATAAACGCTTATATTAACATAAAATTCAAAGATAGATTAAATTTACGAAACTTCAACACTTGTTATAATATTGTTATAATATTAGAGGCATTTTCTGTCAAGTTAAATGTCGAAGTTACGATTAACAGTCGGTAGTGTTTCTGCAACGGAAGTTATTTCTTGTTCGTATTCCGAATTTGACGTCACTTAGCTTGTTTTTCGAATACAGGGCTGCCACACCCCACGTACTCGTGCAATACTAGCATAAATTTTTAAAGATATGAGAAAAAAATATCTCCTCTTGAACGTTATTTTAGTAGTAATTCTAGTTGCTGAGATGCAAAATGAATGGGCTAAAACACAAAATGTGCTAATTACGTATGAAATACAAAGGTTGAAGATCTCACCAATAAATTTAAATTTAAAAATTAAAATCTATATATTTTCTTAATAAGCTTTTAATGACAATCTAGCACCACATATTCCTATTTTTCTTTCGCGGTTGTTAAAATGTAATGAAATGTTTAAAAAATGGCTCTATGTTTTGGCGAGACTCAAGATTGGCCAGCTAGCGTTTGGCGAGAAATCGATACAATAGGAAATTTCTCAACTACTCATGAAGCCAGACTAATTTCATCTTGCTGCGTTCCGCGAGCTGTCAATTTTGCTTCAAAAGATACGCCTAGTCGACAAGTTTGAAAAAGAGTACCAAAGAGTTGACTGTGGTAGCCCAGCGAATATGATTTCAGTATGTAGCCAATAAAAATGTCAAAGAATGAATTCCCAATTCATATATAAGTATAATAGTTAAATGGGTCAACGTGAATAAGATCAAAAACTTAACATCGATGTAAGGTAACCCCGATATATATCATGCGAAAGCATTTGTATAGCGGGAGTGAAATCTCTTTCTCCGTCTGGTTCGTTCTTTTGCTCTGAAAATTCCTCCTATAACCATAAATAGCCTGAGTGCTCCATGAGGTTTATCTGTCACTTTGCATAATATTCAGCAAGAACTTGGGCCGTTAAACTAAACGGAGTCTGGTAAACTATTCGAAACTATATGATTCAAAATGGTCAACGTTTCCATAGTCGGTATGTACGTTCGGTACATACTATTACTAGAACTAACTTTTACACAAATATGTATACTTTGTATAGTTCGCATCATAGAAGTTTTCTAGTCAAATTAAAAGACGGAGACATCACTTTGCAGTGTTAGCTAAATTATTCAAATTGTCAACCACAGTAGGGCCAGTTCCTTTGCCAGTAACTGCCCTCTGGGTAGGGTCAGGAGAGTCTCCATTACTTTGGTGTACTTTGTGGAGCACTGGAATGAATCATCATCCTCTTCAATTCCAGAGGGAGCCTAATGAACCCCATTACTTCAAAAAAAATCCTTAGAGCAGTCGCCACTTTATCTGCTAAAGTCAGAACAGGCTAGCTCAGACCTTGAATCGTTTTCACCTGGCTGACTCCAACGAGTGCCTTATTTGCCTTGATGAGAAAGAGACTTTGGAGCATATCTTGTTCGACTGCACCGGAGAGAATAATTTTAGAATTCTCGAAGAAAATTTCTGATTCATCTATTCTTACTGTATTTTCTAACGCTCATTTTATGTACATTGCTTCGCTGGTTTATCGAAGACGCCGGACACAAGTATCAAAATGTAACAACATAGAAGTTTCTTTTGATTTTTGTTTTACTGTGTATGCGTTGCTGTATGAGGGATTTTCAGTGTAAAAACAAACCACCGGAAGACGAGGATTTTACTACGCTCTCGTTCAGTAGATAAGGGATTTACCTTAAAATATAGCCCGAGTGACGTCACTTTCGGAATACGTACAAGAATCGGGTTTCATCACAAAAACATTAGCGCCATCTACATTCAGCTGTACAAGAAAAGTCTCTCATTCTCAATTTAAACGTAACCGTCTTTACGTGCGCATTTATTTTATCACTCATCTTATAATTTTCGCTGAATAATAAGTGCAATAAGAGATGTTGAAAATGTATTTATCACATTAACAGCAGAAAACCATTGAAAAGATCTAACAATTGTTAAACATTTAGGAAATCGCCTCCAAAAGTTAGCTTTCTGTAGATCAAATTCAAAATTTTAAGTCCCATAAATTCAAGGCCGTGGTAGCCCGGTTGGAAGAGTGGCGATTTAGCAACCGGATGTTTGCGAGTTCGAAACTGACTCGATCCAACCAAAGGGGGGGGGTACACATTGAATATGCCGTGGCCTCAAACTCTCCAAACTTCCACACCACGCCAAAGTGAGGACATTCGAGACCACGACAGATTTAACTTGCACCAGCCCCCACGTACAAGACGGTCTTTGATTGGCCGACCGGGCTACCTCGGCTTTTTCATGAATTAATATCCTCTAGGTCGAAGAGGATATTAATATCATAGCATGGCATTAATACCATAACACCTAGAGGATATAACACGCAGTGCAGATACGGTCCT
Organism: Meta bourneti; assembly: GCA_933210815.1. Lineage (NCBI taxonomy): Eukaryota > Metazoa > Arthropoda > Arachnida > Araneae > Tetragnathidae > Meta > Meta bourneti. The sequence continues at coordinate 17,946,056 of OW119928.1, read as the reverse complement.
CCGAATAGGTTAACTGGCCCCAGATCAAATACGGATACCAAATATTCGTAGAATCTAGGAATATCTGGTATCCGTAACTGATCTGGCACCGGATAAACCTATTCGGAGGGCCGTATCTGATCTACTGGCCTGATAAGGAATATTTAAAGAGCCGGTTAAACGTGTCCGAAGAGGCGTATTTGGCTTGCCAGCCGGATAAACCTGTCAAGAGAGGCCGTATCTAGTCTCCGGGCCTGAGACCAATCTAATCGCTATAACTTATTTATCTTTCGCGTATGGTCCTTTATCTTACTCGTACGTGCGGCTTTTTGTGGACGGGATGGTTAAACATCACCCTTAAGTGAACAAGAGATATTAGCTAATCACCGGTGGCTAATTGCATTGAGTGACGCGGTCAAAGTGGATCCTAAAGCAGAGGAATAATTGGTGTTACTTTCTTTTAGAATGATAGCAATTAATGAACAGAAGAAACTAAGCTTTTATTAGGTTGAAACTTCTCTTATTAGCCATTAGCTGGTTTTTTTAAGAGGGAATGCGTATTTCCTGTCCATTCCAAACAACGTAACTTGGCATGTCACGTAAGTCAAATTCAGCATGTCGCTTGAAAGAGACTTTTCTTGTCACGTTAAATGTATTGATGCAGAAGTTCTTCCCGTTTTTGGCGCTAGATGGCATTGCATCGCAAAACCGAAGTGTTATCTGCTTTACGTGTGTAAAGTTCCGATGTTGTTTGAAAGAGAAGGAATTTCAGCGAGTACTTGGGAAAAAATTGTGTTATTTGGTTGTGTTTTTTTTAATTATGTTAAGCATTAAAAATGGCAGAAAATAAGGAGCATTTTCGACGTACGCTTTTTTATTTCCGAAAAGGCAAGAATGCTTCGAAGGCGCAAAAGAAGATATGTGTTGTGTATGGTGAGGGTGCCGTTGAACGATTCCACGTGCCGTAAGTGGTTCAGAATGTTTCGTCACCTGGATCTTTATCCAGAAACCTCAGAATTTCTATGAGCGCGGGATTATGTAGCTACCGGAGAAATGGAGATAGGTCATCGAACAGAACGCCACATACTATATTGATTATATGTAATTTTTAGTAAATAAAATTGTTGTCAAAAAAACGGGACTAACTTTTGCATCAACCTCATAGGTGGTAGTAGAGTTTCTGTGGCGGAACGTGCTTCCGGAACGTATCCCGACAATGACATGATTTGGCTTTTTCCATAGCCATCAGTTTGGTATTAATTTTTAGGAATTTTTTTGGCGAAGTGCTGAAATAATACCAAAAAGCCAAATGACGTCACGTTCCGTAAATACGTTCCGTAAACACGTTCCGTAAACACGTTCCGCCCCAGAAACACTACCGTCACCTTCATTTAGCCCTTGACAAAAATCCTCTCCTTTGACATTTTGCGACATTTTGAATTTGACTCAAGTAACAAGCCAAGTTAAGCTGTCTGGAAAGGATAGGAAATACGCATTCCCACTGCGTATTTGTTGTTCAATCCAGACATACATTCCCTGTACTACAAAAAACAGCTAATAGCTAATAAGAGAAGTTTCACCGCCATAAAAGGGTTACAGTTTCCTCTTTTTATTAATTGCCAGCATTTCGAAAGAATGCAACACCAATTCTTTCCCTATTTCGTGATCCACCCAAGATGACTTTGACCGTGTATCTCAATGCAATTAGCCACCACTGATCCATCTTTCACGTCATTGTGTGCAAGAAGCACAAAAACATTCCTCTCAGACATTCTATTCAGAGATATGAATGGAAGGATATCAACAAGGCTCCCTCGGGACTCGATTTAATAATGGATTTCTTTGCCTCATTTCCCTAAGTTTCGAGAAAGTAATGAATTAAAGTGGCTTTTCTTGAAACGGACCAGACAGTATTTTGAAACCATTTGTTTCACTCAAAATAGATTGTTTCAAGTCATAAAATGGTGGAGTATGTAGCAGGGGGTGGAAGGTCAGTATAGTAATACGTGTGAGACACAGCGGAACTTTGTCTACCCAAATGTGCTTTATATTAGAAATAGGTTACACTGCTATATTATATTTATTACAATATTATAAGCTAGTAGTGAGACCTAAGCGACGATTGCCATCTTGAATTGGCCAAAAGTGCCATTTGGCTTACTTGGGGTTTTATGGCGCAAGGGTCATATTTGGCCATGCTGCGCCGGACACGACATGCAATATCAAGTAACAGACACGCACACAATGAAAGTTTTACTGACACAGAAGAGAGAAATACACCAAGGGATAGAAATCGAACCTGCGCCGCCTACAACTCGAAGGTTGCTAGCGCAGTGGGCATACCCACTGAGCCACGACGGCCCCTTGGTTTATTTGAAAGCGCGCGTATTAATAATCCCGTCTACCAGTCACCAATGTAGAAGGCGCGGAGAGACAATGCAACTTCAGTCCTCCAAAAAGTACTTCATGGTTGGAATTCGTTGCACTGCTTTTGAAAATTAATTATTGTAATTGTGGAGAATAAGTTCACCACAGAGCCTCCACTCTCATCACTTTTTTTCTCCTCTGACTCCAAATATCAGAAGGTTGCGTGTTCAGATAACGTCCGGGTCACAAATGTAGCAGAGCGTGAAACGACAGCTCAACTGCAATCTACCAAAATGTTCTGCATGGTTGATATCCGTTCGACCTCTTTTTTACTACTATATTAAAAGTTAATTAAATATCTGAACCAGTAGCGTGGTTAGAAATTTCAATTTTCCTTAAGGGGGTCTGGGACTCAAAATATGAAAAAAGTAAAAAAAAAATTTTATTATCTTAAAAAATAATATAGATATTTCTGAATAAAATGACACCTGCATTTTGTTTCTACCATCAGTAGAACTGGAAATATTCGGCTTTTTATAACATGACAGCTGCAAATCAAACGAGCCTCACCCATCAGATAATGTAAACAAACTGTTTTGGAGTCTACTTTCTACTGTTTCAGCTCTATTTTTTTTTCAAACTCAAATAAACTACGCTACGAACACTTTTGAACTGAATTGGTCATCGCAATATTCTCACTGTTTTTATTGTTGAATTTGCACGTTTTCGAATTTTCTGTACTATCAATATACTTCAATAACACTTTCCATAAAGGACTGTAGGTGGTTCAGGAAAGCGACGATGAAGTACACAAATACTTTTAAAAGTATAGGGAAAAGGTCCAACTTGCTAAATTTAAATTAAATCAAGCAGTAAAACTAAGAAGTAATACACATTGCTATCCAAGTGGATTTTAAACAAACTTAAAGTATGCAAAGAGTGCTTTTTTTTAATAACTTGAATATTTTCACAATTATAAACGCCCTTTTTCTCCTTTTCTGTTAAATGGGGTTTCGATAGTGAAAAGTGGATATAACTTAAACTACTTGTCATAAATGAATGAAATTTTCTACAATTACTTTTCAAATATATTTCTTTAATTTGTCTTCAGCAATTGTGTATATATATATATATATATTATTATTTTTTCTATGATTTTTCGAACTTTGTATACTATGTGTTTTATGCAGTTTTTGAACAAAATATTTTTTTAATTTTTTCTAACTGTTTTAACCAAAAATCACGAAGACAGTTTAAAGTATGAACTTTTAGGAGTCAATTAGTGCAAAAATGAAGTGATTTGTTATAAAATATTTAAAGATATATCAATTTTGCCCAACGTCAAAATTTTTAATTTTTTTAATTTTAATAAAAAAAATTTGAAGTTTTGAAAATATAAAATAGTTATTATAATTTCAAAATACAATGTATACCTACAGAAAAAATTTCAGAACAAAAACTTTACAATTGAAGATTTTAGAATTTTGAGTCCCGGACCCCCTTAAGAAGTTGCTGACAAAACTCCTGCACATCCTTACTAGATAAATAAGACCCTGTCAGAGTGCCTTGATATTTGGTGCTTTGTTTACGTCAATAAAATAATAAGCAATATTTTAGACAAAATTAATTACTTAAAAATAAGAGGACTGAACACATAACTAAAACAGGAACTCTGTGCATGGTTTGGTATTGACAATCAAATAATCGTTCTAATTATTCCTTTGGAACGGTAGAAGGGAACTGATACATTCTATCAATACAAGTAAATTTTTATACACTTTAGTTTAAAATTATTTGACCGTGGTAGGTAGTTAATTAACGTCGTCCTGGAACAACACAACGGGCTATTGGCGACGGTTCGAGATCAATCCCGAAGGGAAAGACCTCAATTTTGAGGCCACGACAAATTCAACCTGCATCAGCCCCCGCGTACACGACTGTCTTTTGTTGGACCGAGTTTCGAACTCACAACCCTCCGGTTGCTAATTCGCTGCACTTCCAACAGAGTAACCGCGGCCCTAAAATAATAGCGAAAATAGAAGGCTTTTTATTTAAAAATGTGTTTTTCCCTACTCAAACATAAAAGTATTTATACGTATAAAGTAAACAAAGGGCGTTCATCATCGAGATTGAAAACACAAAGGAATTCAAGGTTTTCGCCTAATTAACTATGATCATTTGGTAAACCTTGGTGAAAAAGATGCAGTAAAGCCTTCTATAGGTAAATAACAATGTGGTTAGAGTTGATTTTAGTATAGATTGCAAAACGCTTGTGGATAATGTAATGTTGCTAAATCCCCAAGCAAATGAGAAATGAGTAAAAAAAAATGGCTGAAAGTCCAATTATGACATAATCCTAACGCGAACACATATCATTCGCGAAGGGCAAAAAAGATGTTATCTTAATTAAGTAACAAAATTACTGCATGTTTTGCATGCGAAAGATAAATACGCCAAAAAGTCTTTTATCTTATGCATCTCAGCGGGGAAAAATAATCTTATATGCGAGTATAAAGGAGAAAATCTGTCTGAAGCAGCAAAAATTCACGAAAGTTGAGCTCAGGCGTCACTAAATTTGCACAGCTTATTCTGTCTGGAATTTTCAGGTCAGCGCAACTATTTTCAGGTCGTTGCATCGTTACCTTAGAGCCATACAAATAAAATTTAATATAAAACATTATGCACGTAGAGACTAATCAACACTTAGCATGAAAAGTTGTCACGAGCCGAACAATCGAGAGGGGAAAGAACACACGGACAAAGCTCAAAAATCTGATCGACGCCGCAACGAAACTGCTTGGGAAGCAGAGGCGCTATTTGATTTGTCTGGGGAACAAAACTCTCAAGTAGATCCGGATGTAATACATAAAGCAAATACAAATGTTCAAAGAGGAAACAATCAAAATACGTGCCTAAGCTACAAAAGATTTTCGTAATTCCAAAGCGTGTTTTTCTTCTTGTGTTCCCTTCCGAGTTTGGAATCGTCCATTGAAAATTATCGCGTGTTAGAACAATAATTTTTAAATTGTCACAAAACTACTAATGAAATTGAATTGATTTCCATTATAAGCATAATGCCTTTGAGCTTTCATCATTTATCTACAAACCTTTCGATCGTGAGTACGACTACATCATTTAAATTTGTACCACAGGAAAATCAACCATTCACGTTAAAAAAGGTCTTTCGCGACTTCTTTTATAAAATTGTCGCTTAGAAATAACAAAAATTTTGAGAAGGAAGAAACTTCAAAGGTTTATTTTGAAAAGAGAAACATAAAACTGAAAAGTATAAAAGAAGTAAATAAGTATACAATAATCAACGTTACGTAAAATAATAAGTATCGTTTGAAGTTTATCATTCATTACAAGATGCTTCTTTAAAGTTCTACGATGTCATTATCAAAAATACAGACTTAAACGGAAAAAAATAATTACGAGAAAATATCGTCTGCCATCAAAGTTTAATTTGCGTTTTCGAACCTGCAACTCTTTTTTCTTTCACTTATTTATCGTCTGAACTATTCACCACGTGGAATTATAATGAAATCGTTCATGTTTAAAAACTTCTCATAATATATATTGTATACAATTAAACTTTAATGCAATATATAATTCTAAGTACTAGAATTAATTGCCATAACAAATGCAGTGATGAACGGAATTGAAATTGAGACATAAATCTCTGTGACCGTACCAAATCATGAACGATTAAGTTGAACCCGAAAGACTGAATATTGCATCATCCGTTGCTGACAACAAAGCGCGATATCATCATCTGGCCGATGACGTTACCTGATCTATTCCGCTATGCTTCGAATCCTTGTTCCTGTGTCTCCAAGAGTATGCAGATCTCTTAGACTAAAGTAAGTTCGTTCTGATTATTTTTACCTTGAATTTAATGTTCTTTGGAATGAATATGTCATTGGCGAACGCAATGACAGCTAGGGATTCGTATGTGGTATCCAGTTAAATTCAATAATACTAAGCAATATTAGAATTATAAATCGCATGTTATTCTTTATTATTTGATTGCCAATAGATGGCGTTAATACTTGTTTACTTTTTGAAGCAATGCTGTGGACTACTCGAAGATAATTCGAATAAAACTACTCAGCTTATGTTTTTCAGTTCTTCAATACTACAAACTAAACTAAGTATTCTTATTACTTTGTTCTGCATGTTCTGAAACTATATGAAGACTTGTTATTTAACTATTTCAATTTGAAATAGTTGAATAGCATGCATAACATTGTTTACTTTTTGAAGCTATGCTGTGGACTACTCGAAGATAATTCGAATATAACTACTCAGCTTATGTTTTTCAGTTCTACAGTACTACAAACTAATATAAGTGTTCTTATTACGTCGTTCTGCAGGTTCTGAAACTATGAAGACATGCTATTCAACTATTTCAATTTGAAAGCAAAATAGTAAACTAAGTTTATTCTTGTTGCGCAAACTTAAAATGCGAAACTATAAATGCGCAAACTTAAATTCGTAAAAATGAATTGGCAAGTAACGGATAAAAATATTTTTATCTGCGTTGCTTTTTCTGCATTATGCTTTGAGACAAGAAAACAATTCTAAAATAATTGAGCTAAAATCTCAAAGCTGAGTTAAAATTTATTTTTATGTATTTAACAAAATAATTAAGAATAACAATTGGCTTAAGCTTAGATTCTGATCATCAATAAGTGATACCTTTAAGCCCAATTTTGGTGAAAATATAAACTTTACATTGCCTATTTGTTATACAACCAGGGGCTGCATTTTGTTGACAAATGATCTATAATGTGATCCAAATCTGATTTTAAAATATGAGAAAATGACTAAAAAAATAAATTTTAATTTTCTTTCGATTTGGAAAACATTTAATAACAGACAAATGACCTGTAAATAAAATGTTTTAGCCCACGAACATATAGGTATCAAAATTCTTAAGCACTCTTATCAAGACATTAAAATTCTTAAACATTCTTATAAAAGCATTAAAATTCTTAAGCATTCTTAAAGGGGCATTAAAGTTCTTAAGCATTCTTATATAGGCATTATAATTCTTAAGCATTCTTACAAAGGCATTAAAATTCTAAAATTCTTAATCATTCTTATAAAGGCATTGAATTCTTAAGAATTCTTATAAAGGCATTAAAAATTAAATTGTTTCTCCGTACAAATTCGGATATTCACTCACCAATAGAAAAAGGGAGAAAGGTTTTGTTTTGCTTTATATGAGTAGTTTTTGGTGCTAGAAGCTGGTAGAGTCATTTGTAATGTTTCGTAGTAAAAACGTAACCTAGGATGAAGGCTTGCGACAAAGGCTTTGCTTAACCCAAGACAAAACTATGACAATATGCTAAAGACTTCTTCTAGACCCACCTCCTCCTCACCGATAAGTTTTGAGTTTTTATAAGGGAGGAGGGGGAGGACTTTAACCATGGGCACAAAAGGGGCACGCCGGGAAAACCAGCCCCCCCCCCACACAGAGAGGACACACCCAGACTCCGGCGCGTCCGCACCGAAGTCCAGGGCACCACCATTTATTTTTTTTTCTTTAAAAATATACATAGAAAAAGGACCAACAGGGTCCAAAATCATTAACTAAGAATCGACGACCGGCACACTGCCGGTTTACAAAGACGATATCGGCGCCACATAGGCCATCCTGGAGCATCTGCAACTTACCCACAGATTTATAACATTTAAAGAAATTTTTTAATTCATTACGTGCAGCTTATATTACTGCCAGTGGGCAGTTTATAGTAGGCGCTACAAATAGGTGGTACAATAGTAGTATATAAGAGGATGGCTCATATGAGGCGCCAATATAAGAACAAAGAAGAGATTATTTATGATATGAGATTTACAATTATGATATGATACTTAATAGTTACTATATTTTAAGACAAACTAATATAAATTACAATTATAAAACTGGACTATATTCAAAAATAGTTGTTAGTCCAAGACCTGTTAATCCAGAGAACCAAAAAACACCAAGACCTAAAATTCTAAAATTTTTAAGAAAAGTAAAACCATAGGATCTAAAATATTAAAGTTTAAAATTGAGCCGGACCTAGTCCTTGACTCACTAATTACCAAGGGAAACAGGGTAGAGTATCAGGGGGAAGAACCATATACAATTCAAGATTTTTGAGATTTTTAAACTTAGGGGAGGGCGTCTGAAGCCACCCCTCCGGCCGCCAGCACACACATCCTGATTTTATATTTTGAGATCTTATCTTTGAATTAGATTTTGAATTAAATTTTAAAGTAGTTCAAATGGATTAAATGTGTTATTAACAATGTCCGGATTTGCTAAAGACTTAAAAAATAACCCTAAATATGCCCCAAAAATACAAAAAATGACAAAAAACGGTTTAAAAGGGATTGTGCTGACTATGAAAAGACCTGCCAACAAAATCCGGACATTGTTAATAACACATTTAATCCATTTTGAACTACTTTAAAATTTTATTCAAAATCTAATTCAGGTAGAAGAGTTACAAGTAAATGTACACATGGAAGCATAAAAGGAAAAACAAATTAATGTTAATTCTAGTCTACTGCATTCTTAGGAGCAATTATTTGCTCCCAGAATATTTCACGGATAAAAAAGGCACAAAGCTTTTGATAACCTATTTTTCTGAAAAATTTTGTATTACAGTTAAATGTGTAATTGTCTGTAAATGTATGTCGTTTTTTGAATCATATTTCTGTGATTTTGAAGAAAAATAAAATTAGTTTTAGGAAGTTCTTTCAAATTTAAAGGCGGAAATTTTTGATTCGCTGACATCTATCTCTAATTATCTTTCCCCTTTCAAAACAAAAGAAAAAAATTGCTGTATTCTGTTAGCAGTAATAAATTGTGTATTATGGATCATTATTTTAAAGCTTGATTTGTAAGCGTTCTCGAAATATAACCATCATTTACAAATTGCACGTGAATTAGTTTCTTATTTTGAACCAAAAATTCTTTTCTGTAAATTGTCAGTTAAACTTTAGATATTTTATTACCTGGAAGTACCTAGAAGTATATCATATTTTAGTTGTGCAGTTCATATTTTCATAGGTAATTGAAACATTCAACACAAGAGCAAATCATTAAATATAGCATGTTAGCGTGTTTAAAAAAAACTTCAGCTAGGTTTCTGTATGCTTTAATTACAAAAACTGCATTACAAAATTAATCATAAAAACTAGGCGTACGAATTTTCAAACTTGCAGCTAAATTAACGTATTTTGATGTCACATTCGCTGTTGAAAACATTCAAAAAGCATTTAGTATTTTATCGCACGTATGCATTAATAAGTTTAAAAAACTATTTAGATATTTGTAAATTTTAATTACAAAAACTGCTCCTTTCACGCGCCATATGAGTTTTCAAATTTGAAAATAATATGCGAATTTATTTTTTGATACACTTTTAAGAAGTGATGCCTCAGATAAAATTGTTTATCCCACAATATAAAAGGCAAACTTGCGATGACATAGATCACATATTTATAAAATATAAGAAAACGCAAGCGATATTTTTACAGAAACTTGGCGAAAATGCGCATGCGATAATATAATTAAATTAGTAATAAGTATGTAATTTTCTATATTTGGCAACGCCAGTAACATTTTTAATTTTTCAGTTCTATTTAGAATTACTCATTGAGAGGTAGTTTTGCTATAGATATTTTAGCAAACGATATTTATTTAAAAATAAAAAATATGCTACATATATTTTATCAAACGATAGTTATTCATTTATTCAAAATCAAATATCTTGTAATATTTTAGTAAACGATATTTTTAAGTAAAAATATATGCAACATATTTTGTCAAAAGATAACTATTTATAGTCAAATATCTTGTATTATTTTAGCAAACAGTAAAAGTATGCTCATACATATATTATCAAACATACAAAAATTATTTATTTATTACTTGTATTACTTTAGCAAACGATATTTACTAATCCTTTTCTAATTCAAAGTTGAAAGTTTCAGAATTGAATTTACTTTTTGTTTATATTGAATGCTTGCTTATATATTTTAACATACGATATATGTTTGAAAGTAAACAAATATGCTGTATATTTTACCAAACGATATTTATTTATCCAAACTCAAGTTTATTGCATTAATTTAGCAAACGATATTTATTAATCTTTTTCAATTCAAAAGTTTCGAAATTAAATTGACTTATGCTCGTTTTCTAATAGCAACACAAAAGAAAAAGTAATCTATATATTAATACGTGAAGAAAAAACTTTGTTCTCCTTTTTAAGCATATTGCGCGCACGGAGGAGTATGAGATTTGGCATAATTTGTCACCACATAAGTTAGTATTGAATGTTAATTGCATCGTTTTGCTGATCAGAAACTTAAATACAAAGGAAGCATTAGTCAATGGAACAAGAGTGCGCATCAAATTTATGCATCGTAATACTATTGATTGCGAAGTTTTAACTGGAAGCCTTGGCGAAACCTGTGGCCAGTATAGCAATAAAAAAAACCAAGAAAATATCAAACAACGCGTTATTGTTTTTTAGATATGGCTTAATCAAGCTATACCGCATTTTTCCTATGACGTATTTGTACATGCTCGCAACTTACGTAATAGAACAAAATTCAAAAATATTATATGCAATGAATATAGAGGTATACTCTTTGACAAAAGAACCTTATTAACGTTCAAACTTAAAAATTAAATGAATTATGGTCGAATTTCGACCACTGGGCGACCACTAGTTAACTATAGATGTTCCACAAAAATGCTGGTAGGGATGAAAACAATTATTGAAGTACAAAACATCCATTCTAACACTCTTATTCCAATCTGTTTTCAATTCAAAGTTAGAAGTTTCAGAATTAAATTTAATTTTTTGGTCTTTATTGAATGCTCGTTTATATATTTCAGCAAACGATATTTATTTAAAAGTAAGGAATATCCTACACACATTTTGTCAAACAATACTTATTTATTCATCCAAAGTCAAATAGTATTATTTTAGCAAACAATATTCATTAATCTTGCTCAATTCAAAATTTTCAAAATTAAACTGACTTATTTGTCCATATTGAATGCTTGTTTATATATTCTAACAAACAATATCTGTTTAAAAGTAAACAAATATGCTACATATTTTGTCAAACGATAATTACTTATTTATACTGTCAAGTACATTGCATTATTTTAGCAAACGATATTTATTAATCTTTTTCCAATTCAAAAGTTTCAAAGTTCAAATTTACTTTTTTGTATTTATTAAATGCTCGTTTATATATTTTAACAAACGATATTTATATAGAAGTAAGGAATATCTTACACAATTTCTCAAGCAATAATTATTTATTTACCCAAAGTCAAGTAGTATTTTACCAAATGATATTTATTAACCTTTTTCAATTTAAAACTTTCAGAATTAAATTGACTTATATATTCTTATCGAATGCTCGTTTGCTAATGACAACACAAAAAAACAGCAATTAATTATAGATGTTGCACAAAAATGCTGGTACGCATAAAAAAAATTCTTGAAGTCTAAAATATTCGTTCCCATCACTCTTTCTTATCCAAATCTTTCCAAATCAAAGTTTGAAAGTTTCAGAATTGAATTTACTTTTTCTTCTCTATTGAATGCTCGTTTATATATTTTATCAAACGGTACAAATTGACACGGTGTGTTATTTTATCCAAAGTCAAATAGTATTGTTTTAGCAAACGATATTCTTTAATCTTTTTCAATCAATTCAAAACTATCAGAATTAAATTGACTTATTTATCCTTATTGAACGCTCGTTTGCTAATGCAACGCAGAAAAAGAGCTATTAATTATAGATGTTCCTCAAAAATGCTGGTACGAATAAAAAAGACAATAATTGAACTAACAAAATATTTATTCCATCACACTTTCTTGTCATCGCTTGTCAATTAAGAGGGAATGTACACGAGTAATAGGATACTAAACATCTTTCAATCGACAGAAAACTTTCCCGAAAAATCTCCATTACAACCCACCTTCCAGAGCTCTGTCAAAACCCTTCCGGGCTCTTTCTTCCCCAAACTTCCCAAGACCACCACGGGGCTGCAACAACTCCCCCCATGGGCCCTTCTCCCTTAACGATGCGATCAGTCCCCACTCTTCCAAAACCCCTCTGGATCAATACAAACCTAAACTCCTCCCTGACAATCAAGCACCCCGCAACAAACATCCCAAACGAAAACAAACTTGACCACCAGAAACTTTCAAACTCACCTGGAACGAGCGGCCTCCGCGAGCACCCCGGACAACGGTCGAATCTGAGGCTGAAGAGGGACCTCGCGGGCCATGATTCGATTCGGGAATTCTGGGAAGGAGGATGAATCCCTCCACATCCCTTCTTCTTATCACCCCTCCCCTTCTTCGGCGGGCTTTCGGACCGAGAGGGATGCGGATGTAGCGGTGGAGCGCCACCTAGCGGCTGGGATGGGAGTCGGGAAAGGTATGCCCGGTGTTGTTTGGGGAGGAAAGTGGCTATTAAGGTGGTTGCTAATTGAGCGTGCTTGAGTGGATGGTTTTGTATTGGATGAATAACGCCAAAGCACGAGCGTGTTTGATGAATGATTTGAGAGATGGACGTCGGGGGAAAAAGTATTTCGAGACCCCAGTGGGCACGCTCACTCACCTGTTATTTCTTCGCCGTTACCCTCTTTTTCCAAATATTATCGATGTTTTAGAGTATATAAAAGTTAATTAAAATATTTGAATACTTTCACAAGAAATTGCTCGCACGCAATAAATAAATATGAAATCATGAAATTTTGTCAAACGAGTAATGTAGTAGATGTAACGAGTAATGTAATAAAATAGTAGAAAACGAAAGCGATATTTAATCAGAAACTTAATGAAACTCACAGTATAATTAAATGATTAATAATAAGAAAGTAATTTTCTACACCTGAAAATGCCAGAAATATGTTTAATTCTTTAGTTTCAGTTATGATTACTAATTGATAGGTCGGTGGTGGTTGAATTTACGTCGCACTGGAGTAAGACAACGAACTATTAACGAAGGTCCCACAAGGATTAAGCACCTTAAGATTGAAGGACGTCTCCTAATTTTGAACCATGGTCAGATGACGAGGTTTAAAATTGAGCTGGCAACCCACTCTCCAAAATTTCACTGCACGCTCCAAAGTGAAAAATTATTAATTGAGTTGTAGTTTTGATCTGTGGAATATCAAGGGCGCACATAATTTATGATTACTCCACAAAAGAAAAAAATAAGCACTTAAATAGCAATAAGTGATTTCTAGAGCCCGTTCTATTCTTATCTCAACGGGCTTTACTGCTAATCTATATAAATAAGAATGGAGTGTTTGTACATTAAATATTTTCGACCCATTTCAAGTTTTCAATCCGTTTTGGACCCTCCTGATGCAAAATCCGTCTCTTGCGCGTTTGGTTGTCTATCTGTCCGTCTGTCTGTCTGTATGTGTGTACCCGTGCTATGTCCAAATGGTTGAATATATTTTCATGAAACTTTGCATACTGAGTTCTTACATTCATGTAGTGACTGAACTTGGTTGCGAAGTCTGTCCGTCTTCCTGTTTTATGTTTGACTTTGTGTCTGTGTGTTTGTACAAGTATCACATAAAATTTGTTCAACATATTTTAAATTAATGTTTTATATTCGATACACCACATTTTAGTTTAGTGAATGCTTTATTTCAAATTTCTTTGCTTACATATTTAGGCAAGTATCACGTTAAAACATCTGAGTAACTATACTTAAATCAACCATAATTTGATAGTTTTGGAGTAGCTGGGAAGTATATTGAGCATTGCAATTACTTGGATTGGTTTACCAGTGCTGCTGAAATATCAATTATTTTCCAAAACTATTTTTACGGAATTCAAATTCTAATAGTTTATTTATTTCAAGCCTTATTTTTCCTTTACGAAATATAAAATCTGAATCTGGGACAGATGATAAAAAGAATAAAACTATACAGAACAAAACATTTTAAAATGGGACTGGTAGCTAATATGGCAACCTTGATATATTTTTAATCGTTTGCTTTTTTAAATTTGTTACTTATACTCCAAGAATTATTTTGTAGTGAAAAAACAGATACAATCATTAATTTTCGTTCGAAGCTTTTTTAAAATCTATTTTAAGATGTATTTCTAGATTTTGAATTTGATGTTTTTCGTTCAATAACTCTAATGAAGGTAAATAATGGTTTAATTATTTTTAAAACATTTTTAATCATTGTATGATAATTTTGGTAAACCCTTTTGTTTTTAAATGACATACAGGACATTTATATGCATACTCTGAACTATTCTATGCATTCTGGGTAACATTGGCACATTCTAGATACTTTTCTTTGGTACTAAAAATTTAAATTCTACAAAAATGTAAAATGTTTTTAGGACATTTATTTATATTTGTGAAATTGGGTACTTAACAATTGTGTACCTTTATTAGTGTGGTAGTTGTTACATGGGATGAATAGGAATTACAATTTATTAACGAAAACGGAAGTTAGTTAACCAATTCAACCCAAGTAACGCTGGGTTATTCTGCTAGTATTTTTATAAAAATGAAATAGATGAAAACTGGGTACTCAATAGTTAAGAAACTTTTCCGAGACTGCTACTTGGATTACTTTCTGCCAAATGTTTTACATTTATAATCCTGCGTAAGGATAATAAATATGTCCTTTCTGAATCTACGTATTTTTGTTTTGATTGTACTTTTTTATAATTTGATTAGTTCAAACATTCTTTGCTGCTGTTGTTTCGATAGTTGCATTTCTAACAAACAAGTGATGCATCCAATGAATATGTAAATTAATATATCGGCGGCTTACAAGTGATACACGCTAAGTAAAAAAACACAGTTCAGAAAAAATGAAGGGGAGAAAATTCTAGTTTTTAGCTTAACTCTTGAAGTGTGTTTCTCAAGAAAAAATCTAACATTGATGCAAACGAAAAAATAACTTAGTGTTCAACAACTTCGGGTGTTGACCTCGTCATCTGACCGTGGCTCCAAATTATATTTCCCTCCGAGATGGGTGGTTCAAAACTACGTGGTGGTGTCCTCGGACCTTTCCCTTCGTGATTGATCCCAGACCGTCGTCAATAGCCCGTTGCTTGACACTAGTGCGACGTTAATTACCAACCAACCGGACTTCCACCCGTTGTGTTGCCCCAGTGCGGCATTTATTCAGCTACCTACCTTAGGATAAAAAATTCTTCAACTACGGAATACCTAAAATTATGACAGTACATTTTTCACTAGTTTTGCAGCGTAATTTAAACACTACTAGATTATTCTGTCAGGATCACTAGATTGCAGATTACAGCTAAATTGAAAAAAACTTTATACGATAGAATCTTTCAAGGTTCAAATCAATGTTACCGAGTCTCAGAAATTGGAGAAGCTATTTTTATCTCTCGACCAATTTTACATTCCGCCCTCTGCGCATATTATTTTGGAATCTAGCAATCTCAAAGTAGCTTTTTCTAAGAATAGAACACAAAATAGCTCTTTATTGCTCTTTTTATTATTATTTGAAGTACCACTGGGATTAGTTTCAGGATCTTTTCGAAAGTACATTTCGAAAAATATTTCATCAGACGATAGTTCGGAAGGTTTTATTTTTAGAAAATACATAGTAGATGACCCTCTTTTTTTTGTGATTTTCCTTATAAAGAAATTTAGAATATGTCTTCAAGGAGTCATATAAAGGAGCTAAGTCAAAAAACAGTTCTGAAAAAGCGAAGGGGAGAAAATTCTACTTTTTAGCTAAATCTTTAAGTGCGTTTCTTAAGAAAAAATCTAACCTTCGTGCAGACGAAAAAATAACTTAGTGTTCAACAAATTCAGGTATTGACCTCGTCATCTGACCGTGGTTCAAAATTCTGTCAAGCTAAATGTAGGTGGTGTTAAAAGTAGTTCATTATTGTTTTCATTTTAGTTTTATCATATTTTCATTTCACCATATTTTTGCATAATTTGGTTTCCTAAGAATGGCAACAATGTGCTGTTATTGAAGAATTCTTTTTATAAGAAAGAAGACTCTAAAAAAGATGTGAAAAGGTAGCCACGGTAAATATAATTGTATATAGCATTCATAGATTGAATAAAGTGGATTTATGTAGAGAACGATTGGATATTTTGATTCAGGGAGCCTCATAACAGGTGGCGGTTGTGTTTCTGCGGTGATTCGTATTACCTGTACGTATTCCAAACGTATAGTCACTTGGCTTGTTTTTCGAATACGATTCACTTCGCCAATAAAAATTCCAAAGAATGAATTTCGAATTCGAAAACAAGTGATTGGTCAATCAGATCAAACGCTAAACGTTGTCGAAATGTCAATAAACTACATTTTCAAGTAACCCCGATATATATCGTGTGAGAGAATTTTGACAGCAGAAGTAAAATTAACTAATGTAGTAAATGAGTAATTTTTTATGATGATGAGATCAAGATCTAATCAGTCTTTTTTCTAATTACGAGATGTCCTGTCCATCAAGATCTGGTTAGTTTTCTAATGACGAAATACCTCGTCGAGATAACCACCAGGAGGATTAACAATCAATAAATTCTGATAATTTTTAAAGCCCTTCGTTTGAGTCAATTATCTCCTAACCAACATGGTATTGTGGTTTTAAGTGCCAGATACATTATCCTTATCGCACAAACTTGAATACGTTTGGTGTTGAGTAATGAAGGAAAACGACACACCCGTTACAGTGAAAAAGATGCTTGCAAAAATAAAATTTCTATTCAGATCCAGT
Organism: Meta bourneti; assembly: GCA_933210815.1. Classification (NCBI taxonomy): domain Eukaryota; kingdom Metazoa; phylum Arthropoda; class Arachnida; order Araneae; family Tetragnathidae; genus Meta; species Meta bourneti. The sequence continues at coordinate 17,928,924 of OW119928.1, read as the reverse complement.
AATAAAAATTTTAAATTCTGACGCTTCATTAATTTGTCTTGAATACGACATGTTAATGAAAAGGATGGTAACTAAGATCCGATCAAATATACAAATTCTAATCCAGTTTCTATTGTTGATTTTTGATTGTATGATGATTTAATCATTGATTGAAACATCTATTTAGAAATAAATGACTTCAATAATTAGCAATAAAATTCCAGTTTATCTTGTTTTCACTCTATTTCTTTATAACAAGAATTCAATTTTAAAACAAATTGTAGACATACGTTATTCTTCATTTGAATGTTTTGCTTATTTACAATAATAATTAAAATTTCACCATCATTTAACAATCGATTGTTAGTATAGTATATATAAGTGATATATCAGCAAAAGATAGATTTCTAAGACTCTCGGTGTCATATCTAAGTCCTAAATCATCATCGTTTCGTGGCGTTCTATATTTTTGTAAATTTTCGAAATTAGATGGGCAGGAGTAGCCCAGTTGGAAGAGCAACGGATTAGCAACCGGAAGGTTGTGAGTTCTAAACTCGATCCAACCAGAGACCGTCGTGTACGTGGGGACTGGTGCAAGTTAAATCTGCCATGGTCTCAAATGTCCTCATATTGGCGTGGTGTGGAAGCTTGGATTGGGGTGCCATCTCAGATATTGACCTCGTCATCTGACAGTGCTTCAAAATGAGGAGTTGTTGTTCTCGGACCTTTCCCTTCGAGGTCGATCCCGGACTGTCGCCAATAGCCCGTAGTGCTGCTCTAGTGCAACATTAATTGACTACCTACCAAATTAGATTGCTTGACTAAATCAGGTAACACGTATCTAGTAAATATAAATAGTGAAATAATACTTCCTTAAAATAAGAGCTAGTTTAGTTTTAGATTTGAAATATTTCTTTCTGGACTCAAAGAATATCCTTTATGATTGAGAGAGGATATCAAACATATTATTTTGTCAACGATAGGCAATCAAGAGATGCCCAACTATTTCTTGATTCTGCACATATATTTTAAACAGAAAGATTTCACTTCACAGTAGCAAGATTGGATTTTATTGATATATATGTGCACAAACTATTCCAAAACGAAAAGTATTGCAAATATAAGAAAGAACTATTCCACCAATTAAACAACAAAACCTTTCATGTATCGAAGTTGTATAGTGCGTCAAATTCGTTTGTCCTTGTTGGTTTTATTCTCCGAAATTCGTAAAAACCACTTGTCTAGTGCAATAAATATATATACCGGATATTGATAAAGCTAGAAAATGTGCAAATTTATTCTTAGTCAATTCCAGCTAGTGACGAGAAACCTAAGAGAAAACAGACGTTACTGTTGGAAGACAAATGAAAAGGTTGAACTCGTCTATCAATCAATTATAATTTTAATTATATTTTTCTTCATTTCACCTGTGCGGTTCAAAATTATCACAAACATTCTGAATGTTTGAAACTGAAATTTTGAAAGAGAGCATTTAAAAACACAAGATCTCCAATTTTAAAATAGAGAAAAAAAAGTAGGTTGTGTCGAGGACACAAACCGTAGTTTTGACGTCAATAATCGGGCCTGATGTTGGATTGTGGAATGAATGAAGCAGACATAGGAAGTTTGAACTATTGTTTATTATGTAGAATATTCAACAATTATTTTACAAGTTGAACGATTAAGTGCAGTTTGATATTAATATTGATAGGTGGGTATTTTAATTAACGTTGCAGTAGAGTAACAGCGGGCTATTGGCGACTGTCCGGAATCAAACCCGAAGGGAAAAATCCGAAGACAACACCAAGTAATTTTGAACCACTGCCGAGGTCACACCTGAGCTGGTACCCCACTCTCCAGACTTCCACACCACGCCAACGTGATGATATTTGAGGCTCCGACAGATTTAACGTGCACCAGTCCCCTTTGTATACGATGGTCTTTGGTTGGATTCAAACTAGCAACCTTCCGGTTGCTAATCCGATGCTCTTCCAACGGGACTACCGCGGCCCAATATTAATATTGAAATATAATTTTATTGGTTAAAGACCTGTAGCGTAGTTCGGTAGCTTTCGAATGACACCACGAAGTCCTAACTCCACGCAATCCAAAGTTACACTGGCCCAAATCTCGCCCAGTACCGTAGAATTGTAATATATTATGGACCCCATCCCCACGCTCAGTGCTCCTGCGCTATCGGTCTGAAGGTCATGTCAGGTACAGACATTCTTTGTCTACACGACACTATACAGAGTAATTCGACAGTCATGGGACAAACTTCAGGGTGTGATAGAACACAACGAAACAAACACTTTTCCCCATAGAATGTATGGCAGCGGTTGGCCGCTAGAGAGCGCAGTCAAACGCTTGTATAAAATCGTTACGTCGGCGATGCGAGGCCTGCATCAGGTGTGGTGGTCGACATTTTGAACAGTTTCTGTAATTGTGCATTTGAGTTATACTTACCGACTGATGTTTGTACATGTCGTTTAATTTCCATGTAAAGTTTCTCATGTTTTGTACATGTCATTTCTTTCTTATCCGTTGTTCCTTGTACTTATCTTTAATTTATGCAAATCTAATTGTATTATTTCATTTTGTCGAGCAGTTATTGATGTTTATTTGACATTAAAGCCACTTCCATATTTCATGCCTCTTCTTTCCAACTTGGGTCGGACCGTGTGTTTGTGCCGAAATGGAAAGCGCCTTCTAGCGACCATACATTCTATGGTGAAAAGTGTTTGTTTCGTTGTGTTCTATCACCCCCTGAAGTTTATCCCATGACCGTAGAATCACGCTGTATTTATCTTCTGACTGTTTCTTCTAGTTCTGAAATCATATAACAAAACAGATATAACGCCTTTTTAACATTTCATGCATGCCCACAGTACTGTTCCAATTTTAAAGACGTATTCATGTCAAAAAAGAATGAAATGCTCAACTGGAAAATGAAATAAATAGGTTACACTGACGTTAAGATAATGTAAAAGAAAATGAATTGAAGTTTTTAGTGTTTGCATGTCACACAACAGAAAATTAAAGAACGAATAGTTATTTTGTTGAGGGAAACAAATTAGAAATCGTGTCGGGGGATTCAGAAACTTACGTAGTAGGAAGAGATTACACATTGTACAGTTATGGTTTAAATCAAGTCTTTTGCTAAAAAATACGTACTTGTAACGATGGAACTTTTCAGACTGAATTGCAAAGTTGGATCTTTTTGCATCCTGTGTAATATTCTATTGACAAAGTTGTACGGAGAACATTTTCAAATATATTCCGAATTTGGGATTATATATATTTGCATATGTATAATCCTAAACCAATGACTCACGCAAGCCTGGAGAAAATAATGGGTAATTAAATTCCCCACTAATTGGATTATGTAAGCAATGATGGAACGAATTTTTTATTCGTTAGCTTGGGTTAATTATGTAGTATTTTAAGTGTTTTATTTAACTCTTATGACATTTTTCTGCATAGCTATTTATAGCGCCTAAATTTGAATATCAACTATTTATCTATAAAAGAACCAAAGAAATGTTGTATTGAACATCAACAAACTATTTTAATATATCTTAACTGTTTTAATATATAAGTAATTTGAATATTTTCTGAAATCGTTCACAACCTTGATGTAGATGCTTCCAACGTGTACATGATAAACATGTTATTCGATTGAAATTGGTGTTTTTAATTTATTCACCTAATACACAAAGACGAATCAGTAGTTGTGAAGGTGTTTAGAAAGAATCTCATACATTCCAAGAAGTTTAGAATGGAAAGAAAATTGTGACAGGTAGAATTTTCTGAAGCCTTTTTTGCTTACCAAATTTGAGAACAAATTAATGACTAACCCTCCAAGTAGTTTCAACGAGATATCTCTTCCATCAAGATTTGACTAATTTTGCTTATGACAAGATATCTCGTCACCAAAATATTGCCTATTTTTTGGTGATGACGAGATCAAGATTTAGTCGGTTTTCTGACAAGAGACGGACGAGATATCTCATCCATCAAGATCTGGTCAGTTTTGCTAATGACGAGATACCTCGTCTAGCCAACCACTAGGAGGGTTAAGATAAATTTATTATTTTTAACTAAGCTAAATTATAGATAAACTAATTCATAGATTATATTGGTTTTTACATTTGTTACTTAAGTATCTTTAAGTATTTAAGTTGATAAAAATGGGAACAAAATTAATTAATGTATGACAGTTTAATTACTACATTAAATATGTAAGCAATAAACAGGAAATATTTGGCAATAAGAAAAGTTTAACAATGGTCATCAAATTTATTTTTAAATAGTTTAAGGAATGTGGTAAAAAAGCTTATGGCCCTCTATGTCTCTAATTAATTACTCGATATTTTATTGATATTTCAAGTATCTAATTTAAAAAATTTCAAATTTTAATAACAAGGGTAAATTATTTTTTTAATTATTATGATTTGAGTTTAAAGTTTTCTCTTGATCCTTTCTGAAATGGGCCGCGGAAGCCCAGTTGGAAGACTAACGGATTAGCAACCGGGGGATGCGAGTTTGAATCCAACCAAAGATCGTCATATACAAAAGGCTAGTGCACGTGAAATCTGTCGGGGCCTCAAATGTCCTCACGTTGGCGTGGTGTGGAAGTTTGGAGAGTGGGATGTCAGCTCAGGCGTTCACCTCGTCAGTTGACCGTGGTTCAAAATTATGTTGTCCTCGGATCTTTCCTTTGGGGATTGATCACCGTTGCCAATAGCCCGCTGTGTTGCTCCAGCGCGTCGTTAATTAACTACCTACCTTCCTGAACACAATAAACTAACTTGACGCAATTTATCCCACATTAAAGAAATTGATGGGTTTATTAATCCCATAAGTCTCCATAAATATTTTCATAGTCGAGGTTGAACCAAATTAGTTAATTTTTATTTTATATATGCAGAAGAAAGTAAATTCTACATTGACCTCTTTTTTACTAGCAAGAAGTTTAATTAAGTTGCTCTAAATGTAACATAAATGCTGGCAAAAAAGTTATGTTAATATTTTTCATTTTTGAAGCCTAACTAAGATTAATAAAGTATCTCTGATACAATACAGAACTTAATTAGCTTTTGTGTAGCAAAATGGCTAAATCTATAAACTAAACCCCACAACAAGAACACAAAATACCTTTCTCTAAAAATATGATTTTTATATTACTCAACTTTAAATCTAAAACTCATTTCCCTTTTATATTCTCTTGAATAAGATCTTCATTATCTCTTCAAATTTAGAAAAAGTATCAAAGTAAAATCTCTTATATTTCTTTCTTTTAAGAATGGTAATCTGATAAGAGCAATCTTTAAAGTATGCAGTTTTAAAATTACTTCAAGTTATGGTAAAAATTAAATAACCAACCATTTTGAGATGAATTAACAAAACATTTATGGCTTGTTGCATTATGATGCCATAAGCTTTTGCATACCATAAATTTGGAGTATGGTAAGTAAAGATGCATCGTAGGGGACGTTTTACCGTGGAGTGAAAGTTTGTCGCCGATTCCGAAAAGTTACCACACCGAAAGCTATATTAAGAAAGAGGGCGGGTTATCATAACTGGCGCCAAATCTATTGCAGAAATGGACGTCCCTACAAAACATATTTTCTTAGGGTACTAATGAAAACTCATGTGATAATGAATTCATAGCATGAAACTTAGCTAACACAAAAGCTCAATGTTATTTCGCGTTCTTTAAATATAATACTTTTTAAATTATTCCGCTATACGAAAAGGCATTTAATGAAATTTGAATGAATAACAATACAGCTAAAATATTTGTTCGAGTTTACATTAGAGAAATGACTTAGCATTGTTTTTATGCGTAAAACACATCAGTTATAATATCAAAGCAGTATTACGGTTATTCCTTTATTTAAATATTGATTAAGTAGATTTTAAAAACGATTGCTACAAATTAATATTCATCTCCGAGCTTATAGAAATTCTTTTATGTATATATTTAAATTCACAGCCGTGTTTTGCTTATAAACGTACCCAACTGCTGGTCTTTGTTAACTCTTTAATTTTGTTTAAAATATTTAAATCACCAAATCATTAATAAATTCCATACATTTTTAAACCTCTGAGCCTCACGATTTCCGAATGGTGTAGTGTTTTTACCCCACAACACAGTGACTAAATAGCCACACCTATTGGTTGAAAGAATCCATGTATTCTTTACATTATATTGATTATTCTTTACATTATATTGAACATTATATTTACATTATATTCTTTACATTATATTGAACATTATATTTACATTATATTCTTTACATTATACTGAACATTATATTTGCATTATATTCTTTACATTATATTGATCCTTTCCTTAAAATAGAACTTTATGCAGATTCTGTTGGTCCTTTAATTAGAAAAGAAACATTTGGAAAGATACTATTGGTCCTTTCTTCAGAATAGAATCCTTTGAAATGATTGTGTTGAGGCTTTCCTAAGAATATAATTCTTTTAAATGATTCTGTTGGTGCTTTCTTTATAATGGAATCTTTTGGAAATATTTTTTTGTACTTTCCTTCGAAAAGAATCCATTGGGAAGATTCTATTGGTCAAGGTAAAAATTGGTTAGAAGTCGTGCAGGGAAGACTTCAGGTTGTCAAGTGGGATAATGCGTGTGAACACGTCAGGGGGTTAAAAATTATAAATACCTTAATGGATCTTAAAAAATAATAATTTTTTAGTTTTAGTAAGAAACTTAATTTTCAGGAGTGTTTTAATTTTTTCTAAACTTTGAAGAGAATTGATGTTTCGGTATTCGTGTGTTATACATAAGGGATCAAAACTGAAGCGATTTATAAATTCTATTCCTGGAATCATATATCATACTCTTGCTCACATGTAACATTTACGCTTAACTAAGATAAATTAAACTAAGGAAAATCTTACAGCATGTTTTACGCGTAAATTAAATATTGCATTTTTCAGTCTGTCAAACCACTTCCTGCTGGACCGTCAGTCTCATAGAGAAATGAAAGCTGATCTTGGCATTCATTCAAAAGTTCGTCTACCCCTCGTCTAGCTTTTATCCCAACCTCCCTTGCGTGGTAAAAGTTTCGATTTTCTGTACAGGATTCAGGATTCTATCTATACCTATGCTATATGAGAAACAGCTGTTCTGGTAGGGATCAGCTTAAACCAGCGTCCCCAAAATACCGTGCGAGCAAGATAAATAAATTGTAGCAAAAAGATTGATCTCTTACCCGAAGACCAGATACTACCCTCTGAATAGATATAACCTGCCCGCAATCCAGATACGGCCCTCAGGATAGGTTCACTTGGTTCTCAGGCTAAATAGGGCCATCCAAATATTTTTTATCAGATCCCTAACGAAATACAGCCCTGCGAATAGGTTTAACCGACCCACAGGCCCTATACGACCCGGCAAATAAGTTTAACCTTTTCACAGGCCTGATACGACCCAGCGAATAGGTTTAACCGGTCCACAGGCCTTGCACGCCTGTGCAAATAGGTTTAACCGGTCCACAGGCATACGCCTCTACAAATAGGTTTAACCTTTCCACAGGCATGATACGACCAGGCGAATAGGTTTAACCAGCTCACAGGCCTTATACGCCTCTGAAGATAAGTTTAATCGACCAGCCGGACAGTTACGGCCCTCGAATAAGTTTACCTGGCGTACAGACAGTACGGATACGATATTCTTTATAAAGGATACTCATTCATAAAAAATATTTTTAAAAAGTAGCAAATCGGAGCGTAGCGTTATTTTGAAAATAGCCTTACACTTAAATTTGCGTAATTAGAGATTTACGCTATAAATATTCTTGTTTGCAATTACTTTCGATTTTATCTTTGTCTTCCTCACCACGGGATTGGTCTTCTGGGACCTTTAACTTAGATGTATTCTTATTGCCTATTTACACTTAACTAACTGGGGAAATTATTTCCTCGGGTTGCTGAACGGATTAAATGATACTATTGATCTGTAAGGCAATGGGAGACCAGATCCCCTAATAAAATGGTTTTAAGTTCGAATCCAACCAAAGACCGTCGTGTGGAAAGGGAGCTGGTGGACGTAAAATCCTTCGTGTCGTCAAATGTCCTCACTTTGACGTGGTGTGGAAGTTTGGAGAGTGCCAGCTCAGGTGTTGCCTCGTCATCTGCCCATGGTTCTAAATTACGTGGTGTTGTCCTCGAATCTTTCCCTTGGAATTTATCCCGGACCGTCGCCAATAGCCCGCTGTGATCCTCCAGTATTAGTTAATTAATTATTATTACCGTTACCCCTAATAAATGAGATTTCTATGGCGAAAAATAGAAACTGATAAAAATCTGAAACAAAAATGACGTTTTTTAACTTAAATCGTAAATCGTAATCTTAACATCTTTGATTTTCACCGCAAAATCAACCAAGAACCTCTGATGATTACTGTGATTGGTTTATGGTTTTTGTCATGCTATGTCATGAGCTATGTGATATTATGTCATGAGCTATGGGTACCTTCTGTGCAGTTTCTTCACCCCTAACCTATGCTTCTTATTGAGGCTAGCATCCAGTCGAGATAGTATGCGCAGTTGGTCCTTGCGCAGAGTATATTATTATCTTTTCATTTTTCCACTTTTGTATTTTTTTATTCTAAAATCTGCTTATTTAGGTTTTAAAACCTAAAAATTTTCCTAGTCACCCTAAAGACCTAAAATCTTCCTAGTTACTAAAAACTGCTTCAAAAGATTGAATTATGAATGGCACAGTAATGAAGCATTCCTTTGGCTGTATCCACAATATTTCGATTTTCTCTCCTCAAGAAAAGGGGGCGACGTTACTCAGTGGGTATGCCCGCTGCTCTAGCAACCTTCGAGTTGTAGACGACATAAGTTCGATTCCTGTCTGGTTCCATTTCTCTTTGTATGTATTCCTTTTGTGTCAGTAAAACTTTCATTGTGTGTGTATGTATATTACTTGATATTGTATGTCTTGTGTCTGACGTAGCATGGCCAAATATAGCCCTTGCGCCATTAAAACCCAACTAATTCTCCTTATTAAGAATCAAATAATTCTTTTCTACACTTTCTAAGATACCTTTAATGCTTTTTATTACGTAAAATGGTTCAAAAATACCTCTTTGAAAATAACACTGAGATTTTTTGATGGAATTGGTGTGAAGTTTTAATTCGTAATATTTTTTTTTAATGCTTTGACAAACATATCCAGATTTTTCACATACTGCGAAACCTGAAAGAAAAAACATTTAGCGAAACTAAAAAAGCGTGACAATCTATGAGATTACTTCTGATTTGCGAACCACATTGTGAGCACAACCAGAAAAAAAACTACTGCTGTTGCAATCTTTGAGTTAAAACCACCGAAATCTATCATCGAAGACAGTTGAATGCGTCTCATCGATTCTACATTTTTTCAGATCCATTAGAAAGATCTCAACAATGGCAGTCTATCAGAAGAGTACCTCATCGAACATTCGAACACAAAAAAGGAGAGTAGAAAAAGATCTAGTTTGTCATCTCCATCTTCCTAGATTTTTTTGGCTCTCTTTTTTCACTAGCTCTCACCCGGAAGACAATTACATGATGATCCAAGAGAAGCACAGATCTAATCAAACTTCCCTACTTCCTGCATTCCGATTGGTCTAAGTGCTTGTGACTGGAGTTTCCTGGATGCATTTGAGTATGGCCATTGGCTGACCAGTAATCGGTTCAGTCCTTCTCTCAAGGGAAAAGGTTGCCAGGATTGAAAAAAAAATTGTAAAGAAGTCTTGCGATGCAGACACTTTAAAAATCAATAAATGGGAAGGAATGCGATCGAAATAAAGACACTGACAGTTTTGATTTTTGCAGTCGTAAAACGTGAAAAAAAAGCAATTCAAGCTTTTTTTTCATACTTTTCGGTTTCTTTTGAAATTTTCTTTTAGCAAAAGATAAAAATTGAATGTGATGTATGTTCTGAAAACATAAAAGTTTAGTTTGCCCTCCAATCTTTTCTGTCGTACGGTTTCATATTTCGAAAGCGACAAACATGCTCTTATTGTAGTGGTAGATATTCATATGCCATTTAGCCGTAAATTTCCATAATATTTCATAATATCTGAGGGTTCGAGGTAGCCCAGTTGGAAGAGTAACGGATTAGCAAGGGGAGGGTTGCAAGTTCGAAGCTCGTTCCACCAAAGACCATCGGGGACGAGGGGTTAGGTGACGTTAAATCTGCCGTGGCCTCAAATGTCCTCATGTTGGCATAGTGCGATGGCTTGGAGAGTGGGAGGCCAGTTCAAGTGTTAACATCGTCATCTGATCGTGGTTCAAAATTGCAAGTAGTTCTCGGATATTTTCCCTTTGGAGTTGATCCCGGACCATCTAGAATAGCTCGTTGTGTTGCTCCAGACGTTAATTAACTACCTATCTACCTACCATAATATTTTCATTTAATTTCGCCAATCATTTTCTGTAAACAAAATATTTTCAACAATGAAAGATTATAAACTCTACTTTTGGACAGTATTTCCATCTGTAGAGAGTTTACCGCCTACTATTTTATTTTGATGACGTTTGGCGTTTTCTCTAATTAACGTTCACCAATCAACTATCAAAAACAATTTGTAATCCATTCTTTGGAAATTTTTATTGGCGAATTATTGAAATTGTATTCGAAAAATAAGCCAACTGACGTCACGTTTGGTATACATACAGGAAACACGTTCCGCCGCAGAAACATGACCACCAACTTATTTAGATCAAATGTAGATGAGAGAGAGAATGAATTTTCTTCGTGATACTTCATTTCTTTTAAGTACTACTTATATGACTTCTTGAATTAAACTTTAAAAAATTATTGGAATCAAGTTCTAAGTTTGCCCCACCACTGGCACTCAAAGTTATTGGTTTAGAAATTAATTTTTAGTTGATTTTTAAATGTCAAAATTCCTGAAAAAAGTCATGATTTTTTAGACTTTCTTGGTGAAAAAAATTGTATGAAAACCTATTCTCCCTAGTAACTTGATGGAGGGTCAAAACATAAAGAATAATAGTAGGAATAATTTCCAACAGGAATTGTCTTTCTGACCAAATTAGAATTTGAGATATCACTGTTCAAAAAGCATGCTAATTAGCTAATATTATATCTTTATTAGATAATTAATTATTAGATAAATCTGAATTTTTCACACTGAAATGAGCTTAGGTACAAACCTATGACCTATTGTAAAAATATTGGATTTTTAAAGTCAAAATTAAAAAAAAATCTTCTAGTGTTATACACTCACTGCCAAAATTAAGCACGGAGAGGAAAATGTTAATTTCCGGAATCCAATCTCAATTTGAGAGGCTGCATTTCGCTGCAGAGGTAGATGGAAGTATGCAAATATGTTCTGTAACTGCCAATCACGGTTTCGTGTCGAGAAATATACAAAAAAAGGCAGTCGTATTGAAGAAATCAGCATTGTGAAGGGTTAGAGGAGTTTCATGTAAGTGCTGATAAAAAGTGTTTAGAACTTTCGTACGATTAGTTTTCAAGACAGACGTGTTTCTATGGCTTCCAGAAGACGAATGGCAGATAGTGAGCGCTGGCGTTCTGTGGGACGCCTTGAAGCAGGACAATCAATCACAGATGTTGTTCTTTTCTTCGGCGTTCATCATTCCGTTATTTCACGATTATGGAAACAATTCCAAACAGTTGTCCGAAGACCTGTGGACGGTCGCCCAAGGGTTACGACCCCCGCGGAAGATCGATATATTGCTGTTTTAGCCAAGCGGAATCGAAGAGCGACCTCCACACGTGTGGCATCTATGGTTGCAGCGTCCATTGGTAAGACGATATCTGCCACTGCTGTTCGCCGAAGGCCACACATGAGTGGACTGTACGCCCGGGTACCACGAGTTTGTGTTCCTCTATCCGTCCAATCCAGAGGGGCACGATTAAAGTGGTGTTGGCAACATGTGAATTGGATTGTGTCTGATTGGGCCAACGTTATATTCACGGATGAGTCGAGATTTGCCCTGGAGCCAGATGACAAGCGTGTAAGGGTCTGGAGAGAACAAGGCACGCAATCGGCCCCAGAACATCATCGAGGATCACGCATTCCGAGGTGGAAGCACCATGGTGTGGGCAGGGATTTCGTTGGGATATTGCACCGACCTGCATATCTATAGACGGGGTTCTGTGACGGCTGTCCGGTATCGGGATGAAGTCCTAGAACCCACTGTGAGATTTACGCTGCAGCAATTGGTCCTGCTTCGTTTTAATGGATGATAATGCGCATTCCCATCGAGCCAACATCGTCAACGACTACCTGGAGAGTGAGGGGATTGCGCGTATGGATACTCGCCCGACCTTAATCCAATTGAAAATCTTTGGGATACCCTCGGCCGTGCTGTGTCTGCACGTTTCCCACCCCAGTCACTCTCAGAGTTGAAAACTGCTCTACGGGAGGAATGGTGATTACTTGAATATTTTACTTTAAGAAAGTTTTAAAAAATACTATTGACTTGAGTAACTAAATATAAAACTAAGAGTATTTATACTTTTTTAATACTTATTTAATATTTATTGATACTTCTGTGGGGGTGTATTCTCGCTTTTTATTCTCTTTTACTTTCCAAAACGTTTCTTAAAATCATATAATATGAAATTTTTGAAAAACAGGAAAAACTCTATGCATTAGTGATAGCATTGCTATGGGCATACTAACAAAATAGAAAAACATTCAATCTAGCAAAATGGAGTTATTTCAAAAAGCTTTCTCACAGAAAATCATATAATAGTTGACTTAGAGCAAAAACTCATTGACTGACAAAAAAGATGTTTTCCTTTGCACAGTTGTTTAAAGACTAACATTTTTTTATCAGTCCTCTCATATGGGCTGCGGTAGCCCGGTTGGAAGAATAACGGACTAGCAGCTTGAGGGTTGCGAGTTCGAATCTAACAAAAGACCGTCGTGTACAAAGGGGACTGGTTCACGTTAAATCTGTCGTGGCCTCAAATGTCCTCACGTTGGCGTGGTGTGGAAGTATGGAGAGTGAGGTGCCAGCTCAGGCGTGACCTCGTCATCTGACCGTGGTTTAAAATTACGTGGTGTTGTACACGGTTCTTTCCCTTCGAGGGATGATCCCGGCCCTTCGCCAATAGCCCGCTGTGTTGCTCAAGTGCGACGTTAATTAAATACCTACCTACCAGTCCTTTCATTGCCTTCTACACCGCAGTGACTAGGTATTCACTGCAGACAAGCCTCTTCATTTCCTCAAGAAATTATATTAAAAAGAAATTTTTTTTAATGTAATGAATTAATGAAACACACATTTCGTTTCTTTTGTTTTGTTTTATTCTTGATTATTGCTAAAAATGTACCTCTAACGCGCGTGGCACAGAGATCAATTTTATTTGTTTATTGTCGAATGGCAACAACGGATATAAACAATATAACGTCGAGCGTTGCGGGATTCGTTCGCCACTTTTGCCACAGTTTAAATAAGTTTTATTTGAGCTATGGAGCTGCATGGTATTGCTAAAACTACACGGAAGAGTTTGCTACTCTGATGAAATTCTTCAGCAATATGATAACAGAAAGTAATGAGAAATATGGAAGATAGAAATCAGCGTTGAATAGAAAATGTGAGCGAGCACGAAAACAGGTCAAAAATGCCGAGTCGCCTTTGAACAAGGATTGGTAGGCCGTTGAATTAGCTTCGCACTGGACCAACACAACGGGCTATTGGCGACGGTCTGTGATCCATTCCGAAGGATTGGTTGGTTGGTTTGGGGTTTAATGGCGCAAGGGCCATATTTGGCCATGTTGCGCCAGACACAAGACATACAGCATCAAGTAATAGACACACAATGAAAGTTTTACTGACACAGAAGGAGAGAAATACACCCAGGAATGCACCTGACAGGAATCGAACCTGCGCCGCCTACAACTCGAAGGTTGCCAGCACAGTGAACATACCCACTAAGCGACGACGTCCCCCCATTCCGAAGGGAAAGAGCTGAGGACAATTTTGAACCACGGTCAGATGATGAGGTCAACACCCGGGTTGGAACCCCAACTCTCCAAACTTCCACACCACGCCAACGTAAGGACATTTAGGCCACGACAGATTTAACGTGCACCAAGTTAACGACGGTCTTTGGTTGGACCGAGTTTCGAACTCACTACCCTCAGGTTGGTAATTCGTTCTTCTTCCATCCGGGCTACCGCTGCCCACCACACGTTAGAACTCGCCACTCTGACGAAATTCTTCAGTAATCTGATAGCAGAAAGTAATCAGAAATCTGGAAGATAGAAATCAGAGTGGAATAGAAAATGTGAGCGAGTGCGAATAAAGGTTTAGCGTCAAACAATGCCGAATCGCCTTAGAACAAGGGAATGGAATGAAATTGTAGGCGATCAGAAGCTAATTGGTGTAGCATGACTAAGGTGCGAATTTTTTGCCTTGCATCTTATTGGAAATAAGACCGAGCACCAGTGAAAGAAAACGAAATGCTGTTACATATTTTTGGATGATTTTTTTTATTTAGAAAAATGACTGATAAGTTAACACATGTTAACCCATAAGTTAAATTCGTGGCTAACTTATCTAAATTGTCAACCACAATAGGCCTAGTTCCTTTGTCAGCAACTACCCTCTCTAGGTATGTGAGTAGACTAGGAGATAGTCTCGGTCACTCTGGTATACTTTATGGAGGAACATTGGAATGAATCACCATCTTTTTTCCATTCCAGAGTGAGCCTAATGATCCACATTGCTTCAAAAAAAATCCCTTGAGCAGTCGCCACTTTTTCTGCTAAAGCCAGAGCAGACTACATTGTAACTCAGGCCGCCTACTTGAACCATTTTCACCTGGCTGACTCCAACATTTGCCTTGATGAGAATGGTTGGTTGATTTTGGGGTTTTATGGAACAAGGGCCATATTTGGCCATGCTGCGCCAGACACGACATACAATATCAAGTAATAGACACACACACAATGGAAATTTTACTGACACAGAAGAGAGGAATACACACAGGGAGGAATGCACATGGCAAGAATCGAACCTGCGCCGCCTACAACTCGAAGGTTGTTAGCGCAGTGGGCATACCCACTGAGCCACCACGGCCCCGCCTAGATGAGGAAGAGACTTTGGATTATTTCTTGTTCGACTGCACCGGAGAGAACATTTTTAGAATTCTCTTGAAAATTCGTGATTCATCATCCATTCTTAGTGTGCTTCTAATGTTTGTTATATGTACATTGCTTCGTTGGTTTATAGCGACATCGCGAAATCGGCATTAATACGCCGGACTCATGTATCAAGATGTAAATGTAATATGAAATCCATTTAAGTGAATATGGATGCTACATCTATATATATATATATATATATATATAAAGCAGAGTTGGTTTCTGTCTGTCTGTTCTCTATACAAATCTACACCGCTTGATCAATCTACACCAAATTTGGTACACTTATTCTGTAGAACCCTGCGGGTAACGTAGGCTAAATACAAGTATATAACCCCCTTCTATTTGTCTTGGGTGTGCAGAGGGGAGTAACGTCCCGTCATCCTGGACAGACTCACTTACTAGGGGGCGCTCTCTTCCGGTCTGGCTGTGCAGATGAAGTCAGAGTTAATAACTACAGGAGTCGCCTCTCAAGATGGCCTTGGAGTTTTCTAGAATCTTTTTCTAGAAGTAATTTTTTTAGAAGTATGGTTCAATCGCAGGATAGGAATCGCTCCATAGGAATAGGAATAATCGCTCAGTATCACATCGTTTATGTATCCCGTCTGTAAATTCTTAAACTGTAGCTTTATTATTGGAATGTAAATTTTTATAATATAAGATTGTTTTATAGAAAATGGTCTTTTTATCGTCGTTATGGTACAGGGGGATTAAGACAATTTGAAAACCTCATAGGGATAACACTGCGCATTTATACGATCAATGTCAGACCAATTCACACTAAATTTGTTACATTCATCCTGTAGAATTCTGCGGGACACATAGGCTATATATTAACCCCGTTCGATTTGTCCTGGGTCTGCAGAAGGGCTAAAAGCAATTAGAAATCTCCATAGGAGTAATATTGAGTAATATTACGATGAATTATAAACAATTCAACCCGAGCAACGCCAGGTAATTCAGCTAGTTCATTATAAATGCATTGAAATTAGTTATGAAATGGGTATTCATTCATGGGTATACTCACTCAAGAAACTTTAGCGCAGATATATTAGGTCTGCTACTTAAAAATAGTAACACAGAACGAATGCAATTGAAGTTTACGACACTCCTTTAACAAGCCAATAACCTTATTCAATTTCCCTTTTACACTTCTGAATGAGACAAAACTGGTGTGAATGACCCCTTCCGTGGCAAGAAACGCACAGTAAACGATAGGAAAGGGAAACCCATAAAACCGTGGGACTGCGACCTTCTGTTGTAGAGTTTTTATATTCCCTTAGCAACCACAGAATGGTTTAGAAATCAAATCACGCAGTACTTCGCCATTTTTTTTATTTTAACATATTTCGTTACTTTCAAAGGATTGTATGTTCAAACTGTTGGAATGATCCAAAGAGAACGAGATTATTCGAAACGAATCGAGGCTTGGGAAGATTTGGAGCCCTGGTAGATTTGTTTTGGGTTATTGAATTTTTGATAAAACTTTTGAGGGCAAAGGAAACTTAGATATTGTTTTCGTATGAAAATCGTGTTTCTGTCGCGTCTGTTTCATTTTCCCGTGGTTGTGTGTTTTGAGTTATTTAAAATTCAATTCAATTTTGGAAGTTCACATTTTTCATTCAACTCATGAAATTCACTATTGAACTTATCTGTGATAGGGGCATTTTCTGGCAAGCTAAATGTTGGTGGCGGTAGCGTTTCTGCGACGATACGTATTACTGTACGTATTCTGAAAGTGATGTCTGTTGCATGTTTTCCAGCACGTAGT
Source organism: Meta bourneti (assembly GCA_933210815.1). NCBI lineage: Eukaryota > Metazoa > Arthropoda > Arachnida > Araneae > Tetragnathidae > Meta > Meta bourneti. The sequence goes on along the minus strand of OW119928.1, from coordinate 17,912,001 downwards.
CAATAAAAATTCCAAAGTAAAATCTTCGCAGACCGTCTGGTTTGGTTGCTGCACTGAAAATCCCTCTTATATTTTACAGTAATAGCCTAAGTTGTGGGGTAGCCCAGTCAGAGTAGCGGATTAAACCGGTGGGTTGCTAGTTCGAAACTCGATCCAACGAAAGACGTATTCGTGAGTGGTTCACATTAAATCTGTCTTGGCCTCAAATATCCTCACGTTGGTGTTGTGTGGAAGTTTGGAGGTGCCGGGTAAGGTGTTGACCTCGTCATCTGACCGAGGTTCAAAATGACGAGGTGTTGTCCTCGGATCTCTCCCTTCAAGGGATGATCCCGGACCTTCGCCAATAGCCTGTTGTGTTGCTCCAGTGCGACGTTAATTAAAATACCTACCTACCAGTCCTTTCATTGCGTGCTACACCGCAGTGACTAGGTACCCACTGCAGACAAGCCTCTTTATTTCCTCAAGAAATTATATTAAAGATAAATTTTTTTAATGTAATGAATTAATGATACATTTCGTTTTCTTTTGTTTTGTTTTTATTCTTGATTATTGCCAAAAAATGTACCTCTAACGCGCGTGGCATTGAGATCAATCTTATTTGTTTATTGTCGAATGGCAACGATGGATATAAACAATATAATAATCTTTCCCTTCGGGATCGATCCCGGACCGTCGCCATAGCCTGTTGGGATGTTCCAGTGTGACGATAATTCAACTGCCTACATACTTAAGAACTGATATCAAAAACAGTAAGCTCCTCCTTTTATATCAAATTTACCATAGCTACCATTACATGCAAGGTGGCTACGAGTCCTTGAACGTAGATATTTTCTTCAAACGCGGAACAGAATCCAATAGATACTTAGCATCTAGCCATATGAATAGCAAATGTCGCTTTCTATTCAATTCAGGTTGGGTTTGTCACTCTATGGTCAATTTTTGTCCTACACGATGACTAACTAGACCGGCAGCATGGTTCAAAATGGATTCCGAACCACAGCGAACATATATGCCACGACCGTAACCCAAAGCCTGTTGAACAGTGGGTCTTAGCGTCACACTGGAGCAGAACAACGAGCATGTTCCAGGATCTCCAGGATCAACGAGGCTATGCTCCAGGATCAATACTGAAGGGAAAGATCTGAGGAAACATTTTATAATTTTGAACCGAGACGAGGACAACACCTGTGATGGCACCCCACTCTCCAAACTTCCACACCACGCCAAAGTGAGGACATATGAGGCCACGACAGATTTTACGGTCACTAGTCCCTACGTACACAAGTGTCTTTGGTTTTAATCGAGTCTCGAACTCGCAATCCTCCGGTTGCTAATCCACGACTCTACCAACTGAGCAACGGCCCCTGCTAACCTTTCGGCTACCAGGCTATTAATTAAGGATAGAGTAAACAAAAAACCTAGACTTCCAAAAACCTAAACACCTCAGAAAGGCAGCAATTGTTTGCAATCGTCCAGTCTTAAACTGACATCAGTTCTATTTAACTGTTTTAAGAGTATATATGCTAAAAAAGTTTACTTTAAACTTTATGGATGAAGACATATATGAATGTAATTTTCATCTAACAAAAATTTAGGCATATTTTTTTTTAATTTTTAAGGTGTGATGGGATCGCCATTCATCTAGAGGATTAAACATCCGAATGGTTGAATATTTATGTACCCTTGAAAGCCTTAATTAGCTAGAATATTTATATATCTGGCTTTAATCATTTCACGTAGGTGTAACGCCAGACGGTTTTGAGGACGTAATAGTTTACTTTGCCCTGACGCACTTTGGTTCACGATAGCGTTATACATGCGTTTACCATCGTGGTAGATAGTTATATACCATTTAGTCGTACATTTCCACAATATTTGTATTTAATTTCTCAAATCTGTTAACAATCTGCTTTGACTTCAACGAAAGGTTATAAAACTGTTTTCGGACAGAATTTGCATCCTATGAAAAGGTATTGGAAAGCACTAAAACCGCATGAGAAATGATGATTCATAGATCAAATATAAATGTATGTTTTTTCCATGTAACCTCCTTTATAAAACTGGAGGGTTGCTAGTTCGAAACTAGGTTCAACCAAAGTACGTCGTGTACACGGGGGCTGGTGCACGTTAAATCTGTCGTAAATACAAATGTCGTCACGTCGGCGTGGTGGGAAATTTGGAGAATGAGGTGCCTGTTCAAGTGCTGACCTCGTCGTATGACCGTGCTTCAAAATTATGAGGTGTTGTCCTCGGGTCTTTCCCTTCGGGATTTGCCGTAGCCCGTTGTGTTGCTCCAGTGCGACGTTAATTCAACTACCTAACGTTTTTAAACTAGTATTTATATGGTAAGGACTAGTTCAAAAACTACTAGCACTTATATGCAAACTTACTTTAGTGTTTATGAAAGAAAAATAAGACACAGTGAAAATATTTTCATGGTATTACACAACTGTATAAATTAAATGTATTCTTCAGACATTAGTATAGTTCATCCAAAACACGTTCAACCAGATAATGAAATAGTGTAGCCTTTCAAACATAAGCCTCAAAAATGTGTCCCTTGAGAGAAGTCTTGAATACAAGTGAAACTACAATTTTCGCAACAATAAACAGTTAAGGATTATTAGATGTTTTTCGCCTTCATTTAAAATTTTCAATTCATATAGTTTTAAATGTTTTCTGATGCAAGAAAGAAAACCCGTATGCATCCTACAAGTTTAGCTGGATCAGACATTTATGTATTTATTCTGTCACGCAGAAAAATCCATTTACAAAGAGGAAAAACACCAAATATAACAGAAAGACAAACAAGTACAAAACACAAAAAGACATCAGGGAGAATGAAATACACACTTATAACACAAGGCTAGCTCTCTCAGGCAATTAAGTTTATTCTTACTAACAAAAGACATTACATTTTTACAAACACGAACACTAAACATTTGACATTAATTAGAAACAATCGTTATATGGGCACTGTATCATAATATTTAAGTTTAAAAAGATTCTCGGGGAAGAAGGGACAACTGTTCTCCCTCACTACTTTGTCCTAACTGACGGGTCTCATTCAGATTCACGCAGGGGAGCTGTTCTGCGCCTGCGCGTCTTTAAAGTCTTAGATGGCGTGGTATTAATGTCCGCGCTACAATCTCCCCCTCTGGTTGCGAAAGTGTCCCGATGAGGAACCAGAACAGTCTTGTTTGCCAGGGCGGCGTGGCGGACAGCTCTGTTGAGGTGATCGCACTCCAGAACGTGAAGAGGTAGTTTTAGTCTTTGGTGGACGTCCTCGTTTCTTTAGTGGAGCCACCGGCTGAGTGTCTCTGCTCTGAGCAGGAGTTAGTGCAGATATATGGTATGTTCCAAGAGGTTCTTCGGGAGATTCGAGTCTTGAGACTACGTATGTTGTCGGCGATTTCTGTGTTAGGATGATATATGGACCATCCCTTTTTGGAACAAACTTGGCAGTATGCTTTGAGTGAGCCTTGCTAACAGGATGTAGGGTAATCCATACTTTATCTCCAGGAGAGAAGTACAACGGTCGTCTGCGACGATCAAACTGTTGTTTTCTTTGATCTTGCTTCTTCTCGATCCTATCTCTGATTTCGGTGGAGAGTTTCGAAAAACGTTTTAAGTATGGCGTTATCTCCGGAACGAAGTTGTCGTTTTCGATAACAGACGTTAAATTATTCATTACATCATAGATGGTACGTAGTTCTCGACCAAAATGTAGAAAGGCAGGAGTAAATCCTGTAGTTTCACATTTATGAGTATTCATTGCAAAGCGAATACACGGAAGTTTTGTTTCCCAGCTATCGTGTTCGTTGCCCACGAGAATAGCCAATCGTGGTTTAAGATCTCGATTCTTGCGTTCTACTGGGTTTGCTTGAGGGTGATAAACAGGCGTGAGACATTGGTCGATTTTAAGGATGAAACATACTTGTTGTAAGACAGAACTTATAAATTGTGGTCCATTGTCACTTATCGTTCGTCTGGGAATGCCATATCTGAGAAATATTTCTTCCACGAGTGTGATGGCACACTCTTTAGCAGTAGCTGATTCGAGAGCAAAGAGCTCTATCCATCTGGTAGCACAATCTTCAACTATAAATATCCAACGTTTATTAGTAGCCCCTTCGGGCAAGGGTCCGAACAAGTCAATTGATAGAGTCTCGAACCTTTGTGACTGGACAGGGGTTCTTAACAGTCCTGTGGGTTTCAAATTGGTTGATTTATATCGGGCACATTCTGGGCATTTCTTCACATAGTCAGCAATGGAAGACAGCATTCCTGACCAATAATAACGTTGTGCGAGTCGGTGATAGGTTCCTTCTTCACCATAGTGGCCAGCAGTAGGAGCATCGTGGTACTGCTTTAAAACGTCACTTATTTCATGGGAAGGAACAACAAGTTGTGCCTCCTCGGTGTCGGCATCTGGAACGTAACGATATAGTACTCCTTGATTCATTACAAATCCTCGCTCAGTCCAATTGGCAAAATTTTCATCCTTCTGGGAAGACTCAAAACTTTCAACAATCTGACGCAGGTTGTCATCTTTCAATTGGGACTCACGTACTTCTTTAGTACTTTTAGAAGGTAGGTCTGCTGCGAAGAAATGATCAACTTCACACTTGTCACTTTGACTTTCGGCAAAGGGTCTTGACAGCATGTCCGCTATGACATTGGACTTTCCAGGTGTGTAGCAGATCTTAAGATTGAACTCTTGTATTTGGAGAGCCCACCGAGCTAGTCGACCGGAAGGGGACTTCAAGCTCATCAACCATCGTAGAGGCTGGTGGTCTGATGCTACAGTGATCTCAGCACCTTCTATATATCCACGAAATTTCTGAAGAGCCCACACCACAGCTAGTGCTTCTCGTTCAGTTGTGCTGTAATTCTTTTCTGCTGCGGTCAGAAGACGGCTGGCATATTCAATGGGGTGTTCATCTGGAACTTCACCTTGAGAGAGTACAGCTCCCACAGCAAAACTGCTCGCATCCGTCCGAAGCATGTACGGTTTGGCAGGATCACATTGCTTCAAAACAGGAGGGGAAATTAGCAACTGTTTCAAGGTGTTGAAAGCCTTTTGTTCCTCTTGTTCCCAATGCCAAAGACTGGTCTTCTTGGTAAGATTGCTAAGGGGTCTAGCAACATTAGAGAAATTCGGAATGAAGCGTCTGTACCAGCTACATGTTTGTAGAAAAGACTGCACTTGCTTCACATTTTTGGGTTCAGGCATAGCCTGGATGGCGGATGTCTTCTCAGGATCGACTTGTATACCATCTGAAGTTATGAAGTGTCCCAAATATTTAACTTTTGAGCATGCAAAATTGCACTTTTCGCGATTTGCTCGCAAGTTGTAATGCATCAGTCTTTGGAAGACTTTTTTCAGATCTTCTATGTGCTCTTCAAAGGTCTGAGATAGTACAATAATATCGTCCAGGTAGGACAGGATACTCACATCTTTCAGACCATTTTTGAAGGCATCAATCAATCTTTGGAAAGTTGCTGGTGCATTCTTTAGTCCAAAGGGCATGCGCACAAAACGGTAGGTTCCAAAAGGACATGTAAAAGCAGTTTTGTTTCTGTCATCAATAGAAACGTTCACTTAGTGATATCCGGCTTTTAAATCAATGGTGCTCATGTACTGTGTGTGTTTGGCAGTGTGGAGAAGATCGTCTATCCTTGGTAAGGGATATGCATCAGTTTTGGTGATAGAATTCAGCTTCCTGTAATCGACGCAAAGACGAAAAGTTCCATTCGGTTTGGGGACCAAAACAACAGGAGCAGCATACGGTGATTCACAAGGTTCGATGATACCTTCATGTAGAAGTCTGTTAATCTCAGCTTCTAGAATTTCTCTTCTGGCTGGAGAAACTCTATATGGAGGAACAGCAACAGGTGGTCTGTTTTGTGTGTCAATATGGTGTTCGATATAGGGTGTAGGATCTCCCCCTAGTTTGAACAATTCTTCAAATTCCTTTAATATAACACTGAGAGTGGTTCTCTGCTGTGTGGTAAGCATGGTTCCTTCATTTTCTCGTAAGGATTCAGCTTTTACTTCAGAAACGTATTCCGAGTGTGGAGACTGAGGTACGTGAATGTCCTTTTCGAAAGGGTATTTTCTGTAAGGGCTATCAGAAAAATACCATTTGTGGCTCTTAAGGTCAAGAACCAGGCCTGCATTATGTAAGAAGTCAAGTCCTAGCAATGTTCTGTTTCCTTTGGTGTCAGGCAAAACTATAAAAGAGGTTAAAATTTTTCTATTTTTTATCTGGACATTCACCTGGGTGGTGAGGACTTCAGCAACAGAAGATCGTCCATCAGCAAACGTCAAGTTGATCGATTCTTTTTCAAACTTCGCACCTTGTTTCTGAAGAATTTTGGACAAACCCTCTCCAGCAATGGAGCGTGTGGCTCCGGAATCAGCACAGACAATTCCATTAACTTGGTTGATTCGGACAGGAAGGAAAGCAACCAAAGCAGAAGGTGACTCGGAGGTCGTAACAGCACTGAATTCGGTTCTGCCCTTTGCAGGAGCACAGGTTGGACATTTGGGCTTGGTTACGCCAGGTGTGCCACAACCATAACAGTGGATAGTAGATGTTTCTTTCGGTTTTGTATTCTCAAATTTCTTTTCATGGAACTCTTTTTTGGGATGCAAGTATCTTTCCGTTCTTTCTACAGGTTTGAAGAATGGTTTTCTTTTATTTATAATAATTCCTTCTTTCTTGAAGTTATTTCGGTGATTCTCGAAAGAATCCAACTTTTCCACCAGTTCCACAGGCGAACAGAGGTATCCCCATTCATCTATATGGTGGTCTTTAAAGTCAGAAGGACATTTCTTCTTAATTTGGTCCGTTATTACTAGGACTTTAAGTTTTTCGAAAGTATCCACATTAACTTCTTTGATCCAACTTTCAAAATAAGTTCTTCAAAATAGTAATCCTTCCAAGTGGATTCAGCACTCTTCTTATGAGTCGCAAAGAGTTGTCGAAAGCGTTCAGCACTCATCTTAAATCTTTTTAGGAGAATGTCTTTAACATATTCATAGTCTTGAGCTCTGTCATCAGGTTCACGTGCGATGATTTTAGTAATTTCACTTGGAAAAACAGCAATTAAGTAAGGTACCCACTGTACTTCCGGAACTTTTAGAAATTTCACTTGTCTTTCAAATAGGTGCAAAAAAATAGAGATATCATCAGTGTCGGGATTGAAGTTAGGAATTAACTTATGCAGTTCAAATCTTGGGTGTTCAACATCTGGAACGCTTGCTGACACGTTATTTTTGGCAACGAGTTGATATTCTGCTTCTAATTGAAGTTTTTCTAATTCAAAGTCTCTCTCTTTTTCGATTCGTTTTATTTCAGCCGCTCTATCTGTCGCCAGTCTTTCTAATTCAGCGGAGCTGTTCTGCGCCTGCGCGTCTTTAAAGTCTTAGATGGCGTGGTATTAATGTCCGCGCTACACACTCAATAAAATTTTAGCTAGTTTTGAAAGGCAATGATATATGTTACCGTGAAAGACCGAAATTGGAGAATGTCAATATTCTCTAGTGAATGTCGACACATACCAAATACGTCGGTGAAAGACCGAATATTTGATTACATTCTTATACATTCGGACCATCGCCTGTGTAAATCAGCAAGCACAGATAAGTTCTGGTGGGGGTCAAAACTAGAATCCGAGAAGGCGGATAGGCTACAGCCAGAGAGGCCTCTCCGCCTTCTGTTTAAGTTGTTGCAATAAATAAGATTGTATAACGTTAATCACATAATTTATGTGTAAGTTTATTATTGGTATTATTTTCTTTTCTCATTTAGAATGCACTGTTCGTTTTAGGTTCAGTTTATTTACATGTGCTGTTTTTTCCTATTTTGACATATATCATAATATGTTTTAATAATAAAGTATGATTTAAAAAGTTGCATTTTTGTTTTAACGTAACAAAAATATTTTTATTCAACATTCACCATCAGTGCATGCTGAATGTCGACATTTGCCGGTGTAAGTGAGAAATAATGATATTTAGGAAATATTTCGGACATACACCAAGCGACTATGTGAATGCTGACATTCACCGGAGAATATCGACATTTTCCAGATATCGGTCTTTCACAGTAACATATACACTCATATCCAAAAGATAAGCATAATTGCTGTTTATGTGAATATTTCAGAAAATCTACATCGGAATGGAAGGAAACGCGGTATGCGGGTGCAATAGGGCTATAGAAGAAGAAAACAATGCAAAAAAACAATGATAATAATGACTTTTATTATCCAAGAAAAGGGTTGAAAGAAAAAGGTTCACAAATACGAGTGTCAACTTGAGTGAAACAGAATGATTAAAACAATGTGATGCTGAAGTTTAATACAGTATGTGTAACCCTCTTGGTAGCCACGCATGCTGCTCAACGATTTCCCATACTTTCGATGAGGGTATGGATGAGTTGTCGAAAAATGTCCGGGTTTGGTGGTTAACTATTTGTGTTTATGAATTGATAGGTAGGTATTTGATTTCTTAAATAAGTCTTAACAAAGTGTTTCTTTAAAAATTATTTGAACGTGTTTATATGAAAGTACAGCTGGAGGCGGGGAATAACTCAAACCACCCCGCCCCCTTTATTCGCGCATTGTTCAAGGTAGAGCAAATTCATAAGTATCATTCGATAGGGAATAACTTCTATAGATTCATAAGTGATCGTCTCCATGTCAAATTGCACAAAAATTTCATAATTTCCAATGACGTTGACTCAAGTTTGAAGCCAAATTTCGTATCAAAATTTAACCTTGAATACTACGGGTACCAATTTTCACGTCATTTGGTGCAACTGTTACTTGATTACGGGTATGAAAAATTTGGAACACCTCATGTTAAATTAGTTTCCAGGATTTTTATTCATATTTTCTGAAATAATCTTATCACGCTGACATTTGAATCGAATTACTTTTAATAAACCTTACTTTTAAGTTACTTTTACCAACACTACTTTTAAAAAGAAAATATTCGTGATGTTTCTTGTCAGCTTTATTTTAAAAATGATTGGTAGGTTGTAGTTAAAGTGACATCGCACTGGAGCAACACAACGGGCTATTGGCGATGGTCCGGGATCAATCACGAAGGGAAAGATCCGTGGACGAGACCTCTTAATTTCGAACCACGGTCAGATGACGAGGTCACAACTGAGCTGGCACCCCACTCTCCAAACTTCCACACCACGCCAACGTTAGGATATTTGAAGGTATGACAGATTTAACGTGCACCAGCTCCCACGTACTTTATGGTCTTTTGATTTGTTCCAATCAAAACACCATAAAGTACGGAAGACCTAGTTTCGAATTCGCAGCCCTCCAGTTGGTAATCCGCTAATCTTCCAATCGGGCTACCGCTGCCCTATTTTTTATTGTGCAATATTAACTATGAAAGTAGTATTCGAAAAATATTAATGGCAACCTTCACAAACTGTTTTAATTTAAATATTTTTATACGAAAATTCAAACACATTCAGCTCTTTCCTCCCAGTAAAGAGTAGTGAAGGGTAGGGGAGTAGTACCTTACCCATAGATTCGAAGAACCCTTGCAAAGAATAGTTACAAGCCAACATAATAAGCTTTCCCATCGCGCGCGCGCATCCTTCTATCCTTTTATCTTCATCCCAGAATATATTAAAACATTTCACAAGTCACCGATTTACTGTGAATCTAGAACAATAGATGGCGCCACAATTTTAAATTCTAAATTTTCATTTATAATTCAAAAGTATTATTTGTATACTTTCTTCGATATAAGGCTGACCATTAGTACCATTTTGAACAGGATAGTTCAGTTTTTCCATATTTTCCAGCTATTCCGTCGTTTCCAGGGGACTGAACTTTCAAAATAATCTTTTGCATTTGTTATAGAATTGTTAGGAAATTTGCAGACTGCTTTCAACTAATAAACCGATATATAGAAATCGGCCCAAAATATTGTCGTTTGGAAGTTATTGCATAAAACTTTGTCAAAAATGTGTGGTGTTGATAAATTAGCAAAAATTGATAGGTCCCATGAGCCTCTATTTTCCCATCTATTGTCAAAATTTTAGTTCACATAATAGTTTAACTCCATTTGGAAGGGGAATCGCACAATTGAAAAGCAAAAAAAATTTGAACTAAAACACCTAAAATTTTGTGCAAAAAAAGCATTCCTTAAGCAACATTTTAATCCAAAATTTGAAAGCGATGAGTTTCTAATTTGTATTTAGATAAAAACAGCAGATTTCAAAGATTATCGAAAAAGCATTTCAAGTTTATCAGATGCGCAGGGAATTTTTTGGAAATCAAAAGAATGTCACAATCGGAGAAAAACGCGTTTTTGTAGTAGTAGACTTAACTATACTTATCTGAAATATCTGTGATGGGTTTTTAACTCCGTCGAAAATAATCGTAAATGGAAAACTCTTTTTCTATCCACAGAAATGTATTTTTTGTTAATTTTTAATGCTAAAATTAATTTCGTAACTAATAATATGTTTGAGATTCAAAACATCTACTGTATTATATAGATTATAATTATACAAAAATAATTATAATAGATCAATTCTTTGTTGAGTTATCAACTTTTGAACAGAGCACCATATTGCAAGACACAGTTCTTCAGAAATTGAGTTTAAAGTCTTGGAAACGTGTTTGTACATGGTGACTGTACCTATTGAAATATAGCTTTGTAACTAGGAAAATTTTCCGAATGTTTACAAGATCTTGGTATCGTTTGAAAGCTAAGGTGTTGGAGAATATTTTATATTACTGAGATGTATTTTGGAGTTGTGAGATTTATTAATTTACTCGCTATTCTGAGTTCCAAATATTCTGGAACAAAGAAGCATATCAAGGACATGTTTCAATGCGCATTCATTGTTTACGGTTACTCCACAAAAGGTCATAAGCACTTGAATAGCAATAAGCTATTTCTAGAGCCGCTTTATATCAATGAGTTACGGCTGGTGAAAAATCTATGTATATAAAGCAGAGTTGGCGTATATCTGTACTACAAATCTATACAGTTTGACCAAATTTGGTACACTTATGCTTTACAACCCTGGGGGTAACAGGCTACATATTAACTCCCATTCAATTTGTCCTGGGTGTATAGAGGGGTTAAAAATAATTCGAAATCTCTATAGGAATACCATTATTATTACGATTGCGCTACGCAAGTCAGGTTGTTTTGCCAATATTACTGGAAAAACAATTTTTTCCAAAAACATTTATATTTAAAGAATTTAAATTCTAACACTTATGTTCGAACTTATTTTTTGTATTTCTTGCCAAAGTATCAATAACTTATAAATATTTGACTAATGATATGATATGAAATGATTAAAAACATTTAATATTGCATAATTTATACTTTGTAAGGTAGGTAGGTAGTTAATTAATGTCACACTGGAGCAACACAATGGGCTATTGGTGACGGTCCGGGATCAATCCCAAAGGGAAAGATCCGAGGACAACACCACGTAATTTTGAACCACGGTCAGATGACCATTTTGAAAGGAAACTAGTCTATTTAAAATGCTAAAAGCGCAAGCTAAAAACCCACTGATAATAAAAGTGTTGTTTCGCTACTTGGTATCTTGGTAACGCCAAAGTTAATGTTTCATTTTGTAATTTTATTTAGGAGTTAAGATTTTATGAATTTATTTTGTACAAAATATCACTCAACGCTTTCATTTCTCGTCGGTATGTGTATCTTTCGACCAACTTTCCATAAAAGTCATTGATTCAGTATATAATGATTGATAGAATTTTCGTTTCATAAAAATATATCAAGCGTACAATATAAAACCTTTTGATATAGCACGGTGTCTTACTTTAAAAAGAGGGTAACGCTACAATAAAGTTTAAAGACAGATAATGTTAAAATAAGACATGTAACCATATGTTGTAATTCAAAGATGGTTTTGAATTTTGACGTAGGTTTCCATTCCAAGGCAATTAAAATAGTAAAATTTACATTTGTTTTTCAAGTTTCAAATTATATTATTGGATTGTACTGAAAACTGTACTCAGTCACAAGAAACAACATCTATAATTCTAAATAGGTACATAATTTCCATTAAATACCGAATCTCTGAATTAACAAAAAAAGTGCTATAAAGAATCTATTTAAAAAGCATACTCAGTTGGGTGTAAATCGAATTTTAAATATCTTGATCTTGGAATAATATCACGGTTATAAAATATTTTAACTACGTTGTTGAAAGTTTTGGTTGTGTTGTGAGGAATAAGGAATTGGAACTAAATTGAAAATTTTTATCTTAAGTGAGAGAAGATCGAGGTTGTTTACTTACGAGTTGAAGCTATTCTGACGCAACTTGCTATCTCAAACATTCGTTGAAAGCATTGAATTTCTTTTTCAGAAACGCTGTAAAATTCACTTTCTGTTTTTTGAAAAATTGTAATCGATTAACTTTGTTTTGTCTGTACAGAAGACATTTGATTTTTAAAAAACTGTTATTTCTCATACAGAATGGAATTTTCAATAAAAAATGTATTTCCTTGAAAAGAATTTGATCATAAATATTGAATCAATATGATTTGTCAGCCTTTCATTAATGATGGTGGAATTCGGAAATATCGCATTCCTGGTGCAAGAGTGCTGCAAGTCAAAAATTTTGACAGGAAAACTGGTTGCAATAATGCGCTGTAGATTTGTCACTTTTACATGAAAAAGTTACTATTACTTTTTGTCTTACACTAAACTGCGATATGTGTGAAATGGATTATATGGATGGATAAACTAACGTCCAAAGCAAATTGTAGAAGCTATAAACATGTTTAATTGGAGTTTAAAAAATTATTTTGGCTCACTTATTGTTATATTTGCTTTTCCATATTTGTATTTTTCTATGATAGAAAAAGTGATTTTTCGGATCATTTTTCAATCAAAGTTTAATCAAATTCAACCCGAGCAACGCCGGGGACTAGTTTTGGATAAATAGGAAGGAAGCGCAAATGATATTTGTACAGAAACTTGTGAAAACGCGCACGAGTTTATATAATTAAATTATTAATAAATATACAAATTTCTATATTTGGCAACACCAGTAACATGTTACATTTTTTAATTCCATTTAGAATTATTAATTTAGATGTAGTTCTGAGATGCGAGCACAATTGAGTTGTTTAGTTCTATATTACTGAGATGTATTTTTGAGTTGTGATATTTGTTAATTGATTTACTCTATCCTGAGTATTTTGAATTTTAAATATTCGTGAACAATGAAACATATCAAGGATACGTTTCAGTGCAGATTCATTATTTGAGATTAGTCCGGCAAAAGATAATTACAAGCACTTGAATAGCAATAAGTGAATTCTAAAGCCCGTTGTATTCTTTTCTCAACGGGCCTTACAGCTAGCGAATTATTTTGTATAATTGACCATATTAAAATATATGTATACAGTTTTTACTTAAAAAGGGACAAAATTTACGGCTTCATTAAAACGACGGAACAGTCCCGAAATATGCAAACAAACCGGTATGGTCCCGTTCTAAACGGTTTGGATGCTCAACCAACCCATTTCATCATTTTTTCAAAAAATAAACATTTTTACAAAGTTGCCCATCGAAGGATTAAACGCCTCGTCTAATTCACATTTATTAAATCATTTTCCGTAAGATGACGCCACGGTACACTGAACCCGATAGTTGAAATTAAAATTTGTAACTTCTTCACTTTCGCGTAGAATTCGTTTTCTTTCAAAAATTGGGAGTTTGAATAAAAAATGGGCAGATTTATTGCGTCCTTTCGTTTGCCATACGTCATAGTTCATAGAAAATCGCGTCTAAACTTTGAAATTGTATCTTTATATTAATAATTTGTTCCACATTTGAGCAAGGTGGGCTGGTATGGTCAGTAGAGCACGAGACTCTTAACATTAAGGTCTCTCGTTCGTGCCTCGGCTGTATTGGCTCTCCTTTTCGCAACAGGTCGATTTCTATTTTTCTTATATTTCGCAAAGAAAATTTTTTTCTCTTGTATAAATTTCAAAATTTTCCCAGCACGTTTTTAAAAGCCAAACAAATGTGAACAGTGGTTTGGATAATTGAAATTCTCATATTAATTTCAAAATCTTAGCATTTTTTGCAAAATTTAAAAATTGCGAGCATCGTCATGGACAATTGAAATTCCGGATGATGTTTTAAGGAGTACACTTAGGATATCTATTTCGATTGGGCTACGTTGTGTTCTCTGTTTAAAAGGAAAGTAATTTCCGATTTTTAAATCGTCGAGGGATGTAATCAAATTTTTGGAAGCAATGAGTGATTTTAAAGTTGAGATTTATTTCTTAGATGCGTTTTTGAGTGCACTCCTAGAATCTAGTATTAGTGAGACTACTGCAGAGGCTGCATTAAAAACAGTTTCCCCAAATCCATTTTATAATAAATATAAAATATTTTCAAGCTGTTGAAGGAAAGAGAATGGAAATTTTGGAAAGGATCAGTGATTTTAAAATTAAGATTTACTTAGAAATATTAACGAATTTTTGAGTGCACAACGAGATACTAGTATTAGTGAAATACTGTAAGCCGTACAAAGGTTGTATTGAAACAAAGTGGCCGAAATCCACTTATTGATAAAAAATATTTTTAGGCTGTCTTAGGGGATACTTTCAAAATCGATTAAAAAAATCGATATTTTAATTTCATCGTCAAAAGTTAATTGTTATCAAATTCTGTGGATAGCAAAAAGAATTTTTCGATTACTATCACTTTTGATGTAGTTACATGTACAATAACATAAAAGATATAATTGATAAGTATAAGCTTGCTACAAAAACGCATTTTTCTCCGATTGAGATTTTATGAGTGGCCATGTTCCTGTAACTTACTCTGAGCTCATTTCTCTTGTGTGTCAGTAAAATGTTCCTTGTGCGTGTATGTCCATTAATTGACGTTGTTTAGCGCAGTTTGGTCAAATATGGCCTTTGCGCCTTAAAAACCCAACCAACTTGATGCCCATTTCTGATTACGAGGGATCAAGACTGGTATACGTCACCATGCAAAGTTTCAGTTGGGAATTGAGTTCACTGAGGTGTGATATGTATTAGACTTTGTTTTTAGGCCCAAAGGTAAAAATTTTATATGTACTTTAATAGCGTTATATTTTTCAAACAGATTACAATATGTCGGAACTCTAACAGAAGAAAGTATTCACTTTCATAAATGAAACTCATGTCTTCAAGCTCATTCGCTGAGCTCGATTATATAAGTTTACTAGCTGAATCACCCGGCGTTGCTCGGGTTGAATTGTTTATAATTCATCGTAATATTACTCAATATTATTCCTGTGGAGATTTCGAATTTTTTTTAGCCCCCTGCAGCCCCAGGACAAATCGAACGGGGTTAATATGTAGCATATGTGTCCCGCAGAATTCTACAGGATGAATGTACCAAATTACTGTGAATTGGCCTTACATTGATCGTATAAATGCGCAATGTTATTCCTATGAGGATTTCGAATTGTCTTTAGCCCCTGTATCATATCGACGATTAAAAAGACCACTTTCTATTAAAATAATCTTATATTATCATAAAAATTTTGCATTCCAATAATGAAGCTACAGTTTGAGAGTTTACAGACGGGATACATAAACGATAAGATACTGAGCGATTTTCAGCGCAACCGCACCCATCTGCGATTGCACCATACTCTAAGATTCTAAAAAAACCTCCAAGGTCATCTTGAGAGGCAACTTCTGTAGATGTTCTGACGTCATTTACACAGCCAGACCGGGAGAGAACGCCCCTAGCTAGTACTCTGCCCAGGATGACGGGACGTTACACCCCTCTGCACAACCAAGACAAACAGAACGGGGGTTAATATGTAACCTACGTTACCCGCAGGGTTCCAAAGAATAAGTGTACCAAATTTGGTGTAGAATGGTCAAACAGTATAGATTTGTTTAGAGAACAGACAGATGCCAACTCTGCTTTATAGGTATAGATAGATGTGCAAATGAT
Organism: Meta bourneti; assembly: GCA_933210815.1. Classification (NCBI taxonomy): domain Eukaryota; kingdom Metazoa; phylum Arthropoda; class Arachnida; order Araneae; family Tetragnathidae; genus Meta; species Meta bourneti. Next base: position 17,895,992 of record OW119928.1, on the reverse strand, counting down.
TTCTTTTTATATCTCCCTCCCTTATGTAAATTTCTTTATTTAAATTTTATTCTCTTTCTGATGAGATGAACTGTTCTGCAGCGGGTGTCAGAAAGTACCATGTCCTATCCTATTCCTCTTATATCTATTAGAAAGGTTAGATCAGTTTAAAAGGCTTTCTCTCTTTATAAAGCACGATGATCACGCTTTTCATTTCATCAGTCTTAATAAAAGCTTGTTTTGTCCTTTTCAATGAGCAATTACTAATTTACTCCTTCCATCCACGACACAATATGACAATGTACTTCTCAACGTCATGAAAATGAGTATTTAGAGCACAAACTTGTGAAGACCAAGGACTTTAGATTCTTTAGACCAAGACACATTAGACTTTAGACCAAGACACATAGATTCTTTATGACTTATTGGAGGGCCATAAATAAAACACAAAAGTTATCTATCATATATTACTTATTTTATTTATCATATATGTTATAAAGGGGAAAAAAGAAAGGAATGAATTTAATTTGATGCCTTTTTGACATTGCATTGATTTAACAATTCTTTTAATATTTGTTCCGAATTTTGCAGTAGCAAAGCGATTCTAAATTTGCATTTGTCAAGCTGCTCCTATTTTTCGATTTGTTAATATCCATGACTGAAAAAGTTTGTTCGTAGATATATGTTAACCTAAAGAGGCAACGATAGAAGCTTAATAAATTGTCTTGATTAAATTTATATTGCAGGTTCTCATCGTTTCGCATGTGGATGAGTTCAAGCTGTACTGATTAGAATGCATTTTCAGGCAAAATTGCAAAAGGGTTACTAAATAAATCTAGCAAGGGTTTTACTTTTTGAAAATCAGAAAAACGATCCTTGATGGTTGAAATTATCGATCTTTCCAGCATAGTCTTAAAGTTGGCGCATTGAACTTTTCAGAAACTTTCTTGTAATTAAAAAAATAGATGCTACAGCTACTTTATTGTGCACATGTGCAATTTTTAAACCTTAACCTATCGTGCGACTCGCTAAAATAAAATAGCACATGGTGAGACGGATCGCCATCAAATCAACAGAGGGCCACGTGCGGCCCGGGATCTGTGCATTCCTGGTTTAGTCTACGAAAAAATGTCGGTTTATGAGTTTCCTGCTCCAAGTTGATTAGTCTAATCCATGATCGCTGGGTTTAATCAAGTAATTCAAAGTATTTTATATATTTAGGTTCGTTTTATTAAATCTACACTGCTGGCCACCGTAAATACAACACCCTGAAGGAAGCATGCAAATAATATGAAATTTACAACATGCATTAGCGGAGGTCAGATATGCAAATGATTAGAATTTCAGCGCAGACGCACATCACGCGCGCCTGTGGCGCCACTTCAAAGCGCTATTTAAGGCTTGGAGATTTCGACGATTTCAAGTACGGCAATTGTGTTTTTCTTGTGGTTTTTTCAAAAAAACGATCAATTATGCCTCGTAGAAAACAGCGATCATCTTTTGATCAAGTATCCGAGTTCGACAGAGGAAGGATAGTGGCCTACCGAGATTGTGGATTATCTTTCAGGGAAATCGGTAGTCGTGTTGGACGAAACCAAACAACTGTAATGCGGATATGTGATCGTTGGATGCAGGAGGGTACGACGGACCGACGTGTTCGATCGCATCCACCTCAGTGCACCACTTCACGTGATGACAGGCATATTGTGCGTATGGCAGTGACGGATCGCTCAGCCACATCACGAACCATAGCACAGCACATTCAGTCTGTACCGCATCATCCAGTGTCTGCGCGTACCATTCGACGCCGTTTACAGCAGAGTGGTCTGTCCGCAAGACGTCCATTGCTTCGTCTACCCTTGACGCAGAACCACACACGTTTCCGCCGCCAATGGTGCGATGAAAGAAGGATGTGGACGGCAGAATGGAATGAAATTGTCTTTACTGACAAGTCACGCTTCTGTCTGCAACACCACGATGGTCGGATTCGAGTCTGGAGACACCGTGGAGAGAGGATGCTGAACAGCTGCGTTATGCACCGCCACACTGGTCCTGCACCGGGTATTATGGTATGGGGTGGTATTGGATATCACTCTCGCACTCCTCTAGTACGCATTGCCGGTACTTTAAACAGCCAGCGCTACATCTCCGAGGTGTTGGAGCCAGTTGTCCTTCCTTACCTTCATGACTTGCCCACAGCCATATTTCAACAGGATAATGCGCGACCACACGTGGCACGCATTGTCCAAGGGTTCTTCGTCAATCGCCAGATTGAATTGCTTCCCTGGCCAGCTCGCTCTCCGGATCTTTCGCCGATAGAAAACATGTGGTCCATGGTTGCTCAACGATTGACCCAGAATACATCCCCAGCTGCCACACCAGATCAACTTTGGCAACGTGTGGAAGCTGCTTGGTCTGCTGTACCCCAAGAACACATCCAAAGTCTCTTTGAATCAATGCCGAAGCGTGTGGCAGCGGTGATCTCCAACAATGGCGGCTACTCTGGCTACTGATTTTGGCAGGAACCACACTTCACAGAAGTCTATAAATTTAATCATTTGATACTTGGTCAACATGTTATCTACAAAAAAAATTTTGTTGTGATATCTCTTGTCTTTCTTGGTGTTGCAATTTGGGTGGCCAGCAGTGTATATGTATTCTTCACCCAAAACTACACGATCTGCTTTCATACGTCTGAAAACCTTAAAAAAATTATTATGGTTAAATTGGACAGAATAGTTTTCAGAAAAAAGAATGGAAGCCAGAATATATTTCCCTAAGCTCACAAGCATTCTTTTGCTATATTAATAAACACTAACCCTATTCGTTAAGGTAAAATATTAGGTATATGCTTGCTTTTACCCTATAGCAAACAGCTTATTATGTAACCCTATTTATTCCCTATAATGCGAAAAAACCCTACTTATTCCGTGCTCTGCAGAAAGCCCAAGTCATGACTCATCCGTTATTTCTAATCATGGCATCCACAGCGGCGATTGATGTGTCAGAGATTATTATGTGTGCCTGACTTTATCTATTTATCCAGCATCGATAATGCGCAAGAATGACCTTGTACTTAATCCTGCAAAGTTTGGTTTGTCGCAATAGTCATTTTTCGCTACACGAGGGCTAATTAGACCGGTCCTGTGGCCTTTTGAACCACGGTCAGATGACGAGGTCAACACTTCAGCTGGCACCCCACTCTCCAAAAACTTCCACGCCATGCCATCGTGAGGACATTTGAGGCCAAGACAGATTTAACGCGCACCAGCCCCCGTGTACACGACGGTCTTTGGCTGGACCTAGTTTCGAACTCGCAGCCCTCCGGTTGCTAATCCGTTGCTCTTCGAACTGAGTTATCGCTAATTAAACCGAAACCTGTGACAAAAAGTGAATTATGCACCAATAAGGATATTTGCCTTGTTGGTATTTGAACGAATGACTAGAGCTCGACAATCAACCTAGAAATGTTTTAAACAAATACTTATCCCCTTTACCATACTGACACACACAGCACATTGATGCATTGCCTGAAGATAAAGTGTTTGTGAAATTCCAAAATTATAGGCACAGATACTCTAGCAATGCATTATTAGTTGGTATAGATATCAAGAGGCAAGCAAAATTGTCTTAAAAAAAGGAACAGCCAAATATGTTTGGAGAGCCGCGGTAGCCCATTTGGAAGAGCAACGGATTAGATCGGAGAGTTGCGAGTTCGAAACTCGGTCCATCGAAAGACCGTCGTGTACACGGGGGCTGGTGCACGTTAAATCTGTCGTGGCCTCAAATGTCCTCACGTTGGCGTGGTGTCGAAGTTTGGACAGTGGGGTGCCAGCTCAGGTGTTGTTCTCGTCATGGTTCAAAATTACGAGGCGTTCTCCTTGGATCTTTGTCTTCGGGATGGATCCCGGACCGTCGAAAATAGCCCATTTTTTTGCTCCAGTACGACGTTAATTAACTACCTACCAAAACCGTTTGGCTATATAGGTAGGTAGTTTAATTTACGTCGCACTGAAGCAACACAATTGGCTATTGGCGACGGTCTCGGATCAATTCCGCTGGGAAATATTGTATTCATCGTCGAGTGGTTCTTGTTCCAAAAAAAGAGATCAGGTATAGAAATGTCAGATGGCGACAGCTAGCGATTGTCTATCAATGTAATCCTTTAAATTGTAAATGAATTAAATACGGAAGCATCGAGATTATAAATTTACACAACAACCTTCGCACTCCTACACCAATTAACAAAGTACTTTAGACTTCCAGTCCTTTTTTCCTTCACTTTTCAGATAAAGTTTTATCAAGTCCGAAAAGGAAGTGCACGTGACAAAGTAATCTAAAAATATAGCTGAACAAACTTGCTTTATCAGATCCCGTTTCTATAAATTCTTCTCTGCGTGACTAAATTTAGTCTAAATGTTTATTTTCAGTGGCTAGATGTCTCATTTTTTCAAAGATAATCGGGATGACTTTTCAACACTGTTAAGCTCAACAGCGATTGTTACATTTGAGCAGCATGTAGATTAAAATGTAAATGAGCGTAAAATGCGTAAGAATACTACTTGAAATTCAAAAGTTATATATACCTCAAACGGCTGCATAGTTATCGATAGTGCAAAAGTCAAATTACGTGGTATTTGAGAAAACATTCTCCGCTCAAGGGAAAATTGAGACCAAGGATGCACAGACTTTGTTACCAAGTGCCACATAGATTCTCTGCGGCCAATGGAAGGGCCCCAAAAAAATATGAGTTATCTATCATGTTATTTATTGTATTTATATTCATCATATAGTGTTACAAAGAAAGATAATAAAATTAAATTTAATGCGTGACATTGCATCGATTTAACAATTGTTTAAATATTTGGTTCGGTGGGTAGGTAGGTATTTAAATTAACTATGCATTGGAACAACACAACGGGCTATTGGCGACAGTCCGGGATCAAACCTGGAGGGAAATATCCGAGGACAACACTACGTGATTTTGAATCATGGTCAGATGACGAGGTCACACCTGAGCAAAATATTTTGCTCAATTTTTGTAGTAGCCAAGAACAAAAGTGATTTTCAATTTTCATTAGTCAAGCTGTTCCTATTTTTCGGCGGTGGCCCGGATGGAAGACTAACGTACTAGCAACCGGAAGGTTGCGAGTTCTAATCCAACCAAAAGACCGTCGTAAAAAGACGGTACAAAGGGGCACGTAAAATCTGTCGTAGCCTCAACTGTCCTCATGTTGGCGTGGTGTGGAAGTTTGGATAGTGGGGTGCCAGCTCAGGTGTTGCCTCGTCATCTGACGGTGGTTCAAAATTACGTGGTGTTGTCCTCGGACCTTTCCCTTCGGGATTGATCCCGAACTGTCGTCAATAGCCCGTTGCGTTGCTCTAGTACGACGTTAATTAATTACCATTACCTATTTTTCGACTTGTTAATACTCATGACCGAATAAGTTTGTTCACACATATATGGCACCACAGCTGTTTTGTTGTGCTCATGTGCAATTTTTAAAAATTAACTATTGTGTGACTTGTTAAAGTTAAAATAACACATTGTGAGGCGGGCCGCCAGCAAATCAACAGGAGGGGCCGCGGTTTGTGCAACTCTGATTTAGAGCATTTTTTCCCAAAGTGGGCGCTGGCCAAATATGGCCCTTGCGCCATAAACCCCCAAAAACCAACCAACCCAAAGTGAGCGCTTAAGGAGTCTTGGAGAGAATACTGGATCAAGGAGAAATAGGAGAGAGTTGAAGAGCAAGAGTGGACAATATATATATATATATATATATATATATATATATATATATATAAGATGATGCTAAACAAATAGTCGCCTAAAAATGTTTTCCCCCTCTGAGGTGTTCACACTCATAATTCCACTTTGCAACGATCAGTCTTCCTACATGACTTCTAATCAGAGTTTTGACCTTCTCGAAAAATAGAATATTTCCATATGATTCTATTCTAAGGTTAGGTACAATATAATCTATCCAAAGGATATCAATCTTAGGAAAGGACCGATAGTATCTTTCCAAAGGATTCTATTCTAAAGAAACCATCAATATAATCTTTCCAAAGGATTCTATTCTAAAGAAACCATCAATATAATCTTTCCAAAGGATTCTATTCTAAGGAAAGCATCAACAGAATTTTTTCAGATGATTCTATTCTAAGAGTGGCTCGTTGTGGCTCAGTGGGTATGCCCAATGCTCTAGCAACCTTCGAGTTGTAGGCGGCGCAGGTTCGATTCCTATCAGGTGCATTCCTTCCTGGGTGTATTTCTCTCTTCTGTGTCAGTAAAACTTTCAATGTGTGTATGTCTATTACTTGATATTGTTTGTCCTGTGTCTGGCGCAGCCTGGCCAAATATGGCTCTTGCGCCATAAAACCCCCAAACCAACCATCTGGTCTAAGAAAAGCATCAATCGATTTTTCCAAATGATTATATTCTAAGTAAAGCATCAATCTCATTTTTTCAATTCTATTTTAATGATAGGAACAATATAATCTATCCAAAGGATACTAATCTAAGGAAAGAACCGATATAATCTTTCCATACGATTCTATTCTAAGGAAACCATCAAGAGAATGTCCAAAGGATTCCGTTCTATGGAAAGCATCGACAGAATCTTTCTAAATGATTCGATTATAAGGAAATCATCACTCGCATCTTTCCAAAGTAATTCTAAGGAAAGGAGCAATAGCATATTTCTAATGGTTGAAAGAATCCATAGATATTTCAACAAATCGAATGTGATTATTTAGTCTTGTGTGTTCTGCATAAAAGAGGATTTAGCAAACATCCACTTGACCATACAGATGCACTCATCACAGTAGTGCATTTATTATATTTGAACTAAAAAGAGTAACCGACTACAAATAATTGATTGGGAGATTTAAGGATGCGGCATATCATCTTTCTCATTAGTGGTTATTTTTAATTGTACTGATTTTTGATTGATACTAATTACCACTAAAAGAGAGAAATGTTCCGTGTTTATGCATAATTAATTTTTTGTTATATCATTTTAATAAATAGCTTTATAATTTCAGTTCTAAGTTGTTTTATTTGTAAATTAGCTTTCAAAAATTGCCCCCACGCACCTACATAAATATTTTGGGGAAATTCAAAAGTTGTAGCCACAGCTACACTTGCAATTTATATAAATTGAGGTAGAGTTTTCCATTAGGGAGAATATTATCTTTGAAAAGGTGGTGTTGAGCCCAAAAAGTTTAGGAATTGGTTTAGACCAATAACATTAATTTTTCAACTCCTCTAAGGTTGAGAAAAAATAACAGCTACAGTGAAGTTGCATACATAAAAATTTGATGTGCATTTACAAAAAGGCAAGCATTAATTCATAAATTTTAATATTTTATTTGTTACAATTTATAACTATTTGCTAGCTTCATTAGACTGGTGAACGTATCCGAATCACATTTCGGTTATTTTTATTAACTGTGCTTTGAATTTTTAAAAATTAATTGAACATTTCAAAATACTCTCATTCACTCTAAAATTCTTGGAAAAAAACAAAAGTAATATATATTTTTACATGAATAACGGCAGAAAAAGAAAGGGGAAATATATACGTGGAATCTCCTGTTTTAAATAATTGAAATACCAAATATTTCTATGAATAAATATTTTATATTTAATAATTATACCAAGGCTTTCTTATCTGTCTCCCAGATTGTGTAGGTTTATACCTGCTCCGGGAAGCTAGATTGTTCGAATTCATGACATTTTAAATGTATTGATTTCAGAGTTATAAAAATCGACTGGAAAGTTATTTTCTACTGATTGCTGTTACAGTAACGTGATAGAACGATAAAAAGAATTCGATCACGAACTCAAGGTTAAAGTAACAGGTTTGAGGTTGAAGTTTCCTAAACTTTCCGTCAGCTGTAAATCACGTGATTCGGAAGTCAACAGCATCACGAACGCTTTTACTCTCTTCAGTAACTCCAGCGTTAGGTTATTGTGGGAAAGAGTTATATTTTGGAAGAGGGAAAAGAGGCTTAAAAATACAAAAAGGCTCTTCAGCCTGTTAGTAAAAATTTAAGTTTAAAGGTAGTTTTAATGAGGAACATTATAATTGCTAAAATGTTAGAATATTTAAGTTGATGGGGATAAAAAGAAAAGCGTGGGGATTCCAAATGGTGTCGCTGGCGTTTTCCGTCAGCTGAGTTGATGTTTGTAGTTACTTGCATAATCACGCTATGTCAAAAACGGAATTCAATTGTCCTTTCGCTTTACACAAAAACAGAACTCACAATACCATGCGCTCGCATGTTTGTAATTTTCAGTTCGGATTGTACAGAAATAAGTTCATGCATTTTAAAATTGTTGGATAAATAACAATGCCTTTGGGGTAAATAGGCAGGCAGTTAAATCAACGAAGCAACACAACGGACTATTGGCGATGGTCAGGGATCCGTCACGAAGGGAAAGATCGGAGGACACCTCGTAATTTTGAACCACACAATGTCTAAAAATAAGCACATAGTAATAATTTGTGTTGTAAACCGCATGTCATATTTCTTACGTTAAATAATCCTTGAATTGATGGATAAAATTACAGATAGAAAATTGTAATCTTTAGTACATCTAAAAATATTTTGTATGAAATATTTAGTAAAATTTTGTGCGAAAAATTGCCCTTAACAACTTATTTATTTTAATTGTTTTACAAAAATTCCTGTAAAAGATTTCATGTGCTAGATTGTACGTTCTTTGCGGCAAATCACACTACGCAGGATTGCCACAGACGACTAAATAGTGACTTTTGCTACTAATTTTCGTTGCGAGTTCGATTCCAATCAAACACCGTCGTGTACAAAGGGGGCTGGTGCACGTTAAATCTGTCGTGGCCTCAAATGTCCTCACGTTGGCGTGGTGTGGAAGTTTGGAGAGAGGAGATTGATCCCGGACCGTCACCCGTTGAGTTGCTCCAGTGTGCATTAATTAACGATATATATATATACTAATTTTCAACCTTGGCAACTGGGTAGATAGGTAGTTAATTAACGTCGCACTGGAGCAACACAACGGGTTATTGGTGACGGTCCAGGATCAATCCCGAATGGAAAGATCCAAGGACAACGCCTCGTAATTTTGAACCACGATCAGATGACGAGGTCAACACCTGAGCTGGCGTCCCACTTTCCAAACCACACCAACGTGAGGACATTTGACGCCACGGCAGATTTAATGTGCATCAGCCTCCGCGTACAGAACGGACTTACGTTGGATAGAGTTTCGAACTCGCAAACCTCCAGTTGCTTATCCGCTACTCTTCCAACTGGGCTACTCTTGGCTACTAGGAGTATTTGAGAAAAATTGTCTCAAAAGCTATTTTCAAAATATTGGCGATTTCTTTTGCAAATTGACCAAAGCACTAATACAGCTTTGCCTCACTTCAGAAGACAGGTCAATCTGTACATTCACTGATTCCATCATAGCTCCTCGTTGTCTTCATCCACAAGTCATCACTAAACCCATCGTATAAAAGAAATTAGGGATATCCTTTTTATATTGAAGGACAAAGATACCACTTTGCAAAGGGATCTTTCGCATTGTGACGCTTAATGGTAATGAAGTGGCAGATAATGTGGCTAAATTGTCGCCAAAAATGAGTCCAGTTCCTTCACTTTTTCTCAAAATGCTTAAATATGACCAAACGAGAAGCTCAAGACAAATGGTGCGAATCTTGGAATTAGTCTAGTGTATATCGGCACCTTTTTTTCAACAGGATTGGTTGGTTTAGGTTTTATGACACAAGGTCCAGAAGCTGCGCCAATTTTTCAACAGGAATTGGGATATATTGACCTTATATATTTCAGAAAGCTCCCCAGAAAAGTTGTCTTTTGCTGGGAAAGCTACAATAAGCAGTATTGTCACTCAGGCCTAGTAAGGATTCCACATTGGTGACTCAGATGTCTTATTTGCCTTTTGAGCGGAATCACAACCCACTGTTCCTGTTTTTTAATCCCTTTTTTATATGCATTGCGTATGAATATTTATTATATATATTATTTTTATGTATATTTATAGAAGACATCGTGACTCTATATATAGTCATTTTGAGCTCGGTAGGTGGTTGGATTTACCCGGTCCATTGGCGATAGTTCGGGATTACTCTCGAAAGGGAAAGATTCAAGTACACCTCCTAACTTTGATCCACAGTCAGATGATGAGGTCAACACCTGAGCTGGCACACCTCTCACCAAACTTCCGCACCCCACCAACTTGAGAACTTTTGAGGCCATGACAGATGTAACGTGCACTAGCCCCTATGTACAAGTCTGGTTGTATCGAGTTTCGAATTCGCAACCCTCCGGTTTCTGATCCACCACTCTACCAACTGAGCCCCCGCAGCCCCTCAAGTCATTTCGAGAGCAATAAAAAGTTTTTATTAAAATACTTGAATCTAAAATAAAAGTTCCGTTCTACAAGTTAAATCCTTTTATCCAGAAGGCTACACGCTCTGCTCACTCCCCTTCAGCACCCGAAACTTGTACACCAATCTTCATCCCTACCTATCAAACAACTTACCCATAGGAAGTTTTAGGTAGGTTGAAACATCCCGTATGTTTTAGGAGGAATTTATTGAGTGCCTCGCTGAACCTTTACATCCACGAATGTTTCGAAGTTTGTCGCAAATATGCATTGGGAAATATATTAAAGGGAGGGGAGGGGGGAATTTCAATTAACGTCACACTGGAGCAACACAATGGGCTATTGGTGACGGTCCGGGATCACTCCCAAAGGGAAAGATCCGAGGACAACACCACGTAATTTTGAACCACGGTCAGATGACGAGGCAACACCTGAGCTGGCACCCCACTCTCCAAACTTCCACACCACGCCAACGTGAGGACATTTGAGGCCACGACAGATTTAACGTGCACCAGCCCCCTTTGTACACGACGGTGTTCGGCTGGATTCGAACTCGCAACCCTTCGGTTGCAAGTCCGTTACTCTTCCAACCGGGCCACCGCGGCCCCTCAAACCCGAAGGGAAAAATCCAGACACCACGTAATTTTGAATAGACCACGGTCAGATGACGAGGTCATACCTGAGTTGGCACCCCACTCCAAACTTCCACACCACGACAAAAGAACGCGAAATAGTTATAAATAGTTGCAGAATGTTTTTACTTTTCATGCATATACTTAATGATTTCAGTCCGATGCAAAAATCAACAAAATAACCAGATAACATTTAATATAATTGTGTGATGTTGGATACATGAATTTATCAGCAGTGACTGAATCCAGAGGAACGAAAGGATATTTCTGTTTTGTTATGTCTAGAGAAAGAACGATAAGGTCTGATTTCATAGAGAACTTTGGACAAAAGATACCACGTGGCAAGGATCAAAGGGTTGTTGGTCTGAAGTTTAATCCGGATACCAGTTCAGTCGAGTCACGAGGTTTTAGACGAATCTATTAGTTAAACAAGGTAGGTAGTTAATTAACGAGCAACACACGGGCTATTGTCGAAGGTCCGGGATTAATCGCGATGGGAAAGATCCAAGGACATCGACTGGAAATTCTGATCCACGGTTCAGATCTCGAGAACCTCAGCTGGGTACCCTCTTCAAACTTCCATACCACGCCAACGTAGACATTTGAGGCCACGACAGATTTAACGTGCACCAGCCCCCGTGTACGACGGTCTTTGGTTGGATCAAGTTTCTAATCCGTTACTCTTCTAGCTTGACTACCGTGGCTCGAAAATGTCTTGAAGGAAACATGTTAAACACGAAAATTTACAGATTGCAATAGCTTTAATATAAAGATTCAGTAAATAATCTCTTAAGTATTCATATAAATACATTCATAATTTTCCTTTTGTTAGATTTTTAGCAAATATATTCGGCAAGAGGAATAACTTGAAAATAGAAACACAAAATTAGTGGGAAAGTATATATTTATTCATCACCAAAAGAAGTTTTATTTTCTTACAAAATTTCAGGCATGAATATATATTTCTTACATTAATATAGATTTATATATCGTGACCACCACTAACAAAAAAGAAAAAATTCATGAAGGCTTTGAAGGAGTAAATTTTGTTTATGATTTGAAAATCACCAAACTATTTATATTAAAATGAATGCCATTGTTTGATAATGGCTTATGATTTTGAAGAGTAGTAAAACCAAGATTTTTTTAAGGCTATAGAAGAAAAAGATTTTTGCTAAGAGAAATAGAGATTAAGCACAACCCATGTAATAAAATACTATTTTAATAGTTGATAAATAATCTGATAAATATCTATATATATATATACATCAGGTATTTTAATAAAAAAAATACCTGTCTTAATAAAATTCTAGTAGCAATTTTTAGAAGAAATTGGAATAAGTATTTCATCTTTTTCATAAAACTAAATTCCATAAACCCCAAAAATGAAAAAATACTCAAATTACAAACACAAAAACATGACTTGTACTCAAATCTTGTTTAATAATTATTTGAATAATTTAACAAAAATCTAGGGGAGTAAAATATCAGGCCCTTAGAACTTCTGGCTACACCGAATTTGGAACAGTCTGAATTAAGTTTAGAAGAAATAAAATTTTATCTGATTCCAGATTTAACAAATAGCACAATTTATGCTCCAATGCCATATTTTTTTTATTGTCATTATATCTAACCTGAGTCATTATATATAGAAAACTTTCATGATAGAAGTTTGAACTATTTCAATGACTTTTACAATAAGAAAATGGTGTAAATATAACTAAAGATAGCAATTTAAATCAACAGATCACAAGATTGGTAATCAGAAAAACAACATTGTAACAATTAGTCTCTAAATTGGAGACTTTTGGGTACATCACTATCTCATCCTTCAAAGAATAAAATACACTAATGCAAAAAATGAAATTGACTTCAAATATAAATAAATTTTAAATTTATCAGATGACAGGTATAATTCTTTTTATGCAGAATTACATAACACAATTTCAAAAGTATGAAAGCAGAGCCCTGACCCTTGAGTAAAATTTTCAGTGCCCTTACAACATAGAATTACCAGATTGAAATTGTGGGAGACGAATTTTTTAACAAGGACAATGACTGAAGATTTTGCTTAAAATGATCAAAATGAACGTTTCAGAACATAGGCAAAGTCCATGAACAAAGGTATTGCAAAAGTTTTACTTTCTTGTGACTCTGACTTGGAATATGAAAAATGTACAATGATTTTCAATGTGATTGACATGATGAAATACATAAATTACAATTTCAGTCTTTAATGTCATGACAGAAGAATTCTAATGTAGTCAAAGATTAGTGTACATTTTGTTTTGTTAATACAAAAATCAAAGCACAGACAAGAGTTTTTAACAAGCAGAGAAAGTATAAGTGCACTTTCAACCATCTTAATCATCAATAATTTTCATCAAAAATGTCATCTTAAGAATACTTGAATGTACAAATTACTCTACTTAAATATTTGAGATGTACACATTAGTTGAGAAAATCTTAATTCTATGCAGACAAAATCTCTAATTTTCTGATTACTATTACATTTACAGAGCACTGAGATTTTTTTACCTAACATGTAGGTTATATTAATATAGTTATTCATATAGAATAAGTGCAATACTTTCACAAATGATTGTATGATCAAAGTAACAATAACTTATCCGAAGATAAAATAAATATAATTTGGTTGAAACATGACAGAAATACAAAGCAGCAGCTTACATGCATGCATTCAAATGATTCACACTATCTTATTGTACTTAATTTGAATACGCAAAACATATTGTTGTATATTTTGCAATTTACCATAATTATTACAAAGATAAATTGCAATAGAAATGTTTGACTTCCCAGTAGTATACAATAACAGTATGCTAAATATCAACTTTAATTGTTCTTATTAGACAAACATACAGGAACAATTATACACTAATTGAGTATAAACAGATCAATTTTGAAAATGCAAATTGTATCTTTAATAAAATTACTCAATTCCATACCCATAAAAAATATAATATATATATAATTTTTATATATGAGTGTTTTATTTTAATATAATTTTAAGACTTGAGAGTTTTGTACCCAAGAATCTTGGACTAGATGGGAAAAGAAATATTTAAATCCAGTTCAGAGACCTATCTATTAGCAAGCAAGTTCATAACAAGAACTGATGCAGCATATTTAGGTAACTGAAATCATTGTGTTATTGCAAAATATTAGCAATTTATAATATGAACTGAAAGCTATTTTAGCACATACTGAAGTACTGCTCCTCACAAAAATTGGATTATGCAAAAATCACTTTGGAAAAGACCATACTAATTTATATATCACTTCCAAAGGACCAATCCAAAAATGAAAGATCTTTGTTCTTGTGCTACAATAATTATTTTGGGGAAAACCCAATATCTAATTAAATCATACTCTGCCGTTGATATAAAAAAAATACATGTATATCGTAAAAGTGAAAAATAATTTAGATATTCAATAGGTAGAAATACTGAGATTTGTTTCAATAACTACCCTGTTTAAATTCGTTGGAGTCACAATAGTATAGGCATTAAAACTCATTTGCAATACAGTAACTTTCAATAGTATTACTATTTAAAGTATAATTCAGTGAAAGATTTTACTTTTATTTGCAGTTAGAACATCCTATGTGTTGTAGATAATTATACCCTTCAATACATTGCTGATAATCTCCAATGTAATAATTCAAAGTTTAACCAAAACAAAAGTTCCTACACCCAAAAAGGAACAATTTCAAGCAGTGTAAAAGATGCTCAAAGTGTTAAGTAACTATAATTGCATTCAAAATTTGAAGAAAAAAAAACTTTAAACAAACCAATGAGAAACAGTTATGTTACTTCAATGCGGGCAAATAAAATTGAATTTTCAACTATGATCACAAAAGTTTACACTCATTTTCAGTTTGAGATTATTTTTTGCCAGCATTGATTTCCTTCTTTAAGTACAGAATATTTTCAAAATTTACATGAATAACAGACAAAGTGCAGTGCATTTCTAGAACTTCTGGTTTTAGTAAGTAAACTGGATAAAATTTTGAGGACACAAATCTCAAATTAAACTTATCAAGTTTCTCTACAATTTACTTGGGGTCAAATGGATTCGATTTAAAAAGTTATCCACTTCATTAATATACTCATCCTGGTACTTATACATGTGACTGACATGCTTCGAATCCTTCCAACACTTAACCTTGACATCGACTCCTCTTACTTGCCAATTTTCAGCAACCAGCTTGTTGGACAGGGGGGTGCCAATCGTGTCGGCTTCCGAAACCAAAAACAGAGCTGGACATCGAAGAGGCGTGTTATGGAAATTTTTAGAAGATTTAAGATAATGTTTTGTGGCAACGCCGTACATGAGAGCTAAGTGGGTAGAGACGTACCATTCTAATACTTTGAGAGTAAGGGGATTTTTGGTTACTGCTCTTGGGAAACCAGTGGGTATACCTTCGAAATCAACAGCACTATCAGTAATAACTCCCTTGATGCGTGGCGGAATACCTTTGTACTTTTCGGCATTTTCACGTATTTTAATAAACATTTCGCCCATTAAGTAACCACCCACAGAAAAAGCATGCACAAGGACTTTATCGTATTGCTGGTTGCTTGCAAGATACTCCAAGACATTGTTAGCTATGACTTGGGATCCCTTGACAGGGAACAGCAAATCCTTCGGGCCAATGTTGACTGTTAGGACGTCAAAACCTCGAGCAATATACATAGCACGGAATTTGTCGATGTGGTTATCTTTGGCAAGCATCCATGAGAGGATGACAGCAAGTGGCTTAATTGTTGTTTCATTTTTAGGCTCACGTGTTATTTTCAGTTGCAGATACTTGTCAACGCTTTGGGTTTGCATTCTGCGTACAGCTGGATGCTTGGACAGAATTGGTGAAATTACCTGCAAAACATTTACAGAAGGTTGATATTGCTGCAGCAGATAAATATCATATACAAGTTGCACAATCACATAAAAATGCACATTTTAGGTTCAATAATACTAGCAAATCAGACAGATTTATGAATACATTTCACTAATATACGTGGAACAGATTATGCTTGTTTATAGTTGAATGGCAACAACGGATATAAACAATATGAAATCGTCTACTAGATTAATTTACCAATTTTGCCACTCAGGTTAAATATGCTTGATTTGAGCTATGGAGCTTGATCAACTGCATAAGAGAGCTCACTTTGATGAAATTCTTTAAATTTGATTACAGAAAACAATGAGCAATCAGGAAGATAGGAATCAGCACAGAAAAGAAAATATGAGCAAAATTAGGTTTAGCAATCAAAAAATGCTTTAAAAATAAATTTCTAGATTAAACTCAATTCAATAGGGAGAATTTTTCTAAAAATTCTGGATGACATTGCATCACAAAACTGAAGTATTATCTACTTCACAAGTGTAAAGTTTTGATGTTGTTCGAAAGAAGGAATTTCAGCGAGTACTTGGGGAAAAATGTGTTATTTGGTTGTTTTTAAATTTTGTTAAGCATTAAAAATGCCAGAAAATAAGGAGCATTATCGACATAGTATGCTTTTTTATTTCTGAAAAAAAGGCAAGAATGCTTCTCAGACACAAAAGACGTGTTGTGTATGGTGAGGATACCGTTGACGATTCCACGTGCCGTAAGTGGTTCAGAAAGTTTCGGCACCTGGATATCAGTTCTTTAGCCAGAAACCTCAGAACTTCTATGAGCACAGGATTATGCAGCTACCGGAGAGATGGAGAAAGGCCATCGAACAGAAAGGCACATAAAAAATGTTCTACAATTTTTGTCAAAAAAACAGGAACGAATGTTTGCATCAACCTTACATTCATTTTAAAAATAAAATTAATACAAAAACAAAAATGTATTAATAAGAATAAAACGATTTGTTCTGTAACACTTCAATTCAGTCAAAAGCCTGTACTAAAGGACCAAGGCCACAGGTGTCCCACCAGACCTAATCAGCTTCCAAGTATTTCAATAAATTCTTAACTTTATCACTGCATTAGGCTTGACCAATAGCAGGTATATAAATAGCAGGTATTTCATAAAACTTACGAGACATGTTTGTGTGCATATGCCAGATAATTATTTGTGCGAATGCCAAATGATTGTTTACGGGTGCACATTTGATATCTTGGCTAGTGAAGAATTACGAATCGTTTGCAGTTTTTTTAATTTTGTTTCTATTCTTTAGATGCCAGATATGACAACATTTAAAAAGATATCTTTAGAATTTTTTATCATTGTTAGAACCGTTCGTGTTAATTCTTACACTAGCTATATGCCGATCTTTATGCCTAAGCACAAATTTTGTACGGACGCATGGAAACGCCCTGTGGAATCATTATTTTAGAGTCACTGCCTCTTTTAATGTGTATAGAATTTAGTAAATAAATAAGCTTTAATCATAGTTTACTTATTTGAACCTACTATATTACAAGGGACAATATGTAATCTCTAAAATAATTTTTTTGCATCACTAATAATTAACTAGACCTACCTTCTTTCCTAACAGTTCATAGGTACATAAAAAGAATAAGCCACAAGATAGCTAGAGGAAGAAGTTATTGTAAGAATATGGAACAAGAGGATTCAACTTCCTGTTCAGAATCTTCTCGAAACAATGCCTATCCTACTGAAATTAATGATACAGCTTTTTCCTTCAAGAAAAAGTGACTGCTATGCATGAGTGATTCAGAAAACTGATAGCAAAATCATTCAAGAGTTTCAACTTAGCTAAGATAATTGTAAATTAAATTGATACAGCTGCAAAACTATCTTTAATAGTCATTGTCTGATTTAGTGCATATATAACAAAAGTTAAACCATTTGATTAAGGGTTTCTGCTCATACATATAATTCATAATCCCTATTTTAAGTTGAATCATATTGTATCCTATTCTTAACACAAATATATACATTTACTAAAAATTCACAATTGATCAATTTTCATTTGCAATAAAAAATACTTGAATAGATCTCTTTTCAAGTCTAGTGCTAGGGATATATTATTTCCACACTTAATTTGATGGCATGGTATTAAATTGAATGCAAATATTGAAATAAAGCAATAAAATTTTAACATGCAAAACAAACAAACCTTATAAAAAGGATAAACATCTCGATCTGAATTAGACTTCAAGGATGATATAATGTGAAATTGTCTTAAGAAATTAGACATGTCAGCTTACAAAAGGAGTTCAATGTTCTGAAATATTTGGGGAAAGATATGAGAATTTTATTGCACAAAATCAGTAATTAATTAAGCAAAAAATGGAATAGAAATTAAACATAATATATAAAGCAAATCAGTTAAACTTATAAAGCAACATAGGCAAAATAGAAATAATTAAATTCTAGTATCAAATCAAATTGTAAAAAATAAAATCCAACAAGTCACTTAGGGTGATTGACCCACTTCCAGTGATTTTTATTGCTTGAAACTGTTTTCAGCAAAATGGTGATATTATTTCATAACTGCTTTGTTTTTATCCTATATTCATGTAAGATTAATATTTGAAAATGTAGGAGAAAATGGAAAAATAAATAGAAGCAAATATTTTCCTTGCATATTGTGCACTTAACACAAAATTAAGTCAAGTTTTGTGTTTTATTAATAATAAATAACAATAAATAATAAAACAAAAAAATTAAAAATTTACACTATATAGTGACATTATTTTAAATTAATGGTGTAACTTTTTCACAATTGAAGAATCGTATTTATTTAAACAAAACATGCTTGGACGACTTGTTTTAACGAAAATAGCAATTAATTTGTTAGTACCTGAAAAACAGGAAAACTAACATTTTAACGAGTTAAGTGATTTTGCCGTACTCTTCAACTCGCTTCTCCCACGCACGATTTTAAAAAGATACATTGTATACTCTTTCCTTCAATGCGATTAATTAAATTGTTTCACTTCCTCATTCGTCAATATCACTCCGAAAGGTGTGGCACATGATAACGATGGACTGCCAAACGAATTAAAAAATTTACATGAATTATGAGGTAAATAATGACAAGCTTAGAAAGATTCCTTCCTGCGAGTATTTTATTCTGCAGCATAAGAGCTAAAACCGAACCACATTCACAACGTAAAATCAAAGACAAACATATTTACGAAAAAGATGCAGTTTACGATTGATTAGATTGAAATGGCTACAGAGCAAGCTACTTGAACAGAACTGGAAAGATCGTCTGGAAAGAAATTCGAAATCGAGCTTACTTGTGATAAATTTTTAGACTTTAAAGCTTGCATCCAGCTGCAATGAAAGCGGGTGATATAATAGTGCTAACCGGCGTTCCTTTCAACTTTGAGTTTTGTCGTGTTGTCTCTCTTTTAAGAAACGTAAACAACACCCGTGCTCATAGAGATGTCCTTGACTTTCTCTTCCAATGAGAATCGAGATTCGCTTTCACTGAGGCTTTTTCTAGTATGGTGGCGCTGCAAAGCAAAACCAATCGTGCAACATTGTTTGCGCTATCTGACGAAAGTTTCAGTTTTTCTCACGAGACCTCCATGGGAGGAAATGACCGCAAATGCACAAAACACTTTTGAACAGCATTTTCTGCAAACTAAAATCGGGTAGCTGTAGTTTTTTGGGGGCAACGTGTTTCTTGTACGTATATCCGGGCCCCGGTAGCCCGGTTAGAAAGTGCAACAGGAGGTTTGCTTAGTTTTGGAGTTTTATGGCGCAAGGCCCATCCAGACACAAGATATACAATTTCAAGAAATAGACATACAATGAAAGTTGTACTGACACAGAAGAGATCAATACACCCAGAGAGGACTGCACCTGACAGGAATCGAAGGTTGCTAGCGCAGTGGACATACCCACTGAGATACACGGCTCCAGCAACCGGAAGGCTCCTAGTTCGAAACTCGGTCCAGCTAAGGATCGTCGTGGTTCAAGTTAAATCTGTCGTGGACTCGAATGTCCTCACGTTGGCGTGGTGTGGAAGTTTGGAGAGTGGGGTGCCAGCTCAGGTGTGATCTCGTCATCTGATCATGGTTCAAAATTACGTGGCATTGTCCTCGGATTTTTCCCTTCGGGAGTTGATCCCGGACCATCGCCAATACCCCGTTGTGTTGTTCCAGTGCGACATTAATCAAAATACATACCTACTTCTAGCGAAATAGACAGGCATGTGGGTTACGATTTCATCATTTTCGTCGCCACTCTATAGATATGCCTATTGACAAATCTACCTTGTAATAAGATGTTATATCCCCAAACAAGGCGATAAAATGCCGAATTCTTCACAGACCAGTCACCTAATTACTAGTCGACTTGTTGGCCACATTTTTTTAAGCTCCTCTCAATAGCAATGCTCAGTCTTCTTAGTATAGACGTATTGCATGTCTATGAAGTGGCCCTTTTCGCGAAGATCCAAGTATCCTAAAAAGCAAAAAACAAATTTGCGAGTTTGAACCATTTGCATTCATTAAACTTATAAGTTAAGTTTAGGTCACCAATGGCCCGTTGTGTTCCTCCAGTGCGACGTAAATTCAACTACCTAGCATTTAGGTTTAGACTCGTTTAAGATTCTTTTATTTTTTAGAAGTAGTGTTCTCAATTTCTGAGCATCATTTTAAGGTGTTTAAAAGTGTTCGTGATCCTATTTGTTTGTTGTATTTAAGTTCTTTGAATTCACACTAAATTCTGTGGTACAAGACTGGTACAAAAAGCTAGATCGTGCAGCTAAAATACAGACCAGCACATTACAATCACATCAAGTTAAAAAATCAAATCATATTCTTTCAATTTCAAAAACTTCAATTCAGAGCTATGTGATCAGATAAAAAGTAAATTTCGACTCCATTCCATAATGCTCAGTCTTCTGTAAGGAACAGATACTATATCCACAAATTATAATTTCAGGCGTGACATAAAAACATTATCCGATTTATAATTCATTTGGACGACAGTGATGATCCAAGTAAGAATCTACTTTAAGTTCGTAAACATTTATTTTCATAATTTAGAAAAGAAGTTATAATTCTACAATAGTAAATACAGTTTAAAGTTTATTCATTATCTAAATTTTTCACATTTGCTTACGATTACATCTATTTGCTTCAGATCTTTCCCTTCGAGATTGATCGTCATCTGACCGTGGTTTAAAATTACGTGGTCTTTCCTTAGGGATTGATCCTGGACCGTCACCAGTTGCCCGATGTATTGTTCCAGTGTGACGTTAATTAATTACCATTACCCTTCGAGATGGATCCTGAACCATCGCCAATAACCTGTTGTGTTGCTCCAATGCGACGTTAATTCAACAACCTACATACATCTGTTTAATGGAGAATATATATTTTCTTGATTGACAGATATTTTGCAAAAGAAGCTTATTTTAAAATAATACCTGGAGTTAGAGGTTAGATTCAAGAAATACGGTACCATCGTCAATTTGGAATTAATTGTGGAATATGGTAAATCGCTGTAGACCTATTCAAATAGCCGCTTGAGGACGAAAATTTTAATCACCAATTTGGCGATAAGCCTGTACATGTTCTCGAGCTTTAGCCAAATAGCATATAATTATGGGGGGGGGAATTTCAATTAACGTCACACTGGAGCAACACAATGGGCTATTGGTGACGGTCCGGGATCAATCCCAAAGGGAAAGATCCGAGGACAACACCACGTAATTTTGAACCACGGTCAGATGACGAGGCAACACCTGAGCTGGCACCCCACTCTCCAAACTTCCACACCACGCCAACGTGAGGACATTTGAGGCCACGACAGATTTAACGTGCACCAGCCCCCTTTGTACACGACGGTGTTTGGCTGGATTCGAACTCGCAACCCTTCGGTTGCAAGTCCGTTACTCTTCCAACCGGGCCACCGCGGCCCCATATAATTATGGATTTCGGAGCAAATTTCAGAATTATAGTTTAAACAAATGTAAAATTATGCGATAAATGGCAAGAGTAATTTTTCAAAGAAAGAATTGAAGGCGGGCAAAGAATTAAATTTATGAATTCAACAAGTAAAGATGGGTTGAACTCAAGAACACGGTACCATCGCCAATTAGCGATAATTATGGGAACCCGTCGAAGGCCTATCTAAATATATATTTGGTGACGAAAATTTAAGTCGTCAATTTGGCGAGAAGCAAGTACCGTGTTCTTGAGTTTTATCTAAAGATACATTGAAGAGGAAGGTTCAATTTGGCGATCGATTCTTTTTATTGTTATAATCATTTGTTGTAGCAAGCCTATGCAAAATTTTTAAAAGCAAATTATCACTTGAAAACAACGAATCTTAACGAATTCAACTTAGCAATGTTTGCAATGCAGGTATCAAAGAAGCGCAATCAAGAAGATATGTGCAAGTAATTAGGGTACATTAATGGTATTTTTTTCTGACAAATTCATGTCTATTTAAGTAGGGCTTTCAAGCAACAGTTGTTGCTAAAATCCTAGTTAAAGGTGCGCATGGCCAAATATTGCCATAAAACCCCAAAACCAAACAACCTAGATAAAGGTGCATTAGCGTGATAATTTTTTTAACACCAGGCCAAAGATAATGGTTAACATTCCTGACAAGAGGCTAACTTGGCGTAGAATTTAACAGGAATATTTATACCACAGCACCTGTGTTGGGTCGGTTAGGTTTTATGGCTCAAGGACCATTTGACCCAGCTACTCCAAACACGAGACAATTAACGGCAAGTAATTGACATACACACACACAAGGAAAGTTTTACTGACACAGAAATGCATCTGGGGTTAGTTACAGGAATTGAATCTGCGCTACCTACAATTCGCAGGCTGCTAGCGTAGTAGTCAAACACACTGAGCCTCGATACAGAAGAGGTAGACATATAATTGAATCGTCGCACTGGAGCAGCAATATGGGCTATTAACGACTGTCCACGATCAATCACGAAGAGAAAGTTTCGAGGACGACACCTCGTCATTTTGAATCACGGTAGGTGACTAAGCAGAAACGAAACCTCAGCTGGCATCCCACTCTCCAAACTTCCACGGCAACATGAGGACGTTTGACGTCTGGACAGATTTAACGTGCATCAGCCCTAATATATATGAAGATCTTTGGTTTTATCGAATTTCGAACTCGTAACCCTCCTTGGGCTGCGGTACTCCATATGGAAGAATAGCGGATTAGCAACCGGAGCTGGAAACTCGATCCAACCAAAGACAGTCGGGTACGGGGGGTGAACGTTAAATCTGCCGTGACCGCAAATGTCCTCACTTTGCCGTAGTTTGGAGAGTGCGGTGCCAGCTCAAGTGCTGACCTTGTCACCTGACCGTGGTTCAAAATTAAGAGATTTTAATCTTTCCCTTCGGGATTCATCCCGGACTCTTTCCAATTAACCGTTGTGTTGCTCCAGTACGACGTTAATTCAACTACCTACCGAAACCCCCCCGGTTGCTAATCCGTGATTCTACTAACTGGGTTTACCAGTACCTCCCGATACAGAAGAGAGGTATGTAGGAAGTTAATTAACGTCGCACAGGGAGCAACGCAAAGGGCTATTGACGACGGTCGATAACCCGTCGTGTTGCTCCAGTGCGACGCTGCTTCAACTACCTACCTACTGCAACCCTCCGGTTGCTAATCTGTGATTCTACCAACTGGATTACCGCGGCCTCCCGATGCAAAGAGAGAAATGTACCCAGGGTAAATAAAAGGAATCGAAAATGTCCCTACAACTCGCAGATGAACCTGTGTTGTAATAAATACATTGTATCAACGCCCTTATCTGCGTTGAATAACAAACACGAATTGCATAAGAAATCCCTCGATAATGCGAAGGGCACTTGAGCGAACAATTCGTTACAGTTCGTACCTAATCTCTTCGCAGGTGCGATATCGTAAACTCTTCGTCGGAGGCATCGATTCCGACATCGCGGAAAGCGACCTGAAGGCGTACTTTGAGAAGTTCGGCGTGCTCACGGGCTGCACCATCCACCGCAACAGGGACACCGGCAGATCGAGGGGGTTCGGGTTCGTGACCTTCAAGGAGGCTTCTTCCGTGGACGATGTCCAGAACAGTCGACCGCACACCATCAGGGACTGCGAGGTAAGCGCCGTCGAGTTTGGGGTCGGAAATTCACTGCATTCCGATTCTGGAAGGTTTCGTCGACCTGATAATCAAAAAGGCTGCATCAGTTTTCTATTTAACTTTGTTTCATTCTAGATCGCACCCTCCCACACACAGGGGAGTGGGCTGATGGGACCATAGACGTGAAATGTAAGTAGACTGAGCATTGCTATTGAGAGGAACTTCGAAAAGTGCGACCAACGTATCGGCTAGTAGTCACGTGACTGATCTGTGAAAAATTGACTTGGTTGGTCGATTTGGCATCTTATCGCCTCGTTTGGCGATATAACATCAAATGACAGGGTAGGCGTTGGAATGCGAATTTTCTTAGAGTGGCGGCAAAACCGCCAGTCTACTACTATCAGATGATCAATCAATTAACCAATTAGATGATAAATGAATGTATGGGCGTCTTCTCCCGTCCCATGGACCTATCAGATCATGAATGTTCGGTTCCATCCAGCTGACAAAAGTAATCTTAAGGGTCACGTCGCTACGAGTTTGTCCATCAAGATCTGACCAATTTTGAAAATGACTGCCGATTTTTTTATGACGAGATCAAGACCTGGTCAGACGGAATATCTCGTCCATCAATCTAGTCAGTTTTGCTTATGACGAGATGCCTTTTCGTGACAACCACCAGGAGGGTTAAGGTTAAGGTTGAAGGACATGAGCTGTTGGCAGGGGGATGATACATTTCAATTCCAGTATGAAATTCCAAATTAAAAGAAATAAGAATTCCAAGGTGAAAATCTGAGAGATAAAAAAGTAGCGGCATCTTTCTGCAATGAATTAAAATGCCCCATTCGTTTATATACTTAATTTAATTCAAACGTAAATTTTTTATGTAAATGAGGAGCTATTGAAATGTACGTTTAAGAAGTCACAGGGACTAAATGTGTGTAAGAAAAAGCATGAGTGAATGAATTATAATAAAGTATATAATGTGAGGATTCATTGATGGACCCTTCAATTATCCCTCCCAAAGGCAAACTCGCCGACAGGTCGTAAAAGAGCCGGACAATACATTTCCATCTCTCTGGCGCCAAAGGCAAACTCGCCGACAGGTCGTAAAAGAGCCGGACAATACATGTCCATCTCTCTGGCGCCAGACGGTCGGGACTTGGATCGAAGAGGACAAAAGGGGATTCGTTCCGGAAAGAGCCCAGGTGTTTAGGAGTGCACCTGCCAGGTGATTAAGTCCACCTGCTAGGTAATCAAGCCACCTGCGCTAAGTAGCTGATCCCATTTTACGTCAGAGAGTCTCTACCGAATCAGCAACCTCAAAAATGAGCAAAGTAAAAACGAACCAATTAAAAGTAAGAACCAATCAAGAACGAACGAATCGAGAACCACCAGCGAACAAAGGCTGGGAGGTTTCAAAAGGAAAAGCAGGGAGTCGAATCGTCAGTTCTTGCTTGTGATCTCGATCGATCAGCTTAACTCAGCGACCCTTTGAGCGGTCACTCCTTAGGGAGAAAATATATTTTTTGAAGACGGTTCTCTCAACCTGAGAGGACGCGTTCTTGTAGCCGGCGCAGGCTGCCCATCTCGAGTCTTGTTTGTTTCCCGAGCTAGCGTCTTAGCTCAGTGACCCTTTGAGCAGTCAACCCCATTAAGGAGCTCTTAATAATTTCGAAGACGGTTCTCTCACCCTGAGAGGACGCGTTCTTGTAGCCTGGCGTAGGCTGTCTATCTCGAGTTCCTGCTTATTTCTCGTTCGAGACTTGAACCAGCGACCCCAGCGGAGCCGTGCCTGTCTTGTGCCGATCCGACGACCCCAGCGGAGCCGTGCTGTCTTGTACTGACCCGACGACCCCAGTGGAGCCGATCCCTGATTGTGCCGAACCGACGACCTGCGGAGAGTTCGGTACCGACTTCTCGTCCGGCAGTGAACCTGCCTTGTCCCGTCGTCCAGTGCTGATCTTGTGAAATCGTCACCCGACGAGTAGAGTTTCATCTAGAGACTGTTGAGATACCTTTCTCCAACTCAGAGACTTTCGTACGTCCTGAGATTTCGACACCCTGTCGCATCCAGTTAGCAGAGGCATAGAAATTCGTGAAAGTGTCGTGTAAATAGATTCTAATATAGTCAAGAAATTGTTTTAAATAAAATTATCGTTTGTTATTTAAGCCAGACTGTTCTCTGTAGATTTGAATCTACCACGCTACCCAGAGAATCACTACAGTCTACTTAAATTATTGGTGGCAGCAGGTGGGATTGTTAGCCATTAAATAAAAAATTGGCAACCACACCTTTTGCGTAGTAAGCCCACCCAGGATTTATTACGTGAGGACATCCAGTCCAGAGGCAAACTCAAGAAGAGTTGTGAAGTGAGAAAAAGCAGAACCATCCAGAACTGCTACAACGTGAAGGACATCCTGTCCAGTGTTGAAGAAAAGTGCTAGTGTGCCAGTGGAAGAAAAAAAAAACGAACGCCCGTCTGACATCCCAACAGAGGCAGAGCAGAGACCTGTCAAAAAAGCAGAGCCAGTCGTCAGACAAGGTAAGCTTGGCATTTCTTTAGAGGCAATTTAATAGATTATTGGTTTAAATTGTTGAGAAAAAAAACTGTTGTGAAAAGTGTTTAAATTTTTAAATTGATTTAATTGTGGAATCCATTCTAAAGAAATTCGGATTACTAGTGTAGAACCATGGCGTTTTTAACTAAGCAGAAAAAGGTAGACTTGCAGAAATTAGCATATGAGTTTAATGTTGAGTTTGGTTCCGAAGATCGAATCATCGATCTAGCAAGGAAAATACAGGAATGCAATCATTTTAGCGAGGAAAGCGCTAAGGATATGATAGTTAATATCATAGAAGAGAGGAAATTGGCTGAGGCGGAGGCTAGGGAAGAGGAAAAATTAGCTAAGGAAGAGGAAAAATTAGCTGCGGAAAGGGCTTTCGAACTAGAGAAGCTAAGATTACAACAATCGGGAGAAGTAAATAGTTTAAGTTCGTCTAGCCATGATAGCGGGAAACCGTCTAAAAACATTAAATCAGTCATGCAAAAGTTTGATGCTGACAAAATAGATATGGCCTTGTTCTTAACGCTTTTTGAACGCCAGAGTAGAAAATTAAAAATCGAGTATGACGAATTGGTCTCACAGCTGCTTAGTCTGTTGCCGATTGAAATCGCGGAGATTATGATTCGTGAACCCGAGGAATTGAGTGATGATTATGATCATGTAAAGTCCGTACTTCTCGCTAGATTCAAGCTTAGCGCAGAATCCTTTAGATGCAAATTTCAAACGCATCAGAGACAAAATGGCTCTTTATGGAAGGACATGATCTTCGAACTAAGAAGCTATCTAGAAGGGTGGCTTAGCGGAATCCAAGTTGAGGATTTTGATTCTCTTAAGAATCTGATGATCGCTGATCAAATGAAAAGAAGGGTACCGGCCGACATAAAGGACCACTTTATTGATCAATGGGGCGAGTTGACCGAACCGAGCGCATTGGCTGAGAAGCTAGACGCGTACGAGTCAACCCGTCGAGTCAAGAAACAGGTGTTCTCCAAACTACCGGAGAAAAGGGCTCTCGACCGCCCAAAACCTATTGAAAAGCCGAATCAGGGAAAGAAATTCGGGGGGGGGGGAGAAAAATCACGGAAAGGACTGGAGATCGGGAAGTAAGGGAACCAACACAGAATGGCGGACAAGGGAATTTGAGAAACGTAGTGGCCCCGTTTGTTTTAATTGTAACTTACCTGGTCATATACGCCCTCAATGCCCCGAGTTAAAGAAAGTAGAAGAACCCTTAAATAATCTTGCTACGAGCGCAAATTTTGCTCCCTCATTTGAGCCTTATTTAAGCAAGGCCAAAATAAATGATGTTGACATGGTATTGTTGCGTGATTCAGGAACAACCATTGACCTGGGACCCCTAGACTTGGTGAAACCTGAGGATTTTACAGGCGAGCACATTTGGGTTAAGCAACCTCTGGACAACCACTTCAAGTGCCTACCTTTGGCAAGAATTAAAATCGAAAGTCCAGAACTCGGCGTAATTAGGACTAAGGCAGCAATAGTAGGTAAATCCGTCGAAATGCGACATTACCTCTTAGGAAATTCCACCCAGGAATTAATTGAATCGCAGAGAGTAAAACCAGAACTGGTAAACGCGATTATGACTAGGAGTCAAACCAAACGTCTGAGCCCTGAACAGACTGTAGTTGAGGAAAACCAGACAGAAATAGATCCACTTGAGGTAACGGAATCTGAAAATGAACTAGAGGACGAAAATTTGGGGATAGAGTTACCACCCTTACAGGAAAATTCGGAAATCGAATTAGTAGGCATTCACGCTGAAACTTTTGCCAAGGAACAGCAGAATTGTCCCGAACTCAAATCTATTTGGGATAAGGTCAGGCAAAATAAAACGAGTGAGTTCGTGATTGAAAAAGAGCTACTCTTTAGGCAGTCTAAGGATCATCGAGGCGAAGAGCGGAGGCAGCTATTAATACCCGCTATATATAAAAATAAAATTTTAAGCCTTTGTCATGATGGGTTCGGATCCCACATGGGCAATACGAAAACTAAAGATAAGCTGTTGCGCTATTATTTCTGGCCCCAGTGTATTAAGGAGATCGAGGAATATGTGAAATCGTGCGATGCTTGTCAGAAAGTCGGGAAATCCTCGGAACAAAAGAGAGCGCCCCTTAAGTTAGTGCCCGTGATCACCGAAGTGTTCGCGAAGATGAATATAGACATTGTGGGTCCCTTGCCAATATCACCGAAAGGGAACAAATATCTCCTGACGGCTATTTGCCTTGCTTCCAAATACCCGGAAGCTATTCCTTTATCAGCAGTGAACTCAGAAACCGTCACTGATGCCTTGCTTGCTATCTTTGGTAGAATAGGTTTCCCCAAAGAACTACAACTGGACAATGCTACGTATTTCACTAGCAACCTCACAACTACCTTCTTTGAGAGGTTTGGGATTAAGGTGGTGCGTAGTTCGATCTATCATCCACAAACGAACCCGGTGGAACGGTTCCACCGGACCCTAAAGAGACTTTTGAAAGCGATGTGCCTGGAGCTAAAAGAAAATTGGGAGGACGTACTTCCATCGGCTCTCTTGGCTTTGCGGAACGTAACCCATGCGTCAACCGGTTTTAGCCCCGCAGAGCTAATTTACGGGAAGAATTTACGGGAAAATCACGTATGCGAAATTAACAATTAAACCTGCCAAATGCAAGTTCGCACAGAGCAGTGTCAAATATTTGGGACATATGGTAGGGAGTGGATGTAGAACTCCGACTGAGGCGAAAATCCAAGCGGTAGTTGATTTCCCCACACCCAGGAATAAAACACAGATCAGACAATTTTTAGGTTTGATTGGATATTACGCCCGGTATATCCAAAATTATGCCATAATAGCCGAGCCATTAACGAGGGCATTAAAAGGAAAGAATAGAAGGGAGGAGGTAGAGTGGTCCACGGAATGCGACTCAGCTTTCCGAGAGCTGAAAACGAAACTCACTGAGAAGCCGGTGTTGTACGCCCCAGACATCTCAAAGGAATTTATCCTCCAAACTGACGCTTCCAACCAAGGAATCGGGGTAATCATGGCACAAAAAGGGCCAGATAAAGTTGATCACCTGATATTATATTTAAGCCGGAAGTTTACCGACACAGAAAAGAAATTCTGCACTACCGAAAAAGAATGCGCAGGCATTATTTACGCAATTAAAAAGCTGCGGCATTACTTGGACGGACAACGCTTCACTATTGAAACGGACCACAATCCGTTAGTATTTTTAAAGAATAACTCCGGGAATAACCCGAGATTGATGAGGTGGGCGTTGGCTTTACAGCCCTTCAATTACCCGATCATCCATAGGGCTGGGAAGGACAACCAACATGCAGATTGTCTGAGCAGAATGCTGTCGGAAAATTAAATCGTACCAAAAGTACCGATTTAAATTGTACATAAACCCCAGTATTTGATTGAACTTATGTGATAAAATATAATTGTATCACAAGAGTAGGATGTAAGAGTATTGTAAATAGTAGATGTAACTTGAAATTTAAGTGTTGAAATCATGTTAAAATTTTGTATATAAATTCTTAAAATTGTTGCCTCTAATGATGTGTCGAGTTGCCATGTCTAACCCTTGCCTTATAGATTTTGCCATACCACAAAATCTTTCTTAGGGGGGAGGGGTTGTGAGGATTCATTGATGGACCCTTCAATTATCCCTCCCAAAGGCAAACTCGCCGACAGGTCGTAAAAGAGCCGGACAATACATTTCCATCTCTCTGGCGCCAAAGGCAAACTCGCCGACAGGTCGTAAAAGAGCCGGACAATACATGTCCATCTCTCTGGCGCCAGACGGTCGGGACTTGGATCGAAGAGGACAAAAGGGGATTCGTTCCGGAAAGGGGGGGGGGAATTTCAATTAACGTCACACTGGAGCAACACAATGGGCTATTGGTGACGGTCCGGGATCAATCCCAAAGGGAAAGATCCGAGGACAACACCACGTAATTTTGAACCACGGTCAGATGACGAGGCAACACCTGAGCTGGCACCCCACTCTCCAAACTTCCACACCACGCCAACGTGAGGACATTTGAGGCCACGACAGATTTAACGTGCACCAGCCCCCTTTGTACACGACGGTGTTTGGCTGGATTCGAACTCGCAACCCTTCGGTTGCAAGTCCGTTACTCTTCCAACCGGGCCACCGCGGCCCCGTTCCGGAAAGAGCCCAGGTGTTTAGGAGTGCACCTGCCAGGTGATTAAGTCCACCTGCTAGGTAATCAAGCCACCTGCGCTAAGTAGCTGATCCCATTTTACGTCAGAGAGTCTCTACCGAATCAGCAACCTCAAAAATGAGCAAAGTAAAAACGAACCAATTAAAAGTAAGAACCAATCAAGAACGAACGAATCGAGAACCACCAGCGAACAAAGGCTGGGAGGTTTCAAAAGGAAAAGCAGGGAGTCGAATCGTCAGTTCTTGCTTGTGATCTCGATCGATCAGCTTAACTCAGCGACCCTTTGAGCGGTCACTCCTTAGGGAGAAAATATATTTTTTGAAGACGGTTCTCTCAACCTGAGAGGACGCGTTCTTGTAGCCGGCGCAGGCTGCCCATCTCGAGTCTTGTTTGTTTCCCGAGCTAGCGTCTTAGCTCAGTGACCCTTTGAGCAGTCAACCCCATTAAGGAGCTCTTAATAATTTCGAAGACGGTTCTCTCACCCTGAGAGGACGCGTTCTTGTAGCCTGGCGTAGGCTGTCTATCTCGAGTTCCTGCTTATTTCTCGTTCGAGACTTGAACCAGCGACCCCAGCGGAGCCGTGCCTGTCTTGTGCCGATCCGACGACCCCAGCGGAGCCGTGCTGTCTTGTACTGACCCGACGACCCCAGTGGAGCCGATCCCTGATTGTGCCGAACCGACGACCTGCGGAGAGTTCGGTACCGACTTCTCGTCCGGCAGTGAACCTGCCTTGTCCCGTCGTCCAGTGCTGATCTTGTGAAATCGTCACCCGACGAGTAGAGTTTCATCTAGAGACTGTTGAGATACCTTTCTCCAACTCAGAGACTTTCGTACGTCCTGAGATTTCGACACCCTGTCGCATCCAGTTAGCAGAGGCATAGAAATTCGTGAAAGTGTCGTGTAAATAGATTCTAATATAGTCAAGAAATTGTTTTAAATAAAATTATCGTTTGTTATTTAAGCCAGACTGTTCTCTGTAGATTTGAATCTACCACGCTACCCAGAGAATCACTACAATAAGTAACATCACTATAATGAATATTTTAAATGCGCTACAGTTACCGTGACAGTTTAAAAATGGTTTGGTTCTTGTATTTGACGCCCAACGGTCACTATATCGTCTCAGTTGGAGCCGCTAATCAAACTTACTATTTTACCGTTCTGTTTACCGTAGGTCACCACGAAGCGTGCAGTCCCCAGAGAACTTTTCCAAGTGTTCGACGGATTGCTGACGGTCAACAAGGTCTTCGTGGGGGGCCTCGCACAAGAAGTTCAAGAATCCGATTTGCGCGACTACTTCGGAAGCTTCGGGAGAGTGCGAAGAATCGACATAATGGTGGACAGGAACACGAATACCATGCGAGGCTTCGCGTTCGTCGAGTTCGACGACTACGATCCCGTTGACAAGGTGGTGCTGCAAGTTAGCCATACCATCCACGGTCAAGATGTCACAGTCAGGAAAGGTACGGGTGACGCAACCCTCGTGGGGGTTTGTCTTCGGTTTAAAACTTGAAATGTCCAGCCTGTGGTGCAAAAACCTGTTCCAAACTGTCACAAGTTCTAGGGACAATTTGTTTCACCAATTGGGATCTCCATTCCTCCTTGGAGTAATAGGGTAGTTCCGTCTCGACGAGATGTCTTGTTCTTAGCAAAATGTATCATTTCTTGGGCGAGATATCTCGTCGCGACACTTGGAGGACTAAATTACTTAATGCAACGAATGCTTCCGAACTCTGAGAGCGTCACGAGATTTCCTGAGTAGCATGGTATTGCTGTGTACCCCCACAACACATAATGACTAAATTACCACACCTATTGGCTGAAAGGAAATACTCTATTGGTACAGAAGCTCAAGATTGGGTAAAGGTTATGCAGGAAATGACTGAAGGCTGCATAATGGATGCATGCGTGCGAACTCCTCGGAGGGCTAGAGAATCTCTTAGAGGCCTCAGAGGGTAAAAAAGTTGAAGACCTACGAATCTACCCACTGAGGGCAAAGCAAAAAAGGACTGGTGGATCAGGGAGTCTAATAGATTAGATTAGGGGATCAGAGGGTCCTTAGAGAATACATTATTTTAAAAGTTGAAGACCCTAATCTATCCTCTGAGGGCAAACCCCTCAAAGGGAAGATTAGAGGGTCCCCTCAGAGAGTGAATTGACCTCCCAGAGTATTTGAAAAGTTTTATTTATTTTTAGAAGTGTGTGTGTAGCACTTGAAATAATTCACTTAGCACAAAAACATGGAGACAAAGGAACAAAGAAAACATCCAAATGAGGTAAACAAAATAAATAAATAAACAGCTGTTAATCAGTCTGTAGACCTTGAAGTAAACCTACTGCCTTCCATTATCTCTGAAAAATGCCTCCCGACAATTTATGGGCAAACAAGTTGGGTGGAGACCATTTCGTCACTACCTCCACACAGGACACAGTTTGGACTGTTGAGAATTTTGAGTCTATACAGGTGTTTGGCTAGGCAGTCATGTCCAGTCTCCAACCGTAGGAAGCAACAGCATCTCGATGAGGGGTAGCCGGAATTTTAGAAAGAGTGTCCTTCCAAGATTTATCTCTGATTTCTTCTGCCTGCCTAGCTTAGGAATTTTTTCAGGTGCATTACACCCCTTTTGAATAGTGGAAGACCCCTAATCGAGGGCAAATCCTTCAAAGGATAGATTAGAAGGTCCTAAACTTTTCGATATGGAGGGCCAAATAAATTAATACGAAAGCTTCCACGGGCCGCAAAAACTTGCATTTCACCGTAGAGTCACACTGTAAATGATGAGATGTAGATGAAGAGAAGCGCTTTCGATATCAACCCGAGAAAGACGTCTTTTGAAATGCTGAAGTCAGGCAATCTGCCACCCTCAGATTTGAAAGGCATCGCACCTAATCAGAACAACTCTGTTTTATTTTTATTCACCAAACCCACAAAATGGGAGGAAGTGAGTGTTTACT
Source organism: Meta bourneti (assembly GCA_933210815.1). NCBI lineage: Eukaryota > Metazoa > Arthropoda > Arachnida > Araneae > Tetragnathidae > Meta > Meta bourneti. The sequence continues at coordinate 17,862,222 of OW119928.1, read as the reverse complement.
TCGCAGTTGACGCTTCCCACGAATTAGTTTTGTTCTCTAAAAACTTTCCGGTCGATGTTGGGATTTCAGTTTCGTTAAATTGACCTTTTTGTATTCATTCCACTTGATAGCCAGATGTTTTGGAAATATAGTGCTTTCCTACTGTCTGAGTGCTACAAGAACTGCTCCCGACACCATGTCTGGGTGGTGGCGGTCGCTATAGAAACAGGCTCGTTCATTTTAAGAAGGGGTTATTCTCGGGGATGACGGGTAGGGGAGTGGTGAGAAAACCTGGGCCGAAGGCCCTGTGTCTCCTGTGAAGCTTACAACTGGACTAAACAGAGGTGGGCTTATCAGTCTTTTAAAGGTTTACAGTGACTTGGAGATGAGGTGGCGAGTGGGGGTGAGGAACCAATCAGAATTCTTCCTTCCTTCTCGGTGGGTGGAATTGCGAATCTGGAATCTTGAGAATGTCATTTCAAAGATTATTGAGGAGAGATGGTAGTTGTGTCGTGTTTAGGAGATTAAAGTGGGAATTTAAAAGGTTAATATTATCGTTAACAATAAAGTATGGCTCTGGGTCTTTTGTGTTGATTGGATGACGTAAGTCGATAGGCTTTATAGTGCGGGGGGGGGCTGACGTTATTATAAATTTTTCTTCACAAATGTTGGCGGCAGTGGTTTATTAGAAAAGATATCGGCGACAGAATTAATATATTTCCAAATTATCATTAAGTGTGGCAATGTGACAAACTTAAATACATTCTTTTAAGCTTCCCCTATGGAAAATTGGATAAGGTCTGTTTCTACAATAGGCAGTAGCAAATTTAATGTCTGGAGCAGTTCTCGTAGTAGACAGACAGTAGCTGACTGGTTATGAATTGAAGACCCCCTTCCATTAACATAATTTCAGAAGATAATGTACCTGAGCTTTCGCTTTGTAATACTGAGGGCCAATTAAAACGTTTCTTACTAATGACTATAGTATTATGAACAGTGGACACATAATTTGGCAACGAGAGGAAAAGCAGATGTTAAAACTAGTTTTGTTCACAAAACTCTATGATCAGTAATGAGTGACTTCCTCTCAAGCTTAATGTAAGTGGCGGTAGTGTTTCCGCTGCGGAACGTATTTCCTGTGCGTATTCCGAACGTGACGTCACTTGGTTTGTTTTACAAGTACGATATAAGCATGCCGCCAATAAAAATCCCAAAGAATGAATTCCTAATTGATATATGACAGTTGATTGGTCAAAGCCAATTAAATGGAAGGCTAAACGTTGCCAAAACGGCGATGAACTACATTTTAAGGTAACCCCGATAAGTATAACGCAAGAACATTTGGGTATGAGGAAGTAAAATCTTCGCAGACCATCTGGTTTGTTCATACTGAAAATAACCTCCCATAAAGCTTAACTAAACTACTAAACTGGAATTATATTAAACTGAAGTCAAGTTAAACGCGCGCGCTTAAAAAGCACTAGCGCCATCTCTATTTAGCTTTACAAAAAATTTCTCTCATAACTAATATCCTCCCATAAAGGGAAAATCCCCATTCAAACCTTTCCACGTTTTTACGTTCAGTTAGTTTTTAAACCTCATCTAATTTTTTTCCATCTTTTAAATTTTACATTCAAAATTTTATACATATGTAAATTAAATTCTTCAATTTTATTAGTTATGCTACAGACGATTATTTTGTTTTATTATCTGACAATTGTTTGAATATTTTCATTCTCATTTATATATTTTAAATGTTTTAAATCTACCTTTTATCTTTATCTTAGACTATTAATTATTACCTATTTTATACTTTTATTGGGTCATAATCTCTCTTGTGTCTGGCGCAGCTTGTCCGTTCTTAGACCTTGCGCCATAAAACCCCAACATCCAATCCCATAAAAGTCGCGGTAGCCCGGTTGGAAGAGTAACGGACTAGCAACCGGAAGGTTGCGAGTTCGAATCCAACCAAAGACCGTCGTGCGTGTATAGAGGGGGCTGGTGCACGTTTAATCCGTCGTGGCCTCAAATGTCCTCACGTATGGTGTGGAAGTTTGGAGATTGGGGTGCCAGTTCAGGCGTGACCTCGTCATCTGACCATGGTTTAAAATTACGTGGTGTTGTCCTCGAATCTTTCTATTCGGAGTTGATCCCGGCCCTTCGCCAATAGCCCGTTGTATTGCTGCAGTGGGACGTTAATTAAATACCTACCTATCCGTAAAAGTCGCAAATAACCCATTGTGTTGCTTCAGTGCGACGTAAATTCAACTACTTACCTACATCTCATTAAAAAGCTTCGTTTTCAGCTAAATCAAGACTAGAAATGGAGCTGATACGGAACCAAAGTGGAGCAGACCCCAAAAACACATCCGTCAGGAGGAGAAGCGTGCCATTCGAACAACCCCGGCCATTTGTATCGGCAATGCACGCGTTCGCAAGATCGTCTCTTGACAGCTTTGAATGTCCCTTCCATTTCGACGCCAGGCGACGTGGAAGATTCTGCTAAATCAACCTCACCTACAAGTAGCATGTTACAAATTTTACTTCATGAAACATTAGACCATAATAAAGAACAATCGTTTTACCTTTTATCCAAGTCCCTGATTTTTGAGGTTGCGTAAATGAGCTCGATATACACAAATCAATGCATTATTCTCTGTATTGGCATACAGTGTATAGTGCACTCCGAAGAGAAGACCGTCATCTGACCGTGGTTTAAAATTACGTGGTGTTGTCCTCAATCTTTCCCTTTGGGATTGATCCCGGACCGTCACCAATAGCCCGCTCCAGTGTGACGTTAATTAAAATACCAACCGATGAGAAGACTTCATTTTTGAAAAGGAGTGATGATACTCATTAGGTAGGCATTTAATTAACGTCACACTGGAGCACGGTCCGGGATCAATTCCAAAGGGAAAAGTCCGAGGACAACACCACGTAATTTTGAACTGTGGTCAGATGACGGTCCCCTTGTTTGGAGAAGGCTGCCATACACGAAATCATGAATGGCGATCGCCGAGGCTGTTTTCCACTGCTGTCGATTTCGACGCCGAGCGATGAACTTAGAACCAGGAAGCCCAGTTGGAAGAGGAAGAAATTAACAAACCGGAGGTTTCGAGACTAGGTTCAACGTAAGAACGTCGCGTACGTGGGGGGGGGGTGCACGTTAAATCTGCCGCGGCATCCCGTTGGCTTGGTTGGAAAGCACCTCACTCTCCTGCCCCAAATGGCCCTTGTGCCATAAGACCCAACCGATCTGCACACAAATGTTTAAAATGCTCTGCATTACAGGGCCGCGGTGGCCCGGTTGGAAGAGTAACGGACTAGCAACCGAAGGGTTGCGAGTTCGAATCCAGCCAAACACCGTCGTGTACAAAGGGGGCTGGTGCACGTTAAAATCTGTCGTGGCCCCAAACGTCCTCACGTTGGCGTGGTGTGGAAGTTTGGAGAGTGGGGTGCCAGCTCAGGTGTTGCCTCGTCATCTGACCGTGGTTCAAAATTACGTGGTGTTGTCCTCGGATCTTTCCCTCTGGGATTGATCCCGGACCGTCACCAATAGCCCGTTGTGTTGCTCCAGTGTGACGTTAATTAAAAAATACCAAAAAATATCTGCATTACAATTCGCCGTCTACTAGTTATTGTGACCCGTTTCGAATCCAATCGGATTTATAAGCGTAAAGATGTTGGTAGTTGTCCCTGTTGGAAGTAACAGGTTCTTCACTTCGAATGACCCATCAGGAGTTTAGAGTTCTCATTGGAGAGAGGGCAAAAAAAGAGTACATAGTCAAAAAGAATACACAATCACATTGAAACATGTGATACTCATCTGCGCAGCTGGTCCACAGACCCCAAGTTCTGAGAAAAATGTTCAATCAAGCCGATTGTGAAACGGAGATCTTGGTTTTCCATAGGGCTGCGGAAGCCCGGTTGGAAGAGTAACGGATTAGCAACCGGAAGGTTGCGAGTTCGAATCCAACCAAAGACCGTCGTGTACAAAGGGGGCTGGTGCACTTTAAAACCGTCGTGGCCTCAAATGTCCTCACGTTGTCGTGGTTTGGAGAGTGAGGTGCCAGCCAGTGTGACCTCGTCGTCTGACCGTGGTGTCGTCCTCGGATCTTTCCCTTAGGGTTTGATCCCGGACCGCAGCCAATAGCCCGTTGTGTTGCTCCAGTGCGACGTTAATTAAAATACCTACCAACTTTGGTCTCCATCCGTCATTAGCGGAGACAGGGTCTGGTGAAGTTGATGTTTTCGGCTTTGATTTGTCGATCCTTGATAGGCAACAGTCAGGTGTGGACTTGAACATTGATGTCTTGGCATATTGGAGAGTATCAAGTAACCTCCTGGAGCTTAGCGTGTTTGTCGCAACATCACAGTGAGTGATCACATGAGAAATATATTTAGGAATATGTACATGATTTTATGTGGTATGTCGATAGAACGAGATTAAAATAAAATCTATTACATACAATATGACATACTTGGACCCATCATCCATGTAGGTACTGAATGCTTAAGATTAAAATTAGAGCAGCAAAAACATATGAGCAGAATCCAACAAAGAAATTAACACAGCATAAGGAACAAAATTCTGGCGTCAATGATCGGACATTTAAAAATGTGTACGGGGACACAACCCCCCGTGAGGTTCGATTTCTCCCTGGGTGTATCTCTCCTATGTCAAACTTTCCTTGTATGCGCATAACTATTACTTGATGTTTGGCACAGCATGGCCAAATATAGCCCTTGCGCCATAAAACCCACCCTAAAATTGTTCTAAAAAGAATTGAAATTTATATTACTTTAAATGGGGAAAACATTTTCCACATTAGAAAACACTCAGTTTACAATTTGTAGATGTTTTATAAGGTCTGTTCTTAGGTAATGGTAATTAATTAACGTCGTACTAGAGCAACACAACGGGCTATTGACGACGGTCCGGGATCAATGCCGAAGGGAAAGATCGAGGACAAGTAATTTTGAATCACGGTCAGATGACGAGGAAACACCTGAACTTCCACATCACGCCAACGTGAGGCATCTGAGGCCACGACAGATTTAAAGTGCACCAGCCCCATTTGTACACGACGGTCTTTTGGTTGGATTCGAACTCGCAACCCTCCAGTTGCTAGCCCGTTACTCTTTCAACCGGGGACCCCATCCTCTCTGTTCTTAAGTATATATTTTAGACAAGCCTGACAAATAAGGTTCCCAATGTTGCCAGCAGTGGATAGTATCAGGGTGTGAAGATCTAGTAATTTTTTAAAAGTAAATAAAATCAATTCTTTTTATTTAGTATTTTGGTATTTTCAATTAACGTCACACTGGAGCAACACAACGGGCTATTGGTGACGGTCCGGGATCAATCCCAGAGGGAAAGATCCGAGGACAACACCACGTAATTTTGAACCACGGTCAGATGACGAGGCAACACCTGAGCTGGCACCCCACTCTCCAAACTTCCACACCACGCCAACGTGAGGACGTTTGGGGCCACGACAGATTTAACGTGCACCAGCCCCCTTTGTACACGACGGTGTTTGGCTGGATTCGAACTCGCAACCCTTCGGTTGCTAGTTCGTTACTCTTCCAACCGGGCCACCGCGGCCCTCTTTTTATTTAAATCTATTTAATTTGTTGCCCTAGATATTTAAATGTGTTAGGGGGGGGGAATTTCAATTAACGTCACACTGGAGCAACACAATGGGCTATTGGTGACGGTCCGGGATCAATCCCAAAGGGAAAGATTCGAGGACAACACCACGTAATTTTGAACCACGGTCAGATGACGAGGCAACACCTGAGCTGGCACCCCACTCTCCAAACTTCCACACCACGCCAACGTGAGGACATTTGAGGCCACGACAGATTTAACGTGCACCAGCCCCCTTTGTACACGACGGTGTTTGGCTGGATTCGAACTCGCAACCCTTCGGTTGCAAGTCCGTTACTCTTCCAACCGGGCCACCGCGGCCCGTAAATGTGTTAGAAATGAGACATGCAATTCAGTTTAGTTTCTAGATAGTATTGGCTTATGTTAAACTAAGGTATGCCGATTTAAATCAAGTATATATATAATTTTTATTAGAAATAATCGATTTAAATTAACTTTACTCTCCTCTGTATTAAGTTCAATAGGTAGGCATTTTAATTAATGTCACACTGGAGCAACACAACGGGTTAAGGATCAATCCCAAAATTAAGTTTAATAATAATGAAAATAAAATAGCTAAGATGCATGTTATTTAATCCAATTTAGAACTTGTCCCAAAAATTATACTGAAAATCATCCTTCCTTTGAAAACATTCAATGACAGTATTCGTTGATTGGAATCGTAATTGAGACATATATTTCCCTCTTGGGTCACAAGCCTGGGTTTTGTTTTCCAAGTCCTTGTAATAATCAATCACATGTGGCCAATTTTGAATCGTCTTTCTCCATGTGATGGGTGAAGATGCTCAAACTATCACTCGAGTTATTAAAATTGTGGATACATGGATTCTTAATTTAGACGTTCTAGTTATTTATTTAGCATTGGAGTCTTCATGGAGACACCTAGTCACAACGAAAAGGTTTTCTGCAGCATCACAAAGGCATTCCACTTTAATCTTTATAATTTGCAATTTCAATGTTTTTATTCTTTTGAGCAATGTTTATTTTTAAAATGTTATTGGGAAATTTTATGCATTGATCCCTAGGACTTCTTAACACTGCGAGTATTCCGTATTTATAGAATTGGAATGTTAATTCACCCAACTATTGAATTAGTATGTTAGAAATTTGATTATGGATTAAGTGGATAGCTATTTTAATGGCGAATTATTGCAGATTAATTTTTTTATCAAGATCTTGAAAATTTCATAGAATTCACTTTTTCTTACATGTTGTGTATAAATCCTGTTTGTGTGCTTGGAATTTAGCCATGAAATACTTGTTTATGCACAGAAAATTTGAAAATTAAGACATTTTTATATCAATTTATGATCTCATTTTTTCTGTTTATTTACAAATAACATTTTTTCCACAAAAAGCACCTTTTGCTAGCTAAATATTAATACCTACTGTAATAGGAATTTTATCATGAAACTTGATAAAAGTCCTTTTATTTTAACTTTGATGAGATTTTTTCACTCAAAAACAAGTCAAACTAATTATTTTAAATGAAAATATCTAAAGAAATTATATACACTTTGTAACTTTTCATAAATATATAATGTAAAAACATTCTGAAATTTGTATGATTTTGTTAAATATAATTTTATACAAGAATTTATAATAGATTGTAGGAGCCAAAAATTTTACATGACCAGTTATGGGTTAAGATCAAAGTAATCTAACCCATTCGAGAACCAGGTGAAAAAACATTGCTTAAACTTGGCATTTGTAGTACTTTTCTATTTACTTTATCATGTGATGAACTTTGCTAATTCCTATGCCATGTTTTAATGTTACAAAAATCAACCCTGCTATATTTACTAAGCCATCATATATTAATGTTCAACATAAATCAAAACTATCTAGAAACCACTGATTTATGCATCTCATGTCCAACAAAATTAAACTCAAGGAGCAATGAATTAATTAAATCATAAAAATGCAATTTAAATCAAATTAATTAACTTTTCTTAAACTAGTCAAATTTTGTAAATTCATAGCTTTTGAGACCATTTTGCTTTAAAAAATACTCCTAGTCGCCAAGGTTGAAAAGTAGCAGAAAAAGGTGCCTATTAGTCAACTGGCAGCCCTGTTATTGCTTATTGGAGTAATGTGGAATTAATCGATTTTATATTGAGAAGGTAGGTAGTTAATTAACGTCGCACTAGAGCAACACAATGGGCTATTAGAGACAGTCTGGGAAAAATCCCGAAGGAAAAGATCAAAGAACAATGCCTCGTAATTTTGAATCACGGTCAGACGACCAAGAACACCACCTGAGCTGGCACCCCTCTCCAAACAAATCCATGCCAACGTGAGGACATTTGAGACCACAACAGATTTAATATGCACCAGCCCCCTTTGTACACTAGTCTCGTTGGATTCGAACTCACAACCCTCAAGTTGGTAATTCACTACTCTTCCAACCAGGCTACTGCAGCCCCTTTCATATTGAGGAATTCAACAGCAATAGGACAAAGAAAACACAAATAAAGCATAAAAACAATTTATTTACAAAACAGAAAGAATGTGGTGGAACTAGTCCAGTGAACATCCCCTTCATATATATAATATTGCATTGTATCTCCTAAGACACAACGTGGAAAACAAATGCATCAAAATAAATATTCCTTGAGGTGCACATGTGTTTTTACAGCATGTAGTCTCTCTAAACTGATACAGAAATCTCAAATTATCACAAAAGGATGCCAAAGAAACTTGGAAAAATTAATCCTGTGTGCTACGTAACAGAAACATTCGACTTGGATCAACCAGTCAATCAAAAACAAAATTGCTAATTGAGAGAACTCTGAAAAATAAGCTTAACACACATGGACTAGATGACATTTAACAAAAATGATGAACAGTAGGGTGAAAGCTACACAATGCATGAATGAGACCAAACTGATTTTCTTTCGTAAGTGGCGACTTAAGCACAAAAATATTCTTCATCTGCTTACAATAGTCCTCTATCAAAGAGAAAGGAAATAAATATATGCTTATTTACAAGGGGGAAACATTTTTACAAGCTAGTTCACATTAACGGGTAGTGGATCAGTAGGAATTAATGAGGAAAAGAAAGCTGTCACAAGAGTTATAATTGTTGAAGGCACTGATGGAGAACTCGGAGTTTGAGTTTCTGTCACTGTGGATTCGGCGTTTGGGGAATCTTCTGAGACCTATTGAGGACAGAATGAAGAATGACAAAATAATACAGTTCAATAATCCATACAAAACAGCATTTTTAAAACTACAAGTATATAAGCAATATAGATATATTTCATTAACATACATGGCACAGAAATATAAGTTATTTATTGAATGGCAACAACGAATACAAACAATATAAAATCGACCATTACGGGATTCATTTGCTGATTTAACTAAGTGTTAATAAACTTGGTATCAGCTATGGAGTTGCATATATTATTAAACTTGCACGGATAAGCAGTTTTAGTAATATTATGCAGCCATTCTGATGCAATTCTTAGCCTGATTAGAGAAAGCAATGAGTAATCTGAAAGGTAGATATCATCACAGGAAAGAAAATGAGTGATAATAGGTTTAGCGTCATAAGATGCTAAATTGCCGTCGAACAAAGGTTGGTATTTTAATTAACGTGTAAAAATAAAGCTTTTTTAAGGCTTGTAGGAGCATGGCACAAAAGTACAATTCTTTTACTTACATCATTTTCAGCACTTTGGCTTTCGTCTGTAATTTGTTGATCAGCAGCACTTTCAGCAGATTGTCTTGCATTGGCTTGAAGTATTTGTTCTTGCTGACGTCGCCTATTCATTTTTACAAACCTGAAATGAAAAAGAAATTAACTTATATATTTAATTTATTAGAGAAAAATGTGCAACACACTACATACTCTAAATCATGCTTTTTAAGTATTAAAACGTCATTTAAACCATGAGGATTGATATAAAACTCGAGGAAAGCAATTTTAAAAATTCATTTATACTGCCGACAGATTTTTAGGACAGCAATAAAAGATTTACATATTTTTATATATTCTTATGCCTGTATCAAAGTAAAAGTAATGATGCAAAAACTGTAATTAATTGGTACTGCCATTTAGTTATTGATGACACTTAAGATGTTTTAATGAGTTATTTGTGAAAATGAAACCATATTTTGACCTGTATAAATATGAACAGATTAATAATAAACTCAACTTCTATTTACATTATTTTATAACTAAATTATAGTGTTCTTGAACAAAATTCGAGATTTTATACAGTGAAATTTCGATTTTACATTCCTACATTTTAAGGTTTTCATTCAAAGGTACGTCACTTCTCTCATGTCTTCTCTCCGTAAACATGGTTTTCTGCAACCTCAATTTTGTGTGCGTTTCATCCCAAATAGTATGTTTTTACTCTAGTTTTATATAAGACGTAAAACTGGCGCAATATCATATCTGCCAACCTCCAATAAAACAAATCCAGATTTTACAACACAAAAACCAATGGGCAACTATCAGAAATGAAAAATAACAGCAGTTTGAAATCTGAGAAACCAATTTGACGATATTTTACACAAAATGGTACCAAATGTAAGCAAAAATAAGTAATTTCTTGATTATTTTAGAGGAATATTTCTAAGTTTTTCTTGACAATTGGTGCCTAATAAAATTTTTACGGCTATCTAGTAACCACTGATTCTGAAGTTTTCCTTAGCGCCAAAATTTCAAAATTAGCATCACTTGAAAATTTTCTCCTTAAAGAAAAGTCTGGACACTATTTCTGTTTGGAAGCTACTGAAAAAACTGGCACGCATAAAATATGGTTATTTCATGAATTGCCACAACTTGGCACCAAATGATAAAATTTGAAAATTTCTCACATTGAAAAGAAAAATCCAGAAGACATTTTTTCCGTCTGTCAGGGCAGAAAAAAGTTTTAATGGAAGACTTCCTGGTTATGCCGTATATATCTAATAATATATTGTTACTACCACGCCAAAGGCACCAATCTGCATTTTGGCGATTTTCACCTAACTGCATTTTTCGAGTCACCATTTCATGTTTTATACTATGACAATCTATGTTTTACACTATGGATTTGATTCTTAGTGGAAATGACGATTTTCATGAGAAAACAACAGTCGAGCCATAACTCGATTTTCCTCGAAGCATCAAAACCTTGAATGCGTTTTTGTAGAAAAGTCAATTTTGCCAATTCGCTCCTTTAGCGTAGTGGTAAAGATATAGTGTATAAATAGTAACATTCAGACTTACATTGTTATTAGTAAAACCATAAATGTCACAGCAGCCACACGCGTCAAGGAGGAGTAATACAGCAACAAAGTACTCAGGATGAATACTCGAACAAAGCCATACAGGTAGTCAATGTAATCCTCCTCCTCTTCAGGTCGCCGTGGAGCCACGTTTGCAGCTGCATTTTGCTGAGGTACGTTGGTCTGTGGTTGCTGTACAGGTGGAGCTACACTAGGTGCAGGTCCATATGACATGCTGCTATTGTATCTGCAAAATTACTTAACTGTAAATAACTCCACAATATTAATCTCCTTTACATCACTTTTATAGCACTAAAGATTTTTATCTTACACCAGACCTCAGCCTTTCCATGTCTGTCTCTCAGCCTGATGTAGTTCAGAAACAGAAACACAATATTAAACTATCAGCAGCATTATTCACTGCAACATCAGTAAGATCAGGGCAACTATTGAGGTGGGTTCCAGTCATGTTTGAAAGGGCAGAGGACAAGCTGATGAGTTTGAGGTAGGTAGGTATTTTTAATTAACATCACACTGGAGCAACACAACGGGCTATTGGTGACAGCCCGGGATCAAACCTGAAGGGATCCTAGGACAACACCATGTAATTATGAACTGGGGTCAGATGACGAGGAGAACACCTGAGCTGGCACCCAAACTCTCCAAACTACTGCAACGAGGACATTTGAGGCCACAACAGATTTAACATGCACCAGTCCCCTTTGTACAAGGTCTTAGGTTGGATTCTACCTCTATAAATTTGTATACTGCCAATCACTTAATTGGGACTCAAGGTTAATATTTTGCCATTAGGACAGTGAGAAGTCGCAACAATGCATCAGAAGATGGCAATAAAGACAAATGTAAATGAAGCCAAACTTCATATGGAGGAATGAACACATTTGAGAATGCGAGTTCTACAGTTAGAAAGACAATGTACGAAGATATTTTCCTGATTTACAACAATAACAAATGTTATAATATAACAAACAAAACATTCAAATAGTCCAGATAAAATTAAAATATTTTTTTTCTGTATATAAATTATGTACTACTATTTTGATGAAATATAACGTATACAAGCAAGTAATGAAAATGGTATAAAATTTCCCTTATACATAAAATTAAAATTTTCCTTATAATATATAAAATTAAAATTTCCCTTACACTTACAATATACATTTGCAATTATATTATGCTATGACTTAAAGTCAAAAGTTTACCACATCTTTATAATGAATTTCGACATCCTCTTGCAAAAACTCAAAACATTAAATCAGTTTTTGCTTTTGGTATGCAATTTTTACTAAACTTCAAAAACTGAATGCAGTGGAAGTAAATCAAATACCATGAAATTAAATGTGTTACAAATTACTATTTCAGAGCATAAAAAGTTAAGAACTAAAAACAAAATATGATTTGTAAGGTTTTAAAACTCCAACCTAGATCCAGATTGTCAAAAGCACTTACTGAGCAAAATATTGGGTCATGAGGTGTGTGTACATTTGCTGCATAGCCATGTACTGCCGAGTTGAATCTGAACTTGGATATGCTGTAAATGCATTTGAAAATGGTGCCATTCCCCTAAATAATATAAATAATTTATAACAAACATCCAAGTGAAAACTTCTAAAAATACAGTCAATATAAGTATTGTAACACCTCTAGTTTTCCCAGTGTTAAGACTTCTTAACATTGTCCCATAATAGATAGTGCCACGAGTCTTCGTGTGAGGAAACCTATTGGTTGTTCATATCATGTGTCCATCCTCTGGTGACGCGTTCTAAAAACTTCTAGAACAATTCGACACTCATCCTCTGATTGGAGTCGGATGGTATTTTTTAGCTGTGATATCTTAAATCCTGTCCTCCTTTTGTACCTAATTATGTCTTTTGTCTAATAAAATGTTTTTGTTGAGGTTAAACTTTGAGAATTCTTCCCATCTTAAGATGTCACACACTGTTACAGTATTAGATTAGAAGTTTTGAAATCTTTAAACAGGAAAATACACAACTTTTGTACAAATCACATGTTCAATAAATTAGTTACCATGAAAATATCAAAACAAATTTTAATTATTTGTTGAACAGATCCAGATTTTATAATGTTTTGAAACAAATTTGAAAGCTTTCCAAATCATGGTTATCTAAAATCATTAAGAACTGGAATTAAGCTGCCATATCTGTATCTATTCAATACTAACACACAAAATTATTTTAATCAAAATTTCCTGAACTCATAGTTGCACAAAGGAAATTTATCTCAATCATTGAAAACATGACTAGAAATTTAAGATGCCAGTATAATGGATCTCCACCTAACATTCTCTTGATGCTTTAAATTTCTTCTGAACTTTATGAGCTGTAAGGCCAAAAAAATAGAGCTTCTAGTCTAATACATGCAGCAAAATACTGAAATACTTTTCTTTAACACTCTGTATTGTCCATATTTATTCCTTGATCGAGTTCATGCAGACTCACCATGGTTGGTTGCATTGAGTTTTATGGTGCAAGGACCAGATTTGGCCAAGATGCACCAAATGCAAGACAATGTCAAATAATAGACAAAATTCAAAGTTTTACTGACACAGAAGAAAGAAATACACTCAGGGAGGAATCGAACCTCTTCCATCTACAACTCACAGGTAAGTATTTTAATTAGCATCGCACTGGATCAACACAACAGGCTATCGACAACGATTTGGGATCAATCCTGAAGGGAAAGAATGATACTAGAGTTGTTAGCAGAGAATATTCTCTAAGTATTAAAATTTAGAGAAAATACTTGAGAATTTTCTACTTAAAACTTTATTTTTCAGGAAATTGTAATTGCTTGGTTGCAAAAATGAACCTAAAGTTTATTTTATGTATCATTCGCAGTATGTATAAGCACTCTTTTATAGAAATTATTGATAACTTATTACAAAACTATATTACAAATATGCTACTGCCATGGTGGAATCTAGATACGAAAACACATACCCCCATATTTCTGCACGAAGTTGTGTAGTGTAGACATCAAACTTATTTGTTGGGGTATATTAAAAACGAACTCATTGAGTGAACTCGAAAATAGCTGCACGCATAATGACAAAGTAAAATAATTCACACTGGGCAAGATTGTTGAAAAGAGCAGAGTACAAAAATTACTGAAATGTATATTTCTTTTCCTTTATTTCTAATGCTAGCCTCAGAAGAACTATATTCTTAAACTTATGATTTTTCATTCATCAATTGTAAAATTCTCCGTTGTTCAGCTTTTGGAAAATAATCTCCAAGAGATTATTAAATAGAAATTTATTTCTAGGTGAAAAACTGGAAATTTATAAACAAGTATTTATAAAGTGAATGAAGACAAAAATGACTAAAATAGGAAAACTCACCCAGTAATGTCTGAAGGCGTTAACAGTGGTTGATTCATTTGTGTATACACATTGTTAGGATTAAGAGGTGGAGGAGCGGTATATACTGGAGGTATAGAATTCTAAAGCAATGAAGGGAAGAAACAGATTAGTTCACTCACATAACGAATACATTGAAACAAAACTATCATGTATGTGCAAAAAAATAACAAGGATACAATATTTTTAGAATTGAAATCTAACTTGCAGTTAATTTGATGCAAAATTTATACCAGTTTGGAAGTGGGAAATTCCACAGGGAGGCACCTGTGGGTGTTGAGCTACAGTCAATTTGTTTTCCTTTAAAATTTGGACCATAGCAATGAAAACTACAAATCTCAATTTTTAAAATATTTTTTTGTCCAATATAATATGAGATTGGAATTTGGAAATAGGTTAGTTTTACAAAATGGTTGCTATCTTGGATTTATCACATATTTAACTGTACCTCACCATCTATCTCGTCTTAGCCCCTTTGTGTGTTTGTTGGTTAGGTTAGAGTGCCATGTCCCACTTATTGTAAATAAATTATCTTAATCCAGAAATAATTGTCTCCTGCTTCTCTATGCAACCCAGCAAACATGCCACTGTCTACAAATGACCCTGACTTCATAACTAATGGTTCACATTTGATAAATTTGGAAACCATTTACAGGTAACCCTCCTATGACATGGTAGATAGGTTCCTAGAAAATGCTGTGTTGTGTGAAACCGTGTTATGAGACCCAGAGCTAGTACGAAAAGGGGGTACGTTCCGAAAACCTATCAAAAGCAAACATTTTTTTTAATTCCATATAAGCAACTTAATTTTTATTAAAAATCTAAATGTATGTAACACAAAACGAAAAAAAATAAATTATTTCCTAATATATTTTTGGAGCAACGAAGTAGTGTTTGGTGGTAGGACCACTATTTTGACATTGGGATGACTCCAATCTTGTGGGTGACATGGAGCATTATCTAATAGTAATAGCGCCTTGAAGCTCAAATTTTTCCGTTTTAAATAATTTTCAACGTTTGGCACAAAACAATTTAAAAACCAATCTTTAAATAAATTTCCAGTCACTCAAGCTCTTGGATTTGCTTTCCAATATACCGGTAAGGTGTTTTTATTTACGCCTTTAAGTGGACGGGGATTTAAAGATCTATAAACTAGCAAAGGTTTTGTCATAAAGTCCCCCGACGCATTACTGCACAAAAGTAGCATTATACGATCTTTAGACACCTTAAATCCTGGTGCAGTTTTTTCTTTTTTCGATATAAAGGTTCTACTGAGCATTTTTTTCCACCAAAGCCCAGTTTCGTCGGCATTGAAAACTTGGATGTGCTCTTCTATAATGTTTTGAATTTTTTCTGGATACGTACTGGCAGCTTCATGATCAGTCGACGCAGTTTCTCCTTGAATTTGTATGCTATGAATTGTAAAGCGCTTTTTGAATTTTTCGAACCAGCCTTTACTTGCCACAAAATCTGGGTTGAAAGAATTCTCCATGTTCTTTAAGGTTTTTGTAAATTTTAAGTGCTTTTTGCTTAATGATGTTACCATCCAATGGAATTCTTTTTTGACAGCTATCATCAATCCAAATGCTGAGTGCCTTTTCCATTTTCTCAATTATTGGCACCCGGGGACAAGCTACATATTTTGCAGATATCGAAGATCCTGCAGCAACTGTATTTCTTATTTCTTTTTCATTTTTCTTAATAGTCAGAACTGTTGCTTCATTTAAATAAGACTTTCCAATGAGATGCTTTTTTCCCTTTTAAAAGACGATCCACGATTTGTATCTTTACTTCTAAAGAAATAAATTTCCTCTTAAACGTTTTTTTATCTTTATCAGACATGGCTTGGGACCGAAACTTGATTTTCCAAAAATTTAGTCTTAAAGACGAAAAAGTCACCCTTTAACATAACAGCCGCTTAAGACACTGTCTCCAGACCACGGAAATAAAAAGAAACAAAAAAGGGCCTGCCATTCAAGGACCCTCGGCTGCGATCGCATTTCACAACAGATCGATACAATACGACAATGTCACATTGCACTTTATCCTTTTAGATACGGCGGGACTTTCCGCAATACTGTATCTCTGAGATGGCAAGTCTTGCAGCGGATGGCGCGCAAACTGTGCATGACGCTTTCCGCTATAACATCGGAATAGAGTTATAAATGAGTAAATTATAATTTATTTATATTTTCATGTAAAGGCACTATAGTTCATTATTCCTTCCTGTCATTATTTTAAGGTAATTTGGTTTTTAAATATGTTAAACAAAAATCATGTTATCCAGTAATGTAGAAGTACAGTGTTGTACAACGGTTTTCGCAATTTTCTTATCGTGTTAGAGCAAAACCGTGTTATAGGTTGCAGTGCTATACGAGGGTTCCCACAATTTTTCCTATGGTGTTAGAGTGAAACCGCGTTGTAGGAAGGCTACCTGTATTTCAGAAGTGTATATAAAATACAAAAATAGGTAATGTTACACTTATGGATTTTTGTGCTAAGTGAAAATTAACTTTTAAATAGTTGATTTTATAGGTTTGTAGAGAAATTGAACCCTCCTGTTTTTCTCTGAAACTTTGTAGAATTATTAACTAACATATGTACTTTAAGCTGAAAAAAAATCAGAGGTAAAGTTTTTGGTTTCTGAATAAAAGCTCTTCTAATGGTAGCATATGTATTTCAAAACGGTGATCTTACAGTGCAAGTGACTTTAAAAATCAAAATTGAATTTTTATGTACTAATTCAAAGCAGGCTTGCATTAAATATTTAGACATCAATACAATATGAAATTACAGACCTGTAACTTTTAGTTTATTTTATCACATGTCTTTGAAACAGTATTTGTATTTAAGGTTTGTTTTAGTACCACATAACATTTAGTAACAGTAACAAGAAAATTATAAACTGAAGGGATATTATCCATTCCTAATGAAAGAAAAAAGTGTGAAATTAAGTCCTGATATCATAGAAAAGTTATAATATTTTATTATAATAAATCGTTGTCAAGGAATAAAATATTGTATGTTACTTATGAAATCGGGAGTATTAAAACAAGAGACTGATTTTGTATAATTGAAAAGAATTGCACTTTGAATTTAAGGAACATAATGATTTAAAAATAGGAATTAAATTTTGTTATTGTTGAAGGCAAAAAGTATCCGTTCAATGTGTTTGTCTATATCAGCAGAATCTTAAACTCACACTTCATGCAAATGATTACTCATTATTATTGAAAAACTAATTTGTAGCTGAAAACTAATTTGTAAATGGCTTCTATTTGGTACCAAAGTTACTAAATGTGAATTATTAGTTCTCAAGTTTTGACCATTTATAGACTGCGTCAAATGCATGATGGCAGCCATTTTGTAAATTCCCACCTCAGCTAATTTTGGATAAAATATTTTAAAAATTGATTTTTACAGGCTTCAATGCCATGTCTATCTATGATAAAAATTTGAAGGGAAAAAATCCATGACTATGATGCAATTACTTTTTCTCAAAATTAGTATTTTCACATAGAACGACCCAAATCCTAAATGCAATTTGGAGTCTGAATAATTTACTTGAAATGCAATTAATAAAAATATAAAGAAATATCACGGGAATACAAGAGTATAGTACAAATAACCACATTTTTATACAGGATTTTTGAATTCAATATTCACCATACTTACTACAAAGTAGAATTAAATTGAAAATAAAAAAAATTAAGTAATGCAATTCTAAAATTAAATAAAGAGAAACTTGTATCAAATTAAATATTTTTAGTACAATCAATGCACCCTAATAAAACTACCAACATAATATTTGGAAATTATGAATTTCCTCACAGCTTTAAAAAAACCACGAAATGAAATATGAAATTTACCCCTTTATTTGCACTTTTCTTTTCAGGCTCCGGGGCAGGGGGCAAAGGGCACACGAGGTGCATTACGTAAACATCTTGCACCTGGAACAAAAGTCGGTCAATTAATACACACACCATTAACCCAAGTACTGGAATAAAGTCATTTCCATATAAAATTTGGATTACTAACTTGGTTCAAAATAGATTGGAGAATAAGATCATTAGGTAACAGCTTTCCACCATAAATTAACTTCTGCTGCTCCTTTTTCTGTAACAAAAATGTGTTTAACAAAACAAATGAATTCTTCAAAAACTTAAAAGTACAATAAATGGAAAAGAAATTATGAAATAAAGCTGTGTGTGTGTATATATATATATATATATATAACTAAAGAATGTGGAACAGAAATCAACATTATTTGGATATTGAATGGCAATGAATATGAACAGATAAATGGCTATGGGATTTGTTCAATTTTGCCTTTTCATTTAAATATGCTAGATCAAGTTATGGAGCTGCATAATATTGCTAAAACTAAACTGGTGAACTCATCATTTTCATGAAATTTTTTAGTAGTTTGATGGTATAAGGTAATAAGAAATCTGGAAGATGGAAATTTGAATAGAAAAGAAAATGGGTGAACGATCATGAAAATAGGTTTAGACAAAAAATACTGAATCCCTGGAACAAGTGAATGGATTGGTTGGTTGATTTGAGTTTTATGGGTGCAAGATCCAGAAGAAGATAAGCTGCGCCAAACACAAGACAATGAAATGAGAAAATAGAATAATCAGACCAATATTAAAAGGAGGATTAGATTGGATGTTAGGGTTTTATAGTGCAAGGTCCAAAAGACATTAAAACGAGGAATGCAGGGAATAAAAACAAATGGGTTACATAAATTTTAAATATTAAGGTAAAATTTTAATTGAGATACCTTATTTTTTTAAAAATGATTACTAAGATGAGGTGTCCCCATCTTAGATAAAATTTTATGAAATTCAATTTAAAATCTTATCAATTATAGATGTGTTAAAAATCTGGAATGATGAAACAAGTGAATGGGATACAACTGAAAGAACATAAAGAAGCAACACTAGTAAGAATATGAAATAAAGTTTTATATTTTTGACTAATTTTACTTTATTTGTAATGTGCTTATTGATGCTTTTTTTAAAAATGGATTTAAACAAGGTACAATGTGAATAATGACGCTGCCATCAATATACGAGAAATTAAGATACTTCCGTGCAGATTGTATGCACAGGTTGTTTAACTTAAAAATACAAAATATCAAAATGTATCAATAATATACTGAACAGAATAACTTAAAAAATTAAACAGACATAGCATAAGT
This sequence comes from Meta bourneti, assembly GCA_933210815.1. Lineage (NCBI taxonomy): Eukaryota > Metazoa > Arthropoda > Arachnida > Araneae > Tetragnathidae > Meta > Meta bourneti. The sequence goes on along the minus strand of OW119928.1, from coordinate 17,842,737 downwards.
GAAAAGTATTACAAGAAAATTAGATGTAATTTTCCTATGAAGTCGTGCAGGTGGTTGGTTTTAGGTTTTAAAGCACAAAGGCCATATTTGACCAAGCTGAGCAAAACACAAGACAGACAATGTCAAGTAATTGTGAAAAGAAAGGTAGGTATTTAATTAACGCCGCACTGGAGCAACACAAAGGGCTATTGCCGACAATCTTGAAAGGAAAGATCTGAGAACACCATGTAATTTTGAATTATGGTCAGATGACAAGGTCACACCTGAGCTGATACCCCACTCTCCAAACTTCCGCACCATGCCAATGTGAGGACATTTGAGGTCCCGACATATTCAACATGCACCAGCCCCCTTTGTACATGATGGTCTTTGGTTGGATTCGAACTTGCAAACCTCCGGTTGCTAATTGACTACTCTTCCTACTGGGCTACAGCGGCCCTCTGAAACGAAAGGATAGAGGAAGAGAAAGATCACTTGGGCATCCTGGGGTCGTGATCCCCATGTTTACCAGAGGTAGTAAACCCCATTAGAAAAGAATAGATCACTAGGGTATCTTGAGTTGTGAAGCCCAAACACATCTAAAGATGTGCCTCTGAGGGAATGAAGTGGTGCAGAATTGATAAGTTATATTACATACATCCATCATGTAATCACGTTCATTACAAATATATAACCAAGTTTTAATAAAACTACCTGCAAATTATTGAACCCCTTGAACTTTTATCATGCACATTTAAAAAATAGTACAATTTAAGGATTTCATGAAATGCAATATTGCGATTACTTTAACATTTAAAACAAGTGTTTTGAAAAAGAAATGCTGGTTTTCCTTTGAAAAGTAAAATATTTTAGAAACATTGAGCAAAGAATAAAGTTATTTTTAAACATTATTGCAGTATGAAGACATACATTTTAAAACAAGAAATAATATTTCAACTGTTTCCAATCAAGTCAAAGTACCAATTTTGGAAAAAATTTTATCCACACAAGTTGAAATGCTCATCACTTATAAATGTATTCCTTTCCAAACACTTACCGGTTTAGTGGGATACAAGGCACTGATTTGGTTTTTCACTTCTGCTATGGTCCAAGTCATTTCACATGCCAGAGCAAAATCCTCCACGCACTGAGCTGCTGATTTGATTATCAACTGCACTGGCATTTTCGTAGATTAAAAACCTGAAATCCAATAAGCAATAGCATTCTATAGTTGATGAGTTACTACAATCACAATATTTTAAACGGTGAAGTATCCAAGGTAGAACTGGCAGAGCACACACTAGTGTCTTATTACAAGAGGCAATTCAATGGAAAGGGCCCTGCAATTTAAGGGTCCCGAGATCAATTTTTGATTATCACTGAATGAAATTGATTATCAGTTTAATTCCATCTATAAAACAATTGTTCCAACTTTGAAGCAGCAATTGAATCTTAAAAAATGAAATAATTTTTATGAAAACATAGGTACATAGTATCCTTTAGTACAATATAAGATAGTCTTTTCTGTTTTTGCCACACTTACAGAAGTTCTAGAGAATTTGATTCGCATTCCTATCACGTTTATTATAGAATTTAGACATTGATTGGATAAATTAAGTCAAAAGGTTTCATTTTATTGAGTGCCCCATGCATATTTTTGTTTTTTTAAATGGGTAAGTCGCCATTGCAAAGTGGTTGTTGGATTGAGGTTGTTTTGCAATGGACCCCTTTCCCACTGTGTTATATTTATAGAAATGAGATGGTCAAAAAGAGGACATATCCTTCAGAACTGTCAACATGATACATCCCTGGGATATGCAGTTTGAAGCAAGAATAAATTAGGACTGATGCAAATCCACAGTGGCTGATTATACAACATAAGAAGTGGTGGGAGTCGATTTGTGACATCCCTGCGATCCTCACTATATAGTAGTGGCAGCTTTTGGAATTATTAACAGGGCACGATTACCTGGATGAGCATTTACATCGTTTTGGCATCTATAGTAGCCCAGAATGTGTCTTGCGTAGAGGGATAGCTGACATGGACTGATGACCTTTTGGAATGTTTGAAATTAACAGGGGAAGGCTACTGGAAGGTTAGAGAACTTTTGAAGCAGCTGAAATTCTAATTTTTTTACTGCCCTTCTTTTTGTTTTAAGATCTAACTTCATGTGCCACATGGGAGTTAATACATATTTGCCAGTCTTTGTAATAATAAAATAAATGGATAAATAGGAGACTCGGTTTATAGCTTTGTTTAAATCTGCAATGATATCTTAAGACGGTCATAAGTGTCAATTCAGTTTTTATGTAAGTCAGTCAAACCAAATACTTCTAAGCTCTCTAGAAAATCAATGATTTGATGAATTCTCTCAGCCCACCGAACTGATAGGGTTGGTTGGTTTCGGGTTTTTATGGCGCAAGGGCCATATTTTTGGCTATGCTACACCAGACAAGACATACAACATCAAGTAATACACATACAATGATAGTTTTATTGACACAGAAGAGAGAAATACACCCAGGGAGGAATGTACCTGACAGGAACTGAACCTACAACTCTTGAACTAATAGGGATATTTAGGAATAAAATCCTAGTCAACAGAAAGGTCTTGGATGCGATTTCAATATTTTGTTCCCTAGTCAATGGTAATGGTACACTGAAATAATAAAGCACACCAAATTTCATGAGTGCATTCCAAAAACTCTTTAAAATCTTAGAAATGAGAAAAATACATTTAAAATATACATTTCAGCACATTTTAGTGTGGGACACAAAATAGCCTTTCAACTTCTATAAGTGCAATTTTGGTCGGATTTTGATACAATTTTAATCTCAAAATTCTGATTAGTGTTTATACTATTATGTATAAGAATTTTTTTAAATGCTGGATTGTTTGCTGATGAGACAACAATGTGGTGAAATTTAACAACTGTACAAAAAAAACCAAGGATTTAAACAACTTTGGATACATGGTGCTGATGTTTATTAATGAACAGTAGACCTATGAGGAAATTTTAGATAGCAGAATATTGTTATGAAGACGAACCGACAAGACAATACCAAGGACCGAGCTTCTAAAATTTATTATTCAGTAGCTATAGAGATAAGATATCTTCAATTTCCACATTGGCAGATGGCCATTGCAGATTCTATTCCCACCTGCTGCAAGGTCATGATGAAAGTTATGCACTCCATAATATTACTGAGCGTAGAAAGAAATTTAAAACTAATTTGTATGACTAAAAGCAAGGAAGGTATTGTAATTTTTATGTTCTTGTGTTCGATTTAACAACACCTAATTTAATAATACAAGAATTGACAAGCCTGACTTATATTTTACGACAGTTGTCCAATGGAAGGACATCAGATGTCAGGACAGAAACACAATTTTGTATCTGCTCTGGGTGCCATTTTTACTAGATACATCCTTCTTCAACAAAAAGCAAAAGCTTTACAGTAACAAATTCATCCAAGGAAATCACTACCAGTGTTGTCTTACTTCCTTGTAACATCAAACTACATTTTCTAGATAGATGGGAATGCAAAATTTAGGTTGGGATGAAAATAATGTACTAGTACATAAGTGAATGGCCAATGCAGTTATGCATGACAAATAAACAGTTAAAAAAACACTCGATACTTCGCAGCTAAATTTGTCCACTTCACAAAGCCTTATCTGGAATTTTATATTTTGTTACTTCGTATGTGTGCAGCAGATATCACATGAAAATAAAGCAACATATTATTCATATGCATCAAAATGAACATAGAAATGTGAAAGAAACATAACTTAGGTTAGTAGCATCAGAAAATTTTGTTGAGATGACTTGTATAGATAGAACATTATTAAAATACAACTCAAAAAACCGAAGAATAAATAATTACCGAGATTTTCAAATTCTATACACAAGATCGCTTTGGCAATAAAACTAAGGACTCGCGCTATTGCTTGGGCCCAATACATCTTATGGGTCTAAAATCGAAGTAGTTTGAATTGATGTACATCATTTGAGAAAATCAGTCTAAAGCTTTCTAAAATCTAAGTTAACATCTACCGCATGACCTAAAGTGTTAATCAATTGACCCTGAACTCCATAGATAGAAAATAGGCAAAAATTAGTCGAAGTACAATATTTTAAAGACATAGTTCAAGGCACTTACCTTTTCCTGAATCAGAATTTTGACAAGCCTACCAAAATACGATCTGTACTGAGCACTATACAAACTTGCAATAATATTGCGTCAGTAAACGATGTAGTACGAGTACTTTTGTGTTCGATTTAACAGTAGTTGAATGTTTCCCGAGTTAGCTTTATTTGGCAGCATATCATTGGCCCATCGAGATGAGTTGTTGGTCACGTGTGTTTGCTGTCGCAGCATGATTTGATGCGTGGATTTGCCTTAGTGGTTTCGAAAGAGATCGTCTTATCTTTCTGTAGGTGTTTCCTTTCAACTTGATGGGTAAAATATGCTTGTTGACAGTTGTTCCGTGTTCTCAGATACGGATTTGAATCGGACTTTTGTTGAAAGTTAGACGCATTGATGCTATTGAAGCGAATGTGTGTCTCTGGGTTTTTGAATAAAATATTTTAAGGACACGCGCTCGCACGCAATCTATTGAAAATCCGCGGAAAGCAGAGCGGTCTTGATTTTATAGTTTGCCCCACTTAAAATTAAAAAATGAATAGTAGAGATGCTGAATAAGTTTTATTTAAAACAGGATGTTCGAGATGTGTGTGACTTTATTGACAGCTAAAGTTATAATTCTTTGAGGTGCATATACACTGGAATTTGATTTGATTTGAACTGGATTTGATGTTGAACTTTTCCTACAACGTAAGTTTTATAACAAGGAAAAGCTTCCAATGCAGCATAAGAATGACTTGCATTGAAATGTGTTCCAACACAGCTGAGATTTTAACTTCTCCACACTATTTTTCTGCAAAGCTTAAATGTATATGTCGCTAGTGTCTTTGTGGTAGAATGGGTTTCCTGTACGTATTTCGAATCCGGAATACGTACTCCTACACCCACCTCTAATTACCTCCCCTCTTTGAATCCATTACGTCTATTTAGATAAGAGAACAAATAGAGAGAGAGAGAGAGAGAGAGAGAGAAAGAAAATTTGTAAGGGCAAATGTCCACAATGACAACCCTCCTTTACTTTTGGATTATCTAACTTTCCAGGGACTCATTTTCAGGACAGAGTGAGCAATAGCTGATAAGAACAGCAGTGCTAGAACAGGAACATCTTAATCATTTCTATCTTGAGATGGGAAGGTATGGTCATTATGTTCATGAATCATCCTAAGGTTCCTGCTATTGTAATGGCCGCAATAATTTAAACGTTATGTACAAGAATGGTTGTAAAGGAGAATTCAATTTAGGCGTAGTAATAATTACTGTATTTGAAACTAAATTGAAAGCATTTTTCTGATTTAAATTATTGAGATCGATCAACAAATTGTGCTTCATCAGCAAAGAAAATAATAGTAGGAACCTTAAAGGGGTACACATAGAAAGGGGATTATCCGAACTCTCTCCCATTAGTTGAATCTAGTCTTCTATTCGAGTTCAGCTTCACCGACAGTAATTTTCCTCAGTTGAACGTTTATTTTTTAAGAACACAGATTTTTCTTACTCGATTGTTTCTCTGACAAAACAAATCGGGTCTTTCCCTTCGGGATTGATCCCGGACCGTCGCCAATAGCCCGTGTGTTGTTCCAGTGCGACATTAATTAAAATATCATTGACTAAAATCTGCTCAGGTGGTAAAATGTGATATACCCATTTCCCTGAAATTTGGACACAATGCATTTTACCATCAGATTAAAGGAGAATTCGTGTAATTTTAAGAGTAATAATATTTACCGACAACTGCGTTCCTGTGCTCTGATTCAAACCCATACATCTCTGTACTTAAGAAATATGCATTTATAGTATTTTAGGAAATAGTTCATTGTAACGAGGTGAACATAAAAAGTCAATGCTATGAAATATTTAAAAAGTCAAGAATAAAGTTGTGTTTCAATTAGATTACATCTTGAACTAAACTATATGTTGGATGATCATAAAATTTGTTAAGTATGAATTACAATTTTATTTCTTTTGAAGGAACTATGTTGGTTTTTCGTTTGAAATAATTCGAATTTAAACATAGGCAAATAATGGAAACAATTCTATAACATTTTATAAGTTTTACAGAAAGTTTTCATACCAATTTTAGCAATGTATACGATTTGTGTACCCAACTATTTATATACAAATTTTCTCACCAAGACATTCTATAACAAAATTATAATTATATTATGTGAATCATTCTATTGTGAGCTATAGACAACCATTCTATATTGACTTTTATCGTAAACTTTTAACATGTAGAAATGATACTCTTAACATAATTATCTTATAATATGTACAAGTTTCACCAATTTGGAAAATTTTTAACTTCTCCACTTTTTTATTCTATTCGTGGTGTGTCGTTTCATTTATAGTATTTATAATTAATATTAGTGGTATTTATTGCGATGCTTTGTACTTATTTCTTCCCAAAAGAAGTTTTACCATAAGTAGTGTTTTATCATCCGAATTTTTTAAGTTACTGAAGAAAGCCATATATTATTTTTGTTTGCATAAATGATATCAACGTAATTAAATGAATTAAAATAAGTTTTTTAATCGTAGCAATGAAGTAAAATTTGTGTATTTCACTTTTTATCGTACGCGTTGAGTTCTTCAACACCAGGTTAATTGGGCCATTCCACATTGCCCTATTACTTTCTTATTTAGAAACTGAAAAAATCAAATGTTTTGGCGATGAGGAAACAAACTGTCACTGAAGTTGAACTCGATTACAAGACTCCCGATATTGCACTAATGGAAGAGCGAGTTTGGATAATCTTCAAGATAATTATCTTCGTGTGTGAAGGAGAATCCTTTGTGGTTCCTAATATGTTTTTCTGCGCTGATAAAGTACAATTAATCGATCAATCTACGTAGTAATTATAACTATACCTTTCAGATCGAATTCTCTCTTAAATGTGTTTTTTACTAATGAGTACTATCCTTGCACTTGTGGGCTTAAATGTGATTGATTACATATATAATCTGACTCGTATGCTTGTGTGATCTCATGGGCCAGCTTATAAACCGTCGTCAGGTAATGTACAAACAAGGAAAGCCTTTACTGACAGTAAACAAATCCTCCTGGTGGTTGTCTGAACAAGGTATTTCGTCTCATTAGCAAAACTGTCCAGATCTTGATAGACGAGATATCTCGTCATTAGTAGAAAACTGACCAGTTCTTGACTTCGTCATAAAAAAATCTGCAATATCTTGGTGACGAGATACCACGTCATTAAAAAATTAGTCAGATCTTGATGGACGAGATATCTCGTCGTAACCACTTAGAGGGTTAAATTACTTGTGCCTAGTAACAACAGTAGGAATATTTACATGATTGATTAATAAAATGACCATGCTTCCCATCTCAGATTAAAGTAATTAAGAACTTCCTCTACTAGCACGTCCTTTCCAAAGGTCCGAGGACAACACCTGAGCTGGCACCCCACTCTCTAAACTTTCACACCATGCCAACGTGAGGACATTTGAGGCTACGACAGATTTAACGTGCACCATCCCATGCTTCTACGATGAACTTTGGTTGGATCAAGTCTCAGAACTCGTAACCCTCCAGTTGCTAATCCGCGACTCTACCAACTGGGCTACGCTACCCTGTTGATTGAAAGAGGAGAAAATGTCAAAACATGTTCCTACACGATCCCTGAAAAAGAACATATTAATTTATTAGATACGAATATCTTGGTTCCATAATGGACTGGGAAGGGCTTAAGCCCCACAGCCCCCTCCGTATGTGCGCCCATGTATAGATGCTATCCCCTGTCGAATTGACGGTATCTTAGAATTAGCTATATTACGAAAAATTTAAGAATAGAGAGGGATCGTTAGTTTATACCGCACCTATATATTTTCATAAATCCTTTCAAGAAAATGCCCGGCCGTTGGGCTCAGCGGGTTTCCCCACTGCTCTAGCAGCTTGCGAGATGTAGGCGGCGCATGTTTTCTTTCTCTGTGTGTATTACCTCTTCCGTCAATAAAACTTTGCTCATATATGCATCCATTACTTGATGTGTGTTTGGCGCAGCTTGGCCCACAAAATCCAACCAACCTGAAAGAAGATAGTTTTTGTTATAACATGATCACAGTAAAGGGATACAAGAGAACCTTGGAATAATTCTGATAATCAATTCTGTAGAAAATTAAGAAAATCGTTATTTGTAATAGGACTTAACATCCAAATGGATTCGACGCGATTTCTTTCAAGATCAGATTTGGCTAATGAAGACATACCTCGTCATCAGGATATTACTAAATTTTTTTATGAGGACGAGATCAAGATCTGGTCAGTTTTGCAAGAACCACCAGAAGGGTGGTGATCTCTCGACGAGGTATCTCGCTAAACTGACCGATATTGGTGGCCGAAATATCTCATTCTTTAGGAAAAAAAGGACCAGATCTTTATCTCGTCCTCATCAGAAATTGAAAACATCCTGAAGACGAAATATCTCGTAATTGGTAAAATTAGTCAGATATTCATTGACGAGTACCTCATCCAAACCCACTTGCGAGGGTTAATTCAATGTTCCCTCCCACGTACAGCTTAAACGGCAGTTTCCTTTCCATCACGCGACAAACAATTCGTGTTTTTCATCCATTGACTGAACAATAAGGCTGCTTCTTTCAGACCCGGAAGTTTTGACAAGTCATTATCGAAAACAGTTTTCCTGAAAGGAAGGGCATTTTTCATTTTAATTCTCCGAATTGCGTGTAGATGTTTTGATATAATGCGTCATTCAAGTGAATTTTGAAGACCAGAGTCGTGCCCGAGGTAATTCGTTCAACAGTTGGATTCAGGCAATTATAAAAGCATTTGAATTGTACAGGTGGATCAACTGTCTGTCTATCCCAGGGATGCACTGACCGCTGCCCTCCGTTGATTTTGCTGGCGGCCCACCTCACATTGTGTTATTTTAATTTTAACCAAGTCCCACGATAGGTAGTTTACGTCGATCCGTTAATTAAAGTCAGGATGTTGCAGATCTATTTAGCCAGAAAGTGCACCCGAATCGATGCAGCTTGACATCGACATTGCAAAACGATGAGAACTTGAGAAATACATTCGATGAAGACAATTTTTTAAACTTCTATCGGTGTGTCGGATAAAAACAATTATAAATCGTTGCTAGGTAGTGCATTAAAACGCGCAAGGCTCTTTGGGTTAACGTTTTTCTGAGAACAAACTTTTCCAGTCATGAATATTAAGAAAACTAAAAATAGTAACCGCCAAAGTATAGTAAGTAAAAAATAGTAATAGTAAATTGATACTAAATTGTCATATCAGCCTTTGACATGAATATTTAGAATCAATTTTGCGCTTGGCTTCTACAAAAATCGAACCAGATATTAAAACAATTGTCAAATCAATGCATAATCAAATCATTATAAAAGCATTTGAATTGTACAGGTGGATCAACTGTCAATGTGTGCAAATCAAATCATTAATTCAATGCCAATCATTAATCATTCAATGCCATGCATCGAATTAAATTCTTTATTTACTTATTCTCTTTCTTTGTAACAATACATGATAATAAATAATATATGATAGATAACTCTCTTTCATGTATTTTTTGCGGCCCTCCCAAAAGTCACAGTGAATCTAGTATGTGGCCTTTGGTCTTAACAAGTCTGTGCATCCCTGGTCTACCAGGATAACTGCTCCAGACACAAAGTCTGCGATTGTCTGTTGCCATAGACACGAACCTTATCCCATCGGCACTGCTTGAAGAAATAATTTCCAGTTTGTCGCACTGGCCAATTGATGACAAATTAAAAATATATTTGTCAAGATTTTTACTTGTCGCTGAGATTGGTTGGTTTTGGGGGTTTTATGGCGCAAGGACCATATTTGGCCATGCTGCGCCAGACACAAGACATACAATATCAATAGGCACACACAATGAAAGTTTTACTTACACAGAAGAGAGAAATATACCCAGGGAGGAATGCACCTGAAAGGAATCGAACCTGCGCCGCCTACAACTCGAAGGTTGCTAGCGCAGTGGACATACCCACTGAGCCACGACGGCCCCTTGTCGCTGAGAAGATCGTAAAGTACCTCTTTGGCCACTAGCTTTCGCGTTAGACAAGATAAAATTATGCCATCCTAAGAGTCACCCCTACTCAAAATGAACGAGCCCTGTTTCTATAGCAACCATCCTGAACTTGGTTTTGGGAGCTGTTCTCGTTCCTTCAAACCTTGAGCCCGAGAACTGCGAGACGATCCAGAAAATATGACTTTATTTTGTAGCATAATGGGCATTCAGTCTTCTAAATTTAAAAACCCTTCCTTTGTGTATATGATAAAATCAAGCAGGGGCGCACCTACGGATGGGGCTTAAGCCCCTCTCAGATAATATAAAAATATCCTTGTTTAATTCAGCGATTGCTTCTTTAAAAATCGTGGAAAAGGTGTTCTGATATTTTCTACTTGCAGTTCAACTAATACTTATTCATTGCTCTGAGCCCATTTACAAAAGTGTTCCATTTCACATTTCCGGGATAAAATAATTTAAAATTATATTACCTTCAATACAGCTTCTATTCGTTTTGCAATAGTCACTTTAAAACTGGTGTTTCTCTGGTCTCTAGATCATCCACTCTAAAACAAGTCTCTAGTAACCTACTATAAAAAACCAATCTATATTTCAAAGAGAAATTTTTAAATTTTATGATCACCCCCTAAGCATATGATAACAATGTAACCTCCCAAGATAGATATCCTGGGTGCGCCCTTGAAATCACATCCAGGGCACCAATTTAGCAAGACGCGTAAAGACAGTGCAACTTTGTCTACCAACTAAAGTCTAAGAGTACTTTATGGTAGAGTTGGGTTACATTACTATATTTACTAGCATTGCAAATTAATTTTTGGAGTGGGGCTAACTTCACCATAAGTTGTACTGTACAAACGTGCAAAGGAAAAGAAGGCAAATTTCCATTGGTTCAAAATTGAACACATCGAATCCAAATTTTAACTTTTTTGAGGGAACGTCATCTAATCTGGTCTATATCTATTGAGGTCTGGACTACAGCTGAAGAATGAAGCTTTTTCGTTGCTGCTTTATCACTTACATGGGGCCGTGGTAACCCAGTTGGTAGAGTAGCGGATTAGCAACCGGAGAGTTGCGAGAACGAAACTAGATCCTACCAAAGACCGTTGTGTGCATGACAGGTGGTGCACGTTAAATCGTTGCACGTTGTGGCCTCATATATCCTCACGTTGGTGTGGAAGTTTGGAGAGTGGGGTGCCAACTCAGGTGTTTACTTAGTCATCTGACCGTGTTATCTTCGGATATTTCCCTTCTGGATTGATCCCAGACCGCCGCCAACAGCCCGGTGTGTTGCTCCAGTGCGACGTTAATTCAGCTACCTACTTACCTCATCCGCTTACATTATAACAATCCATAAACGTTTTTACCATCTTGGTTAACGAGTTATAATTAACTGTGGGGGTCTAGGGAATCCATACATCATGATAACTGGGAGAGGGACACAACACCATAACATCTGAAGAACTAAATGTATCTATTTACAATTAGCAATTACATCTGAACAAGACAACTTATCGTCGGCGAGTACGTCTTACAAGTGGCTAGTTAGTAACTACGCTCAACAGAGGGCGCTTGTGTGTGCTGCTTTGATTGGTCGAGAGGATAATATCCTACAACTTGGCCATCCTCCACGGAAGCGACTTCCCATGTGAAGAGCTGTCGCTCGAAATATGACATGACACTCAAGAAAAATGAACACAATAAAATCTAACATCAGAATTACATCTTAAATCAAACAGTAATTAAATATTAAAATAAACTTAAATACAATTTACAAAACAAATTAAGTAAGTAAACGCAATATTAATCATACGCACAAAATACAGAAAAATAAAACATTTAAAATGTATCACACTGAAAAAAATACGATTGAACATATGGTGAGGCATATGTAGAATATCTTGCTACAATCCTGAAAACACCAAAAACGTTATTAGCAGACTGATGATTCTGGAATAAAAGTAGGAAGGAATATAAACAGTTGAAAAGTACAGAAAAATTTTGAAGGTTGAGTCAAAAATACTGTAAATGAAAACAAAGCAAATAAAATGATTAAGACAAATTCAAAACAAGTCATAAGTTAAAATAATTAAACAAATCAGAAAGCTATATAGATACGAAACACATTAGGTTACTGTATTGCTCTAAAAGTGTTTTTATGAGACTTCAATAGAAATATATACAGTGGCTCCCAAAATTGTTCGTACACTAAAAATTTGTAGAAAAAGCGCTGTAGCCTGGAATTGAATTCGAATATAAAGTCCAATATTTTTTCATATCATCTCCATGTGATTCCGAATAAAACCTAACACTCTTTAAAAAAATAATTACTCATTTTCTTTTTATAAAAATGAAAATGCAAGGAGGCAGAGAAAGAACACGTCACAAAAGTGATCGTACACCGGAAACATTTTCGGATAAATTCATAATGAAATTATTGTTTATCGCTTTTTTTATTTTTGCATTATGGTGAAATTTAAAAAATCGTTTGGCTTCAATCTTTGCTTGCTTACTTCGTAATATTCTATTTATTATTTAAAAATGGCTCGTAGTCGTAAGGAAACAACGTGGTCAGAGATTTATAGTTAGAAAATTTGTCAAAAATCCACGTTTGAGTGTTGTAAAAATTTCTACAGAACTTACTGAAAATTTTTCTACTTCAATTTCATCTGAAACTGTTCGACGAGTGCTCAGATCAGCTGGATTAAATAGGCGTTCTGCCCGAAGAAAATTTTTTGTAAGTGCGAAAAATAGAAAGATTAGGCTTTCCTTCGCAAAATCAATGATAAATAAGCACGAAATATATTGGAATCATGTCTTATTTGCAGACGAAAGAAAAATTTAACATGTTTGGTTCCGATGGGCGTATAATTGTATAGAGAAGAAAAAATGAGGAACTCTTAATCCCCCCAAGAACTTCGTTGGAACAGTAAAGCATGGCGGTGGAGGTGTCCTTGTGCGGGGGTTCATGTCAGCATCAGGACTAGGTAATTTAGTATTTATTGATGGCATAATGAATCATGCTCTTTATTTAAATATTTTAAAAGACAATTTAAATTATCAGCCCAAAATTTGGGTATTGGAAAAAACTGTTTTTATCAAGATAACGATCCTAAGCACACGGCTCTTAACGTTCGCCTCTGGTGTGTCTATAATTGTCCACAAGTTCTGAAAACACCACCTCAGTCGCCGGATTTAAACCCATTTGGAGAGAACTGGAGGTTAGAGTACGAAGACACGACATCAAACCGAAAAGCGAACTAAAAATAGTAATGATTGAAGAATGGAGGAACATTGATGCAGAAATTACAAAAAACTAGTGAACTCTATTCCCACACGTTTAAAAGCTGTCGTGGATGCTATAGGATAACCTACTAAGTACGAATTTACCAAAATATTACAATATTTACTAATATGTAGAGATTTTTTTAAAGTATACGAAGCCTTTTGTGAGGTAACTTTTTTGTTACTTTTTGATTATTGATTTTTCAAAAAAAGGGTTTTACTATGTTTTTAAAATATTTTATGTAGTTTTGTTTAGAACAAGTTATAGATGTTATTTAAAAATTCCCATTCTAAAATATTAATTTTTATTAATGGATAGAGCAGTATTTCATTGAAATTCGTAAGAGTACGAACACTTTTGGGAGCCACTGTAGATTAACAATAAAAATATCTTCCTGCTAAATGATATGCAAAATAAAAGAATGAATATATGAAAAATGAGCTAGGATAATGCAAAATGTTGTAAGACAAAGAAATGTTCCGTCTGAAAAAGAGAAAAATGTTATTCACTGAAATAAAGTGAAGAATTAGAGTTATTAGTCCAGCTTCATAAATTCAGCTATTGTAGAAATGTTATTAGGTTCATCAAAGATCGAAAGTTTTTCCAAGTCGTAGGTATCATTTGGCTTGACTTTTTTAACACGGTAAGGTCCGATAAATTTGGAAAATAGCTTCATACTAGTGCATTCTTTTGATGGCAACTCGATCATCAATTTTATTTTCGAGGTTTCTTTCATCTTAAATTTAAATTCGATGTACGTCGGTTTTCACATTTTGGACTTAGCAAATTTGTGCTTTAGCCGTTTTTCTTGTCGGTTAAATTTGGTTTGAATGTGCTCTTAAAGAAGTTGCTGAATATTTTGATCAGATCTTGGCTTCACAGTTATACCCAAGTTTTCTAAAAAGGGTTTGCTCCTATAACGCGAAACTCGTTCTGAGAGGAGAAATGATCGTGACGTACTGGCGGGAAAGTCAGATCCTGGCGCCTAGACGTTTCCCACACAACTAAACCGGATTTCGCCTTGAATTATTAAATTAAACTCGCAGAAGACGAATCCGACCACACAAAACGACGATTTTTCTTTTATTCAATAGTTGATAATATGAAGTATTTACACAAGGAGCCTCATTAACGAAATGAATATCATTTTTGAGAAAAACGAGACTGAAAAATGTGAAAAACAGAAATCTCCAAGACCATTAACCACTCCCCCTGCTGTTTCATTGGCTTTGTAGATTGGACTCTGGGCCCCGTTTCTAGATATCTATCCTCAAGGGATTTGCTTAGTGAAAGGGGATTGTAGATCATTTAAATAGTGCAAATTGGGAAATTTTTTTCCCTTAAACATTTCCATTGCGGGGTTCACGTTTTTCATGGGTTGAAGGTGATTTTGACCGCTTGTTTGTAGAAGAAATAATGCTCAATTTCCAAACATTATGAGAAAAAACCCTACTGATTGTTTAAATTTAATCTTGTATCGATACTTTAATCCAACACTTTCGTACCTAATTCATCCTACAAAAAAAAATTATTTCAGATTTTTTTCTTCGAATTTTCAAAATAAACGAACCACATTTTGAAAATAATGAATATAAAAAATGCAAGCATACTTTAAAAAAATTAAATCATTCAAAATAACTTCATGATTGATTGTTTCTAATCTATAGTAGTCATTTAACAAGTTAAATCAGTCATTTTTCAATTAAAATTAATGTATTGAAAAAGAAATAACTTCATTACTTTGGGCCATTGTGGCTCAGTGGGTATGCCCACTGCGCTAGCAACCTTCGAGGTATAGGCGGCGCAGGTTCGATTCCTGTCAGGTGCCCTCAGATTCCTCCCTGGGTGTATTTCTCTCTTCTATGACAGTAAAGCTTTCATTATGGGTCTGTCTATTACTTGATATTGTATGTCGTGTCTGGCGCAGCATGGCCAAATATGGCCCTTGCGCCATAAAACCCCAAAACCAACCACTTCTTACTTACATTATTCCTTTCATCAATCAGTTCACACAAATATTTACTTTTGTAAATTTCCTGCACAAGGTACAGACAGATTTATCACAATTGATTAACTTTTCAGTTTTCTTTCCATTGCATTTATTATTTCGTGCTGCTTTAGTTTACGGGTAGAGGCATCACAAACATTAATAAGTGACGTTTTATAGTATAGGTTAACTAAACTTACCGGGAGTGGGGATTTGAAGAAAATGCACTGAATCTTTAAGCACTACTCAATGTGGAATAAACTCTAAAAAAATTAACTTATAGCTCAAGCTCTGGAAAAATTACACAATTCTTTGTGAGTTTGCATAGCCAATAAATAAACTAGTGTCGGCGTATGAAGGATCGCAGCTGCATCGGAATAATCCCTTATCCACGCACGTCTTCTAGGCCCTGGGTTCGAATCCCGGTCTGGGAAAGGATGTTCTTAACGGTTCGAAACAACAGTATTGAAAAACAGAATATAATTATTTCAAGCAAAATGGAGCCAGCTTTCAAATAAATTCTTCGATGGTAAAAAAAAAAGATAGTCCTAATGCCAATGTATTTTGGGTAATGTTTTTTTCACACTTTCTCACGATCCTTCGCGATAACTACGATACACCTTACTTTTCTCACATCTGACTGTCCACGCCAACGCGAGGACATTTGAGACCAAGACAGATTTAACGTGCACCATCCCCACGTACATACGGTCTTTGATTGGATCGAGTTTCGAACTCGCAACCTTCTGGTTGCTAATGCGCTGCTCTTCCAATCGGGCTACCGCAGCCCTTGGTGAGAAAATATATTTATAGACCGTTCAAATTACTTTGCGGTCAAACTGACCGCTTCCTTAATTCTGTTAATATGTAAAAAGTGCTAACTGTTGCTCCATGATAAAATTTCTTTTTGATTTGAAAATTAAGAATCATTGTAATATAGAAAATACTTTCCACATTAGGTGTTCTGTGAAAATTGATAAATCTTTTCATACTTAAAGCTAATTGTAGAATATTTCGCTCAGGTCTAAGGTACTCTTCCTGCAGTTTGGTTGCTCTAGATTTAGTTTTTCATAAAACTTTAGTTTGGTTCCCCGGTACTCAAGCACTTTTCGAACAATAATTTCCAATTTTGTATAATTGTGTCATATTTCACAAGGAATCTTTATATGATGAGCAAAGGTTAACTACCGAAGACCCTGATTTTTAAAAGAATAAATCATCTACTCAATCAATAGTTACAGATTGGTTATTTTTAAATAAAATATGATGCATTTAATTGAGTGTTAATCGCGTTCAATGAATTGAATACATACTCAAATATGTGTAAACATAAATAACATCTTTGCTACGCTAATTAAACGCAAGAACTTTCCCCGATCACTGCAAATCCCTTAAGGACAGATGTCTAATAAAACTGCGAAACGAAGCCCAGGGAGTCCAATCCACAAAGCCAATGAAACAGCAAGGGGAGTGGTAATGGATTTGGAAATTTCTGTTTTTCACGCTTTTCAGCGGTGGTTTTCTCAAAAATGGCATTCATTTCATCAATGAGGCTCCTTGTGTAAATGCTTCATATTATCAGTTATTGAATAAAAGAAAAATCGTCTTTTTGTGAGGTCGGATTCGTCTTCTGCGAGTTTAATAATTCAAGGCGAAATCCGATTCAATTGTATGGGAAATGTCTAGGCGCCAGGGTCTGACTTTCCCGCCAGTACGTCACAATACTACGTAAAACGCGTCATACTGCAACATGCTTTTCAGCCAGATGGCTCCCTCCTGTTATTATACCAAGAGTTCAAATGGCGTCGTGTTTATACTGCGCTGAAAAGTGGAGTTGATGATCTGTTAAACCTAAAGGCGTGTTCTCACGAATCAAGTTTGACAGATTATAGTTGATCAACAAAAGTTGAATGAAAGCTATAGTGAGAACCTTTGTTTCAATAGAGTTGATCAACATTTTAGTGGATCAAGAAAAGTTTGACCCATTCAAACTTTACCGTTCAAATGATGAGTCCTCCGCCATTTGCTTTCAAGTTGAAACTTGTCTTGAAACGTGTGAACTTCAGTTGACTGTCAAGTTAGCTTTCAACTGGTCACGCCAAGCGTGCATGTGTTATGTTTTCAGATATAAAATAGTTAAAGAAAAGGAGCCTCAAGTAGTCTGAAAGTGTGATGCTAAAATTTTTAGAACTGTATCATAAGCATGATTGTCCTAGGAACCACCGACTGGATAATATAAAAATAAAGATGGAAGAGAAAATGCTTGGGTTTCATTGTCAAAGGAAATTGCTGGTCTTACTATTACTGATCTGAAGAACAAAATTAAGACGATTGGAACGATGTTTAAAAAAGAACATTCATTGGTTTGCAAATGAAAAAAAGTGGAACGAGAACAGAGGAATTATACGTGCCAAAACTGTTTTGATACAAAAGAGCGGATCTATTTCTAAATGGTGTTACAAATACAATCTGAAGCTCTCAATCGATTTCTTCTTAAAATCCATTGCATCACCCAAAAACGATGTTTTTTACGATTTTTGCTCATGTTAAAAAAAATTGTTTTAGTTTTACTGTTACTATCTGTACAACTTCACGCACAACACCTTTCGACGCCATTTTAAAACTGAAACTGTTGATCAGTTTCTATTGAAACGTGTGAACAAAACTGATTCAAGTCATATTCAACTATGGTTGATCAACTATAATCGGTCAAACTTGATTCGTGAGAACGCGCCTTAAGGGACAAATTTATACTACGTATGAGGATCATCATGCGAAAGATTGGAAGTAATCGAAATAATCGTTCTTTCAATCTGTACGTTCGCTCGTAGAAGTCCGGTAGTCACATGATGCAGTTTAATATTATCTTCGGAGCAATATTTGTTGAACTTTTCAGAAGTGAATGCTGTACGACGGTCGGTGATGATTTGAGACTGATTACCAAAATAGATTTTTGGAGTTGTAACTTTGCTATAACTTCACTAGATGTTATAGATTTCGTCAGATAAAGTCATACAAACTTAGCGAAGGAGTTGGCGACTGCAAGAATATGTTTACAATTTTTATTTGAACTGGGAAGGACTCTGAGGTGATCTAAATGGTAAGTATGAATAGGAGTATCTTCCTTCTTCAAAGGGTGCAGGAGACCTTGTTTACCAGTGTACCTAATATGCATGAACACAAGTTTTAATATATTGTTCCACTTTCTGAGCAAGTTGAGGAATGAAAAAGTGAGATTTAATATGCTTTTCTGTTCGTTTCACAGTGAAATGTCATTTCTCATTGACATTCTTAATTATTTCTGTCTGCATAGAAGATGGAATTATAAGTAGATTTGCACCACTAACGAATTTATAAAGGATGTCATGCTGAACAACGTAGTCTTCATATAATTGGTTTTTAAGGACTTGTTTTATAACTTGGAGTTCAGAATCTTCGTCTTGTGCACGTGGTATTTCAGTAATGAGTGGATCAGGGAATGTTAAGGTGACCAATTGAAAACTTCTGTATGGTCATCTACTATAGTACGTTCAGAAAAAGGCAAACATCGGGGAGTTCAAAAAATAGGTTTTGAGTCTTTTAGAGTGAAGGACATCTCAACATTAGTAGATTTCATTTTATATATTTGGTTTATAACATCTAATTAAGTTATTAACTTCTGATCTAGCTTTTGAATTAACACAAGATGAAATTTTATATTGAGGTTGTTCATGGGGATAAATAGAAAACACAAACGGTGCTTCTTGTGAAGGGGTATACATCTGCAGAAAATTTATCGAAAATTACACCATCAGAACTAATCGTTACTTGAGATAACTTAATAATGTCACATCCGATTAGGGATGGGAAATACTGTTCTTTTAAGTGAACAGTTCTTTAGCCTCTGTTCTGCTCACTACTGTTCTTACATTCAACTTGAGACATACAGCCTTGTTCCTATAGCAACCGCCCTTCATGGCGGGAGTTTTCGTGGTAGACACACAGGGCCCAGATTCTGCTGACACTTCATCTTTTGTAAGTATGTACTTATTGTAGATAATACTGGAAAAGGCTTAGTACAAAAAATTATTGCTAGCGTCTTTGCGATCAAGGATTTTTTATTGGGGAAGATCTGGAAGGTTATTTTCTCTTGTATTGACAGGAGAAAACGAAAGATCTATATGCATATCGCATATTTTTGGATCTTTGAGTTGATAGAGTTGTTGCGTATTTCTACCTGAACAATCTACAGCATGAATTCTGAAATGTTTTAAAAAAAGAACCGAGAACAGGTTTTTGTGAAAAGTGGGAACAGGCTGTTCCCGTTCTTTTTGAAGAACAGGTGAAAAAGAACAGTTCGTTCTTTTCCCCCATCCTTACATCCGATGATAACAGAAAAAAGCCATTGACTTGTTTGGTACAACACGAATTATAGTGGGAAAATTATGCTTATCTATTTCAATAGTTGTTTGAAATGAACCCATTGCTGAAATACGGGAAAACCCGAATCCGGTCAAACACCATCAATAGTTGAAAGTTTTGGTGAACCTAACTTCTGCCAATCACTTTTCATCATTCATGTGACTTGTGAACCTGTGTCAACAAGTTCTTGGAAGTTTTGATGTAAAATCGTAATTCTTGCACATACCTTGAAGAGAATCTACTTCGCTAACATTGTTGATATTAGATTCAGAAGATTTAGATTTGGAATTTTTGGGACATTCTTTGCTTTTATGACCAAAACCATTGCAGGCAAAACAACGCGGACCACAGTATATTTAAGTTGACAGTCCTTACTTAAATGATTGACTCCGCCACAGGAATAACATCATCGAATATTTTGTTTTTGTACCGGATCACTTTTATTATGATTATTTTCCAACATTTCAGTAAGTTCGTTCCTTGTTGATCGTCGAAAGTCATATGAATTGTTATTGAACTTCTGGGAGATTATATCGATGAATTGTCACGATAACTAAACTTCTCAAAAATTTTAATGTTTCCGCGTAACTCATGTAAAGTTTTAGAACTATACAGAACAGTTTTATTCCCTTTATAATGTGGAATTCCGTTGATGATATAATCACAAACGGATGATTTATCATATTATGCCTTTAGAAGCAATTTCTCTCATAGCAATTATATATTCTAATAGTTTCATTTTTTCGCAAGTTATGCTTAGTTAATTGCCCCCTATGAATATCTGCACTAGTTACTCTATATCTTAAATTTCATGAGGTAGTTTATCTTTTAAACTGTCAAATGTTCGAAGGTGTTTTATTGTCTGTATTAATTTTAGTACTGGGCCTTTCAAGAATTTTTTTGTTAATGCGATGGTCTGTAGATAATTTAAATTATATAATTCAGCAGCATCTATAATATTATCAAGAAAATGGTTTACTGGAACTGAGCCAATGCCCGAAAAGTGTTGAATTCCATTAGCAATCTGCAAATAAATAAGGAATTGGCCCATAAAAATTATTCATTTCAGAACTAGTGTCGACCTTGACAGCTCAAAACAGGTGAAATCGGCCGAGCACTTTCGTTTTGCAAATTCTGATTTTCTGTAACGGCGATTGAAGTGGAATGTTCATTACTCAGTTCTGCTGCTGTGCCCGGGTTATGACGCATCTTGCACTTTCAGAAAGTGGGAAAATTCGGAGCCATAAGTGTCGCCGTTCGAGGAAATATCGCTTTCGGTTTGACATTGCTTTAATTCCTCGAAACCAGGAAGAAGACATGCCTCTATTAATTTAATTACATCATGTGTTGGTAAATTATGATCACAGTCAATTTGTAAAATTGAATCACACCATCAGAATTAATTCAGTCGCTTTCAGTTCTAGAAGTTTTTGTTCCTAGGCAGCATCTCGCTTAAAATCCGTTGGGAATCCAGTCAACTCTCTTAGAATATTTCGATTTTTGCTACACTTGTCAGAGACAAACACCAGTAAATTAATTATTGTTTTGTTGAGGCTTTTGTTAGATAAATGAGGAACGGTCTCTTAATTTTGGTTTCATAAGGACCGTTCCGTTTCATAAGGACAAACTTCAGCGTAATGGAATCCAAAATGAAATAGAAAATAAACTGAAAAATGTACTCACGAACGCTGAGACGACATGGTAATACAAAATTCACATCTGAATAAACAAACACCAGTAAAACAGTCCAAACACGAAGTATTCATTGAAACAGTATAGCTCGCCTAAGGTTCTAGGGAAAAAATTACGGGCCTGATCGAGCCCCCAATTGTGGGAGTCTTTTTTTTCATAGTAACTGGGATAGGGACACAGCACCATAACATCTGAAGGACTATATATGTATATTTATTTACAAATAGAAATTGTATCTGAACAAGACAACTTATCGTCTGGAAGTACGTTCGACAACTAAATAGTTAGTAACTAAACTCAAAAGAGGGCGCTTGAGTGTGCCACCTTGATTGGTCGAGAGGATAATATCCTGAATTGACGTCATAATTGAGTGTAATCATTGAGAATAAGAAGTTTGCATGAAATTTTATTTGAATTAGTGATGGGCAGAATAGAGTACTTTTGCGAATCGAGTACTTGGTATTCGAATTATTTCAAGTATCTAGGAAGTATTCAAATACGTATACAAAAACGATTAAACGATAGTAAGAGTCAATATTTTGGAGTTCGAATACCATAAGGTGTGTACTTTGGTATCCGAGTACTTTTGTAACTGAATACCTGTATCCGAGTACTTTTGTATTCAAATACCTTGGTGAGTACTTTTGAATCCGAATACTCTTGTATCAAAATACTTTGGTATCCGAGTTCTTTGGTAACCGAATACTTAGAAAAAGAATCGAGTACAACGAATACTTTTAAGTATCGTTGAAGTATCACGAGTACTTTTTTATTCGAACACTCCCATCACTAATATGAATATGACTTTTTTATGCAAATTTTGTGTTAAAAGATGAAATTTCCTATCGAATGGAATGTTTAAATATGCTATACTATTAAAGAAGCACGAAGAGGGGAATCAATTTTTTCCGAAAATTGTACTTCGATATCAGACGGAGAGTTCTAGTATTTTAAATTTCAAATTCAAAATATTTTTCATAAAAGTTTGGAACAACGAATCCTTTTCTGAGATCGAATGGAATGTAATCGACTCCTCCAAAATCGATCTATTGAATGTATTCGGATCACACTGAAAAATGTCGGCAGGATATTTCGAGTTATGAACGCTTCTGTAATTTATGGAATATAGACGACTTGAAAAAACACGTTTTCATGAGGAACTAAAATAAAAAAAATAAGTCAGCCCTTCTCGAAATGTTCTATTGTTTCAAACCGAACTAATCTTTCACTGCCAGCTCTAACGCAGATTTGAAATGTTGCCAGTATTGTTCTTTGAGCTGTATCAGTGCTTCCTAGAGTATAAATCTTTTCTGGATACCTGAGGTAGTATATATCGAAATAAATATTTGAACTTTTAACCTTTTGCTGTTCATAAATGTAACTGGAGATTGCTATTCATCCAATCAGACGGAGTGTTCTGGTATTTTAGAGTTTTAAATTTCAAATTCAAAATATTTTTCATAAACTAGTACCTATTCCTGGGGCAGTGGTAGCTCAGTTGGTAAATTCCTGGGGCAGTGGTAGCTCAGCAATGGATTTACAACCGCAGAGTTGAGAATTCGAAACTCTGTCCAATCAAAGACCGTCGGGTACATGGGGTTCATAAATGTAACTCTACGGCGGACATGTTCATAAATGTAACTGTAACACGTTCTCGTCATCTGACCGTGGTTCAAAATTACGAGGCGTTGTCCATGGACTTTCCCTACTGATCGTCGTCAAAAACCCGTTGTGTTGTCTCAGTGCGACGTCAATTAACTACCTACCTGTACCTATTCCATAACGAACTACAGTAGCGCAAAGTAGAAAATCTTTTTGAAGTAAATACGTCGAAAAGGCCGGAACTGTAGTGAGTGGCATGCATGAAACGTCAAACGTTACAAATGTTTTGTCTTCTGATTTCAGAACTGGAAGACACATCCAGAAGATGAATATAGCGACGTGTGGGCAAAGGATGTCCGTATCTGACATGACCGGATCGTGTGCGCAGAGAGCAGGGAGAGGTACTTCAATATGTCGAAATTCTACGGTGCTGGGCGAGCTCTGAGCCAATGCAACTTCTGATTGCTTGGAGTGAGTACTGCGTAAGTCGTGTCATTTGAAAGCTACGCTGCAATCGCCTTTAATCAATAAAATTATCCTTCGATATTAACATCAAACTGCACTCTAATCGTTCAAACTTCCCATGTCTTCATTCATTCCACAATCCAACATCAGGCCCGAGTATTCACGTCAAAACTACGATTTATGTTCTCGCCACAACCTACCAATATTTTTTAGGATGGGGAGGGCCCGGTCTTCAGTAACACGGCTGCCACAGACCAATGTGAAATAGTAGCTTTAATAACATAAAATTTTCAAAACACTACCAGAGTGAGTCTTATCTTAAAGCATATTTTAGGAACAGTTTTAGTTGCCCCATACATTTTACGCGAGGTTCTCCTGGAATTTATCATTTTGTTTCTAAGCAACTTTTATGAATAAATTTTTATAAGGGCAAATATTCGGAGGAGAATAATATTCGCGAATATGACGGAAAGCTCAGAACGCCTAAATAACATCTGTCAATGACAAATCAGTAAGGAACCATAAGGAAAAATTTTCCACTGAAATTGGAGATCACGGCAGTCTTATGTTGTTATTTATGTCTTTCGTATCCTAACTTTTATGTTATAATACTGCTATGAATGTAAATACACACGTAACTATAACATACGGAATAGAGCTGGGTTCACAAATACTGTTTTTAATTCAAATATTTAAGCTGAGTAACTGCATTAAACCTTTGATATGGTTATTGCTAGTTATGTATGAGTGGAAATTTCTGAAGCAATCCTAAGTATATATATTCAGTTTTTCGAATATGCTAGTTGATACTTATCATGAAAATGCCATTTTGTGCCCTGAGGTCTAATTATCGATCTAACCCCATGTGAATAAATGCGAAACGTGATGTTTTAATTATAAATCGTATAAAACTGATTTTTTGCTAATTTTAAGATTTTCTTTTGAAAAACATAATTCCCCATATTTTGAAACAATGGTATAATTTTCAACATCGTTAATAACAAAGCAATTCGTAACAAAGATGACAATTATTGCACAAAAATGAAGTTTTCAAACAATGCTGTTAACAATGAATTCGTATTGTTAAAGAGCTCAGCAACAGTGATTTTGGTCAGATAGAATTTGGAAATTGAGCGAATAGCATCCCGTGTAACTTTCTCCGAGGAAAGAGAATACGCAATCGTAAATTTCGATAGTTTGAAGCTGATTTTATGCTCTGATAGCTCATTATATCAGAATCAATGGATACAGAACTAGTGGCGATCGCATACCTCTTCATTGGATATTTGTATTTATTTGACATTATAACGAGATTAATTTAAAATTAAATGCAAATTTATGCACATTTTCGATTACATCTTTATCATAGTTTTAAATCTCTAATCTCTATCAGTTTTTAACATGTATTTCCTACAATTTCTTCACGCGTTTATAATTACTCTGATTTACTTATTTTTTAGCATGTTATTAAGCGTACCGTTATATTTTTATATTATATCTATTCTATAAATTTTATATCGATGCAACGAATTTTATTCATTCGTATAAAATATTTTTTTATTAATGTGATATATGCATGGAATATTCTTTATACAAATAATTATATTTAATGCGATTATTACTCATTTAAATATAGAAAGTTCATATTCTGAAAGTACTAAATTGAAAAAGTACTGATACAGAAATTTTCGAAACTTCCAATAATTTTCCATCAATAAATACAAATGTATCCATTAAAAACTGCAAAAATTGCTTTTTTTCAAGGTCATGGAAGTAATGTTGTAATTCACAGTACTACAGGACTTATTTTGAAATATTTAACAGTGGGTAAAAAAGTTTCCGTACGGAGATGAAAACGGCTACAAATTATTATAATTTCTAAAGAAATCTCACCAAAGATTAAGAAACTGCACAAGAAACTTATTTCATATTAGAGGATGTGTTGGCAACAAAAATTACTTAATTTTCACAAATAAAAAGTAATTAATTAAAACTTTGAGAAAAATATACAAAATGAAAGACAAAAAAGGTTTCCGTACGCACTATGCAAATTGATTAGAACATACAGTCTAGTTGTCCCGTATTCAATTATTATAACTATCGAATGAAAAAGAACTCAGTATAGTGTAAGTAATCATTTCAAACGATTTTTATACCAGTGGATTACCTAAAATGAAAATTCCGAAAGTTATTCCAGTGTTTGTGATAAAGTTGAGAAATGAGGGTTTATCAATGAGGAAAATATTGGCGAAATAGCAAACAATTCTAAATCTACGGTAAAAATTAGTGAACGATATAATGAGGAAGAAATTGGAAAATAGGAACCGATCCGGAAGACCTCAGAAATTTAGCAATATACACGAGGAATATACTGCGAAAGGTTCGAGATAATTCATGAATTAGTAAACCACAACTTGCATCCTTGTTGAAAACTGATTACCATCTTGAAATATAACCTGAGACTGTGAGAAAAGCAATAAAAAAAGATGACTACACTGGGCATGTTGCATGTAAGAAGCCATTCATTAGCAAACGTAACAGAAGAAAGCATCTTGAGTTTGCAAAACAGCTTGTAAGTGAGCCCTTAACTTTCTGGAATTCTGTACTTCTCAGGGATGAATCAAAATTTTGTCTCTATAGTTCAGATGGACGTGTTATGGCATGGAGAAAACCAAAACATCAAATGCAAACAAAAACATGTAGAACTGTAAAACAAAAGAAAATGTAAAGTTATGGGGTTGCATGAGTTCTTCTGGTGCGGTCAATTGATGTTTTGTTGAAGGTAACATGGATAGATATGCGTACCTAGACATTTTGAAAGAAAATGTCCTTGCTAGTGCTACGAAACTGTCTCTTGGAAGACCATTTATCTTCCAAAAGGACAACGATTCAAAACACACTATAACATTCTGTAAAGAATGATGCCTTTACCATGTGCCGCAGCAACCAGTCTCCTGATTTAAACCCCATGGAACACTGACGGGAACGTGAACTAAAAAATTATAATACCACCAGCAAAGATAACCTGAAAAATGCCATTATGGACGTCTGGAACAAAATTACTTCAGAAACAACAAAAACTCTTGTGGGAGTCATGCCTAAACTTCTGAGAGAGGTCATTAAAGCCAAAAGCAAGTTCAACTGACCATTAAATGATGAAACTTGGTGAGGGAAATAACATTTAATAAAAGCTTTTTCACCGCACGGAGACTTTTTTTGCTTTATATTTGGCACAGCTTTGTGTTATTGGGAATCATGCGTTAAATTATACTAATATTTTTTGTTTAAATACAATAGAAACTTTCTATGCAATTATGCTAATCTGTTTTCCCATTTTTATTTCTTCAATATTTATATTCTGCAAATAATAAAGCTATTTATTTCAAATAGTAAGTGCGTACGGAAACTTTTTTTACTCACTGTATGCAAATTTTGTAATTTTTAATTGATTTACTTGTTACTCTAGCATTTTTTGTAGAACTGATGTCTTTTATCGTCACTCCTGAAAGTTCAATGATTCATGATAATTATATTTAAGTTAATTTAAAATAGGGACATGGAAAAGAGGATCATGTAAAATGTAAAAGCGGATATTCACATGATCCATTGTCCTATTGCATTAACATCAGAAAAGGTGATCCGGCCTTTTCTCCATAAAAGCCAAACAACTCATTCTAAAAGAGAACGAAGAGACAACGAGACTTAGGCTACCCACTGAGCCCAGCAGATAAGTGTGTTTTTCGTTTAATTAAAAAATGTACTTCATAAATTCAATTTGAGTTTAGAGACTAATTTTTCTAGCTGATTTAAATAAAAAATCTCAAGTCTGCGATAGTTACATCTTACAGACTTTTCGTTATTACTCTAACTTCTAAATTTCTGTAATCTAATTCAAATTGTGCGCTATATAGAGGCTTCGGACATTTTTTGAATGATTTTGATGAGTTGTAAAAAAATTGTGTGCTGTGAAAGAATTTTATTTTCGCGGCAGTTAAATAGTTAAAGTATAACTTATCGTCTGCTAACTCAGAGTTTTGTTTACTTTCAAAATGGCGCTTTTAAATAAGCATTGATGGAAGGCTAAAATGGATGGAAAGCTGTTTCCGCTCTTTCCGAAGAGAATTATGCTTATTCAATTATTCAAAAACGCTGTAAAAGTCATGGATTTTCGATATCTAAAGGTACGAGAAGTTCCAAATGAACACTTTAATGACTTTGCAATAGTCCTTTGACTTGGCGGGTTCTCTTTTAAAATTAAAGATCTTACCTTACAAATATTGTCAGAAATTATTTTCTTTTTCGGATTCGTATTTTGAAGTATTTTTCCACTTTTACGTTTTTCCCTTTCTCATTAATAATGTTACTTATCGTAACTTTAGATATCGAAAACCCATGACTTTTACAGCGTCTTTGAATAATTGAATAAGCGCAGAAACATAGCCTTTCATCCATTGCCTATTTAAAAGCGCCATTTTGAAAGTAAACAAAACTCTGAGTTAGCAGACGATAAGTTATACTTTAACTATTTAACTGCTGTGAAAATAAAATTATTTCGTTGGATATATTTTTTACAACTCATCAAAATCGTTCAAAAAATGTCCGAACGTCCTCTGTAGAGTTAACTACGATTGATAGCAATGAGAATATTATTACTTCGGATATTTGCGTTTTGCTTTTATATTTCACGAAACTTTTTCTAATCCATGATGACCATTTATAAAACGCGTTTTTCTTCAGAAAAACTTGGTAAAACATTCTTCTATAGTTGAATCATTCTATTGATCGATGATTTTTATGTCAAGTTCAGTAACAAAAACAGTAGAAAAAGGTATTTTTATTTCCATTGGCAGGCTGAAAACAAAATATATTTATTACTCGCACGCACAAACAATGCCTAAAATCGATGAAAAAAAAAGCAACACTAGAAAGAGAAATATTTAACTGCCCATTCGTCTTCCAGCCTCATAGTATTTGCTATAGAGGTCCAACAAGAGAGCGCAGTACAAATTTGAAGGTGGAAGATGTCCATTTTTTGAGATTTAGTGCAAAATGAGCAGCAGGCACTCTGCAGAATTGTTAGGCTGTGGGATTTTTAGATAAACAATCATGACTAGTCACTCAAAAATTGGGTTATTTAAACATTGATTTATTTTTGTTTTCAAAACGAAGTGTCTCGAATGTAATACCTTTCTCATCTTCAAATATACTTGGTGTAGATGGGAGAAGCGTTTCTTAATATCATTGATTTAGGTAATATTGAATCAACACTTGACTAGTAGTTTTGGGGCCTCCGAAAAGTGGATTCGACCCGTTCGAAAGATTTCTTTCACAATCTTTACGATGTGTCTCGAATGTGAAGTCGTTTTCGCTTTTCCTGCACGTGGTGTGGGTCGGAGAAGTTTTTTTTATTCTCGTTCTTATAAGTGATATTGAACGAACTCGTTGCTGCAAGTGGAGAAACGAGAACAACGCTGAGGAAGTCTGCCAACCATGAGACCTCGATTCCACCCTCCTCTGCATTCTTGGGTCGCGAGAAGTAGTTTGGGGGTCCCCGAAAGGTGAACTCGACCCGTTCGAGAGATTTCTTTCACATTCTTTATGATGTGAATTAGTTTTCGCCTTTCCTGCACGTGGTGTGGGTCGGAAAAGCTTTTTTTACTCTCGTTCTTATAGGTGATATTAAATGAACACGTGGTTGCAAGTGGAGAAGCGGGAACAACGCTGAGGAAGTCTGCTAACCAAGAGAGACTAGATTCCACCCTCATCCGCAACCTTGGGTCGCGAGAAGTAGTTTTGGGGTCTCCGAAAGGTGAAGTCGACCCATTCGAGAGATTTCTTTCACATTCTTTACGATGTGTCTCGAATGTGAAGTCGTTTTCGCCTTTTCCTGCACGTGGTGTGGGTCGGAGAAGCTTTTTTTATCCTCGCTCTTATAGGAATGAACTCGTGGATGTAAGTGGAGAAACGGGAACAACGCTGAAGAAGTCTTCCAATCCTGAGAGCCTCGGTACCACCCTCCACTGCATCCTTGGGTAACGAGAAGTAGTTTGGGGTCTCCGAAAACAGAGACGTAACTAGGGGCAGACCGGGCATCTGCCCCGGGCGCCGGATCGGGGGTGCGCTAAATTGGCCGAGTATTTTTTACTATAGATATTTACGTATGATAAAAGATGAAGAGGAAAACTTACTAATAGACTACAGAATCCTAAAACTATAAAAGGAGCTAAATGCATAATGTCTGAATAAATAGCAGGAAAGCTTAACTTTGATCCTCTTTTTAAAGTACGGAGGAGGAAGAAGCGGATGTTTGACGAGAAGGAAGAAGTTGAAAGCTATGAATACTAAGAAGAAAAAAGTTCAGATTATTTTTTATACAAATAATAGATCCGATTCTGAATGAACTGAGGCAAAGGTTTCAAGTTATTCAAAACATGAATAGTTTATTTGGTTTCCTCAATGGAGCTCGGTTTGAAACAATGAATGGAGTAGAATTGAAGAACCAGGCACTTGAGTTAGCTACCGCATATAAAGAAGACTTAGACAATGACTAGCTGGCGATAGAAGTGAAGAGTTTTAAGTATCATGCCTTGGATTTAAGCCCTAATATGAAAACGGCTACACTATCAGGTCTTCTGAGGTTAATATACAAGAACGGACTTGAAGACGCGGGTAAAGATATAGTATTTCTTTTTTGAATATTGGGATAAAAAAGGGTCTTGATAATATGTGGGAGTTGTGATTTTTACATTCCCCTCCTTTTTACTTTTAATTTACCATTATATGTGCAAAACCGGCAACAATCATAAATCTCTTAGAGAAAGTTCTCACTTTAAAGTTACCAAGTTGTACCACGTTTTAAGCTTTTTCTCCGCTTTTATGATAATAAATTGTTCTTTTATTATATCTTTTTTCTCCGCTTTTATGATAATAAATTGTTCTTTTTATTGCAATCTTTTAAATACACCCACGCCTCGTCTATTGTCACAATATGTTTCCATCTTTCTCCAGCTAAATGCTTCTCATACAGAATTCTGCTTTCTGCAATATGTCGTGGAGATAGACGATGAACATTGTATTTTTTGGCCTTTTTAAGATTCAAATCACTGTTAATTATTTTATTTACAGTTGAAACTGAACTTTTAATAACTTTGTAATAGTCCTTTGACTTGGCGGATTCTCTTTTAAAATTAAAGATCTTACCTTACAAATATTCTCAGAAATTCTTTTATTTTTTGGATACGCATTTGGAAGTATTTTTCCACTTTTACGCGTTTATTCCTTTCTCTAATAATATTACTTATCGTACCTTTAGATATAGAAAAAATATGATTTTTACAGCGTTTTTGAATAATTGAATAAGCATAATTCTCTGCGGAAAGAGCGGAAACATAGCCTTCCATCCATTGCTTATTTAAAAGCGCCATTTTGAAAGTAAACAAAACTCTGAGTTAGCAGACGATAAGTTATACGTTAACTATTTAACTGCTGCGAAAATAAAATTATTTCGTAGCATACAATTTTTTTTACATCTCATCAAAATCATTCAAAAAATGTCTGAACAACCTCTGTATTTATCATAATTAAATATCCTATTCTAAAGCAACAGTCTGTTGATTTTGATGCAGCCCACACATATACCGATATCATTTTATAAAACCTTTCCATTTCATTTCCAGCGATTATGAGTATGAAAGAATATACCAAACATGCTACTCTTAGATTATTTGTCAATGAAATATCTTAGTATTAATTAGGTATTTTATCTTGTACTAAAAATGAAATTGCTGCAAATTAATCTATTTACCTTTAAAATCAAGTATTTACCATCTTTAATAAAAAAATTTGGACTAGTGGAATTAATGTGTGGTGGTGATATCAGGTGTTGTCGGGGAGGGTTTTGGTTTGGTTGGTCGGTGGGGGTGGGGATGCCAAGGCGAGTTCTTGCCCCGGGTGGAAATTAGCCTAGTTACATCTCTGTCCGAACTCGACCCGTTCGAGAGATTTCTATCACATTCTTTACGATGTGTCTCGAATGTGAAGTCGTTTTCGCCTTTTCCTGCACGTCGTGTAGGTCGGAGAAGCTTTTTTTACTCGTTCTTATAGGTGACATTGAATGAACTCGTGGCAGCAAGTGGAGAAGCGGCAACAACGCTGAGGAAGTCTGCCAACCACGAGAGCGTAGATTCCACCCTCCTCCACATACTTGGTTCGCGAGAAGTAGTTTGGGAGTCTCCGAATGGTGAAGTCGATTCTTTCGAGAGATTTCTTACACATTCTTTACGATGTGTATCGAATTTGAAGTCGTTTTCGTCTTTTCCTGCACGTGGTGTAGTCGGAGAAGCTTTTTTTTATTCTCGTTCATATAGATGATATTGAATGAACTCGTGGCTGTAAATGGAGAAGCGGGAACAACGCTGAGAAAGTCTGTAAACCATGAGAGCCTAGATTCCACCCTCCACCGCATCCTAGTGTCGCGAAGAGTAGGTTTGGGGATCTCCGGAAGGTGAACTCGTCCCGCGTTCGAGAGATTTGTCTCGAATGTGAAGTCGTTCTCGCCTTTTCCTGCATCTGGTGTGGGTCGGACAATTTTTTTATTCCAGTTCTTATATTTCTTCTATAGGTCTTCTCGGATAAAAAGCTGGATAAAAGGGACAACCAGATAGCCCTGATTATTAAATCTAACAACCAGAATTTGGACCATTCCCTAAAAGGCAAGATTAAGGAGACTCTGTGAGAAAACTTCCAAAATATCCAATTAAAGGGCTTATTCGCTGGAAAAAAATAATTGATCATTAAAACAGCCACAAAATGGGACTGCTACATACTGAAAACTAGGCTGGAAGCAGACAGCACACTACCAGAAGACAACTAGGATACCCATCCCGAGAAGGAAACCGATCATCGTTCACGGTATCCCAAGGGACTCGAATCCTGATCGTTTCATCCAAGCCTTGTGTGAAAAATTAGACCTCCCTATCCCGAAGGAAGTGTAAATAAGAATTTTCACAGACAAAAAAGAGACCACGCACGCAATGGGCTACTTCGACGCAAGAACATTGAACTAGCTCCTGGCAGTGAAAACATTGTATTCGCATTTGAGCACTGCTCGTTTCGAATTTACAACAGCATCGTAAGGTGTTTTAACTACCAGGGCTTCGGCCATACGGCACACTCGTGCAAGGAAGAAGCCTTGTGCGGGAATTGTGCTGAGGAACACCCCACACGGGAGTGCACCAACAAACCAAGACCTGTGCCAATTGTAAAATAAACAACCAGATATACGAAACTGAGTTCCTACCGACCACACAGCATGTGATAAAGGGTGCCCTAGCCCCAGAAAAGAAAACAACGCAAGGATGAAGCTGCCAGACCAGCCCAGCAACATAAAATCGAACCCATCCCAGCCCACTAGTCGAAAGTCCTCATAAATTGACTCTATTAAGACAATATGAAATTCATCAAACAAAATTTAGATCACTGCAAGGCAACGGCAGTCCTTCTCTCTAAGATTTTAGAAGATGAAGACATAGACGTGGCCCTCCTACAAGATCCTTATACATTCAACAAAACATTACGACTTTCCAGTTCACTGGCAGAAAATTTTGTCAGAAACTGGCCAACTATCATAGCAAACAATAATGAGACGATAACTATTAGCGCCAAAATTTGGCTAATCGAGTAAGTCTTAATCTCATCAACTTATGCCTCTCCAATCCAGTCAATAGAGAACAATCTGAATGATTTAACAAGCATCCTGCGTAGCAACAGTAGCAATTTAATTATAGGCGGGGGTTTTAACGCCCACAGCCGGATATGGGGTTATCAGGACGAGGACGAGAGGGGTAGACAATTCCTCGACTTCATCGCTAGTAACGGACTCACTTTGTGCAACACCCCAGGCGCAGCGCCAACCTTCAGGAGGGGTGACACCAAGGACTGGCCGGACATTACTCTTACTGCCGGCGATATAGGCAGCCACTTTTCGAACTGGTCGATCAAAGATCTAGGGGTGGAGAGCGATCACCTCTCGATCGTTTTCGATCTGGAGACCTTTATACCCATCCCCATTCGCAATAAATTCAAAACAATATATGGCAACCACGCCAAATTTAAGAATTTAGTGAAACAAAAAGCAGCTAATCTTGACTTCTCCGGTATAATATCCCAGCAGGACCTGGAAAGAAAGACGGAGCACATTATCACAATCATAAAGGAAGCAATGGCCGAAACTGTTAAAAGAAAAAATAAACTGAGACAATCTATAAAATTCCATGGTGGACTCCTGCGCTAAATACACTACACAAAGGAAATTGGTGAGAGCACTAAGACGATTCCAAGCTGAATGTGATGAAAACATAAGAGAAAATAGAAAAGTAAAATATCGAAGAGAGAGAGAGAGAGCCATTATGAAGAAAATGACCAACCAGGCTAAAACTCAAGCTTGGAAAATGTTTTGCACTAACACTAATTTTACATACTGAGCACCTTTCAAGATAGCAACGAACAAATTGATTAAACCTTCCATAATTCACTCAACACCCCGCGACACACCTTTCACCACGGAAATTAATCTTAGTAATCTGCTTAAGAACATCTTTAAACCGGACCTCCCAGAGGAAGACACACAGGAACAACGTATAACTAGAACTCAACATCATATAAACCCGAACAATTCAGCAACACCTCCATTCACTAAACACCAGTTTGAACACCTTATGAAGACAGCACCAAATAAAAAGGGACCTGGGCCAGACGGCATAGATGGAACTATTAGACTGCCCCATGAAACTATTCCCAATAAGCTACTAGACCTTATGAATGCGTGCCAAAAGCTGGGTCATTTTCCAACCTCCTTCAAAAGGGGAGGTAACACTCTTCCCGAAGGAAGGCGAAGACCCAGCCAGAACCGACTCATACAGACCAATAAACTTACTGCCTATGCTGGGGAAAATTTTGGAGAGGCTGGTGTTGCTAAGGCTGCAAAAATTCTCCCATGACAATAAAATTCTGGAGCTTACCCAATTCGGCTTTTGCTCCGGATTATTCGCCAAACACGCCTTCAATGATCTTACTAATAACATCAGAAATAACAGAAGGAACGGCCTCCACACTTGCATCATTTCCCCGGACATCCGAGTAGCCTTTGACTCCCTGTGGTGGCCATCTCTAATGAGAAATCTGCATTGCAAGGGATTCCCCCAATCTCGTCAAACTTGTTCAAAGCTTTCTGAAGAACAGAGTCGTAGAGTTACATCAAGGGTCGATAGTGACAACCCACACCATCTAGAAGGGTTGCCCACAAGGGTCGGGCCTCGGTCTATTCCTGTGGCTGGTTGTAGCCAATTCGCTACTGGAAATGGACTGGGGACCGCACTGCAAGGCCCAGGCCTTTGCTGACGACATCACCCTGACGGTGGTGGGACCTCGAGACGAGAGCTAAAGAATGCAGCCACTGAAGCTCTGGACAGGGTTATTAACTGGTATACAAGTGAGAAACTATCATTTTCAACTCACAAAACCAAGGCACTTGTCATAAGCAAGGGCAGGAGATTAGCAAGGAAACCCCTGATCCAGAACGGAAATTGGAAAATATCAATGGTCAGAAACATGAAGCTGCTGGGGATCACACTTGATGAAAGCCTGTCCTCCATTCCACATCTTGCAGAGCTCAGGACGAAGGCCATTGTCACGAACAACAGAATGTCGTCCATGCTGGGCAGAGATTGGGGGTCAAACCCAGGTACCTCAAGATCTGGTATCAGGTGGTGGCAGTGCGGCAGATATGTTACGAGGCTAGTATCTGGGCCGCAAATTTAACAAGCAGAGTTATACGGAAAACGGAGACGATCCAGAGGTACTTCGCTCTTCTAATCTGCAGAGCCTACAGGACTGTACCAACCAGTGGCCTGCTAGTGCTCTGTGGCATGAAACCATTGCATCTGGTGGCCCACAGAGAGGGAGCCATCACGAGGCTTCTTCGATTTCGTGAGAACATTAACTTCCTCGGGACAACCTTCTAGAAGGCGGATTACGAGAGCGAGGTACAAATCTGGGAGGAAAATACCTGGCGACTACTCCCAGATAAGAGCGAAAACTGCCACCCTTGCCGAACTAGAGGTATTCACCGACGGATCAAAAACAGAGGATGAAGTGGGAGCGGCATTTGTTGTCTATGTAAGAGCTTAGAAGTACACACCTGGGCTGCTACACTCCCTCCCTCAAATTCGGTCTTTCAGGCTGAAAAAATTTCTTTACTCTTCGCTATAGACTGGGCCGCCCTTCAGCACCACAAGATCTGCCAAATTTCCACAGATAGCCTCTCAACCATTAAGACAATCCAACGGTTTCAGAATAAAGACAGAATTTTGCACAACATCAGGAATTAAATTAAACATAATACAGATCGAATAACAATTAAATGGGTAAAGGCCCACATAGGCATCCAAGGTAATGAGAGGGCGGGCCAGTTAGGCAAAAACAGCAGCCATAGGTAGGCATCATTTCAGCTATTATTGAAGTTTCCAAAGGGCCATGCAAAAAGGAAGATGAGAGAACTGCCACAAAGAACCTGGCAGGAAAACTGGGAAGCAGTTGAGACTGGGAGAAGGACATTTTAGTTCTTCCCAAAAGCCAACTCAAACAAACAACCATGTGTACCGTTCATGACTTCCTTCTTTACAGGCCATGGTCCCTTCTCCAGTTACCTGCATAGGTTCCACATAACCGAAGCGACCAGTGCCTATGCGGGAAGATCGGCACCCCGACCATTATGTCTTTGGGTGCCCGTTAACGTGTAGTAATCGCTTACGGGCACCCACCCAAATAAGTTATGGAGCTTGGGCCGCGAATACGCAAAACCAATACAGTGCTACATAAAATTATGACAATAATGCAATTCCTCACGGAAAACATTGACGTTATTAAAAGATAGCAAAGCACATAAACTGATGAGTCAGTGCATGTAACCCAATAGTGGCGAACAATCAATGAGTGATAGAAGTGAATGTGAACAATACAAATACTGCATATGAGATTGTGCTAAGGAAAAATTGTAAATTATTGTGCTGTGCTTTGAATATTTGTATCTGCTAATGTATGTAATATCTTTGGTTTCTCTTGTAAATATTTTTGTACATTGATCTAAAATTGAAATTTATGCAATTATGCTTTAAAGAATGAAGCCGAGACGTCTGACCACGGTGGTGACTTCGGTCCCAGCCGTGACTGTCGCGTTTCCCAATAGGTGAATTCAGACTACTTTCCCGTAGGTGACCTAGACACCACTTAAACCTGATTCATGTCGGGAGGTAAGTGGTCACCTGCGGTGCCCATGTGAAGTCGTTTTCGCCTTTTCCTACACGTGGTGTGAGTCGGAGACTCTTTTTTGTTCTCGTTGTTATACGTGAGATTGAATGAACACGTGACTGTAAGTGAAGAAACGAGAACTACGATGAGGAAGTCTGCCAACCATGAGAGCCTCGATTTCACCCTCCTCAGCATCCTTGGGTCGCGATAATTAGTTTTGGTGTATCCGAAATGTGAATTCGACCCGTTCGAGAGATTTCTTTTAAATTCTTTACGCTGTGTCTCGAATGTGAAGTCGTTTTCACCTTTTCCTGCATGTGGTGTGGGTCGGAGAAGCTTTTTTGTTCTCGTTCTTATAGGCGAGATTGTATGAACACGTGGCTACAAGTGAAGAAGCGGGTACAACGCTGAGGAAGTCTGCCAACCAGAAAGCCTCGATTTCACCCTCCTCCGCATCCTTGTGTCGCGAAAAGTAGTTTTAGGGTTTCCGAAAGGTGAATTCGATCCGTTCGAGAGATTTCTTCCACATTTTTTGCAATGTGTCTTGAATGTGAAGTCGATTTTATCTACACCTTTACAGGTGATCGGAGAATTTCTTTTTATTCTCGTTCTTTTTGGTAAACTTAAATGAATACGTGGCCACATGTTAAGAGGCGGGAAGATGAGGAAATCTGCCAACGCTAAGGATCTGTATTGCCTTCCTCAGCAACCTCGGTTTTCAAGA
Source organism: Meta bourneti (assembly GCA_933210815.1). NCBI lineage: Eukaryota > Metazoa > Arthropoda > Arachnida > Araneae > Tetragnathidae > Meta > Meta bourneti. The sequence continues at coordinate 17,805,099 of OW119928.1, read as the reverse complement.
TGTAGTGTGCTGGTCCCCAAAAGGTGAACTCGACCCTTTCGAGATATTTCTGTCACATTCTTAGCAATGTATTTCGAATGTCAAGTCGTTTTTATCTACACTTTCACTGGTGACGATCGGAAAATTTCGTTTCCCGTTCTTTTCGGTAAACTTGAATGAACCCGTTGCCAAAAGTTAAGATGTGGAGAGAACGATGAAGTCTACTAATCATTACTGTCCCTCGATTGCACCTTTCTTCGCATTCTCGGTTCTTAAGATGTAGTGTGGGAGTCTTCAAAGGGTGAATTCGACTAGTTCGAGAGATTTCTATCGCATTCTAAACGATTTGTCTGGAATGTGAAGTCGTTTTCACCTTTACCTTCACAGGTTATGGATAAGAAAAGCCCTTTTTTCGCGTTCTTTTAAGTAAAAATGAAAGGACACGTATCCACAAGTTAAGATTCGTGAAGAACGATGAAGTCTGCTAACGCCAATGGTCTATAGATTTCATCCCCTGTTCGAGAGATTTCTTTTACAATCTAAACGAAGTGTCTCGAATGTGAAGTCGTTCTCTCGGTTCAAATCTAATAAATATATTTTTGGTGAGTACTGTCTTCTCAAGTTCGCATTTCTCTGTTTAAGTTCTTGTTTCGAAACTAATGTCGTGATTTTTAAAAAATAGTATGCCAACAGATAATTTTTAATACGAATAAGGATACGACAAGGGACTTTATTTAATTTAGGATTAAAAAATCTCGTATTGACGGTATTTGTGACGCAACACATAAATTTCACGTGGTCCAAATGGGATTTGCCTAGACATTTTCGCGATGAGCGAATCATTATGTACGGAATATTAGGTATAATTTAGTGAGATTATCTCTCAAGCAATTTAGCACTAAATATAAAGTTACAAACAGATTGAAGGTTCATGTTCGGATATTTTCGTAGTGGATTGATAAGCAACTGCTCGGTCATACAACGAACGAGTTAAAAGTTGTTTGAAATCCAATAATTTCATTACCGTCACAATTGAAACCAGAAGTGAAAACTTCACCCACAAGGTGAACTGCTTTTCTTTTCAGCCAGGTCAACAATTTTAAGATTGTGTGCCATTCACCTTTCCAGTATCTTCTCACGCGAAAATAAGAAAAGAATACACTTCCTTCAACTTTCCTTTAATGATTCACTCAAGAAGTAAGAGGAAATCTCGTGATGTCTGTGATGTGATGACCCTGAACTTATAAGGCACTAGCTGAATTGCTCGGGTTGAATTGTATATAATTCATCGTAATATTACTCAATATTATTCCTATGGAGATTTCGAATTGTTTTTAGCCCCCTGCAGCCCCAGGACAAATCGAACGGGGTTAATATGTAGCATATGTGTCCCGCAGAATTCTGCAGGATGAATATACCAAATTTAGCGTGAATTGGTCTGACATTGATCGTATAAATACGAAATGTTGTTCCTATGAGGATTTCGAATTGTCTTTAGCCCCCTGTACCATATCGACGATAAAAAAGATCACTTTCTATGAAAGTAATCTTATATATCATAAAAATTTACATTCCAATAATAAAGCTACAGTTTAAGAATTTACAGACGGGATACATAAACGATATGATACTGAGCGATTTTCAGCGCAACCGTACGATTACACCATACTCTAAGATTCTAAAAAAACTTCAAGGTCATTTTGAGAGGCGACTCCTGTAGATGTTAACTCTGACGAGAGAGCGCCCCCTAGCAAGTGCTCTGTCCAGGATGACTGGACGTTACACCCCTCTGCACACCCAAGAAAATAGAACGAGGGTTAATATGTAGCCTACGTTACCTGCAGGGTTCCAAAGAATAAGTGTACCAAATTTGGTGTAGATTGGTCAAACGGTGCAGATTTGTATAGAGAACAGACAGATAGATGCAAACTATGCTATTTATGTGTATATTTCGAATATGGAGATTATATACAATAAAGTACAGCTTTCCCATTATTTTCTTTTCCTACTTGACTTCTGAACACCAATAATAAGGGCTTTTCGAACTCGATTGAACCACTAATTGTGTCACTTTTAAAGTTAAATTTTAACATTTAATTCTTAATTTCTCTCCCAGGTTTAATTGCCTTTCCTTTATTTATTTAATGCTAACGCCTTTGTGTGGGAGCGTGCTGTAGTCTAGGGCAGTGGTGCGCAAACCGGGGGTCGCGACCTCTCTGGGGGTCGCTTGAAAATTTTTGTGGGTCGCCAAATATAAGGCTTTTCTTCAAATATATAAGGCTTCTAAAAATATAAGGCTTTTCTTCAACAAGTATCAGGTACCAGTAAAATAGTGAAATGAGACAATATTATTTATAAAAAAACTATATTTTTTACGAAAACAATTGTCTGCATTAGTATATAATACCTATACTTCGGCAACCGGCAGGCGAACAGACATAGTGATAAAAGATAATTGTCAATTTGAGATGCCCTTTACCTGCTCTCCGGTGGGATTCATATGCAACTTGGGTCGGTCTGACGTTTAGCAGTGGCCATCTTTACTACAGCTCTTTCAATCTAGGTGTGCACCCCTGCTATTTAGTCTTTATGCTGTGATCACAGCTAGGACCGTGAAGTTCTTTCCGTCTTTGCCTCAGTAGTTCGGTTTTGCTGCTTCATACGTTCATTCAAGTGCATTCTGTAATTCTGTTTATATACTGCTTTTGCTAATTTTAAGTAAAACTAAACAAAGCCTGCTTTTGCAGTTTAAGTGCGAGTACAAATTTAAGATCATAGTAATATGAATTTTGAAAAATAAAAGCTAATTGTAATTTTTAAATATATATTTTACCTCTTAGGAGTAAGTAATGTTAAGCATAATTATATTAAATCACTATAATTAATTTTGTACTCGCTTTGTATTTTTTAAGTAAGCTCCAATATTGTGCTCGACTGGCAACACCAGTTGAGATATTTACTTGCCTCGATTACCATGTGTAAATTTTTACTTTAGCGTTGTATTTTTTATTTTAAGGAGCGAGCATGAGAAATTGGTATAAAGAGATGTTTCTTTTATAATTAAGTTCTCTTTTCTTTAATTCTCGTCTGAATAAGCTACAAATAAACATGATTTATACAGAGTAATCCCGGACCTTATTTTCTTCCCACGTGGTAGCTGCACGTTATTGAACAAACGCAAAGAAATGAAATATTATATATTTATTATTTTGTTTTAGTTTTAGTTCCCTCATGATGGATAAATGGCTAAAAATAGGTACCCAACGTTCAGAAAATGAAAAGAATGACAATACAAATGAGAATGATGGACCAACATCCAATGAAATTGAGAAAATATCAAGAGTTTATTAAATATGGATTTACATATTGCGTTGTTAATGGGAAAGAACATTCGTTGTGTGTTAATTGCAGGGATAAATTAGCAAATGAAAGTATGAAACCTGCTAAATTAAAAAGACATTTGGAAACCAAACAAATAATTAGCAAATAAATCTGAAACATTTTTAAAAGACGAGCTGAAAGTATGAAAAATTAAAATGTATTTTTGAAAAAATATACAATTCCTGAGAAGGCTTTACGGGCATCCTAAGAAGTTTCATATTTAATAGGGGAAAATTTGAAACCACATACAATTGGTGTGAATCACTCATTCTTCCTTCAGCAATTAAAATGACATCAATTAAGCATGGAGAAAATATGGTAACGATTTAAAAACGATACCATTATCAAGAGATACCGTTTCTCGCCGAATTTCCGCCATATTACGTAATATAGAATCAGTTCTGTTAAATCGATTACAAAACTCTCCTGTATTTGCTTTACAACGTGACGAAACTACTGGCATTTCTAAACTGTCTCAATTAATTGTTTATGAGAGTTATTTTTATGAAGACATATCAGAAGATTTTTTATGTTGTAAAAAATTGGAAGGAAAAACAAATGGAGAGAAAATATTTGAAATTATTAATAGATATTTTGAAACAAATGACCTTACCGGACACACTGTGTCGCGGTTTGCACTGATGGTGCTGCAGCATTAACAGGTAGTAATAAAGGACTAAGAGGGTTAATAAAGAAAATTGCTCCCCATATAGTATTCAACCATTGCATGATACATAGACAAGCCCTTGTCGCAAAAGACATTGATGTAGAATTGCACAAGATATTACAGGATGTTGTTATTGTAATTAATTACATTAAAAGCAACAGTGCCCTAAACAGTCGTCTCTTTTCAATACTGTTATGAGATGGGTTCTGTGTATGAGACATTATTACTACATACCGAAGTCAGATGGCTCTCACGCGGCAAAATACTGCGACGTATTTTCGATTTGAGAAACGAAGTTTACATTTCTTTGGTAGAAAAGAAACATATATTGACAAGTTCATTCATTAATGAAGATTGGCTTGGAAAACTCACATGGTTGACATTTTCGAAAAACTTAACGATTTGAATTTAAGTATACAGGGAGAGAATACAAACATTTTAACATCGAGCAGTAAAATTGAAGCTTTTAAGAATAAGCTGATACTTTGGCAAGAAGAATTGAACAAAAACAGACATGTTCCCGTGCTTTTCAGAATTTACTGAAGAAAATAATATAGATTTCTTGATATTTAAAGACACCATTACCCGTCATAATAAAATTGGGAGAAAACTATTCGAAAAATTTTCAGATAATGAATTAGGATGGATACGTGATCCATTTTCGTTTGACATTTTTCAATCCAATCTCTTTAAATGAAAAAGAACAGTTAATTGATGTTTCAAGCGACGAAACACTGCGCATTCAATTTAAGTCTGACTTACCAAAAATTTTGGTTATCGATTGGAAACGAATATGCCGATTTGAAGAAAAAGGTAATTAATATTTTGATTCAGTTTGCATCGACCTACTTATGTGAAACAGGCTTTTCAAAATTAGTTGCCATTAAAACAAAATATCGATCTCGATTGGATCCAGAGGATGACTTACGGCTTGCGACTTCCAATACAGATCCGAACATAGAAGTAATAATGAGCTCTTTGCAAGCGCATACCTCACATTGAATTCTTATGTTGTAAGTTTTTTTAAAGTATTTTCCATTAAAAAAATATTTATACCCATATATGCATAAATAAAACCATTGTTTCATAAAATTACGTGTTTTATTCAAATCTCTAATAAAGCACAAACATAAGCGCAAATCCCAAAAAAAATTCAACTTTAACTACGTTGATGATTAAAAAACGTCTATTGTCTATCCAGGGGTCGCGACAAAATAGTACACAAAATTGGGGACCGGAAATGAAAATAGTTTGCGCACCACTGGTCTAGGGGATTCGTCCCCGAGCAAAGTTTTCGATCCAAAGCACCGTCGGTCGCTGTCAGCATATGAGAGGGTGACCTCCACCTCTTTTGCGACTGGGCGGGACCCATGGTTTCTCATTACGCTCGAGTTTCTTCTGTCCCCTTGATCGACATTTTATTAAATTCACCCACCCTTACGTTATTAGCAATTATTTTAATATTTTTTCTTTTTAATGAGCTGTTTTGCAGCGGGTTCTCCGAAAGTGATATGTCCAGTCCAGCATCCTCAAAAATTAAAATCTATTTGAAATCGTGTATACCCGTTGAATATTATTGGTGAAATGTTTTGCATATCAAAATTTTATTTGTTCACTTTATCATTTAAGCGTCCCTTAAAAATTTCCTTTTGTAATTTTAAATTTGAAAGGCGTTCATGTTTTTTGTGCATTTAAATTCATTTGAATCATGACTTGATGTCACGTATTCTGTTTCACTAAAAAATGGCGTGTGAAAAACATGCGTTTCGTTTCAATATACCCAATATGTTTAAGTGCCATTATACTCTATATACGGTAGATCTGCTACTTTCATTATGATCGGGGATTTTTCCAAAAAATAAGTTCGTACTTCCTGTAAGGCCTTTCATATTCAACTCAAACATATTGATACCCAGGATGGTTCTTGAGGTACTGGCTGCTAAAGTGTGAAAACCTCAACAAGCCAAACATTCTGAAGACATTTGATATTCCAAATAAATCGTCCTAGATAAATAATTTTTAAGATGAAAAAACTTATGATCACATTACGTATATATTCATAAGTATCATTTATCACAATAGTAAGCACAAGCGCTTTTTCCTACACCAGAATTTAGCCTTTTTGCCATAAGACTGTCTGGAAGCCCAAGAGTCTAAAACAGATAAAATAGGAACTCCCGGTAATTTTTTTCATTGCCACGTCAGTAAGATCAGGGCATCGACCTCCTAATGAAATAGACGGATCAAGTGGGCGAAGTCGCTGTAGTAAGATCTCTGAAGGGTAAATCACAAATCGAATTAGCCGATTGGCTGTGGAAGCGCAGACTAGTGTTTTTAATCACGGTAGATAATCACTAACCAATCAATAATTTAGGATTCATGCTTTTACCTACAACGACGTAACAGATCTTCAAACTGTTACGTCGAAACAAAACAAAACTGGAAGAAACAACACGAAGCTGTGGGCACATGCTCCGTCTATTTCATTTTAAGGTCGATGGACCAGGGTAACTATTGAAGTGAGTTCATGTCATATTTGAAAGGTAACACAGAGGGCAAGTTGGAGAGTCTGACAAATCAATTCAGTAGAGATAATTTTGTATGTAGTCGAGTTCAGTGAGAATACGAAAATAAGCGACTCTTATTGCCTTCGGTAGATCCAGTGGCTACTGAGACCTTCCTTAACAAGGAGTTCCAGTCTGGTAGGCAAACATAAAACTATCGACTTTTATAAATGCATTTACGATATTTTTATTGGTAATATTCCACTAATATTTCGCCTAACTTTATAAAATGTTGGTCTCATAGCTGAATCCGCCTTTATTTTCATTTTTTGAAATTTTATAAGTTGGGAGCCTTCATTTTTTTCCTATGTGCAAATGTCATACATTTATCATCTGATTGGTCCACGGGACGGGAGAAGACGCCCATTCATTGATTAATCATCTGATCATTCAATGGACCAATCAATGGTATTTGGCGATTTCACCACTTTTGTCGCCACTCCATAGAATACACACCTACACATTCACGCACATACCTGTCATAAGATGCTACATCGTCAAACGGGGCGATAAGATGCCAAATCGGCAAAACAAGTTATTCACAGAGCAGTCACGTGACTACTAGTCGACATGTTGGTCACACCTTTCGAAGCTCATCACAATAGTAATGCCAGTCTATTTATATTTCACGCCTATGATCAGCTCACGGGCTCTCCGAGGCACATCTTTAGGCGTGTACGGGCTTCACAACCCAGAGGTACCCGAGTAGTCTTTCCTCCCTTTCATTTTTACCCTCGCCTACGCTTCTTTTTCTTCCTCCTCATTGTGTTGCATGTCTTGTGTTTGGCGGGTTTTATGGCTCTTGTGCCAAGCCATAAAACCCCAAAACAATCAACCAAGGGCTCTCCGGCACTTTTGCGGGCCGCGGTAGCCCGGTTGAAAGTGTAATGGATTAGAAACCGAAAGATTGCGAATTCCAATCCAACCAAAGACCGTCGTGTACAAAGAGGGGTTGGTGCACTTTAAATCTGCCGTAGCTTCAAATGTCCTCAAGTCGGCGTAGAATTTTGGAGTGGAGTGGCAGCTCAGGTGTGACCTCGTCATCTGACCGTGGTTCAAAATTACGCGCTGTTGTCCTCGGATCTTTCTCTTTGGATTTGATCCCAGACCGTCGCCAATAGCCCGTTTGGTGCTCCAGTGCTACGTTAATTAAATACCTACCGGCAATTTTTCTCACGTCCAAATGATCAGGGTTAAAACATTTTGTCTGGAGTCTCATAAGAAACAGAAGGGAGAGTCGTTCAAGCCAGTGGGCAGACAGTCATGACCCGTTAAGTCCGAAACGGGCAACTGCAGCAGACCTTGCGGAGTCCTGGTCGTGATTCCGCCAGTTAGGACTAGCCTCGATGTTTCCATCTGCGACATGGGAATATCTAGATTTTGCACTTGGGTTGAAACTCTTGATGGGCGATGGGTATTTCCAACGACCTTCTTATGAAATAGACGGAGCATATGCGCCCGCAGCTTCATGTTATTTCTTCCCATTTTGTTGCCCGCGTTCCTGAACCTGTTTAACAAATTAATCAAGTAAACGAAATTTTACGGTTAATTAGAAAATACAGGTGTTGTAGTTAAATTAACGTAGCACTGGAGCAACACAAAGAGCTATTGGCGACAGTCCGGGATCAATCCCAAAGGGGGAGATCGAGGACACCTCATCATTTTGAATCACGGTGAGATGACGAGGTTAACACCCGAGCTCTTTCACCCCTCTCCAAACATCCACATCACGCCAACGTGGACAGTTGAGTCGGTGACAGATTTAACGTGCACCAGTCTGGTTGGATCGAGTTTCGAATTAGCAACCCTCCGGTTGCTAATCCGCTACTCAGGGCCGCGGTGGCCCGGTTGGAAGAGTAACGAACTAGCAACCGAAGGGTTGCGAGTTCGAATCCAGCCAAACACCGTCGTGTACAAAGGGGGCTGGTGCACGTTAAATCTGTCGTGGCCTCAAATGTCCTCACGTTGGCGTGGTGTGGAAGTTTGGAGAGTGGGGTGCCAGCTCAGGTGTTGCCTCGTCATCTGACCGTGGTTCAAAATTACGTGGTGTTGTCCTCGGATCTTTCCCTTTGGGATTGATCCCGGACCGTCACCAATAGCCCATTGTGTTGCTCCAGTGTGACGTTAATTGAAATACCCAACCCCTAATCCGCTACTCTTCCAACCGGGTAGAAATAGGACACGATCAGGTTAAAAACTAGACTACATATATAACGCTAGGTTCCCGATTTGCTACTTTTTTAAAAATTTATTTTTTATGAACGAGTATCCTCTAGGAATATCTGGTATGGAGGGCCGTATCTGAACTGCGGGCCCGTTAAGCTTATCTGGAATACCTTCTGATCTGCGGTCCTGGTAACAGTATTAGGAGGGCTGTCTCTCAGGCGTGCGGGTCGGATAAACCTGTCCCGAAGACCGTATCTGGACTGCGGACCGGTTAAACAAATCAGGGTAGGCGGCATATCTAGACTGCGGGCCTGATCAAAATATTTGGAGGGTCGCATCTGGTGGGGCCTGATTTTTTTAGACTAGAGCATTTGTTAGTCATACCCCAAGAAATACAAAATTTTCATCCTTTTTTAACATTTTTGTAGACTATAGGGCTTTTCCGGAGTTTAAAATACAATTTATCGGTATTTCAAGATCAATCATATGGTACATATTGGTTGCTTTTGGGTTTTATGGCATAAGGACCATATTTAGTCAAACTACGCCAAACACAAGACAATGAAGTTGTGGACATATACACACAAGGACAGTTCTGTTATGAGAAACACCCAAGGAGGAATCGAACCTAGGCTGCCTACCCTACAGCTCGTAGGTTGCTAGTGCAGTGGGCGAACCCACTGAGATCCCATTATAGTACAAGAAATTGAAAGCGTCAGTATCATGACTTGGCATTTGACACTTATTGTTGTAGTTAGTGCCAAATTTTTGACCAAAAATCTTGTATAGGTTTTTACAAGAGATTGGTTTGCTAGTTCTGAGAATAAAGTTATCAGACTTTAAAGAATTGATAAGAAAGTTGAAGCTTTCTAAAAAGAATGATAAATATATATTTTCATATTGTAACTCAATTTCTCAGGAATAGTTGATACAAAATAAAACTTTATTTCCATTTTCTTCATTTGAATTAAAATTTTCAATTTAGTGCAACTGTTTGATTGCTTAGTCGCAATATTTATATATGTAGAAACTAATTAAATCCATTTGGGAAATAGGGAGTCAGTATAAGGTTTTGAGGGAATGTTTACAAATATAAAAAACCCATACCATGGTTTCTTACAATTCCAAAACATACCTTTCTCCCTGCCTTCTGGAGCTAGCACATTCTAGTTCTAGCCAGCATCGATTGAGCTCAGAATTTAACAATTCATTCTTTACCAGTTTCATTCAAAATGAGTCCTTTCAAAAAGTAATACAATGTGACATAATTAATCTGTCGTGGTCTCAAATGTCCTCACATTGGCATGGTGTGGAAGTTTGGAGAGTGGGGTGCCAGCTCAGGTGTGACCTCGTCATCTGACCATGGTGTCCTCTGATCTTTCCCTTCAGGTTTGATCCCAGACAGTCACCAATAGCCCGGTGTGTTGCTCCAGTGCGACGTTAATTAACTCACATTTCATACCTTATTTAAATCCATTTATAATGAATATAAGCATAAATTCATTTCATTCGTTCAAATGAAATAAAATTAGTCAAACATAAATGGGTATTTTATTTAGTTTTCAAATGTACTCTTAATATGTCGTTAAATTATTTTTTATTTACCAACAAAGTGCTTGGTAAAAAATTCACATTTCAGTCATGTTACCATAATTAGCTTCTGAATGTCCACTTCAATTGCATCTCATCCATATCCTAAAAGGAGTTTGATATTTTTTACTTCTAAACCTGTTTTCAGGATGGTTCAGATTTTCTTTTCTGTGTTAATTTTTATTTTCCAGATTTCTCATTGCCTTACATCAACAGACTGCTGAATGATTTCATTAGAGTGGTAAGAACTCTTTTGTGCAGTTCTAGCAATATTATGCAGTTCCTAGCTCTAATTAAGAATATTTAATCTCGTAGTATTTGATTTGATATTGTTTATATCCGTTTGTTGCCATTACAAATGCTAACTTGTTTCTATATATGTTAGTGAAATATACATAAACACAAAAACATTTGTCACCAGAATATTCAGATTAGCATCTAATATTTCTTACAAATGTCAGAAAAACATTCCAATTTTCTTTGCATTTAGTTTCCAGTAAATAAAAATAAAATATGATATTATTTTATAAATATATAGTTTTTTAAAATTCATTCAAAACATAATTTTGTGCATATTATGTTATCAAACATTATCACATTATAAAACAGAACAAACAATACTTTAGCAGAGAATTGATTTTATTGGTCCATAGTTAACTAATTTATGCACTGCATACATTAGCTAAGCTTCATCTCAGCAAACTTTTTAGCTAAGTTCATGGCCTCATTCACTGAATCAGCATTAGACCCAGTTGCTTGAGCTGATTCCGGTTTGCCACCACCTTTACCATTGATAACTTGAGTAACTTGTTGTACCCATTCATTTGCTTTGAGCCCTTTGGATGTTACACTCTGCGAAAAACACATGATACTGTGTTACTATGTGCATTGATAATAATAGCAAATAAATTGATGAATACATAGACAAAAACAAAAAAGAACGAAACTAAGAACACTTTAAAATGAGTCGCATGTTATGAAATTCATTAAAAAAAAAGGCATGCAAACTTAAGGAACACCATTACTTTAAAAGGTTACAATCTCAAAATTCAATGAAACTTGAAATGGTACTTATATTCCCATGTGGCCTTTCTATCATTCTTCATGTTATAAGTTCATTTAATTCAGTGTACATTTTTAGCAATTTGGTACCTATTAAAGATGGCTTAATAGACTGGCTTCCACACCAATTTCGTAGTTTATAAAGTTTACTATCAAAACTACCTAGCACTCTGGTCCTGTGACAATTTCTTTGCACTGATCACCTACATTTCAATCACAGATTATATATGTACTGCCAGTCTACAACAAGAACTGCTCCAGACAGAAAGTCTGCAGTTGGCTGTTGTCATAGAAACGAGATTGCCCATTTTCTATGAGGGATCTTGAAGCATTTGAGTTTGTCACATTGTACAGCAGCTATATTTAATTCAGATCTCAAGTGGTAAAAGTTTCTTTAGCTGTAGAACCTTTTCAGTTTTAGGTCTATCACACTTTATCTCAGATCTACCACAAGACACTAGTTTATAGTAAACTATCAAATGCGTGAAAACTGAAAATTAAGATTGGAAATTTTATGGTTACTGTTATTACACACACTTTTCAAATATACTTAGTTAAAAGACCAATTTGTTTGCATTTTTATTATCTGTAAATTTAATTTAGAATACAATTTTTATACTATGACAAAACAGCTTTCATGTTTCGATAAGGAATTTCTGATCAAATTAATCTCAGATGTAAGTACAGAATATATATGATAGCAAAATGTAATTTAAAGATAAAATGCATATTACCTTAGGAACAGAGCTCATACAAAGGACCTTATCATTGTCAGTATCTTTAGTGAAAAGCATCACAGCAGTTTCAGGAGAAAATAGCTTAGCTTGTTTAAGTGCAGCATCTAGAGCCTGATGGATCAAATTTAGTTACCAACTGATACAATGAAATGTTTTTCAAAACTGATACATTTCTAGGACCTACCCAAAAAAAGGAATTTCTGGAATAACAAATTATCAGCAAAGTAAATTAATCCGAAAATTAGTTAAAAGCTGGAATAATAGACATGAACTACCCTCTCTACTGATATTTGTTCAAATGATAAGCATCAAAATGCCAAACAAGAAATCCAAATAATTGATTTCTTGAATTATATACAGATTATATTTCTCATCAGAACTCACTTTGTTTTTCTAAAATCTATTTGATTGAATTAATCATTTATTCATTAAAATCATAGCCAACTTCCAAGGGAAGAAATTCAAGATTTTTAAACTTAAAAAGCAATGCACAACTCTTAGAAATTTAAAATGTTCAATTTAATATAATTAAAAATGCCAAATTAGTTGCAATTGCACTGAATTGGGTTTCGTAAAACAATTCAAAACACAAAAATTACCTGCTCTCCATTACTGTTACATGCTTGGTGGCAGTTTGAATTCGGTAGCAATGAGTACCAGTTTGAATGATGCCCCCTCATTAAATTAAAACGTGTATTCTTGTACATAATGTTTATATAACTACTTCTAACTTGCACAAACCAGTTTTGCTTACAATGCAACACTTGATTACTTCGGCATATATTTTCCACAGTTGGAAGGTATGTCATAAAATCATACAGCCATTTACCAGAACAAATGGTTTCCAAAATAATTGTTTGCATATATTTTTCAGATCAATACAAACCAGTTGTACTAGTTTTGCTTTAAAAAATTACCTTTTAACATTAAAAAATATATCCAGTGTTATAATTCATTAAATCAATAATAAATTTCATTTAAATCAATGATTTTTTTTAATAAAAATCCCCTGGCAGTACATGAAAATTAGTTTGTATGGCTTTCACTAATCATTGAATTTGTATAACTTTTAACTTCAGAACTCATTAATATCTTTTAAAACCAGTATAAAAGATGTCATTGATTTAGTATGCAAGTTGCAAATTTAATTTGTATGCATGTTTTTGACTTAGAATAGAAATTAGGCTTAGAATAGTAATAGAAAAGTTTATTTACTTTTATAGCAATGCAAGGAGCATTTGAAGCAAAAAAATTGTTATTTTCGAAATACCCATTTTGAACATTGATTTGCATTTCATACAATTAATATAACTTCCACATGTGTAGTTAATTACAACATTTTTAACCATTGTATTCATAAAATGATTTCTTTACTCAGAAGTACAATTTACTTTTTAATGTAACAATACCAACCAACTTTTATGAAGCTTAGTATTTGAAAAAGCATAATTTTACCTTAGCATTGAAGCCAGCTTCAAATTCATGGACAATATAAGAAGCTTTACTTTTAGATTCATCTTGAAAGAATATTTTAGCTTCTTCTGAGATCTGCAAGAACAATTGATTTAACATACTCTGTTGAAATATATAATTAGGAAACATATAAATAATCTTTATAACAGAAATTAGTCACAGGTATGGTAAGAATGGTGTTGGCAATGGTACAAGATGGTATACATTAGGTGTAGTGTTGAACATTCACAAGTGGAGACAGAAAATTGCAGGAAAACCTTTCATTCAATCCTTCCTTAATTATTGACAAATGGCAACATAATGTATGAAAGAAGAAAAAAAGGAGGGGAGTTATTTTGGAACATTAAGTGACTTATCTGTGGTGCATATTATATTTAAAGGGATTAATTTTACTATTGCTTTATTCTTTACTTTTATGCAACAATTAATTTTTATAATAGATATTCTTATTATGTGAATGTTTTAGCACTAAAAATCAATCTTACAGTTTGAACAATAGCAGCCTTGTTTGCACGATCTAAGTCATCCAACCTCTTTTTAAGATTCTTTAAATTATTTCTCATTTCATCTTTTCTCCAATATGAAATATTAGACTGAGATATTTCCTAAAAAATAATATTCTACAATAAGTCTCAAATTATAAAATAGCTATTTAAAAGTATGAACATGAAATCCATTTTTAAAGCACAGTTCTATACTTATGGATAAATTTCAGAGTAACACCAAGCATGTAAGAAAATCTATTCTCATAGGAGTTATCCAATTTTTAAAGAATCAACTTTTTCTTTGCATTTTGATAAGTCTAAAATAAGCTATTTAAAAAAAATTAAATATAACATAAGTGATCAAACCTAAAACAGTCACACATAAGCAAAAATTCATGTTTTGAAATGCATTATAAAATATCTACATAGAAACAATCCTATATTTTAAAAATCTACATTACATTTTTAAAATCCATTTTTATTTTAATTGAATACAAATAAATGAAACCAACTTGCTAACATTTGTTTTAGATAAAGAATAATCTTGACTTTTAAACATGCTCTAGTTATTTTGTACTTAAAAGTAGCACATATTTGTTCAAATCAAATTGATCTAAAATTTCTTAAGTTCAATGAAACTTTTTGTATCTTTTATAACAAAATCATATTTACAAAGTTTTTCATATATGAATGAACAAAAATGAAGTAAACATTTTTTACAGTTGGGCAATATTTTTCAAGTAGCCTAAATTAAAGGTTAATTTTAGCAAGTAAATTTTAGAACCCATCTTCATTAGAAAATATTTATTTCATTGTTGTTCCCTACAGAAAAGTATCCAATTGCCAGAAAAAATTTGATCCAGAAAATGCAAGAAATACCTACACAAATACAGTTAAATGAAAGATAAAACACTTCATTGAAGCAGATTATTTACTAAATTAAAATCTTTACAAGACATACCAACCTCCAAAAAAGAAATATACATAAAATAATTAATACATACATAAAAGAATTATACAGAAAGTAGTAAACAATTTTGTTAAACCTTTAAGAAAGATGTACATTCTTTTTTAAAGGTTTGGCAAAAGGTAATTTAGTTTCTGATTATATCTTTTTCCTGGGGAGTTCAAATCAATACAAGAAACTAAAAGAGATGTATAAATTTGATTACATAATGTAGGAGATTGTAAAATAATTTGTTAAAGCAATGTCTATGGAAGTTTAGAGTAATGAAATCAAAATGATTTCACAATTCAGAAGAATG
The DNA here is from genome assembly GCA_933210815.1 of Meta bourneti. Lineage (NCBI taxonomy): Eukaryota > Metazoa > Arthropoda > Arachnida > Araneae > Tetragnathidae > Meta > Meta bourneti. The sequence continues at coordinate 17,789,730 of OW119928.1, read as the reverse complement.
TACACCTAAAGATCCATAATCATGCAAGAAAATGTTTCAAGAGTTTACCTCGGTTAATTCTACAATCTTTTTAACTATTTCCTTTTCATTGACATTTTTATTTTTATCATCAACAAGATTTTTTAAATTTTCTACGTCATTTTGGAACAGCTCAGATCTTTTGATTGCCTACAAAAAGAAAAACCAATTAATAACTGATTAAAGTGGATTTCATAAAAATTATAGAGAATCCATAACAAAATAATAAATACCTTTGTTGCTTCAGGGCCAGTGAGGGCAACAATACGCCTAATACCTTTAGCTATTGCTTCTTCTGAAGAAATCACAAAGTCCCCAATATGACCAGCTCTTTGTAGATGACTGTAAAAGCACAAGGTAGCTTATATATATGTATATACAAGCAGACCTGCACACAGCATTTGTGCTAAACTTTCTTAATTACTTGTATCTGTTGATGGCAAAGTGTCGTTACTCACATTACATATCTTATTTCAATCCATTTAACATGAATATAACTCCAAATTCACATGAATGGATTTCACACCTCTAAATGAAATAAAATTATCCAAAAATATATAACAGCATTTCGTTTACTTTTACTGGTGTTAATTCTTATTTCCAATAAAATGGCACACCTCACACATGTTACCACAATTAGATTCTGAATGTCTACTTCAACTGCGTCTCATTTGCTTGTTCAAAGGCGATTCAATATTTTGTAACCTCTAAACCGGCTCAGTTAGGCTCGGATTTTCTTTCCTGAGCTATTTTTTACCTTCCAGATTTTTCATTGCTTACTGTAATCAGACTGCTAAAGAATTTCATTAGAGCAGTGAGTTCTGTATATCTTTAGAAAAATTATGTAGGTCCATAGCTCAAATCAAGCATAAGTGGCAAATGAATCCTGTAATGGTAGATTTTACATTGTTTATATCCCAGCCATTCAACAATAAACAAATAACTGATTTCTGTGCCGTGTACGTTAGTGATATATATAAAAATTGCAGTAGTTCATTAAAAATTAATTTACAGGTAAATCAAATTTTTGCAGGGTGACTTTTTCTTAGAGACACAGAAATCATGCATTATTTTCTTTGTTAGGCCTACTTTTTAAAGATCTGGTAATGCACAGGTAAGTTAAAGTGTAAAAAGTTCTTACGTTCCACCACAAAATTCCACAGATGTTACAGTTCCACCTGGCCCAGATGGATCAGATAGAAGGTCATCTACAGAAATTCCAATTGAAACAACTCTAACGGGATCTGGATAAACCTAGAAACATAATACAAACTTTTTCTAAATTTCATTTTAGAGAAAATATTTCAATGGAATTTGTCTTGTAGAGTTAAAAATTGATTTGTATTAAGCTGATAGTAAAATTGAAAAAATAATACACAATTGCAAAGTTTGAAATATTTTAATTTGTTAATTGCTTATATTATTTCTAAGACAGATGTGGCAGGCAATTTTTAAATGTTAATTAAAATCAGCTTTAATACTTTCTCATTAAAAAAAATTTTGCCAGTGAATATTTTCAGGTAATTCAAAATACAAATTTTAATTACAAATTTCTATATTAAAAATGCCCCCTTTCAATTTCTCCAGAATTCAAAATATCAATCTAGTCATAGTTATATTAAAATAAATGTGTACAAAAAAATTGAAGATATATGCATGGTTACACTCCTAACAGTTTTAAATTATGGATTTATATGGGAAGAACCACATGGGAGATTAAAGAGCAACACTGATATTGACAAGAAAAAGAAAGCAGGATAAAGCTAAACGTTTTATCCTTTTAATATTAAGAAAATGTGAAAAGTAATCTTAGTTTTACATTTTTAACCTTCTTTAATCACATAGAACTATAATCAATCTTACTTAATCTTTATAGTAATGAGCATCATACAAAATTTATTTCTATAACCTTGTATGGAAAATTCAGACCATAACTGACCTCTCCGAATACAGCTCTTAGACCCTGTACAGCTTTGGCATATGGCAAAGGAGCATCTTTAGCAAACACTTCTTCATTTTTAGATATAACTTTATTAGCAGCAATTTCAGCTTCCTTCACTTGAGCAACAGACATTGCACCCTAATGAAATCAATGAAAAAACTAAATATTTAATTTATTATTTATTTAATTTGTTGTAGCACAATAGAAAAGTATCAAATTAGAGAATGAAAATATAATATCCTAAAAATGCAAGAAAAAATACACAGTACAGTGAGATAAAGCTAAAGAACTCTCTGAGGCAGAATACTTAATGAATTGAAATCATTAAAATATATATGTGAAGGTTTAATCAGATACACAAACCTTGATCTCCAATTGAATTAGTTTATTGTACATTTTATGAGTATTTACAATTTGAAAAGAATACATTGTTGACACTGGCACACGAAGTGCTGTTAATCCATTATCACTGGTGTGGCGTCCTTTATTTGAGGTGCATCATGGGAGTCTCAAAAATTACAAGGCGGAAAGGGAAAAATGACAACAGGGCATGGGCGTTCGGAATTCTGATAAGAAGTTAAGTTGTTCGCCAAAAGAGGTTATTCGGGTTTAGAGTTTTTATGCTGTTATATATATCAACCTCTGAGGATGGTTGGTTGGTTTTCAGGGATTTATGGTGCAAGGGCCATATTTGGCCATGCCGCGAAAGACACAAGACACACAATATCAAGTAATAGACACACACACAATGAAAGTTTTACTGACACAGAAGAGAGAAATACACCCAGGGAGGAATGCACCTGACAGGAATCGAACCTGCGCCGCCTACAACTCGAAGGTTGCTAGTGCAGTGGGCATATCAACTGAGCCACGATGGCCCCAACTTCTGAGGAAATTATAGTTAAAAAAATCCATTTGTAGCAAAATTGTTACATACATTCTTTTTCAAGGGCAAACAAAAGGAAATTTAGTTTCTGGTGATATACCTGGGGACATTAAAATCAACACTAGAAACTAAAAAGGGTGCGAATTAATTTTACGTAGGAGGTAGTGAAAAATTTTGCTAAAGCAATGTCTCTACGGAGTTTCAAAGTAATGAAACCGAAATGATGTCGCAATTCAGAAAATGTACACCTGAAGATTCATAATTCTTAAAACAAATATCCAAAAAAATTTGCATAAGATATTTTATTGTTGTAAAAAGGAAGACAAAGAAGCACAAAGGAAAAACAGATACCTTATTAGTGAAATCAAATCTCAATCTATCTGGTGCAACCAACGAACCTTTTTGGTCACATTCAGTAGCAAGTGCATGCCTCAATGCAAAATTTAAGATATGAGTGCCAGTATGGTTATTCATCACTAATTTTCTCCTTTCCTGTAAAAAACATACAAAATCATAAGATTTTTTTAAAAGAAAGCCATATCAACTTTTACTCAATGTTATTATGCAAGGAGACACCTTACAATTTATTCACATAACAAAACAGAGAATGTAATAAAAGAAATCAGTAATATACTGAAGCAGTGGTTCCCAAACTTTTCAGTCCATTGACCCCTTTGAAAATAAAAAATTTTCAGACCCCTAAAGAGTGTAAAATTAAATGGGGTTGTTGAGCTGACCAATTTGATCCACACACAACAAAAATTATATACACAAAGTCAATTCCACATTAATCCATTGTCACTAAATAATCAACTTTAATGTCTCCTAATCTATAAATTTACAAGAGATTTAATTTACCAAATGTTTTACCCCTTTATTTGAAAACTAAGTTGTTTGAATTAATGGAAGGAGAACGAGCATCTTGTTCGTGCGTGAGCAAAAATGAAAGGTGAAAAAAGTGAGGCTAGTAACGTAGCTCACAAGTGAATAAACAGTGGGGATACCAATGTAGCCATCAGTGCTATGAGGGTTTGGTGTTGACTACTAGAGAGAGCTACAAAATCAACCAAGGTACATATGTAGACCACCCTCACACCAGTAATCTGCAATCCCATTGCAAACAACCATAACTACAAAAAAGGAATTTCTAGTTTTACGCATGGAAAGAATACATACTTCTGCATGCTGCAGAACCGAAGATATTCCAGTACCGACAGTTTTGGCAGCAAGCAGAAGTATGCATTTATAGTCTTTCCACACATAAAAGGATCGTGATAGCCGGGTTGGAAGAGTAACAGATTAGCAATAGGAGGATTGCGAGTTCAAATCTGACCAAAGACAGTCATGTACAAAGGGCCTGGTGCACATTAAATCTGTCATGGCCTCAAATGTCCTCACGTTGGCATGGTGTGGAAATTTGGAGAGTGGGGTGTGACCTCATCATCTGACAGTGGTTCAAAATTATGTGGTGGTGTTCTCAGATCTTTCCATTGGGGGATTGATCCTAGACTGTCACCAATAGCCCGTTGTGTTGCTCCAATGCGACATTAAATAAAAATACCAACCACCACATATAAAACCAGAAATTTATTCCTTTGAGTTATGGCAGCATTGTCATAACTCAAAGGAATAAATTTTTAAGGAATAAATTTTTAAGGGAGTATTCCCCACAACTCATATCATGATTATGAGTTGTGGGGAATACTCCCTTAGCTACAAGTTCAATGGTTTTAATTTTTTAGAACACATTGACATTTTTATTAATCATTTTTTAGAATATAACGTTTATAGAATATAAAAGAATCACAGAAAATAAAAAATTCTTGAAAATTCTTTATTCTGTCTAGTAAAACATTGCATGTTTCCCACAGACCCCCTGAAACCATGTTGCTGATAACCACTGTAGTACATATAGAAATCATGACATACTTCATCAATTATACACTTCATTTTATCACCAGCTTTAAGAGTGCCATTGAGTGTGCCAATATGAATAGAATAACCTCCTTGAAGTTGAACTTCCTTGACTAAAAACTCAGTATCCTGTAAATGAAATGATTAAAAATTAAGTTTATGAAAACCTTAGTAAATAGATGTAACATAATAACATAGGATTGCAAAGTAAGCTTTAAGTTATACAATACACAAAAGCATGAAAAGAAAGTTTACACAAGTTATTTTAAGATTTCATAAAAATATCAAATATTAACATTTCAAAGATAGGTGTCTATTTTTTGGGAGAAATATGAAAGTAATTTGATCAGAGGAAAAATCTTCCTATAAACTTTATACACTAAATCACAAACTTTCAATAAATGACAAAACAAATTAATTACATTTAATGAAATTGTTTTCAAGAGATGTTTGTTACAATTTCTTTGCACAAGAATATTTTGAAGACATCAAGAGCATTAAAATAGTTTTAGAGCCTCAATGATTGCAATAAAAATGTAATATTTTCATAACACATGACATAAAGCAGAAAATAATTTTATTTATCAAAAGCATTGCAGAACTATTAGAATGAAAGGGAAAGATCTTTACATTAAATATCACTCAATATTTCAGCCCAATGATAGATTTATCTTTATACTTTTAAATAAAAACTATGACAAAATACTTGGCAATAATATATCAGCTTATTCACTCATCGCTATTTCTAATACTTAAAGGAAAAGTATCTGCTGTAAAATGGTTCTAAGTTGTTATTTTCAAACTGCAATGTAATATAATGCAAAATTTATGATTAAAATGGATGTAATAATATTAATCTAGGCACAATAAAAAGTAAGTTTTCACCTCATCATCTTCTTTGACCATGAAACCAACATCATATATTTGACCTCCAGATTCAGCATAAAAGGATGTTCGATCGAGAATGACACCACATTCTTGACCACTGTTCACTTGATCTGCAAATGCTTTCTGAACCCTTAAAGCTAATATTGTGCCAGTGCAAGGCTTGAAATCTGTAAAAATATAATTTTACAGTGGAATAAAACTGTTGCAGAAGTAAATAAAAGTTACAAGAAATATCAGGACTTTTGCAAATTCTCCTAAAATTGAACTCCTTAAATAATAATAAAAAAATTGAATAAAATAAATCCGATGCTATTTTTGAAGATTCTGCCATTCATTATTACATTCTACCAAATATCAAGTTCATTGTAATATAATCATTATAAAATACTTTAGATATTTTAGAAAATTACTAATATTTTTACAATTACTAATAACTTGAATAATCCAAATTTTAATGAAAAGGACAACTATACATGAATCTGAAAAAAAGTGAGGATATGCTTAAGACTAAATCAATTGTATAAACAGTGACTTTATGGACAAGTAGACAGAAATTGATCTAAAAATACGATTATCAAAATGACTATACACAATAGCTAACATAGCCATTCATTATAAATAATATTCAATGCAAAAGATTAAAGATAGATATTCTAAAAGCACAGCTAACAGGATTGGAGGAAAACTTTTAATAGTGGCTATTCAAATATGAAAATTCCTTTCCACATCGTGTTTCGCCTTCTGTCACTAAGTCCTGATTCACTATGCTGCCACTTAGGGAATGTTAAATGTGGAAACAATTTAAAAACGTTAATGTTATATAAATGCAATCTATAATTTAATTCTTGCAATCTTTAAATTTTTAAAAGTTTGGAACTAACAAAACTGAACTTTCAAAACAAGAATTGTTTCATAGAGTTCTATACAGTGAATTTTTTCAAAAAATAAAATTTGGAAGTTGATCCATATACTGAAATATAAATATTTAGTTAAGTATCTTTTGAATGTTTTCAATGTTCACTTGAATTGGAAGACTATTCATATTGAAACTAATTATGCAATGTAGTTGTTATATAGGGTGCGTAATATAACTTGCTGTAAAAGCAAAGAAAAACAGAGATTGGGTAGATTTCTTCGAGTCTCAAAATGTATATCAGCATATCAAAATCAACAGTACTAAAATATGGGGTTGGAGAACAGCACTCCAAATGGTCCTCTTCTAAATTACAACCAGTATGCAGTTCATAAACAAATCAAAATTTAGATAGCTGCTAATACAAAATAGTGTACTGCAATGAGTTGAATACAGATAATCAACATGAACCGAAATTTCACAGTAGAAAAAGCACTAATGCATACATTATTACGTTGGTGAACTGTGTACTGGTGGTAATTTAGAAGAGGACAATTTGGAGTGCTATACAACAAATACAAGACAGAGTACTGTAAAGAACTTAATCCAGATAATCAACATGAACCAGAATTTCAGAGTACCAAAGAGTAATAATGTATACATTACTACTTTTCAATCAACACTTAACATCATTATAGATTCACAATAACTCAGAGGATTTGATCAATTAGAAAAGAAACAATGCAAAAGTTATTACCATATTTAGAATCTTTATCACTGCTTATTGCACGGTAGGCATATTTTGCTGAATCATCAGTTGCAGGTACTTTTTTCTCTTGTAATTCGGAAATAGCATGGACGTCAAGTTTAATCTCATCAGCAAATCCCTCACCTTTGGCTTGAGACATGAGCTGAAAAATAATATGCTCTCAATATGTAAATTGTAAGAAATGAATAAACTCCTTGTACTGCTCTTAAAAGTCAAATAATTTTAGGCAAGATGGCATAGCAGTTCTTAACAGATGATAAATTTGATGTAATTTCAACATGATCACTTCAAGAAAGGAAGGAAGTGAGGGATATACATATTGAATGAGGTAACAGAACTTGAAATGAGCTAGTGATGAGTTGAAAAACAGTGCCATCAAATTCGAAACTTAGCTACATTTTGTAAAACAATTAAAAATAGGATTAATAGTGAAATTTGAAATAAAAATTATAAAATACAACATATAACTTAAATTAACTTTTCAATATGTACTATACATGTGATGTGCGATTACCCGCTACTCTTCCCACCTCTGATTCACCAACGGTGAACACCAGCATGGACGGAGCTCCGAGAACATTCTAGAACACGAGCGATTCCCGCCGAAAGGGTTGCAAGAACGTTCGAGCGGAAGAAGAGTTTCAGACGATGAACCGAGAAGACGTGTCAATGGCAGACGGCCATCCTTTTTTTGTTTTGTTTCAAATATGTTCATAACTGTCCTGTCCTTAATATAATTATTGTTAAATTAAATGTTTTATCGTTAAAAGAAGTTTCAGTGTTATTTAAAGCCCTTTTGCACTACCACTGAACTTCACATACATAACATTGATTCATTACTTTAACTTAAACCTAAAAATTTAAATTTATTAATTTTCTTATCCTATGCCAGACCTCAGCTTTTTCTACAAGTCTAAAAATAGAAATAAAATAAGCAACTATCAGCAGTATTATTCACTGTGACATCAATAAGATCAGGGCAACTTTTGAGGTGAGTTCTTGTCATGTCTGAAAGACTACCCAGAGCAAGGAGATTCTGAAAAGTTATTTCGGTATACATGATTTTGTAGGTGGTTGTATCCAGTGGGAACATGAAAACAAGAGACTTTTATATCTCTCGGTAGACCCTGTGGTAACTGAGACCTTAGCAAGGATGTTATGCAATGAATGAATTTCTTATAGTCAATATTTTACTACAGAATCATTAATGAGTATTGCAATTCAGCCATTAGATGTGACCAACAAAATTTTATATGCATGGCTTTGGGATAGATAAGTGCATCATAGTTCAAAAATAGCGTTTCGTGTGTTACGTCTTTTAAAACACCTGAGGTTTTTACATTAACAAAAGGGTTAGAGGCAAGAAATGGAAAAATATTACTTTTCATTTTTATTACCTACTTTAATTAAAATTATTTGGTAAAATTAATTATAAAAATTGAAAAAGTATTTGTCAAGGAATCCCAATTAGATGGAATAAAATATGATTCTTATGTACTTTTTACGCAAATTAAACTCTAAGAAATAAATGTTTAAGAAACCTTAAAATAAATTTGTAAAGTAAAATATTTACATTATTTTAATACTTTAACTTAAAATTCATGATAAAACAAAGTTTAAAAATTACTTAGTTAAAAAATAAAAACTTTCAAAACACTTAGAAAAGACATCCACCATCAAGACAGAAGTATGTCACTAGAAGAAAAGTAAATTTAAATATGTTGTTCTCAAGCCACATTTTGCACAACTTTTATACCCAAGCCTTTCCAGGATGGTTAAGTTAGGTTTTATGGCAAAAGGACCATACTTGGAGAAGCTGAGCCAAACGCAAGACAAAAAGAAATTTCTCTCTGAATAGGCAACCATGAGGGAAGAAAGGGAAAGAAATGAGAAAGGGGACAAAGAAAAGATCCCTAGGGTACCTTGGTATTTATTTTGAAGCCCCTACACACCTATAGAAGATGTGTTCTGGAGGGGCTTTCCAGGATGCCTGTGAAAGCATTGATGCATTAGCATGGCTGTTTTGAACATTTATCATTTTTTTGTTAATTAGAAAAAGGTCTCCATCTGTTCATTAACTTAAAAATTAGTTACCTGAGCTTCTTTTTTGGCTTCTTCATACCTAACCATATCGATTTCTAGACCTTTTTCTTCAACCATTAGTTGTGTAAGATCTACCGGAAATCCATAGGTATCATACAATCTCCAGGCAACATCCCCTAAAATATTATTTATTTTAAATTGAAAGCAATAGGAAATCTTATGCATTATAGTTATGAAAATTGCGAAATCAATGAGGGAGTATTCAAATCTGTAACAACAAATTGCTAATTTCGTTAATTTTACTATGGGAAATATTACAAATTCCACAAATGCTTAGATACAAGGTGTTGAATACTTTTAAAAGATGGCTTTGTACCTGGTAGAACCTTGGAATCTAATTTCTTGATTGCCCTTTCTAAAAGTTGTCGTCCTCTTGTCAAAGTCTTGAGAAACTGAGTCTCTTCATCATTTATAATATCCATGGTCTGAAATAATGAATCTAGATATATTTCCCAGTCTGAATCAATACACTAGCTGTATCTCGTATTAAACAAAAACAATAATTAATATAAAAAGGAAACTTCTCTTATAATTAAGATTTCTCTTATGACAATAATTATTTTTAAGAAAAGCATGATTAAGCTGATTTAAAAAGCCAAATTACTGTGTTTTGAAAAGGCTTAGACAGTTTTCACACACAGGCAAATCGGATGCCAGTATGTTCTCATTGGTGATCTTTTGCTTACTCTGCACCTACTTACTGTTACTTGTTCGTTTACTTTTACTTCAGTTCTCTCATTGTTCTCAGAACTTGACAAATAGGATGCCAAAATGTTCTCATTGGTGATCAGTGTGACTTACATATCCTGCACCTGTCATTTCCTGTTACTTGTTTAGTTTTGTCAGATTTTCTTGTTTCATTTTCATAAATTTCAGTATTTGTTCCGAAAATGCATAAATTCTTTAAATACGATGTTGTCTTCTCAACTGAACTTAAAAAGTAAACCTTATTTGTGGGACAAGACAGCAGATAGCTTCAAAGACAAGATTGCAAAACTAAAAGCATGGAAGGTGTAAAATGTGCTTTCCAAGTATTAGTCAAAAGGGGATGTACCAAATATTGTCTTTTATTTTTTTACTCTTTGGTACTTCCAAGGTACTACAGCCCAAGGAGATTGTTGACACTAGCACATTTTTTCACCACAGCCAAAAAGAAACTTGTTACCGTCAATGCCAGTGTGTGTGAAAATGGCCTTAGTCAGATTTAACAGTTTCTTTCCCATTTACACGAAAATAAAGCATGAAAGCTTTATGAAACTCATCTGTTGAAAGGAAATTTAGTATTAAAATACATGTAAATCTTCCTCAAAATACAAGATCAAAAATCATTTCACAAAAGTTATAAAAATATAGACCTATTACATACTTTATAGCTACTGTCTGTTTATCACAAGAACTGCTTCTGCCAAAGTGGAAATGGGCCTTAACCTGTTTTTTATAGGGGATGCTTGGAAGAAATCTATTTAAGGTTTGTTTCAATGGTGCATTTAATAACTATTTGGAAATATTATTCATAACTTTTATTTATGGCAGAGAAGATCTATTCTAATAAACTACTTCGTTCCACCACCAACATTAGCGAAAAACAAAATAAAATTGAAACATCCCCAGTCACCCCACCCCTAACCAAAATGAATTAGTCCTGTTTTTATAAAGACTGTCACCACCAGACTTAAGTGGTAGGACCAGTTCTCTCATGATAGGCACAATACAAATGATTCTGAGATATTGACAGGTGAAAATGAATAAAAAAACGAGAATTGCAAACACATTAATACTTACAGTTTGAGAGTCTTTTCTAAGCTCTGGGAAAATATCACCCTGAAAATAATTTATGTAGAATGAATTGATTCAATTTATAGATAAAATATACTTTTTGGACAATATTATTTTTAACACTAACAAACTGCAATACACAATATAAAAAGGGCATTACACAAAACGTGATAATGCTTATAGAGTACAAACATAACTGCCAATACTTACATTTCTCTCCACACCCTAACAAAAGTCAATTACATAAAATGTACTAAGGTTTCAATGCTGGTAAAACACCAGTTTTGAAGTTTGTGACAATTATTGCTGCCAAAACATCATTACTGGTTTTCCTTAATCATATTTTTAAAAAATTAGCTCCATGTTTTAAAGATCTTTAAGGATCAGTTTATAGATGACTAGTGGAAAATGCTGTCACTGTGGGATATAATGCAGCTAGAAATCTAATCCTAGTACCGATTTTTGCCTCAATTAGAAAATGCCACATCCATATATTCACTTGACCATTCAAACACTCACTAGTGATGTATTCTCATTGATGTGCTTTTAATTAGAGAACTGACTGCAAATAGTTGACTGGGGTCACTGAAGAAAATAGGGCCAAAACAGACAAATTAATAGCACAACACCCTCTCTCTGGCTCATCCTTGTCAATAGTGATTACTTTAATTATGGCTAATAAGGATAGGGCTTAAATTATGGCTAATATGGAGCATAGTGTGTTTATGAGCAAATTTTTAAATAAATAGATTTACAAATTCAGTTTCAAGATGTTCTTATTTCCAAACTAACTTTTCACATTCTAAAATTAAACACACAACTAAATATTTAAGTGAAATTCAAAATTGTTTGATACAGCTACACTTGCAATTTATAACTGATTGAGATATTTTTCCATAGGGGAGTGAAAAAAAATTGTCTTTGAAGAGGAGGTATTGAGTCAAAACAGTTTGGGAAACTGATTTAGATTATAATTTGGTGATTAAGTAATAAATTAACTTATTTAGGCCCAAATGAGGGTGTTATGTTATGTGGAGAGATTTGCTATGATTTTTTTATGTAGCTTAATAATTTGACTAGTCTTTAAAACTAAGTTTCCTATTATTAGCCTCAATTTAAGAAAAATAAAAATTACCAAAATGTTTATCACAACAGGCACTAGGCTTGCAAACATTCCAGGTTTTGCACTCAACTTTTCAGAAGCATATCGCACAGCTCGTCTCAGTATCCTCCTTAACACATACCTAGAATATTATAAAAAAGTAAAGAAAATATATCGACTACAGTAATTCCATAAAGAATTAATGTCAATTACTTAAAAAAAGAAATCACAAAACCCAATACAATTAACAGGGCACGGCTGCCACAGTCAAAACACTTGTGAAATAGTAGAATTAGTAACATAATTTTTTATGAAAATTTCACATAATTTTTTTTAAAGTCTAAACCCTATTTTAGTTGCTCAAATACAAAATGAATCGGCTCAAGCTCAAAATGTGCTAATTGAATATGAAACAGACATTGAAGATCTCAAGAAATTTGAATTTTAAAATATATATGTTACCGTGAAAGACCGAAATTGGAGAATGTCGACACATACCAAATACGTCGGTGAAAGATCGAATATTTCATTACATTCTTGTACATTCGGACCCTCACCGGTGTATGTCGACAATCACAGATATGCTCTGGTGGAGGTCGAAAAGAGAGGAGCCGAGGTTTTTTTTCCGATACCCTAATTTATACTGAATGGATACTGCAGTGGATCGTGATCTTTTTATTGAAAAGTTAAATGCATTAATTGCGGGTAAACGAGAAGACAATTGTTTTTATTTTTCTCAAGAAAAGTACTCTAAAATACTTTCTGAAATGTTACGAACCTCACAAAAACAAGTTCCTCCTGCTCAAATTGGTGATACTGTATGAATACAAGTCCCTGATGTCGACCATGGTCGTACAGATAGCCGAAATGTGTTAGCGGTTGTTGTTGGAATAGAAGACTCCGACTTCTATAAACTGGCAAATAAAAATGGTACCCTCAAGCAGCTTTACACACGTAATCAGTTCGTAATTTGTAAAGAAAAGTTACTTTCCATAGATGAGATTTCTTTTCAAGAAATGTCGCTGAGAGAAGCAGCTGCAGCTAATCCGAGAAGCGGGGGGCAAGGCTATACACGCTGTCATTGCAAAAGGAAGTGTTCCACAAATAAATGCAGTTGTAAAAGCAAGGGACTCTTGTGCAATTCAAAGTGTCATAATAGTTTAAGTTGTAATAAATAAGATTTGAATCACATAATTAAGTAAGTTTTTTATTACTATTATTTTCTTTTCTCATTTAGAATGTACTGTATAATTAAGTAAGTTTTTAATTTCTATTATTTTCTTTTCCCATTTAGAATGTACTGTTTGTTTTAAGTTCTTGGTCACTCCTCTCAGAAAGAGAGGCGAAAAAGTTACGTCACCCTTGTGACGTTTTATCGCGACTGAAATACGGAGAAGAAAATATAAATCTCCGACATGTTCAACATTCACCATTAGTGCATGGTGAATGTCGACATTTGCTGGTGTAAGTCAGAAATAAGGGTATTTAGCAAATATTTCGGACATACACCAAGCGACTATGTGAATGTTGACATTCACCGGTGAAAGTCGACATTCTCCAGATTTCGGTCTTTCACTGTAACATATATATGTATGTATTTTTAATAAGGTTTTCATGATGATCTCGCAATCAGATTCCAACAATGGATTCCATCCCGTTGTGGCATCCCAGGAAAAGAGGCTGAGGATGTATTGGCTAAGAGAGGCAGATTTCTTCCAGGCTTTTCTCAGTAGTTTCTAACAAATTCTATTAACATTAAAGTTAAGGATATCCATGTAATTGGACTTGGGAAGAGGGTTCAGAATAAATCATGAAGAGTATCATCTTAGAGATAAAGCTGTAGCAGTTTTTAGGTCAGCGATGGGACCAATTGTTTGTCTAGCAATCCATCTAAATAGATTTGGAATTTTGAGCAGTTCGGCATATCCCCTCTGCACCAACAGTGAATTGATGAGTGCTGACCACATCCTCGAATATTCGTCTTTCACTGAAACAACTATTTACACTTGCTATTGGGAGGCTAGACTTTAGTTCCCATTCTCGAGACTCACACAAAAATACAAACGTTAGCGGATTATTACTATATTTATATACATTCATCCAAATTAGTACTATCCCAAGGACACAAAAGTTGTACAATCCTAAGTAGACAAACAATGATTCCTGGAACAGAATGCTGGTGATATCGACTTATTGCACCAAGAGATCAGGCAAAAACTGAGAAGTTGGCAACGTTCTTGGCACTTACCAAGTACATGAAAAGTTGTGCTAACTGTCACGGAAATACACACGGTGTGAAAACCCATACTTTTTACAATTGCTTTTAAATTTACGGTTTAATTCAGATGCTTTAATATTTCATGTTCTTTTGTACTGCATTCTGTACTTTCTGTTGTGCCTTCTATTGTGTATTGACTAAGGATATTTGTCTATAATGTCTGCTGCATTGGGGAAAATATAATGCATTTATTATGGAAAATACTTGAACAAATACTGTCATAAGCTATTGCAATCTTAAAATCTAAAAAGTCTGTGCATGAATTCTAGAATACTAATTAAAAGGAACTAATGTAGTCCGAAAATTTCAAAATTACCAACCCGCGACCAGTGTTGTCGGGCCTTCCTCCATCAGCTAATGCTACTGTTATTGTCCTAGCATGGTCTGCTAAAACTCTATAGGCCATGTCAATCCCAGTAGAATCCTCACTTCCAATTTTTCCTGTATATGGTGCAGCACCTGTAGACTAGAGGTAATGGGATTAGTCATTGAGCCATAGTAAATATTAACATCAATAACTAGGCTTACATGTCCTCTTTTTAATAATTAGCTTTTATATCTGCTCTGAAATCCAAGAAACCAAATGCATTCTTTACAAAGAAATATATTGATGAAAAATAAAATTTGTATGATTTTAAGGTGTATATTATATACTAGCAGTGTCTGCACTAAAATGTTTTAATTGCTAATATTTACTGATGGCATTGTTGTTTCTCATATTTCATTAACCATTAAAATAAGATAAACTTAAAGCTAAAATAATTAATTTCAACGTTTAATTTTGAATTTTAAAGCAAAGTAGCAAAAAATCACCTGTTGCAGCCCTGCAAATATTATTTTATACTAGATTTAAGGGTATGAAGGATCTTACTCTAAATAAATACTCACACTTTGTATGGCATCAAAAATCGGCTGAAATAAGTCAGTGTCATAGTTTGAGGGTTTATCTTGTATCACAGAAACCAGTCTTTCAAGACCCATACCAGTGTCAACATGTTTTTTTGGAAGCAATTTTAAGCTGCCATCATTTTCCCTGAAATAACAAAACTTAGCTTAATCAAAATATTTTAAAATTTTAAATGTTTTACAAAATCGCAAGACTTTTTTGAGGAATTGGTGTTAAAGTAGCTATTTTATTTATGCACACATTAAGCACACCAATAAAATTTAACAAAGTGAAAAAAGCATGCAGTAAGAACTGCAAGCATTAGTGACTGCCCTATCTGTTAGGTTCTTTTTACGTAAGTAATTCTGTCGAAACAAATTTTTTTCTCTCTTAAACAAGGTTTCATTGTAATCTGAATTAACTAACCACTTATCACAACTCTAGATTATAATTTTTAATCATAATACAGCTGTAAATAAGATTTTGCACACAATTTTTAAACACCATAACCATGTAATTGCCGAAAACATTTAACTATAAAATAAATTCATTTCACATATAATACCTATTGAACTGTATGAACACCAAGTTCCATATTTCTAAGACATCTGGTACATCTGCATTCACAAGACCACCGGCATCTCTTCCACCAATTCGATCATAATGTATTTCAGAACAAGGACCGCAAGGTCCAGTTTCTCCCATTTCCCAGAAGTTGTCTTTCATACCAAAAGGTAAGATCCTCTCTTCTGGTAGTCTAAAATAATACAGTATTTTAATAATTTTTAAAAGATAACTTGCATTATTTCTTTAGAAATTTTATAGAAATATTTTGCAAATTAATACAAATTGTCGATTTTTAATGATTATATTTTGCTCATATATTAATGATATTTTCTGATAAATAGCAATGTTCTGGATATTTCTTATTTAAAACTTAGAGTAATATATTATGAATATGGGTATGTGTATTAAGGTATGTAGGTATTTTAATTAATGTCACACTGGAGCAACACAAAGGGCTATTGGGTTATATTAAGAGTCTAAAGTTATATAGATTTGAGTCAAGATTCCAATACAATTGCACTCTTACATCACGAGTGTCATAATTCAAAATCTGACTTTCCTATATCTTTGCAAAATTAAAATTTCCTAGTGTTTACTGAAATGTGAATAATAAATCTTTTCACAGAACAATTTTACAGCTTTAGGTATTCGTCACTCTACAAGTCAGATTAAAATACTTTTATGTGAATTTTTGTTTTCTGTAATTTGAAAAAAATTAAAGAAAGCACATACTTTCTTGGTCTATTTAAATGGTTTATTTAGATATTTTTATTTTTTTGAAACCTAAATGAAAACTTCATATACGTATATGTTAACTTTAGTCATGGATAAATTATATTCATGAATAAAGCTGTAAGTACATGACACCTATCAAGAAAAAAATAGAGCTAAATTTATTCCTTTAGTCACTTTAATGTAGCCATTCATATAAGAAAAGATGACAAAAAATTAATCTTACTATTCAATAAACAAATCTGTTTTCGCGACAGCCCCCCCCCCCCCCTCCTTAAATTTCAAAAATATAACCAAAGAAACACATACTTCAGAAGGGATAATAAAACAATTAAAACTGCTATGATAAAAAAGAAATGTTCAACAGAATTTAATTCACATACCCAACTTCTTTCCAGATTTCCTTACATTCATAATCAGGTTCCAAACCCATGTCAGAATTTCCACCAAAATATGAAACATAAAGCCGATCAGGAGACAACTTGAATACTTTCGTCAACAATTCCCATGACCAGTGACATATTTCTCGCTAAGAATAAAACATACAAAATGAGCTAATTATGTATGAAACAGACATTGAAGATCTTGCCAAGCAATTTAAACTTAAAAAACTAAATATTTACTTAATAAGGTTTTTATGACAATCTAGTAACCAGATTCTGAAGTTTTGCTTTCATGGTTGCCAAGGCTTGGTGCAAAAACTTCGAAATCCTCCCCCCACGTTACTTGGGAAAAAAATCCTCCCCAAAACCTTTAAAATATTTTTTTTCTGTCCACAATTTGTTAAAAAAGAACTCAATTTTCACTGGTGAATTTTAAAAAAAGTCATCAAATTTTGAAAATAGGAGCTTTTTAGATGATTTTGCTTAAAGATACCCCTAATCACCAAAGTCGAAAAATAGTCCTGTAGCAGCAGTCCCTTGAGAGGTAACTGTCCATTTTAGTTAATGAGTATAACTGGAGTGCTAACCTAGATTTCTGACCTCTTGTCAGGAAGACCGGCTTATGTTTCGGTAGAGAACAGATGCAGAACTTGTCTGTTCCGATGAAACCACAGGACTGAAACCTGTTAATTTAAAACAATGCAAATTGGCTATCAAATGTGTTGTTTGTTATAAAAGCTGTTTCCTATGTCTAAATCTTGCCACAATTTAATTTTATCTCACATCACATCTACTTTTTGCTATTACCACACCTACCAATATCCCGAGGACGACAGCATTCTCTGATATTCACACAAATCTCAAGATTGCCAATCAACAGTATATATTAATTCCACATACATATATGCATTTCAACATTTTTAGTGAATCATTTAGAAGACCACTAAGCTATAATATACCCAACAGCCAATTACAAAACCTATCAATTACCTTGAAAAAATCACCAAAAGACCAGTTGCCCAACATTTCAAAGAATGTGTGATGATAAACATCTTTTCCAACATCATCCAAATCATTATGTTTTCCGCCAGCACGGATACATTTCTGAGTGTTCACAGTTCTCTTGTACTTTGCTGCATCACTATTTGGATCAACAGTTCCCAAAAATATAGGTTTATACTGAAAAACATAAATACAAAATATTAAGAATAGATATTTCACATACACACCAACTGAATAGCAATGACTAACTGATAATAATCAGTGGAAACATTCCATTGGAATAGAGCACATTTATTACACCATACTAAATTTTTTTATACCATAAATCTCTCTTAATATATTTAAGAGTATTAAAGCATTCACACATACATTTTATAGGGAACTCAGAACAGAAAGCATTTGTGGCAAGATAAAATTAAAAAATCCAACCTGAACAATTTTATTTAACGTGAAATTTTAGAACTGTAACATAAAAATGTTGATAACTTAAGAGAATTTTTAATTCTTTTTTTTGCAATTTTAAACTGATCTTTAAACTAAAACTTCAGATCTACCTTAAATCTCCTTCCTAGTGGAATGCATTATTTTAGTGGACCCTATATTCTTTACAAATTAACTCTGATAAGGGAGTAGGGGTAGGGTATTTTAATTAATGTAACACTAGAGCAACACAACGGGCTATTCAACTAACTCTGATAAGGAGATGTCATAAGTAATAAATTGCTCAAAATCATTATTTCTTTAACACTCGAATCACAATAAAATAAATCACTAGAAAAGGAAAGTAGTTTTTCCATAAGGCTTAAGATTCTTACAAAAATGAATTCTTTGCCAATTGTTTTATTGATTAATCTAAGTATCATTCCATTACATTATTTGGATATAACACCAGATTGTGTATCAGGCATTAAAGAATTTTAATTTTTGAATTATATTTCAAGATATTATACACGTTTATGTAGTTAAACTAAAATAATAAGATTATTTTATTGTGTACTTATGACGATGTATTATTTTGGGCCAATTAACTGATTACATACTGTTTTATACTAGTTTGAATAACAGGGTTGGCCCTCTTCAAGTAAAAGAGAAATTAGGGCTTTTTTGAGGTAATGACAAAGTTATTTATCATTTTTAAAGGTTACAATTAACATAGATCATGTCAGTGCATGATTAACATGTAAGTGCAGAAATGCTAGATTTGGGTTTCGGACCCAATTTTACAAACATCCAATTTTTCGCTACTTATCTGTAAATATTACGTATTAGATCGAGAAAAACCCAACCTTAGACATGCATCATTGATCTTCGTTTTCGAATGCAGGTGAAAAAATATATACATTTTTGTTTATACAAACTAAGGCATTTTACAGTTTTTAAGGACTTTTAGCAAATATTAAGGCATTTTAAGGGCCTCTAGAAACTAAAATGAAAATTCAGGCTTTCTTAAGGGGAAGATCTGGAGGATTATAATAAAAACACAAGGTTGTGTGAAGTGTTTTCTACTCATTTCTCTTCACACAGAAGAGTAAGAAAAAGGGATTCCCTTCAGGTAATAAAATTTGGACAGTGAAATATTAGCAATGTCTGAAATTCAAAGATGTATTGTATAAAATCGAAGGATCAGATTGAGAAATGGTTGCTTTGTGATGCTCGTGTTAAAGGTACACAAGTAGTTTGACTACCAATGCAATCAGTCATAGCATGTGGTTAGCAATAAAGATTAAATTCAATACCTATGTACTGAATGATTTGTGAGAAAGTTCGTTTACATCATAAAGCTTACCTGATTCATTCCAGCATTAGCAAAAAGAAGAGTGGGATCATCATGTGGAATAACAGGAGAT
Source organism: Meta bourneti (assembly GCA_933210815.1). NCBI lineage: Eukaryota > Metazoa > Arthropoda > Arachnida > Araneae > Tetragnathidae > Meta > Meta bourneti. The sequence goes on along the minus strand of OW119928.1, from coordinate 17,769,784 downwards.
GAATGAACATACAAGTGTTCATACTTCTGAGTGAAAAACTCTAAAAATTGCTTTCGAATTTCTTTGGCAGACAAGCTAGTATCCATTTTAGCCTAAAAGGAAACACAAAATATTTGAAATACACGAAGAATTTTTGAAATTAGTTTTGGCGCGATATTATAAAAGAAATTTCTGATGCAATGCTTTCTGATGCAACAATTAAATTACAGAGCATGCCGGTTGAAAAGTACAATTGATAGAATTTTACAGGATCTTTCAAGAATTAGAAGGGAAGAAAGAAATTTTTTCAGGTACTCACGTATAAATGCAAGTGATTGACGCGTAGAAATAAATTTTTTGCAATAAAAATGTATTTAGGTCACTGTTGTCATAAAAGCAAAACACGTCGAAAGCGAGACTCAGAAAGTGAAACTCGAAAATGAAAGTTGAGGTGTTGATTTCTGTCAATATTTCTTGGAAAAAGTTTTTTTCGAAAAAAGAGGTAGGGGTATGTATTAAACGTCACATGGAGCAATAAGGTCCGGGATCAAACCGGAAGTGAAGGATCCGAGGACAACTCCGCGTAGTTTTAAACCACGGTCACATGACGAAGCAACACCTGAGTTGGCACCCCACTCTCTAAACTTCCACACCATGCCAACGTGAGGACATTTGAGACCACGACAGATTTAACATGCACCAGCCTCTTTTGTACACGACGGTCTTTGGTTGGATTTGAACTCGCAACATTACGGTTGCTAATCCGTTACTCCTCCAACCGGGCTACCGCGGCCCTTTTCGGGGGGAGGGTACTTCAATTAACGTCACACTGGAGCAACACAACGGGCTATTGGTGACGGTCCGGGATCAATCCCAAAGGAAAAGATCCGAGTACAACACCACGTCATTTTGAACCACGGTCAGATGACGAGGCAACACCTGAGCTGCTGCCCTTTTCGGAAAAAGAGAATAGTTAGAATAATTTTCGTTTAAAGGGAGAAAAATAGTCATATTATTTTTATAATAAGTATTAAAGATATGTATATCATAAGAAAAAATATGGTAAATGTATAATGGTTAATACTTTAAAAAAATATTTGCCATGTTTCCAGAATCGGTGTTTGATTTAAAATCCATACACCCATTACATTTTGGATTCGATATTAGAAATGGAAATATTCAAATTAATTCAAGTTATTGTAAATATTGCGGTTTGGAATAAAAAAATACACCAAAGGAATGTTTTGCATAAGCTCATCAAAAAGTTGGAGAATTTTTTTGGAACTTCTATGTATCGTTCTATTGCAAGATCTAAATATAAACCAAACAAAGTACCCCTTCCTTCTGTACCCAAGTATTTAAAAAATGTAAATGAATGGTTAGAAGGTACTATAGTGAAAAAAATTAGAAGAAAAAGAAGTATTAGTAATATAGATCCAAAGATTCTTACAGAAATAGCAAGAGATATTGCTATAGATTTTGGGGTTGATTTGAGTATAGAAACGTTAAGTCATATTCTTAAAAAACGAGTTCCTAAAGTTTTAGGTAAATTTGCTAACACTATTGTTTCTAGTAAAACTATAAAATCTACTTTAGCAGAAGTAATTATTAAAACTCATTTCAATGTTGCTGCTCGAGTTTCAAAAGGTGTTGGAAAAGGTCTTTCTATTGCTAGTGGTATATTTACAGCTTATACTATAATTTCTGTTTTAATAGATATTTTTGATCCGTTTAATTTTAATCACGTTCTTGATAAAAAAATACATTGCGTAAAATAAATGAACGTTTGGATTTTGAATATTTCAAGTCTAATGCTACATGTATTTAAATTACTCCTGACATGATATGGGATATTATAGATAATGATTTAAATGATTATACCTTATATACAATACAAAAAATGCAAGAATATTTTAATTCATTAAACAATAATACATATAATGAAAGATTAAAAATTCAAACAAAAAATCACAATAGTTCTGTTGAACCTATGGATTTTAATAAAATATTTCATAGTATTATTGTATTTTCATTAATTTTTTTATCTGCTATTTTTATAGAACATATTGCTGTTTTATCATTAATCTTTTTAATTTTTATTATTTATTCACCACGTATCTATAAGTAACTCTGCCACGAATAACTTTTTATCTCTTGGAGTTGGATGTCTTTTACCATAATGACTAAGTAAATGTCTACATGCTCTATTTGAAATTCTATCGTCATCAGGTAATTTATAGTTTGTTGATTTTAAATTTAATATATATATGTTATTTTTCAGTTTTTTAACTAGTAATCTTCTAATTGGAGGCCGTGAAAGCCTAATTCTAATTGGGGATGGTGATCGGTTTCTTCCAAATCGAGATGGTGGGCATCTTTTTCTAATTGGATAACGACTTCTAACTGGAGATGGTGAACGACTTCTTCTAACTGGAGATGTACAGCGACTTCTCGATAAACTAGTTGATCCACTTACTTTATCCCAATTTATATCAGAAGCTTGGAATGTATGCTTGGGTTCTGTAACAGATTTAATTACCTGAGGTGAAAAAAGTTAGTACCTGAAGAAAGTTGACAATTATCTGAAGATCTGGATCTTGTAGATTGCATTTCTTAATTACTTTATTCAATAAGATATATTTGTTTTGTTAAAGGTTTTAAGTTGTGAGCAATACAAGTTTTAAATGCTTCTTTATCAGTAGCTGGTGCTACATATTTTAAATTACAAAAGGAATTTACTTCACATGATAAACTTTCATCAATTACACCAGATTTGTAAAATGGTGTCATTGCTAATAATTCAGCACTGGACGTAATATTACCATATTTAAATTGTTTACAAAAAAGCTTATTAATACACTCCTGAACAAATTGATTATATTTTCTCAAACGTTTTCTGGAAAGCAAATTAACCACCTTCAACCATATCTATATTACATTTTAAGTAATTTAAAACATCCCATACATACAATAAAAGATTTAATGGTGATTTAGTGTTTGTTAAATCTGCAATAATGAAAGTTTTTATCAATAATGGAAGTATAGGTTTTCCATTTACAATATTTATATCACATACTGAATAATTTACCTCAATAGTTTTTATTTCAAAATAATTGATTTGGTTTTTTAATACATCTCCTCTAATGGCCTGTACGGAGCTGTCTTGTAGCAACATTACACTTTTAGTATTAATTATTTCTTGTCGAATATTAGGAACATGTATATAGGAAACATATACAGAAGGACTCGTTAATTCTGTTAACATTAAATGACTAGTAAACACTACAGTTCTGCCCACTTCCTTTGGAGAAAAATAACCGTGTTGGATAAAGGTTCTATAAATATAAACATGTCACATTTACTTATAGAGTCTGGGTTTAAAATAATGTTATTTGTTGTTGGAAATGTATAATATAATTTGACAAAACATGAATTTCAAATATAGAAAATTTTTTAATTAAATAATTAAATAAAATATGACTCTGTCTCCCCAAGTTTCCATAAACAACTGTTTTATCATCATTTAATATAAAATCAAAAAGTTCATCTAATGTTCTCATTCTTTACTTTTAATAAAGATAAGAAATGGACCAAAGTGAACAAATAATGTTACAAACTATAAAAGGTTTAACTTGTTTTATTGCAGATATAATTGAAAAGAATGGTTCCAATCCCGAAGCAATAGCAAAGGTAGAAAAGGTTTTTCAAAATTGGGATGAGTTTTGGCCTGTAATAAAAAATGGATTATAGAAACCGATTTTATAAACAAAGAAACGGTGCTAATAAATTTTATTCAAAAGATACCAGAATTAATTCCGTTTACATACCTTTTACAACAATCTTTACATCTTCATAGTGATATGTGGAATGTTGTTTTCATGAATTTACAAAATTGTAAAATTTTATTATTAAACAAGGGCAAGGGATTTAACTAAATTAGAACCACTAGGCTTGTTAACATTAGCCGGAGGACTTTTATATTCTATTTCTGTATTTATTTTTAACGTAAAAGATTATAAATTTCATTTTATTATATTAACTCTTTTATTATTTATAGCATTATTTACAATTACATCATATAAATATTTAAAATATAAATATACTTGCGAGAAAATGGATGACATTATAAAGATTATGTCTATAAAAAGTAAATAAGCATTTCATTATCTTCATCGAAAAACCGTCCTGTATCTCCAGACATGAATCCTAATAAATTATGATAACCAATTGGAGATGGAATGCAAAGATATTGATCAATATATATTTTTTCTACATTAATATGTTGAATTATACACATAAAATGACGCATTGCTTTATTTATTTTATGATATACTAAAATTTCATCTACAAAATAAATTTTTATATCCCAACAAGGATTATATCCCGTTTTAATTTCTCTGATAGGTTTTATAGCTTTTTCTAAAATAACAGTTTCAAAAAACTTATCCATAATAAAGAAATGATAAATTATTTTAACAACCTATATAAATCACCAACACCAGAAGAGGATATTGAAGGATTTGTACAATCCTTATGTTTTAAACATAGAATATTCAAAAATTTATTTTATAGTACAGATATTAACCCAACACCAGATTTAAATAGAGAAATGGAAGATACCTTTAAAATTCATTATCCCAACTATGAGTTAAGCGATATTGTTCAAAAATATAAAGTTTATAATGAGTCTAACAAGAAAACTGATTTGTGTAATCCTGTTATATTTGATTCAGAAGCTAAAAAATTTTATAATCCAAATGTTTTATAACCTTTAAGACGAGTGAAACCAGAACAATTTAATGTTGCAGATTTTTTAAGAGAGGAACAACAAAGACAAAGAATGTTATTTTTAAATTTTGACACCGAACAGGAAATGTACTTTGATATTCCTTATGAAGAGAAGAAGAAAACCGATATTATAACTGATTACTCTTTGAAGAGTATAGCAAAGTTGGTTTTAATCCTAAATCAACAACGAAAAGATTTACCGTTCTCTTTATTAGAAATACACAGTGAAAAATATATACACTAAATAATAATAATAATAAATTTAAATATATATATATATATATATATATATATATATATAATTTTTTAAATTTTAATTATTATTTATTGTATATATTTTTCATTGTGTATTTCTAATAAAGTTCTACAATGTTTGATCTGGATAGAGTAAAGTTACCTATAACAGAATATTATTTTAAAATTTTTAAAAAGTATAATAAAAAGGGTTTAGTTGATGAATTTATTAGAGAATGGTTAACTCTTTTAGAAGTTTATAGTAAAATTCCAAAATTTATTGGATTCGGTAATAAGGTTCCCGTTTTAACACGTTTACAACCTAATAGTAAATCAGTTGTTATAGTTCATTATGATAATTCAATAATACATCATAATTTTAATAGTTCTTTAAAAATACATCAATATTCCCATTGTATCCATTTCGTGTACAATTATCATCTCGTAATGTATGTTGTAAAGAAGGATTTAGTTTATTATTATCCTATTTAAAAATTACAGGTATTACCTATATAGCTTTTTATAAAGTACCTAGTTATAAACGTATTATTGAACAAATTAAAAGTGTTTATCCAAACATTAAATGTTACCCGCCATCTTGTTTCAGAGATTTCTGTAAAGTAAATAAAGTTATTAATGGATTTATATAGACATATGATTTATCATGTTCGAGGTATTCAAGAACTCGATTTCTTTCTTAAATATCAAACACACTCCAATCTAATAAGTAATTATGGTTTACAATGTATTGTTTTGATTTAGTATTTAAATGAATAGCTTTAACATATGTATCTTGTTGATTCTTATCAATATATAAATACAGGAATTTTCCATCAATAAGTATATATTCATCATGCGGGAAAATATGTAATAACAATTTTTCATTTGGAAGTTTCCATTGAATAACTACTTTTTCGTTTACATTTTTACTTAATAATTGAGTGCTTTCAAAGTGATAAAATAATAATAAAAGACAAATAATTATGAGAATGAATTTCATTTACTTGGTTTTATTTTTAATATTTATAATTACAATTTTTAATTTGTTTTACAAGCCTAACATTTTCAAACTTTTCAAAGCCAACCGTAATTTTTATAATATGAATGATAAACTAACACTATATAATCCGTTTGATAAACTATTTTGTGGAATAAATGGATTTAAATGTGTATATGAAAACTGTGTATGTTCAGATCATTGTAAGGGAGACTATGAAAAAATAAACGTATTTGAAAACGAACCTGTCGTTTTATTTAATGAAAAATTGGAACCAGGAACTTATTGTTTACCAAAAGGAGCTTTAAAATGTAATTAGATATGACTATATCCGTTTATTCAATTAATAATTGGATATGTATTTTAAAAAAATAATGCATTTTGGCAGAATAATAATTATATTGCTTGTAAAAATCCACTTTCTATTGATAATAAACTTAATATTTTAATTGATAATCTTACAGGTTTAGAAGCAACAACAAACATAAAAGATTTTTACGAAGTACATAATGGAAAATTAAGTTACGAATGTGAATGTAGATAAAAGGAATAATCAAATGATTTCACTAGAAGAAGCACCTTTTGCTTGTGTTAGTGATTATTGTTTGCAAAATTTAAAAAATACAACAATAAATGTAGGATGGAATCCAGTAACTAAACAATGTGATTGCGCTCCTTATAAACATGAAAACCCTTTAGATTTAACATCTCCTTGTGTTAATGTAAATGCTAGATTTCAACCTCTCAATAAATTTATCGGCGTTACAAAATGTACAGATATATACTCTTACAACAAGGAACCTATTATTTGTACAAACCTAGTAAAGAATAATTTTTATACGTTTGAAAAAATTATAATATTTTCAAATAATCACAATGACTATCTTAGGAAAACTATTTGAAAAGTAAGAAATGAAAACAATTTTATTTCACCAGCAGTGGATTCCATATATGGATGAATTTCTGTTTAGTCAAATAGTTTTAAAATATCCAAAAAATACAATATTCACAGCTCAACTTTTAAGTGATCACTTAAGAAATGCTAAGGAATTGTATAAACAGTTTCCATACGCTGAAAAATTTGACATTTCCCTTTTAAACTCTATTGATTGGAAAAATACCATTTTAACTTTTGATATGGATGCAAATTTAATAGCAGCTCCTGAACCAATTAAAAAATTAAATAATTTAGAAAAAAGATTAAAATACAAAGAGGCTAAAAGGTTTATGTTTGGTAAATTACCATTTATACATTCTTATTTCATAATTGTTGTTAGTATGGTCTTAGTTTACCTATTTCAGTTATTTCGAGAATATGACCTCCGTCGCTTTCAATATTTGTAAAAAATCGTTCTATTTCAGATAATTGATCTGGTTGAAATACTTTTACTATAGCCTTTTCATTTATATGTTTAGTTATACAGTGAGCATATTCAGATTGGGCATCTTCAAAAACAAGCTTAGAGTAATCAATATCTAACAATGCCGTCACTATAGAGTTTCTATCATATGTATCATAAAGATTATTTTCCATATACTTTTGGGGAAAGCTTTCATAATTATAATAATCAATAACCCATAAACATGTCTTCCAAAATTTGAGGATTATACTGTAATCTATATAAGGTACTTGACTATATATAAAATTTTATTCTTTAGACAAGTTTATGATGAAAAATATCAGGTAAATTTTTACAAGTACAGGTACTTCTGGCATTGTGAATACTTAATGAATTAGAGGTAGAAATTGAAATAATGCTTGGAATAAAATCATTTCCAAATAATAAACTTGCATACACCAAAATGTTTGGATCATATTGTAAATAATTTTCAATAATATCATTTAAGTTGTAATATACATTTAACTTGTTTTAATTTGAACTATTTTAAAATGAGAAAGATGCATATGTGAAGGAATGAAAACATCGTTATCTTCACTCACGATAAAAGGTTTTTACATTTATATTTTTTTGCTAGATGGAATAATTTAAGAATCCAGTGTTTACAATGTAATGGTTTCACTTATACATATAAAAGACCTTTATATATAGGGAGATGTTTTTTCAATCAAATAAATTTTATCAATAATTTTAACTGGATATAATAGTACATCACAATCAAATTTATATTTTCAATTAAATAGTAATTCAAATAATAGTTCTTCCCTAAGTGAATCGGTTTGGTTTTCCACCCCTGAAGCAGGAATTTTTGATATCGAGAAGTTCAAATAGTAACCAGTCTATTTCAAATATGAATCAAACTTCGGGTAAATGTACTCTTTATCCTAGGAAATCGGAAAAGTATAGCAGATTTTTCGCAACTATGCAGAAAGTTTATTACCATTATAAAATTTGTTAAATATGGAGATTCATAACTGAAGGATGTACAGAGGCTGCTCGGACATTTTTTGAACGATTTCGATGAGCTGTAAAAAAATTGCATGCTACGAAATAATTTTATTTTCACAACAGTTAAATAGTTAAAGTATAACTTATAGTCTGCTAACTCAGAGTTTTGTTTACTTTCAAAATGGCGCTTTTAAATAAGCAATGGATGGAAGACTTTCCGCTCTTTCGGAAGAGAATCATGCTTATTCAATTGTTCAAAAACGCTGTAAAAGTCATGGTTTTTCGATATCTAAAGGTACGATAAGTAATATTATTAGAGAAAGGAATAAACGCGTAAAAGTGGAAAAATACTTCCAAATGCGTATCCAAAAAATTAAAGAATTTCTGAGAATATTTGTAAGGTAAGATCTTTAATTTTAAAAGCGAATCCGCCAAGTCAAAGGACTATAGCAAAGTGAACGTGAGAACTTTCTCCAAGAGATTTATGATTGTTGCCGGTTTTGCATATAATGGAAAATTAAAAGTAAAAAGAGGGGGAAATGTAAAAATCAACTCCCACATATTATCAAGACCATATTTTATCCCCAATATTCAAAAAAGAAATACCATATCTTTACCCACAGTGCCAACAATCAGTAGAACTGCATCAAGGTAAAGTAAGCAGCCACACATCTAAATCGACTATTAAATTCTTGGAAAAAAACGGAACAAGAAACTGGTATCAAGTCAATGCCATTTACTGATATTCCTGCTAAATCTCCAGATGTTTCACCCATGGACTTTTGTGATTTTAGACTTTTAAAAGGGGCATTATCAAAACGTCGACCGAAAACCATTCAAGAACTGGAAAACTGGAACAAAATACCACTGTCGATACTACAAAAGTCATTATTATCATGGAAATTAAGGTGTAGAAAGATAGTTAACAATAAGGGCTATCAAATGGAACATTTAAAACACAAAAATTTCATGTAAAAAGTTAAGCTTCAGTTCATTAAAATCGTTCAAAAAATGTCCGAACAGCCTCTGTACAGCAACATTAAAGTTTAATAGAAATGTAAATAAACATTAGTATAATGCATAACATAGAACATTAAAATTTTATCATTTGATAGTATTAGTAATTTTCAAATTTGGTTAGAATTTGAATCTAGAGCAACATTTAGTTCTTTTAGGGAAAAGGACAGGGAAGAAAGTCTAGAACTTTTGATTATACATGTTCAGTATGCAGTCTGCACATTTAGACTCGTGAAGATGTGTTGAATGTCAGTGTGCAGTCATTTATATACCTGTAATTGTTTAGATGATAATAATTTATTTAAGCATTATTTATAAAGTGCATTCTATCATAGGAAGTGAAAAAAATGTAATTATAATTTTTAAATCAAATTCAGACAAAAGATATTGAATGTCATTACTCAAAAAGTTTTGTGAAGAATTGTGCACCTTTTGTATGCTCAAGAGTAAGTGCAGTGTCATTGTTAAGTTATGAAATTTATCTTCAACAAACCTCACCTTACCCCTCCCCCATTTTCTTGTTGACTCCCAAGAGGAAGCTTTTGTGCTACACATATCGCTTTTATGTTCCAGTTAACAGCGATGGTTAGTGGTTGGAAAAATATGGGAAGGGCCTCCCGGAATCCCCCTCCCCCGAAATTAAATCCTGGCTATGCTAGTGATATGAAAAGATAGCAGTTCTAAAATTTAGTTAATGAGGATTTACCTATTTTCAGTAAATTAAATCAATTCTTCTGTCCTTTAATGCTGCAAATCTGTTTGATATGTCATCGTAAAATGACTGTTTCTTCATAAGCGTCACTAATACGTCTTTTTGAATAGAAATATTTGCTAAAGAAGAAAGTCTTGCGAAATAGTATTTCTTTCGTAAGTTTTTATTTTTTAAGGCAAGAAAAACTCCTTTCCACTGATACACTTGTAGATGGAATTGTTAAGACGAGAGAAAACAAATTATGCTTCTGTGAAAATTTCTTTATCATCATAAAGCATTCGAAGAAGTTCTTGCATCGATATATTCCTGAATTTTCCATTGGCATATATAAGACAGTTCATTTTTAAGGCGCTGGTTTTTTCTAAATACATCGCCGTAAAACTGTTGAAGACTTTCAAGTGCCTGAGATGGAAAATGTAAATTAAATTGTTCGAATTTCATTGTATCAGCAAGACAAATAAATTGAAGTTTTTCACAATCTTGAAATCTTGTGTTTATTTCTATAGGAGTGGTCTAAATTTCAAAATATAGCTGTTTATAATTTTGAGAAATTGATATAGTGAAAGAGCGACATATTCCCTTTTAAATTGGATTATTTCTGTGATTTTAAGCATGTTTTAAAAACATCATCGTCCCTTTTACGGCTCAATAGCTCATGAGTGTATTTTATTTGAGATACACAATAGTTTAAATCTAGTGATTTTTCTAGAGAATTTCGAATAATATATCAGTAAGGCCAAAAATGTAAATTCAAAATTGTTCATATTTAAAAATCCCTTTGCAAGTTGAATTGTTTTGTCTGAATGTTCGTTGTTTGTCATAAATTCGAATATTTCTTTAAATTTATCCAATCCTCAACAATCGCATTCACTAATTTCGAATTGGAGGACCTATTTGTGTGTTATGGTTGGTATGCGTCTTGCGGAATTTGATGTAAGAGCATAAGATCGCTTTGCAAAGTGATGAAAAAACGAAGGAATGCCGCTGAGGCTGGCAGAAAATATTCGACACTTAGAAATTTTAGAAAAACTTTGCTGCAATACAAGATTGAAATGATGTGCTAGACAATGGACAAAAACGGCTTGAGGAGCTTTATCCTTGACATTTTTCTGCAGTCCAGACATTACACTGACCCCATCGTAACATTGTCCTATTAATTTGTGTTGATAATCAAAAGGATCCAACATTTTGTATAACATTTCTGACGTTCTGTCATGGAAACCCAAAAATCGCTCAACTAATACGCCTTCACAAATCTTAATATTAAGGAGCACTGGAAGTTTGATTTATGTCAGTGGTGTCATCCACTTGAATAGAAAAGAATTTAGCCCTGTTTATTTCATCTTTGACGTGATCGTTTATATAATCGGAAATACACTCAATCATTTCATTTTGAATAGTTTTGGAGTCACCAGTGAAGACGTTTTAATCTTTTTGTACTGATTTTGAATTTCCATAGGACTTTTGATATCAACAATCGTAGTATTTTCTTGAAATTTCCGCGATTTATGGAGTCACTGCTTTCATCATGCCCCCGGAATGCCATTTCTTGTTTGCTCAAATATATTACTGCATCAATCACTGTTTGTAGAAACAGTCTATTCAAATGAATGTTTTCATTGAAATTACTTCAAAAAACCCAGCATTCTCCCTTAGGGCATCAACAATCGTGTTATGATTTAAAAAAATTTCTTAGCATTAATTCACACTTCAGGTGTTCAGCAGAATCATCGTGCCTATGGAGTGCTCGTGTTATGTTTAATAAGTCTGCGAATTTGTCTTTATTCCAAACAGAATGTTTATTACTAAAAAGCAAGCACGGCCAACAAAATAATCTTTTCAAGGTTACACTACTGCATAACCATTTATACTGAGTAAACCAACACTCTTGAAAACTAATATTGTACGACTTATCGCTCTTTTTAATTTCTTTTGGGCCATAGTTGTCAATAAATCCGTTGGATGTGCTTGACGTAATACGTCCCTTTTGTCTTCGTCTTTCCACCGGCTAAATGGAGTTCCAGTATATTACACAATATCATTAATTGGATTCCCCATTCCGCTGAAAATCTAAAACAAAATGGTCAACAAAATCATTGCTCTATTTCATGTAATATTCGGCGTGATTGGCTAGACTCTGACGCTAAAGCTCTCTCGATTAGTTTTCTGTGGTCGCTGCTCGCAACTGGAAACGAGGGACATCTATCTTTAGATTTCACCGGCAGCCCTATAGAGGAAGGGGAATCGCTGGTTTTTAGCTTTCGCCTTCCTTCGGAGCTGACAGTCTAAAGTCTTTCCGTTGCTAATGGCGGTTTTGTCATAGTAACCATCTGGCTTACTGAATATGCGCAGTTATTTTTCAGCAAAAACTTCCATGCTAAGCTTTCGCTGTCACAGTCGTAAGCATTGTAAAATATTTTCCATGTATTGAATAACGTGCTGTGCGAAATTAAATTCGTTCATATTTGTAAGTACTTTAGTCATTTATAAATCGTAATAGAAAAAAAAATTTACGTAGAAATATTGAAAATGTATATATATGAAATACTGAAAAAAAGATTAATTTGAGAAATGAATTTGATGAAAAATGTTGGGGAAGTGGCACTTCCCTTCCACCGGCCGCCATTGCCCGTTAATGCATTAATCTATTTCGCTTTGACTTTCAGTCTGTAAGCCTTATTTTAATTGCATCTGTGTGTCATGTTTATGACAGAACTAAATGTTTCTAATATGTGAAATTAGAGTGAAAAGAGAACAACTATCTCTAACCAATAACATTGTTGCTTGAACATGAGATATAGCTAAAATTGTGCTATATGTTTTCCCTATGAATTTTGCTAGTTCATTCATCAGAGTTAACCATTTCTCTACTTGAAGGAATCAATGTGTCTTTTTCTTCCAACTTCATAGATATTATATGTACACGAATATTTATGAATTCTGGTAATCATGCCATATATAAAATGGGCTAAAATCTTGATTTTTACTTATGAATTAAAATAACAGTATCAAGGGTCGTTTTCTTTTCTTCGTCTATTTGAAACCGAAAATTAATTTAACCTTTAAAGTTTTGCTTGAAGCATGTTAACAGTATCCTAAATTGGAAATCAAACTTGAATCATCTAAGAAATCATTTGTTGACTATCTATAGTAACCAATCATTTCTTCACTGTTATAACAACACCAAATGTTAAGTGTTGAAAGGCATTCTACACTAATTTTAGAGTTGAGAATTGAAATTTTTTTATTTGCAAATCTGTTTCAATGTGATACTGCTGTGTTTAAAGTAGATGTGTGTTTTGTGTAGTTATAAAGTTGTGATTTGTAAATGTTAATTTATATCATTGTAGGTAATAAATATAAAGGGGTAAAATATGACACTGAGAAGATTATACCACAGATGAATGGAAGTTCAAACTGAATGATGTTTATTTTTGAATGTTCATTTTTATGACATCAATTATAAATATTTCTCAGTTAATAGAATAAAGACGTGTTTGGAAGGAAATAAATTCAACTAAAAACTAAGTAAAGATGGGCTGATCCTTTTGGAAAATATTTTATATTTTTGCATAGTTTATGAAATATAGTTTCAAAAATATTCATTAAAGATGGAAATCTGAAAATTACAAGTGTTCAGAAAGAAAAATCTTTCTGTATTCCATTTATACAGCACATTATCCCCTTTCTTTAAATTGTCAAAGTTCATTTGGTTTCAATTAGCATTTAAATAGTTCCCTCGATATCTAATAAGCATCTACAGTGGCTTCCAAAACAGTATACACCATGAGATTTCAGTTGGAAGCATAAAACTCAGTTATAAATAATAACTTGAACTTAATTTTCTTAAGAATGATTAAGAACATATGAGGCAGAAAAACAATTTTCTCTATAATGTTTTTAAAAATAAGTTTTAAGTGCCCAAATTACAAAAATCAGATCACAAAATTGAGTAAAGGATTTAAATGAGATGTAAAAGATAATATATTGTACTAAAAATCATTCGTTTTTGTAACTAAAATAAGTGAAACTCCTACAAATCGCAGGACACTTAACAAAAGCATAATGTTAAAAATATTAGTACATAACGAACAGAAGAGAAAGCATTTATAATCCCATTACCAAAAGGAAATTAACCAGGAATCTCCTGAGGCATCAAATAGGATTGATTGATCTGTTGAGAAAGTACCCCCAGTGCTTGAAGCATTTGAGTTTCAACTACTTACAATTATAATTGAATATTATAAGGAGATTGATTACAAAATTGACTACATTTTCCTTATTCCACTTTGGAAGAATAATTTAAGAAATGGTTTATTTATCACATTTAATTCAGTTATCCTTTTCTTCAATTCTAAGATTAATTCCAAAATGAAGAATATATTTTTTACTTTAAAAATAATGAATATTTTATACATTAGGCTACGTTTGTATATATGAACAAAGTCATAAGAAATTAATTTCTAACGCCATACTAAAAAATAGAACTAGAATCCCGTTAGCTGGGGTTTAGAAAGCTAACGGCTATAATATAATTCGTGCAATATCTAAAATTTATGAGAATTTCATAGACGCATCAGTAAAATGACATCAATAATATAGCATTTGAATTAAACCAATTACCACATCACCTTGAAGGTGACCCCTTTTGCAACCAGTAAGGCGGGTTCCCAGGCGCAGGATTTTTATGCAGTAAACCAAAGAAAATAGTCTTGATAAAGTTATTTTAAATCAACAGAGAATTGTCGTTCTATGATAATTTTTTTCTATACGAGGGCTAAAAATTAGATATGCGTACTTTAACCTAAATATTAAAATGTCGGTTTGAAAAGTATAAGTTTTCGCCAACCTCAACAGGTCTGGAAACAGATGAATTTTTTGACACACAGTCTATAGATAAATCTGTCTTCTGTTTCAGATGTTGAATCCAAATTGTTATTTGGCTAATAACGTGAGTACTAAAATTTGATCAGTCTTGCTCCATTTCGAAAAACTAACACAACCCAAATTGTTAACCTGTTTTTAAGTACGTTTAATTATTCTTAGTTAATTAAAATTATCAAATTAAAATCGTACAATTGGTTGCCATCCCACTAGATCTCTGAAGAATTGAAAATTTTGCAACGTTATTTACAAAAAAATGAGTACGTGGTTTAAAAATTGTCATGTCAATGAAAAAAAGTGCGTTAATCTGAAGCACTGCTCTAGACATTGGCGCCAGGGCCCGCAGACCCTGCCACCGTCAACCGGCGAGTTTCTGTCAGGATTCTAAGAAAATACCATTACATCCCCTACGTACGTATATCCATTTCTTCTCCGAGTGCCTTTTAATGAGTCTATCCGACAGATGAAAGGGAAGGCTCCCCAAAGTCTTTTGTTTCCAGATTTTTAGCAGATAACCAGTGAAGGTTTTATTGCCATGTCATTTATGAATTTCTTCGTAAATGATGATGATTTTCTGATGGGTCTCTCGGGAAAGCATGGATGGGAATTTGGAATTTTTCAAACCTACATTTTAGTTTAAATGAAGGTCACATAACGCTCAGCACAGTTAAAATACTCAAAATTTAGAGTGGTCAGGAGAGTAAAAGAAGTCATTCCAAAATATTGGCTATATCTGTAAAAAGGTATTTGTGGGACCGAAAGCAATGTTTCCAGTTGGAAAGGCCGTATTGAACAAAATGACCATAGAGCGACAATCAAACCCCAATTCAAATGAAATCGATTTGTAAATTTTGGTATGATTTATAAAACTATTGAAAAATGTATCTCATTCAGAAAAACATGTTTTTGAATCCAATTCTTTGGAAACATTACTGTAACTTGATCATTCAAATTTACCACAAACCCTGAGCGAAATCGCTTTAAAAATAAAGTGTAATTTCAAAGTAAATTTTGTGGATACTAATCATTTCTGTACAATTTGGATTTAAAACTTTGTAAACTCGATTTTGGAGAACATTTCAAACATTGCATATCTTACAAGAGGTTGTTAACTTCCCTTTCACTCATAACTGTTTTTACTATACTTTTAATCTTAATGTACTTAAATCCAACAAGACTCAATCATACATTTCAGGCATCGCGGGCAAGAAAGCGTATTTTTATTATAATAGTCTTCATAGTATCTCTTCTTGTATGTGTGTCAATCCTTTTAAACTTATATAAATTGCTTCATTTTTGTGATGCTTTTTACTTCTCAGTTCACTTCTAATAAATCAAAAGTGTAGTCAGGAATTATTTTCGGAAGGGGTCGAAAATAGAAAATTTATTTTTATGGCCTTTGAAGATTTAGATTTATTTTAAAAAAGGTTTTAATTTTTTTTATTCCTTCTTTAAAGTAAGGGATTATTGTAGGCATGGAAAATAACGCATTTCGTCAGATCTGAATGCAGGAATATTATAACAGTCGTGTTCACAGATTGTTATCACGATAATTAATAATATTAACAAGTATTCAAAAATTGATCGATTGAAATTTGTTTTCATTTTACCGTTGCTTTTGGAGCGTTGTTTTGTACTTACATATTTGATTACAAAGACAATAAATTAAGGAAATTAAACACACAGTATTAAAATTATTATATCTCAGTTGTTTTGAGAACAGAAATGGCTTTACAGGTATTGTTCAACAAATATTTGTTAAAGAAAATACAATCTAAGGGGCTTAAGCCTACATAGACCCCTAAGTGCAGCCATGAATTAAAAAAGAGAGGATGTCTTTGCTTTTACGGATCTAGGGGCTGAAGCACCAACGCTGTACATAGGCCCATGACATAAAAAGGATAAATTTGCTTAGTTTGGGAGGAGCTTAAAGCTTAAAGGAAGGAGCTTAAAGCCCCCGTAGTGCACCCATGCATTAAAGAAAGGATTTATTTACTTTTTCTAGGGGTTTAGAGGGCTTTAGTTCCCCAGCCCTTCACTCATGAAGTGAAAAGGATATATTTGCTTATTGCAAGTCTAAGGCGCTTAAGCCCCGTAGTCACATTCATAAATTAAAAAGGACACATTTATTTTTTCGGGTCTATGAAGCTTAAACCTGTCACCCCCTTATCTCCCCCCAAGGCGGGCTCATGAATTAAAATATTTTTTCGGGTCCCCCAAGGGATACTTGCTTTATAGGGTCTGGGGGGCTTAAGCCCCTTCCCCGTGGGTTCGCCTATGATTCTATAGAAGTCTTAATATAATTCTATAGAAATTTATTTCTATATAATCAGAACTCGGTAACTCTTTAGAAATCTATAAAACTATAAAAAATTTCTATAGAGCCAAAATTTCTTTTCTCTATAGAAATATCTATAGAATTCTACAGAGCTCTGTCGTTCCCTATCAAAATATTTCGTAAGAGGATGACGTTTGTTTATGTTTGTGTACTTAAATACCATATTAGCGTCAAAGGTTATGTGCTACATGTTATACCTGTTAATTTCATTTAAATAATTTTGCGATGAATATTAACGCTTAGGAGCAAAAGTGTGTTAATATATGTATTAATTTACAATTGAGTGGTATATTAAGAATTGTGAGAAGTTTTAAAATTACGATTGTGTTGGGACATTGGATTTAAGATTAACCATAATCCTTGATAACCGACTTTCCTTGCAAAATACAAGAAAGTAGATTTGCAACGGCTTGCAGATGAAATGGGTGAAAACGTTAAGTATTAAATTAAAGTAATAGAACTTAAAGAACTCATAACTAGTAGTTCACATTATGATGAAGTCTTCATGAAAAATGTGTTAGAGAATATCGCGGAATCACGAAAAGCAGAAGCCAAGGCAGCGGAAGAGAGGAAAAGACAGGATGAAGTGGAGATTAGGAAAAGACGGGATGAAGTAGAAGAAAGGAAAAGACGGGATGACGTAGAAGAAAGGAAAAGACAGGATGACATGGAATAACGAAGAAGGAAAGACGAATTAGAGATGAAACAATTCGAAATATCCTCAAATTTATCGACCGGTAATAATGAAGTTATGGGTAAATTAAGCAATCCAAAATTTAACGTTCAAAAAATAATACCAAAGTTCGATACAAAAGACAATGATATTAGTTTGTATCTGGTTATGTTTGAACGCCAGGTCAAGATAATGCAAATACCGACAGAGTATTGGGTAACGCACTTAGTCAACCTACTCCCATCAGAGATAGTCGGTCTAATTGCACGAGGGGCGGATGAACAAGCAACTGACTACGAATACATAAAATAGTTGCTCTTGAAGAGATTTAAGTTAGGACCAGAAAACTTTAGACAATTATTTGTGAAGCATCAAAAGAAACCTGAAAATACATGGCGAGATTTCTACTACGAAATAAAGAATTATTTAGACGAGTGGTTGATGAGTTTAGAAGTAACAACTTTTGAAAAACTCAAAGATCTCATGATAGTGGATCAATTAAAAAGAAAGGTTCCAGTGGAAGTTCGAGAACATTTCATAGATGATTGGGCAAAGATGATATCAAATCCAGTTAACTGACAAACTAGATGAGTATGAAAAAGTGCGAGTAAATTATAAGAAGCAACCAAGCGAATTTCCAAAAGAGAAAAACTTTCCGAGAAATGCACAGTTTGGACGTGAACGACCACGTACACCTCCTAATCAAATGTATTTCCATTTCAAGAAATGGAAGAACTATGAGAACCAAAGGTATCCAAAACAAACACCAAGTCATCGATTCATGAGAAATGACAGTGGTCTGAATTCAGTGCAAAGCCGATGAGAAAGAAAGGACATCAGAAGCCCACATTACACAAACGTCTAACAATGTGGTAGACGGGAAGGTTCACACCAAAGATATCTGTTTGAACAATTTGACTGTTGTTGCACTCGTTGATACAGGTAGTTCAGTATGCCTCATGCGCGAAGATGTTTACATTCAGACAATCGACCTTCCCAAGCTGTCAAACACACCCTTGCTTTTGTCGGGTATTGGAGCATCACAGGTTTGGACGAAAGGATCCTTTGAGCATGAAGTTAAAATAGATGGATGTCATTTTTCTTTAACATGGCATGTAGTACCTGCACCACAGTTGAGTTACCAAGCAGTAATTGGAGCAGATATTTTGGGACAAGCTTCATTAAACTTTACCAGCAGTGGTGTTGAATTTAACAACTATAAAGAAAAGATGTGGCTCATGCATGTATCCGAAGTAAACCAGGAAGATCAAGTTGATCTTAGCCACATTAATGACGTACAAATAAAAGCGGAATTAAAGCAGATAACGTCATCGTATAAACTGGAAAAGACAGAAACAACTGATGTCTCCATGAGAATTATTCTAAATGATGCTGTGCCGATTTACCAAAGAGCTCGCCGTCTGTCTTTTCCTGAGAAACAAGAATGGTTGGAACAAGGAATAATTAGGACTAGTAATTCTGATTATGTTAGAGTCCAGTAGTATTAGTAAAGAAAAAAGACAACACAACCAGATTGTGCATAGAGTATAGGAAGCTAAATAGAAAATTAGTTAAAGACAGATTTCCCCTTCCCTTGATAGAAGATGTATTAGACAAGTTGGAAGATGCTAGAGTGTACACTACTTTAGACTTGAAGAACGGATTTTTCCATGTTAATGTTGAGGAAGAAAGTCGAAAATACACTTCATTTGTTGTTCCAGACGGACAATTTGAATTCACTAAAGTCCCTTTCGGATTGAGTACTAGCCCTGTGTATCGTGCATTTTGGCCAATAAGAAATGTGGAAAAAGGGAGGAGTTTCTGAATCTCATTGAAAAGGAAGATATACAATTAGGTACTTATCACGTTGATTTTATCGGTCCATTGCCGTCAACAAACAAAAAGTACCAACACATTCTGACCATTGTTGACGCCTTTACAAAATTTACCTGGCTATATCCAGTCAAATCAGTTTCTGCAGATGATGCATTAGAAAAAATACGGTTACAACAACAAACTTTTGGAAATCCCTTGAGGATCATAACCGATAGAGGCTCAGCATTTACATCAAAAGCTTTTGCCGACTATTGCGCTGACGAGGGAACTCAACACTTACAAATCGCCACAGAAGTACCTCGTGGAAACGGGCAAGTTGAGAGGATCCACCGTACTCTTATACCAGTCCTCACCAAGTTAACAATTGATGACGCGACAAAATGGTCTAAATATGTGGATAAATTACAAAGACTTCTTAATGGTACAATGAGTCGAAGTCCGAAGTGGACACCATTTGAACGTTTAACCGGGGTGAAAATAAGAAGCAAGGAAGACATCATTCTCAGAGATCTCCTAGTAGAAGAAATGATAGAACAATTCCAAGATGAAAGAAATCGTAACAGACAAGATGCAAAGGAAAACATCCAGAAAATTCAAACCGAAAATAGAAGAACCTATAACAAGAAAAGAAAGAAAGCGCCTGAGTATCAAGTTGGCGATTTAGTGGCCATTCAGAGGACGCAGTTTGGTTCTGGTCTCAAGCTGAGACTTAAGTTTTTAGGTCCATACAGGATGACGAATGTGAAATCCAAAGACAGATATGAGGTTGAGAGGGTTGATGAACATTCAGGTCCCAAATTTACCACTACCTCTGCTGATCAGATGAAATACTTTTCGAAAATGTGACGCTTTATAGTTATGATTTATTTTTGATTTATACATATTCTCATATTGCATTAATTTTATACTCGTTTTCTTCTGTTAAATGATGCGAAATAATGTGATCAAAATTAAGTGGAGTAATTTTATTTGTTGTAACAGTGTTCTTATCTTATTTGTATTCTAGATAGTAATTTTATGTTCTTTTCTTATGAATGTCCCTGAGGCCAGTGACTAGCAGGATGGCCGAATCTGTAGGATTGTTGTAAATGGACTCCAGATGGCAGCACGATACTCGTGACTCCCCATGACATACTTGTAACGCGATTTGCGCGGGATTGGAGACTTGGAGTAGGGAACGTTCGTGTGCGGACGTAAAACTGTGCTGTACTTTTTTCTCAATGTAATTTGTATTTTATGTCTCTTCGTTGTGTCCGTCCAAGTAAACAGTGATTGTCATTTTCACTGACTGTTCTCTTATGTGGAATCACACGAAACAAACCCTACATGTATAAAAGTAAATCATACTCAAAAGACATGTATTTACACAAATGAACATAGAAATGAAACTACTCATGATTCTTTTATCTTTAGAATCATAAATGCCAAATTCATTGGCAACTTCTTTTAAGGTATAAAAATCATCTGTTAAATCCAAGAAAATTTGTTTTAAATAGTTAAAAAAAAATTGCGACATTAAAACTTTATACACATTTATTAGTTTTTCATCCGATCGAATATTTATAAATACAGAACGGCTAAATGTAATTCCCATGCTAATATCCGATAAATAAAACTCTGGAACAGTTCCTCCTACGTGACCCGTTAATAAATCTAAAACCCCTGCATTTGTTTTTGCATGCCACTTGTGTTGATCCATTTCTATTTTAATCCGATCCATATTTGTTTCGCTTGTAATTGTTGCTAAAATTTCAAATATATTCACAATTTTACGATAGTCATTAATAGTTTCTTCTAATTCGGAATGTCTAAATGACTTCTTAATTTTTGTTTTAATATTCATAATCATATTGCGTATTTCGACTTCATTTTGCACTTCTTGCCATTGCTCTTGAACTATATTCCACATGTAGCGTATAGGTTTTTTACATGAATTTTTTAATGTTGCCACTATAATAGGAACATATCTATCCATAATCCTTCTACTTATATCCGCTAAATTATCATTAACGTTGTAACGGCAGCTTGGGAAAATGGACAATCTTGCCGGCTCAAGTGTCGAGAGGAAAAGACCACACACCGAAGCGACCACCCGAAACATCTTTTTAACGATTTTTTTAACGACAGCCAACCAGCAGGGGTCGGAAATCATTGTGGTTTCGAAACAAAGGGCAGGCGCCTTTCTGTCGCTCTCTATGACATTTCGAGACAAAGAGGACGGAGATAAATTACGATGACCATTGCCGACAGGGTTTTATGGTCCCCTTTCAAGTTCGCCGAAGTCTGTCGTAAAAGTCGAGGGGAAAGGCCAACGTGAGAGAGCCATTCGGGAACGTCCGAAGATGGTGAGAATCTTCAACAGCCAACCAGCACCGACTAAAAGGCGGACCTGAAACGAAAAGGAGGAGTCGATAAGCACCCAATATATATAGAGTTTTTTGTGATCTAGAGAGAGGATCAGAGAGAGAAAGCTTGGAGAGAGGCGGTCAGCAGAGAGACCGTTTTGGAGATTGGAATGAACACCCGTTTACTGTCGGCGTATTTATCCCGCCTTGGGACTCTATACTCGCCAGAGTATTTTACTGAGAGAGGCTCGCCGTAGCCGTGAAGGAGACCCCTCCGAGAAACCTGTGTCGCTACTCACCCGAGTAGTGGAGACTTCACCGAGATCTAAAGTTCACCAGAACTGATAAAGCTGATTTATCCCACATTGGGATTCTATACTCACCTGAGTATTTTATTAAGAAAGGCTTGACCGTAGCCGTGAAGGAGAAGCCTCCTAGAGATCTGTGCAACTGCTCATCCTAGTAGTGGAGATTGATCTGATCCTATCTGGAAAGACTGAGATATCCTGCCTTGGGACTCTATACTCATCTGAGTATTTTTGTTGAGAATAGGCTCACCCGTAGCCGTGCATTAGACTCCCCTGAGCGAAATTGTGAGGCTCGCCAGCAGCCCTAAGCGCCTCGATAGAACTTTGGACTTACCAACGAACTAACCTTAAATGAACTCTTCATTCCTTTTACCGACTAATTGTACAAAGTTGTAAATAAAATACTTTAGTCTAGAAACGGATACTTTCAATGGTAACTAGTCTAGCTACCCGTGAACCAAGACGTTACAACGTCAAGCACAGGTCTCAATTGTAAAATGAGCTGTGAGGATAATATATTTAAATGATTACATAATGCATAAAACATTGGTAGGAAATAATAGCAATTATCATATTCCATAACGGTTTTAATTGGATATGTATTATTTGTAAACAAAGTACTATCTTCTATTAATAATTTATTTACAAATTCAAAAATATCTTTTGTTATAGTTGCACTGTTATTGGTTTGGTTAAACCATTGTTTTAAAGCATAATTATTAGATTCAAAATTCGATATTCTCGTAGAGTTCAAAGAAATAAAATGAAATGCTTTCATAAAGTCTAAAGATTTAAAATTTAAATTGACATTTTTTGCAATTTCGTATTGTTCAACATCCTTAAAAGTAAACTGTGCTATTTATTGTTTGATAGTTTGGTTGTTGATTGGAGCCAATACTCGTTTGATAACAAACTGTGCATAAATTATCTCGAATTATTACAGGCATAGTATAAAGATTAATTTTTTCAAATATTAAATGAAAAGAATATGGTAAAATTTCCCTAAATATAAAATAAGTATTTAATTTTTTTAATTTAAAACGTTTACGAATTTCTGTAGTAAAAGTATGAAATTTTTGTTTATCTATTAAAGGAATAGTATATAAGGTATCATTTTCGTAATAAGTAATATTGAAAGGTAGATAGGGATCACAATTTGGTTTACATGATTTGGATAAATTAAAATTCATTGGAATATCTAATTTTACTGAATAAAACGGAGGAAGATCTCGATTGTGTTTGTAATTGTGTACATAAAACTACGTAATCATCATGACTTATAACAATTTCGGGTAAATGAATATGTAAACCGTCTCCTTGTCGAAAACAAGAGATTGAAGTAAAACATCCCAATTGATGAAATGTTGATTTTAAAACAGGTTTTAAATAATCTTCAATATAACTTTCAATAAACGTTGGATTATAACCAGCTTTAAAGTTGAAATCTATATCAAATACCAATGCATGAGATTGTGCAAAAGCTAAATCCGTTGTTAAATGTTGTTTATCGGTAGTAGCAAGGTAATATTGTAAAAAGTCCAAGTATTCTTTACGCTTGATGTAATAAATTTTTCCACACATGTAAATAATATACGAGTCTATAGGATCATGCTCCTTTCGAGAGATATTCACCAAGTACTGGAACATCCTTTGCTAGTACTAAGGACAAAGAAACCCTTACTTACTAAAATATATAGTATTAATAAAAAAAATATATATATTTGTAATTACTTTTCCATTGTAAAAGGTTTTTATAATTGTAATCAATAACATAGTTAATTTGCATAATTTTTCCCAGCTTAAGTGTAACATAAAATAGCTCAAATGTTACAACGTTAAATGTTAAACATATTTCTTGTTAATTAATATAACTGTGTTACATCAAAATAGTTCAAGTGTTACATAAACCATTAAACATAATTCTTGTTAATTAATATAACTGTAACCTTGTGGTTGTTTTTTACCCTTAGTTGAATTAGAAAAACGTTTATAGCTAAACAGGTTAAGAAAATAAGAGTTATCATATATTTTAAACCATTTAAATGTTTTTTTAAAATGGGATGAAATTGAAATATCTTCTAAATTTTCTAAAGCAGATTTGTTCCTATTATTTAAAGACAATTGGCAATTTAGGCAAATGAGCTTATAATAATCAAAACATTCTGTATTAAATGTATGGTTCAACCTATTTAATGCAAGTGGTTTATCAATTATGGTATGGCAAAACATTACATTCAGTAATTTCCATTATATCTTCATTTTTAGATGAAGATATAATGGTATCTTTCAGATATCTTCATTTTTAGATGAAGATATCTGAAAGATATATTTAAAAGAAATTTTTTTTAGTTCTCATATAAGGAGTTGGTGAAAAAAGTGTTCAGAAAGAGTTTGTTGAATAAAAGTTAAACCTTTTGCTTCACTAATTAGTAAATATCACTTTAACTACTACCACTGCAGATTCAGTAAGTATTATTGTTGAAACCTTTGATGAATACTTAGTGAATGATACAAGTTTAAATAGTGTTTCTTTATGATAAAAGTTTAAACGGTGTTTATTTATGATAAAAGTTTAAACAGTGTTTATTTATGATAAAAGTTTAAACAGTGTTTCTTATAATAATGATAATAATTTATTTGATAGAAACCTTTATCATTAGTAAATGATGGAAACATAAGGAATTATTTAATTCCTGAGACTACTGAATTTGCTGAGACTACCGATATTGCTGAGACTACCGATGAAACTACAACATCAACTAAAAAATGACGTCATAATGATGACTATGATAATAATAATGATAAAGTTTAAAAAATATTAAAGTAATGTCCAAAAGATATGCAGTTTTAGGACTAAAATTTAGTGCTAATCCTTTAATTGCTGGTCCCATTGAATATACGGTGGCAATGCCAACGATATATTATTCAAATGAATATAACGTAAATTGGATTGAAGATTTAAAAATTATTTTTAAAACTTTTGGTGCCACTAGACTATATGTCGTTGGAGATTTTCAAAGTGCGTACTTAAAAACTTTAATTCCTATAGAAATACATACTTTAAGACAAAATGATTTAAAATATGAACAATGCATTTCATGCTACAAAAATTGCTCTATACGTAAGCAATTGAAATGTTACGAGTCGTTTATGATTTTGATTACAAGTTGAAATTTCACAGTACAAAATATACGTAAACCTGCATATGTAAATGTTAAAATTGTTCTAATTTAATAAAGATAGTTTTTAATTATTATTTTGCAATTCATTTTTAAATATACAATTATTTAAGCTTATTTCTAAAAAAAATAGTATGTTTTATTTCTGTTAAAAACTATTCTCTCTGTTTTATTATATCTAAGTTATTGTAAACATTGCTTTTATATATAATGTCCCTTCTTATATATTATAACCATAATTCTCCATTTTTTAACAAAAAAAATTATCAGTATCTTTAACAAGAGAATATTATCTCAAACAATTCATAAGTATTTTTTACATTTCATTGGTGAAGGTATGTATTAGAAAACGACTATAATAATTATTAATGATATAGATATAAAACAAATGTAACTGTGTAAATAATAATATTTATTAATAAAGTTTATAGAATTATAGATATGTTACAAAAAATACAAATATAATAGTCAGAATAATAGATTTGTTACAAAAAATACAAATATAATAGTCAGAATAATAGATTTGTTACAAAAAATACAAATATAATAGTCAGAATAATAGATATGTTAAAAAAATACAAATAATATGAGTTAGAATAATAGATTTGTTACAAAAAATACAAATATAATAGTCAGAATAATAGATATGTTAAAAAAATACGAATAATATGAGTTAGAATAATAGATATGTTATAAAATACAAATAATGTACGAGTTAGAATAATATAAATGTTACAAAATACAAATAATATACGATTTAGAATAGATATGTTACAAAATACAAATAATATATGAGTTAGAATAGATATATTACAAAATAATAAAATAAAATGTTAATATTATACTTTAAAGATTGGAAGAAATAAATAATTATCATTACCTATTTTTGCAATAAGTCTTGCATTTGGCATCGCTTCATCAGTATTAAACCATTGCATCTCTATTGCTTCTTGATTGGTGTAACGGTGCATTACATTTGTTGGTAAATTTAAATATGATTCAGATGTAGACTGTTCAGTTTCTAATGTAACATCTGAAACAGGTTGTTTAGAAGACGGCATGTCTTCCTCTGTTGTGAAGATGATATTACATCTTCAATTTGTTCAAGTTCTGATTTAATATCACGTTCTGTTGGATCTTCAATTTCTGATTTAATATCACAAGTGCTTTTGGAAGACAATGATGATGATGATGACACCAAAGAGTTTCCCTGAGACTTGGTATAAAATTTATTTGTTTCGCAAAGAAAGAATTCTTTGAGTATGGAAAAAGTAAATAAATTGTTATTAATATCTTGTAAAGTCTCTTTTGATTGAACATAGAAATGAGGAACAGATTTTAATCGAAACCAAAAAGCAGGACACTTTGGCATTTCTCCTACAAAAATGTAATAACAGCGTTTCCATCCTCGACGCGCTGTAAAGTATACGCAGCTTCCAAGTTAGCTTTTGAAGCGGTTCGAAATAGATGAATTGTTTGTTGACTTGTAAATACGGCAGTAGCTGGAGGAAAAGAAAACGGTTTCCATAGATTAGTTGGAACAATGTCTTTGAGTCTAAGAGTCACAGTCTTAGACAAAGCTTGAACATTATGATATCCCATAAATTTTGCAATGTCTTGAGATTTCCAATATAAATTTCCATCGGCCCCAACAATACCAACAAGATGAATACAAGTACCGGGATACAACGAAAGTTTAAAAAACATACTGGAAACGAACTGACAGGCTTTCGACAATTTTGGGAAGGATTTGGACCGAGGGCCCTCTATCTCCCGGTAAGAGAAAATATTCCAGAACGATTACTTTATATTCCGAAGTTTGGTGAAGGATAGCACAAGAAATTGAAGAAAGTGGGTGGAGCTTGAATAGTTTGCTTTTCGTTGGACTACGAAAAGCACGTGACGAAACCTAGAAAACAGTAACAGAATAACAAAGCTGCTTGAATTAAGAAATTAAATTAAAAATGATTGAATGGTTTAAAAATTAAACGGAATATTGCAAAAAATAGATGAAGGGGTGAGGAATAAGAAAATAATTACTGGGGATTTTTAAAAAATGCAGAGCCGAAAAACAGAAATTTCCGTCAGAAAAACGAACTGAGTTAGGGTCGGGTTGAAAACCGCTTTTATAGCAAGTGTTTTATACGTCATTGATCATGTGATCAATGACGTTCTTTTATACTAATGGTTGTTACTGATCATATGGCGTAAAAATACATTTAAAAGTTTACATACCCTCTCCGCAATTCACTCTCATTATGAATATAAAGTCTTTTTTTACCAATTTCATTTCTCCTAGCACAATAGACTTTATGAATTGCACAAAACTAGCTTTTGCATAGAATACACTCTTCTTTTTCATCTAAGCATATATCAGTATTAAAATAAGGTTTAAAAGGTGAAGATAATAAGTCATAAGCTAATTCTCCTACAAATTTCAAATTTTTAACTTTTAATTCATGAATAATATTTTGCATTATAGGCGAATTCCAATATAATGAATCCTTCTCTACATTAATATAAAACCAAAAACTATCAGTTACTACTGCAAGTTTTGTAATTTGGCCATTATCTGTTTCCAATGCTAATGTTGGAATTTCGGAATTTTTAACATTTATCTCTAACAAATCATTACATGTAATCTGTTCATAAAAGAAATATTGTTCAATATTACAGTAACAATCATGGAGTTCCTCTTGAATATTATCATACCATACACAATTGTCTTTGTGAAATATTCCTTTGTCATTTTTTATAATTCTCTGTGGTATTTCTAATTGAAGATTTATCAAATAAATTAAATAGTTTAAATATTTATATATTTCCTTTAACTGTTGAAGGGAGTATACATTCCTTCAACAATACAAGACTTTCCTCTAAACGTTGAATGTGTTCCATAATGTACAAGAAAATAGTTTTTCAATTTAGTAACTTGACATAACTATAATAATAATAATAATAATTAAAAAAAATTTTTAGTTATAAAATTGAAAAACTATTTCCATTTCTTTATAGAACTAATTTTTCTTATATTTGTTTAAGAGAAACAAGTATGATTAATTACAAGTGTAGTATTTGTCTTAAATGTATTAATAAATCACTTACTTATGAATTGCACAAGTGTAATCACAGCTTTCATAAACAATGTATTCAAAATTGGATTTGTACACAAGTCACTTGTCCAAATTGTCGATCATTTATCAATGACGAAGACACGTCTGTTTTACAATGTTCAATAGGAAATACAACTTTATTTTTTGAAGAGGATGAAATGTTAAATTATTTTAATTCACCCAATTCCCTCATTGAAAGGGATAAAGATGTAATTATGGAGGAAAATTTATATTTGTGGCTTAGTATATTTCTTTATGATACAGAAAGTCAAAGATTAGGATATACAAAATATAGTTTATTTCAAACGTTTATTGAAAATTTTGAAGACGATATGGAATTTTTGAAGGAGGAATCGATGAAACTCTCTTTTTAAAAAAGTATTGTTTATAGAGGTATTTTTGTTTTTTTACAGATCAATTAATGTTTTAGAAAACAAGGTTTTGTATTAACTGCATTTCTCCAAGCGTACTATGCTTTTATAATAGCACAAAATTTACTTTTACACCAATGACACTCTTCTTTAGTGTCAAAACTAATATAATAATTAAACAAATGTGAATAATGATTAAATAATTCTCTAGCTAAGTATCCCACACATATTAAGGTTCGAATTTTTAACATTTGTAAGTGACGAAAAATAAGACTTCCCGTATGTATTTTCCAAGAATCTAATGAATCAACCTCATCTATATCAATACAAAACCAAAAAGTATCTGTCACTACCCACACTTTTTAACTTTACCATTACATGTTTCCAATGCTAATGCTGTAATTCTTGAATTTTTAACAATAGTTTTAATAGGTGTCTTGGATAAAATAGAATTAGTTAAATCTCCATAATGGTGTGAGTAATCTTGTTCAAAATTACAAGTATTGGTTTGTTCTAAAACTTCATCATTACACTGTTTACAAGTGTCTTTGTTAAATTCTCCTTTTTCATTTTTAATAATTCTCTGGAAGATTCAACTGAAGATTAATTGCATACATTAAATAGCTTAAAGACTTTTGTACTCTGTTTAATTGATGAATGCAATCAGCATTTCTTCCAAAAAGACTTCTCCAAACGGTGAACATGCTCCATGCTGGATAAAAAGTCTTATGTATGGAAAATTTATAAATTTTCCATACATAATTAGTTATTAAATATATATAATAAGTAAAGCTACCCTAAGAATAGATTTCCCCTAATTTCATCTAAAGGGTCAATACTATTGTTGTTATTTTTGCTCCACTTTTTTATCTTGTTTTTACTCGCATTTTGTTTTTATTTGGTTTCTCTTTTGATTTGTGGTGATGGTATATATATATATAGTAACTAAATTCTAAATTAAATTATTTATAAAATTTTAAATAATAATTTGACTGACATCTAAATTAAATCATTCAATAGAACTCATCAATACGAGTTTATAGAGTGGTTACCTAATATACTTATCATTGAAAATAAATAGTTTTAAAAATATAATTTGACTGACTTCTAAATTAAATTATTTAATAGAACTCATCAATACGAGTTTATAGAGTGGTTACAAGACATACTTATCTTTGAAAATAAATAGTGTAAAAAATTGAACAAATAATCTGATTAACTTCTAAATTAAATCATTTATTAAAACTCATAAATACATGTTTATAGGGTGATTACATAACAAACTAATCTGATTAATTTATAAATTAAATCATTTGATAGAATTCATCAATACAAGTTTAGCTGTAAATCATCTCAGTAAGAAAATTGAAAACTAACCAAATTTCTTAATTAGAATAAATTAAAAAAATCATCTAAATTGTATTCCTCTCTGGGTTTTTTCTTCAGTGAAAAAAGGAATTATCAAAATGAAAACAGTAAATCCAATTAAGAGAGTTATCTTGTAAAGACGAGGTATCCTCGCGGTGTTCTTTCAAGACTTGAATTTTTAATCTTAGGATTATAGCCTAATAAAAACAGTTCTTGAGACAACTCTCATGAAAATGGTGTAAACAATTAGTTAATGAGTAATGTGTCTGTAAAGATATACGGTCCTTACAAATCTTATATTTATGTGTTTAAAGTATATTCATGACACAATTTTCTCACCAGTTGAATTTTCTTCATTGGTTAAATTTTCTTTATCAGTTGTGCTTTCCTCTTCAATTAAATATTCTTCATGGTATATTAAACGTAGACCAGAATATCCCAAAGTAGATTTATTCTTAGACGATCGGCTGACTGGACACGTTGGTTTCTTTTGCAGTATCCACCGTTGAAGATGTCTTTTATGAAAGCTGTGGGTACAATCACGTACTATATCACCGAGTGAATTAATAGTAACGGGATCTAACAAACAAACTGATTCTCCCCGGATAACCTTTTTAGCATGTAAAAGGCTCAAAACTGCATTACACTCCGGACAATAAGTAAAAGAGGACATGATGCTTCTTTGAAATAGGTGGTGAAGCTTTCAATAAAGCGATCTCTTTTTTTTATGTTTCAATGGAGCACATGGCCCCGAAGGGGCCTCAATCTCCAGTACGATGGTAAAAAGCTTGATGAATGGATTTTCAGGGTAGGCTGCTCTAGATGAATGGACTAAACAATGCATGTAAAGATGTCAATGATCGTGGCTATCTTCTCAATCGGGGTAGGTGCTTGACGTAGTCTCTTCATGACGGCGGGGAAGCCTCCGACTGATCGGAACTCTCTTGTTGGGATAGCGGAGCACATGGCCCCGTAGGGGCCTTAATCTCCAGTCGATAGGTGAGTGACTTGATGATTGAATTTGCTTGGTGGGGATGAGCTTGGGGGATGAGTTAGACTATGCAGGTAAAGACATCGATGATGGTGGCGATCTTATCCAACGGAGTTTTGGCTTGACGGAGTCTTTTCATTACTGTGGAGAACCCTCCAACTGAGCGAAACAGGTCCGAGATTATCTTAAATAGCTCGAGTATCTCCGTAGTGCCCTCCAATGGGCAGTTTGGTGGGAGTGAGTCTTGGAGGTAGGAGGGGCTAGAGTTTCTTTGATGATTTTCCGACTGTCTGAGCTGGGGTTTAACTATGTTCTTCGAAGTGATATTAGCGTAGGTGATGCCTGTTTGAATGTTGTTTTTAATGGGTCTTTGCTGGGATGGCTTCTTGAGGTAATTGGAGTTCTTAGGGAATTTCTTGCATCCTTTCCATGATGCAATACGTCCGGATTCATTACAGTTGATGCAGGTGGGGGAATCGGTTCTTGGTTTGGAGCAGTCTTTAGTGGGATGTGGGTCTCCACATTTTAGGCATCTGGGAGTCATGAGGCAGTTTCGAGAGCTGTGTCCAAAGCAGTTGCAGTTGAAACACTGAATTGGTCGATTAGTTCCTCTGTATTTTTCTATGGCTATTTTTATGTGGAGGCATTCATTGAGGTTGTAAATTTTGTCAGCATCAGGGGATTTTTTAAGTTCTATCCGGAAAAGCGGGTAGGGCAGTTTGTTGTGAGGATTTTTTAGTTGTGATATTTTGATGGGTTGGTAATCCTTGCTTCGGAGATCGTCCAGGATGTTGTGAGTAGGAGTAGTTGCTGGAAGTCCCTTGAGTACCACCTTGAGTGGTCTTTCATAGTGGGGGGTGATGATGTAGCCTTCAATTTCCTTATCTTTAATGTAGTTTGATACGTTATTGTGCTGGGTTGGGGTCTTGATTTTAATGAAGTTGTTTCCTAGTTGAGATTCGATATCATTACCGAATTTTTCCCTTATGTCCTTAAGGACACTTGGGAAGTCGTTGGTGAGTTTAATCATGATGGGGTCAATGTATTGTGGAGTGGGATCATAAGCTAGGGTTTCGAACTTGTTGCTTGTTGTTATTGCAGGAGGTGTGATGTTTTCTTGGGGATTTGCGCGTAACTTCTTTTTAGGGAACTGGAAAGGTGCTTCTCTTGGTATGGGTGAGATTGGTAACGGAGGGAAGTCATAGTCAGAGGTGCCAAGTGTGTGTCTTTTACAGTCTGGGATCATACATTTCCCGAGTTTCGTGATTTCCTCTTGTAGTAACTTGACAAGTATGGAATGGCAGTTTAGCCGATTGGCATCCATCGCATTGAGTTTATTGGTATTCTGCTTCCTAGTGAGAGTAGAGATTTCACTGAGAGTCTTTTCCTTTCCGTAAAGTTCGTCGCATTTAGCATGATCAGAACTAGTTGATGCTGGGTCCACGTCCATAGGGAGATGAACAGGAGTCTTGATAAAGACTGTTGTGTGTAAGGAGCGAGTCGACTGGTCACGACTGACTGGTGCCGACTGATCGGAACAGGTCCAAGATGAGCTTAAATAGCTCCAAGATCTCGGAAACTCCCTCCAATGGGAAGCTGGGTGCGTTTTCTTCTTGTGGCTTGGATTTTGAAAGTTCCGTTTCGGTATGTTCTGAGCAGTGATTCTTGCGTACGAAACTCCAGTTTGGGTGAAATTAGCTGTTGTCGGGGAGATGGTTGGTTTTTGAGTAATGTATTTCCGCGGAAATTTCTTGCATCCCTTCCAAGAGGCGATGTGTCCCGTTTCTTGGCAGTTGAATACAGGTGGGGGTCTCTGGTCTTGGTCACCACATCTGGGGGGTCATTAAACAGTTCCTGGAGCTGTGTCCGAATCCGTTGCATTTGAAGCATTGTAGTGGTCTGCTGGAACCTCTATCTTTCCACAGAGATAATCATGTGGAGGCATTCAAGTAGATTGAAGATTTTGTTAGCTTCTGCATTCTTGACTAGTTCAATGAGGAAAAGCGGGTAAGGTTGTTTATTGTAGGGGCTTTTTAGTTGGGAAATATTTTAACGATGGGGAAGTTCTTGGTTCTAAGGTCTTCGATTATGGAATTCGGGGGAGTAGAGATGGGGAGTCCTTTCAGCGGTCTGTCATAATGAGGGGTGATGAGAAATCCCTCTATTTTGTTGACGGATGTAGTTGGAAACGTTATTATGCTGGGTTGGATTTTTAGTCATAATTTTGATAAAAATCATTTGAGAAGTGGCTTTCAATATTGCTGTCGAATTTCTCTGATTTCTTTAAGGATGGTCGGGAAGTCGTTTGTTAGTTTTATCATAATTGGCTCTATGTACATGTTTTAGTCGTTGTCATCAAGTGAGTCAAATTTGTTTGAGATTTTGACTGGGGAGCGTGGTTCGGGTTCTTGCTGCTTAGCTCGGAGCTTCTTTCTTGGCAATTGGAAGGGCTCGTCTTTGGTTGTAGGGGAGGTCGGGGGGTCTTCTTGGTATGTTTCGGGAGCATGGATTTTGCAGTTGGGTATCAAGCATTTTCCCATAACGGAGAGTTCTGTCTGGATTTCCTTTATACGGCGGGTTAAATTGAGATTGGTTGAGTTTCCGGCGGCGATTTCAGATAGGGCCTTGCTGAGTCCTTTCTCCAGTTTGTAAATAGTAGAGCACACACGCTCATCAATGAGCTTGTGTGCTGCAATTCTGCGTTCTTCGGAGGTTGTTGGGATGGGCTGAGCATTGGCTGTTGTCTCTGTGTCCATTTCGATTTGAAGATGAACAAGTCTTGAGAAAGACTGTTTCACGTCAGGAACTGATGAAGGACGGGTCCTGAATGAAAATAGAGCGATCTCAATGAAGGAATTATTGTGCTCTTGAGGGTTTATATACAGTTCATGGAGACGGAAATCACAGCTGATTGGTTTACCTAGTTTTGACGTCAGAAAAGTTTAATTTATTAATGGTAATATTTTTTTAGTATTTGTCAATAAGAAGGTATAGTTGATGTAATCTAGTTTTACATGTTGTTGTACCATATTTAAATGTAACCTCATTCAGTTTTTGTAAACACACCTGCATATCTTTTTCAAATAATTTCTTAAAATTTTTAAAAACAAATTTTCTATAAACTAATATTAGATGCTTTTAAAACTTCGTAAGCATTTAATAAACAAATATAGGCTTCATGAGAGTCTCTACATGTAAACAAATCTATTAATACTGTAGAGTTTTCTGGTATATCTGGAAATGTGGTTTGAAAAAAGTCACATTTCAAGACGAAATTATTAGTCTTGAGGTATTTATTAATCTCAATATATTTTCCTTTCTTTTCTATCAAGTTTGTATAATTAATATCACCAAGATGATATCCTATAACATTAAGTTCTGTAATATTTAAAAAATTTAAGTGACTAGTAAACAAACATACATGAAGCATCAGAAGGTTTAAATATACACTACCTGATATTGAAAATGCAACACCAAGAAGGAGTTGGCAGAAAGTGATGAAATTTGGCAAACAGAGAGAGACAATAAGTGATCTTTATTGCAACATTATACACATTGCCACTGAGCAGCAAGAACGTCTGATCAGTAAGTTGTAGGACCACCGCGGGCGGCGATACAGGCAGCAACACGTTTAGGTACAGACGTAATGAGCGTGCGGATGGCTGCCCATTCCCTGTCAACCATTTGCCAGAGTTCGTCTTCAGAACGTGCCGGTGGCAACGCATGCGAGCGACGTCCCATAAATGTTCGATAGGTGAGAGATCAGGGGAGACAGCTGACCAGGGAAGCACCTGGGTACCTTGCAGGGCATGTTGGCTGATGCGTGCCGTGTGCGGCCGGGCGTTATCCTGCTGGAAAATAGCATTAGGCACCCCCTGAAGGAAAGGTAGTGTCACCGGCTGCAGCACGTCATCCACGTATCGTTGGGCCGTTATAGTGCTCTGAATACGGACCAGAGGTGACCTGCTATCGTAGGCGATGGCGCCCCAAACCATTATACCGCGTTGTCTCGCGGTATGGCGTTCCACAGATGCGGCCGGATTGGCCCTGTCACCACGTCGGCGCCAGACTCGTACACGGGAACTGTCATTGCTAAAGCAGAAGCGTGACTCGTCTGAGAACACCACCCTGTGCCATTCCGTCGTCCACGTGGCTCTATCCCGACTCCATTGCCAACGGAGACGTCTGTGCTGTTGGCTCAATGGTAGTCGTCTCAACGGGCGCCATGAGTGCAGGCCGCCAGTGATCAATCGGCGGATAATGGTCCTGGACGATATGGGAGCATCAAGGGTGTCCATCACATGCTGCAAAAGGACGACAGACGTGACTTGCGGGGCCGCCGATGTTTGCCGGCAGATGCGTCGGTCCACGCGTGCTGACGTCACTCTGGTTGCACCGGAACCCCTCAAACGTGCCACATTCCCTTGGTCCAACCATCTGTGCCACAACCGGTGCACCGTGGACGCGTGTAGGTGGGTATCTGCTGAGATTTGACGTATGGACCAACCTGCCCTTCTGAGGCCAATCACCATACCCCTCGTGAAGTCGTCTGTTTGCTGGAACTGTCTTGATGGGCGGCGTCCTGGCATTCTCCGCTACTAGACGTTTCCTCTGAGACACAAAAACAAATTGCAACTTGATTTACCTGACAAACAGAGCGGCGCGAAACTGATCACTTTTGCAGGTTCCTTCCCTGGTTTTTCACTCGCCGTGCGCGGGACAGCTGCGCAGTTTGCATTATTTACATATCTCGGTGAGCTGCGTCTACCGTTACCACCGAGATAACAAGGCCTGACCGCTGCCGTCATGGCGTCTCCCTAGTAGTCATACGTGCGATACGAACGACCACCGCCTTATTGGAATATTCAAAGCCTAATACAGTGAAATCTGTCTACAACGATACATAATATATTCTATATACAACTAGACCACAGGAAAATATTGTTATACGTTATTGCAAATTATTATAGCAGTTTGTAAATATGGTTTTTCCCTAGTCAAAACTATGATAATCTCAGAATGAAACTTTCCACACCCTCGCGTCTTTCTTCCTTATTTACTAACGATAACAAAGAGTGTGCGTAAATAGTAAAAGCAATAACATGAAAAAACCAGTCAAAATTATATCGTAAATTCAATTAAAAAATAGCGAAAAACTCGCTTATGACTTTTATTAACTAAAATACACACGTCAATCAAGCTTAATACCGCCCAATATCATAGTTTCTCAAATGCGACCATAAAACAATAAGAAAAGAAAACCCTTCCTCATAGTCTAAAGAAATCTAATTAATGTTTCTTCATCATTTCATTTATAAAATTCAAACAATTTTCAATAACTTCCAAATTATTAACGTGACAGGGTGTTTTGATTTGATTGTTATCTACAGAAATTTCTTGGCCATACAAATGTTTCCATTTTCAGATTTGAATGTATTACAACAGTGTAATTTGTTGCAGGTCCTGGATTAAAACAAATTTTGAAAAAGTAACTTTTGACTCCTCAATTAGTTTAAACCAATTTTGTTTATGGGGTAATGAATCCAGAATTTCTAGTAACCTATTAAAATTTTGAAAAGAAATAGATTCATGATGAGCAATGAATTCAGATTTGCTTTCGTTGATAGCTCTCAATAAATTGGATTCCTCAGTTTCACGAACGGTGGGACAAGTTTTCGAGAGATATTTAGGGCAATTCGAAAATATACTTGGTATAGCACCAACTTTTAAACGGAGACGTTTCATGGAAAAGGTAGAACACTCACCAGTTTTTTTGTCGAATTTCGATACATTCCGGACGATATCATCGTTTTGAAAATTAAGTTCGCAGACTTTGCTGCGTTTTGATGGTGTAAAGTCGGCTCGTGGAATCGCACTGAGCCATCTTTTTCTAATATTTTTATCCTCTGGAAAGGAGAAAACCGCCACTTTTGGTGCATCACCATATCTATAATTTCCAGAGCAAGTAGGTACACAGCATCTAAAGGGCATTTTGGATAGCCTCGTGGTTAAGCCTAAAGAAATCGGTCTAGACACACGTTAAACGTGTTGTTTGACGAAAGCCTTTAACACCTTGACACTGTAATGTTCCACAAATGTTATATAACAATATTTAACTGCAGCTGCACTTGCTTTCCGGTAAAATAGTATAAAACCCTAATTTCTTATGCTACATTAAAGGTAATCCATAAGTAACCGGCCATGCGGCGATGTTTGTTATGACTACTAGTAAGCGATTCACGTGATCAAAACGTCACAGCGGTCTGGCCTTGTTATCTCGGTGGTAACGCGTCTACCCTCTAAATTTCATCCAGTTCTGCGCACTCCTTCTGGGTGTTGCATTTTCAATGTCAGGTAGTGTATATTTATTAAATGAATGTTCGATCCAAACTAATACATCATATGAACGTTTAACAATATCACCATCATCATTTTTAAATTGAATCACTTTATCATCAAATAATATATTCAAATAATAAATTAGCAATGAAGGACGTCTTCCTAAATTTCCATAAAGAATACTTTGTTCAACTGGAATTACAATCTTTTCCAAAAGTACTTGAATCGACATGATTAGTTAATAATTTTAGGTAAACCTTTACTTGTTCTACTTGTAATAAAACTATCCAAATTAAGAGAATGAAATTTTTCAGATACAAATACATTTTCAATATTAAATATCCATTTTAAAACATAAGCAGCAATCATAAACCGTCCCATTTATCATAATCGTGATTTTGAACTTGAGTAATTAATTCTTTATCATTCTTGAATAGATTTATACAAACCCATTCTACTACATGTTGATGCCCATTGAAGATCTAAAATATAATTTTCCACACATGTATAGGAATAAAGTCCAGTAATAAATGTATCGTAGTTGATTTTATCAGACAAGTAACATTTTACCTACAACACAAAAGATTCTTTTTCGTGTTCAAATTCTTGCATAGACCATCTAGGAACAAGCGTAACTAGCTCTTTTGAAAATTCACCTTTATTCTTCTACTATAGACCAATGTCTCCATTTCGAACATATGCTTGCAGCTTCATTCATTTCAAGTCTTATTAAACTTCCACTGACTTCCTAATGCAGATCCTAAAAGATCACAAATCATTTCTTCCTTACTGGTTTCATCCATAGGTAATGATGAGGTCGTAAAGTGTTCAGGATGATGAGCATTTCTTTCATAGTGACTATTAAGAGCAATTTCCCAAACATTACTTCCTTTAAGGTTGAACAAACGTTTAATATTCCAAGGATATGGTGGAATCATTTTTTTTTCACTTCATTCTTTTCTAAAAAAATTTTTAATTAATAAATATTTTAGTTCTATTCTTTATAGAGCATCGACAAACCGGACAATTACTTATGATATATGCACAGGTTGCACAAGCAAATAATTGATTACAAGGTCCAAACACTATATCTTTTTCGTTAATAAAACATATTCTACATAACAAATCATCTTTTATACAAACAGAAATGAATTGGTTTGGTATATAATAATTACAATTTGAATGATGGTGATAAGATTTTAATTGATTAAAATGAAATTCAATTCCACAACAAAACATGTAATTATATCTTTGATACCACTATAAAAAATCCACTTTCAATAAACTCTAAAATATTTTTATTTTTACAACCTTTGAAACTTTTATAACGTTGTTTTCGTAATCGCATCAGAGGATACATTTCATATTTAGTCTCCATCATTTCTTTTTTTAAAGTAAATTTTTTTTTAAATATTACTATTATTATATCATTAAAGATCTTTCCAATGTCTTATACTAATTATATGTCAACTATAGAGTAGAATTGTGTGTAAAGGCACCTTTGGAAAACTAAAGAAGGTTTCCCATTTATAGCCCCATACAAATTCGTAACTCTTGAAATTCCAGTTCCTCTTTCACATCTAATAAATTTTCTCTGTGATCATGTAATCCATTACATGCCGAACGTCCGATTAGCCCTTTGTGCTAAAATCATTCCATATAAAACTTATAAGGACGACGTTATTATAATCTTTGATTTAGGAGATGATGAATATGCTGTTACTCCTAGGATCGGCAGGAATGATATAGGTCATTCACGTTTGAACCATTTTTATAATGGTCCTAAACCAAATCTCATTTCTTTCTCCTTATTACAATTAATCTCTGAAGGAGTTGATCTGAATACTTTACAGATTAAGTTATTGAATACAACAACCTTTGGAAAAGTTTCTATATTCAATTTAGAGCAATGGGAAGTGGAGGATGGGAACCTCGTGGATATCTCCCACTATTGAAAAGGATGAAATAACAATACCAGAACTATTAAATATGAGAATGAATAGAAATGGTAATTTAATCAATATAGAGCGTCTTTTGGATATTGCAGCAAAACATGAAATTTAGAATTTGATTATTAAAATTTTTTTTTATCATTACCTATTTATTACTTGAAGAATGGAATAGTTTAGATTTGGTTGGAGTGATGTGGATTTAACCATTTTACTTATATTATGCTTTTATTATTATGATATTGTATCAAGGGTAATGAATGTCTTCATTACATAATAAATTTTCAATCTCTTATGGTTTAGTAAAAACCAAAGATCATCAAGTGGTTATACTGAAACGAGTTATTCCTTATTGTCTTCAAAACTATTTAATGTATAAAAGTACACTGGAAAAGAATAAACAAGATTTTGAACAAAATCTATTTCCTACTTTAAATATTACAACAAAATTAGATTATTTAAATTATAAATGTAATTTAGATTTTGAAGATAAATTTGACTTTTCACCTGGACAAATTTCTTGTTCCTTAGGATGAGGAAATAAATATCGTCAATTTATGACAGCTTTTAGTGAGTTTAAAGAAGAAACTGGGTATACTTTTCAATTTTCAAAATTTGATATTGATAATTTTCCTATGAAGACAATTGAATTTAAAGGTTTAGATGGATTTGAATATGTACAGTATTTTTTTCCTTATCACTGTAGATAAACTCATAAAAGATAAAGCTCTTAAAAATGACGATTATTACACGTCTCACATTATCAACATCTCTTTAGCAAAAAAATTATTGGAAAATCAGCAAAACATTAAACGAGACAATAAACATTTATTACTTTAAATAGTTCCCATTCTTTTGGGGAAAGCACAGTACCTTTTATTTGTACTTAAGACATTCGAGTTTCGCATACTATCGGGAAAGTCTATAGTATTAATAGTATTCGATACAACCCGTTTCGGTTCCAGATGTGTTTTCATTTGATAATAAGCATTTATTTTACCAACTTGTCCCGTTAATACTAAAGGATTATTATTCTTGATTTCATTTATTGTGACGAATCATACACCTTTCTGATAAGTTAAATTGGCATAACGTGTTAAAGGTGATGTTTCATGCTCACTTAATGGTAAATAATTTTTATCATAAAGACAATTGTATGCCAAGAAACCCATAAATCGTGAAAACTTATCAATTGTTAGTGGATTTTCTGGATCTGTAATAGGTATTACCGATATACTACTAAACGTTTTATAATAAGGTTCATTTTCTACAATATATAATTATATAAAAGGGAGAGTTGATCTTTTACGTGCGTTTTTAAATCCATGTGAGCTATATTTTGATTTT
Organism: Meta bourneti; assembly: GCA_933210815.1. Taxonomy (NCBI): domain Eukaryota; kingdom Metazoa; phylum Arthropoda; class Arachnida; order Araneae; family Tetragnathidae; genus Meta; species Meta bourneti. The sequence goes on along the minus strand of OW119928.1, from coordinate 17,728,668 downwards.
TAATTAAATTTATATTTGTTATATCAGCACTTAAATTTCGTAACAGTTCGATATGATATCTAGCAATTTTCTTATCTTTAAAATTTAATTTTTTCATGTTTAAATTGTTAATATATGTTTTTATTCTTGGGTTTAATTCGTAAATATACTCTTGCTCATTAGTTGGAATAACTTCCGGCATTAAATATTTATCCTTGTCTGGAAATATAACAGTATTAGGTTTAAAACTAAAATGCTCATCGGGAATTAAATAGGGACCACTTAATTCAGTTTGGTATTCAGTATCAGACCGAAAAATCCAAAGTTTTAATCCATACGCAATTTTTAAATGATAAGAACAAATAACATTTCGAAACGAATAAGAATTTTCGGAATAAGGAGAACATTTAACACCTTCACATGCGCAAATATACAATTTGACATTTTTTATTTTATAAGTCTTATTTTATTTATTTAATTTTTTTATATATAAAAAATAAATATAAAGAAATATGAAATTATTTAACCCTACTAAAATTATTGCTAAAAATTTTGATAATTATAAAGGTTTTTAACGAATTGGTGATTTGGAGCATTTAGCAAAAAGGGATAGTATTTTAAAAAAACCTTTGAAAAAAATAACATTTAAAAAAGTCGCGTATGGAGCAGTTGCTGTCATAGGTATTGCATATGCAAGTTTATCTATTGAACAATACATAGATGAAAACACAGGATGTTTTCTTTACACTGGAAACGATCAAGCTTGTAAAATTAAAGAATTGAATTGTTGTAATCCAGATGTTAAGAATGAAATACGGTTATGTAGTCAACAATTTGATATGCACGCTTGCGATAATTACAATAAAAACGATTCTTCTTGTAAGAAATGTGATTGTCAATTTTACAAATGTGAAGTCAATCAAAGAATGGAATGTAAGAAAGCAACTATTCCTGACGCTTTAGCCTATTTGACAAGTACAACTGGTGATGGTATTGTAAGTAAATTGTACAATACAGTCACGTCATTTAAATTCGTAAGTGTTTATTATTGAGTTTATAATTGTGATAAATATAATTTTATTATTAAAATTAAGATGATTGATATTGAAAAGTTAAAATTAATCAAAACACTACCTGATGAAATAATAAACATTCTATGTACAATTTAGACATCTCCAAGTATATTAAAATGCATAAACTTCAACCCTTTACGATTTACGTGACGCTTACACTTGTTTCGGATGATGTAGTTAAAAATGCTAAAAAATATATTGTAGAGTTGATGAAAACAAAATCTAGAAATGGATTTTTGTATTATTTAAACACAAAAAAATTAATCGTTCCTTTGCATTTTAATTTTAACGGTGAATTAATTATCGATCCACAAGATCATTATAGTATTTTAAATATAATTCAAGACATTGCTCAAGATTTTGCATGTTACAACACTTTAATTTTTGAAATTACCAAAATTGAACTATTATACTTTTTTACACTTCTTGTTAATATTTATTTAAATTGGGTAACTGTTGATCATATACTTGGATGTAATAAAACACATGGTTATTTAATTGCTACACCTGAACGTATTATTAGACAAACATTAAAATAATAAATACAAATATTTTAAAAAACCTTTTATTTATTTCACCAAGAATGTTTTTTAATATCATCTAAGAAAGAATTTAAAATATTAACATCTGCTTCTTGAAATCCAGTAAATGGCATTGTTTGATATGTAAAAAATGGATCATCTAGCACTTGGTTTAAATATTGTTGTTTTAATTTTTCTGCTAAGGCAAAGTACTTTACGTATGTAGTTGGTGTAGAATATTTTTCAAGTTCAAATGCACGTTCTCCTTTAACCATTTGCTCATAACCTACTTTGGTCCAAAAATCACTCAGAGTGATTGAAGTTCCATAATCTAGAATAATTACATCAATACCAATATGTTTCAACCGCTTCGTGTAATAATATGAAAGTTTCTCAATTTCTTTTGTAGTAATACCTTCTTGGAATTGAATACATGAGATAAGAGGACTATCAGAGGATAATATAAAATCTTTGCAGACATACATTTGAATTAATTGCTCAATTTTAGACACATATTGTTCTACAATTAAATAATTTTTTGTTAATTGGTCCAAAAACGAAGATTGGTACCAATCTTCCGGGAACGTATTAATTAAACCAATACAATTATCAATGGAAGGATAATCCACCTTTTTTATAAATGATGATTTACCGATCCCAACGTAGGAAGCTTGTATCTCCACCAGGTGACGCATGATCAGCCTTGTTGAAATCTATGGAAATAAATGTAATTGAAATATAGGAAACTTAAATAAATAAATCTAAGAGATAAATTTTTTCTATTTTTTTAATCTCTTAAACTTTTATGTTTATGCTTACACAACTCTTCCAAGTCAATATAATTTTTATGTTTATGCATACATTATAACTTTAAGGTAACAAGCAAATAACTTTAATAAACTTGATTTCTTCACCTTCTCCTACACTGCTTTGGAAAAAGCATGAAGTTTTATGTTTAAGCATACATTATAACTTTAAGTTTACAGATAAATACACTTTCACCTTTTCCTCCACCATTTTGGAACCCGCATTAATTTTAAGTTTAATAAGTTTACAGATAAATTAACTTGCTTTTTTTCTTCATCTTCTCCACCACCGTTATGGAACCCACATTAATTTTTAGCTACACAACTTTATGTCAAACAAAGTTTATGTTACAAGTTTATGTCAAACAAAACTTATGCATACAAAAAAGAAACATATTTCAGAAAGCAAAACATTTTTACAAACAATACATATTATTTATTATTAATATAAAAGTCGTTCCAATGCTCTACAAAATCAGTTTTGATTTCATCAAAACTATATAAAAATTCCATATAGTCTACTTCAGTTCCTTCTTTCTGTACAGATAGTAAAGGAGCTTTTGTTACAGGAAACCATTCAATAGGTTTTCTTATAAACTCTGATATATCCACATCCACAACAGCTTTCCAGCTAAACATAACATATTGCAATACATGTGCTGCAAGAGCATTAGCCTTTGGAGAATTTAATAGTTCATGAATTACTTCCTCTGTAGTAAACACGACCATTGTAGGTGGTTTCGGGAACGGTTTAAACATCTCCGTTGGCACAATATCACCAAGTTGTAGGACTCCATTCTTGCAGATCTCTCGGGGATCAGGATATTCCATTAAACGGCCCACATCGTTTGCCCTCCAATAAATTTCTCCATCAACACCAACAATGCCAATTAGATCTGCAGGTACATCAGGATAAAGCATTAGTTTGAAAACATTGTAACTCCAAGGGGATAGAAGCTAAACTTTCTTCTCGGAGTTTAACGTATAGGTTGAAAGGTAAGATCACATGACTTTTTTTAAACCAATTAGAACGTATGTAAGATTGCGTCAAACCAATTAGAAAGTATATCACGTCAAACCAATTAGAAAATAGATTGCGTCACACCAATAAGAATTCTTCGTGTGTTAATCTTACGATATTACGTAGGTACTGTAAATGTATTAATTTGTGTATCGCAATAATTTTTATGCATTAGATTTCAATACTAAAACTTTTTGTGTGTGTAAATTTCAGTTGTCCAAAGGTGCTGAAACATTTCACTTTCCAAATATATAAAAAATACCAATATGGTTGATAATGCAGTCCAACCAGGCAAGTTTATAGAAAATAATTTTGGAGGGGACTCGATAAAAGTCAAATTTCGCGGATTAAATTAGCTTCAGCGTATAGTTATATTTTTTGCTTTTAAAATAACACTTCCGGGAGAGCTTGACTAGGAAATACGTATCTGGTAGATCATCACTATGCGAACAGAAATTTTTTTTATCGTGTTGTGTTTTAACCGGTGTGCCACAAGAATGGCACTGCTGTGCCACACCGGTTAAAAATGTGCAATTTCTTGCTCACTGGTTAAATGGGTGAATATGGTGAAACGGTATAAATTTTGCATGATTTAATTAATTTCAATAATTTAGTTTTAAACTTCAGATAAGTGTGTTCGTGAATAATTTCAAGAAATACCCGTATAAATAATTTTTATATTGGGTGAATCCATTCAAATTCAGGCAATAAAAAATAAAATGTTCGCCTCACTACCTTCGATTTTTTTTCAAATTTAGTATATGGTGGCCAGTGGCGTATGGTTAAACTATGCCATGCTTGTTTTTTGCAAAATTATTTTTCTCTTCATGGAAATAAAGACCTTAAAAGGCGATCAAAAATATTCAATTTTACTGTTCAAGGATGTCGCGTAACATTTAAAGTTTCGTTACACTTAAACTATTAGAGATAAACTTGTTTTGTTTTTTGCTAGTGATACTCAAATGTATTTTTCGTAATAATAGGTAAAAATATCTTTTAAAATTAGATTAATTTTTTAACAATTTGGCACGGAACTTGCTGAAGTTTGGTTAATATTTAATAAAAAAAGTAATCTTTAAAATTTTTTATACTTTTTGTATAAGTTTATTAGAATGTTCTTAATGTACCCTATATAGCTAATGTAGTTCCTCAAAGATTGCTTTTTAAGATCCTTCTACGTAAGATATCAAAATTTTAAGTTAAACGTTAAGTTAAATTAATTCTAGGGCATGATGCATTCCCAAGGGCAAGCTGTGAAACCAAAATTGGTTTTTTGGATACTTCACCCCAAGCAAACTTCCATTTTCCAGAACAATTTTTAAAGAATTGTAGTTAGAAAACACAAATTTTCTGCCCAAATGAAACAGACGCCATGGGTGCATAAAGTTCCAAGTCCTTCTCATTGTCTTTATGGATATCTATGCAATTCTTACCATCTTTATAACGGTTCACAAACTCGAAATTAAAATCTTGTACCAATTATTCGTTCCATTTCTCCCTTTATTTCCAATAGCGAAGGAAACCAAGACTTGGCTACAATACAAGATCCGCTAAAGGTATAGCTTATTCCTTCGTTTTCGTATGCTACAAATTGTCAAGGCACAGTATATTTTTTACCGTAAATTTCTATAGCAGTTTCCTCTTTTTTTTAATACGTTAATTCGTTTTCCAATCGACGGAAATATACCCAGCCTTCTCGATCTGTAAACAATTTACCATACTCATAACAAAGAATCTTTACAATATTTCTGCAAACACTGTTCTTTGCACGCAATTTCTTTTCAGGTCTAGAACACTAGAATCCATCATTTATTTAAAAACAGTAGAAGGGCAAAAATCCAAAGTAATTCAAAGACCCAAGAAATATAAGTTCATGCTCCAACTATGCTTTAAAAAATCTCTTATTTATCAATTAGTATAATCAGTATCTATCGTTATCTGTGACTCCATATTTAACTTCGTTCCTTCTGATATCTTAATTAACCTACACGTGCAAAACAATAATTAGTCATATTCTCACAAGTTCCAGAGGCTTTTAGACTTTCAATCTGATACTTTGCCATCACAAATCTTGGGTAGAATGTTTGTCACGCACATTCCTCAGTCATATTGTCCCAAGTTCCAGAGGCTTCTAATAATATCAATCTTATACTTTTATCATCATAAATACTATGTATATTGTAAATTCTTTGGCTAGTTACCTCTTATTTGCCTAAAAATGTAATGTTTCATACACTTTATGCTTGTGTGTCCTATTCATATCTCAAAGTCCACCCCTCAAGTCCTTTTCGCATCGTTGTTCCAATCGTTCCATAAAAGCACTGTGTTATACGGGGATGTTCCCAATTCTCGAACCGTATTAGAGTGAATCCGTGCTATAGAAGTGCCGTGTTATATGGGGGTTACCTGTATACTGATGATATCAGTAATGATTTATATAAGCAAAATGAAGAGTTCCAAAACATATAAGCAAGTATTGTTTTAATTAGGCCTCCGATAAATTTTTTCAAGTTCGCACCAATGCATTCCCAATCAATACTATTACCTCTAGTGTCCCTAAAGTAGGGAAGCCAGCTATTTTCAGTTTTAAAGAAACATTCTTTGGGTATTACTAAGAGAAGAAAAATTTGTAACTTGAAAAAAAATGTATTCTCTCCCAGGTTATTTGATCTTTAACATAATTATTAAACTTTTAATTTTTAAACAATTTAAACTTTGGATAAAATAATTTTTTCAATAAAAATCACTTGACTTAAATCAAGCTGATTTAAATCGCCATACCATGTTTCAAAAGATTCTATTTGTATAATACAGTTTTTAATAAAATTCCTTGAATATCTTGAAAGGTGTATCATATGTTGATAATAAAAGAAATCTAATTCATGCAAGCAAACGTTTAAAATCAATGAACTACACTTTTAAATGTCTCCAAGCGACACATGTAATTTTCATTCCAAGCTAAAATGCACACTGAAATACAAATATACATTTGTGTAGATTGTATTGTAATTGAAACAAACAAAACAATCCTTTTCCTAAGTTACAATATAATCTCTTCAATAAGCTACATGCAAAACCCCAAAAATTGCTTGTACCTAAAAACTCAGGTAAATTCTATTGATTTGAGAAATTCCCCTTAACAAGGTAGTCAAATAATTTAAAACATGTACTCAATGCATCAAGGATCAATATTTGATCAGAAAATATATTTGGCAAATTTGGGGTAAAAGTTTTCCAACTGATAACTGCGAAAATCTTTTGTTCTTACCTATCATATTAGGCATTTAGGTCTATTCAGACCAGCACTTTAATAAGAGCAGTTAGTAAAATTTAAAAAAAACGTGTGGGTTCGTAAATAGCCATGGAAGGCGTTATTTGTACGCTTTTGAAATGTTGGATTAATTTTTTGGACCAAATTATCGATGCAAATCCTTCCTGTTCATACAAACTTATAAGGACAAATATCAAGAGCAGTCATCTTTTCATACTACGGCAATTGAATAGCCCTTCCTAACAGATGAAACATTGAGCGGTAAACATGTAGAATCCGAGACATGTTTGTCGCCAAGCAATTTTTGTCGCCAAATCAAGATGGCGTCCAAAGCAAGGATGTTCTTAAAAAAAAACGCGAACTTTCCTACGCGAACAATCTTTTGTATAGGGCAATAATAAATGATGAGGAATGCACAAATAAGCAATAAGTAAAAAAAATAAAACTTAAGGTCTAATTAATCCTGTGGATGTTCTTTAAAAAAACGCGGACTTTCCTACGCGAACCTTTTTTGAGTAGGGCCCCCAATAATAAATCAATCACCTTCAAGCTCTCCGGTTTTGCTAGATTCATCATACATTTAAAAAAAAAACCGCATTTATACGTTCAGTCAAACCATCCACTGCCATACCTAATCAAGGGTAAGTGAGCGGCTAATAAATCTATAATATCACAAAAAATAATTAATTTAATTACAATATCACGAAAATTAATTAATTAATTAAATTTTTAATTAAAAATACCTCAAAAATATCAATAGAAATGCGCCACTTACTTTTAAAGATAGAAATCGCAATTTCGGGAACCCAACGGCAAGTACGGAAGTTAAAGATGCACTTATATATTCCGTTGCGACCCGGTTAAGCGGTAACCAATTACAATCATTCTTAAAAGCTAAGACATCAACGAACACAAAAATAATTCAAATTTTAAAACGGTACCAATCATAGAACGCAATACATCGATATTTTGTTTAAAAAAAATGCATTCATTAAAAAAAAAGAAGCGCTCTTTCCTTCCGAAAAACCAACCTTTTCCATAGGGTTGCCATAAATTTGAAGCAAAACTGCAAGGTTACCATACTTGGCGATAAATCACCATGGTCTCGGATTCGACATCTCACCCCATAGCTAACATATCACTGAAAATATTAAAAACTGAATCGATTCAAAATTAATCCGTATCCTATGAATGAAAACATTTTCCCACATATATGACGATATTAACAAAAAATAGATATTTCCGTTAATATTCTTGCTTGGTTTCTTTTCGTAGCTTGCAAGTTCTATATGTAATGCAATATTCTTACTCTTTTGGACGATTGAAGAACTTTTGTCATAAATAAAGATGTAAGTTCTTTTTCTTGCACAGTTTATGAAAAAATATAAGAATAAGTAGCAACAGTAGTTACCTTTTGATATTACGGCGAAAGAATGGCCCTTCCAAACAAATGATATTATGTACAGCTTGGAACAGCTGCAGTATAGACCCCCCCCCAATCCATTTGGCGACTTTTTTTTGTCGCCAACCTTCAATTACGATTTGTTGTTTTTGGTAACCCCCACTTTTTCAACTCCATTCTAGCAACCCTACAGCGTCCCTACGCTATGTATATATAGATATATTTAACCCAGACTTATTTTTACCCAACTGTATTTTTATATATAATCAAGATTTACATTATTTATTATGGCGATTGTGCAATTTCTTTGCACATAAAAAAACTCCAGGGTTTCTATAATGGTTGCTTTGAAATTTCGTTTTGCATTTTACAAAAAAATCGAATGGGGTGCGACTGAGGGTTCAGTTCACGACTGGCAGCCCCGTTTAAACAGGAAACCCTCATTTACAGTGAAATCTGTTAAAAGATTAGAATAACTTATATTCAACTTATGTACATTTTTTTGTAATACGTCTGTTAAAAAATGTCGCCAAGTAACGTCAGGGTTGGCGACAAAAAAAATCGCCAAACGGATTGGGGGGTCTATACTGCAGCTGTTCCCACAGCTTACTTATATTACACTTCAGATTATTAGTTATTTGATGCATTCGAAATGAATCCTTAAATTGGGCAAATTAGTGAATAAATCTGTCGACAACAAGCTTGAAATGTTATATCAACAAACATATATTTCCGTTGAGATTCTTAATTAAAAAAAAAAAAGAAACACAACAAAGATATTTTACACTTTCTAGTAAGCTGTTAGACACGTTGTTATGAAAAAAGAGCCGCTGGTTCTATTGTAGCCACAACTTAGTGTAAGTTGTAAGAAATCTAAATGGTATTGGTATTTTCAATTAACGTCACACTGGAGCAATACAACGGGCTATTGGTGACGGTCCGGGGTCAATCCCAGAGGGAATGACCGAGGACAACACCACGTAATTTTGAACCACGGTCAGATGACGAGTCACACCTGAACTGGCACTCCATTCTCCAAAATTCCACGCCAACGTGAGGACATTTGAGGTCACGACAGATTTAACGTGCACCAGCCCCCTTTGTACACGACGGTGTTTGGCTGGATTCCAACTCGCAACCCTTTGGTTACTAGTCCGTTACTCTTCCAACCGGGCCACCGTGGCCCTGAAATCTAAATGTTACCCATGTTTTATTATATATTTGGTTGACTACCTTTCGGACGCAACTTCTGAACTGACAAAACCTAGCACAATCTCAGTTCGTTTCAAACGACTTTTTTTTCGTTTTCAGTGACTCAAGAAACGGCTTGTTTTTCAAACTAGAAAATCTGACTCTTGGAACGCTCGGTTCGAATAACTCGTACAACCGGTGCGATTTATTCGCGTTTACGAACGAGCCCAAGGTTGGCAATTCAGTGAAAAACCATTTATCTTTTTTTTAATATTTATTGCATATCTATATTCGTTTAAATAATATCCTTAGTTTGAACTGTTTTGAAAAATGAAATGATCTTTCCCTCTGGGATTGATCCCGGACCGTCACCAATAGCCCGTTGTGTTGCTCCAGTGTGACGTTAATTGAAAATACCAAAATACCAAATACCAATACCGAAAAATGAAATAAATGAAAAAAAGCAGACAACACATAGGATTACTGATTTTATATGGCAACATAACTTTTCAGCGCGTTGTTGTGTTTGTTTTTCTTTTTTTAAAAATAAGAATCGCAACGGAAATATATGTTTGTTGATATAACATTTCAAGCTTGTTGTCGACAGATTTATTTACTAATTTGCTCAATTTAACGATTCATTTCGAATGCATCAAGTAACTAATCATCTGCAGTGATTTATAAGTAAGCTGTACATAATATCATTTGTTTGGAAGGGCCATTCTTTCGCCGTAATGTCAAAAGGTAACTACTGTTGCTGCTTATTCTTATATTTTTTCATAAACTGTGCAAGAAAAAGAATTTACATCTTTATTTATGACAAAAGTTCTCCAATCGTCCAAAAGAGTAAGAATTTTTACATTACATATAGAACTTGCAAGCTACGAAAAGAAACCAAGCAAGAATATTAACGGAAATATCTATTTTTTGATAATATCGTCATATATGTGGGAAAATGTTTTCATTCATAGGATACGGATTAATTTTGAATCGATTCAGTATTTAATATTTTCAGTGATATGTTAGCTCAATGTTTCATCTGTTAGGAAGGGCTATTCAATTGCCGTAGTATGAAAAGATGACTGCTCTTGATATTTGTCCTTATAAGTTTGTATGGACAGGAAGGATTTGCATCGATAGTTTGGTCCAAAAAATTAATCCAACATTTCAAAAGCGTACAAATAACGCCTTCCATGGCTATTTACGAACCCACACGTTTTTTTAAATTTTACTAACTGCTCTTATTAAAGTACTGGTCTGAATAGACCTAAATGCCTAATATGATAGGTAAGAACAAAAGATTTTCGCAGTTATCAGTTGGAAAACTTTTACCCCAAATTTGCCAAATATATTTTCTAATCAAATATTGATCCTTGATGCATTTTGCTTGCATGAATTAGAATTCTTTATTATCAACATATGGTACACCTTTCAAGATATTCAAGGAATTTTATTAAAAAACTGTATTATACAAATGGAATCTTTTGAAACAGGGTATGGCGATTTAAATCATCTTGATTTAAGTCAAGTGATTTTTATTGAAAAAATTATTTTATCCAAAGTTTAAATTGTTTAAAAATTAAAAGTTTAATAGTTATGTTAAAGATGAAATAACCTGGGAGAGAATACATTTTTTTTCCAAGTTACAAATTTTTCTTCTCTTAGTAATACCCAAAGAATGTTTCTTTAAAACTGAAAATAGCTGGCTTCCTTACTTTAGGGACACTAGAGGTAATAGTATTGATTGGGAATGCATTGGTGCGAACTTGAAAAATTTTTCTGCCTAATTAAAACAATACTTGCTTTATATGTTTTGGAAATCTTCATTTTGTTTATATAAATCATTACTGATATCATCAGTATAGTTGTAACATATGTTGGAGGAGGGCCTGGTCCTTACCATAAAAATATTAGGATCCTAGGGGTTCGAGTGCCTATAACTTTACACCCCTTATGATAAATTGACCTGATAAGAGAGATAGAAGCATTCTGCTTATTTGCTTGTATTTGTAATATTTATCCCTTATATTGGGGATCTTGGACTCTAGAATAGAATTTTTAAAAGGGATCCTATTGTATACTGGGTGTGGATTTTTTTAATCAACTTATTTGGTTTCTCATTAGAATTATTTACCTCTTCCATTTCGGGGGACACAAGGAGTTAGAAGAAATTGAGAACATAGAAGTTGTCACCTGTGTTGGGATGACTGATATCTGACTAAAAATATTTCTTTTTGTCCACTGAAAATAAGTGTCAAATCTTTTGATCAGTAGAGGCTGAATTTTTTACATATGGTACCAGTCCATATATTACATAAAGTGTTGGTTAATTTTGACATGCTCTTCCCCATGGAAAGGTTGGACATATTTGAACTGATGACCTTTCAAGAGGGAATTTAATCTTCTAGATAAATGAATCAGTACTGTTTTACATTTATTTTCAGTATGTTACAAACGAGCTCTGGGTGTCCCTTATTTAATAACCCCCCTTAAAAATCAACTGAACTTAAATGGAAAAAACTTAATATTTGCAGAAGCAAAATATTCATCATGCCTGTAATTATGGAAATTCAAGTGAAATCTGTTGTGTTTTGATTTCCCCTTTGTAAAAACATTGTAAACCAGGAATGGGAAAGCTCCTTTGGATTTCAGTGTTTGTAGAAGACAAAAAGCCATCTCACCATTACAGTAGAAAGAATGTCCTCAACAAGTTTAAAACTTAATTCACAAAACGAGTTTGATGAAAAGCCAGAAAATTAAAATTTAAATACAATTTGTGAAATTTAGAATTAAATTTTATCTTCCTTTGTTAATTTAGAATTTTAAGTGTTGTGGATTCATGTCATGAAATAGAATTCAAATGAAAGAATAAAAGCAACATCAACTCCCAAGTATAATTGAAATTTTTTTTATTCTTCAAAAATTTGTCCTGGTGTATTTCCTATGTATATATATAATCTTCCTATATTAATATTTAACATAAGTCAATTCTGTTGAGAAACTTCACTGATTTGCATGTGTCATATCAACAAATTTAAATATACAGTGGCAACAAAGTATTGGAATCATTAAAATCTGATTTAAATAAAAATGAATTCATTTTTTTAATTAAAAAAATCATGAGTTTTGCCTACCCTTTAAGCCTAAAAAAGTTCTAGTTTAGAGGCTTGAATCCATTTACTGCTGTGTTTGTTGCTTGTATTCTTTTGTTTAAATGTAATGTGACATAATTGATTTTAAATTATCTTTGAGAAAATTTTAAATCCTGCATTTTTCCACTAATTAATGTTTAAAAATAAAAACATTAAGGCTAAAATAGCCAAAGATGTGTATAGCCTACAATTAAATTGATTTTGTTTGATTTTATTTTGTTCATGATCATTAAAATGTATTTTATTTTTCAGATGTTCTTTTATTTGATTTTATGATTTAAAAAATCTTTTAGTGAATTTTTTATAAATCGATATTCTTTGCATATCACATATTTTACCCATGATCAAGTTAAGTTCACTTCCTGTAAAATGCTTCTTAAATTTAATTTTGGTAAGTTGCTTCAAATGTCTATTAAACATCACAATACATTTTTATATCTTGCGCAGTATATGTTACTGATCATACATATTGTAAGAATAAAATTCAGTTCGCTTGCAAAATGTTGCTAATTGATCAAAACAAATTATTTCCAGCTATGTAACATCTGGTATTCTATGTGACTGATATGCTGTTTTACTAAAAATTCTTATTTTATCATCTGTAGTTGGCAGAAGGAAAAATACCAAGTCCAAACTGCTGATAGAATCTCCGAAAATTCCTGAAAAGAGTTCCAAAATTGCACAGCAAACTGATATAACTCAGTTTTTTGGTCCAAAACTGGAAAATGATTCACCGGATAACTTGGGTTTACCTGAAGGTGCTCTCCCATCTCCAGATGATGCAGCTCTCCCTTGTTCCACCAGCTTGTGTTCAGTCACTTGTAAAAGTTCCAAAAGTGAGCAAACAGTTTTCTATTTTACTGTTCATCTGCAATAGCACTTCTATCTACTACAATTTAATGCTTGTAGATGTAATGCTTTATTATACCCATCTGCTAAAAGCATTGCTTAAGACTAAGAATTGTGAATTCTACATTTCATCATAGGAAAAAAAAGCAAACTAAAAATTATTTAGTATACAGTTCATTTTTAGTTAAGTATCTTATGAGTCATTTGACAAGATATATATTCTATTACATAATCATGTTTCCTTTAAATCTCAAAATTAACCCCTTGTATACACATTCTACATAATATTTCTACATGTTTCAGAAAAGTCCTTTTGTTTCCTTTGAAAAGTCCTTTTAATAATTCCCCATTTTGCTTAAAGACTAGATCATTGAAAGTTTAATAGTATTTTATGTTGCACACATATATGTGCACAACGATAAATTATAAATGAAAACCTATTTGCTCTAGATAAATATAATTTATAATCATGATCATATGCTGACCATTTTGTTTTATTATTGTCTCTTGCCATCTCTTAAATGTATGCATTAAACCAAAAATTAAATTTATGCATATTTAAATATGCAAAATTATTTATGCAAATTTATGCATAAAAATTAAATTTATGCATATGCTTCCAACTGAAAATACAGTGCTCACATTTCTGGCATATAGTTATTAATCCATTGAAGTTCAGTGTGAAAGTTTTTGAATTACAAAAACAAACTTTGTTTTCTTATTTAAATATTAAATTGAAATTCTGTATTTAAGTGTTCTGTAAAAGAACTTGTAAATTGCTGTATAAACTGTCTGTCTCTGATGTGTTGAAAATTTATTAAATTTCCTAAAATTCTGGGTTCTCTTGCATTATGTCCAATGGTAACCAATTTTTACATTATATGCATGTGTCAAAATAGGAAAATAATCTTATAACACAATAGTGATAACCTTAAGCCAATTAAAGGAATCTATTAAATATTGCTATTTTAAGTCTAGTTTTAAAAATCTGGCTTCAAGTATATTTATACAGTCAAAGCTTTATTTTATGAAGTGGCAAGATCTTGCCAAATGTTCTTTGTAGGAAAAATGTTAAATTGCTGTCTCAATAAAAGTTTTGAGTCATGTAACCATGTATAAATATGTACATCCAAACAGTACTTTCTACATAATTGTAGAAAAATATCTGAATTTTGTCTGAACTGTTTAAGCAGTTTTCTTATATCTTTCTTTGTAAGATATATAAACATCGGAAATTGTAAGATTGCCTTCCAATTAACCCTCTCACATTTCTGGAGTGATTTGTTTAAATTCTTTGTGAACCAATGTTTGTTAACATAGATTCCATTAAGTAGCCCTACAGAAAAAAATCCAACCCAGTCAAATCAAGGAGCCAATCGACATCACCAAATTTTTACATTGTTCTGCCAGGAAATGTGTCCTTTTTAATTTGCATGGTTACACAAGCAGTACAATATGCTGCTCCATTTTATTGAAACCACATGTGCTGTGAATCTTTTGTCAATCAATTTCAAACAAAGAAATTTTGCAATGTCGCACACCATCTTTCACAATTGACAGTAATCGCATTTTCATTAGCATCCCCAGGAATAAATTTTGAATAATGCCTCCATTCCAAATAGTTGTAGAATGAATGCAAAATGCTAGAAAAATGAATGTCTCAAGAGTTGTACCCGACAAACGGCAGTGCGAGGCAGTTGTGACTTTCAACCTGGCAACAGGACATGATTGTTTTACTGCTCACTTGCATAGCTGAAGTACCAAGCCTTGCTACACCCTCTGTAATTCTGGAGAAGTAATTGGAATGCAAGAAAAATTTTAGGGCAATAGCTTTGGTTTCTTCTGTTTCTCTGTATTTTTAAAAAATCTTTTTGCTGTTATTGTTTCTCCTTGTGTTATGTTTGATCTTTATGTTGTATTAAGATTGTGCTCCAGCCATTGGAAATAATAAATAAATAACTTATTAGTGGAATTTTATAAAAGAAAGATTTGGAATGTTCAAAAATTTATTTGGAATAAAATTGTGAAAATGTTTAAACATTATTTTATTTGGAAATTCAAAATTATTCAGTAGTACATGAAAAATGAGCTAAATAGAGAAATTTCTATAACAGATGTCTACTAGAGATCCACTCCACTATTCATCAGTGCATGAGTTATTTTTTGCTTTTCCTATTAGACTATTTATGTTTCGTATACAAAACTTTTGAATTTTCTTGTAGATGATGAACAATTGAATTCAGATAAGATTATAGAGGAAAAGAAAACCACTGTACCTGAAGAAAAATGTCAAAAGATTTCAGATATGACCAATAAAGTGGTAAATGAAGTACCCAAGAAGAAGAGAAATAAGTAAGTACTAGCTTTTTCAAAACCAATAAGTAGGTCTTTTGTACTCTTGATAAATGAGATTTTGGTTTTGAAATTGATGTCTAAAACAGCAATAATTGTTTTGCAAAGCACAGCTATAACCACATTTTATACTAAAAAAGCATGAATAGCAAGAGTTGTTTTGCTCCATTACAAAACAAGGCCATCTTTTTACAAATGTGACAGAACCATATCACCAAACTTGGATGGGAACAGATGGCCCGTACTTGTTACCCAAATTTCGCATCGAGATTGTTTCCTCTCGACTGCTTGATGACAATGACTTGTAAGAGACATAGAAGATAGCTTAAATCTCAGACTTGTTCTTTATCAAAACAATATACAGACATTTTGCCATGAGATTAGAAATGGAGGGTATATAGAAATGTAAATTATAGCATGTATAATCAGAACATAAATAAAATTCTGTACTTCAAAGTAGTGCATTCTAGTTTCTCTTCAAGACAACCAATTGGTGTAGTGTTCAGGATGTTGACTTCTGAATAAAAAAGTTGCTGGTTTGAATCCCTCTCAGGGACACATCTTTAAGTGTGTACTGGCTCCACGAACTCAATGTGAAC
This sequence comes from Meta bourneti, assembly GCA_933210815.1. Taxonomy (NCBI): domain Eukaryota; kingdom Metazoa; phylum Arthropoda; class Arachnida; order Araneae; family Tetragnathidae; genus Meta; species Meta bourneti. Next base: position 17,712,452 of record OW119928.1, on the reverse strand, counting down.
CCTCTAGTGATCTATTCTTTTTACATGGCGTTTACTGTCTCTAGTAAACATGGGGGTCGTGACCCCAGGATGCCAAAGCAATCTCTTTCTACTTTCTCCTCTCCATCCTTTCTTTTCAAATTATCTTGCATTTGGAGCTTGTCCAAATGTGGCCCCCTTACTCCATAAAACCCAAAACTAACTCGAAAACAAACTGATTCGAATCTGGGGTAGGGTGTGATGTTTGTCCATCTTGAATGAATGTGCAGCCTCTATAAATGGTTGTGGTATATATATGAATTGTACAGTGAAGCTAACCTCTGGTGCACCTGGTTAGTGCAAAGTGATTCACAAATCTACCCTTGTAGTGCCATAATGAATGTTCTATTGTCCGTGCATTAGGGGAAAAAGGTTTCTCTTCGTGTTTTGTACTATTCCCATTTGAGCTCACAAGTATGACATTGTTGATCTTTCATTCCAATCTTTGGAGTGTCATTTTGCTGTAGAGATTATGAGGTCTAGAATTTATTTCATGTACATGCTTTTCACTAATGCTAGCATAACTACATTCATGGTTTTTGTTTGAAGGAACAAGACCCAGCAAGTTCGTAATCACCAGTTGACAGAATTCTTTCCAGTGCGAAGAAGTAACCGCAAAACCCTGCCTACTGTTATCGTAAGTTGAAGGGATGCAAAACCTTTTTATAATGAAAGTTTTACTGTATTGATATTCGTAAGGTTCTTTTTTCAGTGAAATCATAATTTAAAATCTTTGGGTTAAGACTCCTTTGTGACCCAATTTCATCATATATTTTAAATAGGGACCTTTCTAAAATTCAAATCTCTATTGCATAGCATCATGATTACTGGAAACTAAACTCAAAGTGTTAATTATGTAATCCATGACTAAACATCGGATTCTTGGATTTTACCTATTCAGTTCTATATACTTTTTAAATATATTGACATATCTTTACAATTTTAGATATCCTGAATAAAATATGTAAATTTTATAGCATCTGAAATCATCTAATTTGGGGTGTACAACCCATAAAAACTTAAAGCAGCTTTAGCACCTAAAATGACTTGAAATTTACAAAAATCTTTTTTGGGATATTTTGACTTCAAATGGATTTTGAGAACGATTTTATTACAACTCTTGTGAATGCACTGCACATAGAAGTGACAAAACACACATGACTGGTTGTATAGAATGGAAGATGGGATAACAAAGTACTATTCTTATTTTTTTAATAGTTCATTTGTTTATCAATTAGTGATGGAAATGGAGAAAACCAGTGCCAACATCATGGTCATCACTATTATGGCAAATTAAAGTGTCATCAAGTGTCTAAGGCTCAGCAAAATGTATAATGTTTCATTTGGTAATATTATATTGTTACTCCGTACTCAAAAGAAAATGGCTACTGGAATTAACGCCATAACCCCTGTATTTTGTTTGCAAAATTCCTCAAAATGTGAATGATGCTAGGACATCAAAATAATGGAGCAAGTAAATAAAATTTTCCGTGGAAAATAATCCAAGTTAGGTGTAGAGGTAATGAAATTTCTCAAATGAATTTTTCCTCTTGACATCGTGTGCTTCTGTTACATGTTTTCTTCCGGACAAAGCTAGTTCTTTCTGAAGATCGCAATGTAACTTTTTCTCAGGGAATTTATCTTTTCCAATTAACACTAGATTGCCCAAGAAAGTCATTTTGACTGCTTTTTAATTTCATTTAGAAAAAAATTATACTTATAATGATACGATTTCTTAGATTTTACGTGACTTTTTATACATGATATGTGCATTTATTAATAGTTGTATTTACCTCCCCTCTTTGTTTCTGATATATGTATGTGTTATACCTATATTGCCCAAAAGCAGTCATTTTGACTGCTTGGGAAATTTAACTTAATTCAATGAATTTTATTGAATTTCGTAAATTTTATTTAGAAATCACAGAGTTTAGCATTTATATTTTCTAGAGAATATTCCTTTGTTTTTGCATTCCTTTTCGCCATGTGTCCATCGCCATGTGCGCAAACATCACACATCGCGTGATGCGTGTACCATTTCTTCTCCAGCGATAAGTACTGCGTCAATCGGCACAAAATATAAGTTGCACAGCAAATAAAAAGTAGTACTTTTTATTCTTATCTCTATGCAGTGATGCATTTTATATTATTTGCCCCTAAATTCATGAAAAGAATGTCTAATAGAAGTGAATTTATTGAAAAAGCTAACCAACATAATAAGTGAAGAGTGCTCCGATATAGAATCAGATGCAATAAGCTTTGAACTATCATCTGAAGATGAAGCGGTTCACATTGAAAGTGAGGCATCTGAAATTGAAGATAGCGATGAAGAATCAACCACTCATGATGAAAATGAATTTTTCCTCAATATGCCCAGAAAAAAGATGTAGGATGCGAATTATTTCAGACTGATGAAGAAACTGAAAATGCCTTTCAGGAGATCGAAACTGCTGCTGATAGTATTGTGTGGTCAAAATTTGAAAAAGGTGGTATTCCTGGCAGATTACTATCTACATATATTTTCAAGGATGTGAAAAGGCCAACAGGCTACGCAAAAAGGAATACTATGGCAGATTATGTTATCAGTGCATTTTTGTTGATAATATATAACCATATGATGAAGCACATAATAATGTGCACAGAAGCAGAAGGTCGCCGAATTTTGAAGAATGATTGGACATCATTAACGGAAATACTTGCATTTATAGGAATTTTATATGCCCGTGGAGCTTACGAAGCAAAAAATTTAAAATTGTCGTATTTATGGTCAACAAAGTGGGGCCCTAAATTTTTTAGGAAAACAATGGCCAGAGAAAAATGTAAGTTTGCGCAAAATGTACGCAAAAAAAAGAATTTCCACATTTATTTGCAAAAAATCTATAAATAATAATAAATAAAGTACTTTTTGTTTTCTAAGTGAAGTAAATTTTCTTTATAATATAAAATAACATTAAAATTAATTTTAAATACATTTTTTATGCATTGGTTATTCTTTCACAAAGCAGTCAATTTGACTGCTTTTGGGCAATATAGGTATATACTAAATTTCAGTCTTTCTAGTGTTAATATCTACAATTTTGTAAGATTAAATTTTGCTTACATAAAGGTAAACTTGAAAATTGTAAAAAGGCATTAACTTTTTACCAATTCAGAGAAATAGTGCTGTAGAAACCTGGTTGCAATGTTTAACAGTCAACTGTAGAGAATTCGAAATCTGTTTTTTATCTATTCTAGAGGTTGAACTCAAATTTTTACTGTATTAAAAATGTTGCTACTTAGTCAAGCCTCGCTCATATCAAAAGAAACTGCTATCTAAAGATATAGACCTGTTTTTTGAAAGAACTCGTGGTCAAATCTAATTTTCAATGTTCTCCTATTATCTAATCAGTTAATTAACCAAATAACTTTATATCTGCTTCGTCATTAGAACTCACTGAAGTTTTAATATTTCTTATGCTAAAACCGTAGTTTTTGGCAAGAAAATTGCATTTGTGATAGAAGCTTTGTATTGTGACAATGGTTAGCACTGAGAAATTGCCTACCACCTTTTGTGAAGAGGTCTAGTATGATTGCAGGTCATTTAGCATTTGTTAGACGTTAAGTCTGAGCAATTTTCATTGATTTCTAATTTAGAAGAGAATGCATGGATGGTTTTTGTCACTAGTTATCTATTGCTTTAAAAAGGCTAATAACAGAACTTAATCTGTAAAAAAATTGTAATAATTTGTTTATGGTTATTGCTGATTAACATAGCTTTGTATTTTTACTTAAACTTTTGCAGTGGTAGATAAGTCTCCAGAGTATCTTTGTAAAAAATTTCTGTATACTTGTCTTATTATCTAAAGTGATATTTTTGTTAAAACCTCTATGATAATCTAAAACAGTTTTTAAAACTTATCAAAACCTAAAACGTAAGTTGAAAATCCTAATTTAAGATTTTTAGCACCTAAAAAGCCATGCCTGTGACCTGTGCATGACACATGGAAAGCATCATCAATTGAGGTCACTGTAAGATTATCTTTCAATGTTTTAAAATAAATTTTAAGATACAAAAAACATGACATCCATTTTAATATGGAAGATTTCAAGAAACTTGTTAAAATAAAATATCAAAACTCAAAACAAATAAGAAATAAATTGGTGAATCTTTTGGAAGAACAAAAACAAATTTCAGTGTGCAATGTTTTGTTTAAAATTCATTATTTCTGTCAGTTGTGTTTACTTTATATTTATAATACATATGATTTGACTGTACAAGTGCATACATTTTTTGTATTGTAAAAGTATTGAAACTCTTTTCGCTCATCAATATCATATTTCCCATCAGTCCATTGTCTAGTATTCACATTGTTTTTCACTTCATTAAGAAACTGATTGTTTACTCAAAATTTTAAATGTTTTTTATTCAGGCATATATTTAGGAAATTTAGTACTGAAGAACAGAATAAGAAAATAAGATTTGGATGATTATGTTTATTTTATTCTTCAAACTTTTATTTTAATCGAATTTAAAATTTATGTGGAACTACTGAAGCTACAATTATGTTATATCAGTGTGCCACAGCATTGTTATTGTTTAAACCTCACCATCAAGAATTTAAAAAAGAATGGAATATCACAGTGCATTAACCAGTTATCAATTTAAATAGTTGGACTATTCATCATTAGAATCAAATAAATTATTTTAATACTATTGTCAATAGAAGTATTCCATTTTTTTTAAATAAATCATAAAACTATCTGTAAAACTTGTTGAGATAAGAATACAACAAATACAGAATTTAGAAATGTAGAAATTTATTTTGTTTCCAAATCTGAATAGATATATTTACTTATCAGTTGCTAAAACCAAAGGAATGTTTAAGCTATGACGAATCCTTAAAAGCTTGTATTTGAATTTTTGATTTTCACATTTATATGTTCATTATTGTATGGTAAAAACTGCATAATTCAAATTTTTCTTACATTTCAGAAAGAGAAGCATAAAGTAATTGAAGATGCTTTAATATCTGGAAATGAAGATGGTTTTGAAGTAAGTACTATTGCAATGCCATCTGTTTTCAATTTATTAGAAAAAATTTATTTTTGTGAAATTATATTTGTCAGTGCACATTCTGTTGAAAGTACAAATATTTTGGTTCACGAATTAGATCAAAGAATTTCCTGGAAAAGGAAGAGGTGTTGTAACAAAAATGCCCATTAAACGTGGAGAATTCGTCCTTGAATATCATGGAGAACTCATTAGTCTCGAAGAGGCTAAGGAAAGGGAATTAATGTATTCCTTAAAAGAAAACACTGGCTGCTACATGTATTACTTCAAAGTCTCAAATAAAAGATACTGGTAAGTAAACTATTTTTCATCCGTTACATTCTGTATTACAAGTGTATTAGTCAATAAGCTAGAAGCTTAGTAGTTTTTCTTTATTCTGAATAAAGAAAAGGTCTAAATCATTGTTTCCAAAACTTTTGTTTCAATGCCCCCTTTTCAAATAAATTTTTTTCGGCGTCCCCATCTGGGGAGAAAACTCCCAACTAATAATAAATTGCAAGTGTCGCTGTCCCCTGTAATTATTGAATTTCAAAATATTTATGTAGCTGTGTGTAATTTTAGAATTCCAAAAAACTAGTTTTAAAATAAATCACTTTGATCTAAAGTTATCAAGCTATTTATTAAAATATCAATCAAATAAGTAGAATTAAAAATCACCTAGAAGGATGAGCCAGTGTTGTGCTACCAATTTGTCTATAGTAGGCTTTGTTTTCATCAACAGCATCCTTAAATCTCCAGTCAACTATTTGCAGTCAGTTTTTCTTTTTAGTTAAAAGGATCAATGATGTTTCACTGTTGTGAATGCATCTGTATGGTAAAGTAGATAAATATTTGTTTAAAATATTTTTAAGCAAAACGAATTTTTGTCCACTCTCTCCTCACACCCCCTATTTCCCCTGGGGTCAGCATTGCCTCCTAAAATTTCTTCAACACCTATTTTGGGGAATTGGTCTTAAGGAAACCTTAGACCAGGCTAGACCGGGCTATGTGTGAAATCTTTCATTTGATTACATTACATCTGGGCCCAGCATTATCACCAGCTACGATTTTACAGGTGTGAAAGTATCCTATGGCAGTTTTCACACACAATGACAAAATCATTACTGCCACTGGCCTGGGATGCAATGTTATCAAATGGGAGATTTCACACATAGCTCATCCGACAGATTTGCCAGTCCGGCACCGGCATATACAGCCGTGGAGCTTGACAAATCTGATGCCAGGATGCGCTCTTTGTTGATCGACACTGTCATTTCCTGTTTGTTTACTTTTACGTCAGTGCATTCCTTGTTTTATTTTCACAAATTTAGGTACTGTAAATAAAACTATTCACTTAGCTTATTATTCCAACCATTTCCTTTGGAGAAATATGTGTTTACATTATAGCATCCTTGTACTTAAAATGCTTCTCTAATTGTTCCCACAAGAAAATAAATTGTATTTGTACTCATACATATTTAGATGAAGAATTTCGACTGATCCAGTCTAAGTTTTTCAATAGCCTGTAAAAATTGCCATCCAAGTATCTCAGTCAAAAGAGCACCCAATATTGTCTTTTGTATTTCTCTCTTCTGTACTTCTAAGGTAAAATAACCGAAGGAGATAATGTTTGTTGACATCTTTCAAAGTAGCCACAAACTAGTTACAGTCACTGACAATGCCGCTATATGTTAAAGACAAGAACTGAATTAGCCAGTGGCAACTCTAGCACCAGATTTGCCTGTGTGTCTGAAAATAGGCCCTCAGGGGCACATCTCCTATAGGGTGTATGGGCTTCATGAACCCCCAATGGTACTCTAGTGATATTTTCTTTTCGTGTGATGTTACTGTCTTTAGTAAACAAGGGGGTAGCATTCCCTGGATACCCAAGCTATTTTTTTCTGCTTTCATTCTATTGCTCTGTTCCCCAATGTTTGGTTTTTCCTTTCACAACATTTTATATTTGACATTGTGTTTGGTACAGCTTGACCAAATATAGCCCTTGCGCCATAAAATTCCAAACCAACCAACCTTTAGTTTGGAGAATGGGTTGCCAACTCAGTTGTCGACCTCGTCATCTGACTGGTTCAATCGACTGTACTACATGTTACTACTATTGCAAGCTTCATAAAGCTAGGATTAAGAATAATCTATACTCAGATTTGTTTCAAAGCATGTATTTATTGTGGTAATTTTACAATAAATCTGCATGTGTTATATATCTTTTATACTCTTGAAACACTTTCTCATATCTTTAGATAAAGTGCACATACTCATGTTCGAAACTATTTAAGGTTAAAATTTACTGTATCAAAGTCGACTAGGATAACTCGGATAATCGAGGGTCTACTGTACTAGCATTTATTTTTAAGATTTAAATTGGCTTAAACTTTAAATGAAAAATATTCACTTTTATACTTTTACTTGTAGTAATGTGATTCCAATTTTTAGTAAGTGATGTTGATATAATGTCATTCATATTTTAAATTTTTTAAGGAATTTCAAACTTTTCCCCTACAAATTATAATTGTTATACTAGTTGATTTTAATGTTTTACGCTGGAGTATGTTTTACTTTGACAAATCGTTTAAGTCTTCAAACCTTATTGCAGTGCCCAATTTCTAAAAATAATAGTGACCCTAATTTCAGTTTCTATTTACAGCAGAAAGCAAAAATACTTTTCTTTACTAAACATAATAGTTTTCCATTACTCTAAACAAGGTAATATTATGGTAATTGGAAAACATATTAATTAACATTAACATAGCACTCCTTCATTTTCCTTGAATTTATTTCTTACCTCATTAAAACATTACTAGTATTTAAAATTAGTCATAGTAGTGCACTATTTTTTAAGTTACTGCTCATTATTTTAAATTCTAAAATCAATTAAATTTCATACTTGTATGATAACAATATTAAGTTTACTTATAAAAGCTTTCAATTCAAAATTGTTTTAAACACTATTGAGAGTTAAGTTGGGAGTTTGACATAGTTTTGAATAATTTTATTCCAATCAATGTCGGACAAAAAATAACTTGGTTTGTAAGATTTTAAGAACTAACTGTATAAATGGTTCATTGTCTGCATTGTTGTAACTCTATGATTTTTAAATAGGGTGTGTGAAAAAATCAAGATTAAAAAAAATCAAACTTAAATCATATTTTTTTTATTTCAATTGTTTATTGTCCCCAAAAGAGCTTAAACTTGTTAGACATGAAACAGGCAAAGTCAAAGCGGAGTTTCTAGGTAGAATTGATATATATTAAACATCAATATTATGGAAATGTAGCAGGGGAAATTTTTGAAAGATCACAATTAAAATTAATCTTAAGAAGCCTTGTTGCTTTTATTCTTCATTTAAATTCTATTTTATGATACAATTCCATAATACTTAAAATTATTGATTAAAAAAATAGACATTCATTTAAATTAGGGGTATGAAATTTAATAAATATTTGTAAATTGTAATAATTAAATTTTATTTTTTGCTGCCTTTTTGTTTTCCAACTTGCTTTGAATGCCAAAATGCAAGTTAAATTAAACTAAGTTGAAAATATTCTTTATACAAATTCAAAAGTAGGTGTAGTGGTAAGATGGCTTTATGAATTACTTTCTCTTCCACATACACTAAAATCTAATGCTACTAGCTTCCACACACTAAGTCTTCTCCATTCCAAAGAAGACAGGTTGCTCAGTAGGTTTACCCACTGCTTTAGCAACCTGATAGTTTTATGCAGCACAGGTCAATTCCTGTAACTTTCCTAAGTGTATTTCTGTCTACTGTGTCACCAAAACTTTCCTTGCATGTGTTTGTCTATTACTTGACATTGTCTTGTGTTTGTCTATTACTTGACATTGTCTTGTGTTTGGTGCAACTTGACCAAATAAGGTCCTTGTGCCATAAAACCCCAAAATAAACTTGAGATAGTAGCTAAAATATTGTTATTTTAAATCTATTGCATTTGTTCTTTTATTTATATTTAGTCAAAAGAAATAACTGCAAAAGGAAGACATTTTCTAATTTCGCAGTCTGAAATAACTATTTTTGTAGCCTTTAATTTTGTTAAAATATTAATAATTCATCCACCTAAATCTGATTTCCAGCTTTTAAACTTCAATCCATATACTAAAACATGCAAGAAGGCAGTGATTAACAAAATTTATTATAAATAATTATAGTAAAGTGTACGAGAAGAGCCACAAAAATACCTCTTGGCGTACTACTTGACTTGAAAGAGGTATTACAAGCACGATTTTCCGTCTTTCAGAAAGTGCTTCTTTCTGACTGACCACTAGTGCTACCGAACAAAGGAAGAACCCTCTCCAAGAGGACATCCCTGAAAGCTCATACATTGTGATTGATGTGAGCTTCATCTGTAGGGAGCCATTCTAGGAGTACATTGTGATGATATAACTGCTGTACCAGCTGTAATATTTTCTAAGGTGAAAAACAGAGCTTCTTTCTTTTCAAGCTTAATTGATTTGCTTCCTCAAATGCCAAGATCTGTTAGATCAGCTAGGAAATTAGGAGCAATAAGTTCTTGCTTGCAGAATCTATACATATAAAGCAGAGTTGGCATTTGTCTGTTCTCTATACAAATCTACACCGTTTTAGCAATCCACACCAAATTTGGCACGCGTATTCTTTAGAATCCTGCAGGTAACGTAGGCTACATATTAACTCCCATTCTATTAATCTTGGGTCTGCAGAGGGGGTAAATGCAATTCGAAATTCCCATAGGAATAACATTGAGTATTTTTACGATCACTGTCAGACCAATACACCAAATTTGGTACATTCATCCTGTAGAATCCTGCGGGAAACAGGCTATATATTAACCCCTTTTGATTTGTCCTGGATCTGCAAAGGGGGTTCAAAACAATTCGACATCCCCATATGAATAACATTGAGTATCCTTACTATCGCAGTAAACCAATTCCCGTCAAATTTGGTGTACTCATCCTTTAGAAACCTGCAAGAAACAGGCTAGATATTAACTCCTTTCTATTTATATCTCCATATTAATAATATTGAGTAGTACCACAATGAATTATAAACAATTCAACCTGAGCAACACTGGATAATTCAGCTTGTAACAAATAAAATTCATGTTGTAAACAACATGTTGATTCCTGTGTCCGAAAAGCCAAATCGAGCTTATCATTCAATTCCAAATTTGGTGAGGGATAAATCATCTATGGTGATTGCCACACTTTTCTTGGGCGTCTGCATATGTCAGCTCTTATCCAAGACAACCTTTCACCCCTTTCAGAAATCAACTGACCCAAGATCGTTTTTGTCTTCTCACTTGAGCCGCACAATACTATGTTTCTCTCATTGGTGTTTTCGAAGAAAGGAAGCAGATGATTTTCAGTTGCTAAAGGGTCATACTTAAGGTGCACTAGCAAAATTTTGAGCTTACCTGGATGTAAAAATATGCATTGGAATAACCTGGTACAGATTATTCCAATTTCAGTATTAAACTTTAAAGAAAAATTAAAAATGTATTGATTTTAAATCAAGGTTTAAAAAGTCAATTAATTTGGCATGCCCTGCTATCACTGCATATTTAGTTTCTGATTGCAAAATGTGTTGCTATGACCACAATTTTTTATTTTTCTATCTTTTTGTTCCATGAATTGTTAAGAAACGGGAAGGAGTAATTCCTATTTTCCCAAGATATTTGGTTTTACCTTTTGCATGATTATGTCATTCCATGTGCAATTATGACAAATAGGAGTAGTGAACGAATCGAAGATTCTTTCCTGTAAAGAGAATTGTGTCAATGAGGCATTTGGTGAAACTTATCTACATAATAGAATGTATCAAAATATTAATTCACCACTCCCAAAATATTATCACCATTAATACACAACTCCCAAAATCCTCAGTATGTAGCATTAGTAACATAAAAGCATACACAGTACCCCTTCTATAATATATCGTGCTTCCCAGAGGACAAGAAAAGCACTTTTAAGCAAGGGTTAAGAAGAACATGCTTTACCCTCTGAAGGGTTAACATGCAAGATTCCACTTTGCAACCTCCAGTCTTCCCTGCATGACTTCTAAACAGTTATGACCTTGGCCAATAGAATCTATCTAAAGGATTCTTTTCCAATTATAGGACCAATAGAATATATCTAAAGGGTTATTTTCTAATTAAAGGACCAGTAGAATCTGTTAAAAAAATTCTATTCTAAGGAAAGGAACGATATAACGTTTCCAAAGGTTGAAAGAATCCCTGGATTCTTGGTACAAATTATGTATTACATTAAACATTTTGTAAAGCAAGAAGTTAACATAAAATCAATGGTAGGACCTTTTATAACTAATTATTATGGACTAGTTTTGAAAATAAATTCCTTCTTGTCCATGCTTTTGAGATTCTCAAATCTTTAATACCAATTCAAGTTTGGGCAGCTGCTTGAAACAATTGACCTTTGAGGTTCTGGTTATAAAGGAATAGATTGAGGTTTCCTTTGTTCCTCAAAAAACAACTATTCATTGGGAAATGAGTGCAAAGAGCCAAATGGTGTGATTTAATGTATGATTATTGTAATTAGCACTAGTTTGAAGGAAGTGATTTGGTTTTCTACAAAGCTGTTAGAGTAACAAAGAAACTATCTCTACTCATTGCATGAAATTATAATCCTTCAGTTATCTGAAGCAATATGTTGAAATAGTAAAGGAATTAAAATCATTGATTTTACTGGTCGCTAAAATCCTGAATATATATACTGTGCCATCCATATGTTAGAGAAATATACATAAATTTCTATATTTCGCTAACATATGTGGCACAGTTGAATTTATTTGTACATTGGCAAATGGCAACAATGGATATTAACAATATAAAAACAATCACTACGGGCTTCATTTACTATTTTGCCACTTAGTTTCTTTTTGCTTTATTTGAGCTGCACAATGATCCTAAAACTACACTGATCCTCACCAGTCTAATGAAATTCTAAAGCAGTCTGATTACAGAAAGCAATGAGAAACCTCAAAGATAGAAATCAGTGCAGGAAAGAAAATACAAGCAAAATAGGTTTAGAGTAAAAAAATGCTAAACAAGGTAATGAGATGAAATTGAAAACAATCTGGATTTAACTGGTAGCATGACAGGTGTGCTTTTTGCCATGGACTTCTATTAAAATTAGAAAGAACACCAGCAAAAGTATACGAAATGCTGTTACATATTTTGGATAATTTTTATTGCACTTATAGCTATGAAATCCATGTATGTCAACAGAGATGGCATTATATTCATTATAAATGGATTGAAATAAGATGAAATGCGAGTAACGACACTTGTCCATCAATAGATGTAAATGATTAAGAAAGTTTAGCAGGTCTAGTTTATAAAAATTCAATACTAACTCACAATTAATAATTTCATTTTCTTACAGTGTGGATGCCACCAAAGAATCAGGCAGGCTCGGCCGTCTCATCAATCACAGCAAAAAGGGAAACTTAAAGACCCAGCCATTTTACTTAGAGGACTGTCCCCATCTAGCCTTCTTTGCTTCCAAAGACATTGAGTCCGGTGAAGAACTGTGCTACGACTATGGAGACCGAAGTAAACAGGCCTTGGAATCGCATCCTTGGCTAGCCCTTTAGGATTTAATGAAGACTCTTTTTTTAGGCCAAAGATTCGTTTTTATTCCAGTTTCTGGATACTTGTGTAAATACTTTCATCCATTTTTATAAACATCTGTTCAGAAGTGCCACCATCAATTTTAATAAAAATGAATAATTTTTCTGACTTTGATTCATTGATAATCCACGATTTGCTATCTTTTCTCATAATACCCGGTCATTTATGAACATTTTCATCAACACACTCCAAGGGTGGATTGGTGAGCCACTTTGTATTACCCTCATCACAAGGGTGGCTTCGTGTTACAGTTCACATTCTTACCATGCATTCTATGCACAAAACAAGTAAGTCATCCTTGACAAAACAAATCATGGGGGCTAAGAAACCTGAGAACTGGAGATAAAGATGAGAGGTATACCCATCTTAGTTAACTATTAAAATTGAAAATTAGATGTAATCAAAAGACGTTGATTGTAAATGTGATAAAAATTCTGTGATGTAAAAAGTGATGAATGCAAGGTGACCAAAGATTGAAATGAAAGATCAATAATGATGATACTTGAGCTAAATGGCAATAGTACAAAGCATGAAGAGCAACCTTACTTTCCCTAATGCACAGCCAATTGAACATCATTCCTTATGGCACCTATATGGGTGGATTTCTTAATCATTTTGCACTATGGGGGTGGGTTCACATTCTTACCATACATTCTAAGCACAACCTGTTTATGGATACATTCATTCAGGATAGAGAAACTTCAATGCCTTACCCTGGAAGAGGAACCATTTATAGAGCTTTCGATCCAGGAGCCTCATCATGACCATTTCTTAGTTGGGGCACAGCCCCTCTGCCCTGACCCTGGAGGTTATTACAGTTATGGGGGGTGATTTTGGGTTTTAGCAAGGGCCATATTTGGCCATGCACAAGACACGATATCAAGTAAGACATACACACAATTGAAAGTTTTTACTGAGAAATCAAACCTGCAACTCGGAAGGTTGCTAGGGCAGTGGGCATACCCACTAAGCCACGATGGCCCCTACAGTTATGGGGGAGGCCTCAGAGATACGTACGTACGATGAGCGAGGACCAGATCTGTATCGCGACAACAAATACGATGCCTAGAACGATAAATGGCTAGAGGAGGTCATGTCAGACACTGCTTGTTTTGCAAATTTAACTTACTGGCAAATAATGCTGCTGGTTCTGCCGAATTGTCAGGTGACTGGCTATTTCACCTAATCTACCTCTAAGATATGCCCTCCACTGGAGGGACTTTTATCCAATGGCTTGCATTTACGTTATGTGGGGGCAGTGACATTTCGTGTACTCTGGCGCACCGCGATATGTATTGCTTGGTAGACCGCCAAGGCACTACCTCTCATTGAATGCGGTTTACTGGGTTCGAGCTCGCTGTGTTGTGAGCTTCTCCAGGACAAGGCCAGGTTTCCGGCTGTTTCGATTACAAATACCCTGATCACTAGACTGATTGACTTGTTATCTATCAGCTTTAATACAATTAACTTGTGCATATAAATGCAACTAAACAAGGCATGCAATGTATTCTAGTGATAATTGGGATTGTTTAAGTTGTCTAAAATATACAACTGTCTTCCATTGATCCACATTAGTTTTTCCCCACATTCCATTTTAGTCCGCAATTTGACTCTCAATATTTTAAATCATGGTAAACTATTTTTACTGCATATTTTCTACAACTCTATTTTGTGGAAATTGTTCTTTGTGTAACTTAGAATTTTCGAATTCTAGCTTTTTCATTGAACACTTAATGTCAGGTTAGATTCCTCCGTGGGTGTATTTCTCTACTGTGTCAGTAAAGCTTTCCTTGGCACTGAAATATGGGACTTGTGCCATAAGATCCAAAACCAACCTTCACCACTGAACAAAGTAGATTGGGGCTTCTAACCTTTTCTTTCCATGACCCCAAATCCCTGAGTGTATTTCTCTTCGCTGTGTCAGTAAAAACTCCTTGTATGTGCTTGTCTATTATTTGACTTTGGTGCAACATAGCCCTTGCGCCATACAACCCAACCATAACCTCCAAACACGACTTGATTATGTGACCCATGAATCTGGAGGACGTTTGAGGCCACGACGATCTTTGGCTGGAAACTCGCAACCCTCCGGTTTCTAATCTTCCTCTTCCAACTGGGGTACGGCGACCCTCAAAAGTCAGAAACAATTACTTTTGGAGGGGCTAGGAGCGCTCATCTGGCTACGCTACTGCTTTCGATAATTATTATTTGAACACATGCTTTTCATTTGTATGATAATTATAGATATTTACTAGATGGAAGAAACCGTTCATCCATCAGTCACTCACGTACTCGCCATAAAGCTATTTCCACAGCAAAAAAGTCAAACTCCATCCATCCACGGATGCATATCATTTCACTAACTACGTCACGAAGTCCATTCTTCATCGAATGATACCTTCCAGAAATAGCCGGTCTTCTTCCGCCCGCTCTATTATTATCGCGGGGGCGTAGATGGCAAGTTAAAAAACCAAGCCCTCTTTGACACGCGATGCTTGATCGATATCCTTCTATTTTGGACTGCTTTTAGACGATCGCCGAGGAAAGGACGTCAAGATTTGGACGGCTTTTGCTTTAATGACAGGGTATTTCGATAGTTTAGGTAATGGTGGGGCCCGATCATTAATATGAGGGTTACTGATGCCGTGCATTTGAAATTGCTTCGTTTGACAGCTGATGAGAATGCCGTGCTTGTGCCACGCGCGGTTTTTAGACAGATGGACGGAGGTGTTCACTGATGCGATCATAGGAACCAGTAGCATTGGAATGAAGTGGATGGAAATTTGGGGCTTATTTCCGTAGGAAAGGGTAGTTGTATTTACTGGAGCAACCATAGAGGAAATATACAAGTGAACAATGATAACCTTTGTATGTGCCTAGGATCATGTAACCCAAATTACTAGTAACGTGTAACTTAGTCTACTGGGTGGAACCTAACATTCATCATTTGCTTTGTCCACGGGTTGGGAGAAGACGCCCATCCATTGATTCATCATTTGATTGATCACCTGCTAGTGTAGTAGACAGGCGATTTTGTCACCACTCTATAGAAATGCGCATCACACCTACCCTGTCGTTAGCCCTAAGATGTTATATCGCCAAACGAGGCGATAAAATACTAAATCGGCCAACCAAGTCAAATTTTCACAAGGTAGTCACGCGACTTCTAGTCGACATGTTGGTCACACCTCTTGTTCCTCTCAGTCTACTTATATTTCACGTCTGGGAGCAATACGGACTATTGGCGACTGCCTGGGATCAATCCCAAAAGGGAAAGATCCGAAGACAACATTGACGTGAAATATAAGTGAACTGAGAATTACTATTGGGAGGAGCCTCATAAGGTGTGACCAACATGTCGACTAGTAGTCACGTGACTGCTCTGTGGAAAAATTACTTGGTTGGCCAATTTGACATTTTATCGCCTCTCTTGGCGATATAAAATCTTATGACAGGGTAGATGTGCGAATGCACATTTCTAGAGTAGCGACAAAAATTGTGAAATCGCTACTCTGCCATGTCACGTAAATCAATCAGATGAGAAATCTATGGATGGAATTCTTCAGTACCGTAGACCAATTGGATAATGAATATTCGTTTCCACCCAACAGACGAAAGTAGTCTAAAGGTCACGTTACTACTAGTTTTTGTCACATGATCCTGAGCATAGGGTTGAGTCCTAACCAAAAAATTATTGGGTTGGCAAAAGGGTTCGAACTTCTAGGACTTGGCACCCTGTATCCAGATATGGCCCCATACAACTCAATGTGGAAGGTCGAGCCACCTTGCATATTTGGCAACGCATATTACCTGCAATGTTTATCTCTCATGTTTGGATGGCAACAATAAAAACTTTACTCTTCCCTTCTGATGCGCACTGGTGATTGATAGCAACGTAATTCTTTATTTCGAAATCAAAAGTTTTTTCAAATTTAATACAATGAACGTTCACAGAGGAGTCGCCTCGGAAGTTTACTGCCCATTACTAACAAAACTAATTAATTATGAGCATCAATTATTACTATATTTAGAAAGCAGTGAGAGAAAGTGACATTTATGAACTACTAAATACTAATAAAGTAGTGCTTTTACGACAGGAAATCCTTTTACGAAGACGAAAGAAAGGTTTTACTACATCTGTCCAATTAAAAAATTGTCGATTAAAAGTTCTGCAATGATTCCGGTGTTTATTTTTAATTTATACTCTTTAAATTTGTGTGTGAGTTGTATAATTAAAAATCTCGTTATTTTGTGTGATGCGTTTTCCCGTATTGAATAGCAATGTCTTTCGAATTCTTTATTCTTTCTGCTTCTTATGACAGGTATTATTTTCGTAAGTTAAAATATTAACTATTGGAGAAAAAAAATTATCCAATCTCTTGTAGTTTAGATTGGGCATAAGATTAACCCTCCTGATGGTTATCTCGATGAGGTAGCTCGTCATTAACAAGATTGACTAGATCTTGAACAGATATAACGTCCATCAAGATTTTGTCGTCTGTCATTAGAAGAAAACTGGCCAGATCCTGATCTAGTCCTAATTTAAAAAAAAATCAGCAATATCTTGAAGACGAGATATCTCGTCGAAACCACTTGGAGGATTAAAAACATTGATTTTATTAATGAATTCGCTGTAACGTAAGTCAATGCATTAAATTAAATAATACACTGCTGGCCACCCAAATTGCAACACCAAGAAAGACAAGAGATATCACAACAAAATTTATTTTGTAGATAACATGTTGACCAAGTATCAAATGATTAAATTTATAGACTTCTGTGAAGTGTGGTTCCTGCCAAAATCAGTAGCCAGAGTAGCCGCCATTGTTGGAGATCACCGCTGCCACACGCCTCGGCATTGATTCAAAGAGACTTTGGATGTGTTCTTGGGGTACAGCAGACCAAGCAGCTTCCACACGTTGCCAAAGTTGATCTGGTGTGGCAGCTGGGGATGTATTCTGGGTCAATCGTTGAGCAACCATGGACCACATGTTTTCTATCGGCGAAAGATCCAGAGAGCGAGCTGGCCAGGGAAGCAATTCAATTGACGAAGAACCCTTGGATAATGCGTGCCACGTGTGGTCGTGCATTATCCTGTTGAAATATGGCTGTGGGCAAGCCCTGAAGGTAAGGAAGGACAACTGGCTCCAACACCTCGGAGATGTAGCGCTGGCTGTTTAAAGTACCGGCAATGCGTACTAGAGGAGTGCGAGAGTGATATCCAATACCGCCCCATACCATAATACCCGGTGCAGGACCAGTGTGGCGGTGCATAACGCAGCTGTTCAGCATCCTCTCTCCACGGTGTCTCCAGACTCGAATCCGACCATCGTGGTGTTGCAGACAGAAGCGTGACTCGTCAGTAAAGACAATTTCATTCCATTCTGCCGTCCACATCCTTCTTTCATCGCACCATTGGCGGCGGAAACGTCTGTGGTTCTGCGTCAAGGGTAGACGAAGCAATGGACGTCTTGCAGACAGACCACTCTGCTGTAAACGGCGTCGAATGGTACGCGCAGACACTGGATGATGCGGTACAGACTGAATGTGCTGTGCTATGGTTCGTGATGTGGCTGAGCGATCCGTCACTGCCATACGCACAATATGCCTGTCATCACGTGAAGTGGTGCACTGAGGTGGATGCGATCGAACACGTCGGTCCGTCGTACCCTCCTGCATCCAACGATCACATATCCGCATTACAGTTGTTTGGTTTCGTCCAACACGACTACCGATTTCCCTGAAAGATAATCCGCAATCTCGGTAGGCCACTATCCTTCCTCTGTCGAACTCGGATACTTGATCAAAAGATGATCGCTGTTTTCTACGAGGCATAATTGATCGTTTTTTTGAAAAAACCACAAGAAAAACACAATTGCCGTACTTGAAATCGTCGAAATCTCCAAGCCTTAAATAGCGCTTTGAAGTGGCGCCACAGGCGCGCGTGATGTGCGTCTGCGCTGAAATTCTAATCATTTGCATATCTCACCTCCGCTAATGCATGTTGCAAATTTCATATTATTTGCATGCTTCCTTCAGGGTGTTGCATTTACGGTGGCCAGCAGTGTAGTTTGATATTGTACATTTTACTTAATTCGCAAAAAACAAATATTAAAGGGTCTGAAAATAAAACTTAGCATAGCTCACGCGATAAGTTTGTGATACCAATATACTGTTCGTATGAAAAAGGATTTTGGAAATTGTAAGTTTTTTGGAATTGTAATCAAAGGTTGAGTGTTTTCGGTTCTGTAGCTTTTGAATAAGTCGGATCTTCCCTTCGGGATTGATCCCGGACCGTCGCCAATAGCCCCCCGTTGTGTTGCTTCACTGCGGTGTTCCTCGAACTACCTACCTTAGTAAAACTGAAAAATATTTTAAATACGTTAATCAGTCTTATCAAATATCAAGCACTATGCGTTGTTTTCAACATTATAAAACAAACTGCATTGTTCTTTAGTTGGACTTGTGGTGAACGAGAGCATCGCATATAGAAATCCCACGCGTGCATGATTCTGCACATATCTATTTGTAGATTCTATCGTGGAGCAGTTCTTGTTCCGAATTAGATCATATATAGAAATGTCTGATGTTGAGCTAGCTTTCGTGTAGCATGCAATTATAAATATTTGTAAATAAATTGAATTTGGAATACGCATCATTTATTCATTTATGCAGCAACCTTCATATACTTACATCATCACCAAAATGGTGACCCAATGCCAATCCGCGATAATTTTGGACTATGGTAACCCATTGTACGTTTGCTCCACGAACTTCTACTTGCTCGCAAGTGGATGGAAAACAATATGGCGGCCTTTCCAAACAGCCGTTTGGAGACGAAAATTTTAATCGCCAACTTGGCGAGTGTTTTTCCGTGGTTTTTCATTTCTTGTATTTGGTATAAGATTTGATGAAGATTTAAGAGGATACTACTCGGAGAACAACTTAAAAGAAAAGTACACAAAATAACGAGATTGCAATTCAAAAATCAGAAAAAAACTTTAATTACAATAAATCTTCTAAAACAATGTATACAAAATTATTGCACTTTAGATTTAACGGGGAAGTACTTCGAACTTAAAGAACATAAAACCAGATGCATTTAATTAAGTAGTAAAGATAAATTGCTGCAACATGCTCAGATTCAAGACCTGTTTGGCATGCAGACTGCAAACAATATCAGCAGTTTCGAAATCCAATTAACTTTATAGGTATAGTAATAAGTAGGGCTAGGAGTTTGATGATTTTGCATTTTATTTGGCAAGACTGAAATGCTATCAATGTGAATATAAATGTATTTAATAGCTAATTTAAGTGCTTTTCTTAAAACATTTTCACGCCTTTTTCATGTTTTTTTTATGCAAAATGGCTTTTTTTTTCAGGTTTATCTGTTATTTTATATAGAGCATTTTTTTGTTACTTCTGAGTAATTATTTTGAAACCTTTCGAGCATGTTTTGGTTCAATTTACCCAAAACCTCATTTTTCATTCATGTCATGGAAAACTCTTTCCTTATTGAGGTTCCTGAAATGATAAAGAGCTTTTCAATGTTTAAAATTATGTTGAAAGACGATTGGAAATCATTCTCTTGAAAATCTGAACATGGTTTTGTTATGCTTTGTAATCATGGACTGATGAAATAAAAACTATAGGTTTGTCACAATAAAAAAAATGCAATTGCATTTTTGTTAGAATATTAACTTTTAATTTGAGACAGAAACTAGCTGGTTGGTTAGTTGAGTTATAGGTTTGGTTTGTTGGGGTTTTATGGCGCAAGGGCCATATTTGGCCAAGATGTGCTAGCACAGGATAACGTCAAGCAATGGACAAACACACAAAAGGAATGTTTTACTGACACAGAACACCCATTATAAGTTACAGGAATCGAACCTACGTCGCCTACAACTCGCTGGTTGCTAGCTTAGTGGGAAAAACCACTGAGTCGTGGGGTAGTTGAATCAACGTCACACTGGAACACAACTGGCTATTGGAGATGGTCCACGATTAATCCCGAAGGGAAAGATCCAGGACAACACATTGTAATTTTGAATCACGATCAGATGACGAAAGGAAATTATAAGAAAGAGAGAAATTATAAGAAAGAAGAAATTGTAAGATAACCACAGAGAGAAATTATAAGAAATAAGAAATTATAAGATAACCACAGAGAGAAATTATAAGAAAGAAGAAATTATAAGATAACCATAGAGAGAAATTATAAGAAAATATAAATTCAATTTTCTTGTTTTCGTTAACAAAGCTGATTTTGTATTTACGAAGTTTTGATGTTCAGTTTGGTAGAGAACTATGATAAATTAAATCGTATTTTTAAGATTTTTTGTCTCAAGCTTAAAGGTATGTTGTATGAAATGTAATTTTTAAAGTCATTTTGTAGTTTTTAGGGCATTTGGGTCATAAGTGCATTTATATTGAGCATTTTCTAGCAATTTTTAGGTCATAAAAATCCTAGCCCTAGTAATAAGTTGTGAGCCCAGAAGCTGAAATGATTGAAGTTATGAGTATTTCAGCCAAATATACAAAATTCTATTACATAACCATACAAAACTGCAAGTATCTTAAACATTTTTTATTTCTAAGTGTTGGAATGTGGCGTTGCTCGTTCAACACATTTCTATCAAAATAAGACCAATAAAAATGAACACAAAGAATGGAATCGAACATTGAATAGGGCTATGTGAATGGAGCATTCTATCATTTTCCAACGTATATAGAAAGAAGATTTTGAATGGACATTTTCGAAAGATTTCATTTCGCGTTACTTTGTGATTGTAGAGCCCACAGGGCACATGAATCGAATGATTCAATTTAAGCTCCATGCAAGTACTAAGAGACTTATTTTGTGAGAAATAAACGTATTTTAGAGGTTGATTGCCTTAATGCCGAAAAATCAAAAGGTTTAGCTTTAAATACCAAAGATATTTTCACTGAGTTAATGTGAGCATAACGTCATAATAATTTATTTGATACGATGGGCTACTAAGCTAATACGGAAATATGGTTCCAATACAACACACATAAACACTGAATACTGAACACAGAAAGGTTAGTTTAGAGTTTTCTTATGTTTTCTCTTGAATTAAAGATTTCTCCAGCCAAGTTTGGCAATAGGGAAAAAAGGTGTTTCTATCCATCACACATATGTCCGAAAATTGAGAATACTGAATTCGCATCAAGCAAAGTCAAGCAAAATCTTAATCCAACAGAGTATGCTTGGGATGCTTTCGGATATCGCATTGCAGCCTATACAACTCCACCAAGGACTGCACAAGAGCCAAGACGTGCTCTAGAGCGCGAATGGGACACCTTGCCAAGGGAACTTTTGGAGAGCCTCGTGGAAGACATGTCTGTAAATTGTGAGGCATGCATTTGGGTCAGAGGCCAACACGTTAACTATTAGATTGCTTTCAACAGAGCAAAAACTGGTTTTTTTTTCAAACCGACTATGTTCACATACCTAAGCATTTCCCCCATTTCTGTAGTTCTCAGTATAACTACGAGGCATGTGAGTTTTCTTATTTTGTTTCACATAGTTTGTGTCATTTGAAGTACTTAGGTGCAGGTACTTGGCATGGGATTCGTCTCCCTGTCCTTAATTTTTGGTCAAGTGTACAATGAAGGTAAATAAACCCAGAGCTTGCAGCTAAAGGAACAGAAAAGGTAAATTTATAAAAGGTACGCGAAATCTTCATCAAGATTAAAATTTACTTGAATATCCAACTTTGTTAATAGATTATCATTTTCGCTCGAAAGCTGTGGGTTGAATTACCGGTAACTTACTACTGTTAAGTAAACATTCAGAGCAATACGAAAAACGCTTGAAACTAACTCATGAATTTTCACGCGTATAAATATTTAGATAAAAAGGTACTCAACACTATACATCGTAGTTTCTGTAATCTATTAGAATTATTCCCAATGGAATGTAGAAAGGATGAACTAGTTTAAGAAATCTACTTGCACGAAACGGAAACATCGCAATATAAAACCTATAAAGCTCTTAAAATACCTACGCCATTTATTCTTTATCACATTTTATTATTCCAAAATATATGAAGCTAAGCTTTCCTCAACGGACTGGAAACTTTTAGAAATGGTAGTCTTAGGGTAGTGACACACGAGTCGACTTGACCCGGGTCGCACGACCTGGTGGGTGAATACATTTGTACCGCTTCTGTCACACGGAGAAGCGTTGATCACCAAATCGCACCGCTTCTCCAACCTGTCGCTTTCTTAGGCAGGTTGGGAAGCGCAACCCGGGTTCTCTTTTCCTTTCTGCCAGGGAAGAAAC
Organism: Meta bourneti; assembly: GCA_933210815.1. Lineage (NCBI taxonomy): Eukaryota > Metazoa > Arthropoda > Arachnida > Araneae > Tetragnathidae > Meta > Meta bourneti. The sequence continues at coordinate 17,689,435 of OW119928.1, read as the reverse complement.
TCCACTGAATCGCTTGCAACGAGCCACCCAAGTCGTGACGAAAAGAAGCGCTTCCCTGGTCGCTCCGTGTGTTCCTTAGATACATTCTAAGGCCGATTTGAGAAGCGCACCCCGTGTTCGCTCTTCCTTTCCACCCGGAAGAAAGCCGACTGAACAGCTTTGAAAGCGTCATCAAATCGTCACGAAAAGGGCTTCCCTGCTCGCTCAGTGTGTCACTACCTGAAGATACATTCTGTTTAACTTCAGCCATTTTTTAGGGTTGAACACTATATTTCAACATGACAATTTGAACGTCACTAATTTAGTTAGCATTCATTTGCACGCACAATGGGTTTTACTGTCTCGTGCGCCATAATCCCATTCATATTTCTATACATTTATAAAAAGACGGCGATTAAAATATTCTCATAATATGTACCCAACAAATAAAATATGTATCATGAATCATTTATACAGTATATTACAAAAGTATAATACACGATTCCATTTAATTTTTTGAATTGTGTGAAGGCAAGTCTATTAAATTTATTTAATTTGGAAGAATGTACGGAAAAAAGTTTTTTATCAAACTAGAAAAGTTTTATAAAATGTGAGATTCATTTTTTAGGATCTTGTATGACTAACATTGAAACAGATATTTAACACTATCCATAGAAGTTTTAAAACACAAGGAAAACAGATGAGGTTCAGACCTCTTTAGGGTAATAGGAAACAATGTGAAATTAAAATTTATTTATCGAATTAACAATACTATATAATTTATATATAATTTCTGAGAACAGACGCTTGAATAGAATACATATTACTACACCACAAAACCACCCCAACTTTTCTGCTTATTTACAGTTACGTAACACGCAGTTTGAAATATTGAATATTGTTTTATCTACTTTAAAAACCATTATATCGATGCATTAAATGGATTTTTTAGTTATCAATTCTTAAATTTAAGAACTCGGCATGGTGTAATAAATTAAAAACCATTCATATGAATAGTTATTTTTGTTCCGATTCGACTTTATATACAACAAATGTTTATAAAACTTTCAATTTATAAAGTAAAAGTTCAGTAAAAGTTCAATTTTTCCGCAGATAATTTTTCAGAAGACATCAGAATTCATTATTTTCTTGTCGCGTTTTGACAAATAAAACACTTCCACATGTTTGGAAAATATGGAAGTTTCGTTTATCAGATTTTATAAAATAATAGAAACAGAATATTTATGAAGGAATAAAAAATTACTTATCACTTCCATGGTTGGTGCATTTAGATAGGATAAGCATATTGAAATGCACTGTTTTGCAACTATCTCAGTAATAACACAGCAGTGTGATTGAAACTTCCCTGCCGTATAGGACGTACAGAACATTTCTTCCAAGACCATAAGAAAATTAAAAACAAAATATCAGAGTCATTTTAAACCGCAGTAGAATCTTTGTTTTTGATGGTAACGGCAATGAATTAACGTCGCACTGGAGCAATACAACGGGCTACTGGCGACAGTCCGAGATCAGATTTTATAAAATAATAGAAATAGAATATTTATGAAGGAATAAAAAATTACTTATCACTTCCATGGTTGTAGTAAGTAATCTCCAAGGAACACCACGTCCTTTTGAACCAGGACTTTGTTTTTGAAAAAAAAAAAAGACTTGGTAAAATTAATAGATTTCTCAGATTAAAAGACATTTTTGTATTCATTAAGAAATTTCTGCTGCCTCGAGTTAAAATTCAAGTAATTTTCAAGGACCCTGACAACTCTGGTTTTACTGTCATTGCTGTACAAATGAATGCGCTACTTGCTTACTAATTTACACAACAAACTAAATAATATATGAGAAATGGAAAAAGAGATTCTATGAAACAAAACGCGTTTTGGTCCAGCCAAAACCCGGAATACTTTCCATCCACCAACAAATGCATCGCTATGGTTTCAGCGCCCAGGACCGACAACGGGAGTCATCTATCCACCATTTCCGCAAGTTTCCATAAGAGGACGGTTTCAGATCTGTCCTGTGCAGCAAGGCGCATAGATTACACTCCTTTTGATTGCTCAGCCGCACGGCATAGTCTTTCCTCCATCGGAAGTAATTGCTGTACAGTTTGAAGTCCCTCCCTACTCCTGTTAGAAAAAATGCTAAGTGCTTGGGTGATTTGAAGCTCAGGGCGTCAATGAACGAACCGGGCGGCGCGAACTTGTCGTACACGGCGCCTCCGAACACCACGGGCACGATGTCGAACTTCAGAGTCCTGAAGAACTTCTCGGTGATGTAGTCCTTGCAGATGGTGTTCTCGAATGCCAGGAAGAACTTGTACTTGCCGGAGAACTCCTGCAGACACTTGTTGGTTTCTCCGGGAGGGCAGACGGAAGTCCCGCACGTTCCGTACACGTCGACGCCTATGTACTTGCGCAGTTCGGCGACATAATCGTCTCGGCCTCCGTGGGTGGGACAGTGGCTGCTCATCCAGACTACGGATTCAGACTTGTTGGTGAACACCCATTGCAAAGATTCGAGGTCGAGCTTGCGGGACGGACGAATCTGGAAAACGAAAATCGAATTAATACATGTATTCAAGAGATTCTCATCTAAACGTTTGGGACATGTTGGAAAGGCGTATCCGACAGCAATCTCCTCTGCCATCCACATTACAGGATCTTAAGGTCTGTGTATTCAATGTATGGTATTCTCTGGACTTAAATGACTTCAGAACCTTGTAAAATCTATTCCTAAACTCATACATGCTATTATCCGTGCAAAAGGAGGTCCAATAAAATATTGATCCCAGGTTTCTAATCGATTGGCCAGTGTGTATAGTTCCTATTTCACCACACGTTGGTTGTGTCTGTAAAATGTATTATATTAGCAAGAGATTTTCATCTGAACTATCTATAGTTCCTATTTCACCAAGTGGTTGTTTCTGGTTTTATGGTGCAAGGGCCATATTTTTTTGCCAAACACTAGACGGACAACATCAAGTAATCAACGAGAGAAAACGAAAGCAAAAAGTAGAAGGGGGCAGGCGAGGGCTAAAACGAAAGGAAGAAAATATCACTAGGGTACCTCGGGATTGTGATGCCCGTGTTTAACCCTCCAAGTGGTTTATCTTTGCGTCAAAAACTGCCCTGTAGTGGTCACCCTCTGATGCAAAAACTTGTTCCAAACTGTCACCAGTTCTAGGCAAGGAACAATTTGTTTTGGCTACTTGTATCTTTGTTCCCCTTGGAGTGTTAGGGCAATTTTGTCTCGACGAGATATCTTGTCATTAGCAAAATTGACCAGATCTTGGACGAGATATTTCGTCGAAACCACTTGGAGGGTTAATAAAGAAAATCCCCAGAGGGGGTATTTTACCAAGGGAAATGCAATCTTTTAGAAATTTCATTCTTTTTCTTCTTATGACAGAAGGGAATTGTCGAGCTTCCTCAATATTTCATAGGTCGGTCAGGTTTTATGGCGCAAGGGCTATATTTGTCCAAGCTGGGCCAAACATAAGACAAACAACGTCAAGGAATGGACATACACACAAATAAAGTTTTAATGACGCAGAAGAGAGAAATACACCCACGATAAGTTACAGGAATCGAATATTTCAAAGGCATTAGCAGAGAAATTCGAGCTATCTACTGGACCTAACGTGACCACTCCGTTAAATCATATTTTAATGTCAAAAATAGACTGCAATCTCAAGGTACTGACGTTGCTTTGTGCAAAAGTTTAGTGTTTGTCGCTACAAAACCTAATTTCTTCAGGCAAAGTTGAACTAAAAATTTTCTATGCACGTCAGATTTCAAAAAGATTTATTTTTGAAAAAGATTTTTAATATTTTATTGCAGGACAAGAAATTGCAGTGGAAAGTAGTGGTGATCACCAAAGGATAGGAAAAAGGAAAGCTTACGCTAATATTTTAAATAGAAGTTTATGTAATTCAAGAAAGCTTCACTTTTCTTTCTGTAGAACAAATACTCTTCACGTCTCCTAAATATTCTTCTGAATTTCGTTTGGATCAGTTTTAAATGGAGCTAGTAGCAATGCTAATTAAGAAATAATCTAAGACCATACTAAATTCTAGCATTAGAAAAGAAAGTAATGAGTGTGGTAGCAGAAAAAAGATACATGTTTTTTGATACACTATCCTCATAGCTTTGATCATTCTTTTTGACCTATCTTAAGAAAATATTTTGCCCCAAAAGATTAACAACAAATAATAATTTCCAGATTTGATTTTTGAAAAAGCAATTCCCCTAAATCTGAAAGTTGGTTCTGCCATTTACTACTCCGGCAAAATTTCCATGTCTGGAAATAATAATTTCTGGATTTAATCATTGGAAATTTTGACGTAGTAAATGGCAGAACCAACTTTCAGATTTAGGGGAATTGCTTTTTCATAAGTTTTTTAACCCTCCAAGTGGTTTCGACGAGATATCTTGTCCATCGAGATATGACCAATTTTGCTAAAGACGAGATACCACGTCATCAAGATTTTGTCAATTTTTTGATGATGACATCAAGATCTGGTCAGTTTTCTCCCAAGGACCCACATATATCGTCCATCAAGATCTGGTTAGTTCTTGCTAATGAAGAGATACATCGAGACTTACGTTTTTTAACCTGGAGGGTTAAAAGACATAAGGAGAGGTTTAAAAAACATCTGTTAACCAGGAGGGTTAAAAGACTTTAAACTAAAGAATTTCATTGGTTTTAAAGCTACTTTCAAATCACAAGGATGATTTGTGGACCGTTGGAGTTCTATAATTATAAGAAAATATAAAACATTTCTGAAAAGATAAGGTCAAAAACGGAACTCACTCTCGAAATAGAACCATACTGTGTGACAATGTCTGAATCGGCTCTATAGGTCATTGTCCAATTGAACATATTCTTCATGTACTGAAGACCTGGAAAATCCGAATATGGCGGAGACTCCAAGCAGTAAAACACCCATTTCTGATGAGGATACCTAACAGCAGGCAAGTCCGAAAGCGACATGTCCCTGGCATGGAAGACCACAGCGTCACTCTCGTGAAGCTTCGATCTATCCCTGGTTACTCTGCAATTGCGACAGCGAGCGCACTGTGCGAAGTTCTCTTTGGGCAAATAGTTCCAATAGTCGAAAAAAGAAGTCCAAAGAAGGATCAACTTGGAATCCTTCTTTCTGGCAGATTCACAAGTTGCTGGAGGTATAGGCACTGGAGTTGTTGCTTTAGTGACCACGCCTGAAGCACCTTTGGAATTACTCGTGGTAGGAACAGTACTTAGATGGATGTATTTCGTGTTGTCGCGCACTTGAGTTCGATGCTTCGAAGAATATACAGGGGTGTTGTTTCTATTGGATGCATCAGAGAGTTTTCTATTGGCTTCGCTGGTGTTTTGAGGCGAGCTGATGAGTTTTCGTTTCCAGGACCAGCCTGGAGGCACTATTCTCTCTGATGGTCCAGATTCGGCTGAAGATCTGATGCTGTGGCCAGATTCTAGGTCGAACTCATCAGCGGTGAAGACGTTCTGGACGGTTGAAGTTAATGGATTGTCGCTCTCCAGATAGAGAGTGAACAAGGCACATGCTCCCAGCATTGCACATGTGAGGTAAAGGCAGACAATGCGTTTGGGAAGACGTCTTAAGACTGGAAATTTTTCCATGTTTGTGGAACGGGAGTTAACTTCATGTCCTGGAGGTTCTTAGACATTTTTGCCCTTGTTCTTGACCTAAAATTAAAAAAGAAAATGATTTATTGGTTTTATCAAAGAAAATAAGATGAGATGTATCTGTTTTTTCACTACAAAATGGATTCCTGAAATATGAGTTAACGGATTACAGAAATTAAAAAAGCGAACGATTAATAATGATTATTTGGAACACAGAGTATATAGCTACACATACAGAGACGTCACTGAAGGTTTGACTTACAGCGCCCTCGATTGTGATGTGTGGACCCTAATTCCCGCGTTTTTTCAAATTCCACTCAGAACAGTCGCCATCTTGCAACAGTTTTTCGTAACGTTAACCCTACTGTGGCTTTGACTTTGTTCCAAACGACGAAAATCTGCTTTATTTTAATTCTTTACAAAACATTTTAATTATTTTATTTGAACTTTTAATTCCTTAATTATCTTTTTACGTGATAGAAAATGACTTCTAATAAATTTTCATGCTGTTGTAAATCAACGGAAAGACCTCTATTCAAGTTTTCCGTTAACCTTGAAAGGCAAGTTGCTTTCAGTATTTTCATAAACTAAAGTATAAATTAATAAATTACGAAGCACTCGTAAATCGATCGTAAATTACCTTACAAAATTTTTTAAAAGAATTCTGTAAAAATTTCTACGGATTGTGGTATTCAGAATTCTATTGAATTGTGGCATATTTCATTATTTATGTACTATTTTTTGGTGTTATGCATAATAGTATTTACACAATGTTTTTATGTAATTAAAATTGATCTAATTAGAATCTTTGAGAATTATGGTCTATTTTCTATATGATTATTCATATACTATTTTTGTTATATACTCTACTGGCCATTAAAATTGCTACACCAGGAAGGAATGCAAATAACAGAATGATATTTATTGGACACATACATTATAGTGGGAAGAACAAATGATTAAATTTACAGCAATAACAGCACTTATCCGCCTGGGCATGGAGTCAAACAGAGATTGTATGGCATGTACGGGTACTGCAGTCCATACAGCTTCAACACTATGCCACAGTTAATCAATTGTAGTGAATGGCAAGTGGTGACGTGCCAGTCGCTCGGCAACCATTGACCACACGTTTTCAATTGGCGAGAGATCAGGAGAACGTGCTGGCAAGGACAACAGTCGAACATGTTCTGTATCAAGGAAGGTCAGGACAGTATGGGCAACATGCGGTCGTGCATTGTCCTGCTCATACCTAGCGTTACGGAGGCCTCGAAGATAGGGCAGAGCCACGGGCCTTAACACATCAGAAATGTAACGGCCACTGTTCAAAGTGCCGGCAATTCGAACTAGAGGTGATCGAGACGTGTATCTAATGGCACCCTATACCATCACCCCAGGTGATGGGCAAGTTTGACGATGTCGAATGCAAGCTGGCAATGAGCGTTCTCCACGATGCCGCCAAATACGGATGCGGCCATCATAATGCTGTATACAGAACCTGGATTCGTCTGAAAAGACGACGTGACGCAATTCCTGCGTCCAGGTTCGTCGTTGATCACACAATTGGAGGCGCTCCTGTCTGTGATGCAGCGTCGAGGGTAGCCGAAGCCACATGGTCGCCGTGCTGACAGTCCATGCTGCTGCAAAAGTCGTGGAACTGTTCGAGCAGACACTTGTTGTCTTGCAAACGACTCCATTTCTCGACTCAGGGCTCGTGATATGACTGTACGATCCCTTGTGGACATGCGGATAACATGTCTGCATTCTCTGCTGTTAGTGATGGGGCCACTGAGATCCTGCACGATGTTCCGTATGACTGTCCTGAACCCATCGATTCCATATTCTGCTGACAGTCATGGGATCTCGACCAAAGCGAGCAGCAATACTGCGGTACGATAAACCGCAATCCCGGTAGGCTACAATCCTTCCTCGATCAAAGTCAGACACGTGCTGGTAGGCATTTCTCCTTACACGAGGAATTACAACAACTTTCTTACCCGAGAACAACTTTCAAATGCAATTCCAGTATGAGAAACCTGCTGTCAAATCTCTTCTTTTATAGCATTGTAGGTGTCGCTACCGCTGCCTGCTTTGCATGAATGCGTTGAAAATCTAATCATTTGCATATCACAGCATGTTCTATCTGTCATGAAAATTTCACGTGTATGGCGTGCCGCCTTCCTGGTGTAGCAATTTCATTGGCCAGTAGTGTATTTAATTAAAATTGATCTTAGTTTCTCTAATAAAAAATTTCTATAGAATGTGGACCATAAATTAATAAAAAAATTCATAATAAATTTTTATGAATTTTTTTGAATTTATCATAATTTCTAATAAAGAAACATTGAACTTTCTGTGGTTGTACTTCTTGTTCTACTCATTAAAATCTTATAATTTAACTTCTGATTGAATAAATATTAATTTATGTTCATTTATACGAATTTAATAATTTCTTTGTTCAAACATGGCTGATGTACTTGAAATCGTGTGAATAAAAATATTTTATTATGTTCCTTTCAGTTTAAATAATTTTTCACAGACTGTATCAACGAAGTTCAACAATCTTCTATCTAAAAAAATCGAAAGAGGATTATTTTCTTATTTTTAAAAAGCATTCACAAAAAAAAGAATCAACTAAAATTAAAGAAACAAGTTCACACAGTACTTAGATTTTATAATTCACAGATGGCTTTCATTAATTCAGGTAGTTTTTAAGTTCAGATGACATTTAAGAAATTTGCAGATTTTTAAAATAATTTTTTTTAAATGTTTCCGTTTTAAAGGAAGTTTTTTAAAATCTCCACAAAATGTGAGCAGGTTGGACAGAGTGAAGAAATCCGTCCAAGTATCAAGATTTTAAAGACACGAATTTATTGACAACGTACATGTGTTACCGTTAAAGCTCGAAAGCCGTTAATGTGTACATTACCTAGGTAATCTGCAGATTAGCTGATTTGTTCCGTTCAAGTGCGGAATCATTTACAAAATAAGAGTTTTCCTCACTTTACCTAGGTAATGTGCACATTGACGGCTTTCGAATCATTAAAGTGCACATTTACGGCTTTCGAATCATTAAAGTGCAAAATTTGTTTCTCTAATTGATTCTTTGTATTATACTTTGTTCATTGATTGATTCTATCAACTATTCTGTTGATTGATTGATTCTATCAACTATTCTATTGATTGATTGATTCTATCAACTTGATTCTTTAGATATCGAAAAATAAATAAATAACATTATATTTGAACAATTGTCAGTATATTTTATTTACATCTACTGATTATTATATGAAATTACTTATAACTTTATGGGATAAAAGTATAGCGTGTTTTTCAATTAGTAGTACCTAGTATTACTGAGTTGTTTGTCTAAGTATCAATTTAAACGTACAAAAATGTTGCTGTTGTTCGAGCAAAGATCTTATTTTCACTTTAACGAGTGCCTAGTAGGTAATGTGCAGATTATCTAGGTGATCTACAGATTACCTAGAATTTTACCCTTAATTTGAGAAATGAAACAATTTTCCGCACTTTAACGGATGGGCTCAGTTAATCTGCACATTACTTAGGTAATCTGCAGATTACCTGATTTCCGTACTTTAGCGGTAACATACAAGTTATATATGCAAGTTATCTACAATTCTTGAGACACAAAATGAACAGCCCAGCTGAACACATTACTTATTTCTGTTCTCTGTTATGAGAGTTCCAGAAATGTTTACACAAGCAAATCGTTTTCGAGCGGAAAGAGAAATTGTGGCTCCCCACTTTATTACTACACACATACTTTATTACTTTGGACTTATTACGTACACACATAACATACATACAGACGGACAGACACCAAACGCACAAGACACCGATTTCGTATTAGAAGGACCCAAAACTGCAACTTTAACGGAACGATAAATATTTTATTGTTCTAAATACAGAAAAATATCGTTCGCTACTGTGTTACTCGTTTGTACGTATTTCTATGTGATCCACCTAGAATATTTCATCTAGAAAATTCCATGTAGAACATCCCATGTAAAATGAAAACGTAATTGTTAAAAAAAGCCACTTCGACTACAACAGTTTGAATACCTACGAAGCTTTTATCCGATGAAGCAAGTTTAAAGTAAATCTCACGTGATCAATACTAGAGCTCGTTTAATTGACTAGAATTGACTAACCAGTTCCCCATTAAAAATATTTTTACAAAGCCTAAGGCCATATATAAGAGCATTGATATGAAAATGGAATCAACAGGAGCTAGGTAACGTAATAAAGTAATATCAGAACAACGAACATAAATGTAGACACTTAGAAACTAAGGTACACGAAAACAGAAGCTATTATCTAAAACTTTCATGTCTTTTATTTCAATATGCAGTAAAAATTCGCCAGGTAGCGAGCAAGAGTGTGGAAAATTGTGATAAGCACAGATATGCGCATGTTATTTTGGCTTCTACTCTGTCATTTTTAGAACCTTAGACGAGGTGTTGCAATTTATGGCACTTAAGATAAAGTCATTGTAATTGTGAGAGCCAGTGCGGTTTCATAGTTTATTTGAGGCTTAAAGTTATAAGGGCAGTAGAATTCAGGACCTTACTTGAACAGAAGCCTCAAAAGCGAAAAACATTATTTAGCAGAATGAATATTAAAAGTGAATATTAGTGAGGGTTGGTATTTTTGCCAGCTGGTAAAAACCAAGTATAATAGAAAAATACTTTGGGAGCTTTTAAATGGAAAAATAAATTTAATTAAACACGATTGTTTTTGTATACATTGAATCGTTATATCAAGAAGTTTTCATATTTCATTGACTATTGGAATGCTGAAAAATTTTTAAGAATAAGACCATTCTGTTTCATTATTGAATATATATGCTTTTTGAAAATTGAAAACTGTAAGTGTAATAAGCGAAAAAGGTATTAATTTACCTCATCGGAAAATGCATACCTTTACTAGCTTATAAAAGTTTTATAGTTTTACTAATTAATGAATGTTTTATGCCCTTAACAGCAATGAATGTCGCATGCCTTTACCAGCTTATGAATGTTTTATGCCTTTAACAGCTAATGAATGTTATTTGCTTTTAACAGCTTATGAATGTTTTATGCATTTATTAGCTAATGAATGTTTTAGGGCTTTACCAGCTTATGATTGTTTTATGCATTTATTAGCTAATGAATGTTTTAGGGCTTTACCAGCTTATGATTGTTTTATGCCTTTAAGAGTAAATGAATGTTTTATGGTTTCAGCAGTTTATGAATGTCTTTTTCCTTTAACAGCTAAAGAATGTTTTATGCCATTACCAGCTTATATGAATATTTTATGACTTTAATAGCGAATGAATGTTGCATGTCTTCCAGATTGTGAATGTTTTATGCTTTTACCAGCTTATGAATGTTTAATGATTTTTCCAACTTATGAATGTTTTATGTCTTTACTAGAGACGGGAAAGAAAAGAAAATTCCAACACTTTGTCAAGGAAATTGAATTAAATATCAAAGAACCTATAGTAAGGACTTAACTTGCCGTAACAAACCAGAATGGATCTACTTTTATTGAAATCATTCAATTTTGAAATCGCAATAACATGTAATTATATCATAAAAGGTATTTTTAGGAAAAGCGAAAAATACGAATTAATTTTTTCAAGACATTTGTGAACGAAATGTATTGCCTCTTTTCTTTGTTCGACTAAAATAAAAAATGTTAAACTGAGTAATGGCTATCTTCATAGCATAGTAAAAATTCCAATTACCAAAATGCATTCCAAGGCATGTTATAATAAATGTATATTTCATAAGAATTTACATTTACTCAAACTATAAATTTTGGGCAGATAATTCACTGTGCTTGAAAGTGTGCCAAAGAAACGTCTCTAACTAAGAAATTTATTGATGGATTTTTTAAAACTCGAGTTCCTGTTTAGAATTTTGTTTTACTTCTTTTTAGATAGGTACTTTTTTGCTTTTAAGGAAATTCTGGTAGTGGAAAAGATTCCGAAATTAATATATTAAATAGTATCAACGTTGGTGCATCTCTATATATTCCACTACCGTAGGTAACGGTTGGTTGATTTGGGGTTTTATGGCGTTGGTTGGTTTTCGGGTTTATGGCGCAAAGCCCATATTTAGTCAAGCTGCGAAAAACACTAGACAGTGTCAAGTAATTTGTGAATAGAAAAGATGGAGAGTAGAAAGTAGAGAAAGATCAAGTGGGCATCCTGAGGTCTCAGCCCACATGTACGTGACAGAAATCGGTGTTGTGTGTATACTGGCGTATGACAATAAACGGATGTAAACAAATGAAATCGACCACGACGAGATTATTCTCCAATTTTGCCGCGAAGTTTAAATATGTTTAATTTGAGCTAGGAGCTGTATGATATTGCTAGAACTTCATGGAAGAGATCTCGCCGCTCTAATGAAATTCTTTAGCAGTCTGATTACAGAAGACAATGAGAAATCTGGAAGATAGAAATTAGATCAAAAAGAAAATCTGAGACTAGGTGAGTGAAAAATCAAACCACTATAGCATTGCCTGTATCAATGCAGAGTTAAACTACTTAAGATGAAGTACTAAGCAAAACTCATCTACAGTGGCTCTAAAAATCTATATCAGGGTTCCCACTCTTTTTTCAAAATAAAAAATAAGGAGTTTCTAAGGACACAAATAATTTTTTATAAGGACTAATCGAGGTATACCAAAAACCATATTGCACCTTCATTGTATGTGTCAACCTAGTAGGACAAAAGTTAGGGATGTATGCAGGACCATTGGCAGATTTATAGTAACTTAAAAATTATTTTTTTTATGTTGTCTGTTAAATACATTGTGTTTTGAAGTTAACTTTCTAAAAACAGTGCACAAAAAAGATTAATGTATTTTACACCTATTAGCTTTCTAGTCCCATTTAACCTCAAAAAGCTAATTTTTATAATTTTTAAGGACGTCATCTCAAGGGGAAAAAAGAAATGAAATTCTAAAAATCATTGCATTTTTTCTAGAAAATAAGAAAGAATTTTAATAACAAAGATTTATTTTCCGTTTCAAATACAAATACACTTATCTTGTTAAATATTGCCCCTGAGAAAAAAAGTCTAACGAATAAATTTCAACTGATTTGTTTTTTTAGAAATTATTTTGTTTAATTCCTTTATTTCAGCTACTTTTCCTTTAATTTCTTTACGTAGTGCATTTGCACTTTTTAAAAGAGAAGTCCTCAGAAGCTTCTGCCTCATTAGCCAGTTCTTCAGCTGATTATATCACCCCCCCAATTCCTCCTTGAATCCATTCTCATTATATCACCCTCAAGACAATTTTCTTTGATTTTAAGGAATTAAGTTCTTGCAGCTCAAGTTTTCTTTTATTTTCTAAATTTGTCTTCTTCGCACTTTTGCGTTGTTCTAAATGCATAACATATTTCTGCCTTGAAGAAGAAACAAATTTTCTCATTTCTTTAGTAATTACTAAATTTGGAATATCATTAGCATTTTCACAAATAAGTCTGTGCAATATAGGAGTCTTCTTTTAAATATTCAACTTCTAAGGACTTTTTGATATTAAATCCACATTCCACAGAAGCCTAGCCATGAGATAAGATCATTATTGTTTTCATAACTTTCCATAGTTTTCCCTTTGTATCATCTATACTAAGAAAGTCATTTAAAAACTATCTAAACGCATTGTTGTGGGTTCCAAATTCTGAAACAATGAAGCGGATTTGAAAACGGTGCTTTCAATAAAAATCTTTGAATTGAAGTACTCGTAATATACCATCACAATCTTTTTCTGCAACAATCTTTTTCTGCAACAATCTTTTTCTGAGTAAAGTGCAATAGTACAAGCTTCATGGAGTTCATGCACTTGGTCTGATCTTTCACCATACGTCTTGGATCAAGACATGAAGCATTTCGAACAAGCAAATATGCCACGCCGCAAATCAAAGGCAGCACAAGACGTTATTTTTTACTTCTTTAACTTTTCCTTTACTATTCTTTTCCCAATGAACCCTACATTGATTTTGTCCACAGGAGAATAACAATTAGTCAGAAAAATCAAATTTGGAAAGCTTCTGAATGGCATTTATATTAACTTTTTCTTCTGGTTTTAGAAGATTAAAATATTCCACACATTGCTTTACAAACTTTAACATATCATCTCCAAAAAAAGGTTACAATGGTTTATCGTTTTGATACAATTCAAGGAATGGTTGCAATAATTTTGCCACAGCTAAGAAAAAATTAAACTTTGACAGAATTAACTCATCCTTTGTAGCGTCTCGTACTGTCAGAAAAGACTTGCAATTTACTTTATTCCAAGTACCCTTTTCTACACTTCTAACATATTTGACATCAGACCAAATTACAATTGCACGTTCTACAACTGGGACATTCTCTAGCCATCTATGACCACAAAATGCTAAAGGGAAGCTTCTTGACATTAGACAAATTACTGAAATCTTACCTTCTTGCAGAACAATCTCAATAATGCACACAGAATAAGTAATAAATGCACACAGAACATGTTCTTGTTTTTCAAAAATTGTATTTCATTTTGTGAAAATTATTACATTTCTTTGGAAAATGATAATCGCACGCCGCTGCATTATTTTTCATTATATTAGTACCTAAATAGTTTTGCAATCCATTTGCATCTGAGTTTTTTCTATTTATTTTAATTTTCAAAAAAAATTTTTGTTTGTTAATTTTTTAATATCAGAGCGAATTTCCGGAGTATAGGCTCTTAAAAATCATTTTGACCACGTTTTTAATTTTATTTTATTAAATTGTTTTCTTACAATTGTAAAATGGATTATGCCCACCATCCGTGCATGCTTTTACAAATATATTAGAACCTAAATACGGATTTACAATCCATTTGCATACATCTGAGTTTTTTTTTATTTTCGTTATCACAAAGAACTTCTGTTTGTTAATTTTCTAATTAAATCGGGGTGCATTTTTGGAATAGGCTCTAAAATAATTCATTTAGTGAATACATTCGTAATTTTATTTTACATGTAAAAACGATCACTAACGATTGCAAAATGACCAATGCACAGCACATGCATCATTTAAAAATTATATTCGAACCTAAGGATGGTTTCTACAATCCATTCGCATATATACATACATATACATATACACACACACGATGTTCGGAATTCCGAGTCGGAATTTCGAATCGGGGTTCCGTGTCGGAATTGCGGTTCCGATTTCTGATATACGGCGTTGTGAATGGCATTTGTTGGCGGTCCTCATGTAGTTTGCGGCGGGTTGTTGTCGAGCTTAGGTCAATCTATGTGGGTAAGTTTGTTTTCTCCTTTTTTAATTTAATTTAATTTTAATTTTGTATTATATTTATCTTTGGTTTCTGTCCTTGGTTGTCCCTGGTTTTGTTTTTCTAATTTTTGTTTTTCTAATTTATTTTCTTATGGTGTTTGGAGGGGTGTGTGAGCTACTTTTGGTGTACTGCCGCTCACACGCAGAAAACACCATATTGTGTTGACTGGGTGAGGCTCCTCCCTGATGACGCCCTGATCCACCAACACTTCCATCATTTTTTTCAAAATTTTCTTAAATTTCTTGATTTTAAAATTTTTGGATTTCTCTTTGTTTTGGTTTGTAATTTTGAATTATTTTACTTTCCATGCTGTGTCTGCAGCTTTAGCGCGCATACATGGAGAGTTCTGCCTTCTGCTTTCTGGATTCTGCTTGACTATTTTTTACCCCCAACTTTTTTGGCTTTTTACTTGTCTGCTTTTCGATCTTTTGGCATTTTGCTGGTCTGCATTTCTAATATTTTGACTTTTTGATCTTTTGGCATTTTGCTGGTCTGCGTTTCTATTATTTTACGTTTTAATGTTTTGTATATTTTGTAATTTGATTGTTTTTATTATATATATATATTACATATATATGTATATATATATTATATTAAACGTTCCATTTTAAGAGGAACGTTTTTATTCGTTAATTTATTAATTATATCGGAGTACATTTTTCGAATTTCAGCACTTATATATAATTTAGCGCGTTTAGAAAACTTGATTGTTTTACACATTTTTATGTGCAAAAAATGAGAACAAAAGTTTTCACAACAGCTAACAATCACCAAATAAAACAACAATTACTCAATTTACTTACCCGTCATATGAGCTTTATCAGCACTTTCCCCATTCTTCCAATATAAAATTATTTTTAGCAAACCAGGCATTTTGCTTTATGGCGATTATTTGAAGCTGCAATCCATTCTCGATACTTATCATTTCTAGTCATTAAGCAGTTAAAAACGCATTTCCCAGGCATACTTTTTTAACCCTCCAAGAGCTTCGTCTCCGCATCGAAGTCTGCCCAAAATTGCCACTCCTTATCAGCGGAACCAAGTTGTTTCTCCTCAAAGTTCTTCATTCCACACGAAGCACCTAATGCAATCCTATCTGCCAGGTATTTTGCTTGTGGGGACAATGTGCAAATAAAGATTGTTATTTGTGTGCTTTTTCTTCAGATATTTAGAAACTCGGTGATTGTAAAAGCTATGTGAAAACATCTGGGAAAAAGTCGATAAAAGCGAGAACAGGAAGCAGATCTATCAATGGAAGTCATCTATCTCCCCAGACCCAATGAACTAAATGGTCATTACCCGTCAATCAACCTTGCGGGGTGTCCGCACAATCACACACCCCTTCGGAGGTTCAATACATAGAGGAGCATATCTCTCCTCTAAGGTTCAATCAGCGGTCCTATTTGTATTCGTTTCTGAAGAGGGGAGGATAAACGTCGTCTCCCAATGAAACCTGCCGCTTCCCGTCCAAGGACAACGGAGCTCGAAAACGGGAAAATGACTGTGACGTCAGAAAAATTTAGTGTTCTAATTTTGGGGAAAAAAAGGACTTTGTAAGGACTCTTGATTTTAAAACTAAGGAGTTTTTAAGGGCTCTTAGAAATGATAGCTAAAAATAAGGAGTACTTAAGGAGCTTCTAAGGAGCGTGGGAATCCTGTATATACAGTGGTACCTTGAGTTACGAGTTTAATTCATTCCATAACCGAGCTCTTAAGTCAAAATGCTCGTATCTCAAATCAATTTTCCCCATTGAAATTAATTGAAATGAGATTAATTCGTACCAGCCCCCCCCCAAACCACTCCAATCTTTTATAATAATGTATTTATAATGAACAAATATTGTAGCTGGAGTTTTTGGGGTTTTTTTTCAACCCACGCCCACCCCGGCTCACCGCGAGGTTTAGAGCCCAGTTTAGGGGAGCTGGAGCCTTTATCGAGTCCTGTTTCAGAATAGTACATATCGTAGAAGTAGTGCGATCGTACTGCGTTGCCAAGTCTATACTCTCACGCCTTGCTCATGTTTGTCTATTATCTCACTCTTTAATTCCACGGATATTACCTTTTCTCACCACTGTTCTTTACACTCGCCTTCTTTGGACTCATGATTGTAAATGTCAAACCAAATTAAGAAATTGATTGATTTTTGTGACAGACGTTAACTGTCATCAGGTGAGGTAAACATGTGAACTGAACGACGCGCAAGACGGGAATCTGAGCGGAGTGGTGGTTGTGACGTCACCGAAGCAAGCTCGTATCTCAAATTCTGGCTCGTAACTCAAGGCAAAAAATCGACCAAGTGACGGCTCGTATCTAAAAAAACTCGTATGTTGGGGCACTCGTATCTCAAGGTACCACTGTATTTCAGTAACGTACGTGGTATATAAATAGGCGTTATTTGCTTATTGTCGAATGGCAACAACGGATATAAAATTGATCGTAAAGGGATTCATTCGCCACATTTACCGCTGTTTAAGCTTGATTTGAGCTATATAATGTTGCTAAAGCTACACAGAAGAGCTCGCCTCTCGAAAGAAATTCATCAGCAGTCTGATAACAGATGACAATGAGAAATCTGGAATAAAGGGGGTGGGGGGTATTTCAATTAACGTCACACTGGAGCAACACAATGGGCTATTGGTGACGGTCCGGGATCAATCCCAAAGGGAAAGATCCGAGGACAATACCACGTAATTTTGAACCACGGTCAGATGACGAGGCAACACCTGAGCTGGCACCCCACTCTCCAAACTTCCACACCACGCCAACGTGAGGACATTTGAAGCCACGACAGATTTAACGTGCACCAGCCCCCTTTGTACACGACGGTGTTTTGGCTGGATTCGAACTCGCAACCCTTCGGTTGCAAGTCCGTTACTCTTCCAACCGGGCCACCGCGGCCCCCTGGAATAAAGGAATTAGACCAAAAAGAAAATCTGAGCCAACCCGAAAATGGGTTTAGAGGTAAAAAAAATGTCGATTATCGTCTTTGATCAAGGGAATGGGATGAATTGAAGTGGACATTCAGAATCTAATTGTGCTAACGTGATCGAGGTGTGATCTTTTCATCATGCGCTTTATTGGAAATAAGAATTAACACTAATAAGAGTACATTTGAAAGATGTAAATAAATTGCCGTTTGATGTTTTTTGACCAATTTTATTTCATTTAGATGTATGCAGTATGTATATCAATGCTTATATTCATTACAAATAGATTCAAATAAGGTATGAAATATAAGTAACGACACTGTCATCAATAGATATGAACAATTACGAAATTGTAGCGTAGATTTCAAGCTTGAATCTGTTAGCATTGTTCAACTATTCATAACTTATTTGTGTATATTGTTGTTCAACAGTCACTTTCAAAGCCATATTTGATTATACAAATCAAATTCTCAGCACTTTGATGCATTATCGAGTCAGTATTTAAATAATCATATTACTTTTATTTTTATCACGTTCTGATAGTGAAAAATGCGCATGAGAACATTCTAATACTCACGCTTCCATGAGAGAAAAACCTTTTAAAGACTGTATCTCTATATTATGCTACTTTATCTGACTAAAACATGATTCCACAGGGTTGAATGTAAGTTTATACGACAAAGGTTTCATGAAAGTATCTTCGATTAATTGAATTATTCAATGGTTTAATTAATATTCAAATATTTTAAATGTTTATTTATAAAGTGTTTCATTGTTACAATTTATAACGAAAATTGGAAAAGTATCCAATTATTCCCTTATATATATACATATATATAATGTTTACAGTGAATCTCATAATTGAGCATGTGATCATCAGCATTGACTTTCAGTAAACACGAGACTTTTTGGTAGGTAGTTGAATTAACGTTGCACCGAAGCAACGCAATGGACTACTGGCGACTCTTTCTATTCTCGGAACTTGCCCTTCGGGATGAAGGGAAAGTTCCGAGAATAACACCTCGTCATTTTGAAGTATGCTTAGAACAATTGAGCTGGCACGTCAATTTTCCAAACTTCCACACCATGCCAATGTTAGGACATTTGAGGCCACGACAAATTTAACCTGCACCAGCTCCTACGAAGGTCTTTGGTAGGATGGCTCTTTTGGGACGTCAATGATATTTTTCAAGACATAAAACTATGTGTAGCATAAAATGACCATAGAAGAGACAGTCAAACTTTTCTAGAATATACGCTGTCACTGCATATTAGTCACATTTTCAGCAACACAGCTCATTTTATTAATTCGTTCAGCTTGATCATTAGCAGACGAATTTTTCTGGGAAACAATTATAAGTTAAGGGGACTAATTATAAACTTTAAAGGGAAGTGAGAAAACAAAATTAATCCGTATTACCATAAGGTTAGGTAGTTGCAATAACGCCGCACTGGAGCAACACAACGGGCTATTGGCGACGGTCCGGGACCAAACCCGAAGCGAAAGATCCGAGGACAACACCTGGTCATCTGAACCACAGTCAGATGACGAGGTCAACACCTGAGCTGGCACTCCACTCTCCAAACCTCCACACCAAGCCAACATTAGGAAATTTGAGGCCACGTCAAATTTAACATGCACCAATACTCGTGTACACGACGTCTTTGGTTGGATAGAGTTTCGAACTCGTACCCTCCGGTTGGTAGTCCGATACTCTTCCAACCTGGCTACCACTGCCCTTCCTGAAAGATGGAAGTCGCAAAGCTACACGTCTTACATGAGACGTTCCATCAGCTGGATTAGTAGTTTAGTTCGGATGGAAGTCGCAAAGCTACACGTCTTACATGAGACGTCCCATCAGCTGATTTAGTAGTTTAGTTCGGATGGAAGTCGCAAAGCTACACGTCTTACATGAGACGTCCCATCAGCTGGATTAGTAGTTTAGTTCGGATGGAAGTCGCAAAGCTACACGTCTTACATGAGACGTCCCATCAGCTGATTTAGTAGTTTAGTTCGGATGGAAGTCGCAAAGCTACACGTCTTACATGAGACGTCCCATCAGCTGGATTAGTAGTTTAGTTCGGATGGAAGTCGCAAAGCTACACGTCTTACATGAGACGTCCCATCAGCTGGATTAGTAGTTTAGTTCGGATGGAAGTCGCAAAGCTACACGTCTTACATGAGACGTCCCATCAGCTGATTTAGTAGTTTAGTTCGGATGGAAGTCGCAAAGCTACACGTCTTACATGAGACGTCCCATCAGCTGATTTAGTAGTTTAGTTCGGATGGAAGTCGCAAAGCTACACGTCTTACATGAGACGTCCCATCAGCTGGATTAGTAGTTTAGTTCGGATGGAAGTCGCAAAGCTACACGTCTTACATGAGACGTCCCATCAGCTGATTTAGTAGTTTAGTTCGGATGGAAGTCGCAAAGCTACACGTCTTACATGAGACGTCCCATCAGCTGGATTAGTAGTTTAGTTCGAATGGAAGTCGCAAAGCTACACGTCTTACATGAGACGTCCCATCAGCTGATTTAGTAGTTTAGTTCGGATGGAAGTCGCAAAGCTACACGTCTTACATGAGACGTCCCATCAGCTGATTTAGTAGTTTAGTTCGGAATAGTGAACACAGCAGGCGCAAAAAAATTAATTCTATAATTTTCAGTCACCACAGGGCCGTGGTAGCGTAACGGATTAGCAACCGGAGGGTTTTGAGTTCGAATCCAAAGACCGTCGCGTACAAAGGGGGCTGGTATACGTTAAATCTGTCGTGGCCTCAAGTGTCCTCACGTTGGCGTTGTGTGGAAGTTTGGAGAGTGGGGTGCGAGATCAGAAGTGACCTCGTTTTCTGACCGTGGTTCAAAATTACGTGGTGTTGTCCTCGGATCTTTCCCTTCGGGTTTGATCCCGGACCGTCGCCAATAGCCCATTGTGTTTGTTGCTCCAGTGCGACGTTAATTAAAATACCTACCTACCACAAGACAGAAAAAACGAACAAGTAGAACGGAGAAAAATATCCTTCGAACAGCATTATTTTAATTAAATTTAGAAACACGTTCGCGATTTCTGATTCGTAGTTGGGGTTGAGTTGCACACCTGCTGCAAGGTTGGGAAATACAGGGTGCATTTGTTTAATAACCGACGTGATGTACATTCGGTGAGCTAGACTGAACAGAATGAAAAGAAAACGCTACTAAATATTGCAAATGCGACACGCCCGAACACGCATCAGTGCGTCCCCATAAAAAACCTCGGGATTACATAAGGAAGGTGACAGCTTAGCGTTTTTCTCTATCATGTCCGTCATCATACGGAAAGGAAAAGCGTCGATTCGTCAAGGTGATACATTTTGGATGACAAAACGAAAGAAATGAATCAACGGGGACAAAATAGTAAAAAGATTTTACGTGGGTAGGTTATTGAAATAACGTCGATATGGAACGACACAACGGACTATTGATACTGGTCCGGAATCCCTAAGAGAAAATTCCGAGGACAACATCTCGTAATTTTGAACCATACTCAGATGACGAGGTCAACACCTGTGAGTTGGCAGCTCACTTTCTAAACTTCCACGCCGACGCGAGGACATTTGATGCCACGCACAGATTTAACTTGCACCACGACGGACCTTGGTTGGGTCGAGTTTTGAACTCCCAACCTTCGATTACTAATCCAACCGGGCTCTACCTATCTACCTATTCAATCTTCTATCAAAAGCAAACTAGATAAGTTTCCGTTGCGTGTATATAGTGCAGGTGTATGGTTACTGTTTTGAATCTCTCATTCATTATTGAACTGCAATCACTCGGCAATGGAATTAAAATTGCTACGAAAAACACCCAAACAAAATTATTGATAAATTGCGAATTTGCGTGAGTGTCCTTAAAGCTGTTTTGTTTCTTTCCTCTCATCCGGTGTTGTCATTACCTGTGTCTACCAGTTTCGAATATCGGTCATTTAGACTGAAATATATTTTGTCCTCTTCCATCAAATAGCAGTTTGTAACGTCTGATAGAACTTTGAAGCTACGACAGTTGACTCGTTACCGTTTTTGTTGGTGTTCTCTACCTGTGCATTGGAGCAATGCAATGAGCTTTTGATGGCACTCTGGGATCCATTCCGAGGGAAAAAATTCGAGGACAACACCTCGTCAGCTTGAACCACGGTTAGGTGACGAGGTCAACATCACAGCTGGCACCCCACTTTTCAAACTTCCACATCACGCTAACGTGAAGACATTTGAGACCACGTCAGAGTCATGTTTGGCCATGCTTGTCCAAACACAAGATATGCAACTTCAAGTAATGGACATACACACAATGAAAGCTTCGAACCTGCAACTCACAGGTTGCAATAGCCGTGGACAAACCCACTGAGCCACGGCGGTCCCTATTTTGTACGTGGATATCATTCCTTAAAGCGGCTATTTAAAAATGCAATATAAGCGTAACAAACCATACACGAACTGCGATTTGAGACTGTTTCGTAAATGATTGTTGTCTTTATATGCATAACTTTGCTGGACAATGAGATTCATACTGTCTACATTTACTAAAATTTACCATCCATTCTTGAAGCATGACACCACTAATTGTATCGTGTTTCGGGAATGGATTACATCCTTTAGTATTTACATTTCCCTCGCAGACATATAATATATATAATGACATATAAATGGAAGTAACAAGATAATTTGGTTAAATAAAAGATTTACTATTTCCTTTTCCACAGCCTTCTACAAATGACTACAATCTTTAGTAATGCTTCTGTTATAGCTTAGGATAGACATTTCGGTGCAGATGATTTATGTGATAGAATTTCTTGAGAAAGTATGGTAAAGGGAATATAAGTCATCCAAAGTTCGATAGTTTTGTGCTTTAGAATGTTAAATAGCAGCTATAGGGCATCCATTCTTGTAATTTAATGATATAGGGAGTTTCATTGTCTTATTATTTAATTGTAATATTGTGTACAGATGATTTATGTGATAGAATTCCTTGAAAAAGTCTGGTTAAGGGAACACGACGACGATATCAGACGAACACGACACGGAGCGAGCATCCAAACGATAACAAGTTCGAATGTTTTGTTTTTTAGAATGTTAAATAGAAGTCATATTGCATACATTATTGTAGTCTAACGACATGAGACGTTTCGTTTTGTCTTGTTACTCTTGTGAATACAATTGTGACATTTATTTTACATTTTGAATTTTTTCAACAGAAGTTGATTTGCACAACGATTGTTTTATTGGTTTTAAAATTAACCGTCCACAATCCCGAAATGACAATCGATTATCAAAATGCGCCAAAATAAGACTTGCTGGGGCAGTATTCTTGACTAGATAGTTTACACTTAACTACGTGAAGCGATAAATAAGACTGGTTTCACATTATTTGAAACTATTCACTATTGATAAAACGAAGTTTTGCGAAAATTCCACGCTTGTGGCATGTAGTGAAAAAACATGGATTCTGTCAACATGTTTCCAGTGCACAGAACATATCAATGCAGGAAAGCTTAAAACTAACCTCTAGTTTCGATTCTTGATAATCAAAGAATTTTGTGCGTGTATTAAAAACTACACATTTTAACCTCGATATTAAAACTATTAGAGTTCAACAGCTTCGTAGAGCTTAGAAGGGAAACCATGGAAATATATTTTCAAATTAATAAGTCACTAGGACACAAATATAATATTTGTTTGAAATCTAATTTGGCCTTTAGACTATTCATTTACACCAATAAAATTTCAGTTTAAACATACTCGACTTCTACCAACGACTAAAATTGTATTCCACGGTATGCAGTGAAGAAACATGGATTCTGTCAGCATGTTTCCATTGCACAGAACATATGAATGCAGGAAAGCATGAAACTAACATCTAATTGGGATTCTTCGTAATCAAAGAATTTTGTGCATGTATTCCACAAACTACACATTTCATCCTCGACATTAAAACCATCATCAGTAGATTTCAACAGCTTCGCAGTTTCAAAGGGAATTAATGGAAATATATTTTTTATAGTAAATATCTATCTATCTATATATATATTTCACTAACACTATTTGCGGCACAGAAATCGCGGTTATTTGTCTATTACCGAATGGCAACGAAAGGGAAAACGACAATCTACAGTCCTGAATCCACGCTCGAGTGTTTTTATCTGTAGCGGGAATTCAAATTTTGCACATATTTTGATTTCAATTATGGAGCTACAGAATGTTATCAGAAATGCTCGAAAGAGAGCGAGACGTTCCAATGAAACCGTTGAACTTTCGGAAGAACGAAGGGCGATTGGAAATCTCCAAGACAGAAATCGTCGTAGCAACGGAAGTTTCAAGGAACGAGAAATTAGGCTTCTTTGGTTGGATTCGAACTCGCAACCCTCCGGTTGCTAGTCCGTTACTCTTCCAACCAGGCTACCGCGGCTCTTGGATTAAGCGGAGCGAGGACTGCATAAGTTGTGTCATTCGAAAGCTACGGAACTAGCTTTTGATCAACAAAATTATCCTCCAATATTAAACCAAACTTCACTTTAATCGCGTCCGAATTTATTGTTGAATATTCACAATATACGATCGTTCAAACTTCCTATGTCTGCTTCATTTATTCCACAATCCAACATCAGGCCCGAGTACTTACGTCAAAACTACGGTTTGTGTCCTCGACACGACCTACAATTTTTTTCATCCTTTGTTACATTAAAAAATAGCAGTTACAACAATACCCTTGAAGCACGAAGCACAACATTCTGGAAAGCTTTAGAAATGGCGCAGGGCACGTCCAATTCTTTGGAAAGCACGCAGTTGGAAATAGCAAGAGAAAATGAACAATATTCGTTTAGACGGTAATAACGCATTTCCTCCCATTTATTATATCGAAGGCCTGTCGTAACCATAGGAAGCGTTTGAAATGCAGTTTGGAAATACTACAGGTGAGAAGAGAACAATGTGAACGTTATTTCAAAATCTAACCCAGACTACTCATAAATGCTTCAGTTGTGATTTGAAGATGTGGTCTTTGTTCAGAAATATTTGCAAGAATAAGAATCCGAAGTGTAACATGTAGGTGAGACAGAAGATTCACTTTCGAAAGAGTTTCGGAAAGTGCGGATTTATGGGAAAGTGAATGCATAAGATACCCGTGATTTCTAATTCCTGAATTATTCTATCGACGTTAATTTTCAGTTTCCTTAGATATAGTTTGCTAACGAATAAAACAGATATTTTTTGGATTATATTAAATAAGATAATTTCATAGCTCCAACCTTGCAAGATACATCGCAATGTTCTTGCAAGGTTGGAGCGGTGAAGTTATACTGTTCCTGCAAAGTTAAAGTTATGGAAGTTTCCCATTTAATATAATTCATAGCTCCAACCTTGCAAGATCCTCGAAAGAAAGTATAGGGCTCTTGCAAAGTTGTATCTATGAAAGTTTCCCATTTAATATAATTCATAGCTCCAACCTTGCAAGAGCTGTATACTTAGTAAGGTTCTTGTAAGGTTGGAGCTATAAAATTATATGATTCTCAAGGTTTGAGCTATGAAATTATACAGTTCTTGCAAGATTATAGTTCCAAGATTAGAGCTATGAATGATATTAAATGGGTAGGTGGGTAGGGTAGGTAATTGAATTAACGTCGCACTGGAGTAACACCTTGAACAGATCTTGGACGAGATACCTCATCAACACTTTTAGGGTAAACTGTAAAGCGGCACATATCTGTGGCTCCTAGTGAAATGGTATGTGGAGTCATCACTTATCATAGACGATCTCCTTAATCCTCGAGCTATATCGTCATAAGCAAAGCTGGCCAGATCTTGATGGAGGAGATATCTCGTCATTAGAAAAACTGATCTGATCTTGATCATCAAAAAATCGGCAAATCTTCGTCATTCAGAATTCAATCGGCATTCTGATGACGTCATTAGCAAAATCGGCCAGATTTTGATGGACGCGATATCTCGTCGAAACCACTTGGAGGATTAACCCTAATAGTGGTCGTCTCGACGAGGTACCTCGTCATAAGCAAAACTGACTAGATCTTGATGGACGAGATATCTCGTCATTAGAAAAACTTATCTGTTCTTAATCTCGTGATACTCAAAAAACGACATCTTTATCATTCAGAATTCAATCGGCATTCTGATGACGAGATATCTTGGTAGCTATCTCGTCATTAGCAAAATTGACCAGATCTTGGGAGAGGATTCAGGACGAGGCATCTCGTCAAAAGAAGTAACTAACTAAGTAAGATAACTGACCAGATCTTGATCTAAAAGAATCGGCAATATCTTGATGACTATGTAACTCGTCATTAGCAAAATTGGTCAGATCTTGATGGACGAGATATCTCGCCAAAACCACCAGGAGCGTTAAACAAAAAGGCAAAATCATTGTAAACTAACGACCACTAAAACTAGAAACCGTGTAATAAAACCGCGCGCGGCGACCTTCACGGAGACAACACCGAGGGAGCTTTCTAAAATATTAATCTCCTACATCTCTAGATGAAGACTATAATCGATAGGGCTCTCCAGCGATCTTAGCAATTGGCCCCAATCCAAAGTGCTCCGTTGTCCTTAATTCCGTTTCACATGTGCTCTTAATGATTACTCTATTCTTAACACCGGGAATGACATCAACGTAACAGCTCTCTCTCTCTCTCTCTCTCTCTGAATGTAATGCCCCATCTACACAATAGTGCCATGATTAGAATAGGAGCGCATTGTAATAAAATAGGAATAAACAAGATTGGATTTTTGTGTAACGGGAAACGCAATTTATCGGGATTCGTGAGTATAGTGACTACCGAAATTGAGTATACAACAAAAGAGATTTCCACAAAAGCCCAAAACTATGCAACAAATAATAATTTGAACATAATTTTTAGCAAAGCAGGGAAACAAATATCAGATAACGATTTTTTGCAATGCTTTTTCGAGGGAAACAAACATTTAACATTTTTAATGTATCACAATACTTAATTTCATAATTATCTATCTATCTGTTATCTATTTGAAAAGTAAACATCTTTAATAACTGATATCAATGAGTGTCATGAAATACTTGATTCATTTCTTAGAATTTCAGCGTCGCTATTCAATGGTTCAAAATTACGAGGTAGGTATGTTTTAATTAACTTCGCACTGAAACAACATAACGGGCTATTAACGACGGTCTGGGATCAAACCGAGTGTTGTCCTTGATCTTTCCCTTTGGGTTTGATCCCGGACCGTCGCCAATAACCCGTTGTTTCTCCTGTGCGACGTTAATTAAAATACCTACCTACCCTCACTACTCAAGATAAAAGTAATTTTACTTTTATCTTGAGTAGTGAGGGTAGGTAGGTAGGCTACTTCGGATAGAAGTTTAAATAAATAAATTTAAAAAAGATTTTATCAGTTGTTCCTCGACCAAGTAAACGCAACAAACACAAGATATTAAAAATAGGTTAGGTTAGATAGTTATATTTACGTCACACTGGAGCAACACACGGGCTATTGGCGACGGTCCGGGACCAATCCCGAAGGGATAGATCCGAGGATAATACCTAGTAATTTTGAACCATGGTCATATGACGAGGTCATTACCGAGTCCCTATTTTAATACATCATAATACTTTATTTCATAATCATATCTTATCTATTTGGGGGGGGGGGTATTTCAATTAACGTCACACTGGAGCAACACAACGGGTTATTGGTGACGGTCCGGGATCAATCCCAAAGGGAAAGATCCGAGGACAACACCACGTAATTTTGAACCACGGTCAGATGACGACTTATCTATTTGAAAGTTAAACATCTTTAATCACTTTGATTTCACTTATGGTGTCATGTAAAATACATAATCCTTTCTGAGTTCATTTTCAAAGAATTTCTGCGTGGCAAGTGAGACAAAATTTAATTTGGAAAGAATTTTGGAAACGATTTTTCACAACGCTTCCTCAAAAGAAACAAACTTAAGGCATTTTCAATTTTTCCATGATACTGAATTTCATTATTTATATAATTATCTATTTTAAAATTAAATATCTTTAATTACACTTAGGGTGTCTGAAAACTATATCCATTCTTCGTTCATTTTCTTAGAATTTCTCCGTAACAACTGAGACAAAAGTTTTATTTTGGAGATAATTTTGAAAACGATTTTTACAACGGTTTCTCGAACGAAACTAACAAATTTTGCATAATAATTTTATTATTTTATACCAATTATCTACTTTAAAATTAAATATCTTTAATTACACTTAGGGTGTCTGAAAACTATGTCCATTCTTTGTTCATTTTCTTAGAATTTCTCCGTAACAACTGAGACAAAAGTTTTATTTTGGAGAGAATTTTGAAAACGATTTTTCACAACGGTTTCTCGAACGAAACTAACAAATTTTGCATAATAATTTCATTATTTTATACAATTATCTACTTTAAAATTAAATATCTTTAATTATACTTAGGGTGTCTGAAAACTATATCCATTCTTTGTTCATTTTCTTAGAATTTCTCCGTAACAACTGAGACAAAAGTTTTATTTTGGAGAGAATTTTGAAAACGATTTTTTACAACGGTTTCTCGAACGAAACTAACAAATTTTGCATAATAATTTCATTATTTTATACAATTATCCATTTTTAAAAAATTATACATATTTTTGAATTTTTATATAATTATCTATTTGAAGAGTAGACATCTTTAATTTCACCAATGATATCAGAAAGTGCTTGATTGCACAAACTCCCAATCCTAGATAGCCCGTAATAAAAATCAGCTGCTTTTTATTACGCATAATATGTGTTGGAACCGACGCGATTTGATTAAACGGCGACCTTCAGTGTTGCGCATCGAGTTAACCTTCCGGTCTTTAACCATCGTACTGAGAAAGGGTGTCCGTGTGTGAACCAAACCAAACCAAATCAAACCAGCTTCCAGGATCAGGGGAGAGCGCAATGCGCTTCCAACATAGCGCCCTCTGTGGTGACTTCCGAAACGAAAACATTTATATCACTCCTCGCCCATTTTTTTACCATTTTACAACAGTCATTTCAACTCCCTGTTACGAGAAGCCAACGGAGCCGAACCAACCTAAAAACAAGCGAATCCGCTACGAAACACAAAGCAAAAAACGAGTCGGAGAAAAGAGAGATCGGGATTACCTGCCGCTCCGTCCTTCGAGCGAGTTTGAAGTTCAAACCGTCTGGGGGTGTAGAGTTAGTTTCCCGGGACTCCAGGCCGGAATCGCGAAACGTGGAAACCGTTCTACCGCCGCCCCGGTCTGCACAGACCAGCGACGCCCTTGTTTGTGAATGGAGGCGAACCTAGGGCGGAAGGAGTTGGCCGGAATTCAAAACGAGTCCTCCTTCAGGCGAGACTCGCATTTGTGGACATCTCGGTGCGGGTCGGGATGCAGACGGGATCACACACTGGAGCCATGCAGCACTTAATGTCGGCCGCGATTACGATGGTGAGGATTGATATCGGGTTTAAGTTCTCGTGAAAGAATGAGTGCTCCGGAAAAGAAAATCGATATGGAGGCGAAGGGATTGTTTGAGTCCAGTTTTGGAGAAGTTGGGGGCGGGATGGGAAAAAAGGTTGTTTATCAAACACGCGGATTCGTTGGAGCGTTCCGATCGAAGGATGGTGGGCACTTAATCTTAGAGGATGGGTAGAGAGAAGGAAGTTTAAATGGATTTTTATATTAAATTTATTTATCGATCTTTTGTCTTCGGGATACGGTCTGCAATTTTCTGTTTCATCGTTTGGTTTACAACCTTTTCCAGCTAATGGAGCACAAACTAATTGCTAAAATTCTGCGGCATACCAAAAAATATATTACATTTTTCTAGTCTGGAAAAAGGTATAGTTTCGGTTACATATAATTTACAAAAATTATTACTAATAACCACTTATACCCTTTTTGCTACAAAGTATCTAAAAAATCTTTCTTTGGCGGAGGTTGATATATTTTTTGATATCGGGCGGTTGGGTTTTTATGGCACATTTTTTGCCATACTGAGCCAAACACAACGTCAAGTAATGGACATACACACACAAAGAAAGTTTTACTGATACAGAAGAGAGAAATACCCTTGAAGCAATCGAACCTGACAGGAATTGAACCTGCGCCGCCTACAACTCGCAGGTTGCTAGAGCAGTGGGCATACCCACTGCGCCACGACGGTTCCTATGTATATATTTTGATGATTTCTATTCAATAACCGGCTTCATGTTTTGTTTTTATCTCTTAGATAATAAGGAGTAAATAATAATAAATCGAGTAGATAGTTAAATAACAAATAGAGTATTTAACTGCTTGTGTATGTTTATTTCTTGCACTTTTTGCTCCTTGTAATTTTTCAGCCGAGAAGCAACAATTAAATAAATAACCTTATTTATTATACTTTAAAAGGGAAAAATAATGCACAGAATTATTTACACGGGTATTACTTGAAATTATTTGTGAACATATTTGTCAAAAGTTGAAATCAAATAAATTTTACGGAATTTAAGAAGTTTCACCCTCAGCAAGGCATACAAGTGTCATTCTTGTAGCACAACGGTTGATTATCGCTGCTCAAGTGTTTTCTTTCTTTCATTAGAGTTAAAACACTGAACCAATAAAGTAGTTTTATTTTAATAAGACAAAATTTTAAACACATAAGATAATAATTTTCAATAGTTAAATATGAATTAACAAATGAAATTTTACTAAAAAAATTAAAGCTCATCAAATATTTAAAATAGGTTTGATAATTAATATATTAAAGATTTTAATAACTAAATTAAGAATCAACTTTTGTTATAATTAAATTCACATTAAATTTTATAAACATGATGTAATATATATATATATATATATTTCAAATCGTAATATACATAACTATACTAAAATTATAAAACAATTCAACAAATAAATGTACTTTAAATTTTAATAATTACATTAAGTATATTAATGTTCAATAATTTATTGTATAAAATTTTAAATTAAAAATACAATAAAGGAAAAGATGTAACATGTAACAGTTTACGATAATCCGTGTAACAAAAATGACCGTAGACCGACAAACCAAACTAAAATAACTAGTGGTCGAAATTCGACCATAATTCATTTAATTTTTAAGTTTGAACGTTAATAAGGTTCTTTTGTCAAAGAGTATACCTCTATATTCATTGCATATAATTTTTTGAATTTTGTTCAATTACGTTAGCTGCGAGCATGTACAAATACGTCATAGGAAAAATGCGGTATAGCTTGGTTAAGCCATATCTAAAAAACCTATAACGCGTTGTTTGACATTTTCTTGGTTTTTTTTATTGCTATACTGGCCACAGGTTTCGTCAAGGCTACACAGTAAATTTACCTATCTTTTTCAAATTATATAAAATTTAAATAAAAAATAAATCCAAAAAATGAAAAATGAAATAAGGAATACGTGCTTCGTATTTTTTTATATATTTTTTATTGAAACAAAAAAACAGGGTGGTTAAAAAAATAAATGTTGCCCATTGAACTTGAAATAGTTCGACAATGAATTTAATGATTCAAAACTTCTGTGTAGACGATGTTTTTTGTAAAAACTCTCTCATCGTTTGCTAAATGCCCTTGACCGTTATATTCTGAAACATAAAATCTCAAACCATCGAATGATCGAACTCTACTTGCTGCGACGTACAATTGATCATGTGTAAAAACTAGCTGCCTCAATAAAATTCCAATTTTTTCGAATGTTTGTCCTTGAGACTTATTTATTGTCATCGCAAATGCAGGTATAATTAAAAATTGAGTTCTTTGAAAGTTAAATGGTAAAATAGTTCCGGAATATGTTAAATTTATACGTGGAATCAAAACTCTCTTATTGCGTGCGGTTCCAGTTAAAACTTCGCAATCAATAGTATTACGATGCATAAATTTGATGCGCATTCTTGTTCCATTGACTAATGCTTCCTTTGTATTTAAGTCTCTGATCAGCTAAACGATGCAATTAACTTTCAATACTAACTTATGTGGTGGCAAATTATGCCAAATCTCATTCTCCTCCGTGCGCGCAATGTGCTTAAAAAGGGGTACAAAGTTTTTCTTCACGTATTAATATATAGATTAGAGTATATGAACGTAAACAATGAATGTTTTATTTTGTTTCATTTAATATATTTGTAACGCATATTATACATTAATTTTATTTTTCTGCATTCCTTCTCCATATGAACTTTAATTATGCCAAATCTCATACTCCTCCGTGCGCGCAATGTGCTTAAAAAGGGGTACAAAGTTTTTTCTTCATGTATTAATATATAGATTCCAAAACTTCAGTTTGATATCTGTATCCATACAGTTAACATCTTTAACCACTTCGATTTCACTTATTGTAATGCAAAATATATGATCCATCACTTGTTAATTTCTCCATCGCCATTCATCTAAAGTAAGTTTTATTTTGGAGAGAATTTAACCCTCCGAGTGGTTTCGACGAGATATCTCGTCCATCAAGATCTGACCAATTTTTCCAAGAGATATCTCGTCATCAAAATATTGCTGATTTCTTGATGACGAGGTCAAGATCTGGTCAGCTTTGTTTCTGACGAGACAACCACTAGGAGGGTTAAGAAACGATTTTTCACAATGGTTCCTCAAGAGAAACAATCTTATGGATGGCAAAAGCAAATTCCAACCTAGTTGATTCCAAGAAATTTCAATATATTTAGTTAGTAATTAGTTAAAAAAATAATTGACATTAAGTTTGCAAAAGTTAAACTGGGAGGTTAAGTTTTTCACTCTATGGTCATCGTTTCCTACACGAGGGCTAATTAGACCAGAAGGAAAATAAATACTTTTAAATTTCCGCAATAAATTTAAATTATGACTGTTTAACTTTTTCCTCCTTTGGGACTACAACACGTGTCAGGAATTTAAAATGGTTGAAATAAGGTAGCAGAAATGTAAAGTTGAAAACTTACAGTTGAACTAAATGTTCATGGTTCAGTAAACAGTTTAGCTCGACTTCCCGTACGAGTTTTCGAATATGCGTTTACAAAAACCTAATTGCAGCATTTCTTTTGAGACTATTCGAGGAAAAGTGAAACCAGAATTACAACAAAATTCATAAATTAAAATGACAATAAAAATGCACAGAGCATAAAATAGCCAAAATTTAAATTTTTTAATCCAAAGAACCCCCCCCCCCAAAAAAAAAAAGTTAAGAGAAAAAGTAAACATGGTATTAATCATGAATGTTATTAGAGTTAGACTGATGAGTTATTTATTCATGAATTTTATTTAAGATAGACTAATGAGTTACTTATTCCTGAATGTTATTCAAGATAGACTAATGAGTTATTCATGAATTTTATTCATGATACACTTATGAGTTACTTATTCATGAATGTTATTAGAGTAGACTGATGAGTTATTTATTCATGACTAACATTTAATAAGACACAGCGTGAACATTTTAGATGCTTTTTAATCCACCATAAGACAATTTCCAAGAGCACTTTGGTTCGGAAGGTAGTCTTCAACAAGGTTCGTTATTTAGACGAGCGTTGAAAAACTTAACTGAACTAAGGATGAGTGTTGTTTTTTTATGGCGCAAGGCCAAATCTGGCCAAGCACTGTTTTTTTCCGAGCGTAAAAACGGAAGAACAGATCACTAAGGTACCTCCTTGTTTTAATGCCAGTTTTTACTTGAAGAAAGTAAATCCCCTGAAGTGGAAAGAAAAGTCTGACAAGGAAAAAGGACGAGCATTGTATCGTCAGAGCACAACCTGAAAACAAATGAAGGGTTTCTTGGGTTTTATGGCACAAGGGCCATATTTGGCCAATTTGTGGCAAACAAGACAAACATAAATCAATGGAGGGCGGAGAAGCCTTACAATCACAAATAGATCTATACCATTTCAGTACTACAATTGACTACGATCAAGACGACGTTATTGAACGTCTACCACACCAGGGTACGCTTCTGTGTCTAGATTTCTTCAGCAGTTTGGCTGAACAAAGATATTGTTTTTCTTTTGACCTGGATAAAATGACCAACTGGCTGACTGACAACCCTATCTACAACCAAGAAATGTCTGACAGGTCTGTAAACGGAATATTGGATCCGTGTTTGCGTCCAAGTCACATGTTCACGGTATTAATGTAAAAGTGCTGTTAGGATTGGGCGAAAACTATAACTCATGCACTGACCTCTCTATGCAAGTCTTCGCCACAGGTTGTTATCAACCTTCCTTAACCCTTCAAATGGTTTCGATGAGATATCTCGACCATCAAAATCTGACAAATTTCGCTAATGACGAGATATCTCATCATCAAGATATTGTCAAGTTTTCTTATGATGGCGAGATCAAAATCTGGTCATTTTTTTTCTAATGACGAGATATCTCGTCCATCCAGATCGTCGAGTTAACCAGCAATAAGATTAAGTAGCAATAACAAATACTGTAATAGTTGTTGTTGGCAGATCCATTATACAACTGGTGAGTGAGCTGTCTGGTCACGAATCAATCCCCTATCGCTATAACTTTGATGCCCATTTCAATGGTTTGGATTTGTATCGATAAATGGGAAATGAATAAAAGGTGAAATCAGTATAAATTTGCTGGATTCTCCAGCTTTCTTATTTAATTATTAATTTATTGTTTGTGTCGCTCTGGAGGTTTCCGTGAAATAGCCTTGCAGAGAATCCCAAAACTGTTAACGTTAATTTGTCGTTAACTATATTACTCTCTTTTTTGTTGTTAAAAATGTTGATTTGTTTATGTTTTTATTTGTATTTGGGAGATATTAAAACTTAACCGTTTTTAGATTGTTAAAGTTCTTGTTCTTTTGAGTACTAATTTCAGTCGATTGTAATGCCTAAGACGCAATTCACAAATTAACACTGAGCTACTTCTAACAAACTTCCATGCATTCTCCGGGACGTTCTTAGCCAAAGACCATCGTGTGGTTGGTGCACTTTAAATCTGTCGTGGTCTCAAATGTCCTCACGTTAGCGTGGTGTGAAAGTTTGGAAAGAGGGGTGCCAGTTCAGGTGTTGTTCCCGTCATCTGACCGAGGTGTTGTCCTCGGATTTTTCCTTTCGGGATTCGTCCTGGAGCGTCGACAATAGCCCGTTGTGTTGCACCAGTGCGACGTTAATTCAAGTACCCAACCTCCCTGGCCATTCTAGTACAAATAGCTATTCCAAATTTCTGAAAATAAAGATTTTCTTGCAAAGAAAGAGCCCTGAATTGCAAACGTTTGTATTTACCGAACGCCTATTACATATGTGGGGCGAAGCCAATAGACATTCAGCACGTGTTTCGGATAGTTGCTTTTTATTCTACCTTGAACCACGAGTTCCACGCAATAAAACCCACACATGTGCTCTGTTTGAGCGTATTTTTTTATTTCGAGCTTCATTTTTTTAAGAAATGTGTATTTCATCAGTGATATATTTTCTAATAAAAATCTTTATTCAAAATAAAACCATGAACGTCACGCTGAAAATTCGAGAACAATGGACACATTTTGGAAGAGCAAAATAAAATTTCATCGAGAAAAAAAAATGTTGTCAAAAGCCTCCTTCCCTGAACAGTTCGAAAAATAAACGTCTTGCTACATGATCAGCGAGAAATTAATTCCAGAAGGAACAAGTGTACTCAACGTTTCTTGGAGGTGTGTAGAAAAACAAACTTGTCAATGTGAGTGTTGCAAAAGGGATTAAAATTTTAGTTTTTCATTCCTTTAAGCTGATGCCCCGTGAAAAGAGATCAATGGGATTTAGCAACAAATTAAGAATACAGAGGCTGGTTGAATTAACGTCGGCAGCACAACGGGTTTGGAGACGGTTCAGGAGCAAACCCGAAGGGAACGATCGAGGACAGCACCTTGTAATTTTGAATCACAGTCAGATGATGAGGTCAGCACCTGAGCTGGAATCCCACTCACCAAACTTCTACACCACGCCAACGTGAGGACATTTGAGACCCGACAGATTTAACGTGAAACAGCCTCCTTTACACACAACCGTCTTTGGTTGGATTCGAACTCGCAACGCTCCGGTTGCTAATCCGTTACTCTTCCAAACGGGCTACCGGGACCTCGAAAGACATTGATAATTTATTAACAACTCTTTTTATTACAATTTAGTTTTATTTCAGTATTAAACTATCCATTCTATAATGTAACATTTTGATCCCCTGAGTGGTTCACAAGCATAATTCTACTTTGCAACCTGCAAGAATAGATCAATATAATCTTTCCAGGAGATTCTATTTTTCGGAAAAGGCTAATAGAATCTTTCTAAGGGTTGAAAGAAACCATGGATCACTACACTAAGTAGACGTGAGCATTAAATATGTTGTGGGGGTAAAAGAAATACACTAAGAAATCTCGTAATTTACTCAGAGGATTAATATATACACTGCTGGCCACCCAAATTGCAACACCAAGAAAGACAAGAGGTATCACAACAAAATTTATTTTGTAGATAACATGTTGACCAAGTATCAAATGATTAAATTTATAGACTTCTGTGAAGTGTGGTTCCTGCCAAAATCAGTAGCCAGAGTAGCCGCCATTGTTGGAGATCACCGCTGCCACACGCCTCGGCATTGATTCAAAGAGACTTTGGATGTGTTCTTGGGGTACAGCAGACCAAGCAGCTTCCACACGTTGCCAAAGTTGTTCTGGTGTGGCAGCTGGGGATGTATTCTGGGTCAATCGTTGAGCAACCATGGACCACATGTTTTCTATCGGCGAAAGATCCGGAGAGCGAGCTGGCCAGGGAAGCAATTCAATCTGGCGATTGACGAAGAAGCCTTGGACAATGCGTGCCACGTGTGGTCGCGCATTATCCTGTTGAAATATGGCTGTGGGCAAGCCCTGAAGGTAAGGAAGGACAACTGGCTCCAACACCTCGGAGATGTAGCGCTGGCTGTTTAAAGTACCGGCAATGCGTACTAGAGGAGTGCGAGAGTGATATCCAATACCGCCCCATACCATAATACCCGGTGCAGGACCAGTGTGGCGGTGCATAACGCAGCTGTTCAGCATCCTCTCTCCACGGTGTCTCCAGACTCGAATCCGACCATCGTGGTGTTGCAGACAGAAACGTGACTCGTCAGTAGAGACAATTTCATTCCATTCTGCCGTCCACATCCTTCTTTCATCACACCATTGGCGGCGGAAACGTCTGTGGTTCTGCATCAAGGGTAGACAAAGCAATGGACGTCTTGCGGACAGACCACTCTGCTGTAAACGGCGTCGAATGGTACGCGCAGATACTGGATGATGCGGTACAGACTGAATGTGCTGTGCTATGGTTCGCGATGTGGATGAGCGATCCGTCACTGCCATACGCACAATATGCCTGTCATCACGTGAAGTAGTGCACTGAGGTCGATGCGATCGAACACGTCGGTCCGTCGTACCCTCCTGCATCCAACGATCACATATCCGCATTACAGTTGTTTGGTTTCGTCCAACACGACTACCGATTTCCCTGAAAGATAATCCGCAATCTCGGTAGGCCACTATCCTTCCTCTGTCGAACTCGGATACTTGATCAAAAGATGATCGCTGTTTTCTACGAGGCATAATTGATCGTTTTTTTGAAAAAACCACAAGAAAAACACAATTGCCGTACTTGAAATCGTCGAAATCTCCAAGCCTTAAATAGCGCTTTGAAGTGGCGCCACAGGCGCGCGTGATGTGCGTCTGCGCTGAAATTCTAATCATTTGCATATCTCACCTCCGCTAATGCATGTTGTAAATTTCATATTATTTGCATGCTTCCTTCAGGGTGTTGCATTTACGGTGGCCAGCAGTGTATTTTATTTATTGTGATTCTATGAAAAAAAATTGATACTATTCTCGACTGTCTTCTTTTCTCTATGAAAAGTTTTTATTTATTCAATTCCCAGAAAGCGGGGACAGGAAGCGTAAACATATAACGATGCGGGTAACTTTACGAAATATGCAAACGGTAGTATTGCAATTTTATTTGCATTTAATTACATGTGAAAGTCAACAGAACTGAAAAAATGCTAGGTTGTGTAGAGGACACAAACCGTAGTTTTTTTATGTGAATACTCGGGCCTGTTGGATTGTGGAATGAATGAAGACACAGGAAATTTGAACGATTGTTTATTGTGAATATTCAACAATTAATTTACAGTTTGAATGACTAAAGTGCAGTCTGATATTAATATTGAAAGATAATTTTATTGAGTTGAGGCCTGTGTTTGTGTGTGTACCGTAGTTTGGTTGCTTTCGAATGACACCATTTACGCAGTCCTTACTCCACGCAATATAAAGTGACACTGGCCCAAAGTTCGCCCAGCACTGTGGAATTTTGACATACTTCGGATCCCCTCCTCACACAGTCCGAAAGTAATATTTCTTCATCTGCCCTTGGTTCAAAATTACGTGGTGTTGTCCTAGGATCTTTCGGATTTGATCCCGGACCGTCGCCAATAGCCCGTTGTGTTTCTCCAGTGTGACGTTAATTAAAATACTTACCTACCTACCGAAAGTAATACTAGGTACGGATATCCTTTGTCTAACTGACGTTATATTTATCTTCTGGATGTTTCTTCCGATTCTGAAATCACACGACAAAACAGTTCTAACGCTTTTTGTAACGCTCAACCTTTTATGCATGCCTCCTACAATTTAAAGACGTTATTTATAAAGACGATTATTATTATATATAAAGACGATTTTTTAAGACATCCTCCTCGATTTTAAAGAAGTATTCACGTCAAAAGGAATTTCATCATACAATCCTTTCATTTGAATTTCAAAAGGAACAGTGCAAAAAGTGCCAACGTTTCACTTATTCAATGGATATTTTATATTCGTTTATTTATTTACGAGGGGAAAGCTAAGTGCATTTCAAAAATATTGCATGAGTAAATAAAGTTTCCTCCAACAATTACAATGGCCGTAAGAAAAGCTAAAATTGAATTATTTAGAAGTAAACATGCAATATACGAATAAGCCAAGTATTGATAAATCAGGTTGCATATTTTAGGGGACAGTTAGTTGATTGATATGGTCCGCACCAAAACAGTTTCACAAATAGAAGACTACGACGTCACCTGTGAGTGGTTTCGACGTTGTCCGAGCTTCGATGCAGAACTTTTGTCTAGGATTTTAAACGGCAAGTTTTATTTCTTTGTCATTCATACAAATGCCATGTATTGTCGGCCATTTGTATTCAATATCCATTTATTAAAGCAAGAAGAATCTATAGAAACGCCTGTATTCCAGGTATGTCCGGCAGCTACAGTAACGGTCCCCTGACATGGAAGGGTAGAAGTACCCGGTTTTATTGGTCCATATTTTCACAATTCTTTAAAATCACACCTTCTATGAGTGAAGTGCTACGCCAACAGCCCGTTGTTGTACCGTGCTGTGTTAGTTCAATTTCGCTAGTTTCTGTGCGGTCTCATACATGTAATCAAAAGTTAATGTTATATGAACAATAACAGATTTACAAAGTTAATACACAATTAGTGTATTTTATCCTTCCATTCACACTTTAAGTACATAAACTTTGTTAGAAACACGGGGCAGAATCAGCCCTAGGTTCCAAAAAGTCTTGTTTCAATTCAGGCGACGCCCTATTCTATGAACGGCTCTGTTTTATAACGGGAGAAAACACTTAGCCGTTGTAAGATGATCTATTGTTGATCTGATACCAAGA
Organism: Meta bourneti; assembly: GCA_933210815.1. Taxonomy (NCBI): domain Eukaryota; kingdom Metazoa; phylum Arthropoda; class Arachnida; order Araneae; family Tetragnathidae; genus Meta; species Meta bourneti. Next base: position 17,649,823 of record OW119928.1, on the reverse strand, counting down.
TTTGGCAGAGATGCATGCTTGGATTTTTGTTTTTATCGAGATGGGTGTGGGCTTTGAGGATCTTCAACGGCACCAAACAATCCTGAACGTATTTATTCAGAGGTCTACTAAATGTGTTTGCAGAGTTTTCAGACAAAAGTGTTAATCTAATGCGTGGGATATTATATTCTGGGGCAGCTGCGTTCTCTCGAAATCCAGACTGGTTAAGAGAGTGAGATCTTAACGAAGATATGTGAATTATGTATGTTTATATATATTATTTTTAACTTCCAAAATAGTATCCATTTTCGTTTGGTATACGTGTTGTTTTGTGTAAACTCTTGAGATTGATGCGCAGGGGAAACGGCTTGGCGCCAGTGGTTATTTTTCCAGACTGCGTTAGATCACTTTGGCATTGAGAAGGGAAAGAAAGGTGTATTTTTTCTCGGTTAGAACGGTACTGTTCCCTTGATACCAACAGCGGAATGGATGGTACGATATTTGTAAATAGTGTCCTGTACCATATGTATATATACAAATAAATGGTACCGCTTTGATACGCATACTTTTGTGGTAACCCATCTTTTTTGGATTATTCCCTCTTTTATGGCAACCTCGGGCAAGGGGAAATTTAAATTTTCATTTCGAATATTCTAGAACGTTCTTTTCATTTTCGATAAATTGTCCCTTGATTTCATTGGTTCTGTCAAAAAAAATTCCAATTCTTTCCGTTTCATGTAAATTGGAAGTATTAAAATGTTTAGTTTGATTTTAGTCGCGGCCCAGTGTAGCCGTATCACTTTCTGTTTCTGCTAATTATTTACGATAAGAAATAAGATGTTCTAAGTTTCTGTTTCCGTTAATTAGTCTCCGCTGAAGTTTATTATTTTCCGTTAAGAAAAACCATTTTTCCTTAGAATTTCATCCTTGGCGACATAAAAAGTTCTTCCGTTTCATGTAAATTGGAAGGAAGGAAATTGTCGCTTTTGGCGACATAAAAAGTGCGCCAAAAGCGTTGTCACAAAAGTATGCGTACATCTAAGGTGTACCAAATAAATAATTAGTAAATGGCAAGATTGCGTAACTCTATGTGCACCAAGTAAACATAGGATACCACTAGATCAAATCCTTTACAGAGAGTTTCCATGTTCTCTTCGAAAGCCAGGTATTCGCGTATTTCTTAACGGCGAATTTTTTTGTGCCCGTAAACTGACCTCTTCGGCCTTTGCACAACAAGGGGCGAACTGGTGGTTATTTGTGAGGGAGCACCCAGGGGGTAGCCGCCGTTAATCCCTCAAATGGCACCCTACTCTCCTAACTTCCACACCACGCCAACGTGAAGACATTTGAGGCCACGACAGATTTAACATGCATCAGCCCTCAAGTACATCTCGGTCTTAGATTGTTCGAGTTTCGAACCCGTAACTCTCCGGTTACTAATCCGCGACTCGAGAAAATATCTTTAATAGGTTTTAAAATGAAATACTTTCGTAGAATTAGATAAGGATCGAAGTGGTGAAATCGCATTCGCGGAAAACAAGCCCAGTGACGACACTTTAATAAACTTACAGGAAACATGTTCCTTTACAGAAATACTACCGCCACCTATCGGCTGGACAGAAAATGAATTTTATAGGTTTTAAAACTAATTAGGAAATAAAAATGAAATATTTTCGTAAATAAAAATTAAATATTTTCGTAAATAAAAATGAAATATTTTCGTAAATAAAAATGAAATATTTTCGTAAATAAAAATGAAATATTTTCGTAAATAAAAATCGAAGTAATGAATTACTTAAGTTTCCCGAAAGGTCTAAGAAAAACAGGACCGCGGTAACCCAGTTGGGAGAGTAACGGAATAGCAACCGGAAGGTTGAGAGTTTGAAACGCAGTCCAACCAAACATCATCGTGTACACAGGGACTGGTGCACGTTAAATCTGTCGTGGCCTCAAATGTCCTCACGTCGGCGCGGTGTGGAAGTTTGGAGAGTGGGGTGCCAGCTCAGGTGCTGACCTCGTCCTTTGACAGTAGTTCAAAATGAATCGGCGTTGTCCTTGATCTTTCCCTTCGGGATTGATGCCGGACCATCGCCAATATCCAGCTCGTTGCTCCAGCACGACGTTAATTACCTACCTACCCAAAAGTCCTAAGAAAAACTTAATCGTGGTTCACAATAACGTGGTGTTGTCTTTGGATATTTCCCTTCGGTCCTACCTAAGAAAAACTAAACTTTCGATAACCCTATCCAAATTCAAAAATATCCAAATTCAAGAGTTGTTAGATGTAGGTAAGTATTTTAATTAACATCACACTGGAGCAACACAACGGGCTATTGGTCCGCGATCCATCCGAAAGGGAACGATCCAAAAACACCACCACGTTTGAACCACGGTCAGATGACGAGACAACACCTGAGCTGGCACCCCACTCTTCAAACTTCCTCAAGAGTTGTTAGAGAAATGCTGGGTACGAATATTTTATTTCAATTGTATTTCTGACGATAGCCCGAATTACCGACGAATACGATCCGACTATTAAGATACATTAATGTAACGCTGACAGTTGCGAAGAGCTAAAGCCGAAAAGAAAACGTTTGTGTCACATTTTTAAAAGAAACGATTATTCCTTAGTTCTCATTTTGAACGGAGCTTAAGGGAAAGTTTTAATTTGTAATTATCGTAATATAAACTTGTCACTATCAACCACGAAATGACACCCGCAAACTTCCATCAACAATGCTGGTATTTTTAGCCACGAGGAAATTGGTTCAGTGTAATTAGATGAAAATGAATTACACTGCTCAAAATAACTTTGGCTAAAGGTCGCGTACTAGGATTTATTAAAATGTAACATTACTTTAAAAGTGTTCAAAATAATACGAGCTAGAGTGTTTAGCTTTAAATTACCAAAACATGTGTGTTACATATTTATATCCCGATTTATGTTCATATATAACGGTAGGTATGTAATTAATGTCACACTGTAGCAACGCAATGGGCTATTGGCGACAGCTTGGGAACAATCCCTAGGACAATGCATCGACATTTTGGAATTTCGCCATGTTTAAGAGAAGGGTGACAAATTAATTTGATAAGATATTCATGGACCATTTGTTTAAAGCGAATAGATTTTCTTGAAAATTCCATTCCAGACACAAAAACAGACAGAACGGGAAGACAGGGCGGAATGATGTTCAATCACTAAATAAGTGCGAGTATTCACAGTATACAAAGTTTCATGAAAATATACAATGCATCGACATTTTGGAATTTCGCCATATTTAAGAGAAGGGTGACAAAGTAATTTGATAAGATATTCATGACCATTTGTTTAAAGCGAATAGCTTTTCTTTAAAATTCCATTCCAGACACAAAAACAGACAGAACGGGAAGACAGGGCGCAATGATGTTCAATCACTAAATAAGTGCGAGTATTCACAGTATACAAAGTTTCATGAAAATATACAATGCATCGACATTTTGGAATTTCGCCATATTTAAGAGAAGGGTGACAAATTAATTTGATTCATGGACCATTTGTTTAAAGCGAATAGGTTTTCTAGAAAATTCCATTCCAGACACAAAAACAGACAGAACGGGAAGACAGGGCGGAATGATGTTCAATCACTAAATAAGTGCGAGTATTCACAGTATACAAAGTTTCATGAAAATATACAATGCATCGACATTTTGGAATTTCGCCATATTTAAGAGAAGGGTGACAAAGTAATTTGATAAGATATTCATGACCATTTGTTTAAAGCGAATAGCTTTTCTTTAAAATTCCATTCCAGACACAAAAACAGACAGAACGGGAAGACAGGGCGCAATGATGTTCAATCACTAAATAAGTGCGAGTATTCACAGTATACAAAGTTTCATGAAAATATACAATGCATCGACATTTTGGAATTTCGCCATATTTAAGAGAAGGGTGACAAATTAATTTGATAAGATATTCATGGACCATTTGTTTAAAGCGAATAGGTTTTCTAGAAAATTCCATTCCAGATACAAAAACAGACAGAACGGGAAGACAGGGCGGAATGATGTTCAATCACTAAATAAGTGCGAGTATTCACAGTATACAAAGTTTCATGAAAATATACAATGCATCGACATTTTGGAATTTCGCCATATTTAAGAGAAGGGTGACAAAGTAATTTGATAAGATATTCATGACCATTTGTTTAAAGCGAATAGCTTTTCTTTAAAATTCCATTCCAGACACAAAAACAGACAGAACGGGAAGACAGGGCGCAATGATGTTCAATCACTAAATAAGTGCGAGTATTCACAGTATACAAAGTTTCATGAAAATATACAATGCATCGACATTTTGGAATTTCGCCATATTTAAGAGAAGGGTGACAAATTAATTTGATAAGATATTCATGGACCATTTGTTTAAAGCGAATAGGTTTTCTAGAAAATTCCATTCCAGACACAAAAACAGACAGAACGGGAAGACAGGGCGGAATGATGTTCAATCACTAAATAAGTGCGAGTATTCACAGTATACAAAGTTTCATGAAAATATACAATGCATCGACATTTTGGAATTTCGCCATATTTAAGAGAAGGGTGACAAAGTAATTTGATAAGATATTCATGACCATTTGTTTAAAGCGAATAGCTTTTCTTTAAAATTCCATTCCAGACACAAAAACAGACAGAACGGGAAGACAGGGCGCAATGATGTTCAATCACTAAATAAGTGCGAGTATTCACAGTATACAAAGTTTCATGAAAATATACAATGCATCGACATTTTGGAATTTCGCCATATTTAAGAGAAGGGTGACAAATTAATTTGATAAGATATTCATGGACCATTTGTTTAAAGCGAATAGGTTTTCTAGAAAATTCCATTCCAGATACAAAAACAGACAGAACGGGAAGACAGGGCGGAATGATGTTCAATCACTAAATAAGTGCGAGTATTCACAGTATACAAAGTTTCATGAAAATATACAATGCATCGACATTTTGGAATTTCGCCATATTTAAGAGAAGGGTGACAAATTAATTTGATAAGATATTCATGGACCATTTGTTTAAAGCGAATAGGTTTTCTTGAAAATTCCATTCCAGACACAAAAACAGACAGAACGGTAAGACAGAAGACGCAATGATGTTCAATCACTAAATAAGTGATTACTCACAGTATACAAAGTTTCATGAAAATATACCCAGCTGTTTGGACGTAGTGTGGGCACACGCATACAGATACCAAATGCAGAAACCACTAATTTTGCATTAATGACCCAAAACGGATAAATAACTTGAAAGAGGCCGAAAATCTTCAGTGTACGAACACTAAATTTTTATTTATATACAGGGTGGCCATAAAATAACTTCCACTCTTTGGAGACATCTGTAGCTAAGACGAATAAACGAAACCCAAAACTTTTTTGGGGTTCTGTTTATTCGGTAAGTAGGTACTGAGACCTTTGAAAACATGGAAAGATGTTTTCAGAGAAAATTTTAGCTCCAAGATTTACCGAGAAGGGAAAAGTTGGCGCTGGTGGAGTCGAAAATAGTCGAACATTTGCATTAAACGTAGATAAAATGAATTATGCAAAGTTTCGAGTGCGTACATGACAGCAGTGCCCCTTAATTCCAACTGAAAAGGGAATGGGAAAGTTCAGGCAGTTATTTTAATGCACTACTTTGCCGGAACGTTAAATTGTTTACCTAAACTTGTTAAATTGTTTGCCTAAAACAGTGAAATGGCCGAGCGGCTATACGGAAATGTAGGCTTCATAACCTGTGTATAGGTAAGGCCGCGGTAGCCCGGATGGAAGAGTAACGGATTAGCAACCGGAAGGTTGCGAGTTCGAATTCAACCAAAGACCGTCGTGTTCATGGGGGCTGGTGCATATTCAATCTATCGTGGCCTCAAATGTTCTCACGTTGGCGTGGTGTGGAAAATTGGAGAGTGGGGTGCTAGCTCAAGTGTGACCTCGTGGTTCAAAATTACGTGATGTTGTCCTTCGGGATTGATTCCGGACGGTCGCCAAAACCTTGCTATGTTGCTGCAGTCCACAGGTAGAGAACAGCAAAAAAAAGGTAACGTGTCACATCCGTTTCTCGTAGGTTTCGGGGCCGTCGTGTGTCAGTGGTTGTGCAAACTGCTCTAGCAACCTTCGAGTTATAGGCTGCGCAGGTTCGATTCCTGTCAGGTGCATTCCTCCCTGGGTGTATCTCATTTCTGTGTCAGTAAAGCTTGCATTGTGTGTCTGTCTATTACTTGATATTCTATCCAACTCAGTTAAGAGTCTCCGGCTGAAGGAGTTCATGCCGGAGATTAATACTGCAACTTTCGTCGAGGACAGATACCTCGTCTGGTACCTGATAGGTCATGGTCCTTTCCCAGTTTACTTACATAGATTCAAAATTAAAACTTCTGACATTCGTGAATGTGGAAGGGTGGGAGATGCTGACCACTATCTCTTTGAATGTCAACACACAAAACTAAACCAAAATCAAGTAATAAACCTATCTGGCTAAACGCTATCATTAAAAATTATTTATCTAGATATAAAATTAAGGCTTGTGTGTTGGCTGCAAAGGAGATAGTTGGAAGGCTTCCTCCACCTTGAATTCATATGTAAATAATTGAACTCTTTCTATCTCACTTTAACTTTTTAATATAGTTAAAATATTTAACATTGTACACTTCAACATACTTTGAATGTTTCAATTATATTTCATCTATATTGTTACATTTATTAATAAATAGTTCTATATAAACTAATTTATTATACAATTACTCTCAGGCATGTTTGCATGATTTATTCACCAACATTAGTTGGATTTTTTGTATTAAAAAATGTATCATTTTATGTAAATATGCAAAATTTAAAGATAATAAATGGTTCCCCCTCTTACCATTAAATGTTCTAAACCTCACGGTGAGTAGGTAGGAGGTGGGTAGGAGGTGGGTCTACTACTACTACTTGATATTGTAGGTCGTGTCTGGCGCAGCATGGTCAAATATGGCACTTGCGCCATAAAACCCCAAAACCAACCAACCAATTCTCATAGCTTTCAATTTCTACCAGACTACTGCTATTTGATGGAAGAGTACAAAATAAAGTTCAGTCTGAATGACCGATATTCCAAACTGGCAGACAGTAAATTACTGGTAGGACAACACAGGATGATAAGGAAAGGTACAAAAGGAAAAACAGCTTAGTAACACACGCAAATTTGCAATTTATCAATAATTTTTGGGTATTTTTTGGACGTAGCAATTCCATTGAAGAGTGGTTGTTGAATAATGAATACGCGAGATTCAGAACAGTATATATACACCTGCACTTTATACACGCAACGGAAACTTATCTAGTTTACGCCCAATCGATTTATTTGTGATAAAACATGGGATCTTTCCCTTCGAGTTTGATCCCGGACCGTCGCCTATAGCCCGTTGTGTTGCTCCGAGTGCGAAGTTAATTAAATACCTAACTTCCAACCGGGCTACGGCTGCCCCATCTTAAATTTGGAAAAAAAGAGATTGCACATTATAGTACACTCAAACCTGTTTTTGTGCGGTGTGTGTGGATAGGGACCGCATAAAAGAAAACGTATAAAAAAAAAATCGCACAAAACTTCACGAGTAGCTATAAAAAATATTTTTCGCAACACATTTAAAAAGTATTTTTTTTTTATGCGGTGAATAGGGACCGCATAAAAAAAGTCTCACGTGAAATAACTAGGAATAACTAGGAATTGCTAGTTACGAAATAACTAGGAATTGCTTTTTAAACGAAATCAAGACACGAGGCTTGGCATCTACTTGGAATCTCGCCAAACCTGAACTTTGTTTTAATGTTTTTTATTAATGTTTAATTACTGTTTTAAGTACAAAACAAACTTTGAAGGACGTCAATTAAATAATGCGATTATATTATTTAAATATATATGTGTAATGTAATTGGCTGACGCAATACTTATGTAATGTGATGAAATATCAAAAATCGAAAAAACTAAATGGCCGATCAAACCTGCTAATTTTTTTTATTGATAACTTCGTCAATTATGTTCTAATTTGATTGAAATTTCCATATACCGCACAAAAAAAGACCGCACAAAAACAGATTTGAGTGTATAAAAAACGCTTAACTGGGCCCCCATACACTTCTGGCCTAGGTACTGACGATCCAGCATGTAGGGGCCCTGTATCTGTTCAGTAATAAGTAAAAGTTCAAAAAGATTTACGTTAGGCAGAGCAAAATCAATCGCCCCCATGACATTATACTAGGAATTCTATTATTTCCCTCCAGTTTCTCTGGCGCCGTCGTTTGCTTCGGAAATATTTGTGCAATGCATTACTTTGTATCTGGGTCGCTTTGCTTAAATGGTGGTTTCTCTCGATTTTCATGAGCCTCGGTAGCCCAATTGGAAGAGCAACGGATTACTAAGGGGAGCCAATAGCCCGTTGCGTTGCTGCAGTGTGACGTTAATTAAAAATACTTATACCTTGAATCTTTCTATTCAGGGTGGATCCCATACCGTCGCTAATAGCCCTTTGTGTAGATCTCGTGCGATGTTAATTAACTACTTACCTATTTTAACCTCTGATATTATGTTCTAATACCCTGTGCCGTTTATTTGATTATCGGGCGGCGGTAGCACGGTTGGAAGAGTAGCGGATTAGCAACCGGGGGGTTACGAGTTCGAAACTCGGCCCAGCCAAAGGCCGTCGTGTACACGTTGAATTTGTCGTGGCCTCAAAAGTCCTCGCGTTGGCGCGGTGCTGCAGTTTGGAGTGTGGGATGCCAGTTAGATGTTGACTTTGTGATTGTGATTCAAAATTACGAAGCGTTGGTTTTGAATCTTTCCCTTCACTATGATTCCCAGACCGTTGTCAATAGCTAGTTGTGTAGGTTCAGAGAGACGTTAATTAACTACCCTCCAACTTCAAGGTATATAGTACTTGAATCTACTATTAACTACCTACCTCAGGGTAGGTAGTTAATGGTTACTCTTAACTACCTCGCAACCCTTCGGTTGGTAATCCGCTGCTCTTCCAACCGGGCTACTGCACCTCGAAAGTACGCTAGGAAATTGTCCTATGGTGGATTAAAAAGCCATCACATTTCGCCTGTTAAACGTAACCATCAATAAGTAACACATCAGTCTATCTCTGATAACATTCATGAATAAATACCTCATTAAGCTATCTCTTACATTCATGAATAAATACCTCATTAAGCTATCTCTTACATTCATGAATAAACTACTCATCAGTCTATCTCTAATAACATGGGGTCTGGTAACGCTAAATCTATCGTAGCCTCAAATGGTTTCACGTTGGCGTGATGTGGAAGTTTGGATAATGAGATGCCAGCTGTGGTGTTGACCTAGTCATCTGAATCGTGGTTCAAAATGACGAGGTGTCGTCCTCGAATCTTTCCCTTTGGGACGGATCCCGGAGCGTCGTCAAAAGCCCATTGCATTGCTCCAATGCACAGGTAGAGAGTATTAGGGTGTATTTCTCTCTTCTGTGTAACAAAGCTTTCATTGCGTGTATGTCCATAACTTGAAGTTGCATATCTTGTGTTTGGAGAAGCATGGCCAAATATGACCTTGGCGTGGTCTATCTGTCGTGGTCTAATGTCTTCACGTTAGCGTGATGTGGAAGTTTGAAAAGTGGGGTGACAGCTCAGGCGTTGACCTCGTCACCTGACCGTGGTTCAAGCTAACGAGGTGTTGTCCTTGAATTTTTTCCCTCGGGATGGATCCCGGAGTGCCGTCAAAAGCTCATTGCATTGCTCCAATGCACAGGTAGAGAACACCAACAAAAACGGTAACGAGTCAACTGTCGTAGCTTTCAAGTTCTATCAGACGTTACAAACTGCTATTTGATGGAAGAGGACAAAATATATTTCAGTCTAAATGACCGATATCCGAAACTGGTAGACACAGGTAATGACAACACCGGATGAGAGGAAAGAAACAAAACAGCTTTAAGGACACTCACGCAAATTCGCAATTTATCAATAATTTTGTTCGGGCGTTTTTTCGAGGTAGTAATTTTAACCATTGAAAAGTGTCTCAGTTGAATATTGAATCAGACATTCAAAACAATCGCCATACACTTGCACTATATACACGGAACGGAAACTTATCTAGTTTACGCCCAATCCCTTTATAGAAGACAGAATAAGTAGATAGGTGAGCAGCGGTATCCCGGTTCGAAGAGCAGCGGATTAGAAATCAGAAGGTTGTGAGTTCAAAACTCGGCCGAACTTAAGTCCGTTGTAGGTTATAAAATTGTATTTAGGTTATAAAATGAAGGACATAAAATTGCAAATGAAGGGTTTCGGGTAACAAGTAATAAGTCACAGAAATATATTTTTCGTAATGAAAAAAAATTACGTAGTGACTGGTGCATGTTAAATCTGAGAATGAATCATGAAATGTCCTCATGTTGGCGTGGTGTGGAAGTTTGGAGAGTGGAATGCCAGCTCACAGGTGTTGACATCGTAATCTGACCGCTTTTCGAAATTGCGTGATTCATCCAGGATCGTCGCCAATAGAACCTTGTGTTGCTCCAATGAATTAACTACCAGTACCAGGTAGATAGTTGAATGAACGTCGCACTGGAGCTACACAACGGTATATTGGTGACGGTCAAGGATCTATCCCCAAGGGAACGTTCGAGGACAACACCAGGTAATTTTGAACCACTGTCAGATGACCGAGGACAACACCTGAGTTGGTACCCCACTCAAACTTACACACCATGCTAACGTGACGATATTTGAGGCCGTAAGTTTTAACGTGCATCAGACCCCACGTAGACGACTTCTTTGTTTGGACCGAGTCTCGAACTCGCAACCATCCGGTTGCTAAAAAGATGGAAAAGGAACACGACAGATAAGGAAGACTGATTCTTCTATTATTACCGAATAAAGAATTATTAGAAATGAAAATTATATAACAGTTTGATATTATCGAAGTAGGTAGGTATTTTAATTAACGTAGCACTGGAGCAACACAATGGGCTATTGGCGACGGCCCGGCATCAAAGCCGAGGACAACACCACGTAATTTCAAACCACGGTCAGATGACGAAGTCACACCTGAGCTGGCACCCCACTTTCTAAACTTCCACACAACTCCAACGTGAGGACACTTGAGACCACGACAAATTTATCGCGTAACAGCTCCTTAAGTACACAACGGTTTGATTTGAACCCTACAGTTGCTAGTCCGTTACTCTTCCAACCGGGCTACCGCTGCCCTTGTAAATCAGTAAGAATAAAAAGATAAAATAGTCTAATCAACAATAAAAAGTATAATTGAAATCATACATTTATTATCATTTATTAAACTACATCATACATTCATATGATGTAGTTTAGATGATATAAAAGGCGAATGAAAGATGTAATGCAAGTAACCATTGGTAAAATAAATTATGCCGTCTAAAATTACTACCGGAGAAATTGCGATGATGGAGTATCCCTTCTTATTCGCCTGTTAAAATTCTAATATGAAATGTAATTAAAAAATGATGAATTGCAATAATGGCAAAATGCCGCAGCGATGTAAGAAGGCAAACTGCATTGCATGTTTGGGGTGACCCGACAAGTCTGATAAAATCGGTGATGAAGTGTTGAAAAAGCGTTGATAAAAATGTCAGACCTGTGCATAAAGTTAAAATAAGATTAATGGTTATTTGCATTGCTGGCACGATGGAGCGGTTTATAAGATGAGGAAGAAATAATATTTCTAACAGCTAGGAACTTGTTTCTGAGTTGTTTTCTGGCTCTATGGGGCAAGGGCCATATTTCGCCAAGTCGCGCCAAATACAAGATAGGCAAAACATTGAGGGAGCAGATAAAGCAGGAGTAGGCAATGGTAAAAATGAAAGGGAGGGGTGGTCCCTCCCTTCATTCGGTGTTGTGAAGCCCGTACATGCCTAAAGATGTGCCCCAAGGCAGTTTCTGGAGGTAGGTAGGTATTTAATTAACGTCGCACTGGAGCAACGCAACGGGCTATTGACGGCGGTACGGAATCAAACCCAAAGACAGCTTCTGGGGGAAGTGATAAGGTCGTTCCATGTTAAACACGGGTCCATCAAGTGACGCGTGGTTCAAAATGACATGGTCCTCGGGTGTTTCTCTTCGGGGGTTGATCCCGGACCGTCGCCAATAGCCCGTTGTGTTGCTCCAGTGCCGACGTTAATCAAAATACCTACCTACCATCGAGTGACGTTTGGTAATGGTAATTGATTTAAGTCGCACTGGAGCAACACAACGGGCTATTGGCAACAGTCCAGGACCAATCCCCGAAGGAAAGATCCGTGGAAAACATTTCTCGTAACTTTGAGTCACGGTTAGATGACGAGGTCATCACCCCAACCGGCACGTCACTCTCCAAAATTTCCTCACAAAGTCAACGTGAGGACATTTGGTGACCACGACAGATTCAACGTGCACTTGCCCCCACGTACACGACGGTCTTTGGCTGGATCGCGTAACGAACTCCAGTTGCTAATCCGTTACTCCTCCAAATGGACAAGCGCTGCCTTTGGTAGATAAAGGTAAAATCGAAAAGGAGGAAAGAACCTCAGGGTTGTGATGCCAGTACACACCCAAAGAAGATACACTACCGAGGGGTGTTTCTGAGAGGGTCGTTACGGGCCGTCGTGGCTCAGTGGGTATGCCAACTGAGCTAGCGACCTTCGAGTTGTAGGCAACGCAGGTTCTATTCCTGTCGGGTGCATTCCTCCCTGGGTGTATTTCTTCTGTCAGTAAAAATTTTCATTGTGTGTGGGTCTATTACTTGATATTAAATGTCTTGTGTCTGGCGCAGCATGGCCAAATATGGCCCTTGCACCATTAAACCCCCAAAACCAACAGTTCCATGTTAAACGCGAGTCCATCAAGTGACGTTTCGAAAGCGAGAAAATCCGTGTCCATCAAAACTAGTTAACCGAAACGAGGCAAGTCCTGACCTTGAACGCTGATGTAATTACACCGATGTGACGGCAGTCAAAACAAAGCACCTGCATCTGCCAGCGGAGGGATTCGATCGACACTAGACACCGCAACGAAAATAAAAGGACCCTTTTAGGATGTGGAATTCATTGCAGTGACAGGAGTTAACTGTACCCGTCGGAAATGGAATGGTTGTTAGGAAAAATTGAGTAACTACTGTTTCCGGAATTGAAGCAGTGATTGAGTCGAATCCCAGGAGGAAGTTTGGAAGGAAAAAAGTCGCGAGCTTCTTTGTCATCGCTGAGGGTGGGACAGGTACATGATTGGCTACGTAGGCGTGCTTTGCGAGATGGAAGTACTTTCGGGAATGTGTCCTCAAACGTGACTTTGTCAGTTTTGGAGTTAATTAAAGGTGACGAGGCAAAAAAAACTGTTTTGGACACACCAACGAAATAAAAAAATCTCCCCATTTTCGCACATCACTAACGCACTCAGTGGGATTATTAATGGGTTTCCCCATTAACACGAGGCAATGAGGGGGATTTCGGTGTAAACAAGGTAGGTTGGTTGTTTACGTCTCACTGAAACCAATGCAACGGGCTATTGGTGACGGTCCGGGATAAAACCTGGAAAGAACCGAGGACAACGCCTCTTAATTTTGAACCACGATCAGATGACGAGAACAACACCTGAGCTGGCACCCCACTCTCCAAATTCCACACCACGCCAACGTGAGGGCATTTGAGCCCACGATACATTTAACGTGCACCAGTCCCAGCGTACACGACAGTCTTTGGCTAGACCTAGCTTCGAACTCGCAAACCCTCCGCTTGCTAATCCGTTCTCTTCCAAGTGGGCTACAGCTGCTCCTTTATCAAAGTTGACGAGGCGGAAAGAAAATTATTTTGGAAACAGGAATGAAATGAAAAAAATCCCCATTTTCGCACATCACTAACCAGCGACGCTCCCAGAGGGATAATTAATGGGTTTCAGTCACCCCACGGCAATGAGAAGGGGTTTAGGTGCAAACAGACGAGACGGTCTACGGTTGGTTAGTTTTTATGGCCCAGAGGCCATAATTAGCCATGCTGCGCCAGACACAAGTCAGACAACGTCAAGTAATGGACATACACACACAATGAAAATTTTACTGACAGTGCACTCAGATAAGCTACAGGAATAGGGCACGTGCCGCGGACAACTTGCAAAAGGCAAGCTCACTAAGTCACTCCCCTGACCTCTAATGTAAGGTTGTGTGTTCATGGGTATAATTAACATAAGCTAAACTAGATTAGTTTCGGCGTCTAGTGGTTTCTTAGATGTTTGACCGCAGAAAAAAATAGATATATCACCTTGCGAGGTCAAATCCCCAACTATTTGGTCAACCTCAGTTCTGGTGGTATAAAATTCCATCCTTTGTCGGCAACTTTGCACCAAAACGGTGATGAAATCCTACAAATAACTGAATCAGTACCATGGCTACACTGTCTTTCCCTCTCAAAGAAAACTTCCTGTTGTCTTAGACATTACGAACATTCTCGTTTAAAAATCATTGAACACCATTCCACATCTATTTCTCGAAACAAAATGCGAATCTCGGATTGGTAACAACGAAAAATAGATGGGGTAGTTGAATTTGCGTCGCACTGGAGCAACACAAAGGACCACTGGCGACGGTCCGGGATCAATCCCGAAGGGAAAGCACCGAGGACAACACCTCGTAATTTTGAACAACGGTCAGATGATTAGATCAAAGCTGTCACCCCACTCTCCAATCTTCCACACCACGCCAAAGCGAGGGCATTTTTGGTCACGACAGATTTAACGTGCAACAGCGTTCCACGTCTTTGACCGGACCTAGTTTCGAACTCGCAACGCTCCGGTTGCTAACACCCTACTCATCCAAGCAAGCTACCGTGGCCTTGAAGAGAGGGGTGCTGTTTTAAAAAGTAATAATTTTCCTTAACAATTTGAATTTTTTTGTTTTCTTCAAGTGGCGCCATTAAGAAACCCGATGCACATGACTGATAATAGCCTTTTCAATATTCAATGCAAGTTAGTGTTCCTTTCCCGTATGTCTAGTGACCTTAGCGGTGACTGATCAGGTATGAAATGAATAATTATCTTTCACTGCGCACGTATGTAATGGGGATAGGATTTGATTTTGAATTTTACGACGGTGCAACTTCCGTAGCGGGACAAGTTGCGCCAGACGCAAGATAATAAAATTTCGCAACAAATAAAGCGTTATGCTAAAGGCTAAAACTAAACAATAAAGAACTGAGACAGAAGCATATAAGAATTTGATTTACATGCATAAAATTTTGAAAGATTGAATTGTAGAAGAATTTGAAAACGAGTCATTTTGAATTTGAAAGAAATATTACTTGAGATTTAAAAAATCAGCAGTACCTAAAAATGGGAATTTTAGTTAGAGTCACACCGGAGGAACACAACGGGCCATTGGTGACGGTCCGGGATCAATCCCAAAGGGAAAGAATCGAGAACAACACTACGTAATTTTGAACCACCGTCAGATGACGAGGCAACACCCCTGAGCTGGCACCCCACTCTCCAAACTTCTACACCACGCCAACGTGAGGACAAATAAAAATGGGAAAAAGTTCGAATGGGGATTTTATCCAACTAAATGTTGCAGATTCAAAACTGAACTTAGGAAGAATTAGGATGTTGATGATTAAAGACAGGACGGGCAATCAAAATATGATTAACAGGAAAGTTAGGTAGTTAATTTACGTCACGCTAGAGCAACACAACAGGCTATTGGCGACGGTCGGGGTCAATCCTGAATGAAAAGATCCTAGAACACACTTCGCTGAACGTAAATTCTCAGTACGGGGAATCACGAGATGGCTCAATTTTGTTGTTTTTCGCGAATGTTGCGAATGGTATGTAGGTAGTTAACTAGTATAGATATTCTTGGAGACAAGTAAAAATCTCATGAAATATATTTCCAAATCGCCATAAAGCGTGCCAATGTGATAGAATACATTTCTTCGAGCATTTCATATGGAAAATAGGATGTCCGTTTCCACGACAACAATAAAGACTATCCATTCTACCAAACATGAAAACGCAACTCTTTTCGTAGCTTAAGTTTCTAACTGCACTATTTTATAAATCCCCCTTATGGTATTCGAATTTCTACCTAGTTGGGAATCACGAGTCTAGAATATTCCAGTCTTGACGGTCTTCCAAACTTCGTTTTTGGCGCGTTGGCGTTGCGTTGCACCAAAGCATACTCTTGATCCCTGCTCACCCGACCATGGAAAGTTTTGCTGGTTTCCCTTCCACGTAATGCAAATGCAGGTCGGTAATTAAAAGTCCTTTCAGCGAAGGCAGCGCCCAGGAGACTGGTTATTTCAGCAAGTCATTTTACGAGATGCTCCCAACCAGATATCTCATATTCTTTTATATTTCTAGCCAGCATGCATTTTGCATGTTAGGTAATTTAATTATAGGATGTATATTTGCAACAGACCTCTCTTCGAATGGGTCGTTTCTGTGGAACGGGATGCCGCTTTTCGTTCCAACTTTAGAGGAGTGATGGTTAAAACGGGAGGGAGCTCCTTCCATCCTCAATGGCGAATATTATGTCGAGCTGTGGTCAGCGTGCACCGTCGAAAAGTTCTTCAGAACCAGAACTAGCGTGTTTCGCCTCTCGCTCTGCGAGACCACCTGCTGATACTCTCGAGGCCTTGCACTTATCCGTAGTGGCACTTGTCGTCGCGGAGGGTAGTGTGCCTCCAATCAAGAAGGATTGTCACCCAACGGCTGTTTTGCTGAAAGAATATTCAATCCACATCGTCCCATTAAAACAACACGACCCCTTGGCTTTCAATGTTTCCAGATGTGATCACTACGGTTATTTTTGCTAAACTAATACAGAGGCTGTTCGGACATTTTTTGAACGACTTTGATGAGCTGTAAAAAAATTGTATGCCTACGAAAGAATTTTATTTTCACAGCAGTTAAATAGTTAAAGCAGTGATTCTCAGCATTTTTTTTTGTCGCGGCACACGTTTAACGATTTCAAAATTTGGCGGCACACAAAGAAAAAGATAAGTTTAAAAGTTGTTTACTTACCTATAATACACTGTGTAAAATAGTTTATGATAATAATTTTGAAGGTAAAATAAAATAATATAATATGTACTACAAAAACAACAGTACGTTTATTAAGGGATTAATTACAAGGTAATAATAAGAATACTTTTAATGAGAAATTTGAGCTTGATGATTTTTGATAATTTCTGTTAGTAAAAAGAGAAAATAAAACTATTCTCATACTTCTTTTCACTTTCTTTATACATTATTTGATTGAGGGGTGGAGGTGGGGATACTGGGAACACTTGAAATTTCTTCACGTTGGGGCGAATATTTCACTTTATGAAAGGTCACAGTTATCGAAGATAAAAACAGTTAAAAATATGGTATTTAACTGTAAAAACAACAGTTTTCTTTTACAGTGTGCTTTTCTTTAATTTAAACAAACTTTACTCGTAATAAAAAAAAGCTTTATAATTTTTACTATATACATTTCTAAAATTTGGCGGCACACTCTAAGAATTTGGCGGCACACAAAAGTGCCGCGGCACAGTGGTTGAGAATCACTGAGTTAAAGTATAACTTATCGTCTGCTAACTCAGAGTTTTGTTTACTTTCAAAATGGCGCTTTTAAATAAGCAATGGATGGAAGGCTATGTTTCCGAAGAGAATTATGCTTATTCCTTTGTTCAAAAACGCTGTAAAAGTCATGGTTTTCGATATCTAAAGGTACGATAAGTAATATTATTAATGAGAAAGGAAAAACGTAAAAGTGGAAAAGTACTTCCAAAAAAGAAAAAAATTCTGAGAATATTTGTGAAGTAAGATCTTTAATTTTAAAAGAGAATCCGCCAAGTCAAAGGACTATAGCAAAGTGAACGTGAGAACTTTCTCTAAGAGATTTATGATTGTTGCCGGTTTTGCATATAATGGAAAATTAAAAGTAAAAAGAGGGGGAAATGTAAAAATCAACTCCCACATATAATCAAGACCATATTTATCCCCAATATTGAAGAAAGAAATACCATATCTTTACCCACAGTGCCAACAATCAGTAGAACTGCATCAGGGTTAAGCAAGCAGCCACACATCTAAATCGATTATTAAATTCTTGGAAAAAAATGGAACAAGAAACTGGTATCAAGTCAATACTCTTTACTGATATTCCTGCTAAATCTCCAGATGTTTCACCCATGGACTTTTAAAAAGGGCATTATCGAAACTTCGACCGAAACCAGGACTGGAAAACTGTGTAGCAAGAATGGGACAAAATACCACTGTCGATACTACAAAAGTCATCATTATCATGGAAATTAAGGTGTAGAAAGATAGTTAACAATAAGGGCTATCAAATGGAACATTTAAAGCACAAAAATTTCATGTAAAAAATTGAGCTTCAGTCCATTAAAATCGCTCAAAAAATGTACGAACAGCCTCTGCATTCAATTCACATCTTCCATCAAAACTACATGGTCCCTTTCCCGTATTCCATTCACGAGGTTTGGATTATCACAACGATTATGTTTTGCTGAAACGGTTGTTTGTCGCGATACCGCCTTCACAGAAGATTGATTGATAGTTGGGTTTTATGGCGCAAGGTCCAAAAAAGGACAAGCTGCGCTAAGCGCAAGATAAAGAGGGACGAAGAAAAAGCAAAAAGCTAAAGAGGAGGAGGAAAATGAAAGGGAGAACAGATCAGTCAGGTACCCCGGGGTTGTGAAGCCCGTACAAACCTAAAGAAGGTATGCTCCTGAGGACCCTTTACAGTAAACCAGACTCCAAACGTTTTTCAGACTTTTATACATGTTACGGCGTTAGAAAAATAAACGGGAAAGAAGCTTCTATTTACTAGCCCAAAAACGCTGTCCCGAAGTCGAAAGTTTTTATTGCAGAGATACTATGTTTAAGTTGTAAGAGCAATGTGGTTGGGGTTGGGTTGTTTTTGCGGCGCAAGAGCCATATTTGGCCAAGCTGCTCCAGACACAAGACAGACATAAGTAATGGACACACACAGGGCAGTTTTACTGACACAAGAAGAGAACTCGCAGAATAATTTGTAAAGATTCAACTTTTTATAGACAAATGCTTTGACGGTTTCACCGTCAAAGCATTTGTCTAAAAGGTATTCGGTTGCTGAAAATAAATAATACGAATTTTAAATATGGGTTAAATAAAACATTAAAATTACCAATGTTCACCAATACTATCAGATACGAGAAGGCATTGCCAGACACCTTATTTAGGGGGTCGAAGGAATCATAGTTGGTTGGCCATATTCGGCCAAGCAGCACCAAACACCCCTATTTAGGGGTCGAAGGTATTCTAGTTGGTTGGATTTTATAAAGCAGCTACGTTTGGACAAACTGCGCCAAACAATCCCAATTTAGGGGGTTGAAGGTACCATAGTTGGTTATTTGGTTCTTATGATGACGCAAGTGTCATTTAATCAAGCTGCGTCAAAAAAAGACAGACGTCAAGTAAATAGACAAGCACAAGAAAATTTTACTGACACGGAAAAGAGAAATGTAACCACGGTAAGTTACAAGAATCGAACCTGCGCCGTCTACAACTTGGACTAAGGGTGGAAGGGGGCCAGTGGAATGCGAATTCTGTACTGTCTGTTTTCTAAGTTTATATCGTACTTAATGGGTACTTGTGTGGTACTTCAACGACGGCTTTTCCCTCTCACCCTTGCTTCATATCGTAAACTGTTTTATTTTCTGAAAATCGTTTACAGATAAATATTTTATGAACCTAGAAACCGACATCGTTTTGAAGAAACTCCCATTAAGGATCAACTCGTATAGTTTCCCAGACACATTACATTCGAAATGGACGGGAACGAGGCAAAAAAACATCTCCAAGGGAAAGTTTTTACAAACCCACTTTCAGAAGTCCTGTTCTTTCCCAAGCATTGCAAAACACAAGTATCGATTCAATTCCGCAAGCGACAAGCTTTCGACGAAACAAGCAAAACAGACGTTCCAAAACCCTGGCAACGCAAAAACAGATACGACAACCCGAACAATGAGAATCCCGATTCAACTTTTATGAAAAGCCTATATCACTCAATTATATGGTTTCACATATTGCTTACAGTTCAAAGCTTTTAGGATAATGACTATAATTTCCTTACAGTAAAAAGGCAATGTTTGACATGCTTCTACCTTAATTAAAGTTCATCGGCTAAATTGATTTGGTGTTGATTGTTTGCTAATCGTGCTCCACTCTGAATCGAAATGACAATGGATCCATCACTTGATGTTTAGACGAGTCACGCTAATGGAAGGATGGGAGAATATGTTTTTCGAGCTTCTTTTCATAGAGTTTAAAGTACATTGTCAAAATTACAAACAATGAATTTGCGATGGGTTGTTGGGTTTTGTGGCGCCAGGACAACATTGGGTCATGCTGAGCCAAACGCGCAAGACAAAGCCAAGTAATGGACATACACATACAATGAAAGTTTTACTAACACAAAAGACTGAAATACAACAGGGAAAGAATCGAACCTGCGCCATCAACAAATAGCTAATAGAAGGACAGGAGAATATATTTGCTGACAGTTTCTTTTCATCGAGTTTAAAGTCCATTAAGTCAAAATTACAAACATTAAATTTAAGATGGGTTGTTGAGTTTTATGGCGCAAGGGCCATATTTGGCTATGCTGCGCCAAACGCAAAACAGACAAAGCGAAGTTATGGCACACAAGGAAAGTTTTGCTGACACAGAAGACTGAAATGCACCCAGGGAGGAATCGAACCTGAGTCGCCTACATCTCGCACGTTGCTTTTTTGCTCCAGTGCGACGCTAATTCAACCACCTACATGAAAAAAATTCTGCCACACACCAAAACAATATTCTCTATTCACTGATCTAACAAAATAGGTACAATTATGATTGACTTACAAAAATAATACTAATTACCGATCCCCTTTTGCTCCAAAGGGATTTTAAAAAAATATTTTTGAAACGTTAATTTAATTAACGTGGTTAATTTAACTAACGTCGCAACGGGATATTGGCGATGGTCAGGAATCGAACCCGAAGGGAAAGATCCGAGGACAATACCACGTAATTTTGAACAATGTTAGATAATATCACACCTAAGCTGGCACTCCACTCTCAAACTTCCACGCCACGCCAACGTGAGGACATTTGAGGCCCCGACAGATTTAACGTGCACCAGCCCCTTTGTACACGATGATTTTTGGTTGGGTTCGAACTCGCAACTCTCCGGTTGCTAATGTGTTTCTCTTCCAACAGCGGCCCTTCTTTTTGAAAGAATTTGCTGTGAAGTTGGTAAAAAATAATACTCACAATTATTTATAATGTACTACTTGAAATTATTACTTGTCGAAAGAAATAAATCTTCCACAATTTTTTTGGGCCGCGGTAGCCCTGTCGGAAGGGTAACGGACCAGCAACCGGAGGGTTGCGAGTTCGAATCCAACCAAAGACTATCGTATATAAAAGAGGCTGGTGCACGTTAAATCTGTCGGGGCCTCAAATATCCTCACGTTGGCGTGGTGTGGAATTTTGAAGAGTGGGGTGCCAGCTCAGGTGTGACCTTATCTAACAGTGGTTCAAAATTACGTGGTGTTGTCTTCGCTTCATTCCCTTCGGAGCTTGATCCTGGACCGTCGCCAATAGCCCGTTGTGTTGCTCCAGTGCGACGTTAATTAAATACCTACCTATCCACAATTTTAACCGATTCACCATCCACAAATCACACGAGTCACACTTTTAAAATGCTCTAGTTTGCACAATGCATTCATTTATTTCAAAAGTTCTTGATAAGCAAGACAGGAGCTAAATTATTTGAGTTTTATTTATTCTTTCATTTCGTCCTACATTTAAGATAACCTCTTTAACAATGCCCCAAAATCATCCAAACGAATCGTATCTTCTTGAGATGATGCAACTTAAAATTAATGTTTTATTTTTTGAGTTTTATCGAACGATATTATTTAACTCGAACAAACCATTAAAATTAAATCAAGTAATAAACCATACATTTTTAATATGGAGGAATTCTATACAAATTTCATACCAAGGAGAAAATCTGCTTAAATATCAGATTGGCAACTAAGTTCCCGCCGTTTTTTTTAAATTTTAACATTCCGCATGTCATTAAATGTTTTTGGCATAATGTTTCAAATCATTCGAAAGAGGATGTTTTGTTCTACCGGAATCTATGTTTTTTTGTTCGAGTTAATTTATGTTAATTTTCAGATTAAAATGGAATATCAAGTTGAGAAAAATGAGCATTTTCGACACCTCCTTCTTTTTGCTTTTAATCAAGGTTCTAAGGCCACAAAAGCTGCTTGCGACATTTGTGCTGTAAATGGAGAGGGTGCCATAGCTGAAAGAACCGCTCGTGATTGGTATGCCAAGTTCAAAAATGGAAATTTTGACCTCAAAGACGCACCTCGTTCTGACCGTCCAGTTGAGTTCGATGAAGAGCGATTAAACCAACTTTTGCACGAAAATTCGCGTCAAACGACAAGGGAACTGGCAGAGAAAATGGAATGCTCCCACATTGCTGTAGAGAAGCATCTTCCCTCGATGGGAAAGGTTCAGAAATGTGGAGCATGGGTTCCGCATGCTTTAAGTGACAACAACAAATATCAACGAGCCACAATCTCAGCTGGTTTGCTTGCTCGTCACCGCTCAACTCATGGACGCAAGCAACGATTCCTTTACCGAATCGTTACTGGCGACGAAAAATGGTGCCTGTACATTAATATGAAGTAGCGCAAGGAATGGCTTAGCCCCGGTAAACAAGCGACACCGCGCGTGAAACAAGATCTTCATCCGCGTAAAACGATGTTGTGCGTATGGTGGGACTGGGAAGGGATTATCCATTACGAATTGCTTGAACGGAACCAAACGGTCAACGCGGAACTCTATGTTCAACAGATGGAACGACTCAAAACGGCGGGAACTTAGTTGCCAACCCAATATTTTCCATCTTTCTTTGGCAATACTGTGAAACTTGCTTTTTTAATTGTTATGCATCGACATTAGCGATATAGGATTTTCAGCAGGCGTAATACGAATATTTTACTTCCGCTTCCCTAATGCTCTCGCATGATACAAATCGGGGGGGGGGGTGACATAAATGCAGTCTCCGTTTGGGCGACTATTGGCGTTTCAGACGTTGACCGATCAACTATCATATATCAAATTCGGTATTCATTCTTAGGAATTTTTACTGTCGAAGTGCTCAAATCGCATCCGAAAAACAAGCCAAGTGACGTCACGTTCGGAATATGTACGGGAAACACGTTCCAACGCAGAAAAACTAGCGCCACCTACATTTCGCTTGACAGAAAAAGCCACTCATGTGACAATGTTAAATATATCGTATTGCCAATTTAACAGGTAGGTAGATATTTTAATTAACGCCACAGCAGCAACACAACGGGCTATTGGTAACGGTCCGGGATCAATCCCAAAGAGAAAGATCCGCCCAATTTAACAGGAAAAAAGAAATAGAATAAAACATTCCCATTGTTTTGTTTCCCGTAGGTAGTTAATTAATGTCGCACTGAAGCAGCACAACTGGTTATTGGCGACGGTCCGGCATCAATCCCGAAGGCAACACTTAATTTTGAACCACGGCCATATGACGAGGTCAACATCTGAACTGGCGCCCACGCTAACATAAGGATATTTGATTGAACATTGTTCGACACATTGAACGTGCACCAGTCCCCGTGTACATAATAGTCTTTGGGTGGACCGAGTTTCGAACTCGCAACCCTCAGGTTGCTAATCCGTTATTCTTCCAACCATTCCTAAGCGGTCCATTCCTAAGTTTTGATTCCCAATTTCGCGTTACTTGAACAAAGGGAATTTGAATGACTGTACGTACTACCCCTTCGACTTCTACTTTACTAAGTAATATCTTTAATGAGTCCATTATTAACACCCGCACGTTGAAGTCAGATCAATAAATCTTAATTTACTCCTCTTCACGTAGAGCGATCTGGAACCTAGTAGTCTCGTCATGTCCCAGACGTAAAGACATGATCTGATTTATAATTTGAGGTTCATTTTCAGATGGCGCCTTTAGATTTGTTTTCGTTTTTATTGGGTTAATCTAGAGAGTAGTTGAAAACCAGTTTGTCATAAGACAAGGGACACTATTTCATGAGAAATTTTCAGGGAAACAATCACAGCAGACGGTCAGAGAATATTTCACTTTTTTTAAATCCGCGTTCTATAATGATACATACTGGGGTTGACTTAAAATGTAGTTTATCGGCAACGTTTGGCGTTATTAGTATTGACAGATCAAACACACCAGATGGTCTGCGAATGTTTCAATTCTGTTGTCCATGTTCTCACATGATACTCACTGGTTATCTTAAAATGTAGTTTATCGCCGTTTTGGCAACGTTTGGCGTTATTTGTATTGACGAATCAAACACACCAGACGGTCTGCGAATGTTTCATCTCTGCTCTGCCAAATTTTCTCTCATGATCATGCTTGGGTTACCCTAAAATGTAGCTTATCGCCGTTGGCAGCGTTTGGCGTTTAATCTAATTGGCGTTGACTAATCAACTATCGTATACCGATTCGGAATTCATTCTTTGGAATTTTTATTGGCGAAGTGTTGAAATCGTATTGGAAAAACAAGCCAAATGTGACGTACAGGAAATTCATCGCAGAAACACAACCACTATCTATATTTAGCTTGCCAGAAAATGTCTCATAGGGGAGCTGAATTAACGACGCACTGGAGCAGCACACGGGCTATTGGCGACGGTCCGGGATCAGACCCGAAGGGAAAGATCCGAGGACAACACCTCATAATTTTGAACCATGGTCAGATGAGGTCAACACTTGAGCTGGCACCCCACTCTCCAAACTTCCACACCCCCTAACGAGAGGAATTTGAGGTCACGACAGGTTTGACTTGCACCAGCCCCCATGTACACTGTCTTTGATTGGATTGAGTTTCGAACTCGCAACCCTCCGATTGCTAATCCAGTACTCTTCCGACCTTTCATACCGCGGTCCCCGTCTCATAGGGATATTACACTAATGAAACCTTTTTGGATAATATACGGTTGGTAAAACAGACTGTAAATGTAATTTAAATTATTAAATTTAAGCTTTGATTAATAGGGAAACTGGGGTACTCTTCCAAAACTATAAAATTAATAAATGTGGAAGAAAAGCATTTTTTCCCCATGATTCTTACATTTTTATCAGGGAGCCGACTTATTTTTTTAAAGCCTCCTCTTTATTTTTTTTCTCCTAAATTACTTTTTAAAGATTTTTAATAAGCAAAGACGAGTCCTACGTTTACGATTTAAAATTGAAGGAAATCCTTCCAGTTAAACATTTGAATATGAACAACTAAAGCAGCATAAAAACATCGACCTTCTAATGAAATAGACGGATCATATGGACGGAGTCGCTGTCATAAGATCTCTGAAGGGTAAATCACAAATCGAAAACCGATTGGCTATGGAAGCGCAGACTAGTGTTTTTGATCACGGTGGATAATCACTTTAACCAATCAATAATTTAGGATTCATGCTTTTACCCACAACCACCTGACAGATCTTCAAACCGAGCAACTGGAAGAATTAACATGAAGCTGCGGGCACATGCTCCGTCTATTTCATTTTAAGGTCGATACATAAAAATAAACAACGGTAGATTACGACGTTCTTCCCTTCTCGACGCTTACTACTAAGGATGACGTTTCTACTTGGGGTTGCACTTGTTAAAAACATTCATTACATTAAATATTCTATTTACAATAAAAAATGTGATACACAAACCGTCCCGTGGGTTACCATCGAAGGACCGACCCTCAATACATCCTTCCTTCTCGGTGTTCAACCATCGAGTTCCACTTTCACCCCGAAATTCTTTTTCACCCTCTTCACAGAACCCGGATGGCTGTCCAAGGACACCACCCCTTTTAAGTGGCCTTGAGCGCTCCTACGAACCTTGGGGATTAAATAGTTTCTTCCGCCCAACTTTCTTGTCTGGCCGGAGAACCTCACAATAATAATGATGTTATTGATTCAAAAGTAAGACTTTTATAACACGAAAACGTATTTTCACACGATTTTGAGTTTTAAAAAGCAACTTTGCAGTCAGTTCGCTCATTGTTTCCTAAGCCAAATTATACTAAGACCACAAATTAAATAGTTTTCGAATATATAACGATATGTGAAACCATTCTGATAATCTTAAATGCCTTAGTAGTTTCAGGATGGAAGGATTTTCATCTTTAAATAAATATTAATAGAAACAGGAAATTTTGGGATATAGTAATCCCGGGATATGTCGCTTGAGGGATCAACAAACCTCGATATTTGGAGAGTCGACAAAAATTTGCTTAATAAGAAAGGTACACATACAATAGTTGCACACTTTTTAACTAAAATTATGTGAAACTATAAATTGAACATAAAATCAACGCTGGAGCATTTGCTAAATACGGTAGTACGATGTACGGAATACAAACTCGCGGGTTGCTAGCGCAGTAGGAAAAATTACTGAGCTATGGCGGTCCCAAAAATTTCATTGGTAGGTAGGTATTTAATTAACGTCGTACTGGAGCAACACAACGGGCTGTTGGCGACTGTCCGGGATACAAAAAATTCATTGGAGGATAAGTAAGATAGAGCGATGCAGCAGAATGTGCAAAATAACGAGAAGTTATTGTTTATCTTTTAAGTCATTCAGCTCAAATAAATAATATTCTCACTTCAGAGGATAAACGTACATCGTATAGAAATTCAGAGATTAAATTGATGCCCAATAGTCTGTAAATACAACTTTGTTCAATGAAACAATAAATGAATAATTACAGAATGAGAGCTCTCTGTGCTTGTGTGAATATGTAGGATAATGGTGAAACTAGATTTATATGCGCTTAGAGCATCACATACCACATAGTTATTAGTTACCTTTCAAAATCAATATAACAGAAATTCCGAAGTAGGTAGTTGAATTAACGTCGCACTGGGATTGAAATAAGGTATGAAATGTGTGTAATGGCGCACACTTTTACCATCAAAATTTATCACATAATAAAATAGTTGTAATACTCACATTTAAAATAGTGTTTCATTTCTCTAGGGTATACCTTAATTAGCTACTAGAGAAAGGAGAACCTCTTTGGACTAATACACTTATCAACACTGGTCTAGACATTTCAAGATCTGTAGCAACTGATGCATATAGTGCAATTCTCCGTGACTTGCAGTATTTATTGACACACTTTCTGAACAAACAGACACTGACTTGCAGAAATATTATCGCACGGTCATGTTTCATAAGGATCTTTCAATTAACGAATACCTGAAATCATTACTCAACAGCAAGAGATAGAATTCATTCATGAGTGGGGACATCCTTTTTAGGTGTGTACGGCTTCACGAACCCGAGGTACCCTAGTGAGCTGTTTGCAGCGTCACTAGTAGGCATAGTAATAATATTTTAATTGCAGATAGGGTTGCAGTAAGTAAACCACTCAACTTGTTGTTTTAGTAAAAAATATATATAAGGAAAACAAAATGTTTGTTCTTTTTTTCTTGTGATGTGAGGTATGTACGAATCCATGTGATGTACGAATAAAATAGGTTTGTTCGCGAAGTTGCTTGACTCCATGAACTTTTAAGTTTGCATTAGTGCAGCGGATAACAAACATAACATTGGTGACAACGGATAATTTGAAAACGCAACCATGTCCGATAATGAACATCAGGACGGACCACCGCCAATTCCCACGCGACCCTCAAGCGATGTAGTGGACGCGGTGAGTGTCCGCATTCCACCTCTTTGGGTAGACCGCCCAGAGGTGTGGTTTTACACAGTGGAAGCACAATTCAAAGTGGCGAACATCAAGAAAGAGGATACGAAATTCACATATCTGCTTGCACAAATGGAGCCGCGGTACGTTGACAACATATTCGATATCGTTCGCAGTGATTCAACCACGAAGTACTCGGATGCCAAAGCCCGACTTCTGAGTCTCTTCCGTGAAAGTGAAAGTATCAAAATCAACAGACTGCTGACCGGGGTTGAGCTGGGGGATTTAAAACCCAGCCAACCACGAAGTACTCGGATGCCAAAGCCCGACTTCTGAGTCTCATCCGTGAAAGTGAAAGTATCAAAATCAACAGACTGCTGACCGGGTTTGAGTTGGGGGATTTAAAACCCAGCCAACCACTGCGGAAGATGAGGAGCCTTGTTCCTGACAAAACAGGCGCCGAACCAGACTTCTCTGATCAGGTGTTGCGCACACTCTGGTTAGATAAAATGCCCCCACATGTGCGAAATGTGCTAGTCGTCAGTGATGGCACCTTGGACAAAATGGCAGATATAGCTGACAAAATATTTGAAATCAATCCCCGTTTTGAGATGGCTGCTGTTTGGAAAAATCCCGAAGCCGCTGCACCGCCATCCCTGTATGAAGCCTTGTTTATCAAAATACAGGGGTTGGAAAGGCAAATTGCTGCCTTAAGTGTCGGCCAATCAGCTCAGCCCAGGCAACGCAACCCGGACCGTCAATTTGGCAGGAACAGGAGTAGGTCCCGTTCCAGGAAGCGGTATGATCCCAATGGGTCTCTCTGTTATTACCACTATAGATTCGGGAAAAGATGCTACCCAGAAAAGTGCACACCTCCATGCAGTTGGAAGTCGCAGGAAAACTCCACACGCCAGTAGAGCCAGCGGTTAACTCTACTGCGAAGGATCCATCTAACCGCAAGTTCCGTCTATTTGTCCATGACAGAAACACGGGACGAGAATTGTTGGTGGATAGTGGTGCGGACATTTCCATCATCCCACATTTCCTTCAAAAACAGATACCAACGTTTGCAGTTATCAGCTGTATGCAGCCAATGGCACCCCTATTCCAACGTATGGCATTAAAGTGCTTACCTTGGATTTGGGTACGCAGAGTATTTCAATGGCCATTTGTGGTAGCCCAGGTGTCCAAAGGTATTCTTGGTGCGGATTTTTTAAACAAATTTCAGTTAATAATTGACATCCACAATAGAAAACTCATTGATGGTGTAACAGACCTCTCAACTATTGGGGAAGTTGCTGCTATCAAAGAGGATGTTAGTTTAAGTACCATAAATAAATCTTCTAAGTATTTCAACCTATTGAATTTGTATGCTGATTTAACCAAACCTAATTTAATTAATAGAGTTTCTAAACATAATGTAAAGCACCAGATAATCACCACGGGACAGCCAGTCTATTCAAGATGCAGACAGTTGGCTCCTGATAAGCTTAAGCTGGCCAAAAGTGAATTCCAATTTATGCTGGACAATAACATCATCCGACCATCCAAGTCGCAATGGTCCAGTCCCCTGCACCTCGTCAACAAGAAAGATGGGGCACTAAGGCCCTGTGGAGACTACAGACTGCTAAACGCCCAAACAGTCCCTGACCGCTACCCCATTCCCAGGATTGAGGACTTCCATTCAATCTTAAGTGGGAAATGTGTGTTTGCAACATTGGATTTAGTGAAAGCATACTACCAGATCCCCATCGCTGAAGAAGATAGGCCCAAGACCGCAATCACAACTCCGTTTGGACTCTACGAGTTTAACGTCATGAGTTTCGGCCTTCGGAATGCCCCCTCTACCATTCAACGCTTCATAACTGAAGTTTTACTTGGACTAGACTCTGTGTTCTCCTACTTGGATGATGTCCTCGTCGCGTCATCATCAGAAGAGGAGCATGAGCGACACTTCAAGATGGTGTTTGACAGATTTCAGCAGTATGGGTTACGAATAAACTTGTCAAAATCTGTGCTCGGTGCCAAACTACTTGGGATATCTCATAACAGCTGAAGGTTCCAAATCATTACCATCGAAGGTTGAAGTTATTAAACATTAAAAGCTCCCTTCCACGATCCAAGACCTTCGTGCATTCTTGGGCGTGATAAATTTTTTTAGAACGTATTTGAAAGATGCTGCCAAGACACAAGCGCCGCTCCACGAACTGTTGAAGGGTGCCAAAAAGAAAGACAAGCGAAAGGTTCCTTGGACTAAGGAAACAATTGCTCAATTTGAGAAGTGCAAGTCTGATCTAGCTCAAACTACCCTCATCAGTTACCCTAAATCTGATTGTAAACTGTTCTTATGCACAGACGCATCAGACTGGGCAGTAGGAGCCGTACTGCAGCAGTGGGAAAACAATCAATGGAGACCACTAGCGTTCTACTCGAAGAAGCTGAACGAGACACAGAAACGTTACAGCACTTACGACCGAGAGCTGCTTGGAATTTATATGGCGATTAAGCAGTTCAAGTACATGCTGGAAGGTCGTGATTTCCATATCTTTACCGACCACAAGCCTCTCATCTTTGCATTTCAACAAAAGAATGATAAAGCTTCACCTAGACAGCAACGCCAATACATCTCCCAGTTCTCTACTAATATCAACCACATTAGTGGTAAGGACAATGTTGTGGCGGATGCACTGTCCAGAATTGAGGAAGTCTCGATCATAGACTACGAGACCATAGCCAAGAAGCAGCTGCAGGACGAGGAGCTACAACAGCTTAAAAAGAGTAATTTGTCTCTAAAGTTCCAACCATCAACCCTGCCACCTGGAAAGATATTATGGTGTGATACTTCCACACCGCATATCAGACCTTACATTCCTGAAGAGTTCCGGCAGTCGTTGTTTAAACAGATTCATGGCCTCTCCCACCCCGGCATCAGGACAACTGTAAAATTGATGACGGAAAAGTTTGTCTGGCCAGGGATAAACAAGCAAGTCAGAGACTGGGCCAAGGCATGCCTGCAATGCAACGTTGCAAGGTGAACAGACATAATAGATCTGCCTTCGGTGAGTACCAAGTACCGGATACAAGATTCAGCGTGGTGCACATCGATCTGATAGCTCCACTTCCACCATCAGAAGGCATGATGTACTGCCTGACATGCATAGACAGATTTTCGTCATGGATGGAAGTTGTTCCTCTGCCAGACAGCACAGCAGAAATGGTGGCTAGAGCGTTTTACGAACACTGGGTGTGTAGGTTTGGGGTACCTGCTCAAATTGTTACGGATCAAGGAAGGCAATTTGAGTCTCAATTATTTCAGTGCCTAGCAGTGATATGTGGTGCAAGAGTATCGCACACAACCCCTTACCACCCACAGTGCAACGGAAAAATTGAACGTTTGCACAGAACTCTCAAAGGTGCACTGAAGGCCCACGACAACATCAGATGGACAGAAACTTTGTCCACCGTGCTGCTGGGGCTGAGAGCTGTTGTCAAACCAGACAGCAATTACTCCATCGCCCAAATGGTGTACGGCACTAACATCCGGTTGCCTGGGGAATTCTTTGACCCACCTACCACCAATATGGACCCTGATACCTTCGTGGCGAGAATCCAAAAGTGTATGGAGGAAAGAAAACCAGTGACATCTATGCATACACAGCCCTTCCTGCACAGGGACTTGAGTTCGTGTACGCATGTGTTTGTAAGAGTCGACCGTGTCAAAAAGGCCCTCGAACCACCTTACCAAGGACCTTACTTGGTTAAGTATAAAAAGGATAGATATTTTACTATTGTAATTAAAAGTAGAGAAGTAAATATCTCTGTTGATAGGCTTAAATCTGCTTATATACTAAATATGGACAATACCACAGTTCCCTGTAAACCTCCGGTAATTCCCTCCAAAGTCTCGAGAAGCGGTAGACAGGTAAAAAAACCAGTTAGATTTCAAGATTGATTTTAATACTTGTAAATATGGTAATTCTTCATGCACTTATTTTCATATACGTATAGTTCTAATCTTGTATTTTATTTTAAGTGTTTTTCAATATGTACCTTATATTATGTGTATGAGGAATGTGAATAGCTTCTGTTTATATTCATGTATAAGTATGTATCGTAATTTGAGTTACTGGAGGGGGAGTAATGTAGCGTCACTAGTAGGCATAGTAATAGTATTTTAATTGCAAATAGGGTTGCAGTAAGTAAACCACTCAACTTGTTGTTTTAGTAAAGAATATATAGAAGGAAAACAAAATGTTTGTTCTTTTTTTCTTGTGATGTGATGTATGTACGAATCCATGTGATGTACGAATAAAATAGGTTTGTTCGCGAAGTTGCTTGACTCCATGAACTTTTAAGTTTGCATTAGTGCAGCGGATACAAACATAACATGTTCTTTTCCCATGGGGTTCACTGCCTCTGGTAAACATGGGGATTGCGATCCCAGGATAAGCGATTTTTCTCTACTTTCTTTCCTTCATCTTTTTTCCCGCAATTACTTGACATGGTCTGTCTTGCGTTGGGCGAAGCTTGGCCAAATATGGCCATTGCGCCATGAAACCCCAAACCAACCTGTGAGTTGTAGGAGCCGTGTGGCTCAGTGGTTATGTCCACTGCGCTAGCAACCGAGTTCTAGGCGGCGCAAGCTCGATTTCTGTCAGGTGCATTCCTCACTGGGTGTATTTCTCTTGTATACGTCAATAAAACTTTCATTGCGTGTGTTCATTACTTGATATTATGTGTCTTGTGTCTGGCGCAGCATGGCCAAATATGGCCCTTGCGCCATAAAGCCCCAACAAACCAATCTGTGAGTTGTAGGCGGAGCAGGTTCGATTAATCCCTGGGTGTATTTCTCTCTTTTGCGACAGTAAAACTTTAATTGTGTTTGTCCATAACTTGACATTGTCGTGTTCGGCACAGTTTGGTCAAATATGGCCTTTCCGCCATAAAAGCAATGCAACCAGCTATTCATTAGTGAAGTGGATACTTTTCCGTTAGCCGGGCGCAAATGTCGCCAATTGTGAACCAAACGCGAGCCAAGCGAAGCGAATGACAAAACAGTCAACGGAATAAAAGTCGAAAACGTTCAACTATAAACAAATATTAAGTAAGCAAAACAAGTTCAACTATAAACAAATATTAATAAATAGTATAAACAAATATTAATAAATAATAATAAATAAATAATAACTATAAACAAATATTAATAAATAGTATAAACAAATATTAATAAATAATAAATAGTATAAACAAATATTAATAAATAATAATAACTATAAACAAATATTAATACATAGTAATGAATTCAGAGAATAGAGCACATGGCCCCAAACGAACATTCCCCTTATGGTTGTAAGAAATTTGGCGGAATTCTACATTATTTGGCGATTTTTCGCTTACGCCCGGCTAATGGAAAAGTACCGTGAAGTGCAACAACAAGCCAAAGCACTTTTAAAATAACCATCCAAAGCCCTTTTGAAATAATAACTATCCAAAGCACTTTTGAAATAATAGCTTTAATAGCCCAGATTCTTAAAAATAGAAGCAAAAATAGTCTTCCCTTAGAGCAGGGTTGTCCAATCCAAGGTAATGCGGTCTCACAAGAATGTAAACTTTTAATATTATTATGTGATTTTTAGCGATATTTTTCGTGACTTAGACATATCTTCTCAGAGAAAAACCCAACGCTGAACATTCTCACATTATATCAATTTTTGGCAGAACGTACATTTGCGGACTATTTTCAAGGATGAAGTACCATGAAGAGTAAAATTAGATCAGAATATTCTGACGAGCACCTTGAGACATTGATGCTTTAGTTTGATAAAAACAAGACAAAATATCTCACTAGTTTTATGTTTATGTAATCCTTGTAACAGAGCTGCCGAGCGGTATATTGGATGTTATTGTAGTGAACACAGGAGGAACACAATCTTGCCATAAATGATTTATTACATATATATTGTACAGGGTACAAATAACAGACGAACAGCATCGCAACGTCTACTCCGAAAATCTATTCTACACTAAACTTAAAAAACTACTCTCGTCTCATTCTATTTGTTGTCCTTTCTTTTAGGCCACGCTCAGCCAGACTTGCCAGCCATTTGATTTCTTTATATTTTATCTACCAGTTATTTCAGCCTTCATCTTCACGTGAAATTACCTCCGTGCAACGAAACGCGAGTGATGTGAATGGCATTTTGCAATACTCCGGAAGTGCGTCTTCTTATTTTAAGACACACCCTTATTTTGTTATTTTTTATAATAAATATCAAAAACAATTTGGTTGGTTGAGGTTTTATGGCGCAAGGGCCATATTTGGCCAAGTGCGCCAAACGCAAGGTAGGAAACTTCAAGTAATGTCGAAGAGGGGAAAAAAGAGGGATTAGGGAATAAATAGAATAATGGAATGAAAGAAATAGGTCGCTCAGGTATCTAGAGAGCGCGACCCTCGTGTTTACTAAACACAGTAAACCCATGGGAAAAGAAAATAGACACTACAGTACCTCGGGTTCGTGAAGCATGTATATATATATATATATATATATATATATATATTAAACTGTATTATGTTTTACATTCGGCCCAAATTAAATGCAGCCCGTGAAAGCCAAACGTTGTACACCTTTTATTTTAGTAGCAGATTTAATAAAAATAAATAAGCTAAAACAACACAAAATATGCTGATTAAGTATGAAACATGTTGAATTCCCCAAGATATTCAAATTTCGAAAAGAAACTAGATATTTTCTTAATATGCAATTTGCATTTCCAACACTGTCGGTATTAGCAGATGCATTTCGAGCTATTCATTATGCATACCATTGTTGACAAACAGGGGTGTTCATATTGAAATAGATTTTTATAATGCTAAAAAACACAATACAAAATAAACTGATGCACTGTCGCATCTTTATTAAATGTTAATTATGGTTTTTACATTAAATTTTAAGGTACGCTTCTGTTTATTGTTCAGTTTAAAAATGTAGCACATACTCAAACGGCTTAATATTTAAGGTTTCTTTTAGAGCAATTGTTTTAAGAATGTGGATCAACCTGATGTGCTGCTATAAGGCAACAATATCGAAAATTTGGAACACGTCTAATGAGCTTCGGATCCTATATTTGGTCGATTTAGAGACGGTTGCATGTCTTTGGAAACAGATTTAAATTAAACTTGATAAAAAAATACAACTAAAAATCATTATACTTTTCTAAAAAATATTTTACATTTTATAAATATAAAAACTACAAATTTAATCAGATAAAATCAACACAGTGGTAAACGTTCTATATTTAAACAATTAAACTTCATAGCTACTTAGATAAGACAATTTCTTGCACATTTCAAAAATATGAAAGACTGCTGTTAAAAATATAATCAGAAAAATACGTTGATAATTGAATAATTCATATTTTACGTCTACCTTTTTCTGTCGTAATCTCAAGAAATAAAAGCGCGCCTACGATCTATTAATTATCCAATGACGGTAATTTGATCCTATTCCTGAAATGAGCTTTGCTATCACTAATTCTCTCTTCGGAAGTTAAAACCGCAAACGTAAAAGGAAACAGTGCAACTACATCCTTCGCTCAGATTTTTCAAAACCCTCTTTTCCAGCGGAAGTGTCTGGAATTTGGTGCTGAGTTAGCATTTCACGCTTTAAGCAGAATGCCTGTCATGTGTTCTATTCTGCACATGTCTTGTTGAAGCGATACTTGTTGAAGCTTTGTTTTGAATGCTTACTTTTCAATAGGTTTTCGATACCATTGGAGTATGGAGGTTGAAGTCTACATCTACCTTCTAATGAAATAGACGGAGCAGGTGCAAGTAGCTTTCTGTTATTCCTTCCAGTCGTAGCTCGGTTTGAAGATGTCACGCGGTTGTGGGAAAAAGCATGAATCCTAAATTATTGATAGGGCCGGCGGTAGCTCGGTTGGAAGAGTAGCGGATCAGCAACCGGAGGGTTGCGAGTTCGAATCCGATCAAAGACAGTCGTGTACATGGGGGGCTGGTGCACTTTAAATCTGTTGTGGCCTCAAATGTCCTCACGTTGGCGTGGTGTGGAAGTTTGGAGAGTTGAGGTGAACTCAGGTGTTCTCTTCACTTGACCGTGGTTCAAAATTACGTGGTGTTACTCCGGACCGTCGCCAATAGCCCGCTGTGTTGCTCCAGTGCGACGTCAATTAAAATACCTACTTAAATTATTGATTGGCTAAAGTGATTATCGATAGCCAATCAGCTAAGTCGATTCTCAAGCCCACGTCAATTACCCTTCAGAGATCAGCGACTCCGCCCACATTCTCTGTCTATTTCATTAGGAGGTCGATGTTTCTCCCCATCGACCTTGATATGAAATAGACGGAGCATGTGCCCGCAGCTTCATGTTACTTCTTCCAGTTGCTCGGTTTGAAGATCTGCCACGTGGTTGTGGGTAAAAGCATGAATCCTAAATTATTGATTGGTGAAAGTGATTATCCACCGTGATCAAAATCACTAGTCTGCGCTTCCATGGCCAATCGGTTAAATCGATTTGTGATTTACCCTTCAGAGATCTTACGACAGCGACTCCGCTCACATGATCCGTCTATTTCATTAGAAGGTCGATGTTTCTCTCATGATGACGCAGAAAGCATGATTTTATGGAGGGACTTAATTTTCATTGTAATTGAAAAAAGTCGACAGCATTTTCAAAAAGTAGACATTACCTTGAAAATAGTATCGGTGAGTGCGTGCAAGCGCTCTGTGAATTTAATTTGTGTTACCCACGTGCAATTGCTACTTGTGTATTTG
Organism: Meta bourneti; assembly: GCA_933210815.1. Classification (NCBI taxonomy): domain Eukaryota; kingdom Metazoa; phylum Arthropoda; class Arachnida; order Araneae; family Tetragnathidae; genus Meta; species Meta bourneti. Next base: position 17,613,233 of record OW119928.1, on the reverse strand, counting down.
TAAATGTCTTGGTTGGTTTGGGTTTTATGGCGCACGGTCCAAAGACGGATAAGCTGAGCCAAACACAAGATAATGTAAACAAATGACGAGATATCATCTACTGACTGAATTCTGGATGAAGATATCGCCGTTTTTTGATGATGGGGAGATCAAGACCAGGTCACTTTTTCCTAATGACAAGATATCTCGTCCATCAGAATCTGGTTAATTTTGCTAATGAAAACATACATCGTCGAGACACCCACTAGGAGGGTTAAGCCAACAAAGGAGTATTACGCAATTAGTGTATTGATAACAATTATAAAAAATATCTTTTCTGAAAGTTTGGTTGGTTTTGGGTTTATGGCACAAGGGCCATATTTGGCCAAGCTGCGCCAAACACAAGACAATGTCAGTTAATTGTGAAAAAGGATGGAGAGAAGAAAGTAGAGAAAAACAGCCTGGGTATCCTGGAGTCGCGACCCATATGTTTACCGGAGACAGTAAACCCCATGGGGAAGGGGAAACAAATCACTAGAGTATCTCGGATTCATAAAGCCGGTACACCTAAGATGATTCATTAAGAAATTTTTGCATAACATGCAATACCTTTATGCAGTTCACATTGTGAAGTTTATTCTGATGATAGGAAAATGGTGCTGCATAGTATATCATCTTCAGACCAGATATACGCTCAAGGCAAAATTTCGACCACCAACAAGGTCTAAAGGGCACAACTGCGCTCAATCTTGCAACACTGATTCTATTTCCATTGTACTACTCTCTGTTTTGATCTTATTTTTATAACTTGATTTGAAAACCGTTATCAGAAGTCAAGCTTCTGCGCGTCCTTCCGCATTCGCTACAGTTCCATCTAAAACATCGAAAAGAATTTTCTCATCACATGGCCCCCATTAAAAAGATGGAAATGCGACCTACGGGTTTCGTGGCATGATTTACCACAAACGTGTACTGTATTGTAACACTTTTCTATAGAAATGTTTTTAAACGGATATCCAAAATTTGTTTCTTGATAGTTTCACATGTATGTATTTCACTTCTGCTTAATATAGGAACAAAATGGATTTAATATACATCGATGTATATATCGATGGATTTAATATACATTCCAAGATAATGTCTGCAAATGCCATCCATACTTAATAAGCAAATCTTGAGGTTTTTCTTAAGTTTAGGTCGGTCGGGGGTTTTCTAGGCAAAGACCAGATCCCCTGCGAAGCAATTTTTTTTCGGTGAAGTAAATATGGATACAGCTTTGATAGACTTTACTGTACGCTTTTGGCGTGCTTTTTGCAGCGAGCTCGTGGCAGGGAAAGGCAACCTTGCTTTATTAAGATTATGGCAACCTCACGATTATTTTAATATCTTTTTTAAGGTTTGTGTATCATTGTCTTTTTTATTTTACCATGTCTTAAAATTCTAGTTGCTAGAATTAATTTTTTACAACATATTATGTAGCCTGGTTCCTTTGAAATTAATAAATTATTTAACTCGGTCAAACTTCGATGACAATATTTCAGAAAAAGTAAAGGTAGGAAGGTATTTAATTAACGTCGGCACTGGAGCAACACAATGGGCTATTGGTGGCGGATCGGGACCAAACCCGAAGGGAAAGATTCGAGGACAACACCACGTAATTTCGAACCACGGTCACACCTGAACTGGCTCTCTACTCTCAAACTTCCACACCACGCCAACCAGAAAAAGTTTACATTTTGAACATCAAAGAAAGTACTTACCAAGAAAGAATAATTGGTCAGTTGTGTGAATTTTTTTTATACTTTAAAAATTGTTTTCGTTGATTTTTTAAAAAATTATTTTCCGCTTAGCTTAACAGTGTATTTTAAAGGAATTCTTCCTTAGCGACATAAAAAATGAATATGAATGCTAATATAGAAACTAATACCATCGAAATTATCGATCTCATGCTAGCTCATAGAAAAACCTCCTGTTCTTTAACATTTTGGTAGGTAGTTAATTAACATCGCACTGAAGCAACACAACGGGATAATCACGACGATCCTGGATGATCGGGATCCTGGAACCCCGAAGGAAAAGATTCGAGGACAACGCCTCGTAATTTTGAACCACGATCAGATGACGAGAACAACACCTGAGCTGGCACCCCACTCTCCAAACTTCAACACCACGCCAAAGTGAGGATATTTGAGACCACAACAGATTTAACTTGCACCAGCCCCGTGTAGACGAAGGTCTTTGGTTAGATCGAGTTTCGAACTCCTCGATCCTTGATATAAAGCAAATCAAACGATGCATGAATGTATTTTTGTAAATCAAAAAATTATTTTTGTAACACCAGTATATATTTTTAAATCTACACGGATACATGAATTTTTTTTGGAATGTTCTCCGAAATATAATCGGTTTTTTTCTATTTTAAAAGCGTGTCTGTGCCCTACAGAATCAATCTTCGGAATGTTTCTATAGAGAGAGAGGATTGTTATCAAAGTAAAAATAGTCTTCCATATAAATAAAATTTTGCAACACACGTCACTATACTATGACTAAGTAATAAGTTTTCCGTTTAGATCATTTCGAGATGCTAGATATCTGATTGCTGCATTTGGGAGGTGTTTGCATCAGGTGTAACGTCCTCATTGGTGTGGGATCAATTATGCAAGTTGACAGGTGTTTCCACAATTTCTTTCTCACCAACATTACATAAATTCAAATATTTATATTTTATTAGGTTGATGCAAAAGTTCATCCCGTTTTTTTGACAAAAATTGAAGAAAAATTTTATTTACTAAAAATTACATTTAATCAATATAGTATGTACCTTTCTGTTCTATGACCTTTCTTCATCTCTCTCCGGTAACTGCATAATTCCGCACTCATAGAAGTTCCGAGGTTTCTGGCTAAAGAACGGATTACTGAACCACTTACGGTACCACGTGGAATCGTCAATGGCACCCCTCCCCACCACCATACACAACACATATCTTCCTTTGCGTTAGCAAAGCATTCTTGCTTTTTCGGAAATAAAAAAGCATCATATGTCGAAAATGGTCCTTATTTTCTGCCATTTTTAATGCTAAACGAAATTTTTTAAAAACAACCAAATAACATAGTTTTTTTCCAAAGTACTCGCTGAAATTCCTTCTTTCAAACATCACAACTTTACACGTGTGAAGTAGACAACACTTCGGTTTTGCGATGTAATGCCATCTGGCACCAAAAACGGGACTATCTTTTGCATCAACCCAATATATTGTAAGATATCCTCTCGACCAATCAAAGCTGCACACAAGCGCCCCTGTTGAGCGTAGCTACTAACTTGCCAGTTGTAAGACGTAATCACAGACGATAAGTTGTAAGACGTACTCCCAGACGATTACTTGTCTTGTTCAAATGTTCTAATTGAGAATAAATATGTTTAGTCCTTCAGATGTTATAGTGTTGTGCTCCTTTCTCAGCTATTATGATGTATAGACTCCCACAATTTCATCACATGGCAAACTTTGTAGCGTATAAACTCTAGAATTTAAACACTAAATTATAGAATCACAGTACTGAATATAGGATAAATGAAAATTCGATTCTAATTTTTAATTTGCGGCATTCAGTATTTTCTACATCCCTAGGCAAACCGGAGCCCCGGTAGCCCGGTTGGAAGAGTAACAGATTAGCAACCGGAGAGTTGAGAGTTCGAATCCAACCAAAGACCGTCGTGTACAAAGGGGGCTGGTGCACGTCAAATCTATCATCGCCTCAAATGTCCTCACGTTGGCGTGGTGTGGAAGTTTGGAGAGTGGGGTGCCAGATCAGGTGTGACCGTAGTTCAGAATTACGTGGTGGTGTCCTCGATCTTTCCCTTTGGGATTGATTCCCGACCGTCGCCACTAGCCCGTTGTGTTGTTCAAGTGCCAACGTTAATTAAAATACCTACCCCAAAGCAAACCTACGTTTAGTTTGCTCTTTCGCCTTGCTGTTATTTCTTTGCTACGTGAGGATTAATTAAACCGAAATCCACATTAAGAATTCGTTAATAGATAATAAGTGAACTCGATATTTGTTAACAAAATTATAGGGTATTCGTTTAAGACTTTTGGTCGGTTGGTTTTTGGTCCTTATGGCACAAGGGCCGTATTTTGCCCAGCTGTGCCAAACAATGTCAAGTAAATGGTATGTATTTTAATTAACGTCACACTGGAGCAACACAACGATCAAGTAAATGGACATAAACTCTCAAGGAAAATTTTACTGACACAGGAGAGAGAGAAATACACCTGAGAAAATCGAATCTAACAGGAATCGAACCTTTTAAGACTGTTGGATGTAGAAATTTCTAAAAAAGAGAAAGAAATCGTTCCTGAAATCTCCTCAGAAAAAAAGTAAATAATATCCGGACTGGACATATTATTTTCAATAATCAAGAAAAAAAAGAAAATTAATTATACTACTAGGTATAAAATTGAAAAGCACTATTGTTTGCTATTTAAGTCAATTGACTTGCATGTTCAACATTATAAAATGACTGACGAACGTATTAATGTCCTCTTCATTAAAACAATCTGACTTGCAGTTCACCAAGAGTAAATGCTTCTTTCACATCACAACGTTCTATAAAAAAATAAAGCCTTACTTATCTAATAAAGAGTCACTTTATTGTGACAATTTTACTTATCTGTAGTCACTTTATTGTCACTTATCTAATAGAATCCTTATACTGACAATTTCACTTTATTGTCACTTATCTAATAAAGAGTCAGTATTGTGACAATTTCTCTTTATTGTCATTTATCTAATAAAGAGTCACTGTTGTGACAATTTGACTTATCTGTAGTCACTTTATTGTCACTTATCTAATAGAATCCTTATACTGACAATTTCACTTTATTGTCACTTATCTAATAAAGAGTCAGTATTGTGACAATTTCTCTTTATTGTCATTTATCTAATAAAGAGTCACTGTTGTGACAATTTGACTTATCTGTAGTCACTTTATTGTCACTTATCTAATAGAATCCTTATACTGACAATTTCACTTTATTGTCACTTATCTAATAAAGAGTTAGTATTGTGACAATTTCTCTTTATTGTCATTTATCTAATAAAGAGTCACTGTTGTGACAATTTGACTTATCTGTAGTCACTTATCTAATAGAATCCTTATACTGACAATTTCACTTTATTGTCACTTATCTAATAAAGAGTCAGTATTGTGACAATTTCTCTTTATTGTCATTTATCTAATAAAGAGTCACTGTTGTGACAATTTGACTTTATTGGCACTTGTTTAATAAAGAATAGCTTTATTGTGGCAATTTTAAAATTGTAATTTCACACCATAAAAAGATTCTGGTCAGTACGTCTTTAAAATTATCTTGATTTTGTTGCCAATCGTTTATTCCTAAGTAAACAATTTTATTTTATCTATGAATAAAATAATCGTCATTAAACCAAAGACTGTCACTTAATGTCCGCCAATGTGATCGCATAAAGACACCAGGTACAAAAATGAAAAGGACTATTTTTACGAATTTGACCTCCCACTGAAAACAATTTTTATATACGGAGGTAACAAGATACATCAAAAGGCATGTTTCATACAATTTATGCATGCTATTGAATAAAGCACTCACCATTACTTGGTATCGTTGCCCCCATCAGTACCACAATACAAATCGCTACGAGTGGTGAAAAGTGAATGGGTGCCGCATATTTCGTGTCAATACCTTACAGAAACGCAGTAAAAAATGATGCAGCCCTCAATTCCACAGCCTTCGCTCCGACTACCCCAAGCGAAACGGTGTCCTTGGACTTCAATTCATGAACAACAAAAAACGAAAAGTGGTTTTGGCGCTACGGAGTTCTTGATACTTCTTTGCTGTTTATATGCGGGTGCCTACTCTTGACAGATCTCGATATTCAGCTGTCCAAAGGTCAAAATTTTTACGGTTTCGGACTTCAGTTTGGGAGGTTGCCGCGGACAGCGAGCGAACTATAATCGCCTTCCAGCATGTGACGGGAGCTTTAACCGCATACCGTAAGAGCGATTCTCTTTTTTTCTTTTTACGTTTTGAAGGGATGGGAGACAAAAGCGTGGCGTGAAATGTTTCAGACGTTGTTATGGCAACCGAAACTGGAAGGAGGAACTGCCCTGCCGCCGGTGGTCAAATCCGGAAACTCGTTTGGGGGCCGCGTATTTATAAAATTTGTGCATGGAACGAATTGTTCTTTTTGAAAGCAACGTATGCATCCCTAACTAGTTTTTGATGTGAAAGCAAATAAAATAAATTTTTCACGTCCAAAGTTCTCGAATATTTTTAAGAAAAGTAAACGAAATAATTTATTTTATTTATTTTATTCCTAGATAAAATAAAATCATTTGCTAAAGAATAAACGATCAACAACCAAATACAAGACAATAAAAAGAACCCAAGGACGGATTAAAGGGGGGGAGGCAGGGGGCAGTCGCCCCCCGTCCCCTGCCTTCCCCAAAGAGCAAAAAAATGTTTATCAAGATATGATCAGAGAAGATTTCATAGGTTTTATCAATCCTCGTGAACCTGAAAAGAATTTGTGGAAACTAAATCTCAAAGTTGACCTCAAACATAATGAAAATTAAGATTTTTCTTCAGCTTCAGAAAGTGACAGTGATGAACATGATTCTTTTGAAGATGATAAAGATGCCAATATGTGTGACAAAGATAAACCAGATGAAGACAATAAAGATCCCCGAATGACTGGAGAAAAATTAAGTAAAACTGTGTTAAATAATGAGAACCCTTAATCTCGATCTTGGTAAATGCATCGGTGTTGCAACAGAGATTGTGGGAGCAGTCACTACAATAAAAAAATAGTGTAATAACGCCGAACGAGCCCCTTATTTGAATCATTGTTTGAATTTGTTTATTTCTAAGTGTTCTGATGCGCAATCAGTGCGAAACAATTGGAATCATTAAAGAGGTTTTATCTTTTTTAAAGCTTCACCGAAAAGAAATGCTGTACTCATTAAGCATGTAGGCAGTCAGCTTGTTTCCATGTGTGAAACAGGATGGGTAGAAAGGCATCTGTCTGTAGCGTCTTTTCGAAAAAACATGAAAAAATCGTGACGTGCCTTGAACAAATTTCATAATGGTCATATTTTTCAAGTGACAACTCTAGCGTAACAGCTAGGACCCTTTTATGTGCAATCGCTAATAGATAATTCATCTTAACTCTCGTGTGCCTTGCTGATGAACTTAGCCAAACATTGCCTCTCAGTAGGTTTTTCAAAAAGAGACTATTGAAGTTACCAAAGTGACTGAGATCTTGACCGATACTTTCTCAGTCTTAAAAAAAGCGAGAAAAAACTGATGCAGAATTCAGTCAACTGTATGATCAAGCCAAAAAAAGAGGCAGAAACTGTAGGAAGCACTATTCAATCATCCAGGATCACATCTGGACAAATTAACAGACCTAACACTGCTCTATCAAGCACAGAAAGTTATTTTAGGGTGAATGTCTTTATCCCTATTCTTGACTCTATAAACAGTGATCTTGAAAACAGGTTCTCAAAAGAAGTTCTCAATCAGAAGTTCACAAGCTCAGCTCACTTCTACCAAAAGTCTGCTCATCAACAACGTCCATGGGGTCAGTGATTAGGGATGTAGAAACACTGGCTAAAAAGTACTAGAGTAATTGGAGTTGGAGAGGATCAAAGTGAGAGAGACTGCATTTCTAATCTGAAGGCAGAAATCAAGCTGTGGGTGGCAAAGTGGAAAAGGGAAGATGCACACAAAACCCCTTTACCAGGCTATGCAGTTGAGTGTTTGCAATTTCGCCCCCCCAGAAAATTTCCCCTGAATTAGATCTTTAATGTTGATTCTTTCTCTTCCTGTGTCAACTGCAACCACAGAAAGATCTTTCTCTACACTAAAACTGATCAAAATTTGGTTGAGAAACCGTTGTGGGCAAAACCGCTTAACTAGACTTGCTTTGCTATATGTTCATAGAAACATCCTTATTGACAAAGAGAAAATTATTTATAGGTTTATTGAAAAGGGAGAAAGAGAAAAACAGTTTTCTTAAGTACAGGTAAAACTGCAGTTTTGAATGTAATATTGCGTTTATTTATGTTCTGAGTAGTTAAAGTTTTGAAATAAAAATTCTGTATACAAAAAATTATTGAGTTTATATTGTCCATATTAGCACTATACTCGTACAGTACATATTTGGTCTGCTTCATGCATATTAGCTGGTGGTTTGCAATTTTTGCAGTTTTGATATAAAATTTAAAGAGTAACCTAAGTGTATGAATGTTGGTGTATGAATGTTGAGTTCTATTACTTAAACTTTTTTACATCACAAAAGAACAACTGGTTTTAAATTACGCACCTTAACTAAGTTTTTAAGTTACCGTAAAGGCGTAGCATCATTCTTACTGTTCATATTCACTTGAAAATTGTATTGAAAAAAATAAAAGAATTTGTAAAGAATATTTAAGTTTCTATTTATTACTTTCCTAATGTTATTTTTAAAATAACATTAGTATGTATACTTAGGAATTAAAAGCTAACAAAAACGTAACTTTCAACAACCTACAAAATACTATTTTAAAAATATCTTCATGCTAATTACAGTGTTTATCTTTTAATTCGCTTAGCAGTTCTATGTTGACATAAGGCTTATAGAATTTGTGGTTTTTGTGTTAACAGTTATGTAAATGGAACCAGTTTTGCAAAGGTTTTAAAAGCTACGCATTTCAAGAAATTTAAAGTGGTTATTTCTCTAAAATAAGGTACATTTTTACACTAATTATATACCAGTTTTAAGTCTCAAAACAGCTTAAAAATGCTAATTTTTGAAGGTATATTTTAAAAATTTTCAGGGGGAGGACCCCTGGATCCCCTTTCTCTGGGGGTATCCCAAACCCCCAGCTCCCGGTTAGTTGCATCTTCCAGCCAACAGCCCCCACCCACAAAATTACATTTATCCGTCACTGAAAGAACCAGCATCCTTTTATCGAGAAATTACAATTTTGAAATTGTCACAACAAAGAATTATTTTTGTGAAAAAAATATTGTATTTAATAAAGAAACTATCGTATTCATTTATTAGATTCTTTTATGTGAAAGCATATAAAAAGAATTTCCCACATCCAATCAAAGTTCTCAAATATTTTTATTATTTTTAAGAAACGAAATAATTGAATTTATTCGTAGACAAAATAAAATCGTTAGCTTAGGAATAAATGATCAGTAACAAAATACAGACAATAAAAGAACCAGTATTCTCTATTATTGAGAAATTATAATTCTAAAACTGTCATAACAAAGAATTATTCTTTTGGAAAAATTATTGTATTTAAAAACTATCGTATTCATGTATAGTTTCTGATTTGAAAGCAAAAAGAAAATAAATTTTTCACATCCAAAGTTCCCGAATATTTTTAAGGAATTGAAAAGAAATAATAGATTTTATTCTTAGACAAACTAAAATCGTTTGCTTAGGAAAAAGAAATGATTAGTAACAAAATACAAGATAATTTAAAAAGGGTTGACAGGCATCTTTTTACTGGGTAAATTATAATTCTAAAATTGTCACAATAAAGAATTATTTTTGTGGAAAAAATTATTATATTAAAAACTATCGTATACACACCCAAAACTATTGTATTCCTTTATTAGGTTCTTACGTGAAAGCAAATAAAATGAATTTTCCACATGCTTGAGAATGTTCTACACATAAGAATAATCGGAAATTTTCGTCTAAACGCATTCAAAATAAAAAAATAATGTATTTTTTAACCAATGAATGAATAGATAAAAAAAATATCACAAGCTTAAAATGCACTACTTTTAAGGCTAACACGAAATAAAGAAAAAGAAGTAAACTTTTCAGTTATTTTTGTACTCTGCTCTTCTCAACAATTTTGCTCGAAGTGTGAATTATTTACTTCAAAGACGATATGGCACAGTGATTTATATATTGTGAATGATGCATCAAATAAGTTTCAGGTTCATTTCTGCAATCAATGAACTTCAATTTCCTCAAAAATGAGGTTTTAAATAGAAAATTCTCGAATATTCTCCAAATTTTAATATTTGGAGAAGTCTCAGAATATTCTCTGCTAACTAGTTGTAATCAATTTTTTTGTGGCGTAAGGCTTTCACATTGATTCACTGCAAACGTAAAAGGCAGAACTGTGCGAAATTATAAGAATAAGACATTTTATTTCCGTGCAGACAAGGGGCAATAGAAAATCAGCACCGAAACACTGACCCAGGCAGCATCAATAACTTCGTTTTCATTCCATTTCTATAGAATGGTAGGTCTTCATGTCTTTTTGCTCAAGATTTTCTTTATACTTGATTGGTCTGATTAAGTAATTGTTTGTGTGGTGAGTTTTCTTTCGTTTATCCCTTTCACGTACTAGTTTATTTTTTACACTGTTGGTTTTCCTGCAGCGTCCATAGCAGTGGCTCGTGATCAGAGGTCAACACCACTGACCTCCAGCCGCAAATCCTAGTGATGGGAGTATTCGAATACAAATGTACTTTTGTACTCGATACTTAAAAGTATTCGTTGTACTCGATACTTTTCCAAATTACTTTTATACTCGATTCTTTTCCAAAGTACGATTTAAAAGTATTCGGATACCAAAGTACTCGGATATATCAAACTACTCGGATATACCAAAGTATTCAGATACTAAGGTATTCGGATACAAGTATTCGTATACCAAAATATTCGGATACCAAAGTATTTGGATACCAAAGTACTCGGATATACCAAAGTACTCGGATATACCAAAGTATTCAGATACTAAGGTATTCGGATACAAGTATTCGTATACCAAAATATTCGGATACCAAAGTATTTGGATACCAAAGTACTCGGATATATCAAAGTACTCGGATATACCAAAGTATTCAGATACTAAGGTATTCGGATACAAGTATTCGTATACCAAAATATTCGGATACCAAAGTATTTGGATACCAAAGTACTCGGATATACCAAAGTACTCGGATATACCAAAGTATTCAGATACTAAGGTATTCGGATACAAGTATTCGTATACCAAAATATTCGGATACCAAAGTATTTGGATACCAAAGTACTCGGATATATCAAAGTACTCGGATATACCAAAGTATTCAGATACTAAGGTATTCGGATACAAGTATTCGTATACCAAAATATTCGGATACCAAAGTATTTGGATACCAAAGTACTCGGATATACCAAAGTACTCGGATATACCAAAGTATTCAGATACTAAGGTATTCGGATACAAGTATTCGTATACCAAAATATTCGGATACCAAAGTATTCGGATACCAAAGTATTCGTATACAAGAGTACTCAGATGCCAAAGTAATCGGATACGAGAGTATTCGGATTCAAAAGTACTCACCCTAGGTAGTCGAATACCAAAGCTGATTCTTACTGTCGATTAATCGTTTTTGTACATGTATTGGAATACTTACTCGATACTTGAAAGAACTCGAATGCCAAAAGTATTCGAATCTACCCATCACTAGTAAATCCACATCTATCAGGGTGGTCTCCTTGACTTCCAGGTGGTCTTTAGGGGGCCCCCTGGGATTGAATTGAACTGTCTCAGAGAACAGTTGCAGGACTCGAACTGAGCATAGGTGTTTTTTGGTGCTCGTTCGAGACGGCCGATTGAGTAGATTCCATTTTCCCCTGTTTGCAGCGCCCACGATCAAGGAACACAAATCCCTGATTGCAGATAGTGTGTGTTTAAAGTAAATAAATAGTGTAATGGAATGAACATGAGTCGCTCTAACCATTTGCAATAGTTTGATTTAAAAGTTAAAACAAAATTTACATGCACAAGTACAGACACAAACATTAAAATATCTACGGGGAAAAGGTTACAGGGATGTGTTCATGATCGCAGCCGGTGTGAAACTGTTTTTGTTCTCACTTTTAGTTCGGCAACAGTTCTGAGGTTTATATCTCCGCGGCTGGTGCTGCGCTCGTGGTTCACTCGTTGCAATACTTTAATTGCAATTTTGCCTGTGTCGTCGTGTTTATTGGCACACAACTGGGCACACTAAGTTACAGTCAAAATATATTGGTGCCAGCGATTGGGATTTAAGCTGCAAATCGGTGTTGGGATCACTCACGGCAGATTTTTGCTTCGCAATCATAAATATTTGCGAAGGGGGAAATTCTGTGGTTAACCTAGACCATTTCCCAGTTAACAGGACCGTTTTACTTCTCTGTGTGCCTTCTCGGGCGGAGAGTTGGAGTCTCTCTTTCTTATTAAACACTGGTTCACTGTTTTATTCAATGAGAGGCAACATGTGGTTGTGTTCTTGGAGATTTCTGCAACGCCAACAAAAGGCTTGCTTGCTAGCCAACGCCCACCCTTGGCTGTGGGGCCATTGGGTGGCGCGCCGACCAGTAAAGACTGGAAAGCTTCTTCAACTCTTCCTCCTCAGTGTCTGGTTCTTGGTCCAAGGTCGGGCAATGATGCTGGTGGGCAGCATCCATTACCGCACAGCGGGCATTGTGGGAAGGGCAACACGTGGATCCTGTGCAGGTGGGCAGCAAGGTAGTCTTGTCCATTTGTCATCCGGAACAGCGCCACGCCGACTGCCAGAGGGTGGCCATGGCAGATCGCGGACCGCTGGTGACGAGTGTTGCCCATTTTCCCCCCTTTGAAGTCATTGGTCAGTTTGCTAAAGGCGAACCTCGTGTTGATCGTTCGGATAATGCAGGAGGCACCAGGAGCAGACGATCAACTTCACTCCCCAGTTAACAAAGGGGGTGAGTACCTTTTCTATAACCTTGAGTTGTGACTGTGCTTTTGATTTCTAACATAGTGTATTTGCTAGTGAAGGGATTTAAATGTTTACTTCTCTTGTCGTCACATAGTTATGTTTTATTTGTGTAGTATTTTGAGTTGCATTAGGCGTAGTTGCAATTCATTAGTGCTCCTTAAAATATAGAATAAGAAATATTGTTCTTATTTTTAATATGGCATTTTTAAGAAAGGGGGAGAAAGTTGATTTATACACGATAGCATATGAAGTGGGGGAGAATGTTATGAATCACCTAAGATATATATACGTAGAATATATCTAATATTGAATAGTCCAGAATACGAGGAAGAGTTCGTAGAGGACTTACTGGAGATTACATTTATCAGTAGAATTGATGAGGAGGAAAGGGAAGAAGAATGAGAAGGAAAATGGAAAGCATTGGAAAAGAAAGAGCTGCAACGCGGAGCATTGGAGCTGTAATGCGGACGAAAAAATGTTTTGGAAATATTCAGAATTAAAGCTAGGGTCATAATAATAGAGAATTTCAACTCCCTAACTTATCTAACACTGTCCAGGAGCGCTCACAAGTGGAAGGAGTTTCCCTAAACAGCCCACACAACGTGAGAGAAACCTCGAGGGGTGACGAGAAAAATAATTAGGGAACAGAAAGGGGAATCAAGTAAATGTAATATAGAATTTCCGCTCCCCCACTTAGCCGAAGCCGTGTAGATGAGTTCCCAAAAGATGATCCTAACAACCCATCCAGTGTGAGGAAAACCGAGGGGAATAAAGATAAAAATTAATTGCTAAATTAAACGGGGGGAGTGAGTGTAGGAACGGACAGCGTCCAAGGGACCACAGGAAGGGACGTTTTAAAATTACGACCCTATAACGAAAGCGAAAATATCGAATTACTGGAGAGGGAACTGATAACGAAGGAGTTAAAATTACCAAAGATAGAGCCCGTATACCTTGTTATAGTTCAGGAAAGCAGTGAGAGTTTGCGAGGAATTTATGATCCTGCTTAGAATAGGTCAGGGGACCTTCTCGAGGATTAGCCCCTCAAAGATAATTCAAACGAGTTTGGATGCCAGAAAGACGATTTGAAGAATGAGAGTGAAATGTGTGTTGTGCCTGAAGATAATAGGGCATAAATATATGTACTAGGTTACGAGGAATATATTCACACTTGGGGTTACTATTCTGGAGACAGATTAGGACATTTTATCTGTCCAGATCGCTATAATGGGATCGAAAATTGCATTAAGGAGTGCGACTATTGTCCGATAACAGTAAAATCTAATGAGCAAAAGAGCGTTCTCATGATATCTGTTCCTGTGGTGGCTGAAACAGTTTCGAAATTGAACACCGATGGGATCGTTCTATTTCATAAAAGTGAATTTGAAAAACGTTACACGTTTTTAATAACGATCATGAATAAACTATGGAAGTATCTGGTGGTTATAATTACAACTGACACACACAATCTAATTTTTATTGACACAGGAGAGAGAAATATACCCAGGGAGGAATTGAAGCTGTACCGCCTTATTATAAAAGGTAGGTAGGTAATTAATATCTCACTGGAGCAACACAACGCTTATTATAAAAGGATTTAAATAAGGTATGAAATGTGAATCGGTACACTATTCCAGCAATAGAATTATTCAATTAAGAAAGTTCAGCACAGGTGTTATGTTCTGCTTTAATGGTTTACAAAACCCATTACGGACGAGGATGTTCTTTGTGTTACGAGTTCCACATTATGCAACAAGACTAGGCATTTGTTCAAAAGCATCCTCAACCCTCGTATTTAATAGAACGACAAATCAAATCAATATACCATTGCTTGCCTAAATGCAAAGCCAAACCACTTTAGATAAAGTACTAAGTAAAATTTATCCGCAGTGGATCTAAAAATATTTTTTTTTATTGCTTTACACGGCTAACATAGGAAGGTGAACGGGTGGCTAAGTCCGACTGCTACAGAGATGGTTCCCAGATCTTGTGAACAATAGCAGACGCGCTCCACCCATGTCATGGACTTGTGCAAGACGACCACCTGTCCGTACTTAAAAAGCAATTGCGCAGATCACCTCCTGTACCTTTTCATCACTGGTACCTCAGTAAAACACCAGGAGTTGTTTGGCTTAAATTTGCCCCGGAAAACTTTCTCTATGCTTGCCAGGCTGCGATCTGGCCATTTGGAAAAGATGATATTCTTTGATGGCCAGAAATTCTTTCTGTACAAAGTGCAGCTTTTAACCAGCCTCTCCCTCACACGTCCTGAATTGCATTGGAGCCATACATGAAGACATTTTTAAGGACCCATCTGCCATTGCCCAAAAACTTTTCTTTGCAGACTCAACGACTTTGTGTAATTTGTTTTTGTTACCTGGGATAAGAAAGAAGATATATTTTATGGTACAGCTTTGATATAAAGACTTTTTTGTGGCGACACTTGTTCGCATGTCGCAAATACGGAATAACTCCAGAACCTCGAAAAAGAACAACTCAAGTTAATTACGAACACATAACATACATACTGTAACGACTTCTCTGGGTAGAGTGATAGATTCAAATCTACAGAGAACAGTCTAAGCTTAAATAACAAACATTGATTTATTTTGCACAATTTCTTGACTATATTAGGATATATTTACACGGCATTTTCACGAGTTTCTATGCCTCTGCTAACTGGATGCGACAGGTTGTCGAAATCTCAGGTACGTACGAAAGTCTCTGAGTGGGAGAAAGGTCTCTCAATTATCTCGGGGTGAGATTCTATGCGTCGGGTGACGATTACAAATGATCAGCACAGGATCTTCACGGGATGACGGGTCGATTCAGGTTCCCTGCCGGACGAGAAGTCAGCATCGGATTCTTCGCAGGTCGTCGGTTCAGCACAATCAGGGAACGGCTCCGCTGGGGTCGTTGGGTCAGCACAAGACGGGAACGGTATCTTTCCGGAACTCCAGTACGTTCCTTCGGTTATTCTCTGGATGAGAAAACAACTCCAAGCTATTTACTGTCTAAGGAGTTAGACCACTCGCAGGGTCGAGCCTCTCGGATGAGACCAAGCAAGAACTCGAGATGGGCAGCC
Source organism: Meta bourneti (assembly GCA_933210815.1). NCBI lineage: Eukaryota > Metazoa > Arthropoda > Arachnida > Araneae > Tetragnathidae > Meta > Meta bourneti. Next base: position 17,597,381 of record OW119928.1, on the reverse strand, counting down.
TACGCCAGGCTACAAGAACGCGTACTCTCGGGGTGAGAGAACCGTCTTCCAAAAATAGATTAGCTCCCTAAGGAGTTTGACCACTCAAAGGGTCGCTGAGCCAAGCCTCTCGAACGAGAACACCAGCAAGAACTCAAGATTCAACTCTTTTAGTTTCTCTCGAAACCTCGGAACACTCCGCCCTCCGGTTTCTGATTCGTGGATCCGGCGACGACTGTCTGACTCCGTAAATGGGATTAGCTACTTAGCGCAGGTGGGCTTAATTACCTGGCAGGTGGGCTTAATCACTGGGCGTTCCGGAACGAATTATCTTTGTCCGTTTTCGGTACAAGTCCAGACCGTCTGGTGCCAGAGAGATGGAAACACATTGTCCGTGTTTAAACGAATCTGTCGGTGAGTGCCTTAGGAGGGTTAATTGAGGGGTCCATCAATGAATCCTCACAATACATACAACCCGATCGGGATATCCGGTAAACTTTAAAATGCACACATACATATATATTACTGTTCCTGGAGGAAGAAGTCTGCATGTATATTAGCTTCTTCGCTAACTAGAAATATAAACTTAAATCTCTCCTTCCTTACGGCACAAAAAATACAGAATGATATGCCAATTGATTTACCTGAAGTCCAATAATAAAGTCAAAAAATTCTAAAGCCAAACAACACTTTTGGCAAATTTTTTGTCGTGCTTCTTGTAGCAGGCAAGGGCAACCCCACTTTATAAGGATCGTGGCAACCTCGCGATTATTTGATTTTTATTGTTTCGCAAATGATCTTTTCGATTTTACCATGCGCCCAAATAACTCTAGTTTGCAAGAATTATTGTGATTTTTATAACATTCATCTTATATAGCATGGTTCCATTATACTTAAAACTAATAGATTATTTAACTTGGACAAACTTTTAAAACACTATTTCAAAACAGTAAGATTTTTCACTAAAGTAATACTTACCTAGTAGTTAGAATAATCTGCGAAGTGGATTTTCATAGAAGATAAATAAATATTCCATATTAAATTCTTTCCATTAATTTTTCAATTATATTCCGCTAAGCCACAAGCAGTGTTTTTTCTAAAAAATTCTTCCTTGGCAACATAAAAAACACGCCAAAAAATGCACCAAGTGTTGCCAGAAAAAAGTCCCTATTAACGAACATGGCACCAAAATTGGTGTCATTTGTTTATTATCGAATGGCAACAACGCATATAAAACCGTTAACGGATTCATTCGTAACTTCTGACGCTTAGATAAATATGCTTAATTTGGGCTATGGAGCTGCATAATGTTGCTAAAGCTACTCTGAAGAACTTGCCATTCAAATGAAATTCTTCAGCAGTCTGATTACAGAAAGCAATGAGAAATCTGGAAGACAGAAATCAGCACAAGAAAGAAAATGCAAGCGAGAAAATAGGCTTAGCGTCAAAACAAATTGCCTTCGAACAATGGAATGGAATGAAACTGAACTGGACATTCCTAATCTAATTGTAGTTAAAATGACAGAGGCTTTCTGTCTGATGAAATGACTGATGAAATGACTGATGACTGTAGATAAAATGCTGAAGAAAATGACTTTCTTCTATGCATTTTATTGGAAACTAGCAGAATTATCGACCTCCACTCGGGTTAAATTGATTAACTAGAGTTTGAAATATGACCAGAATAATCACTTTCCTCTTTCGTAGAAAAATGCCAAATCATTTAAGTGTGAAATAATTTTTTAACACCTCTTCGACATTTTATGATTTCTACAACCTACTTTGGATGCAAATCCTACACATGCATATCCATAAATGTAGTACATTTCACATATATCACACACCTGCTAAAGGCACAAACTGACGAAAGGTGACAAAGGTAACTACTACAAAAGACTATTTTGAGGGAGGATTCGGAATTTCAGTCCTTGAGTTCTTTTCCTGTAAAATTGCACAACTCAATTCCTAAAAGTGAAGAACTACGGCGAATACTCTCGTACTCAGTTTACCTACCACTTTTTTTACCTGTGACACTCTTTCACAAGGCTTGCGACATTTTCGCTATCATTAAGGGAAAGATGAAAAATTAATTTGATGTGATATTTATAACTAAGTTTTTTTTCTTAAAAAGTCCGTTTTGTAGCAAGTGCAATAATAAAAGAACTTGTTTTAAAATTGAATGTCTTCAGTGCAGACAATCAAAGGTATAGCCTATAACATTTTTTAAAGAAATGGTATCGATTTGACAGGTGTTTCTTCTAAAGAAAATCGGTGTTTTAAACAAACTTTCCTTACATAAGTTGCTTGAATTCGTAAAATAAACTACCCTGACTTTCTGTCGGTATGACCAAGAATTTGTAATATTTCAAAAGTCCTAGTTTGGATTTCTTTAATATTAACGTTCTTTCAATAATGAAAACATTCAACTCAAAATTTGCTTTATTCTTACATGCTGCTTTAAATAAAATACTTTGTGGTGGTGTTGCGTTTGATGAAAAGGAAATACAATTTATTAAAATAATAAATAAATACAGAAAATAAAAGTTGACGGGGGAAAAAGTTCTAAAGATTCGTGATTCTTTTTTATCTCTTGATTTCGCACAGTTGCCACAATTTACAACGAAAATTTAGATAAAATTTAAAAATACGAAATTAATTCCGAGGGAAGAAAACAGGAAATATCACTCACTGCACGTGGTAAACGAACACGAGTTTCAGTTTCGTTGTTATACAGGGTGTCCCAAAAAGGTTGTTCCGCGATTTATCTTTTACCATTTGGAGATAAGTAGGCAATGTAAATTGCACAAGTGCACCAAATAAGGTAAGCAATTAAGATATGTGAATAAAATTATCACGTGATAACAATTTAAGCGGATACAGTTTTTAATTTTTATACCACCCCTCTAGATAAAAATTCGAGATAGCGAAAATGTTCCTTACTGTATCCCTATCGTTAGTAAAAAACCATATTTCTGTAGGTTGAATAGTAACGGAGATACAAGAGTTTCTATTTTAAGGGGGCCGTATCTAATCTAGAACGGAAACTGACCCATGGCCAGGAATGAAGAGCTAAGTTCTGCATTGCTGCAGATGGAAAAATTTCCTTTTATTTTTATTTAAACCATTTTTTCTACAATATTTTTATTAAAGATTACATTGTCTACTATTATGCATTGCGATTTTCATCTGCAGTTGCAATACTACATTATTTTGCACAATGTTGCACTTTCTGACCGAAAAATGCATTTTAGCATTGTGTATGCGGTCCCTAATCTGACTGCTTGAACAGCTGTGCACAAGCGGTATAAGTCAACTCTTTTGCGTCCTTATGCCTCCGTTACTGTTCAACCTACAGAAATGCAGTTTTCTGCTAACGATAGGGATGCAGGTAAGGAACATTTCTGCTATCTCGGATTTTTATCTAGAGGGGTTGTATACAAATTAAAAACTGTATCCGCTTAAATTGTTATCACGCGATAATTTTATTCACATATCTTAATTGCTTACCTTATTTGGTGCACTTGTGCAATTTACATTGCCTACTTATCTCCAAATGGTAAAAAGATAAATTGCGGAACAACCTTTTTGGGACACCCTGTATATCGTCTGTCCCAAATATTCGGAAATAGTTCATGTTTCGCAAAGAAAATAAATAAGACTCAAAATACAAAAGTATTAGTATTTAAATTCCGAAAAATAGTTTTTGGGAAAATTATTGATTTTTCCACAGTACTGGTAAAACAATCCAAGTAATTGCAATGCTCAATATACCTTCCAGCTACTTCAAAACTACCAAATTATGGTTGATTTAAATATAGTTACTCAGTTGTTTTAACATGAAACTTGCCTAAATATGTAAGCAAAACATTCACTAAGCATTCACTAAACTAAAATATGTGTGAAATATAGAACACTGTATTAAAATATGTTAAATAAATTGTATGTGATACTTGTACAAACAGAAAATCGAACGGGAAGATAGACTAACGCAACCAAGTTCAGTCACTAAATGAATGTAAGTACTCACAGCATGCAGTTTCATGAAAATATATTCAACCGTTTGGACGCTGTATGGGCACACACATACATACAGACAGATGGACAGACATACACCAAACGCACAAGAGACGGATTTTGCATCAGAAGGGCCCAAAACGGGTAGAAAACTTGAAATGAGTCGCAAATATTCAATGTACAAACACTCTATTTTTATTATATATAAGAATAACATATAAGAATATAGATAGAATTAACATCAATAAAATGGAAGAGATGCTGCTCTATATTTTTTCATAATTTTATTTCATTTAGAGGTACGAAATCCATTTATGCGAATATGGAAGCTATATTCATTATAAACGGATTGAAATAAAATATGAAATGCTAATAACGACACTTTGCTATCAATGAATAGATACACTACTGACAAAAGGCACTGGATACCTGGAGTAGAAACAAGACTGCATTTATTTTGGGGTCTGGCTATAAATTTATATTTTCAATTTCAGAGTCTACATCCACTTGGGTAACTACTAGTGAGTACATACTGAAATTTAAGGCAGGAATGTCCTATAGAAATGTGCAAACGTTTTACATCAAAATCTAAACACTGAAGTAGCAGTCACTTTATTATCGTAAATATCCATATTTAGAATCTTGAATACGTACTATCATGAGCACAAATTCTAGGGGGACTGAACCATTTTGGCTAGTCAATAATTTCATGAAGAGGTGCCATCACAGTTCAGTCCCCTAGGACTTGTATATTTACGACCGTATTCACAAGTCCCAAGTTAATCCGTGGATCAGAAAATCCGCGGGTCAGAGTTAAACCAGGGATTAGCCAAGAACCGTATTCATAAAACACGAATTAAGTGATTCACCGATTAAAGCGATAAACTCGCTGTGATTGGCTAATGTCTCCTCTCTCGATCACGTGACGTTGTTTACATTTCTTATGACGCCCCGAATTTAAAAAATACTTCGCCTGTAGAATTTAATTCCGATTACTTTTTCTCGTCAGTATTGGTGTGTTGATACGGAGTGCAGTAACTTGCATTGTCATTTTTCTTTTATGTATATAAATAGGAATGGAGTGTTTGTACATTGAATATTTTCGACCCATTTCAAGTTTTCTATCCGTTTTGGGCCCTTCTGATGCAAAATCCGTCTCTTACGCGTTTGGTGTCTGTCTGTCCATCTGTCTGTATGTATGTGTGTGCCCATACAGCGTCCAAATATATTTGTTGAATATATTTTCATGAAACTTTGCATACTTTGAGTACTTACATTCATTTAGTGACTGAACTTGGTTGCGTTTGTCTGTCTGTCCGTCTTCCCGTTCTATGTTCGATTTTTTGTCTGTGTATTTGTACAAGTATCACATAAGATTTGTTCAATATATTTTACATTAATTTTTTAAATTTGATACACTATATTTTAGTTTAGGGAATGCATTATTTGAAATTTCTTTGCTTGCATATTTAGGCAATTTCACGTTAAAACATCTGAGTAACTATACTTAAATCAATCATACACTGCTGGCCACCCAAATTGCAACACCAAGAAAGACAAGAGATATCACAACAAAATTTATTTTGTAGATAACATGTTGACCAAGTATCAAATGATTAAATTTATAGACTTCTGTGAAGTGTGGTTCCTGCCAAAATCAGTAGCCAGAGTAGCCGCCATTGTTGGAGATCACCGCTGCCACACGCCTCGGCATTGATTCAAAGAGACTTTGGATGTGTTCTTGGGGTACAGCAGACCAAGCAGCTTCCACATGTTGCCAAAGTTGATCTGGTGTGCCAGCTGGGGTTGTATTCTGGGTCAATCGTTGAGCAACCATGGACCACATGTTTTCTATCGGCGAAAGATCCGGAGAGCGAGCTGGCCAGGGAAGCAATTCAATCTGGCGATTGACGAAGAACCCTTGGACAATGCGTGCCACGTGTGGTCGCGCATTATCCTGTTGAAATATGGCTGTGGGCAAGCCCTGAAGGTAAGGAAGGACAACTGGCTCCAACACCTCGGAGATGTAGCGCTGGCTGTTTAAAGTACCGGCAATGCGTGCTAGAGGAGTGCGAGAGTGATATCCAATACCGCCCCATACCATAATACCCGGTGCAGGACCAGTGTGGCGGTGCATAACGCAGCTGTTCAGCATCCTCTCTCCACGGTGTCTCCAGACTCGAATCCGACCATCGTGGTGTTGCAGACAGAAGCGTGACTTGTCAGTAAAGACAATTTCATTCCATTCTGCCGTCCACATCCTTCTTTCATCGCACCATTGGCGGCGGAAACGTCTGTGGTTCTGCGTCAAGGGTAGACGAAGCAATGGACGTCTTGCGGACAGACCACTCTGCTGTAAACGGCGTCGAATGGTACGCGCAGACACTGGATGATGCGGTACAGACTGAATGTGCTGTGCTATGGTTCGTGATGTGGCTGAGCGATCCGTCACTGCCATACGCACAATATGCCTGCTGTCATCACGTGAAGTGGTGCACTGAGGTGGATGCGATCGAACACGTCGGTCCGTCGTACCCTCCTGCATCCAACGATCACATATCCGCATTACAGTTGTTTGGTTTCGTCCAACACGACTACCGATTTCCCTGAAAGATAATCCACAATCTCGGTAGGCCACTATCCTTCCTCTGTCGAACTCGGATACTTGATCAAAAGATGATCGCTGTTTTCTACGAGGCATAATTGATCGTTTTTTTGAAAAAACCACAAGAAAAACACAATTGCCGTACTTGAAATCGTCGAAATCTCCAAGCCTTAAATAGCGCTTTGAAGTGGCGCCACAGGCGCGCGTGATGTGCGTCTGCGCTGAAATTCTAATCATTTGCATATCTCACCTCCGCTAATGCATGTTGTAAATTTCATATTATTTGCATGCTTCCTTCAGGGTGTTGCATTTACGGTGCCCAGCAGTGTAGTTTGTCATTTTCCCCTTAATGATGGCGAAATTCGAAAATGTCGCAAACCTGGTTGCAGAGTGTACCTTTAGCAGGGGTGCGATATACTCGTATATTAAATGCATTACATGGATGGATATGCATGTATAGGATTTTTGTCCAGAGTAGGCTGTAGAAATTATAAAAAGGTCGAAAAGGTGTTAAAAAATTATTTTATTCACACTTAAATTGTTTGGCATTTTTCTACGAAAGAGAAAAGTGATTATTTTCTGGTCACTTTAAATATATAGTTAACCAATTCAACCCGAATGAGGTCGGGCAATTTTGCTAGTATGTAATAAATCAAGAAAAGCATTTTTGTTCTTCGGCGAATTTGCATCTGCCGTGGTCCAACGCAGCTGCATATTTACGAAACAATTATATTCCGAACTATTCCTACCGCTTCCGAAAGCTGTTAACATCATCAAAGATTTATCACACGAATAAATTTTTAAATTCGGCACTCATCTAAGCTACCAAACGTAATATTTGAGAATCCTTAGTACTATAAAAGTGAGAGTTCTGGATCATGAGGAGCGAGGATCGAGAGAATGATAAGGAGGATAATTAGACCGATAAGGAGGAGGAGAGTTCAGAAACAGGAGGATCGGAGGAAAACGACTCGAGGATCGGAGGATAGCTAGGAAGAAAACGAATAAACCGATAGAAGACATGCAGAGAATTGGTATTAACATGTATAATTTATATAAGATTAATTTGTTTAAATAAGATATGAATTTCAGTGATAGAAGGGTTTATTGTAGTTTCATTCGAATTTGGTTACAAATCTTACTACTTTAATTTTCCTTTTCGTTATTACTCTACAAATGTTTTGATAATGTTCCTTAAGGGAATATTGGAGATATTTTTAATGCTTAGATCTTGCTATTTTAAATAAACTTTTGCTTGTCTTAACACATGCCCTGTATTTTGGATTATTTGTTTTTTTATTTCAGGTTACATAAATTGTCTTTTAAAATGCAAGATCTGAAATGAAATTTTCTTTGATTTTAAGATTTATGTTCTTTACTCAAAAATTAAATATACATTAGTTGCTATAGAACATATTTTATTGCAGAATTTTTTTTAAATATTGCACTTCAGTGAGCGTAAAGTTTTTGAAACTTTACAGGACCCGTACTATAAACATGTTTCCTTAAACATTTAAAAGCAGTGATGATAGTATTAAAACCATTTATCTTATAAAATCTAAACTAAATATTATTCTTTAATTAATCTTTCCTTGCGTATTATTTTTTTACTTTAAATAAATCTTCCTAAATTTTAGTGATTTAATTTATATTATAAAGATTTATAAACTGTTTTTTAATGATAATTTCTTTGATATAAGGATTTATATTTTAAAAGTTAGATGTTTTTACTCAAAAATTAATTATATATCAAATACTATTACACATATTGTAATATTGAAGATTTTTAGAAAACATTTTACGTTTGAAACGTATACATTAGATATTACAAACATCTAAATGCAGAGATTTGCTTATTATTTTTTAATTTTACAATTAAGACATTTTTAAAAGTTTGATTCTTAAAGTGTGTTTTATGCATAGTAAAAACAATAATAAAACCTGTAAGATTAAAAATATTAATTTGTGAAAATTTGCAAGACCCATACTATGAAGATGTTTGCTTGCACATTTGAAGTAGTGAAAAATAGAATTAAAAGTCATTTGTTTTCGAAGTTCTAAATTAAACGTTCCTCTTTTAATGCTTTTTTTTGCAAACCATGCATTTTACTAAATATGAATTTCCTTTTATTTATTTGAAAACCTTATATGTATTGTGCAGTTTAAATTGCAGAGCAAAATTCCAATACTGTACGAAGCTATGAAGTATTTTACAAGATACTTTGTACTTTTTCTTAATTTTACATCCAATTCATTACTACGTTAAAATGGATAGCTTGTGGGTTTTCTGTTTTAAAAATAATGTGTGCACATCTGTGCTGCTAAGCAAAATAACTTTTGCTTTTTCTTGATATTTAATGCACAATCTAAGTATTTACTGATAGCCATTGATAGTTTAACAAATAAGTAAAATTAAATAATAACTGAAAATTTTAAGTATTAGTGGGAATTTTAAAATGAACAAATATTATTGAAATAATGGATTAAATCTGAATTCTATGTATTCTTAAAACATTCTCTGTAAAGAAACTGACTTCTAAAACAGATTGAAGGAAGCCACATGGAAACAGTAAATTAAAGCACTTTTTATAGAAAAAACATCATAGCTCATATATTTTACAAAAATAATGCACACATTGCAGTGTAAAAAAAAAAAAAAACTTTATTTTTTATTTGCTTTTTTAAGAGACGCATATTTGCGACGAGCCAATTATTAGATGCCGCCACCTAAGCTTTCGGGCAATGCAAATTATTTTTGTAACGACCATTTGACAGTTTTTGGATATCTTTGTTGCTACTTAGAGCACAGAGTGCATCGAATTAGGGACACCCATATTGTTAAAAGTTGATGTTCGGAATATTCAATGCATCTAAGCGTTTCTTCTCCACAAAACCGATAATTAGGAGGAGAGTTTAGAAACAGAAGGATAGAAGGTAAACAAGTAAACCCCTCCAATCCACGAATAGTTTCCTCCTATCCTCCTGTTTCTGAACTCTCCTCCTAATTATCGGTCATTATCCTCCTTATCATCCTCCCGATCCTCGCTCCTCGGTGTTTTTGAACTCTCACTTTTCTAAATCAAAATAAATGTTACCTAAGTTTCGAGTAATGAACCAAAGGAGAAATAATCATAGGACAAAGATATACATATAAATAATATTTTTATTTCAAATTACTGTATTGAAATCCAGGAATTGTTTTCAGCAAACATTTTTGTAACATTCTTTTTCACAAACATTCTAGAAACTTCCTGAATAATCTTATAGACCTATTTTTATAGTAGATAAAAGTTAAGCAATAAAAAGATCAGTTAGAAAAAGTTAAAAAGGGTGTTCTGTTTGCTCTAGGGTCAACAATCGGTCGTTGTTGGGCTACCAAACATTTTGGATAAAACTTTGTGTTCGTGTCTCATTATGGCTTCTTTTTGCCTATTTTCAAGCCCTCCGCCATACCAATAGTACTTGACCTCGCCCGAGAACCGGTATAATACAATCCGTTTTCGGCTGTCTCTAAAGTCAACGTCTGTGCGTGGTCAATCTCTGAACGTAGATAGGCGTTTATTGTGCATAGACATGTTTGGAACCTTTGGCTTCAAATTTGCATAATGGTTATTCATTTTTCTTAAAACTATATTATGCTCTATTACTCTTAAGTGTAAAATTATAGTGCAGATTGAAATAAATCCCATGAAAAAGGTTATCTTCGTCAATTTTTAAAAATCTGATATTTGTCAAAGATACTAGTTTCGTTTCAACAAAGGCAAAGACTTGTGACCACAAATAAATAGTTCATTTGCTGATATAATTTTAGAAAAAATAAAACTGCAGAATCAAGAGGATTCAGTATACTTTAAAGAGAGTCAAAATGCGTTTCTCTTATAAATTATATTTGGTTATGTTTTTTTCTTGCTCAAGTTTAGTCGTAAAATTTAATTGCATTCAGCGCATAAATGTTGTAGAGTAAGAAGAAAAAGTCACGCGCACATTTAAGTACATCCTTTCGTTAAAATCTACAGCACACAATTTTATTTGGCGCATTATCACGAACACATGTTTTCTGAGTACATTCTTATCTTTTGTAAGTAACTATGGAACAAAAGATAAATTTTAACTTTATTGATTAGTATGATTAGTAAGTGTAAGGTGTTATATAGTCCAGTTCTTCGTGCCTCCAGTTTACAATTTTCCAAGAACAGCAAACGCTTTTCAATAGCAATGCTTAATATTTGTGTAATTGTGGATTTTGAGGGATTTCAGACTCAAGAAGGTTTCTTAGTACGTGATACGGATATATCGCTGTAAAATCGCAAGTGGCTTCAAGTATTCGTTTTAAGTTATCGCCTTATAAGCATAAATAGTGCCAAAGAACGTAAAACTGAATATGTTAAAATTGAAAAGAACTTAGTTTCTTTCCCGTGACATTGGAAAGTATCAATTTAAACCTCGGTTGAGGCATTGTGAATACGGTTTCTTCGATAATGAGGAGATCATCGTTGATCCGCGGCTAACTAGGACTTGTGAATACCGCCATTAGATAATAAAGTGACTGCTACTTTAGTTGTTTAGAGTTTGATATAAAACGCACATTTCTGTACGACATTTATATTTCCTTAAATTTCAGTCTATACGCACTAGTAGTTAGCTCTGTAGATACCCATATGGATGTGGACTTTGAAATTGAAATTTTAAAATTAGTCAGACCCCAAAACAAATGCTATGTTTAGTTTCTACTCCAGGTGTCCGGTGACTTCTGTCAGTACAGTGTACAAGCGATTAATCCTCCTGGTGATAGTTTCTTGACGAGGTATCCCGTCAGTAGCAAAATCATTAACAAATCTTGTTGGACGAGATATCTCGTCATTAGAAGAAAACTAACCAGATCTGGATCTCGTCGCAATAAAAAAAAATCGGCAATATCTTCACGACGATATATCTCGTCATTAGCAAAATTAATCAGATCTTGATGGACGAGATATCTCGTCAAAACCATTTCAAGGGTTAAGAAAGTTTTACGTCGATGCTATGCATGAGTCTACTTGCTACATGAAAATTTGCAATTGAGTACTAGTGGTGTGCCAATAAACACGACTGCATAGCCGGAATTATAATTAAACTAACGTTATTCCCAACAGGAATTTACAATGTTTACTATCAGGGAAATGATTATGGTAATTAATAAACGTCGCACTGGAGCAACACAACGGCTATTGGCGAAGATACGGGATCAATCACCAAGGGATATACAAGACACCTCGTAATTTTGGAATACCGTCAGATGACGAGGCAACACCTGAGCTGGCACCCGCTCTCCAAATTTCCACACCTCGCAAACGTGAGGACATTTGAGGCCACGACAGATTTAACCTCTAACAGCCCCCGTGTACACGACGATCTTTGGTTGGACTGAGTTTTGAACTAGCAACCATCCGATTGCTAATCAGGGCCACAGTAGCCCAGTTGGAAGAGCAACGGATTAGTTCAAAACTCAATCCGACCAAAGACCGTCGTGAACACGGGGCTAGTGCACCTCAAATCTGTAGTCTCTGGTCCTCACGTTGACGTGGTGCGGAAGTTTGGAGAGTGGGGTGACAGCTCAAGTGTTGCCTCGTCATCTGACCGTGGTTTAAAACTACGTGGTGTCGTCCTCGATCTTTCCCTTCGGGATTGATCCCACACCGTCGCCAATAGCACGTTGTGTTGCTTTCCAACCAGGCTAATTTACAATCAGTGATTTGTGCTCCTTAATTGTGGGCGCAACGAAAAAGGAAAATGGATCTACTCAAAGACGGCAGTTTTGAACGAGCACCAAAAATAACACCTGCTCCGTTCGAGCTCTGTAACAATTCTCGTCTCGCCAGTTCATTCGAAAGCAGTTGAATCCCAAGGGGGGGGGACGTCGTGCCGCCCTAAAAGACCGTCTGGACGGGAAAGAGACCCCCACGAGAGACCACCCGGATAGACATCACGACCGACGGCGTTCAGTGGTGTTAACATTTGATCCCGAGACGTTGCTATTGACTTTAAAGTACAAAGAAACATGAAGACATCGTGAAATCTTGTCTGAAAGGAAATTTAGACACAGGAAATGAGTGTCACTTGTAAATGCGTGACGTGGCTTCAGTAATGCAAATTAAGAATGAGTTCAGAGGTGACTTTTCTCGTAGCACTTAGAAGTGGTGATTCAACACAAAGTTCAATTCAGCAAAGCGTTCATTCAATGAAGCCATAAAAAGCAACCCGCCGATTTATCAATTGAATCGTTTATTTTCGAAAGATGATGTGTCCAGAACTCTTACGTTTTTTATCAGTTGCAAGAAGCATTACTGGCCATGTGTGAAATTGTTAAAATAATATGGAATTACGTATTGCAGACAATGCAATTTTGGATGAAATAGATGTTCGTGCATATTTTTAAATATGCTAAAATAAACTGAAATGGATGGTTGAGGTTTTATGGGGCAAGGTCCAATAACACCCAAGTTGCGCCAAATGCAAGATTAAATGATATATAATGCAGATTTTATTTTTTGAAAATAAATATCAAACAACCAAATCAACATGGCCGTGGTATCTCAGTTGGAAGAGCAGCGGATTAGCAACCGGAGGGTTGCGAGTTCGAACTAGATCCAGTCAAAGACCGTCGTGTACATGGGGCTGGTGTACGTTATATGTGTCGCGGCTTCAAATGTCCTCAGGTTGGAGCGGTGTGGATGTTTGGAGAGTGGGGTGCCAGCTCAGGTAGTGACCTCGTCATCTGACTGCGGTTCAAAATTACGAGGCGCCGCTGTACTCGGGTTTTTCCTTTGTGGATCGATCCCGGACAGTCGCCAATAGCCCGCTGTCATGCTAGTGTGCGACGTTAATTATCTACCTACCTATCGGTAGCGCATAAGCTGCACAAATGCAAGATTAATATTTAATACAGATTTTATTCATGAAAAATAAATATCAAACTACAAATCAACAATAAAATGCAGATTAAAAACGCACAACATGAAAAAAATAAAACTTTAATCAAAAATATGAAAAACGGTAAATATGCTAAACCACGTCCACCAACAAAGAATTTTATGAGTTGGAGACTCAAAACATGTTGACCAGCAACATGAAGTATGACACAAAAAGACACAAGAAATGACACACACAGTTATACAATCAATGAAAGAGCAATCTAAAGATTAACCCACCAAGTGGTTTCGACGTGATGTCCATTAAGATCGGAACAATTTTGCTAATAATGAGAAATCTCGTCAAGATATTGCCGATTTTTTTATGATGACGAGATCAAGATGTGGTCAGTTTTCTTCCAATGAGCGTGATCGTGTTTTCTTCTACTGACGAGATATCTCGTCCAACAAGATCTGTCAGTTTTGCTAAATGGAGAGATACCTCGTCGAGAGAACCATCAGTAAGGTTAGGTAGGTATGTATTTAATTACGCTAGACTAGGTATGTATTTAATTACACAATTAATTGCACTTGAGCAACAGAAAGGGCTAAGAGGAAGGTTGTGAGTCGTACAGGGTGGTCCAAAAGTCACTAGACCATTTTAAAATATAATAACTTTTTTGTTATTAATTTTTCTAAATTTATTTTTTCAGATTATTTATATGTAATCTTTGGAAAATAGTTATGGAGAAATTCACGACAGAGCAACGAGTACAAATAATCCAATTTTATTTACAAAATCAACGGTCAATTGTGCTAACCCAAAGAGCTTAAATTCGTCAGTTGAGAACATACCAGAGGTATGATGGCAGCAAGATGGGCTCGCAGCGTACAGCTCGTCCGACGATGGAGCTAAGGCAAATTTTTGGCCGGTGGATAATTTCGTGAAACTCTGAATTCAATTGGCCTCCAGGCTCACCTAACCTTACGGCTCCAGACTTTTCTTGTGGTGATATCTAAAAGAAAGAGTATACCGTAACACATCTCGGACCATCCAGCAATTGAAGGCCAACATCCGTGAAGAAATTGAAGGAATAAGCCAAGAAACATTACGAGAAGTGATGAAGCACATTTTAAAAGGAGCCTGCCACTGTCCAGAACTAAATGGTGACAATTTGAAGGACATAATCTACAAAACTAATTGAAAATAATTTCCAAGAAGTGTATTTATTGTTTATAAAATAATAAATGTGAATTCATAATACATAAAAGAGTCACTGTATTTTTAAATGGTCTAGTGACTTTTGGGCCACCCAGTATATTTAGCGTGCCGGGTTTGGGATTTTTTTATGGCCCTGTTGCACTAGACACAAGACATACAACATAAAAAGACAAATACACACAATCAAAGTTTTACTGACACAGAAGAGAGAAATACACCTAGGAAGGAATCGCACCTGATGCGAATCCTGATGCAACTCGCAGGTTGCTAGCATGGGCTATTTGTTAATGGGAATATTTACTGAGCCACAACGGCCCCATTAAGCGTGCCAGAAAAACGTCGTTGTCGTGTCATGTTTGGAACATGCGCAGAGTTCCTTACCCTCGGTCTACGTCCTTAGGAATCCTATAGTACATTTAGATCCATCCCTAGCACAATGTTCGGACCTCTGCACGTTGCGTAAGCTGTTTTAAACTCATGAATCCAGCATCCGGTTCCCTTCCAGAGCGCGTGGACTGCAGTTGTAATCCGCGAAACGTAACTTACGGTTCTGTATCCTGTCGAGTCATTCAAATGCTTATTGGGCATTGTCTTCACACCCTTCGCAATCGCACTTTTGAAGAAAATATATTGTGTCCCAGAAAGTAAAGGTGATTTAGGAGTGAGAGGTTGACCGTTTTGTTTACTCGAAAGGGCGACATTTTTATTAGCAATGGAGCTGAACGTTTCTGAAAGAAGGAGCAATCATTGCTTCCTAAACGAATGCTCGCATCGATTTCGGCGCCATTGTTCCTATTGTTTGACTGTTGCAGTTGATATAATTTGTATGTGGGTTTCGGCATTTTATATAGGTAGGTAGTTAATTAACGTCTCACTGGTGCAACACAAAGGGATGGTCTAGGATCAATCCAGAAGGAAAGATCCGATGACAACACCACGTAATTTTGAATCACGGTCAGGTGACGAGAACAACTGAGCTGGCACCCCACTCTCCAAACTTCTCCCAACGGGAGGACATTTGAGGCCACGACAGATTTACCTTGCACTAGCCCCCGTGTCACGACGGTCTTTGGTTGGATCTAGTTTCGAACTCGCAATCATCCAGTTGCTAATTCGTTATTCTTACAACTGAGCTACTGCGGTCCGAATACCTTATTAGGAACCTTATAACACTAGAGAACAGGAAAAGCACCCAATCAACAGTTGGTTGACCATTTGATACAGCTTTAATAGACTTTTCTATGACAACATTTTTGGCGCGTTTTTCGTCTCGAGTTGTGGCAGGCAAAGGGGCGGATTATTGCGACCTCGTGAATATTTTAATCTTTCATTAATTTTCGTAAATCATTATCTTTTTTATTTTACCAAGCCTTAACAACACTACCTCTCTAGAATTAATATGATCGCATGTAACATCATAAAAAATTGGCTGATTCCATTCGGCTTAAAACTAGTAAATCATTTAGCTACAGGGCCGCGGTAGCCCGGTTGGAAGAGTAACGGACTAGCAACCGGAGGGTTGCTAGTCCGCGGCCTCAAATGTCCTCACATTGGTGTGGTGTGAAAGTTTGGAGAGTGGGGTACTATCTCAGATGACCTCGTCATCTGACCGTGGTTCAAAATTACTTGATATTGTCCTAGGGTCTTTCCCATCAGGGGATGATCCCGGACCGTTGCCAATAACCCATTGTGTTGCTCCCGTGTGACGTTAATTAAAAATACTGCAATACAATACGTTTAACTGGACAAACTTCTATAACAATATTTTTTATTATAGATTTAGTTAGAGAGCCTATACAGATAGAGAGGTGACAGGGAAAACGGCAGCCTGTTTTTCGACCGTTGCTGTGCCAACGCGGACGCTATGCAAATGGACGGTTTCATTAGGGTTGCTAATCAGGTTATTTTGATATGAAGACTTCGGATTTGGCGACAGTTCGGCGTTGAATTTTAAATATTCATAGATTACTTTCTCATGGCATAAGAGCTACTCATTTTGACCACAGACCAGTTTAAAAACTAGTAATATACAGGACTTAATCTGGCGTGTGCTTGGTATCTGAATAAAAGAAGCTTTTTTTTTAAATTTCATACATTGAGTTAGATTTGAATTAGGAACACTTTCATGTTATTCCAATGTGGGGCAACGTATTTTGCCCTGTAATTTTCCGAATAAATTATTCATATAAAATATCTTTTCATAAGATAAAAGAGCTTTAAATGCTTAATAGAAATACAGTAAAACTCCAATTATCACGACTGAGTGATGGACGTAATCCGGATATCAAAAAATCCGGAGAATTGGGACAGTCATAAAAAAAAGGTTATGTTGTGAAATAAAACGCGAATATTGATCTAAAATAATTTTTGTTTATTTTTATTACGAGAATACAGTATATTTGAATGGCAACTTAATTTAAAAAAATAGGCCTAATGTACTGTATTTTGAAAATAAAGTAAATAATTAAGTATTTTAACTATCCATTTTCCATCATTCAAATATTCATAAATTACTTATATTGTGGAAAGAAATAAAATAAGTTTAAGCATAATTCGAATTTTAAATTGTTTAAATATAACGTTTCGGAAAAAATTGTTTTTCGAGCAATACTAGTAAAACAATTTTATACGCTTTCCATTATTGATGAAATATCGTATTGTTTGGCGAGAATGGTCGACGGAATTTTACACATGTACCTTTGCTTCTTTTTAGTTATCTAAATTAATGTTATCAGCAGTTTATTTTGTTTATTAAGTGGGTAGGTTTATCTATATTAAATGGAAAAAAAGCATTCTTGCCTTCAAAATTATGTAAATTACAAGTGTGTCCAAACAAAACTTCCCAAAACACAATCAACAACGTACAACCGCCATATTGAACTGACCTGAAAAGGAAAAACATTTCTGCCGGCCGCATCAGCCAATCAGAAAATGTGGGTATATGTCATCTCTCTACTATATAGGCTCTCTAGATTTAGTCACCCAATGAAGATTAATTATAGAAATTCTTCATTGGGTGACATAATAAGTATGCCAAAAAACGAGCCAAAAGCGTTGCCACTAAAAAATTCTTCATACCAAAGAGGTACCGAACATTTATATTGCTATCAGGTGTTGTAAAGTTTTCGATATTTATATACATAGCATGTGGCTTTCGTCAAACCAAGATGATCTAACTTGAAGATCGGTTAGACTTCCACGGCCCAAGAAATATTCACTTTTCCCCCGAAATTTCCATCGCGGATTTGTTGAGCTTTCGAATGGGATTATAATATACTGCTGTTTGTACACCTCGAGAACTGCTCCCGACACCATCACTGGGTGGTGGCGGTCGCTATGGAAACGTTTATTTTGACTCCCGGGAAGGCTTAATTTTATTGTTTTTCGCGTATGCTGGCGGCGGAAAGGGGCAGTTTATTAGAATGGATCTTCCCCGCGACAAATAAAAATCTTAACAAGCATATTTGCAATTTGTCATCAAATACGTCAATGTGATTCCTATGGGAAATAGGGTAAGGCCCGTTTCTATGGCAACGGGATAGGGGCGGGCTTTATGCCCGGAGCAGATCTTGCAGTAGTTAGTTGGTAGGGCCGCGGTGGCCCAGTTGGAAGAGTGACGGATTAGCAACCCGAGGGTTACGAGTTCGAATCCAACCAAAGACCGTCTACAAATGGTCTGGTGAACGTTAAATCTGTCGCAAATGTCCTCACGTTGGTGTGGTGTGGAAGTTTGGAGAGTGGGGGGGCCGTGGTTCAAAATTACGAGCTGAACCATCGCCAATAGTCCGTTGTGTTGCTCCAGTGAGACGCTATTTAATTACCTACCTACCTCATTGTAGGAGAGAAGCGTAGGTTACACCTGGGTGTGTTTGTCCCTTTTTGTTACTAAACGCTCTCCTTGTTTATGCTTATTCCTTACAATTTATCGACGTATCCTTGAGATGATATTGGTTGGTTGGTAGTTCAATTGACATCGCACTGGAGCAACACAACGAGATATTGGCGACTGTCCGGGATCAATTCCGAAGAGAAAGATCCGAGCATAGAGAAAATATAAAAGTAGAGTGAGCCATGGTAACCTTTTATGTGCCAAGGATCATGTGACCCAAACGTGTTCCTTAGACTATTTTCGTCTGCTGGGTGGAACCTAACATTCATCATATGAATGGTTCACGGGATGGGAGTAGATGCCCATCCATTGAATCTTCACAGAATTAGTCTATTGATTGATCATCTGATAGTAGTAGACTTTGGCGATTTCATCACTTTTGTCGCCATTCTATAGAAATACTCATTCACCCTGTCATAAGACGTTACATCGCCAAACGAGGTGATAAAATGCCAAATCGGCCGTCGATTTTCCACAGAGCAGTCACGTGACTGCTGGTCGACACGCTGTTCACACTTTTGAAGCTCCTCTCAATAACAATGCTCAGCCTACTTATATTTCGCGTCTATGGTTAAACTGGCATTGGGCCTCGGAGCGCAGATGTGGGGACCCATGTCCTTTATGTCGCAAACAAAGTTTCATCAGAATTTAAATGACAAACGCAATAATAATCCGCTGACAAAACTTTTACTTCAACTAAAACTGCAAGCAAAACAACCTTCGTATAAAACACACCAAAGGAAGTGCTAGACATCTCATTAAAAGACAATAGATAGTAAAGATAACTTTACGGACGTGAATTAATTCTCTTTAAAATTCAGACTCAAATAATAACAGCACTTATACCACAGGATTCGATAATGACCGCCGGGCAGGTTGACGCCACCAGACAGAGACGTCTTCCAATCGGAAACGCATAAAAATTCGACTAAGCAGGCATTTTCAGGACCCATTATCATAAACGGTAACTTTAAGTATGGCATTGATATTCCATGGAAATGCTTCCGGCTATTAAAGCCTTTTATCTCGGCATTTACTGTCGACTATTTAAGAAACGGTTTCCGAATCGTTGAAGTCGTCACGTTTCTCCATCTACCGGTGAATGCATAAGCTGCGTGACGCAATCTAAGAAAATGAAAAGCCTTCGCTAACTATTATTACTCGTACGGGCTGTGATAGTTATGGGAGAATTAATGATTACCTGTCTGAAAACTAAACGTGATTTATTGATTGTCTATGCCGGGAAATGGAAAATTTGGCTGAGTGAAGATGGCCTGGAGTCATTCTATAGTTTGAGATCTCATGTATGTTATAATGGCCTGCTTGTCCGCTTTTGGAGCTTGCGCTATAAAACTCCAATTACCTACCTACCATGTATGTTATAAAATTGCAAATGAAGGTTTCGGGTTCCAAGTGATGTCACAGAAATATATATTTCATAATGAAAGAAATTTACGTGGTGACTGATGCACGTTAAATCTGCCGTGACCTCAAATATCCTCACGTTGGCGTGGTGTGGAAGTTTAGAGAGTGGGGTGAACTCAGGTCTCTTCATCAGACCGTGGTGCAAAATTGCGTGTTGTTGTCCTCGAATCTTTCCCTTCGGGTTTGATCCCGGACCGTTGCCAATAGCCCGTTGTGTTGCTCCATTGTGACGTTAATTAATGTTGGCGTGTTGTGAAAGTTTGGAGAGTGGGGTGCCAGCTCATGTGCTCACCTCGTCATCTGACTGTGGTTCAAAATTACGTGGTGTTATCCTCGGATCTTTCCCTTGGGATTAATCCCGGATCGTCGCCAATAGCCCGTTGTGTTGCTCCAGTGCATCTTTAATTAAAATACCTACTTACCGTAGAATTTCGACATATTGCGAGCTCTCTCTCTGCTCAGTGTGCACTATCAAAAGGTGATATTTGTTTCCGATTTTCGTTTGTAAATGCATCATTTATGAAATCTTGGTAAAAAGATTCTTGGAAAAAGAAATGGCGATTCGTGAAAAAAGAATGGTGGTAAAAAGATTCCTGGAAAAATAAATAAAATTAAATTAAATCTTGGAATAAAGAAAGACACATCTTCTAAATTTCGAGTTTCGGACAGCATTATGCTATTACAAAGCAATCATAATTATAGTTTCCACTTTAAACAAGTCTAAAATAGAAGTCGTCCGTGTAAACTGAAAGTATGCAGCTTTTTAAAAACAAGAACTTACAACTTTATTTACACGCTCTTTGAGGACACTATATTTTTAAATCTTACTAAATTCGTGGAATCCCTGAGTTTTATGACATTTTGTTTATCAAATAAAAATCTGTCAGTACTAAAAATATGTTGGTACAGCAATAATATTAATTGGAAAATCGATGCGAATCCTTATTCAAACACAAAATAATTGGTAAAAGCTATGTTTTGAATTTTCTCGAAGTTCTAATTACTTAAATTGAAATATACGCAAGGATGCTATAAGCAAATTAAACTTCCTATTCACGAAAACATCTGTTATTAGAAACTAAATATTTTTTAATCAAATATATTGGATCTAAGTTAGATTCCATAATAGTACGCTTTTAGATGTGAAGATAGAAGCAGTTTAGAGTTAATATTTAAAACTAAATGAATGTCTTACAAAGAAAGTCAAACGTCTCAAATCGTTTTCGTGCATAACTTGTAAAATTCACAATGACATATTTCTACCATGATTTTAGCTAGAGCTTATTCACAACGTGACTAAATTGGGATATGATTGAATCGACTGGAAGCCGAAAGGTAATATCAGAGATTTCTATTCAATGGTAGTCTAGAGCTAACCTTTTGACTACGGCCGGGACAACAGTCGTCCCATATTCAGGTAGCGAAATAAAAGTGCCGTAGTCCATTACTTGATTAATTTAGGGAAAGGTAATACTTTATTGGCATTCCATGAGGCAATCTCTCTTTTTGCTATTGAACAATTTTAAAGACGAGTCTTAATATGTACTCAATAGCCCGTTGTGTTGCCTCAGTGTGACGTTAATTAAAATACCTACCTACCTATCTTAATATGTACTCACTAAAGTGTTATATTTAGTCCATTGAAGTTATAATCTGACAATTCTTTTATGTACCAATTTTGTCTTGCAGTGTGTGTATTCCAAACGTGATGCCACATGACTTCTTTCACGAATACGATTTCAGTACTTCGCCGATAAGAATTCTAAATTGATATATGACAGTTGATTGATCAATGCCAATTAGATTAAATGCCAAATATCGCCAAAACGGTTATAAACTACATTTTAAGGTAATCCCGACATGTTCCATGTGAGAGCATTTGGTTCGCGTTAATAAAATTTGCGATTTCTGTATAGTTTATTTGTTGGTGCTGTATGATAACTTCGTGCAGAGATTGCTACTGTTTAACTGGCTATGGATGAAGTCGATACCTCTCCTAAATACAACTTGCATTTTTCATCGATTCTCAGGCAGCAATAACAGCTCTTATCAACCCTAGTCAAAATGAATATGATCTTGTGCATCGATGTAGAGAAAAATTAAGTCACCTTTGGGAAGGCTAAGAACAACTTACCTTACAATGGATCAGATTTCATTGTGGTGTATATGGCAATGAACAAGTTGGTCAATTAGCTGAGGCTGAAGCAAAGTTGCCCCAATCTAAATCCCCCTTTGCTTATGCGTAACGTCAAGGGGCTTATATGCACGTCTATAAGGACTAATAGATTTTCAATCTGCAGAGATGTCTACATGAAAGAACTGGAATACATAGAGAAATAAAGCTCATATATCCTAGGTTCCTTTCCCCAAGCTGTTCCAGTCGCTGCTTTCGACTTCTTACTGAACAGGACTACCTACAAAGACACCAAAATCGCATTGGATTTGTTCTTGCTAATCTCCAAGTCTAGCTTCAGCAAGACCAAATCCACAAGTCCATTCACCCGCACAGAGTCATACATCAAAAGAGGTTCAGAAAACAGGTCGTCTTGGGACAACCCCAGGCACTAGAGAATGTGTGCTGGAGAGACCTGGTCAGACTGGCATTTAAGGCAAACAGGATGAATCTTGCGACCACAGCAAAATATGGGACACCTCAGATGGCCACTGAAAAAGCAGGAGAGCGCTGTCTGAATATGTCTGTCGCAATTGAGAGCAAGAGATCTTCCTGGGTGATCCCCACGATACCAAGAGTGTACCGGGGGGACGATCCATGCCTTCTTATCAGGATTTTTTTCTAATGGAGTAAAGCTCAAGAAACGTGAATGAGTGGGTATCGGACAATGGTTCATCGACACCCTCCTTCGCCAAATCATCCGATACTTCGTTTCCCCTGAGGTCCACGAGTGAAGGGATCCACTATAGGTGCACCTCACAGAAGAATGAGACATGATTCAGTTTGTTAAGGATCGCTATATTTCCCACACCGCGCCAATTAGATGGATGTTGGATGGAGTAGCGACTCCCGGACAAAATTCAAGCGACCTCTGGATTCGGAACA
Source organism: Meta bourneti (assembly GCA_933210815.1). NCBI lineage: Eukaryota > Metazoa > Arthropoda > Arachnida > Araneae > Tetragnathidae > Meta > Meta bourneti. The sequence continues at coordinate 17,574,302 of OW119928.1, read as the reverse complement.
CACATGATGTAGCATTGGAGTAGCGAGATCAACTATCTGATATTTGCGAACTGGACGGAATGACCGGAGAATGCCCTAAAATTCCTAACAATTCAGTTGTAAGTACTGTAGATAGTGTTTATTTCTAAAACATATCACTTCAGTTCTCTATCGTCGACTGAAAGGCAATTGGCTGAAAAAAAATGTTTGAACTGAAAATCATTCTTATACAGGGTGAGTCTAAACTAATAATACAAACTTCAGGGTGCGATAGAACACAACGAAACAAACACTTTTCCCCATAGAATGTATTTTCGCAAGTACAGCGGTTGACCGCTAGAAAGCGCAGTCAAACGCTTGTATCAAAGCGTTACGTCGGCGATGCGAGGCCTGCATCAGGTGTGGTGGTCGACATTTTGAACAGCTTCTGTAATTGTGCATTTGAGCTGTACTTACCGACTGATGTTTGTACATGTCGTTTCATTTCCATGTGAAAAGTTTCTCATGTTTTGTACATGTCATTTCTTTCTTACCCGTTGTTCCTTGTACTTATCTTTAATTTATGCAAATCTGTATTATTTCGTTTTGTCAAGCAGTTATTGATGTTTATTTGACATTAAAGCGTTGTTTCCCTATTTCATGCCTCTTCTCCTTTCCAACTTGCATCGGACCGTGTGTTTGTGCCGAAATGGAAAGCGCTCTCTAGCGGCCAACCGCTGCACTTGCGACCATACATTCTATGGGGAAAAGTGTTTGTTTCGTTGTGTTCTATCACCCCCTGAAGTTTGTATTATTAGTTTGGTCTCACCCTGTATACAGGATCACGGTAGCCTGGTTGGAAGAACAGCAGATTAACAACCGGAGGGTTGCGAGTTCGAAACTAGATCCAACCAAAGACGGTCGTGTACGTGAGGCCTGGTTCACATTAAATCCGTCGTGGCGAACTTTCGGATAGTAGGGTGCCATCTCAGGTGTGATCTCGTCATCTGATTCAAAATGAAGAGGTGTTTTCTTCGGATTCTTCCCTTCGGGACTGCTCCCGGACCGTAGCCATAGCCTGTTGCGCCACTCCAGTGCGACGTTAGTTCAACTACCTACCTACCTTTCTCAGATCTGTTGGAGTCGCTAGCTTTCGACTTCTTACAGGACACGACTACCTACAGAAACACCTACATCGCATCGGAGTAGCAAGATCAGCTATGTCTTCATTGCGAACTGGACGAAACGACGAGTAACCAACACAAGGACTACCCTAAAATTCTTAACAATACAGTTAGTTATAAGTACTGTAAATAAGTATTTGTCTTTAAAACATATCTTATCACTTCAGATCAGATGTTGGACTGCTAGTCTACTGATAACTGAAAGGCCGTAGGTTGAAAAATGTGTCTTCTGAAAATCCCTCTTATATCCTTAACCTTCCAAGAGGTTTCAACGAGATATCCCGTCCATCAAGATCTGACCAATTTTGCAAATGACGAGATACCTCGTCATCAAGATTTTGTTTATTTTTGATGATGGCGAGATAAAGACCTGGACAGTGTTCTTCTAATGATGAGAAACGACGAGATCTTGGTGGACGAGATATCTCGTCATCAAGATTTTGTTCATTTTTGATGATGGCGAGATAAAGACCTGGACAGTGTTCTTCTAATGATGAGAAACGACGAGATCTTGGTGGACAAGATATCTCGTCTATCACGATATGGTTAATTTTTAACCCTCCAAGTGGTTTTGACGGTCAATTAAGCAAATGACGAGATATCTCGTCTTCAAGATATTACCGATTTTTTATGGTAACGATATGAAGATTTGGTCAGTTTTTTCCTATAGAAGAGATATCTCGTCAATCAAGATCTAATGTTTCAATAAAGACGAAATACCTCGTCGAGACAATCACCAGGAGGGTTACTGACGAAATACCTCGTCGAGACAACCACCAGGAGGGTTACCGACGAAATACCTCGTCGAGACAATCACCAGGAGGGTTACCGACGAAATACCTCGTCGAGACAACCCACCAGGAGGGTTAATACTGATGGAGACACTAAGAAAATTCACAAACTTGGTATGAACTTCCATTTATTTAAGAATATCCTGATCATTATATATATCGACTTATACATTTAGTCTAAGTAGTGAGAGATCTGTTTTCTTTCTGAGTTTCTCTTGTTGGGGGGTTGCACGATGAGGTTTTCTCCGAAGACAGCAGGATGTAGAGTATTGTTACACATTTTACACTCGTCATTTGAGATTAGACATTTTACATTAGCGAGACACATATGTTAGCATTCACACTAGTATAGAGATAGCATCGACATGAAACTGCAAAATTAAACATCAAGTATCGTGGAGTTGCAAGAACGCTTGGGGTGTTGTATTGCTCGTGGTGTTTACTGTATTTGGCATGTTCTCCAAGATTTGATAGGTTTGAAGGGTGACGAGTATGCAAAATTTGTGTGATGATCTGTTCTTTTTGTTCTTAGAATGCGGTCGAATATTTTTACTCTAAAATCAGATTAGTCTGGTATTAGATGCTTGTTGCGTTTACTGGAATGAAGAAGAATATTTTTATCGTTATAAGTAAACATTCCTGCCCGGTCTAAAGACACAGATGCATTTTACCACAGAAATGTTGGTTGTGTTTTATGGCTATATCAGGCCAAGCTGCGCCAAACACAAGACATACAACGTCAAGTAATTTGGCCATTTTAGATTGACATGTGTTAAATGTTGGTATATATAAGTATCTGACATTTAACAATGCTAGATAACAGTGTGATAACAACCAACCATTGATAGTCTTTAAGTTTCCTAGCGTTATAAGGTATCACATACGTCATATTATGTAGGTTACATTTAACAATCGTTATTCTTAAATAACCAAACTTGGAGACGCTGTCTTTTTGAGCAGAGCATGACAGTATTATAATTAATTTTAAATTAATCTGTATAGAATTTAAGATTTACCTTTGAATTAAGTATTGGGCTTTGTGTGCGGATATGCTTTTAACAATAACATTCATATCTATGCCAATGAAAAAATTGTTTCGTGTTTTCAATCTATGGATTCTATGAATGATTTAAACTAACATAAGACAATTATGTAGAAAGTGTCAGATTTATTTGAGCATTATTGATCATAACTTTATTTTAAACTTAATTGATTGCCATCTCGATGTCTTCATGGATGAGCGGTAATTAGGACCTAATTATCAAATGATCTCCGGGGTAAATGAGCATATAATTGGCCACCTCAGGAGTTGAAAGATGAGAAATTGTGTCACCTAATTACGTCCTAGAGAAATGTTCAATTATTCAGTGAAGTTATGTCATGTTAAGCGAGCGCGATGCAGTGTGATGTATCATTTCAAATTGAAAATTAACGGTTTGCCCCAACTTTAAATTTTTTACCTTAGTTTATTAAGCTGGTAGACGCACTTAGGATCTGTAGTTTATATCATCATGTAGTAAGTGAATGTAGTACAGTGTCCGTATTTAGTGCCAAACTGTAAATTAATGGTTTGACCCAACTTAAATTTTTACCTATGTTTCTTAAGCTTGTAAACGCGCATAGTATTTGTAGTTTAAGGCATATATTAAGTAAACACAATACAGTGTTATACTTAATTTCAAATTGCAAATTAACGGTTTGCCCCAACTAAAGTTTTTACCTTAGTTATTAAAATGGTTAACGTACTTAGGATCTGTAGTTTATGTCATCATGTAGTAAAGCGAATGTAATACAGTACCTATTTAATTTCAAGTTGCAAATTAACGGTTAGCTCCGACTAAAATTTTTAGGTTTACCAGCTTAGTTTCTTAAGTGGGTAGACACGCATATCTGAAGTTTGTCATCATATATGAAGCGAATGCAATATAATGTGATATTTCATATAAAATTGCAAATTAACGGTTTTCCCCGACTTTAATTTTTTACCTTAGTTTCTTAAGCTGGTAGACGCATATAGGATCTGTAGTTTATGTCATCATGCAATAAGCGAATGTAGCACAGTGTCTATATTTAATATCAAACTGCAAATTAACGGTTTGCTCTAACTTAATTTTTAATTTAGTTTATTAAACAGGTTTCCTTTAAAAGATCCTTCCTTAAAAGGCACAGCTAGGATCTGTAGTTTTGGTCATCATATATTAAACTAACTAACACCAACACACATTCCCGTGCCCAGTGTCGTGAGACACTACGAATGCACTACAGTGTGATACCTCATTTCAAATAGCAAATTAACAGTTTGCCACGATTTAATTTTTTACCATAGTTTCTTAAACTGGCAGACGCACAAATTAACTGTAGTTTACGTCAACATGTATTAAGAGAATACAATACGTTGTATGGAATTTAATATGAAACTGTCAACTAACAGTTAATCACGACTGAAATTTTACATTAGTTTCTTAATCGGTATACGAGTAAATGATCTGTAGTTTATCTGTACTTTAAAGCGCTTAATTATTATCAAAATACATGCATGGTATTGAAATGCCATAGACTAATAGAATAGTCATGTTTTGATTAGATTCTTGGGAACTTGATCTTCGAAGTCGCCGTGGTTGCCATGTCAGATATGTCTTAGCTAATAATATATAATACAGATTTCGCTTTGAGTACTGGATTATTCCATTTAAAATTCGGTTGCGTGAATTCTTTGAGAGAACATAAAGAATTTGTATTCAGTATATGTAAAGAAATCAACGGAATTTTAATTATTTTTGTAACTTATTCTTTTCAGTGCTCTCCCTTAATGAGATTTAAAATTAAGACACAAAATAATTGTGTCTTAATTAGTATTCACCAGAAAATGTCATGTACTTTCATACTACATGTGTAGCAAAGATATTAAGGCAATGCTAATAACTCGGATTTCTAACTGGGTAGGGCAATATATATGTATTTCATTCCATACATTTAGTAGACACATTTAAAAATTTATTACATTTTATAACAATTTTTGTAACATAATAGTTTGTCAATGTAACTACAATTTTGCATACTCGTCACTTACAGTTGAGAACTTACAGCCGAATTAAAACAATAAAACTACTTAAAAACTCACATGCATGTTATGATACACCTGATATACAGTTGAAGATAAAAGATAGATACATCTTTAAAGGTCAAATCATCACACAAAAGAATTAACTTGTGTATGAATACTTTTGGCAGTATGCTTCATAAAAATTATCTTTTTGACTATTTCCATTTTAGTAATTACACACACATAAATGCCATTTTTATGATTAAGGCTGTATTTCTAATGATTTATTTCAATATTCAAGTCCATAATTTCTCAGGTTACAATAATTATATATACATGAGATCTTGTGAGTTTAAAAGCAAGTTGATTCATGCCACGGCTTTTGAACATTTGGCTATTTTCTGTATTTTTCTTCAACTTTAAAAACTATATTTATATTTTATTTTTAAGGATCTTTTAAAGGATTTTTAAGGTCTTACTTTTACTCTAATATATTTATTTATAATTGCAACCAATTAATTTTCATCACATTCTACTATGTTCTAAAATGCAAAGCATATTTTGGTGAGTCCAGATGTATGATAGTTAAGAAATGCTCATGTGAAAATTGATTTCCTTATTAAGTCAGATCTGAATTAAAAGGTTTTAAAAACAGCTGTAAGTTGGATAAGCTTGACAATCAGAAAGAATTTAGATTCAAAGCATGTTATTGTTTTAGTATCAACTATAATCGGAATAATTTTATTTTAAGGATCACACAATAACTTATTCATTCTTGATTTTAATTCGAACTATCAAAGATAGATTAAAAATTAAGGGTAAATATACTGATTTTCGAGTTTTCGTATATTTTATTATTTGCTGTATATATCAATTTAATTACTCAGTTTATGCTAATATATTTTTGAGCTGTGCGTGGTGAAAATAATTGTTAAATCCGCTTGTTGCGATTCATTTACTGCTTGGAGGGGCGTATAACATACAGTATGGCTCAAAAGTTAAAATATAGACCATTGCATCTGAGTATGAAAATCGAAAATTGGAATCATGTCTCTGAAATAATAGAATAAACAGAAAGTGGAGTGGAGACTAGATCCCAGATTTATTCCAGAAAGTAATATAACAAAAAAAAGAACGTGCGAATGAAAGCCCTCACGGTTATGAAACACTGTGTTCGAATATAACGTTCGAATTACAATGTTCGATTTTTCCATCTGCATATTTGGAGCACATTTTCTAAAATGGCGCATTTCACAGCTTTAATTCCCTCTAAACAGAGTGTCTTTTGTTGGGTTGGGTTTTACACCACTAGGGCCAGATTCGGCCAAACTGCGCCAGACACAAGACAGACAACTACAAGTAATGGACATACACATGCAAGGAAATTTCACTGACACAGAAGAGAGAAATGCACACAGGATAAGTTACAGGAATCGAATCTGCGCCGCCTACAACTGGCATGTTGCTAGCGCAGTGGGCAAGTCCACGGCTGCCGGCGATTGTTTTCAGTAACTGCAATATGGTCTCCATCAGTTACTGAAGATTATTATTGAAGGTTTGGGGAGGGTGACCTGTACTAGAATTTGTTAGAATGAACTATTACTACTGAAAGATTAAAAGTATCTAAAACGGTGGTTCCCAAAGTGTAGTACCTGGACCCCGGGGGTCCACGACAAAGTTTTAAGAGGTCCGCAGAAAACATTCAATATTATACCAGCCAAAATAGAGAACTTAAAAAAAACATTCTATAATTTTCTCCTATTGTTTTATGTCTGAAAAACTTTATGTTCTAAAAAAGAGTATAACAAATTTTTATATGTTCTAAAAATGAGCAAGTGAGTTTAGGGGGTAATTCCCAGTGACTGATGGGAAGTACTCCCTTAGCTGCAATTCTACCATTTACTCAAAAATTGATTTCTAGTTTTATATGTAGAAAGACTAAATACGTGCTTCTACATGCTGCGAAACTGACTTCTACTGGAGTATACAGTTGTGCAATGAGCAGAAGCACCTATTTACTGTCTTCCTATACATAAAACTAGAAATTCATTTAATAAATAAGAGTGTGTGGTATTTACTGTATTTTTCAGAACTTTAAATTGTCACCACTTAATGCGAAGTTTTAACCTTTTACAATCTATTTAACATAGATCTTGATATTTTACTCCCTATCTGAAGGTGAATAATTAGGGTTGTTATGGACTTCAGCGAGTCTACATATGACATATTTAATTTCATAATCTCTAGGGGTCGGTGAAAAATTTCAATTTTCATGGGGGTCCTTGGACTGAGAAGTTTGGGAACCACTGGTCTGAGAGATTAATGCATATACTCGCGATCGTTGAAAGCAAATGTGTAGCTAATTTGTATAAAGTTGCATAGCAACCACTTGAAATATTTCAATTTTTATTATTTAAAATATAGTTTATCATTGGATTGCATTTATATGCGTATCCTAACTTCGGGACCATACTGTATTCCATAGATTTATAAATAGTTTGAAATTTCATTTCAATTATCGATGATGGGGACATCTTGGTTATCTAAGACATTATTCTACACATTATAGTACATTACACAAGACTATTTCACTGAACTGAATAGAATATTACAACTCATACATGTAAGAAATATAGAGAGGATTTAAAAGGAAATTATGATTGCAGTAAAGTATTCAATTTTACTTATTTTTTATCTATAAAGAGATTTGTTCACTTTAGATTATTCAAGGCTGTATTATATAAGTAATCATAATTATAATTCAAAACTTCACTAGTAAGTAAGGTTTATTTAAATTATGAACTAATCGGAAATAAAGCGAGCATAAAATATATCATATTCCGATATGTATAAAATGTACTAATAATATATTATAAATGAACGTTGAAATTTTGATAGTTACTTTGGGATTTGGTTTTCAAAATCTGTTTTTAATCTAAAAAAAATCAGAAAATAGATCAATATAATAATGCAATAAATGCATGTATGTTTTAGCAATAGCATCTTAATTTGAAAGACGGGTTTTTTTTATTAAAAAGCTATATTTATAAAGAAAAAGTTTCATAGCATTAAGATATATAAACATTAAGTGCAAGTACGATAAAATATAAGAGTGATTACTAAATTTGAGATTTCTAAATAATTAGTTGTATTTTTCAGAATATATTGGTTATTTGTAACATAATTATAGGAGTACTTTATGCTCTCTTGTCTATTAAAGTTGGAGGAATTTAGAGAAATATTCTAGCCTTGACATCTAAAACATAAATACATCTGTTTTCAATTGAAAAGGTAAATAACAACACGACAGAAAAAGGATATATTAACAAACAACTCATACCATAAATCAATCACGAAAATACGTAATTACTTATGATTCAACACATAACCTGTGTATTTTCATTGAGCATGACTCATAAGTGTGACACTTACAGAACAAAACCAAAATGTTTCAATTCAAATAGTAGAACAACAAACGAGATTGGAAGACTCATAAAAGGCTTATCCATAGAGATATGTAACCGATAAAATAGAATACACATTCACACTAAGAGGTCACACCGAAATTTAATAAAACACGAATCATTTGATTACTTGGCGTATTCGCTTCCATTTGAAGCGCCATCTTGTGAGTTGATTCTTCCAAATTTAACATCTATATCCATACAAAAGATGGAAAATAATTTGTACATGGGACTACACTTAAGATTCGAAGCATAAATGATTGTTATTGCCGCTAATGTTCATGCTCGCATTTCCATCACTAGGTTCTTGCACAACATTTATTTTGCTATTAATTCTTGTTCAACTGCCTTCTCTTCGCTGTAGGAGCACCAAGTATTCTATAGTACAATATACTAGTCACAAAGAAGGCTTTGGGTAGGTGATGCTACAATAGGTTTGTCACTACATGGTAAGACTTGTATATTTCATGATTTAATGCTTAGGGCCTGATTTATACATGAAAAGGCACAGGTGCAGAGCAATCAAAAATCTAATAATACGTATAATATTTAGGAAAATATATTTATCGATAACGTACTAGAGAATTTGAAATCAGTGTTAAATAATTTCTGAAATCAAATGCCTCACTGTAGGACAATCAGAATTTTCAAAAATGTGGTCAACTTAGCTTAGTTTCAGAAATAATGCACGTTTACAAAAATAATTAGACCGCAATTTCTTTTTATTGATTTATTTACCTTCAACCTATCTGTTTCCAGGTGATGTGATAGCTTTTAAGATTAATTCTAACGGTCATTTGTTTTATGATAACCCTCCAAGTGGGTTCGACGAAACATCTCGTCCATCAAGATCTGACCAATTTTGCTAATGACGAAGTATCTCATCATCAAGGTATTGCTGATGTTTTGATGATGAAGAGATCAAGATCTGTCATTTTTTTTCTAATGACGAGATATCTCGTCCATCAGGATCTGGTTAGCTTTGCTAATGACGAGACACCTCGTCTCGACAACTTCCAGAAGGATTAATGCCTAAAATGCAATTTACAATCTTTGTAATTAAAGTCTCAAACTGAATTTAGCAAGCATTAGAGAACTTATAATTCCTCATGCAGTATAAATCAAGCCCAGGTTCTTCTTTGATCGACAACGGTTTTTCTCTGACTCAGAAACATCTGATTTAAGTAAAGGTAGTTTTCACTCTTGGATAATAGGGATATTGGTTTTTTTATTTAAAAATCACTACCATTGCTGTGCATTGTGTATTGCTATGCAGAATGAGAGATATTTAGAATTAAGTGCATTATTAATATTTTTATAATCAATCAATAAAAGTCGAAGAGGAATCTTTTCCAGTTCTAGTAGGCTTAATTGGGGTTAAATAAATTTATGCTTTTGCAAATTTGGAAGCAAGGATTTTAAGGAAAATGTAATGTAATTTAATACTTGTACTTACCGCGTGTACTTTTTATATAATCATTTATAGGCAATTTGTGTCATATGTTTGATAGGAATGTAAAGATTCATTTACCGCAATATGAATATATATGAAGAATATGAAAAAATTCGTGTATTGTAATGCTGACTTCAAAGAACCGAAACACAATATAACTATTTAATTAAATTCTTTTACACCTCTTAAACTTTTTATTTCTATATTTCAGTGATTTTTGCAGTTCTTTTACACATTTTAGACTTCTTTTTGTATTTCACTGATATTTTCAGAGTTCTTTTACACATCTTAAATTTATTTTATCCTTTTTATATTTCACTAATACTTTCCTAATTTCTTTTACCGTCTCAAAACTTTTATTCTTTTTACAGTTCACTGATATTTTCAGAGTCCTTAAACACATCTTAAAACTTCTGTTCTATTTTTACATTTCAATGATATTTTCAGAGTCCTTTTACACATTTTAGAACTTTTTATTATTTTTATATTTCACTGATATTTTCAGAGTTCTTTTCACTCACTTAATAATTTTAGAGTGGAATTTTTAGCAAATGAATGAAAATAGTCCCTAAAATCAGATGACATTGTTCGTACAGATTATCTCATCTTGTCGAAGGTTTTTCCCACACAATCACTTTTTTAGAAATTTACTAACTATGAAGTATTTCAAGCACCAAAATTAGACAATAACAATTGTGGTGAAATGAACATGCAGAGTGATAAAGTAGTACTACAATAAACAATACCCAAATGATAAAGTAGTACTACAATAAACAATACCCAAATGATAAAGTAGTACGATAATAAACAATACAAAATTGTGCTATTAGTATAATGATAAAATACGAAATCACTTAAAGCATGTTTTCGATCACAGATAAGCCCCTTTCATGTACTAGTAAACTTTTCAACTAGCAAAAACTTGTCAAACAAATTATTTACTATAATCTTAAACTCACACATAGTGTAATGTAAATTTTTGAATTCAGATAACGTAATACATCAACAAATAGCTGTCACAATAATCACAATTACATTCTAAAAGTGCGTATGCATGTATATACAGAGACATATAGATGTTTCATAAATAGATACGTTTTATCACAACACAAAAAGGAAGTATGGAACAAAAAGAAAAGAATGCGTGGTCCCAAAAATACTTTCAATAGATTGGTGAGCTATCGATCAAAAATCATATTTACCCAAAATATATTTTAAGTGGTTTATAAATCACAATTCTAAATCATCTATGAGCATAATTTTTCTCTTAAGCCAATTAAATAGTGTCTACATATTTTACATTGTGAAATTGCAAAATTCGTATTTTATTTTCTAGTAAGTATTATCAGGTATATCGGGATTAAAGGTAACTAGTGGGTAGGTACACCATCTATTCACATATTTGTTTTTCCCTGAATGTTGGATCTTGCGGGCCGAAAAAAATTCGTGCGTTTTTCTTATCAATCCACAAACAAAAGAAAACATTGAAATGTTCTACTGAAAATAAGCTTTTGTTAAATAGAATCTCTCGGGCTTCTGATTTTCCCTAGGAACCTCCTCAGAAATCTTGTGTATTGGTTGGTTTGTGTCTAGTATTCTGCCAAGGATCGCTTAGTCCAGGTATTTGGAACGAATTAGGAGCTTAAAACAGTGGCTACGAACCTTACACAGCTGAACTTACTATGCTGCAGCCGATATAGTTGGCGACTTATTTTGTATCCTACTATTGAATTTAACCTTTAACCCCCAAGTGGTTTCGAGGAGATATCTCCTCCAAGGTCTGGTCAATTTTGCTAATGACGAGATATCTCGTCGAGACAAAATTGACCTATTTTGTCCAAGGGAATGAAGATCCATGTAGGAAAAACAAATTGTTCCTTATCTACAACTGCTAACAGCAACAGGTTTTTGCATCAGATGATGGCCATTATAGGGGGTTTCGACACGAAGCTAAACCACCAGGAGGGTTAAAGGCCAATAGTGGATTAAAACAATTATTCACACTATGTGGGATTTGAAAACTGGCAATGAATTACCAATTTTAGAGATTGGTGCTAAGTACCATTAAGATGCTTCTTAGTTATGATATTTTATTATTATATTGAACCTACTGTCGATACAGTTGGTGAGTAATTTAGTATTATACTTACGAATTTACTTTGAAAGGCCAATAGTGGGGATTGAAACAATTACTTATCATATGTAGTGTTTAAAAACTGGCAATCAATTACCAATTTTAGAGATTGGTAATTAAGTAATATTACCGAAACATCCTCATTTGTTTTCTTAGCTATAATTTTTTATGATTATTTTAGCTTTATTTTTAAGATTGGATTTCGAGGATCAATTTATGTGACGGAAGTAGTTGCAAATGCCGTGATATGCCAGTAGTGGTATAATTTTCGATATCCAAATGTGATTCTCCACTCTATAGGTCTAGGGATTCTCCACTCTATAGGTCTAGGGATTCTCCACTCTATAGGTTTGTTCAACTCATTTTGGTGTCTTCTGTTGGAAGTAAACACTGATTGTTTCCTTATTTCAAAGGAATTTTTGGAAGGAAATAAATTAATCTTTTAAAAATATTTACTTGTTAACAAAAACTTGCGAAAAGATTCTTTTACCGCAACAACAATTGCTGTCAATTCGGAAACGTGCTTAAAAACATCTCGCTAATTAAAAAACTTTAACTTAAATCCCGTATTGAGAATTTCCGGTAATAGGAATGCCGGTAATGTGCAAACACTACTGTGAAGCTTTAACACATTGCTTTTCAATATATTATCTTGCTAGTCAAGATGACAGTATCTCTGTCTGGTACATTAAAAAACTGTTACTTAAATTCGGTATTGAAAATTTCCGGTAATAAGAATGCCGGTAAAGTGCGAATACTATTATGAAGCTTTAACGCATTGTTCTTTCAATATACTGTCAAAAAGACATTATCTCTAAGTCTGATAGGTCAACTATGGCGCCATAAAACCCCAAATCAACCAACCAAGTCTGGCCATTTGGGGGTAATAATTATTACATGTTGTGCATATAAGTATCCGATAACTGAGATCATAGAAAACAATATGTTCTCTCAACCAACTGTGGATTAAGATTCTTATAATTTTCTAGCTTTATGAGATGTCAGATGCTTTGTAACAACTTGTAACAACAGCTAGCTCTAAACGGAGATACTGGCTTCTTGACTAGCAATGGCAATATAGGAATGACGGTCACTGAATTTTATGCATACACCAATGTTTCAATATCACCAAATTATTCATTTAGAAGACGTGATGTTTATTTAAAGTTTGCTAATAAATTGCCTTTCTACTGAAAGATACTTTACAACCTTAATTCGGATTTTAGTGAGCTATATCATAGGACAGTGCTCTGAAGCCTGTTAACTATGCCATCAGAAATTCCATCAAGTTTTAATTCAGTTTAAATAAAATTTTGGTCACGCTTTTCGATCTGAGAATTATCGACTTTCGATATCATTTGCATCATTTAATGAGTAGCAATTGTAGTAACTAACAGTAATTTATTTGCATCATGTAACTGATGCAATAGTTATGTAACTGATGTAATAATCATGTAATTGAGTAGTCGGTGTACGTGTTTTGAATAAACTTGCTCAAACCGCAGATTTTCAATTTTTCATTCTTGTTAAATTTCAACCTATGGTAAGACGAATTTCACTTTTCATTCGCCATACAATTGACTACATTAAAAAATATGTTACTCATCCCTGGTCTAGTTCTGCAGTTAGCCAACAAGATGGCGGCTCTAAGATAAACATAACTTGGTCACGTTAGCCACTGTTTTAAAGCTTTAAAGTTTATTAACACGATTGGAGGACACACTATGCAATCTAACAATCTAACCAGTCCTAATTTTCACACCATTCTAACAGCAGCTTTTAAAATTCCGGATATGTCTTACAATATTGCATGGAATTCTACTTCTTGACAAAAACCCAAAGCTTGGATTGTATGGATTGCTCTTACAATTGAGAATGTATGAGGAATTCGTCATATATTCACTATTTGAAACATAATTTCATGTTTTTATACATCTAACTCTGTTATATTTCATTGTTCGGAAATTGTAGTGATATCTAGTTGTATAATTATTTCCATTTGTGTGACTGACAGCCATCAGAACTCATAATTCGAATTATTTTTAGCAAAGAAACAAAAAGGGTAATTTTAATGACGACATTTTGGCATCACAATATTTTACATATTTAATTCCTGCAATTTAAACAAATATCGCTAAATGTACAAAGATTATTGCTTCTTGTGAATGACATTTTTTTCGAGTGAATGGAAGTATACTAGGAGAAAATAGTCACCGCTATATGACATAAAAGAAATGATATACATCATATTAAACACATACATATATATGTATATATATGCATGTAACATTAATGCATATGTTTGTATACATAATTTCTTTTGAGAATCTACATCTTTCTCACTTCTAAATACATCTGTTACAATAAATGTGCTCTGTTAATATACACGGGGTTATGAGATGGTATTTCTCTGAAAGTTTCGAAGAGGGCAACAGGTAGTTTTTGGGGATACAATATATCAACAATTCTTCTCTATCATGAAACATTATTTCTGGTCTCCGTATTGTTTGTTTATGAAGTCAGCCTTCTACCTGCTAACGTGCTTCGTAGTAAAGGAAAATTTAAAATAAGCCGTCGAACACGAGTTTGAAAATAAGACCTTTCGAATTTGCTCATTGTGCTCAACCTATGACGATTGTGAAGAAAAAGAATTGGATTAGAGCAAGTTCAGCTTTTTTTACTTCGTAAACTCGAAACTAAAAGTTGCGATAAAACTCGCTTCTATGAGGGCGAAAATTTCCTCCCTAAAACCAAGCAATGAATGAATTGCAACCGAATATTTCCTTTGAACGCTCGATGCTTGCTAGCATCAGGAGTCAATACACACAGGTAATAGTTTTCACTATCGCTAATAGATGGCGGCACAGAACTAAGTAACGGAAACGATTAAGAAATATATATCGCTATTAGATTACTATAAAGCTTCTCTTTTTCCGTTGTCACATGATTAACACGAATAAGTAACGCTCTCGAAGATACGGGATACATAATATCCTACACAACACATAAAGCTTGTTCATGCAGAATGCTGTGATGCCACGTACTGTAACCATCTTCTATTTGGCAATTTTTTTAAACGAATTCTAAATTATTGTCCTCAGGTTATCCTTTTGTTGAGGAGGTTTGCCGGACTTTTCCGATGAGCACGTTATTGTAACATGCAGACCGTCTTTTTACTTTCTGCAATTTTTGGTCTTCTTCCAAATTACTTGGGGGAAGTAGGTTACGTTGCCGAAGTTCACGAACATCAGCAACCTGGAGAAAAAGTGGGAATGAGTAAGTAGTGGAAACTCTGGGATAAACATTCAAAGGCAATCGAACAAGCAGAATTAAAATTAACAGAAACTTAATTAACCGTAGCGATATTTCCGAGGAGTATAGTCTTGATTTTATCCCATAACGACCCCCCCCCTAATGACAAAATAACCACATTTTTAATTAATGAAACATTAACTTAATAAAACATCTCTTAACTATAATGAAACTTTAACTAAATAAAACATCTTTAACTAATAAAAAGCTTCAACTTAATAAAGCATCTTTAACTTATAATTTGACTAATTAACCAAGCATAACACCACCATTATAACCATATGTAACATAATCTTTTTAAAGGTTGAAAGAATTCATGGATTCTTTCAACTTTTAGACAGATTTTATTGGTCCTTGCCTTGGAATAGAATCATTTGGAAAGATTCTATTGATCCATATGCCTTGGATAAAATCCTTTGGAAAGATTCTATAGGTCAAAAATGTCAAAATTTGTTAGAAGTCATGCAGGGAGTCTAATATCCTAAGAGCGATTCTATTGGTCCTTTCCTTGGAACAGAATTCTTTGGAAATATTTTATTGCTCCTATCCTTAGATTAGAATCCTTTGGAAAGATTCTGTTACTCCTTTCCTGAAATTAGAATCAGTTGGAAATATTCCAGTGTTCCTTAGAATAGAATCCTTTAAAAAGATTCTATTGGTCAAGAAAGTCAAAATTGGTTAGAAGTCATGCAGAGAAGACTACAGGTTGCAAGGTGGCATTATATGTGTGAATCCCTCATTGGTTGATATCAGTTTCAAGGCATATCTAGGTTTAAAGAGGCATTCTCTCCCAGATTATTCATGCAATGGAATTTCTTGAGAAAGTCTGGTAAAACGAACATCACTTGCTTGCAAACGATAACAGAAGTCCTGTTTTTTAGACTAAAAATAGCAGTCATAGGGCATTCATTCTTCTTGTAATTTAACGCCATGGTGAGTTTTGTTTTGTTGCTGCTGTGTGCTTAATTGTGGATATTTTACTTTAAGGTGTACGTATACACTAGTAGCATTTTTTCTAAATGTTGATTTTAAAAATCCAGTTTTTACAATAGGTCGTTGGTATGTACTTAATATCATTTCAGTGTGAAAAAATCAGATTAAGCTAATCATTCATTATCTAATTTAGATTTAATTAGCTAATTAGCATGGTTTTTTTAACAGTGATATCTCAAATTCTAATTTGTTCAGAAAAACAATTCCTGTTGGAAATTATTCCTAGTATTATTCTTGATGTTTTGACCCTCCATCAAGTTGCTAGTGGGAATAGATTTTTTTTACAATTCTTTCGCCAAGAAAGTATAAAAAAATCAAGATTTTTCAGGAATTTTAACATTTAAAAATCAACTAAAAATTCATTTTTTTAACTTATAACTCTGAGAGTCAAAACATCCACTGTGTTATATAGACTATAATGATACAAGAATAATTACAATAGATCAATTCATTGTTGAGTTATCACTGTTTGAACGAAGCATCCTATTGTAAAAACACAGTTCTTCAGAAATTGAGTTCAAAGATTTGGAAAAATGTTTGTACATGGTAACAATACCTAACGGAAACTCCTTGCAACTAGAAAACTATTTTTAATATTTACAAGTCCTTGGTATCGTTTGAAAGCTAAAATTGGAAAATATTTTGAAGCAATAAAAAATATCAATATTCTGACCGATTTTCGTGATTTATAGTGTATAGATACACCTTAAATAAACGTTTGATTTGTACAAATATAGCACCGAAGTACATGCAAGTACCGAAAACACGTCTATGCTTGGGAGTAAGTAAAGTGTGCTGAATAGGCGATGTATACTTTAGGGTCCTGTTAAAAATATCATCGGTCATCACCTCGAAAAACATAACGCAACTTTTAGCTAAGAAAGCAAATTCAATGTTTCTTGAGCTGATAACCTATGATAGGCTTATCAGAACCCTCAAAGTGAACTCCTTTCTCAGTAAGAAGTTCGAGATATAGCTCAAATCGTGACTTCTTGACCATTCGTCTGAACGCAGGGAAGAATTCGTTACCCATTGGACTCGAGTCTTTATAGAAATATGTTTTATTAAAAAAATTAAAATGAACGCTCTGAATCAGTTTAATCATCTGAATAGAAGTTGATTAATTATACTAGTAAAGTACATGTAGATACTTTAATTATACTAGTAAAATATATGTAGATACGTTAATTATTATAGTAAAACATACAATGAGAATAAATGATAAACAAATATAAATGTGCGTTACTTTCAGAATGATTGTTTTGACGTACTAATTTGATTTCTTTTATTAACCCTTATCAAAAGCTTTCTTAATGTGGAGTGCTAAATTGAATCGCTATTATTATTATTACTTGTACATATATTTTCTGTGAATTAGTTGGAAGCGTGTATTTTTTGTGATGCATTTTTCAGAAAGTTTAATAAAATTGTGTCCATGTGTGTGTATCCTTGAGTTATTTTTTTTTTGGTTATTGCAATCAATAATGTGATTCAATAAACTTATTTGTATCATAAAAACTAAAACTTTAAATGAAAGTTTCGTAGCAATTATTTTTTGATTTGATCAAAATGGCAAAACGCTATTCGTTCTATGTGTACCTAATTTGATAACTATTTTCGTGTATTATAAGTTTTTTTAAATTTGACTAAATGAAAAATAAAATAACCTCTTTTCATCATGTTTCTAACTTTTACTTTAAATAAAATTGAATGTGTATTATTGTCATTAATGTATTATAAAGGATAAAACATCGTCACACCATGCCAAAATCATAAATATGCAAAATTATTCTGTGTATATAAAAAGTTAGGTATTAATTTAAGCTATGAATCGGAATTTGCGGATTTGGTATCTTGTCGAACATATTGTCTGTCTATTACGAGAACTGTTCTCGACTGGATGGTGCAGTTTCTGAAGAAACTGGGTTCGTTCATTTTGTGTAGGGGTCATTTGGGGATGCAGTAATTTTATTTTGTTTTTCGCTAATGTTGATGGCAGAAAGTGATATTTGCTAGTATAGATCATATCGGTGGCAAGTAATAATCTTAACAAATATATTTCCAAATTGTCATGAAGTGCGTCAATGTGACAAACTTGAATACTTTTCTTCAAGCATCCCCTTTGGAAAATGGATATGGTCCGTTTCTACGGAAACAGACAATAGGATAAGGTAGACAAGTCGATTAACAATTTGTTTTAAAGTTTCTTGTATGTTGCTATTTTTACGACAACACACAGGGATAAATTTTTTTTTGGAGCGGTATTCGTAGTAGACAGACAGTAGAACAATAGTCTAGAAGAAATGTTCTCTAATCACGGCCCGCCGGCAAAACCCATCCTTCGGGATAGATTTACCAGGCCTGCTGTCGCCCTGACAAAGATAATAAATAATGAAAATCAGCTTTTAATAATGAATTAAAAGGAAATAATTGTGCTTGTTTTAAATAGTAATGTGTTGGGTTGATCCCAAACATAAAATATTATCTTTATCTTTTTTCATTTAGGGATACAATCGTTTTTACTGGTTTTGATGATTTCATGGTTAAAAAAGAGGTTAAAAATTTTAAATACCATTTTAAAATCCATTTTGCCTGACTCAAATTGCTGAGTACACGAAGAAATTGAAGCGTTTTACAACATTTACGTGATTCTCAATGTTCCTTATTAGCTATAAGTTCTATAGGTTGAAATGTGGAAAAAATAAACATTCTTTTTCAGGTTTTCAATGTGCTGACCTTTTTTGCGTACACATTGCATCCGGTGTGCAGCATGCTAGACAGTTGAGCGTAATGAGTCGGTTAGCACAGAAAGCCACATCAGAGAAAGGTCAGCATATTGAAATTGATCCATATGGTCATGTGGAACCTGATTCTGAATAAAAGATTATTTCCTGTGAATTGAATCTTTATCTTAATTTGTGTCCATTGCCAACTTTTTATTAATTGCAACGCGCCACATATCTAGCTGGAACCTGTAGCGTAGTTGTTGCCTACGCAGTCGAAACTTTACATAATCCATTTTATCTGCGTTTGATGCAAATAATGTTCAACTGTTTTCCACTCCAACAGCGCCATATTTCCCCCTATGGGTGACTTTTGGTACTAATTTTTTTTTCAGCGGAATACCATGTCTTCAAAACTCTCAATACCAAATTTGCTTCCATTCCGTTTATTTGATTTAGCTACAGATGCCTCCAACGAGCGAAAGTTATGACCACCCAGTATTTTGAAAATGTATCACGAAACTTGTTCGATCAAAAGACAACATGTAAGTGTAACTGAATCGACAGCAAAGGACTTACGTCACCATTGATGGTTCGATGCTTTCAATATGCAGCGTAGCTGGGCGAGACTGGCTTATCTCCTTGAGCAGGTATTCCGTCTCTCCAGGACTTGTATTTGGTGTAGCAATCACTCGCGTATAGAATCGCACCCACGAACCCGAAGAACTGCACAAAAGAAAACTCATTAGCTAAAACTTTCAAAATACAAACACGATCTTTCCTGAAAAAAAATCTTACATGAAATTCAAACAGGAACGCCAATTCGGGGAAAATTATTGGAAGGAGGGGGCTTGTAAGACCCAAGTAGCTGCATATTTTTTATTACATAAGGAAGGACAAGTTAACTATACATTTCGCTACCCATATTGTGCGGTTCTCCGACCAACACACTGAGGAAGTTGGTCGGAACCATTGTCCTTGGACATTCATCCGGGTAAGGAGAACGGGAGGGTTGAAGGAAAAAAGGACACTCGACTAGCGGAGACAGGCGGACGGACGTGCGAGGGTCCTTTCACTGGCATAGTGCACGATACTGAGCTGTAAATATACTTATTAACGTTATGTAAATAAAGTCATTCAATCAAGCACCCAGGAAGAAGCTTCACTTTCTCTGGTAGCGTATATATAGAGGAGAAAAGAACCAACAAGCGTTGAAGCGTTTTTACACATATTATCCATCATATATTCATCAGCCCTGTAATAAAGCTGCTCTTCAAACCATCGATTACCATCCTGAAGAACAGCTTTACAGCGAAGAAATAATCGACATCGCCAAAGCTGTGATTTGTGCACATGGCGACATCTGACTCAGAAATAGACACTACAACAACATATATTGTATGCTTTCATTTAATTTTCATCCTTTGTGATTGGAGGTAGATAATTAATGAACGTCGCACTGGAACAACAGTACGGGCTATTGTGATTGGAGATTGGATGCCCGATTATAAAAATGTTGGGGGAAGAATTCCTGTCCAGAGTCGGCACCCTTATGTTCAGATTTATCAGCCATAGCGACTTGTTGAGTCAGGTCAAGTTATCTATGTTATTTTCTTTATATGTGTAACATTCGTCCCTTATGTGTTGGAGTCCTTGGAGTGTTCTTAACTCTTGATATAGCAGCCCTCAACGGCTTATCGAGTCAAGTCAAGTTATCTGTATATTTAGATACCTATATTATCTTTATATGTGTAATATTCGTCCTTCAAGATTGGGGGATATTCTCCCACCATAGGAAAATAGTAGAAATTAGAAGGAGTTCGGGTCCCTTGGAGTTTGCGCTCTTAACTCTTGATATAACAACCATAACCGCCTATTGAGTCAAGTCAAGTTATCTGTATTTTTGGATACCTATATTATCTTTATGTGTATGTAAGATTTTAATTCTTGAGTATATTAGAATCTGGCAAGGCCTGTGAGTTTTTTAGACTGAGCACAAATGTTCGAGATCGAACGAGCGTTCTTTTTGGAAATGGCAAAAAGAGAGGTTCAGCGGTTATGCTGAGATTATATTGATAGTTGATGTTAATAGTTGATCGATGTTATCGGCTGTATTTGTTACGTTATTAATAAATGTTTTGTTGCGTTAACGAGCGTTCCAGTTCTAGCTATCTTATTAAAAAGCAAAAACTTAACCCTAGACGACCGAGCAGGACGGACAATTCTACGTGTGTAACATTTGTCCTTCATGATTGGGGACAGTCCTCTCCTATAGGAAGAAAGTAGGAAGGAGTTCGGGTCCCTTGGAGATTGCGTTCTTGACTTTTGATATATCAGCCATAACGGCATATTGAGTCGTCATATCATACGAGTTGCACACGAGTCTTCATATGTGCAATATTCGTCCTTCATGATTGGGTGCCAGGCCACCACCATAAAAACATCCGGAAGGAGAAGTAGTTCGGGCCTCTTAGAGAAGGTACTCCCGAAATCAAAGATTAAATATGTATTTGAAAATATATAAAGGTGTTTTTGAAAAGCGTTGATGATAGATCAGATATATCAGTATCCAGAAGCAAATGAACTCAGAGGCGAGTGTTGCAAAATAATAACTAATCTAGATCGAGCAGGGGTTGTAACCTTAATTCTATATTTATTTCTATTCCTAAGCTGAAAAGTTCTTGATTAGATCACAACATTCAATCAAATCACACATAGGAAAATAGTTACTACTAAAAATATATGCTCTTGATCAGAGGTTCAGAACCTTTTTGGAGCCCTTTTTAGAATCAATTTCTATGGCTGAGCCCCTTAGGCCTATCCTATGTTTTACAAGTTAATGGTGTTTAGGAGTAGTGTTGCAGGTGGGAGAAAGAGGGGATAGATAGTAAAGATATATTTAAAACATTGGGAATGTTAGTGCAATGAAATTATATTTTAAAAACTGAAATTTACCATAACATCTCAATTTGTTCTCAACTTCGACCAATACACATGATATTGTCAAAACTTTGGCTACTTAAAAGTTCTTCCAAAGTTCAATGAATCAAACTATTTGGGTTATAACAGTTTTTAAATTATTTGTGAGAGCAACAATAAGGTCCATATAATAAACCCAGTTCCTCCCCAATTTAATCATTACATCCAATTCAATTTATATACATATTCGTTCATTACTTGTTATTCGAAATTTTTATTTTTCATTATAGAAGATAATTCCTATTTAATTTTAATAAAGTGCACTGTGTAGTGCAACAGTAGGCCTAAATTAAGATATAACATAAGATTAAGATGTAACGTATAAACCTTTAATGAGACACCTGTGGTTGCATTGTTTTGCAATTTTCTTAATTAGGTATAATTTATGATAATTTATTTTCCAGGAGCGGCTCGGAACCTCTAGGGTTCCGAGAGGCACAGATTGGGAACCCCTGTTATTGAGTAAGTGTGTGTATGAAACAGGCATACTTACACCAGCAGCAGCCCATGCGTCGTCTCTCCCTCCTTTGACAGCCACCACTAAAGCTGCAATCATGTAAAATAAGGTCCACGTTGCACAGTACAGAAGTTCCTTAAAAATAATTCAATGTTTTCGGTTAAGCTTCCTAATAGTATAGAATATGATACCATCATAATCTAATGTTTGATTGCGTGGTCTTGATCCCTCCTGGTGGTTGTCACGACAAGAAATCTCGTCATTAGCGAAACTGACCAGATCCTAAGGGCCGAGATATTCTCGTCATTAGAAGAAAACTAACTAGACCGATCTCGTCAAAAAATCGGTAATATCTTGATGACGAGGCATCATGCCACTAGCAAATTTGGTCAGATCTTAATGGCCGAGATATCTCGTCGAAACCATTAGGAGGGCTAATGTTAAAATGACGAGCCTAACTTCAAAAAGAAGGGAAAATGTGACTGCTTATTTTACTTTAAAAAAGATAATTACACCTCTTTTATTTTTATTCATCAGTTTCTTAAATTCAAAATAGAGTGAATTGTTTGTTAGAATTTATTTTTTACTTTCTTTTTCTGATGTACTTGCACTCTGTTAATATATAAGTGAATTGAATACGCTTAACTTTTTGATGTCATACATTTTTCTCTTTGAGAAATAATGATTTCGTTATCAGAATTTAAGACTTAACTAATTAACAATTTAACTTTGGTAAGAACTTAGAAGCAAAATGCTCCAAATTGGTTAATGTGTTCAATATTTGGCACGATTTTTCATGAACAGAATTTAGAAATAAAGTGAAATACATATACACGATAGAATTTCCATCGGCAATATACAGGTATTGCTAGGGTAGGTAGTTTTCAAACCCTACTCACAATGGCCAACCAGGGCACGAACTTGAGCCTCTCGACGATGTGGAAGAAGTAGAAGAGCAGCAGGAAAAACGTAACAGTGAGACCCGTAGAGGCGACGAAGTTGAACCAGTTGCTGTTGGAACACCAGCTGCATTTGGACACCATGATGCACAGGATGCCGACGAGGTTATTGATCTGGAAAACATTCACACATTAACAACAGCTATTTTGAAAGTCACTTCTTGGTTTTACATAACAATAATCAGGTCATTAGTAAACTCTACTCTTTTAAGGATCACATTTCATAGTAGTTTAGTATTGCCTTTACCCCGCAGTACTTATAAAGATTTAATAACCTTGAAGGAATCCTAGGAAATATTCGATTGCTCAAGAAAGTCAATTTAGTTAGTAGTCATGCAAGGAAGACTACAGGTGGCAGAACGTATGTAGGCGTGTGCACCTATCAGAGGGCGTTTGATCTTTAACCTTTTAGGGGTGGTACGACGTCTGGAGTCCCACAGCCCCTGCAAGGGCTAAGTAAATCATTGTCCGTCTTGTATTTTAGTCAATGCGTCCTTCTGATGCTGACGTCCTTCCACTATGAAATAGTTATTACTTGGTATATAAATATTCTAGGTACACTAAGGCTTCTGAAGTATATAAATATTTTAGGCTCATTAAGAATGCTGAAGTAAATAAATATGGTATATTAAGACTGCTGAAGTATATTAAAAAATATTCTAGGTATATTAAGGCTTCTGAAGTTATATAAAGATTCTAGGTACATTAAGACAACTGAGGAATATATATATTAAGTACATTAAGACTGCTGAAGTACTGGGTGATTCAAAAGTCACGGAAAAAGCAAAAATTCAATAATTCGAAAAGTATAGACAGTAGCACGATGCGGTTTTCACAGAAATGCACAGAAAGATTTTTAATAACGAAAAATTTTTTATTGACAGAATAGTTACATTTGCCACCGATAGGTGGCGCTTCAGTTGTGTCAATAGTTATACAGCAAAATTAGCAACGCAGCTAGGATTACATATGTTCAATGTGACAGCCGTCATTCATGAGATTGGCCGTCAGACTTAGCCGTCAAACGTGGAAAATTTTTAATTGCCAGAATAGTTACATTTGTCACCGACAGATGGCGCTGCAGCGGTGCCTGAGCTGAGCTGAAAACCTTTTCGATGCTGTGCTGAGTGTCGTGCCACGTCTGACGGCCATTCTAATGAATGACGGCTGTCACATTGAACATTTGTAATCCTAGCTGCGTTGCTAACTGTGCTGAGCCACTGTATAACTATTGACACAGTTGAAGCGCCACCTATCGGTGGCAAATGTAACTATTCTCTCACTAAAAATTTTCGGTAGTAAAAAGTTCCATGTCTTTCTGTGCATTTCCGTGAAAACCGCATCGTGCAACTGTCTATACTTTTCGAATAATTGAATTTTTACTTTTTCTGTGACTTTTGGATCACCCTGTATATAAATATTCTAGGTGCATTAAGATTGGTTGAGGAAAACTTTTCAGGTACGTTAAGACTGCTAAAATATATGCATTTTCTAGCAAATTAACTCCCTGAGAGGAGGAATCCACACACTTATGTGTTCTGCAACCTGCAGTCTTACCGTTACAAGGTCTAACCAGTTTAGACCTTGCCAAATATAATCTTTCGGATTCAATCAACTAAAAGATGTGGTTATTTTGTCATTATGTATGTTGTGGGGAAAGTAATACTACTTTCTCTACTCAGAAATGTCCTGACGCTCAGAATTAAAACTTCAAAGGTATATAAATATTTAGGTACATTAAGACTGCTAAGATATATAAATATTCTAGGTACATTAATATTGCCAAGGTATATAAATGTTCTAAGTATATAAAGGTTAAGGTGTAAGAAGTTCTGGGCATATTAAGACAGGTACATAAATATTTTCTCATTTGATGTTCTGATATCGAGAAGTTCTCTAGATATTCGTTGAGACTTACGGTGTGTCTCCCTCCTTATAAAAAACTATAAATACTATGCAATTGGCATTTATATGTAATAAGTATTTACCCTATGAAATGAATTTCTTAACCCATATTATTTTTTCCATATTATTTTAGTATAGTATCCATTAGGCGGTTAAGCAAAATTTT
This sequence comes from Meta bourneti, assembly GCA_933210815.1. NCBI lineage: Eukaryota > Metazoa > Arthropoda > Arachnida > Araneae > Tetragnathidae > Meta > Meta bourneti. The sequence continues at coordinate 17,548,781 of OW119928.1, read as the reverse complement.
AGAGTAAAGAATATTTATTTTCTTAAAGTATTCTTTATTTTTATTAAGGTTCTGTTGGTAATTTTTTAAAAATTCGCTTCGCATGGAAAGTTTGTTGACTATTTATTGAATTCATTTCCGATTTATAAAACTCCACTAAAAAAAATAGTGTTGTTTATTTAACTATTGTTCTCAACGGAAAATATCCAATTTCAGAGAACAAAAATGCATGGTACAAAAACTGCAAGAAAAACATACACACAAATACCAGTTAGGTAATAGATAAAAAAACCACTTCATTCAATCAGATTATGGATTTATACCAGCGAAATTATTTTTGGTATCTTAATATTTTTCGGTTCGATGACCCTTATAGTGCTTTGACCCTTGTTCGAAGATTAAATTTTTGTCTTTGATCGGATAAAGTTGTAAAGGGGTAATACAACTTAATAGAATTATTCTCCAGGTAGAAGGAATAATTCATTTAATCCTTAATGGGATAGTTTGGTTTCAATTCTTAAGAAACTATATATGTAAGGTTTTACGAAAAATTGTAAAAAATATGAATTGTATATTACTTTGTATCGTGTATTTTACACAAGTAGAACTTCGGATCTAAAAAACGTTTTCCATTTGGACTCATTCAAGTATCAATCCTCCAAGTTTCGATGAGATATCTCGTCCATTAAGCTCTGACCAATTTTGCTAATGACGAGATATTTCGTCCAGTGAGATCTGGTCAGTTTTTCTAATAAGACGAAATTCCTCGTTGATGCAACCACCAGGAGGGTTAAGTTTTGAAATATTAGAATAATTTAATTTTTCGGTCTAAAGATTAAGTAACCTTTGATCTAGGCACATTCCGAAACTTATTGCACAATACATGACACTAGGTTGACAGGCGAATCGAGGGCAGCATTCAACCTCTTAGCATTTAATTAGTAACCCACATTCGGAATATCGATTGGGAAAGGAAATCGATTAGTGAAATCTATATCGATTCCCCAACTAAGAGGGAAGGTGAAACATTCTGTGATAATAATGTTTGCCGAATATTATTCCTAAAAGCTAGCTTATCGGTCGTTAACAGCTATCATTAATATTAGCATCACTAGTTCTCGCTTTGATTCTATCGTCTGCTACGTGGTGTATCGATTAACACTTATCGATGATTGCAGGATTTAAATGAAACCGCAAAAAAATGGCGCTGATACGAAGTTCTGGAAATTCTAAACGGGGACGAAAGTTTTCGTTAAGTGGGATATTTATTCCTAACATACGGAGAGAAAATTTCCGAAAAAGTATCAGCCATTTATTTTACAGATTATATTCTTTATCGCTTCGTTTATAGTTGATTTTTTCCCACTGCATAACGTGCATTAAATATTTATGGATTCTATTAAAAGACATTACAGTTCATAATACGACTTTTAGAAATTTTACAGCGTCGTAATAACGTATAGGATATTTAGGACTCTCCTTTCGAGACGTTCAGCATTAAAAATTCAAATGTGTATGTTGAAACTATTCTTAATTCCCTCAGTACTTGAAGTATTTAAATTAAAAAAAATATTCCATTAAATGTAAAAGGAAACATTTCTTAGTTGAAATATTTTCCCAACTCCATACCCAAAAACAAAATATTTTCGTTAGAAAATTTCAAATGTGATAGAACTTTTATGGCTATCTTCTGACTCCATAAGTATACACGGGAGCTGGTGCACGTTAAATATGTCATAGCCTCGTATGTCCTCACCTTGGTGTGGTGTGGAAGTTTGGAGAGTGGGGTGCCAGCTCAGGTGTAGACCTCACCATCTGACCGTGGTTCAAAATCACTAGGCTTTGTCCTTGGATCTTTCCTTTAGGGATTGATCCCGGACTGTCGCCAATAGCCCGTTGTGTTGCTTTAGTGCGAAGTTAATTAACTACCTACAGGCTCCATAAATCTACGTGTTGTCGGCGGCGGATGTTCGATTACTTCTTAGGTGAATTTCTGTCTTCTGAGTCAGTGAAACGTGCTACTGTATGTCTACGTATGTCTACTACTTGACGTTATTTGTCTTGTGCTTGCCTCAACTTGGCCAAATATGGCCCTAAAAAACCCCACCATCCAGAGATATGATTACATAAGATCTTCGCCTAGCAACGAGATAATTTTCTGTCAAATTAAATGTAGGTGGCTGTAGTGTTTTTGCGTCGTACCGTTTTCTCTGTACGTATATCGGACGTAACTTCACTTGGCTTGTTTTTCAAATATTATTTCAGCACGTCACCAATAAAAATTCCAAAGAATGATTTCCGAATTCATTCTACATGATCCGGATTGACCCGGATTCTGTTGGTGTGAAGGAGCCTTAGCCCTTTAAGTGGTTTGACGAGATATCTCGTACATCAAGATCCGACAATTTTTCTAATGACGAGTTACATAATCATCAGGATATTGCCGATTTTTTTAGACCATGATCTGGTCAGTTATCTTCTATCTGGTCAATGAATCCTCTCCCAAGATCTGGTCAGTTTTGCTAATGACGAGATACCTCGTCGAGAAGAGGTTTAAATGAACTGTACCCTTGAATCCAACATTTCATTAGATTGGTGTAGAATAATTTAGAAAATCTACTAAATTTTAATTGATGTTATAAGTCGACGAACCGTTAATTTCCCTCGGGGGAGCCAGTAACCACTAGAGGGCGCTTCCCATGGGCAGATAGGGGAAATCCTCCCATTTTTGTTGAGAAGGGACCAACAGCCAGAAGTTTAACCTCAATTATCGTGGCGAGAACTCGCGATCTTAGAGGAATGAAAATAAATAGGGATGGTGCAAAATGTTATCAAAACTGCTCTGAAAGTGAACTCAAACCGGAACACATTTCACATGGTCCGGCAGCTTTGCAGAAAATAGATGAATTTCCTCGGATAAAGCTGCATTCTGATGGGATTCTACAAATAACTTAAGTGGTATTGCCTGCTCATGGTATAATTTGACTCCTGGTGGACCTGAAACCAACCAACAGTTAATTGCTCTATAGCTTTTTGGAGTGGAAACTACTTGGGTTTCGTTTGAGCTCCCTTTCTCAAACAAAGGGCTACATATTAGAAATATGCAAATAATATGGATAACCAAATTAACATGGTAACTAAACCTGACTCAATAGGTCGTGTGTTGTCGTGTAGGTTTGCCAACCAGGAGCGGCCCATGCATCCTATAACAAGATCTATAGGCCGTACGGCTACTACAATATATCAGGAGACAAGGACACCTAGACTTCTAGTGGTATAACGGCAACAAACGTATATAAACACTTTGAGAAATATGTAACTTTTTGCAAATAAACTTTTCTCTTCCTTTTGATACACTATAAATAAAATGAAAAGATGCATGAATTTTTAAAATTAGAAAACAGACTGGTATTGCAGTAGTTTAGAGAATAAAATCATCGAAAGTAAGCTAGGTAAAGATAGGATGATAAAAAAACTCGTCCGTAGCTCCATCATCAAGTCCAATATATACAAGAGGAAAAACTTCTTATCTATTTTGGCCCTGATGATGTTGCATGCTTTGGTTGGTTTTAAGACGCAAGGACCATAATTTGGCTATGCTGTGCCAAACACAATAAAGATAACGTTAACCCTCCTGGTCGTCATTAGAAGAAAGCTCCAGATCTTGATCCTGTCATAAAAAAATCACCAATATCTTGATATCAATAATATATAACCAATTTTGTTAATGATATCTCATCATTAACAAAATTGGTCTGATCTTTATAGACGAGATGTCAAAACTATTGGAAGGTTAAGTAATAAACATACATACGAAAGTCTTACTGACACAGAAGAGAAAACCAGAAAACCACCATAAGAGTCCCTGAGCCTGTCCTTTTAAGGGACTTATAGGTTTGATGGGCACTCCTGGGTACTTTATCAAAAAAATCAATAAATAACTAAAATTACAAAATGTGAATTTTGAATAAATTCACCACTGTAGTATTACGACCCTTTTCGTTGAAGGGATTGCACACTGGAACTAATTGATACAGAAGAGAGAAATACACCCTGGGAGAAATCAAACCTGACAGAAACCGAACCCGCGCCAACTTAAACTCACAGGTTGCTAGCGCGGTCATACCCACTGAGCCAAGACAACCCCAAATGGATGTTTCGTTCGTTCGAAATAGCATTTAGACCAGTTTCATCTTCTTCACTTATACAGTTGACTACCGGTTTGATAATGGTAATGGTAGTTGAATTAACATTGCACTGGAGCAACACAACGGGATATTGGATACGGTCCGGGATCAATCCCCAAATGAAAGATCCGAATATAGCACCAAGTAATTTTGAACCACGGTCAGATGACGAGGTCAATACCTGAGCTGGCACCCCACTATCCAAAGGACTACTGGTCTGGAAAACGGTTTTATCCTTTACCTCTTACATTTTACTACAAAAACCTTTCTCATTTCCTTGACCTACGGTACCATGGTACCAGCGACCCCCCTTGTGTGGGGGGAGTCTTGGTTCCGACGAACTATCATGAGAGCAGAATACAATAAATCCATATCCCAAGTGCGATTCCCTCTCTCCTCTGGACTATTACTGCACCACCCTGTTCCAATACGGACGCGCCTCGCCCGCGGATCAATACCGGGCGAAGTTCAAGTGCAACAGGGGCGGACTTCCTCCCACGCCAGCGTGGTCAGCGGATTCATGAATCCCGAGAGAGGGCGGCCGTCTATTTTACGCCCCACTCGATCGAACGTAGGTGGTCCGTAATTACACTCCGCCGAGATAGGGAAGACCTGTTTTAGCGTTATATTAAGATCGTGTTTCTTGTGTCTCGTATAACTGAGCAAGCGCGTGTCCACTGCTCTTTATGTGGCAAGACGAAGTGGATCAATTTTTATTCTGTGTCTCCATCACGGTTAAATTTAAATAAAATGTTTAAATATTTCAGGAGAAACTCAATAAATAAATATTAAATAATGACATAGGTGTAAGGAAACGAATTATGCAAGCGATAATAAAATGTTTAAATATTTCAAGAGAAACTCAATAAATAAATATTAAATAATGACATAGGTGTAAGGAAACGAATTATGCAAGCGATAATATTCATGATAAAATAGTATAAAACGCAGGCGATAATATTTATGATAAAATAGTAGAAAACGAAAGCTATATTTATACAGAAACTTAGTGAAAACATAATATTATAATTTGGTTCATTATGAGTAATGTACGAGTGAACTCTCTGCAAGCACAGCTCTAGCTCCGGAGCTATAAACCTTAGAACTGTTACCGAACTAAAAGTGAGGACAAAAACAGTTTCGCGCCGGCTGTGATCATGAACAACCCCTGTAATCTCCCCCCCCCCCGAGATATTTTAATGTTTGTGTGAAAATGTTTTGTTTTAACTTTTAAATTAAACTATTGTAAATAGTTAGAGCGACTCATGTTCATTCCATTACAGTATGTAATTTTCTAGGTTTGGTAACGCCAGGAATACGTTTCATTTAGAATAAGCTATATTTAGAATATAAGGTGAGACTTATGACGACGTGTATCCCTTTTTATCCTCTCTTTGTCATGGTTAAAGTTAAACAAAATATTGAAATACTTCAGGAGAAATTTCTCGAGATCAATAAATAAATATTTAATTATGATACGCATGGAAGAAACGAATAATACAAGCGATATTTATAAAATAGTAGAAAACGCAAGTGTATTTATACAAAAACTTACTGAAAACACGCATCGATAATATAATTAGTTTTACTGATAGGTATGTAATTTTCTAGATTTCACATAGCCAGTAATATTTCTAATTTTTTAGTTCCATTTAGAATTATTAATTGAGATGTAGTTTTGAGTTGCGAATTCAATTGAGTTATTGAGTTCTGCATTACTGAGTTTTGGGTGAGATTATTACTGAGACTGAAATATATTTTTGAACTGTGAGGTTTATTAGTTGAGTTACTATTTTGAGTATTTTGAGTTGTAAATATTCATGAACAATTAAGCATATCTAGAGTATGTTTAAATGCTTGCTCATTATTCATGATTACTCGGGTGAAGATAATAAGCACTTGAATGGCAATAAGTGATTTATAGATCTCCTTTTATTCTTATTATCTCAGCAATACAAGGCAAGACTTTCGATGACGTGGATCAGTTTTATTCTCTATCATGGTTAAAGCTAAATAAAATGTTTAAAATATTTTCGAGAAATTGCTCGCGCACTATAAATAAATATTAAATCATGACATAATAAATTAAACTGCTTGGAAGGGGAGTAATATTATCAGTAAAATACCAGGAATAAATTTTACCAAACGAAGTAAAAATTTTGATTAATATATTATCACACGATAATAATTCATTTAAATAAAAAATTTGACATGTTTTACAAACGATTTATATTAATGCTTTAGTTTCCTTAGTTTCACAATCAGTTTTATATTTTATTCTTTTGCTATGTGGCAACGGAAAGGAGATTAAAGCAATGAATCAATAGATGTCCCACAAAAAAATCGGTATGAAAATATTCTTGGAACTTGTTGATGGGATAATATTTAAATAAAAGGTAATAATTTTTTTATCACTCTTTCCTGTGTTCTACTGCAAAAAAGAATATCAGAGCATGGAAGAACCTACTGATGTAAGTTGAGAAGTCACTAAAACTTCATTGATCTATTATATATTTTACATTTTGTAATCAATTTGAAGTTTATTTTGGAAATGTTAAATATTCTGGTTGGAGTATATAATTTCAGAGATAGCCCAATCTGCTTTTCCTCTCTTCCTACCAAATCGAAAGGCCGAAATGTTAAATGAATATTACGTTTAATGGTTTTTAGTTGTTTTGAGATAGACATTAAAGAGACTCGCATTATAACGACTTTGAGTTATTATTGACCATTATTACGGGAGTGTTTTGAAGGGGGATATCGATTTTCATATCTTATAAATTTTTGCAATTTCAGAAGAAAAAATTACGCCACCTAAGAAACTATCCTTAATGTATAACAGTATCAAATAAATTATGGACTGTATAGTAAAAATTTAAAGAAATGAATGATAAGTTAAACTCTGAGGGAATTAAAAATATATCTAATTATTGTTCTGTACTATGGTAAAGATAGTGCTTTTAGGAGCGTCAGTTTTTGACAATCTCCGTTTTGGAAAGATGTTTCTTATAGAAGTTTTCTAAGATTTTTTTGTCTCAATAGATAACACTGAGTACTTAATTTTGGATAGAGTGGTTATATATAATACTGAGTGCAGGAGGCATATCTTAGCTAAGTGGAAACCAGTTGTCTGGTTCACTGAAATGGCAAGTGATTGATACGTAAACAGAAACCCGAGCGAATCGAGGCATTTGGCGACAGGACGAAAACCGCCAAATAGTGCCTAAAAATACCCTCAAAGAATCAAGAGACCGCCAACTGATGGTCGCTGTAACGAGATTTTTACCTTTTCATGGTAGTTATATCGATCATAAAATAGCATTACAGCTATCGGAGAACGACCGGGACTTTCTTAATTGGTCGTTATGTCACAGAGTCGTTAAATATAAGGTCGCTATAAGGCGAGTCTACTGCATCTACGTGTATTTTACCTGTGATAAATGAAACTTCAAATCGTACTTTATTCTTAAAGTATTTGCTGTATTCGATCTTTAAAAGTTTTCTTGGTACTCGATTCTTAAAAGAATTCATTGTACTCGATTCTAAAAAGTATTCTTGGTACTCAATTCTTTCTCGTATACGAATACAGTAGTATTCATCCAAAGTTTTCGAATACGGAAGTATTTAAACAAAGGTATTCAAGTATTGAAGTATTCATAAAAAGTATTCAAGCACTAAATTATTCATCAAAAGTATTCGGAGTACCAAAGTATTCAACTCTAGAGATGGGCTGTTATCAGAGTCACTTGGACAGCAGCTTTAATATCAGTGCAACATCGTTACAAAATAAAACAGGTATGAACTGTTATCGAAAATGCTAACAGCTGTTGGTAAATGTTATTCGGTAGGTAGGTATTTAATTAACGTCGCACTGGAGCAACACAACGTGCTATTGGCGATGATCCGGGATCGTCCCCAGAAGGGAAAGATCCGAGGACATCACATAATTTTGAATCACGGTCAGATGACGAGGTCACACCTGAGCTGGTACCCCACTCTCCAAATTTCCACACCACGCCAACGTGAAAATGTTATTGGGATAGCAAAAATTTAAATTGGAAAAACACTTCAAGCTAAAACATTTTAATTTTTGAAATATAGAAAGCTGAAACTGCATTATTTAAAATCTCCTAATTGAAATTTAAACACTTAATAAATGCTAAGTACACCGATAATGTCAATTTCTAACAGTTGATAAAAACCGTTAAAAAAGAATTGCTGTTAACGCGTTCACAAACTGGAAACATTGACATCTCAAATTAGTAATAACCATTTACACTGTTGTCATAAAACAACAGTTTCGGTCCAAATCACTCTTTTTCTCTTTTCGAGCATAAAAATGACCAGCATCCTTTTTCTTTCTGGCAACTCTCCAATTTAAGGAATAAAACACGATTCTTGGCGATGCGATTGAGTTTAGAGTTATTATTTTACGCTTCTCCCAATCCTCACATTCATTATAAAAATAGTTGTACTTATATTTGCATAAACTGGCTTCTGATAAGTGATGGAAATTAGCATGTGACGATCATAGAATCAATCGGAAGTTGACTACTTACTATTTCCTCCATTTTCATCCTTCCTGGTGTGGTCTTGAAATAGCTGGGGTCGAACGATATTCGGATGGGACCCTTACCCTCCGACGGCATGAACATGCCGCCACTCTCTGTAAGAATCTCCCTTCTGGATTGTACCATAGAGGAAATACAAAAGTAGAGAGCTTTTTATGTGCCCAGGATCATGTGACCTAAACTAGTAGTAACGTGACTCTTAGACTGCTTTCGTCAGCTGTATGGAACAGAACATTCATCATCCGATTGGTTCATAAGACGGGAGAAGACGACCATCCATTGATTCATCATCCAATTGTTCCACGCGACGTAGTGGTAGACTGGCGATTTCACAAATTTGTTATGTGTTCAAATCACGAGGAGGTCACCTCTATTGATATGCGCATTGAAACATCTACGCAGTCAGAAGATGTTATATCGCCAAATGAGGTGATAAAATGCCAAATCGGCAAACCAGGTCAATTTTTCACAGAGCAGTCACGATTCGACATGTTGGTCACACTTTTGAAGTACCTCTCAACATCAATACTCAGTACACTTCTATTTCAGGTCTCTGGGTAAAACAGGTTTCCTGGTGATGCAATGGAGTTTCGAGTTCGAATCTTACGGATTCGCACCCCTCGCATATATCATAAAAACTAACATATTACGATTATAAAATCAATTGAAAGTTGACTACTTACTATTTCCGCCACTTTTATTCTCCCTGGTGTGGTCTTGAGATAGCTGGGGTCGAAGGATATTCTGATGGGAGCCTTTCCCTCCGGAGGCATGTTCATGCCTTGTGCCCCCTGGGCGTAACCCGGGGGAGGAGGTGGTATCCCCATCGAGGGGTCTGCTGTCAGCGTCACTTGGAAATTCGGTGAGGCCATCATGGTTGACACCTGAAATGAAACGGAACACAGTTACTCAATGCTACTTAAAGGAGCGTCAATAAATGTGTTGCAATTGTTTTGATTGTTTTACCAAGAAAGTGCCTGCAGTCTGTTATTTTTATCTGGAGGTTACGTGTTCAAATCACGTCTGGGTCACCATTTGCTACTTTGCGAGAATCTTGTATTTTTTGACATTATACTAATGACAATTCATGACAAGAAAGCTTGAAGTTAATATTTTATTGATTTTAACTATTATCAAACAAGAATTTTATTATTACCAATATTTTTAATGGATATATTCATTTTTATTGCGTACCAGTGTTGTTACTCAGTAAACAACCTCGTTGTCATACAGAAAACAAATTCAAAAAAGATACATAAATTTAATACTGTCTTTTGATTGAAAATAGATTAATAATCATAGTTTGATAAAAATACACAGAAGGATTTTACTCATAATAAATCTTTACACAAACATACATGGCCCATGCTCCCGACTCACCAAAGAGGAAAACGAAAAAACCTTTTCAATTTTAGTTACGATGTATGGATTCCTAGAAGATGCAATTGGCTAGTTTGAAAAGAATGGTCGGCTTACTTTTACAGGAGCTCTGAACCAAGTAAAAATGTTGCAAAAACCCTGACAACGTTAACACGAAACACCGAAGTTACACAGGGGCCCGCAGTAGCCCAGTTGGCAGAGCCGATGGTTTGGAACCGGAGGGTTGCGAGTTTGAAACTCGACCCAAACAAAAACTGCCGTAGGGCTGGTTCATGTTAAATCTCTTGCGACCTCAAATGTTGACCTCGTCTTCTGACAGAGATTAAAAGTTACGAGGTGTGCTGTCCTCGGATCAATCCCGAACCATCGCCAATAGTCCTTTGTATTTCTCCAGTGTGATGCAAATTCAACTACCTACCAAAACTCCTCAGAATCGAGTAAAAATATAAATATCTACAAGTCTGTATTTGAAACAAAATAGCAATTTCGTAACATCCACTTGACTTGTGCATGGAGATCAGATACATAAGATATATGGCGATAAGTGCCCAAACCATTTGTCGATATCCTCATCTAGGCATGGCATCAGAGACTGTCACCACATAAGTCGTAAATCATGCCTGATTGCTGCTTCGTGTTCATAGCATTAATACGTCGCTCGGATGATTCTGCGTGCGAGTTCGGAGCGTAGGTTGAATAATCAAGTAGAATCGACAGTATCTTTACGAATACGAATTTAGAAAAATATGTTACTTATTAATATGTATATGTCTCTGGATTATTCTGTTTGCATGTTTTGGGGAGCGTGTTGAATAATCTAGTAGGATTGATAATATCCTTACGAATACGAATTTATAGAATACTAGCAGAATTACCCGGCGTTACTAGGGTTGGATTGATTAATTATTGTTTGAAAAGTGATAAGACTAATCACTTCTCTTTTATAACAAAATGCAAGGATCATTTAAATGTACGGAAATAACATCGTTTTAACTTTTTCATAGCTTCTACAATTAACTTCGGATGCAAATATGTATGTGATATATCGATCCATATAATCCATTTCATATTAATCGCACTTCTGCTGTAAGACAAACTACAAAAGTTTTTTTTCTAAGGTGACCACTACAGAAATCGATTTTGAGTTTTGGAATGATTACGAATATCCGCGTACGTTCATTTTCAGTAAAAATGGGGAATTTTCGGTACCTGTATAGTCTTGCACTCAGGTTTCCTATCTATATGTTTTACTCGTGGCATTCTTGCACCAGGTATGCGATGCTTTTGAATTTCATCATCAATATGAGATGATGGTAAATTAAATTGTTACGGCATTCGTGATTAATTTATTTTGAAGGAAAAAGCAAACACATTTTTCCTTAAAAATTTCTTCGTCATCTGATTGTGGTTCAAAATTACGTGGTGTTATCCTCGGATCTTTCCCTTAGGGATTGATCCCGGACCGTCGCCAATAGCCCATTGTGTTGCTCCTGTGCGACGTTAATTAATTACCATTACCATTACGTTGAAAATTACTTTCAGTGGCACGTGGAATAACCTAGCTTGTTTAAAAATAAATGCTGTCAGTGTAGACAAAGCAAATTCAATCAATTACAATTTTTCAAAAAATAGACGGTCGATTTTACAGCGTTTTTAAAAAAGAAAATTCGTGACACAACGAATGTTTCACATGTATCTAAGCTGCGTAAAACCAGCTTCAATATGTAAAGTAAGAAACATCGACCTATTACTTAAAAAATTTCATTTTTTTTAAAGTTCCTAACTGATATTGTTCCAAGATCAGCAGTCTTATTTAGAATATACTTTACTCCAACAGACATTCAGTTTTAAATCGAATTCTTATGGTACTTTTTTAAATTTAGAGGTTCGGTTTTTAAATGGAAACGTACCGTTTAGAATTATAGATGTAGATACTTGATTATGGAGTACAGTTTTCAATAATATCCATGAAAAACAATTGTAAATTTAATTTATTTAAGTCGTCTTGTAATAAAAATCACTCAATGTAATGAAATTCAATTCTAATTTTAATGAAAATCTATGTCAAAATTTTGAAATATATTTGAACTACAACGTATGGCTACCTGTTTTAATTTAACGTAACACATTTAATTTTAAAGTGAATTTTTTTAAACTTTAAGCTCTGTTTCTTTATGTTAGCCTATTTTTACGGATCGAGCAGTATTATTTATTTATTGTTGCCAATGAAATATTCATAATTGATGTAATTGTTGCCTCTTAATTCTAAATTAATATTTTTGTAAAAGACAGAAAATTTATGTAGAAAATATGTTGTTAACCAATTTTTATGGATCGAGCATTATTATTATTATTATATTATTTATTGTTGCCAATGAAGTTTTCATAATTGACGTAATTATTGGTTCTTAATTCTAAATTAACATTTTTGTAGAAGCTTAGCTTAGAATATAATGGAAAGATTTTCATCAACCAACTTTTATGGATTTAGCATTATTATTATTGTTGTATTAGTGTTTCCATGAAATTTTCATAACTGACGTAATTAGTCCTTAATTTTAAATTAACATTTTTATAGAAACTGCGAATCGTGATAAAATATTCATTAGAATAAATATCTAATTGAAATACTGAACTTTAACCATAAAAAAAAATTTAACCCTGAGAAAATCATGCACGCATTATTTTACTTTGCAACCCGCAGTTTTCCCTGCAGGACGTCTAACCAGTTTTATCTTCTTGACCAATAGGATTTTTTCCCTAGATTCTTTCAACCAATAGCTATGCCTATTCAGTCATTATGGATGTTTTGGAGTAAAAGCAATACTACATTACTCGGAAATCTCGTGACGCTCGGAGGGTTATAAACAGATTTAATTTCGAAATAGGGTTAACAAAAGTAGGGCAAACATCCGTAGATGATTATTTTTTATTGAAAAGCGTTTTTAAGCAACAAAACAAATTATGTTTTTGATGTTAAAAAATTTTAATTGCAATTTTTTATACATGACGTTTTTATTTATAATCTATCACTAGGTAAATTTTATTTGGTTTGAATTTTGTATTGTTTTCAGAACAGGCGAAAACCATGTAATGGAATTAAAAGGTTTATAGATAAATTTTGATCGTATTAAAATTTGAGTGAAAATTAATATGTAGGTAGGTAGGTAATTAACGTCGCACTGGAGCAACACAACGGGCTATGGAAATGAATATGTTATGCTACATATCTATCTAGTTAACTTCATATACAGGGTGTTTCGAAAATATCTGGAAAAAGGGCGCTGTTTGGTTCAGTCGATAATATCGTTTCTATGGTGTAAGACGTCGTTTCCCGCTCGGATTTTCAATGGAAAGCTCCGAATTCGTGTGGCGATGAATGCCATTGAGAATTCGAGAGGAAAATGACGCCTTACGCTACAGAAACGATGTTATCAACTGACCTATAAACAGCGCTCTCTACCACTTCAACGCGGTATTTCCGAACACACATTCTTTGACAAAAATATTTTAGTTTGGGCCCCTCTATCACCCAATTTGACCAGATATTTTCTAAATACTTTGTGTATTTTGTACAGCATTATACATGAATGACTTTCAATTAAAGTTAGTGTTAGCTGTATATTAATTAAAATTAAATTAAACATTGAATACAGATTAAATTCTGAAAACATATGTGTAAGTGCGAAAAAGTTTCACATCCATTAAAATGGTTATAACTAGTTTCGAGCACATAATATATCCTGAGACGAACAAAGAAATTATTTCCTTTTCCAATTCAAGGCCAATTTGAACTTGTTAGAAATGCTTCCCACATAGTGTACTATAAGGGCGAAATAGTGAACCACTTGGAGTAACCCTGGTGCACCACGGGGTGGGTTCATATTACACCTCACATACATATTCGTTGAAACAACAACTTGGAGGGTTAACCAAATTTGTTTCTTATGGCGAGGTGCAATTTGAACTTTTATTAGTTCCGATCATATAGTCAAATTGCAACATGAATGATTCATGTATTGAAGCAAAAGAAAAGAAATCGTAGCCTCTGTAACTAACTGTAGAGTGAATAATTTTCTCCCTCTTTATAAAGCCATATCTTATCCCTAAGCTCCCAAAACTATTTAGACCAAAGGATCCCTTGCACTAGAAAAAAATACTTGAAGGAACCCTCAAAACCTTTTGCACAAGAACAATTAGAAACATCAAATTCAAAGTTGCATTTTTACAAATCCTTTAGAATTCTTTTGATTTTTTTCTAATGCCCGGCCAATTGAGCATGAAGAGTACTACTACATGGTACTCTGGAAAATAGGTTCACTTTGCACCTGACATACATACCATACAAACAAACTCTAGTCGGACAAACATCCATGTCTTACCTAGGATTAGAACCAGGAACCTTTCGATCTAGAAGCCAGCACCCTGACCACCAACCCGATTGGTCAAATGAAGAAACAGGGAATAGTAATCCATCTCTGAAGCGAAATTCACTCATTCCAGTACCTGTTTTCCTTAAAGGTTTTTCTAAAAAAAATTCTACAAAAGCTAATATTTTGCAAAACGAAACGAATACACCAAGATCATCCTGAAGTCATAACTATGTTGCGCAAAATATGCTGCTTGACATTCAGACGAAACGCATTCCCTTCTAATGAAAGCACATTTAATTAAATGAATCTTTAAGTGAAGTAATTACCGCCACAGGGGTTGCAAGGGGCAATTTATTATAAAGTGCGTTAGCCACAGCAGTTAAACTTCATTATTAGGGAATGTCACACAAATGGTCACTCGGTTGACCGTTTTAATGAATGTACCCATGCTGTGAAATTAATTTCATTCAGAGAGGAATTTCTAGGAGGATCAAATTAGTTATATAATTTATTGTAATCGTGTAATTGACAAATAATATTATAATAATGAATATTTCCAGAAAAATTTCATTTCCGATTGTGAATTATGATCTTTGCTAGAGGGTCTAGAGCAGTGGTTCCCAAACTTATTATGCCCACGGACCCCTTCTCATAGCTAAAACCTGACCATGAACCCTCAGTAAAATAACTCTACACAACTGTGCAAATTTAACTTTGATGTCCTGAATGGTGAATGGCGACGTAAAAATAAAATATAAATAGAACATTATATATTTAAAGTAGTATTTATTAAAATTATAACTTTTGTTTTAGAATACAAAAACATTATTTTTCAATGAGATTAGTGAACCTGATGAGATGATATGAGATTATTTATGTTCGGCTCGATGTTTGCGAGTAACATTCGTAAATCTCCACGAGCACTAATTTGCAGTCGGTTTCTTTTTTTCACGATAAGGTTCATAACTGCACTGAATCCACGTTCTACTAAATAGGAAGACGGGAAAGCAATCAACAGCTTCTGTACAGTGGCCCATAATGCAGGATATAAAATTGGCATCTGTTTTTGTAACCAGAAAATGTGGTATCCTTGTTCAAACATTGGTTTCAACTTCTCATTTGCGGATAACTCAATAAGTTGCTCCTGCATTAGTATGCATTCATCTGAGTTTGTGGGTCTACTTGCAAAAGGGTCCAACACCCAATCGGGAATGCCCAAGTGAAGAATGTCTTCAAATCTTTGTCTGAGGTCAGAATGAAGAGCCGTTAAGTGTTGACAATAAGCAAGTAATTCTTTATCTCGTTTTTGCAATTTTGAAAGATTTGGAAACAGCATTCTCCTCTCTCCAAGTTCTGTTTGTACAGAAAAGAGTTTGCAACAAATGCAGATATTATACTTTTAATTTTGCTTAAGTTGCATCTATCACCTTGTAATTTCAAATTGATTTCGTTAAATTTGGCAAATAAGTCAGTCATTAAGCTATGTCATTTTTTGAATTAATTAAATTTAGCCACAAATCACTGTCTTTGCTTTCCAGGAATTTCAACACTAAATCAAAGAGTGCATAAAATCGATCCAAACATGCACCTTTAGATAACCAACGAACTTCCGTGTTAATTCCAGACAAAGTTGAACAAATAATCTCTCATTTAGGGCATTCCTTTTGATTTTATTAACTGCTCTAATGACATAATCTAGTGAGCCATGCTAGCGTTCACTAAGATTTTTGGCGACTAAATGTTGTTGATGAATGACACAATGTACAGATAATACATTCGGTATAGCGTGTTTTAAGTATGCCAGAAAGCCTCTGTATCGTCCTATCATTGCCGGAACACCGTTCAGTAGCAACGGAGAGGATATTACTCAAGGGTATAACTTTGCATCGAAATTTTTTTTTAATTCATTAAATATTGTTTCACCTTTCATATCAGTTTTCAAACATTTGGCAAATAACAATTCTTGGGAAAGTTTTTCCTCTTTTACAAATCTCACATAAGCTAAAAGTAAAGCTTCGTTTCCTGGCAAAGTTGACTCGTCACGCTGTATAGAGAATTCAGATGTTTTTAAGTACCCACATTAAGAATTTTCTACGTCCTGAGTCATTTCGTCAATCATCCTTCTTTGTACTGTATGATTACTCAGTGGAATTCTTTTAATATCAGAAGCTGGTTTATGCAGCACGATGCGTATTACCTCATTTACAGCTGATAGGTTAAGTTCTTCACCAATGGTGTGTGGCTTTCCGGACTTTGCAATCAGTAA
Source organism: Meta bourneti (assembly GCA_933210815.1). Taxonomy (NCBI): domain Eukaryota; kingdom Metazoa; phylum Arthropoda; class Arachnida; order Araneae; family Tetragnathidae; genus Meta; species Meta bourneti. The sequence continues at coordinate 17,532,025 of OW119928.1, read as the reverse complement.
AGAAATGTTATAAGAAGCATACAGTCCATCGTCATCTCGCTTAAACGTTGTCGCGAAGAGTTGCTGCAATGACGGTGTTTGCAAATATTTTTCTTTGACTGTTTTAAAAAAAAGTTAAATCATAATCTTTTTGTCGCTCTGGACTTTTGTCAAATGTTCCTAAAGTATTGAAGGTTTCATTGATTCGTTTGACAAAGTTTTATTGCATAGAAACACTAGGTAGAGTGCTATTTCCTGGTAACGGAATAAAGCCATATTTTAAATATTCAACACTAAATTGTCTGCATTTTTTCTTCGGCTCACTCATGCTGGAACAAAAGGGCACAAATTTAAGATATAAGGGTAAAATTTTAAGTGTCACATATTGTATAAGTACGCATTTTTTACTATGTATTTATGACTATGGCTATTTATTTATTCAGATTCTTTTATTCGAACCTTGAGAAATCGGTGAGTTGTTCAACACAACACATTACTTGTACTTTATGTACCTATCTATACTTTTATTTTACTCAGGACGTAAAAATGGCTACCAATTTATTTATTGCTATTTATTTTTAACTTTCATTATAAAAATGAGTCACAATTATTTTACTTTATATTAAACCTTTTGCGGACCCTCTGATGTTGTCAACGCACCCCCAAATTAATTTTAATTTGCTACGGACCCCCTCAGCGGTTCCAAAGACCCCTGGGGGTCCGTAGGAACCACTGTGGGAACCTCTGGTCTAGAGAATGTTTCTTCTGACTGCAGACAGACTGAATTCTTGAATTTTATGTCTTCCCTAGCATATTTTCTCGTATTCTCTTCAGTTAAAATATTGTGCGGTGGAAGTTAGCAATAACTATTAGATTAAACACTAAACGTCCCCAAAACGGCGATAAATTACATTTTAAAGTCACCTCGATATGTATCATGCGAGAGCATTTGGGTAACAATAATTAAAATCTCTGTTTTCCGTTCGGTTTGGTGGGCCGCAGTAGCCCGGTTGGAAGAGTAATGGACAAGAAACCGGAGGGTTGCGAGTTCGAAACGCGATCCAACCAAAGACGGTCGTGTACAAAGGAGGAAGTTTGGAGAGCGGGGTGCCACTCAGGTGTTGACCTCGACATTTGATCATAGTTCAAAACTACGTGGTGTTGTCGTCCCTCCCCTTTGGGATTGATTCCGGACCGTCGCCAATAGCCCGGTGTATTGCTCCAGTGCGACGTTAAAAAATACCTACCTACCGTTCGGTTTGTGGGGCCATAGTGGCTGAGTGCCCACTGCGATAGCAATATGCGAATTGTAAGCAGCGCAGGTTCGATTGCTGTCAGGTTCGGCTTCTCTCAGGAAGTATTTTCTCTCTTATATGTAAATAAAACTTTTCTTTTTTTGAATTCCCGTTACTTGACGTTGTTGGTCTTGTGTTTGGCACAGCATGGTCAAATATGGCCCTTACGCTTTAAAACCGCACCAACCAAACGCCTGGTTTGTACTATAAATGCTTCTCATAGATAGATGCATATCAGTATTGGCTTCAAATTATGTTGTCATCGATTCAGTGAGTAAAATTCTTCTTCATCGCTGTCTTTATTAACGTAATGTAAATGAAATGAATGTATAAAATCGGCCCAAACGGCGATAAATTACATTTTAAGGTAACCCCGAAATGTGTGAGGCGAGAGCATTTAGGTAGTGGAAGTAAAATCTTTGCTCTCTGTCTGGTTTGTTTGTCTGCACTGAAAATCGTTCTCATTATCATTTAAAAAAGGACAGGTTTACGAAATGTAATTTACCTAATGAGAGGGATATTTAGTGTAAACAAACAAACCAGTCGGATGTCGGGGATTTTACTACCAAATGCTCTCCCATGACACACACATATTGGGGCTGCTTTAAAATGCAGTTTATCAACGTTTTAGCAACGTTTGATAGATAAGTATTTTAATTAACGTCCCACTGGGGCATCACAACGGGTTATTAACGATGGTCTAGGATGAAACCTGAAGGGAAAAATCCGAGGACAACACCACGTCATTTTGAACCACGGTCAGATGACGAGATCACCACCTTTGACACCCCACTCTCCAAACTTCCACACCACGCCAACGTGTCGGTAACGTTTGGCGTTTAATCTAATTGGCGTTAACCAATCAATTATGAAACAACATTTTGGAATTATTATATGCAAAATGCTGAAATCGCATTCGAAAATCAAGTCCAGTGACGTCACGACCGGAATACGTACAAGAAGCACGTTGCCCCCCAAAACTTCCACCACCTACATTCAGCTTGATAGAAAAAGTCTCTTATAGGAATCTTAAGTTCATTCTAATTCTAATTGACGAAGATTCTAATTGACGATAAACTGAAGCAGACGGAAATCGGTTGAAATAGGTACTGATTAATTTCCCTTTTCGTTCTTCTAAAAACAAGTGGCGCAGCTTGTCCTGCTTAGGGTCTTGAGCCAAAAAATTCCAAATCCAATCCTTCTAAAAACAAGATTTGATGTTCGCCAATTACTTTTCTCTTCACTCATATAAAAAATAATTTGCTGTCTATATCCCTCGGTAAGCATGAATATGTTGCCACTATTGCATGAAACAACTTCTCAGAAAGTCTGATAAATTAGGAAAGAGCAGGAAAAATACAGCCTAAGCTACGGTTAAATGCTTATTACAATCACCCAAACCTGAACGAGTACACCCTATCTAAAGCTAGAATGATACCACAAGACGATGCAGAGTGTTGCACAGCCAAATCTCTAGCCCTCCGTCCCAACGAACCTTCAAAACATCTCGGTTTATGACGTTAGTACAATGAGTGGGTTCTCAGAGCATCCTAACATAAGCCAGGCCAAACTTGGATTAAGCCGCTGTAAAGCTTGGTGTTAATGGACCCATCAGCAATGGCGAAGTGTTTTATGGAGCGAAGTATCTGCAGGATGAGTTTGGGGCCGGAAGTTCCAAAAGAATCATAGAGGAAATATAAAAGTAGAGTGAGCAATGGTAACCTTTTTATGCGCCCAGGATCATGTGACTAAAACTAGTAATATTTAGCTAGTAGCTTGTTTGTCACCCAATAGTCTGCGGGTTCAAATCCCGGTTTGTAATGTTAATGATTGTCCTTGTTAGTAGTGGCGGCTCTCTCATTGGGAGCTCCTTCACAAATAACCTTCAATTCAATCCTTGTAGTACCGAAGGCAAAGGGATCAGTGGTAGGGCATGGAAAAAAGTAGTAATGCAACCCTTAGACTATTTTCGTCTACCGGGAGAAAACGAACATTCCTAATCTGATTGATCCACGAGACGGGAGAATACACCCATCCATTGATTCCTCATCTTATTGGTCCACGCCACATTCTAATAGACTTCGACGATTACACCATTTTTTCGCCACTCTATAGAAATACGAAATCACACACCTACCCTGTCATAAGATGTTATATAAGACACGAAATTGTCCAACCAAGTCAGTTTTACATAGAGCAGTCACGTGACTACTAGTTGACATGTTGGTCACACTCCTTGACACTCCTTTCAATAGCAATGCTCAGTCTACTTATATTTCATGTCTATGAAAATAATACTACCCACCCTGCTGCATTGCAACTATTAAACTACTATATGGTTCCTCATTGGACATGGCTGTCTGCTTTTGCACACTTATTTTATTGTAATATTGTTGACTCCCCTGACTGTAATAATAGACAACATCGACCTTCTAATGAAATAGACGGATCATGTGGGCGGAGTCGCTGTCGTAAGATCTCTGAAGGGTAAATCACAAATCGACTTAGCCGATTTGCTAGGAAAGCGTACACTAGTGTTTTTGATCACGGTGGATAACCACTTTAACCAATCAATAATTTAGGATTCATGCTTTTACCCACAACCACGTGACAGATCTTCAAACCGAGCAACTGGAAGAAATAACATGAAACTGCGGGCACATGCTCCATCTATTTCATTTTAAGGTCGATGGTAGACAACTTTTGACGCTTCAATTCTTAGACGAATCAGTTTTCCTCTAATGATGATATATCTCGTCCATCAAGATCTGGTTAGTTTTCGTCGAAATGACTTGTCGAGACAACCACCAGGAGGGTGAATTGAATGAAGTAAAATGAGCTTTGACATCGTTTTGCTCTCAATCTATTACGTGTTGACCAATCAATTACCATACATCAATTCAGTATTTATTCTTTGGAATTTTTATTGGCGAAATACTGAAATCGTATTCGAAAAACAAGCCAACTGACGTCACTTTCAGAACTACGTACAAACACGTATCACAGCGAAAGCACTACAGCCACCTACGCTTAACTCGATAGGTAGGTAATTAATTAACGTCGCACTGGAGCAACACAACGGGCTATTGGCTACTATCCGAGATCAATCTCCAAGATTTAACTTGTCACAAAGTGCTTCTCACGTTAATTGAACGAAGCAAAATGTGCTTATGATCCTTTAAAGAGAATTTATTTCGCCACACTTTCAAAACAAAACTGACCCACCCCATCTTCTAAACCCCACTCAACGATCAAAAAACACCTAGCATCCGTTCCACGCGTAAATTATGGCAATAATCAAATTCTAATTCCCACTGAACTAAGGTGAGGGTCATAAATTCGCCCCCCCCCCGCGAGCCGTTTCTTCTCGCACGCCCGAAATTTATGACGGAAAATTGCATTCCTCGGAGCGGAAACTCAAACTCCACTCGAGTTCGACTGCGCCAGGCCGCAAAAATCGATCGCGCAGTCGACATCTGGCGGGCGCGCTAAATGGCGCGCAGAGCCCCCTTGCGGCGAGGACCGCTTTAGGGTAACGTATTCGCCGTAGCCGAAGTCGTCCGCCGTCTATTCGAAACTAATTTGGGAGCGGTTTCCGGAGAAGAAATTCATGAAGCGGATTTTCAACCGAAACGGTTTGAATCATGTCTGCGAGTGTGGACATTAGGAGGCTATTTTGTGTGGGTGTGTGGGGAGGTTTAAAGGGGCAGACGATGGGGGTCTGAATCTCGATTTTGTCTAGGATTCTTGGGTTGCGGCTTCATCCTCTGAGAGTCGCGAGATTTGCGAGTTGTGCAGTGATGCTTTTACTCCACGGCACACACACTTAGTGACTGCATAGCCACATCTTCCTAGTGTGGGAGTCTATGGAGTCTATACATCATAACTGAGAGAGGGACACAACAACATAACATCTGGACTAAATACATTTATTTAGAGTTAGCAATAACATCTGAACAAGACAACTAATCATCAGGGAGTATGTCTTACAACTGGTAAGCTAGTAGATAGAGGGCGCTTGTGTGTGCCGCTTTGATTGGCCGAGAGGATAATATCCTACACTATAGAAAATACGGATTCTTTCAACCTTTAGTAACAATCTACCAATTCTGTAGAATTTTCAATTCCAATTAATTTTACAGAAATTCCCTTTGGAAAGATTCTAATGGCCAATTATATAGATAACTTTTTGAAAGATTTTACTGATCCTTACCTTGGAATAGTATTCTTAGATCGATTCAATTGGACCTTTCCTTGGAATAGAGTCCTTAGAACGATTCTATTTGTTCTTTCCTAGAAGTAGAATACTTTGGAAAGATTCTATTGGTCCTTTCTTAGATTATAATCCTTATTTAAATATTCTATAGCTCCTTAGAAAGGGATCCTTTGGAAAAATTCTATTGCTTATTTTTTGGAACAGAATCCTTTGAAAGATTTTTTATTGAAACGATTCTATTGATCCTTTCCTTGGAATAAAATCCTTAGAACGACTCTATTGGTCTTTTCTTGGAACAGAATTCTTTTGGAACGATTTTATTGACCCATGATATAGAAAATAATCATTTGGAAAGATTCTGATGGTTCTTTTCTTAGATTAGAATCCATTTTATTTATATTGCTCCTTTCCTTAGAAAGGAATTGTTTGGAAACATCCTATTGATCATTTATTTGGAATAGAATCTTTGGAAAGATTATATTGGTCTTTCCTTAGAAACCATTACATTGTTCTTTTCCTGGAATATAATCCTTAGAACGATTTCATTCGTCCTTTCCTTAGAACATAATTCTCTGTAACGATTCTATTGGCTCATTCAATAGAATAGAATCCTTTGGAAAGATTTTATTTGTCCTTTTCTTAAATTAGAATCCTATTGAAAATTTTTATTGCTCCTTCCCGAAGGAGGGAATTCTATGGAAACATTATATTGATTTTGGCGCTAATGGAGCGCAGAGCCCCCTTGCGGCGAGGACCGCTTCAGGATAAAATATTCGCAGGAGCCAAGTCGTCGTTGCCCACCGTCTATTTGAAACTAATTTGGGAGCGCAAGAAATACACGTAGCGAATTATCTTCCTAAACCATAGATACTTTCAACCTTTGGAAAGATTCTATGGGTTCTTTTCTTGGAATAGAATCGTCAGAACGATACTATCGGTCCTTTCTTTGGAACAGAATTCTTTGGAACAATTCTATTTGCCCATTATATAGAAAGGATCCTTTGGAATGATTTTATATTGGCTCATTCTATAGAATAGAATCCTTTGAAATGATTCTATTGGCTCATTGCGAAATGAAATCTTTTGGAAATATTCTATCGGTCCTTTCCTTAGATAAGAATCCTTTGGAAAGATTCTATCAGTCCTTTTCCTTAGATAAGAATCCTTTGGAAAGATTATATTGCTAACTTCCTTATAATATAATCCTTTGGCTAGATTCTATTGGTCCATCCTTTGGACCATTCTTTGGAACGATTATATTATTCCATTCTGTAGAATAGAACCCTTTTGAAACCTTCTATTGGTAGTTCCTTACATTACATTTCGGAAATATACTGTTCATTTCTTTTCAAAAACCTCAAAAGGATTATATTTCGCATTTCTTTAAAATAGAATTCTTTGCATTGATTCTATTCGTATTTCTTTTGGAATAGAATACTCTGGGACGATTCTATTGGCCCATTCTGAAAATAGAATCCTCTGGAAAGATTATTTTTCTCATTTCCTAAGTATAGAATCTTTGGAAAGATTCCAGTGCTCCTTTCCTAAGAATAGAATCCTTTGAAAAGATTCTATAGGTCAAGAATGCCAAAGTCATGTAGGGAAGACTGCAGGTTGCAAAGTGGAATTAGGCGTGTTTACCCCTCAGAGAGTTAAGACGTAGATCATCTCTTGAACTAAAATGGCTTGCAGAAATTAAGGAACAGTTAGGTGTACAGAACAGTTTCTACCATGTGCTGTGAAGTGATATCTGGATGTGGGAAAATGATACAAAAGGTACGTCGAGAGTTATCAAACCGATTAGTAAAAACAACATCGACTTAAGAAAACGTTGAACCTTTCTATCACCCTGCTCTGGGTGTCCACATACCTTAAACTGACGATTTTAAGACAGGTTAAAACTATCTTAACTCACCCTGTATAACGTCTAAAGGAATTTGGAATCGTTTAAAGTTACATCTGAAATTGGAATTTTATATTCTAGTATTTCAATAATAATACGCAACATATAAATAAAAATACGTCTGTTATTTACACGAGGATGCCCAGGTACGTCCACAACACGTTTAAAGCTACGTAAATATATATTCAATTTTCATATCCTGTTCTTATTTTAATTAAGTTCTGAGAGGTTTTGTCTCGATAATGTGAACAAATTCTATCATACAGCATATATAGTTCTCAAATTATTAACTGGCAAATAAAATGGCTGCGCACGAATCCGTATAAAGTCCAACGTTCACCAAAATTCCACAAAGAATTCTTCAAAGCCACATTTCAAATCCTATTTTGTACTAACTCTCTTGGTGGTTGTCTCGTCGAGGTATCTCGTCATTAACAAAACTGACCAGATCTTGATGGACGAAATATCTCGTCATTAGATGAAAAACGACCAGATCATGATCGAAATCAATCACCAAAAAATCGCGACGAGATATCTTGTCATTAGTAAAATTGGTTAGATCTTGATGGACGAGATATCTGGTCGAAACCACTTGGAGGGTAACAATCTTGATAATAATACATTCGGCACCCCGCCAAAAGCACGAATGTTCAAAATCATTGGGGTATCATTCCTGTAGCCCACTTTGTAGAGTCGCGGATTAGCAATCATAGGGTTACTACTTCAAAACTCGATCCAACCGAAGACGTATATTAGAAAATGCATTTAGGTGAAGAAACACATACAGTCGAAAACGAAAATTCGTTTTTGTACATATTTCCAAATAGACTCCATTAATCGAAATTGGAGTCGAAATTAACTTCGCACTGGAGCAACATTACGTGCTATTGATGACGGTTTGGGATCAATCCCGTATGGAAAGATCAAGGACAGCACCTAGTAATTTTAAACCACGGACAGATGACGAGGTCAATACCTGGGCCGACACCCCACTCTGTTGATCGAGTTTGAAACTCGGTTCAGCCAAAGATCGTCGGGTACACGGGGAGGGTGCACGTTAAATCTGTCGCGGCCACAAATGTCCTCACGTTGGCGTGGCGTGAAAGTTCGGAGAGTGAGGTGCCAGCTCAGATTTTGTTCCAGTCATCTGACCGTGATTCAAAATAACGAGGCGTTATCCTTGGATCTTTCCCGTCGGGATTGATCCTGGACCGTCGCTAATAGCCTGTTGCGTTGTTCCAGTGCGACGTTAATTGATTACCTATCTAAATGCACGAACTCACAGGCTTCCCTGACTCGCATGCTGTCGTGTGTCGGTTTGGATTCCCATGACCTTTTTGAAAATCCTTTGATGGTTTTGGACTTTTTAAGACGAGTGGTTTCATAGACTTGGTCTAGCATGTTCTAGACCACGATGAATTAGAAACAACTGATTTATAAATCATAGAAACTCACAGTGGTGGTTCAGAAAGGAGGTTCACCAAAGAAAAATGTTGAAAACCATACATTTGTCATTCATTTCATACGATATGTATGAAATGAATGAATCACAAATGTGCAGTTTTCCTGGTTTGACATTAGATTGATGTATGGAGATCAAGCTATTAAATATGAAGTGTAAGAAGACTAGTGTATACGAGCAGATATATCCCACTTTCGTCTGGGGTGGAGCTTATGTTTTTCAACTCTGTCACATGAATATTTATATAAATGTAATACATTAATATATATGGAATTACGAGTTGAGGTTTATAAAGCTTGATTTAAAAAAGGAAACTTAGTTCTCACATAAAAGCTCAACAAAGCAGATCTCCCAAAAATCATTATGGATGCTATCACGCAAGTGAATGCATGGATGTTTTTGAAGAACTCCGACAAAATAGATGTGAATATCGAAGCTCTTCATTTGGGTAGTCGTTTAAGGGGACCAATCCTACTTGAATTCGATTTTTAAATTTGTCTCGAATACCCGATCCATCAAGATATTGGTTCCAAACTATGTGATTTAACATCACTATCGTGATATCGAATGTTCTATAAAAATGTACGAATCAGGTGGGTTTGCTCTTTAAATTGGTTTTCGAAAGCTCTGTAGGCTCTAGTATCCATTATAATCTTCCAATTCGATGGAATTGTCATGGTTTCCATACTCCTTGTCTAACAACTTCAATATTATGTTATTGGAAACTTCATTCTTTATTCTATTGGTTGCGATGTAGCTTTAGGAGAATAGTTTCTGAAACCCATAGTTTTAAAATCTATTCCAGACCAAAGAGTCATTATGTTTCACTTTTTCGTTTTAAAGTGACTGGTAGACAGTTAATAATCAATGATTAGGAAATTATTTTTATTAGTATTGCAGAAAATTACTTTCAATTGCAAATTTTATCTTTTAAATAATTTGAAACAATTAAATTAATAAAAGTAACTCCAATATATTAGTAGATCTTGTATTCGATCCTAGTGTTACAAATTTCAAGACCATTTCTACCATGCTAATGTTCATAACTCAAAATTCATTCGGCACACTTGTCGCCAATGATTGTTAGTGCTTAACTCGATATGGCCTCAACAACATTAAGACAAAAAAATTCGAAGAAAATGTTCTACAGGAATGAAATTTAGCATGTAGAGCTAAAGAAATGATACAATACATGAAGAAATAAAGAATTGATACAATACATGAAGAAATAAAGAATTGATAACAATAACTAATCCAAAAGACTCTTTTTTAGAATAACTCCCATAAAGATCACAAATTAGTAAGTGGTTGAACCAATTCTAGCGGCGATACATGTCGATATACTGCTTGGCATACAGTTAAATCAAACTCATATGACATCTTGGGGCAAAATACGTCAAGTATTCTGCAGCTGCTGATTCAGATCCCTTATATTCTGGGGTCAATTGATTGTCTAGCATATATTCTAGACATGCCCAATTTGAGGTAGACATTTCTCTGGCCAAGAAAGGGTTTCAACACCACGGAAGTACACATGGGAGAGGCAAGGCGAGTGGGGCAGGGTGTTATGTTGCTGGTAAACAGTCCCTTGGACATGTGACATGAAAGAACAGGTTGTAGGATCTGCTGGAAGTATCTCTGTGCTGTCAAACTACCTCGTACCAGTACTTAATCCTCCAAGTGGTTCCGACGAGATATCTCATCTATAAAGATATGATATATTTTGCTAATGACAGGATATCTCGTCCATCAAGATCTGACCAATTTTGCTAATAAAATAGATATATCGCCGACACAACCACCAGGAAGATTAAGGAGATCGTCTATGGTAAGAGATGTCACCCCACACCATTTCACTAGGAGCTACAGATGTGTGCCGCTTGACATATAACCCTCCAAGTGTTTCGACAAGATATATCGTCCAAGATCTGGTCAATTTTGCTAAGGAAGAGATATCTCGTCGAGACAAAACTGCCCTATTACTCCTCGGAAAAATGCAGATCCAAGTAGAAGATTGTCCTTGTCCAAATAGTCCCTTGCCCAGAACTGGTGACAGTTTGGACAAGTTTATGCACCAGAGGCTAGACACTACAGGACAATTTTCGACGCGAAGATAAACCACCAGGTTAACATGGCGTAATTCTACAAAAAAGTCCTCTACATTTGATGTCGTAATCATATCTTTATCTCTTCATGTACATCACACATGGGAAGTTTTATTATAATCGAACAATGGCTTCGGGGTGTGTCGATTTTTTTGGCACAGATTGTATATTAATAGATTAAAATAATACAGTTTTTTAAAACTTCCTGGTGGTTGTCTAATGATGCATCTCATCAGTAAAACTGGTCATTAGTAAAACTGACCAGATCTTGATGGACGAGATATCTCGCCATTAGATGAAAAAAGTGACCCCATATCTTGATCTCGTCATCGTCAAAAATTTGGCACTATCTTGATGACGAGGTATCGCGTCATTAGCAAAATTGGTCAGATCTTGATAGACGAGATATCTCGTCGAAGCCATTTGGTGGGTTAATGCTTTTCTATGAACGTCTATAGAATTTCAGACTACAAACATGCTAGATCGATTTTACATTCAATAAAATACGTATGGAATGAGATCTTTTCAAAATAAAAATTCTCACCAGTATTAATTGTTTTTTTAAATATAGGCTTAGCTTTTTAGAGGATTCCCATAACCGTCCACACATTTTTTCGCACATTAAGCTTAATGCAGGAATCTTTCCTCCTGATTACCGTCTCTAATAAAAAAATCGAGTATTCAATCGATAATTCCCTCTCCGTCTGAAAGAAAATAACAATCGAAGAAAAAGATTAATCGATGATGTACAAGTCTGGGCCTCAGCAGGAGGGCATTTTCAGTTATTGAAAAAACATAATTAAAGTCTGTTGCGTTCGTTCCTTCAAGGCAAAGCTTCCGGAAAATTAATTCATTTCTGTTATTGCGGTTTCGAGAAATTGAATCCTGTCATGAATCGTATTTAATTATGTCGGTTAAGAAAAAAGGATCGGGGGTTAACTCGGTTTTGCTAGAGGGTGAAGAGGAGCTGGAATCATTCTAAAAAATCTGAATGTATGTATACATTAAATTTAAATGCATGACAAATAAAAATTATGACATCGTCTGTGTGCACTTAATATTCAGATAAATGTTTTATGTGTGCATGCATAAATAAATGTAACGTTAAATTAAATGATTATGCCTGAGGACAATTCAGTACATAATTCAAGTCAAAACATTTGATAATGAAGCACCTTCAAAAGACAACTTCTTTTATTTCTTCTAACTTTAATAGAGCTAGTTATTTTTCTAGTGAGCAGATTAATTAAGGTTGCAATGTAGGCCTGAGAGACTGAAATTAAATACGTAGTAAATTTGAAATGCACTTATTTTTCATTTTAAGCAACTTATTTACAAAGATTTAACTCCTGAGCATCAAGAGATTTCTGATTGGTGTGTTATTGCTTTTACCTCACTACACACATAACGACTAAATAGCCACATCTATTGTTACCCTGTAAGGAGTTCACACACATAATTCCACCAAGCACCTTTCAGTCTTCCTTGCATGATTTCTAACCAATTTTGACCTTCATAACCAATAGAATCTTTCCAAATGATTCCATTATAAGGCGATGAACAATATAATCGTTTCAAATGATTCTATTACAGAAAAATGAGCAATGGAAACTTTCCGAAGGATTCTATTCAAAGGAAATGAACAATAGAATATTTCCAAATGATTTTATTCCAAGGAAAGGAACAAAAGTCATTCTAAATTTTAAAAAATCATGGATACATTCTTGGCACATCTTGGTCAAATATTGCCCTTGCGCCATAAAACTCAAAAACAACAACCGTGGATTCTTTCCGGATGGACCACCATGGACATACTACTAATGCAGAGACTGTTCGGACATTTTTGAACGAATTTGATGGACTAAAGCTCAATTTTTACATGAAATTTTTGTGTTTTAAATGTTCCATTTGATAGCCCTTATTGTTAACTATCTTTCTACACCTTAATTTCCATGATAATAATGACTTTTGTAGTATCGACAGTGGTATTTTGTCCCATTCTTGCTCCACAGTTTTCCAGTCCTTGAATGGTTTTCGGTCGACGTTTCGATAATGCCCTTTTTAAAAGTCCAAAAGCACAAAAGTCCATGGGTGAAACATCTGGAGATTTAGCAGGAATATCAGTAAAGGGTATACCAGTTTCTTGTTCCATTTTTTCCAAGAATTTAATAGTCGATTTAGATGTGTGGCTGCTTGCTTTACCCTGATTCAGTTCTACTGATGGTTGGCACTGTGGGTAAAGATATGGTATTTCTTTTTGGAATATTGGGGATAAAATAGGGTTTTGATTATATGTGGGAGTTGATTTTTACATTTTCCCCCTCTTTTTACTTCTAATTTTCTATTATATGCAAAACCGGCAACAATCATAAATCTCTTGGAGAAAGTTCTCACGTTCACTTTGCTATAGTCCTTTGACTTGGCGGATTCTCTTTTCAAATTAAAGATCTTACCTTACAAATATTCTCAGAAATTTTTTCATTTTTGGATACTTTTTGGAAGTATTTTTCCACTTTCACATTTTTTTCCTTTCTCATTAATAATATTACTTATCGTACCTTTAGATATCGAAAAACCATGAATTTTACAGCGTTTTTGAATAATTGAATAAGCATAATTCTCTTCGGAAAGAGGAAACATGGCCTTCCATCCATTGCTTATTTAAAAACGCCATTTTGAAAGCAAACAAAACTCTGAGTTAGCAGACGATAAGTTATGCTTTAACTGTTTAACTGCTGTGAAAATAAAATTCTTTCGTAGGGCATACAATTTTTTTACAGCTCATCAAAATCGTTTAAAAAATGTTCGAACAGCCTCTGCATACTAAATATATGATTCATAACTGTGATCCATAGTATTAAAATTTTTTGGGGCGTTATAAATGGCATTCTATGGCGATCTTCGTGCGAAGTATGGCTGACTACTCTAACTGATGTTTCCTTGATGATATGGGTAAACTAATACATCCTTATTCTTTTTATAGTTTTTTACGGTCCAGTGCTTGTTTTGAATTTGTGGTGTCCTTTGATATTCTGATTTGGGCTCATGCATGGAACTTTTACCTGATCTGACTTTTTGCCTAATTTGCCTTTTTACTTTTTTTCATTATGGTGTTTGGGGGATACTTTGGAAGTACCGCTGCCCACACGCAGAAAACACCATCTTGTGTTGTCTGGGTCAGGCTCCTCCCTGATGACGCCCTTAGATTAAATATACTTGACTTTAACTATGGAGTTGTATAATATTGCTAAACCTAACAGGAAAGCTCTCACCATTCTAATGAAATTCTTCAGCAGAATACTCTTTCAGAAAACAATAAGAAATCTGGAAGATAGAAAGCATCACAGAAAGGAAGATATAAACGAAAATAGGTTTAACGTCGAAATATGCCAAATCGTCGTTGAACAAGAGATCGGAATATAACTCTGATAGACTAATTAGACTGAAATGTGCTTTTTGCCATGTTTTGTATTAGTAATAAGAATTTACACCCGGAAACGGAATGCTGTTACATAATTCTGGTTCTTTATTTCATTTAGAGATATGAAATCCATTGATGTGTGAATAGGGGATGCTGTATTCATTATAAATGTATTGAAATAAGACATGAAATGTGACTAACGACACTTTGAAATCGATAGATTTAAGCGGTTAATAAAGCTTGTTGCAGATACTATGCGCAAGTCTACTACTAGTTCTATTGAAATTGCGTTTAAATTAGATAAAAATTTAGGAATCTAAAGAAATTTTTCTCCACAGATAGCTTATTGTGACATCAGGTTTGAATTTTACTTTGTTTCTGTACTATTTATTTAGTTCTTTATCTAGTTACGAAAAATATTCCTTTCTTAACCAATATCAATGACGATGTTCTATAGAAAATTGGAAACATCGATGTAAGAAACAAGAATAGAATAAAATAAATCGTGGAATTCGAGCAACAAGGAAATCCATTACCGTATATTGCATATTACATTACTGAATCGATTGAAATTTTTACCATTGTGTTCTCTAATTTCACTATAAAATGCATTTAAGATCCAACATCATTTAGTTTACAACGGTATAAAATATGAAAAGTTCGCATTGCATTCTACAAAATACTTTAAGTTAAAAGAAGCTTCCCGCTAATTACAAGGACGAAATTGCCCGGTTTTAAATTTACGTATTCAATGGGCACACATAGGATACAAAAAGATCTTATTAAAAACTTCGGAGAAATTGAGTTTATCCTATTAACTTTGTGGAGGAATATAATTTGCTTCGCCTTGAATGTACTCTTGGAAAATAAGGTATCGAATCGAATGTTTAATTAAAAAACTCAAACATTTAATTCAGCTTCTCTAAATGAATTCATTAGATAAAAACATTTAAAATGAAACATTCAAAGAAATTGCGAAACCAAAAGGAACAGCAGTGTATTACAAAATAGGAAGACATCCTTTTCGATTAGAAAACGGGTTTCTTATTTGACTTGCCCCTGCAACAAAATTGTTTTCCTACAAACATTTCTCTATTATGTTTTAATTAAAACATTAAATTAAAAATTTATGTTTGATTTGAGAAATGAAAAGGTGTGAAGTAATTAATTCACTGGCAATAAAGGAATGCAAAAATTAAACAGCATGCTCAAGAGAATGCATTGAAATATTGCATTTAAAATTTCGTAACTTGAAATGAAAATTGCATCATTTGCTAAGAAGCAAATTGAATTCGTTATTATTTAATATAGTGTGTTTTTATGTACTCTATTTGTGTACTGTAAGTAAATGCTTTTGCATTTCAGTATTCATGACTGCAATTTCATTCTTCAACTTATAAAGGTATAATGGTGAAGGATAAAGATGAAATAATTATAAACATAAGAGCAATTGCCGTAAACTAATTTGATTTTTATTTATATCCATTTTGTACAAAATTCAATTGATATAAAGACCTGTCAAATCCTTTTCAATCCTGACTAATATTATTAGAAGTCGTGGCCTTTTGGATGACATTCTACAGTTAATTACGTATGATTGAAAGAGTGAAAGTATCAAAATGTCAAACATTAGTTTTTTTTGGTTGAAAGGAGCATAAGTCAACCTCTTTTATTCGTAGAAAACTGATTGATGTCACAAAGTGTGAGTGTGGAACAGCTAGGAAACAAAATTTGTATCGAAAATTTGTACATTTTGCACTTCAAACCTTTTATGTAATTGGTACTCTTTAAGTATAATTGGTATTCTTAACTATTATTTTCTATAATTGGTAAACATTTCCTAGGCTATACAAAATGCTTAAATCCACCTGGTGGTTATCTCGATGAGGTGTCATTAAAAAGTGACCAGTTCTTGATGGACGAGATACCTCGTTTTTAGGAAAAACTGACGAGAATTTTATCTCATCATCTTCAAAAATTCGGTAACAGCCTAATGACGAGATATCTCGTCATTAACGGAAATTAATCAGATCTTGATGGACGAGATATCTCGTAGAAACTCTTGGAGAGTTAAAACATGAAACACATGAATGTCAGTCACTTATCTATACTTTGACACAACAAAACGCAACATTAGCTCTACAGTGGATTCCAATACACTGTGGTGTCTATTAAGGTAGGTAATTTAATTAACGTCACACTGGAGCAACACAACGGGCTATTGGTGAAGGCCAGGGATTAAACCCGAAGGGAAAGATCTGGGGACAACACCACGTAATTTTGAACCACGGTCAGATGACGAGGTCACACCTGAGCAGGTACCCCACTCTCCAAACTTCCACACCACGCCAACGTGGTGGAGTCTATGATGATGAACAACTGGATTATTTAGCAAAGAGGGGTGATGCAGTTGTTCATATTCTACAAGCAGCTACATCTCGTATGATCTCATAAAAATGTATATCAAAAACAAAATCAGAGAGCCTTTTCTACCAAGAACTAATAACTAGAAACACAAGGAAACTTTGGTTATTAACCGTAAATAAATCCCAGATGCCCCAAAGACAGAAACTGTTGCAATAACCCGACTTTGACTGGTCCCAATTGGTTTTGCGAAATATCGCTAACGCTTAAATATTCTGCAGACCTCTGCTGTCTCCTTTGTTCCAAATTCCAAGAAATGGACACCCGACACCTGCAAATTTGTACAGTGCTCTCTAGTGGGAGGTTAGGGGATGGATGGGCAGCTAACACACTACAATAATTCTCTTTCTGGTTTTATATTATATTATTAACTTTAAGTATTGTTTGTGTGTACTTTTGTTATTAACCTTTGTACTGTAGATTTCGTTATTAACCTTGTTGTTGCATTGTGTATATCGTTTTTCCGTCTGCCATTGAGGGGGGAATTGAGCTACGGCAGATTTAGCATGCTCTAGCCAAAACCACTAAAGTACACGTCGATCTTTGCTTGGATACAGTTTCGAATTAGCAACCCTTTGGTTGCTAATACGTTACTCTTCCAACCCTGTTAAAAATTAATTTACCTTATATTGGAAATAAAACTAATTAATACTAGTTGGTACTCAATAAGGGATGTAAAATGCCAATTTTTAATGAATATTTAATTCATAATATGCTTAAAAGTTATGTATGAACAAATATCGGAAACAATTGTTGCTTTGTAGGTAGGTAAGTAGTTGAATTAACGTCGCACTATATATATATATAGAGAGAGAGGCACAACGGGGGCTATTTGCAACGGTCAGGGATCAATTCCGAAGGGAAAGATTGAGGACAACACTTTGAACCATAATTTTGAATCACAGTCCGATGACGAGGTGGATATCTGAGCAGACATACCACTCTCCAACTTCCACACCACGCCAACGTGTGGACATTTGAGACCACGACAGATTTAACATGGCCTAGCTTCCACGAACACCATTCAAAATAGAAAAGATTAATAATAATTGTATTCAATAAGGGATGTATAATGCTTATTAATTTGTAATTAAAATTTAACTCATAAGATTTATACTACATCAAGAGTAATCGAAATTTGTTCTGCAATTAAAATAATAGTGTATTTAACCCTCCAAGTCGTTTCGACGAGATATATCGTCAGTCAAGATCCGACCAATTTTGCAAATGACGAGATAACTTGTCATCAAGAACGCTGATTGAATTATGAATGATGAAGATATTGCCGTTTTTTAATGACGAAGAGATCGAGATCTGGTCAGTTTTTTTCTAATGACGAAGAGATCGAGATCTGGTCAGTTGTTTTCTAATGACGAGATATCTCGTGCATCAAGATCTGGTCAGATTTGCTAATAACGAGATATCTCGTGCATCAAGATCTGGTCAGATTTGCTAATGACGAGATGCCTCGTCGAGACAACCACCAGGTGGGTTAAAAGTTATATTATTGCAAAATATCTGAAACAATTGTTGCACAGGGTTAAAATTAAAATATGGAAATTGTAATCAAGTCTAAAGTATACCTTTGCAGTCTTTTAAATCTATTTGATTACACTTCCTGTAAATCAAAGAAATATTTTCCTTATTTTGGGTCTCTCAAATCTGGCAACTATACGTAACGATGGAACGAAATAGATTTTTGCTTGATTAGATCGCGTTCGGTTTATGCAGCAACAGCTGCTCAGAGAAGCAGTGATTTAAAATACCTTCTTAGAATTCCCTCCATCGATTAGTATTTCTCTTTTAGGGTTTCCAGTGCAGCTGTTGCCAAAACGCGGGCAGAAAAAGATGTCGGTATCGGTAGATTTCTGAGAATATATTAAGAGGAAGTTCGTTTTTTAAAAACTGACGCTGAAACTTTTAACTGAGTTTTAGTACACGTCACTAGGAAGTGTTCCATTGATTTGACGGAAAGGAAAACTGTCGATCCTTCACAATGTTACCGAAACTTTACCGGAATTCCAAAGTGTAAAGATTTCTTTCAGAGTGCCTTCAAGAATCTGTGATAGTTAATTAGTTAATATTCCTTAACCCTCTGAGGAGTTCACGTGCATAATTCCGCCTTGCAATCTACAGTTTTCCATGCATGACTTCGAACCAATTTCGACTATCCTATATAACCAGTAGAATGTTTCCAAAGAATTCAATTTTAAGAAAAGGTGCCGGATAAAATTTTTCCAGAGCATTACATTCTACAGGATGCGTCTATTGATTCCTTCCAAAGGATTGTTTTCTGAGGAAAGGACCAATAGAATCTTTACAAAGGATTCTATCCTAAGGAAATGAGAATAGAATATTTCAAAAGTATTTTATAATCTAAGAAAAGGACACCAATAGAACCTTTACAAAGGATTGTATTCTACAGAATGAGCCAATAGAATAGTTACAAATTATTCTATTACAAGGAAAGGACCAATGGAATCTTTATAAAGGTTGAGAGAACCCAAAGATTTTTTTTTATGCTTTTTCTGTCATTATGTGTGTTGTGGAGTAAAAGCAACACTACACTACTCACAAATCTACTCTCAGAGGATTAAGACCTGAGTTTCTAACCCAATCAACATTTTGAGGTTTTATCTTTTGGCATTGATCAATCAATTGATTAATCAATGCCAAAGATAAAACACCAAATCCATCAAAAGGACGATAAACCACGTTTTAAAGTAACTACGATATATATCATGCGAGAGTATTTACATAAATTTGGAATTTATTGTTAATTTTATAGGCAAAGTGCTGAAATCGTATTTGAAAAACGAGCCAAATGACGTCACATCCGGAATACATATAGGAAACACGTTCCTTTGCAAAAGCACTCATATTTGGCATGGTTAAATAGTGTTTTCAAGGATAACATACATATTTGCTATAAACATTTGAATGGATTGCAATCTGATTTTAAAATATTTCAGTTGAATATCGCAAACTAGAGATTTTGGTACTTAACCCTCCTAGGCGAGATATCTCGTCCTATTAGCAAAATTTATCAGATCTTGATGGACGAGATATCTCGTCGTAACCACTTGAAGGGTTAAGACTTCAAAGCTTAAAAATCCAATCAATAAAATATAGACGATAAAACGGTTACTTAACTGAAATGTGCGCAAATGAAACACGATCATGAAATCACAACTATGGCCTAGAAATAATAGAGAAACTAAAATTAAATTCCCAATCAAATTGCGCTATTTCACGCACCACCACAAACAGAAGCGGCCCCTACCGATAGACACTAAAACGAAAGCTCATTCTTTTCCTTTCTTTCAATCTGCTTTCAGTTACCATAAACATCATTAGCCGATTACCGGCAGCGGAAAAATGATGTTCAGCGAATCTAGAAGGTGTGGGGAAATCTTCCCTCTAGTAATTACACTCTACTGCGTGCAAGTATTACTACGTCTTCTTCTCGAATACAATCGATCCCGTTCACGTCAAAACAAGGGGTTCGAGAGTTTTCCAGAAGAATAACAAGTAAGGTAATTAATCAACTATTAGAAGCTGCAATCGCAGCAACACTTCGAACAGCGCCCGTGGAACTAAGTTTGGAACGAAATAAGAATTAAATGACAATCAATCTAATTAGTCGTGAATCTAAATGAATCATGCGATCACACTCAGTGCCATTGTAATCTGTATATTAGTTTCTGTTTGTGCGCATATGCCAAGTAATTTTGTTTGAAGCGCGCATTGGTATCTTTGCTAGCGGATTATTAAGGCCAATTGGCATTTTAATTAATTTTGTTTTGTTGTTTAGATGACAGTTGTGCAGGAGATTTTTACGTTTTGATTAATTTTGTTTTATATTTTGGACCCCAGTCGTGGCAACAGTCTGTTTTTATTTAATTAATTTTGTTTTATTGTTTAGAAGACAGCAGTGGCAGCAGACAATTTTACATTTTAAGGGGACACGGTACCCTTTGAACATTTTTTTTTTGTTTTCATATGTGAAGCAAAATTTTTTAGTATACTATATTAAAATGCACTTAAAATGAATATTTCAGGCGAAAAAATTTAATTTTACAAAAGCAATAATTCAGAAATTTAATTTTTTTGAAAAAAAAAATCAATATTTTAAAATCCCTACTACTTTTTCAATATCATCTTTTTTAATCTTTTTTACACTTTTCTATTCATTGCAGTATTTTACACAATTCTGTGCATGGGTTTGCATGTATTCTGATTATTCATTTTTCTAGAATTTTTTTTCTAAAAAATACTGTGAAAACTGTAAAAAACAAGATAATTTTAGTTTGTCAATTAAAAAAAACTTTTCATCCAAATTCTTATCCCATGCACATAATTGTCATTTATACTATTGTGAACAACTACAAAAAGTTTCAAACCTCTAAATTAAATTTTAAAAAAGCCTTAGCAATTTCAATACTTCATAGTCATCAAAACCGGAAAGCTGAGAAAAAGCCATTTAAAGTTTTAATTTTTGGTTTCGATTTTTTACATCCAAGAGAAAAAAACTTAAATAACTCCTAAAATTATGTTGCTAGAGCTATGAAATTTTGCACACATATTCAGAAGGGTTGTATATTTAAAATAAAGCAAAAATTTTTTCGATATTTTGGTCATTTTAAGGGTACCGTGTCCCCTTAATTGATTTTGTTTTATTCTTTAGACGCCATTTGTGGCTATTCAATTTGCATTTGAAGTAATTTGTTTTACATTTTTGATGCCAGTTGTGGCAAAAGGGTTGCATTTTAATTGATTTCTTTATTCTTTAGACGCCATTTTCGGCAACAGTAAGTTTGCATTTTAATTAATTTGTTTTATATTTTGACGCCAGTTGTGGCAAAAGAAAGTTTTACATTTTAATTTATTCTGTTTTTTTCTTTAGATGCCATTTGTGGCAACAGTCGATTCGCATTTGAAGTCATTTGTTTTATATTTTTGACGCCCGGTCTCATGGCAACAGTCGGTTTACAATTTAATTTGCCTTTTTTTTCTTTAGACGACAGTTTTAGAAAAATATATTTAGAACATTTTTTGTTACAATTTTTTCGATTAGCTGTATGTCTACCTCTATGTTTTAGAGCAAATTATTTGTACGGACATACGGAAGCAATATTTTAAAGTCACGGCCTCTATTATTATATAGAAATTTGTTGTAACTAAATAAACTTCAATTATAAAGTCCATTTATACTGGGGGTACCAACTACATCGCACGGACAGTTGCATTTCGGAAAACTTGCGCACTCTTTAAAATGGGCCGTCGTGACTCAGTTGGTATGCCCACTGCGTTAACAACCTTCAAGTTCTAGGCTTCGCAGGTTCGATTCCTGTCAGGTGCATTCCTTCCTGAGTATATTTCTCTTTTATATGTCAGTAGAATTTTCATTGTGTGTGTGTCTATTACTTGATATTGTATGTCGCGTCTAGCGCAGCACGGTCATATGTGGCCCTTGTGCCATAAAAACCAACCAACCACTCTTTAAAGAATTTCATCATAACCGTACATGTGTGTGTACCTTACATGGCAATTTGATATTACCTTTTTCTGTAGAGAAAAAATGACAAATGTATCCAAAAATTTGGGATTGTGGTGGCATCAGACTACGTATGAAAATAAGTGGCATGGCTCTGGCAATGGATCAAATTAAATTGGTTTTTTCTTTCAGTTGTACTGCACTTGCTGGATGAGAATTAAACTATCTCTAGAATGTAGTGATCAAGGAAGATCAAGATTTTAGAATAAATGTTAAGCCTTTTTATATTGAAAAAAGACGTTATGCTGATAGTCTCAGCATAGCATAGCAATCAGCGAATTATGTTTAATTTTTGATGAATTGTTATTAAAGTTACTATTTTTTTACTTACCTCGTTATTCATTGAACCAGCCAATACCTTCATATGGATATGGGAAGTAACACTCACGTACGCGCTGGTGACCAGCACAAGCACAGGATAAGCTTACTTAAAGGGAAGATAGTTTTAAGTTCAAAAGGGTTTTTGACTAATAAATATTTATAAAGGAAGCAGCCATTTTTTTACGACTAAAAATTGTGTGAGATCGTCCTATAGGTGACAGTGGAAGACCTGCTAAAAACCTGGTTGTAATCACATTAAATGCTGAAAATAACGTCTAAAGGTTTAGCAGAATCTGTGCATAAGTGGGATGGGTAGGTAGATATTTTAATTGATGTCACACTGGAGCAATAGAACGGGCTATTGATGACGATCCGGTATCAAACACGAAGGGAAAGATCCGAGGACAACACCAAGTAATTTAGTGCATAAACGTGTTAAGTAGTGCTATATAAAAGTGCAATGAAATGCAATAATAATCCGAATGTTTCCTTAAAATGTTTTGTTTAATTATATTTTAAAGTTATTTTAATTTTCCTAAAAGGTATCAACACAAATTGAATCGGCTATTAAAAAAAGGTGCTTTGAAAACCAGAATTATTTGTGGGTAGGTAGGTATTTAATTAACGTCGGACTGGAGCATTACAACGGGATATTGGCGACGGTCCGGGATCAAACCCGAAGGGAAAGATCCGAGGACAACACTTAATTTTGAACCACTATAAAATAGCGAGGTCACACCTGAGCTGGCACCTCCTCTCCAAACTTCCATACCACACCAACGTGAGGACATTTGAGGCCACGACAGATTTAATGTGTATCAGTCCCCTTTGTACATGACTGTCTTTGGTTGGATTTGAACTCGCAAAGCTCTGGTTGCTAAACGGTTACTCTTCCAACCGGGTTACCGTGGCTCGTATATGAGGGAATTTCAGTGCAAACAAACAAACCAGACGAAGAGCGGAGATTTTACTTCTTGTTGCCGAAATGCTCTCGCATGATACGTGTAGGGATTACTTTGAAATGTAGTTTTTAGACGTTTGGCATTTAATCTAATAGGCGTTGACCAATCAACTATCATATATCAAGTAAGAATTTATTCTTCGGAATTTTTATTGGAGAAGTGCTGAAATCGTATTCGTAAAACAAGCAAACTGACGTCGTGTTCAGAATAAGTAGATGATGCATGTATCGGTGCAGAACTACCACCTATATTTATCATTACACAAAAATGCCTCTCAAATTAGAGCAAAAACTGAACTGGAAATAGGACAAAACTTGGTATGGTAACATTTGTAACAAGTTAAGTGTAACAGAAAACAAAACAGAATTTAATTTTTTAAATATATTTTATAAGTAAATGTATTGCCAGTAACATAACGACGTGATGATTGACTATATCAGATTCTTAACATTTTCATTAATAAGTTGTATATATACACTAGGAATCACAAAAATGGACCAGAATATTGATTTTTTCATCGCTTCAAAATACTTTAATAAAAATAGTATAATAAATAATAAAAACAATTTTATATTAATAAATAATATAAAATTAACTTCTTAGCTTTCAAACGAAATCAAGATCTTGTAAATAATCGGAATATTTTTCTAGTTGCAAAGGTTTTTCGTTAGATATTGTCAACACATGTACACTTATGTTTCTAGAACTTCAAACTCAATTTCTGAAGAGTTGTGTTTTTGCAATATGATGTTCAAACAGTGATAACTCAGCAATGAATTGATCCATAATAATTATTTTGGTATCATAATTTATATAATACAGTGGATGTTTTTACCTCAATCAGAGTTATTAGTTGAGAAATGAATTTTTAGATGATTTTTAATTGTTAAAATTCCTGAAAAATCTTGAATTTTTATACTTCCATAGTGAAAAAAATTAATTGTAATAAAACCTGTTCCCTCTAACAACTCGATTGAAGGTCAAAACCATGAAGAATAATATTAGATTATATTAGGAATAATTTCCAGCAGGAATCGTCCTTCTGAACAAATTGAATTTGAAATATCACTTAAAAAACATGCTAATTAGCAAATTATATCTAAATCACATCATTAATGATGAGCTTAATCTTATATTTTCACACAGAAATGATTTTAAGCATAAATCAATGACCTATCGTAAACAAACTGAATTTTTAAAGTCACAATTTAAAATAAAATCTTTTCGTGTACATATATACCTTTACAAAACTGTGCTATCAATTCTTTGTGAAGAAAGTATTTTATCTATTTTAAGAAACCAATGAAACCTCAAAATCAACAGTAAAAGTTTGAAAACTTTGTTGAATTAGAACACAATTGTACCATCCTGACTTATATATCAAATTGTATGATCTTAATAGTAATTTTTTTTTTACAATTTATTGCATAGAAAGGTAATTCAGGCTAAGTAAATTAGTTTAAACTAATGACAGATAGTGAAATAACAATGTCTTAGTGACTATAAGAGATGATCAAATTAAAAAAATCTCATTTATGAATAACTTCAAATTAGTTTAATTAGTTATTTAAAATTCTTAAAAAAGAAATCCTATCATAAGATTATTTTTATCATTAAGTTGTCATTCTAAACTTTTTGTGAAAAATATAATCGCAAATCCTTGATTCTCTACATTTTTAATGAAATGAGACCAATTAAATGAAAAGGTTGTCTTTTTTTATTTCTTTGTCTCTTAATTTTATTCACTCTTTTTATTATTTGACATAACAATAACATCATTTAATTCAAATATATTTCCTTGGAGGCCTTATATTTTTCTACTTTGCGAGAATTCTTTCGTGATAAAAGTACGCGAGTCGTAATAATTATAATTGTATTTATTTTTATCATTTCAGCTCTCTAAGTTCTCTTTATAAGTGCTTGCACAGCGATGTTTTCCGAGTAAGTAAATGGTCAAAATTTTATGAAGGTAAATAAGTTGAGCCTTAATTAAATGTTATTTGATTATATTTGAACTAAATCTGCATAATTTACGTCCTTAAATTATTTTTATCGATAGAAGCTATATTTGCCTACCATATGTATAGTACAATCGTAACATTTAGAATACTGCTGTATTTCAGTAACAGTAAGAAATTGCTTAATTAATAGACTCAAGAATACTAAAAATTATTGTTTGGCAATGAATTAAATTAATGTTGCAATTGTTAGTTGATTATGAGAGTTAATTGTTGAAGTAAAATTAATAATACAGATGAAACTAATGATTATTTTCAAAAAGTATGTCACTAAAAAGGAAAATGGGTTCTGTGAAGCTAAATATAGAAGGCGCTAACGTATTGTAGGTAGCAAGTAGGTCCTGGTTCATTCCGGAGGTGACGTATGGTATGTAACTTGAATTCAAGAAAACGTAGATTATAGAATTAATCACAAATACACTATTTTCAGTTTTCTTTTCCTTTTTGAAAACATGCTTTCTACGTGTGTAGCATACGGCTGAGTTATGAAGTCTGGTTCTAATTGTTCAACACGAAAAATTTGATGTAGGAGGAAATTAACGTTAAGCGTCGATAAAACAGCGATTAATTAAATTTTGATAGTAAGCAATTATGAAGTTCTTAACAGGTAGTATGTTTGCTTCCGGTAATTTGTTTACAAAGAAAACTATCTGATAAGGAATTATATTTTATATTTTACGTTTTATGAAATCGTTTGCACATGTCGAAGTTTTTGTGAACTTTGCTGATTTGATGAGAAGCGTTTTCAGCAAAGCTGAATGTAGGTGGCGGTAAAGTTCCAACGGGGGAACGTATTTCTTGTACGTGTTCCGAACGTGACGTCAATTAATTTGTTTTTCGAATTCGACAGCCAATAAAAATTCAAATGAATGCATTCCGAATTGATATATGATACTTGATTGGTCAACACCAATTAAATAAAATGCCAAACGTCATTTAAATGGCTATGATGAAATATATCTTATTGTAACTCCAATTTAGGATATCATGGTAGAGCATTTGGGTATTAGAACTAGGGGCAGTGGTAGCTCAATTGGAAGTTAACGGATTAGCAACCAGAGGGTTGCGAGTTCGAAACTCGGTCCAACCAAAGACCATCATGTACACGCAGACTGGTATTCGTTAAATCTGTCGTGACCTCAAATGTCTCACGTGACGTGGTTTGGAAGTTTGGAGAGTGGGGTGGTAGCTCAAGTATTGATCTCGTCATCTGAACGTGGTTCAAAATTACGGTGTTGTCTTCGGATCTTCCCTTCGGGATTGATCCCAAACCGTTGCCAATAGCCCATCGTGTTGCTCTAGTGCGACGTTAATTCATCTATCAACCAACCAAAGAATGAATTAATATATCATACTTGATTAGTTAACCTCAATTTGATTAAATGCCAAACGTCACGAAAATGACGATAAACTATATTTTATGGTAACCCCGATAAGTATCATGAGAGAGCATTTGAGTATCGGAAGAAAAATCTCCCCATTCCGTCTGGTTTGTTGTTCGATCTGAAAATCTCTCTCATAATACAAATGACTTTTGAGTAAAGTATTTAAAAGCATGCAATGCAATTAATTTGTAATGTAGGTATCTTAACCCTCCAAGTGGTTTCAACGAGATGTCTCATCCATCAACAATTGATCAATTTTGCTAATGACGAGATATCTCGTCATTAAGATATTGCCAAATTTTTTATTATGACACGATCAAGATCTGGTCCGTTTTTTTTATAATGACATTGTCCATCCCGAGCTAGTCAAGTTTACTAATGACAAGATACTTCGCCACCAAGAGGGTTAAATCGCAAAGTAAAAGAGGTTTTACTGTCATAGATATTGTCGTTTTTCTTCTTTCAGAAGCTTTATGCGATTTGCTTATTTGTTCAATCTGAAAATCCCTCTCATAACGCAAATTATTTTTAAGTAAGGTACTTAGAAGCATATACACTCATATCCAAATTATCTTTACATACCCAAAAATAATGATATTCCATTAAATATCCAATCAATGTAATCCATTTTTGCAGGGAATGTGTGAAAGACAAGCCTAATTAGCATTACCCAATCAAAAGCGATCAAACTGTTTCTGATATGCAAATCAAGGCGTTACGTCATCCGACGGTGAATCAAGCGCTTTGCGCAAAGTGAATATCTGAGTGAATTTCTGCAATACAGCGTTTGATTTCAGTGTGAGGACTCAAAACGGTTTATGGCTCCGAAGTATCATTTGGAAGAATCTGTGAAGTGGCGAATTATCGGCCGTATAGAAGCAGGGCAGATAATCATGGAAGCAGCGAGATGTGTGAATATTTCAAGATAGACAGTCTCTACGCTATGGAAACAATTTCAGAACTCTGGAACTATTATAAGGCCTGGACCAGGTCGTAAACAAATAACAACTGCTTCTCAAGATCGATATCTGGCAATAACTGCCCGTCGTAATAGGAAGTCTACTGCTCGCAGTTAAGTTCAGAGGTTGCAGCCGCCACTGGAACTGTTGTATCACGGCAAACTGTATACAGCAGGCTTAATGAAAAAGGCCTTTATGTCAGAAAGCCAAGGGTATGTGTTTCACTGTCTTCACAACAAAAGAGGAATCGCTTTAATTGGTGCAAAGAACATCAGAACTGGAGTAAACACCAATGGATCCATGTTGTCTTTACTGGTGAGTCGAGGTTTAGTTTAACATCTGATTCTAAACGTGTTTACATCTGGAGGGAGTCAGGAGCGCGAAATCTTCCTTCGAACATTATGGAACGTGACCGTTTCGGTAGTGCAGGTGTGATGGCATGGGGAGGAATAATGATCGATGGACTTACGCCCCTACACGTTTTCAACAGCGGATCTGTAACCGGCCAGAGATATCGGGATGAGGTCTTAGAACCTATGTAAGACTTTTCAGAGGTGCATATGGATCTGACTTTTTATTTACGGATGATAATGCTCGTCCACATCGAGCAAACCTCGTTGACGAATTCCTTGAAAGTGTAGCCATTGAGCGAAAACCGTGGCCAGCAAATTCTCCATATCTGAACCCGATAGAGTACTTATGGGACTACCTTGGAAAAGCAGTTGCACGGAGACATCCTCCTCCTAGAGATAAAAATGCCCTGAAAACCGCATTGCTGGAGGAGTGGAACTTAATTCCCCAAACTGTGGTTATCAACATTATTCACAGCATTAAAACACGTTATGATATGTGTGTACACAGCAGGGGAGATCACATTCCATATTAAATTCATAGGCCTTAATTTTTTCTGAGTTATTCTTTTTCTTCTGAACTCTCCTTATAACATATCACTGCCATTTTTATTGTTTCACGCTACAGTTTTATATCATATGCAGTGCTCTTAAATTTTTTCCTTTGTATTTATGTGTTATGATGTTATGTATCATTTCACACAAATTCAATAAAATTATAGTTCACAGTTTCTGAGAAATCCGTGATTTTATGCATGTAAAGATAATTTTGGACATGAGTGTAATACAATCAATTTGCAATTTAGGTCTCTTAACCCTCCAAGTAGTTTCAACGAGATATCTCGTCTATCGAGATCTGACCAATTTTGCTAATGACCAGATATCTCGTCACCAAGATAATGCCCATTTTTTATGACTAGACCAAGATCCGGTCAGTTTTTTTTCTAATGACGAGATACCTCGTCCATCAGGATATGGTCAGTTTTTCTAATGACAAAATACCTCATCTAAACAACCACCAGGAAGGTTAAATCGCAAAATAAAAGAGGTTTTACTGTCTTGGACATTGTCTTTTTTCTTCTTTCATATGTTTATTTGGCCTCTTAAATTCTTACTTTTCTCGTTTCTATCAAACTACTTAAGAGAATAAGACAATCGATACGTCTCCTTTTTAGCGAATGATTATTTTAATTTTCCCCAAGTCCGATGGTAGAGTCAGCTAATCAGAAGTTACTGCTGGGTAATTGCAGCCGCTTCTCGTCGTCCTCCTCGAAGAAAATAGAGGAAAATGGCGAAGGAAGGAAAAAAATCGACTTGGCGAACGAGTTGGTCTGATTGGAGGCCTGTGAAAAGAGTTATCGATTTCTCAGTTGCTTGAAAGTATTTCTTTCGGTCCAAGATCACTGAGAAGTGGAAGTAAGAGAGTGGTGAAGTTTGTGTTTCTTTCCGTTTAACGCATGGCCGATTTTGAACCGGTCTAATAAGAAGGACCAATATTTGAACGTAGAATTAGGCTTTTTCAGGGACACGGTGTTATTACTGGCACACTTACCTGACAATTTCATTAATTGCTATCGAATTAGGAATCGGAAGGAGTTGTAGGAAAATGGGTGCATTAAAGGGGTAACCCTCCAAGTGAACTCGTTCATCAAGATTGAATCAATTTTGTAATGACGAGATATCTCGTCATCAAGATATTGCCGATTTTTGATGATAACGAGATCAAGATCTGGTAAGTTTTTCTAATGACGACATATCTCGTTGAGACAACCACCATGAGGGTTAAATATTTGTTCAAGTTCTGTATAAGAGACTTTTCTATCAAGCTAAATGTAGGCGGCGGTACTCTTTCTACATGGAACATGTTCCCTGCGACGTCACTTGGTTTGTTGTACGAATACAATTTCAGCACTTCTCCAGTAACAATTTCAAAAAGGTCAATTCGGAATTTATTAGTGACAGTTTATTGGTCAAAGCCGATTAGATTAAATGATAAACGTAGACAAAACGTCGATAAACTACATTTTAAAGTAATCCCGATAAGCATCATGCTAGAGCAGTTGGATAGAACTAGAATCTTCGCTTTACGTCTTCTTTGCTTACACTGAAAATCTCACTCAATCATTTCTCTAACTTACCCTGGAAGTATTTCTCTCCTCTGTGTCAGTAAATCTTCCTTTTTTGTGTCTGTTCATTTCTTGACGTCTTTCTTGTGTCTGGCGAAGCTTGGCTTTTGCCATAAATCCCCAAATCAATCAACCCTCTAATAATCACTTTGCGTTAAAGTTTACTCCTGCATTGATTTTTAAAAGAATATTACTCACAGTTATTGGAAATTTGTCACAATTGGAGTTCAAAATTCATATTTTTGAATTTTAATTTCAACTTTAAATACTAAGACAGATTTGTGGTAGAGTATTGCAATAATAAAATCTTTCCGGCAATCTTTTATACAGCCGCAGAATTCGTTGAACTTAATTAATCACACAGGTCTTGACAGGTGCATGGCGGCTTTTTTCAATGCCTTCATTAATTTCATATATTTTACTTTTGAATTAAACGAAATATTGGATTTTGAGCTGAAACCTTTTCATCAATCAAGATCAAGTTTTGCTATTGACTATATACCTCATCCATACAACCACCAGGAGGGTTAAAAGTACTAGAGCTTATTTAATTGGATTTTGTAATTAATACAGATTGATGGATATAAGAAAATATAAGAGTATTCACATTTTATATAAGTATCTAATGGGCAACTATTTCTCTTTCTTGTCAATTTTACGTATGTATTACTTGCACATAATAACCTTTGTATCGTGTATTTTGTTTACCTGGCCTGTCATCAGAAATAAAGATATTAGTATCAATAAAGTCTCATACTCTCAGCTGGTATACTTTGCAAATTCACAGTTTAAAATACCTTATTGTATGAAATGACGAATCTACCGGCTTCCTTTACGAACCATGTCTATACAACTTACTTTCTATACAGCCATGGAAAATTGCAACTTTGTATGCGGAACAGTTGCTTAGCATACAAACACAATCATCTGCCGTTCCAAGCAGACTTGAGCGACTTTATTTTGATTCGTATTTTGCATTGCCGTTTAAAAATATCAGTGGGAATACGTTTCCGTACACGACAGAGGAGGGAAAAAAGTTATTTGTATTCGGAAGACGCAACGAGAAATAAATTCCCACTTTAGTATGTGAAGGTTATTTGACAGTTTAGAAATGATATATAAGCGAGAGGAATAAGGAATGAAGTATTTTTTTGCTGGACGCGAAAAGACTTTTATTTTCTTTGCTTTCTGGCATGACGTATTTTTTGAGGCTACTTTTAAATGACAAATATACTACGTAATGTATCTTTTAGGCATAACCTAAAGATGTTTAACAGATGAACTATACGACAGCTATAAATGTTTTAAAATGACAATGTGGTACCTTGATATGGGCGTTTAATCATAGCTAGCGCATATTTGTAATGATATTTGTTTTTATTGGTCGGTTTCTAAATAATGTTCATCAACTAGGACATAGTTAACCAATCATTTTTGGCTCAATGATCGCTTTTCAACAACAATATTTGGCGGGGTTCAGACAAAAATACAAACCTTAGTGGACTGTAATTATGCTTATTTACATTGATTGCTGTACTATCCTAAGTAAACAAAGACTACTCTAAGTAAACAAGGAAGGGTTCCTGGAACGCAACGTTGTCGATATCGTCTTATCGCGTCAAGAGATCAGGCACAAACTGAGAAGTTGAAGACGTTCTTGGTGCTCGCCAAGTACATGAAAAGTTACGCCAATGAAGGAGTAGCGCCAACAACTCAAGGAGATACGCACGGCGCGAACAAAACTCTTAGACCTCCCCAAAATAAATTGCAAGTGCAAATGTACCTATATATTTTGAATGTCACCAAAATATATAGGTAAATGTGTGTAATTTTAGAATTTCAAAAAGTTAGCATGAAATTCAAACGACTTGCAACTGAAATGGTGTTGTTTCTAATTCCTCCTGGTCTAGCATGTGTTAGACCAAGTCCATGAAACCACTCGTCTTTAAAAAGTCCAAAACCATCAAAGGATTCTTAAAAGGGTCGTGGGAATCCGAATCAACACACGTAAAAAACGCGAGCCGGGAAATCCTGTGAATTCGTGCATTAAAGACAAACATGAACACTTTTATGTCCATTTTGAAATTTGAGTGTTAGTATGGTCACCCACTTCTGAATCTCGACAAAGCCGTCTGTGATTTTTGATAGCTTAACACTTCCAAAACCTAGCCTGGACGAATTCCCCTATACCGATCCTAAGTAGGGGTGGTTCTCCATATAATATTGCTGCAGATCTTGTTCTTAGCGAAAATTG
The DNA here is from genome assembly GCA_933210815.1 of Meta bourneti. Classification (NCBI taxonomy): domain Eukaryota; kingdom Metazoa; phylum Arthropoda; class Arachnida; order Araneae; family Tetragnathidae; genus Meta; species Meta bourneti. The sequence continues at coordinate 17,499,288 of OW119928.1, read as the reverse complement.
CCTGGAACGCTAATTGGTTCAGTGACTTTAGTCTCCAATGAACTTTCTTTAGCCAGCCTGTCAAAGTTTTTATTAAATGTAAAAAAAATATGTTGCACATAAGCACACTAGATTGCTCACTATTATGTAATTAATATTAATCAAATGTGTAAAATTAGAATTAGTCACTAATGAGAGCTGAGACTGGTGTGCTACCGATTTGTCTGCATGAGGGTCTATTTTCGTCAGAACTATCATTAAATCTCCAAGGTCGACTATTGCAATCGGTATCTCTTTTTAGTTTAGACTTGTTACCATACTAAATCCATGTTCAACTTAAAAAGATGGCGGAAATGGAATCCAAAAATCCAAAATTTCAGACGGAAGGGTGCTCTGATACATACATGCTAACACTCACTTAGTACGACCTGTAGTTTTGTTTTTAGACCGATCAGTTGTAACTTGTATTTTGCAATGTATACTTCTTGCGACAGTGCTTCATTGTAGTGTCTGTATTGTCTAGTGGATCAGTGTTTGCTAAACACGTTTTTAGGTGACAAATTGTTTAGCCTCTTATTGCTCACTCTTGCTCCTCAACGCCCCACTATTTCCCTTGAGGTCAGCATTGCCCCAAGATAAATTCCTCTACCACAGGGGTGATAACGCACCCTTTGGGAAGCAATGAACTGGGGTTATACTATTTTAGAATTTTATATGCATCATAGTCATACGCTTCTCAATTTGAATCGAATTTATTCAGTTCAGTTCGTATTATTTATTCTCTTCTGTATTCAATAATTTAAGCAACGAGTATTGATCCGACTTTTATATACTTTTACGAAAAGGGTTTAAAGCTATTTCACATATAAACGAAATGTGCTTAATCAATAACTAAATAACCGCATTTATTGGTTTAAATCATCCTAGGAAAGATTATATTGATCAAGAAGGTCAAAACTGGTGTTGAAAGCATGCAAGGAAGACTGGAGGTTGAAGAACTGATAAATGCGTGTGAACCCCTCAAAGGGTTAAAGGGAAAAATATTCTTTAAATCTAAACTTGTAAGGAAGCACTGGAAGAGAACACCGGATTGATGATAAGGTTTCAGCTCTAAAATTAACACATCGTTTCATTCAAAAATAAAATATATGGAATTAATGAATGAATAAACAATTTGTGATGGAATAAAACTAAGATTCGCATTAACCCTCTTAGTGGTGGTCTTTACTAGGTATCTCGTCTGATTAGCAAAACTGACCAGATCTTGAAGAACGAGATATCTCGTCATTAGCAGAAAATAACCAGATCTTGATCTCGTCATCATCAAAAATCAGTAATATCTCGATGACGAGATATCTCGTCAAAAGAAAAATTGGTCAGATCTTAATGGACGAGATATCTCGTCATTAAAATACAAGTGACCAGATCTTGATGCACGAGATATCTCGTCGTAACCACTTAGAGGGTTTAAATAATCTTTGCATACTTTCAATTGAACAGAAAAATACCCTTTAAAACAAAACAGAAAGGGAAAGGAAGCTGCGAAAAAGATTGTTAAAATAAAATTGTTAAAAATAAAAACTTTTACCAAAACGTCTGAAACATTAGCAGTACAATTTTTCTAAAATATATACTAAAAGTAGCCATCACGGCAAAATGGGATATTTAGAAGAGAAAAAAATATAACGATCAACTTAACTTATGCAAACAAGAAACGAGTTGTAAAACTTAAAATCCACCGTTTTCCGAGAATTTATTCAGAAATATGGAAAAGTTTAGAACGAATAAGCTGCATATCCTAGAACACAAGTACTTCCAGAACTGCAAGGATCGTAAACTTTCGAAATAGTTGGTAACCAACATCCGCCGGAAACCACAATCGCAGCAGAGGAAACATCCTAATATTTCTAGCCTAGTTTATGATCGCCTTTTTCGAGGTATTGGAAATATAAGACGGGTTTTCGAAAGGCTCCTCGTATATTTTATAGTTCAGACTAACGTGTAAAAAGACACGTTGGTTTTGGAAACTTTTCAAATGACTTTGCAGAAAAGATGGGGCTAGTTTTTTGAGTATAAAGATTCATTTCAAAAATTAAAAACTATCCACTAAGATTTGAGGCAGTCGCATCAAACTGAATTCCTGGATATTCAGCCAGATTGCAAAACAAATTCGCGGCGTCAAATAAATCGAGTATAAGCACACCTCTTTAGGCAACACTAAGTAATTATATTACCAATTATTACACCTTTGGCAACAGTAAACTAATAATATTAATACATTGATGGCTAATATTTTTATGCTACTTATTATTTTGCAATCGGATTTTCCATATATAAATGTAATTTCGAACCTCGGTCCAGTCAAAGACCATCGTGTACACGGGGGTTGGTGCACGTTGAATTTGTCGTGGCCTCAAATGTCCTCTCGTTGGCGTGGTGTGGAAGTTTGGAGAGTGGGGTGGCAGCTCAGGAGTTGTTCTCGTCATCTGACCGTGGTTCAAAATTACGAGGTGTTATCCTAGGATCTCCCCCCCCCGGGATTGATCCCGGATCGTCACCAATAACCCGTTCTGTTGCTCCAGTGCGACGTTAACTAGCTACCTACCTACCTTCTGCAAATAAACTATCTTTACCTATTTCTTCCATTTTTTAGTTCACCCATTTAAATACTTTGGTATTTAAATACTTTAATAGTTGCAAATTTCCCGCCTATATTTAAATCACCAAATAAAGATGATGGAGCGTAATAAATACATAAACTACAAAATGGCAATAATAAGTAAAGATGATTTATTTACAAAAGATTCACACCCGGGAAGGATTATAAGTTGCGTAAACAGTGGTTACCAATAATAAGAATATAGGACAAAAAAGTAGCGGGTGCTTATATACAGTTTAAGTGTATTAACCCTCCAAGTGGTTTCGACGAGATATCTCGTCCATCAAGATCTGACCAATTTTTCTCATGACTAGATATCTCGTCATCAAGATATTCCGGAATTTTTATGATGATTTGATCAGTTTTTTTCTAATGACGATATATATCGTCCATCAAGATTTAGTCAGTTTTGCTAAAGACGAGATACCTCGTCGCGACACCCACCAGGAGGGTAAAGAATTTATCTTTTTCGATACAAAACCTCAAGGGTTGCCAAGTACCGACAACATTCAATAATATTCTTTTTAATTATTTGATAGACAAGATAATCGGTATTGTAAAAATATAGGATATTCAATATTAATATTTTACTGTGTCATATATCTATCCGTGTTGATAATATGTGTCCAGATGTTTATCCCATTAGCCGTTTGAAGGAACCATGCTAAAAAAAATTTTGCAAACGAAAATAACTTTGTAAGAAAGACTTATCACCTTATACGAGTGTATTTTGAAAAATTTAGTTTTTTAAGGTTGAGTGTGATCCTTTTGTTCTATCGCCCGTATATAGCACTCTTAGACAATAGAGTATCAAATTAGAAAAAATTATATGCCTTAGCTATCCTAATATATACCTGAAATACTTATTTACCTAGCCGTAAACATTTCTAAGACGTCAGACGTCTCACCGCCTTTGGACGATGTTAAAGATGCAATTTTTAATTCCGTTTTGACTAATCTGTTATTTTTATTAAATAAGCATTGACTCGATATCTGTATACACGCTTGACTAGGAAAGTTTATTTTTTCTAAATTAATTTTTTTTAATTTTAGGGTTAGAATAAAGAATATGGTACAATCGCCAATTGGCGACAGTGTTGATTTTTTTTTCAGCTCGTCAATCATTACAGATTTGCATCCCTGTGACATTGCATGACTTGCGTTCAGTTACCTTGTCACAAAACAAATCTCTTACGCCAAGTGTGTTCTGTGACTAATATTGCCGATTCTAGAAACTATTTGAATTGTTGAAAATTCGCATAATAATGGGCAATTATTGAAAGAAAATGAAATGTATTCAGCCTATATCGCTATCTTTCTCCAAGGATAAATTGAAACCGTGAATTTCAATTACATTATCGATGTAATTAAAAGAATAATAATTATATCATCGATGAGTTTGCTATTAAATATCAGTGACACATTTTCCGAATACACATGTTCAATTACCGGAATTTTTATATGATAATCTCAGAATATTGGTCACTGCAAAATGGCTCTTTAGAAATGACGGCCAAAGTATGTTCATGGTAGTTCAAGAATTTTATATTTTTCGAACTTGGGTAGCTGAACATAATATACGGTTGTAAAGTTTGCTTTCCTACATATACAGTGCTACAAATGAAAAGATACATTTACAGAAATATCTCTTGGAGTGAAAGTTGTAATCGATTGAATTGAGGTATTTCGTAATACCCCTTGTCTAATTTGTTAAAAAAAATGCACTCGCAAATTGAAATTAATGTGCTAAATATGTGATCATTAAAATATTTTTACCTCCTCTAAGAGTCAGGATTCATTCATAACTGGTATAGATACGTCAATTCCAGGGATTTTGCGATTTTTTGCCACAATTTTTGAAGCTTGGCGACTAGGGATATCTTTTGAAGCGAAATCGTTTCAAAAACTATTTTAAAAATATTGGCGACTTTTCGAATATTTTAACGACTTTTTTTGAAAATTCACCAAACGTCAATGAAAATTTAGTCCCTTTGTTTTATTAGAGGACTGAAATTTTTTTGTAATTAAGAAGAAAATTTTCCAACGACGGGAAAATATGTAGTCTTGGCGATATCTTCAACGTATGTTTCATACTTAATTAGCACATGTTACGATTTAGTAGATTCGCTTTGCTCCTGAGCAACCAAAATTGCTACTAAAATAGGGTTTAAAATGAGACATTTTGCTATTATTTTTAAAAATTTATGCTACTAATGCAACTATTTCACAAGTGCTTTGAGTGAGGCAACCCTACAATTTCGAAGAAGAATTATATCTTTCACATTAATGATAAAGTTAACTGGTATTTGATGATTTTACTATACCCAAATACAAACGTTCTTATATTTTTTAGTTCGATTTATAAATTATTTTACTTAACATCAAAATTTGAAGTTTAGTTGTAAATGATAAAATGAAATGCATGTCATAAGGAAATCCACTTATGATAACGAAAGTCAATCTGTTTTAATCTTGGAAATAATTTTTCATCAGTGACTTGTTTTGTGCAGCAGCCTCGGTTGTCCTAAATCTGTGCGCCATTTGACAAGGCGATTCTTTATTCAAAATCACCCTCAGAGGCCACATCTTCTCTTGGTCTACATTTTGTTCTTTGTTCTGCTATGACTTTATTACGTTACATAGCTTCTGTGGCCTCCATTTTCATATCAATGCTCCTATACATGGCTTTTAGCTTTGTAAAATATTTTAATGGGAACTGGTTAGTTTATTCTAGTCTATTGATCGAGCTCTGGTATTAGTCACGTGAGATTTACTTTCAACTTGCTTCGTTGGATAAAAACTTGGCAGATATTCAAACCACTGCAGATGTCTTAAATACCCTTGAAAAGTGATGGCAGTCTTATTTTGTAAACTGCCAGTCTCCAGATTCAGAAACCCTCAGCGGCATATCTTTGGGTGTGTACGGATCCGAAGTACCCTAGAGATCTTTTTCCCCATGGGGTTTACTGTCTGTAGAAAAATGGGGGTCGTGCTCCCTGGATACCCAATTGATCTTTCTCTTCCATCCCTCTGTTCTATTCCCCAATCTCTCTTTCCGTTTTGCTGCATTTTTTACTTTTCGTTATCTGTCTTTTGTTTGGCGCAACTTGGCCAAATATGGACCTTGCGCCATAAAACGCAAAAACAATCAACCATTATTCATTATCCATGCATATAAATAAATAGATAACTTCTTAATCTAGTGATATTTTTTATTCCTGTGGATTTTATTGTGTAGTAAACATGGGGTTCGAGTTCCCGGGGTACCCTTATTGATCTTTTCCTGCTTTCATCCCTCTATTTTTCCCCGAATTCCTCTTTTTTCATTTTTACTATATTTTTTACTTTTCGTTATGTCTTTTGTTTGCCGCAGCTTGGCCAAGTATGGCCCTTGCGCCATAAAGCACAAAAACAATCAACCATTATTCATGCATATAAATAAATAGATAACTTCTTAATCTAGTGATATTTTTTATTCCTGTGGATTTTATTGTGTAGTAAACATGGGGTTCGAGTTCCCGGGGTACCCTTATTGATCTTTTTCTGCTTTCATCCCTCTATTTTTCCCCGAATTCCTCTTTTTGCTACATTTTTTACTTTTCGTTATGTTCTTTGTTTGCCGCAGCTTTGCCAAGTATGGCCCTTGCGCCATAAAACGCAAAAACAATCAACCATTATTCATGCATATAAATTAATAGATAACTTCTTAATCTAGTGATATTTTTTATTCCTGTGGATTTTATTGTGTAGTAAACATGGGGTTCGAGTTCCCGGGGTACCCTTATTGATCTTTTCCTGCTTTCATCCCTCTATTTTTCCTCGAATTCCTCTTTTTTCATTTTTACTATATTTTTTACTTTTCGTTATGTCTTTTGTTTGCCGCAGCTTGGCCAAGTATGGCCCTTGCGCCATAAAGCACAAAAACAATCAACCATTATTCATGCATATAAATAAATTGATAACTTCTTAATCTAGTGATATTTTTTATTCCTGTGGATTTTATTGTGTAGTAAACATGGGGTTCGAGTTCCCGGGGTACCCTTATTGATCTTTTTCTGCTTTCATCCCTCTATTTTTCCCCGAATTCCTCTTTTTGCTACATTTTTTACTTTTCGTTATGTTTTTTGTTTGCCGCAGCTTTGCCAAGTATGGCCCTTGCGCCATAAAGCACAAAAACAATCAACCATTATTCATGCATATAAATAAATAGATAACTTCTTAATCTAGTGATATTTTTTATTCCTGTGGATTTTATTGTGTAGTAAACATGGGGTTCGAGTTCCCGGGGTACCCTTATTGATCTTTTCCTGCTTTCATCCCTCTATTTTTCCCCGAATTCCTCTTTTTTCATTTTTACTATATTTTTTACTTTTCGTTATGTCTTTTGTTTGCCGCAGCTTGGCCAAGTATGGCCCTTGCGCCATAAAGCACAAAAACAATCAACCATTATTCATGCATATAAATAAATAGATAACTTCTTAATCTAGTGATATTTTTTATTCCTGTGGATTTTATTGTGTAGTAAACATGGGGTTCGAGTTCCCGGGGTACCCTTATTGATCTTTTCCTGCTTTCATCCCTCTATTTTTCCCCGAATTCCTCTTTTTTCATTTTTACTATATTTTTTACTTTTCGTTATGTCTTTTGTTTGCCGCAGCTTGGCCAAGTATGGCCCTTGCGCCATAAAGCACAAAAACAATCAACCATTATTCATGCATATAAATAAATTGATAAATTCTTATTCTAGTGATATTTTTTATTCCTGTGGATTTTATTGTGTAGTAAACATGGGGTTCGAGTTCCCGGGGTACCCTTATTGATCTTTTTCTGCTTTCATCCCTCTATTTTTCCCCGAATTCCTCTTTTTGCTACATTTTTTACTTTTCGTTATGTTTTTTGTTTGCCGCAGCTTTGCCAAGTATGGCCCTTGCGCCATAAAGCACAAAAACAATCAACCATTATTCATGCATATAAATTAATAGATAACTTCTTAATCTAGTGATATTTTTTATTCCTGTGGATTTTATTGTGTAGTAAACATGGGGTTCGAGTTCCCGGGGTACCCTTATTGATCTTTTCCTGCTTTCATCCCTCTATTTTTCCCCGAATTCCTCTTTTTTCATTTTTACTATATTTTTTACTTTTCGTTATGTCTTTTGTTTGCCGCAGCTTGGCCAAGTATGGCCCTTGCGCCATAAAGCACAAAAACAATCAACCATTATTCATGCATATAAATAAATAGATAACTTCTTAATCTAGTGATATTTTTTATTCCTGTGGATTTTATTGTGTAGTAAACATGGGGTTCGAGTTCCCGGGGTACCCTTATTGATCTTTTCCTGCTTTCATCCCTCTATTTTTCCCCGAATTCCTCTTTTTTCATTTTTACTATATTTTTTACTTTTCGTTATGTCTTTTGTTTGCCGCAGCTTGGCCAAGTATGGCCCTTGCGCCATAAAGCACAAAAACAATCAACCATTATTCATGCATATAAATAAATAGATAACTTCTTAATCTAGTGATATTTTTTATTCCTGTGGATTTTATTGTGTAGTAAACATGGGGTTCGAGTTCCCGGGGTACCCTTATTGATCTTTTCCTGCTTTCATCCCTCTATTTTTCCCCGAATTCCTCTTTTTTCATTTTTACTATATTTTTTACTTTTCGTTATGTCTTTTGTTTGCCGCAGCTTGGCCAAGTATGGCCCTTGCGCCATAAAGCACAAAAACAATCAACCATTATTCATGCATATAAATAAATAGATAACTTCTTAATCTAGTGATATTTTTTATTCCTGTGGATTTTATTGTGTAGTAAACATGGGGTTCGAGTTCCCGGGGTACCCTTATTGATCTTTTCCTGCTTTCATCCCTCTATTTTTCCCCGAATTCCTCTTTTTTCATTTTTACTATATTTTTTACTTTTCGTTATGTCTTTTGTTTGCCGCAGCTTGGCCAAGTATGGCCCTTGCGCCATAAAGCACAAAAACAATCAACCATTATTCATGCATATAAATAAATAGATAACTTCTTAATCTAGTGATATTTTTTTTATTCCTGAGGGCCGCGGTGGCCCGGTTGGAAGAGTAACGGACTAGCAACCGAAGGGTTGCGAGTTCGAATCCAGCCAAACACCGTCGTGTACAAAGGGGGCTGGTGCACGTTAAATCTGTCGTGGCCTCAAATGTCCTCACGTTGGCGTGGTGTGGAAGTTTGGAGAGTGGGGTGCCAGCTCAGGTGTTGCCTCGTCATCTGACCGTGGTTCAAAATTACGTGGTGTTGTCCTCGGATCTTTCCCTTTGGGATTGATCCCGGACCGTCACCAATAGCCCGTTGTGTTGCTCCAGTGTGACGTTAATTGAAATAAATAAATAAATAAATAAATAAATTTTTATTCCTGTGGATTTTATTGTGTAGTAAACATGGGGTTCCAGTTCCCGGGGTACCCTTATTGATCTTTTTCTGCTTTCATCCCTCTATTTTTCCCCGAATTCCTCTTTTTGCTACATTTTTTACTTTTCGTTATGTTCTTTGTTTGCCGCAGCTTTGCCAAGTATGGCCCTTGCGCCATAAAACGCAAAAACAATCAACCATTATTCATGCATATAAATTAATAGATAACTTCTTAATCTAGTGATATTTTTTATTCCTGTGGATTTTATTGTGTAGTAAACATGGGGTTCGAGTTCCCGGGGTACCCTTATTGATCTTTTCCTGCTTTCATCCCTCTATTTTTCCTCGAATTCCTCTTTTTTCATTTTTACTATATTTTTTACTTTTCGTTATGTCTTTTGTTTGCCGCAGCTTGGCCAAGTATGGCCCTTGCGCCATAAAGCACAAAAACAATCAACCATTATTCATGCATATAAATAAATTGATAACTTCTTAATCTAGTGATATTTTTTATTCCTGTGGATTTTATTGTGTAGTAAACATGGGGTTCGAGTTCCCGGGGTATCCTTATTGATCTTTTCCTGCTTTCATCCCTCTATTTTTCCCCGAATTCCTCTTTTTTCATTTTTACTATATTTTTTACTTTTCGTTATGTCTTTTGTTTGCCGCAGCTTGGCCAAGTATGGCCCTTGCGCCATAAAGCACAAAAACAATCAACCATTATTCATGCATATAAATAAATAGATAACTTCTTAATCTAGTGATATTTTTTATTCCTGTGGATTTTATTGTGTAGTAAACATGGGGTTCGAGTTCCCGGGGTACCCTTATTGATCTTTTTCTGCTTTCATCCCTCTATTTTTCCCCGAATTCCTCTTTTTGCTACATTTTTTACTTTTCGTTATGTTCTTTGTTTGCCGCAGCTTTGCCAAGTATGGCCCTTGCGCCATAAAACGCAAAAACAATCAACCATTATTCATGCATATAAATTAATAGATAACTTCTTAATCTAGTGATATTTTTTATTCCTGTGGATTTTATTGTGTAGTAAACATGGGGTTCGAGTTCCCGGGGTACCCTTATTGATCTTTTCCTGCTTTCATCCCTCTATTTTTCCTCGAATTCCTCTTTTTTCATTTTTACTATATTTTTTACTTTTCGTTATGTCTTTTGTTTGCCGCAGCTTGGCCAAGTATGGCCCTTGCGCCATAAAGCACAAAAACAATCAACCATTATTCATGCATATAAATAAATTGATAACTTCTTAATCTAGTGATATTTTTTATTCCTGTGGATTTTATTGTGTAGTAAACATGGGGTTCGAGTTCCCGGGGTACCCTTATTGATCTTTTCCTGCTTTCATCCCTCTATTTTTCCCCGAATTCCTCTTTTTTCATTTTTACTATATTTTTTACTTTTCGTTATGTATTTTGTTTGCCGCAGCTTGGCCAAGTATGGCCCTTGCGCCATAAAGCACAAAAACAATCAACCATTATTCATGCATATAAATAAATAGATAACTTCTTAATCTAGTGATATTTTTTATTCCTGTGGATTTTATTGTGTAGTAAACATGGGGTTCGAGTTCCCGGGGTACCCTTATTGATCTTTTTCTGCTTTCATCCCTCTATTTTTCCCCGAATTCCTCTTTTTGCTACATTTTTTACTTTTCGTTATGTTTTTTGTTTGCCGCAGCTTTGCCAAGTATGGCCCTTGCGCCATAAAGCACAAAAACAATCAACCATTATTCATGCATATAAATTAATAGATAACTTCTTAATCTAGTGATATTTTTTATTCCTGTGGATTTTATTGTGTAGTAAACATGGGGTTCGAGTTCCCGGGGTACCCTTATTGATCTTTTCCTGCTTTCATCCCTCTATTTTTCCCCGAATTCCTCTTTTTTCATTTTTACTATATTTTTTACTTTTCGTTATGTCTTTTGTTTGCCGCAGCTTGGCCAAGTATGGCCCTTGCGCCATAAAGCACAAAAACAATCAACCATTATTCATGCATATAAATAAATAGATAACTTCTTAATCTAGTGATATTTTTTATTCCTGTGGATTTTATTGTGTAGTAAACATGGGGTTCGAGTTCCCGGGGTACCCTTATTGATCTTTTCCTGCTTTCATCCCTCTATTTTTCCCCGAATTCCTCTTTTTTCATTTTTACTATATTTTTTACTTTTCGTTATGTCTTTTGTTTGCCGCAGCTTGGCCAAGTATGGCCCTTGCGCCATAAAGCACAAAAACAATCAACCATTATTCATGCATATAAATAAATAGATAACTTCTTAATCTAGTGATATTTTTTATTCCTGTGGATTTTATTGTGTAGTAAACATGGGGTTCGAGTTCCCGGGGTACCCTTATTGATCTTTTCCTGCTTTCATCCCTCTATTTTTCCCCGAATTCCTCTTTTTTCATTTTTACTATATTTTTTACTTTTCGTTATGTCTTTTGTTTGCAGCAGCTTGGCCAAGTATGGCCCTTGCGCCATAAAGCACAAAAACAATCAACCATTATTCATGCATATAAATAAATAGATAACTTCTTAATCTAGTGATATTTTTTATTCCTGTGGATTTTATTGTGTAGTAAACATGGGGTTCGAGTTCCCGGGGTACCCTTATTGATCTTTTCCTGCTTTCATCCCTCTATTTTTCCCCGAATTCCTCTTTTTTCATTTTTACTATATTTTTTACTTTTCGTTATGTCTTTTGTTTGCCGCAGCTTGGCCAAGTATGGCCCTTGCGCCATAAAGCACAAAAACAATCAACCATTATTCATGCATATAAATAAATAGATAACTTCTTAATCTAGTGATATTTTTTATTCCTGTGGATTTTATTGTGTAGTAAACATGGGGTTCGAGTTCCCGGGGTACCCTTATTGATCTTTTTCTGCTTTCATCCCTCTATTTTTCCCCGAATTCCTCTTTTTGCTACATTTTTTACTTTTCGTTATGTTCTTTGTTTGCCGCAGCTTTGCCAAGTATGGCCCTTGCGCCATAAAACGCAAAAACAATCAACCATTATTCATGCATATAAATTAATAGATAACTTCTTAATCTAGTGATATTTTTTATTCCTGTGGATTTTATTGTGTAGTAAACATGGGGTTCGAGTTCCCGGGGTACCCTTATTGATCTTTTCCTGCTTTCATCCCTCTATTTTTCCTCGAATTCCTCTTTTTTCATTTTTACTATATTTTTTACTTTTCGTTATGTCTTTTGTTTGCCGCAGCTTGGCCAAGTATGGCCCTTGCGCCATAAAGCACAAAAACAATCAACCATTATTCATGCATATAAATAAATAGATAACTTCTTAATCTAGTGATATTTTTTATTCCTGTGGATTTTATTGTGTAGTAAACATGGGGTTCGAGTTCCCGGGGTACCCTTATTGATCTTTTCCTGCTTTCATCCCTCTATTTTTCCCCGAATTCCTCTTTTTTCATCTTTACTATATTTTTTACTTTTCGTTATGTCTTTTGTTTGCCGCAGCTTGGCCAAGTATGGTCCTTGCGCCATAAAGCACAAAAACATTCAACCATTATTCATGCATATAAATAAATAGATAACTTCTTAATCTAGTGATATTTTTTATTCCTGTGGATTTTATTGTGTAGTAAACATGGGGTTCGAGTTCCCGGGGTACCCTTATTGATCTTTTCCTGCTTTCATCCCTCTATTTTTCCCCGAATTCCTCTTTTTTCATTTTTACTATATTTTTTACTTTTCGTTATGTCTTTTGTTTGCCGCAGCTTGGCCAAGTATGGCCCTTGCGCCATAAAGCACAAAAACAATCAACCATTATTCATGCATATAAATAAATAGATAACTTCTTAATCTAGTGATATTTTTTATTCCTGTGGATTTTATTGTGTAGTAAACATGGGGTTCGAGTTCCCGGGGTACCCTTATTGATCTTTTCCTGCTTTCATCCCTCTATTTTTCCCCGAATTCCTCTTTTTTCATTTTTACTATATTTTTTACTTTTCGTTATGTCTTTTGTTTGCCGCAGCTTGGCCAAGTATGGCCCTTGCGCCATAAAGCACAAAAACAATCAACCATTATTCATGCATATAAATAAATAGATAACTTCTTAATCTAGTGATATTTTTTATTCCTGTGGATTTTATTGTGTAGTAAACATGGGGTTCGAGTTCCCGGGGTACCCTTATTGATCTTTTCCTGCTTTCATCCCTCTATTTTTCCCCGAATTCCTCTTTTTTCATTTTTACTATATTTTTTACTTTTCGTTATGTCTTTTGTTTGCCGCAGCTTGGCCAAGTATGGCCCTTGCGCCATAAAGCACAAAAACAATCAACCATTATTCATGCATATAAATAAATAGATAACTTCTTAATCTAGTGATATTTTTTATTCCTGTGGATTTTATTGTGTAGTAAACATGGGGTTCGAGTTCCCGGGGTACCCTTATTGATCTTTTTCTGCTTTCATCCCTCTATTTTTCCCCGAATTCCTCTTTTTGCTACATTTTTTACTTTTCGTTATGTTCTTTGTTTGCCGCAGCTTTGCCAAGTATGGCCCTTGCGCCATAAACGCAAAAACAATCAACCATTATTCATGCATATAAATTAATAGATAACTTCTTAATCTAGTGATATTTTTTATTCCTGTGGATTTTATTGTGTAGTAAACATGGGGTTCGAGTTCCCGGGGTACCCTTATTGATCTTTTCCTGCTTTCATCCCTCTATTTTTCCTCGAATTCCTCTTTTTTCATTTTTACTATATTTTTTACTTTTCGTTATGTCTTTTGTTTGCCGCAGCTTGGCCAAGTATGGCCCTTGCGCCATAAAGCACAAAAACAATCAACCATTATTCATGCATATAAATAAATAGATAACTTCTTAATCTAGTGATATTTTTTATTCCTGTGGATTTTATTGTGTAGTAAACATGGGGTTCGAGTTCCCGGGGTACCCTTATTGATCTTTTCCTGCTTTCATCCCTCTATTTTTCCCCGAATTCCTCTTTTTTCATTTTTACTATATTTTTTACTTTTCGTTATGTCTTTTGTTTGCCGCAGCTTGGCCAAGTATGGCCCTTGCGCCATAAAGCACAAAAACAATCAACCATTATTCATGCATATAAATAAATAGATAACTTCTTAATCTAGTGATATTTTTTATTCCTGTGGATTTTATTGTGTAGTAAACATGGGGTTCGAGTTCCCGGGGTACCCTTATTGATCTTTTCCTGCTTTCATCCCTCTATTTTTCCCCGAATTCCTCTTTTTTCATTTTTACTATATTTTTTACTTTTCGTTATGTCTTTTGTTTGCCGCAGCTTGGACAAGTATGGCCCTTGCGCCATAAAGCACAAAAACAATCAACCATTATTCATGCATATAAATAAATAGATAACTTCTTAATCTAGTGATATTTTTTATTCCTGTGGATTTTATTGTGTAGTAAACATGGGGTTCGAGTTCCCGGGGTACCCTTATTGATCTTTTCCTGCTTTCATCCCTCTATTTTTCCCCGAATTCCTCTTTTTTCATTTTTACTATATTTTTTACTTTTCGTTATGTCTTTTGTTTGCCGCAGCTTGGCCAAGTATGGCCCTTGCGCCATAAAGCACAAAAACAATCAACCATTATTCATGCATATAAATAAATAGATAACTTCTTAATCTAGTGATATTTTTTATTCCTGTGGATTTTATTGTGTAGTAAACATGGGGTTCGAGTTCCCGGGGTACCCTTATTGATCTTTTCCTGCTTTCATCCCTCTATTTTTCCCCGAATTCCTCTTTTTTCATTTTTACTATATTTTTTACTTTTCGTTATGTCTTTTGTTTGCCGCAGCTTGGCCAAGTATGGCCCTTGCGCCATAAAGCACAAAAACAATCAACCATTATTCATGCATATAAATAAATAGATAACTTCTTAATCTAGTGATATTTTTTATTCCTGTGGATTTTATTGTGTAGTAAACATGGGGTTCGAGTTCCCGGGGTACCCTTATTGATCTTTTCCTGCTTTCATCCCTCTATTTTTCCCCGAATTCCTCTTTTTTCATTTTTACTATATTTTTACTTTTCGTTATGTCTTTTGTTTGCCGCAGCTTGGCCAAGTATGGCCCTTGCGCCATAAAGCACAAAAACAATCAACCATTATTCATGCATATAAATAAATAGATAACTTCTTAATCTAGTGATATTTTTTATTCCTGTGGATTTTATTGTGTAGTAAACATGGGGTTCGAGTTCCCGGGGTACCCTTATTGATCTTTTCCTGCTTTCATCCCTCTATTTTTCCCCGAATTCCTCTTTTTTCATTTTTACTATATTTTTTACTTTTCGTTATGTCTTTTGTTTGCCGCAGCTTGGCCAAGTATGGCCCTTGCGCCATAAAGCACAAAAACAATCAACCATTATTCATGCATATAAATAAATAGATAACTTCTTAATCTAGTGATATTTTTTATTCCTGTGGATTTTATTGTGTAGTAAACATGGGGTTCGAGTTCCCGGGGTACCCTTATTGATCTTTTCCTGCTTTCATCCCTCTATTTTTCCCCGAATTCCTCTTTTTTCATTTTTACTATATTTTTTACTTTTCGTTATGTCTTTTGTTTGCCGCAGCTTGGCCAAGTATGGCCCTTGCGCCATAAAGCACAAAAACAATCAACCATTATTCATGCATATAAATAAATAGATAACTTCTTAATCTAGTGATATTTTTTATTCCTGTGGATTTTATTGTGTAGTAAACATGGGGTTCGAGTTCCCGGGGTACCCTTATTGATCTTTTTCTGCTTTCATCCCTCTATTTTTCCCCGAATTCCTCTTTTTGCTACATTTTTTACTTTTCGTTATGTTCTTTGTTTGCCGCAGCTTTGCCAAGTATGGCCCTTGCGCCATAAAACGCAAAAACAATCAACCATTATTCATGCATATAAATTAATAGATAACTTCTTAATCTAGTGATATTTTTTATTCCTGTGGATTTTATTGTGTAGTAAACATGGGGTTCGAGTTCCCGGGGTACCCTTATTGATCTTTTCCTGCTTTCATCCCTCCATTTTTCCTGAATTCCTCTTTTTTCATTTTTACTATATTTTTTACTTTTCGTTATGTCTTTTGTTTGCCGCAGCTTGGCCAAGTATGGCCCTTGTGCCATAAAGCACAAAAACAATCAACCATTATTCATGCATATAAATAAATTGATAACTTCTTAATCTAGTGATATTTTTTATTCCTGTGGATTTTATTGTGTAGTAAACATGGGGTTCGAGTTCCCGGGGTACCCTTATTGATCTTTTCCTGCTTTCATCCCTCTATTTTTCCCCGAATTCCTCTTTTTTCATTTTTACTATATTTTTTACTTTTCGTTATGTCTTTTGTTTGCCGCAGCTTGGCCAAGTATGGCCCTTGCGCCATAAAGCACAAAAACAATCAACCATTATTCATGCATATAAATAAATAGATAACTTCTTAATCTAGTGATATTTTTTATTCCTGTGGATTTTATTGTGTAGTAAACATGGGGTTCGAGTTCCCGGGGTACCCTTATTGATCTTTTCCTGCTTTCATCCCTCTATTTTTCCCCGAATTCCTCTTTTTTCATTTTTACTATATTTTTTACTTTTCGTTATGTCTTTTGTTTGCCGCAGCTTGGCCAAGTATGGCCCTTGCGCCATAAAGCACAAAAACAATCAACCATTATTCATGCATATAAATAAATAGATAACTTCTTAATCTAGTGATATTTTTTATTCCTGTGGATTTTATTGTGTAGTAAACATGGGGTTCGAGTTCCCGGGGTACCCTTATTGATCTTTTCCTGCTTTCATCCCTCTATTTTTCCCCGAATTCCTCTTTTTTCATTTTTACTATATTTTTTACTTTTCGTTATGTCTTTTGTTTGCCGCAGCTTGGCCAAGTATGGCCCTTGCGCCATAAAGCACAAAAACAATCAACCATTATTCATGCATATAAATAAATAGATAACTTCTTAATCTAGTGATATTTTTTATTCCTGTGGATTTTATTGTGTAGTAAACATGGGGTTCGAGTTCCCGGGGTACCCTTATTGATCTTTTCCTGCTTTCATCCCTCTATTTTTCCCCGAATTCCTCTTTTTTCATTTTTACTATATTTTTTACTTTTCGTTATGTCTTTTGTTTGCCGCAGCTTGGCCAAGTATGGCCCTTGCGCCATAAAGCACAAAAACAATCAACCATTATTCATGCATATAAATAAATAGATAACTTCTTAATCTAGTGATATTTTTTATTCCTGTGGATTTTATTGTGTAGTAAACATGGGGTTCGAGTTCCCGGGGTACCCTTATTGATCTTTTCCTGCTTTCATCCCTCTATTTTTCCCCGAATTCCTCTTTTTTCATTTTTACTATATTTTTTACTTTTCGTTATGTCTTTTGTTTGCCGCAGCTTGGCCAAGTATGGCCCTTGCGCCATAAAGCACAAAAACAATCAACCATTATTCATGCATATAAATAAATAGATAACTTCTTAATCTAGTGATATTTTTTATTCCTGTGGATTTTATTGTGTAGTAAACATGGGGTTCGAGTTCCCGGGGTACCCTTATTGATCTTTTCCTGCTTTCATCCCTCTATTTTTCCCCGAATTCCTCTTTTTTCATTTTTACTATATTTTTTACTTTTCGTTATGTCTTTTGTTTGCCGCAGCTTGGCCAAGTATGGCCCTTGCGCCATAAAGCACAAAAACAATCAACCATTATTCATGCATATAAATAAATAGATAACTTCTTAATCTAGTGATATTTTTTATTCCTGTGGATTTTATTGTGTAGTAAACATGGGGTTCGAGTTCCCGGGGTACCCTTATTGATCTTTTTCTGCTTTCATCCCTCTATTTTTCCCCGAATTCCTGTTTTTGCTACATTTTTTACTTTTCGTTATGTTCTTTGTTTGCCGCAGCTTTGCCAAGTATGGCCCTTGCGCCATAAAACGCAAAAACAATCAACCATTATTCATGCATATAAATTAATAGATAACTTCTTAATCTAGTGATATTTTTTATTCCTGTGGATTTTATTGTGTAGTAAACATGGGGTTCGAGTTCCCGGGGTACCCTTATTGATCTTTTCCTGCTTTCATCCCTCTATTTTTCCTCGAATTCCTCTTTTTTCATTTTTACTATATTTTTTACTTTTCGTTATGTCTTTTGTTTGCCGCAGCTTGGCCAAGTATGGCCCTTGCGCCATAAAGCACAAAAACAATCAACCATTATTCATGCATATAAATAAATAGATAACTTCTTAATCTAGTGATATTTTTTATTCCTGTGGATTTTATTGTGTAGTAAACATGGGGTTCGAGTTCCCGGGGTACCCTTATTGATCTTTTTCTGCTTTCATCCCTCTATTTTTCCCCGAATTCCTCTTTTTGCTACATTTTTTACTTTTCGTTATGTTTTTTGTTTGCCGCAGCTTTGCCAAGTATGGCCCTTGCGCCATAAAGCACAAAAACAATCAACCATTATTCATGCATATAAATTAATAGATAACTTCTTAATCTAGTGATATTTTTTATTCCTGTGGATTTTATTGTGTAGTAAACATGGGGTTCGAGTTCCCGGGGTACCCTTATTGATCTTTTCCTGCTTTCATCCCTCTATTTTTCCCCGAATTCCTCTTTTTTCATTTTTACTATATTTTTTACTTTTCGTTACGTCTTTTGTTTGCCGCAGCTTGGCCAGGCCCTTGCGCCATAAAACGCAAAAACAATCAACCATTATTTATGCATATAAATTAATAGATAACTTCTTAATCTAGTGATTTTTTTATTCCTGTGGATTTTATTGTGTGTAGTAAACACGGGGTTCGAGCTCAAGGGGTACCCTTATTGATCTTTTCCTGCTTTCATCCCTCTACTTTATTCCCGAATTCCCCTTTTTGCTACATTTTTACTTGACGTTACCTGTGATATGTTTGGCTCTTGTGCCATAAAACGCAAGAACAACCATTATCCAAAATCATGCATATGAACTAATAGACAACGTTGTACCTTATCGAACACTCTCTTTGAATTTGCTCAACCCTTAAAGATGATATATTTCTATAAAAATAGGTTTTTTTGCTTTCCCCTCGGCCGAACAGCAAAAGAATTCGATGATTTTTTCTGTTCATTAACAATTCAGTCATACTCTCCATTACAACTAGAGTAAACCATTTCCATTCAAATACTTACTCCGTCCACTTGGTTTATGGACAGAAATAGTTATATTACTCACTTTCGAGTTCTGATCTAAAAGTAAAATTCTACTGTTCTTGTACCCAATAATTTATCGCTACACCAAAACCTTTCGCTTTGAAGTGGTCCACTGACATTTTTAAACTGGACGATCACTGAACTATGATCGACACAATCTTTGCAATTCACATAATGGAAACTTCGGTCGAGTGTAAGTGTATGTTCAGTGGTCATCTGAATTTTCACGCGAGCTGATTTGTTAAATGGAAAAATATCTATGTGGAGAGTAATTTAGAACCAGGTTTTTAGCTATTAGGTAATAGCTGTTGTTCTCGTGGGGATGATATCTTACCAGCCCAAGTGACGTCACATGGTTTGATTTCGAATTCTATTTCAGTACTTCGCCAATAAAAATATAAAATCTCGCGTGGACCACTAAGATGATGAATGTTCGTTTCCACCCGGCAGACTAAAATAATCTAAGGGTTGCGTTACTGCCAGTTTTGGTCACATGATCCTGGACACATTAGAAGTTTACCATTCATCACTCTACATTTATATTTCCTCTATGGGTTTGTCGCTCTAGTGTTATTTTTTGCTACACGGGACTTAACGACTTAATGGTAATCCGAACCACTGGATCCATGTCTAGGTCGGGAATCGAACCCAGAGGTTGTTGAACAGAGGGACAGAGGGCTAACCATTCAGCTACCAAGCTCGAAGTAAAGGTTAAAATGCATTTATGCAGTGTTAACCAATTAATAAGTATACTGAAATCAATGATTTAATATTAAAAGCGTTTAAATGTGATTGCACTAATCCTGCTAATTCTGATTGACGTATGTGGACTAAGATAAACACTATTCCTGATAAGAATATTCGAAATGTAAGAATTCCCTCTAATGAAAGAGAATGTGATGATTTTGTAGAATGGAGACGTTATTACGTTTTGAAGTATCTGCTATTCCATGTTAAGCTCCGTAGTTGGTTTCGTATAGTTCATCTAAAGAAACAATTAGCGGTAAACCGTTTAAGGCAAATGAGAATTAAAAAAACAAGTACAAATCTTTTAAACTAAGATTCTTTTAAAACAGAGTTTCGCCTTTTTGAGTTCAAAAGGGACAGTAAGAAGGCTGGATGAAAATCACAGCTTCAATTAGTAACGTAACAGAATTAATTTGTCTTTTTTTTAAACAGCTAAACTCAATATCCGTACGCAAACAAATCTCGCACTAATTAACTCGCAGATACTAAGCCTAACAGTGAAAAAAACCAAGCCATTGCCAGCGGAAGGAAAGAAACAATTCTTTTAATTGTTCTTTTTACTTTCAGCTTCGAAGTCCGAGCTTATGGAGGAAAATAAAGTTCTCTTGCTCTTTGCTAAAATAATAAAAAAAAAACGCAAAAGAAAGACAGAATTCAAGAAGTATTCCGGTACATAAGAAATTCCACTAACCTTTCCCACAATTCCCTGCGGTGCAGTAAAACTAAATTGACTCTTTTTGGAGAAAGAAATTCTTTTTAATGATAAAGAAAGGAAGAAAAAAATAATATGTAAGAACGGAAGCGAACTCTATACAGTAAAATAAACGGAGCACAAAATAAAGAAAACACATACTCCTGGAACCGTCCAGTCCTGCAAAGACCAATTTTCGAGGTTCTAAGCGAAGTGAAATGATAAAAAGAAGAATGAATAAAAAATGGCTAACTTGGAGTTAATGTGTCGGACCGCTCACATTTCAGCAAATAGTGCGCCTTTCCGGTTTTGGTTAATAGTTTTAAAGCACGAATTAGCGCGGAAGATTACATAATAGGATGAAGGTCCCCCAAAGGGTCTTATTTAGGCCGTGATCTAAAATTTAATTAAAGTGACTCGACTCTTTTGTATCGACTTCGATTTTCATCATCTTCGCTTTTTGTCTCTTTTTCTTTTATTCCTTATCGAGGAATTTTTTATCTCAAAATTTCTTCGACGAGATATCTCGTCAATCAATATCTGACCACTTTTGTTAATGACGAGATATTTTGTTTATTAAGATCTGACCAATTTTATTAATGACGAGATATCTCATCCATTAAGGTCTGACTAATTTTGTTCATGACGAGATATCTCGTCCACCCACATCTGACCATTTTGTAAATGACGAGGTGTCTCATCCATCAATATCGGATCAATTTTGTTATTAACGAGATACCTCGTCCATCAATATCGGACCAATTTTTTTAATGACGAGATATCTCATCCATTAAGATCTGACTAATTTTGCTAATGACTCTCGTACAGCAATAAGACCAATTTTTCTAATGACGAGATATCTAGTCCATCGATATCTGACCAATTTTGTTAATAACGAGGTATCTCGTCCATAAAGATCTGACCAATTTAATGGCAAGATAACTATATTGCCGATTTTTTTATGATGACGAGATCAAGATCTGATCAGTTTTCTTTTAATGACGATATATCTCGTCCATCAAGATCTGGTCAGCTTTGCTAATGACGAGATATCGCATCGAGACAACCATTAGGAGGGTTAAGAGTGATTTCAGAAACCCAAAACAGTTGACGGTTGGTTGGGGTTTTATGGCGCAAGGGCCATATGTGGCCAAGCTGCGCCAAACACTATACAGACAACATCAAGTAATATACATACACTCACAAGGAAAGTTTTACTCACAGAGAGAAATACACCCAGGGAGAAGGGTAGAACCTTACAGGAAAACAGGTTATGTCATTTTACTGAAATATAATCAATAATAGAATTGGTAGATAATACTGGTTGTAGCAGTTTATGTTTCAAAAGAAATCATTTATTTTCAGTAAAAGCAAACAAATCAGACGGCCAACGAAGATTTTACTTATGCTGTCCCAAACGCTCTCTCGTGCTACACATCGAGGTTAACATAAAATATAGTTGTTTATCACCGTTTGGAGTTTAATCTAATTGGGGTTGACCAATCAATTATCATTTATCAATTCGGAATTTTTTATCTGGAATTTTGTTGGTGAAGTTCTGGGTGGGTTCAGTTTTTTATGGCGTAAGGGTCATATTTGGCCATGCTACACCAGACACAAGACGTACAACGTCAAATAATGGACATTCGCTCACAAGGGAAGTTTTACTGTCAACATCAGAAACAAATACACACATGGAGGAATCGAACCTGTGTCACCAACAATGGGCCATCCCATTGAATCAGCCGCGACGACTCCTTTAATGTACCGAATTACAAATCATTTTCGCCATGTTCATTCCCTTAATAATACTTTATTTTTTGATGACTGAATAAAAGAGAGTTATTAGGTTGGTTAAAAATGAAAGAAAATAAATCGTAACAAGGTGTATCTAAAACTAATTTTCATAAATATTGGAGCGCGCGAGTTCGAGCTCGTGATTGATGTTTCAATTTATTTTCATTTTAATATTTATTGCGCGTGAAACTTTCCCAAGCAATTTTGATTTTATCTTTAACTGAAAATGGTAGGTAGGTATTTTATTTAACGGGCACAACACAACGGGCTATTGGCGACGTCCGGGATCAAACCCGAATAAACCGAAATTGGAATTCTGATTTGGAACAAGGATAAAGTTAGTTCTCAGAAGAGTTCTTCAGTTTCAGAGCAATCGGTGTCATGCAAATATGCAGACTTAATAAATGTCTTGTCTGGTTTTGTAGTTTTGAATTCCAGTGTCGCTTCTACATGCACTACTTCGCAATACAGTCCACTTTAGAAATTTGTAGGACACTTGAATCCTTATGCAGAAGTGCACTCAGTATATCAATCTGGAGGGAGCTACATTTTTATCGTAAGATCTTTATCTAGGGGTGATTTTAAAATTTAAATTTACTTTTGAACTGTAGTAATTTTAGATTGTGTTAATCGGAGACTAGTTTTAAAGTATGTTACACAAAGACTAGTTTTGGAGTGTATTCCCAAGAGACTAGATTTAGAGTGTGTTATCCAGAGACAGGTTTTGGAGTGTGTTATCTAAAGATTAGTTTTAGAGTGTGAAATAGAGACTAATTTTAAGTTGTATTACCAAGAGACTAGTTTTAGAGCGTATTCCCAAGAAACTAGATTTAGAGTGTGTTAAATAGAGACTAGTTTTAGGTTGTGTTATCTAGAGACTAGTTTTTGAGTGTGTTCCCAAGAGACTAGATTTAGAGTGTGTTATCCAGAGACTAGTTTTGGAGTATGTTATCTAGAGACTAATTTTAGAATGTATTAAATGGAGACTAGTTTATATTGTGTTATCTAGAGACTAGTTTTGGAGTGTGTTACTAGACAATATCTTTAGTGTGTTACCTAGAGACTAGTTTTAGAGCGTATTCCCAAGAAACTAGATTTAGAGTGTGTTACCTAGAGACTAGTTTTAGAATGTGTTAAATGGAGACTAGTTTTAGGTTGTGTTACCTAGAGACTAGTTTTAGAGCGTATTCCCTAGAGACTAGATTTAGAGTGTGTTACCTAGAGACTAGTTTTAGAATGTGTTAAATGGAGACTAGTTTTAGGTTGTGTTACCTAGAGACTAGTTTTAGAGCGTATTCCCAAGAAACTAGATTTAGAGTGTGTTACCTAGAGACTAGTTTTAGAATGTGTTAAATGGAGACTAGTTTTAGGTTGTGTTACCTAGAGACTAGTTTTAGAGCGTATTCCCTAGAGACTAGATTTAGAGTGTGTTACCTAGAGACTAGTTTTAGAATGTGTTAAATGGAGACTAGTTTTAGGTTGTGTTACCTAGAGACTAGTTTTAGAGCGTATTCCCTAGAGACTAGATTTAGAGTGTGTTACCTAGAGACTAGTTTTAGAATGTGTTAAATGGAGACTAGTTTTAGTTTGTGTTACCTAGAGACTAGTTTTAGAGCGTATTCCCTAGAGACTAGATTTAGAGTGTGTTACCTAGAGACTAGTTTTAGAATGTGTTAAATGGAGACTAGTTTTAGGTTGTGTTACCTAGAGACTAGTTTTTGAGTGTGCTATCCAGAGACTAGTTCTATAGTGTGTTACCTAGACACTAGTTTCGGAATGACAACTCTCACTGCTGCATAGAAGCTGTATTTAAGGGAAAAGGTGCCAACGTTTTAATGAACAATACTAAATTTTTTAGTTATTTTATCCAACCCTAGTAAATAAAAAATTAAGCACTTTTGTTATTGGGACGAAAGCTATGGGAAAATGTCAGTTGACTCTAAGGAAAAAATATCAAAACACCTTTATACGCGATTTTTAAAGAAGCAATCACTAAATTAAATAAGATCTTTTGTTGCTTTTTATACGGTCTGGAAAGGGCTTAAGCCCCCTCCGCAAGTACGTCCCTGTCCTTACATACAAACAACAGCGAACAATAAGTATAATGTTTATCTATACACCGAGATATCTATGTTTAACTAAATACGTTATACTGATTTGCACGATGGTCCTAGAGGGAATAAGCCTTCTTAAAATTGAACAGCTCCGTATAACAGTGATAAGCCACAGGATGAAAAATCCTAAATGAAAAAATATAAAAACAAAATATTCAAGAGGGTCGAAAGAATTTCTGGTTGTTTGAATGAATGCGTAATAGTTGCAAGTTGAAGATAACACGACCTTCAAATAGTGGGCAAAAACCATTATAATTTGGGAATTCTTTAAAAAACTTGAAAATTGCTCTCCTGAAAAATTTGAAAAGTGGCTTATCAGTATGTTGCCCGAAGCCCTTCAATTGATACTTTCAATGAGAAATACTTTACAAAATAGTATAGTATTATCGATACTTTCAATGAAATGAGGAGCGAAAAAAGTAAAGGTCAAATCACAAAATCGGTGTCAAAAGGTCAGTGCGAGTAAAAATATAAAAGAGAGAAGTGGGAAAAGAGATCGAGATTCATATCTCATAAAAAAAATTGAAATAAAACATTTAAACAAAAAATTACTTAAAAAGTAAAATTATGAAAAAAGGCGATTTTTTAAAATACATATTTAACCTGAAGGAAAGCTCAGAATACATCAAAACTTTTCAACCTTATATGCAGACCAAGATGTCTTTTTATGTCCTAAAATTTTCATTATTGGCTTTTGCTTATTTTTCACTTGATGTAAACTTGACTTTTTTTTATCACAGTGATAATGAAAGTTATAAGCTTCGATGATATAAAAATGCGATACAAGAATGAAATAATTATTATTATTGTGATCGTGCAAAATTCTACATAAAATTACTTTTGTAAAACCTTGTTTTTTGCTTAATCTAAGAAGGGTTCCATCAGTGAAATAATTATTTAATTAAAGGAAGTTCATTTTGTTAGAAAAGTCTGATTTTTTTCATATCCTTAGAAAAAACAAATATTAAATACTATTATTTGAGAATTTTAAATACATTTTGAAAATATTAAATACTATAACTTGTGAATATTAAATACGTTTTATAAATATTAAATAATTTTACTTGTGAGTATGAAATACTTCTACTTGTGAAATATTAAATACGTTTTGTAAAAATTAAATACGTTTAGCAAATATTAGTACTTTCACTTGCGAATATTAAATACGTTTTGTAAATATTAAGTATTATTAGACAGGTATACAATATAAAATGTGAGAAATTAATCTGGAAGTACAAAAATAATAAATTACACAAGAATGAATGAGCTAAACTTTAAATTTACTTCAAATAAATGCATTTAAAATAATAGTGCTGGGGAAATTGGAGCATGGAAGAGCAAAAGGTAAGCAAAAAGTAAAAGTTGGTAAGTAGTGAATATAAAAGTAAGTCTAAAGGAAAATAGCGAGAGAAATGAGTCATAAGGTAAACTATTACGTAAAGAAAGTGTAAGAGGATGAAGGAAGAGACAGAATGAAAATCAGACAGTAATTAAATGATAATGGGTAAGACAAAGTGCGTAAATGAAGTAGAGGCAAGAGTTAGAGAAATAGGTAATTAGAAATCTAGAACGAGAACGATAAAAACAAAATAAAACGGAAGTGATAATGAGAAAGTGACAGTAATTAAAAGATTATGAATGAGACAAAATGTGCAACTGAAGCAGAAGTAAGAGTTAGAGCAAGACAAAATTAGAGATCTAGAAGAATGGCAAAACGAAAGTAATGGCAAATGTAGGAGCATTTCATCAATTGAAAGATTGCAAGTAAGACATATCATGCACCTAAAGAAAGGTAACAGAGAAAGAAATAGAGATCTAGAACGAGAATCTCAAAAGCAAAGCGAAATTATTAGTAAATGAGAGAGTGACAGTAATTAAAAGATTAAGAGTGAGACAAGGAGTACAATTGAAGCAAAAGTAAGAATTAAAGAACGAGATCACTAGAGATATATATAACGAGAATGACAAAAACAAATCAAAACGAAAGTTACGGTAAATAAGAGAGTGACAATAATTAAAAGATTACAAATGAGACAAAATGCATAACTAAAACAGAAACAAGTTATAACAAGAGATGATTAGAGATTTAGAACGAGAATGGCAAAACGAAAGTAATAGTACATGAGAGAGTGACACCAATTAAAAGATTATGAATAAGACAAAGCATGAAATTAAGCAGAAGTAAGAGTTAAAGAGATAAAGAATGAGAATGACAAAAAGCAAAACGAAAGTAACGATAAATGAGAGTGACAGTATTTAAAAGATTACGAATGAGACAATATACAACTGAAGCAAAAGTAAGAGTTAGAGAAAGAGATAATTGAGAGATCTAGATCAAAAATGACAAAAGCAAAGCAAAACGAAAGTAATAATAAATGAGAGAGTGATAGCAATTAAAAGATTATAAATGAGACAAAATGTATAAATTGGACAAAATGTATAAATGAGACAAAAATAAGAGTTAGAATGAGATAATTAGAGATAAAGAACAAGAATGCAAAACAAAAGTAAATGTAAGAGTGACAGCAATTAAATGATAAGTAAGACAAAGCATGTAACTGAAACAGAAGTAAGATTCAGAACAAAAGATAATTAGATATCTAAAACAAGAATGACAAAACGAAAGTAAAAGCAAATGTAAGAGCGACAGCAATTAAAAGATAACGAAAGCATGTAACTGAATCAGAAGTAAGGGTTAGAGATAATTCAAGATCTAGAACAAGAATGATAAAACAAAAGTAATAGTAATCGAGAGAATGACAATAATTAAAAGATTACAAATGAGACAAAATGTATAACTGAGACAGAAGTAAGAGTTAGAGAAAGAGATAGCTAGAGATCTGAAACGAGAATGAGAAAAACAAAACAAAACGAAAATAATAGCAAGGGAACTAGAAGGAGATAAAGAAAGATTGTAACTAAATCGCGGTAAATGTTCTAGAAAGTAACAAGGTATACAGTTAGAGAAACACACAAGTAGATACATGAAAAGAAATGACGCATAAAAGTAAACACAAATTCATTTTAGCTGTCTACAACTCAACGGATACGTGCATTGCATACGCAGTCTGTATGCATCGGCATTGGACGCATCCTGACTAGAGATCAATATTCCATTTCCAGTCCAAAGGTACACTTAATCCAAGGTGGTCGAATCAGTTTTGAATTGGAAAGAGATTTTAAATCCGCAGACTGATAGGAAGAGAAAAGCACCACCCAACCTCAGCTTCCATTATAAAAGCTCGCACTACAGCTGAGCCTTTCTCCGCTTGCAATCGATTAACGGAAATCTAGGCCAAGGTTCAGGAAGCTAGCAACTCAACCCGGCTACATCATCATCTTTTACTCAAGAAAACGAGTGCCAAAAGAACATCGGAAGGAATGACAGAATTCGGGTTTCGTGAGGTGATTGAATGCCATTTTTGGAAATTAAGGGACGTAATTCCAAACATTAAGGAAGGGAAGAGTCTTTTCATAAAACATTTCCTTTATTTAATGCTTCAATATTTTTATTCCAAGCCTTCGAAATTGAATTCCGAAAATTGTTCGGTGTGTAAATCAAATCTGAGAAGTCGCTTTTTATGAGCTCCACAAACATGAAAAGTTTTTCTTGTGTATATTCTCCTTCTGTATTTGCAAAAATTGAATATTCATCGTGTTTTATTTGAAGGAAAATAAATATTCTCTGGAAGAAGTTACAAAGTAACAAAGTTGGTATATATTTCAGTGGAGTATGTACACAAAGCATAAAATTTACTTTAGATGAAGCGAACATCAATTTTATTGTCTGTTTAATGGCTTCGTTGGATACATTATAATCCCCGGAAAAATTAAACTTTTGAACAGTAAATTCATATTTAAGAGAACTCTCAATTCACCATCAAAGATTTATAATAAACACTTAAAAGTATAATTACATTTTATTTGAAAATAAATTATAAAATAGGCTTTCTAAATAAGTTTTCTTAAATCCTTAGGTTTTAGATTTGGTAATAGAACTGTATTCTAAATGCTTCACATCCTTTTGGCATTATTGGAAATTTTCTTTTGAAATAATTATTTAAGTCATGTATATAAATCAACATATAACTCATGTGAAATAATTATATGAATCAATAAGACATGAATAAGGAACAATAAATAAATCAGATATCACATATCATATTTTTACAAGCAATAAACTTAGCTAAAATTTTGATAGAAAATATTCGTTATTTTTGTATTCTCAAATGAAAAGAGCTTACGAAATATTTAAAAAACATGTCGCAAATGTTACAAGCGTAATCTGAAATTTATATTTGCATTAATTTTGTGATATTACACGTTTCTTTTAAAACTGTATGATTTAAGTTCTCTCCGAAATAAAAATATTTTATAAATGATAAAAATAATAAATAGTAAACTTCGAGAATTAAAGAAAATTTCTGCGTTGAATTTTAAAAGCACATTTATTCGAATAATTATCTATAATGTGTTAATGCTCTCTACAGGCACCGAAACTTATCAGATGGAAACAATAAATATAATTAAAAAAGCCTTTAATAATGATATTTTTTCTGCATATACAAAAGTCTCTTTCGAGCAATGTTATACATAGATAATGCTTATGTTACTTACAGGGAATACAAAATGAAGTGAAGGCTATGGAACATAATGATTTGTTATTGCACATTGTATGGAAACGTCAGACATTAATCAAATTGTTCTATAAGACTATAACTTCTTACTGATGGAACTCTCAGATTTAAAATCTAATGCTATTAAAATGGTAACACTGGATAAATATTTTATTCTTTAGAAGGTTTCGAACACAAGATTTTTCTGCACTAAGCAATTACAATTTCTGATCTGAGTGAACAATTTTTCTTATGGTGGCTGTAGCGTCGAAAGCAAAATGTTTCTATAGCACAATGCAACTTTCAATTTCAAAACTGTAGTAATTTATTACTTGCTGTTTTCCTATATTTTGATAGCTATTGTCAAATTTTTATGCTTTTCATATAATTTTGAATATCAAAACTGCTCTTTAATGCGATAACCAAGTGATTGGCGCTAAGGTCCTCAGTTTAATAGAGTCTAGGTTCGTATATCAGTCTAGACATGGATGGTTTTGTAGTGGTTTGGTATCAACTTTAAGCCGGTCCCAGCCAAATTAGTCCTCCTGTAACAAAAAATCACCGTAGCGTAGACCAATTTTCTACTTTTTATTGCTGATGAAAGGAAAACGAGGACATTGTTTTTCATGAGATGGCTTTCATACAGATGAAGCCTTAGTAAAACCAGTAGTCAAAAATTTAAAACTGCAAAATATGACTAATTAAAAACAGATGAAAATTATCCACTTTTGTTCTGATAATGGTGGACAAAATAGCTATTGAACATTTTCCACCTGCTTTAATCTTAATTAGTCATATTTTGGAGTTCTTAATTTTTGACTATGCAATCATTTGTTCGTTAAAAACAGTTGATAAAATACCAATGCTTGTGAATCACACATATGTGTATGCTAAACATTACATAAATGACTCTTAGAATCCTATCCTACATGTAACTCTCTAGAAGCAAGTTTTCAGTTAATATTGTCGATTTAAATTATTTCAATGCTTAAGAGGGATATGTGTATTTACTTTTAAAACGTAAAATAAAATAATTGAAATTTGTAAACAAAGAATTGGAATTGAAGTAATCGTAATTTAACTTCAATATGTATATTACGAGAAAGCAAATATCAGTTTCTGGGAAAATGTTTAGAAAATACAATCCTCTTGTTCCAACAAAAGTTGCATTATTTCTGCTCTCAATACATGGATTTCTGGGGTAATTGTTCTGAACTCTCTTGGGTATTATTTTGTGTACTTTGAATTTCATACTTCCGCATTTCGTTTCTTAATTTCTGTAAAACTCTGTTTTCATCCGAATTAAACTGTGTTCTAATTATTGCGTAATATTAATTTTTATTTCGTTTGAAGACAAGGTTATTAGGTATTTCATATATTTTCACTTAATTTCGTTTTATAAAAGTACTGTAATATGAATCTTATTGTCCCGTGCAATGTAGTATGTTCAAAGAAGTGGACTGTATAATTAAAGCTTATTTATTTACAAATTCTATTTTCATTAACAGAGGTCGTGGCTTTAAAATAATGATTTCATAAGGAGAGCTTCAATGCGTCCGTAAGAAATTTGAGGTAAGGCATAAGGTTAAATCGGCATACAGCCAGTCGAAGAATTATTAGCACGAACAATTCTGAATTACAAGAACACAAATTCTGAAGATATATTTTTTAATATTGCCACAACTGGCGTCAAAAAATAGAAATAAAATAAAAAACTGCAAACTAATCTCAATTTTTTGCGAGCCAAGATATTTATGCTCGTTCAAACGATAATTATCCGGCAAGCTCACACAAACACTCATATCGTTGTCTTAGAGCAGAAACGCATTATTCCTCCAAATGTTTTTGACGAAATATTTCGTCCATCGAGATCTGACTAAATTTTTTAATAACGAGATATCTCGTCGTCAAGATACTACCGATTTTTTTATGACCGAGACCAAGATCTGGTCAGATTGTTTTTCTAATAACGAGGTACTTCGTCCATCAAGATCTGGTCAGATTGTTTTTCTAATAACGAGGTACTTCGTCCATCAAGATCTGGTCAGATTTTTTTCTAATAACGAGGTACTTCGTGCATCAAGATCTGGTCAGATTTGTTTTCTAATAACGAAGTACTTCGTCCATCAAGATCTGGTCAGATTTTTTTTTCTAATAACGAGGTACTTCGTCCATCAAGATCTGGTCAGATTTTTTCTAATTACGAGGTACTTCGTCCATCAAGATGTGGTCAGATAATATGCCATCACCATACATCATCGAGACAACCACCAGTTAGGGTTAAAGGTTACAACCTCAAAATTAAACGAGAGCCTGTCGTGATTTGCATAATCGGGGATATTCAGTAGAAAGCTGGCGCATATTCAAATTTTGGAATCTGGACGTCAGAGTATATAACATAGGGGGAGGTTTTACTACCATATAAACTTAGTCGCAACTCTATTCTCTGTATACGAACGGGATGCAAAGCCTGTATCAGTGTTCGAGGTGGTCATACAGCCGACAAGGGATCACCTCCTCTCTCTTTAAGTTTTCACAGTTACCCTTCTGTCCTCATGGCACTCAGTGCAGCGTCACCACTTCAGTTTGAAAACTTGTTTACTGTTTGCTTCTGCTCCTGTTATCGTTTTGTTTTTACTCTCAGGTTCGGTAACTGTCGACGTACCTTTTGTATCATTTCCCCAAACACTATTATAGTTTAAACAATGATCTACGTCTTAACCCTTCGTTCGAATAATTAATCATTCCACCCTTGCAACCTGCAGTCTTCCCTGCATGTCTTCTAACCAATTTCAATCTTGACCAAAAGAATCTTTCGAAAGGATTCTATTCGAAGGATATGGGCAATAGAATAATTCCAAAGGATTCTATTCTAAGGTTTACAGGCAATACAATCTTTCCATAGGATTCTATTCTATGAAAATGAGCAATAGAATCTTTCCGAAGTATTATATTACACTGAATGGAATCCTTCAAATCGATTCAAAGAAAGATTGAATCGTTTCAAAGAATTCTATTCCAAAGGAAGGGCCAATGGAATCTATCCAAAGGATTCTATTTTAAGGAAGAGCAATATAGTCGTTCCAAGGGATATTAATCTAATGAGAGACCCCAATAGAATATTTTCAAGTCACTTCACTTCAAATTAGCAGCTGAAAACAAACCTAACTGTTCCTCCTTGAGTTTTCGACACCAGTGTACTAGCATAATCCACGAATGAAACTATTTTGATGATCAATCAAGGACTGAACTAAGAATTGCTTGTTATATGTCATATGCTCCACCACATTCAAAAGTCCTTACAGAAATATTCTGGTGTTGACCTCGTCATCTGACCGTGGTTCGAAATTACGATTTTGTAGAGTCACGGATTAGCAATCGGAAGGTTGCGAGTTTGTAACTCGATCCAGTCAACCTCGATCGTCATGTATGTGGGGCTGGTGCATGTTAATCTTTCTTGGTCTCAAATGTCCTCGTGTTCGTGTGGTGTGGAAATTTGGAGAGTGGGGACCAGCTCAGGTGTTGACCTCGTCATCTGACCGTGTTTTAAATGACGAGGTGTTGTCTTCAGATCTTTCACTTCGGGATTGACGCCGGACCGTCTCCAATGGTCCGTTATGTTGCTCCAGTGGGACGTTAATTCAACTACCTATCTCATAGAAATTTTACCATGCTACTGGAAGCAGCGCAATTTATATTTTACGAACTCGTGTACACGTTATTCTCAATACATGGAAAAGATAAATAGCTTATTGAATAATTTATGTGAATAATTATTTAAATTTATACATAAAAAATTGTGTCTTAATGTTTTCGAATTAATAGCTTAGGAACTTTTTAGGTAAGCCGCCGCTCCATTTGGATTCATTTATTAAATATCTTAGCTTGAAATGTGCTTCTTTTCACTCAGCTATTGCTTGAAAAAATTCCTTAATGTGAAAGTGCATGAATAATTCATTATTAATGGGATCATTAACACCTTAATATCCTTAATTGTGTCCTTTCAATCCCTCGAAAGAGAAAAACACTAATAATTACTAGTATAAAACGAAAAATGTTTCTTTATAGTTTTTAGTGTGTTTCTGACTAATCCATTAGTATTAAAGTAAATTCTCCTTTACATCTTTTCAACTATTCTTTTAGTGAAATAAAAGTATTCGCTTGTGATGTACGAGTTATGAAGAGTGGTCCAAAATACTTTTATAGTATAGATATTTTATAGTATACCTTCATGTGACACTTGTGCTACAATAAAATAGGATATTTATTTCTATTTGTTCGTACTAAAGTGAAAGCCAGGACTGAAGTTATGATATAGGGTACAAAAAAATATATAATTAACTTTCAATGCATATTTTACTTTCTGTTATAGCCTACATTTCGTCGGCTTACGAGTGGAACACTAAGCCAAAATTTTCACGATATGCGTTTTTGAGCTTTTCTAAACTACAATGTGGTGATCTTAAGACTGGTGGTTATATCGACAAACAATTGAATTTACATTAGACTTACAGCAAGGAAAAATTATATTGTGTAGCAAAAATACATGAAATTGTATTAAGAATAACAGCAATATATTTTATCATCTAAACTGAAATCCTCCAAGTAAAACAAAGTTAGATTTCTTTTTGGTTCTCGCTTAGTGAGTAAAGCAGGGGATGTAGAATCCTCCTTCTCTTTAACCCTCCTAGTGGTTGTCTGGACGAGGTATCTCGTCATTAGCAAAACTAGCCAGATCTTGATGGACGAGACATCTCGTCATTATACAAAATGACCTGATCTTAATCACGTTCGTCATCATCAAAAAACGACAAAATCTTCATTATTCGGAATTCAATCAGCTTTATTTATTACGAGATATCTCGTCATTAGAAAAATTGGTCAGATCTTAATGGACGAGATATCTCGTCGAAACCACTTGGAGGGTTAATGCACTTGCAACATCCAAGATTCTCCTTAAGCGAAATGTTTCTAACAAGGAGCGATAGATGGTCGCATCATTTATAGATCGACTTGTCTAATATTGATCGCCAGTGGTAACAAGTTAATCGAATTTTCCAATTCTTGCTATCTTCAACTATCATTAATGTTCTAACATTTTGTACGCTGAAAGAAAGTGTTCTAACGCACAGATTGCGACATACAAACACACAGTCGATAGCCTATAATGTAGCAGGCCGAAAATTATTTTAATGTATAGCAGCTCTCTCCGAATTAGAAAAACATTAATAGAAATACTTTCATTGGTGAAGACAGGAATATTAATTAATTTGGATGTTGCCAGACTGTGACAAGAAGGCTGTTCTATTTGTGAAACAATTGATTTTTTGGCATTTCGGAATCAAATGTCACACGCACAATGAATTGAAATGAGACAAAATGCTTCTTTCTTCAAACAATTCATTTTTATTTGTAAAGATTACTTGAATTGTATTAGTCTGAATGCATATTACGTCATTATTACATAGAAAGCCCCACGAAACATGAAAAGTATAGTTTTCATATTTTAATCGTCATATACGTGATTTTTTTTACAAAAAAGAGTGCAATTATTTAAATGTATGGTAATTGAATTTTGAGCATTAAGTACAACTTTTCAGGCTTATTCTAATGAAATAAGGCATTGAATATCTTCACCACAATTGCAATTCATCTTATGAGGTTTTTTTACATTTACCGGGACCACGAAATACTATAAAAGTTAATGGAATGGAATGACATCTCTTAGTTTTTTCTTTGTCAAAACTGTTTTATACTTAATATGAAGAAATATCAGTCCTAATTTCAAGACTTATTGAGAAAAAAGGTTACTAAATTTTTATAGGGATTTTTAAATTCGAGATTAACTATATATAAGTTGTGTGCTACTTATAGACACATAATTCAAGATATTCTACATAATATATTGCATTACCTCTATTTATAGACCTCAAAAACATTCAATTTTAATAACGAATGCTTTCTTGGATAGCTTTATTCCTGAAAAGAAATAGTGACAAATAAATAATTTATTATCTATTTGGGCGTGTCCTAGATAGTTTATTTCTCCTCTTCCTTACATCAATAATCGCACATTTCAATTCTAAGAAATGGTATGTGGCTGGTAATAACATCACAGTCCTATAGTATATCAAATTTTCTTCTAAAAGTACTTCAGTTAAATGTGTATAAACCCAAACGATGCACATATCTTTTTCTTCAGATGAAAACGCTGAGAATTTGAAAATCCATAGATTGCGATAATCTTTTTTGTGTAAATAAATTGTACTTGAGATAGAAAGCTGTAAATTTTGTAAATAAAGTAATAAGTATTCCGTGACCTGAAGAGAAAGTAAATAGCTTCTGTACGCGATTCTTAGCCCTCGAGAAATTGTAAAGTCTTTTTCTCCTGCATAAAAGTATTCATGATATGGAAATAATTTTACAGTATTTGTATAACGTCAGTTATTTGCATGTTTCACGTACACGTCAGTTTATTCGATATTTTATGAGATTTTCGCACATACACTACGATTTACAGACATCTACCATGTGTGTTAATTGTGTTCCAAATAAAATCACATTATCATTTAATCACCCAGAATTATTAAATGACAATGTGATAGATTGCTTTTCTAGGTTAAAAATCTATCACATTTTTATGTATAATAAAATGCTTTCATATATATATATATATATATATATATATATATATATATATATATATATATATATATATATATATATATATATATATATATATATATAAATATTTTTACTTACTGACTTCAGCCTATTACGAATTTTTTCGACTGTTAGTATTCATTCCGTTGAATGTCAAACAAAGGAAAATCATAGCAATGGCCATAAGCGTTAAAGTGTAGTTGAATGAAATTATGATTTATAACTTTTTTGTTTATTTTCACCAACCGATGTAATTTTTAAATAATATATGTTTAATGTACTATATTTATCAGCGTTATTCATTAACACACACATTCTATCAGCATGAATAAGAACTTTATTTAATAAGAAATATAAATAATTTGAAAGAATGAAATAACTATTTGAAGTATTTTTTAAGATTCTCGAAAAAAGCCGTAAGTACGAATATTTTGAGTGCATTAACATGATAAATTATCAACTAAAAGTATAAAATTAATTAATCGATGTAGCTATGTTTAATTCATGAAAGTAATAAAACAGAGATTACTGTTCTATCTACAGGAAAATCATTAGTAATTATTTTAAATTTATATAAATATGCAACTGACATTTAAAGTTTTACTATCGGATATAGAGAATGTTTTCATTGTCAAACGGAATGACAGATAATACGAGAAAAGAATAAATAATGACAAAAATATATTATGTATTCAACATCTTTTAAAAAGTAGTATAGATCTCTCTCTCAATCCTTTATATTTTATAAAACCATTATCTCCTTCACCCGAAGTGAAATCAGGTCACGAAAGTAAGTTGTTTTGGTTCCCATCCAAAATTTCTGCATGGAAAGTTTTTCATAAAACTTCTTTTCTAAGATATTATACCGGAATAAAGTTCTTGCTTAAACTAGGTGAAAACTTACGTTAAAAATGCTAAAAGCAGTTGCATGCCTATATTTTTCTATTTAGAGAAAATTAGAAACATAAGCATTTTTAGTTCTTTTCAAACAAGGTAAATAGAATTTTCCAATAATCCCTAATTTGATCTGGTGTAAGTTTTAAATGATTTTAAACAAAGTAATCTCGATTTGACGTATAATGCAATATAAATGAATTAGATAAAAATGAAATTCAATTAATGTTAAAACGACTATCAAAATTTAGAATTTTTATTATGAATCTTTCTTTGAATAACTGTTTAATAGATGACCAACTAAATGATCATTTGATTTTTAATTTGCTTCAAAGATTGAAATGGAATTAGACAATATTTTAAAATAAAAATAAATTATCTTACTTTAATATAGTTTTTAATTGCATTTGATTCACAGTAGTTTCATAAATTTTCATTCAAAATGAGATGGCAAATTTTGTTTGACAATGCAAATAAATCCCTGTTCCCAAAATGACCGGGGACCAATCCCAAAAACTTTTTTGCCGATTTTTCGCTCAGGTATTTTAAAAATATTTTCTTTGAACAAATACAGGTAAAAAAAACATTCAGTGACATCCTTGAGACAGTTGAAAATATCCCATTTGATTCGCTCGCAGTATCCGATCAATTCATGCCGGTATATATTTATTTTTTCAACTGCTAGCACTACAATGGGAAAAGTTCTCCATGCTTTGTACGGGCATCAAACAAGACCCTCGAAACAGACCATTGCAATTGATTTATTTCCCAATATACCCCAGGTTGCTTCTAGAAAGCGTAAAACGACCACCTTACCTTTTGAGTTGAGGTCAATTGCTATGACAACAATCCGTCAATGCAAATCTGTGGCTGTTTTGTCCGAAGAAAAAAATTGATCGAGACAGGAGAAGATAGGATCTTGCAGCTCTTTCAGACCGCCATGGCTACCATCGTCCTCATCTTTCGATCCATAAATGCAGTGCATGCCATCTGTCGGAAAGCGACGGAACTAATGTTCGCCCGAGGGAAACTTCGAAACCTGTGAACAAACCTTTGAGTGGAAAGATGAGATCTCTAGATTATGTCATTCAGTGATTCTTTGAAAGGGAAGATAAATAATCGATTTTTATTAAAAATTAGCTTTGAAAAGCTAGAATTCGATTCATCCAGAGGAAAGCTTTATTTGCATTGCAAAAAACATTAAATGTTTCTTGTTATTATTATAAAAAATTATAAAAATTAGACTGCTAGCTAGAATTTGGTTCATCCTATGGAAAAATTTTGTTTGCATTGCAAAATAAAATATTAAATATTTCTTTCTATTGTTATCAAAAATAGCTGTGTTAGGTAGAGTTAGATTCATCCTATGGAAAATTTTGTTTGCATTACAAAATAAAATATTATATATTTCTTTCTAATGTTATGAAAAATTATAAAAATTAGATCTGTTAGCTAGAATTCGATTCATCCTATGGAAAATTTTGTTTGCATTACAAAATGAAGCATTAAATATTTCTTGCTATTGATATTAAAAATAATGAAAAATAGCACCGTTAGCTAGAGTTAGATTCATGCTATGGAAATTTTTGTTTGCATATTACGCTATTGTAAAAAATACAAAAATTTGATCTGTTTGCTAAAATTTGATTAATCCTATGGAAAATTTTGTTTGCATTACAA
Organism: Meta bourneti; assembly: GCA_933210815.1. Taxonomy (NCBI): domain Eukaryota; kingdom Metazoa; phylum Arthropoda; class Arachnida; order Araneae; family Tetragnathidae; genus Meta; species Meta bourneti. Next base: position 17,460,823 of record OW119928.1, on the reverse strand, counting down.
AAAATAAGATGTTAAATGTTTCTTGCCATTTCTTGCCATAAAAATTATCAAAATTAGATATATTAGCTAAAATTCGATTCATCATATGGAAAATTTTATATGCATTACAAAATGAAATATTAAATATTTCTTTCTATTGCTATTAAAAATAATGAAAAATAGCTCTGTTAGGTAGAGAAAGATTCATCCTCTGGAAAACTTTGTTTGAATTGCAAAATTAAACATTAAATTTTTTTGCTATTGTAAAAAAATATGAAAATTAGATCTGTTAACTAGAATTCGATTTATCTTATGGAATATTTTGCTTACATCACAAAATAAATTATTAAATGTTCCTTTTTATTACAAAATAAAATATTAAATGTTTCTTGCTATTACAAAATATAATGAAAATTAGCTCTATTAGCTAGAATTCGATTAATCATAATGAAAATTTTACTTGCATTTCAAAATGCAAAAGCGAATGTTTCTGGACAATAAAGCAAAACTGACTAGAAATAAATTGCTAAACGGATTATGGCTCAAAACAGACAACAACTATCAGTATTAAAATTTCAATTATTAAAAATTATGTTGAAAATTACAATCTTGTTTACATTAAAGGGCCAGATTAACTGGTACATCAGTCTAATACTACGTAGGTCACACGCGAGAGCGTAGAACTGCAGAGATACGACGAGGCATGGACTCCACGAACTTGCGGAAATATTCTGTAGGCATTGAATACTATACTTCCTGCAGAATGGTCCCCAATTGTGTGGTATTCTGAGGTGTAGGACCTCTGAGTTCCACAGCGCGTTGGCATGGCATTCCAGATGTGGTGACAAGTGGAAATGACAAAACCCCAAACTCAGATGAGTACAAAATTCAAAGATGGCATTCGACAGGGAATAACGTCTTCTAAAAATTCAAATGCATAAAATTTACATAAGGAGCCGTTTTAGTATAAGATTGAGCACTAACTTCGTAATTTCCAATAGCAATCCCCTATTTGACACAAATTTTGAATCGATATTATAATTTAACTTCAGATGCCAAGTTTTATGTCATTCATGAACACAGAAAGTTTGGAACTTCTAATGTTAAAGTTTCCCAGACTTTTATGAATATCTTATAATATTCCTATAGCGCCGATATTTTGTAGCAGGTTGCCTATTAAGGTACCCAGACAAAATATACATGATGTTTTAGTTTTTAAATAATTTTTAGTTTGTAATATTAATTATATTAATATTCGAAAAAATTATGAATAGGATATTTTGAGACATCGATCCAGGAAGACTTTTAATATTACCATACAAATTTCAGCTCTTTCCTCTGGATAGTTTTTGCGCTACACTTAAATTTTCGTCATTACGGTTATTTTAGGGGGCATACGAAAGGTGAAAAAAATTATGACAACCTGAGGAAGGTGTAATTTTTGAAAAATGTTTGGAAATATAATTTATGTAATCAACAGGTCATTGCCTTCTACCTGACATGTGTGGTACACATTAACAATGATCAATATAATAGTAGATTGGCACAAAATATGTTTTTACGATAAGTCTTAACGGCTATATTGCTAATTTGCGATAACAGTTATAAACTGTTATTATGAAAAGCTTATTTAATAGTTACTAAAATAACAGTTAAAGAATAAGTTTAATAGTTATCATTAACTGTTGAAAATCAAAGTTGACGGTAAAATTACAGTAAATATTGATTATCATTCTTTCCAAATTTCTCGTCTATCAAGATCTGGTTAATTTTGATAATGACGAGATACCTCGTCGAGACAACCACCAGGAGGGTTAAAGTTCTTTGTAATCTTCTTTTAGTCAAGCAACAAATGAACAGTTCCTGATTAACTACAAATAATTTCGATCAACGAATAACGATTTTCAATGTCGAGATGATCCCTGAAATGGACAACGGCTATAACAATGAAAGTCTCCTGAAATAACGATAGCAAATTCATGAAATTTCGTATTTAGACTAATTTAACGATGTAAAATCCGATTAGGGCATCAAAACATGGTGTTGCCATTGGAAATTTTGTGTATGCAAAATTTGATATGATGGCCACTTATACAATTTTTTCGCAAATGACTTTGTAGAGTATGTTATTCCATATACGTATATATATATATATATATATATATATATATATATATATATATAATTCAATATCACAAAAAAAAAAGAGTTTCTTGACCTTTGGCATTTTGCTGGTGTCTGCATTTCCGCTGCTTTTTTTTTAATTTTCTGTATGTTTGATTGATTGATTGTTTATTATATATATATATATATATATATATATATATATATATAATTCAATATCACAAAACAAAAAGAGTTTCTTGACCTTTGGCATTTTGCTGGTGTCTGCATTTCCGCTGCTTTTTTTTTAATTTTCTGTATGTTTGAATGATTGATTGTTTATTATATATATATATATATATATATATATATATATATATATATATATATATATATATATATATATACAGAGAGAGATATCTTTGAATTTGCTCTACTATATATAGTGCTCGAAATGAAGGGGGTGGTTCGTTTTTTCCATGACTTTACATTCATTACAACAGTTTGGCTTCTGCATTTTAGGATAATAAAAATGGCTTATAGAATAAAGCAGTCCTCCTTAAAAAATGTTATGAATTTTACAATTCATCCCACCCTTTATCTTGGAATTTTAATCGATGAAAAAACGTTCTCTTGGATAATTCTTTTTAAAAATGGCTGATTCAGTTTCTGTTGCTTTTCCTTCGCCTGTGAAAAAAAGTTTCGTTCCATTCCGGAAATTGGGTTTATTCCAAGCTGGTCAATCAATGGAATGTTCGATGCCAAGTTATTTCTTCTTCATTGAACCACAATTAACTTTTAAAACTTGTGTTGGAGTTTTGTGAAGACAGTCCATCCATTTTAATTTAGACGTAACCTACAATGCCCCGTTTGAAATAGTGCTTGCTGATGTCCAATAGGAGACTACCTTATGTGGATCGTTTGCTACTGGGGTGGAGTAGCAATAATATATTTTCTTTTTTTCTCGGAGAGAGCATTGTGTAATGTCAAATCTGTAAACGCGTCCTTTGAATTTGTTTTTGAACTGTTGTGTTTTGAACTTTTGAATTGTTAGTGGCACGAAACTTAAATTAAATCATGTACTTTCTGGTAAAATTCCATTCTTTCTAGAAAACAAAGCATCATACGATTATTCATGGCGGTTATAATTTAATATTTATGGTTGGTTGTTTTGGGGTTTTATTGCGCAAGGGACACATTGGACCACATTACACCAAACAGAAGTCAACAACGAGGTAGGTAGGTAGTTAATTAGCGTCGTACTGGAGCAACACAACGGGCTATTGATGACGGTCCGGGATCATTTCCGAAAGGAAAGATCCAAGGACGCCTCGTAATTTTGAATCACGGTCAGATGACGAGCAACAACGAGATAGGGAACAAAAACAAAAGTAGAAGGTTAGACCAGGGTAAAACAAAAGGGAGGGCAGACTCGGGTACCTCGGGATTGTGATGCCCGTTCACACCTAAAAATATGCTCCTGAAGGTTAAATATTTATATGCTTCTTAGCTTTTGGGGAACTACGAGACTCAAATGGGATCTCACTTTTTGGTCTTCGCAATCTTGTGTTTTCTGTTACATTGCAGAGAAGTTAAAAAGATAAAATACAACAAAGGAGAAAAGAGCAACATGTATGCTACATAATCAAGTTCTTTCGCTGAATTATTTTATATGCTTTTTTGTTTATATCCAGACATTAAATGAATTCTCGTAATGAAATGACGGACGGACTTGCAAACCGTTCAAGATATTGCCGATTTTTTTATGATAGCGAGATCAAATCTGGTCAGTTTTTTTTCTTTAGACGTGATATCTCCTCCATCAGGATTACTTGAGTTTTGCTAATGACGCCTCGTCGAGACAATCACCAGGGGTTAATTCGATGTTCGTTAGACCATATCATTAATTAGTTTCTAAGGGACTCAGAGTTAGAAATGCAGTTTTATTTTATGCCAAATAAAGATTTTAAACGAATTAAATTTTTAAAAACTTTCGCTCTCACTACGTAATTTCGAGCCACGGTCAGATGACGAAGTCACACCTGAGCTGGCACCCCACTCTCCAAACTTTCACACCAAGCCGACGTAAGGACATTGGAGGCCATGACAGATTTAACGCGCACCAGCCCCCTTTGTACACGACAGTCTTTGGTTGGATTCGAACTCGCAACCCTTCAGGTTGCTAGTCCGTTATTCTACCATCCTTGCTACCGCAGTCTGCACATTTGGTTAGATCGTAATGATTATTAACGTCGCACTGGAGCAACACAATGGGTTTGGGGATCAATCCCCAAGTTGGTCAAATCGAGATGGACGAGATTTCTCGTTGAAACCACTTGGAGGATAAAAACATCTTTCCGAGAACAACAGTAATCGGATGGCGATCCACCGGTCGACTTTTTTCCGACCCAGACCTTACACAATCCGAACTCATCAAAAACGATTTCCTCAAACTTATCTCCCAAAGAACTGACACATTTAATAACAAGACCCCGAAGATTGAGCCAGGGAAAATCTGAATTTGATAGAAAAGTCCACTCTTGAGTCCCCATTCTATTGTCTCCTCAGAGCACGCGAGCTCTGCATTATTGGTCGGAAGGAAGGCGAAAATAAAAGCAACAACATGGAACAAAGATCATTCCGGAAAAAGAATTCGCACGCGGGGGTTGTCGCGAGAACGAGACCATATGGCGCATTCGATTCTGGGAATCTTCGAACCCGCCCCCTGGAAATGCAAGTGCGGGGGCGGTAGGTGTATTTATTGCTTTTCATGATCGTTTGATCAGTCCTACATAGGTCCGTGGCTTAGTACGGGGGAGGGTTTGCTTATATGGATTCCGGGAAATCTTTGGGTGGAAAGATGTCGCATGGAAGGGAGGACGAAAAAACTCGTTTCTTCGTTGTGATGTGGAATCTATGGCTTTTGATTTAATCCTGTGTCACGAGATTTCGGAGTAGTGTATTGGTTTTACCCTAACACACATAATGACTGACCTTAATAACCACCCCTTTTGGTTGAAAGAACGCACGGATTCAACCTTCTGAAATAATCTATTTAACGGTACTTTCCTTGTAATAGAATTCTTTCGACAGATTGTATAGTCCTTCAATTATATATATATTGGGTCATCCGAAAGTTCTGCGGTTTTTATGATAAATACCTTAACGAAGCAGTACAAAAACTTAAGAAAATGTTATTGAATCACATAAGCACCATTTTGTTCTCACTTTTTGCCATCTTTTCAGCAGCTGGAAAATTCCTTTTTAAAAAAAGTCATTAGGCTTATTTGTAAAGAAGTTATCGAGGTGCTGTTTGAGTCTCCAAAGAATTGAACTCCAGGCCGTTCAGAGAATTTTGAAATTACCTGAAGAGGTGAAAATCTGAGGGGGCAAGGTCTGGTGTATATGGGGATGACACAAAACATCCCAGCCATACTCAATAAGTTTTTGTCTGACATTCATTGTCATGCTGGAAGACAACACCTCGACAATTGGTCAGTTCTGGCAGCTTTGCTTCGATGTTGGTTTTAATACTGCCATTTGAGAACAGTATTTTTCCAAATTTATTGCCTGATTTTGTGGCAACAATTCATAATGAACAATTCCTTTTTAGTCCCATCATACACAAAGCATTACTTTTTTGGGATGCAGCCTCCTTTTCGATGTGGGAGGTTCATTTGGCTTACCCCATGATCTTTTACTTGTAACATCATTGTATAGTATCCACTTCTTATCTCCAGTAATGAGCCGTTTAAAAAAAGAGCTTCTTCATTTCGTTTCAGCAAAGAATCACATGCCGAAATTCGAGCAATCATATTCTGTTGTGTTAAAGTATGGGGTACCCATACATCGTAGCTGCTTACATACCCAATCTTCTTCAGATGATCATGAACTGTACTTTTTGGAATATTTAGTCTGCGATAGTTCCTGAACTGTGTAACGTAGATTTCCAGCGGTGGCATCTTTTAATAGGTCCTCGTTTACAGAGGATGGTCGTCCAGAGCGGGTATCATTTTTGAGGCTGAAATTTCCGCGCTTAAATTTATCAAAGCACCTTCGAACTGTCATCAGCCCCCCCTTTGGTAGGTATATAATTAACGTCGCACTGGAGCAACACTACGGGCTGTTGGCGACGGTCCAGGATCAAAACCCGAAGGGAAAGATCCGAGGACACCACGTGATTTTGAACCACGGTCAGATGACGAAGTCAACACCTGAGCTGGCACCCCGCTCTCCAAACTTCCATACCACGCCAACGTGAGGACATTTGAGGCCACGACAGATTTAAAGTGCACCAGCCCCCTTTGTAAACGAGGGTCTTTGGTTGGATTCGAACTCGCAACCCTCCGGTTGCTAATCCGTTACTCTTCCAACCGGGCTACCGCGGCCCTATTGTTAAAATGCCAAGGATGCACATGCTTTATGTTCCTACGTACCAGACACCACTGATGTTATCCACATTTTTAAATCGTATTAATTCCTTGAAACTGCAGTGACATTTTCTGTTTAATCCACCAAGTGGTTTCGACGATATATCTCGTCCAAGATAGGATCGATTTTGCTAATGACGATATATCTTGTCCGTTGACATCTAGTCAGTTTAGTTAAAGACGAGATATCTCGTCGAGGCAGAACTGCAATATTACTTCAAGGGGAATGAAAATCCAAGTAGGAAAAACAAATTGTCACTTGAGTAGAACTCGTGACGAATTGGAATAGGTTTTTACATCAGAGGGCAGTTTTCATCGTGAAGAAAACACCCAGGAGAGTTAAAAATAACTCACAACCACACTAAAGAACGTAAAAAATTAGGCTCACAAAATGTTTTTCATATATTTTTTAATAAATTATAATGGGAGCATATATTCTAAAGCACATGATAATCGTCAACATGAGGATGATTTTTTAAAAGCTACAGCATTTACATCAGAAATTAAATGCTCTGATGAAAGTCGGATATTTTGTAAAAGTGCAAAAGCATCACACTTAAAAATCTCAACATTCCTGGATGCATAACAGAACACGGTAAATCATTACTTCCTATATGGTTTGAGCTGGATATGGATTTAAGACAGACAATGAGAACACAAAATTAAGGCAATGGCAACCAAATAAAGCAATGTTAGATACAGCCAAACATTTTCTCAACACAAAATATGACACAATTTCTCGTTTTGAATTAACAGTACATAAATGCAAGTGCACATAATCCCTTTTTGTTTCCAGAGTATATTTATCAGAAATATAAAAAAAAAATAGAAAAACGATCATTCTTGTATATAATGGGGAAATGTTTTACTTATAACTTTAATTTTAAACTGGAAATCAAATTAAGTATGCAAAAAAAATTACGAATTTGCAAATCATGGATAACAAAAATGCAGTTTTGCGTACTCATTCTTACAACATAAAAGTGCATAAAAATTGGGTTCGAACTTATTAAATAGTTGTGAAGGAAAGCAGTTTGAATCAAACATAATCATTATCACTTCTTAAGTATATCTATTTAACCGTCACCAACTCAATGGATAGGCTTTCATGAAAAGTACGTACGTAAAAATCCTCTAAGAAACCAAAAGATGTATTAAAACTTAACCATGAACGTACTTAACATTACCGCCAATTTCTTCAGAAATCTTGTCCTTGAAAATGGATAGGCTTTCATGAAAAGTACGTACGTAAAATCCCTCTAAGAAACCAAAAGATGTATTAAAACTTAACCATGAACGTACTTAACATTACCGCCAATTTCTTCAGAAATCTTGTCCTTGAAAATGGATAGGCTTTCATGAAAAGTACGTACGTAAAATTCCTCTAAGAAACCAAAAGATGTATTAAAACTTAACCATGAACGTACTTAACATTACCGCCAATTTCTTCAGAAATCTTGTCCTTGAAAATGGATAGGCTTTCATGAAAAGTACGTACGTAAAATCCCTCTAAGAAACCAAAAGATGTATTAAAACTTAACCATGAACGTACTTAACATTACCGCCAATTTCTTCAGAAATCTTGTCCTTGAAAATGGATAGGCTTTCATGAAAAGTACGTACGTAAAATTCCTCTAAGAAACCAAAAGATGTATTAAAACTTAACCATGAACGTACTTAACATTACCGCCAATTTCTTCAGAAATCTTGTCCTTGAAAATGGATAGGCTTTCATGAAAAGTACGTACGTAAAATCCCTCTAAGAAACCAAAAGATGTATTAAAACTTAACCATGAACGTACTTAACATTACCGCCAATTTCTTCAGAAATCTTGTCCTTGAAAATGGATAGGCTTTCATGAAAAGTACGTACGTAAAATTCCTCTAAGAAACCAAAAGATGTATTAAAACTTAACCATGAACGTACTTAACATTACCGCCAATTTCTTCAGAAATCTTGTCCTTGAAAATGGATAGGCTTTCATGAAAAGTACGTACGTAAAATCCCTCTAAGAAACCAAAAGATGTATTAAAACTTAACCATGAACGTACTTAACATTACCGCCAATTTCTTCAGAAATCTTGTCCTTGAAAATGGATAGGCTTTCATGAAAAGTACGTACGTAAAATCCCTCTAAGAAACCAAAAGATGTATTAAAACTTAACCATGAACGTACTTAACATTACCGCCAATTTCTTCAGAAATCTTGTTACACGCACAACTATTTTAAACCTTTCTCGTTTATCAATAGGCATTCATAGAACCAAGTGCATACATCATAAGCATATTGTGATACTGATAAGTACAGAATTTAAGCTTTAAACTCTTCAATTTAAAATTGAACATTCCAGAATTATATTTATTGATACTAAAGATTAGTTAATGCAAATTAATGCTCCAATATGAATTTAATCGTACAATTTCTGACAAAAGAATGCATTGTTTTAATAGAGTAATGAATAATTCTATCATTAATTGCTTTAACTCAACACATTTTCAAAATTCAACTTAACTCTCCAAGTGGTTTTGACGAGATATCTCGTCCATCAAAATGTGACGAATTTTCAAGATATTGCGGGGTTTTTTTTTTAGATCAAGATCAGTTCTAATGACAAGATATATCGTCCATCAAGATCTGGTCAGTTTTGCTACTGACGATATACCTCGTCGAGACAACCACCAGGAAGGTTAATGAAAGGTCTTAATCTACTAAAAACTGGTAATGATGTGAGAGCATATTTCAGATTCCCACAGAAAACAAACATCAGTAACTTTAAAAAGTGTCAGTATGGCTGAATAAAAATATTTCATAGCTTATGTTAATTGTTATCAGAAAAAATTAATACGTGAATTGAAACCTGAAATAGTAAAAAATAAAAACATAAAGAATACCTTTATTTTCTGCAGATTTACAAATAATCTTATTTAGAAACAATAAACGCAGTCTAAACAACTTATAAAAATCAATGAAACACACAAGTCCATAAATGATACTCAACTTCAGAAATAGCTGCATTCTTAACAAATAAATACTTCGGCACACACGCAAAACATTATTTAGCATAAAATTATCGAATTCTTTACACTGCAAACTGGTAAACATGTATACAAGATGGAACTGAAAAATAAATAAAATTGTAAATATTATTGAATTCAAAATTTGAATTAATAGACTTATGTCCAAGCCCCAGATGTCTGAATTAATTTTACGGATTAAAAGTTTTCCTGTTGTCTTGTAAGTTTAATAAAAATGTTGAAAATTTGATCACATGTACAATGTAGAATATTGCTATAAGGATTATCACAGAGTCAGTTTTATTGATACATACCTGGGGATCTGTTCACATTTCAAATATGAACATAGATCATTCTAAAGATTTAAATCTAAACATATTCATAAATGAGGAAATCAGTCGAAAATAGTTACATTTTAGGAGGTAGTAAAATTTTATGATTGGATGAGATTACCTTGCAATGTTAGACAAATTGTATTAGTCTAAAAATATTCACGAGATATATAAAATGGATTCATTAATTGTTAAAAAGTGTATTCACAATAAACTACCTTTAAATCTAATTTTAAATACTAGTTTCAAAACTATGAACTGAGAAAGTTGGTATTACTTTTTAAAGCAGTGCTACACACTAACACTTATTCAGAAGTAAAATAATCCAAAAGTCAATTCTTATCCAACACTATTTCTAGTCTAGAGAATTAAATCATAAAAAAATAGATTTTGAGATTTTTTTTAAACCATTGTAGCCTTATCAAGCTTTGAAATGAAGTTTTTCCTTTGTTTCTTTCAGGAAGTATTTTTAAAAAATATTTTAAAGTTGTAAATTTTCAAACCTTAAGAAAAAACAATGGAAGATTTCTCCAGTTACTAAAGTACTAACACTTTAAAATTTTAAAAATATAGTAATCTTAAAAATAAACTCATAAAAGTTAAAGTAAATAAATTCACATTTTAATCAGTCTTTAATGTACTCACATTTCTAAAAAAAATAAACTGAAAAATTTGCTTTTTCAAAACATTTGGCAGTGTATCATAATTTGATCTTATCAGCAGAAAATGTAAAGTGTTTATTGACAATTTTTATAATTATCCAAAGAATCAATGGTAAAAAATGTGTCTGTTTATTAGATTCTAGAAAAAGAACATCGAGTATTGCTCATTTTAATATAGGAAGCATTGCATTAAGCCTTAAGTTGATAAAGTCCAGACTTTGTTAATTTTTCAAGAATTTAAATTTTGTGAAAAAACTTATTCATAGCTACCAACCTTAAAGGACAAAAATTCAGAAGATTTTAATGCCATTATAAGAACATGCTACTGTCAGAAATGAAAAATGCCTAAAAAAATTCTTAATAAAAAATAATTATAAGCCCCAAATCTGACAATTCTGCCAAATTGGACTTTATGAAAGCAATTCAAATCAGAAAAGGTAACCTGCTCAGTACTTCATGCTTGGCAATAGCTCCAACTCAGCGAAGTGGCAGTTGTGGCTCAGTGGGTATGCCCACTATTCTAGCAACCTGCAAGTTATAGAAGACGCAGGTTCGATTCCTTCATGGGTGTATTTCTCTTTTCTGTCTCAGTAAAGCTTTTGATGTGTGTTTATCCATTGATACTGTTATGCACCATAAAGCCCAAAAAACATCCAACCATCGAACTCAAAAAACCAATTTGGCAATATTTTACACAAAATGGTGCAAAATATATCCAAAAATGAGCAATTAATTTTTCTTGGGTATTTTGATGCATATTTGTAGGTTTTTCTTGAAAATTAATGCCAAATATGGGGTTTATTTGACGACCAAGTAACCACTAATTCCAATGTTTTCTTTCACAGCTGGAATGATTTGGTGCCAAAACTTCGAAATTTGTGCAACTTGGAAATTTTCTCTAAAAAAATCCTTTCATCTGGAAAACCATTTTTTCCAGACTTTGAGGAATATTGGCAGGTGTGTATTATGATATTGATTAGCATTTACAGGAAACAGCAATCCTAAGATTTAATTCCACAAAATATTCATTTACTTTTGATAATTTTAGTGCAATATTAGCATAATTTTACTAATTTATGAACCAATAGACATCTAGCTACAACAATTTTAATATATCAAATTATAACCCATAATTTACTTTTTCTTAACACAACTTTAAAACATTTTCAACGAAATTTATAACTTTAGAGTTCATACAATCAAGTGATTTTATTTTCATTTAGCTGTAGTGAATAACACTGCTTTAAAACTTATTATTGCCATTTCTAATTTAAAACATTACATGCAAACATCAAAATGAAAAACTAGTTACGATGAATAAATCTATCTAAATTTGAATTATTTAACACACAAATAATCTGAAAAAATTTTAAAAGTGTGAATATAAAGATAGTTGGCATGACAAAATTAATTTCAGCGAGTGCTTTTTTGAGAAATATTAGACAATATTCGCATAGCACTTCCATCTAAACTTTTCACTCTGAAAATAATAGTAAAAAATTCAATAAAATATATTCTCATCCATATTCATGTTCGAAAAGTTGTCCCAATTTTTTTCAGATATCTTCATTTAATAACTCCCCCAAGAAATTTATAATTTATCTTAACAAACTCCTGTTTGATCTTATACTAAATGCTTTGTTCACAGAAACTTTTTCATCTACATAAACAATGTTAAGTAAAACTCATTAATTATTTGAGTAAAATTCTGCAGTAAATAAATTATAAATTGTACTACCCATATGATGAGAGAGTTTACAAAGAGATTGACACTTTAATATGGCCTAAGTAAATTACAGATATATAAGTATAAAACAATCTCAATAAAATTTCCTTGATTGGAAAGACATTAAAAGCTTTATGCTTACATTTCAGATAAAAAGATCATGTTAACATTTCTAATTAGGGATTGTAAAGGAATTAAAGAATTTCTAAATTGTAAATGAATTTTCTAATTTTCACTGCTTGTTCAAAATCTATCAAAGGCACAATTTTGAAAGATACCAGGCTAAATAAAAGCCTGGTATTGGGATAGTACCTGAATAAAATGATGTTCAAAACAATCTATACTACAATGAATTTACAGTATAAAGCATTCAGCACCAGTAGGTATCATTCTGCAACAGTCAATGTACCATCTACCACTAGAGAAACTATATCTAACGTATCACAAATAAAAATAATGACTAATATGCTGGCTCACTTGCATGTCGTTTTATGGCAACTGCACACAAAAAATACCTTTCTTCAAAGACTAAATATTTATAGCATATGTAGAACATATATTTGTGCATTCATGTCAATACAAGATATATATATCTTATGTACAAAACACACAAGTAAAGCTAAAATGTTTACTCTATTGAACATCTTTACTCAGATCAAATATCCACTTTTGAGTAATTCTAAAGCAGTTTTTGAAAACTGTAAATACCTAAAATATATTAAAATTATATAGCTTTTGACAAATGAAACTCTGGAATTGCAAAGAAAGATGTTTTCAGCTCACAAAACTTATATGTGGCTATAAAATAACTTTCACTCTTTGGAGGCATTGACTGTCAATGTTTGTTGACTCCAGCAGTACAGAATTTCACCCTATCTGCGACTTTTGGTACAAAAAATTTTTTCCTGGAATACATCTCCCCAGATCTTCAAAAGTCTCAATACCAAATTTGGCTCCATTCCGTTCATTCGATTTAGCTGCAGATGTCTACAGAGGTGAAAGTTACTTTATGGCAACCTTGTACTAAGCTTGAAAAGTTTTGAATTATATTAGAAAACATTATATAGTAATTTTCTTGCTGTGTCAATCGTATGAGTCATGATCTTATGAATGCTCAGCTGAAATGGGCCCAACTGTCTTGATTTAACAAAATTCACTGTAATTATTTAATTAATACAATAATTAACTTGTAAAATCTGTATATTTTTAATGACTAGTTTTTAAATGATGCAGCCCTATTTTTTTACAGAAATATATAATTAAAAACATGCAATTTTGGTAAAAGTGTACAAATCATTACATAAAAGCACCATGCTAATAGTTAGACTTTATGAATTGACTGATGTAAATTCAATTAATTTAAAATTAAACCATTTTACATTAAAATAGTATAAAATTTGAACATTAAACACTAAAATTTTGCCCATGTCATTAGTAATTTTAAGATGAAAATATAACTAAAGCCCATAATTTAAAAAGCATATATGCTTAATCGCATGTGAGTGTTGCTTACCATTCATGCAGACTAATTTTGAAAAGTTTCAGAAATATTAAAAAGTATCGATCTTGTTAAGATTTAACTTATTGCTAGCAAAATAAACTGAAAGCAAATTGTTAGTACTAACTGCAATGTTGCAACACCACTAAAGACAAAGTAAACATTTCAGCCTCGCTCGGTTAAAATCAGTTCGAGAAAAACATCGATAAAATTTCTAACTATATTACAAATCGCAGAAGATGCAGCCATGTTCGCAAATTGTAGAATTTTCGTTCAGAGATTAAAAACAAGTTGCAAAAGGTATTGCCATGATCAACAAACAGAAATTTCAACAACTTCATCAGATCAGGTTTTTATCGGGTATAACTTCAAGGTCATCCCTGCAACGAGGTACATAAAGAGTGCAGCATGCATGCTCCCAAATATCCTGAGGGTAATTGTCTCCAACAGTCCAGACACCTGTTTCCATATTATAGCACTCCACCACACCACTGGCCCTGTCAAAAGTCGTGGCACTATGAAACCCACCGACGATATATAGCCACTTGCCAATAACCACAATGCCAGCATGATACCGCGGAGTAGGAACCCTGGTTATGACCGTCCACGAGTCTCTGGAAACAGTGTAACAGTCGATCGTATCCACCAACACTTTGGTTCCAGTGGCTTCGTCTTCATACCATCCTCCGCAAACGTATATTTTATCACCACAGCAAACCATCGAGTGGTCAGCACGAGGAGTAGTCATGGATGCACGAATCTCCCAATGGTCTGTGTCAATATTGAGCCTCCACAGAGAGTTCAATACCAGATCTTGATCAAGCCCCCCAGATACATAAAAGAAATTCCGCCAGGATGTCCCAGCATGCTGTGCCCTTGATCCAGGCAATGATGCTATTGGAGTCCACAAATCAGCCATTGGATCATACCTCTCACACGGTGCGCTGTCATCCAAGACGTCAAAATCTCCAGATTCCCCCACACCTCCAACAGCTATGAGATGATTATTTACGACCCCCAGAGAAAAGCGACAACGCTCTTTCTGCATTGGCGCCATGGTTGACCAGGAGTTCGTGAGAGGGTTGTATCGAAAGCCAAAGGGGTGGACATTTTCTTGAAGGCTTTGATTGAAGCATCCTCCAACTATGTACAATTCATTGTTGAGAACAGCAGTGCCGAAATTACATTGTTCTACATGAGGTATCGATGTCAAGTATCGCCATTTGCCAACACTGGAAAGGTAATAAGCAATGTCATTGGTCACTCCACTGATACCGAAGCCACCAACTTTCAAAATAGCCAGTTCCATTCCACGCGAATTGACCAAGGCCATGCTACGTTGCTCCTGCCATACAGAATGTCTCGGAACATGCCACAGGCGTCTACACAGACTACTGTTTGAGCAAAGGCACTTGAAAAGAGGTGATTCAAAATAACGAGCAATATCTACAGATGATACTTCATTGAAATGGATATATCTTAATAGCTGATGAATATACTTCAGTCTTTCTTGTGGATGATGTTCAATCCACTTCAGCACCACACCCAAAACTTCCCTTTCAGAGCAATCAACTGGAAAGTCGCATTTAAGAATATACTCCAGCTGAAAAGGGGACAGCCTTAAGAACTCTGATTTCTCGGAGAATTTCCGCAAATTGCCGCAGATAAAGAGGTAAACTTCTTTCAATAATTTATGAAGAGAATATATTTCTGCTATCGTAGCAACATCCACACAGTTTTCTAAATCTAGCTGCTCTTTCAAGTAGGAAGAGCAAGCTTCCACTACTGCGATTAATTGCACGTGATTTGCAGCAGACAAAACATCTTGTATGTTGGCTAAACTCAAGGCTAATTTGGAGGTGTACGCATATTCGAGCAAATAACGCATACCGTCGGCAGTCACACCATTCAAACAAATTTCACTCTGCTGACTTTCTTTCATTGCATCAGTAAACATGGCACGGAAATAATCACTACAAGAGGCTAATACTACTCTATGTGCTTGGAAAGCTTGTCCACCAGCTATGAGAGTTATGTCCAAGAGTAAACCTTTGCTTCTCAGCGTGTTGAGCCCACTTAGCAATGTGCCCATATGAGATGGGGATTCAAATTGCACTGCTCTTGAGCTGTGGTTGGGATGATTCCTTCTTATTTCACGCATTGTTGTCTTGAGCGCAAAATCAAAACATGATACTGTAAAAAAGGATAATAAACATAAATATAATGTTAATTACAAATAAAATTACAAAAGTCAGATATATATAAAAACAACTGTATGAATAAATTTTTATACAAGTTTAGAAAACTACTAACTGGACAATAGCAGGGCTGCTACAGCCAAAACACCTGTGAAATAGTAGCATACATTTTTTAATAGCAAAAAGTTTCCTCTTAAACCCTATTTTAGTAGCAATTTTAGTTGCTCAGATACAAAATGAATAAGCAAAAGCACAAAATGTGCTAATTAAGCATGAAACAGATGTTGATGATCTTGCCAAGAAATTTAAATTTTAAAATTAAAAACTATAAATTTTGTTAATAAGGTTTTTAAATCACGCTAACCACAGATTAGGATGTTTTTCATTTATGGTTGCCACGGCTTGGTGCCAAAACTTCGAAAGTGGCATGCCTTGGAAAACTTTCTTCCTAAAGAAAAATATTTTTCTGTCCACTATTAGTTTAAAAAAGGGAACAAATTTTCATTGACCTTTAAATTTTCAAAAAAATCGCCAAAACCTTGAAAATAGGCGCTTTAGAGACGATTTCACTTAAAAAGACACTAGTCATCAAGGTTGAAAATAATAGAAAAGAGTTGCCTTTGGCAGACCTGCAATGGAACGAACTTTCATTTTGAAATTCCTCTTCCTGGATGTGGGAAATGTTTAAAATAGCAGTAAAAGGAGTTCAATTTGTGAAATAAAATTTAATAAGTGAAAGTTCCATGACATATTTGGAAAGGAAAATAACCTAGCAACTTGTATTCTAAAAGCAACATCTATTTTATTTCAATTCAGTCAAGAATGCTCATGGTATTTAATGATAGAATAATATATTTTTATACAAAATATAAAAGAACCAAAGATAATCTTGCCATAAGAATTAAAGAAACAAAAATAATAACATACACTTTATGATTTATAAGGATATTAACTATAAGGATTTTTTTTCTTCAAAAGTTTTGGCACTACATCTAGTTATTTTTTTATAGTTTGATGTATAAAAATTAGCAGATGTATAATTAACTCATTAACCCTCTGAGAGGTACACATGCATATATCCGTTCATCTACCTGCATGTCTAACCATTTCTGAACCTTGCTGGCCTATAAGATTTGTTTCCTAAGATTCTATCAACCAAGATGTGGTTATTCAATCATTAAATTTGATGGAGGATAAAAAAATACTACTAAAATAATAATACTGCAAACTAAAAATATTTTTTTAATTCCATAATTTAATATACTTACAATTTCATACGATAATTCTTCTCCAAGCAGGTCCTGAAAAGAAAAAATTAATTATTCCAAAATTATTGCTAATATTAATTTTTTTAAATGGCATTCAGATGAACTGAAGTATTTATCATAGCATGTGAAAATGAAAGCAAATAAAACTATATGGACTTGAATTTCCAGATTGTCTAAAATAAAATTATATGCTTATTGCATTTAAATTTACAAACCAGAAAATAAAAATTCATGCATTTTTCCATGCAACTCTAACTTCACGTTATAACCCACTGATTGGAGACATATTCAGAAGATATCGTTCCATAAAAGTATTGTTGGATATTTTTAAACTGCACAAGAAAATTCACTATCCATGAATATTAGGCTATGTAATACTTTATTCAACAAACCTAAATGTTATAGCTTTGTTAACCACCAGCTGTTTGAGAATATTGTTCCTTTGATTTAGACTGTTGAAATAGGTACATAGACATATTAGGGGTTATTGTCTTGTTAAGCAATTGTTCTGAAATTTCTCCACATTTTATTCTTAGCAATGTCACAATTTGTGGCATTGCTAAGAAGCATTTGTGACTAACAAATGCTTCTAATTCAGTCTTACATATTATGAAAATACAATTTATATGGATCTGAACACCATTTAGGTAACAAAAACAAGGTATCAGTAACAAAAACAAGGTAATATATCTGGGAAATGCAGTGCAATAGGTGTAACTCAGTTTAGAACTCAAGATGTTAAAATATGTTTCACACAGGATACATATAGCTTAGGTACAAGGTTTGAAATTTTGAGTAAAAAGTCGAGTATCAATAAAACTAAAACTTTTTCCTATCAAAATACTGTATTAGAGAGTGCAATTGCAGAACATCGTATCAATGTTAGTATAACAGATGTAGTTATAATCATAATGACATAAATTACACATTTACTCATCAATTTAATCAACACGCTTTGACAAAAATTCTGGAACAGATGCAGTATAGACCCCCCAATCCATTTGGCGACTTTTTTTTGTCGTCAACCTTCAATTGCAATTTATGTTGTTTTTGGTAACCCCCACTTTTTCCACTCCATTCTAGCAACCCTACAGCGTCCCTACGCTATGTATATATAGACCGCCTACCATAACCATTTTCATTTCGTTAACCAGTAGCTATTGCAGTAGGACGCGATTAGGATCAAGGGATTTCGAGCCAGGTTGTACCGTTTTCATCTTATTTTTTAGTTATAAGTATTTTTAGTAATCTTATTTATTAGTAGTCATGTCCGTTGAAAGTACTATTTCAAAGTTTCAGGAGTTAATTGGGAGCCAATTTAGTCTTAAATTTTCTAATAAAAGACATACTTTTGGTCACCCTGGCCTGGCTAATCGCTTGTTTCTAATTCATTTGGCCCAGGAAAAAAATGGTTTTGGATTTTTTAATGGAGGCGCGCTTGATAGCTAATGAAATGATTTGTTCAAAACGCAATTAGGAAATGAAGCTAAAACCTAAATCAACGAAGTCTGATGGGTTTTTGTGGATATGCAAAAAAATGGTTGATGGGAAAGTTTGCAGTAGCGAGAAATCGGTTAGGACTGGATCATGGTTTAGTTCGAGTATGACTATGGAGGAGGTTCTTTTAATGACATGAATTAGTTAAAGGGAGAAAAACTAGTGAAATTGAGGAAGAGTGTTCTTTTGCTAGTAACACCTTGGCCGTTTGGCGGCAGTTTGTTAATGAACAAATCTTATATTACATCGAGACAACGTTGGAGAAGATTGGTGGGGTTAACAAAATTGTAGAAATTGATGAATCCAAATTTGGGATGAGGAAATCTGTTTATAATAGAAAAATGTATTCAACTTATGTAGCTTTTTGTAATACATCTGTTAAATAATGTCACCAGGTAACGTCAGGGTTGGCGACGAAAGAAAGTCGCCAAATGGATTGGGGGGTCTATACTGCATCTGTTCCAAAATTCCCTAACCATTAGCTAAAACATAGTGTAACTTTTTAGAGAGTTTTGATACATACGCCAAATAAATCTTCATGGAGACATGCCACTATATCTAATATCAAGGACAGATTTTAAAACACATGTTGCACATGTGAAAACAACTGCATGCTGTCAGCATCATTTATAATTTTAAATCTTTCAAGGTATTGAAAATATTTCGTATGACTTTATAGTAAATAAGGAGAGGTACTTATTCATCTAACCTCTTCCAATCAGGACGCGGCAAAGGCATAAGTACAAAATTTAGTTATTTCAAATTTTGACATTCAAATTAAAAAATTAAAGACATTCAAGAGTGAAAAATTTATCAGTTTCATTATGCAAATCAGTATTCAAATAATTTTGGGAAAAGCTGATGTAACATCTGATTGAAGGAAAACGGGTGTTTTTATTACAATAAAAATATTTCAGAAAAAATGCATACCAATCGCTCAATTTTTTTAAATTCTAGATTGTTCTTCAAGTGAGCAGGAGATAAAAATTCATTTTATTCATGAAATAAAACTCCCTGGTATTTGTCATAACGTAAACAAAATATGACCAGCCATTTTGAGTTGAGTAACATCATAACATTTAAAATCACTTCATTTCACTTTTAAGTGCAACTTTCCAACAAACCTAGACAGCCTGTGAAGTTTGGAGAGTAAAGTTCAATTCCTTTAACTTACCCTGATGCAGTTCTTGAATTTGCATTAGTAAAAAATTTTATTATGTAAGTCAATCGCTTGACAATGCTACACTTATAGTATTGTTTAAACATATAACTCGGAATTTGCAGGTAGTCAATCAATCAAACTACATTTGAAAAATATTGACAAACGAATGTTTCTTGTAGAAATATAATGAAGAACAAAATGAAACAAATTAACAATTTAATAACACAAAAATTATCGAATCGGAAACCTCATTCCGAACCAAGAATAGGGTCGCTGTTTCCCAGTTGGTAAAGTCGCAGATAACTCGAAACTCGATCCAACCAAAGACCATCGTGTAAGTGGGAGCTGGTGCGCGTTAAATCTGTCGGATCCTTAAATGTAATCATATAGGGGAGCAGTGGAAGTTTGGAGAGTGAGTGCAAGTTCAGGTTTGATCTCTTCATCTGACCATGGTTCAAAATTGCGAGGTGTCCTCGGATCTTTCCCTTCAGGATTGATCCCAGAGCACCGCCAATAGCTGCAGTGCGAAGTAAATTCAACGACCAAGATGATGAAGATAAAGTGTCATGAATGCATCGTTTATCAATGATTTCATTGACAAAATTGTCTTGTGTCTAGTCATTTTTAAAGTTGTGAAAAGGATAATAAATACAAAATTTTAGGGATAGTCTTGTTCCCCTGAGTATATAGCCACACATAGCTATTTACTATATGATCTTTTCTAAAGATGCACCATTTCGCAACTAAGTGTGAGAGTTTATTTGAACACCGATCTTTTTGCTTTCTTGTGTATCTTATATCTGATTTTTGAATGCGAAATGAACTTTTATTTTAATTTATAATTAAGGTTTATTTTAATTTATAATAAAATATACATCTCCTGACAGTGAGGTTTCAAATATTAATTACATCTGTTTAACTCCTTATTTTATATTTACCTGTACTGCAATTCTACATCTACTATTTAACTATCTATTTGACCTCTAGATGGCACCATGAACATTTCATGAGGTCACAGCACTTTTATTGAATTTACACTGGCAAAATTGATCGACCTCATTCGGGTTGAATTGGTTAACTATATATTGAAAGTGACCAGAAAATAATCACTTTCCTTTTTCGTAGAAAAATGCCAAATCATTTAAGTGTGAGTAAAATAAATTTTAACACCTTTTCGCCATTTTTATAATTTATACAACCTACTTTCGACAAAAATCTTGTACTACTTGCATATCCATCCATGTAATGCATTTAACATATATCGCGCCCCTGCTAAAGGTACACTCTGAAGGTGAACCAGGTTTGCGACATTTTCGCATTTCGCCATCATTAAGGGAAAGATGACAAATTAATTTGATAAAATATTTATTTATCACTAAGTTTGTTTAAAAGTTCATACTCGTTTTTTCTTGAAAATTCCTTTTTGCGGCACGTGTGCAAAAAAAAGAACCTGTTTTAAAATTGAATGCCTTCGGTACAAAGGTAACCTTCTACCATTTTTTAAATGGTAAATCGATTTTAGTTTCTTCTAAAAAATCATTGTTTAAGAAAACCCTTATTTTACGAATTGAAGCTATAACAATTCGTAAAATAAGCCACTTTTGACCTTCTGTCACTATATGACAAAGAATTTGTAATATTTCAAAAGTCCTAGTTCGGATTTTTTTTAACATTAATGTTCTTTCAATAATGACAAAATTCCACTTAAAATTTGCTTTATTCCAACTTATATGCCACTTTAAATCGATTACTTTGCGGTGGTAGTGCGTGTGATGAAAAGGGGAATTACAGTTTATTAAAATAATAAATATTTAAAACAAAAACCAACAGAATTGAAACGAAATAAAAGTTGGAGGGAAAAAGTTCTAAAGATATAAATTCGTGATTATTTTTATCCCTTGATCTCGCACAGTTGCCACAACTGTGGGGTGCCATCTCAGGTGTCACCTCGTCATCTGAACGCGGTTCAGAATTACGTGATGTTGTCTTCGGATCTTTCCCTTGAGGATCGATCCCGGACCGTCACCAATAGCCCGTTGTGTTGCTCCAGTGTGACGTCAATTAACTATCTACCTACCTCCATGTGTGTCTTCTAATCAGGTTTGACCTTCTCTGCCAGTAAAATCTTAACATTCTTCCGACCAATTGATACGGTTTTTTAGTCATTTGCTTTGTGGAGTAAAATCAAGTCTACACTTCTCAAAAATCTCGTGACATTCAGAGGGTTGATTACTTTCCAACGTTTATTTATTTGGTACGCACATTTATTGCGAAGTATGACAATAAATGAAACGAATGAGCCGAAGCCAAACATTATTTGTGGAAGATAAGAGTATCTGTCTTCCTTGTTCGAACTCATACAGATATTCTTATTCCTGAATGAAGTGCATTATTTCTGCTCTCTTCGCGTGGAAAATCAGATCATGAACTCTCATTATAAATTATCACAATACAATGTCTATCTGTGCCAGACATACAGTTAACAATTTCAATGCAAGCCATATCTAAAAATTACAGGATGTTTCGAAGATATCTGGTTAAATTGTAAAGGGTAGTAGAGGGGCCCAAAGTGAACATTTTTTGGCAAAGAATGTGTTTCCGTAAATGCGGCGTTTAGGGAGTAGAGGGCGCTGTCTAGGTAAGTCGATAACATAGTTTCTGTGGCGTAAAGCGTTCAACGGCAAGCACCGAATTCGTTTAGCGATGCATGCCGTTGAAAATACAACGGGTAATGACGCCTTATGCCACTGAAACGATGTTAGCGACTGACCTAGAGAGCGCCCTCTATTCTCTAAACGAGGTATTTCCGGAAACACATTCTTTGACAAAAAATGTTTATTTTGGTCAACCACCTCTACCACCCTTTACAATTTGCCCAGATATTTTCGAAACACAGCATAAAGACCAAGCCGTCACTCTCTTAGGTTATTTTATAGTAGGGCTTTTTCCTTTAAATACGCCACTGGTAATGGGCTGGTTTGTCACTCTACGGTCATTTATTTGCTATACGAGAGCTAATTGGCTGGCACCAAGGGCATCCAAACCAATACGAGTATCCATGCTAAGAATAGGATTCTAACCCAAACTCTCTTGAACCTAGGACACACGGTTACCAGGACGGCTTTCAAAAGGGAATGATAACAAGTGTCTAGCACCAAACAGTTGAATTTGGGTATTTAAACTCTCCAGAGTCACATCGTATAGATCCCTAATACTTTGAATATAGTTTTAGACCCCCCTCAGCTTACATTTCTTAATACTTCATGTCTATTTAACCCTCCATGTGGTTTCGACGAGATATCTCGTCCATCAAGATCTGACCAATTTTTCTAATGACGAGATATCTCGTCACCGAGATATCGACGATTTTTTTATGATGACGAGTTCAAGATCTGGTCAGTTTTCTTCTAATGACAGATATATCATCTATCAAGATCTGATCAGATTTCTTAATGACGAGACATCTCGTCATAAAGATATCGCCGATTTTTTTTATGTTGACGAGATCAAGACCTGGTCATTTTTCTTTCCGTGACGAGGTATCTCGTCCATCAAGATCTGGTCAGTTTTGCTAATGACGAGGTACCTAGTCGATACAACCACAAGGAGGGTTAAGATAGATATCCAATTGCCCCCTGTGGGATGTACACCGCACATCAACCATCCAAGTGGTTTCAACGATATTACGTCCATCAAGACATGAACAATATTTGTTAATGACGAGATATTTCGCCATAAAGAATGCGTATTGAATTTCGAATGATGAAGACTGCCGCTTTTTGATGACGAGATCAAGATCAAGTCAGTTTTTCTAATGACATATCGCATTAATCAAGATGTGGTCAGTTTTGCTAATGACGAAACCTCGTCGAGTCAACCACCAGGAGGGTTAAGAATCATCGAGTTAGAACACGAGAAATTTTTGTAATAGAATACGTGGTTTTAAAAAAGGCATAGATTATGTATTCTTTACAGCAGTGGATTTGAAATAGGTATTTCTAGCTGTTCGCCAGAAAAGACAATGCTTTTAAGCCATTTGGAATTCATTTCCAGCAGGTGTGATGTAATCGAGGAAGTTGACCACTTGAAAGTCAAGCGACCGTGGAAATATACCTATTCTTCTATTGAGTAACCATGACTACCGTTTTTTATCAAGGTCTTAGCGCGTTCAATATACTCCAAGGCTGCGCATTACATCGTGTTTCCATAATAACAAGGGATGGAAATGCTGTCTCATTAAAAAGTATACATGTTCCGCTAAAGTACGTAACACAGAAATCAAAGGTATTTGTTTATTATCGAATGGCAACAACGGATGTAAACAATATAAAATCAATTACTGCTGGATTCATTCGTCAATTTTGCCGATTGGTTTTAACATGCTTCTGATTTCAGTTATGGAGCTGCATAATATTGCCAAAACAACGCCGAAGTGCTCGCTACACAGAAATGAAATTCTTCAGTAGTCTGAGAACAGAATGCAATGAGAAATCTCGAAGGTAGAAATCAAAGCAGAAAAAAAATATGAGCGGAAATAGGTTTATAGTCAAAAAATTCTGAATCGCCTTTAAAAAGGGAATGATATGAAATTGAAATAGACATTGAGAATCTAATTGTGGTAACAGGACTAAGGAGTGCTTTTTGCTATGCATCTGATTGGAAATAAGAATTTTCACCATTAAAATTCAATGAAATGATATTACATATTTTTTGGATAATTTTATTTTATTTAGAGGCATGAAATCCATTTATTTGAAAATGGGTTCTATATTCATTACAAATGCATTGGAATCATATGAAATGAGTAACGACACTTTGCCATCAATAGATTAAGTAATTAAGAAAGTTTAACACAGATACTATGCTCGGGTCTGCTATTCTCTTTCATTTACTTCCTTTTTCCAAACTGAGAGAGTAGAACATTTTGGATTTGCTTGAATTTTCCAGCAACAGCGAATTGACGCCCTTTTCAAGTGGTTCCTAGGGCACATGCCACATATACCCTACCTAAATATACTAATGCCCATCTTCACATTAGGTTGAATTTAGAGCGATGATTTACTGCAAAAAAGTAAACCACTTGGATATCATGAAGTGAAGGTGGTTTAAGCATAAGATTTCAATTACCAAATTAATTCGGGCAGCGGTAGGAAGTGTAACCGGATTAGCAACCGGAGGGTTGCGAGTTCGAATCCAACCAAAGACCGTCGTGTACAAAGGGTGCTGGTGCACGTTAAATCTGTCGTGGCCTCAAAAGTTCACGTTCGCGTGGTGTGGAAGTTTGGAAGGGTGTCTGCTCAGGTGTTACCTCGTCATCTGACCGCGATTCAAAATTACGTGGTGTTGTCCTCGGTTCTTTCCCTTCGAGTTTGATCCCGGATCGTCGCCAATAGTTCGTTGTGTTGCTTCAGTGCGACGTTAATTAAATACCTACCTACCAAATAAATTAAATTATTACGTTTGGATACTATTTTTTTATATAAATATAGTGTTGATTGTTAACCCTCCTGGTGGTTGTTTCGACTAGGTATCTCGTCATTAACAAAACTGGACAGATCTTGATGGACGAGATATCTCGTCATTGGAAAAACTGACCTGATCTTGATCTCGGTCAAAAAATGCCAATATCGTTCGGAATTCAATTGGCGTTATTGATGACGAGATATCTCATCTTTAGCAAAATTGATCAGATCTTGATGGACGAGATATCTCGTCGAAACCACTTGAAGGGTTGACTAACTGTTTCCACTATTTTTCTGTTAATAATCGATAATGTATAAAACCGAATAAAAAGCAAATCGACTGTACTATGCATATTAAAGAGCCCCTATAATATATCATCGCTCAAGTTAGAAAACCTCAAAGATGTTTCTATTAATATGTATCATTACATTTTATTTAAGGTGATATGTCATTTATCCTTAATAAATAATCTTTTGTGATTTTGAGTGACTAACAGTTTTAAAGTTCTTCGATATCTTCAGAGATTTTAACTCCACTTAAAGTGTGAGGCTGTCTATTGTTGAAATCAAAATCGGTTGGCAGAACAGGAATCAAAAAATCAGATATTCGACCTGATAAATAATAATTTATGATTAATGTCTCTAAAGTTTTCCAAATTTATGATTGATTTCAGTACAAAGCTGAAAGCAATTTAAGAACTATCATTCCATACCGAACGTATATCAACAAAAAAGTAAATTTAAACCTTAAATTTACCAAAAAATTTTTCAACCAGTTCTTACATGTCTTTTGTGTTTACGAAGGCGAATCTGTCAAAGTTAAAGATGTCTTGAAAAGTCATGAAAAAACCTGTAGTAAAAAAAACGTTTTCAAGCAGTCAACGAAAAATAATATTTAGCATTCTCTTTTAACACTACTGTCTCTCACCGAAAAGTTTTATTCCATAAACATCTATTCTCAACTAAATATAAAAAAGCAATTGTTGGTATGTTTTCTAAGAACCAGTTCTGTACTTGATAGAGACAAATGGGTACAATCAGGACCAGATGTTTTTAGGTTGTTTGAGATGTGTGTTTCCAGATTTCTATCGTAAAGTATTCTTATCTTTCATTAATCACGACCTTTAAAATAAAACTATTTAGGAATAAAATTCACACTTTGTCTCAGCAATATTTTTGGATCCTCTAAATGGAATATTGTTTTAGAAGTCTACTTGAATTCTCAACAGATTATTTAGTACCGATTACCTTCAACGCTGCAATTTTTTATAAATATGTTTTTTGGACCTTAAATTTAAATATTCTTGCTTAAAAAACTATCTATCATTTATAATTTGACCTTTCCACCAATGTTCTATCTCAAAGTTTCCATCAAGAATACAAGTGCTTTTAGAACAGAATATGAAGAAGGTAGGTATCTTAATTAACGTCGCACTGGAGCAACACAATGGGCTATTGGCAATGGTCCGGGATCAAACCCGAAGGGAAAGATCCGAGGACAACACGACGTAATTTTGAGCCACAGTCAGATGACGAGGTCACACCTGTGAGCTGGCATCCCACTCTCCAAACTTCCGCACCACGCCAACATGAGGACGTTTGAGGCCACGACATATTTAACATGCACCAGCCCTTTTTGTACGCGATGGTCTCTGGTTGGATTCGAACTCGCAACCATCCGGTTGCCAATCCGTTGCACTTCCAACCGGGCTACCGCGGCCCCACGATATGAAGAAATAAAAATTTCCTTCCTTGATTGAAATCAGGCTGTGTTTATTTCTTTAGTCGGCCAAAATATCTTTACCTTAGTAATTTGTGTTAAAATTGCATAAAATTTGACATTGTATATAAAAGTATATATACAAGGTGACTCTAAATTGTTTTCATAAAATAAGAGTGGTGATAGTACCCATCCAGACGAGCAATAATTACCATGGAACATAGGGTCGCATTCCACTCTGAGAGGTAGAAAAGAGTCAAATTAGAATTTCAACATGAACTTACAACAATGTTGGAAAGCGAATGAACGATACCAAAAGTTGCACAATCTGATTTATTGATCAGAGAAAAACTCACAGCAAGTGCTCAAAGTGGCGGCCACGCGTGTCGTTGCGCAGTTCACACCGGCGAAGGAATGACTGGCTCTCGAAGATTCCTGTTGTTGTGTTAATTTTGTCTGCGGCAACACCGATTCTCGCTACGAGATCTTCAGCCGAGTCCACAGATGTCTGGTACACTAAAGATTTCATGTGCCTCCAGAAGAAAAAGTCCAGTGGTTTGAGGTCCGGTGAGCGAGGAGGCCAAGCCACAGGTCCGCCACGTCCGATCCATCGTGCGGGATATGTGGCATTCAAGTGCCGGACCGTGCTGGAAAAGACGATGACTTGTTCATGCTCGACGCGTTTCGACACTTTACTCTTTTCTGCCTCTCAGAGTGGAATGCGACCCTATGTTCCATGGTCATTATTGCTCGTCTGGATGGGTACTATCACCCCTCTTATTTTGTAAAAACAATTTAGACTCACCCTGTATATTAACGCCATCCCCATCAAAACAAGCTGGAAGAAGTGTAACATTTGAATTGCATTGTATTAATCGTTTATCTGAGATTGGTTAATCTGAAATGTAAAAGGTAGCAGGTAGGTAGTTAACGCCGCACTGGAGCAACACAACGAGCTGTTGCGGGGATCAATCGGTAAGGGAAAGATCCAATGACAACACCTCGTCATTTTGAACCATCTCAGATGACTGTTAACACCTGAGCTGGCACCCCATTCTCCAAACTTCCACACTACTCCCAACGTGAGGACATTTGAGGCCATGACAGATTTAACCCCAACGTACGCGACGGTCTTTGACTGGACCGGGTTTCAAACTCGCAATCCTCCGGTTGCTAATCCGTTGCTCTTCCAACTGGGCTATGCGGCCCCCTCAAACGTAAGGAATTATGTATGTTTGCATGAGTATGTGCGACTGCATAAAAATAACAATTATTATAAAAAGCAATTGTTATATTGCTTCGATCTATTTTCATAATTGCAAAAGTCATGGCTAAATTCTTTCCCTTTCTTTCAGCGTATTTCACTCAATATGAAGTTAATTGCGCCTCCACTTTCTCAAGATTCCTTTGAACTCTATTTTGAATATTGCTGTCTCAGCTCTAATTGTCAACACTTTCCCAAGCTCTCTCCGTTTACATTCTCATCCCCGTAGACACATCGCGAAGATATTTTTTTCCAGCAGTGACTAGTAATGGGAAATATTGTTCTTTTCGGCGAACAGTTCTTTCCTGTTCCCTTAAAAGAACCGTTCCATAACCTGCTCACCACTGTTCTCAAATATCTCTACTCAAAATGTGCAAGCACTGTTCCTCTTCCTAGATTATTAAGCCAGTAATTTTCGCGATAGAGCAGTGGTTCTTAATCCGGCGTGTGTGCACCCTGGAGGAGCGAGAAAGCATTTCCAGAGGTATGAGAGAAGTTTCGATGGACGACAGCGATTTAAAAGACGATCTTATTGAAATACGAGCCAATGCACGTATTCAAATGGAATTTGAAAAACAATTCTGGTGTACACAGTTAGAACCTTATACACGGCTGGCAAAAGCAGCATTGCAGACACTGTTGCCATTTGCCACCACCTACCTGTCCGAAATGGGATTTTTATCACTTTTGCATATAAAAACAAAAACCAGAAATCGCTTAAATGCAAGTGATAACTTACGCTTGGCTCTTTCATAAAAGGAGCCTCGCTTCAAAAGTATTATTATGGATAAACAACAACGTAGCCATTAAAAATTGAGATATTGTTTTGTATGTATGTAGAAAGGCCATCAAACTCACAGTCAATGACGAAGCAGTGGTACTCTTTGAAATAATTTATTTTATGCGGATAAATTACAGTAGCATGGGGTCTAGGGGATTAAACGAAAGAGATTTTAGGTAAATATCTAAGGACAGGGGGAGATGTTAGATGGACAAAATAAACGAAAACAGAAGCTCCAAGGAGCACAGCGCGACACGTCTTTACATGAACATTGGAGAAGCTTCGTTTTTAAAAGGCGGGAAAAACTCCCTTAGATGTTAGTTATGACGTGACGTCATAACTCGCGGTCTCCAGTGCTGCCATCTGTTGAGCGCGTGTAGGGGCAAAAACCCTACAAGTATATGTAAATGTATGTATTTTTCAATAAATAAATTATCTTGCAATAGAAGTAATTCCTAAATAAAGAAATACAAACACATTTTTCAAGGGGGTGCGAGAACTTATTTTTAGATTCGAAGGGGTGCCGATCACTAAAAAGGTTAAGAACCACTGCAATATACAGAAAGGGTTCGAATTTTATTGACATGCCATCTCTTTGAAACAAAATACGAAGGACTCTTCTATCTTTTTATCGGTGGGGTTTTCTCTAGTTTTGACAGGAAGAAAACAAAAGATCAAATAATTTGTAATTGTCAATCGATCGATTGACTTTTTTTAATGGCACAAGTGTCAGGTCTGGCCAAGCTTAGAAAATTATCAGTAATTAAGGCAAGAAAATCATAATAGATCCATAAATTTTAAAAAATCTTGTTAATGGAAATGTTTAAATTCTCTCTGGGACCTTAGTGACAGCTAATAACGTCCCGAATTTGAGAGGAAATTCGAGAAAAGGGAAACTACTTTCTTTGTAAAATTCCCATTTTTACCCGTAATATTAAAATTAAAGTACAAAAAAAATGTTTCTTTTTATAAAAAGAGGAGTGAACAGGTTTTTGTGAAAAGTGGGAACATGCTGTTCCCGTTCTTTTTAAAGAACAGGTGAAAAAGAGCAGGTTGTTCTTTTCCCCCATCCCTAGCAGTGACCATCACCATGTAAGGAGCTCGAAGTCGAGCTGCCTAATCCTGCAATGGAGCGTGAACCCACAATTAGATCCACGACTGCAAATTAATCTCTGAAATAATATAGTTTAAATTTACTCAGATTTGGTTTTTAAGCATGATACCCGACCGGGCCACGGTTGCCCAGGTGGAAAAGCAACGAATTGGCAGCCGGAGGATTGCGTGTTCGAAACTCGATCCAACCAAAGACCGTCGTGTACGTGGAGACTGGCGCATGTTAAATCTGTCGTGGCCTCAAATGTCTTCGCATTGGCATGGTGCGGAATTTTGGAGAGTGGGATGCCAGCTCAGGTGTTGCCTCGTCATCTAACCGTGGTTCGAAATTACGAGGTGTCCTCGGATCTTTCCTTTTGGAGTTGATTCCAGACCGTCTCCAATAGCCCGTTGTGTGTGTTGCTCCTGTGCGCAGAGACGTAACTAAAGGGGGACAGACGGGGCATCTGCCCCGGGAGCCGGATTGGGGGGGGCGCTCAATTGACCGAGCATTTTTTTTACTATAGATATTTACCTATGATAAAAAATGAAGAGGAAAAACTTATTAGACTACAAAAACCAAAAACTGTAAAAGGAGCAAAATGCAGAATGTGTGAAGAAATAGCAGGAAAGCTTAAACTAGATCCTCTTTTTAAAGAAGTACGGAGGAGAAAGAAGCGGATGTTTGATGAGAAGAGCGAAGTTGAAAGCTATTAATTCTCAGAAGAAAAACGTTCAGATTATTGATTATACAAATAATAGATCGGATTCTGAATGAACTGAGGCAAAGGTTTCAAGTCATTCAAAACATGAATAGTTTATTTGGTTTCCTCAATGGAGCTCGGTTTGAAACAATGAATGGAGAAGGAATTGAAGAACTAGGCACTTGAATTAGCTACCACATATAAAGAAGACTTAGACTTAGACTCTCCACTTCTAGCTGGCGATAGAAGTGGAGAGTTTTAAGTATCATGCCTTGGATTTAAGCCCTCATATGAAAACGGCTACACCATCGTCTTCTGACGTTAATATACAAGAACGGACTTGAAGACGCGTCCACCAACATAACGACAGCGTTGAGAATTTTCCTCACAATACCAGTCTCAGTCGCCTCAAATGAAAGGAGTTTTATCAAACTAAGGATCATAAAAAATTATCTCAGAAAGTTAACAGGACAACAACGACTAACCAACCTGAGCATCATATCAATAGAGCACAAGTTAGCTTCAAAGCTATCTTTTGAGGACGTTGTAAAAATGTTTGCAGCCGAAAAAGCCCGTAAAGTTAAGTTTTAGTTCAAGCTTTCTGTGTTTAAATTAATTTTTTTCACATTTTGTCAATAGATTAAGAGATTGTGAAAAATATCAAAGTATAATACTCAAGATAATAACTTGAATAAAATCTGTTATTAATTCTTGTTCCACAGTTTTCCAAAATCCTTGAATGGTTTTCGGTCGACATTTCGATAATTCTCCTTCTAAAAGTCCAAAAGCACATAAGTCCATGGGTGAGACATCTGGAGATTTAGCAGGAATATCAGTAAAGGGTATTTATTAACTTGATACCAGTTTCTTGTTCCATTTTTTCCACGAATTTAATAGTGGATTTAGATGTGTGGTTGCTTTCTTTATCCTGATACAGTTCTACTGATTGTTGGCACTTTGGGTAAAGATATAGTATTTCTTTTTTTAATATTGGGGATAAAATAGGGTTTTGATAATATGTGGGAGTTGATTTTTACATTTTTCACCATCCTTTTTACTTTTAATTTTCCATTATATGCAAAACCAGCAACAATCATAAATCTCTTAGAGAAAGTTCTCACGTTAAAGTTATAAAGTTGAACCACGTTTTAAGATTTTTCTCCTCTTTTATGATAATAAATTGTTCTTTTTTATTGCAATCTTTTAAATACACCCACGCCTCGTCTATTGTCACAACATTTTTCCATCTTTCTCCTGCTCAATGCTTCGCATACAGAATTCTGCAGCGAGTTCTGCTTTCTGCAATATGTCGTGGAGATAGACGATGAACATTGTATTTTTTGGCCTTTTTAAGATTCAAAACACTGTTAATTATTTTATTTACAGTTGAAACTGAACTTTTAATGACTTTGTAATAGTCCTTTGACTTGGCGGATTCTCTTAAAATTAAAGATCTTACCTTACAAATATTCTCAGAAATTCTTTTCTTTTTTGGATACGTATTTGGAAGTATTTTTCCACTTTTACGCGTTTATTCCTTTCTCATTAATAATATTACTTATCGTACCTTTAGAATATAGAAAAAACATGACTTTTACACCGTTTTAGAATAATTGAATAAGCATAATTCTCTTCGGAAAGAGCGGAAACATAGCCTTCCATCCATCGCTTATCTAAAAGCGCCATTTTGAAAGTAAACAAAATTCTTGAGTTAGCAGACGATAAGTTATACTTTAACTATTTAACTGCTGCGAAAATAAAATTATTTCGTAGCATACAATTTTTTTACAGCTCATCAAAATCATTCAAAAAATGTCCGAACAGCCTCTGTATTTATCATAGTTAAATATCCTATTCTAAATCAACAGTCTGTTGATTTTGATGCAGCCCACACATATCCCGATATGTGTGGCTGCATCGATATCATTTGATAAAATCTTTTTATTTCATTTGCAGCAATTGTAAGTATGAAAGAATGTACCAAACATGCTACTCTTAGATTATTTGTCAATGAAATATCTTAGAATTAATTAGGCATTTTATCTTGTACTAAACATGAAATTGCTGCAAATTAATCTATTTACCTTTGAAATCAAGCATTTACCATCTAAGTTTAATAAAAAAAATTTGGACCAGTGGAATTAATGTGTGGTGGCGATATCAGGTATTGTCGGGGAGGGTTTTGGTTTGGTTGGTCGGTGGGGGGGGGGGGGTCACGCCAAGGCGAGTTCTTGCCCCGGGTGGAAACTAGCCTAGTTACGTCTCTGCCTGTGCGACGTTTACTCAACTGCCTACCTACCATAACTCCCAAACCCTGAATTTCAAGAACCTATTGATCACACTCTGAAAAAAATTCCCGTCAAATTTCCCAGTTCAAGCAGCCCTCAGGGACACATCTCCTTTAGGTGTGTATCCAACCATCGTGTACAAAGGGGGCTGGTGCACGTTAAATCTATCGTGGACTCAAATGTCCTCACGTTGGCGTGGTGTGGAAGCTTGGAGAGGGATACCAAAGTAATGTTTTTCCTGCTTTATCATCCTACCATTCTGTTCCCCACTCCATCATTTGGGGCCATCGTGGCTCAGCGGTTGTGCCCACTGCGCTAACAACCTTCGAGTTATAGACGGCGCAAGTTCGATTTGTGTCAGGTGCATTCCTCCCTGGGTGTATTTCTCTCTTCTGTGTCAGTAACTTTCACTGTGTGTGTCAGTTACTTGATATTGTATGTCTTGCATCAATTACTTGATATTGCATTGTGTTTGGGGCAGCATGGCCAAATATGGCCCTTGCGCCATTAAACCCCCAAATCAACCAACCATCAACCAACTAATCCATCTTTTTTTCTTTTCACAGCATTTTTCACTTAACGTTGTCTTACGTTTGACCCAGCTTGGCCAAATATTGATCTTGCGCCATAAAACTCCAAAACTACCAACCAACCCAGTTTGAGCAAACATTAATAGGCAGGTAGGTATTTCAATTAACGTCGCAGTAGAGCAACACAATGGGCTATTGGCGACGGTCCGGGATCAAAACCGAAGGGAAAGACCCGAGGAAAACATCACGTAATTTTGAACCACGGTCAGATGACGAAGTCACACCTGAGCTGGCACCCCACTCTCCAAACTTCCACACCACGCCAACGCGAAGACATTTGAGGTTACGAGAGATTTAACGTGCACCACCCCCTTTATACACGACGGTCTTTGGTTACTGCGGGGCAATCATCTATCAACGGGGCTCTATCGGGGCTCTATCAACCTGGCTAGCACGGTACGGAGTCAGTAAGATTAAGTTCTCTAAAATCTCTTCCTGTATCCACGCTTTTTAAATTAGTACCACATCCCTAACAATACTTTTCTCTTTACAGGTAATTACAACAGCTTCTTGCTCTGGCGCCGATAACATTTTCCAGAGAAAACCACAGAAACATTTCTTCAACAACTAATTAAATTTCTTTGAATAACCTTAACACACAATTAATACAGAGAACGAAAGCGACAAGTAAAAAAAGCACTATCTTCTCCGCTTGAACGCACTCTGCACTGTCATTGAGATTGGTGCAACACCAGACAAAGTCACCGTTGTTGTCGGTTAACGACGTCCCCACCTGTCCCATAACACAGAGCCACGTGCTCCGCAATATTTGCTTCAAGGGCGTTTTGAAGTCGTGCATTACTTCACTTCCGTTGTTTCATGGTTACGGTTTCGCTATTGATGGTTTTTAAAGGTGGAGTTATTTATTTTTGGAAATACCTCTGGGCGCACACAATAGTTTTGAAGACAAACGCTGCGGAAGAGTAGGTTAAATAAATCTGTCCAGGACCGTCCGATAAGAAAAACTTGCCCTATTGAGCTTTTTTTTTGCGATTGGTATGTAGCAGCGGCGGCTCGTGGTTGGAAAACAGGGGAAGGGCTTCCCCGGAATCACCCCCCTACGAAATTAAATCCTGGCTATGCCAGTGATATGAAAAGATAGCAGTTCCGAAAATTAGTTATTGAGGATTTACCTATTTCCTGTAAATTAAATCAATTCTTCTGTCCTTTAATGCTGCAAATCTGTCTGATATGTCATCGTAAAATGGCTGTTTCTTCATAAGCGTCACTAATATGCCTTTTTGAACCAGCCCCTTTGTACACGACGGTCCTTGGTTGGATTCAAACTCGCAACCATCCGGTTGCTAGTCCGTTGATTTTCCAACTGGGCTACCGCGGTTTACACTATGAGAGGCGGGGTTACGGTAGGAATAGTAGCGGATTAGCAACCAGAGCGTTGAGAGTTCGAAATTCGATCCAACCGAAGACCGTCTTGTACATGGGACTGGTACACGTTTAAGTCTGTCGTGACCTCTAATGTCCTCACGTTGACGTGGTGTGGAAGTTTGGAGAGTGGGGTGCCAGCTCAAGTGTTGTTCTTGTCATCTGACCTTGAATCAAAATAACTGGGCATTGTTCTAGGATTTCCCCTTCGGGATTGATCCCGGACCGTCGCCAATAGCCCGTTGTGTTGCATCAGTGCGACCTTAATTAGATACTTACCTTCACTAAGAGAGGCATGTTCTGTCAGGCTAAATATAGGTGGCTGTAATGTATCTGGAGTGTTCGATAATTCTTGTACGTATTCTGAACGTGAATTCAGGGTATTTCTTCCCATCACTTGGTTTGAAGATCTATCACGTGGTTGTGGACAAATTACACTGGTCTACACGATTTTCGAAACAGATAAGTCAATGAGTGTTTTATAAAGTATTTTTAATGCTGAAACAGAAAATTTTCTATCACGTCACGTCTTTTATTTATATAACTTTAAAGATCCCTATTATGTCATTTTTGGCACATAAAAGAAACCGATCTGCTATCTTAAAAAACAAAGAGTCTCCCACCCGGAACCAATAAATAATGAGTCATCCTCCCTGCACCAATCAGCAAAGTTTTAACTGATGAGTCATCCCGGCTGAACCTTTTTGAAATTACACAATCTCTCAATGCAGCTAAGGCCATTGTCGGGTGTGTTAATCCGTATTAAATACTTCGAGTTCAGTAAGTGTCCTATACTTCCAGTTACGCAAGTTTAGTTAATATTAATTAAGTATCAAAATAGTGTTTTGTGTTATAATTTTACGTCGGCTTTTATTTACACATAATGAGTCGGCAAACACGTTCGTGTAAAAATTCCCGGAATTTATTTTGTCTGTGGCGAATTCACAACAAAGAGTTAGCGTAGGCCGATTTCAAAATTGATGAAAACTGCTTACCTATATATTAATACGTGAAGAAAAACTTTGTACCCCTTTTTAAGCACATTGCGCGAACGAAGGAGCATGAGATTTGGCATAATTAAAGTTCATATGGAGAAGGAGTGCAGAAAGATAAAATTAATGTATAATATGCGTTACAAATATATTAAATTAAACAAAATGAAACATTCATTTTTTACGTTCATATACTGTAATCTATATATTAATACGTGAAGAAAAAACTTTGTACCCCTTTTTAAGCACATTGTGCGCATGGAGGAGTATGAGATTTGGCATAATTTGCCACCACATAAGTTAGTATTGAAAGTTAATTGCATCGTTTTGCTGATCAGAAACTTAAATACAAAGGAAGCATTAGTCAATGGAACAAGAGTGCGCATCAAATTTAT
Organism: Meta bourneti; assembly: GCA_933210815.1. Classification (NCBI taxonomy): domain Eukaryota; kingdom Metazoa; phylum Arthropoda; class Arachnida; order Araneae; family Tetragnathidae; genus Meta; species Meta bourneti. The sequence goes on along the minus strand of OW119928.1, from coordinate 17,424,281 downwards.
GCATCGTAATACTATTGATTGCGAAGTTTTAACTGGAACCGCACGCAATAAGAGAATTTTGATTCCACGTATAAATTTAACATATTCCGGAACTATTTTACCATTTAACTTTCAAAGAACTCAATTTCTAATTATACCTGCATTTGCGATGACAATAAATAAGTCTCAAGGACAAACATTCGAAAAAATTGGAATTTTATTGAGGCAGCCAGTTTTTACACATGGTCAATTGTACGTCGCAGCAAGTAGAGTTCGATCATTCGATGGTTTGAGATTTTATATTTCAGAATATAACGGTCAAGGGCATTTAGCAAACGTTGAAAGAGTTTTTACAAAAAACATCGTCTACACAGAAGTTTTGAATTATTAAATTCATTGTCGAACTATTTCAAGTTCAATGGACAACATTTATTTTTTTAACTACCCGGATTTTTTTTGTTTCAATAAAAAATATATATTAAAAAAAATACGAAGCACGTATTCCTTATTTCAGTTTTCATTTTTTGGATTTATTTTTTATTTAAATTTTATATAATTTGTAAAAGATAGGCAAATTAACTGTGTAGCCTTAGCGAAACCTGTGGCCAGTATAGCAATAAAAAACCCAAGAAAATGTCAAACAATGCGTTATTGTTTTTTAGATATGGCTTAACCAAGCTATACCGCATTTTTCCTATGACGTATTTGTACATGCTCGCAGCTTACGTAATAGAACAAAATTGAAAAAAATTATATGCAATGAATATAGAGGTATACTCTTTGACAAAAGAACCTTATTAACGTTCAAACTTAAAAATTAAATGATTTGTGGTCGAATTTCGACCACTGGGCGACCACTAGTATACATTATTTCGGTTGTCCACTCGGAGATCAGGATTAATTGTGGGCGCCGCATCTAACGTGTATTAGGTGTTAAGTGGAGCTCACGCAGTGGTTAAAAGGGAAAAAACTAATTTGCCTTTTGCTATACCTATGATTTGGCGTGAACCAAAAAATCATTATGACGACTGCTACTTCTGTTTGACAAGTGTCAGTAATTTCCCTGCAAAAAAATAAAAGTAATATTGTGTACCCAAATGTTCCATCGGTTATGAGACCAGTTGCTCATGGAGATGGTTTACCTATTCCTACAGCCCCAGCTTATGGCAGGAAATTTGATTCTGAAGGATTGTTCTGAAAATACTGCGGTGGCACAAGCTTCAAAAGACGTTGATTTCATACCAGAAAAATCAAATAGTGAACAACATCTCATTTCACAAGTGGAACTGAACGATTTGGTTCGCGACTTGAATTTATCAAAACAAGCAGAAGTTCTAGGTTCACGCTTAAAGGAGTGGAATTTATTGCATAATGATACCAAAGTTTCATATTTCAGAAATAGAAATAAAGAATTGATGCAATATTTCACTAAGACAGATCTGCTGTGTTCCTGCTGCAATATACAAGGTTTGATGTGTGCTCTGAGTATTCCTTATAAAACTGATGATTGGCGGTTATTCATAGACTCGTCCAAAACCAGCTTAAAGACAGTGCTACTGCATAATGCAAACATGCATCCCTCCATATCAATAGCGCATGCTGTTGGAATGAAAGAGACATATGAAAGTATGTCATTTATTTTAAAAGCAATGAATTACAATTCTCATTTATGGCGTATCTGTGGCGACCTCAAAGTTATCGGTCTTCTTCTAGGCCTTCAAGGTGGCTTTACAAAATACTGCTGCTTCTTATGTTTGTGGGACAGTCGTGCAACAAGTGAACATTATGTGGTGAAAGACTGGCCCAAAAGAGACACCTTCACTGCGGAAAAATATTAAGTATGTTCCATTAGTCAACCCTCAGCATGTAATTTTGACATCTTTACATAGCAAATTGGGGTTGATGAAGAATTTTGTGAAAGCACTGAATAAAGAACAACAAGGATTTATATATTTAAGCCAAATTTTTCCAAGGTTAAGTGATGTAAAATTAAAAGAAAGTATATTCGTTGGACCTCAGATTAGAAGATTACTCAATAGTGAAAATTTTGACAGAAAGTTGAATAATGTAGAGCTAGCGGCATGGAAGTTATTTAAGGATCCAGTCCATGGTTTTCTTGGCAATAAAAAAGCACACAATTGGGATCTTTTAGTACAAAATCTTTTGTTGAACTATAAAAATTTAGGCTGCCGGATGTCATTAAAAATTCATTTTTTGCAATCTCATCTGGACTTTTCCCCACCAAATTTGGGTGCAGTGAGTGACGAGCAGGGAGAACGCTTCCACCAGGATATATTGCAAATTGAGCAGAGTTACCAAGGTAGATGGGATCAATCAATGATGAGTGACTACTATTGGTTTCTCCAAAGAGAGGACCCTACCGTACACAGAAGGAAGAAGTTATTTGTGTTCTCCAACTCCAGTTATAACACATTGTAGGTACATTTTATCTCTTATAGTTATATTCTACAAGATTTTTTCATATAATAAGCTAAATAAATTATGAGTATTGTAAATTTATTTAACATTTTGTATAATTTCATATACTGATAAACTTAGTCACTTTGCAAATTTTATACTTTTCCAGCAATTACGTTATTTCAGATTCAGCGTCGTCAAACGCATAAAATTCAATTATTGTGGTTTCCGTTACGAAAATTATTTTTCAATTTGTAGACTAGTGTTATTAATTGGCTAATCCGATTATCCAGCGTGATCAAAAACACTAGTGTGCGCTTCGATAGCTGATAGGCCCACTCGATTCGCAAGTCTACTTGAAGTCCTTTCTGAGATTTTACTACAAAGACTCCTCCCACATACTCTGATCTCTCGTGACCTCAAATGTCCTCACGTTGGCGTGGATGGAAGTTTGGAGAGTGGGGTACCAGCTCAGGTATTGCCTCGTCATCTGACCGTGGTTCGAAATTACGTGGTGTTATCCTCGGATCTTTTCCTTTGGGATTGATCCCGGACCAACGCCAATAGCCCGATGTGTTGCTCCCCAGTGAGACGTTAATTAAAATATCTACCTACCCACATGCTATGTCTATTTCATTAGAAGGTCGATGGGATTGTACAACTGGGTCTATTGACGACGGTCTGGGATCAATCCCAAAGGAAAATATTTGAGCGTAGACATGAAATACGAGTAGAATGAGCATTGCTATTAAGAGGAGCTGCAAAAAGTGTGACCAACATGTCAACTAGTAGTCACGTGACTGCTCTGTGAAAAATTTAATTAGTTGGCCGATTAATCATCTTGTCGCTTTGTTTGCAGTGCTGATGATCGGGTATGAGTATCGAAACGCTTTTCTATAGATTGGTGACATCACTAAAGTTTACTATGTCGTGCCGACCAATCAGATGATGAATAGATATATGGCATCTTCTCCCGTCCCGTGAACCAATCAGAAGATGAATGTTCGTTTCCATTCAGCTGGCGAAAGTAGTCTAAGGGTCACGTTACTAATAGTTTTGGTTACCTGATCCTGGGCATATAAGAAGGTTACCATTGCTCACTCTACTTTTATATTTCCTCTATGGATCCGAGGACAACACCTGGAAATTTCGAACCACGGTTAGGTTGCGTATTAAACACCAGAGCTGGCACTTCATTCTCCAAATTTCCACACCACGGCAGATTTAACGTGCTCCAGAGCCACCACGTATATCTTCTAATGACTGCAGTTCACCTACAAGACAATCCCTTAGTCAAACAATCGCATTCTTGCGTTGTCAGTCTATGTAGTCTTTCCTGTGCAACTTTCCTATTACTTCATTTATTGCGTGGGAAAATCCGTACTACATCTGTGCTTTGATAAGATCTCCGAAAATTCCCTCAGCTATTTTTGAGTAATGGAAAAAATATTAAACTTCTATACCTTACACACAAATCTCGTTACCACACGTGAAAAACAAAATTTTCCTCATCAAAAATTGAAAAATTTGCTATCGTCATTAGAGAATGTTCTTTTATATGCCAGAGTCACAAGTCTAGAAAACTGAGGAATGATGTGTCTCGATTCAGGGGAAGAAATCTTTCCTGCATAACGCAAAGAAATCGCTGACTCAGCTAAATAACAGCTTCATTGTTGCAAAAGACCAGAAGACTCTTTCCCATGTGGTATTGAAACAGCAGTGTAGTGTAACGTAACTTAGAGATGAATCGAAAGCCAAAAATATAATGCTTAGCCTTAGACAACCTAATAAGTCAACTGGATTCGCAGTTGTTTCTTTTCTTCAAAGACAATGCAATGCAAATCATATTTTTTGACCCAAGTTAAAAAATGAGCCTGAAATTCAATATCCTGGCAACTCGGGGCGTAGTAGCCGTTGCGAGTTCGAAACTCAGTCCAGCCAAAGACCGTAGTGTACATAGGGGCTGGTGCGCGCTAAATCTGTCGTGGCCTCAAATGTCCTCACGTTGGCGTGGAAGTGTAGAAAGTGGGATGCCACATCAGGTGTTTTCTACCCTTTTCATCTCTATAGGCACACGTAAATTTATTGCTAAAACTCTTCATCACAACCCTCCGGTTGATAATCAGCTACTCTTCCAAAAGGGCTACCGCGGACTTTTGGGCTTCCATTACACTTCTCCACTGAATTGAAACCCATAAGAACACACATGAATTGGAAGCGGTCGGTGTTATACGAAATTAGGGTTTGGATCGATGGGGTTTTATGGCGCAAGGGCCATATTTGGCCATGCTGATCCAGACACAAGACATACGATGTCAAGTAATAGACACGAACACACAATGAGAGTTTTTACTGACACAGAAGAGAGAAATACACCCAGGGAGGAATGCACCTGACAGGAATCGAACCTGCGCCGCCTACATCTTGAAGGTTGCATACCCACAGAGCCACGACGGCCTCACGAAATTAGGGAACATAATATTCTGCCAATTAATAAAAGTATTAGAGTACAGTATATATTGAAAATAATTCCCCACCTTTTACGAAACCCTATGGTTATTTATATTTTCTATGGTATTTAAACCCGCTCGTCAAACTTCAACATTGAGGACATTTGAGGTCACGACAGAGCTAACGTGTACCAGTCCCCACTAACACGACTGTCTTGGATCTAGTTTCGAAGTCGCAAATCTGTTTGATAATCCGCTGCTTTTCCAACCGGATTATAGCGGCGCAGTATTTCATTAGATGGTCGATGGTTGTATTATGACCTATACATCCAAAAATCGCGGCATTCATGTTTTTCTCCTGGTCTACCAGAGTAGTAATCGGAGGGTTGCGAGTTCGAAACTCGGTTCGTCCAAAGACCGTCGTACACAAGGGCGCGACGGTCTTTGGCTGAACCGAGTTTCGAACTCGCAACCCTCCAGTTGGAAATCCATTACTCTTCCGACTGAGCTACCGCGTCCCTTTTCCCATCGAGATAGATCCCGGACCATCGTTGATAGTCCATTGTGTTGCTCCAGTGCAACTATAATTCCACTACCTTTTCAGTGAGCACTCCTAGAATTTATATTTCCATAAAAATCGGTGGTAACTCGTTCTGACAAGAGTATCTTTAAAACAGCTTCTTCCTTTTTTGGTTCATTTTTGTCACAGATCGATTTCAATGGAACGCTATTCTATGGCCAAGGTCATCTTGACAGGTGACATCGTTGTTAAGTTCTTCGTAATGTAGTAAAAGGAACAGTATCGCTGTAACCAGCACACGCCATTATTTATTGATCGACGTGTCGCTCGTTTTAGGGTATGCATGATCATAATTTCTGCCCGGATCATAAAATCTATGCGGTCTTTTATGGAATATTTCAGGGTCAATTTAAAGCTTCGGGAGATTTATAGGTCCTTCAATCTCGTTTATTGGTTTCTGGTTTTTAAGTTGTTTCTTGCTCCGACATGATGAATATTTACATCGGGGATATCCTTCATTTTACATCCTCGAATTTTTATTTATTCATTATTTTCATTCCTTTTTAGAACGAAAAGAGAATAAATAATTAAAAGCAGAAACTATTTTTGCTATCTGCGAAGAGCAAAGATTCAATACTGTTTGTAGCACGTGCCTGATAATTATCCGCGCTTCAATATCTTGGCTCGCGAAGAACTAAGAACCGTTTGCAATTTTTATTTTTGTTTCTATTCTTCAGTTGACATTTAGTTTTTATTCAGTTTTAGACCAGAAATGCACATACCGTGGCCCCGTTTCACCATGTGTTATATCAAGGATCGTTTTTCTGATTTACAAAAAGTGAAACCGTTACTAGATTTATTTAGCAACCCTTTCCTGAAAACGCACCCGAAACAGAACAGTTTGAACAGTCGATGATTCTTCGACTAGCTGTATGCCGATCTTTATACCTTAGAACAAATTTTGGACGGAGGTATGGAAGAACTTTACATGGAATCATTATTTCGTCTGTTAATTTTGAAGTAGCATGAATTATTATAATTTTTTTAAATTTCTTATTGTTATTTTAATTGTCATAAATAATTATTTTAATTATTGTTAAGTAATTATTATTGTTAATTATTTAAATTATTGCTGATTAATTATTATTGTTAACTAAATAAAAAATTGTTGATTTAAATTTTGTAAATAAATATGTTAAAATTATACAGTAAACTTGAATCTACTACATCGCACGGAACAGATACATCAAAGAAAGCTTTGTCATTTGAGCCCTGGATTATTTATACCAGTCATACAAACTGAATTTAGGAGTTCCGGGATTCCGCTTAGCGTTTTCAGGGTTCCTCAACATCTTCTAAATGAATTTTAGAAATTTTTTAAAATTAGAATGTGGAGAAAAGGACCGAAGGGATTTGAAATGATTCAAAAGATAAATTAAATCTGCTTGCTCGTGCAGTCGCTTTTTAATGTTGCAGTTGTTTTGTCGTAAAATGTGCTGTTCGCAATTAAAGTTTTGTGTGGAAAACGTTTGTATAGTTAAATGGCGTCTATGGTATACTAAAAATGGTGACATCGACCGTTTGAGTTTCAGTTTTATTACATTTTATTTAAAAGTTTCCAGTAATACATATCTATATGAGTTTCCAGTAATATATATCTTTCTGTCTGGGATATTCTGTCGCGAACCAGAATATCATGCGAACCAGAACATTGCATCTAGAATTCATACGCACGTATGTCTATTTTGTATTAAATATCGCCAAATTCTTGTTCTAGATCATTATGAGATCAGATATAAGAATGTCCTATGTTGACAGCTAGCTTTCGTATAACATTGTAATTCTTTAAATTGTAATTAATAATTCTAAACAAACTAAATATAGAGCACGCATCGTTAATTTATTATAGCAATTTTCATTTACCAACACCAATTTCCACAGGTTTCAGTGCGCATTTGTTCCAAGAATTATTCGATTTCAGATAATTACACTACATAGTGATACATGAGCCCGGAGTTTTAACGCCGATTTCACGATGTCTTCTATAAACCAGCGAAGCAATAAAAGTAAAATACACATTAGAAAAACGATAAGAATAGAAGATGAATCACAAATTTTCTTTGATAGTCTTAAAAATGTTCTCCCCGGTGCAGTCGAACACAATATGCTCCTAAGTGTCTTCCTCATCAAGGCGAATAAGGCATTTGTTGGAGTCAGACTGGTGTAAACGATTCAAGTATGCCTTATTACAATGTGGCCTATTCTGGCTTTAGTAGAAAAAGTGGCAACTGCTCTAGGGATTTGTTTGAAGTAAAGGAGATCATAAGGCTGGCTCTAGAATTGAAAAAGATGGCGATTCATTCCAGTTTTCCTCCATAAGGTACACCAAAGTGATCGACCCTATCTCCTCACCCTACCCAGACACCTTGAGAAGGTAGTTGTGGACAAAGGAACTGGGCTTATTGCGGTTGACAATTTAATAACATCATCCATTTCATTGACATACACTTCACATTGCGAAGGAACCCACTGCAAAGTGATGTCTGTCTTTTAATTCGACAAGAAACTGTCTGATTTCCTCAATTCTAAAAAAGTAGTTTCCAGGTCTATTCAGACACAGTGAAGGGCAGCTATGGAATGTGTCAGAATACAAATAGGACGATCATTCAAACAGAAAGAACGCATTAAAGCAGCATTAATTGCCAACAGTTCTGCATCGACTCGAACATGGAGCTGCCGGAACAAGAAACACTTTGTTGAATTCTTCTAAAAAGTATCTTGCACTAGCAATTGATTCGGCCTAGGTTTACCGACCCATCAGTATAAATTTTCAGAGAATTCATTCCAATCTGAATATCAGTGGATCTAACTGTATCAACTGAAGAATTTCATTCCCATCATTGATTCTCTTTCTCCAGTTCTGCATCGCTACTTTTTCTACATCCCGAACGCTTGCTTCATCTGTCATTCATTCAATTTTATTTAACGATTGAAGGATGTTCCCGAAACCCAGGTGATTGCAAAAGTATGGAAATTGGAAGATAGGACACATACTTCGCTTGTGACTCCTATATCACATGATGATAGCGACCTTGATATTTCTTTGGATTCCTCATTTCGAATTGAAGGAGACTTTCTTTTCGATCACAATGTACTAAAAACAATATGCAATGCAAAACTCCTTTCGAAAATACAATAGTGAATCTGAATTTTTTTATCATTGCTATAATTTTAAAATTACGAACAACACTGCTTTATTACACACTGTGCTTTTGTATTTGATCTTCAAACAGAATAAAAAGTTCGTTTATTTCTCAGAGGTAGGTAGTTAGTTAACCTCGCACTGGAGCAACACAACGAGCTATTGGCGACGGTCCCCAAGGGAAAGACCCGAGGACAAAACCACGTAATTTTAAACCACGGTCAGATCACAAGGCAACACCTGAGCTGGCAACCCACTCTCCAAACTTCTATTATTTCTCAGAGAATTTGAAATTTGAGCAGTAGAAAATCAGCTCCACGAACATTTTTTTATAATTTCCTTTGAGCTTCACTCAAGTATTTCCTCAATACGAGCCAGGGCCGTGGTAGTTCAGTTGGAAGCGTCATCTTACCGTTCAAATTTAAGAGGTGCTGTTCACTGATCCTTCCCTTAGGGACTGATCTCAGACCGATAGCTCATTGTGTTGCTCCAGTGCGACGTCAATTAAAAATACTATACCATACCCTGACCATCGCCAATAGACATTTGTGTTGTTTCAGTGCGACGTTAATTGAACTACCTACCTAATACCAGCTATTCTTTGTGTAAAAGATTCTGTGGGAAAGCACTATACATTCAATTCAAGTTTCAATGAAAGAGCTCTATACAATCATCTTGTCCTAGTTTAAAACATTTTATAGCAAATTGCCTTTAAAATAAATGCAAACTCCCACACGCTTAGCAATCGTTACAATATTTTCCTTACTTTAAATTTACAAAGTGAATTGATGCAGATAAAATAAAAATTACGTTAAGTCGTCGTCTAGAAGTGAAACAAAGTAAAAAATTTTTAATCTGAGTTGAGTTTTTCTATACTAGAATGGTGAATTTTACTAAATTATTTTGTCTTTGCATGAAGGTTAAATTTATTTATGAGAAACAGAAAGCACATTTTTTGAAACTCATAAACAACCAATCGTGTCTTTCCCCTCGGGATTAATCCCGGACTGTCGCCAATAGCCAGTTGTGTTGCTCCAGTGTGACGTTAACTAATACCTACCTACCTACCATTAAACAAATATGCATCATTTATTATTATTTTATTAAGTTGCCATTGAAGTTAATAATCATAATGGAAGTATCATCTCTGAATAACTGACAAATTGAGTAAATACACTGCTGGCCACCGTAAATGCAACACCCTGAAGGAAGCATGCAAATAATATGAAATTTACAACATGCATTAGCGGAGGTGAGATATGCAAATGATTAGAATTTCAGCGCAGACGCACATCACGCGCGCCTGTGGCGCCACTTCAAAGCGCTATTTAAGGCTTGGAGATTTCGACGATTTCAAGTACGGCAATTGTGTTTTTCTTGTGTTTTTTTCAAAAAAACGATCAATTATGCCTCGTAGAAAACAGCGATCATCTTTTGATCAAGTATCCGAGTTCGACAGAGGAAGGATAGTGGCCTACCGAGATTGTGGATTATCTTTCAGGGAAATCGGTAGTCGTGTTGGACGAAACCAAACAACTGTAATGCGGATATGTGATCGTTGGATGCAAGAGGGTACGACGGACCGACGTGTTCGATCGCATCCACCTCAGTGCACCACTTCACGTGATGACAGGCATATTGTGCGTATGGCAGTGACGGATCGCTCAGCCACATCACGAACCATAGCACAGCACATTCAGTCTGTACCGCATCATCCAGTGTCTGCGCGTACCATTCGACGCAGTTTACAGCAGAGTGGTCTGTCCGCAAGACGTCCATTGCTTCGTCTACCCTTGACGCAGAACCACAGACGTTTCCGCCGCCAATGGTGCGATGAAAGAAGGATGTGGACGGCAGAATGGATTGAAATTGTCTTTACTGACGAGTCACGCTTCTGTCTGCAACACCACGATGGTCGGATTCGAGTCTGGAGACACCGTGGAGAGAGGATGCTGAACAGCTGCGTTATGCACCGCCACACTGGTCCTGCACCGGGTATTATGGTATGGGGCGGTATTGGATATCACTCTCGCACTCCTCTAGTACGCATTGCCGGTACTTTAAACAGCCAGCGCTACATCTCCGAGGTGTTGGAGCCAGTTGTCCTTCCTTACCTTCAGTGCTTGCCCACAGCCATATTTCAACAGGATAATACGCGACCACACGTGGCACGCATTGTCCAAGGGTTCTTCGTCAATCGCCAGATTGAATTGCTTCCCTGGCCAGCTCGCTCTCCGGATCTTTCGCCGATAGAAAACATGTGGTCCATGGTTACTCAACGATTGACCCAGAATACATCCCCAGCTGCCACACCAGATCAACTTTGGCAACGTGTGGAAACTGCTTGGTCTGCTGTACCCCAAGAACACATCCAAAGTCTCTTTGAATCAATGCCGAGGCGTGTGGCAGCGGTGATCTCCAACAATGGCGGCTACTCTGGCTACTGATTTTGGCAGGAACCACACTTCACAGAAGTCTATAAATTTAATCATTTGATACTTGGTCAACATGTTATCTACAAAATAAATTTTGTTGTGATATCTCTTGTCTTTCTTGGTGTTGCAATTTGGGTGGCCAGCAGTGTATTTACAAAGTGAAATAAACAATTATTAAAATGATAAATGACAATTTTCGCATTGATTGAAATTAGATTTTTCCACTAAATTTTCTCAGAACAATGTTTTTTAACTTTTTGTGTTTCCATTGTTATCCGACTGTATGAAACAAAATGTCGTATTTCAATTGTTTCTTTTCAGAGACTATAGCAATTCTTCTGGAAATAAATATTGACATAAATCCATTATTTTAATAAACCGGGGGCTCTTTTAGTAAGTTGTATGAAAGACAATGCAACTTTGTCTGCCATAAATTATTTTATGGTACACTACTATATCTAGCCTTTTAAGGCAAAACGGTGTAAGTGAAAAAACCAAATTTTTCAGGAGACAGTTTTTATTGAATGTATTTTTTACATATCCATTATAAATCAACTTAATCATTTCAACCAGCATTTCTATCTCTGCTTTTATTCATAGTTGACTTATACTAATTTAACGAAATGGAAGATAATTTTTTTACATGCACTCGTTTACTTTTCTCAATTTGAATAATTTTTGATCTATACTGTTTTACCCAAACACGCTAGATATATATTATTGTATTTATGGTGACTATTTTTATTATGATGGGGCTAAGTATTAGCTCGTGGAACGCAGCAAGGTGAAAATAGACTTGCTTCGTGAGTGGTTGAAAAATGACCTATAATGTCGAATGAGAACTCTCCTAGGCACGATTTCTCGCTAACCTTGAATCGCCAAAGCATAGAGCCATTTTTTTTATAAATTTCATTTTCCATCTGCGCAGTGGGGTCCGTGGTAGCTCAGTTGGCAGGGCAACGGATTAGCAACCGGAGGGTTGCGAGTTCGAAAGTTGTGGCCTCAAATGTCCTCACGTTGGCGTGTTGTGGAAGTTTGGAGAGTGTGGTGCCAGCTCAGGTGTTGTCCTCGTCTGACCGTAGTTCAAATTGACTAGATGATGTCCTCGGATCTTTCCCTTCAGAATTGATCCGGCAGCGTCGCCAATAGCCCGTTGTATTGCTCCAGTGCGACGTTCATTCAACTACCTACCTTAACATGTTATTCGAGCCGCGGAAACCCAGTTAGTAGTCGCGGATTAGCAAGGGTTGCGAGTTCGAAATTTGATCCAACCAAAAGACCATAGTGTACATGGGGCTGGCACACGTTAAATCTATCGTGTCCTTAGATGTCCTCACTGTTCAAAATTACGAGGAGTTGTCCTTGGTTCTTTCTCCTAAGGATTGTTCCCAGATCGTAGTCAATAGCTCGTTTTTGGCTCCAGTGCGACGTTAATTAACTACCTACCATATGCAAAGTATGAATGAATTGAAGTTACGGAAGAAGGATGTCAAATGGAAATTTAAAACTGGTTCCATGCTTTGTCGATTCAAGGTTGGCGAGAAATCATTGCCTAGGACAATTCTCATTCTATACTATAGGAAACTTTTCAACCACTCACGAAGCCAGTGGATTTTCGCATTGCTGCTTTCCACAAGCTAGTGGGCTAGTTTAGCACAATACTCCACTCATGAATTCATCGGTGGCTGAATTCGATAGTTGCTTCCACTGGTTGCATGAAACTGTATTGATACAGGTGTACATCCGTATACGTGATCATGTGACTATGACTGTTTGATCGTCCTGTGATGTCATTAGAGCCGGGTGTTAGAGGAAGCCAACAGTTGTGAAATAAGGAGAGCGGCAATAATTAGAGAAGTTGTGATAAGAATGGAAACTGTCTCTAATCAGATGACTTCAAACAGTTGTTGAAAGTGATTGGCTGATTTAGCAATTCGACTGCTCATCGTGGACCATCCTTCGAAGTGTGCGCCGATTGATTCAAGCGCCATCTAGAATTTGCCAGAAACGAACGTGTTGTGTCGTGTTTTCGAAAGTACGCGTGTGCACATCACGTCTACTAGTCACCAATTTTGTAACATGTGTGAAAGTTCGACTTTGACTACCAATAAGAACTTCATAGTGGATTAGAATTACACTGCTATTTATACTATTGTATTGTAAGTTAATTTTTGTAGTGGTGGCTACGTACGCAGCACTAAATAATGACGGTTTTTTACGTGAATACGTCTTTAAATGCGGAACAGTACTGGGGACATGTAAGAAAAGTCGAGAGTTACAAAAAGGCGTTACAGCTGATTTCGGAGCAAGAAACATCCAGAAAATAGAGCGTAGTGTAGACAAAGGATGTCCGTACTGTGACGAATTAATCCAAACATTTTTTTTGGACATTAAAAAGTTACATTTATTTTTACACAGACAAAACATGGGTTGACAATGGACGCGCGAAACAAAATGCTTAATTTCATATTTAATTTTATCCGAATTGCTACGTAGACGTCTCAACTAGACGGAGTCCGTAAGTGTTTTTCATCCTTTTCGCATGCGCAAGCGCAGAAGTCAAGGACTCTTAACAGGAAACTTTTGGGTCTGCAGCCCGCCATCCTAGACTCTTGGGCGCTAAGATGTCACAGTACCTGGTAACACTAAGCTCGGGGGGGGGGTCCGCAAAATGTCAAAATCCTACGGTGATGGGCGAGATCTGGGCCAATGTAACTTTGGATGGTCTGGAGTGAGAACTGCGTAAGTGATATCATTGGAAAGCTACCGAAATACGCTACAATCGCAAATCTTTAATAAATAAAGTTATCCTTCAATATTAATATCACGCTTTACTTTAATCGTTCAAACTTCCTATGTCTGCTTAATTCATTCCACAATCTAACATCAGGACCGGGTATTCACGTCAAAGCTACGGTTTGTGTCCTCGACACCACCTACCAGTTTTTCAGTTCTATTGACTTTAGCAAGTAATTGATGAAAATAAAATAGCAATACTACCGTTCACATATTTAGTACTGTTACCCGCATCGTTATACGAGGAGTGTTCAAATGAAAAGGTACGAAACGTCGTAAAAACCAAACCGGTTGAAATTTGAATGCGCCGCTTTGGTAAACATAGTGAGACATCTAAGGAAGCGAATGCACGAGTACCGGCGTGGTTGTGCGCATGCGCGGGCGCCCGCACATGACGCAGAAGAGAAGCATGCAGTTGTGTGTTCCGTCCAATTGACGCGGCAGTGCGTGTGAGGACATCATGGCGTTCACATTGCAAAATTCGACGATTGAGGAGCAGCGAGGTGTTATCAGATTTCTGATTGCGGAAGGTGTTAAACCGGTAGGTGAGACACTCCGTAGCCTATGCATGTCCATCAAGAGCAAACGGCCTGGGCTGCTCACGGAGGGAGTGATTCTGCTCCACGATGACGCGCGTCCACACGTCTCCAGGGTCACACAAAGTGTACTGGCCAAGTTCAAGAGGGAGCAGCTTGAGCATCCGCCCTGCAGCCCGGACATATCGCCCTACAACTTCCATCTGTTTTGTCTGCTAAAAAACATCTCAAAGGGAAGCGCTTCAACTCGAACGACGAACTGAAGGACACAGTGGAGGATTGGCTCTTGTCACAGCCACAGGAATTCTGGGAACAGGGAATCCTTCGGCTCGTGAAACAGTAGGATAGTTGTGCTCAGTCCTCTTGTGATTACTTTTGAATAAAGACTTCAATTATACCCACAATGTCGTTTCGTACCTTTTCATTTGAACACCCCTAGTATGTTTACGTTTCCTGTCTTTCTGGGAATTGAATACATAAAAAGATTTCATAGAGAAAAGAAAACACAGTAGAGAATGAACGTGTTTAACCTGCCTACCGGAAGTGGAATGATTAATCACAGCGGAATGATCCCTCTAATGCAGGGATGCACAGACTTGTTACGACCAAGGGCCATATAGATTCACTGTGACTTATGGCTTGATTTTTTATGGCGCAAGGGTCAGATTTGGCCATGCTGGGCCAGACACAAGACATAATATCCAGTAATAGACACACAATGGAAGTTTTACTGACACAGAGAGAGAAATACACCCAGGGAGGAATGCACCTGACAGGAATCGAACCTGCGCCGCATACAACTCGAAATGTGAATTATGGGAGAGCCGCCCAAAAACCATGTTATCTAGCATATATTATTTATTTTATTATTTTTATTGATATTTATTATTTATATTGATATTTATTATTTATATTGATATTTATTATTTATATTGATATTTATTATTTATATTGTTATAAAAATAAAGACAATAAAAATTAAACAAAGTATTTAATTTGATGCGTGACATTGCATTGGTTTAACAATTGTTCTACTATTTGGTTCGATTTTTGTAGTAGCCAAGCGCAAAATTGATTCTAAATTTCCATTAGTCAAGGGGTTCCAAATTTTCGCTATGTTAATATCCATGAAAAGGTTTGTTCACAGATATATGTTGACCCAAAGAGGATGCGATTACCTAACAACAAAGTTTTGGCCTAAATTGCCTTTCCTGTGACTTGTAAAAGATAAAAATAACACGTGGTAAGGCGGGCCGCCAGAAAATCAACAGAAGGCCGCATGAGGCCCACGGTCTGCAAATCCCTGCTCTAACGTTCTCAGAAATGCTAATGTTGTATGAAAAGTAAATGAAATTCTCTGCTTTCTTCCTTGGAAATTTTCAGTTCTTTCTCTTCCTCGAGTCGCTTGTAATAAATTTTAATCTTGCGAAATCTGTGTATAGGACACCACGACAACAATGCCACCATGAGAACGAAAGGCGCATCTGCACGAAAGCATTATAGTAAAAGTGACATCATTCCAAGCGTCTTCCCCCGCTTCTTTGTGAATGAGGAAGAAATTCCTCAAAACAAAAGCTGGTCTCTGGTTTTTAAGATTTACTCTCACGACACCAAAGAATAATGATTGGAACCTGATTTTTGTAGTACTCTAACCCGTATTTGCAGGTTTCTGACAGTTTCTCCCCCAAATTTTTTTAGGTAGGACCATTCCTAAGTGGTGTGGTGGTTCTTAAGCAAGCCACACATTGGTCCAATACAAGTCTTGCGACAATAAATTAGCTGACACACGCATGCGTGGTGACATATTTTCCGTACGAAAACGGAGAATACATGCTCATGTTTTATCATGGCAACTGGAGGGTTGCGGAAACCAACCAAAGACCGGGGTGCTGATGTATGTTAATTCTGTCTTGGCCTCACGTTGACGTGGTGTGGGAGTTTGGAGAGTAGGATGCCAACTCAGGTGTTGACATCGTCATCTGACCGTGGTTCAAAATGACGATGTGTTAACCTCGGATCTTTCCTCTTCGGGAACCCTCCTGGTGGTCAACTCGACAAGGAATCTCGTCATTAAAAAACTGACCAGATCTTGATCTCATCGTCATAACAAAAAATGGGAAATGTCTTGATGATGAGATATATCGTCATTAGCAAAATTCGTCAGATCTTGGTGGACGAGATACCTCGTCAACATCTCAACTGGCACCCCACTCTAAACTTCCACGCCACCATGAGGACATTTGAAGCTAGGATAGATTTAACGTATACCAGCCCCCACGTATCTGGTTGGATCTAGTTTCGAACTCGCAACTCTGCGGTTGCTAATCCGCGACTCTACCACCTGGGCTACAGCGGCCCCGATTTTGGAATTAAAAACCATAGAAGAATACATGCTGTCTCTCGCTGGTTATATTAGTGAACATCATCGAAGTGAGGAAAGATGTACATTATAATTCGTCAATAGGCTGAAAAGATTAAAAACCTCTTTAAACGCAATGGTCATTCAACGTTACGGCATTTAAGGCACTGGGAGAAAGAAGACAGGGTCATCCGAAACTATTTTCTGAATGCGAATATTACTTCCTTAATAAAGGGCGTTCTTTTAGAAAATCAAATGCTTTTAGCTCTCGTTACAAAAAATGGAATTAGAGCAACAAGAAACCTATCAAGGAACTATGCCTCAAATGATGAATGCCCTGCAATTGTGATACAGCAAGTTATAATTTTCCAAAGCCCCTCAGGATGTCAATTCTTTCCTCTGGTTCATAAGTGGTATAGTAAAAAAATCGAGTTCGGGTTTTTGGTTGATTATAAATACTGTTACATGATCTACAAAACTGCCGTTTATGCACTTGCTTTCCATTCGCATCAAAATAAAATGCTTCTCCTAGGAAAATGCATTTTTGACTTGTGGCACCCACACATCGGGAATGCGATATGCTTGGTAGGGGTATTTTAATTGACGTCGCACTGGATCAACACAACGGTCTATTGGCGACGGTCCGGGATCAAACCCAAAGGGAAAGATCCGAACACAACACCACGTAATTTTGAACCACGGTCAGATGACGAGGTCACACCTGTGTGAGCTGGCACCCCACTTTCCAAACTTCCACACCACTCCAAAATGTTTGAAGCCACGACAGATTTTACGTGCACCAGCTCCTTTGTGCACGACGGTCTTTGGTTGGACTCAAACTCGCAACCCTCCGGTTGCTAATCCGTTGCTCTTCCAACCGGGCTACCGTGGCCCTGCGATATGTTTGGAATTGATGCGAATGATTGCAAGATTGCAGAACAAAATGAAACTGTAGCAACGCTTCTCTAGCATCGAGTAAATTATAGTCATTGGACTATTACTCTGGAACATGGAGTCCAAAGATCAACAGTAACTTCATAAAAATCTGCAAAAAGAATTTATCTGTAGCTCAAATTTTCACCAATACAATTTACAGCTCATTATAAGGCAATGTAGTTATTTTAGCTTTTGGAATATTCTTAAGATGTATATCACGCCTATAACAAAACCTTTTATTCCAGTCAAGACACGTTTCAGTCTTACTATAACCACTTCACATGCAAAAGAAAATTCGCACCAACAAAAAAGGGACAGATAGCAACGAATTTCTTTTTAATAGTAAACGCTGGTTAGAAAAGACTGCGGGAATTATTATGCAAATAAGTCACTTTTGAATGGCTATCTCATTACTTCGAAATGTTTTTGGTATAAATTTTCATCTTCATTCGCCCGTCGATAGATGTTTAGTATGCAGACTAAATACGCCGAGACATTGTTCGCACGCTGTTGGGCAACTCCAGAAATAGTCATCCGAAACTGCTTCCTGAGATTGTATCGCGACGAAAGCCATTATATCTGCATCTACCTCTTTATTTATTTGTTTACGTTTTTATATCACCAGAATGCCCTCACGAGCAACACTTGAAACGTGATTGCCAGTTTGAGCTCCTACGTACGTTGGATGAAAAAAAATAAAGACATAGTCACTAAGCCCACGTCCACCTTATAAAGTTTCGAAGGAAGGCAGTCGTTGCACAATCCACAATCCTACTCCCGCCTTGGCAAACTTTTATACCCTTCCCGACTAGAACGTCACTTTCATTCCATGGCCACACATTCGTCGAACGCCATTCGTCCCTAGGTGCTAACATACTCACACACGCACACATGCATTCGTAGACGAACAGGTTTCCTTCGCGCTGAACGAAGAAGAACGAAACACCTCCACTCCGCTCAGTATCGCTTTAAACTTCGACCGATTTTCTTGTTGTTTCGAAAGTCAGTAGTGGAATTTTATTCTTGAATCGCGTTGTGTGCGGAAGACCATGATGGCTCCATCAGAAACAAGTGTGCAAACTACTGACACCCAAAAAACTAATACTTCAAATTCTGTTGGAGTTAAAGTGACCACGAAAGCTGAATCGA
Organism: Meta bourneti; assembly: GCA_933210815.1. Lineage (NCBI taxonomy): Eukaryota > Metazoa > Arthropoda > Arachnida > Araneae > Tetragnathidae > Meta > Meta bourneti. The sequence goes on along the minus strand of OW119928.1, from coordinate 17,405,501 downwards.
CTGGAATCGCCGATAATTTGGAACTAAATCCGTATTATTTCATTACAGTACCAGGAATTCTGAAGATGGTTCAGCTGGTTTGTACATTCTTTTTTTTACATTTGAAATGTCTATTTGTTCTTGCATTTGTTTCCCTATCCGGAGTTGAGGTTTTTGAGTGGAATGTTTTTCTGAGGTTCCGCTGTGCTGCGATTCGGTTTCGGTTTTGATACGGAATTCCGTCACGTATGTAACGGAATTCAGGGTCACGGCATCGTTTGGAATTCGTTCGACTTTTCGTTTGGAAACCGGACGCTGCTTTGGCGTTCGCTGTTTTTAGAATTCTTTCTTTTACTACGTTTCAGAATTTTTCGCCAATGTTTTTTTTTGTTCTCACGCATCTCTTGTTTTGTTTCTCCTCGGTGAAAAAAAAATTTAATTCGTGGAAGGGAATGAAAAATTAAATTATTCCAAATGGTTTCTTGAAGATCAATTGTTTTTATCACCAAGTTTTAAGCATTGCAATTTAACAAATAATTTAATTACCGTTTAATTTAAATTCTCTTAGAGAATTGCCTGACTTCACAGTTGGATATTTCAAATAGAATATCTAACTATGAAATAAGGTATTTAGAATTATTGTATAGTTGTTTTTTATTTTCATAATTTGTATTTCTTATCCTTTAAATTATTAAACTTTGCTCTGGAAACATAAGCACTGAGTGTGACCAGATAATACATTAAAGGTGAGATTTTTTTGGCATGTCACAAAAGCCAAGATGAAATAACCTAAGAGTTTACTTTATGAAATTCGGATTTCACAACAAAAATTAATTTTCACCTATTCAAAAGTAGAAAATTAATGAGGTATTCATATATTAAATATATCTGTTTAACAGCATGGTTTATTTTGCTATGCTCTACGGTCTATACAAACATTTAAGTTACACGATATTATTCTAAAATAACAAAGTTCCAAGAATATGTGATTCTTAGTGTAAAACATTAATGTTTACGATAAAGTTAATAACTTATTTACTGTTGACTTTTTCTGTAATCGCACAATAATGATTGTATGTAAGATTACAGGTAAAAGGATATCAGTTCTCTCTATATGAACAGGATTTCAGTTTTATGACATGCATTAGGAAACTATCCTTCCATCTAAACCGCATTCTTAAACAATTTTTTATCACAGATAACAAATTGTTTAAGAATGTGATCCCTTGAATGAACAATTTAAAGGTTTTTAATAAATACTAATATATTTTGATGTATTAAAAATAATTATATCACTTTGTTTTGTTCTTCAAGAACAGTATGCCTTTCGTTAATGTTTGACAACTTTTTAAATAAAACTTTCATTCCCAATTGTGTAGCAGCTTAGGTAATGGACAATAATTTATTAATCGAATTCATTGCATCTTGTATCGTAAACTTCGAGGAAACTTTTGTGTATATCAACTTCAAACGACCAAATATATTTTTTCGGTTTTTGCAAACATATGCAAAAACCGGATATTGATAAATAACGTCTGTATCTCCCCAAAATCTCACTAGACAATCAAGTGAAAATTGGAATTTAAAGGAATTCGGAAGCTATGATCCTTGACCAGTCTAAGAATTCATTCTCTCTCAAATAACGGGAAATAAATAAATCTCTCAAATGACCTCACAGAATGCTCGAAGCAATGACATGAACTTCAAGCACTGGTCATTTGGACGAGATAAGAGCTGTTACATCACTGATTTATGCGTAATTATCGAATTTAAACTTAAGATCTGGCATCCTTGAATTCTATCTGTCTTGAAAGTGGCGAATCGAAGAGCTGTAACAAGGGCAATCATCCTGATCAGTGATGGGCATTTTCTTCATTTGATTGATATAGTCATCCTCCCCCACTGGCAATAAGTACAAATTTATGTAACCTCTGCCAAAGAAAGGTTCTGCTCTGCTTATAATCTGTTACGTTAGTTTCCCACCTCGTCTTAAAAGAAATATCACCTATCTGCTTTTTAAAGTTGGGATTAACGGTTTTTCTTCAAGGTTAAGTTAAGATTACACAGCATTGAGGTTGTTTCAGTCTTGAATGTTTACCAGTGTAGGCGTTGTGCAACCACACGCGTCTAATCTATGATTAATAATGCCACGCTAGTCGATTGTTAGGAGTTGCGAAAAAGTATATAATACTTTATAACGCCTAGATAATATGATCTCTCAATCAACGAATAGTGTGTAGTAACTGTTTTCTTCCCAAATACATACCTGACTACTTTTCCGGAAGTATTCCGGAAAATACATCTAATTTTTCCGGTCTTTCGGACGGAAAAAATATTGATACAGCTTTGATATAAAAACCTTTTTTTTTGACAACGCTTTTGGCATGTTTTTTTTTATGTCGCCAAGGGATAATTTCTCAGTTAAAAACACCGCTTTAGGCTCAGTGGAATTAACGAAAATAATTTTTTAAAAAAGAAAAAAAATCACGTGACTGATTATTCTTACTACTACCAGGCAAAGATTTACTTTAATGGAAAAATCTTCACTTTTTCTGAAATATTGTTAGAGAAGTGTGTCCAAGTTAAATGATTTTTTTTGCTTATGGAACCAGATCAGATTCTAAATGATCATATTAATTCTAGCAAACTAGTTTTTGGCATGGTAAAATAAAAAAGATAACGATTAACAAAAAATTAATAAAAGATTAAAAAAATCGCGAGGTTGCCACATTCCTAACAAAGCGGGGTTGTCTTTGGCTGCCATAACTCGCTCCAAAAGCTTTGTATCTAGTCTATCAAAGCTGTACCAAAATATTTTCCGACTTTTTCTTGGTGGAGAAAGTGAAGTCAATTTCGAAGTTTTAGCGCCAACCATGAAAGAAAAATATCGGACTCAGTGATTGTTAGCTTGTCGCAAATATTCTTTAGCACTAATTTTCAAGAGACAAATACCTCTCAAACTTCTACAAAATCCTCTCAAACCAGAAAAAAGTTTTATTGCGCATATTCGGCACCATTTTGTGCAAAATGTCACCGAATCGGTTTCGCTAGGTAAAAATGATTAAACTTATACTTTTAATATTAATAAAAAAGTAAAATGTTTAATTTTAATTGTATTTTTTAATAAAAATTTAATTTAAATCTGCTCCAAAATGCATGTTATCCGCTTTAAATTGATCAAATATAGGATCCAAAGCTCATTAAACGTTTTCCAAATTTTCTATATTGCTACTTTATAACACATCAGGCTGCTTCATATTCTTAAAATAACTGCTCCACAGGAGACAAATTGTTAAAACCCATGAGTATATACTATATTTAAACTGAACTATAAACAAAAACGTACCTTAACTAAGTGCAAAAAGTTCAAATACCATATAATAAAGATGGTAATTTGGCATCATTAGTTTATTTTGGCATACTAAAATTTTGTTCTATATGAATACCACTATTTATAAACACAGATGTTTTTAATTAATTGCTAGAGATGCTTCTTCCAATTCACAGACAGTGTTGAAAATTCAAACTTCACGTTAAGAAAACATTTATTTTTTAATTTAAAAATTTCAATCTCTTAGTGAGTTAGTTCAATGTGCTTAGTTTCTTCTCGATCTTCTTTAGTCTTAACCCTCCAAGTGGTTTCGACGAGATATCTCGTCCATCAAGATCTGACCAATTTTACTTAATCTTGATAACTCGTCATCAAGATATTGCCCATTTTTGGATTATAAAGAAATCAAGATCTGGTCAGTTTCCGTCTAATGACGATATATCTCGTCCATCGAGATCTGCTAATGGTTTTTCAAATGACGACATACCTCGTCAAGACAACCACCAGGAGGATTAAGCTTCAAGATAAGATTATTTTCGTTATTATTTAAGAATTTAAACTCTATTTCAAGGCCTTGGTAGCCATGAACATGGAATTTTATCTCATACTTCTGATTTTGTTGTTGAAAAAATGTTAAACTGCCTAATGGTTTCTAATGTAATTGAATAATCACCGAAAATTCCTCACTGGTTGTATACCCGAAGGTCAACGTAAAGGAAATAACGGGTGTGTCTTGTCACCCGGAAATGATTAATTCATAAAAACTGGACCTTTGATTACAGGGATCTGTTAGTGGTAGCACATATTAAAAACCTTCGTCGTACTGACGTTTTTATGTGTGAGAAAAATTTTACCTGAGGCATCAAAATGGGGAAATTATTTAGCAAGTGGCCTCGATTGCTTCATACGCGTGCGTATTATAAAATAATTTTGTTTATATAGAGCATTACCAATATTACCTATTTGTCATATTTGTCCTCATGTTTGTAAGGGCCGAGACCCAAGCACTAAAATATTGCGGGAGGCAAATTTCTCTGTAATAATCTTTTGGAGAATGTTCTAGATAATCTTGACAGTATTCTCCAAGAGGAGAGAATAATCAAGGTTTCTTCTTAGGTATAAAATATAAAATGCCATTCAGTTTTTTAATAGATGAATAAATACACAAATAAAAAAATTATATTGTACATAAAAATGCATTAATTCTGAGGCTTAAATTAGAGACAAGGAAAAGAAGTCAACATTTTTGTACTCTGTTTTTTCAACAATTTTTCTGGAAGTGTGAATTATTTATTTCTCTTCTGTTACTATGTATAGTTATTTTCGAGTTTTATAAGCGTTTTTAATATGTACCTAACCAATAAACGTAATAAGTGCGCTTTACAATTTTTTGCTGAAATATGGGTGAGGGATGTATTGCCTATTATATCTCTACTTCACCGTGGCAGTAGCGTTGTCAGTAATATTGAAAAATGTATCTTGGTTTTCAATGAAAACTATCAATTAAAGATATTTTCTATAAAATAGTGCTTGTATGTATTGTGAATGATAAAATAAGCTTCAGGTTCATTGCATCTATCAATGAATGCAATTTCCTGAAAAATGAGGTTTTATATCGAAAATTCTCCAAATTTTAATGTTTGTAAAATATTCTCAGAATAATCTCGTTCTCGGAGAATATTCTCTGACAACTAGCAAAATTGATCAGATCTTGATGGATAAGATATCTCGTCGAAACTACTTGGTTGGTTTAGGAGTCATTCTGATGGACTGACTCATGACTGATAGTCTTGACTCGGAATAAGTGAAGTCGAATCACTGTGCATATTTGGCTACGCATATTATCTGTATATTTGTAATACATATCCGTCATGTTTGAAGGGGAGCAAGAGATTCAGGTTCCTAAGACATGAAGCACCTGCACTTAACCTAAACTCAGTCTCGGGATTTTCTAAAGTTTTTTTATGGATAACGAGTAAAAAGACTGAAAGCCCAATCCTCTGTATGCCCACGCAAACTTTATTGAATCGAATTCACTATGTAAATCAAAGCACGTTCATTCACTCAAATGAGAACGTGGGTTAACGAGTCTCATATCTAAAACTAGGAACCGACTGCAAATAGTTGACTGCGGAGATTTGATTATACTGCTGACGAAAATAGAGCTTCCTTGGACAAATTGATAGCACAGCACTAGGATTATTCTTCTGATTAGTGATTATTTTTAATTTTACCGACTTGATTGATATTAATGACTAATGATAGTGAGCAATCTAGTGTGTTTGAGCAATTTATTTTTATTGCATTTTAATAAATAGCTGTATAGTTTCAGTTCCTAGTTGTTTTGTTTTCAAATTAGCTTTTAGAAATTCTAAAATTACACACAGCTACACAAATGTTTTGGTGATTTTATTTTGTTCTGAATGTTTTGTTTTAAATGTTTTGGTGAAAAAATTGCAGGGACAGCTATCCTTGAAAAATTATTAGTCGAGATAGTTTTCCAGAGGGGCTCCGAAAAAGTTGTCTTTGGAAAAGGGGTTGAGCCAAAAAAGTTTGGGGAATTATGCCTTACACTCAGTTTTTGCTACACAAAGCCTAAGATCAGGTAGGGGCATTGTTGAATTAGCGTCGCACTGGAGCAACACGACGGGCTATTAGCGACGGTCCGGGATCAATCCCGAAGGGAAAGATCCGAGCGAGGACAACACTTCGTCATTTTGAACCACGGTCTGATGACGAGGCAGCACCTAAGAAGACATCCCATTCTCCAAATTTCCACACCACATCAACGTGAGGATATTTAAGGCCACGACAGATTTAACGTGCACCATACATTGGATCTAGTTTCGAACTCGCAACCCTCCGGTTGCTAATCGGCTACTCTTCCAACCGGACTGCCGTTGCCCTGCCTAAGATCAGGACTGTCTGTATAAAGAAAAAGTGTTTATTTCTTTGTATAAAAACAGTAGGAGTTACTTTAAATTATTTGTTTCTAAGAGACCCGCCTTCTTGTTGATGTAGAATTTGGTATCTCCTTCTAATGATTTGTGTCGTTGATGAAACTTGAATCGCAACGCATCAGGGAACACATTAACAACCTGATTTTTTTTTCTATGTATCGTACTTCACCATTGCCGCTTGGATGGCTATCGAATAACGTTGTTCCAAGTAAAAAAAATTGGAACAAATGAAATAGTCTTACCTTCTACTTCTCATGACTGTAATTTTTTTCTTAACACTACTGTTTTTCTTGTTTCTTCTTTTCTGAAAAGTGCATTGATCTACATTGCAATAGCCGAAAATCTTGTAGCTAATTGTAAACCTATTTTCGAGTGAATCCTCATTCACAAATGCATAAATTGGATTTCATAGTGTGATACCGATTGATTTCCTTTAATTGTTTATCTTATCTTCAAAACAAATACCTGTTTTGCCTCTTAATTCAAATTTTACGTTTGGCTTATCATTTACTCGTTGTTTTTACTTCTCAAAAATGCGTAAGAAATCAAAATTATTTTACAATAGTTAAGTTTGATAAAATTAGATAAAATGTTAAACCTGGTACAGAATATTCCTGCTTAAAATATTCCTCTTATAGGGGTTCACACGCATATATCCTCTCTTCAACTTGCAGATCATGAGATAAAAGCAATATTACACTACCCGGAAATCTGTTGAAATTCAGAGGGTTAAAAATATGCGGTTTTAGTGAGTAAGCCACAAAAAAGCAACGTTCTCGTATGTGGAATATCACGCGAAATATGGTCTAAAGACGTACATGATGGGAAATTTAAAAGGGAAAACGTATGCTATTGTCTTGGGATTGTTGGCATACACTTTCCCTTTTAAATGTGCTGTGCTATTGTTTTGGGATTGTTGACAAACACTTTCCCTTTTAAATTTCCCCACAGGAACGTCTTTAGACCATACGTGTGCTATTCCACATACAGTAACGAGACGGGTTATTTTATCATAGCCCAAACTCTATTATAAAACAATATTGTAAACCAAAAGAAGTATGCAAATTAAATACATTTAACCCTACTGGTGGTTTATCTTCGCTTTGAAAATTGCCTTGTGTCCAGCCTCTGATGCAAAACCTGCTCCAAACTGTTCTTCATTCCCAATGAGTAATGGGCAGTTTTGTCTCGACGAGGTATCTCGTCATTTGCAAAATTGACCACATCTTCGTCAAGATAACTGGTCAAAACCACTTGGAAGGTGAACGATACAACGCAATATTATATGAGATTCGCGAATGAAAGTGTTTGGTTTGATCTACGGTCATTTTCTGCCACACGAAGGTTTACCAGACCACAAAGAATTTAGAACATGCTGTGTTATCGCGATACCAATCGTATCCTTTGCCATAAATATTGTGACCCAATTTTAGCTCGTTGCTCAGAAGGTCGGGAACCACTATCTCAAACAAATAACTCAAACTTCATTCCCTTTACCCAGACAATTAAAATATACTGCTGTGTTCATGGTTGAAGTTGGTTACTTTCCAGTGGTATCCATACACCCACGTTGTCACAGGATGCGCTCACTGTGCGAAATAAAACCCACTAAATTAGGAAACTTTCTCAGGACTAACATTGTACAGCTGCTCTATTTATTGCTAACATAGAGCTCCATTTATCTTGATAAAACAAATATGACTCACCCGTATAGTAAATTTAGTATAGGGCACCCGAAGTAAAATATTTAACTGTCGATATCCGAAGAAAATCGATTTTCTATAAACGATAATCCTTGATTTCGTGGAAACAGATTACAAGTTTCTCTTTACTATTGAGTTCTGAATCCCTGGTTTGCTTAAATTTTATTACGAAGTTCAATTTTACGATTGGCATAACTTCAATCGCATAATTTTTGATAAAAACTAAATATATACATTTTACAGTACCGTTTTATGTCTGATTTCTGATGTTCCCTGGCGTTTTTAATGTTTTTGAAGACGGTTTCAAAATTATTTTCTTTCTTTAGACAGGTTCCAGACATTTTGAATGATTATGAAAATATAATCGTGAGTTTTAGCATGGTTGTGCAATGTGGTCTGGGCTGCAATATCAAAAGTTAATAATTTCTTTATTCACTCCATATAGCCAGACACTATTCGAAGAGAAAATGCTTCGACATTTATTCGAACTTTGGACATAAACAAACACACGTATACTCCGAGATGAGCGAACGATAATACATAAAATACATGGACAGTAGTAAAAATGACTATCTTGAACATAAAGTGTTTTATTCAAGTACCGAATCCTTTTCTGGTTATCGTATGATTACGCTTTGTTTCAATTCCAATTCCAACTTGGCATTGCTAAAACTTTAATTTTTTATAGTGGAGATTATGTAAAGTATGATTTTGCATTTAAAGACAAAGTATCCATTGAATGCTATTTTGATTAATTACATTTGATATTTGTTAAGCTTTTTTATCATTAATCAAGTGGCTATTAACACAGTACTAGTTTAAGAAATGATTAAAATCGTAGTTTGTTGACTTATTTAACTCCGATGCAGGATCCAAGAGTAATCACTGCAAGGATTATGAAAACTAAAACATTTATTTACCGGAACCAACGTGGCAGTATTACACATTACATCTCTCAACCGGAATGCCAATTCCAGAATTCTTAATCCGAATATGGCTTTTTTTCTTTTATGAAAAGCGTTGCCATGGTGACTCCATAGCCTCAATACTACCACATTGTCTTTTTAATTTATGTAGAATTATTCTATGGAGTTGAATAAGATAATTACAATCGAATTTATGCATTGAAAAATGCGATGCGGAAACTTGAATTCCTCATCTTTGTATCGTTACTGCCTTGTTTCGTTAACTACACTTTTTTGTTTACAGAATCCTATACAAACAGTTATATTCAAACAGTTTATCTGATAAACATAAGACCACTTTTGACAAAACTTTCACTGAGCCATGAGAAAGTTAACCGATCTTGTTAACCTTGCTAAAAGAACAAGCAGCGATCTCAAGTTTTAAACGTGCCTCTTATCTCTCCAACACTTTTTGTAAGAAATCCTTTATTGTTGAAATAGCCCCAATGATGGATTAAATAATAAGGTATAGATACAACTTTCTACGATCGACTGATTGCCATGTCCCACTTGGGAGTTCTCGACCTCTTGTGTCTTCTGTTCATTTCTTCTACTTCCAATTGTTAGCACCCAAGCCGTTTGTAAGGCATGAATCCCACTCAAAGAAACTGCCCTTCGGAAAATAAGGTCTGTCCTACTTGAACTTCGTGGGCTGAAACGAACCTTTGTTTTATGCTGTACCAATGTTGTTTCAGACACAAAAGCGTAGGACTAGTTATCGAATAGAAAAAAGAAAGAAGCGAATGGGGAGGCGCTTTGCAGCATTAGTCAGCGTGTGCAAGTGCTTCCTGCTTCGCTTGCTGTGCAAAGAACAACTGATTCTATTTTCGCAGATAAAAAGTTCAAGGTGCGAGATATCCCTCATGTGATTCGAAGCTCATTGAAATACAATATCTTTGGAGAAAATCCAATTGTTTGTACTGTGTGGTGGGTGTGCGTCATGGATAGCATGCAGACGTCCGCCATATTTGGAATCACCTGGCAAGGTGAGACAGGTCTCCAGGGAAGCGACGCATTTAGGGGAAAGGTCCATAGGGTTCGAGCCCTCTTTGAATACTGTTAGTGCTTTGAACAATTCTTGTATATGCTGAAGTTAGTTTAATCAGCGTGAATCGAAGTTTCGTTAATTTCGATTAACAATATTCATTTACTTAATGCAAAAGCATTCAACGGCGCAAGTCGACCAGATCTGACCCTTGCTCCCAAAAAACAACCAAGCATTCTCATGTTTAATCAATTCTGGTTCGAATCCCGGTCTGTCTAGACATGTATGTTTGTAATGTTTAGAAATCCACTTTAAGTCGTAGGTCTTATGTATCCTCGTGTAGCATTGTCATCTGACCGTAGTTCAAAATAACTAGGTGTTGTCCTCGGATCTTTCCCTTTCTGGATTGATCCCAGACCGTCGCCAATATTCCGTTGTGTTGCTCCAGTGAGATGTAAATTCAACTATCAACCAACCTAGTGCAGCAAAAAATGATATCAAAGGGTCGAACTAAGTTTCATCAATGTTGGTTGGCTTTTATTACACGGATGGAAATTCACACAGGGAATAGTTACAGAAATCAAACCTGCCCTGCCTACTGATCGCAAGTTGATAGAGCAGTGGACAAACCCACTCAGCCACGGCGGCACCCACCAACTTCGGAATTTTCGATTAAAAGCAAATTGCTCATTACAGCCTACTTTTGAAGTTATTCACAAAGACCTCAAAATTGAACCTATTGCCGAATTCATCAAAACTCTATCCACAAAATTTTTCTATAAAATTCCGCAAGTTCCCAATACCCTTCTTCAAAGCATACCGCCTTACGACACTTCACTAATTAAATCCAAAAAACGATCACGCTCTCATCTTGACAGAGAGTACCATACCTTCCCCCAACGACCAAAACGTCGATGTGGTGAGTTCAGGGAATCTTCTGAACACACCAAATTGACACTCTTTATTTTTTTATTCCTTTTTCTCCTCTCCTGAATTATCACCATCCCTTAATTATCACCACAGCCCATGCGTTGTTTACCAGCCTCTTTTCGGTCACTGATTTGCATTGCTTTCTCTATTGGAACGTGAATTGAACTCCTAATTGTATTAATTACTAAAATCTATCTACTATCTTAAATTATTCACCTTTTTCAAGTGCATTGTCACTCCCCTTAACTTTTCTCCTCTCATTGCATCTTTAAAATCAGTAAACTTTCTATTAATTATGATGTAGAGGTTAGTAGTCAATCTGCCAGGTACTCCGTAATTGCTACGTCCGTTCCGTAAAGCCTACTTCAATTTTAGTTCTATAACTAAAAACAGGATTCTTACTGGAATTGTATGTTTCTCTTGTTCTGAGTTAATGTTCATCGACATTTTCTTTCACTTCTAAAAGAATGTAGAATTGATGGATCCCTCTTTACAATTCTGCTGCAACCTCATGATAAGAATCGAGTTTATTACCGATTCATTCGCTTCGCTTTTTTTTCCAAAATGAAGACAAAAAATCTATCTGACTGATCTTGCTTCAAATCACAGAGCAATCTCGTGTGTTCCGACGCTTGGAGTTCAATTGCAAGAAAATTGTCCTCCACAGCGTGTTCCTTTATGTAAATGTGTCTACCGTGGTCTTCTTCAGTGAACAGACCGCCTTGATATCTTCCTACACAGTTTTTATTGCTCCCTTTCATCCAAGTTCATCGAACTGCATAACATAAGGGAAGGTGTCTTTATATGTTGTCTACGCTCCGGCAATCTTATTTGAATGTTTCCTGGCCACAAAGTGAGAAAGGAAACGGAGATGCGAAGGCTGAACTGGAGGGAAATTTATGGGATGAATGTGTTTGATCTCTTTACAATGGGATGTTTTTGCGGAAAAGTAAATAACAGTAAACTGAATCGTAAAGAAAAAGCGAATGGGTGATAGTCTGCAAAATCTCGTATCTTGTGAACAAAAAATTTATAAAGCAAATTAATTTTGAATTAAGTCTTTTCCGAATTACTATTAGGGCGACGGTAGCCCAGGTTGTAAGAGCAACAGATTAGCAACCGGAGGGTTGCGAGTTCGAATCCAACCAGACTGTCGTGTACAAAGGGGTTGGTGCATGTTAAATCTGTCGTGGCCTCAAATGTCTTCACGTTGGCGTGGTGTGGAAATTTGGAGAGTCCGGTGCCAGCTCAGGTGTCACCTCCTCATCTGACCGCGGTTCAAAATTGCGTGGTGTTGTCCTCGATCTTTCCCTTCGGGTTTAATCCCGGACCGTCGCCAATAGCCCGTTGTGTTGCTCTAGTGCGACGTTAATTAAAATACCTACCTACCGAGTTATTATTTTTGAATCAGAATTGCCTAACAATTTGTGTAGGATTTGAAACAGTATCTGTTATCACAGACAGTTAGGGATTTGTGTATATCGCATTGGCAATTCAACTTTCCACCGTAGATCATCCATCTAAAGCGCATGTCGAATGTGGCGAGCGCCATCTAGCTTATTTAAAAAGCGTGTCTTCTAATGGCATTAAAAATCTTTTAAAAATGCCATGCAATATATATTTTCAACCGTCTAAGTGGTTTGGACGAGATATCTCCTCCCTCGAGATCTGAACAATTTTGCTAACGACGAGATACCTCGTCATTTAAATATTGCCAATTTTTTATGATGGCGAGATCAAAGTCGAGACAACCACCAGGAAGGCGAATTGATGAATGAACACATAAATGAAATAAATTAAAAGTTTAAAATGCATTACTTCTAAGGTTAACATTTTAGAAATAAAGAAAAAGATGTAAACGTTTAAGTTATTTTTCTACTCTGCTCTTTTCAACAATTTTCTCAAATTATGTACTTTGACAAAAAAAATGTAGTTATTTTCGAGTTCGCTCAAAGGATTCGTTTTCAGTATATCCCCAACCAATAAGTTTGATGTGTGCAACTATATGCAGAAATATGGGATGTATAGCTTATATCTCTAGACGTCAACGTAGTAATATATGAAAAATGTATCACACTGATCAATGAAAACCAGCAATTACATTTACATATATGAAAAATGTATCACACTGATCAATGAAAACCAGCAATTACATTTACATATATGAAAAATGTATCACACTGATCAATGAAAACCAGCAATTACATTTACATATATGAAAAATGTATCACACTGATCAATGAAAACCAGCAATTACATTTACATATATGAAAAATGTATCACACTGATCAATGAAAACCAGCAATTACATTTACATATATGAAAAATGTATCACACTGATCAATGAAAACCAGCAATTACATTTACATATATGAAAAATGTATCACACTGATCGATGAAAACCAGCAATTACATTTTCAAGAAAACAGCGCTTGTATACGTATATATGTATATTGTGAAGAATACATAACATAAATTTCAGATTCATTTCTGTAATCAATCAATTTCCTTGAGATTAATTCTACGAATAGAATTCTCCAAAAATTAATGTTTGCAGAATATTCTGAAAACATTCTTGTTCTCTTAGAATATTCTCTGCTAACATCTCTTATGTTCCGAAATGGCAGAAATTCTTTCCGAAACCGAATACTTAATATATAAATCGATCACGAATCAATACATGCAAGACATAACATATTTCAACTCTGAAAACCAACTATTACATTCTCCTACGCGGGGAGCCGAATAATTCCTTTTCGGTCACCGTTAATGAAAGGAGCGCGTCAAATTTAATTGCGTTGCGTGAATACCTTCCATACTGTGAACCGAAAGAAAATGGAAGTTCACTTCGTTTTAAATTCGTATCACGCAGGGAAGAGGTCTTCGACCTTAGCCGAGTGTTTTTTAACAATTGCGTCAAACGCGCTATTAAATTTTGAAGAATTTTTTTTTTCTGCTTGCTGTAATAAAGCTATCTTGAAGCGCGTTTACCTTGTTTTGAAAGATCTTGCTCTTGTGCATCTAGTGCGTTTTGTGTAGTAGAAATGAATTCTTCCCCAAGCGTTTTATTAGAGACACGCTTGGGTCCATTTTCTGTGGGTGCTTTTGAAAACAAATGTTTAACTCTTTGAGGCACACGATTTTAAAGAAAAAACCCAAGTTTATTAATTAATTGTTTGTTCATTATTCAGCTTCAAAATTAGTATGAAACATCAAGTAACACGTTTTTTTTTATTATAAAACGATTCATTCACTCATAATAAATTTTTACGAAAAAACATTTACCGTTATGAAAGACAAAAATTCATTGCACCACACAATTCGCCAACCTTAATTACAACAGTGTCAACAACTTACTAATGCGTTTTGACATGTGTAAATTTTGGTTTTCAGTTATTTACACATTTAGCGTCAGTACATAGCATTGCCAACTCAATAAAAAACTTTAAATAAAATATTAACCTGTATGACTGAGAAATTTCAAATTTTTGAGGGGTTAAAAGATATCCCACCATGCATAAAAAGCTAAGCAAACGGTGGGACAGTTTTTAACCCACCTAACTCCAAAGAGTTAAATCATAGTTTCTCAGAGTGAGAGCTGAAGAAATCTTGGGGAGAGGGACAATGCTGGTCCCTAGGGGGCGATGAGGAGCAGGAGTGGGCAATAAGAAGATTCTAAAAATACTTGTGGCCTAAAGAATGTTTTGTGTAAACAATTATCCACTTAGACAATACACACAGGGTTGTCATGAAAATTTAATTGCGTTGCGTGAAAGGCGCCTTTTTGCTTCTATTCTTCAACCTTAACGACCAGGGGTATCTTTTTAAGCAAAATCGTCTCAAAGGCCGCTATTTTCAAAATTTTGGCGACTTTTTTTTGAAAATTCACCAAAGGTCAACGAAAATTTTGTCTCCTTTTTTTAACGTATAGCGAACGGAAAAAATATTTTTCAGATTTTTCTTTTGGGAGAAAATTTTAAAAGGACACCAATTTCAAAGTTTTGGCGCCAAGCCGTGGCAACCATGATAGAAAAGATAGGATTCTGTGGTTGCTAGATTGTTATGAAAATCTTAAGAAAATATTTAGTTTTTAATTTTAAAATTTAGATTTCTTGGCGAGATTTTCAACGTTTGTTTTATACTTAATTATCATATTTTGAGTTTTAGTCCATTCATTTTGTATCTAAGCAATTAAAATTGTTACTAAAATAGTGTTTTGGGCCCACTATTTTAGTAACAATTGTTTTTGCTACTATTTTAAAACATTTATGGTACTGATGCTACTATTTCACTAGTGCTTTGACTGCGGCATCCCTGTCATTGATTCTTTTAAGTGAAAAGAGGAACCGACTGCAAATAGTTGCGAAAATATAGCCTATAGATAGATCGATAGCACAACTCCAGACTTATATTCTTCTCATTATTCATCATTTTCAATTTTACTGGTTTGATTGATGATATTAGTGGCTGCTGATAGTGAGCAATCGCTTATGTGAAATGTATTTTTTATTTCATTTTGATAAATAGCTTTACTGTTTTAGTCCCAGGTTGTTTTGTTTCTAAACGAGTTTTTTTTTATTCTAAATTATCACACACGGCTATATAAATATTTTGGTGAAAAAGAATTATAGGCTCAGTCACTTGCAATTTATCATTAGTCGAGATAGAGTTTTCCTCTGAGTTGTTGCCGAAAAAAATTGGTGAAAAAATGTTGGGAAAGTGGTTTAAACAGATCAGCTGAAGTATCTTGAAATTCAGTTTTAAAGGAATTAATTTCTAGTGAAATTGTCAGAATAAGTGTCAATCATTTCGATGAACAATTGTATTTCATAACAGTAAAGCAACTGAAGTCCACTCAATTTTTTTAATTCTGTTAAAAAGTTATGCAAATGGAACTTAATAGTGTTCTTGCTTGAACCACTGCACTTGGCCAATTATGGGTATTGCACCATAAAAACCAAAATCAACCAACTTTGTTAATGAATATGCCGTCGGCTTTGAGCAGAAACGCATTTACTGGCATCTTTTTTTACTGTACAGCTGTTAGAAGACTAACTATCAGTTTTTAAATCAATAAATATAAATTATAGGCTATTTGATAGTTATGATTATATCTTTTTAACAGCTAACAATATATGACAATGTATTTCGCATGATCATAAAAATAAGCACTTTATGTCTCTGAAAAAAATGTCAGTTAACGAGTTTCTGCTTAAGCCGACGGTAAAATCAAAGCACTAACTATTATATTTTGTTTAGTTAATTGGTTTTTTAATTTCTACTCATAAACAACGGATATTATCCTTGGAAAAAGACAGGTTATTAATGCAATTTTATTTAAATTAATTGTAGTTTGTGATTAAAACTTTTTATAGAATTTTAAAGGGGCTTTAATGTGGTTATTAATAGTGAATTATTATTTTAAATACATCATGATGTGAATATATCGTTACCACCACGCCAAAGGTGGTAACGATATATTCACATATCGTTGGTTCACATATCAAAGGTGGTCAATCTGCAAAATTGACGTTTCTACAAAAACGCATTCAAGGTTTTGATGCTTCGGGAAAAATCGAGTTACAACGCAAAGGTTGTTTTCTCATGAAAATCGACATTTCCGATAAGAATCAAGATAATTCGTGGCTTTGTCAAAGTATAAAACATGAAACGGCGACTCAAAAAATGCAGTTAGGTGAAAATCTCCGAAATGCAGATTGGTGCCTTTGGCGTGGTGGTAACGATATATTTGAAACAGATGAAATTGATTTATTTTGAATAATATTATGAAATTTAAATCATAATTTTATCATTTTAAATTTGAATATTATGAAGTATCAATAGGTTAGTTACATTTTTAGTGAATGAGGTTGTATCCCCCAATATAATGCTCAAAATAAATGTTACCCTATCTGAAACCTCACAATTGGGGTTATCTGGAAAAACGTTACATTATTTATAAATCCCCATCCATCGATTTCTTTACTATATATACCATAGCTCTTACTAATGTTTATGTATTTACCCACCATACACTTATATCAAAAGTAACAATGGTCTATTGAGTAACGATCTCGTTGATGTATCTGATACATCTGTATAAATGGGATTAGAACCTTAGGGCGGATGTTTCCAAAGAGTTACGCCCTCTGATTTGTGAGTAAACTCGAACATCTCTGAAGGTCAATGAATGATGAGAAAGTATTGATAGAGTGCTGCAATTAGGTGTCCTACTTATGGGACATCTCCAAATTTATCAAGTGCCGTTTATACTGAATTGAGAGGACATAACACTAAATTGTATTGTTTGGGATCAGAACCGTATTTCATCTTGTAGTCAGTGGGTATTGTTTTACTAGTTTCGACGACAGCCTGCAATTGGCTGTGATTAAAGGGGTCGCCACGGTTCAGTGGGTTTGCCCACTGCGCTACCAAACTGCGAATTGTGATTTCGATACATCCTCTATGGGTGTATTCCTCTCTTCTGTGTCAGTAAGCAGCCCAGATGGAAGAATTCCGGATAAGCAACCGGAGGGTTGCGAGTTTGAAACTGGTCTAGTCAGACTCGTGTACAGTGGTCTGGCGAACGTTAAATTTGTCGTGGTCCCACATATCCTCATGTTCGCGTGGTGTGGAAGTTTGGAGAGTGGGGTGCCAGCTCAAGTGTTGTTCTCGTCATCTGACAGTGCTTCAAACCGACGAGGAGTTGTCCTCGTACCTTTCCCTCAGGAATTTGATCCCGGACCGTCACCAATAACCCGTTGTGTTGCTCCAGTGCGATTACCACCACCTGTGTTAGTAGAATTTTCTTTTGAGTGTATGCCCATTTACTTGACGTTCTTTGGCTCAGCTTGGCCAAATCTAGCTCCTTGCGCAAAAAAACCTAACCAACCCTCTGATTAAAATATAGAAACTTACTCAGTCACACTGCACACACGTGAATTAGTGACTGGAAAGTTATGCGAATACGATCAATCTTATATAAAACATAAATCTGTCTGATGCTACAAAACCCCTCGAACACTGCGCTCTAGCATCATGAAATGTGTTCATCTTATTCTTCCTGGAATTTCTAGGTCAACGCAACTATTTTCAGCTCGCTACGTTGTTTTCTTAGAACCAGAGAAGTAAAATTTAGTATGGAAATTTTCTCAAGAAGCCAATTTTAACCAAACTCCGAACTACACGAAACGTCAAAAGCTGTCACGAGCCGAACAATCGGAAGAGGAAAGAACACGAGCACGTGAAACGGCTAAGTTCAAACCAAACCTTAATTGCTCCGAAAGCTTATCCCAATCTACTACGCCAGTGGTGGCGAATCTTTTTATGTAGGCGTGCCAAAAATTTATAAATAATATTCATGGCGTTGCTGACGTGCCGAACAGTTTTCAATGAGGGATAACAATAGAGAATTTATTATTACAGAAGTTTATTGAGGTTAATTTAAAAATTAACGTCAATTCCATAAAAATGAACTCATAACATGACATACACATTGTCGTGCAAATTAATGAGATTTTTGATGTTGTACATTGAATACCAAATACTTTACATTATATTTCGTCACTTTGAGTACTACACAGGCCGAACTACATGTCGCAATTATTCTGTTTCTTAAACTTCTTATAAAATTCATTTCGCGAAATAACGACTTAATAAGTTGACAAAACCACTTCCCGCTCTGGTAGTAGTTAATGACACAATTTTGGTAAGATCTATTTCTTTTTCAGCAAGTGCATTTACAACTGCTTTGCAAATATCTATTCCTTTAGTTGTTGCTAATGATGAAAACTGATAAATTCTTTTTTGATATTATTTCCAACAGAATAAGGAATAAAAAACGGATGCTGTCCATCAAAGAATGGTGAGTCATGACATTATGCCCCTCAGATGTTAGATGTTCTTAACATCAGCTGTAGTTTTCACCTGCCGATTCTTGTTCCTAGAGTAGTTTATGTATTTGTTGGTTAGTTTATTTCGTGCAAAACAACTTGAACTTGCACGTTGTAACTATTTTAAAGATTTTTGAATAATTTATAAGCTTATAAAATGATATCACCTGTAAATAGTTGACGTGCCAGCAAAATTTTCGTACGTGCCTACTCTGGCACGCGTGCCATAGGTTCGCCATCCCTGAACTGCGCGTTTCCGAATTTCTTGGAATAATCATTGAATTATTATACATTGGGAAATCAATCCTAGATGACCACATATTTTTCACCGCAGTTGTTAGAACAGTGATTCTCAACCACTGTGCCGCGGCACTTTAGTGTGCCGCGAGATTCTTGAAGTGTGCCGCCACTGCGAACATTCAGAAGAATCAATTAATTCGTTCTGGATTAATCTTAGATACGATTATCCCACAATATCTCAAAAAGCCTTAAGTGTGTTATTACAATTTTCCACATCTTATTTGTGCGAATTCGGATTTTCGGCTTTGACCAACATAAAAACGAAAAAAAGATCCAGACTTTTAAATCTGGATCACGAAATGAGAGTAGCATTGTCATTTTTACGCCCAAATATAAATAAAGTTACCAAAAAACACCAAGCTCAAATTTCGCATTGAATGTAATTTGTAATTTTTCATTAAATAAAAATTTTGTTTACTTTGTAATGGAATTTCATTGAAAATTATTATCGTATTTATATTTCATTGAAAATTATTATCGTATGTTATTTTTACAAAATATATTTTAGGTACATCAATCAATTAACCAAGTAAAATTCCTTTAAATTTGTCTTATTGTTAATGTGCCGCCAAATTTTTAAATTATTAAAAGTGTACCGTGACAAAAAAAGGTTGAGAATCACTGTGTTAGAACATGCTGCTTTGTAAAAGATAAAGATACCGAGAGAAGTTTTTATGCATGCAACTTAAAAGTGTAATTTTCAGTATTCAAATTATTATGCCCAGAACTTTTAATATGTTTTCACGGTTGACTCTCTCTCTCTCTCTCTCTCTCTGACGTTGCTTTCTTTAAAAAAATCATTTCCATGAAGACGACAACTCAATAAAGTTAGTTTTCAATTTTGTAATTCCTTACTCTCCATAATGACTTGAAGCTGTATGATTACATAATCAATATACGAGAGAACAGTTTTATGAAAAACTGCGGTTTGCTATCACAAAGGATAGGCTGCTTATGGAGTCACGAAGTTATGTGAAATCTGTTACGACATTTTCTGCGCTATACAATTGTTACCAACTATAAAACACTGCGCTAAAATGAAATAACGGCACATATATACTGAGAAAAAACAAATTCAAGTGGCGAATTTCATGGAAAGAGCGTATTTTAGTCTTACAAAACACTATCCGGTAGAAAATGCATCGTGAATTCTCCATAATAGACCCAAAACAATACATTTTATATCGAGCGTGATGCTTTTTAGTTATTTATTTTTAAATTTATTCATTTTCGTCCAAATTTACGAGCAATGTCCCTAGAATTTCCTTATTGTCTGCTGGCACTAAATATTATACGTCTATTTTTTAAAGTGCGATTCAAGATCTATTAAATGTATGTTAATCGAACTTTTTTTCGATGTACTTGTTTTGAATGAAAAAATGTCTTTAGTATAAAATCGACTATAATGGCATAAAAATAGTTTGTATGTATGAATATGATTTACCATTTTTCGCTTTCTTTGAGAAATTTATTTTTCAAGTTTTTTAGCATACAGTTGCTAGTAGCATAACCCTAGCAACCAGACTTGAAATATAAGTAGACTGAGAATTTCTATTGAGAAGAGCTTCAAAAAGTGTGACCAGTATGTCGACTTAGTCACGTGACTGTTCTGTGAAAAATTCACTTGTTTGGCCAATTTGGCATCCTATCGCCTCGTTTGGTGATATAACATCTTGCGACAGAGTAGATGTGTGATTGCGCATTTCTATAGAGTGGCGAGAAAATTGTTGAATTCGATAGTCTACTATCTCGCGCGGAACAATCAGATGATAAATCAATATATGGCCGTCTTCTCCCGTCCCGCGGACCAATTGGAGGATGAATGTTCGTTTCCATCCGGCAGACGAAAGTAGTCTAAGGTTCACGTTACTACAATTTTTGGTCACACGATCAAACGTACATATAAAGGTTACCATTGCTCACTCTACTTTTGTATTTCCTCTATTTTAGCGCTATATGGTGGCGTAGATTCGATTCTGTCTGGTTCGATTCCACCTTGGGTGTATATTCTCTCTTCTGTGTCAGTAATATTTTGTGTGTATGTCCATTACTCTACGTTGTGTTTGGCGCAGCTTGGCCAATATCCCTTGCTCTACAAGACCCCAAAACCAACCAACAGGTTAATAGCATACGTAAAACTTAGTCTCACAATGTTTCCCCATTTACTCGTTAAAGTAGATTGTTTTGCTATATTTGCGCTTCTTTTTATATAGTATATATAAAACTATATCGGTCGAGGGCGAATGCTCAAATAAGCTTACTACGCTAGAATTTTTGGGATTCAAGTATCCGTGGATTTGATGTTATTACAACCCTTTCTACCTTGTTTTAATCCTATGCAGTACTCCTGACAGGTGTGCTGTGACTGTTTTCAGTGTTACGCAAATAAGGGAGGTTAATCCTAAATCCCGTCTCGCAGTGTTGAATGTGATAGATCATAACACACAGCGCTCTGCGATATAACAGTCGTCAAATTCTAAATATCGTCTAATAGCTTTGTGACTTATGGAAGTGGCGAGCATTTGGCAACATTAATTAAACATTCCAAACATAAAATTTACGGTACTTTAATACGCAGTATGCAGTGGGTATTTATGGATGTACATTACAGACAGTAATCTCATTTGATCCTTTGATAATATCTTCGCATCGGCTTAAGCTCAAATCCGAAAAATAAGCTTGTTTGAACATTTGCTCTTTACGATGGTTTAGTGCTAACTCTTACAGCACTACTGGCACTGCCAAGCTACTAGTTTTGGTCACATGATCGTGGCACATAAAAATGTTACCATTGCTCACGACTTCTATATTTCCATTATGGGAAGCATTAGCCATTCACTGTGTTCGACAACGTAAAATTAGATAAAGGTTTCCCTGGTGTTTTGCTCGAGAATAGATTTGGGAGATTGGGCCACTTCTGCTTGTTTGAAATCAAACTGGTAAAAAAAATTCCAAATAGTGTCGATCGATAGCAGGTATGTTTATTTCCTTATTTTAACACACCGCATGTGTTCTTGCAACTGGAATTTGAAAGCTGATGATGGTGGACGATATGCTACACCAAAATGGCCATTGACGAAGTATTTTTTCATTGACTTAAGTTTTTAAATCGTGAACAGTCATTCTTTTGAAAGTTGATCAATTTTTGACGTGAATGCGTCTTTAAAATTGGAACAGTACTGGGGTGCATGAAAAGTCAAGTGTTGCAACTCTTTTGGCTTACAATTTCAGAATTAGGAAAAACATCCAGAATATAAATATAGCGTCCTGTAGAAAAAGAATGACCGTTCCTGATATGACCTTTGGACCGAGTGCGCAGGCGCACAAAGCGCGGGGAGGCCGCAATATATCGAAATTCTACGGTCCTGGGTGAGCTTTGGGCCACTGTAAGTAAGTGGCGTCATTCGAAAGCTACTGAACTACGCTACAATTAATATAGGACAACAATCTCTCAACAATTAATATCAAACTGCTTTAATCGTTCAAACTGTAAATTAATTGTTGAATATTCACAATAAACAATCATTCAGTCCGCAATCCAACATCTGGCCCGAATGTTCATGTCGAAACTACTATTTCTGTCTTCATTACAACCCACCAATTTTTTACTATCAATTTTGACAAATGTTTGCACCTGTTTATCTAAGGTAGTGTTTAACGTAATATAGAATGGGCATTGTTTTCCTACATAATTATTTTTGAAAAACCCTTTCGTTCCAACTCTAAGCAAAGGGCAGAAGTAGTCCTAAACGTCATCTCCAAGTGTTGAATGTAATATTGTTGGACACAATACCACGGCGTTTTCAGCGTATGAAATCCCGAGTTCGCTCCATAGTAGAGCACTAAAAACTTAAGCAACAATAGACTTGAACTGTGAAGGCAGGGTTTTTCGTCAAGTAACAATTTTGTCGTAAAAGTTGTCAAACTCCTACATGCGAACGCACGCAAACTGTAGATCAACACCTAGAGCGCGAGAAATTTACGATGATACGTGTCTTCTTTTTAAGAGTCCTTAAAAAAGCAAAAATGGTTATTAATCTTTTTTTTCTTAGCTCACAGAAGAATATGTGGCTTCTTTATTAGATTTTTGTTCTTTTTCTTTACATTCATAAACCTTCAAGATGGAATGCGGGAGCGATTGTGTAATGTGCGACTGTCTTTACAAATCTTTTCGATTTACTAGAATTTTCAAGGTTTCATGTACGATGTTAAAGAGTGTTCGATGTATTCATTCTACTATCTCTTATTTGTACGTTGTTCTTAAATTCTCCACTAACTCATTGTCAATGGAAAATAACCTTCCATTGAATTGTCTAACAAGCATTTAAAGAAAAAATAAATACTTGTAATTTAAAGAAAGGAGGTTTTCATGTGGTCGATTTGGATGAACTATAAATATGCTGGAAATGGGAACTCTAATTATCATTCTTAGCTTTATTCTTATTGACTTACTAAATTTTCTTTGTTGCTTGTCATTCATTGAATATTGGTAGAACTCTGAAAAGAGTTTATTATAAGAATGATAATTAGACATTCCATTTTCAGAATATTTATGGTTAATCAAAGTTGATCGCATGAAAACCTCTTTCCTTTCAATTGAATGTAATTACTGCTTCCTTAAATGTTTTGCTGAACCATTCATTCTTGTTTACCTTTAAAAATTGCACTCATTGTATTAATATTTTAATTATTGAAATTATTATCACTTCTGTATCGAAATTAATTACAATTATTGAAATTGATTTCTTAAGAATAAGTTGCATTTAATATTTTAATATCCAGCGGTATTTTAAGTGAGGCCTGTGATATTCTACGTATGAAGATTTTAATATATTCCAACAAGGAAATTAGGAAATTTTCAGCAAGTGTTCAATTAGAGAAGTAATTTAATTTACAAGGTATATAAAACTTGAACAGGTAGGGTTGCTTATTATATGAAGAATAATCAATTGCCTTGTGACATTGTCTTAATATCCTACATTTTACAACGATCTGTTTTCTATTATAGTACTCGATGTTATCGGACAATACTACACAACTAAATTCAAATTTAGGAAATGAGGAGATGGGATATTGTAACATTTTAAGTTTCGTATAAATTACAATTATAAATCTAGAACGAAACCTCTACGTGTAGATCTATTGACGCTTTTACTGTTAGTACCCTTATAAAACAGAATTTATACATATCCAACTCCTTTATTGCTAGTTGGATAAGTAAAGTACCTTTCTTCATACCTTTGTGGCGCGAACTATTCCTTATTATTACATTACAAAGGAAAGGGTTGTCTCTATACATCGTGTTATTAATACTTATTAAATAAGATTTGTCTGGGATTTTATTCTAACCTTTAACAATAACAGTGCAGCATAAGGTATGGCATTGTCAATAAATATGATGTTACCATACATTATTGTTACAGATCAAACTAAAAAACAATGAAATGTTTTCATTTTGACATTTATATGGATAACTTGAAAATATTAATTCAAAGAAAAATGAAAAACCAACGTTAAAAAATAATTATTGAATAAAACAAAAATATATTTGTAGAATGAATGTATGTGTGTGCTTAACTCACGTTGCAAAATATTTTCATTCAGTATGTGTTGTATAGCATTTTAAGCGTGTCACAGTGTGCCTGGGTGCGTTAACAAATGAACGTCCGATATATCTATAGTAAAAAATGTGTTAGTGCAACTTTTAAGCCCCATCGAGTAATAACATGTTTCTGAAAAGGAATTTCATTTCTAACACAAACATGAGCAATAAGCTGAAAATGAACTTCGTGGCATTCGTCTCTGGGATTGAGGGCCGTTGTGGCTCAATGGGTATGCCCACTGCGCTAGCAGCCCACGAGTAGTAGGTGGTGCAGGTTCGATTCCTCCCTGGGTGTATTTCTCTCTTCTGTGTCAGTAAAACTTTTTGTGTGTGTTTATATCCATTACTTGAATGACCAAATATGGGGGTATTGTTGAGTTATCAGATATTTGGTTTTTATGGGCCCTTGCGCAATAACAACCCCACCCAAATATAGCTTATTCCACAACACCCTTTCTTTTTGATCCCGGACAGTCGCCAATAACGCGATGTGTTGCTCCAGTACGACGTAAATTCAACCACCTACCTATCTCTGAACACGTGATCTTGCTATTTTTTTTCAGTTATAAAGTGCTGTGTTAAATTTTCTCCATGTACGCGACAACATTCAAAAGCTCTTCATTTTCTGTTTTCTCTGTTGCAGCTGTTCGCCATCATTTGCATGGGATGCGGTTCTCCAGTCGTCACCTCCTACACCAATTTCTTCATGTTCGTCGTTGCCATTTACTTCATCATCACCCTTGTCCTGTGCATCGTGTATTTCTTCACCATCAAGCGTCTCTTGCCTGCAGTGCCTTGGCTGCTCATTGTAAGTGTCTCTTTATGCCATGCTCCCTTCCCAGTTTATTAACACTAAATTTGCCGATTTTTTGCCGATACCGGAGGTTTGGGAGTTCGAAACTAGGTCCAGTCAAAGACCGTCGTGTACGCGAGGGCTGGTGCACTTTAAATCTGTCGTGACCTCAGATGTCCTCACGTTGGCGTGGTGTGGAAGTTTGGAGAGGGGGTGCCAGCCCATGTGTAACCTCGTCATCTGACAGTGGTTCAAAATTACGTGGTGTTGTCCTCGATTCGTTCCCTTCGGGTTTGACCCCGGACCGTCACCAATAGCCCGTGTAGTGCTACTGTGCGACGTTAATTAAATACCTGTCTACCTCCTAATTCAGGCCCTCCAAAACATAAAAATCAGTTCACCAAATTTCATTCAAAAATGTATAGTACGTTTTTAGTTATCGCGCTTCTCGTGCAAAAATTTTGCTCAAAATCAGATTTAGTTTTGAAAATCAAGATATATTCAAATTGCTTTATCTCCGCTCTATTCACTGCACTGACAAAATAAAACAGTTTTGTGCGGGAAAACGTCTAAATATTAAGAATATGGAATAAAATAAAATATGAAATTTTAGTCAAAAATCGACTTTTTAACGTAGTCGGATAGCTTAAATAACCACATACTCCCTCTGTCCCTGTGGCGACGTCGACCACTACCTGTTCGTGTGGCTTATTCCAAAGATTTTCATCTCCCAAAGCAACAGGGCCGCGGTAGCCTGGTTGGAAGAGTAACGGACTAGCAATCGGAGGGTTGCGAGTTCGAATCCAACCAAAGACCGTCTTGTACAAAGGGGGCTGATGCACTTTTTATCTAACGTGGCCACAAATGTCCTCACTTTGGTGTGGTGTGGAAGTTTGGAGAGTGGGGTGCCAGCTCAGGTGTGACCTCGTCATCTGACCGTGGTTCAAAATTAAGTGGATCTTTCCCTTTGGATTTGATCCCGGACCGTCGTCAATTGCCCGTTGTGTTGCTCCAGTGTGACGTTAATTAAAATACCATCTCAATATAAGAATAAACTTTCACTGCGGCGAATACCAACCTTCGAGTTGTATGCGGCGCATGTTCGATTCCTGTCAGGTGCATTCCTTCCTGGGTGTATTTCTGTCTTCTGTGTCAGTAAAACTTTCATTGTGTGTGTGTCTATTACTTTATATTGTATGTCATGTCTGACGCAGAATGGCCAAATATGGTCCTTGCGCCATAAAACCCCAAAACTAACGACAACGGCGAATACGTGTGTCCGGATATCTCCGCCACAGCGGACGAAGGACAGTAAAGTTTAATTTAAGACAGGGGATTCCCTTTACGTACTCAGTTTGGGTATATACGCTTAATGCGTTTTATATTGTGTTTATATTTGGATACGTTTAATATCTTCTAATTTCTAATTTGGATACGTTTAATACCTTCTCTTTTGTGCGTCATTAATTTTCACTTTCTTGTACTTCCGCGTGTTCCTTATGTCTTGTGTCAGATGTTTTGTATATCATTTTTCGCCTGCTATCAAGTCAAGCGTGAAGAGTCGGTATTCCCTTTGTTTCATGTCTTTTGTAGGATGTTTTGTCTTATTGTCTTTGATGTGTCATGTCCCCCTTCTCGGCCACCCATTTGTTGGCAACTGGGTGGCTTAGTTCGCAGTAAAAGTAGCCACACACGGGAAACTATCTTCTAATGTGGAATTAATGACACTTGACGTTGTCTTGTGTTTGTCGCAGCTTGGTCAAATATGACTCTTGTACCATAAAACCCAAATAAACCAACCTATTGGATTACGTTATGAGTCATATTTATGTGTGTATAATATTTTTATCGAAAGAAGCATTCCTATTCAACTTTTCTGGTGACTAATTACTGTATGTTCCAGGGTCCCAACATTTGCACTCAGTGCCCCTAGAACCAAGATAGACTCTCCAGTACCGGGCTAGATACCTTATAAGATTATTTTTTGTCCCTAGTGCCCGGTCAATTAATTGAACATTTCCACCATGGCACTGCAAAGGTGGATTTGTGAATCTCAATTTTTTTAATATTATTTGTTCATTTTAGAATCAAATAACTTGATAGTTTTTTAAATGAAACAAAGAAAACTAGTTTCTTCTCATAAAACAAAATGTTACAAACGCAAAGGACTTCCAAGAAAAAATGGTCGAAATGTCACGTTTTATAGCCATTCACGTGTCAACAGAATAGAATTTTCAATACATTTTTCAACGTCTTTTAAAGCTACTTATTCGCTTTCAACGAGGGTCGGTGTGCAGCTCTCCAGTAACGATTTAGAAATATCGAAAATCTGGACAGCCACTTCTAGAAGTTTTTGTCAATCCAGTTAGACTTGCCTATTCCAACATTCTTTTCAAACTTGCAAATTAGAAGTAAAATGGCGCAGCATGTCCGCTTTTGGACCTTGCGTATAGAGCCAACATCCAAATTAAAAAGTAGTGATCCTATTCACTTGGCACGACACTTACGTAAATGGCCATCCTTAGTAAGAAGCACCGTGACCGAACGAAGCTGTTTTAAATCAATTCAACTGATTTTTATTATCTGAAACTGTTTTAAAATGTGGTGTTCTGTGTCATTTCAGGAACTAATCGCTACAGCCATTGGAGTAGTTCTTTATTTTATCGTGTCCGTCGTCCAACTGGCCGCTACCAATAGGAAAGGTTACCAGAGTGTTCTCTCTCACCATGGATATTACTCATCTTACATTGCTGCAGGGGTATGTGCTCTTAAATACTTTTTCAGCTAGTACTTGGCGGATAAAATTTCAAACTAAAGCAACTTTGATTGGCCATTCATAAAATATTAGTTATGTCCTTTCACCTTACAAATTGGGCAGAGCTCTGAACAACTATTTTAGTTACTACAGTCGGCAACATAATTATCCCATAGTCCTATTGGAAATCCAAACAGCCGCTGGGTTGTGAATTCGAAACTCAATCCAACCAAAGACCATCGTATACGTGGGGGCTGGTGGTTGTTGTAAATCTGTTGTGATCTGAAATGTCCTCACGTTGGGGTGGAAGTTTGGAAAGTAGGGTGCCAGCTCAGGTGTTAGCCACTTCATTTGTACGTTGCTTAAAATAACGAGGTGCTGTCCTCGAATCTTTCCCTCCGAGTTTGATCCCGGATGGTCGCCAATTACCCATTGTGTAGGTTGTGGGGAGAAAGATTAGGGTGGGAGAATACTTCCTGTTAGAGCTCGAAGTTGGGTGGACTTATTGTCTCCTGTTTCTCGCTGAGCTTTATATTA
Source organism: Meta bourneti (assembly GCA_933210815.1). Lineage (NCBI taxonomy): Eukaryota > Metazoa > Arthropoda > Arachnida > Araneae > Tetragnathidae > Meta > Meta bourneti. The sequence goes on along the minus strand of OW119928.1, from coordinate 17,376,769 downwards.
TATCATGTAATTTTTGAATCGTGCGTTTTTGTCCTGTGATGTATCCTTTCGACTACGCCAAAAGTTGTTGGATTATTTTGGTTTGGATGCATGGTGTCAGGTAAAAAAGAGAACTTTTAAAGACACGCTTATTTATTTAAGGTAGATGGGGATATCACAAGACAAATACGCGCAATTAAAAAATTCCATTAAATAATCTAAAGCTTAAAAAGAGAGAGAATCGGAACAGTGGACAACACGTCCACTCTCTGTGCCGAGCTCTAAGCCTGGCCTCACGCTGGAGCAGCGTGTGACAAGACATGCAAGTGCTCATTCGATTCTGTACTGAAAACATGTCGGTACGCATGCGTATTTCAGCCAATTTAGTGTCGCAGGACTGATGTTGGACCAATGTGTTGCTTTCCTAACAGGAAGTACCATCTCTCCCTCCGTGCTCTTTCTCCTCACGCCCCATTGCAACACTTCGGTAACAGTTAGGGATGGTGATCTCATACATTCGCTTTTTATTCGCGCATCGTTCATAGTAGAGCAAATTCAATCTCGACATACCCAGTTGTAAATGCAGGGCTGCCACAGGTGAATAAAAGGCGCCTTTTTGCTACTAATTTTTAATCTTGGCGACTATAAGGGGAATTTCTTTCAGCAAAATCGTCTCAGAAGTTACTAAATTCAAAATTTTGGTGAGCTATTTGTATTTCTAATTTTTTTTAATTTTCCGACGGTCAACAAAAATTTCGTCCCTTTTTAACTAATAGCATATGGAAAAATATTTTTTGGATTTTTCTAGAGAAACCTTGCCAAGGGACACCAATTTCAAAGTTTAGGCGCCAAGCTGTGACAACCATGAAAGAAAAACATCGAAACTCTTGCAACTAACCTTGCATGTGACAACCACGAAAGAAAAACATCGAAACTCTTGCATCTAATCTTGCAATTATCATGAAAACCTTATTAAAAAAATATTTAGTTTTTAATTTCGAAATTTTAATTTCTTGGCGAGATCGTCAACATCTGTTTCATATTAATTAACACATTTTGTGTTTTTTTTATTCATTTTGTATCTGAACAACTAAAATTGCTACTAAAATAGGATTTTAGAGTAAACTTTTTTGCTTTTTTTTTAATTTATGGAACTAACGCGACTATTTCACAAGTGCTTTGGCTGTGGCAGCTCTGTAAATGTCACTCAACGCCGCTGTGAATATTATCACTTTAAACCCTAGAATAACATTGATTTCTTTTTCAGTGTTTCGGTCTGTTCAACTTCGTCGCATACGCCTTGGGCACCTTTTTCTTGTTCATGGAATGGAAGCAATCGAAACCAGCAACGACAACCGTCACGATACCGGAAACCACTAGTCCAGCTAACTCACACTAAACGCGCCCCGTCAGCGTTTTCTTTCGCAACGCGATGACTCTCGAGCATCGGACTCAGCTCGTTTCTGCAGGGACCAGAACCAAGAACAGTTAGAACTCACAATTGCTTACCCATGAACGAATCGTTAATTTGTGTTCCGGAAAAACAGCGGTGAAAGTGCATCGAGAATTCTCCCTGACTGGCGTCAAATGGAGATTCAAAATTGTTCCCATTCTTCCTGAATCAAGACCCAAATACTCCTGGTGCTGATATTTTGTAACTCGATGAACAAATTTGGTTCAAATGTCTACATGTAATGTAATTCTGATTTTGTCATTGCAGCAGGTTGGCCAACTTTCGGCCTTGAATTAAGGGTGATTTAATTGTGACAAATTTTTCATATTTTTAGCGGCGTCATCCCAATAAATAGTCATGGAATGGATAATATTAAACAATTAATATTCTTTATGTTTAATTTACAGATCAAAATATAGAATAAAAATCTACAAATTTACATGTTTCTTAGCTCTAACCCGTATGGATCTGATGCTCAGAACTAAGCATTTTTTATCGTACAAATTTAAAAATTCGTAACTATTAGCTCTGACTCAATTAGTTGTAAGCTGCATTGGTTTCTATAATCAATCCATTTATTGTTCATTAGTGAAAAAAACTCTTTCAGTATAGGCAAGCTTGAGATGCTTAAAAGAATGCTACGAAGCCCAAGATCTTATTAAGGTTTGGCACATCAATTTATTTTTAAATCACTGGAACTATTGAACCAACTTTGTTCTACACTTCCTGTTTACAACCCAGAAACTAAAATTACGCTATTTATTAGAATATGCTAAACTTTCTACCGATTATTACCGGTAATTTATCGATATTTAGGGATGAGTATCAGCCTAATTTCACTAATTTATATCGGAATGTTTTTGCCGGGACAGTATATAATTTAAATTTCACGATATTGATTGTTAATGAAATAGAAGGGAAAGACGGGATGATCCAAAAGAAATTAGCTCTTTTCAGGAGTTCCGGAGATACGGGAGAGTTGGTCGCTCTATATTGCAGATGCCAGGGTTGTGTTTTTTAGCAGTGCTGTTTTTAATGCACTGCACTGTACAGAAGATATGATAGTGCTATTACGTGGCAACACCTGATTAAGGTGTAATTATGCCATCTCAATTTAAAAGTACTTTTCTAAACTCTCTTGGTCTAATTAGGCCTTTTGTATAACAAAATATTATTGTAGAGGTATAAAGGTCAGCATTTACAAAAATATTTTTGACTGAGAATCTTGATTCATACCGAATATCTGTATAAACTGAAGTCAAACCTGTTTTTGCTGATAAATTTTATTGAGGTAACATGTTTTTTATTAAAAATGTTGGAAATAGTACAATTGATTATTAATTTATTAAATTATGTGTCAATAACCTTCAATTAGTTTTGGTTGTGTATTGGCGAATATTTCAAGAATGGTGGTTTGAAAACAAGTCTTAAAAGTTGTGTAGTCCGTATTTTGATTTTAATTATAAAGGTAACAAATCCCAAACACTCCTGAGGCTAATATTTTGTAACTGACATCAAACAGCAAGGAACAAATTTTGATTTTAGATGCAAAGTGTAAATATAATGCAGACACGTCAAAGGCGCATGAAATCCCTTGTTTCACTCTTTCACGGATAAATTCTGTTCAATTTCTGCATAAACTTTATGCATTGTATATTTAACATCATAAATGGCGTAAAAGGATTTTTGAAGTGAGTTAAAAGGAATATATACACTTCAAGGTGAGGTTACTATGTGGATGTCGAAACCTGGTGGTCGGGATTTGAGAAACAAATTATTCTTTCAACTGACAAAGGAAAAGTAATTTATAAGTTGAATCAATAAAAGTCCCAGAAGTACAGAAATAAAATTACGAGTTCGGGACTAAGCTTTGTTTTTGTCTAACAATTCCATCAATTCATTGTCTGGAGTATAGTTGTATTGTTTATCTAAACCTTCAAGAAAATTATTTGAAGAATAAATTTATGTATAAATTGAAAATTTGAGGCTGATTATATTTTACATTATATAAATGTTTGTACTTGTAAATAAAAAAGATTTATTCTTGTAATAAATAACTGTCTATTTCTCAAGTTTTGGTTTGTTTTTGTTTCTAACATTTTATCGATTTCATTTCCGAAAACAGAATTTGTACTTTATCTAAGAATAGATATTTTTATAGAATTTATCCTTACAAATCTATAAGAAATATTTTTTATAATGAAAAATGAATTAAAATCAAAATATTCAAGAGTATCTAAAGAATTTATGGTTGTTTGAATGAGTGCACGTAATACTTTAAAATTCAAAATAACATGATCCCTTAATAGTGAATAAACTTTAATAACTTTGAAATTTCTAAAATCCATACCAGATTAAATCTATTCCAGTACTTGAAATTAAAGTAAGATTCTTATTTTCGAGGTTGTGATTGATGACGCATCTTACGGAATAAACTAAAATAATTTTTTTCTGAACATTAAATTCACGTCTTTCAAGTTCGTGGAAAAGGAACCAATGAAATTGCAGATACATTGATTTTTTTAAACGCGACAGAAGATTTTAATGAACAAAAACTCAATATTTTCCTCTGGTCAATACCTACTTCAATAAGTGACCATCAGAATCTGAGAGGTTTCTAAAAGAGATATATCTGCTATACACTAATCCACAAAAATCGGTTGTCTTTTCACATAGCGTGGGCAGGGTCGCCGGTACAGGGAAATATTAATTGTTATAGCACTCAAATGGCAGAATATATTCCAAGTTCAAGAAGCTATTAGTCTGGTTATTGCATTTATTATCATAAAGAGGTTCAATAAGAGAGATTTTTAAAGTAAAAAGAAACAACCAAAAAAATTGAGTGAAACCGAAGATTCTACTTCCTCTATCCAACTGCTCTCGCACGATTCATATCGGGGTTATCTTAAAATGTAGTTTATCGCCGTTTTGGCAACTTTTGGCGTTCAATTTAATTGGTGTTGACTAATTAACTACCATATATCAATTCGGAATTAATTCTTTGGAATTTTTATTGGCGAAGTGCTGAAATCGTATTCGAAAAACAAGCCAACTGATGTCACCTTCAAAAATACATGCAGAAAACACTACCGCCACCAATATTAAGCTTGACAAACAGAAAATGCACTCATACATAAAAAAGAGACAAAGTTATAAATACTTATGCAAGTATGAATATTTTAATTTCATTAGGAGCATGTCATCTAACTTGGTACTGGTGGTAAGAGAGCAGATGTGATGGGGGCCTGGTATAAACCATCGAATGAGAAAGACAAAACATGTGAGCTATGTAATCTTAGGATCTCAGAAGGGTAAGTCACGTGGGAAAACAAATCGACTTGAGCAGATTGGCTATCGAAACGCAAACTAGTGTGTTTGCTCACGCTGGATAATCACTTTAACCAATCAATAATTTGTCTCGCATTAAGATTCATGCTTTTTCCACAACCACGTGACATATCTTCAAACCGAGAGATCGGAAAAAATAACATGAAACTGCGTATACAGACTCCGTATATTTCATTAGAAAGTCAATAGTATAAACACACATTCGAGTAACTCATATAAAAGGCAAGAAGTAAAGCTGCAGTATTATTTTTAATTCAAATCGGGACACGATGGAAATCTTTTCAATTCCGGTTGTTTGACCAAATATGGTCGTTGCGCCATAAAACCAAACTAACTATTCAAACCCGAACCGGGCAGTGGTGTCACAAATTGGTTCTTCAAAATCGGGTTCATGAAGCTCCGGAATATCTATTTTCCTGAGATATTCTTCTAAATAGCAATATTTTATACAGAACTATTAAAAAAATTGTAACCGAAGTCAAGTTTAGAATATAAATCAGATGTCAATGTAACAAAAACATGAAGTTTTGTAACTGGATTTACCGCATAAATTTATGTGCGGTTTGGAACGCTTACAAACACTTTTTGAAACTATTCTACCTGTCGTTGTTCTGGAAGAACAAGTGTAATTCATCCAGAAAAGTTTATTAATTTTTTTCAGAAAAAACTAAGAATATTGTCCATGATTAGTAGTAATTACAACCCGTGAGAAAGTTTGATGGTTATAATAGCATATTATATTACTTTTAAATAATAACACTCATGCAGGTATATCTCAAAAATTCACCCTAATTTTTGTGTTATGTCGTTGTTCTTCCTGAACAGCGATTTCATTAGAAGTCTATCTTTTAAGGAATAAACTGATATTTAATTTTTCATTGAACTCAGTTTATTGAAAATTTTCTGTGAAATACCCTCTGAAAAGCATTTCAGCAGTCCCTTTTCCCTTACGGAAAATTTGTAGAGATCCATAGATCCTATAGAGGTCTAGAGAGACAGAAACTTCGTTTCTATAGAAAAAAATTCTATAAAACTGTATTTCTATAGAATTCTATCGAGAAGTTCTTTAGAAGAGTAAAGTCGTGAAAACAAAAGAAATGAGTTCTATAGAGGTTTCTAACAGATATTCTATAGAGACTTCTATAGTTTACTTTATAGAGCTTATAGAAAAACGGGACATAACTATAGGATTCTATAGACAACATTCTATAGAAATTTTTATAGAACTTTAGACTTTTTTCGTAAAGGTCCACTGTAAGTCCCGGTACCAAGATAGATAATAAGCCTCAATACTTGATTAGTTTCCATCATGAAATCAATATGTTAAGCTTTCAAAGTTAACCCTAACATACAATATTTTAATGAAACCAATATACGAGGTATAAAAACTGTTTTCATCTATTTATTTAAATGATATCAAATACTGAATTTTACTACATCTAATTTACCTTATTCTTTTTCCCATTCAAGAATACAAACTAGTTTTCACTTCATATTTTTAATTTCTCGTTTGCTAATTTACAAATTTATACACTCTTTTGAATAACACTTTTTATTTTCATTGATTGTTATGCTGCTGTATATTAGGACACAATAATAGGAGATTCTGAACAGCGCAATGGATTTCTTGCTTGTGCTTGGTAGATGAAAACCTCAGTTTCCCATGTAGCACTGTTTGAAGACCAAAATATTTTTATTCACCACTTCAAACACAATTGCTCTCGGCGTAATTATATTTTTCTGTAGATGGTATTTCAATTTCGGACCAAGTGGTATCATTGTTCGTTTAAACTCCCATCGGCAATGTCGGAACGTCTTTCCTGTACGTATTCCGAACGTGACATCACTCGTTTTTCAAATAGGATTTCAGCACTTGGTCAATAAAAATTCCAAAGAATGAATTCATAATTGAAAAATTATAGTTGATTGGGGGTCAACACCAATTAGATTAAACGCCAAAACGACGATAAACTAGATTTTAAATTAAGTTCGAAAGGAATCATGAGCGAACATTTGAGAGTTGAGAAAGTGAAATCTTTTGTCATCTAGTTTGCTTGCACTGAAAGTCCTTCTCACATGTTAACATGAGCTCTTTAGAAACAAAAAGGCTCTTCAGCAATGTGGAAGATTGGGTTGGTTTCATTTTATGGCACAAGGGCCATATTTGGGCAGAAACAAGACATACAATATCAAGTAATGGATGTACACACGCAAGGAAAGTTTTACTGACACAGAAAAGAGAAACATACTCAGGGAAAAATCGAGTCTCACATGACTAGAACCTGAGCAACCTACAACTATCAAATTGCTAGCGCAGTGGACCCACTGAGCCATGACGGCCCCAGGAAGTAGTTGAACCAACGTCACACTGAAGAAAAACGACGACCATTTGGTGACGGTCCGGAATCAATCCCAAAGGGAAACATCAGAGAACATCAAAATCGTAATTTTGAACCAGGTCAGATGACGAGATCAACACCTGAGCTGGCACCCCACTCTCCAAACTTCCACACCCCACCAACGTACGGATATTTGAGGGCAAGACAGATTTAATGTGCACCAGCCTCCATGTACACGACGGGATGGTCTTTGGTGTGATCGAGTCTCGATCTCGCAACCCGCCGGTAGATAAGAAACTGCTCTTCCAACAGGTCTACTGCGGCTCCGAGCATCTAAGGATAACGTACCTACAAATTTTGCTCACATAATCGTGGGCACATATCGAAAGCTTACCCATTCCTGATCCGTCATCTGACAGTGGTTCGAAATTGCGTGGTGTTGTCTTACGATCTTTCTCTTGGGGATTGATCCTGGAACGTCGTCAATAGCCCTTTGTGTTTCTCTAGTGCGATTTTAATTAAAATACCTACCTATCCATTCCTGATTTTACTTTTTTTCTCCTCTAGGAGCGACTACATATGACCGTGGTTCGGTGTTGTCCTTTTATCTTCTCCTTCGTATTTGATCCCGTACCGTCACCAATAGCCTGGTGTTTCGCTCCAGTACGATGTTAATTACAATACCTACCTCCTATGAGCGTCCGTACCCCATAGGAAGAAAAGTTGAAGTGCTTTTCATAGTTTATGTTTCGTTTTAGTTTTGGATATATGGCAACATAAAGTGGAGGTTTAGTTTTGTTTATTTGTATGAGTTAAAAGTTTGTTTTCACGAATGTAGCGGTTGTCAAGTTGGTTATTTTGTTTTTAACTTTAATTTTACTAAGGAATTTAGCGCAAGTTAATAAAGTACAACTGCCATAGCATAAAATAGTTCCTGTGCTCTTCGTATGCTTTAATTTCGAAGAAATAGTTTATATAAAACATGTAATTACTTCAGAAAACTATTTTGAATTTGATAGTATTTAGTATTGTTTTTTAAATTAACAATTAATTAATAAGCTCATGCTTTGATGTTAAAAGAAATATAAAGTTTCATACTTCTGCATTTTTTAGATATTGGTTCATGATTAAAAACGCCTCAATTTGTAATTTACATGTATATGTGGAAATGCTTTGATATATGCTTCCAGATATCTGACTTTCAAAGCTAAATATTTCACACAGATGGAATGTTTTGTTTCAGTGTCTAGGGTAACAAATATCAAAGATTATTTCCATTCAATCCTATAACTCTTAGTGTTGCATTTTCAATGAACAGCTGTGTAGTTTTTTATTTCACAAAGAAAATGTTAGCATTACAAAATATGAAAGTGACTTTTAAATTCTCATTCTTTTATTCAATTGCAGTTTTAATGAACAGCAGTATAGTTTTTATTTCATAAGGAAATAACTGCCTTACAAAATATGAATATGTAGTTTGCTTTTTCTGCACCATCATCTTACGTTCACATATCTATCGAATCAGCAGCTCATTAGGAAGGATGCATATCCAACAAACACATTTTGAAGACATTTGGTTAAGTGTATTTTCAGAGGAATGGAATTTATATAATGTTCTACTCTAGTATAGTTTAGATATTTTCTCTAACAAACTATCAGACATTTCTCTTTTATCCATCTACAGATTGTATCTGAGTGACTTGCTGGAGAAATAGAAGTTTGTTTTAGTGAAGTTTTACAGTATGAAATTCTATATTCCATGAACATTTTTGAAAGCATTGTCATTAAAAAAATTTTTTTTTTAATATTTTCTATTGCTTGATAATTACATTAAAACTTTATTTTGTATCTAATCTTTCCTTTATTTTTCAGATAAAGAATTTGATTATTAAACCTCTGAATCAACATGTTTGCCATGGAAACAAAACAAAATTCTAAGCTTTTTGGCTGGAGTTCAAAGTACATCAGCAGTTTTCAAGGAATACTGAATGTTTGTGAGATTGTAAGTGAAAAATAAAAACATACTAAATTTAGAATCCTTTCAATTAAATAATTAATTGGTTAAAAAGTGCATAAAAATATTCATTGCTGTGCTTTATGCATTTATTATTATATTTTTAAAATGCAGTATACAAATCAGTAAGTTTTTAATCTTATTACAATTGCAAATCTTTAAGAAGTGTTCATTAGATAAGTTTTATGAACCATTTTAGGTCTCTCAGTATATTAGATTTCAAACAAAATTCATTGAATTTTAAATTAAAAAATATTTTGGGTTATACAAATAATTGTGCAAGATGTGTGATTAAAAGCTTATTATCTGACAATATTGCTCAATCTAGCTCAAGAATCTTTCTATGTAAAGCAATTTTCAGAGAATGCTTTGAAAGTATGGCTGTTATGTAACAATCTACATGTTTAAACCTGATATAAATTTATTTTTTGATACCAATTGAATATCTGACAATTAGTTAAAAAAATATGTTCCTGAATTTCTTATACATGATTATATTTGAATTTGTCAGATACATTTTAATTCAGTGTATGGTATGAATTAGTGTATATACATTAAAAGTTCCATCTATTTAATAGCATGTAAAAATTACTCTCAAGATTGCATGATGTACATTTGAACATGAAACAAATGTATTTCTTGTTATAATTGTGTTTACATTTACAATTCAATTATTTTTTAGCTTAAAAGGCAATTAAAATTTAATGTACCCTTCATTTATGCATAAGACTGAATTTTCCATTAGGCTCGATCAGTGATTTTCAAACTTTTTCATCTCATGTCACATAAACTAATTACTAAAATTCCACAGCACACCAAAAAATGTATTAAATTTTTGCCGACTGACAAAAAATAGGTATAATTTTGATTGATTTACAAAAACTAATTAGCAAAAAGGATTTGTAGTTACTATCAAGTGACTTTTTAAAAATCTTAAACTATTTACTTTTGATACTTTCTAATAAATAATACTCACAATTATTTATAGGGATATTAAAAATATAACTGCTGAAAGGAAATAAATCTTACATAATTTAAATCATTTTACCATCTGCAAGGCATACTAGTACTATTCTTGTGGCACATTAATGTGCAGCGGCTCACCAGTGGAAAATCACTTGGCTAGATTGATAAATATTTCGCAACAGAAAAAGTTCTCCCATGATTTTGATTAAATCAATCACAATGAAAAACTGATGAGACAAAGTGAATAATCAGTACCAAAAAGGATGCTCTTTCAACTGAACAACTCATAATTAGTCCACAAAAGTTAGAATAGTTAGAATAATTATAAATCAAGCAGAGCTGTCACAGGCAACCTTTTTCTACTATTTTTCAACCTTGATGACAAGGGGTATCTTTTTAAGTCAAATTATCTCAAAAGCTAGTTTAAAAATTTTGGCGACTTTTGAAAATTAACCTGTCAACAAAAATTTAGTTTCTTTTTTAACAAAAAGCAGACAGAAAAAACATCTTTTTTGGACTTTTCTTTAAGGAGAAAATTTTCAGAGGGATGCCAATTTCGAAGTTTTGGACCACACCATTGGAATCTGATTGCTTGATTGTCATGAAAACCTTATTAAGAAAATATTTAGTTTTTTAATTTAAAAATTTAAATGTCTGGGTGCGATGTTCAACGTCCATTTCATACAAAAAAAGCACATTTTGTGGTCTAGGTGATTTATTTTGTATCTAAGCAACTAAAATAACATTTAAGAGGAGACTTGCTATTTAAAAATTTATGCCGCTAATGCTATTAATTCACAAGTCATTTGACTAGCAGCCCTGAGCAAGTTATAAACTTTGGTTATGCAATTGATGACATCCATATACTTTTAATAGATTTTGTATAAAATCAATATATAAACATTCAAATTCAATAAGAGCTTAAGTTTATTAAAAGATAGAAAGCAATGAATGCGTGTAATATAAAAATCCCAATCAGCCTATCTTATATGCACTACTTGTTAGTAATTGAAAATTAATCCTAGTTTGGCTGAACACATTGCCTCAACAAAATGTTTTTATGATATTATAAATGTTTAATATATATAACACATTATATATGTTATTAAATAATGTTTTATATTGTATGTCTGCATTTGTTTTCCTACATGACGAAATTGATTCATCATTTTTAGTTGTACTGATTTAAGTGTTCCCAGATATATCATCAGAAACCAAATCCCTTTTTTATCAAACCTTTAAAAAAAGAATGTATGTAACAATTTTGCTATAAATAGACTTTTAAACTGCATAATGCTTTTGGAATTGATGCATGTTTTAATGATTTCAACTCAATAAATAATCTGTTGCAATGAAGTATTTTTTTATCTTTTATTTAACTACATTTGTATGCCTGTTTTCTTGTATTTTTTGGATAGTATATTTTCGTTCTCTAATTGGATATTTTTTCTGTACTTCTCAGTTATCTATGGTCACATTTTCTTGGTAAAGGCAACAAAAGAGATATCCTCGACATCATTTGCATTTACTTGTGCTGCCATTTATAAAATTTCCATGAGATTTATTTAAGGATGTAGCCAATGCATAATACAAAACAAATTGCACTTTCGCTTCTATTGTTATGTTTACATGTGCCATTGGCATTATGAGGGCTGGCTTGTATTTCATGTGTCAAGAAAATTCCTTGTATCTGAAATTATTTACTTACCACCTGCATGGAAACATTTCGTGAAAGTTATTTGAGATGTTTATCTGATAAAGTTTGGTCAATAATTAGATATAAAAATTTTCCGATGTATTATCTACATGATTTAGATTGAAAATAGACTAAAACAGCAAGCAAATAAGCAAACTATGTCTTTACTTAAAACATTTAATTCATTTTCTGCAAATTTGTGTATAATTACTACATGATTATGTTTTGTTTTCATCCTTATACTGTAATTATAATTTTGGAAATTCTTCTAATGTGAACAATGATACACTACATGATTACCATCGTAATAATTATTATATTAGTATCTGTAAATTATGAAAAGCACTACGTTTTTTATGAAAGTAGTTAAAAATTTAATTTAGTTACAGCGAAATAATAAAAGCATTTGTAGATGGCAACACAAGTAAATGCAAATTGTGCAGAGGATCTCTTTTTTTGCCAAGAAAATGTGACCAGAGATCTCCGAGAAGTACCTTTCTTCTTTAGAGAAATAACAATTAAATAAGTGATTATTGCTTTATATTTCAGGTCATATGCTATGCTAGCATGCAGCTACTAAGGGATACTTGCAGACCAGCCTACTCTTCTTCTGCTGGAGGTTTTGTAGGAAGTGGGCACGAGACATACTTTTACCTTTGCACGTGTGCTTGTATGATAATTACCTGCATTTTGCTACTTTCTTTTGTAATATCACACTTATCTTGCATCTTGATGGAAAGAACCGTTTTGGTTAGTGAAAGATCTCAGTTGTTTCGATTTTCTAATTTCTGAATAGGTGTAGTGTAATAATATATTTAGTTTACAATTACTTCCTACATACTTGTATTGGCTTTTTAACAAGCATGAATATGTCCTGAGTAGTTGTCAAATAGCTATAAAAGTTATAACAAATGTTTTACACTAGCTTTTTTGTGCAGCTGAATAGTTATAACATAGAGGTGCCAACTCATAGACCTGAATCCCTCGAACCCCTGAAGTGATTACAAATTATATGTATCACAAAAGTATAAAACCAATTGTCTTGACCTAAAATAAATTAGTTTTTAAAGTTAAGCCCAGGGAAGATGCATCTGAAACAATATAGTGTCATAAGTCTATCTTATACCCAAATATTGCAGTTCTAATGGCAAGCATTGCTTTAAATATTAATGCAATGTAATTAAAATTCGGTTTTCCTTCCTGAGTTGAAGGTTGCTGTAGCCCGGTTGGAAGAGTAACGTATTAGCAACGGAGGGTTGCGAATTCGAATCCAACCAAAGACCATCATGTACAAAGGAGGCTGGTGTACGTTAAATCTATTGTGGCCTAATTTTCTCACATTGGCATGGTGTGGAAGTTTGTAGAGTGGGTGCCAGCTCAGGTGTGACCTCGTCATCTGACCGTGGTTCAAAATTACATGTTGTCCTTGGATCTTTCCCTTTGGGATTGATCCAGGACTCTTGCCAATAGCCTGTTGTGTTGCTCCAGTGCGACCTTAATTAAAATACAATATCTACCACTTCCTGAGCTGGGGGCGACTATTTGGGGGGAATATGTATATTGCTAGGATGCCCATAAGTATAATTTTGAATGGGACAGTGCCATTTTTTCTCCATATTTCCTGGCCCCAAATTAATAAAAATATCATTTTGTCCCATTTATACTTTAATATTGGTCAAACATGAATTATTAATTACCTATAATTGTACATCGATATCCTCCATGGATACCAGTAATTTGTGTAACCACAGTCGCATTATTCAGTACTATATATCAATTTTTGCTGGTATTTATTTAGGGAAAATAAAAAATACATGTTGACAGCACTTGCTGCTCAGACGCGGTATCTTTCTGCTGTAGTGCTAGTTTTTGTTTTGCCTATATGCTGACCATGGCTTTGTTATTAAATGTTTTCATCTTTGAATGTTATCATCTTAGAAATTGACCAAAAGTTGATTAGAACCATTTTTGGGAAGTGGGACTTGCCATATTGGTCTAACAAATTTTATTCAAGATGTGATGCATGCACCGAAAAATTGTTGTGAGAGACCTTTGGTGACTTTAACCTTCACTACAAAAATTGACATACAATATTGTATATATAGCAGTGTAACCCAACTTCAGCATGAAGTACCTTTTGGTAGACAAAGTTCCACACATCTTGTTGAATTTGTGACTGGTAGACTTGATGTGAACATGTGCACTGTAAAAAAGAAGTCAGATGGCTCTTCTGACAAATTCCAGATTGTGCTCACCTCAATCGGCACACATCTCAACGGATGATACATGATGAGTAGTTGAATTGCCAATGTGATGATAATCACTTCCAACAACAGTCTGAAGCCGTTTGATGACTAACGTTGCTCATATTCCTATCATGGCTTCATCTTTGTTGCCAATTAGCCTTCTCTCTTCACCCGCATCTCACTTGAATGCTAAAGGCATCACAGGATAGTCAAATGGTTACAATCATCCATTACATAATCTTACACACTGAAGTATATCCTGAATCTTAATACAGCTCTTAGTCTCCCGCAGTTGGCACTCAGTCAACTAGTGGTAGCATCTATCAAATTCAGCCACTCTAAATTCCTGCTTTAATATATTGTATGCGATGTAAATTAATTATGTTTAATATTATGTATTCCATTCACATTTGTTAAAGTGATGCTAAAAATATGCAAAATTTATTGTAACTAAATTTCCCTTAAACTAATGGCCAAAAGTTGGTCACTCCATGAATAAATATTCAAGGAATTGAAGGAGTGCATGATCTAGAAAAAATTCACCTACCCATTTACGGGTCCTACGTTGCATATTCCAAAGTCCTGTATCTGAGCTGCAGCTGATTAACACAATAAAAATATGATCAGATTCTATTCAATCTTACCTTATAATTTTCAATTTCAATTAATTCATTTTGTCTATCTTCAAGCAGAGTAGAATGAAGGTTCTAATTTGTGACCAAATACCTGATGCAAGCAATGATATTTAGACAATACAGGTGTAAGACAATGCCAAAATATTTTTAGGTACATCAATTTCCATGTTATTTAATATTTGTAGTTTACAGAAGGTGGCTGAATACTTTGCTTGATTTCATAAGTTGTGTAATATGTTAAGCATCTTTAGCAAAACTTTTGGTATTTATTTCACTGAAAGACTAAAATAGAAAGACAAAATACATGAAAGTAGTTAGAAATGTGAAGTGGCCAAATACTTTTTTTGTGACCCACTGTATAAATAATTGATTACTTGGATTCTCCAATAATTTCCATCAAGTTTGCACTCCAGTCTACATATTTGCTTGTTAACATGCATGTCTTTGTTCATGAAGCTTAAAAAAAAATCAAATGTCTACACTAAACTTTGAAGCTCAAAAATAATGATCTACTTGGTTTATTTTAAGATATGTTTCAGTACATTTTGCTGTTTTTATTGAATATTTTTGTATTTGTATACTTTTTATTATAGTATATGGTTAGCCTGAAACATGAAGCATGGTTTGATTAATTTTACAGCTGCCTAATTTACTTGCTTGCACTTTTATATCTAGAAATGTGGTTCATATAAGCCCAATTTTCAGAATTCAGTTTGGAATTCTAAATTCAATCCATGTTTTGTACTTAAATTACTTTCAAACCACTGTGTCTACTAAATGAATCTGAAAGTGTGATTTTTAACCTTTTCCATCTCATAGCACACAAAATAATTACTAAAATTCCGTGGCACCCTCCCAAATTTTTTGTTGTCAATGTGACAAAAATAATGTATTTTGCTTAATTTACAGGTAATAACCTACTCTTGCTCCCCAAAGTGGTTTTTCAAAATCTCTAAAACCATTTATACTTTGTAATGTAAAATAATTCTCAAAATTATTTATACGCAATTAACTTGAAATTATATATGAACACACTTGTTAAAAGTTCTAAACTGAACCCTTGAAATTGGCCAAATATGGCCCTTGTGCCATAAAACCCTCAAACCAACCAACCTTGAAATGAAACAAATCTTACAATTTAGACCATTTCACCACCCATCATAAGGCTCACCAGTGGCATTGTTGCAGCACACTGATTGAAAACCACTGTATTAGACTTTTTTTTATTTTCATGAACACCTGTTTTTAGAATATTAAAACACGTTACTTCAAAGTACTTAATTTTACAACATTAAAACGATTACTTAGAATTTATAACCAAAGAATATAGCTGTAAAATATTTATGCCACATAAAATTTGGGTTGCAGAATGAAATTTTTTTAGCCTTTCCCTACCACAGTTGAGTTCAATTATAGTTTATAGCATTCTCGTTTTATCTGTCCATTCTATTTCTCACTTGCCACAATGATGAATTGTCCCAGAATAACTTTTAATCAGAATTGGGAGTATGTATTTGATGTAAATTTTGTAAGCAGAAGTAGACTGCCTTTTCTTAAAAATATTCTATTGCAAGAAATTGAAATAGGGTATTTTCAGGTGAAAACACACTGACAACTGAGCTGGAAAGTGTAAAACCCAATCAATTGTTATATGGCTTACCAACAATAAATATTTGTGAGATTACTACAGATTATTTTAAAATCTACAGTCGAAAGATAATTCAAGAAAAATCAAGAGAGCAAGGGGATAGACTCTTGTAACTTTTTCTACATCACCTGTTGACTACTGAATTAAAAACCTTTTAAATTTCATATACTTTAATTCATACTAATACTACGTGAGATACTCTACTTTAGTATTACAAACAGCAATATCAGGGCTACCATAGGCGACTTTTACTACTATTTTTCAACCCTGGCAACTAGGAGTATCTTTTTAAGCAAAATCGTCTCAAAAGCTACTAATTTCAAAATTTCGGGGACTTTTCGAAAACTTGGGTGACTTTTTTTGAAAATTCACCAAAGGTCCATGAAAATTTAATTTTTTTTTCCAACTTATTGCAGACTAAAAATATATTTTTCGTATTTTTCTTCAGAAAAATTTTCCAAGGGATGCCAATTTCAAAGTTTTGGCACCAAGCCATGGAAGGAAAACATCCGAATCTGGTCCCTAGATTGTTGTGAAAACCTTATTAAAAATTATTTAGTTTTTAAATTTCTTGGTGAGATCTTCAATGTCTGTTTCATACTTAATTAGCACATTTTGTGTTTTAGTCCATTCATTTTGTATCTGAGCAACTAAAATCGATAGGGTGTAAAACTTTGCTACTATTTTTATAAAGTTATGCTATTTCACCAGTGCTTTGGTTGTGGCAACTCTGCAATATAAAATACAATATTTCTTCTAAGTAAAATAAAGTCATACTTTATATGGTATTTTTGTGTGACATAAGAAACTAATATTACTAGTATGAAATGGATATGCATGCCAACATAATTATTCACACAAGTGATCAACACATAGCCATATTCCAAATAGAGGTAGCTTACAGAGTCAAAATATATACAAATTATTATTTCTATTGTACTTGCAACATGGCTTGTAGAGAACTTTATTTTTCTGTTTTCATTTGCACTCATAACATAAGATTATGGATATTTTTAAAAATATGGTATATTTTGTAGGGTGTGATGTTTTGGTCAACTTCTTGTGTCATCTGTTTCTTCACTAGTACAGCTTTGTTTTTGTATGTGAATTCACCAAACTCTGTGGAGGTATTTGGATATTCCCATAAAGTTGCAGCTGCTGTAAGTATGTTTTGATATTTGTTTTGTTTATTTTTGTGTATTTGAATTTATACTTTATGATTCCAACTTTTGAAATTGATTATATATGAAAGATGCACTAAAAATATCTTAATACATGAGTAATATTTTTAATTAGATCAGAGTGGCTCAGTATTTGCCCACCGTGCTAGCAACCTGGGAGTTGTAGGAGGTGCAAGTTTGATTCCTCCAACCCAACTTATCATTAGTTTGGAACTTTATAAAAGTACTTAGAGCAGTGAATTTGATTTAAAATAAAAAAAATGTTGTCTAAATTTTTGGATTTTGAATGTTAATGCTTTTTAAATGCTATTCATATCTACTAAAAATATGGCTGTTTCATCTCTATTCTAGAAATAAATTATTTCAAATATCTTGCATAAATAATCACTGTTGTGAAATAAGATATTTGAAGTGTTATTAAGCAAGCTGCTTAAAACATGCGGTAAACATAGTTTAAGGTTTTTAAGAGATTTCAAAATGAATAGATGAGAACATGGTGAAAGATTTGATGAATCCTTCTAGAGCATACTTGTACATTTCATTTAGAATATTGAAACATTACTTAATGATACACATGCAATTCTAAATTATATCAGCAAGTATTTAATAAATTGTGCATATTTGCAAAATACAAATTTCCTCACACTTAATGATTTATAATCTTGCGCCTGGCGCAGCTTGCCCTGTTTAGGGCCTAGTGCCATAAAATTCTAAATCCAATCCAATCACTTAAAAAACAGTGCATATTACAAATAGATATATTTAATTTTCTTTTTTATTCTCCATGCCAGATCTTGGGGTTTATCAATTCCGGACTCTACTTAATAAATGCAATAAAATCGTACAGAATTTGTAGGAATTGCTGGTCCTATCAATGTAAGTTTATCTTATAAACTTTTAAAATTACAAATATCTAATCTCATTTAATGCAAGTGACACTAACATTATCTTTTTTCCTCCCATAGGAATTAGGAAGAATACAATTTTGATGCTATGTTTCACAAGTTGCACATGCTTATCACAGCACATGACATTCTGCGAATGAATATAACTGCAGAGATTATGTACATAAATTCTATATTGCACAAAATGTCTATATGTATATAAAGAATATATTATCAGATAAAAAATACTAAACATCTATCATGTTATTTATTTTTATCACTTGCAAATATAATTGTAATGCCATATTAAAATCATTATAAAATCTTAAAAGTTTAGTGCTTTGTATATTTGACATTTTAAACATTATTCTTATTCCAGTATTATATTTATTCTAGGACACTTGCTGTTGAGATAATTTTAAAACTTTTTTGAAGCCAAAATCTACTTCAATTTTTTCAACAATGCATATACTTTACTGATAAATTTAAAAATTTTCAGCATTCATTTTGAATTTTTTTATTATATAGGCTATCTTTAAAAAACCATTAAGAGATCTCGTACTTCAATTCTTGCAAAAATATTTAAAAATGATTTTTTGAAAACTTTAATGCATAATTGAAATAAAAATTCATATTCTACAAATATCAATCAATATATATATGTTTTTTCCCACTGTTCTTTTTGCATTCCATGTGATGCTTTGAATCTACATGTGATTCTTTTGGCACAGGGTGTATTTATGCAAAAAAAATTCAAATATAATATTTTTATGACTTCAAAATAGAAATGTATATTTTAAAAATGACTAATACACAAAGGGTAGTCAGCAGTTTGAGAATCAAATAAGTTTGGGTACTTTGAGTGGAGGTAGAAATTCAAACTTTTAGTATGTATTGCTGTGCTATCAAACCACCTCATACCACTACTAGAGGAGACTCATAACTAAACATGACATGCTACCATTCCATGACTATCCACTGCACCACTCTAGACGCAGCTGATGATGTTCAGTAGATATTCTGTGATACTCCACTGTAATGGTGTGGGGAGCCATCACTTACGACAGCCAGTCCCCGCTAAGTGGTACAATATCGTTTAACAGCACGATGATAAGTCCTACATGTTAAGCTTCCATGTCGTGTCTAAGGGGCTATATACCAGCTTGATAGTGCATGGTCACACGATACTCGCTTTTCCCAGGAGTGCCTTCGTGTTATTGGAACCTTTCCTTGACCAGAGATCGCAGGGATCTGTCTCCCATCTCACACACCCCGAATATGCAGGCCATCATTTGCCTCCTGACGAATATATGGGATCTGCTGTAGCAAATGTCTGGCATAATATAATATAGCTTAAGGACCCCATGTTATGTCAAATATTCCCAGCAGAGGTGGGCTTGAGCTTAGGTACTCTAGTGATTTTTTCTTTTCACATGGAGTTCATTGTATTTAGTAAACACGAGGGTCATGCTTCCAGGATACCCAAGCAATCTTTTACTGCTTTCATCCCACTATCTTCACAATCCCTCTTTTTTCACATCTTATGTATGACGCAGTTTGGCCAAATATAGCGCACCATAAAACGACCAACTGGAGATGAGTTTTACAATTTACTAATATTTATGACCTTTCTTTTCAATTGATTAATATTGTGATCAGTTCTTTATCTCTTCATGTACATCCAACATGTTATGTTTGATTCCGATTCAACCCTGGCTTTGTGAAGTATTGATTTTTTGAAAGTGTATTTATTTACCATTTATTCAATATTTTAAATTAGAAGATTTCCACAGCTTGAAAAAGTAACCAAACCTTTATCTTAGCAATTTTTTTATTTCAGATCATGCTCACAGCAAGAACCGATAGGTTTTGTGAATCATTGTCATGCCATTTTTTATTTTTCAAAACATTGCAGAGATAATAGAGGTAGTCAATTAACATTTAATGGATACCTAAAAACAACCAAGAAAAAATAAATTCCGATTTTTATGATATAAAAACCAAGTTGCAACTATCAAAAATGAAAGATGCCTGGAAATTAGTTAAAAGCACCAAATTGTGCTTTTAGAAGCAATTCGAAACAAGTAACCCTGCTCTCCACTTTTGCCATGTGCTTGGCAGTAGTTCGAACTCGACCAAAGTAATTTTGGCAATATTTTACACAAAATGGCTGGAACAAACAAAGCACTCCCACAACTGGTTTGGTGTCATATTTTTAAGTTTATTGTTTGGTGTCATAAGTGATAGTGATTACAAGTTGGCAGGGGGGGGGGTGAACCACGAGAGATCCCATTCATGCTTTTGTATATGGCAGCACTCCTAACGATCTTTCACACCTATTCAAAACAGCCTGCCTTGTTAGAGCTACACTATACCTTCAACAATTGTCATAGAAGGTATAGTTTAGAAATGTGGTTAAAAGCAGTTTTGAGAATTTATCAATAATTTACTGGTAATGAAAGTCAGTAATTTAAAACCTGATATTTAAGTCTGATTCACAGATGCATTTCTTGTTCCAAGTCTTTGCCGAGAATATGCCTGCTTATTTCAAACTCATTCTTTGGAAAGCAACTTCAGTCTTGATATTTTTGTCAAGCAGTGGTATATATTGACAGTATTAAACTGATTCAAACAATCCAGATTATGCAGCAGGTGTCTAGATAAGAATGCCATTAAAATATTGAAGTTGACTGTTTTCTGATTTGCTAACTATTCACGATTCAAATCACATTCTACACACCATTTTTCACATATATCTTTGTAAAGGCTTTCTGCATGCTTTGAAATTATAAAATCTCCCTTCTAGAAATTCCCCCTTCTTACTATTTACCTAAGCAATTATTATTTATTCTTGAACTGCAACCCTAGCCATACAATTTTAGTTTGAAAATACTAGCAGTTCTCATACAATGCTACTAGATAGATGTGATAAAATAGAAATTCCAATCCAGATGAGTCAGTCTTGAGCCAGCCAACCTTCGGGGAACAAAATAGGAGATTTAAGCCATAAAAACCGGCATGCAAAGGGTAGAATGAAAAATGCCTACATAATTTAAAAAATATTAAAAGCGCCAAATTGAGATTTAAGCAAAACAGAAAAAGAAACTCTCCTATGCTACTGCTATACTCGGCGGGGAAACTGATTTGGCAATATTTTACACAAAATGGCACCAAATACAAGTAATGAAACTTTCTCTTGTGAGTGTTTTGGAGGTATATTTGTAGGCCTTGAAAATTGGTGCCAAAGATTTTTACAATCTATCGACCACCAATTCTGATGTTTTTCTTTCATGGTACCACACAATATCCAGACAGAACAGGGCATTTTAAAGGCATGAAATTAACTGATGGAACAGAACAGACATTGTAACTGTCTAGGAGTTGAACTCGCACCTCATATTCACCTGCCTTGCAATAGTAGCTGCTCTTCAAACCATCCCGAAGAAGAGCTTAACAGTGAGAAAATAATCGAAATTGTCAGCTGAGAGAAATGCACATGGCGACATCTGACTCAGAAATGGACACGACAACCTACACTTCAATATTTTCTGTCCAGAAGACTGATTAACCAAGTGTTTTCCCAGCTGAAGTGACACCTGCTTCCGATTAGGTACGGACAGGGCTTGAAATTAGGAACAGGCGTCACCAGCACCTAGTGTATATTTTCCATACAATATACACTATGTCCAATTACAGTAATTCCAAATTTATTGTTTGCATGGATGTGCTAAACAAAGCAAAGATCTGCATTGACACTTTAGTGGCCTTTTTATTAGATATTTTTTGTCATTTTAAAAATACAATTTTGGGATCACATTTACTGTACGGTCACCCTTGGCGCGATTTTTTCCACATTGGCGATAAATTTTTTTATATGGCAGCAACCCTATTGAAACTTGGAAAAGGTTGGTTTTTCGGAAGGAAAGAGCGCTTATATTTTTTTTAACAAAATATCGATGTTTTGTGTTATATGATTGGTTACCGTTTTAAAATTTGAATTCTTTTTGTGTTAGTTGATGTCTTAGCTCTTTAGAAGGATTGTAATTGGTTACCGCTTAACCGGGTCGCAACGGAATATATTAGCAAAACCGGAGAGGTTGAAGGTAATTGATTAATTTTTGTTCAACCACGTTGCACGTGTGTTCTTTTCGTGAAATTTTTGTGATGGCTGCTGCATGGGGAATGTCTGAGGTAAGTGCGAGAATGTTTGGTGAGAATGATGTTATGTGGTTTGATGAGAATGTTAATCGAAGGTATTTGTATGGATTGGATAAAGGGAAGGAAACGTTTGAATTTTGTATGAAAGCGGGTTTAATTGCGGATAGATATGAGTGCTGTAAGTGTGGTCAGGATATGAAATTGGTTGAAAGGCACGATATAAGTGATGGTTATGAGTGGAGGTGTAAATCTAAGGTGAAAGAACAAATGCATGACGTTAAAAGGAGTGTGAGAAAGGGTTCCTTTTTTGAATTGAGTCGAATGACAATGAATGATGTTTTAGTTCAGGTTTATTTGTGGGTGAGTAAGAATAAGGTTGATTTTAATATGAAAGAGAGTAAATGTTCTTCTAAAACTATATGTGATTTTCGTTCCTTTTGCCGTGAGGTTTGTGTGATAGAGATGATTGAAAGTAGTATGAAAGTGGGTGGAAGCGGCGTGACTGTTGAGATAGATGAGAGTAAATTTGGTAAACGTAAATTTAATCGGGGAAAACGTGTGGAAGGTAAATGGGTCTTTGGGGGAGTTGAGCGCAGGACAGGTAAATGTTTTATGCAAGTTGTAGATGATAGGACGACTGATTCTTTGTTGACTGTTATTAATGAATATATTCTTCCGGGTTCAACAATAATTTCAGACTGCTGGAAGAGCTACGATTGCCTTTCTAATGAAGGCTTCGTGCATCTGAAGGTGAATCATAGTCTAAATTTCAAGGACCCGGATACAGGTGCCCACACTAATACCATAGAAGGAACGTGGGGAGCAGTGAAACGAGGTATTCCGGCAAGCAAAGCCAAAAGTCAATTAGACTATTATTTAGCAGAATATGTGTGGCGCAAAAAAAATAAGCACATGTGCAACAAATTCATGGCCTTCATGGATTCAGTCATTCGAATTTACCCTCCTCAAAGAGGTGACAATGAGCCGGCAGCCGCAGCGAAGTAGAGGCGGAGGGAGTTGGTGAATTGGGCGAGCGATAGATGCAAATGGGAGAGAGGTATGTTTATTGTTCATTATTAACGATTTCGGCGATTTGGCCGCCATTTTTTTTGCACAGGCAACATTTTTCACTACGCTGTTTTCTTTAGATCTCGCTCGTGCAAGAAGTCGCCAAGGGTGACCGTACAGTAAATGTTTACCCAATTTTCTTTTCACCATGCTTTCAGATTGCAACACTCAGAACCATGATCAACACTTAACCCTCCAAGTGGCATGCTCAAGTACAGGTCAGTGAGAGTGTTCACCATAGTGGGTGGCATACACTATATATTTTGAGGAGCAAGATATATCGGGTCTGCCAGTTTGCTGTGAGAATTGTTCAGGTTAAATTCGAACTAAATACGAGCATGCCACTTGGAGGGTTAACCTCACTAAAGGGCCATACTAGCTCAAACTGGGAATTTTTTTTTTGAAGTTGGATAGTGAATTCTATGAAACAAAAAATTCAAAAGTTAGGCATCAAATATAACAGGGTCTAAAATCGCGGTAATTAAAAATAAAATTTATAGGTGCAAAACATGACCAATGAATGTTAACTTCAAACCCAAAATTAAGATAATTTATGCCCTTTCACTCAACGCATAGCTTTTGTACTGAGAATTAAGTTAAATATCCAGTAAGTACAAACCAGAACTCGGCTTCAGTTGTTGTTTTTGGACAAAACATTGGGAATATCCATTTAATTTTCAGGCCGAAACTGAATGAAATTCAGAATCAATTTATTTAAGATCATATAATTTTGTTTTGCAAAGTCTAAGATAGTTTAACAATATGAAATACATTTACTCAGGGGAATTGGATATGAAGTCCTTAAAAGGAGCATTCAGCTCTATCTTGCTCCTCCCGTTTAAATAAATGATAAAACACCAAACAAATGTGGCCTAAACCTCATATTCTATTGAATAATTAAGAAATAACATAAAAGTAGTCATAATATATAGAAGATAATCTTTTTAAATGAGATCTAATATTAACACATTTCAAAATATTTAATGTTAGCTTCCAAAATGAAAAATTTCATGCTTACAAGCACTCAAAGTAGCTTATGTTTTCGTATTCGTAAAAATAATTTCATCTATCAAAAATTTAATTGCTTATTTTAGAAAACAGATTGAATTTGCTACGCTGTATCAGTTATAAAAGTAGCATCAAAGCCAAAGCGACATGCTAATTACGTAACACATAAATAGCAAAAGAAAAAATAATCAACTAATGTATATAACTTTTTAATTGAACAAATTGAAATTAATGCAACGGATCGTTTGGTTTTCTATTACATCTTTTATGATTACTACAAGGAATTGTTACTTTACGTCTACAATCAGTGAGCTTTAGCCCACATTTCTCGTTCTTTCTTCTCTTTTTCCACTTCTGCCAGCACCTTCTCAAGATATCGGTAATTGATATCGTCTTCGAATTTTGTCCACTCCTCTTCGGGTAGAATTGTTTGTTGTAAGGATAGTTGACTTGCCCTATGCATGCGATAGATTCGTGCGTCAACTACATCTTGAGGCAGTCGATCAACAGCTTCCAAAACTTCTGGAGTTTCGTAGTACAAATCATCGTGGTACAGACCATATTTGTTGTAACCCATTCGATTGAAAAACCATCTTTTGATTCCAACACTGGCTATGTATTTTTGTACAAATGCTCGAACAGCCATACTGCAGTCAGGCAGTTTTGGAAAGAAAACAAAATTTTCAGTCCGAAATTTTCTCGAAGGGCAAAGTTTTCGGAAGAGGAAATACACACGGAGTTGAGTTGCACATGAGCTGTGAAATGACGCATGGTAGCTATTTACTCTGGTTTTGCCAACAAAGCTAGCCTATTAGTGATCGAAAAAATAGAAATTATTCATTAAAGTGATTCGTATTGATTGAAATCTAAAAAATTTCATTTTTAATAATCAAAATACTGAGCTATTTTAGAAATTGAAACTAATTACTTTGAGAAAGAGGAATATGGTGATCGTCTTACCGATTGTCACAAACTGCCATTACGTTTGTGTTCTGTATTTTAGTGCTACTAGTTCAAAATAAGTTTTAACCCATCTCACTTTTTCGTTCATATAAGTTGTAATTTGTTAAATTAACAACATGGCGGGGACAACGGTAAGTGCATTTGAATATCTTAGCAAAATTTTTTTAATGTAGTGGTTTATAAAATAGCGTATTTTGTTTCGTAATGTAGTTAAAGGAAACCATGTGGGGATATTTGAAATGGAAATAATTGAAACATTTTTATGGATTCGTTTTGCGATGCTTGCCTGAAATTTACTCAGGATTTTGGATTTTAATGTCGTCCATTTTCTGTTTTATATACTGCAATATCATTTTACTGTTTTTGTATTTAAATTGGGACAGCCAGTATTTTTGACAATTCTTGGGAACAAAACCCACTCGAGTTGGCAGCTGAATTTTTATCACGATTTAGATCAATAAGATCATTAAATTTCGAAATAGATTTGTCGTTCAATGAATTTGTGATGGAAGAAATTTATGTTTCTTTTTATTTAAGCATGGAAGTATAGAGTTGAGGTTTACTGAATTATTGTTTTTGTGATGAAGTTGGGTAACGATTTGACATAGAATAACAGCGTTTTGAGCACCACGAACACATCATACGATTTTGTCGGTTTCTACTACTTCTGTAATGCAGGGTAGCGCTGCTCATAAAATAATGTGTGACAGTCAATCAGCCACTATTTGGCTGGGATTTACAACTCACACCACCTCACTATCATATTTCTGAAGCTAGTGACATGAATAGCATGACTCAGATTCTCTTCATGACAGGGAAGAAACTGGTAGAACCATTCTGAATCTCACCATCCAGGTCACGACTGAATCGCAATGAGAAGAACAAATGCATTCTGGGTCGCTTTCACAAGTCGCCTTGCGTCACTACCCTAAGCCATTGCTTGAAAATATTGGTTTCTGATGAAATTCAAGGGTGCAGCTTTGATAAAGACTTCCTTGTGGCTACTCTGTTGGTACATTTTTTGGCATGCTTTTTGTGTCGCCAAGGAAGAATTAGAATAAACACCTTTTCAGGCTTTGCAGAAAATTATTAAAAAATTAATGTAAAGAATTTGAAAAATTGAAAAAAAAAATCCACACAACTGATAATTGTTACTGCTACTAGGTAAGTATTTACTTTAAAGTTTTAGAAGTTTGTCGAAGAAAAATAATTTATTAGTTTTAAGTCTAATGGAACCAGGCTATATATGAATGTTACAAAAAAACCTTAATTCTAGCAAAATTTTAATTCTAGTTATTTAGGCATTGTAAAATAGAAGATAATGATTTACCACAAAATTAACAAAAGATATTTAAATAATCGCGATGTAGCCATAATCCTAATAAAACGGGATTGCCTCTGCCTACCACAACTTGCTACAAAAAGCACACCAAAATCGTTGCCACAGGAAAGTCTATCAAAGCTGCACCCTATCTTCTATTTGCTTAACAGTTAAAATTATTGTACCTCTTCAGAGATCACATGCTGAACTGCCTTTACTGCAGAATCCAATGCACAAATTCCATATATTGACAGTAATCACAGCCTGCAGTGATGACCTATTGCAGGTGAAATGGATACCAAAACCTCTCATGCAATAGTACTTTCCAAACAGTGTAGTGAGACACAGCAAGAGGATATACAACAGCTTGTACCTGAATTGAGATAAATCTGCCTTAGGATTGCTACTCTCATGAAAGTACTGCACATCAATCATTGCAGACCAGTATCATGTTTGTTTCTGAGGAATGTTTTAGGTTTGCACTGTCTGGTATGAACATGCTAGCATTTGGTTGATTTGCACGTAATTCGAGGCATGCTTTGCAGTAGAATCTTTACACTGGCTCGTCTGTTTCCTTTGCCTGCTTCATACTCGAGATGAATATCAACCATCTCTTCATTCATGAAATGATATAATGCACATGTGAAGTCTGCATCTAAAATGATGATTGTTCAAACTGGTCAATTGTTGAGCTGTCCAACTGTCCTCTAGCAAATCCAGGCAGAGCTTACGGAGATACAACTACTGTTTGATTTTTTGTTCCCTACCACCCCTTTCAGGTGTTGACCTCATCCTTTTGAACCATGTCATCTGATCATGGTTCGAAATTACTAGGTGTTCTTGGATCTTTCCCTTTGGGGCTGATTCCGGACCTTCTCCAATAGCCCGTTGTGTTGCTCCAGTGCAACGTTAATTCAGCTACCCCTACCTACCCTTAAAGTTTTAAAACATCTATAGGTACAAAGGGCATTTCTCAAACTATGTATTGTGAGTACTTGCGTATTATCTGTGCTAGGGAGATAAACTGCCAGTACCAGCGAGATAATGTGAATTATAGCTACACTTTTTCTGTGGGAAAACAGTAATAACAGCGTAGTTAACCGTGTCTAATGAACATGTGTGGTGCATTCGAATGTATTTCTTTCTACATATTTATTGTCGCCATAAAACGGCAACCTCGCATGGATAATACATAAGTACCCTATTGTGTTATAACAATATATAGTTTGAGAAATGCCCTTTGTATCTACAGGTGTTCCAAAGGGTACAATGTATTTACTTTCAATTCTTTTATTCAAATATTAAATTTGTCTAATTTCATTTTACATATTTTGTAATTTTTAAATTCCTAAAAACATTACTATTTATTTTGGACTTCCTGTCAGAATTATGCTGTTTTTGAACTTATTGTTTGCTGCAAAGTATTTATTTCAGATAAATGCAACTTTTATTCAGTTAAATTACCTTTTTAGTAAGAAAAAGTATACCTTAAAAAACTAATGGCTTATTGTTGGGAATCAGGGTTTGGTTATGTAATGAATGTCTGCACAAATTACACAAATATAAGCAGGGTAAGTATTAGCTGATATGCAAAGATAATGTGATTAAGAAATGTTTCTGTATTCAATAGTCAAAAATGTTTCAATGATTCTTCATTCGATATTAAAGTGCAATATGGATGTAGATAAGTGCCACATCTACTTGTGAATGTAGGGTAATTGATGCTTATTCTATTTTTACATTTTTATTTGTGTTGAAATATTTTTGAATCTTTCCAGCTAATTCTATAGTGAGAATTTTCATATATGCGACTCTTGTATTGAATAATCTGGTGCTATAAATTGCACAAGTGTTATGAACAACTCTTACTGATCTATGATTGTGTGGATTGCAGAAAAGTAAAAGCAAAAAGCAGTAATAATATAAATAAAAATCTAAAATTTTGTTCTGTTATGTTAAGTATTATTTGTATCTATTAAATGATTTTAATAGTAATGTATTTCTAATTTTTGCAGGATACTGATATGCATGTATCTTATGAAGACCAGCAGAAAATTAATAAATTTGCTCGTCAAAATGCAAAACTGGATGATATAATTGAAGAACTTAAAGCAAAAGAGGTTGGTAAAGAAAAACAAAATATTTACTTTAACATAATTTGGCTATTGTTTAAACTGTTCAATAAGTTAATGATATTCTCCTCTTTGAATGGGATCTGTATTTCCACTTTCAAAAATATAGTACACGAATCCTAAGCAGGAGCACCCTTAGTAATTGGTGGCCCGAATCAATTGTTGAACTGTGGAATTATAATCGAACTAGCAGACAGTTGCATAGCATTAGCTTCTGTGCTTTACTTTCTCAATTGCTTTTATCTATTGATGGCAAAGTATCATTACTCAATTTCATATCATTTCTATCCATTTATAATGAATATAGCATCCATAATCACATAAATGGATTTCAAACCTCTAAATGAAAAGTATCCAGAAGTGTATAACAGCATTTTGTATACTTTTACTGGTGTCAAGTTTTATTTTTAATCAAATACATGGCTAAAAGCACACCTCAGTTGTGTTACCACAATTTGATTCTGAACATCTACTTCAGTTTCATCTCATTCCTTTGTTCAAAGGCAATTCAGCATTTTTTTATGTTAACCTATCTCCCAGATTTGAAATTGTTTTCTGAAATGAAACTACAGGATAATTTCACTAGAGTGGCGAGCTATTCTGTGTAGTTGTAGGAGTATTATACAGCTCCATAGCTATTTAAATCTAGCATATTTAAACTAAGCAGCAAAATTAATGAGTTAATCTCATTAATTTTTAAAGGTAGTTTTTATACTGTTTACATCTGTTGATTCGTCATTGATTTCCGTGCCACTTAGGTTACTGAAATATATAGATTCCATAACTATCTTGTATTATAAACTGCTTCATTTACTGCTTTGTGCAAAACTATTTTAATTGCTCCTAATTAATTTGGATTTTTAGGTCTTGCAATAAAATATGGGTCCCTACTAAAGACCAAGATTTTAGATGAGACCTCTTTTGAACTGTGTATAAAGCTCACTATTCTCTCATGAACACATCAAAATATGTTCATTCTACATTAAAATTTGTAAACATTCAACATACAGTGTCTTTATTATAACACGGGATCTTGTATAGAATTTCTGATATTTCTGTTTAGAGCTTAATCTCGTAGAGGTCGATTTTATGTTGTTTACATCTGTTGATCTGACATTGATTTCTGTGCCACTGGTTGCTGAAATATTTGAAATGAAGAACTCCCTGGGGTATAGCCAAGCTTCGAGGATAAGTCAGTCTTCATCCCTTGTGGTGACTCAATCAAAATGAAGCTACAATTTTCTCTTTTTAATGGACTGATCACTATTGTGTATTAGAGCGACATGGTCTTATGGACTTGGTTTAGGCTTATCCTGAACCTTGGGATAAGAAACAGCAGAGCTTAAAGAGTAGTTTTTTATTCGATGACATTAAATTTTGTTTACAATTTTTTTAAAGAAAGCACCCCAATACATCCCACAACTACTTTCATAAGCATTGAAATATATTTATAATCATATTATTGCCTTGCTTGAACTAAGCATCTAATTGAACAAAAAAATAAGGCCAAAATAAGATAATAAATCTTTTCCCAATGCATTTATGATGGGCCCCTTAGTGTGCAGGCTCCATTTGAGGGAATCAGTGGAATGGGCTTTAGGCCTGCCCTAATTCTGAGTCTTAAACTCTTTTATTCCAAGATTGTGCTTTCTTATAAGAAATCTTTAATTATTTTTTAGAATGAAATGCAAGCTTTGGAAGATGCAGAATCAGATCTTTTACTGTCAATGGAGAAGGACAAGATTCCATATCCTTGAATTTTTTTAATTGTGACTCCTATTAAATTCTTGAGGCTTATAATACTTGTCTAAAGGGTTTTAATGAAATAGTTAATAACCAGTTCATACATTTTGAGCATTGATGCTGTATCTCTAGATTCTATTAGGTTATTTTACCCTTATTTTGCATTTTTTGTGTTCTAGTTCTCCTTTCTTGCAAAGACAAATGAACTAATATGTAGGTTCTATTTAATTGCAGAAAAGTTTTCAATTACATACTATATTTTGTGTAAGATGTGGTTGTAATAACATTTGCATAAGGAAAGTAACAGATAGAAAGTAAAAAAGTTTTTATATATTTTTAGAACAATTTAAATGTATTTAGTATTATATTTGATCAGCTGTAATTTAACTGATATTTATTATCAACTTGACTGTTCATTTAATCCCTTATCTCCTTTGTTACCCAACCAAAGACCATTGTGCTCATGGGGACTGGTACTATTTTACACTTATTTTGTCTTCCCTATTCTAATTCCCACTTGCTGCATAGGCAGATTGCTTAAGCTTGTGTTAAGATGTAAATTTCCCTGCAAAGAAGTACCATTTGGTCTGTTTTCAAAATCTATCAATCAAGAAATGAATATTTGACTACTGATAGAATGTTAAAATAACAGCTAGATTTGTCACTGGACCTCAAGGACTTGTGAAAAATTTATGATTTTTCAGAATTGTGTGTATTTGAGATAAACTTGGAAGATGGAAAATTCCTAAAAGCACCCTACTTCAGAGCTGGAAATATGATGCTTACGAATTCTTTGATTCCTTCTTTACTTGTAGAAATCTTGTGTTTAGGTTTTAACTACAGTTTTTTGACAAGCAAGCCTTTGAAAAATAAGTTACTGTGTATGATTCAAGTCATTCTTAACTGATGTTAAATGCTCTTTTTCTTATCAGGATGCAATATAGACATTGATTGTTTTCTGGTTTGAAAATCTACTTTTTATTCATATGTATTAAAATTAAAAAAATGCATGTATTGAATTTTATTATTATTTAAGATTTGTGTGGAGAGAGTTATGGTGTAGAAACAAATACAGCTAGATAAAACTGAAAAATTTCGCCCTTTAAATTTAGATAACAAAACATTTCTGTGATTTCTGAAGTTTTAATAGTTTCCCAAACGTTTATGGCAACACCCCCTTTCCAAAGACAATTTTTTTCCACCTCCCTCTGGAAAACTGTCAATGAATAATAAATTGCAAGTGTTACTGTGCCGATAATTTTTCAATTTAACCATAATATTCATGTAGCTGTTGTAATGTCATTGGCCATTTCATTTCCTTTTACTAAATGCATTAAATTTGTAAGTCATTTTATGTAATTTTTTGGTCACCAAAATCAGCCTGCTTATCACTTATCCAAATCTATAAAATACTATTTTAAACCTTTATATAGCATGTTTCATAACTCATATTATGCATATTATAATTACATTACAGCTAAATACCTTTGCAAGAAATGTTTGAATTATTTTTCAGAAACCTAATTCTTATATGGTCAGGGAAATATGTCCACCAAGTTTAATTATATTTGCTCCAGAATTTTGTACTGAGATCTAAACACCTGTTTCATTATTACCATCATGTATATTGTAAAATATTTGTAACTTTTTTATTTCCAATGGCAGGGGCACATCTCCTTCAGGTGTGCACGGACACAAGGACCTGTGTGAACTTTTCTTTTCCCATGGAATTTACTGTCTACTAAACACGGGGTCATGCTCCCAGGATACCCAAGCAATCTTTTTTTGCTTTCATTCCACTATGTTCCCAATCTGTTTCCTTTCACAACATTTTTTACTTGACATTGTATTGTGTTTGCAGCTTGGCCCTTGCACCATAAAACCCCAAAGCAACCAACCAATGGCATGGGTTAGTTGCAAACAATAGAACAAATGGCCACAAAAGAAAATGTATATGGACCCATTTGGTCACTTGCTTCCCAGTATATCTTACACATTGAAGTAGAAGACAGCACAGGACATCAGAATAGGTATGCATGGTCCATATTCACCTGAAGGTAGCATGACTTCTGAAAAGGATTGTTTAACATAGAAATGCGATGCGGGAGTTTAGGAAATGTACTTGAGGTATGGTACTCTATTGATCTTTTCTTTTCCCATGAGATTTACTATCTTTTGTAAAAATGGAAGTTGTGCTCCTGGGATATACAAGCAATCTTTTCTGCTTTCATCCCACTACTCTGTTTCCCAATCCCCCTTTTTCTGTTCACAACATTTTTTATGTTGTCGTGTTTGGAGCAGCTTGGCTAAATATGGCCCTTGAGCCATAAAAATTCAACCCTAACCGGATATTATAAAACACAAACTAATGCCACAATTGACTCAAGATTAGATGTTTCACTTTAAAAGTTGACTGGAACTAAAAATAAATAGCATCAATCAAATAAATAGCATTTAAGGTAAGTTTTAGTGCAAATTGTTTTTTCTTAACTTTTCATACTTTTAGAATAGGTGATGTGTTTCTGTTTGCTAGTGTGGATGAAACACAGGAAATGATAGAAAGCAAGAAGGAGAATGTTGAAAAGGAGATAAGGGAATTGCGTGAACAGCAGGGTACTGTCAAGCAGACTATGTCTGATCTCAAAGTACAGCTGTATGCTAAATTCGGCAACAACATAAATTTGGAACCAGAATAAGATCTTAAGTATGTCAATGAGTTACTACTCAATTTTTTTGTTTCAATTTTACTTAATTCTGCTTGCAAAATTCTTTGCTTTCAGATGTTTATTCTTAAAACATGAAGTAGTAGACCTAAACATAGCATCTGTACTAAATTCCTTAATTTCTTATATTCATTAGTGGAAAAGTTCGTTTATCACATTTCGTATCTTATTTCAATACATTTATAATGAATTTAGCATCAATATTCCATAAAAGGATTTCGTACCACTAAATGAAATTAAATTATCCAAAAATGCATAACAGCATTTCGTTTTCTTTTACTGGTATCAATTCTTATTTCTATTTAAATACATAGCTAAAAGCACACCTCAGTCATGTTACCACAATTTGATTCTGAACATCTACTTCAATTTCATCCCATTCCTTTGTTCAAAGGCGATTCAGTATTTTTTTATGCTAAACTTATTTTTGCTCATATTTTCTTTTCTGTACTGATTTCAATCTCCCAGTTTTTTGCAGTTTTAGCCATATTATGCAGCTCCATAGCCAAATCAAGCATGTTTAAACCAAATATAAAATTGGCGAATGAACCCTGTAACGGTCGATTTTAAACAATAAAAAAATAATGTTGGTTTCTGTTATGTGTACAT
Source organism: Meta bourneti (assembly GCA_933210815.1). Taxonomy (NCBI): domain Eukaryota; kingdom Metazoa; phylum Arthropoda; class Arachnida; order Araneae; family Tetragnathidae; genus Meta; species Meta bourneti. The sequence goes on along the minus strand of OW119928.1, from coordinate 17,342,655 downwards.
TAGTGAAATATGTATATGTGTGTGGATAGATAATTATATGAATTTTATAACCCACATGTTTTGCAAAAAATGTTTGCAAAAGATAAACTTATTTTTTTATTTTTCACCCTCAATTATTTGTTGCATTTTAATAGAAAACAGACTAATTCAAAAAATCATGTATTTATTAATTTCATGCCTGGTTAGTCTTTTTAGAGTTTTTCTCCTCTATTATGATCTTTGAAATGCAGTATTTATTTGCAGAAAAGTAGATTTATCATATTATATAGGAAGAAGCTTCAGCCAAGAAAAAAATACTTTTTGGGTATCAAGATTTCGAAAAATTTGTATATTAATCAAATAATTTCAAAAATATTTAACACATAATAAATTTCAGTATCAAAATTTCATCTAATTAAATTAAAATTTTGTGACCTAGATTGAAGAGTTGAAATTGTTACCTAATTCTTTTATTCTGACCCATTTTGTACGACTAGTCAGTTTCTACCTAAATGAGTTATAGGCTCATGTTGCTATTCTTCTTGGTCTAGATTGAATCATGCAATAATCAAGGCTATAATAATTGTAAATCATGTTTTAATGCCATCGACACATTTTGCATTCACATATGAAATTAATAAAAAGAAAAATGCAAGTGATTTATGTAGAGTTCTGGAGACTTGACTGCCCTGTTCTAAACCCCTATCCTAATAACGAAACCCAAAGTTACATCTTTATAAACAGAATCAGAACAGCATTGGATCATAGGTATAGCTTGTAAAAGCATTGATATAGTCGAAACATGATGAAGATCAAAAGTTAAAATTTTTATCAGTGTTTCAGGCACTCATAATTGAATGATCAGGAAGTTTTTGTTTCCAGGTATTTTTTATTGCTTATGCACTGAAATGCATTTTATGAATTTTGTAACATCCATTTATCACATTGTCCCCTTTGTGAATTTTTTATTGCTTATGCACTGGAATACATTTTGCAAAATTTGTAACATCCATGTGCAACCATTTATCACATTTCCCCCTTTGTGAATTTCTTATTGCTTATATACTGGAATGCATTTTGCGAAATTTGTTACATAAATGTGCAACCATTTATCGCATTTTCCCCTTTTGTGTATGATTGTTAAGAGAACCCATGCAATAAATATTTCATTCACTATATTGCTATGGACTTTTACGATAGTACATCTAAAAACTGATTTCTTATTAGCTCTCCTGTAGCAAAAAGTGACTGTAAAGGGCAAACCAAACCTGTGTAAAGAGGAAATTTCAATACACATTTTTCAAATTACATTTAGGTACTCAAACACATCTGATTGTACAGGTAAACGCAAAAAGACTGATAGTGGTTAAAAGTGTATTCTCTAACTTGTTTTATGTATACAAAGATACCAGGTTTGATGGGAAAAGTATCTGACCTTATTTTTATTGCATTAGCTAGCTGCAGCTCTGAGGCAGGACTTTGGCACATGCAGCCTATAACTAAGCATGAGATTGTTTTCTAGATCATGTAGCCTTTCACTTGTGAGGAAGCCATTATACTTTTACATGTAACATTTGTTGATTGCAATTTTGTTTTCAGTTAAACTGACCCTAACACAAGAAATGCTCTGGAATGTCAATATTGATCCTGATTTTATAACAAAATCATGATCAAAGATGAGTCATTGGAACTACAGTTTATTATACAAGCACATGAACATGATTACAGTTAACACATGAAAAATTACTAGACTGTACCAGTTCTTTTAGCCAACGTATTTTGTAAAACCCTGTTTGAAATCATACAGGTGAACTCAAGATATGGTTTGCAATTTAAGCTATTGTTTTAAAATTAGTTATTTTTATGTTTGTATTGTGACTAAGGTATACTTGCATAATGACTGAGTTTTGAGGTCCATAAGGTTACCACAATCTTCTCTTAGCTGTGATACTTAAGAAAATGTAATATAAACAAGAAAAATTCTCTTAAGTGTATCGTCTCTTTACTGTGGTGCTTAAGAAAGTGCAATGCCAATTTAAGAAAAATTTTCTATCTTAAGTGAACTATTCCTTAATTATTCTTAATGTTGATAATTTGGTGCAATGCTTGCTGTTTGTCCTATTTTCTTTACTGAATTACTACAGTTTGACCTGGAGAAAATGGTTTCCACACCAAAAATTGCCTCTATTAAATAACCTTTGATTTACATTGTATTTTGTATGCATCTCATTTTCTTAAGTTACGAGGCACAAGCAAATTTTTATTTGAAAGGTTCTTTGTTTAAATCTTTTGTCCATTAAATTTATTATGATAATGTTCTCAACTATATTTGATTGGAAAATATTTTACCACTCCAAGAGTGCAAGCATGGCATCTTACATTTTTCTAAAATATTTTTGCAAGTTTTTTCCTTACTTTTCACCTGACCTTTGGGTAAATAGAATTAATTGCTTGTAACACACAAAATCAAGGTTTCAGGGAAATTATTTCCAACTGCTTAACTAATTCTAAAATATATCTATTTTGTATAAGCATGAACTACATCAACTTTATCAAATTGTACATGAGCCCAAGATAAATTTGGCCTTCTAATTATCCTATACCACCTAAATTCTTTGTTTTATATTAAAAAAATTCTTTAGATCAGTATTTACACTAAAAAGCAACACAGAACACCAAACCAGAATAGCTATAAAATGTATTGAATTTATGTTCTAACTTCGGTTATGTGAATACTTGTTTGTTTAGATCAATGGTTTCTAAAGAAAAACCCAAACTTGAGAAGTGAATGACTTTTTTGAACTGCAACTTCTAAATGTATGAATGATGATTTCCTCTTAGAAATTTAATAATTTTTTATACTTTTAGATATTCCATTGGTTTGCCTTAAGATGATGTTAAGTTAAAGAACAGTGTCACAGGAATATTTTATCATTCAAGTCTGCTGTACATACACGATCAAATAAAGATGTGATCTGCATATTTTAGGTCTTTTTGTTCACATTAACATTAAAAAAAATTTTGAAAATATTAAGAAGAAATTTTTTTAAAGCTGTATTAAGCTGCTATACAATTTTTCATTGTCCATTACATGAAATCATAAAATAATTCTGCTGAATCTGCATTATCTATTGCTGAATGTAATGAAAATAATCTAATGTATTGAAATGATGAATTACATGCATGTTACATGCTTCAGCAATATCTTCAAGTATTTAGGATTTCATTTACACTTGTACTAAAACTATATTTTTGGAAAAATGTAAAGCTCTTATTAAACTGCAAGGTTGCATTATTTTATTAAAAAAAGTCAAGTTGACCATGCTCTGAACCAATTAAAATGCTTGATTGCAGTTATTGGTATAAAAATTGATATTAGTTTTTTAAGCTTTTTAAAAATTCTCTACCCTTTGTTTCAATTGTATTGATAATAGAAAGATGCAATGAGGAAAAAACATTGATATTGTGTTTGAATTCACAACTAAAAGCAGTATTACTCCATTTATACAATCAAGACTAAAGTTGTCAAGTTTCCTTCAAAGTATTTCAATGAGCTGAGTAACTTAAAATGGTTTTGCAATGATTTAAATTCTTAATTTGTCTGAAGTTGCTTAGAAACCTAAAAATGCTGTAGGATTTATAATTACTAATAATTTTATTTTCTAAATTATGCAAAGCTTAGAATATTTGTATTAAACTAAATGTGTAATGTTTCATATTTCTGAAACATTTCCATTTAATCCATATTAAATTTTGAAAACATGCCAGAAGGTATTTATTTTTGACAATTTTCACGGAATGACATCAGGGGCTCATACGAGCTTTAAGAAGGCCTGATTTTTTACTTTAGTTGTTAAGGGCACTTAACCTTAATATTTGCAGAATGCCCTTAAAATTGTAAGAAAGGTCTTAGATTTTAAAAGAACACTACACACACTTTGTTTCATCTACATTCAAAAACTAAGGTCAATGACACTCTTCCAAGGTCAAGTGTATTTGAATTGATTTTTGATTAAAAATTACTTTCCCTCTAGACAAAAATGGATGTTAGAGATACCTTATTCCTTTATCTTCAAAAATTCTGACTTTGAATTTCATAATTGTAAAGTAGAAGGTAAAGTTGAAAATTCAATTTCATTACATTGAAGGATTTTTTACAATTTTTATTAAGAATTGTAGAAGGTCTTTAAGGAATTCTGAATTTTTGAATATTGAAAGAGAAGTTTTAATTCTAGAACATGGACCATTAATTTTTCAGAGCTGACCTAAGAGTTCTATAACTTAATTACATTAGTTAGCTATATTTTATTTGTAAACTGAGTTAACTATATTATATTGTATAATTTCAATTGTTTTGAATATTTTGTCAACCTAGAACAATCAATATCTTTGGCTATTCATGTATTTGAGTTAGGCTGGCGACTAAGAAGCATATTTAAAAATTTTATTTAAATTATTTTTATAAATATGTAAACTTTTGTGCTAAGTCTTGGTGTAGAAAGATAATTGGAGGATTTTTCCATAGACTGAGTATAATAGAATATTCTCTGCATGAAAAGTTTCTTTGAAACACTTCCTTTGAATATAAAGACTGCTCAAGTCAATTGAATACAAATTGCAACTTTTAGTTTTTTTATTAGTAGATTTAAAAAATTTAGCCTTCATTGTAGAAGGCAAAGACGAGCATAAAGTAACAAATCCCAGGTGAGTTAGATTGTAGGACTTTCTCTTTTCAAATTAGACATTAGATTCAATATATTCCTGAACTACCTAATTTCCATTGGTCCATAGTTAGCTACTCAACTTTAGGTCTACTCACCTCCTATATAGGGCTTTGGGAGCAACAAGATTATTTTAAGTATCTGAATTGTAACCCATTTTTTAATAAATTTTCTCGAGAGATTTTTATTGTGATTGTATAAATCTTTTGTTCTGTATCTCCTGGATTATTAGTAATAAAACCTTCAATGTAATGAAATTGAATTTTTAAAATAATAAATTTTTCTTGTTATATTGTACCTTCCATAATCCCAAATTTCCGAATTGTTTGTGGAAATGTAGGTGCATTCTGATTTTTCGACGTAACTGCAAGCCGAGAACAAGCTTTCTCTAGATTGTAGTTGAGCCGTTTTTCAAGAGCATACAGTGATGGTTGAAAGATAATCCGCGTGCAAGGAAAATTTATGAACGTCAGTAAAAATCATTCGCCAATAAAAGCGGTCTGTTTTTCCAACCTCTGCTTATCAGTCACTCATTACCAAATGAAATGATTCATTTTATTGGTTTCAATTTGATTACATGTACGTGTGTTAAGCCAATAGTCGTTCGGTCTCAACATAAAAAGCATTTCCTCTTCATTTCCGCAGATAACACTTTGGTGCTTTTTTCAACGCTAATATTTTCTACCCAAGAAAGTTTCTTCAATGCTTTGTAGTTTGAGCTTTTAGTTTTAACGCTTTCATTATTCCCTGAGAAACATTAACTCTAAAAGGTGGTAACAATGTTTGATTTTTGTATAGTTTTTCTAGAAAAAGGTGGTGCCGCGGTAACCCAGTTGGAGTCGCGGATTAACCAACCGGAGGATTGAGTTGAAACTTGATCCAACAAAAGACTCGTGTACGTGGAGGCTAGTGAATGGTAAATCTGTCGTGGCCTCAAATGTCCACACGTTGGCGTGGAAGCTTGGAGTGGGGTGCCACAGCTCCAGTGTTACCCTCATCATCTGACCGCGGTTCAAAATTACTAGGATTTTTCCATTCGGGATTTATTGCCAATAGCCCATTGTGTTGCTCCAGTGCGATGTTACATAACTACCTGCCTATAACAATTAGGTAAATGTTTTAATCAAATTTCTTGGTCAATCGGCTGCAGGAAATTCTTACAAAAGGGCCCTTTGAAACAAAAGAAAAAAAAAGCTCCTTTCGCCCTCTGCTCTGATGGAATGGATTGTGTAAAACTCACTTAACTAAATTTGGTTCCACAGTTGTTGCATAAGCTCATAATTTCTCGGAGGTATAAAAGTATTAGCTTGATTTAGATACTTGATCTAACCCTCCTGGTGGTTTTTCTTTGCGTAGTGGCTAGTCTTTTGTTAAAACTTCCGAATTGTTTCCTGTTCTGGACAAGGGACTGTAAATTATTCATAAAATGAATTATTTCATAAAGCCAAATTCATTTTGGTTCATTGAAATAATTTATTCGCATGTGTAAAGCATTTAATCTTTCGAATTTAGGATTTTCAATACAACCTAAATAACCCAACACTACGGTCATATAAAAACTGCTAAAACGCCGCTTTCTGAAACTTGTTTATTTAACCCTCCTGGTGGTTGTCTCGACGAGGTATCTCGTCATTAGCAAAACTGATCAGATCTTCATCTCGACATAAAGAAATCGGCAATACCTTGATGACGAGTTATCTTATTAGTAAAATTGGTCGGATCTTAATGGTGTGGAGAAGTGGAACAATCATTTTCTCACCGTAGTGTTTGGTCTGGTGAAAATAATAACCTACTGTCTGTCTCCTAAGAGAACAGCTCCAGACACAAAGTCTGCCCTTGTCTGTTGCCGTGGAAACGGACTTTATCCTATTTTACACAGGGGATGCTGAAGAAACGCATTCAAGTTTGTCACCATTGGCCCACTTGACAAATTGGAAATATATTTATGATTTTTACTTGATATCTTGAAGAGATTTATCTAAACTGCCTCTTTCCGCAGCCAACATTTGTGAAAAACAAAATAAAATGAATCATCCCCAAGTCACCCCTACTAAAAATAAACGAGCCGTGTTTCTATAGCTACCTCCATTACCCCGACTTGGTGTCGGGAGCAGTTCTCGTGTTGCACAGACAGTATATTGGCTGATAATTTCGGGGGTTTATGGCACAAGGGCTATATTTGGCTAAACATAAGACATACAATGGTAATGGATTTGTATACACAAGAAAAGTTTTACTGATACAAAAGGTGGTAACTAACTAACCACTCTTCCAACCCGGGCTAGCCCGGGTTGGAAGAGTTGAGAGTTCGAAACTAGATCAACTAAAGATCCTCCTGTTCGTGTGGGCTGGTGCACGTTAAATCTGTCGTGGCCTTCAATGTCTTCACAGTTGGCGTGGTGTGGAAGTTTGGAGAGTGGGGTGCCAGCTCAGGTTTTGACCTCGTCATCTGACCGTGGTTCAAAATGACGAGGTGTAGTCCTTGGATTTCTTTCCCTTTGGGGATTGATCCCGGACCTAGCCCGTTGAGTTCCTCCACTGCGACGTTAATTCAACTACCTACTTAGAAGAGAGAAATACACCTAGGGTAAGTAACAGGAATCGAACCTGCACAACCTACACTTCGCATGATTCTCTGTGAGCTAACCCATTGAACCACCAACTTATATTGATTCAAATATCTAAAAACTTCCATCTACAGTGATGTAACCAGGATTTTATTTTGGAGGGCGCCCACAGTTAAAAATGGATTTTTTTAAATGCAAAATTAAGATCTTATCACATTTTTGTGAAGGTTTTTAATGTTATTTTTGGTCACGAGACTGACTACTGTAAGCGCATAAAAATAGACACATCTCTGTTGATCTAAGTACACGAATGATTGCCTGTGGTTGTTCCTCAAAATTTACGATTCAAATCTTGTTTCTGAAGTTAATAATTGTAATTTAAATTTTAAAAAATAAGATATGCGAATACGTACAATATAAAACTAAGAATAGATGTGAATGTCTGTATCACAATCGCAAAATAAAACCTGAAATATGGACACATAGAGTATGAAAACTGGCATATCGGGAATGAATTGCTGAACAGTTTTAAGTTGAAGCCGTACCTCGGAAGTATGTATTGTTTCTTACTACGTGCAAATGCATGTCTAGCACATCACGCTGGAACGACCCTGTTCCTTTCATTGCCTTATGTACGTATGCTATCATCCTATTAGTTCCCATGCATATTTGAGATAAAATTTACATTTTCCAGATGCAATGTTGCAGTTGATTTTAGAATAAATTCGCATTATATATAATAAATATGCATGCAAACTGATAGGATGATAGCATCCATGAAGCAAAGATGCTATCATCCTATCGGTTTAGTCACTTTAGGTCTTTTCTAGTCATAACAGACAACGCAAGTTTTTTCTAAAATCTACTGCAACATTGTATCTGAAAAATGGGAATTGTATCTCAAACATGCATGGAAACTGATAGGAGATTCAAAGGCAATAGGAGATAGGCAAAGAGGGTATCATTCTATTAGGTTAGTCACTTTAGGTCTTTTCTAGTTATTTTGTCTGCATTTGTCTTGCATCTGGAAAATGTGATTTTTTATCTCAAATAAGCTTGCAAACTAATAAGATGCTAGCATCCTATCAGTTCAGTCACTTTTGGTCTTTTCTCTTCATAGGAAGCAGACAATGCAAATTTATTCTAAAATCTACTGAAACATTGCATCTGGAAGTTCGACGTAAATTTAACTACCTACCACGTACATGTTTAGATATTTTATGGTGCTCGGATCTTTCTCTTCGGGTTTTTGATCCAGGACCGTCGCCAATAGCCCGACGTGTTGCCCACTCCAGTGTGACTTTAATTAAATATCTACCTACCTACCTTATGGCTCAGTACAGTTTTGCATGTAAACAATGTCCAAAATTGCACTTTTATGAAATATATGTTAAGTCTTTTAAGACATTTTGATTTTTATACATTTTCCTCTATTTTATCTTGAAATGAATAATATTTATTTAACCATGCATAGTTAAACTCAAGGATGTAATAGCACTATTCTCATAATACTTTTGTTCCTTCTAATAATACACTCTTGCTGTTACATTTCGTCAGAATAAAGTTTATATTATTCGAGATTTAAACTTTTTTTGGAAAGTTAAGTAGGTTAGTGTAATTTGTATTTCATATCACAGAAATTATCGTATTTTCGCTCTCTGATGGTTCCACTCACATATATCTCTCGTGCAACCTGCATTATACTTGCAACTAGTTTTGACCTTGAATAGAGCCTTTCATAGAATTCTTTCAAGCAAATGTGGTTTATTTAGTTGTGTGTTGTGGGGGAAAAGCAATACTACACTTCTTGAAAATATCGTGACACTCGGAGGATTAACTCTCCTAGTGGTTGTTTCGACGAGGTATCTCGTCATTCACAAAACAGACCAGATCCTGATGGACGAGATATCTCGTCCTGAGAAGAAACTGACCATATCAGGATCTCGTCAACGCCATATAATCGGTAATACTTGATGACGAGGTATCTCGTCATTAGAAAAATTTATTAGATCTTGACGGACGAGATATCTCGTCGAAATCACTTGAAGAGTTAAACCGGAAGTCCTGGTTTTTAGTACTGAAAATGAAGGTAAAGTATAATTATTTCAATAATTAAGATAAAATATACTGATTAGTAAGTTATCGTTCACAATATTAATATTTGATTTTGCAATCAGTTATTAACTACTCATGAAAACTAACAAAAATCCGGGTTTTGCTTATTGGCTCATGTTAATCCTTCGAGGTTTCAGAGTAGTGTAACTTTCACCCCACAATAGACATAATGACTAAATGACCCAACCTACTATTGTTGAAATAGACTTAGGAAAGATTCTATTGGTCAAAAATGCTTAGAGGTCATGCAGAGAAGACTACAGGCTGCAGAACGGATATATGCGCGAGAACCCTTCAGAGGATTGAGCTCTTCTAGAATAAGTAAAGCAATCCCCCTCTGCCTTGTTTCATGTTTTCCAAACCTTTTTGCGATGAGAATTCATTGCTTTGTCTCTTTTTTCTGTATACCAATAGGCTTTCAAGGGAGTACGTGAAAGAGAGACTTGACTTTTAAACCTTATATTCATGGATTGTGTGCATGAAAATCAATCTTTCATTCATTGATAGCGTGCATGTGATTAGTTTCGCACGCACAACCCTGGAAAATGCTTATGCGACAAGGACAAAGTTGTGCTTGAAACTTTAAAACTTTTTTCGCAAAATTTTAAACCTTTTCAATAAATATTCTGAAATGTTACCTCTTTAAATATTTGAACTCGGGAGATGCTCGCGTCGTCCCCCCTTTGTTACGCCTCTAAGGATCGGTTTTCTAACTCTCTGAGCGGCACGAGATCCCCGAGTGGTGTTTTTACCACACACAACACACTTGATGACTAAATAACCCACCTATTGGTTGAAAGAATCTATGACTTCTTTGAACCTTTGGAAATATTATATTCATCTTTTATTTAGAACAGAATAATTATACTCTAAGGAAAGGACTAAAACCAAGACCAGTTTGAGGAATTATTCTTTGGATAGATTGTATTGGCTCTTTAATGAAAAATAGGATCATTTGCAAAGATTTTAATGCTCCTTTCCTTACAATGTAATCCTTTGGAATGATTCTGTTGCTGCTTTACTTAGAATAGAATCCTTTAAAAAGATTATCTTGATCCTTTAATTATAAAAGAATCCTTTGGAAGTATTCTATTGATCTTTTCCTTATAACAGTATAATTTGGAAAGATTTTATTGCTAATTTCCAAAGAATATAATTCTTTGGTATGATTCTATTGGTGCTTTCCGTAGAATAGAATCATTTGGATATATTTCATTGATCCTTTAATTAGAAAAGAAGCCTTTGGAAGGATTGGTCCTTTCCTTAGAATAGTATAGTTTTGAGAGATTTCATTGTTCCCTTTCATATAATATAATATATACATATTTGGAATGATTCTATTGATGATTTCCTTAGAACGGAATCCTTTGGAAAAATTATGTTGGTGCTTTAATTAGAAAAGAATCATTTGGAAGTATTCTATTGGTCCTTTTCTTAGATAGAATTTTTTTAAAAGCTTTTATTGTTCCTTTCCTTAGAATATAATCCTTTGGTATGATTATGGTGGTGCTATATTGGTGGTATTATTATATTGGTACTTTCCTTAGAATAGAATCCTTTGGAAAGATTCTATTGGTGCTTTAATTAGAAAATAATATTTTGGAAATATTCTACCTGTTCCCTTTCCTTAGAATAGAATGTTTTTTTTTAGATTTAATTGCTCCTTTCTTTAGAATATAATTCTTTGCAATGATTTTTTTCGGTTTTCCTTAAAATATAATCATTTGGAATGATTATGTTGATACTTTTCTTAGGAAAGAATCCTTTCGATAGAATCTATTGTTCAATCAGGTCAATACTGTTTAGAAATCATGCTGGGAAGCCTGCTGGTTGCAAAGTGGAATTATGCATATGAACCCCTCAGAGGGTTAAAGCAGGTGTGAGAATATTAATTTTCCAGAGGGGTGACAGGCGATCTCATATGCAGTTTGGAAAGAGGTATCAATCACAAAGGTGGGGGATAGAGCCGAAATGCAATTTAAGTTCGGTTCGAACATCTGCAGTCTGGTGGTCAACCTGGGCGGGGTAAGGGGTCAGTCATCGAGCAGATTTGTCCCAGTGCTTCTTCACAAGATGCTATTGAGATGAGAAATGAGCGAGCGAGAGAGAGGATTTACTTCCACGTTAGATAGATGCCACCCCCCCTCAACCATCGTACAGGTTCATTTCTCCCGTTATCCTTCATATCCAACGGTTTATATTTTCGATAACGATACTGCAGACGACCGCATCGATTTTTTTGCCCTCCCCCGCCGGCCACGGCAGCAGCGCCAGCGCAGCCAAGATGGCGACGAAAACCGTTTGACGTCATCCGCTTCCAGCGAGCGGTGATGCGGGTCGCCATGGCAACCGGGCTCCGCGCGGCGCAGCCATTGGTCGGGAGCCGCTGGTCGCCTCTCATTATCATACCGAAGGGAACGCGCCCGGGCGATAGAGCGAAAAGGGCCAGCCCAGTACAGGTAGAATCCGGAGAAGAAGAAGAGGAGAAAAAAAGAAAAAGGAGAGAGACAGAACAGAAACCGGAGCGAGCCGAAAACAGGGTCTGATCGCGAGGTCTCCCCCTAAGCGAGAGCGACTTGCCAGAGCGATCGGCCACTTCCAGGAGCGGTTTCCACCCCGAAAAAGGCGCAAGCGATTTTGGATGTGATCGTCTGCTCCCCCCGGATTGGCGATCGGTTCAACCCCCCCTCCGCTCCCGATTCGAACCTTCGCAGGGCCGACGGAACCACCGCCCTGACGAGGTGAAGAAAAAAAACAACCGCGCAGGAGTTAGACGGAAAATAACCGAAAAACACCCTCGCAAACGATCCTCCCATGAGGACCACCAAGTGAAGAAGAAGAAGCGAGGGGTCGAGAAGCACAGGATCCGACAAAAGGGACTCCCGGACAACCTGCAATGGTCTATCGCCGACGTCATCTGGACCTTTCGGCCATCATCATCAACATCATCATCAGCTGTTGAAGAGGAAAGGGTCCTGTTGTTTTGTTTGCTGCTGTACTGTCCGCTCGCGGATCGTACGGAGGCGACTCGTTTCCCGTTCTGTGGTGCGAAGGGGACCCTGGTCTTGTCTCGTGGTGAAACGGGAGCCCACCGCTACGGATACTTTGAGGAACGTGAGGCGCACCCTTTTTTTCGGCCATGGGATGTGCAATGAGCGCCGAGGAAAGGGCTGCTTTGGCTAGGAGTAAGCAGATCGAGAAGAACCTCAAGGAAGATGGCATTCAAGCAGCTAAGGATATTAAGCTGCTCCTGCTTGGTAAGGAAACTCTTTTAACCCACCACACCACTAAGCCTAACGCAAACATCACCACCTCACACATCCCACATTAATTCCCTATACTTTTATTTATTTGAAAATCTTGTTGATAAATGCACTATTTTCTGCTTACTCAATTACTAATTTTTTATCATGTATCGAAAAAATTCACATCTCACAATTAATTGTCCACTTAAAAAATAATATCTTATCATAATGTGGTTGATAAACTCACCTTTAACTGATGATCTTATCTTTACTTATCAATCCCTCATAATTTACGTAATTGCTCATTTTTTTATCATGTCCCTGTAGCGAAAACATTCCACATCTGAAAATTAATTTTCCACTTTTAATTGTTTGAAAAATACTAAAATCTTACCAGAATGTGGTTGATAAACTCATTTTTACTGGTGCTCTTTTCTATTTACTTATCAGTTCCTATCAAGATTTACTCAATTGCTCATTTTTTATTATGCCTGTCTCGAAACAATTCCATCTCAAAATTATTTTCCACTATTATCTAATTACAGAAATAGTAAAATCTTATCAGAATGTGGTTGATAAACTCACTTTTAACTAGTGCTCTTTCTATTTACTAATCAATCCCCCATAATTTATTCAATTGCTCATTTTTATTATGCCCCTATAGCAAAAAGATTCCACATCACAAAAATAATTTTCCCCTTTTATTTCTTAAAAATAGCAAAATTAATTTTTCACTTTTATTTATTAAAAAAATACTAAAATCTTATCAGAATATGGTTGATAAACTCACTTTTAACTAGTGCTCTTTCCTCTTAATTTATCAATATCCCATAATTTATTCAATTGCTCATTTTTTATTATGTAGATATCTCGAAAAACATTCCACATCTCAAAATTAATGTTCCATTTTTATTTATCTAAAAAAATAGTAAAATTTTATCAGAATGTGGTTGATAAACTCAGTTTTACTTGTGTTCTTTTCTCTTTACTTATCAATTGCTCTCCTTTCACGATTTACTCAATTACTCATTTTTATCGTATTGCTATCTAGAAGAAATAATAGTTATCAGAATCTCTAATTGATAAACTTACCTCTTCTAGAACTCTAATTTTTTCAGTGGATTTTAAATAATTTGTAACTGTTTCTTTTTTCCTTTTCTCTAAATTAACACTCTGTGAAAGTTGAATGTAAATTGTTAATATTTTCTAATCTACATTTTATGTCTACCAGCACATATTGATAAACTCTATTTTTCCACGTTTGAACAGGAAAATGATATCTCAATCCTTAAAAATTGCTCATTTATCTTAAACATTTGGATAAGCTATTTTAACATGTGGATATCTCATCACAGTTTACACAATTACTCATTTGTTAGTACATATGTGTCTCGGAAAAGTTAATAAAATGCTTTCAGAATATGTCATTTAAAAATTTACCTTTTTCTGGAACTTCTTTTAATTTTCTCGTCTCCCTGCTTTACTTATCAATCACTTCTCCATCACAATTCATCATCTTTTATTGCACCTTAGCCTCGAAATAATGAAAAATGTTTTAGAGGAATTGATAAATTTGCCTATTCTGGAACAAAGTAATTTTCAGTGGGTTAAATATTTATACTTTATATTTCAGCACAACTAGATAAGATTTTCTCTATTTTTTCTGTCCTTTGAGCAATAAAATATTATATCTATCCTTAGTTAAAAATCTATTTAGCTTGATATTTTCCCATTCAACGTATGGATTTATAGAATATTGCAAATCACACGCTCTCTAATTTAATCCAAATGTAAATACAGGACTTTTATATCCATCAAATATGTTTATCAGAAATTAAAACATTCTGTGATTGAGCAAAGACGAATAAAAGAATAACAAAAATATGAATTATTATTGAAAAATCATTCTAGTGTAGTACTTTTTCCTAAAACCAATGTGTTAATTTTTTTATTAGACTGAATTTCAAACAAAATACACGCAGTTAAGAGAAATTAATCGGAGGAACACACTGAGAATTTTTGGAACTGTAACTAATATCTAAATTATTGTAGTATTTTACCACATTATTATAAAACATCAAAGTAATGTTTAAAAAGCAATTTAAACTGAATTATTTATGGTAAGTTAAAATTAAATTTTTAAATAATAATTTATTTTCTTACATGCAGTTTAAAGTAAAATATAAAGTAGTCTAAACGAAATATTTCTTAATATTGACGCTTAAAAAAGTTTAAAATGAAGATAATTTAACATTATAATGCTGTATGTCGAAGGAAGTTTTCCCAATTAAAAAATATTGCTTATTAATTTACTTATTGTTTATACTATATCAATTTAACTTTCTCTTGATGCGAAGCATTTATATATAAATAAATGGGATTATTCTCAATTAGATGTTAAACCACTTTTGAGGTACGTTTTAAATGAATGTGGTGGTGTGTTCATGTTGACTAAAATGAAATCAAGATTAATACTATCTATCAGAATACTCTTTGTGAATATGAATGAAAAGAAATTTCTTAAAAAATTATTCAATGGAATTTCTAGAGTACTTCTATAGATTTTATTGAATTAGTAAAAATTTTCCTTTTGGTACTGAAAACATCCTTACTGAGAAGTAAAAAACATTACACTATGTATTATACTATCGTAGATTTTATTTTATTAGTTTTAAACTGCTTTTTATACATTATTTTCACTTGCGGGGAAATAGGAATTCACTTGTGTTAAAAATTTAGAGATCACCTTTTTTCAAAATTCACTGGAAATATTTTTCTTATCAACAGTCTTTTCGAAGAGAAGTTATATATTTATCCTCTGATGGGGGCTCTCACGCATATATCCTCTCTGCAATATGTAGTTTTCTGTATGTGATTTCCCTGTGTGACGAATAGAATCTGTTCTAGGATTCTTTAAACCAATAGATATGTGGTCATTTAGTCTCATATGTTGTAAGGGAAAAACAATACTACACTACTCTGAAAAGTCTCGTAACACTCAGAGGGTTAAAAATTGACCTATTTTTAGATGATTCCAAATATAAATGCCTAAACTTCTTACTTAAAGGATGCTGTATAATTAATAAACCCTTTACTGAATATGATTACAAGAATGCATAAGCTTAAAAGGAAAAAAATATTATCTTAAATATCAAACACCATTTTTTCACTTTTAGTGATTTTTGTCACAATTATTTTATAATTAAGTGTTTTGAATATTGAGACACTTTTGTTCCAACAGTTAAGTTTAAGTATTACGTTAGAAAAATACTTATCAACACTTTTAACTTAATTAACTTAAGTAATGCATCTACGAAGATAAATATAATAATTCTAAAATTTTAATAAATTCAGTTCATTCTACACAAAATTTAAATTTGGTGCAATTTTCAATTCGAGGATTAGTTTATGATAATGCCATTTCTTACTTTTAGCGTTAAAATTTTGTTAACTTACGGGGCAAAATTTCGTTTATGGCTTCGTTCCGCACTTAATAACCTAGCAATAAAAACGTTTTACAGGAGGAATATCCATAGTCGAATGTATATCGTACAGCCTAAGTCGGAAACGCTTCAAGTCAACAATGTTAACTACTTGAGACAGCAAATTTCTCGATCTGAAAGATATAACTTTTATTTTATACCTTTGTTCAAGAATAAAGAAAACTTTGGATAATTAAATTTTTAGCGTTAGATTAGAGACATTTAAATTTTATCAATGTAAAAATATAATGATATACATATATGGGTAAAAAAGTTAATACCATAAGGCTAAAAATTTGATAAATATTTAAATGCAAGGTTAAAGCATTTTTATAAGCAAATTAAATTTAATCTAAATAAGATTGTACTTATTCTGTGACTTTACAATATTTGATAAAATGGCTATTTTTATAAAAAAATTTTCCTGTTCTGTTGCTGGTTATAAAAATAATGAAAGTGCGATGATAATAATTGAAGCGCATTAGAGATAAAAAAGTAATTAATGTAATGTAAAAGAAATGTACGATTGTGTTTTGAGCGTTTGGTAAGTCACACATTAATAATACTGTCTCTTTGTCTACTTTAGTTTCAGAACAAATTGTATTACCATTTATTTATTGCTTCTAAATTTTATTCTATCTGAATTTATAAAAAAGTATCTAAAATTATCTTAACATTCAGTATATCTAGATTATTTTTAAGAGCGAAAATATTTAATTATTTTTCATTTTCTTCAAAGGAGATTAAATATAATTAAGAAAAGAAACTAAACTAATTTTAGAGCAATTCTAAATTTACACTACGCAAAAGACAAACAGTTTTGTCTAATAGTAGAGCAACCACGCATTTCTATAAAAATCTGAAAATAATTACCCGGAACACCAACAGCCGTATTTAGATATTTCTATAAATTTTGGTACAAAATTTGCTTGGGCATTAAATTGAAAAGAAAATCAACTGAGAAATTTTAATTGTGTTGTTCATACTAATTAAGTTTTCTAAGAAAATAATTTATTTAAAATAATCTTAAGGTTATTAAATCCTTACCAAACGAGCTTAAATTTTATAACTATAAATTAATAATGAAGCCCTAATTTAAATACGTTTTATTCTAAGAATCGAAAATAGATTTGTATCGATGAAATTTACGAATGGCAATTTTGTTTTGAACAATATTTTCAAGATAATTTAAAGATCCAAATTAATTTTTTGGGGAGGGGCGTCATGGCTAAGTAGGTATGCCTACTGCGTTAGCAACCTACGAGTTGTAGGTGGCGCAGGTTCTTTTAGAATAGTATCTGGATTCTAAGCGTCATGGGTTGTCAAAGAGGTTAAGGCATATTACATTTCTTATTCGTCATGTTACAATTTAAATAAAAACTATAACTTTGTAATTCCTTTTTCATCATTTTCAATTGATTAAGGATCAAAACACCCCCTACAAAAGGGGCATACGCTATACATCTTGTTCGTTATACGGTAAATTTGATTGGTTGGGTTTTATGGCGCAAGGGCTATATTTGGCCAAGCTGCGACAAACACAAGACATAGTAATGGATACACACAAGAAAAGTTTTACTGACACAGTAGAGCGAAATACACGTAGTTAGGAATCGAACATGAGTTATTTGGAACAACTTGCAGGTTGTAGTCAAACGTCAGTTCACCTTTGAATGCGCATACGCTATAACTCAATCTGATAAGTCTATTCTCGTATTAAATATCTGGGAAGTCATTCATTTAAACTTCATGAAACACGTTTAACCCTCCTGGTGGTTGTCTCGACGAGATATCTCGTTATTAGCGAAACCTGACCAGATCATAATGAACAAGATATCTCATTATAAGAAGAAAAGTGACCAGATCTTGATCTCGTCATCATAAAAAAGTAGGCAATGTCTTGATGAAGTGATATCTCGCCATTAGTGAAATTGGTCAAATTTTGATAGACGAGATATCTCGTCGAAACTACTTGGAGGGCTAAACAATACTAGTATATCTTTATTCTTTGATACATTGTCTGTAGAAGGGATTACTTAGGATAAAGATCGTTGCCAAAACGATTGAATAAATTTTCAATTTCTACTCGACTTTATGAGACTTTAAAAAGAAAGAATCGCATAATAGAAATAGTAAACATTCACAAAAAAGAAGGTAATGTAAAAGGTAGGCTATAGTTAAGATTTTTGTCACAAAAAATTTTGTCCTTAGGTATTACAAGAAAATTGTTCTCTTCTATTTGCCACAGGGTCGTGCCGAATACGAAAGCTACGGGGGCTCAACCCTTTTGGTATTTGAGTCACAAGTGCACGTTTGCAAGAATTTCTTGATAATTAAAGGATGAAAAATATTATGCTTTATGACTTAGCTAGAAATATTTCTGCTTAGAAACAAAAAAATATCATATAATTTGTCCGAAGTCTTGTTCGAGAGTAACATTTTGTGAGATACACACTTTTATAGTAAACACTGTATTCAATGCTCTGAATATTTGACTAAAATCGGTCTTTAGCAATCTCCTGTAAATATAATTGTCATTTTTTGCCTGAAAAATGATAAAAAATTCCAATTTTAATGTTTTCGTATCTGTTTAGATTAATTTTACGAAAGGAGTCTACATGTAAAATAAATCGAGTGTCTTACCTTTCGTCAAATCGTCCTGGTTTCAGATTCTACTCCAAATAAACTATACGCAACACCTATTTTCCAAAATATAAATCTATCCCCGGTAAGTTTTGGGACGAGATGTTAAAATAGGTTTGGCAATTTTTTCCCTTTCATATGTCAGTGTCTTACTAGAAAAAAAGGCTAATGTCCATTTCGAAAGTTTTTGAAAACACCGGATTTGGTAGTTTTTATCAAAAAAAGTAATGCAGCGCTTACTTTAAAAAATACTTTCCAGTGCTTTTATTCTTTCATAATGTATCCAGAACATAGATTCAGCAACTCATCTCTGTTAATATATGACAGTGTAGAAAGGAACAATTTTAATTTTATGATGCAAGTATTGAACGCGTCTCACTGAAAAAATTAACAGTAATCAATATAGAGGAAGATCAAATTCCTCATAAATCATATTCACTCAGTAGTATCTGACTTGCTCCCCATTTATTTTTCCCTCTTGTTTCCCCATCCAAAAAAAGTGTGCGGGTGAGGGGGAAAGGAGTATCTCTTATCTCTTCTCTTACCGTGTTCTCGTTCCCTTACTCTGCTTTGGCCATCTCGACATAATCTGTCTTCTTTTGACACCTGGAAGAGAGACTTAGTAGGCAGTCAGGAACCTCCACAGATAACGAGATCGCCTTGTGTTTATCTGCGCGTCGAGGGTTTTTGTTTTCGTTGCTTACTCGTCAGGGAATTAGCGGTTTTTTGTTGGGAATGTTCGTGAGTGTTTGAGGATTTACATGCTTTTGTATCAAGAGTCGGCCATTTTTAAGTAGCGGTGAAGTTAATCACTCAGCGATGGATACGTAGGAAGTCAGCTTAGATAATTGCATGCAGAATACATTCATGTTGTACTTTGTGTATATGCGTTATTACATTTTGTTTTAAAAGCAGCCAAAAACGTCATCCACAAACAATAAATAACAAGGTTGCCGATTATTCATCTGTACGTCGAGGGTTTTCGTTTTCGTTGCCTACTCACCAGGGAATTAGCGGTTGTAGGAGTTGTTTTTTGTTGGGAATGTTCGTGGAGTTTTTGAGGATTTACATGCTTTTGTATCAAAAGTCGGCCATTTTTAAGCTGCGGTTACGTCATTCACTCGACGATGGATGCGTTGGAAGAAAGCTTAGATAATTGTATTCAGAATACATTCACGTTGCAGTTTGTGAATATGAATTATAACGTTTTGTTTTAAAAGGAGCCAAAAACATCATCTACGAACAATAAATAACAATGCTACCGTATGTTTATCTGTACATCGATAGTTTTTGTTTTCGTTGTTTACTTGTCAGGGAATTAGCAGTTGTAGGAATTTGTTTTTCTTAGTAATGGGTCGTGATTTTTTGAGGATTCTCTCTTTTGACTCTGTATCAACAGTCGAACATTTTAAAGAAGCTTTGAAGTTAATCACTCGACGACGGATACACTTGTAGTAAGCTTAGATAATTGCATGTTGAATACATTCATGTGCATATGAATTATTGTTTTTTAGTTTAAAAGGCAGTTTGAAACATCATCGACAAACATTTTTTAACAAGAATTTCATGCTTATCTGTACGTCGAGGGTGTTTGTTTCCGTTGCTTACTCGTCAAGGAATTAGTTGTAGGGATTGTTTTTTTGTTGGGAATGTTCGTGGAGTTTCTGAGGATTTACATGCTTTTGCATCAACAGTAGGATATTTTTAAGTAAGAGGGAAGTTACTGACGACGATGGATGCGAAGCTTAAATAATTGCATGCAGAATCACGTGCTCATGGATTATTGTTTTTACTTTTAAAGGCAGCTTAAAACAAACAATGCATAACAAGGTTTTCATATGTATGTCATCTGTACTGGGGCCGCGGTGGCCCGGTTGGAAGAGTAACGAACTAGCAACCGAAGGGTTGCGAGTTCGAATCCAGCCAAAACACCGTCGTGTACAAAGGGGGCTGGTGCACGTTAAATCTGTCGTGGCCTCAAATGTCCTCACGTTGGCGTGGTGTGGAAGTTTGGAGAGTGGGGTGCCAGCTCAGGTGTTGCCTCGTCATCTGACCGTGGTTCAAAATTACGTGGTGTTGTCCTCGGATCTTTCCCTTTGGGATTGATCCCGGACCGTCACCAATAGCCCATTGTGTTGCTCCAGTGTGACGTTAATTGAAATACCCAATACCCCATCTGTACTGTCGAGGGTTTTTGTTTTCGCTGTTTACTCTTCAGTGAATTAGCAGTTGTAGGGATTGTTATTATTGCGAATGTTCGTGTGTTTTTGAGGAGTTAAATGCGCTTGTATCAACAGTCAGCCAGGTCTAAGCAGCTGTGAAGTTAATCACTCGACGATGGATGCGCAGAAGTAAGCTTAGATAACTGCATGTAGAATACATTCATGTACACATGAATAATTGTTTTTTAAAAGCAGCCAAAAACATCACCTTTTTCAACAATTAATAACAAGGTTACGGTATATTTATTTGTCCGTTGAGGGTGTTTGATTGTTTACTCGTCAGAAAATTAACAGTGGTCGTGATTGTTTTTGTTGGTAATGGTCGTGAGTTTTTCAAGATTTACACTCTTTTGCTGGTCATTATTAAGCAGCTGTAGATTTAATCACTCGACGATGGATACACATGAAGTACGCTTAAATAATTACATGCAGAACACATTCATTTGCATACCAATTATCGTTTTTTACGTTAAAAGCAATCAGAAACATCATCCACAAACAAGGTTTCCGTATATTTATCTATTAGTAGAGGTTTTGATATCTTCACTTGTTCGTTAGGGAATTAACAGTTGTAGGGATTATTTTTATCAATAATGTTTGTATGCTTTTGAAGAATTCCATGCTTGTGCACCAAAAGACGGCTATTTTTACGTAACGGTGAAATTGATCACTTGAAGATGGGTAAGCAGGAAGTAAGACTAAATAATTGCGTGTAGAATATATTTATGAACACAAATGTATTGTTGCACAAGTAGCTGAAAGACATAATTTAAAACCAATAAAATAACAAGATTGCCTTTTGTTTATCTGTCCGTCGCGCATTTTTCTTTGAGTTTCGACAGGAAATTAAGAGTTTTAAGGATTATTTTTCTAATTGTGAGAGTATTCAAGAGAGTCTTGAAAGAGTTACACACTTAGTTATCAACAGTCTGTCACACTTAACCCTCCAAGTGGGTGCGACGAGATATCTCGTCCATCAAGATATAACCAATTTTCCTAAAGACGAGATATCCCATCACCAAGATATTGCCGACTTGTTTGATGACGAAATCAAGATCTGGTCAGAATTCTTCTAATGACGAGATATCTCGTCCATCAAGATCAGCTAATGGTTTTTCTAATGACGAGATACCTCGTCGAGACAACCACCCGGTGGGTTAATCTAAATCCATCTTCGAAACTGAATAACTAGGAAATAAGTTTAATTGCAGAGTTCACTTGTATTCTTTTGTACTTTGATAGCTGGAATTAATTACACGAAAAGGAATGAGTAAAATCAATACTTTCTAGAATAAAACAGCACTTAACAGATTAGTTAATTTTTCTGATTCCAATTCTTTCACTGAAACTCTAAACTTTATGTCTAGACAAAATCGATAAAAATATTCGGTAATGCATTAATTACATGGAGGCATCAATATTTACTATGCATTTATACTTTAACGTCTCTTTACAGAAATTAAATATTTTAAACAACGATAACTAGTTAACTGAAACTTTCTAGAAAAAGAACAAAATTCTAGTTTTTTGGAAACTATGAAAACAAAATATCAACAGTACATCACAAGGCAAATAAGAATTAATGGAATTTTTGATATTGCGCGTAATAATAAATATGAGATAGTTCATATGTTTTCTTTCAAATTTTTTTTATCGTGATTAGTGTTTACTTCCTGAAAATATTTACGTATTGCTTCTTTTTAGTATTATGTTCAAATTTTCTTAATATAAACATTTTTAATATTCAAAAAACAACTAAGAACAAATAAGAAGAAAAACAATTAACTTTTTAGATCAAAATTTGAAGTCATTAAAAATGTTCTTAAAAGAATAAAAGAAAATTGAAATGCACTTAATTTTTATGTGATGTTTTAATGTTTTGAGTTTAATTGCTCTAAGTATATCGAAATTTATCTACTTTTTTAAGCTAAACCTTTTAGAAAACACGATATCTATGTTTAACTTTGTAAAATAATCTATAAATTAAATTTGATAAGATTCTATACAAAGTATTGTCTTACATACATGATAAAAGTAGATTTTATTAATTTGTTACATAGTAATAAGAATGAATTTTACAGTTAACTTTTTAGATAAAATTTTGAAATCGTTAAAAATATTCTTAAAAGAATGAAAACAAAAGATTAAATGTACTAAATTTTATGTGATGCTTTAACGTTTTAAGTTCCCCTGCTCTAAGTATATCGCAATTTATCTACTTTTTAAAGCTAAACGTTTTAGAAATTATATGCTTCAACTTTGTACAATAATCTATTAAAATTAAATTTGACAGAATTCACAACAAAATATTGTCCTATATAACGTGATAAAAATAGATTTCATTGATTTCTTATAAAGTAGTAAAAAAATTTTCTTTCCTTTCAAAAATTGTTTTCGAACAAAGGAAATATATGGCTATGTTAAAGAAGCATGTCAAATATCAAATGCCTTCCATAAACTAGAATTTGAGTTTCAAGACACACAAATAATTACCTTGAGATTATTCATCCAATCTTTAAATAAGTAATAATATTTTAAATATTAATAATATGAGTAATAATAATTAAGTAATAATATTTTTAAGATAATCTACTATTTAAGACTATAACTCAAATAAATTATCAACATGGTTCCACGCTGTGATTCTCATACTTTAAAATAAGCAAAATACTTACATTTCCATGTTCCAAAAATACTAATGGGTAATTCAATCCTACTATATAAAAGTCAAACTTGCGACGACGTAGAATACTTTTTATCCTCTCACTATGTGATTGGTTTAAGTTATATTTAAATACTTTCACGAGGACAATAAATAAACATTAAATCGTGACGTAGATGTAAGGAAACAATTTACGCAAGCGATAATATTTGTGATAAAATTAAACCGCAAGCGATAATTATATAGAAACAGTAAAATTGCGCAGGCGATAGTAAAATTAAATTATTAAAAGTATGCAATTTTTTGTATTTGGCAACCCAGTTTTATTTAATTTTTTAGTTCCATTTGGAATTATTTCTTGAGCTTTGAGCCGTGTCTTTGAGTTATTGAGTTCTGTATCACTGAGTTTTTGTGAGATTATTACTGAGAATGAAATGCATTTTTGGATTGTGAGATTTATTAATTGACTTACTATACTCAGAGTATTTTCAGTTGCAAATACGCGTGAACGAGGAAGCAGAATAAGGGTATTTTTTAATGAGCATTAATCATTTACGATTACTCCATAAAATAATGAATAGCAATAAGTGATTTCTAGAGCCCACTGTATTCGTATACAGCAAGTTTGGTACAGCTTTGATATGAAGAGTTTTTAGGGCAACACTTTTGGCGCATTGTTTAGCGTGCTTTTTTGTTGTGAGTTGTGGCAGACAAAGGAAACCTTGCGATTATTCGAATCTTATTAATTTTTGTAAACCGTAATATTTTTTTATTTTACAATGCCTAAATTACTAGTTTGCTAGAATTAATGTGAAATTTTTTAACATTCATATTATATAGCGCGTTTCCTTTAAACTTAAAACTAATAAATTATTTTTCCTTAGACAAACTTCTATAACAATACTTCAGAAAAAGTAAAGATTCTTTCATCGAAGTAAATACTTACCTAGTAGTAGTAAGAATTTTCGATGAGTTTTCTTTTTAATTTTTAAAATTTCGTTAGTTTTTAATTATTTTCCACTAAGCCTAAAACGGTGTTTTCTCCAAGAAAATTTTCCTTGGCGACATAAAAAGCACGCCAAAAGCGTTAGTACAAGAAAGTTTTAATATTAAAGCTGTACAGCAAGTTTAAAATTTTCATCATAATAAAGCTCCAATTTTCAAATCTGTGTTCTTGATCGTGTTCACCGTGTTCTTCAGTCTAACCGTGTAAATTTTTATCGTTCGATTATCTATGCTTGATTGGCAATGTGTTAATTTTCCTTTTTTTAAATGTGTCCGCTGATGGAGAAGTGACAAGAACAATAATAAAGAAAGAGGGTAGCACGTAATTGTGGAAACAAATCATCGATATATATATAAACAATCTTTCTACACTTCAATTAATGCTTTCAGATAATTTAAACGACGAAAAGAGTTATCACTTTGCATAATTCTCCCAACTATTTTTAATTGACTAATGATACAAAGGCAGATAAACAAACAAATCAGTGACCAATATTTTATTTTTTTAATTAGCTCGAAGGCCATATAAAATCAATTAGATTTGAAATAATACACTTGAAACCTTCACTTTAATACACACGTGTACTTTTCAATATTTTCTCTTGCATATTGATTGCCAGTTGTCAGTCAACTCGCTCTAAATATATTCACAATACTTTTTTGTTAATATTTAAAAATATTTTTTGTATGTATTTTCTAAAGCTTTTTATGTTAAAATTCAACTTGCAGTTGTAAACAATACTTACTTTATGCAATATTTTTTATATCTATCACTTATCAAGACTTGAGATTAGTGAAGTGTGTTTTGTGACAGGATTAATCAATGTTTAACTAATATCTCTTAAATGCTAGTGATGAAATATTTTCATATTCGAGAGAATCGTAGTCTTTTTGTAACAATAAAATTCTATCAAATTTGTAAACGTGTACATTTTTAATTGAATTTAATGTTAATTTTATTTATATTTTAAACTTCTAATAAGAGTCGAATAAAATATTAAGTATCATAGAAAATTGACTACAAAATTGACTACTATTAAAAATCCCAAAATCAATATTTAAAAGAATTTGGGATCCAAACTCCTCTCTTAATGGTTTTCGATTTACAACGTATTTTCCTCTAAAAATGAAAAAAAGGACTGCTTATAAATTCAGGGAAACTGTTACTTCACTTCACTGTTCTACGCTTGACCACAACTAAATCGTTTTCACATGAGTTGACGAGGATGGACGTTCGAAGGCGACAGATCGTCTGCACGGCAGCCCCGCCCTTTGGAAGTGCTAATCACCAAATGTTCCCCTTTCCCTCTCCTAAAAGCAGCAGGTGTTTTTGTGCTGCTCAAAAGTTCTGTTTCGATTTTAGTTTGGCGGTGAAAAGGTGTACGTTTTTCAATGGAGTTATCAGATTTTATGCGGGAATTATACAATTCATGCGCTTTATTTATGTTTCAAACAAATGCAATTTTGTTGATGATTTCCAGTTGGATTATTGAAGTACGTTTCATTAAACTAATCGATAATGTATTGATAAATATATCGTCTGCAATTAGTAATTATTTTTAAATGTATATGTATGGACATTTTAGCTCGTCTATTAACCCTCCAAGATGTTTCGACGAGATATCTCGTTGATCAAGTTCTGACAAATTTTGCTAATGACGAGGTATCACGTCATCAAGATATTGCCGATTTTTTATGAAGACGAGAAAAAGACTAAGTCAGTTTTCTTCTAATGATAAGATATCTCATCCGATCAGTTTTGCTAATGACAAGATACCTCATCTAGACAACCACCAGGAGGGTTAACATTATTGTATCACAGTCGAGCAAGTGTAAGCTATTAATGTAAGTATTTCGCTGAGAGCTATTAACACTCTGAGGGTCGCGATATTTCTGACCAGCTTAGTGTTGCTTTTACCCCGCAACACACTTAATGTCCAAATAACCACATCTTTCCAAAGAATCTATGGACTCTTTCAACCTTTAGAAAGATTTTATTGGTCTTTTACTTAGAATACAATCTTTCTTAGGAACAATTATATTGGTCCTTTCTTTGGAATTTTATCCTTTGGAACGATTCCATTGGCCCATTCTGTAGAATAGAATCCTTTGGAACGATTCTATTGCTTCTTTTCCTAGAATATAGAATCCATTGGAAAGATTCTATCGGTTGTTTATTTAGAATAAAATCCTTTAGAAAGATTTTATTGCTCATTTCCTTAGAATAGAATCATTTGGAAAGATTCTATTGGTCAAGAAGGTCAAAACTGATTAGAAGTCATGATTTGTAGAGCATATTCTATATGCAAATGAAAATTTAAAATAAACGTTGAAGATAAAATCTATTACGAATGACAATAGGTATTCGACTAAACTACATGAAATCTGTTAACTAAATTTAACCCCCTGAGAGTAACAAGATTTCCGAGAAGTTGTTTTTACCCCAAAACACTTTTAATGACTAAATAACCACACCTAATGGTCGAAAGAATCCATGGATTATTTGGCCAATACTATTTTGGAAATATTACGTTGATCCTTTATTTAGAATAGAATTCTGTGTACACATTTTGTTGGTCCTTTAATTAGAAAAGAAACCTTAGGAAAGATACTATTGATCCTTTCCTTAGAATATTCTTTGCAAAGATTTTATTGCTCCTTCCATAGAAATTCTTTTGAATGATTCTGGTGATGCTTTTCTTAGAATTGAATCCCTTAGAAATATTGGTCATTTCCTTAGTATGTAGTCCTTTGGAAAGATTTTTATTTGTCCTTTAATTAGAAAAGTATTGGAAAGATATTCTAGTTTTCCTTTCCTCAGAATAGAATTCTTTGGAATGATTTATTGTTCCTTTCCTTAAAATATAATCCTTTCGAATGATTATGTTGGTACTTTTCTTATAAAAAATCTTTTGGATATATTTTATTGATCAAGAAGGTCAAAACTGTTTAGAAGTCATACAGGAAAGACTACAGGTTGAAAAGTGGAATTATACATACCCGTCAGATTATACCCGTCAGATGATTAAAAAAATATGGAAACAAGTTATATATGCTTGTTATAACTTCTGGAAAATTTCTGAAAAGTTACTTGAAATGAGGGAATTGAGACGTTTTCTTAGAAGATCTCACTTGTTAGTTCGATCATCTACATAAGAATTTTGATAGTCAGATCTTTCAAACATATTAAAATAGGATAGTGTATTTTTCATCATCATGAAAATAATCATTTAGTATCTCTGAAAAAATGTCAGTTAATTAGTTTCTGCTCTAACTCGACGATATATATCTGTCATGAAAATGTTTTGGATCAAGATTTAAATTATAGCATATTTTTTTATGTAATTGCAGTCATAATTTCTCTGATTGAAACTTTCAGCATCGACGAATGTAGTTCATATAGCGTCGGCTTAGAGCAGAAACTCATTAACTGACAAATTTAGTTAATATACAGCTGTTTAAAGACTAACTATTAGTTTTTAGGTCAAAAAATAAAAATGATAAGTATTTTGATAGTGTTATATATCTTTTAAACAGATTACAATATGAAAATATATTTTACCTCATCATGAAAACAAGCATTTAGTGTCTACGGAAAAATGTCAGTCAATGAGTTCTGCTCTAAATCGACGATATATGTTTAGATGTCTTACTATGCAGTACAGTTTCACATGAAAATAATGCCTATAATTGCGCTTTAATGAAATAGATGTAAACCTTTAAACACAAATTCTGATTTGTTATACATTTTCCTTCATTGTGCGGTGAAATAAACAAGTTGGGTTCAACTATGTATAGTTGACGCAAGGATGTAATTAATACCTTATCCTCCTAATACTGTCGTAATATACATATGAGCCCGTACTGTCACACGTGTTCAGAACATAGTTTATTACATTCATAGTTTAACCTTTTTGTATACTTATGAGAGTATAAATTTGTACTTTATTGCGCTTAGAAATTATTGTATTTTAATATCTTTCTGAATTGGGCCACGTTCCTCTAAATCATTTTTTATCAACAATTTATACTTTAATCTAAAATAAGTACGATGTGTGATAGTATCTAAAATACATTTTAAAGACATGAAATAGTTTTGAAACCAAGTATTTATTTGTTCATTTCGTTGTCAAAACGTATTTAACTGCATGGCGAAGATTTGTTTTTGTATAAAACGCTAGTTAGAACGCAATTTTCGTTGCAAATATATTTCTTCAATTTATAATATTTAATGCATTCGTTTTCCGTTAATCAGTTAATATGATAAACAATTTAGGTAATTCAAAATTACTCTTGTCATTCATTAGGAAAAATATACAGTAGAAAATCGATTATCCGAGGTAATGTGGACTTAGGTTACCTGGGATAAACCGAAACGTGGATAATACAAACGTAGTAACACAAAACAGCCTATATGAAATACAAAAAACATGTTCTGTACCACATGTTATTACTTTTGCTATTGAAAGATCCATAAAATAGGATTAAGAATAATCTATACTCAGATTTGTGTGGCAGTATTTATTGTGATTTGTACAATATATTAAGACGGGAGTTGTATATCTTTCAAATAATCTTGAAAAAGTCTTTACAGGTCCTCAGTCTCATAGCACTTTCACCTCTTTGGACAAAGAGGTGAAAGTGCTATGCACAAGCTCACACTCGTGCTCGAAGCTTTATTTAAAACGTAACCCTCCAAGTGGTTTCGACGAGATATCTCGTCCATCAAGATCTGACCAATTTATGCTTCAATGATGAGATATCTCGTCATCAAGGCATTGCCGATTTTCCTTTTATGATGACAGATTAATACCTGGTCAGTTTTTTCAAATTACGAGATACCTCGTCCATCAAGATATGGTCACTTATGCTAATGACAAGATACCTCGTCGAGACAATCACCAGGAGTGTTAAAAAACCTCGTTATCAAAATCGACTCGTTTAACTTAGGCACTCGATTAATCTGAGTTCGGATAACCAAGGTTCCCCCTGCTGTATATGAATTACGATAATTTTTCTTTTACTGATTCACTTTCTTATAAAATTAATAATTAGCTTCCGTGGATCTTTCAGTGATCTGAATCACTGATTGAGTTCAGTGATCTGGGAAGACTATGGGGTTTGGGAATACCTGATTGCGTTGATTCACTTAATGATTCGGGAGGAGCGAGTAACCCTAGTTTTTTTTAAATATGGGATTGAGGTTTTAGAGGGCAATTTATTTTGTTTATACATTTCACTGCATGTTTATCCCACGTTGGGGACAGCCATTAAAATATTGAAGGACCCATTATTTTCTGATAATTGGGGCCACAAATTATCCTTATTTGTGTGGCCATATTATATGAATATTAATTCATATTTCTCATATTTATTGAGCACAGTTGCCCCAACCTAAATCCAGTTTGCCACCTTGTAACATCAATAGGCTTATATGGTAGTCTATGAAGACTAATAGATTTTCAATCTGAAAGAGATGTTTGTAGGAAGGAACTGGAATGTCTTATTGAAAAATAAAGCTCGTGTCCCAGGTTCCTTGCCCATAGCTGTTGGATTCGTTGTTTTCGACTTGTTACCGGACACGATTACTTACAAAGACACTTACACCACATAGGAGTAGCGAGATCAGTAACGAACTGGACGAAATGACTGGAGACCACCTCAAGGACTGCCTTAAATTTATTGACAATAGAGTTGCAAATAATGTAGATAGTGCTTTTTAAAAGATATTTATCACTTCAGACCTCATTTGGGCTGCTCGTCGGTTGATGGCGAAAGGCCGGAGACGGGAGTAGGATTAACCCTCCTAGGCGGTTGTCTCGACGAGGTCATCAAAACCGCAATCATTAGCAAAACCGACCAGATCATGATGGACGAGATATCTTGCAATTGGAAGAAAACTAACCACATCTTGATCTCGACATAATAACAAAAATTGGCAATATCTTGATGACGAGATATTTCTTCGATAGCAAAATTGGTGAGATCTTGATGGATGAGATATCTCGTCTAAACAACTTGTAGGGTGAAAATATTTCTTGTACTTGAGAGAGCCTGCCCCTTACCATAAAAATAATAAAAGGATCTGTCATTAGAGGCTAGGGTATCTAACGATACGAGAAACTAACTTTACTGAATCTCTGTAGTAAAACGTTCTTCAAATATTTATGGCAGCTTTAAACAAATATTTATGAATGAACCATAAACGCTCTCAGACGAGGGTAAATGGAATTCCGAATTGATAAACTTGCTAATGCATCGCAATCTTAAGTTTCTAACCATGCTTGTAAGAAGGGGATACCCATTTTATAATCAGATTTCGACTTAAGGTTACTAGATATGTGTTTTTAAAGGTCACTTTTACATACTTTTTGTTTGGACAAAATATTAGGTTCTCCACGAAATATGTGGATGTATTAATAGTTATTTTACAACTTTGAGAGACGTACATAAAACCTTTTGATGACTTTTATGAGTCAACAGTTTATTTTTAACGGTTTATAAAAATCACGATGTTAAAATTAATGTGTTATGTAGTCTGGCCATTTCAATAAAGTTGGTAATTAAAATTCCTGTACGTTGCTTATGGCAAGAATGCACTTACTACTGCCTTTTATTGTAGAACGAGGAAAACATAAGTATTTGCAAGAAATATTCTGTCTGTTCGTTGTCTCTGTGCTTACTGCGAAAGTTATGTTAAATTAACCCACCTGAATCTAAATATTTTTTAATTGATACAATTTTTTATCTTTAATCTATCATAATACAAAGATAATATTTATGAGAATGGTAATATTCTTGTTCAATTTCGGTTTCTTGAAGTACCTATTCGAAAGATAATTTTAAATTTCTAGAAACTTTTCAGTAAATGTAAATAAAATGGTTCAATATAGACAATTGTTTTTGTAATAATGTCCAAAAATATTTAATGATTGTATTTATCTAACTCAAGTTCAAACCACTGCAAGTACTCCTATAGAGTTTGGATGGGCAGAAATTAATATTAAGGGTCAAAATCGGTCAAATTTTAATCGGGACTTCACAGGACAGTGTCGGATATCTAGTACTAATGTTTAATTTTTAATTAATCAATAATAACAGGAAAATATGTTAATATTTCTATTCTACCTTTCGAATTAGCCTGACTTCTTACTTTGTACTATATATTGAATATGACGCTTTGAAAGTAATTGGATTGAGATATACTCCTAAAGTTTTTAATGTTTTATTTATGGGATATTTCGTCAAATTTGCTCTCAAGCAGCAAAAAATGACTGTTGAGCAAAAAACCAAACCACTTAAAGGTAAAGTTACAATCAGGATGTGAAATTACTTCAGAAAATTACTTCATATGCATTAATCAGTTTCTACTTCAATTCAAAATGTTTACACCGAAAAGAAGTTATAAGGTTCTTTTAATACTTTGCTAATTTTTTTGTTACATACCAAAAGCTAGTAAGCCCTTCAACTCAAGAACTAATGGTTTCAAATGCGTTTTTATGAGAGGCATATTTTGTCAAGTTAAATGGTTGACGGCTGTGGTGTTCCTACTACGATACGTGTTTCATGAACGTGTTCTTCACGTGAGGTCAGTTGGCTTGTTTTTCGAACACGATTTCAGTACGTCTCCAGTCAAAATTCCAAAGAAATTCCGAATTTATATCTAATAGTTTATTGATCAATGCCGATTACATTAAACGCCAAAGTTGTCGAAGATAATCCCGATATGTGTCATGTGAGAGCATTTGGACAGCAGAAGTAAAATCTTCCCAGGCCGTCTGGTTTATTTGTTTTAACATTGAAAAGCCCTCTCATACAGACGAGATAGATAAGATCTTCATATACACATCATTATTATAAAGTTAGCACATTCGAACGCAATCTGTTATGAATTAAGGCGATTAACCCATGATGTACCGAAATTATATTATGTTACATAGTTTTATCCTCGAAATTGCATTAGTCATTTAAGTTTTCAATGATCAGTTTGGATTAATGCCTTACATATATTAGATCTGATATCAATATGCAATTAGCAAATTAGACTTACGTGAATTTTAAAAATTGTGTAAATTTATTGACTCTCCCAAAACATTTATTGTGGGAAAAATCTAATGGGAAATGTAAAATATCGAGATGACGTTATTAATGCGTTTTTCTTCATTTTAAGAATGTAGAAAATATCTTGTTTTGTGAAAGATTCACGGGTTTTTTGCAACAACTATAAAGTGTACTATGATTAGTATGCAACTGTTCTCTGTATCTGACACTAAACCGTGTGTGAAAAATAAATAATTTGTAGCAGAAATATAGTTCAAATGTGGAAATGGATGTAAGATTATATTGTTCACTTTTCTTTAAAATAAATATAGTAGCATGCTAAGTTACATACAGTATGTCTAATTTTAACAGGTAGCACAAAGATTATTTTCGAATGAAATTTGTTAAGTATTTATCCTACGTAGGAAATAGGACAAAACACTCAATATGAATAAGTTATTTTTTCTTTCATTTTTATCTCTACTCCTCTTTTTTATATGATCCCGAAAGTGAGAATTAATACTAATGGTTTGTTATTTCAAGCTCAAATAAAGTTATGCTATAATTGCTCGTTTATCATAGCGAAATCATCTATCGTGTTTATTAAAGTTTGTTAAAAACTTTTGACAAACTAAATCACAATTTTCATCCAAATAATCAATTCGATTGTAATCTTAATTAAACTCTAAAATATGTTATGGTTTTGTAAGTTGGATCAGTCATTAAATAATGAAAATTGAACTATCCCAATTATGGTTTATCTGATAAAAAACCAATTCGTGTTGGTTTAAAGCAGAAAAGCATAAACTGACGCGTATTTGAGACTAAATGCTTGCTGTTAATATGGTAAAAAATATATTGTCATATCGTAATCGTAATCTAAAAAATATATCACTATCACAATGCTTATAATTTTCATTTTTGACATAAAGATGAATAGTTAGCTCGTTTGGCTGTTCTGTAAATTGCATTTGTCAGTTAATGAGTTTCTGCTCTAAGCCGACAGTTTGTATATAGAAGAAAAATCGTTTCATATGTAGATCGCGTTTAGGTAAAAATGTCTGAGACCATAACCGTATATATTCGATGGTATCCTATTGGTCAGCACTCCTGTCTTCGGTTCAACAGGCTCTGGGTTCGAATCCCTGTCTTAGCATGAAAGTTCGTAATTGTTATTGCCTGAGCTGTAGCCCAGTCTAATCAGTCCACGTGGAACCAAACAATGACATTAAAAGACAAGACAGTCTTCGGAAGATTTTTTAAACTTCCATCCTACTTATTTAATTCCCACAAGTTCATTTTTAGACATATTTAAATCACTATTAGGTGATGCATTATAACAAAAGAATTGTTTGGAGGAAGTTTTTTTATAAGAAAACATATTAAATTTGTATACAGGACATAGAAATTTCTTCAGATAGATGACGATATTACGAAGCAATCGGTATTTGATTTTTAAAAACACTAAAAACATTTATTTTTATAAAAAATAATAAAACCAACTTGTGAAAATTGTACTAAGTATCACAAGTTGCAGAATTTAGAATATCTATAGAATCTAGCTACACGCGAGATTTGCTTCTCTGAAAAAATTAATTACTTCTTTAACCCTCCATGGGGTTTTGACGAGATATCTCGTCCATCAAGATCTGATCAATTTTGTTAATGACAAGATATATCGTCCTCAGGATACAGCCGATTTTTTTTTATAACGAGATCAAAATCTGGTGAGTTTTCTTCTAATGACGAGATATCCTGTCCAAGATATGATCCGTTTAGCTAATGACGAGATACCTCGTCGAGACAACCACCAGGAGGGTTAATTATGTGAAAAACTATGAAAACTGTATTTAGAGAACTGTTAAAATGAATAATTCATCAAATTAACGTATACAATTTACTTTTGGGTAGGACTTGTAACATTTTCTTTTTAAACAAATGAAATGTACCCTAAACATTTTTGTTTTCCACATTGCTAAAATATTACAGACTATAGTAAAGGATAATTTTGGAATATACGTAATTTTTTTACTTATACTCATTCCTTGAAAGTGACCATCCATTAGAAAGCGACAGGAGAGAATGCATTGTAAGATGGTTTAAATGTAAGAAAATAGTATAGTAAAATTTTAATGGGGCTCAGCCGCCCTGCAAAAACATAAAGTAAATCACGTTGAATTTCCAAAGAACAAAGTGTATACTTGCATCCTTTCTGTTATGACAGAAATCAGAACTGGAAAGATAATGTGAGCGAAATAGGTTTAGTGTAAAAATAGCTGAATCGCTTTTGAACAAGGGAATATGAAGAAATTTAAGTGGATATTGAGAAGCTAATTGGGGTAAAATGACTGATGTGGGAACTTTTTACCATGGCTTGAATTAGAAATAAGAATTAACACCAGTAAGCAGTACACGAAATGCTGTTACATATTTTTGGATAATTTTATTTCATTTAGAAATATGAAAATGAATGTGTATGCTGTGTGTGTGTGTATTCATTATAAATGTATTGAAATGAGATATGAAAGGTGAGCAACAAAACTTTGCCATCAATGGATATACAGATAAGAAAGTTTAGCGCAGATGCTGTGCGCGGGTCTATTAGCCTATCTGAATTACGCTTTCTTATCACAATACATTAATCTTTTCTCCAAAAGGCAGCAATAAATTGTACTTATATGACAGTGAATTGTAATAAATAAATTGTTTATATAAAAGAATATAACTGCATTCTCTTCGTTATTGTGACATTGTTTTAATCATTTTTTTCTAAACTTACAGGAGCGGGTGAATCAGGAAAGAGCACCATTGTTAAACAGATGAAGTAAGTGACAATTTCATATTTTATTTGAATTGGTATTCAGATTGTTTTACAGCTCGTACAACGACGTTTCTTTCCATTGGTACCAGTACCCAAAAGTTTAGATTGTGTGTGTTTTACATTGCACAGATAAGAAGCACAGATTCATTTAACCTCTATCCCAGGATGGAAATTACCTACTTTTGCATAAATGGCTGAAAATGATCCAATTGGAAAGGTTGCATTTTACTTCAGCATTTAATTTGGGTGATGTTGAACTTAATTCCTAAAATGTATTTCAGATACTTTTAAAATAACTTCGAATCTAATGACAGATGAAAATAAATATTCATTGGTTTGAATCCAATCTTTTTTTATTCAATTTAAATTAATTTGAAACTAAGTAACACGTTTGATCTTGAAAAGAGAAAAGTGATGATTTTTATCGCACTTTAAATTTTAATGTTTTTATAAGACACTTCTAAGCAAATTTATTAGTATGGAAAAATGCCAAATGTACTGTATTTTTAGTTTTTCTTATACATACTATTCGATCATTCATAAAATGTATACCTCTAATATGCCTTAAAATTAATTATCTTTTAATTACAATTCTTTATATTTGAATATTCAGGTTATAGTAAATATTCAGTTGAAGCTTTTTTGTTATATTTCTTACGATTCATGGTCATTTATAATGAGATAAAAATTGTACAGCAATTGTTAGCAACTTTTTGTCCATTCTGAGGATATTTCATCTCTACAAAGTGAAAGAGTGTTCTTGATCCATGTTTCATTAGTTACGTTTGAAAACCGTAGTAATATCGCGTTTTAACACAGTGAGAAAGAAGCGGCGATAATTCTAATTTTTTAAAGCAATTGATGTCATACGAGGTCAATGTCAAAATGGCGACAATCATAACGTGAATATAAGGCTTAAAGAGAATTATATCCTGGGTATTTTTGCACTCAGTGTCGCTTCTTGTGATTTATATTTAATCTTATCAAATCCAGATAGATCTAGACATAAGCATGTATAATGATAGATAAGACGTGGAGATAACAGCTTGGAGCATTGAAAAAAAGTCTGAGGAATTGCAGAATAATAAACCTTAGTTTTATGAATAAAAACTGAGAAAATTATTGCTATTAATATTAATTTTTATAGTCAAATGAAGATGTTGACTGGTTCAAAGGAATAACGAAGCAAGTAAAAAATAACTCTAATAAAATTAATCAACAGTTAAATAAACATAAAAAGCTGACCAGTATATCGTCTTTTCTCAAAATAAAAAGGCTTAACATATTAATTCTAATATCTCAGTTTTCCTCGATCGCTACATCCAAAAGATAATCTTTATTCGCAACCAGTATGACTGAAAAAAGATAATTTGATCCATTTTCAGAGCCACGCGACTTATTTTCATACGTAGACTGATGCCACACATAACTATAAGGTTTACATTATCAAATAAAACATTCATTTAGGCTACTTCCATTCTAAGACAGTGCGAGTGCTCCCGTAAACGAGCGTAAATGAAAACCAAGCTAAAATTTAATTACAAATCCATGGACATTTGAATTAAACTTGTGGTGAAAACCAATTCTGAAAAAGGTAGAACAGTAGATTGAAGTTACAGAACGAAAAAGACAAATTTATTGGGAGGCCGAATTTTCGAGAATTGAAAATAAGACGGTCATAGCATTCATTGATAATCGACAACTATTTTAATACAATCTGACTCATAATCTGATTACCAGAAAAGTGGCTAGTCTCCTCTCCAGGTGAAATAGGAGTCGACTTAGGAACCACGAAAACCCGACAGGCAGCATTGAAGGTTGTCGGCATTTATATTTATCTATGGGGTATTGAGTAATTACCATTAAAAATCGATCACTGTTATTATTGTTGCATACATGCATAAATGAAAGATTTAATTGTACAGCATTAAAAATATGAGGTAGTTCGTTAAATCAATTCGTATCTTGAGCACCTTTATTGTTTGCAAGGAATTCAACGAGACACAGTAATTTTCTAGTAGCTCCTTTGGTAAACCTCAAGACAACACGGTTACCGGTCCATCCCTAAAATGTTCGTCGCCAAACGGTTATTGGGATAGTCCACCTACGGGTTACTATATTCCAAAATTATACCCTTTTAGCGATGGTTGTAGTTATTTGAAATATGAATTAACACCAGTGAGAAGTATTAAATGTTGCTTTATAGTTTTGATTAATTTTATCTCATTTGGAGATACGAAATGGTCATATCAATGCCTATGTTCAT
Organism: Meta bourneti; assembly: GCA_933210815.1. NCBI lineage: Eukaryota > Metazoa > Arthropoda > Arachnida > Araneae > Tetragnathidae > Meta > Meta bourneti. The sequence goes on along the minus strand of OW119928.1, from coordinate 17,304,887 downwards.
TACAAATTTATTTAAATAGGTATCATATGTATCATTTTGAGACAATAGACAAACATTTTTGAAACTTAAACGCAGAAGTCATGAGTGTGCCTACTAGTTTATAAAAATATGGTTATAAATGGTATAAAATAAAGTAGAGGATGTGTATATTTGCGCAAGTTAAGGGAACAGTGAACTTTAAAAATAAACTTTTGAAGTTTTCATTTCATTGATATAACATTTGCAGATTATTTGTTTACATTTGTATAAGTTTGGTGTAAAAATATTAAGTTGTGCTGAAGTTATTAAATAATAAATGATCGAAAATTTTTATAAATTAGTAAAAATAAATAGGTTTATACTTATTTTACGTGTATTGTCATTATTTTAATTTACATAATAGTTTGTATTCATATTAATAAAATTAATCCCACTTGGAAAGGTTATCATTCAATTGTAAAGCAAAAAACTGAAGTAAAACGCATTAAATTTTGCAAAAAGTAACACAGATAAAGGATTATTGGAGCCGAAAATTTCAAAATTAGGGAATCGTGATTAATTTCTAACTTGCTCAAAATTTGTTACAAAGATTACAAAAATTATTCAAAAAATATTCAAGGACATTAACAACAATAAAAACTGATGTTCAGGGAACAGTTCAATATCAGAAGAATATCAAAAAATCTCAACAGGAGACATAACTCCCTCAAAAATTAATGTATTTTTAAAATTATTTTACTATCTAAACTTTGATATCAATTAATTTTGAAAGCAAAATTTTAAAAAAATCAACAGATTTTTTTATCCTTTTGGTAATTTTGAAAACCCACTGTAGTAATTTAGTACTAGGGTCCAGATTAACAGTTAGATAGGTCTTAATGAGTCGATTAATCTTTATCAAAGCGACCATTAAAAAACACTAATTGCAGTATCCTAAATAATATTTTCTGCTTTGCCTCGTGCCAAGTAAATTTTATACTTGAAGCACACCTCTCATCTCTGTTCTCGATCAATAATCTCTAGAACTCAAACCGTGAAATTTCTTAAGGGGATCTGGAAGGTTAAATATCGGCAATGTTAATTTATTTAATTTCCGTAAGTCTTTTCTCTTAATATACCGAAAACGTCTTGTAATCTGAATACTATTTTTGCCATTTCTCAAAACAAGCAAAGTTTTCTTTCCCGTCACACCCGTCCTGGATCAATAACCGCAATTACTTAAGGCCGACAATGGACTTTCAAAACAAACTTTTTCAGTTATTATCCGATTATTGTGAAATATGCAGACTGTTTGTTTTCTACTAAAAACCTATATATAAAGTTTGATCTAAAACTGTTAAGGTGTATGCATACACTAGAAATCGCGAAAATTGAGTAGAATATCCGATTTTGTTTTTATTGCTTCAAAATATTTTTTATCTACTTAACTTTCAAACGATACCAAAATCTTGTAACTATTTGGAATGTTTTCCTAGTTACAAGGGTTTTTCGCTAGGTACTGTCACCATGCTCAGAAATATTTCCAAAACTTTAAACTCAATTTCTGAAGAACTGTGCTTTTGCAATACGATGCTTTGTTCAAACAGTGATAAATCAACAATGAATTTATCTTTTTCATTATTTTTGTATCATTATAATCTATATAATATAGTGGATGTTCTAAAACCACAATCAGGGTTTTTAGAAATTAATTTTTAATTGATTTTTAAATGATAAAATTCCTCAAAAAAAATCTTGATTTTTTAGACTTCCATGGTGAAAACAATTTAAAAAAATAACCCTCTAGCAACTTGATGGATTGACGGAGGGTCAAAACATGAAGAATAATATTAGGACTAATTTACAACAGAAATTGTCTTTTTGAAAAATTAGAATTTGAGATATCACTGTTAAAAAAACGAGCTAATTATCTGAATATATCTAAATTAAATTATTAATAATTAGCTTAATTTGATTTTTCTCACTGAAATGATTTTAAGCATAAATCAATGACTTGGAAAAAACTGGATTTTTAAAGTAAAAAAAAATATAATTAAAAAGATCTTCTAGTGTATACCTTAAGTTATCACATCTTCTAGTGTATACCTTAAGTTATCACATTATGTGGTCAAAACTTTTTTGATAAATTAGCAAACATTGATAGGTATCATGCGAATTAATTTTCCATGCGTTGTCGAAATTTTAGTTCACATAATAGTTTGTATACATATCAATCAAATCAAATCCGTTCAAAAAAAGTGTATCGCTCAATTGTAAAGTAAAAGAAAAGTGCGTAAAGCGCCCAAAATTTTCTAAAAAGGCATAGGTTAAGAAATATTTCTAACCGAAAATTAAAATTTGGAAACATGAATTTCTCATTTAACATATAAAACAAATTTGAAGGATTATCCATAACATATTAATTTAATCAATTAAAACCAGATGGACAGGGAACATTTTGAAATAGAAGAATGTCAAAAATATCTCAATCGCAGAAAAAAAGAGTTTTTGTATTATACTTATTTCCTATATCTTTAATAGTATTTTTATATGTTACTCCGTCAAAAATGATCGTAATTGAAAAATTATTTCTGCTATTCACAGCCTTTGAAGTCAGTTAATTTTTAACGATTAAAAAAAGTTGATTTTGATTATTTTGAAAGTCCACTGTCCATTTAAGAGCGCCAAAACTATCTCAAGACAAATTCCACCTGCATGTTATCACACTATAGAGTCCCATTACCTAACCAATGGAACCTACTGGAACCCGGTGAGCAGATAGTGGCCGTCAGTACCCTGAATATTATTTTTGCGTGCAAAGTAATATTTTCATTTGACACACGCCTTAGATCGATAACCACTTCAACAGAAACAGCGAACAATTTCTTAAGTACCAGAACCATCACAGGTCAAATCCCATGTTCAATTTTGCAAAATTTGAGATGTTTTAGTACATTTTTTAGCTTTAAAACTTCGTAGTCAAAAATTCAAAAAGTGCAATTTTGCACGTTCAACAATGAGTACTTGGGATTCATTGGTATTTCATGAGGGCCTGTTATCTCCCCATAGTACTAGGTCCCGGATTGCAGATGAGGGGAAAGCTGCATCACCCTGAATTGCCCTGAAGACCCCTATTATTTTTGCCATACCGTGCCGTGTAAAATCTTTTGCCACGCTTGTCCTTGATCGATAACCGCTTCAACAGAAACAGTGAACGATTTCTTAAGTGCAGAACCATCACCAAGACGAATCCCTCCTAAAATTTTCTGTCAGATTTCTATCCAAAACTCAAATCCGAAAATACAGTATTTCCCGAGAAAACCCTACTCCAGAGTTATCAGGCATCCCGAGATCAGGACCGAAGGCTGGTGGAAGCAGGGTGGTGGTGGCAGCGAACGTGTGGAGGAGCAGTCCATTGGATACGGTAGCCGCCACCGCAGAAGGGTGTGGCAGGCGTGCGCATGCGCCTGGTGGTGCCGGCTCCAGGTTCTGCGACGTCCGCAGCTACCGTTTAATGGACTGTGAGGGGGGGGTGCGTCCCTTCCAAGTGGCGGCGCCCTAGCAGGGCGTTTTTCTCTATTCACTCAGTGGCGGTTTTTTTTAAAGTGATCCACTGAGCGCGAAACGGATTGAATTGTGGGTGAAATGACAATTGGTTTGAAAGTGACCATGCATTGAGGCAAAGGGAGATTGATACTTGATTTTTTTTAGTTCATGCATTGGTTTTTAACCCTCATGATGGTTTATCTTCGCATCAAAAACTGCCCTGTAGTGGCCAGACTGGTTCAAAAACTTGTTCGAAACTGTCACCAGTTCTGGGCAAAGGACGATTTGTTTTTCCTACTTGAATCTTCATTCCCTTTGTAGCAATAGGGCAGTTTTGTCTTGACGAGATACCTCGTCCGTAGCAAAATTGACCAGATCTTCGACGAGATACCTCGTCCGTAGCAAAATTGACCAGATCTTCGACGAGATACCTCGTCCGTAGCAAAATTGACCAGATCTTCGACGAGATACCTCGTCCGTAGCAAAATTGACCAAATCTTCGACGAGATACCTCTTCCATCAAGATCCTGTCATCTTCGTTAGTGACGAGATACCTCAAAAGACAAAACTAGGGGAATGAAGACGTAATAAAAACTAACTGTTCCTTGCCCAGAACTGATGACAATTTCAAACAGGTTTTTTCATCAGAGGCTGACCCCTACAGGACAGTTTATGACACAAAGATAAACCACCAGTAGGGTTAAGAATTAATCTCATCTCTTTATAATTCACTAACTTGACACAGAAATCGATAATCTGCGAATGGATAATCTGCTAATCGATTAATCTGCGATTTTGCACTTATTTTAAATTAGATGTAAGGCCCCCCCGTTGAGATAAGAATACAGATGGGCTCTAGAAATCACTCGTTACTGTTCAAGTGCTCATTAGTTTTGAGGAGTAATCGTAAATAATGAGAGGGTATTGAAACATACCCTTGATATGATACTTTATTGTTCATGAATACTTACAATTCAAACAACTCAGAATAATAAGATAATAAATCTCACAACTCAAAAATACATCTGTCTCAGTAATAATTTCACAAAACTTAGTAATACATGACTCAACAAATCGATTATGCTTACAATTTGAAACTATATCTCATTTAATAATTTTAAATGGAACCAAAAAATTAAACATACGAACTTTCTTGTTTTATCATAAATATTATCGTATGCATTACTCGTTTTCTTACATGTATATTATGGTTTGATATTTATTTACTGTACGCGAGTAATTTCTCGTGAAAGCATTTAAATATTTTATTTAACTTTAACAATGATAGGCAATAAAAAGTGATTTGAGTTGACGCAAGTTTGCCTTTCATATAATACAAGGATGTGCATGATTTGACCTATGTAGGTTCATATTATTGCAGAAAACACACTGATGAGCTGAGGGATCAAATAATTCTTCAGTGGTCTAATTACAGAAGGCAATGAGAGAGAGAGGTTTATAAAATAAAAATCAGCCCAGAAAACAAAACTTGAACAAACATGAAAATAGGTTTAAATATCAAAAATTATAGTATAGTTCTTAACAAGTGAATGGTATGTAATTGAAATGGACTTTCATATGCTAATTGTGGTAGAGAAATTAATTGTTCTGTTTAGTGTCCTCCTACAGGTATAAATGATAAGATTAATTTAATAAATTCATACCTTATTTTTAAATAATTTTTATTTTCTTCTGTTCAATGATCCTTGAACTGAATTTTAATCTATTTAACCTAACGAAATATTTTTGTGAAGCCCATTTAATTTATTTTGTCGTATACTCTTTCAATTCAATTTGCTTTCACAAATATTGCAATCTGTGTCTACTTTCTCCCTTTTTTGGAAAAAGAGATAACGTGATCGAATAAAATAAAATGGAAAGGCTACTTCAAAGTCAAGATATCAAGAATCAATGCAAAAAGAGGAAAATAGCGCACAAGTTCCGGTGCTAGTCTAATAAAAAGAAAAGCAAAATAAATAAAAAAGAAAATGGAGGAATCCGATAATAGGTGTTTATTTTAAATTGATTAAACAGGGTTGACTTCTCTAATTAAACGCTTCTAGGCAAAGGCGAAAATACACTAGAATCATTCACTAGTGTGTCAGAGATCAGATAAAAATTTATAAAGCTCCTCTATAATATTTAACTCAAGAAGATCTCGGAGATAGGACTATGTTTAGGTGTTTAAAATCAACCTGATCAGAAATATTCATCAACAATGTTGAGCAATGGTAGATTTATTTATTTCCTTGGTTTTGACGGACCATGTAGCCCGGTTGGATTAATAGCTGATTAGCAAATCGAGGACTGCGAGTTCGAAACTCGATTCAGCCAAAGACCATCGTGTACGTGGGGATCGGTGCGCATTCAATCTGTCGTAGCCACAAATGTTCTCAAGTTGGCGTGGTGTGGAAGTTTGGAGAGTGGGGTGCCAGATCAGGTGTTGACCTCGTTATCTGGCCATGGTTCAAAAAGACAAGTTACTGTCCTCGGATCAATCTCTTCGGAATTGATTCTGGACCGGCTCCAATAGCCCGTTATGTTGCTCCAGTGCGACTTTAATTCAACAACCTATCTTGGTTTTGACAAATCATATATGTTATTGTAAACGGAAATTTATTATCCGTTTTATTTACCATTGTAACCAGCACCACAAGTGCAAGGTGTGCGATACATTCCCCCTTTAGATTCAGGTGTGAAAGGTTTTGAGATGAACAGGAGCTATTTCTTAAGAAAGCCGATTTCCCGAATCTTCGTTAGTCAGTTTCTACTGGATTCAGATTGATTCCAATTGACCTGGATTCTGATTCTGTTGGTATGAATCGGCCCTTTAACGGACTGAAATTGGATCTTGTTTTCGGGTAGGTAGTGAATTTACGTTGCACTGGTGCAACACAGCTGGATATTGACGACGGTCCGGGATCCATCCCAAAGGGAAAGATCATAGGACAACACCTCGTCATTTTGAACTACGGTCCGAAGACGAGGTCTATACCTGGGCTGGCACTTTACTCTATAAACTTCCACACCCGGCCAACGTGAGTACATTTGAGGCCACGACAGATTTAACGTGCACTAGTCTCCACTTACACGACAGTCTTTGGTAGGATCGATATTCGAACTCGCAACCCTCCGGTTGCTAATCCGCAACCTAATTTTGCGAAAGTATGATGGAATATTTTTGTATATATGTTACCGTGAAAGACCGAAATTAGAGAATGTCGATATTCTCCGGTGAATGTCGACACATACCAAATACGTCGGTTAGAGACCGAATATTTGGTTATATTCTTATACATTCGGGCCATCGCTGGTGTTTGTGGACAAGCACAGAAAAGTTATGGTGGGGGTCGAAACGAGAAGGCGGAGAGGCCACAGCCGCCTTTAGTTTAAGTTGTTGCAATAAATAAGATTGCATAGCGTTTAATCACATAATTTATGTGTAAGTTTACTATTGGTATTATTTTCTTTTCTCATTTAGAATGTACTGTTTGTTTTAGGTTCAACGGTTTATTTACATGTGCTGTTACTTAAGTTTTTTCCTATTTTGACAAACGAAAATCATAATATATTTTAATAATAAAATATGATTTAAAAAGTTGCATTTTTGTCTTAACGTAACAAAAATATTTTTATTCAACATTCACCATCAGTGCATGCTGAATGTCGACATTTGCCAGTGTAAGTGAGAAATAATGATATTTAGCAAATATTTCGGACATGCACCAAGCGACTTTGTGAATACTCGCATTCACCGGAGAATATCGACATTTGCCAGATATCGGTCTTTCACAGTAACATATATGTAATATGGTGGGGTTATGTATCTCAAGGATCCAGCATATCAAAATACTTTTGTACTCAACAAAAACTTAACTTTATTACAATAACAAAACAGATTACACAGAATTATAGCAATAAGGATTACACGCCCCTCAGACAACCGACCTAGCACGCCGGAGTCAGACGCTCATCTCCCCTTTAGTCTACTCCCTCTTGTTTAAGGGAGTATGGCGCGCCCCCTAGAGAGAAGGGATAACGCTACACCCCCCATGCAAGATTGACGTATCACCTGCGATACTCAATCTGACAATACCATAAGGAATTGTACAAAAATGTTCAAATCAAAATACACAATCATATCAATACATATACAATAGTACTCACACATTATGCACTACTCGACTGTCACTCCAAACACAAAATTAGCATCAACCTTCATGTAGTATGATATACCAATATAGATAAACAAATAATGTACACTGATTATAGAAATTGAAAATAAATGCACAACAAGCAATTACTGTGGCTATGAAATTATCATATCACAATTTTAAAAAACCTCACATTTCACAAATTCTAAGAATATGACTTATTAACAATTTAAACACATTTTAAAACACTAAAGGTACATAACACAATTCTAAGAATATGACTTATTAACAATTTAAACACACTTTAAAACACTAAAGGTACATAACACAATTCTAAGTACCTAAACATATAATTGAAAATTGATCATAATAAATGAAATTATTTTTCACTTCATCCAAAATTATAATTAAAATTTTACAATAAGCGTGAGAGTGCGTCAGCATGAGGCATTTTTGCACCGGGGCAATGTTTAATAGCAATATTATACTTTTGCAGTGCAAAAGCCCATCTTTGCAATCTCGAAGATTGAGGAGCACTTTTAGTTAAGTAGGGTAAAGGGTTATGATCAGTGTAAAACTCTATTTCTGTTCCAAATACCCAAACTTCAAACTTTTTCAAGCTCCAAACGATTGCAAATGCCTCCCGTTCAATGGTAGACCAAGCCTGCTGTGCAGTGGTCAGTTTTTGACTGGCATAAGCAATTGGATAAATCTTATCACCACACTTTTGCGAAAGGCAAGCGGCTACACCAATTTGAGATGCATCCGAATAAATGATGAAAGGTTTATCAGGAACCGGAGAATATAAAGAGGGAGCCTCGATCAAGGCTCTCTTCAAAACACTAAAAGTGACATCATGCTCCTGAGTCCATGGAATGCAATCAGGAACTCTCTTTTTCGTAAGTTCCGTCAAAGGATACACAAGTTCAGAATAATTTGGAATGTACTCACGATAGTAGTTGCAAAGTCCTAGCACACTTCGCAAATTTTTCTTAGTAATAGGTCTGGGTAAATCTTCAATTACTTTAGTTTTCTCAGGATCGGGCTGATGTTTTCCGGACCCAATGACATGTCCCAGAAATTTAATTCCCGATTTCACAAAAGAGCACTTTTTGAGATTTACTGTGAAATTCAGTTCTTCAAGTTTCGTGAGAATTGTATCCAAATGAATTAGATGTTCATTCCAATCCCTCGAAAAGACGGCTGTATCATCGATGTAAGCACGTGAAAAATCTCGGTAAGGCGACAAAGCCTTATTCATTACACGTTGAAAGGTTGCAGACGCATTCTTTAGACCAAAACTCATCACTTTGAAGCGATATTGTTGTCGATGCGTCTTGAACGATGTAAAATCCTTGCTATCTTCAGCCATAGGAATGGCCCAGTATCCCTTCAGAAGATCTAGAGTAGAGATGACATTGGCTCTACCAATGGACTGGATTAACTCAGTGGCATCTTCCATTGGAAAATCATCGGAAACCGTGACTGAGTTGAGAGCTCTATAGTCTACACAAAGACGCATGCTACCATCTTTCTTGTTCACACAAACAATTGGATAGGCAATTTCGGCATCACTTTCTTCTATTAGATCAAGATCCAAAAGCTCTTCTATCTGCTCATCTACTTTCCCTTTCAGCGCTTCGGGAATGCGGTACACAAATGGCTTGTTCCTTTCGGCATTAGGTTTCAAGCGAATGCGGTGTGCACCCACCTTCGCTACCTTTACATTATCAGTGAAGAGTGCTCGATGCTTGCGAATCAACTCCATTAGTTGCTCTTCATCTGCTTTCTTCAGATGACTCAACCTAGTTTCTGTAAACATCATCTCTGATTCATCTCTTGACAAACTAGGAGTGGGGTGGATTTCTCCGAATTCGTGCTCTTCTTCGAAGATAACTCCAACTGCAAGGGAACGAGGATGATATCTTCGTACCTTGTTCACATGAACATGCCTTACAGTTCCATCTGATAGTCTCACTTTATAAGAATGAGGAGGGCAGTGCTGCATAATTTCCCCAGGACCAGTCCTCGAAAATATCTGTAGCAAAGCATCGCATGCCGCCTTGGCTGAAAGTGACCTAAGAGGTACTGCCTCAGGCCAACGGGTGTGCTGGTCCATCACACAAAGAATATATTTGTGTCCTCTACTGGATGGAGGCTCAATAGGTCCAACGACATCAATATTAACTACTTCAAAAGGGAGCTCCGGACGAACTACTGGCGTGATTGGAGCTCTTTCACCAACCTTTTCCTTTTTCCGAAGTTGACAACCCTTGCAAGTCCGGACAAATTCAGTAATATTTTTATTCATGCCCGGCCAATAAAAATTATATCTTATCCTTTCTTTGGTTTTCTTCACCCCCATATGGCCCCCGAAAACTGACTCGTGAGCTAACCTTAAAACTTTATCTACCCTATTGTGCGGTAAAACTAACTGTACCACTGGTTCATCGAGAATTTTGTCTTTGTGGTAGATTAATCCGTCGATTAAAATAAAATTGCCTTTATTTTGCTTTAATTCCTCGCGAACCCTTTCTAGAGATTTGCAGTTACTCTGCTCGTCTTTTAATTTAGCATGATCCGAGTAAAATTGAGAATCGTCTAAATTATTTTTATTATTTTCTGCGACCTCGCTCTTATCGTTTTCTTCCTCTCCACTAGACATAGCGTCCCCCATTTCCCTTGTCGACTGCAGAAAAACGTCTGCGGATGTACTCCCCTCTTTGAGATAAACAAATCCCTTGTTTCCTGTTCCGTCTGGCGTTTCGCTATTTATTGAACATAATGACTCATACAGAGACGGTGGTATCAATGCCTGCGCATGTAATTTGTCCGTTTCACACATTCTATGGGATGCTTTAATGCGGAGTCGCTGTTAAGCGCAATCGCCGTTTTCACTAATTTGGCTTCAACCTTTTCGCCAAAAGCCGAACTCAAAATAACTTTCCCGAATTCATCGCTGTCCACGTTAGGGAGGAAGTCAGAATTTATGACCAACAGTTGAGTCCCCGAGTCAATAATACATTCTATCTCTCTCCCCTTTACGAAGATGGTGACATGTTTCAAAGGTTCAAGGTCAACCTGTGGTTTGAAGCGTTCCGAAAGAACCTTTGCTACGACAGCCCTCTCTTTCCTTTCGCTTGTTTTTGTTTGGGGGTACTTTTTGTTGCACTCCCGGGCCAAATGGTTTTCACCACAAATGTAGCATTCAATTTTCCTACTCATTTTGTCTTTAGGCCTTGGTTTTAACTCTTCGCGTCTTACATGAGGAGGGATATATTTAAAATCATTACGCGAGTTGATGTGATTAGTTGAAGTTTTATAACAATTAAAAGGTGTTTCGGCAAGCGATTTTCCTACCGAAGCAAAGAACATGTCGCATTCTCTGCCCATTTGTGTGGGTTCAAACCAACTTTGTTCTTGCTTTATGTTTATATGCGTGGCTGTTTCTCGATCAAGCGTTTGATATAACTTATCACTAACAATTAATCCCTTTAAAGAATTGAAATCATTCACTTCTCTTAGCTTACAATATTGTTCCCAATTTGTTGCTAGTCGCGATGCAAATTGAACATGAGTTTCATTTGCCATACGTTTCGCTTTTTGAAAATTCTGTAAACAGATCAATGGTGTCGGTTCAAATTCTCTTAGAACTGCACTTCTTAATTTATCGTAATCATTCATCTCCTCTTCTTTAATGTACACTAATATATTAGCGGCCTTTTCTCCTAAGAGATTCAACAGAATTTCCCCTTTGAATTCGTCGGGTACACTTTTGGTTTTGAATGCTCTCTCTAGTGACGCGAAAAATAAATTCCAACCCTCTGGCCTTTTCGGAACAGGGAGTGTTAGTGTGCGAACACTACAAATGAAATTTTCTATTGAAAGTTGATTTACTACCTCAGGATTTACATTAACTTGCTCAGCCCTGCCAAGCGAACTTTCATATCTCAACCTCTCTAAGTTTATTCTTTCTAATTCTAACTGAGTTTCCATACTCAATCGTGAACTTTCTAGTTTTGCTTTTTCGAGATTTATTTTTTCTAACTCGATTCGAGCCTCTTGCTCTTCTTTGGACTTCCTATCCGCTATAACTGAATCTGCATATTGTGTTACGAATGTTTCATCCTCTACATAACTTCCGCTGTTCAAAATAAGATTTCTTAAGTCAATTACTTTCATATCTGGAGTAACTGTCTCGCCTATCTCCTCAGCGATTAACTTAAGATCTTCCTTTTTCGCTCCCCGGAACATTTTTAAAATAATAAATATTAATCCTAACCAGGCAATTAAAATTAATTATCTCATATACTGAATCTGACCAAACAGCAAAGCAAAAGTTGCCTACCTCATCGTCCTTGTTGTCCACTGGAACCAATCCACAAACTAAGACTGATGATTCAGATCCGGTCGTCACTGCGCCAATGTAATATGGTGGGGTTATGTATCTCAAGGATCCAGCATATCAAAATACTTTTGTACTCAACAAAAACTTAACTTTATTACAATAACAAAACAGATTACACAGAATTATAGCAATAAGGATTACACGCCCTTCACACAACCGACCTAGCACGCCGGAGTCAGACGCTCATCTCCCCTTTAGTCTACTCCCTCTTGTTTAAGGGAGTATGGCGCGCCCCCTAGAGAGAAGGGATAACTGTTGGGTTTTATCGATTGAAGACAGAGTTTTTTACATTAAAAATAAATTTTTATTACGTAGTCAAGTCTTATGGTTTAAAAAACATACTTTTAGAAAACAAGAAATCTGATCAGATCATGATCCCCAATCTTTCTTCACTTTTATACATTTAAAGATTTACATTCTTCAAATTTATGTGCCCCACACGGCACTATAATTGGAGGTTTGAGACCGATTCCAACATGCGGCCCCATCGGTTGTAAAACCTCAGCAGATGTATTACAATTCAATATATATATTTATATAAATCTAACAAAATATTTTTCTGATAATATTTTTAAATTTATTTAACAATAAAGGCTTTGTTAAAAAGTCAGCCAAATTATTTTCCGATGAAATATAATTTACGTTAAATAGTTCATCTTTTATTAATTTACGAATAAATTTGTACTTGATATCAATATGTTTAGTTTTCTGATTTTCCTGACTATTTTTTGAAAAATAGATAGCAGATTGATTATCACAATATACTTGGGGTCTTATGTGATCACACAAACTTAATTCATTTATAATTCTACTAAACCAAATAACTTCTTTAGTGCAATCGGTTAGTGCAATAAATTCAGATTCCATTGAGCTAAGAGCTATGCACTTTTGTTTAGAAGATTTCCATGATATTGGGATGTTACCAAAATAAATTAAATAGCCACTGCTTGAATGTCTGTTTGTGAGACCACATCCCCAATTTGCATCAGAAAAAGCAATCAAATTTGAACTTTTTACATTGGAAAGATTAATTTTAAAATCCTTTGTAAGAAAAACATAGTTCATAATATCAACAACGTAAGACCAGTGTTTGTAAGTATAACCATTACAAAACTGAGACATTATATTAACAGCAAATGCAATATCTGGTCTGGATCTATCTGACAAAAACGATAAACATCCTATTAAGGAACGATAGGGAAATTTCCTCATTAAATCATTTTCAATTATTTCTTCCTCTTTAACCTTATCAGGTAAGTTACAACCAATTTTAAAAGGTAAATTCACAAAACTTTTAGGAAGATCTTTGAATTTTGACATTAATTTTTCAATGTAGGTAATTTGATGTAAATAAATCGAATTTTCAATTTCTTGAAAGTTTACGCCTAACAAATATTTAGTTTTACCTAGGACTGTAAGATCCAATTTTTTTGTCCAATAATTCGATTACGTCATTTATCAAATGTTCTCTTTTTGAAAACAAAACCATATCATCTACATAAACAATTAAAATTACATCTTTAAATTTGTAGACACAATTACACCAATTTAACTGAGAAAATCCTAATTTAGTTAAAATACCGTCTAATTCCAAATTCCATTCTCTACCACTTTGATGCAGACCATATATAGCCTTTTCCAATAGACATACTTTGTTTTCGGATCCTTTCAGCACAAATCCTTTTGGCTGTTTCATGTATATAGTATCCTTAAGGTGTCCATATAAATATGCACTTTTCACGTCAACTTGACAGTGATACCAACCCAACATAGAAATCAATAGTACAAACAATAATTTAACAATAGAAAAATTTACAACCGGTGAAAAAATATCTTTAAAATCAATGCCGGGTTTTTGATTAAAACCTTGAGCAACAAGACGAGCTTTATACCTTTTAGGTATATTGTTTTCGTCCATTTTTATGCTGTACACCCACTTACTTCCAATTATGGTTGTATTTGGGGGTGTGTCCACTAATTTCCATACTTGCCTATCCTTCATTATCTGAATTTCTTCATTCATGGCAGTATTCCATTTAATTTTATCCTTACTTGCTTGCGTTTCTTCATAACTTTTGGGGATTTCGACATTGTAACACTGATCAGTTTGGAGAGTGGGGTGCCAGCTCAGGTGTTGCCTCGTCATCTGACCGTGGTTCAAAATTACGTGGTGTTGTCCTCGGATCTTTCCCTTTGGGATTGATCCCGGACCGTCACCAATAGCCCATTGTGTTGCTCCAGTGTGACGTTAATTGAAATACCCAATACCCAATACCCAGTAACACTGATCATACATGTCGTACATCTGTTGGTCCAAAAAATTAGATTCATCACTAGAAGTAGATGGCACATTAGAAATATCCACATTAGGATGTTCAGTTTCTGGCTTAAAATTGAAATTTACAGGATCAAACCTAATCTTATTTTTAGTACAGTACTTTTTAATATCATTTAAAGATCTCATTCTCAAATTTTCAGGAGAATAATAGTATACATCTATCCTATTGCTTTTATTTCTAGGTTTTTCGATTCTTCGCCAATTTGAAATGTTAAGACTTTTTAAGTCCTCAGTTTTAACTAAATCTTTAGAATCTAAAACTTGAGTTTCACTTTCCGATTTTACTTTTATATTTTCATTTGATTGATAAATAGGAATATTAGAATTAAGATCGAAAGAAACGTACTCAAAGTTTTTACCAAATAGTACATCAACAGCTTTCTTACTTTCGTCGATATGAACATGGACTGTTTCAACTATTCTCTTCTCGTTTGGGATATATATTCTGTAACCTTTAGTTTTCAAACCATATCCTGTCAAAATACCAAGTTTTGCTCTGGGTTGTAATTTATTTCTCTGTATTTTAGGAATATGAACATATGCCAAAGAGCCAAAAATTCTAAAATGTTTTACTGATGGTTTGAAACCAGTCCATATTTCGTTAGGAGATATACCCTCAGTTAATTTGTGTTCGCATCTATTTTTAGTATGAATAAATGCTAAAAGTGCTTCTGACCAAAATTGTGGTTGTAAACCACTGTCTTGAAGCATAGCTCTGACACAATCCATGGCTGTTCTATTGAACCTTTCTGCAATGCCATTTTGTTCAGGGGTATAAGTTGAAGTTCTTTCGATTTTTATTCCTAGATCATTTAAAAACTTTTTAAATTCTTTGTGACAAAATTCTAAACCATTGTCAGTTCGGACACATTTTAACTTAACATTTAGCTGTCTTTCAGCTTTAACCAAGTATTTTTTAAAGTAATCAAAAACTTCATTCTTATTTCGAATAATATAAATAGTTACTTTACGTGAAAAATCATCAATAATAGATAAAAAGTATTTGTTTCCACCTAGAGAGTTAACTGGAGCAGGACCCCACAAATCCATATGGATCCTTTCCAAAACATTTTTAGTTTTCCTTTCGTACATATAGTTTCTTTTTAAGGATATTCTAGTGGATTTAGCAATAGCACAAATCTTACAATTTTTATCTATATTTTTACAATTAAGTTTTTCAATTCCTTTTACACAATTAATTTTACTCATATTTTCAATTAAGGGCATGTTAACATGACAAAACCTACGGTGGGCTTTTTCTAGATCTAAACCAGTTACATATGTATAATTTTTAATCTTGGGATAACCTTTTAAGATATACAATTTTCCAATTCTGGGAACAGTAAACAAATATTTATTATAACTATTATAAATAATCATTTTGTTATTTCCCCATTTAATTTGGTTTCCCACAAGGTCAATACGAGCACCACTAATTAAATTTTTTCTCATATTAGGCGAGTATAACACATCTTTTAAAGTTATATCATAATTTCTGTTTCTATCTAAAACTGTAAATTGAATATCACCCATACCTAATACTTCCGAGGTGCTGTCCTTGTCTCCGACTAGGATCTTCTGTGGTGGTAGTTTTCTGAATGTCGTAAACATATCACGTTCTTTACAGAAGTGGGCAGTTGCAGCAGAATCAATAAGAAATTCCCTCGGTCTTTCATTTGGAATATTTGAAACTGCATAGGCACGTTGAAGATCAGTTTTTGGATTGTCCTCCATATAAAATAATTCACCACCAGGTTTCTGCCGATTGCATTTCTTGAAGCACTTCGATTCGTAATGTCCCGACTTTTTGCAGTAGTTGCAGAATGGTCGCGGCCCCATACGACAAACTGTCGACTTTCTTGGGCTTGAAGGAATTAATTCAGGGTCCAGTACGCATCTGCTGTGATCAGGAGTAGACGTCCGTGTCTCCTTGTATCTAGATGACTTGTTTCTTGTAGCATAAGCATCGGCCACGATACTTAATTTTGTGTCTTCGTCCTTCCGCTTCAGGTCGATCCGGCTGGATTCTGTTATTAAATGTTTAGACAAATTGTCTAGCGTGAACTCGTTGTCATCCATCCTGTATAGCAGTTGTACCAGATTATCGTATTCGTGAGGCAAATGTCTTATTAGTTGAAAGCAAACTAAGAGGTCTGGGATTTCGAATCCACCTTCTTTTATCTGTAACAGCTTCTCATGCACTCGTTTGCAGAAGAGTCCAATGGATTCGTCCTCCGGCTGGTAGCGGATTGAAAAGAACTCGTCCACAAGGCCTGCCAATCGTGCTCTAGATGCTGGTTCAAAGTTGGTCTTTAATATATCCCAGGCTTCCTTACCGTCCTCAGTAGATGAAATTAAGACTTGATATTTTCTGTCTATGCCCTGGTAGATAGTTGTGTATGTCCTCTGCTTCCTATAACGATAGTCTCTTTTTTCTTGTTCTGGAGCATCTTCCAATAATAGAGGTTCCGTTTTAGTGATAAATTCCCAGCAGTTCCGGTCCATTAGCAATACCTTCATGTCCGTCTTCCACGTGGCATAGTTGAAATCCGATAACTTCGGGAAGGAAAACATGGACATTTCTTGAATACCCATCATACTGGAAACCGGTAGTGGCAGAATTCAGGTTCAGCTTAAGGTCTGTGGCCCATAACCAATTGTTGGGTTTTATCGATTGAAGACAGAGTTTTTTACATTAAAAATAAATTTTTATTACGTAGTCAAGTCTTATGGTTTAAAAAACATACTTTTAGAAAACAAGAAATCTGATCAGATCATGATCCCCAATCTTTCTTCACTTTTATACATTTAAAGATTTACATTCTTCAAATTTATGTGCCCCACACGGCACTATAATTGGAGGTTTGAGACCGATTCCAACAATAACGCTACAATATATATACCGTACATACGAAAATATTCTACCGTATTGCAGTTTTACATAATTTTCAATAAAGGAATGAGTACCGTAATGCATAATTTTCTCTTTTTTCCTATACAAGTAAAATTTTACCTTAAATCTAGTTTATCGCCGCTTTGGAGTTTAATCTGATTGGAGGCCAACCATCATATATCAATTCGGTCTTCATTCGTCGGAATTTCTAAAGACGAAGTGCTGAAATCGTATTCGAAACACAAGCCGTGACGTCACTTTCCGAATACGTACTATAAAAACGTTTCGCCGCAGAAACACTACCGCCACCTATATCTAACTTGGCAAAAAATGCTCCAATATACGATCGCGTAATTTGTCAATTTATTTTGGCGAATTTTTAATAATTAATACGGCCTTTTTCCTTCTTTTTAGTTCATTTCCTCCAACGAGAAGCCTTTCTGAACACGTGAAATCGACCTGTGTTCGCGCAGACGATCGATTTTATTCACTGCAGTTCATTCTGTCAGGGAACTAAGTTCTCTGGGACAGCGTTTCACGAAAGGCTTTTACAGATAACTCGATCATTCATAACTCGATCAATTCTTTTTTCCTCGCAAAAGTGCCGAACCTCATAGAATATTGATTGATAAGGGGTTTACTGAATGAAAGTCAATTTAAATGTTTCATTTCTTCTAATAAGTATTCCATCGGAGCATTGTGACGCAAAAGTTGATACAATTCTTTTTCTTTGAAAAATGCAAAGTATACAATTTGTTGATAATTTAAATTAAGATAGGTAGATCGTAATGCAAAGGCTCATGAAACTTAGTGCTCATTTTATATTTTCTAGTAGTCTTTTTATTTATATCTCATTTTCTAGAGTTATATAAGTGGGTTGGTTGGTTTTTGGGATTTTCTGGGGCAAGGGCCATACTTGGTCATGCTGCACCAAACACAAGACATACAATACTAAGTAATAGACAGACACACAATAAAAGTTTTACTGACACAGAAGAGAGAAATACACCAGGGAGGAATGCACCTGACAGGAATCGAACTTGCGCCGCCTACAACTCGAAGGTTGCTAGCGCAGTGAGCATACCCAATGAGCCACGACGGCCCAGTATGAGTGGGATTTTTAGTGCAAACCATGGACGTGAAATATAAGTGGACAGCATTGCCACTGAAAGGAGCTTCAAAAACTGTTACCAGCATGAAGACTAGTAGTCACGTGACTGACTGCTCCGTGAAAAATTGACTTGATTGGCAGATTTGGCATTTTATCACCTCGTTTGGTTACATAAGACCTCGTTTGATTATGTATTTGGTTACTTAAGTAATTACATATATTTATTGTATAATTTATCACGTAGAACGAGAATTGATATGTAAGTCTGATGCTGCTGCATTGTTTCACACGATTTTCAGACAAAGTAGGATTTTCCTCTCCATTTATTTAGCTTACTAATGATGTTTCTTTTTCATTTTCTAAGTAAAACTCACATTTGAATACTTTATATGAATTCTTCGGTACAGGGTTTAGGTTAAATAATAATTTATATTAGTGCTTTGAGATAAGCAATTTAAGCGCTAATTCCAGCATTGCTAAAATTGTTTATCCTATAAAAGTGCCCATTCTTAGTAGTCATTAATATTCATTTTCTAACTCTTATTTATTCAGATTATTAATGCTCCTCTAAAACTAACATTTGAATGTTTTGTCTGCCTTGGTACAGATTTTACGTTAAATAATAATATATATAAGTACTTTAAGATAAACAACTAAGCATTAACCCCAGCATTTCCTACATGTCTTTATCCTCTTAAACTATATGTTAAAGAAATGTTTCCTTCCAAACTCAGATTGTATTCAAATTGCATAGTCCATAGCAAATTATATGGACTGATGTCACAAATAAGAAATGTTTTTCACAATACTCAAAAATAGTTTTATATTAAATTTAAAGTTTCTATGTGGTTTTAAACGAAACAAAAGCAAAATATATTGAGTGCGGTTTTAATGGATTCCATAATTTTCTGAATGGGATATAGTGTTGAAAGAGTATTAATTCCAAATAATCTTCACAAAAATATTTGGAGGTACTACGATTAAAACTCAAAATGTTATCAAAATACCTAAAATAACTGAACAGAACTAGAATAACTGAATAGAGCAGAACAATCTGGTAGTCTTCTCACATAGCATGCAAAGATCCCTTCATCCCTATATTTAGATCTATTTGAATCATCTGACTCAGAGAGAGTGCAAACCATTTGAGAACCCATGCACCGTTTCAGCCCCGATTTCCTACTCAAAAATGACTTTTTGCTTTCCATTTTGGAGAGCAGCATGGCTGCACTTATTTGTTTACGTTCTTCGGCCCCAGAAACTGCTCCTGCTCGGAACGGAGCGCCCCTTTGCTTCATTGAGCAACCGATGACAGGCAGCTGCGAGGGCAAGATCCTTATTTTTAGTCCGCGAGATAACAGAGGATAGTGTAAGACCGTTTGTTTATCGTATCGTGGCTGCTCGCTCTTCGGAGAATTAGGGTAAAACTTGAATGAAACTCGTGCGAAACTGGAATTTTTTACGTTGCTCTACTTTCCCACTAGACGCAATGAATATATTACGGTAGGTAGATAGTTGGACTGGACCAACACAACAGGGTATTGGCGACGGTCTTGCATACAACCATCAAGGAAATATAAAAGTGGAGTGAGCAATAGCAACCTTTTCATGTGCTCAGGTTCATGTGACCAAAACTAGTAGTAATGTGACCCTTAGACAACTTCGTCTGTTGGATGGAATCTAACATTCATAATCTGATTTATCCATGGGACGAGAGAAAACGTACATCCATTGATTCATTAACTGATTTTGGCATTGATTGGCCACCAGAGAGTAGAAAACTTTGGCGATTTCATCACCTTTGTCGCCACTCTATAGAAATGCATTCACACACTTACCCCGTCATAAGATATATCTCCAAACGAGTCACGTGACTACTAGTCGACATGTTGGTCACACATTTTGAAGTTCCCCTCAATAGCTGTGCACAGTCTACTTACATTTCACGTGTATGGATAAATCCCGGAAGGAAAGATAGGACATCTCGTTATTTTGAACGTAAACACCTGAGCTGGTACCCATATTTGGCTAATCTGCGCCAAACGAGGCAGACAACGTCAAGTAAGACATAACCACGCAAAAAAGTTTTACTGATGCAGAAGAGCTGGTTGGTTGGTAGCTAAATTTACATCGCACTGGAGCAATACAACATGCTATTGGCGACGGCCCGGGATAAGTTTCGAAGGGAAACGATCCGAGGACAATATCTCGTAGTTTTGAACCTCGGTCAGATGACGAGGTCAACACCTGAGCTGGCATCCCACTCTCCAAACTTCCATACCACACCAGCGTAAGGACACTTGAAGCCACGACAGATTTAACTTGAGACAGTCCCCATGCACACGACGGTCTTTAATTGGAACGAGTTTCGAACTCGAAAATTGGACTTCAGAATTCGCGTAATTTACTCGGAAATTCAGGACGACCAATGAATAGCGAACATTTAGACATGTTCTTAATGGTTTTAATTGTAGTGTTAAGTGATGTTGGGAATCAAGAAGGATAATGGCTTAGTTGTCAAAACGCCTGGAATTTGTAAATAAATAAAATGCTATAGTTCAATTCCTTGGCAGCATAAAATTTACGATTCGTATATTATTATATTAATTCATGCGGTTTAATAAAAGACATAGTGTGAATAATTATTCCATAATGCTGTTCACTATTGACATTTCTCATTCAAACTGTAATGATAAATTTCAATTTTTGTAGCATAAGAATATATTTCTTCTGAGATTACAAAGTATATAGACAAAAAACTGTAGAACATTGTAATAAATATATCCTCAATATGAGAAGTAAATAACATTGATTTTTATGTTACTAAAGGTATTGATACTTCAATAGAAACCTTGTTTCGTTATTTAACGATGCATAACCATAATAGTGCAGTTATTTAAACACCAATATACAATAGAAATCTATGATATGGATGATCTGTGTTGCGATGACTACAGTATCGTGAAGAATTTTAAGCCCTAGCTCCAGTGCTAATTAACCCGCCAAAAGCAAAAATTGATTGTAAAGCGACAGATAAAAAAAAACTGAAGGAATTAATGAAAATAATATAAGCACTGTATACAAATCATGTTTACTTATAAATTTTATTAAAGTGAGTGAAATTCGCCAAAATTCTTGTCACATGTTCATACGAAATAATTAAATATTGGCGATAGGTAGGTAACGTCTCACTGGAGCAACACAACGGGCTATTGACGACGGTCCGTGACGTCCAAAAATTTCCCCGAAGGAATTTCCGAGGAAAACATCACGTAATTTTGAACCACGGTCAGATGACGAGGTCATACCTGAGCTGGCACCCCACTCCAAACTTCCACACCACGCCAACGTGAGGACATTTGAGGCCACCACAGATTTAGCATGTACTAGCCCCCTTTGTACACGACGGTCTTTGGTTGGATTCGAACTAGCAACGCTCCGGTTACTAGTCCGTTACTCTTCCAACCAGGCTGCCGCGGCCCAATAAATATTGGAGGAGTCCTTTGTACAATGGAAAAACATAGAAACATCCCATTAATGAAACTTCAAACACAATCCGTAACTAAACAGGAGTTGCATAATGCGCAGGTCCACCGAAAAGTGGACGAATTTATTTTCGAGTAAGCGTAGTATGTGTTTATGGGAAGGGCTTAAAATGTTTAGAGTTCACTTAGTGCCATTCTTTACATTGCTTGCTGGAGTTTTTGGTACTAGATTTTAAAATGTGCGAAAGAACAAAATGGGAAACGCTTTGAATTTTCCCGAATATATACGGATTCCGAATATCCGAATATATACGGATTGCGAGTTTCATTGACAGACACCCCTTCAAAAAAGTACATTCAAGACTGATGGATCATTTCATGCGCAGTTAGTATGAGCAGATCTCTCTCCTATAGAGTTATGGATTGAGAGTTTGACGGTCCAGACCATCCCATTATATTATTAAAATAATTGGATAAAATAAAAATATTTCCTTAACAAATAATACTAAATATTCAACACCTGAATTTCATTTGTTTTACAAATAAAATAATTAATTTCGACTGCCCATGATACGCAACAAAAAATTCCACCCACTAAAACAGGGGCTGCGGTAGCCAGGTTGGAAGAGTTGCGGATTAGCAATCTGAGGGTTGCGAGTTCCAAACTCAATCCAACCAAATACCGTCCGGTACACGTTAAATATGTCGTGGTCTCAAATGTCCTCACGTTGGCGGGGTGTGGAAGTTTGGAGAATGGGGAGCCAGCTCAGGTTTTGACCTCGTCATCTGACGGTTCAAAATGACGAGGTATCCTCGAGGGGATTCCCTTCGGGACTGATCCCGGACCGTCGCCAATAGCCCGTTGTGTCGTTCTAGTGCGACGCGAAATCAACTACCTACCTACCACCAGCGAAAAGAGACGAACAGGTAGAATTCTAAACGGTGCCATCGCAATCAGTCAAAAATCCTCTTGTCGAGAATTGACCCGAAACACGTCTAGACGCTTGTAATAATCCGTCATAAAAAATTAGTCCACAAAAGATAAGTATTCATTCACGCCTCCCAGAAAAAGGTCAAAATTATCATTCTACTCCGAAGTGACAGGATAATAAGCCCACTCTTTCAAGGGGTAGGAATATTTTCATTCCGCATCGATTGGTATAGAAAAAAAGATGAATTCATTGATGACCACTCATGATGATGATATTACGTGGACACGCCTTCCTAGTCCACAGAGAATTTGAAAGTACAGGTAGTTCCATGAATGAAAAGCCTACTTACCTAATTTTCCTTTGATGTTTTGGCTATTTGAACATTCTGGTGTGATGTTTTTATAATAGAATGTATAGTCAAAGTTGAATGAGGAATGTAATAGCTTCATGCATACCTAGGTTTGAATAGTACTGTAATTGGATTGAAGTATTTTCGTGAAAGCAACTCAAAGAAATGTAGTAAGCATTAACTAAAATTTAATTTTTTC
This sequence comes from Meta bourneti, assembly GCA_933210815.1. Classification (NCBI taxonomy): domain Eukaryota; kingdom Metazoa; phylum Arthropoda; class Arachnida; order Araneae; family Tetragnathidae; genus Meta; species Meta bourneti. The sequence goes on along the minus strand of OW119928.1, from coordinate 17,281,514 downwards.
TAATATTGGTTGCATTCGACGCAGATATTGTTACAAGAAGCGTTTGAAAGAATCTTTCTTTGGAACAAATATCAACAAAATTTTTAAAAATTATTTTTTCATATGTAGCTGTACTTTGCGCAGATATTTTATCCACCAGGAGTGCCATTGGACTTTCTTTGGAACAAACATCAACAAAATCTTTTAAATTTACACTTCCTATTTTTACTTGGTTCAGATAATGTTTCAACCAGGTGTGGCACAGAACCTTACATTGGATCAAAAATCAACGAAGCCTTAAATTTATGCCTCCCTGTCTTGTACTTGAACCAGATATTGTTTCAACTAGGCGTGTCATTGAATCTTTCTGTGAACCAAACATTAACAAAATCTTTTAAACTTATAATCACTATCTTTTACTTGGCTCATATGTTGTTTCAAACAGGCGTGCGACATAACCTTTCTTTGGATCAAACATTTAAATTTATGCTTAATATCTTGAATTTGACTCAGTTATTGTTTCATCCAGGCGTGCCATTGGATCTTCCTTTGGAACAAACATCAGCGAAGTCTTTTAAATTTACACTTAATATCTTATACTTCGCTGAGATAGTGTTTCAACCGGGCTTGCCACAGAACCTTACATCAAACCAACGAAATCTTTTAAATTTATACCTACCTATCTTGTATTGGCTCAGATATTGTTTCAACCAAGCGTGCCATATAACCTTTCATTGGATCAAATATCAAGAAAATATTTAAAAAATTTTATTTACTATCTTATACTTGGCTCAGCTATTCTTTCAACAAGGGTATATTTCTTCCCTATGTATATTTCTTTCTTCTGTCAGTAAAACTAGCCTATTTACTTTACGTTGTTTGGCGCAGGTTGACCAAATAATATCTTTTCTGAGTCGTGTGCGTGGAGGCTAGTCCATGTTAAATCTTTCGTAACCTCAAATGTCCACACGTTGGCATGCTGTGAAGGTTTGGATGGTGGGGTGTCAGCTCAGGTGTTATCATCTGACCGTGATTCAAAACTACGAGGTACTGTACTCGGATCTTTCCCTTCGAAATTGAACCAGGACCATAGGCCCGTTGTGTTGCTCAGTGCGATGTAAGTTCAGCTACCAACCAACCAACCAATTATGCGTCAGTAAAACTTCTTGTGGGCTTATGTCTACTTGACGTTGTCTTGTGTTTGGCGCAGGTCGGCCAAATATATGGCCCTTCCGCCATAAAAACCCAACCAACCAATGTTTTTAAGTCTACTGTTAGTTGTAAGTTCTAAACTCCTCTCACATTTAACGATCTTATTAACCCTCATGTAATAATAAATGTCAGCAGAGAGACAAACCAAGCCTCTCACACTCGAACAGCTGGTTCATATATTAGCAGATTTATTAGACATTCATACGTCTTACACTATTTAACCCTGCTTTTTACAAGCCTTCAAGAGTTATATGTGAGACAACTAGAGCATTAGCTCAATTGTGAATTCGTCTGTTTCCTAAAATGAATTCTGGACAACTCCTACGTTGTTATAAGCTCAATTACAAACCAACATTTTCGAAAATCAATTATCTTAATTCTTCAAAACAATTTAGCAATAAACGGCAGCCGCATCATGTCCTAAACTTTGAAGCATTGGTTTCTACCAGTGTTGTTAAATCCGAGTACCTATTTATTATATTTCTTCCTTTGAGTTATATATTTTCTATGAGGGATTTTTTAGGGCTTTTAGATGAAATTGGCCCACAGTTTATAAGAACTTTTTATTAGTATAAGATAAAGTATATCACATATACCCTTAAGCTTCCGTTGTAACTTGCTTTCATTTTGATGAAATTTGGGGTTTTTTATTTCTGATGAACGAATTATTTCACCATGTAAACTTCGCAACCACTAACCAGGTTTAGACTTTTTGAGCAATAGAATCCTTCCAAGGATTCTTTCAACCAATAGATGTAACTATTTAGTCATTATGTGTGATGCAGATTAAAATCAATAGTATACTGTTCCAAAATCTCACGACATTTGAAAGATTAGTTGGTTTTAGGTTTTACGGCACAAGGGCCACATTTGGCCAAGTTGTACCAAACACAAGACATCAAGAAAAATGTCGTGAAAGGAGGAAAAGAGGGATTGTGAAATAGAGTAGTGAGATGGAAGCAGAAAAAGATAACTTGGGTATTCCGGAAGCTCGACTCACGTGTTCACTAAAGACAGTAAACCCCATGGGACATAAATAAGGTCACATCGGATCAATGAACCCGTACACACCTAAAATAGAAGTGCCCCGAGGGCGAGACACCCATAGGATTAAGATGAATTTGGTCCATAAGTGTATCTTGCAAAGAAAAATTCTGGAAATTCGATTGCTTTATTCGTATCAGACCAAGTTTATCTGAGATATCCTTAAGCCTCCTTCAGAAATTGCTTCCATTTTGATAAAATGCAACTTTGATGAATTTGAATGGATTTTGGACTCTAAGATGAGATTGGTACACATATGTGAATATGGCAGAGAAATTCGGGAAAATCAAACATCATCTGTGTACCATTTTAGGCACACAAATTGCTTCCAGGTCATCCTAGTTCACATCATCTGACCGTGGTTCATCAAATGACGAGGCGGATCTTTCAGTCCATCCATCTTAACAAGAGGAAGGGATCATTTCAGTACGGGTATAGACCCTAATAAATGAGACTCCGCCAACATTTACTTTTCTGCTTTTGTGCTATAGTTCGACTCCGGCGAGATGGTATTTGAGTCACGTGGTGTTTTGAACCAGTTTATTCTTTAAATTAGGTGATTTATGGAACCGTAAACAAAGCTCATCCACAATTGGCATCTTTATTCCGGATTCTGAAATTTTTTCCCTCAGTGCCAAAAGCTGTAGCAGTAATAACAAGTTGAAGAAGGGAATCATCCACGGGGATCGCCATTCATGCTTTTATGTTTGACAGCTTTCTCCTAATGAGATTTTGCATTTATTCAAAAATCGACTGACTTCTCGTCGGAGCCACACTTTAGACCCATTTTCGTCAAGTTATTCGTCATTCGACTAAAAGAGACGCTAAAAATGTCGCTAAAGATTTAATGTAGAAACCTATCCCCTGAAAGCTCCGTTGATACTTGCCTAAAGAAGGTAATGGAACCGCCCGATATCATGTAGCATTGGAGAGCCAGTCGGACATTTGACGATATCACGCAAGCCATAGTTTCCTTAACTTTTTGGCTCAACGTCCCTTTACAAAGACGATTTTCTTCGACGCCCCCTCTGGAAAACTATCTCAGCTAATAAGTTGCAAGTGTAGATGTGCCTATATGTGTGTAATTTTAGAATTTCATAAAACTAGTTTGGGAATAAAGCAACTTGGAACTTAAATGATAAGACAATTTAAAAAAATGAAATAACCAAAATAAATTGGTACATAACCACATTATATTTCTCCCTATATTAATAATTAATATCAATCAAGTCAGTAAAATTATAAATAATCACTAATAAGATGGCTGAGCCCGTTGCTACGCTATCAATTCGTGTATTTTACGTTCTGTTTTCGTCACCATCCTCCTTGAATCTCCACGGTCAACTACTCTTGTAGCCGGTTCCTCTTTTTAGTTAAAAGACTTGTTAAAACACTAAATCTAGAACTAGACAGGATGATGGCGATGCAATCAAAAATTTGAGTCGGAAGTGCGCTCAAATACATGCTAACACTTGCTTGTTACGAACTGTCATCTTGTTTATAGACCGATCAGTTGTAATTTGCATTTTACAACACATAAATATTGCGACAATTGTCGTGAATGTGTCTGTAAGGTCAAGTGGATAAGTGCTAGCTTAAAACATTTCTAGGTGACGATTTTTAGCATCTTATTGCCCACTCTAGTTCCTCAACGCCCCCTATTTTCCCTGGGGCCAGTATTGCACCCCCCAAGATTCCTTTAGTGCCCACAGGGGGTAGTAGCGCCCCTTTGGCTATATGGGAAACAATGGCTTAAGTCATCTAAGCATGCAACGAGATCAACAAAATAGATTCTAAAATCTAAAATAACGTTGTCTAACAATTATGAAATAGTACAAATTTAATTTGATTTGAAAGAATTTTTAAGAGTTGGTTTTGGATTTATATCGCAAGGGATATATTTGGCCAAACTGCGCCAAATAAAGTCAAGTAATGGACACATACACACAAGTAAAGTTTTACTGACACGAAGAGATATATACACCCGGGGTAAGTAACAGGAATCGAACCTGCGCCATATACAACTCATAGATGGCTACCGCAGAGGATAAAACCATTTTGCCACAGAGGTCCCGATATTTATATACATTCATTCAGTTCCTATTTCCTATAATTTCTTTCATTGATATTGAGAGGTTTATGCAGTTGACCAATAAGATCCTATTGCGTTTCGCAATTTCACTCCTATTGATGGGTCGATAATATCGAAATCGATATTGTCAAGCCCGATTTCCACCTGATTACTTTTGGGTTTTTAAAATTATTTTTTTTTAAACCAGAATGTTAACCCCATTATCACAAGTTAGAAGATTAAAAATTTTGCATCAAATATATTTTTACTGGTAGGTAGTTTAATTTACTTTGCACTGGAGCAATACAATGGTTTACTAGCGACTGTCCGGGTAGGTAGGTATTTTAATTAACGTCACACTGGAGCAACACAACGGGCTATTGGTGACGGTCTGGGATCAATTCCAAAGGGAAAGATCCGAGGACAACGCCTCGTAATTTTGAACCACGGTCAGATGATGAAATCAATACCCGGGCTGGCATCCCACTCTCCAAATTTCTACACTACTACAACGTGAGGACATTTGACGCCACGACTGATTTAACGTGCACTAGCTCCTACGTACACGACGGCCTTTGGTTGGATAGAATTTTAAACTCGCTAATATTTTTACTGGAGATTTTTATCCTATGAAATGTGTGATGTTAGTTAATGCTAATAACAAAAGTTTCTTCTTTTTAAAGAAATCTTATCAAAATTGCAAAGACGGTAACATTCGGGAGAAAAAAGGAGAAACGAAGAAAAAATTATCGCGGAACATATATAATCTCGCGTAACACAAAGTTTACCAAAGCGTAGTTAAACTTCTGTGGCTACAATGGCGATAAATCGATTTTCCCAAAGGACCCATAAGCACATTGTGGAACTTCTGTATTAGGCAAAGGAAGCAGTGGACCAAAACTGTTTAAAAAAGTATGGGTTAACCCCTCTGAGCTTCACGAGATAATAGTATAGCATTACCTTTCCCCCATAAAACACACACACACAACACACACATAATGACTATGTAACCAAATCGATTAGTTTAAAGTATCTATAGGTCCCAAATGGTCGAAACTAGCTAGAAGTCATTCAGCAAAAACTGCAGGTTACAAAGCGAATATATGCATGTGAACACCTCAGAAGGTCAAATATATTGATTAAATACTAGCAACAGCCGCCTATCTGGTATAGTGATGGGTCTTGGGTTCGAATCTCAGTTTGCAAGCGCATGGATGTTGTTCATTATCTTTCTAAAAGTATTTACTAAAAATCATACTGAGTAATAAAAAGACACAATACAAACTTCTTATGAAGAAATATTTTTACCCGAACAGATCACGATGATCAGCCTCAGTTTAAACATTTTTTCATTTCGCTACCACTAGACTAATTCTACCACTCACTATATTTATCTATAAATAGCAAGGTAAGAATTACACTTCTAGGGGAACTTGAAACTTGCCTTTTGTAATGTGTGCTGTTGGGTGAAAGCAATGCTACACTATTCGGAAGTAGTGATGTGTGGTAAAGAAACATTTAAAATTTATGACGTGCTACATTTGTATCATAAATATTTATCTTGTTTTATGTTTCCTTATTCCATTTGCATTTTTTCGTCTTTTTGTGTAAAATAATGAGACACACAACACACACACATAATGACTATATAACCAATGTATTCTCCAATTCAATTTAAATGTGTTGTGTTTAATTAATAGTAATTTTCTTTCTTTAACCACTTGAAGCACGAGTTTTTTTCGGAAAAACTGGTAAAAAATGATCGAGTTTTTTTTGACAGAAAATGAATATATATATAGGTATAGTGTAAGTTATTTTTTGCAATTTCAGTTGCGGGGGGTGGGGTAAAAGTTATAAAAAAATTATTATACAAACAAAGTGTAAACGATTTGATTACATGTTTATTTTGAATTTCAAAATATTAATAATAATAAAATATTAACTTCAGATTCACTTCCATCACTCAAGAGATCATCACTTTCATCGCTGAAACTTTCTGATTAAATTGGCATATTCAAAATCGTCACAGTCGCTCATTATCAGATAACTTTTTCTAAACAAGTTATAAAAACACTTAGTAAAAATTAATTTATGGTTAACTGTTTACTTTTATGATACTTAACGTAATAAAAATGGATATATTACCTCTTCCACACCAAACAACTGCTTTATAACAAAGAATTCCTAACAAACTTATAGCTAATCATCAAAATGCACCACTTGGTTTACAGAAGAAAAATGGTGCAGAGTGGTGCCATCTACGGTAAATAAGTTTAATATCCATCTATAAATAAGTGGTAAATCATCTATGATAAATAAGTTTATGACCATCTTTGGTATAAGTTTAATCTAGCCTATCTATTTTTACTAGAACGGAAGAGCGCCCGTGTGAGACACGGGCATGTGCAAATTTGCCGGTAACTTTCGCCCGTGTCAAACACGGGTAAATGCGTTAAGGGTTCACGCGCATATATCAGTTCTGCAACCTGCAGTCTTCCCTGCACTACTTATCTCGAGTTTTGATCTTCTCGACCAATATAATCTTTCGTGGGATTCTTTCAACCAATAGATTTATTAGTTATCTAGTCATCATGTGTGTTGTGGGACATGAACAATACTACACTATTCGGAAATCTCGTGACGCTCAGAGGAATAAAGAAACATTTCTAACTTATGACGTGCTAGATTTGTTTCGTAAATATTTACCTATTTTATGTTGTTTTATATCATCTGCTTTTTTTCATCTTTGTGTAGAGTAATGTATTCTCGCAGTCATTTTAAATGTGTTTAATAAAATGGTAATTTTCTTCCTTCAACCTCTAAGAGGTAAGCACACATATATCAGTTCTGCAACCTGATGTCTATTCTATATGCTCCATAGCCAGTTTAGTTCCCTATATAATATTTACTATGAATCTCTCGACCATTCGATGCGCTCATTTAGTCATTGTGTGTGTTGTGGGGTAAAATCAATACTGCATTACTCGGAAATCTCGTGAAGCTCAGAGTTAAAAAACTTAATAAACGAAAACTAGTATTATAATTTGCTCATCACCTAGTTCAATTCTAATTTGATAATGAAATTCTATCGAAGAAACAAGAAAGGGGAAATATTTCTAGCTTTGTACTTTCCGATAGTTTCGTTTTTTAAGTATCAATTCCACGTTGGCATGGTTTGGAAGCTTGGAGAGTGGGGTGCCAGCTCAGGTGTGACCTCGTCATCTGACCGTGGTTCAAAATTACGTGATGTTGTCTTCGGATCTTTTCCTTCGGAGGTTGATCCCGCACCGTCGCCAGTAGCCCGTTGTGTTGTTCCAGTGCGACCTTAATTAAAATATCTACCTACCTTTTAAGTTTTCCCCAGTTGAAGTATCCTTGCAAGATAAGTCAATTTACACACAAGGGGGTAAGGATAGCCTTTTCGTATTTTAAAACGCGTAATGTATGTTTAATTTTATGAATTAAGTAAGAGCTACGTATGAGCTATATAATTACGTTCAGTATATGGTGTATAGTTTAAGGCATAGAAAACGCATATTTTTAAGGCAACGGATTGCAAAGTCAAGTATTTAATTTTAACGTCGCTCTTGCTTAAAACAATTATAAAATCTCAAAACTTATCGATTACTAAAAATACAGTTTAAGTAACTTTTTATCGTTTTCTTTATGTATTTTGCACCATTCCTGATTTTTGTGTTAGTAAACTAGTAATAACTCAGTTGAAGGAACTTTGCTTTTCACGATAAAAATTAAAACAAAATTTTCAAAACTACATAATCGCTTAAATAACTAAAGCAATTGTTATTTTACTTGAACAAAATTGGAATTTTAGATGTTATAGTATTTGACTTCAATACGAAATTTCCATTTTTGTTATTATACAGTCGCTATATGGGAGTTTAAATTGTCAAAACTTGCAGAGAGATTTAAAAATCAAATTCATTATTAAACCATATTATTCCAGCTAATTCTTTTTGTGATGTTTTAATATTTTAATGTAATTTTTTACGTAGAATTTTCATAAAATATTAACACATTTTTTTTCAAAATTATTAGTAAAGTGTTCATCAGATTATCATGAAAAAAAGAGTTTAATTTAAAGCAATCCTATTAAATTTATTTTGTACAAATCGTTACAAAGGGTTAATAAAAATTGGCCTATTCAGATCATTCTGTAGCTCTAATCAATAAGCAAATTGCAACAAAGTATGTATAAGGCTATTCGAGAAGAATGAGAAAAAGATTTTGGAAAAAGTTCACAAACTGTCCATCAGACGGCGCTTATAGAGAAATGCATGAAACAAAACGAATTACAAAGACCAACCTAAAATGACTTCAAACTATTATTTTTTCATTCACAAACATTACGAATAAAATCTATAAAAACATTGACACTTCTCAGTTGCAAGTAAGGAAAAAGCAACCTCATTTAGATAACCACAACGAATTGTAACTGAATCTGGGTTTAAAAATGCTGAGAACTAGTGAACGTCATTCTTATCAGCTATGCCTTTTCACCATGTTTTGTGTATTTTGCTCCAGCAGCCCATTGCGAACGAATTTTCAACTTTTTTTGCAGAATCTTTTATCGCATCCTTTGATTAGTCTATACATATTTTGGAAAGACTACAGTGTGCTCTGAATAGACTAATTTTAGTTATGATCAATTAAAAAACAGCGATTACAATTTCCTTTAGACCACATCATGTCCCCAAATGTTTTCGGTTTACTTTTTTGGGGGATTATGGCGCAAGGGCCTTATTTGGCCAAACTGCGCCAAACGTTAAGTAAATGGACATGCACACAAGGAAGGCTTTACTGACACAGAAGAGAGAAATACACCGAGGTAGGAATTGTAGTGGCTCACAAGAAAAAGTAATTATAAGATTATTTCAATTTCAACAAGTATTTTAGAGTGTAAATATTTATGTATTGTTTACTTTTACATTTTGGTTAATATCGATTTTGAATGTTTCTAATCGATATTAAATATTTAATCTCTTTTGTTCATTTCGTTTTGGCAACATGCTAAAAAGAATTAATGCTTAAAAGAGGCTCGAAAAGTTTGTTGTATTTACTGCGAGACATGGAATAAAGAAGATTCAGAATAACTTGTGCATTTTTAATTTAATTTAGAAAGATTAAAACATTTTTCGTCGTTTTACTCCTCCACAATACAATAGCGAACCGACATTTTGGAGCGAACCGACAGAATAACCACTGAGCAGTGGGAAAACCCACTGAGTTGTGGCCAAATCGACCGAGCCTCACCGGCCCCTGTTTTTAAATGAAAATTTTAATTTTCTTAATGTGAAATATGTATGAAATATTTCTCATGAGTTTAGCTTCGTTACAAATGATACCATCTAAAGAAATTGTATTTATTTACGATTTATACACTAATATCCTACCCTACTTTTTATAGTGGTTATAAATCTATGATAGATCATTATGAAGATGTTGGATTCGATACTGCACCAATTTTTTAGAATTTCTTTAATCATAAAGTTCACGCCTAGCTGAAACATTTTATTTCCTAAGAAATTGTCATGAATTTCGATGAAATGAACTAATTTACTTAAATAAAAACAAAGATAACAGTCATTTTTAGAGTAGGTGGATCTTATGAGACGAATTTTCAGTGTAAATAAACAAACCAGATGATATGAGAATTACTTATGCTGTCCAAACGCTTTCGCATGATACATATCGGGTTACCTTAAGCCCTCCAAGTCGTTTTGACGAGATATCGTAGTCAAGATATTGCCGATTTTTGTATGATGACGAGATCAAGATCTGGGCAGTTCTCTTCTAAAGACAAGATATTTCGTCTATTATTGGTCAGTTTTGCTAATGAGACGAGATACCTCTTCGAGACAGTCACCAGGAGGTTAAAATGTAGTTTTCGCCTTTTTGACAACGTTTAGAGTTCAATCTAACTGGCGTTAACCAATAAACTGTCATACATCAATTCGAAATTTATCCTTTGGAATTTTTATTGACGAAGTGCTGAAAATGTATTCGAAAAACAAGCCAAGTAATGACGTCCAAGTTCAGAAGGCTTACAGGAAACACGTATTACCGCAGAAACACCACCGCCACCTATATTTAGCTTAACAAAAAATGCCTCCCATAACAAATGACATCTTACATAAAAGACAATTTTGTTGCATAAACAGCAATTGAGCAGAAAACTGCATTTATAGGCTAAAAACTCTAAACAACGGAACTGTCACGTATGTAGGTTAACTTACGTGCAACAAAATAAATTTTGGCACCAAGCCACATTTCTGATCAATGCTTAATAAGCCACTTGACTTTTATATTCTTAAAGGCGACTTTTTTTCTCACATCAGTCGCAAGTACAAATAACAGAAGCTTGCATTTAAATATTTTCAAAAAATTTCTATTTTTACTTAATTTTAATATTTTAATGTTCGTGTGTATTTGTGAGTTTAATATCACTTATTCTTTTATAATGAAACTAAATTTATAATGTTTTTGTAACGCTCAGTTTATGTATGGATATAGTGGAGGGAATAACTACGTGTTCAACCTATAGTGATTGAGAATTGATTAGTAAGAACAATACACACACTAATAGCCCTTAAACTAAGATACATAGAATACTGTTAAAACGGAATTATTTTCATTTTTTCCTTAAAACTTAATCGCAAAAGAATTATCTTGAAATATAAAATATCTTAAGATATAAGTATTACACCTTTTAACAGCATTCTTGGGTTCAAAATTCATTTTCCAGTTATAAAATAAAATTTTTCTTATTCTTTAACTAGTTCTATTTGGCTGAATTTTATTTTTACGGCTATTCAGAATTGAAGTTACGATGTCTTAAAAATGAACATTTGTTTGACAACCGAAAGTATCAAAAGTATTTCCAGTTTCTCAAAATGATTTTTATCAAATTTTTTAAGCAAAACGTCATGTTAAATCTCAGCTCAAAACTCAAAAGACTTTCTGATTATTTAAACATAGGTATAAAATACTTGACCTGTTGTTACGAGCTTATGTTTTTTAACATGTGTCTAAATATTAGGCAAGATATTTAATTATTGATGAAATACTGCAGCTTAGATTACACAATACTGTGCAACTCAAACATTCTAAACATGGTCTGCTTTTGAGATTTCGTTTCATTTTTGGTGAATGTCATGTCTGAGAACCATTATCACAAAAATTTACTCCATGATTATTTTCTCTGTGCCTTCTCTTCTGTTCGTGAAATATCCATATAAGTACTTGAGAAGTTGTTTAATTATGAAAATTACCATCCAATGGTTGCATATACCTTAAATTCGCAGTACCTCATGTTGCGATACGTTTTTCTACATATCGACTGTCGACCACGAGAACTGCCCCAGAAACAGTCTACCCCTATTTGTTGCCTTAGAAACTAACATCCTATTAAGTTTAGTTGGCTAATACACTGTCTTGTGCCCAATACAACTATGAGTACAACCAAGCTATTGTGGCACTGTGGCCTGCTACAACTCACCAAAAGAACACTCTAACGTCCATCACAAGATGATGAATTTTAAAGTTAGTCTAACTTACGTAACTACATTGTCTTGTGACCAATACGACGATAAATTCAACAACCAACAGATTGCCTCATTTGCTCTCTGCTACACCTCGCCAAAACAGTACTATGCCACAAAATGAATTTTAAAGCAAGTCCAATTTGCTAAATACACTATATTGTCTCAATATAAGGAATTGTCGCACTGTTCCTGCTACCGCTCACCAAAAGAGTACTCAAACTAGTAACGCAAAATGAATTTTGAAGCAAGTTCACCTTGCCTAAGCACACCAACTTTCGCCCAATAATACAGCAACAAGTCCAGCAGTTAAGCAATTACCGCACTGTTCCCTTCCACTGCTATCCAAAAAGAGTGCTATCCCGTAAAATTAATTTTGGAGCAAGTTTAGGTTGCCAACTATATTGTCATGTGCCCAATAGAACGAGAAGTCCAATAACTAAGCAATTGTTTCATTGTTCCATGCAACCCTCACGAAAAGAGTGTTCAAACAAGTGCCGCAAAATGAAATTTGAAATAAGTCTAACTTGCCTAATTACACCAACTTTTGTCCAATAATACAAGTCCGGTAACCAAGCGATTACCGCACTGTTCCCCACAGCCGCTCACCAAAAAAGTGCTTTTACGCAAAATAAATTCTGAAGCCAGTCCAACTTTCCTAACTACCCTAACTTGTGCCCAACACAACGATGTGTGCAACAACCAAATAGTTTCCGCACTGTTTCCTGCTACCGCTCACCAAAAGAGTGCTCAAAACATACCGCAAAATGAATTTTGGAGCAAAACCAATTTGCCTAACTACACTAACTTGTGCCCAATACAACGATGTATGCAGCAATCAAGTAATTGCCGCATTATTTCTTGCTACCGCTCACCAGAAGAGTGCTCAAACCACAGCCGCAAAAAGAATTTTGAAGCAAATCTAGCTTGCCTAACTGCACCAACTTGTGCCCAATAACACAAGTCCAGCAACCAAGCGATTGTGCCACGACGCATCGAAGCCAATCTCAATGACCGACCGATCACTATTATTCATCCTCCAGCACAGAATTTGCAAGATGAGTCTTGGCAAGAGACGGGAAACCGAGCGAGGAACACCAGAGGGGTGGAGCGGGCGAGGAGCGAGTAGGGGGAACAGCGTTTCCGGAATTCGTTCTAAAAAGATTCGATCGATATCTGGTTGGCGCCTCCGCCATGTTGAGCAACCGGCTTTAGACGAGTGTGGCTCTTTTTCTTGGGGCATAAGGGGGGAAAAGGGTTATCTGAAGACAGAACTGAGGAGCTTAGCAGTTGGAGATGCTGGAATTACGAAACCTTTTCGCTTTAAAACGGTTTGAGATTTCTGCAATTAGGACGCGGGGTGGAGCTTGCTGTTTCATATTTAATCCGGACTTGGGTGCTCGGGTCATTGACTTGCCCTTCGAAGAGGGCTGGTCGGTCTAGGGCGGCGTTCCCTGGGCTCGGTGGGCGAGATTTTAAATTTAACCCTCTTGGATTCACAAGCATAATTCCACCTTGCAATCTTCAGTTTTCCCTGCGCACTTGTAACAAGTTCTGATTTTTTTTCATCAATAGAATCTTTAAAGATGATTTTATTTCAAGATGACCAATATAATCTTTCCAAAGGGTTTTTTCTTAGGAAAGAAAATATAGAATATTTCCAAAGGATTCTATTTTAAGGAAAAGGTCAATGGAATTTTTTAAAAGGTTCTATTCTAAAGAAAGGATCAATAGAATTTTACCAGAGAATTCCGTTCTAAGAAAGGTAGCAACAGAATCTTTCCAAAATTATACACTGCTCCTTTCTTATAAAGAAAGGAGCAGTGTATAATTTTTCCAAAGGATAAGGAAAAGATCCAAAAAGTTTTCTAATAGGTGAAAGATGTGGTTTCTCTCTCTAGGTATAGATGTGGTTATTTAGTCACGCATGTTGGGGGAAAACAATACACTTCTCAGAAATCTCGTGACTCAGAAGGTTAATCATGTGTGATATTCTAAAATAGTTCTTGTATGGATTAAAAGAACACTAAACCGAAGGTACAGTCTGTCAAAAAAGTATCCGAACGCTCTCTTGTTTTATTCAATGTCTCTACAATCGCAGTCAAATCAAAAGTGTCATTAGATTTCAAATAATGACTAATAAACAAATAAATATGTATTTAATTTGCACAAGGGACCGTTTACACATGTATTTATATATTATCTCCAAAATTTCAAAGAGAAACCCCACTTTTAATGCAATTAAAAGATTTTCCATACCATAATTACCCTAAATATAAATTTTGGTGCAAATCCGATTATAATTGCCGTAGATATAGGAGAGAGAAAATTATTTGGGGCTCGTCTCAATATGTAGGAAAAGTAAATAAAGGTTCCGCATGTAGAATGCTTTAGCTTATTTCCTAATCTGCTCTCAATTATCCAGTTTTTTTCTGCTTTTTAGTCGGATTTTCAAATACCCCTTTCGATGAAATATTGTACGATGTTTTAAGAAATGTCTGGATTTTGCCATTATTTAAAATTATGAACTAAATAATACAACTAAAACGCTGGGCAATAAAAACTATCAAATTAATTTACTTTGATTAATGAATTTTAAGTAATATTTTACAATCATTTGATATTTTGTAAATAATTAACTCTTGAAACCGTTCTTTTATATATATTTTTTGGATTCGCCGTTGCATTTTGAATCATGCTGCTTATAAGATCTTGAAGATGTCTTATTAATTGCCGTGCAGAAAAAACTGATGTGCGAAGCTTATTCTCTTTGATTATTTCTCAATTGTTGTTATTATCAATATGCGATTTGATTATTTCCCGAAGATTTCCGATTGGGTTGAAATCTGCTTCATTTATAGACTAGTCTGCTACATTTATAGACTCGGATTCGCTACAGACATTCACAACCTGTGCAAACAAATCAGGCACAGTGAAATTAGAAGAAAAATGGGGTCAATTGACATCACCATATTTTATTCTGCCATGAAATACGTCTTTTGAAATTCGCATGGTTGACGAGCTGTATGACACGTTACTTCATCTTGTCGAACACACGTGCGCTGTAAACTTTGTCAATCAATTTCAGACAGAACAATCTTGTAAAATACCATAGTGTGCTGAAGGGAGGAGCTTAATGCAGGCGTTCAGTCCTTAGAAATGTTAACTTTCTATCCATCAACTATTATTACCAATGTACGAATTAATAAATTTTCAAAAACTATTAAAAATTTTGACACAAAGATATAAATCACCTATTTCAATTGAAGTTAACAGTAAAATAGGTAAATAAAAAAGTTAGGCATAAAAGTTTATTTCATAGTCAAATAGACAATATAAAACTTTAACTAAGATAGCCCAAAGACGGTATGGACACTAAATTCTGGTGTAAAATAGACCAGTAGGACACTACTGGCATACAATGATAGAATCAATGCTGCAATGGTAGAAGGCAAAACTTGCTGTGCAACGGTGACGGTTCAAAGACCCCAAAGGTGCTGTCCCATAGCCAATGTTAATACAATTATAGTTGAAATAACCATGATTAAATCATACAAACCAGTAAATATAACAAATTTTCCTAGCAAACACTGTGTCTATCATTTTTTATATTAGTTTATTATATAACAGTATGCAGGCTTTTCTATTTCGTATCCAATTTAATCAATGCAAATTTTCGAAAGCATAATAGGAAAATAAAAAATATATATTTAAATTTTACTCAAGGGTGGTCAAAGAGCAATAAATTGAAAATATTCAAAAGGGCGATCGTATAAATGAAATGTGTGGGGGTTTAATCGCACAAGATTATCTAAACTTTCAAATGAGTCAATGTCATCGTTATTTAAAAATCCCAGCTCAAGTTCTATCTTTATATCTCAAATTACTCTCCCACGACCAACCGATGTTGCCCAAGTACTGCTTGTTTACCATGATAAAACTGTTCCAGATATAAAGTCTGTCCCTGTCTGTTGATGTAGAAACGGGCCGTATCCTATTTTTCATATGGGATGCTTGAAGAAATATATTCAGGTTGGCTCACTCAAACGACAATTTGGAAATATATTTAAGAATTTTACTAGTCGCTGAGATATATTCTAGTATATTACAACCGCCAACATTTACGAAAGAGCAACATAAAATTTATTTAATTTCCGGGAATAACCCCTTCTCAAAATGAACGAGACCTGTTTTTAAAGTGACCACCATCACACTGACTTGGTATTGAGAGCAATTCTGCTGATAGACACAGTACCTATTTATTTACATAAGGTCTAACTATTTTACATGCCTGTATACTTCTGATTCATTTCTTCGTGTGCAGGTGCACATGTAAAAGTACTAAGATGTTGTATATACAGTGTGTCCCAAAAAGGTTGTTCCGCAATTTATCTTTTTACCATTTGGAGATAGGTAGGCAATGTAAATTGCAAAAGTGCACCAAATAAGGTAAGTAATTAAGATATGTGAATAAAATTATCACGTGATAACAATTTAAGCGGATACAGTTTTTAATTTTTATACAACCCCTCTAGATAAAAATCCGAAATGGCAGAAATGTTCCTTACCTGCATCTCTATCGTTAGCAGAAAACTGCATTTCTGTAGGTTGAACAGTAACGGAGGCATAAGGACGCAAAAAAGTTGACTTATACCGCTTGTGCACAGCTGTTCAAGCAGTCAGATTAGGTACCGCATACACAATGCTAAAAAGCATTTTTTTTCGGTCAGAAAGTTCAACATTGTGCAAAGTAATGTAGTATTGCAACTGCAGATGAAAATCGCAATGCATAATAGTAGACAATGTAATCTTTAATAAAAATATTGTAGAAAAAATTGGTTTAAATAAAAATAAAAGGAAATTTTTCCATCTGCAGCAATGCAGAACTTATCTCTTCATTCTTGGCCATGGGTCAGTTTCCGTTCTAGATTAGATACGGCCCCCTTAAAATAGAAACTCTTGTATCTCCGTTACTATTCAACCTACAGAAATATGTTTTTTTACTAACGATAGGGATACAGGTAAGGAACATTTTTTCTATCTCGGATTTTTATCTAGAGGGGTGGTATACAAATTAAAAACTGTATCCGCTTAAATTGTTATCACGTGATAATTTTATTCACATATCTTAATTACTTACCTTATTTGGTGCACTTTTGCAATTTACATTGCCTACCAAATGGTAAAAAGATAAATCGCGGAACAACCTTTTTGGGACACCCTGTATACGTTTGGATGTTATATTTTGCCGACCAAAACAATGTACGACAGGGGTATCAGTAATTTTCCACCAATACAGTTGTATTTGTGATATCGTTTGTGGTATTGATGTCTTCGTGCGCCTTGCTAGGTGAGGTTCTTGTCCGTTCACTGCTGCATTTTTTATATTTTTGATTTAAGATAAGATACATTTTCCTTTATTGTGACTTGAAATGAATAAAGTGCATTTAACTATGCATAATTAAACACAGGGACATAATTCCCCCGTTCTGAAATAACTGTAGTTATTTTTAATAATACCCGTTTCAATGCGTATAGTTGCATATCTTCAGAACAAACATTTTGGCGGGGTGTGGAAGTTTGAAGAGTGGGGTGACAGATCAGGTGTTGATCTCGTCATGGGATCGTGATTCAAAATTATGAGGTGCTGTTCTCGGATCTTTTCCTTCGGGATCGACCCCAGACCGTCGCCAATAGCCCATTGTGTTGCTCCAGTGTGGCGTAAATTCTAACTACCTACCTTCAGTGGTCCGTTTCTTTGTGGTCTAAATGTGTATCAGGGGCCGAAATGCATCAAAAACTTCCAACGCAGTACAGGAACTGTGTACCTCAACAGAGAGACTACGAATGGATTGAAAAATTCAAAAATGGTCGCGCAAATTTCACGCACAAAGAAACCGACCGTTTGCTTTTGAGAGGCATTTTCAGTGTAAAACACAAACGAGACTGTATATGAAGAGTTCACTTCTACTGTGGAATTATTCCATGTTACAACTCATGTTTCCAAAAGAAATATTAGGCCGTATAAGGAGTTTGCAATCCACAATTTTAACTTCTTTCGCTTTTATAGCAATGTCGAACAATTTGTAACCATCCGGTTCTGATATAATGACAAAATTCCAATTACCACATGCAAAACCTTATCTATCTCATGTTACTCATTATGTGTTAAGACTCTTGCTTCATACAAAAATACAGCACCGGATATACATGCAAAACTATGTAAAGAACAAAACTTGTAGGTACACAAGTATGTATCTCTGAAATGTCAAGTTTAATCGTAAAACGTATAATTTTTAGGTTTGGTTTCCGACTGGGATTCGTATGATTGTAGACTATAACTATGACCACACTGCATATCAACACTATGTTTATCTAGTAGACTAATCAAAACACCTAGTATATCTATCAAGACTAAGTATATCAACGTCAATATAGCTAGCACACACACACACACACAATATCGACCCGAAATCATTTATCACACGCTGCCGGACCTTGAGTTACCACATTGAACCACTTATACATGTATTGATGTGCCAATTCATTCAGTAGATATACGCTTTTCCTGTATAACTTCAGTTTCCTGGCAACGATTAATCAACAATTTAGATTCCAGTGACCTCTTGGTTCCAACCATAGAAGAAATATAACTATAGAGTGAGTAATGATAATCTTTTTATGTGCTCAGGATTATGTGACCAAAACTAATAGTAACGTGGCCATTAAACTGTTTTTTGTTTGACTAGTGGAAACGAACATTCATCATCTGATTGGTCCACGGGAAGGGTGAAGACGCCCATACACTGTTTCCTCATTTGATGAGGCCGTCGTGACTCAGTGGGTATGTCCACTGCACTAGCAACTTTCGAGTTGTAAGCGGCGCCGGTTCGATTCCTGTCAGGCGCATTCCTCCCTGGGCGTATTTCTCTCTTCTGTGTCAGTAAAATATTTCATGCGTGTGTATGTCTATTACTTGGTATTGCATGTCTTGTGCCTGGCGCAGCATGGCCAAATATGGCCCTTGCGCCATAAAACCCCCAAACAACTAATCTCATCTGAATGTTCCGAGTAACATAGTAGTAGACTGGGGACTTCACCGCTTTTGTCACCATCCTATAAAAATGCACATTCACACATCTACCCTGGCATAAGATATTATATCCCCAAACGATGCGATAAGATGCCAAATCGGTCAACCAAGTCAATTTTTCACATAGCAGTCATGTGACAATTAGTCGACAAGTTGGTCACACTTTTTGAAGCTCCTGTCAATACGAATGCTCATTTTATGTATATTTCACGTCTATGGTTCCAATCGCATTAGAAACCATCCCCAGACGTGTTTATTTTGCATTTCCCTCATAACGTTCTTGTCTCAATGGTAACCACTATCCTGCCCTTATTCCTCACATTTGTACGCTATATTTTAGCAGTGCACAATTTCCGTAGTATCGTAATTAGCATATACTTTTGTCTTATCAATTCTTAATTTTTCCACATATTTTTATTTTAATAACCTTAGAGATATAACTTATAAATGTATTTGGAAAGTAAATCATATTTAAGCAGAGAGATGGATATATATAGACAATTTCAAAAAATAAGACAAGGTACAAAAGAGAGCGGCGTCGAACCTTGCCATCGCCAAATTAAGTGAGACCTTTTCCGTGAAACTTTGCAGTTGTTTTTTCATGAATAATATTCACTAATTGATCAACTACTGGAAATTTCATCCTATATATTCAGAACGGCATAATATTTATCTTCCTTTTGGTGAAGTTTATCTGAATTTCAAAGAATCCTAATCCATTCTTACTAGATTTTAATAACTTAACATGTGTTAAGTCAAAAAGATAAGTTACAAAAAAAGAGAGATTGGAGTCAAATCGTTCCATAGCCAAATTAAGTGAGCCCCATTCCAAGAAGCACGAGTTTTTTTATGAATAATATGCGCCAATTGGTCAACAACTGGCAGATTCACCCTATATGTATTCACGAAACGGATTGAAATGTTTCTTTTCCTTTCAAACGATGAAAAGCCGCCATTTTAAAGAATACAAATCCATCGTTTTTCCATAGAGAACAAACATGTCTTAAGACAAAAAAAATGAATCTAAGGTAGAAAGAGAAAGATCGGAGTCAAATCTTGCCACAGCAGAAATAAGTGAGCCCAATTCGTGAAGATCTTTCAGTTTTCTTTTCTCATGACTAATGTTCACTAATTGGTCAACTACTGGCAGTTCTACCCTCTACATCAGTGGCTCTTAACCTTTATGTGATCGTCACCCCTCTGAATCTAAAAATAAGTACTCGCACAACCCCTTGAAAAATATGTTTCTATTTCTTTATTTAGGAAATTACTTCTATTGCAAGATAATTTATTTATTGAAAAATAAACACATACAATTACAATATACATACAAAACAATATCTCAATTTTAATGGCTGTTGTTGATTATTCATAATAATACTTTTGAAGGGAGACTCCTTTTTTGAAAGAGTCACGCGTAAGTCATCACTTGCCTTTAAGCTATTTCTGGCTTTTGTTTTTATGTGGAAAAGTGATGAAAATCCCATTTCACACAGGTAGGTGGTGGCAAATGGTAAAAGTGTCTGCAAATCTGCTTTTGCTAGGTGTATAAGGTTCTAACTCTGCACACCAGAGTAGTTCTAAATCCAGTTTTCAAATTCTATTTGAATACGTGCATTGGGTCACATTTCAATAAGATCGTCCTTTATTAAATCGCTGTCGTCCATCTAAACTTCTCTCGCACTCCTGGAAATGCTTTCTCGCAACCCCAGGGGTGCATACACCCCAGGTTAAGAACCACTCCTCTACATATTCCGAACCGCATTGAGAAGTTTCTTTTCCTTTCGATGAAGAGTTAAACTGTCATTTCAAAGAATACTAATCCATCCTCATTACCAGAATTCGAGGTCTCAACATGTGTTAAGCCTAAATGAGACAAGCTACAATAATAGCAAGAGAGAGTAAAGTCGAACCGTGCCATCGCTGAATTGGGTGAGCCCCATTCCGCGAAGCTCTACAGTTGTTTTTCCGCAGCAGCAGAGAGCCTGTCAGAAACAGACATGAAATTGATTTCATCGATCCTGGCGACGACCGGATCGACCGCGGCTGGCGTTACTGCAAATTAAATCTCAGACGGCACATGCCTATGATAATTACTCTTTATATTTATCTCCATTCGCAATACACCTCCCTCGCTTCTGACAGATAACGGGAGAAGAAATGGACAGACGGGAGGACCCACCATCAACAGTCTGCCGTGCAGAAAAAGGAACGGGATATTGAGGGTTGCTGAAAGCGTAGACTGAGCTGCGAGGGGACATCGAAATTGGCTATTTGCTTAATCTAAAAGTATGATTGATATTTGTTTGGACCTTTTTAGTCCTTTTATCAACTTAAATGGATAGTTTGCATTATCTTGGGGTAGATTTTACACTTTGGTTGGTATTGGGGTTTTATGGCGCAAGGGTCACACTTGGCACATACTACGCCAGACACAAAACATACATTATCAAATAATAAACACAACGAAAGTTTTACTGACATAAATGGGAGAAATACACCCATTGAGGAATACACCTTACAGGAATCGAACCTACACCGCCCACAACTCGAATTGTCGCCAGCGCAGTGGGCATATCCACTGAGCCACGACGACCCCGGAGATTTTACAGGAGAGCTAAATATTGAAATCTAAAAGCATATTTTACTTTTCGATTTGAGATTTGTAGAATTTTAACGTGTCTGAAGAATTTCTGAATTTCTTAGTTTTCTCTGTACAAAAAGGATGAGGATAGTGAGATCTTGAGTGTTACTGAGAAAGCGTGAGTGTTGGTGTTGATATTGAGATCTTCAGTGTTGCTGAAAGACAGTGCAAGCGGACATCAAACTAGGATATTTGCTTAATCTAAAAGTACGATTGGGATTTGTTTGGTACGGCTTATAACCTTTTCAATCCTTTAATAAACTTAAATGGATATTTCGCACCATCTGGACGAAAGTGGTAGAACTCAAAACCCAAGAAAAGCGAAGTGGTATAACTCAAAAGTGGAGTTTTCACAAGAAGTCGAAGACTGAAATCTCCAATCATATTCTACTTTTACTTGATTAGTAGTTGAATTTACGTCACGTTGGAGCAATACAACCAGCTACTGGTGACGGTTCGGGATCAATCCTGAAGGGAAAGATCCGATATTTTACTTTTAGATTTACAATTTGCAGAATCTCAATGTGTCTATTAAACATTTGTAGATTCCTTGTCCCCAACAGTTTGCTCTCAGAAAAATTGAGGATATTAAGATATTGGGATTGGTGAACGCATAGACAGCAGTGAGACAATATCAAAGTAGGCTATTTACTTAATCGAAAAGCAGATTGGTATTTGTTTGATACGGTACCTTTCCAGTGCTTTTATCAACTTAAATGGATGTTTCACACCATTTGCAGGAAAGTGGTATAACTCAAAACGTAGATTTCACAAGAAGGAAGTCAAAGATTGAAATCGCCCAAGTATATTTTACTTTTAGATTTGGAATTTGTAACATTTCGTGGTGTCTTTTAGGAATTTGTAGACTCCACACCTTCAACAATTTTATACGTCGAAAATGGTGGAGGATATTGAGACCTGAAAGTTGCTGAAAGCGCAGACTGAGCTGCGAGGGGATATTAAACTAGCCTATTTGCTTAATCTAAAAGTATGATTGGAATTTGTTTGGTACGGCATTTTTATAACCTTTTCAGTCCTTTTATAAACTAAAACGGATGTTTCGCACCATCTCGGAGAAAGGGCTATAACTCGAAAAAGTAGTTTTTACAGAAAGTCGAAGATTGAAATCTCCAAAGCATGTTTTACTTTTAGTTGGTTCGCATTTGAATTAACGCCGCGCTGGAGCAACAGAATTGGCTATTGGCAACGGCCCGGGATCAATCCCGAAGGAAAAGATCCAATATTTTACTTTTAGATTTGAAATTCGCAGGTTTCCAATGTGTCTATTAATAATTTGTAGATTCCTAGTCCCCCAACAGTTTCTGATATGTAGAAAAAGGAGGTTATTGAGGTCGTGAGGGTTTCTGAAAGTGTAGAATGATCTGTGAGGGAGTTTCCAAGTAGAGTATTTGTTTAATTTAAAAGTAGGATTGGGATTTGTTTGGTACGACTTTTTTATAATCTTCTCAGTCCTTTTATAAACTTAAATGGATATTTTGTCCCATCTCGGGGAAAGTGGTATAAATCAAAAGTATAGTTTTTACGGGAGTCAAGGGAGATTGAAGTCTGCCAGGCATATTTCACTTTTAGATTTGGAATTTGTAAAATTTCATTGTGTGTATTGAGAATTTGTAGATTCCTCGCCATCAACAATTTGTTACGTAGCAAACGGTGACGGATATTGTGATTTGGGGGGGGGGGTGAACGCGTAGAACTGAGCAGTGAGGGGACATCAAATTAGGACTTTTAGATTTGGAATTTGTAAAATTTCATTGTCTATTGAGAATTTGTAGATTCCTCGCCATCAACAATTTTTTACGTAGAAAACGGCGACGGATATTGTGATCTTGGGGGGGGGGGTGAACGCGTAGAACTGAGCAGTGAGGGGACATCAAATTAGGCTACTTGCTTAGTCTAAAAGTATGGTTGGGATTTGTTTGGGGTATGGCTTTTTTATAAACTTAAACGGATGTTTTGCACCACCTCGGAGAAAGGGTTATGACTCAAACATATTTTAAGGAGAGCCAACCTATTGGAATCAAAGCATATTTTACTTTTCGATTTGAGATTTGTAGAATTTCAACGTGTCTTAAGAATTTGTAGATTCCTTGGTTTTCACTAGAGAAAGGATGAGGATATTGAGATCTTGAAAGTTGCTAAAGGAGTGTAGACTGAGTTGTGATGGGGATACCAAACTAGGCAATTTGTTAAATCTAAAAGTATGATCGGGATTTATTTGGTACGGCTTTTTATAACCTTTTCAGCCCTTTTATAAATTTAAATGGATATTTCGTACCACTCCGAGGAAGAAGGTACGACTCAAATAGGTAGATTTTACAGGGGAGCCATAATTATAAACGGATTTTATAATTTGTCGAAGATTGAAATATCCGATCATATTTTACTTTT
The DNA here is from genome assembly GCA_933210815.1 of Meta bourneti. NCBI lineage: Eukaryota > Metazoa > Arthropoda > Arachnida > Araneae > Tetragnathidae > Meta > Meta bourneti. The sequence goes on along the minus strand of OW119928.1, from coordinate 17,257,503 downwards.
AGATTTCGAAGTTTGTAGAATTTCAAAGGTAGGTAGGTATTTTAATTAACGTCGCTATGGAGCAACACAACGGGCTATTGGCGACGGTCCGGAATCAAACCCGAAGGGAGAAATCCGAGATCAACGCCACGTAAATTTGAACCACGGTCAGATGACGAGGTCACACGTGAGCTGGCACCCCACTCTCCAAACTTCCACACCACGCCAACGTGAGGACATTTGATGCCACGACAGATTAAACGTGCACCATCCCCTTTTGTACACGATGATTTTTGGTTGGATTTGAACTCTCAACCCTCCGGTTGCTAATCCTCCACTCTTCCAACCGAACTTCCGCGGCCCCGCGTCGTCAGAAAGGATATTGAGATCTTGGAGTCGATGAACGCGTAGACTGCCCTCTTTGGTACTAAACTAACCGATTTACTTTTTATCTATAAATAACTGAGATTCATTTGGTGTTGCTTATACCATTTTGTCCTCTAAAATGGATCTTCTAAGGTTATCAATTGACTGATCTACGTAGATCTTTCGTTCATTAAGACTACACAGGTAGGGTGGTACGAAATAAATCGAAAATTGCCGGAAACATTCTAATTGCGAAAATACTTTGACCGGTCATCTCAAAAGAACATATCAAACCCCTGCTGCAAAAGTGCCACAGCTCAGAAGTGTGTTTTTCCTGGGGAAGCATTTAAAAAAAGTTTTGAAGCCGTAGAAATCACTGCGAGTACTAGACTGTTAGTCGCCATAAATGTGACACTTTCACGATTTGTATTACGGAAATATTACAGGTGACGGACTTATATATAAGATGGGGCATTCATTGTCATTCAAGTACTCAAAATCAACTTTTTTCGAGTTGTGTCATTCTTGCTACAGGTGCTATGTTTTTCGTTGATAGAAATGGAATAATATGCTAATCTAATGACCTAAAGGTGAATGAAGAGACCGTAGTTCCAAGTTCTCGAATTCTGACGCATAAATAAAAAGTAAAGTTGAAAAAGATTTTTTGTAGGATGTTTAGATTTATATATATTATTTTTTCCAAATTGAAACGATCACACAAGTGTGGATTAGAATTAAAAAATTATACTAATAGAGTACCAAAAATAATGTTTTGAATCTAATGACCTAATGGTTTCCCACACAACTGTTCAATGAAAAAACATTGAATAGTAATACACTTCTAAAAATATTTAAAAACAAGTCGATTATCGTAAGAAACGTAAATGAGTGCGTTTGTAAACAGTAAATGGTAAAACGAGTTATTTTAACAAACTTTTGACACTAATTTTACTTATCAGTCATTGAACTAAATAAATGTAGCGTATATAGAATTAATCAAGATTCTCAAATCATGAGTCAAATCTGAGTTTCTCAAATCATGTTTTAAACTAAAATGATAGCGTTATATTCAATTTATCAATCAAGTCAATTTTGTAAAATTCTAGGAGTAAAAGGAAATGAGATAACATGTTTCATTTTTATTTACATTTTTATTGTACATGCATAATTTATGTATTTATATTTGATTTTGTAAGAAGTTACTTGATTTTAGAACAATACGGAAAATTTAGGTCAATAAATTATTGTTTTTACAATCAAATCTTTCTTTTATATTGATCCACCTCTATACAGTTATATACATTAGTTTCTTTTTCCAGACCTTGCTAGACCAACGTTACGAAACGTTTGTAGACTAAATTGTTAAATTTATGATAAAATTCTATATTCTTAAAAGTTTGTGTTTTAGCTAGTTTATTTACAGACAAGAAGTGATATTTTAGTTTATGGTCTTGACAGTTAGTGTCCCATTAAGAATGTAAGAGTGATTTAACCACTTAAAGCACGAGTTTTTTTCGGAAAAACTGGTAAAAAAATGATCGAGGTTTTTTTTGACAGAAAATGAATATATATATAGGTATAGTGTAAGTTATTTTTTGCGATTTCAGTTGCGGGGGGTGGGGTAAAAGTTATAAAAAAATTATTATACAAACAAAGTGTAAAAAATTTGATTACATGTTTATTTTGAATTTCAAAATATTAATAATAATAAAATATTAACTTCAGATTCACTTCCATCACTCAAGAGATCATCACTTTCATCACTGAAACTTTCTGATTAAATTGGCATATTCAAAATCGTCACAGTCGCTCATTATCAGATAACTTTTTCTAAACAAGTTATAAAAACACTTAGTAAAAATTAATTTATAGTTAACTGTTTACTTTTATGATATTTAACGTAATAAAAATGGATATATTACCTTTTCCACACCAAACAACTGCTTTATAACAAAGAATTCCTAACAAACTTATAGCTAATCATCAAAATGCACCACTTGGTTTACACAAGAAAAATGGTGCATAGTGGTGCCATCTACAGTAAATAAGTTTAATATCCATCTATAAATAAGTGGTAAATCATCTATGATAAATAAGTTTATGCCATCTTTGGTATAAGTTTAATCTAGCCTATCTATTTTTACTAGAACGGAAGAGCGCCCGTGTGAGACACGGGCATGTGCAAATTTGCAGGTAACTTTCGCCCGTGTCAAACACGGGTAAATGCGTTAAGTGATTAAACAGTAGCAAGACTATACTTAGGGTTGAACTAAAGATATATTTACACTTACATACCTTCGAAGTACTCTTCCTACCTGAATGTACAGTTTTCACCTTTCTTTCCACATCCTGAAGGTATACTCGGAACCCTGTTTAGACAAGGTGCTCAGAATTTCTGTCCCAGAACTATTCCGTAAACTATTTAATGCAAAACTCAAGCAGAACTTATTTTTCAATACGGTCCCACAGTTCCAGGTAAAGAGGGTATACCGTCATTTTACCCCTCCAAGTATTTCGACGAGATATCTTGTCCAAGATATGGTCAATTATGTTATGGATGGACAAAACTGCCCAATTACTCTAAGGTAAATGAAGATCCTAATAGGAAAGACAAATTGTACCTTGTCCAGAACTGGGGACAATTTGGAACATGCTTTTGCACTAGAGGATGAACATTCTATTGTAGTTTTTTGGATCTTTCCCTTCGGGATTGATCCTGGACCGTCGTCAATAGCCCGTTGTGTTGCTCCAGTGCGACGTTCATTACCTACCTAAGGCAGTTTTCGGCAAGTAAATAAACCACCAAGAGGGTTAAGGAACAGATGGATGACCTGTTAGGACAGCACTCGACTTGCTTTGGGTTTATTTATGTACATATCGAAAATTAAAGCAACATTTCTTTACCTCAACCGAATTCCTCAACGTTTTTCCATATAAATCAATTCACGTTGGCGTGGTGTGGAAGTTTGGAGGGTGGGGTGCCAGTTTAGATGTTGCCTCGTCATCTGACCTTGGTTCAAAATTACGTGGAGTTGTCCTCGAATCTTTCCGTTTGGGATTGATCCCGAATCGTCACCAATAGCCAGTTGTGTTGCTCCAGTGGGACGTTTAAAATACCATACCATATAAATCAGATTCAAATTTGATTTCTTTGTTCTAGAAATAGCGTATAATCATCAAAGTCAGTTATTGCGTCAGCAGCACACAACGGGCTATTGGCGACGGTCCGGAATCAATCCCTAAGGGAAAGATCCAAGGACAACGCCTCGTAATTTTGAATCGTGATCAGACGACGAGAACACCTGAGCTGGCACCCCACTCTCCAAACTTCCACACCACGCCAACGAGAGGACATTTGAGGCCACTATAGATTTAACATGCACCAGCCCCCTTTGTACACGATGGTCTTTGGTTGCATTCAAACTCGCAACCCTCCGGTTGCTAATGTGTTGCTCTTCCAACCGTGGTTTACAAAAGGGTCAAACCTGTTTTATTTTCAAGAACATTTACTGGTATTTACTTTGATCCTTTATTGATTGTAATATATGCTGGAATTTGCTCTAAGTTCAAAGAAAGGCTTTTATCATTTTGATTACGGAGTATGCATTCTTTTTTAATGTATATTTTAGAATCACAATAGAAGAGAAGGTCACTTCGTATTGAGAAGAACTTTTGTAAAGCTGGTCCACATTCGTGGGTCGATGGGAGTTTCGAACTCGCAATCCTCCGGTTGCTGATCCGTTATTCCTCTAACATTGTGGGGGCTATCGCGGCCCCACAAATTAAAAAGGAAGTTCTAATTTTCGCAAATAATAAACAAAAGTTCTGCTCAAAAAGAATGAACTTGCTGGAAGCATTTTATGTCTTATAAAACTAACAAAACCGATTTTCATTTTGCTCATTTTGAATATTAATTTTATACATAACTATTTAGTAATTGCTGTATTGATAAATTTAATAACAATTTCAAAAATAATACTAAATTTAAATGTTATATTACTAAATAATAATTAAATTTTTAATGGGTTTGGTTGTCACTCTATGGTCTTCTTTTGCTACACGAGGACTAATTAGACTGACATACCGTATTTTTAATAGAAGTAGGACAGTAAAAGAAATTTCAAAAATGTACTACAGGTGAGGTACTAAGGCTGTAAACTGGGAGATGATCAGATACATTTTTAATAGTGATGGCAAATTATGACGTGACGTAGGAAAATTCAAGACGCTAGACCTTGATTCATTTTTGATGAAGAGTGCAATAAACTTGAAGGAAGGAAAAGACGATAGAAATATATATATTTAAAAGGTCATATTGAAGAAGTTGGAAAATATCGATTCATACAGGGGGTATTTTCTAGGCCGCTTTTTCAATCCCGGAATTTTCCTTGAACCTTTGATCTTTTACCCTTGCGTTGGATTATTGATTCAATTTATGATATATTTCAAGAAAGTTTGGAAAATATCTCTATTAATTCATGAAAAATAATTTAATTGGATTCACATTTAATTTCTTTAACATTGTAGTGTACATTTTTGCACAAAAATGTTTACCATTTTGCCTAAACTTCATAACGAGTTGTCAGGTTTGATTCATTCCCGGTGTATTTCTGTCTTCTGTGTCAGCAAAACTTCCCTTGTGTATGTTTGTCCATTAACTTGACGTTGTTTAGTTCAGCTTGGCCAAATATAGTGAGTTAACATCATTGTGCAAATATTGTTAACAGTCCGTACTAGGTAGTCCAAGAGGTATAACATGGACTACTTGGTATGGTTACGTGAGTAAATATCATTGCGAAATTATTGCACAGGCAACATGAGATAATATTGGTTAAATATTATCATTTTGTCAACAGTCCATAGTAGGTAGTCCAGAAGGTGCAACATGAACTACTTAGTATGGTTATATGAGTTAATATTGGGAAAATATTGCACAGGTAACATGAGATAATATCGTTGGATAAATATTGCCATTTTGTAAACAGCCCGTATTAAATAGTCCAGAAGGTGTAACATGGACTACTTAGTATGGTTACATAAATTAATATCACCGGAAAATAGTGCACAGGTAACATGAGACAATATTATTGGATAAATATTGCAATTATTTTGTCGACTCCGTATTAAGGTAGTTCAGACGGTGCAATATGGATTACCCAGTTCGGTTACATGAGTTAGTTCATTATCATTGGGAAAATAATGCCATATCCTATTGATAGTATGCAGATTGACAGTCCTGAATGTGCAACACGGACAACTGTTGACAAAATGGAAATATATACCCAATAATGTTAATTCACATCACCTGATGATCACGTGATTTAATATTTTCTAGTTTTACCTTATTTAATATAAAATCTGTTCGTTCGATATTGTTTAAGAAATTAAAACCATTTGCTTATTGTAAAATCTTCTAAACGCTTAGCAAACCAGATAAGTACCGAAAATCTGGTGAAAATAAAATGGATGAGCTAGTTAATTTCGGTTACGAGAGATGAAATAATCAGATCTTCCGCAACAATTCATGTATTGGCCTCGTCATCTGACCGTGGTTCAAAGTTACTAAGTATCGTCCTCGGGTTCCCCCTTAGGGATTGATCCCGGACCTCGTCTATAACCCATTGTGTTGCTCCACTGTAACGTAAACTCAACTTTCTACCGCTAATAACTGCTCCCCTTTTCGTTTGCACCAAAGAGCAGCGGTGGTTCGAAATTAAGGTGCTGTCCTCGGATCTTTTCCATCGGGATTGATCCCGTACCGTCGCCAATAACCCGTTGTGTTGTGCTCCAGTGCGACGTAAATTCAATTGCTTACCCACCTACCTGTAACTTCTCAATGTATCGCGTTTCTTGTAAAGCGTGTTATACCAGAGGAAACGATATAGTTAGGACCAATAAAAAGGATTACAGGTTAAAGAAACAAATCGACCCCTTCGTCAATGGTTTATAGTAGAGCAAATTGAAAGATACTATCTATTGGAAATAACGTCTATAAATTTTTCTCCTTAAAATCTGAACAGAGGGCCACGTTGGCGTGGTATGGAAGTTTGGAGAGTGGGGTGCCAGCTCAGGTGTTGCCTCGTCATCTGACCGTGGTTCAAAATTACGTGGTGTTTTCCTCGGATCTTTTTCTTTGGGACTGATCCCGGACCGTCACCAGTAGCCCGTTGTTTTGCTTCAGTGTGACGTCAATTAAAATACCTACCTGCACAGAGGGCCGTGTTTATATTCAATTTGACACAGCAAGACTGGCTAAGCTCATCAGCTTGAGAAATGCAACCCTCTAGCGGCCTCATGAAGGTAGGGGGGGGGGTATTTCAATTAACGTCACACTGGAGCAACACAATGGGCTATTGGTGACGGTCCGGGATCAATCCCAAAGGGAAAGATCCGAGGACAACACCACGTAATTTTGAACCATGGTCAGATGACGAGGCAACACCTGAGCTGGCACCGCACTCATGAAGGTAGGTAGGTATGTAATTAACGTCCCACTGGATCAACACAACGGGATATTGTCGACGGTCCGTGATCAAACCCGAAGGGCCTCATGAAGGGACCAATATGGTTCTCGTCTCGTGAAAAAGATTTTGATGTGTTAAATTTTGATATATATTAGCATAAAACATCACAAAATTGACTCAGGGTTTTGGGTAGGTAGTTGAATTAACGTCCCACTCGAACAGCACAAAGCGCTATTGGTTACGGTCTGGGATCAATCGCGAAGGGAAAGGTTCGAGAATAACATCTCGTCATTTTGAACCCCGGTCAGATGACGAGGTCAACATCTAAGCTGGCACCCCACCCTCCAAACTTGAGGCCTCGACAGATTTAACGCGCAACAGCCCCACGTACACAACGGTCTTTGGTTGGATTCGAACTCGCAACTATCCGGTTGATAATTTGCGATTCTACAAACTGGGCTTCCGTTATCCCTATTATTTATGGAAAAGCAGTGACTTTGTCAACAAAAAAGTAATTCAAGATTAAGATAAGTTACACTCTGTTATCTATACTAATGTATTGAAAGTTACGTTTTGGCAAGGTTCACCACAGATGTTACTTTTAAAGAATCCAAACAAAATTAATTTGATTTAGAATTCCTTTTGAAAGTAATTTTAATATGAATTACGAGTAGTATTTGAGACAAATACGAATTGAAATCACGTATTTTGATGGAATCCGATTCAAAAGAGCTTTTAAGTGATTTCAACCCCGTCTTCTCGGTAGAATGTCATTTCTTTATACAACTAATGGATAAATATACTATGTATGATGAAATTTAATGCAGCCAAAAGAGCGTCGAGACGGTTGAAATTTGTGCTCACGAAAACAATGAGATATAAGCTCGAATTGTAAAATATGCCTGATTAATGAATAAAATTTTAAAACAAACCTACTTCACAATGTAGAGGGTTGGTTTGTATTGATGCCCCTCTACGGCTATTTGTGAAACGTAGACTAATTAGACCGCACTTTTAAAGGCTCACTTGTGGAACCTTTCCTATTTTTATTTGCATTAGTCTAGTTGAAATTGATTTGGTCCTAATTGAAATAAATATGCTCTGCGTCATGGCATCTTTACAATTAACAACACATTATCAAACAAGAATATATATACTACATAAATCTGTTCTGTCAACGTATCTATTTGCGAAATAATTTGCTGCTCTTTTAAATATTCATTTTTCATGAATGAATATCCTCTAGGAATATCGTATCCCTATCTGCTCTACGAGCCAGGTAATTCAGATACCTATTCAGTCAACGGGCCGAGTAAACCTGTCTGGAGGGCCGCATCTGGACTGCGGCGTCAGTTAAACATATCCGGAGGGCCGTATCTAGTCTGTGCCAGGTAAACTTGTCCGAAGAGTCTTACCTGTCTACGGGCCGGGTAAACGTGTTCGGAGAGCCGTGTCTGGTCTGAGTCGGGTAAACCTGTCTGGAGGGCCGCATCTGGACTGCGGCGTCAGTTAAACATATCCGGAGGGCCGTATCTAGTCTGTGCCAGGTAAACTTGTCCGAAGAGTCTTACCTGTCTACGGGCCGGGTAAACGTGTCCGGAGAGCCGTGTCTGGTCTAAGAGTCGGGTAAACCTGTCTGGAGGGCCGCATTTGGACTGAGGTTCCAGTTAAACTTATCCGGAGGTTCGTATATAGTCTGTTCGCCGGCCGGAGAGCCTTGTCTGTATACGGGCCTGATAAAAATCTTTGGAGGGCCTTATATGCTCTGCGGTCGGGTAAAGCTATTTGGAGGGTTTTATCTGGTTTCTAGTTCTGAGATCACACAATATATTCACTACAACTGATTTGTCTTAACCCTCCTGGTGGTTTTTTCGGTGTCTCATCATTAGCAAAACTGACCACATCTTGGTGGACGAGATATCTCGTTATTAGAAGAAAATTGACCGAATCTTGCTCTCGTCCATCATAAAAAAAATCGGCAATATCTTGATCGGCAAAATTTGGCAAAAATCGGAAAAATTTGTCTCATCTTGATGGACGAGATATCTCGTCAAAACCAATTGGAGGTTTAAGCGTACGGGTTTTTGTGGACGGGCTGGTTGTCCATCATCCCGACGAGAACAACAACTATTTCTTGAATAGCAAAAAGCAGTATTCATGAATGCCAAACAACTTCACAGTCTTGCCATCGCAGCGTACTTTTACAAAATCGCGTCTATCGCAAATATTAGACTGAGGTAGATACATTGAAACTAGGTCTTCAACAAGAAGACTGCAACAAGTCCATCACTCTTCCATCGAAATAAATTTCACACTAAGTAGCTCCCGGGTATAAAAAATGAGTGATCGTGCGATATAAGAAAGGTGACAGATGGCTTTATCAAACACAAGCTCCAGTAGGTTAAGTTGCATGTACCCAACCTCTGTTGAATACTTGAACGCCCTTTTGACGTCTTCTGTGCAAACTCATCCCTTCCTCCTCCTGGCAAGCTTCCAACGACCCCGGAATTTATTGCGACACTGGAACTGTCACCAAACGTGGCGGATCTTTCATTCAGAAATGGAGGACTGGGGTTAATGGGTGTTATCTCTGACACAGTGCACACGGTAAATATGATGTTTATCATTTGTGACTTTGGGAAAGCACTAAATTTGAACGGGATTAAAATCAGGAGGCACTACAGCTTTTTGAAATTATTTTTAGTTGAAGAGGTAAAAATGAATCTAGACTCGAGGAGTTGACTTGTGAGTCGACAATTAGGTATACTTAGTTATTTAATACTACTCACTAATCAGAATGCATCAATTCTGGTTAATGTAGAGATTTACTCTATTGTGAAATAATTACTAATTCACTAATGAAATAATTACTAACGAGTTACTAATTTACTTATGAGAAATAATTACCAATTTACAAATGAAATAGTTACTAATAAATTGCTAATTTACTTATGAAAAAAATAATTACTAACTAATTACTGATTTACTGATGAAATACTAATTTACAAATGAAATAATTACTAATTTATAAATGAAATAATTATTAATTTACAAATGAAATAATTACTGATGAATTTTTATTTTGCTGATGAAACAGTTAACTTACAAATGAAATAATTATCAATATCTAATTTACTGATTAGAGAAATAGTTACTAATTTACAAATGAAGAAATTCCTAATGAATTACTACTTTATTTATGAAATAATTATTAATTTACAAATGAAAATAATTATTAATGTATCACTAATTTACTGATAAAATAATTGCTAATTTACAAATGAAATAACTAATTTACTGATTAAATAACTACTAATTTACAAATGAAATATTTACTGAATACAAATAAAAATAATTACTATCACTAATTTACTGATTAAATTACTAATTTTCAAATGAAATAACTAATTTTCTGATCAAACAAATACTAATTTACAAATGAAAAATTATTAATAATTAATTACTAATTTACTGATGAAATAATTACTAATTTAAAAGAAAGTATTTACTAATTTAAAAGGAAATATTTACTAATTTACTGATGAAATAATTACTACAATAATTATACACAAAACATGGACAGTTAGATCTGGTCATGTTCATTTTGCAAAATGGCAATTTTTAATATACAGTGTTTCAAAAATTCCTCCCAAACAAGAAACTCCAAGTGTACTTATGCCCGGGATAGACCCGTCGCTTGGTCACCACAATCATCTGATTTATCATGCACTGATTCCTTCCTCTGGGGATACCTCAAAGGCATCGTTTATAATACCCCATTGATGCGAAAGATGACCTCATTGTAGCGGCTGCAAACGGCCATGAATATTGGAACATGTACAGCATCAATATCATGTATACCATTAGTAATAGCACATTGATTCTGTCAGGATTGCATTACAATTCGAGGCCGCAGCTTTGAGCAGTTATTGTGAATTTGTCAGAGTACAACTAATGTCAGACGTAAAATTAGGACTAGTGAAAATGTTGTACACTTATATGCTCTCTTTAATTTCTGCATCTTAATATACCCTCTAGTGCATCAGGGTGGAATTTGTGGACTATTTCCAAAGGATTATATTCTAAAGAAAAGATCTATAGAATCTTTCTGATCGATTCTATTCTAAGGGACGTATCAATAGAATCTTTTCAACTCATTCTATTCTACGGAAAGGACAAATAAAACCTTCCAAAGGATTTTATTCCAAGGAAAAAGCAAATAGAATCTTTCTAAATATTTCTGAGCGACGTACCGATAGAATCTTTTCAAAGGGTTCCATTCCAAGGAAAGGACAAATAGAATCTTTTAAAAGGATTATATTCTATGGAAAAGACCAATAGATTATTTCTAAACGATTCTATAATGAATGACAAAAGGAATCTTTTCAAAGGATTCTTATTCTAAGGACAGGATCGTTTATCTAATTTGACCTTACCAATTTTTTCTATGGGATACTTAACCATCTGAGAGGCTTACATGCATAATTCCACCTTGCAACCTACAAGTCTTCCCTGCATTACCCCTTACCAGTGTTGACCTTGGCCAATATAATCTTTACAAAGGATTCTTTTCTAAGGAAATGAGCAATAGAATCTTTCCAAAGGATTCTATTCCAAGTAAAGGACCAATAGAATATTTCCAGAGGATTTGGTTCTAAGAAAAAGACCAATAAAATATTTCTAAATTATTCTATTCTAAGGCCAGGACACAAATAGATTCTTTCCAGATAATTTTATTCTAAGCAAAAGACCAGTAAAATATTTATAAATTATTCTATTATAAGGAAAGGACAAACGCACACACAAATAGAATCTTTCCAAAGGATTTTATTCGAAGGAAAAGATCATTAGAATCTAAAGTTTAAAACAATCCATGGATTCTTTTAACCAATAGATGGGGGTTATTTAGTCATGATGTGTGTTGTAGAATGAAAACAAAGCTACTCTCCTAGGGGCAATCTCGTGACGCTCCGAGGGTTAAAGTTTTTTACAGGAAGTTTTGAAATATCCTGAAGAAGATGGAAAAAGGATGTAATGACATTCTCTTCCTTCCATAAATGAAGACATAACTGTTTAGTTTTGATACAATAATAGATCTCCATGAAAACGATAGCGTAATTCTAAATTTTGCCTTCGCAAACATAAAAACACACCACAAGACCGAACCATAATATATCAGTAAAGCATCTTTTAAAAGAAAATTATTGTATAGGTAATGCCCTTTTCATCATTTGTGAAAACGCCGTTATTCTTGCGGATTTTTCGGAACTTTTTCTTTTTGAAGAGAGAGTAGAGAATATTTACGGACAGATCTTAATATATTGATATTATTTCTTCTAGTTATGTAGAGGGGTCGTGGTAGCTCGGTTGGAAGAGTAGCGAATGAACAACCGGAGGGTTGCGAGTTCGAAACTCGATCCAACCAAAAGACCGTCGTGTACGTGGGGGCTGGTTCACGATTAATCTGTCGTGGCCTGAAATGACCCCACGTTGGCTTGGGAGTTTGGAGAGGGGTGCCCGCTAGGTTGACCTTATCATCTGACTTTGGTTCAAAATTAAGATCCTCGGATCTATCCCTTCGGGATTGATCCCGGACCGTCGCCCATACCCCGCTGTGTTGCTCCAGTGCGATGTCAATTTAACTATCTGCCTACCTAGTCATGTAGATGCGTTTTTTCAACTTATTCACGTATTTTTGCTTCCAAGTTTTCTCGGCGATTTTTCGTCAGACATTTAAAATTTTTTAGTTTCAAATTAGAATGTGCATCATGAATCCTCGATTTGTTTGTTCATTGTCAGGTTCTTTGGTTTTTGTCTCGAGAACTGTGTGAAACTGAGGAAAACTCAATGCTTGGCTTGAATCATAATTTACAAAACTCACAAAATCTGTTTACATCAGATATCGTCTTCAGTTGAGGACTAATTCTAACACTTCTCGATATAAAATGTGAAATTTATTTTTCAGAAATGTATGTGCAAAATTCCGTTTTGAAAAATAAATATCACAAAATATTCCTTTTCCTTTGTTAAATCCTTTTCGCTGATTGACAGATCTTTATAATAGATTTTAAACATAATTGAAACTACCCTATCGGGGATATGAGACGCGATTTCTGCCAAGATGAATGCAGGTGGCGCTAGTGTTTCTGTGGTTATAAGTGTTTCGTATCATGTTCTACAGGAGTGACCTCGTCATCGAACCGTGATTCAAAATTACGCGGTGTTATCTTCGGATCTTTCCCTTCGGGTTTGATCCCGGACCGTCGCCAATAGCCCGTTGTGTTGTTGTTCCAGTGCGACGGTAATTTAAATACCACCCTATCTGTCATGTTCTGAACGCGACGTCTGCTTGTTTTTCGGATACGATTTCAGCACTTCGCGAATAAAAATTCCGGAGAATGAATTCTGAATTGAAATATGTTAGTTGATTGGTCAGCACCAATTAGATTAAACGTCAAATGTTGCCAAATAGGATATAAATTACATTTTAAGGTAAACCTGATATGTATTATGCTGGATCAATTGGACAACAGAAGTAGAGTCGACCGTCTGGTTTGTTTGTTTACACTGAAAATACCTGTCATAAACTAGTTTTACTTACATTTTGATTCACTCAAAACTTAAATCCTTGAGTTTTTCATGGAATGTCTCTTACTGCTTCCTTTCCTTTGTTCGTTTTGCATTGATTAAAATTTTTAATTCCCTTGCGTCCAAGTTGTCAGAGGTGAAGCTAGACTTTGGAACCTGGAACAAATGTGATCAGAGATTCTGGACATACATCTAAGAGCAACAGGTGATTGCAGTAATTACATCAACAGAAAGTAGTATTACATGTATTTTAATCTAGTTAATGCCCCAATCTTAACCCTAAAGGAATAATTATATTTGGATGGGTGAAGAGTGAAATGCATGACCAAATGGTATCTAGAATCATAGGAACAGTGTTGTGAACCCTCTTAAATAGCTTAATTAATCATGAGAGTACATTTCTAACATTGAGAAACGTTTATCGTAAGGTGTTGATTTTATACATTATTTGAGGTTTAAAATTTACTTCATGTATGGGAGAGATTGCATAAATCAATCAAGGAAACATAGCTGTGGTACTTTTTCTTTGTATTCCATCATTACGAAATCATAGTTGTGGTACTTTTTCTTTGATTAATCATGAGAGGGCACTCCATCATTACGATAACATAGTTGTACTTTTTCTTTGATTAATCGTGAGAAGGCATTCCATCATCACGATAATATATTACTGCTGTACTTTTTCTTTGATTAATCATGAGAGGGTATTCCATCATCACGATAACATAGTTTGAGGTATTTTTTCTTTGATTAATCTCGTTAGATCATTCCACCATCACGAAAACATAGTTGGGTACTTTTTCTTTGATTAATCTTGAGAGGGCATTCCATCATGATAATATAAGTGTCGTACTTTTTTGATTAATCGTGAGAGGGCATTCCACCATCACGATAACATAATTGTAGTACTTTTTCTTTGAATAATCGTGACGATCAAGCGATGGATTATTCATATTTACCCAGTTACACAGGCTACTGACTTCAAACTCATAGAAAATGGTGATGATAATGATTTTATTTGAGCCAAGGACTCTTTTAGGACTCCTTTAGGACTTTACTCTCAGAGCTATCAAGAATAGCGTAGTATTGCTTCTATCCCACAGAATGCACAATAACTAAATAACCATATCGATTGGTCGGAAGAATCCTATATAATATTCTATAGGTCTAGAGTGCATCTGTGAAATAAGGGGCAGCCTTAAAAACTTAATACAGATCGGGGGATGCGAGTTTCAGTTTCCAAACTTTTGCCCTTACTTGAAGATAATGTTGATCTTTTTCATTGCCTTTAAATGTTACAAAATTTATAGTAAACTGTTTGAAATGCAATTTTAAAATCACACACACACAAAGTGAAAATCTTAAAAACTAAATACAATAACTTAATGCAAGACTAATTAAAATGAAACTGATTTTAAAAATTTCATTTCATTTCATGCAAATTTTTTCTAAAGGAGCCGCTGAGATTTAGGTTCAGGTAAGGGGACCAAGGAATTTGAAAGGCTGGGCTAGATAATGCCAAGATAATCCATTCCTTCATAAAGTAAGCCCATATCGTAGAAGTGATCTAGATTTATAATCAGCTACTCTTACAATTGGGCTACCACGGCCCGCTATTAGAGCAGGAAAGGGGAAACGCGATTTTACTGAGAAAATAACAAAAAAGCAAATTACAACTACATTCTTATACATCAATAAAGACATCTTTTTGTGGTTGGTATGTGATAAAACATAATCAAGTAAAATGCAACCAGCTAAAGGGGTAGGTAGGCATTTAATTAACGCCTCACTAGAGCAACACAACGGGCTATTGGCGACGGTGCGGGATCAAAACCGAAGGGAAAGATCCGACAGCTAAAGGGGAGATAACGTAAGATTCTTGAAAGATATTTACTAATAGATGAAAAATGGAATACAGACTTCAGACAAGGTCGAAAAGAAAATGTGATTCACAGTTGCTTCTTAATCATGTCTCTTAACCTTTCCCAAACAAATATCAGCCCCGATTAAAATTTCAAATTTATCCGAGTTCCAAGAGACCTAACCTTGGCGACGGCAAAGTAACCCCATTATCGCCAAACCTCTCTCTCCAAAACGTCACTGCTGACGTCACCGCCGATAGCTCTTTCACCTTTAGCATTAATTGCTAATGCTAATGAAAGCCAGGGGGATCTGGGCTACTATAAATAAATCACCCCCTCTCTCTCTTCTGTTTTGATGGTGTCTTCTCTCTATAAGGTTATTATTCTTTATTTATATCAAGAACAAAACACAAAAGCGAAGAGAAATTTAATAATAATGCAAGCGTCACACACGTAGAAAATAATTTTAGGGAATGAAAGTGAAAAGGCGTTTTTATTGGAGAAATCTGCACCAGTTTTCTAAACATAGACAGAGGATTATTATCCGGCGTGATTCCTCAAAATAAAACACTCTATTTTCGGGAGTGTAATCCTGATTGCTGACCTTTTAATATTTCCTAAATTTATTAGATGGAGGGTATTTGTTGTTGCTTGAAGGCACACTACTACAATCGTAGGAAAAAGGAATCTGGACATGGGAGTTTAAAGCCGGGGGTGATATTTTGGAGCTTTTATTTATATTGTAGACTGATTCCTTTATTTCGTTATAGGGTGCTAATTATCGTCAATTTGATTTGGTGGTGATTGCTTTCACTGGTAATCATCCCTTGTGATGCCGCAATTGATATTGATTTCTTAAAACGTAAATAACGCAAAGGAAAAATATTTTAATGCAAAGGTCATGTTTTCCTTCTTAAGTACATATAGATACCGGTACTTCTCTAAACTTATTCCCACGTTGGCGTGGTGTGGAAGTTTGGGGTGTGGGGAGCCAGCTCAGGTGTTGACCTCATCATCTGACCGTGGTAGGGCCACGGTAGGCCGGTTGGGGGGGGGGGTATTTCAATTAACGTCACACTGGAGCTACACAATGGTAGGCCGGTTGGAAGAGTAACGGATTAGCAACCGGAGGGTGGCGAGTTCGAATCCAATCAAAGACCGTCGTGTACAAAGGGGGCTGGTGCACGTTAAATTCGTCGTGGCCTCAAATGTCCTCACGTTGGTGTTGTGTGGAAGTTTGGAGAGTTGGGTGCCAGCTCAGGTGTTGACCTAGTCTCTAACCTCTGTTCGAAACTACAAGGCGTTGTCCTTGGGATGGATCCCGGACCTTCGCCAATAGCCCATTGTGTTGCTCCAGTGCGAAGTTAATTAACTACCTACCTTTAACAATTAGGTAAATGTTTTAATCAAATTTCATGGTCAATCGGTTGCCGGCAATTCTTGCAAAAGGGCCCTTAGGAACAAAAGGAAAAAAGGTCAGGTGCCCCTTTCGCCCTCTTCTACATGGCCTTGGTGGAATCGATTGAGTAAAACCCTAAAATTATTCCACTTTTCTTATACCCCTTTGTGTTGCTCCAGTGCAACGTTAATTCAACTACCTGCCATTCCTGTTTTGTAAATTGAAGTGTTCGGAAGAATATCTGTGAATTTTTTTAGAAAACGAGATTTCAATGCGATAATGGTCTATGCAATATTTTGTTGATAAAGATTTGAAATTGCAGAGGTTATGTTTTCCCTCTTCAATATATTCCCGGACCGGCGTCAATAGCCCGTTGTGTTGCCATACCATACCCTCTTCAATATATTTAAATGCCGTACCTCTCTAAACTTATTCCACTTTTCTTATAGCCTGATGTATTGCTCCAGTGCAACGTTAATTCTACTACCTGCCATTCTATTTTTTTGTAAATTGAAGTGTTCGGAAGAATATCTCTGTGTGAAATTTTTTATAAAATGATATTTTAATGGGGGGGGGGGTATTTCAATTAACGTCACACTGGAGCAACACAATGGGCTATTGGTGACGGTCCGGGATCAATCCCAAAGGGAAAGATCCGAGGACAACACCACGTAATTTTGAACCACGGTCAGATGACGAGGCAACACCTGAGCTGGCACCCCACTCTCCAAACTTCCACACCACGCCAACGTGAGGACATTTGAGGCCACGACAGATTTAACGTGCACCAGCCCCCTTTGTACACGGCGGTGTTTTGGCTGGATTCGAACTCGCAACCCTTCGGTTGCTAGTTCGTTACTCTTCCAACCGGGCCACCGCGGCCCTGATATTTTAATGGAATCTTAGCTCCATGCTTTTTAGCTTAAGCTCCATGTTGTATATTGCAGTCAAAGATTTGAAGAAGAGGAAAAACCTTGCAGTCAAAGATTTGAAGGCAAGGTTTTTCCTCTTCAAAATAAATGGAGATGCCGTTCACCTTTCTAAACATTCCACTTTTCGAAAATTGAAGCGTTCGGCCGCGAATATTGTTCTGTGTGTAAACTTTGCGAAATGAGATTTTAATGGTAGATTGGTAGTTAAATTTATGTCGCTCTGGATTAGCACAACGGGCTATTGACGAAGATCCAGGATGAATACCGAAGGGAAAGATACGAGGACAATATCTTGTCATTTTGAACCACGGTCAGGTGACGAGGTCAATACCTGAGCTAACACCTCACTCGCCAAACTTCCATACCACGCCAACGCAAGGATATTTGAGGCAACGAGAAATATAACGTGTACCACCCCCCACGTACACAACGATTTTAGGTTGGATCTAGTTTCGAACTCGCAACCCTCAGGCTGCTAATCATCGACCCTATTTATATTGAAATTTAGTGATACGAGGGACAGAGGTAATATATTAAATTATTGACGAGTATGTAATGTTCTGTATGTGACAACGCCAGTAAAATGTTTAACTTTTATTCAGTTGCATTGAATTATTTATTGACATGTTTGCACTATGTTGAGAAAGAGTTATTGTATCACTGAGTTTAAAATGGGTGAGATCATTGCTGATATTGAGATGTATTTTGTTTTGAGTTTATGTGAGATTAATTGAGTTATTGTGGAGTACTTTGAGATGTAAATAAACTATTATTTATTTTTAATGAGTAATGGACTAAGAGTTCGATGTCCGAAACCCGACATCTCTATCTTGCAGGAAACAAGAAAGTTTAACAATTACATATTAGTTCGAAGAAAATCAGAAGCATATAACGTACTTTTGAAAAGTTACAATGCCTAGATAATAAGATATTTCTGAGCATATTTTTAGTCACGGTTTCAAAACATTAGCGCGATGCTTCGTGGTGAATGTAAGTTAAAAAGTCTGACGTACAAGTCTCTGCATGACGTCAACTTCATTGTAAAACCACGGCGGGGAGGAATATTAGAAAACAGAGGTCAGTCTGCAGGCTGAATAATAATAGCTACAATATTGCAAAATGTCAACAGTTCATCGCCATCTTATTGCTTCACGCGGTCTGTGTGTTACTATCTTATTTTTTAGGTATTAATTTTAGTTGGTATCAAAAACAAAAAGTGTAAATGTTTCGTCAAGCAGGTACTATTTCTAGAAGGTAGCAAAAGGAACTTGGTGTAAACGACGATATCTTAATGATGCATTTCACGCAAAGGAAGTTGAAGATTATTAGATCTTAGTTTTTAGATATAGATTCATAACATTTAAAGAGTAATTGCGTATTTCGAGACACTATAGGATTGGAATTGCGCTGTTCTAGTTGTGTGGGAAAGTAAATTATGTTTAGAAATCCATTAACTTGTAGTTATTTGTATTTGGTTAATTTATGTTTGTTTATTTCATGACACCATGGGGTTGGAATTGTTCCTTCTTCTAACAATCGAAAATTAAATTCGGTTTGGAAGTAGGTTCGATTCCGCCCTGGGTGTATTTCTCTCTTCTGTGTCAGTAAAACTTTCCTTGTGTGTGTATGTCCATTTACTTGGCTCAGCACGGCCAAGCATGGACCTTACACCATAAAAACCAACAAATCCACCAACCGTTTGGAAGTTAATTTGTATTTGGTGAAGAAAAGTCAAATTCTGGATTGCAGCAAAAGAAAACTCAAGTAAAATCTTAGGATTCATTCAATGCATCTATAGTTTAAAATTGATACTTTGAGAGATCAGTTGTCAAGGTCAAAACTGATAAGAAGTCATCCAGAGAAGAGTTGCACATGTTGCACCCCAAGTTGCAGAACGTATAAATGGGTGCGGATCCCATGGATAATAGGATAAACACACAGAATACAAGCATGCACATGTGTTCAAACCGACACATAGAGGGACTGCATCATGGCTGCCACAGTGACTGCCATAGTGACTAAAAAGCTCCGACGACGTTTTGCAACTATTCTTTAACCTTGGCGACTAGGGTTATTTTTGAAAGCAAAATCGTCTCAAAACCTACTAATTTCAAAATTTTGGCGACTTTTCGAGACTTTTGGCAACTTTTTCTGAAAATTCACGAAAGGTCAACGAAAACCTTTTTTAAGCTTTCGCGGACGGAAAAAGTATTTTTCGAATTTTTCTTTCGAGAAAATTTTTCAAGGGACGTCAATGTCGAAGTTTCGGCGCCAAGCCGTGGCAACTATGAAAGAAAACATCGGAGTGTGGTTGCTATGTTGTCATGAAAACGAAAAATATAGAGTTTCTCATTTTTAAATTTAAATTTCTTGCCGAAATCTTCACGTCCGTGTTTTATACTTAAATAGCACATTTTGTGTTTTATTCGATTCATTTTATATCTGATAAAACTAAAATTGCTACTAATAAGGTTTAAAAGGAGTCTTTTTTGCTGCTATTTTTTAAAATGTGTGCGACTAATGCTACTATTTCACAAGTGCTTTGGCTGTGGCAACCTTGCAGTATACATCTCCAAGAAACTGTTTAGCCTTAAACATTGGAGGAATCTATTTTGGGATTGGGAGACGAGTTGCTTATAGATGACGATTGTATCATTTACATGGTTCTATGCATGCAATTTATCATTACATTCTACACCAATAAACAGCTGCTAGAAAAAGGAAACACTCCCTCTGCATTCGCCCGTGTATCGTTTATACTATAACAAATTCAAATGTCCTATTCGATAGGAAATTACTTTTTCTATAGAAATCCCATACTGTCATCTTAATAAGTTTATCGCCATTTTTTACGCCAAAAGACTAACTTGCACAAGAAATACAGAACTGAAATTTCTCGTTGTCATAAAAAGTCTTGATTTCCATCAAAATTTATCAAGTTTGCTATTCATATTTTTCTAATATCAATTTTATATTGTACACTACGAAGTATATTTCACAAAAATGGCGAAGATTTAGTTTGGGTTTTCAAATAGTAAAATTTTAAAAAATTAAGCTTTTTTATAAATTTGGGAGATCTCACTTTAAATTGGGTGCTACTATTCAAAATTATGTAGACAGTCCTTTATGCATACGAATTTATAGATATTATTCTCTGTAAAGTAGTATCTTTGAGTTTTCGCTATTATAGATGATGCACGAATAATGAGGAGTGGTTTGTATTCTCCCATTTTAGTAATCTGTCAAAGATAATTTTTCGTGCTATAAAGTCTTAAAAATGAATTTTTCTGAATCAATTCAATGTTCTTTTTAAAATTACTAAATGTTAGCAGAACAGTATTAGCTATTCCTCTGTGATGATAAAAGCATCTTTTTACTTATAATAAATGCTTGTAATAAATTTATTGTTTGCATTTTATTAAATACTTTGTTTAAAAAAATGTCATATTCCAATGACTAATTTTGTGTGTGTTCGATACAATAATATTTTAATTTAATATTAATAGCTCCATCGTAAATACTTAAATTCATTTGTATATTCATACTTTATAAGCCATTTTGCACACATATAGGGGTATAAACACTTCCTATACACACTTTAAAATGAGGGGTAGAGAACAAAATTAAACCATATCGTGAAATCACATCGTATTATTGGATCAGGAGGCAGAGTCGAAATTGCTATGCAATACGTTTATTGTATCATAGCTATAAAAATGACTTCAGGTATCAGGTTGGTAGGTATTGAATTTGCTTCTCACTGCAGCAACACACAACGGGCTATTGGCGACGGTCTGGGACTGATCCTCAAGGGAAGAATCTGTGAACAACACTTCATAATTTTTTACCTCGGTCAACACTTGATCTGGCACCTAACTCTCCAAAATTCTATACCACGCCAACGTGAGGTCGTTTGTGGCCACGACAGATTTAACGCATACCATCCCCCTCGTACACAACGGTCTTTGGTTGAATCGAGTCTCGAACTCGCAACCCTCCTGTCGATAATCCGCGGCTCTACTAAGTGGGCTACCGTATCAGGAATTTTTGGATCCAGTTTTTAATTTCATAATTTGATGTATTTTTTAAATCTCTTTTTGTTTAATTCTTCAAATACCTTTCTCGCTAAGGATGAAGCATCCTATGGTGTACTCAATTTTTTTATAACAACTTGTTATCGGTCATACGAACAGCAAACAGTGTTTTAGTTGTTTATTGTGTTCATGACGGACTAATCAGAATCATATTCTTAATCGAAATACATAGCAATGTCCCCACATCTTGTGTATTTAAACAGCTGTAACATTAGTTGACTAGTGTTGCAGTTGTTTATATATACAAAATGTGGAGACAGTTGTATTTCGATTACAACAGCTATTTATACAAGATATGCATTTACGAAACAGTAGCTAATATACACTATTTACACATATTTACGTCTCTTCACACATATATTTTTATTAATTTTTATTGTTACGAGTTTAATAAAGTTAATTTAGTAGTCTAAATGTAGTTTGTCGTTTTACTTTTACCCTCGTCAAAAAGTGGTGAAAATGCCGTTCATAAAAACTTCGTGAATATAATATACTTGGCACTTAACTTACTATTTCTTAATGTGATCTGGTGAATAAGCAGGAAAAATACGAAGTAATAAAGTAGTTGTGACGATAACAGTTGCTATAAAAGTATTTGGTAAGATCTTAAGTTTGAAACTTTAATTGATAAGTTATTTCGCATTGCACATTCGCTAAAATTGTTTTCTTTTTCTCTTTTCAGAATTATCCACGACAGTGGATTCACGCAAGAAGATTTTAAACAGTACAAGCCTGTTGTTTATAGTAACACAATACAATCTATGGTAGCCATTTTACGAGCAATGCCTAACTTAGGCATTGGTTTTGGCAATAATGAAAGGGAGGTAAGATAACACACATTTTATTCATAAAGTAAGTACACGTTTACGTGCTTTGATATTTACTCTGTGGTTATTAAATAAGTTTAATTATGACTGTTTTACTGGAATGTTTTCATGACACATTTACAAATTATCCGTTTTAATTTTATAATTTATTTCACTTGAAATGTCACATTCTAAGACACTCATTCAAGCAAAGTCTTCACGTAAAAATATGTGCGCAATTTTCAGGCCTTGCAGCATCAAAAATAATTGGAATTCGCTTTAGCAGAGTAAAGATTTCGGTTAAGGGGACTCGGCACCCAAAAAGCTATTTTCTCATATATATAAAATTTGATGCTATTGTGAGTAATAATTTATTTTAATAAGTCCGACTTAATGTTTCAGCTAAGAAAAATGCTAAAACTTTATCAGTTTTTTTTAATTTAAAAAATTTTCAAATTTTTTAACAATTTTAAAATGCTACTCCTCCTTTAAAATTTGATATTTTGCGGTTTGAAATTTTTTAAGTACACTCCTAATACTTTTCTCTTTACTTTTAATGTACCTTCAAATTTGGTTTATGTATCTTTAGCCACACCAGTGGATGAGCGGCTCTTTGGAATTTAGGACTTCTCAAAATGTTAGTAGTAAAATCTGTTTCTGTAGTATTATACAATGTTCTACCAGTAGTCGAGTGGCTATAGGCGTCGTTCTTAAGAAACTGGTAGACTGAAGCACTTGGAATCTGGTAGACTGAAGCACTTGGAAACTGGTAGACTGAAGTACTTGGAAACTGGTAGACTGAGGTACTTGGAAACTGGTAGACTGAAGTACTTGGAAACTGGTAGACTGAGGTACTTGGAAACTGGTAGACTGAAGTACTTGGAAACTGGTAGACTGAAGAACTTGGAAACTGGTAGACTGAAGCACTTGGAAACTGGTAGACTGAAGTACTTGGAAACTGGTAGACTGAAGCACTTGGAAACTGGTAGACTCAAGTACTTGGTTCGAATCTCATATGTACGCTGAATACAGAGTGACTGCTTCGAATTTCTTGGATTATTCAAGATGATACGTAAATTTCGGGACAGCTTTTCCTAAGTCCCCCATGAAGACATGTCTCCCCTCAGTTCACGTTTGGTGCGATGTGGCAACACCCTCCATGGTGCTCCGTACTTACAATCAGAACCATGACACTGCGTGTAGATTCACCTAAGTCGAATTCGGATCAAACTCCAAGGGAAAGATCCGAGGACAACACCATGGTCATTTTAAACCACGGTCAGATAACGAGGTCACACCTGAGCTGGCACCCCACTTTCCAAACTTCCACTTCACGCCAACGGGAGGACATTTGAGGCCATGACAGATTTAACGTGCATCAGTCCCCTTTGTACACGACTGTCTTTGGTTGAATTCGAACTCGGAACCCTCGGGCTGCTAGTCCGTTACTCTTCCGACCGGGCTACCGCGGCCCTCCTCAAATAAGCGATGCCTACGTGGAAATTTCATCCAAGCCCTGCAAGCTTAAGGCCGAGCCAGGCTCAGACAGGGATGCACAGCCGCGGCCTTCATGCGGTCCTCTGTTGATTTACTGGCGGCCCTCATCACCATTTTTTATTTTAACTTTAACAAGTCACGATAGATAATTTAGGTTAAAACTACGTTCCTAGATAATGCATTAAAATGCACAAACCTCTTTGGCTCAACATACATGTGTGAATAAACTTTTTCAGTCATGAATATTAACAAAGTGAAAAATTGGAACAGCTTGGCTAATGAAATTTTTGGATCTAATTTGCGCTTGACTACTACAAAAATCGAACCAAATTTTAGAACAATTGTTAAATCAATGCAATGGCATTCATCAAATTAAATGATTTTATTTACTTTTTATCATCCATTTTTTTGTAACAACATAAAATATAAATAATTTATATCAATAAACATAAATAAAATAAATGTATGGTAGGATAACTTTTATGGTTTTTGGGCAGTCCTCCCATAAGTCATAGTGAATCTATGTGGCCCTTGGTCTTAACAAGTCTGTGCATCCCAGATCTAAATGGTAGAACGAATAAATAAAGATAAGGCTCTCTCTGTTTATACTTTAAGGTATATGTATACACTAGAAATCACAAAAATTGACCAGAATATTGATTTTGTTTTCATTGCTTCAAAATATTTCCCAATTTCTTAGCTTTTAAACGATACCAAGATCTTTTAACTATTCGGAATACTTTTCTAGTTACAAAAGATTTTTCGTTAGGTATTGTCACCAGTACAAACATGTTTCCTAAACTTTAAACTCCATTTCTGAAGAACTGTGTTTTTGCAGTACGATGCTTCTTCAGTGATAACTCAACAATGAGTTGGTCTATTATCTTTGTATCATTATAATCTATATAAAACAGTGGATGTTCTAAACCTCAATCAGAGTTTTTAGTTAAGAAATTAATTTTTAGTTGATTTTAAATGTTTTTTTAAAATTCCTGAAAAATCTTGATTTTTTTTAGACTTCCTTGGTGAAGACAATTTTAAAAAATAACCTATTCCCTCCAGCAACTTGATGAAAGGTCAAAACATGAAGAATAATATTAGGAATAGTCTTCAACAGGAATTGTCTTTCTGGACAAATTGGAATTTGAGATATCACTGTTAAAAGAACATGCTAATTAGCTTATTATAACTAAATTAGATAATTAATAAGTAGCTTAATCTGATTTTTTCTCACTGAAATGATTTTAAGCAAGTCAATGACTTGTTGGAAAAACTGGATTTTTAAAGTCAAAATTAAAAAAATTCTTCTGGTGTACACGTACACATTAAAGCCCCCTTTTAGGATTCATGTAAGAATGACCTGAAGGGCACCTACCTCAAGTCCCTTGGGAGAAAACTTGCTCCTCCGGTCGGAGAGCGATATCTAAATTTTCGGTTTCACACCCTTGTGAAAAGAGATTATCGTAAGAAATTTGCCAAGATCGCTGCCACATTTTCCTCGGGAATTCCCTACATCTTTAGTCTTCTTTCTTATCCTAGTGTAAAAAAAAACAAATTACACTGTCATTGAGTCTGTGCAAAAAACGTTTTGGGGCAATGGCAAATGGGTCCTTAAAAATGTCTTCATGTATGGATCCAATGCAATTCAGGATGTGTGAGGAATAAGCTGGTAATAAGCTGCACTTTATACAGGTGGGAAAGGATTTCTGGCCATCAATGAATATCATCTTTTTCAAATGGCCAGATCGGAGCCTGGCAAGCATAGAGAAAGTCTTCAGGGGAAATTTAAGACAAGCAGCTCTCCTGGTTTTCCACTGAGGTACCAGTCATGAAAAGGTACTGGAGATGATTTGCGCGATTTCTTTTTAAGTACGGACAGGTGATCGTCTACTGGGATCAGGACGGTACTTTCTCTTGTGCCAGGTTATTTATTTGCTCTAGCTTTTGCCAATGTCAGCTCTCTCATTGCACGGAATCCCAACATGTGATGGGATCCATTGAGAATTTATTTTAGAATTTTTATTGAAACTTAATATTAGAAGGACTATTTTTTTTTCAAAAGAGGAGCAAAACTGGTGAAGCATTTTTTAATTGCTAGAATTGCTGCCTCTGAATTGCTGCATCTTTAGTGACTTCAGTTAGTAGGAGCGGAGGGGATACACCCCCAACTAAGAAGTTCCGGGTTTACACTGGGACTGTATCGTTCTCTTCAATGGAATTCTTGAAGGAATGCTTTCAGTGGAATACGTCCATAAGCTGGCATTTGAAAAAAAATTGTCGAAGAACAGTTAAATAATATTATTTATAAATAATAGTCTCCAATTTCTGATTTTGAATGCTCTTTAAGTCAGGGATACACAAACAGGGCCTCATGCGGCATTCCGCTGATTTACTACAGGCCCGCTTCATCATATGTTGTTTTAACTTTAACAAGTCACACAATAGGTAATTTTGGTTAAAACTTCGTTGCTAGATAATGCATTAAAATGCGCAAGCCTCTTTGGATCAACATGCATCTGTGAATAAACTTTTCCAATTATGTATTAAAGCGAAAAATTCGACAGCTTGACTAATGAAAATTTAGAACCAAATTTGCGCATTACTATAAAAATCGAATCAAATATTAAAATTGTTAAATCAATGCAACTTATGCATCAAATTAAATTCTTTATTTACTTTTTATTATCTTTATTTTTTTGAAACAATATAAAATATCAATAATATAAATAATAAATATAAATAAAATAAATAATATATGATAGACAACTTTTATGGTTTAGAGGCAGCTCTCCCATATGTCACAGTGAATCTATGTGGTCCTTGGTCTGTGTATCCCTGCTTTAAATCATAGAATTAGTCATAGACAAAAGCACATAACACTTCCTCTTCACTTTTCATATATATTGGCGTAGTTATACTATGAGCAATATCAAGATTGAAATTAAGAATAATTTTTATTCATAAAAACATCGAGATCTTTTCAATGTATCCTTGAATTCTGGAATTCGGTATCTGAAGTTCGTGGAATATTGGAACGTATCCAACGTTGTTAAATTTTACAACTTGTTGACGTGACGAAAAACGGTTCTTTATGCGAGACGGTGGTGAAGTATGTTGTAGATATGAATTTCTCGTAAATTCTCCAAAGGATAACAGTGAACTCAGGTTTAACTCTTTCGTAAAATAATTAGATCTAACTTGGTATCTTAATATCTCGAAAATTTTACCTGCATCTTATTGGTTGGATTGCTGGCACAACTTGTTCGTTATGTTCCTTGTGGTTCATTAACCCTCCACAAATTTCGACGAGGTACCTCGTCCAAGATCTGGTCAACTTTTCTAAAGACAAGACATTCTTGTGACAAAACTGCCCTATTACTCGAAGGGAATGAAGATCCGATTAGGAAAAACAAATTGTTCCTTGCCCAAAATTCTTTAAAAAAACTCCTTGCCCAAAGATTGGAACAGGTTTTTGCACCACAAGCTGGCTACTGCAGGACAGTTTTCGATGCGAAATCAAACTCCTAGGAGGGTTAAACCTATACAATCAAAATAGATTGGTTTTGATATTATTCCCGAAAAATATTCCTATATATTTTGCAGGAATAATATCACAGTAAGTAGGAATATTCATAATATTCCTATATATTGCCATTTTGTTGTCATAACTTCGTAAGTCCAATTTTGTTTGAAAATTTAAAAGTATTTGGTTACAAATATGCTTACTAAACTTGTTTCAAAAGGTTCCAAGTCTACATAAGTTATAATGCCCTCTATCTGTGATTTCTAAACCACGTATCTCTTAACTGGTCTATAATATGATATCTAGTGAAAAAGTTCTAATTCACACAAAATCGTTGGTTTTACTCATCACCTCAGTAAAATTTCACATAGGTTTCAACTTTTATGCAAATTACCAAAAAACAATTACATATAAGCCAGTCATGATAACCTTTCAAACTACAAACTAATCTAGGATTTGTAAAATTAAACAAGTTAGTAAGCAATAACGAATAATAAAAATAATAAACAGGATCAAAATTGCAAGTCTATTTTGGAACTTAATCGTAGGCATCGCTCAAATTATCCGTCCTGTTGCACAAGTGACCGAGGAGTAAAAATAAACTAAATCTCGGCAAGGGTCCAAAATTTTAACTAAAGTTGTGTTTGTTTTTCATTTACTTGACAAGGCATCATTTCTGTTTAATTACGACTACCTTCAAGATTAAACTTATTTTTAACAACTACGTTTCGAGTTTAGAACTAAATTTAGTTTAATTCAAACGTAATTCTTTCAGTTAAAAACTTTTATCATTCCCCAACTATATTTAAATATCGTTTTACAAATATAATATGTGCATCGATAAAATAAGCTGTTGCCAATGAATTCCTATCAAAATAATATTACTGTCACCATTTCAAGAATAACTCTTTGATTTTCAGGTATACTTTCTGTGTATTTTTACAATTTATTTTTCAAAATGCTTCATGTTTGTCTCATATAATGTAATAAGTAGGTATTTAATGTTTTGGTGATGTGATAAATAGTGCTTATTATTTAGATAAGCGATATTTCTAACGTACTATGGTATGTATTATGTACTTTATGAATATTGAATGTACGTTATTCGAATTTTTGGTGAGAACGTATTATAAAACCTCATTCTTTATAATAATCTAAAATGCATTCAAGAGGTTTTAAAACTTCCTGTGCAAACTTTAAGAAGTGGATAGGAACACAAAATCAAACGATATTCATATAAGGACGCATGACCATAAACACCATCCGAATGTTCAAGAGGGTACACTAAAGTGCACAAATGAAAGAGAGCAAGTATGTGAACAACCTGTTATTAGTCCTAATTTTTCAATTTTACAGTAGTTGTGCACTCACAGTTTTACATTAGTACTTAAATTAGTGATAGATTTATGGACTTTTCAGTAACCAATCATCGAGCTCTCCATTTTTGAGTACACTCACAGTGTTAACATTACACCTGCTACGTTTTACAAAGGAATCCAGCTGTATTACTGGCATAAAAAAAGATCTTTGTAACTTTTTCATCTGTTTTCTACTTCTTAGTGTATATGAGTACAATGTTCTTGTTATTTTGCATATTTTTTCCAATTACCCTATCAATAAAGGTCATTTTCAAAGGCTCAGAGACCAAAATTTTTCTGTCGCCTAAAAGATTTTACGCCATTTTAAACTAGAGACGACTGTTATGGAATTGAGACAGTGTTTCGACATCTCAAATCCTTGAAAGAGTAACCTTTTTCACTCCTTAAACGTCTATTCTTAACTATTTTGTTCTACGAACATCGGATTTTTTGATGGCTGTTATGAAATAGTTATAAAAACTCTTTGTTATATATATATATACGTAAGAGCAAATTCCCCCATGTCACATTGAGGCTCGGAACACATTGGTTGCATAGCAACATGCTCTCCAACCATGTTCTTATTATTGTAACTCTGAACGTTTCGCAAAATTTTGATATTAGAACAGACTCGCAAGACGTTCTACTTTATACGTTGTTTCAGGGACATGTTTTCCAGCTGATGTTTTTATTGGTTATTCGTTGTTAGGGAAACAGTCCCAAAGAACAGTATTGAAGTTTTCTATTTTTATTTTTCCTTTTAATAATATTTTCTGTTACAATTAGTTTTTCACTAATGCTAAAAGAAAAAGTTTAGTCGTTCAAATTTTATGTTCCGTGAAACATACTCTGTCTTCCAAAACTCTCGCACAAAACATTAAATAGAACATAAGTCTTTAAGCCCTGCAATGATACATTCAAATTTTAAAGGGAAATGTGTTCGCGAATTTTTGAATCTTACAAATGTTATTCAGGAAAAATGTATGTATTTACCAAAAGCTTTTAACGTCTAAAATGCAATAAAGAGTTGACCATTCTGAATAATGGATAGAGCGTAATATAAGCAAGACACCACTATAATAAAGTGATACAGGAAGACAGTAATGATTGACATTCTTCTAAAAGAGAAGTTTATGGTTCCGGGAGGATTGATAAAAATTGTAATCTGTCAGAGACAGTGACCCAAATATTTTCGATAGGATTAAGATCTGGGTAATCTATGATTGCTTCAGCTTTTTAATACTTTCATTCTAAATCTAGTCCCGAACCAAATTATCTCTATGGTAATGAGTATTGCCGTCCTTTAAAAGAAACTCACACTAACACAACAATTTAGGGATAAACGACAACCTTTCACCATTAGAATTTCGCATAAATGTCAGGATAGCCTCCCACTGACAAACCAGATGAAATGAACACAAGCTGACATTAATCGTGGGCATATCGTTTACATGAAATGCTGAGTCTACTCGGTATTTCATAATATCCGGCACAAACTTTAATAGGGATAAAAACAAAAATAAGCCACATTCATATAGGTATGTATATAAGGATATACCATATAGATTTGCTAAAGGGTGCTGGTCAGCAATACTGCAGTTGGCCAATTTAGTCCATCATCATTTAAGATGCTGACTTCGTGCATATATGTATCATTTCACGAATGTTGAGATGGTTGATCATGTGGGGCAGCTATAGAAAATGGACGATTGTGAGATTGTATTGTGAACGGTATCTTGAAGAGGAAATGTGCTGACCTCTGAACCTATTGAAGGACTCACAAAGTACATGCATGCTTTCAACAAGGCTATCCAAGAGTTACTGTGGCAAGCAGTTTCATTCGCTCACTTGATCACGTCTTTGCTCCTCTGTGGTCTTGACGGTATCTACAATGTGACATCTGAGAGCATCCCAAGCATTCTCTATTGGATTGAGAACAGGTGACCTTGCTTGATACGAATTCAGCATAATCTTTAATTTTCGGACGTGTGTAGTTGTAGATTTTTTTGCAAGAACATCTGTTTTTTCCAGTAATATTGCTTAAGTTAATTAATTACAATGTTTGGTGCGTTTAAACGTTAATTTCACTGTGCTTTGATTTTACAGGCGGATGGAAAAATGGTTTTCGATGTAGTTTCTCGGATGGAAGACACAGAGCCGTTTTCGGAAGAGCTCACTCTTGCTATGAAAAGACTCTGGGTTGATACTGGAGTTCAGGAATGTTTTGGACGATCCAACGAGTACCAACTCAACGATAGCGCCAAATAGTAAGCCTGCAAAAATCGTCATTTCTATCATTTTCTTCCCACCTGATACACAAATGTTCGCATTTGATGCTTATGTCCCTCCATAGCAGGGTGGCACAACTAAAGCGTGCTGCGGGCCAGGTTGTTCAGAAAGCGGGTCACACGTATCAACCCTCTGAAGGATTAACACGTACTATTCCATCTTTCAAACTGTAGTCTTCTCTGTATGACTTATAAGCAATTTTGAACAAGACCAATATAATCTTTCCAAATGTTCCTATTCTAAGGAAATAAGCAATAGAATATTTCCAAAGGATTTCACTTTAAATCCCAAGAAATAGAACACTGGCCTCAACTGAAGTGGGGAAATAAGTTCAGTGCTTCGATCGCAGCAGATGCTATTATGATAACAGAATACTGTAGGGGGAGAGAGAGTAACATTGAAGCGCATATTTAAAAATAATAGAGGAAAGCACAAAATAGAATGGAATCTGAATTGAACGAAATAACAAAATTGGATTTTATATTTATGCTTTACTTGATTATTTTAGTCATCATTTGCAATATGAAATTCCTGTTACAATGATTTTACTGAGTACCACATTTGTGCTTCAATTTTCTGTTATTGATTTTCAATATATATATATATATATATATATATATATATATATATATATATATATATATATATATATATATATATATATATATATATATATATATATATGATGTTAATTGCCATTCATATCTAGTAGTGTAGAAGCCCCTTTACCGTAATATTTCGCATCCCCCTCCCTTGTGGAGTTCCTGAAATTTAAAAAAATGGCAATTTCTTTTGCTTACATTAAATTAAATAACTGAATTTCCTGTAGATATTTCGGGTGGAGACCATTTGATCAATTTCTATTCACGTTTTCATTGATGGTTGGTTGGGTTCCTATTTTATGGCGCTAAGACAATATTTTTTCCAAGCTGCATCAAACAACGTTTAGTAAACGCAGATACACACACAAGGAAAGTTGTACTATACAGAAGAGAGAAATGGACCCAGTAAGGATTCAAACCTGTTCCGTTTATAACTCTCAAGTTGCTAACCCAGCGGGCAAACCCACAAGTCCACGGCTATTGATGGTGTTCTGTAAATTTTACTCTCTGTGCACCGGGATATAAAACAAAACCGAATCGATTGTAGTAAATGAATCCTCAAACGTATGGATCAAAAGATCCAGAGGGTCAAAAGATTCGAGACGAGCAAAGCATTCTTTAAAACAAGGCCCCAAATACTTTGGTGCCTGTCACTGTTCACCCCTCCCCCTTCTTAAGGGGCCTGAAATAAAAAATATTACGACTTTTTCAACTTTTATTAAATTAAACAATTGAACATCCTACGGAACTTTTGGGTGAACGTCAATGAATCCATTTTTATTCACGTTTCCATCGATTAGGATGCGTAGACCTTAATGTCTATGCACGGGATATAAAACAAAGAATAATCTATCGTAGTAAATACATTCTCAAAAGTTTGAATGTCAGGGTATCTAAGGTTTCGAGGCAGGGAACAAAGCATCCCTTGAAACACGAGCCCAAGTACCGTGGTGTCTGCTACCGTGCACCCCCTCCCCTTTCAAGGGGGTCACCGAAATCAAAACATTTTTGCTTACATATATTTAACTTTTATTAAATTAAATAATTGAATCTCCTGTAGATTTTTTGATTGGAGGTCAATAAATCAATTTCTATTCATGTTTCCATTGATGGAGATCCGTAGATCTTAATGCCTATGTACTGGATAAAAAACAAACCAGAATATGCTTTAGTAAATAGATCCTCAAGCATTTGGATATCTGGTTATCAAAGATTTCGAGGGCAGTGATCAGAGTATCCTTTAAAACAAGGGCCCAAGTACCATGGTGCATGTCACTGTGCCCTCCACACCTCTTCCTAGGGGGCCCTAAAATCAAAAACATTATAGTTTCTTCCACTTTTATTAAATTAAATAATTTAATCTCCTACATAACTTTTGGGTGGAGCTCAATGAATTATTTTCTATTCACGTTTCCATTGATGGAGAGGGGCCGTCGTGGATCAGTGGGTATGCCCACTGAGCCACCTTCGAGTTGTAGGCTGTACATGTTCGATTCCTGTCAGGTGCATTCCTCCCTGGGAGTATTTCTCTCTTCTGTGTCAGTAAAACTTTCATTATGTGTGTATGTCTTACTTGATATTGTATGTCTTGCGTCTGGAGCATTATGGCCAAATTTCACCCTTGCGCCATAAAACCCCAACAAACCAACCAACCATTGATGGTGTGACGAATTAATCCGAACTTTTGTTGGACATTAAAAAATAACATTTATTTTAACACAGACAAAACAATGGGTTTACAATGGACGCGCGAAACAAAAATGCTTATTTTCATATTAAAATTTACGAATTGCTACGAAGACGTCTCAACTAGACGGAGTCCGTAAGCTAACTGTTTCTCATTCTCCTCACATGCGCAAGCGCATTATTGAAGGACTTTTTAACAGGAAACTTCCGGGTCTGCAGCCGGCCATTCTAGACTCTTAGGCGCTAAGATGTCACAGTCTATTTCCTCCCTCCTCAAGATTCTTTTTCTGCAGAGACAGACACCTGCAAAAAAGATACAAAACAGCAGCAACAGAATTTTCGCGAAGGCAACAACTCATGCCCAAAGCAATATGCAAGTAGACCATACACCCTTAAGATCCTGGCCGTACCGCCTACTCTAATTTAAAAAGAAAACATATCATAATTTTAACAAAGTATAATCAAAATTTTTACTCAGTAATAATCATCAAAGAAGAAATTCAATTTCAAAATATTTAGATTTTCAATTCAAATTTAAACTTTTTTTGCAATTCAAATGTATCAATGTACACTAGGAATAAAGTATTTTTATATATGCAAGACATCACAAATACAAACAATAGTAATTTAGTTTTGTACGTGAGGCGTACGACTTAAACTGTCAGCGTTTATATGCTGTTTTCCTTTTCTATGGACTACCTCGTAATCCTGGATCACAGTGAATTCAACTTTGTCTCGTAACTTTTATGCTTTCTTCAAACGACTTTTAGATTTGTCTAAGCATTCAGTTATTTCACCAACCGAACTTTCAGTTTCAACGTCCTCAAATATCACTGTCCCTAAGGGCAATTTAGTTACACTTACAGCAACTTCCTTGTTGTTTCGAGTCTGTATTCCAAATTCAACATCATCGCCAAGATTAAGATTTTTGAACACTTTGCATTCACTAGAGTGGAAAAACATATCCTTTACATCACCCCTTTTAATAAAACCAAATGTTCCTTTAAGAGCACAGATAACACCACGGTATCTCACAGGTAAGGGCTGTTCCGAACGCATTTTACAAGGTCTAAGGTTTCTTGTATTTTTGTCAATAGGAATACTAAAAGTGATCTTTTTAGGAGGATGAAAATCTACATTACCATCAACATTTTCAGCAGAATAGGGCCGTTCGCCACGATTTTCATAAGCAACTTTACCTTCAGTATTTTCCTTTTTTTCAGTGGTTTCAAATCCAGAAACTATCTCTTTACACATTATTTTACAAACAGAACTAGCAATTGGTTTTCCAGTACGACGATTATGAGTAATTTTAAATTCAACTGCATCACCACGTTTTAAATTATCAATATTTCCAGAAAATTGACTGTAGTGAAAAAAATATATTGCTTGTCTTTCGCAACATTGTATAAAACCATATGAACGTAACAAATTTTCAACGATTCCAGTCTCTTTAGGAGTAACACTGCTAGAACTAAAACGGTTACTGTTACAAGGGCAGTCGTTTTTCGATGTTTCATTTAAATATGGAGAACTTTGGCACTTGGGCGTTGCAGAGTCTTTTACTTCAATTTCAGAGTCTTTGTCTTTTTTCATATCTTCTATAAGTACAATGGTCTTGTTGCTTAGTAAGTAGCGTTCTTTATCTAGGAAGTTATCCTTGACAGCAGCTTTGGTTATAACATGACCCAACTCACACACTAAATTTACTTCCGCTATAGGCAAGCAAATAGGGTTGTCCGCTAAAGGAGATGTTATCCATACATGTTCACCCGTATACATGTGTGGCTTAACAAACTTCCTAGGAATTAGATCTATGCTGGCTCCTGTGTCTCGTAAGATAGAAATCTGAGATCCATTTACAGTCCCAACACTAGTGTAAGGAGACATCAAATCTATTAATCCCTTTCCCATTATTTCGTTAGCAGCTATGATTTCATTTTTCTTCAACTTAGGACATTGAGGTCTAAGATGATCATAGGAATTGCATTCATAACATTGAAGTTGCTTTCTTTTTTCAAAATTTCTCTCTTTATAATCTTCTCTGTTTACTTCTGTTTTTCCAAAGGGTTTATTTTCTCCCTTAGACTTATGAAAACTAACATATGTTTTCTTGATACTTGTTTTATTCTGGGGACCTATAGTATTTCTGGGTGTAAGACTCTCCTTCAAGCTTTCAAATTGATCTATTTTTTTAGCTAATTCTAGCGGAGAATTTAAGTCCATCCACTCCTCCAGAAAATGTTCTTTTACTTCAGACGGCACTCGTCTTTTAATCTGCTCAGTGATATGCAAGTCTCTGAGTTCTTTAAAAGTTTTGATTTCCAAATCAGAAACCCATTCATCATAGTAGCTTGTAAGTTCATGAGCGTAACTTCTCCATGTTTTATCCGGGACTTTTTGATGACGGTAAAACATCTGCTTCAATTTCTCAGAACTCATTTTATACCTCTGAAGAATAATATCTTTCACATATTCGTAATTCTTTGCATCTTCAGGCGATTCTCTAGCCATCATGCTCGAAATTTCCGAAGGCAATACGCCTAGTAAATACGGCACCCAATCTTCTTTAGGCACACCTGCCATCTCAGCTCTTCTTTCAAAATTTATTAAATATAGACCCATTTCATCTTTCTTTTCCTCAAATTTCGGGGTAATTTTGATGAGCTCAATTTTATGATTTGGCATCCGTTCTCTATTAGATAGTCCTAGCTCACTTGCAGCTTGCATTTCTAGCTTTTTCTTCTCTAAAGCTATTTCTTCCATTCGAATATTACGTTCTTCCCTTTCTTTCTCTTTGGCAAATTCTTCTTTTGCTTCCTGTCTGGCAATTTCTTCTTTTGCTTCTTGTCTGGCAATTTCTTCTTTTTCTTTTGCTTTTCGTCTGGCAATTTCTTCTTTTGCTTCTTGTCTGGCAATTTCTTCTTTTTCTTCTCGTCTGGCAATTTCTTCTTTTTCTTTTGCTTCTTTCT
This sequence comes from Meta bourneti, assembly GCA_933210815.1. NCBI lineage: Eukaryota > Metazoa > Arthropoda > Arachnida > Araneae > Tetragnathidae > Meta > Meta bourneti. The sequence goes on along the minus strand of OW119928.1, from coordinate 17,221,086 downwards.
CTCTCTTTATCCTATCTTCCATAATACGAGTTAAAGAAATTTTAACTTCCTCTTCTTCATAGTTTTCACTGTTTAGGATTATTTTCCTTATCTCAACCAGTTTACAATCATGCGATACCTTTTCACAAAGTTCATCTGCGAGTTCGAGGAGGTCTTCTTTTCTCCCACGAGAAAGAAAAGCCATGATCGATGAATAACTTATTAGTAAACAATCCAATTTTGTTATCATAAATATAGTTACCAATATTTTCTAATAACTATATGATTCACAAAATATATTCAATGCCAAATATGCTTCAAATACTAGATAAGATTTAATATCAAACATACAATTCTCAAATATAATAACAGAATCTTAAACTATATCGTAGCATATACAATACACAAGATGCAATATATATAGTTGCAATTAAATATTTGTTTTCTTTTACTAATGTGTAATTACCATATGTAATTCAAATTATCTGATTCTTTTCAAATCATTAAATGCACAAAACACAAAATTTCAGTAAAATCAAAACGAAATTTAAATTTTCGTTCACTTTCGATTTGGCACTTTTTGGCCGTGACTTTATCAACTTGATAATATCTACTTAGTAGAACATGCAAATTCACTTTATCATCAACTTCTATTAACTTTCATAAAGACAAAATTTAAATAACCACAAAATAAAATTGGATATGTAGTCATTTCTTTTTGTTTGTTTTTTTAACCAAAACTATTTAGGCTCTTTGCCTCACTAATTCCGGTAAGCCAGAACCTCAATAAATTTAATTTAATACAAGGGTGGGCCTACCTGCATTTCCTGCTTTCTTGCTTCCATCCCACTTCTGACACCAAAACTCTAGTCTGTGACGAATTAATCCGAACTTTTGTTGGACATTAAAAAATAACATTTATTTTAACACAGACAAAACAATGGGTTTACAATGGACGCGCGAAACAAAAATGCTTATTTTCATATTAAAATTTACGAATTGCTACGAAGACGTCTCAACTAGACGGAGTCCGTGAGCTAACTGTTTCTCATTCTCCTCACATGCGCAAGCGCATTATTGAAGGACTTTTTAACAGGAAACTTCCGGGTCTGCAGCCGGCCATTCTAGACTCTTAGGCGCTAAGATGTCACAATGGATATCCGAATACCCCTCCCTTATGCCTATGTACAAGATAATCAGCAAACCAGAATCTATTGTAGTAAATAGATCTTCAAGCATTTGGATGGCAGATTATTAAAAGTTTCGAGACGGAATCAAAGTATTGTGGTGCCTGCCACCGTGCACGACCTCTCCCTTACATGGAGACCCCGAAATCGAAATTTTGTTTTGTTTATCTAACTTCTATTGAATTAAATTATTGAATCTCCTACAGAATTTTTGGGTGGAGGTCAATGATTTCCTTTCGATTCACGATTCCATTGACTAGGATCCGTAGACCTCCCTGCCTATGCACGGGATCTAGAAACAAACACATATGTGGCACTATAGTAAATAGGTCCTGGAGCGTTCGGATGTCGGGGTGTCAAAGGTTTCGAGGCGGGGATCGTAGAAAAAGTATAATGTGAATGCAGCGGCCGGATGTCGAGTGTTGCAACTCGGCTTCGATCGATCAAAACAATCGTGGAAATGGGGCTCGTGATCCTATACCACGACGGGCGACGCCGCTCTCTGCCATCTACATCCAATCACATTCCAAAACTGTTTTTCTCTGCTGAAAGTGGCTGAAATAAGCCTCTAGTCCCTTTTGAGCGAGGAATTGCAACTTCGGGATGAGAAGGCGAGGTGTGGGGTGAGGACTTCCCTCTTTTCGGGGATGCAGAGACACGTGTCGCTGTCACGTGACACTTTTACGGATTGGGTGCGGATTAGATATGAATTTGAAAATTAATTTCGTTCTATGCATTTATTCCACACAACAGTTATTACTCTCATGGGCTCAAAATTGAAAAATTGTTTGTATATGTACTGTGTAATACAAAGCGTGCATGGGAATGCAATACGAGACTGGAGAGAAAATATCTAACTTGCTTTGGATATGAGTCATCATACTTGTGCACGCAGAATATCCAAAACAACTTTCATAGAACATCTTGAATGAATTGCATTCCTTAAACACGGATTGGTTGCAGATGACACATAGGAATAAATTCTATTGTACACATTTCTTATCTGTACAACAGTTAACAATCTCATCATTAAAAGCCGATTAGCCGTCTATAACTTATAATGTTGGGAGTATGTACAAATGTAGTAGGAGAGAAAAAACGTAACTTTCTGTTAGCAAAATCAACAAACTTAATTACTTGTCCTTGAAAAATATTTAAAACTACTGTCATTGAATATCTCAAATAAATTGAATCACCCCTTACTCCTTGAATACGGATTGGTTAGAGATGAAACAGAAATTAATTCTTTTGTGCACATTTATTCCATGAGAGAGAGAGAGAGAAAATACTTTCTGTGAACAGAATCATTTTACTTAATTATCCTTGTCCTTGAAAAATATTTAAACCTTCTGTCATTGAATGTCTCAAATAAATTTTACCCTTGAATAAGGATTTATTGCAGATGAAACAGAAATTTATTCAATTGTGTACATTTCCTCTTTGCACACTAGTTAACACTATCAAGGCTCAAAATCAATGAAATTGCTTGGGCTGCGGTAGCTCGGTTGGAAGAGTAACGGATTAGCAACCGGAGGGTTATGAGTTCGAATACTACCAAAGACTGTCGTGTATAAAGGGGGCTGATGCACGTTAAATCTATCGTGGCCTCAAATGTCCTCACGTTGGCGTGGTTTGGAAGTTTGGAGAGTGGGATACCAGCTTATGTGTGTCCTCGTCATCTGATCGTGGTTCAAAATTACGTGGTGTTGTCCTCGGACCTTCGGATTTGATCCCGGACCGTCACCAATAGCCCTTTGTGTTGTTCCAGTGTGACGTTAATTAAAATATCGACCTACCAACAAAATTGCGTGTAACTTTTAAAGTTGTAATGCGATGCAAAGCGTGCATGAATGCAATCAAAGAAAATAGAAGAGAAAACACATATGAATTTTATTTTGGACAACAAACCAATTTTCCCGAAGAATATGTCGTATAATGCGAATGAACTTCCTTTCATGGAAACAAAATTAAATGCTGAATCCATTTGAATTAGGATCCTCGTCATTTCTGTTTGTCCGTTTTTAGTATCACGTGCTATTAACCCCAACCAACCAGTCTATTTAAGATAGGACAGCCCGACAACAAGCTGTCCCCGAAATGGCTGTTGACGAAACGTGGAGCTTTGATTGTTCAGGAAGAAGCAGTGAGGCTTCCCTAGTTAGAATGAAATGGGTCTGAAATCGATGCTTTCGAGCCACATTTCAACGCCATACTGAAAATTGTACGGAATCTTCCCCGCACTGTGAAACCCAATTGGGTCTTCCTTTGTTTTCGAACGGAGTCTTGCCCGATTCCAAGGCCTCTATTCATATCAAAACTACGATTGGGGAATACTTCACGCATTTACGCTTCTTCAAAACTCTACCTTCACTGTCAAACTGTGTCGTTTTTGTTTAGGGTTGCGTATTGGCCAGAAGAGGTTGGAAATTTAAATTTTATTGATGGAATCAGATCAATTAAACATTGAAAAACAATTTTTTAATGCTCAAAATTTGGGTCTGTATATTCCGTGTCAGGGAAAAAGAGGTTAAGTCAAAATGACTGCTTCTCAGAATCTTAATTTGAATATTTCTTTCTCACAAATATTCAGGAAGAAAAGAAATATGCCCATGATACAAATAATTCTAATTCAGATTCGTAGATTCATTTAATTGATAATTAAAGAATAGCATATGATTTAATTAAAGAATAGCATATGATTTTAACCATATGCTATTCTTTAAATTATAATGATGCACTTGACTTCATTGAACCCGTAAAAAGTTACACTTGCCATTGCACCGACACGGAAGATATATACTATATACACAAACTAGGCTGTAAATTCAGTTGAGATAAGAATACAACTGGTTCTAGAAATCACATATTGCTATTCGTGCTTATTATGCAGAGTTCAATTAAACTCACAACTCAGAACTACATTTCAATAAATAATTCTAAATGGAACTAAAAAATTAAACATATTATTGGCGTTTCCAAACAAAAAATATCACATACTTATTAATAATTTAGTTATACTATCGCATGCCCGTTTTCACTTAGTTTCTGTTTAAATATCGCAGAACTGGTGGTCCGTTGTGAGGCTCTTCTCTGAGAAGTATTATTGTATTTTTCTATTATTTGTGTTGTAATTTTTTGTTTTGACATTTATCCAATAAACGTATTGTTATGTGTTCTCTTCTTCGCCAACATTTTTCTGCTTTCATCCCACTACTCCCCAATCCCTATTTATCCCCTTTTGTGACATTTTTTACTTGACATTGTCGTGTTTGGCGCAGCTTGGCCCCCTAGCATTATAAAACGTCATACCATCCAATCCCAGGATGCTCAAACGTTCTTTTCTGCTCCTCTCCATTCTTTCTTTTCACAATTACTTAACATTGTTTGGCCCAGCTTGGCCAAATATGTCCCATGCGCCATAAAATCCGAAAAGAAACAACCTTTGTCGACAAAGTGTTTGCGTTTAAGTGATCTCTTTTCCCTTGCCAATAAAGAATCAGTCAAACACGATAGTACTTAATTGGATTAAATTTAAATTTTATCGCCTTAAATTCAATCTATAATATCCTTTCTGCTTATTCAAATTGCTATGCATCGGGTGTAAATACGCCTACGAGATATATTCACACATCTCGGCATAAGTGCGCCAGTGACAGCAACATCTGTTTTCTTTGCACTAAAAGGTGTTTTTTCTACCCACTGGTTAGCATTATGTAATGGCTTAAGTTGAGAAACTGTGAGGGAAGAATAAAAGATACATGCAATAGTGTAGCTTATGAAATGCTTTGTTCTCATTCGTTTGCATGCCTTTCCAGAAAACGCGCTTTCCTAAAGAAATAAAATTACGTAAGAGACGGCCGATATATCGTTTTTAAATTACACCCACACATAATACACATAATACCCTAATGTAATATATGCATTTTTATAACGCCCCCTTTTTTGAATGTTGACTTGGTTCAGAAGTTTAGAGTATCAGGCATAGAGGTGAAATATAAGTATGAGAAGAGCTTCAAAAAGTGCAACATGTCGATTAGTAGTCACGTGATCTTCCTGTGAAAATTAACTTGGTTGGCCCATTTGGCATCCTATCGACTCGTTTGGCGATTTAACAGGGTAGGCATGTGAATCCGCATTTCTAGAGTGGCGACAAAAATGAAGAAATCGCCAAAGTCTACTACTATCTCGCACGAACCAATCAGATGATGAGTCAACGGATGGGCGTCTTCTCCCGTCCCGTGGACCAATCAGATCATGGATGATCGTTTCTTTCCTGCAGGCGAAAGTAGTCAAAGGGTCATGTTACGACTAGTTTTTTTCACATGAACCTGGGCACATTATGGCACTAAAAGGTTACCATTGCTCACTCTACTTTCACATATCCTCTATGAGGGTAGGTGCCAGCTCAGATGTTGATCTCGTCATCTGACTGTGGTTCAAAATTACGAGGTGTTGTCCTCCGATCTTTCCCATCGGGATTGATCCCAGACCATCATCCAATAGCTTATTGTTTTGCTCTAGCGCGACGTAATTCTAACTGTCTACCTACCCTTCATTGAATGAATTTATAGATCGAGTATTAGGAATTTCAAAGTCAAATAGAAAGGAAAAGTTCGGTCACGATACCCAAATTTCTTAAAACTATGTTTGATAACTTTGATAAGAAAAAAAATTATTGGATATCTTAAAACAAGCTAAGCCCATCTACTGTGAAAATGGGATGCTTAATTCACACGTCAATTGACAAGCAATGACAGGGGTTCTTTTTCTAATGCCCGGCCAATTAACTGAACATTTCTATCATGGCACTACAAGGGCGGGTTAGCATTTTGCGTTACCCTGTTGTACCAGAGGGGGGGGGGTATCACATTCAACTTTGCATTTTTACCGTGTTTCTCAGCACAACCCGTTTATAGGACATTCATTTCAGGACGCACACACGTCTATGCCTGACCCCTAGGGCCGCGATAGACCGGTTGCAAGAGTAACGGATTTCGAAATAATTTTTGGGGGAGTTCGTATCCAACCAAAGACCGTCGTATACAAAGGGGTCTGATGCATTTTAAATCTGTTGTGACTTCAAATGTCCTCACGTTGGAGTGGTGTGGAAATTTGGAGAGTGGGGTGTCAGCTCAGGTGTGGCCTCCTCAACTGACCGTGGTTCAAAAGCTTATGGTATTGTCCTTGTATCTTTCTCATTGGGTTTGATCCCGGACCGTCGCCAATATCCCATTGTGTTGCTCCAGTGCAACGTTGATTAAAATATGATCCCGGATTCTACCAGGAACCCAGCACCCTGACCTCTATGCCGATTAACCGATCTGGTATGAGATGGTTTATAAGTAAAACACAAGAATAAGGCTGGAGAACTTTCAGTTAACAACTGTTGTTAGTTCTTACTTATTCCTCAATATACCTAGGATTTGATTCCTACCTGAGCGTATTTCTCTCTACTGTGTCAGTAAAGCTTCCTTTGTGCGCGGGCTCTGAATTTTAGCTTTACAGAGACGTTCACATACTATTGCATTCATTTGTAGCTCTTGGTTCCATAAACTGAACCAAATTTTTAGTTTACTGATTTCAATTTCTATGAATAAAAACATTGCAGGGGTTTATATTGACGCTATTTAACCTACGGAAGTCCAGCTCTCCTTGTTGTGCATGGAAACCAAAATTTGATTTAGAAGTTAATATAGCGAGTGCTTGATTTAGGAGAATTATCCCACTGGAATAGTATAAAATAACTAAACTCCAATTTTCAATTGGATTTTAGTTTTCTCAGTTAGCTTCTATTTCAGCTTAAAGAGTGATTATATTTCGGGTGTAATGACCATTCTAACTCAAAAATTTGTTCAGTTAAAGAAGTGCTTTCTCAGTTTAAGTATGATTAATTACTAATTACAAACTATTACTGCAAACTTGGTTGGATTAAGACAAAAACGAGATTTTTGTAATACTGATACGATAATTTTATTATTTAATTAATGTTTATGTTGGATAGGGACTGGAAAATGGATCTGTAATTTGGAATTCTTATTATGCGACTGCCATATAGATATTGAAGTAATACAGAATAAATTTTTGAGATACATTTAATTTAAGTATTATGAATCTCCAGGTGTACATTCTTTTGAAATCATTTAGGTTTTATTACTTTGAAGCTCCGTAGAGACAATGCTTTTACAAATTTTTTTACAGCTTCCTGGATAGCAAAATTGTTTTTCCTTTTCAGTTTCTTTTATTGATTTTAATTTCGCCTGGTATATCACCAGAAACTAAATTATTTTGTGTTAAACCTTTAAAAATGGAATGTATATAACGATTTTACTACAAATAGATTTTTTAAACTATATAATTCTTTCTCGTAATTTGATACATTACGAGAAATTTTTTAATGCTTTTAATTCGGTAAACAATATGCTTCAATGAAGTATTTCATTTTATCTTTTACCTAACTGTATTAATGTATGGGGTTTTTTCTTATATTCTTTTTGTTCTTTATATTAGGATATTTTTCTGTTGAGAAACAACAATTAAATAAATAAATAAGTAATTTTTTCACGTGAGAAACGCATCAACAGACCCCAATTCTAGTGATTAATTCAAGATTTCATTTTCTAATTGCTCGTATTCAATAATAAGATTTCTTTTACATGTTTTTAATTTTCAGTTACAAGTAACGTATGGGTTTTTCCAGCCCTCAAACACTTAAAGACATTCAACGCTTAGTGTATTTATTCACATTCAATACGTATCTAACAGTTGTGATGTTTTTCAGTTTCCTGGACGACTTAGATCGCTTGTGCAAGAAGGATTACATGCCGACAGAACAAGATATTCTGAGAACGCGAGTCAAAACTACTGGAATCGTTGAAGTTCACTTCTCTTTCAAGAATTTAAATTTCAAGTAACATTTTTTTATTTTGACATTTTTTTATTTTCCTTTAATGAGTAGGTTATTATATTTCTTTAAATAAGCATCATTTTACTTAATGTGTTTAAAATGTGTATTGTACATTAGAATGCATTTTATATTAATCTTTTCCCACACATTACAAATTCAAATAGATTCAACTGGGGGCATACTTTTACAGAGAATGGGCATTTTTGAGATTCATTCGAAGCATTGAATGAATCTAAAGAAATATACTTCAATTATTGAAGTATGAAAGTTCTTTTCACGTTGCTTGTCGAAATGGTGCATATTTCATTCAGGTGGGGATCATTTAAATTTTATATGACTGATATCAACGAAATCATTCGTTAGAGTGGCGTGTTGCATCATGGGATCTGTATCACCAAATTAAACCTCCTGGTGGTTGTCTTGAAGAGGTATTTCGTCATTAGCAAAACCATTAGCAGATCTTGATGGAAGAGATATCTCGTCATTGGAAGAAAACTGACCAGATCTTGATCTCGTCATCGTCAAAAAATCGGCAATATCTCGATGATGATATTATCTCATCATTAACAAAGTTGGTCAGATCTTGACGGACGAGATATCTCGTCGAAACTACTTGGAGGGTTAAGTTTAATAAATATTTTTTTTATTAATGACCAGCAAATTGAATTCAACCATGATGATCCTACAGAAGTGGATTCGTGAGCCATGTGCACCATGTGGAGGGGGTCACGTTATCATCACATCCATCCACACATTTTTGCCACAACCTGTTTGAATACATGGTGTACCATCTTAACTATATACAAAAAACACGTCAGATTTAACTTAAACAATTTATAAAGTAGCTAATATTGATTAACTTAGAGAAAGTGTCATTAGTTGTCTTTCAAAAGCTAAATTATTCGTAAATACACAAATTAATCAAGCGTCTTGTGTGAGAAATCAACCCTTCGGAAATCATTCAAACTATTTTTTTTCTCAAAGAATATTTGTTCAATTGAAGAGCATAATTAAACTTTCAATTGGAATGATATTGTTTGATTAAGATAGTGGCAACACTATTTCGAATACGATAAAATATATTTGCCCTTCCTCGTTTGTCCATTGTGTGATGAAACCTTTTTGTTTTGGTCTATGAACTGAGAACCTTCTGACTTCGTTGTTCTGCGAAAATGCTTCATTTATTTTGATTAAGAAAGACTTCTTAATTCTAAAATTATCGTATTTAAACATCAAACATGAAGCACACATTGGGCAATTTCATTACAAAAATTCAATACAAGATCTACTAACACGTTTAAATAGTAATATGTTATAAAGAATTAATACTTGACTAAATATGTACAATTGCGTATACCTTACATAAACCTGAAGTGAAACTTCACGACTTTATCTTTGGTCATTTGAAGAGAATAAGATTTAGTTCTATATCAGCAGTCTATACTTCTGATTGCACTAACATTGAACTTGAGTGTTGGTATCAATTGTATTATTCTAAATCAGAAACTGACTTTTATAGACAATGTGTTCAATAGTTGTACACATCATATACCAAGTACATATTGATACGTTATATTTTATAAGTTTAAGATAGTCAGATTAGACAAACAGCTGACAAACATTGACAGTTGAGATAACAGTCAACAGTTAAAATAAAAAGGGGCAAGACAAGGAAACTATGTTGACCACAGTATAAAAAATCACTAATAACTTTCTTCAGGTAAAAGGATGTTCGAGAAATCGCTACCGTAATGTTCATGTAATCTTTTAATGAACATTACGGTAGCCCAGTTGATTGAGTCGTTGATTAGCATCAAGAAGGTTTAGAGTTGAAATTTCGATCCAACCAATGAACGCAAATAATACATTTGCTGTTGCTATAACTTATGTACGATTTATAGACAGTCCAAGACTTATTTTTTATTATTACATATTTGTACTTAGTAAATATTTTATTACTCTTATACTATAAGTAAAATGGTAAAAATTATGTTAACTCCAGTTATACAATTGATTGTGTGATTTATTCTATGCTAAATATCTTCAATTTTTATGCATTGAAACTGTATTATAACTATCATATAAAGCAGCACATTTCATACTACAAGTTCCAAATTGTAATGCAATGTACTTAACTTTATAATTGTTTTCTGGTGTTTAATTTTCATTTAATTGCCTTTGAATTCTTATATAGTTACTACCTCTTCAGTACATATGCCCTATAACCTACTTAGTTCGAAAATGTAATATATTAGATAATAATTTCCTATATAGGATGACGAATATTTAAGTTTTACACTCCACATAAATGCTTTTAAAGGTTAGGTTAGATAGTTGAATTTACGTCGCACTGGAGCAACACAACGAGTTATTGACGAGGTCAAGGATCAATCCCGAAGAGAAAGATCGGAGGACGACACTTCGAAATTTTGAATCGCGGTCAGATGACAAGATCAACACCGAGCTGGCACCCCCTTCTCCTAACTTCTGCGCCATGCCTACGTGAGGATATTTCAGGCCATGGCAGATTTAAAGCGACCAGCACCCATGTACACGACGTTCATTGGTTGGATCGAAATTTCAACTCTAAACCTTCTTGATGCTAATCAACGACTCAATCAACTGGGCTACCGCTGTCCAGAGCTTTGTTATGGCAAATGGTGATAGATAGCCCGTTCTATCTTTGGCTATCATTACAGCGTTAACTTGTCGGTGTCTAAGCATGCTCTCGGCCAACTTAAAATGGCTTGAATTATTAGCCCATTCGTTCCAAATAGCAACTGCCAGAGAAGTGAGGAATGGTCTTTGTGTTCGATTTTGTGTCCGTCGTTGCCTGTTCACTCCAGCAATGCTGTGTTGGATTGCGATCAGGATTCTGATGATACTACTCGAATGAATTAGTCATGCAAAAGTGAGAAAGGGGTCATTTCGAGTTGGAAGAGATATCAGTCAATTTCATAAAATTGACGTTGGTAGATTCGAATTCTTCTGAACATTAACGTATACTTCTGAGATCATGATTAATAGCTTGCAGCTCCTTATCCAACGGGTTGAATATATTATTCACGAAAAATGCATTTCTATACCTGTCGTGGCACATACAAAAAAACAAAATTTAGAGGACTGTAATAACATTCATTTAACAAACATTGATTCAAAATTATTGTACTATCCTAAAAACACAGATTCCAATAACTGTACTGTCCTAAGAACACAGATTCCAATTACTGTACTGTCTTAAGTACGCAGATTCATATTACTGTACTCTTTTAAGTACACAGATTCTGTAATCTCTTAAATACACACGGGTTCACGGTAGCCCAGTTGGTAGAGGAGCGGATTGGCAACCGGAGGATTGCAAGTTCGAAACTCGATCCAACCAAAGACTGTCGTGTACGTGGGGGTTGCTACACTTTAAATTTGCTGTGGCATCAAATGTTCTCACGTTGGCGTGGTGCGGAAGTTTGGAGAGTGGAGTACCAGCTCAGGTGTTGACTTCGTTATTTGACCGTTGCATTGCTTTCCCTTCGCGGTTGATCCCGGACTGTCGCCAGTAGCCAGTTCAGTTGCTCCAGAGTGCAACGTTAATTCAACTACCTAAATATACACAAAAAGTGGATTCTGGAAAGGGATACTGTTGCTGTCTCATCGCATTCGAAATCTTCCACATCATGGAAACAAGGGCTATAGTAGTGTCGATGAATAAGAGGGATCGAGCCACTCTTCTACCACTGGACGATGGATCGTTGAAGTTCTTCCATCTCCAACCGAACGTCACACTCATCAACGTAACGTCAATCAATACACTCACCTGACGTCACGGTCATTTTGGGATTGTTTAATGTAACACAATAATGCTTCGTATCGAATTACTTTTAAAAAGGCATCCAATGGCTAATCCAGAAAGTTTAAACACCTTGCATGAATGTAAAACTTACTATTTAAACAATAGAAAACTTCCTATTTTCACCTTCAGCTTTATATAATTTACTTCTCGTAGACAGATCCACTTTCATCACGCACATTTGCTGCATTTATGCAGATTTTCGGTTGTATCAGAATTACGTTTATCATGTTACCAACTCCTATTGCTATGGTACTTGCTGTGTTTCACCTAGACAACATTATCATTAATTTGTTTTCTAAACGTCTTTATTTTCAGGCATGATTCTTTACATTGATGATTGCGAATGATTCATTGTTTCTTTTTCTTTTAGACTGTTTGATGTTGGTGGTCAAAGATCCGAACGAAAAAAATGGATTCATTGCTTTGAAGATGTGACAGCGATAATATTCTGCGTTGCTATGAGCGAGTATGATCAAGTATTACATGAGGATGAAACAACTGTAAGTGAAATAATGCTAGCATGTAAAACATTTTCTTCCAACTATTCAATTCAATTGAATCGTAACATTGAGAACCTTATTTTGATTCTTAATTGGCTGCCTTCTCCACTCGAATTCTGTGCATATTTCATCGTATTGCTTTCTTAAGAGTTTTTCTTATTGTATATGTGGCTCAGTGGGATTGCCCACTGCGCTAGCAACCTGTGAAGTGTAGGCCTTGTAGGCTCGATTCCTGTAATTTACCTTGGGTGTACTTCTTTCTTCTGCGCTTGTAAAACGTGTGTGTGCTATAGAGGAGAAATAAAAGTAGAGTGAGTAATGGTATCTTTTAATGTGCCCGTGATCAAGTGACCCAAACTAGTCATTACGACTAGTATTACGACTAGCGATCCTTAGACTACTTTCGTCTGGGATGGAAACGAACATTAACCACCTAATTGGTTCACGGGAAGGGATAAGAAGCCCATCTGTTGATTTGTTCCTTTGACTTCAAGATGTACCTCATATTGTTAAATAATTTATTTGAAACATCTGCAAATGGTGTACAAAGTATTGGAAACGCATGCAAGTAGTACTAGTAATACGTGCAAGTGGTGACGATTCTCCACTGCTAACTTCAAGAAAGACATTTGACATACAATATACATAAAACAAAAAGCTTTGTTAGGTAGGTAGCTAAATTTACGTCATTCTGGAGCAGTTATTGGCGACACAAAAAGCTTTGAATAATATACCATTTGATAGAGCAAATGTCACTTGAAGGAATGCTTTAAATTATGTAAAATCCCTGCGTAGGAATAGTTTGATAAAATATAATTTAAAGGATTTATATAAATATAATGAATGATTTATATAAATATAATGACAAAACCAAGGATTTTGTTACTAATCTCATTGGTGGGAGAGCACCTCACCCGTCCAAAAGGTCGGTTTTTCAAGTCGCACTTCGACCAACTCCTATTTATTTTGAGGCTATCAGACAAAGACGCCGATACAATCCAAAATATGGGAATGGGTTGCTGATGTTGCGGAGTATGGGCAATTTGGAAATTTCTTAAATCCTCTCACAAAAGTCATATATCTTGAGGGACCGCTTCTAAATCTCGGCTGAGCAGTCTGGTGCAGTCTTGAAACTATAAAATGCAACGACAATCCATGGCTCTTTGCGGAGATACCAAGAATTTGAGAGAAGAACAGACTGTAAAGTTACGAAATGAATTTAAGTTGTGGCGAGTGGATTTAGGTATAGAAACAGCTTTGAAACACAAACAACACATTTAATTTAATTTAATTTACAGTATTTACAATGGTAAAAAAATTTAAGGCAGATTTCGAGGCCAATTCGAAGGTAAAACAAAATGGTTTCAGTCCTCCTGTTCCATCGGAGCAGACCATTACCATTCACATTCCAAGATTTCAAAGGATCTGTCTGTCGAGGGTTCGGAAATGTAGGTCACCGCTCATCCAGATTCTAAACTGGGACAGTTACCAAAACAAAGGGGGCTGCTGGACACCACTTAATTTCATTCAGTCATAAACTCTCCAGACACTTACGCGCGGAAGGATTAATACATCGACGGTTGGTTGTTATGTGGTTTTATGGCGCAAGGGCCATACATATTTGGCCATGCTGCGCCAGACACAAGACATACAGTATCAAGTAATAGACCTACTCACGCATGAAAGTTTTTACTGACACAGATGAGAGAGGTACACCCAGGGAGGAATGCACCTGACAGGAATCGAACCTGCGCTGCTTACAACTCGGAGGTTGCTAGCGCTGTGACCATACCCACTGAGCCACGACGGCCCTTATTCATCAATAGTCAGTTCATGTTTGCAAGAATTTCATGTCCCCGAAGGAGTACCATGACACTACAAAACCATATTTTGTGGGGGGTTTTATTCGAGTAAATTTCCGCGGTGGTGTGATCACTATTTTCTGAGCAGATCCGCTGACAAATAGTAATCTCGCCGCCCCTTTTGCCAGCAAATCAGCTAACTCATTACCAAATAAATCAATAAACCAACTTGAGATGGTTTTGAGTTTGTATCCTCAATATCCCACCACTGGATGAGCACAGGTTTTGTCATCTAAATTAACTTTTGTCCTCTGTTTTCATCTTTCACATTTCTTCCAGGTTCTTTTTCTAATTGAATAATCCTTCTTATGAAAGGACTGTACAACCGAAATTAATTTGAAATGACGCATCGCATTTTTTCTCAATTAGGCGAATAAGGTTTTTCTATCGGCAGATTTGATTCTCGAGCGAAATTTCATGATGTTTGATCTAGTCTTTGCGAGGTAACAAATACAAATGAGACCCTTTTGTTGCGGATCATAAGAGAAGTAGCATAGAAATCAGTATAGTTCATTAACCCTCTGAGGGGTTCACACGCATACATCCGTTCTGCAATCTGCAGTCTTCCCTCCATGACTTCAACCAGTTTTAACTTTCTTGACCAGTAATGATTCCTGAGATTCTTTCAACCAATAGATGTGGTTATTCAGATTATGAGTGTTGTGTGGAAAAAACAACACTACCCGGAAATCTCGCGACTCTCAAAGGGTTAAGAATCCCCAACCATGTGGCATTGATTAATCCTCCAAGTGGTTTCGATGAGATATCTCGTTCACCAAGATCTGAACAGTTTTGCTAATAACGAGATATCTCGTCATCAAGACATTTCCGATGTTTTGATGATGACGAGTTCAAGATCTGGTCAGCCTTCTTCTAATGAATATATGTCTCGACCATCAAGACCTGGTCAGTTTTGCTAATGACCATATGCCTCTTTGAGACAACTAACAGGAGGTTAATGTCTTCAACTCGTCATTTCGTGGCTGATGGATAATAGTATCCTAAGGAAGAAAGATCAGGAAACTACATTGATCCGATACGCAGACATTCCTTATACTAGTTATTCGGAGCTTTTTCTGTCAAGGTAAATGTAGGAGATGGAAGTGTTTTTGTGGCGGAGCGTGCTTCCTGTACGTATTCCGAACGTGACGTCATTTGGCTTGTTTATCGGATACTATTTGAGCACGTCACCAATAGAAATTCCAATACAGTTGATTGCTCTTTGCCAATTAGATTAAACACTAAACGTTGCTAAAACGGTGATAAACTACATTTTGGGGTTATTCCAATCTTTATTACTCCAGAAGTTTAGGTTAGAAGTAAAATTACTATATTTTCCGTCTGGTTTATTTGTTTACACTGAAAATCCTTCTAATCTGGTTTGACGCAGCTTTTCCAAATATGGCTCTTGAGCCATAAAACCTCCAAACAACCAAATAATTTTGTAAATCTTATTGTTGTTTTTTATGACCCAGAACACACAACCTACCAGACAAAGGGTGGCCTGGCAACTATTGGTGTTGACCAATCAGCTGCCACATATCAATTCGAAATGTATTCTTTGGAACTTTTACTGACGAAGCACAGAAATCGTATTCGAAAACCAAGTCAACTGACGTCGTATTCAGAATCCGTACAGGGAAAACGTATCGACGTAGAAACACTACCGCCACCTATATTTAGCTTGAAAAAATTCATATAATTCCATATGAGGTAATCGACTTTTGATGTTAATTCGCGCAGGCTTCTAGAGAGGGAAAGAGAAGCCTGGACAACTTTTAATTTTTAGCCTCCTTGTAAATTAAAAAATAACGAAAATTTAAAATGTGAATTCCTCTCAGAATGTGAGGCCCATGCAAAATTGTCAGATTGCGTCTCGTTGGGTACCGAAACTTAGCATTGCGATCTTAGACACATTAAAGGGCTAGAAAGGATATGTATTGCTCCTTTGTATGAGCAAAATCTACTTGAAAGTGAACTGCATGAAAGATATTACATTTCACAAAAATATCTGTCATACTTGTATGTATTACAATTGCAACACACAAATTTCATAAAACGCGTGTAACAGATTACGTAAAAGATTGTCTTTCTGTAAATATAGAGGGCGCTAGTGTAGTTCTTGTTTTTAATTTGCTTTTCGAAAGCCATTTTAGCATGTTGCTTGTAGAATTTATCATAAATTTGTAATTTGTAGTTTCCTTTCGATTTGACTTAACCCTCTAAATGATTTCGACGAGATATCTCGAACATCCAGATCTGACCAATTTTGCATATGGCGAAATATCTTATCAAGATTTCGATTGCCGATTTTTTTTTATGATGAGGAGACCAAGAACTGACAACTTTCTTCCAATGACGAGATATCTCGTTCATCGAAATCTGGTTAGTTTTGCTAATGATGAGACACGTAGTGGAGACAACCACCGGGAGGGTTAAAGCGTGGATAATGCATTTTGAAAATGGCTGCTCCACTGAGTCTTAACCTAATTGCATCAAACGATTAATTCAATGTCGGAAGGAATTTAAGTCAAACATCATCAAAACGGTGATGAATCAATACGTTCTTGAGCGGAAGAATTTTCTTTGTCTTGTATTTTTATTATGTTTACACTGATAATCTCTCATAAACAAATTGCTTTCAGACTAGATAAACAGATGAAAATCGTAGTCGCATTGGTAATGAATACTCGTAATGCAAAACTTCAAAACAACGACAAAGGAAGATTAAAAATATTTGAAAATATCATCAATGGTCAATTTCGGTGGAGCATGACGTCCTCCGTTAGTAAGAAAGAAGATTCTGTCCACCGTCATCATGACTGAAGATTCTGTCCACCGTCAAGACAGAAATTCTGTCCACCATCATCAAGACAGAAGATTATGTCTTCCATCATCAAGACAAGATTATGTCCTCCATCAAGAAAGAAGATTCTGTCCTGATGACGGTTCACGTCTTGCTTCATAGAATGACATTGACATATTTATCATTATTTTATTAGTCGTCGTTTTGAAGTTTTGCCTTGTTTATTACTTTTAAATTGTTTGTACGTTTTTTCAGCGAAATTGTGCCCTTTCTTCATTAAATCTGGCGCATGCCAAATATGGCCCTTACTCCATAAAATCCAAAACAACCAACCATTTAATCTGGCAACCCTGGGTCCGGATCAAATGACCCTGTTGACTCTACCTGTGTCCCTGATCAATGCTGACACTATGAGTGACTACAAGTTTAACCAGACGACCACGACGTCTCAAAATTCAAGTGGCGTACATCAGTAATCAAGCAAATGCAAAACTCACCACTGTACACGACACTTCACATTAGTCACTCTAGGTATTGTTTGTCACCACGAGAACTGAGCCTGATACAAAGTCTACCAAAGTCTGTTGGGTAGAAACGGACCTTAGCCTATTTTCCCCAGGGGATGCTTGAATAAATGTATTCAAGAAAGTGTAAGTTTCCCATTGAGTACCTGAGGTGCATAAATTTATTTCTTGAGGGGCCCGCCATCTACTGTCTGTCTACCACGAGAACTTCTCCCTCCATAAAGTCTGTCCATTTTGTTGTCATAGAAACTAACTTTGGCGCCTGAATAAAGGAATTCCAGTTTATCACATTGGAGCACTCACTGACGATTTGGAAATATATTCCACGCGATTTTTACTTGGTCGCTGAGATTATCTATACGAGTAAACTACCTCTTTCAGCAGTCGCGAAACAATAAAATAAAATGACGTCATTCCCAAATCACCCCTACACAACATGAACGAGCCCTGTTTCTATAGCGACCGCCATCATCCAGATTTGGTATCGGGGCGTTTGTCGTGGTAGACAGGGCAGTAGATCTAGTGCGATAACACTGCAAATCTTGCCTTATCTGGTGGGTCATTCCACGCGAAATGAGCAAATCGGCTGTGGCTGACATATCACCGATTTTAATAAAATCAGTTTTTAAATAGGTCACATATAGTAAGAGTAACTGCAAAATATTAGATTTCAGAAATCCATATTTTGTTATTTGTTGACATTTAAAGTTCAAGATCACACAAATTTAGATTTTCTAGCACTAAAAGTGGCCTGTTTGCGACCCTATATTTCAATAAGTTATTGACACAAATTTAAACATTTTTTATCGTTGCATTCTTCAGAGAAAGGTCTCTTAGTAAACGTCAGAATATAATTTAACAGCCGTCATTTCTGAATCTGAGGAACCGACGAAAGTAGAAATTTTGCCAATTTGCTACAAATTTCAAATTGCTGTGGTATCTATCTCTAGAAATGGAAAGAGAATATAAAAAATTATTCCTAATGAAGAGCCTTTCCTAACAAATAGCGTGGTGTAATTTGGTGATTGTATATTTCTACTCCTTTATAAAGAAAAAACATTTAAAAGTAAAAATTATGGAAAAATACAATTTTTCAAATTTTAAAGATGCATATTTCGCTGTGAAGGAAAGCTCTAAGAACATCAAAACTTTTCAACATAAAAGAGCAAGATGTTTATTATATGTATGCCCTGAAATTTTCATAATTGTAATTTAATTATTTTTGTCTCGGGAAAATGTTTAATTAGACGTAAATCTTTTATAGCCAGCTGATAATGAGTTATAACCTCTGATAATATAAAAAATGCGGTATACGAATGAAATATAACTATTATTATGGTGCACGTGCAAAATTTCACCTGAAATTTCATTTTAGTCTTTTTTGCTTAATCCAAGGAGTGTTTCCATCAGTGAAATAATTAGGTGAAAAGTTAATTTTGTTAGAGAAGTCTTTTCGATTTGCTTTTTCCTTTATAAACGTAAGTATTAAATACTACTGCTTGTTAATATTAAATGCGTTTTGTAAATATTAAGCATTATATTAGTCAGGTAAACACTAATTTTGAGAGTAAAAAAAAATTAAACATTGCTGTTAAACTCGATTCTCCTAAATGTACATAACTCACGAATCCTTTTCCCATATTTATCACAATCACTAGTGAAATAAGTAAAGATTTCAAGAATTCGGCAGCACTAGGAAAAGTTTAATTTAAGCAACTACGAAATTGAACAAGAGAACCTTTATCAGATTGAAAGTGAATTTGAAGACAATCAAGTAAAGGTTTTCAATGTTTAAGCCTTTTTAATTGTGATTTGATGTCCTGCTTTTAAAATTTCCTTCAAAGTTAAAAATAATTTGGTATTTCATTGTTGATATGGGGTTTCATTGTTGCCATTTGAAACAAGTAATATGTATAGAATGGGAAGGAAATGTATGATTGGCAATAATAAACATTGCCAGTTAGAGCGATACTGATGTAATAAGGTAACCCGTCGTAGAACAACCGAATAGTCGTTTGGCTGCGAAACTTTCAGTCGCCAATTGATTGGAAGGCAAGAACGTGTTTTTGCGTTTTACTAATTCTGTTAATGTTACTTTGGGACTCAAAATACAATCCTGAATTTTTTTACAAGTAATAGACTTATTAAACTATAGTCAGAGCTGTCCTTCATTTCATTTTGCGTGCCTATTTTAAGTGGAAAACCGTCATTTTATGATTTTCCTTTGCTGTTTGGAAGATGAAAGAAATAAAAGCCGACTTCCAAACTTCAGCAGTAGTTTTGTCATACCTAGCACTGTATCTGGTATGAATTTTAACGATGCCCTTTAGCCCATAGAAACCTTTTTAATTTTATCAAAATCGACTATTTTCCATTTTTCGCTACTAATTTTTAGATTAAATATGATGCTTAAAATTAGTGTTTCCAAATAGATAAAAGGAGAATTCTTCATAGATTACAAAAATATGAAATATTGTTGTCTACGTTAAGTAGTTTTTTGAGAAAGAGATCTTCAAACATGCAACACCAAGAGATTTCACAACTGCTCTTCAAATTTCAAGTCCTTAAAATGCCTGAAACTTCTAAAATATTTCATTTTGAGTCAAAATATTTTGGATATCGTTATTTATGCATAAACTTAACCCCTGTAGCAAATTTAATGAAAATCCGTCACCCTACGGCCACAGGTTTTTTTCTGATTTTTGATCATTTCACATGGAATGACCCTAGTATGAAAGGAAGCATTTTTAAAAAATGGTGAAAAGCTGTAATCTTATGTGAACTAATATAGGTGTGCTCCATGCCGGTATTGGTGAATCCAAATTTCTCATAGTAGAACACTGCAATGGCAGTAGTAGTAGATAGTGGATTGTTATAGGTGGCTATTTGGGCTCTTGGTGACTGTCTCCACGAGGTATCTCGTCATTAGCAAAACTGACCAGATCTTGATGGACGAAGTAAATCGCCCATCAATATCTCGTCAACTTTCGTCATAAGATGAAATCTGACGAGATACTTCGACGAGACAATTACAAAGGAGGATTTAAATAGTAATCAATTTGAGACTCAGCCCAATTTTTTCGTCACTTGAAATTCACTTTGTCGATAATGGAGGTTTCGGTAAATTTTATTATTTCCTATGCATCTCTCACAAACTTGCAATTGGCATGGTACAAACCGCCTTCTCTTATAAATTTAAATTCTGTATCAATTAGTGGTACTCTTAAAACTGTGTTGTCGACAATTGTCTCTTCACACAAATATCCCGATTCAATTGCAATTATATATATAATGTTTTGAAACTTTTTGTACAAACTTTAAAGGGAGGTACAGAATTAGACAATATTCACATTAGGATATGTTATCAAGAGTCCCCCGAATGTGCTAGGTGGCATGGTAAAGTGTACAACTGAAAGACAGAAAGTATGTGAATCACCTTTTCATCAGCCCTGATTTTACAATTTAACAGTAGTTTTACATGTGCTGTTTACAGCAGGTGGTCGAAGTTGTTACCACCAATAGTAATGCAAGCCTGACAGCGTCGACGCATGGACATAATAAAAAATTCCTGTATTACATGTGTTTTATTATACCAGTATGCTTTTCGTAGTTTCATCATGGCTAATTTGTCTCCTTTCTTTCCAGAACCGAATGCAAGAGAGTTTAAAACTCTTCGATTCCATTTGTAACAACAAGTGGTTCACAGATACTTCGATCATCCTCTTCCTCAACAAGAAGGATCTCTTCGAAGAGAAAATTCGAAAGTCCCCCTTAACCATTTGTTTTCCTGAATATACCGGTATGAAACACGTAATTTGACTCTGTCACACTGAATATCTCGTGAATATCTATGTTTGTAAAGTATGACACATAGTGTATGTGTAAAGTACACATATTGTAATTAATCTATTACTCAAAACATTGTCAATCTATTACTCAAAATGAAATATCTCAATTTCAGTTATTTAAGATCGCATAATCAGCATTGTTCATTCAATATACCAAATATTTGTTTCACCACTACAATTTATGGGGGAGAACTTAGCCACCAAATCAAAAATTCATTTACAATATTCTAGTGTATAGGAAGTGTTAGAGGAACTATATAGATAGTGTTCGAGGAAGACAGCTTTGGTGTTCAGGAGGCGTCCTGAAATTTTATCTTTGCTAAAACAATCCTTCCAGAATTCGGAATGCCAATTTAAAATGAAGTTCACTGGTTCCTTTTCAAATGTACACGTTGAATTTTGTTGCACAGCTGTTAGGTTCACTTTCAGTGAATTCTAAGGTGTAAAAGAGATTATTTGGAGAAGTTGCTTGGTTCGGTATATCGCTCTGGGATCATATTTTGTTACATGAAGGCAAATAAGACTTCGGTGAGGTGTTTTTCCATCTTCATTGGCGCATTCAAATGTCAAAACTGAGAGCTGCTCTGTTTCTAGGTGATCTCCTCTTCGTTCCATAGCAATTATCTGTCTCGTAATAAAATGTTAAGTCACATTTATCAATTGTAAAAATCATGTAAAACCTGTATAGAAATCATAGTAGAAAAAGAGAACGTTAACGATAGCAAAAATATCGGATTGCCCGTGAAAGAGTGAATGGGAGTGATGGTAATGGGGAACGAGAAATGGGGATAATACGATTGAAGTATGCTTTTTTTTGTCATGCAGCTATTTGAAATATAAATTAACACCAGTAAGTATCAAATGTTTCTTTATATTTGTGATTAATTTGATTTTATTTAGAGGTACGAAATGAGCATATCAATGCTTATATTCATTACTAGCAAAATATTATCCAAATCCTGATAAGAATGCATGGATAGTTCCCCCCTGTGCACTCTTGGTATCGTGTGATCGCCCCGGAAGATCTCTTGCTCTCAATTCCAACAGACATATTCAGATAAGGCTCTCTCGCTTTTTCAGGGGCCATTTGAGGTATCACATTTTTCTATGTCGCAAGATTCATCCTGTTTGCCTTAAATGCCAGTCTGACCAGGCCTCCCCAGAGCACATTTTCGAGTGCCTGGGATTGTCCCGAGATGACCTGTTTTCTGAATCTCTTTTGCTGTAAGACTTTGTGCAGGTGAATGAACTCGTAGATTTGGTCTAGCTGGAGCCATACGTGGAGATAAGCAACAACAAAAGTATATTATCCGGTGTTGCTCGGATTGAAATGATGAACGTACAACGAAGTCTTGTTATGGTTGGGTGTATTGGGTTTTCTAATCAATATTTTTATTTGTGGCGCGATTTCATCAGGAATTTCATCATCGTTAACGAAAGGATGACAAATTAATTTGAATTATTAGGATATTGTATTTTGGAAAGAAATAAAAATATGTTCAAACATAAATTAGAATTTAGACCTAAAAATAATTTTGGAAAAAAATTGTTGCACGTGCAGGAACAGCTCTTTCATACATACAAAAGGCATTCGTTTTTTAGGGCTTTCACTTCTCTTCATATCTAAAACTCAAAAATTCGAAAATCGAAGCCCGAGGTTCACATTTTCGGTATGTAAGCTAACTTTGTGCAATATTTCAAGTTTCTTCATTTAGTAGGGTTTTGCATCGCTACTGATACATCCCACACATACTTAGTTTTATTAATATAAATAAATGAATTTTCATAGGTAGGAGATATGGGTATCATTGTGCCGTCGATGGGCAAACAATTTAGAAATTTTAGAGCAGATCATACCCGAGAGTTCTACTGGTTTGATAAATTCTATTATACTAGTTTAATTACTCGGTGTTGCACGGGTTATTAAGCTAGTATAGCATTCCTAGGGAATTTTGAAATGTTTTTAGCCCCCGCTGCAGACCTAGGACAAATCCCTAACGAGTTTAATATATAGCCTATGTTTCCCGCAGGATTCTAAGAAATGAATGCATCAAATTTGTTGTTAATTGCTCTGATAGTGATCGTAAAAGTACTCGATGTTATTCCTAAGGGGATTTCGAATTGTTTTTAGCCCCTTCTGCAGACCCAGGAAAAATCGAAAGGGGTTAATACATAGTCTGTTTCCCGCAAGATTCAAAAGAATGAATGTACCAAATTTGGAGTGAATTGGTGTCAGAGTGATGGTAAAAATACTCAATGTTATTCCTATGGGAATTTCTAATTGTTTTTAGCCCCCTCCGCACACCCAAGATAGATAGAACGGGGGTTAATATATAGCTTACGTTATCCACAGGGTTCTAAAGAATAAGTGTATCAAATTTGGTGTGAATTGGTCAAACGGGGTAGATTTGTATAGAGAACAGACAGATGCCAACTCTGTTTTATATATATATAGATCAATTGCTCAGCTATAAAAAACTGCTTTAATGCGTTCTCTCTCCTTGAAGGATCTTCCTATTTGTATTCTGACAGACTCAATGGCTGCCTTCACTGTCTTTGCCAGCTTAGACCAAGCAACAACATTTTTAGAATTGAGTAATTTAGACATCTTTTTGTCAAAATAAAAGACAAAGATATCACTTTACTGTGGATTTCTGCACATTGCGAAGTGTATGGCCATGATATGGCTGATACGTTTTCTAAATTGTCAACCACAATAGACCCAGTTCCTTTGCCAGAAACTACCCTCTCTAGGTGTCTTGGTAAGGTCAGGAGAGAGGCTCGATCACTTTGATGTACATTATGGGGAAAACTGGAGTGAATCGCCATCCTTTTCTATTCAAGAGTGAGCCTAATGACGTCCATTACTTTAAAAAAATTCCTAGAGCAATTGCCACTTTTCTTCTAAAGCCAGAATAAGCCACATTGTAACTCAGGCATACTTGAATCGTTTTCACCTGGCTGACTCCAACAAGTAAGTGCCTTATTTGCCTTGACGAGGAAGAGACTTTGGAGCATATCTTGTTCGACTGCACCAGAGAGAATATTTTTAGGACTATCTTAAAGTAAATTTGTGATTCATCTTTTATTCTTACTCTTTTTCGTAATGTTCTTTTATGTTTGTTACTTTTCTGGTGTATAGAAGGAGGAGCATATTTTGATCGACTGTACCGGAGAGCTTTTTTAGAATATTCAGAACAGGTCACATTGTAACACAGGCCTACTTGAATCGTTTTCACCTGGCTGACTCCAACAAGTGCCTTATTTGCCTTGACTAGGAAGAGACTATAGAGCATATCTTGTTCGACTTCACCGGAGGATCATTTTTAGGAATTATTAGGAAATTTTTAGGAAAATTTGTGATTCATCTCCTATTCTTACTGTTTCTTCAAATGTTCATTTCATGTATATTGTTTCACTGGTTAATAGAAGACATCGTGAAATCAGCGTTAACCCATATGGTAGTTTATCTTCGCCTCGAAAACCACCCTGTAGTGGCCAGTCTCTGATGAAAAAGCCTGTTCCAAATTGTCACCAATTCTATACAAGGAGTAATTTGTTTATCTTTCTTGGATTTTCGTTTCCCTTTTTTCCCTTCTCGGATCTTTCCCTTAAGGACCGTCGCCAATATCCCGTTGTATTGCTCCAGTGCGATGTTAATGAATTACCATTACCACCCTATGAAGTAATAGGGCGATTTTGTTTCGACGAGATATTTTGCCAGATTAACAAAATTGGCCAGATCTTGGACGATATATTTCGTCGAGGCAACCACCAATAGGGTTAATACTCCTGACCCGTGTATCAAGATGTAGTTGAAATGTTCACCTTTTGCATACTGAATGTGCTTTACTAGTATAGTGACATACTAATAACGGGTTTTATTTCTTTCTCCAACAGGTGCTCAGGAGTATGGCGAAGCAGC
Organism: Meta bourneti; assembly: GCA_933210815.1. Taxonomy (NCBI): domain Eukaryota; kingdom Metazoa; phylum Arthropoda; class Arachnida; order Araneae; family Tetragnathidae; genus Meta; species Meta bourneti. The sequence continues at coordinate 17,195,704 of OW119928.1, read as the reverse complement.
GGCCTACATACAGGCTCAATTCGAAGCAAAGAACAAATCCACCACAAAGGAAATCTACTGCCACATGACTTGCGCCACAGACACAACCAACATTCAGTTCGTGTTCGATGCTGTGACCGACGTTATTATTGCCAACAACCTCAGAGGCTGTGGCCTCTATTGAACTCTTATTTGCTCATCCCTCTCGTTTTGTATTGCTTGTGTCTTACACCCCCTACCCCATTCTGCGTACATGTGGCCCTCCGAGAAAAAGACACCTAATTTCGGTTTCACGACTCTGTCCTTCTGTTTGGTTTGAAACTGCAAGGACGGCCGAATTTCTCACCAGCGGAGAAATGGCTGTCCTCCTTCCCGTAATTGTGACGAGTTAGGTTTCGTGCATCTATAATCCACGTTCTTAAGCTTCTCGGCCACTGCGAGCTAGAATTATGAGTTCTTTTTAATCTTCTAATTAAACTTAGATATATATACATCCGATATTTCAGAATTTCGCCTTTTGGTGTATTCTGTTCGTTGCACAATGTGAGTTTGTGATTTTTGGCTTATACGCCTTACCCCCACCCTCAACGAAGAGAAAAATATTCCGAAAAATAAAAGAAAACCAAAGCCCATTGACGCCGAATTTTTATATATTTGCCCTTTTTCAACGACTAGTGCACATGTTTCATTTGTGAAGCGGAATTTTTCAGCTTTGTGTTTTCGATTTTGGAGGTAAGCAAAAAAATTTTTGAGTGATTGTGTTTAATTCCCCGAAAAGCATCTGAGAACCACAGTTCAGTTTTCTGTGGTTTTCATTTCTACCCCTACGTGCGCTAAATAAGCAGCAAAAAAAAGTGGCCACAAGAGCGCCTAGATGGCTCTCGATGGCACAAATATATCTCCTCTCCCTTTAACGATTATTATAATCGGAGGTATGGGCAGTGTATTTATGACCATTCTATGTATAACTCGACGGGAAACATAAAAGCCGATTTATTTGAAGTTAAAAAGTATAAAAGTTCTAACTGCATTTAAATATATTCGTCTCTTCCGAATGATACGATTACCTAAACGCATGGAATGCTGACATAGGTAGCAAGCACAAACCGAACGAAACAGGTAGGAAAGGCTTTCTTGCATGGAGTGGTATATTACAAAAGGACTCTACTACAGGTCATGAGCCCCAGATCAGTAGCGTGACCTTTTGTGGCAAGGTCAAAAAAAGTGCAACGGTTTCGACATTTTTTTCTGGAAGGTGTACGCAAAGAAACATGTTCAGATATTTCACTATTTGTACGTTCATCCAAATGTTTGTTTGTTGTATTCAAGGAATGATGGTAATACTTCATGTAGTGGCGGTGCATTTTTGCTATGCATTGTCTTGTTTATTATTTGTTTGATCTGTTTCATTTTGTGAACATTGTGTATTATATATATGTATTTATCATGGAAGATCTAGTCTCAATATGTGCCACTCTGCATTTGGTGACAAAAAATAAATAAACGTTTAAAAATAGTATGAAAACGCAGCCTCGGAAACTTCTGTTTCCCAATACCACGAAATAATGTATGCCTCAGTGATGATTGTTGTTGAGAAAGGTGCTTCGCAGACAATAGAACTCCCTACAGTGCTACTGTGACGTCTGTGACAAGCAAGCACTAGGTGAAGGATACTCCAGAAACACTTATGATGTAGAAGGGGAATGATGGCTTTTTAATACCTAGCAACTCTTTATGATATCTAAGATGTCATGATGTCAAAGAACCCACCAGCGCTTTGAGCAAACACACATTTAAAGATTCAGAACTTTCCTGAACTTGATGAAGAAGAAAAAAAAGCAGCAAACTAATTGCGATAACGACGATGTTGTTGTATTAAACGTATATCTATATATTGTCTTTTTGAATGATATACTAACTTTATGTTCTTGTAACGAAAGATATCTCTTGATGCATCGGTGGATATCTTTAGGTTTCCTTTTTCTGTTCTTTCTTCTTTCTGTTCAGCTCAGTTCATGTTGGTTTTAAAAATGGAAAAAAATTGAACCATTGTTTGGATTGAATAAAATCCAAGACTTGTGTCAAACCGTGTTTTGCGGTTGTGATATGCGCTGAAATTTCCCTTACAAATACATTTTTTCACTCTCCGGTTTAAAGAAGCTTTATCCTTAATGTAAGACAACAATGTGCACTTCGCCTATTTGAATTATCCAATAAAATTCGATCAATCTTCTAGAGCAGTTTTTTCTGAACTAAAAAGAACTAAATTTTTCTGGTTCTTTCTATAATCACAAAGACAGCACATACGCTGCCTTTAAAAACTGAACTGGCATCACCATTTACTAAAACATACTAACTATTCCAAAGCGATAGGTACTCAAATTCATCTGTAAGTTAAACGTGGCAAAGTTCATAACTCATTCAGAGAAGTTGGTGAAACTTGTTTTTGTTGATACTAGAAGTAAATAAAACTCATACAAGAAGGACAGTTTCTTTGAATTAGCAACACAGTGCTCAGTGCAATTTGACGAGTGCAAAGTCATTGGAGCTAGTGGTGTAACACTGACACTTTTTAACCAATTGTATTTAAACTGTTTCTGTAAACGTTTTACTTGTTACCCCATTCATGCGTTTAAAGTTTTTGAAAACACTGCTCTAGCATTCAACAAAAGGGACTGGAGTGAGTAAACGAAAATATTTTTTCACTTCATTTAAAAAAGTACTCCTTTGTAAATATACCTCATTGCTGAAATTAGAGAGGTATAGAGAACATGCGATCACATACAAACAACGACAGAATTACGTTGTTCTTTGTAATTCAAGACTTTTAATTGTAGTTAACTCAATCGTTTTATTTCAGGAAGGAAACTTCGAAAGTCACCGTGAATAAGTTATTCGCTTAAAAAAAGCACCCATTTCAGTGCATCAAGTTGAGTTTCAATACAACCGTTCATTGTGTTCGGGGGACATCATGTTTTGGCGACCCTATCACTTCAAAAGAGCAGCGTAGTCGGAAACGTCAAAAACGTGAGCCGTTTCACACAATGAACTGTAGCCACGAAATTTCAACCGTACAACTTATGTTTTCTTGTATGCAGTATCTGCAGTTTTTAAACTATCAAGAACGAATCACACAAAATTAGTAGTCGGCAGTTTTCTGCGCGAAGTTTCGGTGCGGAGTTTTAGGAAGATAAAAAAAAATTATCGAATCAGAAAAACAACAGGAACTTACGCTATCCTCCATTTACCCTAAACATTAGCAACAAACGCTGTTTTTTATGTTGAAGGCTTCAGTTTAACTGAAAGCAAATTATAAAGGATTGATCTCCCCCAAAAGGGACGACAATGCCGAAACAAAGCAAAGGTCTCACAGTCGCCATTTTCAGACAGCAAAACAATTCCACAAAATCAAACCAAAAGCTATTTCCACTGTGAGATCTGCATCTCGCGGTTTGTTGTATATAGTAAAAGTAGGTCGGTTGAGTTTTCTATTTATACGATTGCCCATGTTTGCCATTTCGGTATATTATCTCTTGATTTGGTTCCTCTTTTCTAAAACAAAAAAAAATTCTCACAGCTAACATCCCGATGCTCAATGTACTCTTAGTGTTTAGATCGAGTAAAAAAGTAAAGTTATCGAATCACACCGAACTGCCGCACCGCAGGTTTTTCAGACGTTGCCAGCGAGCTGTAGACTAAATATTCTTTGGCTCCAGCATCTAAAAGCAGGAACTTTAACCTGATACATTTAATTTCGTTCTCATTCCAGGTGTGGGTGCTTTAACGTTTCCTATACGTTTCTCCATTGAAACCTCCTGGAATGTGTGGTCGTCCTCCTCAACCCCTTTTAACCCCCGGCGTTTAATCCCCTCCCACATCACAAAACGATATCTTTCGCGAGCTGAAAACCTCTGTTTGGCGGATTTGTTGGTGGGTGCAGCAGCAGCGACAAAGACCACTCAGATCAAAAACCGCTACTACCACCTATCGCATCATTTCTCGTTTGCAAATGAAACTATGAATATAATGATTGATTTATTGCTAATTCATTTTGATGTACATGCAAGCCTATAGTTTTGTGCAATAACGTAAACAGCTGAATAAATCGGTGTAATTGTGAATAGAGGTTTAAAAAAGCTGTACTTTATAAGGCAAAGCAGGAACAGGGAATTGTTGGATCTGCTTTGCCTTATTTTATCTGTACTGTCTATTAAAAGAATTTCTAATCACAATAAGCAGCGTCTTCTTTTACTTATAAGAGGTAACTATAAGATGTTATTTTTATATTTACAGGATGCCAAAAAAATTTCAGTAGTTTAGAAAAATTATATACAATCTTTCTAACACTTAACAGAGCTCTCAAGGTGCTCAATGAGAGGGATTTTCTTTAAAAAACAAACCATACGGAAAAGTGGAGATTTTACTTCCGCTATCTAAATGCTGTCTCTTGAAACACACACACACACAAATCGGGGTCACCTTAAATTTAGTTTATCGCCGTTATGGCGATGTTTGGAGTTGGCCAATCAACTATCATATCAATTCGGAATTCATACTTTGGAATTTTTATTGGCGAAGTGCTGAAATCTCATTCAAAAAACAAGAAAATTGACGTGACGTTTGGAATACGTACAGGAAACATGATCGCCGCAGAAACACTACCGCCACCTACATTTAGCTTGACAGAAAATGCCTCTCATACAGAAATCCTAACATATTTATTTTCTGTTCTTATCCTGTCACACATGTAATGGAAAGCATTCTTACAAATGAGTTTATTGTTTTTGAACTCGTAATGAGTCCACACTAAGCTTTTCCAGTTTTCATTAGAATACTTTTTTTTCGTTTTATGTTTGGTTTTGCCATAAGAGATCTTAAAACAAGTTTTTTTAGAATTTCGAGCCAAGAATTAATGTTTACATTTCCTAAATCAATTCGGGGATTTGAAAACGAAGGATAAAAGTATTCTTAAGAACTAAAACCGTTATTCAATGTCAGCATGTTGTTAAATTTTTAACACTACTTACAAATAGTGTTCTAATTCAGCATTCGGAACATGACATTACACTATTTTACCAACATACCCATAGATCACGCACAGCTCCTAATTTAAGACGAGTATATTATCTGAATTTTTTTCCTATTTTTCATTAACGCTACATTTATTCACAGCGATCAATAACAAATTTCGAATAGACTCAAGAACACGGTACCATCGCTAATCGGCGATAGTTTTGGAATATGGTAGCCCGTCGTAGGCCTATCATGTTAGCCGTTTGGCTACGAAAATTTTCATTGTCAATTTGGCAATGGGTATGTACTGTTTTCTTGAGTTTTACCAAATTTCTTATGAAGACGTAATCCATATACCTTTTAATTCCATTTGAAGTACTATTCACACTCACACATTTTATCAGTATTTATTATTTTTCCAGAAAACTTATTACTAATTAAGTATCACGTATGAATATTTATCCACATTTACTAGCAGATCCTTAAAAATTTTGGGGGTCGTGGTACCCCGGCTGGAAGAGTAACGGACTAGCAACCGGAGGGTTGTGAGTTCGAATCCAACCAAAGACAGTCGTGTACAAGGGGGGGCTGGTGCATGTTAAATCTGTCGTGGCCTCAAATGTCCTCAAGTTGGCGTGGTGTGGAAGTTTGGATAGTGGGGTGCCAGCTCAGGTACGACCTCGTCATCTGACCGTGGTTCAAAATTACGAGGTGTTGTCCTCGGATCTTTCCCTTCGGGGGTTGATCCCAGACCGTCGCCAATAGCCCATTGTGTTGCTCCAGTGCGACATTAATTGAAACACCTACCTTAAAATTTTGAATAGATTTCTAAAGGTTTCTAAGTATTGACTGTTTAAGTAAACCTAGTATTTGGAAAAGAAAACTCAAAATTGCTACAACTTAAATACTTAATCTTTAGTTAAAACTTCAAGAGGTTATGACTTCATACACACACATATTACTTCACACTTATTTTTTAAACGTTTAATGTAAATACTGGAATCAATATATTAATATACAACTTCCAAATGCCAAACATAGCTATCAAAGTTTCACTAAAAGTCTAATAACATGTTCTTTGTGACAAATTTGGTACTAACACTCGCAGTAAATTGTAACTGTTCAAGCGTTGTAGTCTTTTCAGATTTCGCCCTGCGTTTCACTGAATCAATATTTATTTTCTGACTCTCCACTCTTGCTATTTCAATAAATAAAAATGTGAACAACTTATTTTTAATATTTCTCTAGTGAGTTTTCACTTTTCCAGATTTAGAAATACTTTTACTGGAGAAGTGCATGAAAGTAATAACTTCAAACAGTTAACTCTCCCAGGGGTTTCAACGAGATATATCGTCCATCAATATCTGACCAGTTTTGCTAAAAACCAGATACTTCGTCGAGACAAAAGAGCCCTGTTACTCCAAGTATGAGAAAGAAATTTTCCCTATCCAGGAACTTCTGACAGTTTCGAACAAGTTTTTGCTCCAGAGTCTGGACAATACAGGCCAGTTTTCGACTCGAAGGTAAGCCACCAGGAGGGTTAGAAGAAACTTGAGTCGAATATTTAGTTTCATGGAAGGCAGTAAAAAAGCCGTGTCAAAATCGGACATTTTTTAGATTTTACCCAGCATCAGGAAAAATCACATTTCGAGAGGCACGAACGACATGTTTCAGAGTTTAAAAATGCATGTTTATATTCACTTTTTTTAAATGATACATCTTCAATGGATCCCTTCACATATTGGTCTGCAAGGTCGGTTGGTTGTTTTGGGGTTTTACGGTGCAAGGGCCCCAACGGTACTTGGCCAAACGCAAAAGAAAGTAAAAGGAGAGAGGAGAAAGCGCGTCCTGGGGTCGCGACCCCCCTGTTTGCCAGAGATAATAAGCCCCATGGGAAAAGAATAGATAACTAAGGTACCCCTGGTTCGTGAAGCCCGTACACACCTAAAGATGTACCCCTGAGGGGTGTCTGCAGGGAAACTAAGCAGCCGACCGTTTGGCTAAGGAAGGAAGCCTAGATGCTTTACCATGTTATGGTAGACTAACTTATGAAAATATCGCTTCCAAAATGAGTCTGTTTGAACAGTATTTGGAGGATTCCTCCTACTCATGACTGGTACGCTGGCACTCAGAGTGGGATGCCAGCTCAGGTGTTGATCTCGTGGGGTTCAAAATTACGTGGTGCTGTCTTCGAATTTTCCCTTCGGGTTTGATCCCGGACCTTCGCCAATAGCCCGTTGTGTTGATCCAGTGCGGCGTTAATTAAATGCCTACCTACCTGCACTCAGCCCGGTGCCTCCCTGGGTAAAATGGGCAGCAGAGAAGACTCGACTGCTCTCTCTAAGCTACGCAGTGGATATTCGAAGTCAATAAAGATCGAATTGGGTTGTAAGCATTTCCCTCTGTGCTCTAAATGCGCAACTCAGCTCAGGGTCCGCCTGACTCCCCCCCCCCCCATCATCTCCTGTCTCGGCTGTCCCTCAGTCCAACTTATTCACCATCCTGAGCTGGTTCTTGAGAGCCTCAAGGACTAAATGACTTGGTGTAAGTCATCCATTCATAAGTGAGATAAATATGAAAATTCAATATAATTCCCATTTATAGTAAACGAGCAGAATTATTCGGCGTTGCTCTGGTTGAATTGGTTAAATTTTGATTGAAAAGTTATGACTAATCACTTCTCTTTCATAGAAAAATGCAAACATCATTTAAGTGCACAGAAAATAATTTTTAACATTTTTTAACATCGTATTAACTTTTTCATATCTTCTACAATTTACTTCGGACACAAATACTGGTAAAACAAACTGAGTTGCGTGCTGCAATCGTTTTATACTCAATGTTATTCCGATGGGGATTTCGAATTGTTTTTAGCCTCTCTACACACCTAGAACAAATAGAACAGGTGTTAATATGTAGCCTACGTTACCCGCAGGGTTCTAAAGTATAAGTGTACCAAATTTGGTGGGAATTGGTCAAACGGTGTAGATTTGTATAGAGAACAGACAGACAGAAAGACATACGCCAACTCTGCTTTATATATGTAGATTAATAAACACATTTCAGTTAAGAGTCTCCTGTAAAATTGTATGATTTATTGTTTTTTTACCGCCCATTACAGAGTTGCTCGATATTGCATTTTAACCCTCTAGGTGTTTCGACGAAGTATCTCGTTATTAGTAAAACTGAGCAGATCTTGATGGACAAGATACCCCGTCATTGGAAGAAAACTGACCAAATCTAGATATAGTCATCATAAGAAAATCGGCAATACCTTGATGACGAGATATCTCGTCGTTAACAAAATTAGTCAGATCTTGATGGATGAGATATCTCGTCGAAACCACTTGGAAGGTTGGATCTCAAAACAAACTTTCGTGATTTGCTGGGAAAATCACATAACTATAATTGTAACAACACTGGAAAATTAAACAATATTACTTCATGAGTTTCTATTTTATATCTTTTCAAAACCAGTACATAATTATTTATGTACCTATAAAAGTATACAAGCCTCTTTGCATTCAGCTCGAAATGAATTAGTGTAGTTATTTCAGTCTAAGCTTTTCCAAAAGATATAGAGATGAAAATATAAAACAAACTTTGATTTAGAAAATTCAAACTTTATTCGGGCATGCTCTTAGCAACATTTAGATGTTTTGGTTGCATGAATGTTGGTATAAAGTATGGCTACTATTTATGGCATGATTTACAAAGAATTTGTTTATGACATAATGTAGATGCTATATGCTAATCTTAAAAATGTTTTAGAAAATTTAAGTAATCAAGCACAGAAATAAAATGCCTGAGATAAACAATTATAAAATTTATGTTGCAAAAGTTCACTAAAATAAATTAAAAAAAGCATCTTTTCAACTCTTTCTCTAGGAGTCGTAGATTTGTTTTCTAAATGCATTATTATCAATTCTAAATTTGAACAACTAAGGGCTTTCGCAACTTTAATATTAATATAAACAAAACTTTAATAGTATTATGTCCTCACGTTGGTGTGGTGTGGAAGTTTGGAGAGTGGGGTGCCAGCTCAGGTGTTGCCTCGTCATCTGACCGTGGTTCAAAATTACGTGGTGTTGTCCTCGGATCTTTCCCTTTGGGATTGATCCCGGACCGTCACCAATAGCCCATTGTGTTGCTCCAGTGTGACGTTAATTGAAAAATACCAATACCATTAATAGTATTATTTTGGGTAACAAAAATGTAAACATCCATCCAACAATGCATTACTTGAATTACTTGTATATCTTGTGTCTGTCGCAACTTGGCCAAATTGGGCTTTGCGCCAGATGAAAACCCAACCAACCCAGAAGCAATGCGTTTAAATGATCTTAGTTTAATTGAACTTGAACACTTCTTTAAAGCGTTTGTAAGAGGCAAGGTATAACATTGAAAACCATTATTTTAAAATAAAAAGTTGTTCTTTTTCACCGTAGTCAATTTAATAATATTCTTACAATAATTCCAAATAGCACCATTTAATTTTTATACTTATTAATTTACAGTAAAGTCCGTTGAGAATAAGAATACAATGAGCACTTATTCACTATTACCTTTTTCGAAGCAACCGTAAACGATGAGTGCCCTTGATATTTATACTTCATTGTTCATGAACATTTGCAATTCAAAATACTCAAAATAATAAGTCAATTAATAAATCTCACAACTACTCAAAAATGCATCTCGGTCTCAGTAATACAGAACTCAATTGAACTCACAACTCAAAACTACATCTCAATTTACAATTCTAAATGGAATAAAAAATTAAACATATTACTGGCGTTGCCAGAAATAGAAAATTACATACTTCTTAATAATTTAATTATACTATCGCATGCGCGTTTTCACTAAGTTTCTGTATGAATATCGTTTGCACTTCCTACTATTTTTATCCTAAATATTTCTCCTTGCGTTACTTGTTTCCTTACATCTATGTAACATTTATTTATTGTAAGCGAACAATTTCCGTGAAAGTATTTAAATGTTTTATTTAATTTTAATCATGATAGAGATGTGATAAAAAGCGATCCACGTCGTAGAAAGTCTCTTGCCTTTATACAATAGGAAATTATTTTTCTTTGTATACAATAAATAACAAAGTCCGACATTTTAAAATAAACAACTAATAGATTAGATTTTACCTTTCGCCTCTAAAAAGTGTCATTTAAAATAAGATTGCATTTCATATTTTAGAAGTATACATTAAAATAAATTCGGTAATTTATAAATTTTTGCGGTAACGCTTTTGGTGTGCTTTTTGTAGCGAGTTGTGGCAGGTAAAGGCAACCCCGCTTTATTAGGATTATGGCAACCTTGCTATTATTAGATTCTTTTATTCATTTTTATATATCATTTTTTTATTTTACTATGCCTAAATAAATCTAGCTTGCTAGAATTAATATGATCTTCAATAACATTCATATAATATAGCCTCGTTCCGTTAGACTTAAAACTAATAAATTATTTAACATGGACAAATTTCTATAATAATATTTCAGAAAAAGAAAAGATTTTATCGTTTAAGTAAATACTTACCAAGTAGTAGACTTCTTTTCTGTTTTGAAATTATTTTCGTTAATTTTTAAATTATTTTCCACTAAGCCTAAAACAGTGCTAATTCAAACTTCAACAATTTATGAACAAGAATTTCGTTTTTCTATTTGGTTTTCACTTTTGGATTTTAGAACAAATAAGAAAACAAAGATATGCGTTCCTTGAGCACAAAAAAAATCACTTTCGAATGTAGATAATGGGGATTACTTTTCTTCAAAACTGGATTCCTTCGAACTAAGTACATAGAATAGTTTCGAGAATGAGTTGCTGTAGAATGTTTGCTTGCGTTCTTTACTTGCTGCTCTTGAATTACGCGTTGTATGATTAAAAACAAAATCCAAATGAATGATTTATTTAAAAATGACAGAAAAGGCAAACGAAACAAAATAAACAAATACTCTAAAATATATTAAAATTAAAGAGAAAAATAACTAAAATTGCAACAAACAACGCTGAAGTCATTGAAGTCCGAGCCAGGGGCTTCACATTTCCACCTCGATCACCAGTATCAACGTGCTGTCTAACACAAGAACTGTTATTGACACCAGGTCTGGGTGGTGACAGTCGCTCTGGAAACAGGACTAGTTCATTTTGGCTTGAGGTTACCCTGAGCGAATATTGCTGAAAGAGGTATTTCATTGGTATAGATCTTCTCGGCGACAAGTAAAAATCTAAACACATACGTTTCCAAATTATCATTAGTGCTCAAACGTGAAAAATTTTAATTCCTGTCTTTCATCTTTTTCAATCCCAGAGAATGAGCCTAATGACCTCCATTACTTCAAAAAATCCCTAGAGCAGTTATCACTTTTTTCTGCTAAAGCCAGAATAGGCCACATTGTAACTCATGCCTACTTGAATGCCTACTGGTCTGACTCCGACAAGTGCCTTATTTGCCTTGATGACAAGAGACTTTGGAGCATATCTTGTTCGATTACACCGGAGAGCATTTTTAGAATTCTCATAAAGAAAATTTATGGTTCATCTATTCTTACAGTTTTTTCTAATGTTCAATTTATGTATATTGTTTCGCTTGTTTATAGAAGGCATCGTAAAATCGGCGTTAATATGCCGAACTCATGTGTAAAGATGTAATGAATACATGTCTTCAAGCATCCCATATGGAAAATAGGATAGGGCCCGTCTCCACGGCAACAGACAGGGGCAGATTTTGTATCTGGAACAGTTCTCGTGGTAGACAGACAGTAGATGACGGGACCCTCATGAAATAAAAATATTTACCCCAGATACTCAATGTATAACTTACACACATGTGCACTTTTCTCTTTTCCTTTATACTACAATTGCACCCCTTTGTTTTAATACAATGAAAAAATTTATAAATTTTTGAATTCAGAAAACAAATTTTTTTCAACCCCCAGGTGCCCCTTTCACCTCGAGCCCCGGTACCATGGTACCGTTGAACCCCCACTGTTCCGTGATGACGGTAGATGGCGCTGAGTTGAACTGTAACAATGGAAGCGTAATGACGCTTATAATCTTGGCCGCGAAATGAAGCGGAATTGTATTATAATTTTAAATGTCACCTTTTTAAATTTTGTTAAGTTTTATTCTCAGTGAATTTATTGAAACTGGATTCATAAATCTTGACTCTGGACATGAAAATTTGCAACCTGACCTTTGAAACAGATATCGACTCTTGAAATCATTAGCTCTCCCACATTTTTTGGTGCCGAAACCCGGAAATGGAATATTGCCTTTAAAAAGGTTAGAGAATTTTGAAGTATCTGCATGAAAAGAAATATTGATCTTTGAAAAATGGCTCTTTCGGACAAAACAAAAATACAACCGTGTGAAATTTGTAATGGTAAAAATCAAAATAATCACACACAAAATTTTGTTATACCAAATCTAAAGAACAAAAAGGGTTTGAGTCTGAAAATGAAACTGTTGTGTCAATATCACATTGTAATATTCCGAAGCCTAAAAATAACGTTCTTTTACAAACATGTTCAGTTATTGCTCAATCCAGAAATAAATCGAAAGTGGCAAGACTTAATTGAGGAAGTGAAAGAAGTTTCATAACTAAAGATTTAGCTCAGGAATTAAAACTGCTGATCATTCGAAGAGAATGCTTAACAATTTATTCATTTGGAAGGCGTCATGGAAATAAACCAGAGCTCGAAGTATTCAGTCTGCGATTAAAAAATAAAAACGACGCTCGCTCCAAGAGGTTCTCGCCACAGATTTGATTTCCTGTATCGTTGTTCAAGGTCCTTCCAACTGTCTAAACATTCAAGAATTTATGAGTGAGCGAGAATGGGAACTGTCCGATTCGAATCATAATAATGAAAAAATAAGTATTTTAACTATGAGCTGAATATTTTTGGCGTGTACAAAATGGTTGTGAAACTCAAGTAAATGATGATTTATTTGTATCGCCAACTATTTTCGTTTACTTTAATGGGCAAAGTCGAAAAAAATAATACTAGAATTAATGCGTTATTTTTATCTAGTGATGAAGCAAAAACATTTGACATGCAATCCTTTTGGAAACTAGATTCAATAGGCATTGAAGATAAAAACGAAACATTTTCTGAGACTGATTTAAATACCATTAAATCTTTTGATGATAATTTGAAATTTAAGGATAGTCGATACGGGGAAACAAAACTTTTGTGGAAAGAAAATAAATCGGAACTTTCGGATAATTTTTTTTGTTGCTAAACGATTTCTTAGACTAGAAAAGAAATTAAAAGGAAATTATATCTTTTTGATGAATATGATAATATTATTAAAGAACAAGCTGATAACGGAATTATTGAAGAATGTAAGTTAGTTGAAAATGAAACTAACTGTTATTATATGCCTCTAGACCCGTTATACGGAAAGACAAATCAACAACAAAAGTTAGGATAGTTTTTGATGCTTCATCGAAAGCAAAAGATACTAAATCATTAAATGACTGTTTGATATCTGGCCTAACTTTAAATCCCAACCTGTTGGATGTAATTTTAAAATTTCGTATACACAAAATTGCATTTTGTGCCAACATAGAGAGGGCTTTTCACCAAATTCAGGTTGCTGATGAAGATAAGAATTTTTTGAGATTCTTATGGTTTGAGAATTCTTCTGACAACAGTTTAGGTTTTAAAGTTTTTCGAATGTACCGAGTAACATTTGGTGTAACAAGTCCATTTATTCTGTCCGCCACTATTAAGCATCACATAAAAGGTTACGAAAAGGAACATAGTGAAGTGGTTGATATGCTTGATAAGTCCTTATATGTGGATGATCTGATCTACGGAGCAGACTCTACTGATGAAGCTTTCTCATTGTCTACTACTGCAGTTAAAATACTTGAAAACGCTAGTATGAATTTAAGAAAATTTGAATCTAATTCTGTATCTTTGAGAAGTAAATGAGAAGAGAAATGAATAATTAGCAAGAAAGACAGCTTAAATCAAAAAACGTTAAAGGTTTTTTGGAATAATCTGGGACTCTGAAGAGGACGTATTAAAATTAGATGTGCAACAACTTTTACAATCATTAGATTGGCAAAATATTACAAAACGGAAAATATTACAGACTGTGGCTAAAATATATGATCCCGTTGGATTTATTGCACCTTTTGTTATCAGAATAAAATTCTTGTTGCAAGAGTTATGGGAACTGGACATTGATTGGGACACAGTTTTGCCCATAGATTTAAGTGAAAAATTTAAATTATGGTATTTTGAAATTAAAGTTATATTGAATTTGTGTATTCCTAGAAAAAATTTTTTGAATGATGCAAGTGTGAATTTGCTAATTCTTCAGATTTGTGAATTTTTAAGCAGGTATATATTTTTTCTTTTAATTCTGCAGATTTATAAATATATTGTGCATGTTATCACGTTTTAAATTCAGTATTTAATAATATTTGAATTTAATTTTGTAGTATTTTGTTATCAACAGTTTACTTTTATAACTTATATTTTGCTGAACATTTTTTACATTTTGTTTAAAGCTTAAATTTAAAGATTTGATATTATCTATATATTATTATTTTATAATGAACCAAGGTTCATCGTGGCGGAGTATATTCCGTAATGACGGTAGATAGCGCTCTTGCGCCAATGAGTTGAACTGTAACAATGGAAGCGTAATGACGCTTATAATCTTGACCGCGAAATGAAGCGGAATTGTATTGTAATTTTAAATGTCATCTTATTAAATTTTGCTAAGTTTTATTCTCAGTGAATTTATTGAAATTGGATTCATAAATCTTGATTCTGGACATAAAAATTTGCAACCTGACCTTTGAAACAGATATCGACTCTTGAAATCATTAGCTCCTCCACCTTTCCTACACCCATGTGTGGGTCTGATCAAATCTATAATTCTAATCTATTCCAACTATTAATATAAAAACTTTTAATTACGTGATATGCGAATCGAAAATCACTTATTTCTAAATAAAATACTTAATTGTTTGCTCCTCTAAAAGACGTTTATTACCAATAACCTAAATTTACAACTGAGATCAATAAAAAGTATTCATAAGCGCAAAAAACATTATCATTGAATACAGCCGGATGCAATTTAGAAATACTATTTTCATTATTAATTGTAGTTTTGTAATTCCAAAAATAGTTATAATATTCTCTTAAATATGTTATTTTAAAGTTACAACCATATTAATTACACCGATTGAAAACAACAACTTACTCCTTATGAAATAATGAATACTGTAGTTAAGAATAAAAAAATATTTTGTACAAAATTTTGATTTTTAACCCTCCAAGTGGTTTCACGAGATATCTCGCCCATCAAAATCCCGTCATTTTCAATAATGACGAGATATCTCGTTCATCACGGTCTGATCAATATTAACTAAGAACGAGTTACCTCGTCGAGGCAAAACTGGATGGACGATGAAGATCCAAGAAGAAAAAACAAACTGACTCTTGTCCAGAAAGGGTGGCAATTTCGAACAGGTTTTTGAATAAGAGGCTGGGCAGTTTTCGACACAAAGGTAAACCACCAAGAGGGTTAAATTTGAAAAATGTTACGTAGTTTTAGATAGTCTCCACAAAGATTTCACAGCAGTTTTAATATTTCATACATGTGGATGAAAGTAATAAAAATTTTAACATCAGAATTTGTCATTTTCATGCTGAATCCGATTGTGTCATTTTGTGCTTTATATAAAACCAGACAGCGCTCACTCCGTAAACTATACAGTTCATGAGACCAAAGACCTATAAAAACAGAAAGTAATTAATTATTTCCAAAAAAAAACATAACATCTAAAAACAAATTGATTTTAACCGTACAAGTGGCTTCAACGAGATATCCCGTCCATCTAAATATGAGTGATTTTGCCAATTACGAGATATATCTCATCATCAAGATATTGCCGATTTTTTTTTATGATGATGAGATCAAGATCTGGTCAGTTTTCTTTAAAGGGCGAGATATCTCGTCTATCGAGGTCTGGTCAATTTTGCTCATGACGAGATGCCTCATCTAGACAACAATCAAGAAGATTTCATGAGTGACACACGATGCAAACTGAGCAGCGCGACCTGGTGAGTCAATACATTTCATCTGCTCATGTGCACACAGAGTAGTGCTATCACAAATAAGACCACAAACGACCATCCGCGACTTTACAAGTCACGCCAATCTGTTGTTTCCTTAGGCAGGTGACAGCCGGGGCTACTTGTGAAGCGAAACCCGGGTTCGCCTTTTCCATCCTGACAGGGAAGAAAACCGACTGGACCGCTCGGAATGCGCCATAGGTCGAGAGCCAAATCGCGACGAAAAGAAGATGATCGAGCTTCCTAAGCCAACCAGGGTGTCACCAGTCTTAACCCTCCTGGTTTGTCTCGACGAAGCATCTCGTCTTTAGCAAAACGGACCAGATCTTGATGGACGAGATATCTCGTCATTAGAAAAAAACTGATCAGATCTTGATCACGTCATCGTAAAAACTTACAGCGTACTTAAACTTATCGTAAACAGTTACTTAATGACGAGATATCGCGTCACATCAGCAAAAATTGGTCAGATCTTAATGGACGAGTTATTTTGTCGAAACCATTTGGAGGATTAACGTCTCAAAAAGTTACATTCGATAAAGTTTGCGTTCAAATTATATTTTGGGCTCTTTTTTAATTGCACCTGGTAGGTAGTTGACGTCGCACTGAAGCAAGACACGGACTATCTGGCAATGGTTTTGGATCCATTCCGAAGATAAAGATCCAACGACAATGCCTCGTAATTTTGAACCACGGTCAGATGACTGTCAACATCTGAGCTGGCACCCTACTCTCCAAACTTCCACACCACGCCAATTTTAACTGTAATAAAACTCGAAGCTTTCGCGGATCAAAAGCCTTGTTGTTGGTGATATGCATTTCCTCTCCGATATGTTAGGAATACATTTGCGTAAGGACATTTTACAACTTAAAATTTTCGTGGTATGTTATGCCAAAATAAAGTCAGTATTTCAAGCTCTGCCTATCTACTAAAGCATCAGATGCAATATTCAGCCCAGAATTTTAAATTACGGCTAGGCATCAACCTAAAATCTGCAACCATCAGCTTTAAACATACTGCTAAAACGGTATGTTTTAATTCTGGGTAAAACATACCAATGAATAAGGCGAATGATCTGAACTTCAAGTGTTGTCTGTGTGAGAAGTGCTGCCTACACCAAGTCTGGGTAGTGGCGGTCACTATAGAAAACAAGACTCGTTCATTTTGAGTAGGGGTGACTTTCAGAGTGATGTAATTTTATTTTGTTTTTCGCAAATGTTGACAGCGGAACGAGGTGACTTACGTGATCCTATTTTCTCGACAAGTCGTCTTTGCAAATATATTTCCAATTTGCTATTAAGTGCCACAAAATTTAAAACATTTCCACAAGCATTCCCTATTGAAAATAGAGTAAGGTCCGTTTCTAGGGCAGCAAATAGGCAAACCCTAGAGCGGTTGTGGTAGATAGACAGTAGTTTGATCTTTAATTCAGTTAAGTTGACATGTAGTTTCAATGTTTCTGTTATATTTGGATGAAATGCATGAAGTAGAAAGATTAGAGTATGCAACGTTCTCAGAAAGTCAGGAATGTGCCCAACATTTACTAAATTGTCTCACGTAAATTTAAATCTAAACCTTGAACCCTCTTAGTGGAACTCCTTGAACTCTCCGCGTCCAAAATTGCCCTGTTGTGGCCAGCCTCTGGTACAAAAACCTGTTCCAAACTGCCACCAGTTCTGGGCAAGGGTCAATTTGTTTTGCCTACATTGATCTTCATCACTCCTTGGAATAATAGGGCAGTTTTGTCTCGACGAGGTATATCGTCCTTTGCAAAGTTGACCAGATCTGTGCGAGATATCTCGTCGAAACACTTGGAGGATTAAAAGGAAAAGGCTCAAAAACGCAGTGACTGAAGCACACACATATAGTAGGCTGTCAATATATTCCTTGACTTTCCAAAGAAAATAAAGCCTCTAAATTGATTCATATAATTCTTAGTTCAAATTCTCCAAATTATTAAAAATTATGATAAAACTAAACCTAAGGGTAAACAACATCTTCACCACATTCGTTTTATCAGAAATCGCTAACCAGCCCTACTTTTAAAAATTTAAAAACAATGTATTTAGCATCATTTAACATTAAGCACATCATGAGTCTAGAGTAAGACGGTTATTACTGATTTTTCGCGTGCTCAGTTTAATTACTAGGGCAAGTTGATGTTGGTCAGTTTTGTGTTTCCGTGAATGCCTTCATTTTAGGCTAAGGAATGCACAATTATAATTCAGAAACCCTAACAGAGCTGCTGACATAAAATTGTGTTAGATTCTGATTTTTCAATGTAGGTAGGTAGGTAATTAATTAAAGTCGCACTGGAGCAACACAACGGACTATGGGCGACGGTCCGAAATCAATCCCAAAGGGAAAAATCCGAGGATAACACCAAGTAATTTTGAACCGCGGTCAGATGACGAGGTAAACACCTAAGTTGGAACACCACTATCCAAATTTCCACGCCAACGTGAGGACATTTGAGGCCACGACAGATCTAGTATGCACTAGCCCCCTTGTACACGACGCTCATTGGTTGGATTCGAACTCGCAACCCTCCAGTTGCCAATCCCTTGCTCTTCCAACTAATCTTTTAAATCTATTAGGTGCGTATTGTTACAAGTATTCCATATCTTAACATTTACCTCTCAAACACAAGCTGCATCATATGTCTCATAATCTTAAGCGGTAATTAAATTAACACAAGAAGCAGGAAGTCATTATGTTGTAGTTGAAAGGGCTGTACTTTCATTGCACAAAATTTCTTAAGTAATTTGCACTATAGTGACAGTATCAAAGAAGGAATGTTCACACTTACACCTCCTGCTAAAGTGGAATTGAAGTTATCTTCTTTTTCAATTCTATCAGAGTTTCTACTCGTAACGTTAGTTATCAATATTAAACCGGACAAGAAGAACAGGGTGCAATACACCACATAGTAGGCTAGTTCCTGAAAAATATTGAAATATTTAAATTGCATGGTTATTTACATTTGTTTAACATAGGTATGCTGTATTGCTATAAGTAGATATATATTAGAGATATCTTTTTATGATTTGCTAACCATTTTAGACGTAAAAGCAGTATAATATCTAAATCAACCGTTTGCCTTAATCATTTATATCAAATAATTACTTTCACCTACAGCAATGAAATCAATCCCATGATGAACAAAATTCGAAGTAGGCAGTTAATTAACATCGCATTGGACTCAAAACCCGAATATTTCGCCGACGATGTATTTCGTTATTAGCAAAACTAACCAGATATTGATCGACGAGATATCTCGTCATTAGAAGGAAAATTGAGCAGGTCTTGATCTAATAAAATAGGAAATGTCTTGATGACGAGGTATCTCATCATTAGCAGAATTGGTGAGATCTTTATGAACGAAATATCTCGTCAAAGCCACTTAGGGGTTAAAATAAATTTATCTGAACACAATTGAAGCCAACTGAAAATGAAATGAACCTGTCTCTTCACAAAGTACTTAATTTAGCAATGGTAAACGGTAAAAGGTAGTGAAAAAAATCTCTTCCACATATGATGATCATGACAGACAGCTTTTCGATGCGTATATGATTGGCAAGTGTTTTTAAACTGCAACTTTATCGTTGTCCGATGAGTTTTCCAAAAGGAGAGTGGGCAAATGAAGCCAACTGAAAATGAAATGAACCTGTCCCTTCACAAAGTACTTAATTTAGCAGTGGTAAACGGTAAAAGGTATTAAAAAAATTCTCTTCCACATATTATGATCGCGACAGACAGCTTTTCGATACGTATATGATTGGCAAATGTTTTTAAACTGCAACTTTATCGTTGTCCGATGAGTTTTCCAAAAGGAGAGTGGGCAAATGAAGCCAACTGAAAATGAAATGAACCTGTCCCTTCACAAAGTACTTAATTTAGCAGTGGTAAACGGTAAAAGGTATAAAAAAAATTCTCTTCCACATATTATGATCGCGACAGACAGCTTTTCGATACGTATATGATTGGCAAATGTTTTTAAACTGCAACTTCATCGTTGTCCGATGAGTTTTCCAAAAGGAGAGTGGGCAAATGAAGCCAACTGAAAATGAAATGAACCTGTCCCTTCACAAAGTACTTAATTTAGCAGTGGTAAACGGTAAAAGGTATAAAAAAAATTCTCTTCCACATATTATGATCGCGACAGACAGCTTTTCGATACGTATATGATTGGCAAATGTTTTTAAACTGCAACTTCATCGTTGTCCGATGAGTTTTCCAAAAGGAGAGTGGGCAAATGAAGCCAACTGAAAATGAAATGAACCTGTCCCTTCACAAAGTACTTAATTTAGCAGTGGTAAACGGTAAAAGGTATAAAAAAAATATCTTCCACATATTATGATCATGACAGACAGCTTTTCGATGCGTATATGATTGGCAAGTGTTTTTAAACTGCAACTTTATCGTTGTCCGATGAGTTTACCAAAAGGAGAGTGGGCAAATGAAGCCAACTGAAAATGAAATGAACCTGTCCCTTCACAAAGTACGTAATTTAGCAGTGGTAAACGGTAAAAGGTATATCAAAATCTCTTCCACATATTATGATCGCGACAGACAGCTTTTCGATACGTATATGATTGGCAAGTGTTTTTAAACTGCAACTTTATCGTTGTCCGATGACTTTTCCAAAAGGAGACTGGGCAAAATGGTGACCGAGGAGAATTTGAAGGTCATCGACTTTCATTGTCCCCAGCTTCTGTATTAGTATGGTTGGTAGGTATTGACGTCACACTGGAGCAACACAACGGGCTATTGGTCCAGGATGAATCCCAGAAGGAAAGATCCGATAAAAGCACCTCGTAGTTTTGAACCACGGTTGGATGACGAGGTCGATACTTGAGCAGACACTCAACTCTTCAAGCTTTCACACCCAGCCAACGTGAAGGCATTTGAGGCCCCGACAGATTTAACATGCACCAGCTCCCCACGGTCTTTGGTTGGACAGAGTTTTGGACTCGCAACCCTTCGATTGCTAATCCGCTACTCTTCCAACCGGGCTACCACGGGCCTCTGGATATTATGGTGGTGGTTTTCGATCGGTGTTAAGTACACAAATTTGTTGTTTTATTTTAATTTTTTGTAATATGACTTTAAATATAACAAAGCATTAGCATCAGTAAGAGTTATTGGGGTTTGTTCGGCATTTAATTCTTTTACTTCCTTCGCCAATTGATCTGTAGCTCCAGTTCCTTCAACTCCCACATGTTGAACTAGACCACTACTAGACCATCGGCCTCCTAATGAAATAGACAGAGCATGTGGACTGAGTCACTGTCGTAAGATCTCTGAAGGGTGAACCACGTGGGCTTACGAATCGACTTAGCCGATTTGTATCGAAGTGCAGACTATTGTGAGCTACTAGATCACGGTGGATAATCACTTTAACCTATCAATAACGTAGACTCATCGTAGCGAGAGGGTGTAACGGGTAACACAGGCGAAGTACGTCGGGAGTATATACTCCTAGTATGGACAACCCAAGACGGGAAGATTGTGCTGCTTTACCCGTATAACATCGGAAGGTGAACTGGTGGCTAAGTCTGACTGCTTCAGAGATGGCTCCCAGATCTTATGATCAATAGCAGACGCCCTCTACCCATGTCATGGACTTGTGCCAGACGACCACCAGTCCGTACTTAAAAAGCAATTGCGCGGATCATCTCCAGTACCTTTTCATCACTAATACCTCAGTAAAACACCAAGAGAGCTGCTTGCCTTAAATTGGCCCCGGAAAACATTCTCTATTCTTGCCAGGCTCCGATCTGGCCATTTTAAAAAGATAATATCCTTTGATGGCCAGAAATCCTTTTCAACCTGTACAAAGTACGACTTATTACAAGCCTCTCCCTCACACATCCTGAATTGCATTGGAGCCATACATGAAGACATTTTTATAAGGATCCATCTGCCATTGCCCAAAAAGATTTTTGCACATACTCAATGACTTAGTGAAATTTTTTTACACTGGGATAAGAAAGAATTTAGGATTCATGCTTTTTCACACAACCACGTGACAGATCTCGAACCGACCGGAAGAAATAACATAAAGCTGCGCGCGCATGCTCCGTCTATTTCATTAGAAGGTGGATGGAACCTTCCAACAACGATTGTAATCATAGGCAAGATACGTATTGGTCCAACACCAGTCCTGCGGCACTCCATTGGCTGAAATACGCATTCTTACTGCCATATTTTGTGCAGAAACGGAGTGCGCATGCGCATGTAGTATGCTGCTTCAGCGTGTGGTCGGGTATAAACGATCAAATTGTTATTGATACATCTGTCTTCGGAATATTTCAATTGGAAATATATCAATTGGAAACTCCAAATTAGTTTCTAAAAATTTGAATGATGTGACACAGAATGTGGTAACTCAATTTTCTGTCATTCAATATTGGTAATTCAGGTATTAAATAAAGAGAATAAATGCAACAAATTAAATAAAATGATGATTACTTACGAAAGAAGTACCGTACAGCCTACTTTCCGATTTCGCCGACAGGAGGCAACAAACGAAGTGGAGAAGTGAACTCATGAAAGAACTGCAAGAAACGACAAACAGGAAGGTGTCCGCGGATTTGCAGTAGAAGCCCATAGAGCTACTCTCGACGAAAGGTACCATCTGACACGCTGCACCAATCAATGCCATTGCGAGCATACTCAGAATCTGAAGCGGAAAGAAACAATCAATGAACAACAATTCTAAAACATTTCACTTTGACCAAATGGTACAGCTTTGATATAAAGACTAAATGCCCTTTCATCATACCACATAACTTATTACACACCATATTTTAGAGAACATACTGAGCTTGTTAAATAGAGCTTGCTGTTATCTTCAACGTCATGTGCGCGTTAAATTGCTGAACATGCATTGAAAACTTTTAAATATAGCTATGAGTGCGTTAGAACAGTCTTTGAAATGTGTTTTTATATCGAAATGACATCCAGACCTCGTTTGGAATGTAAATAAAAAGTTTGTCTGGACTGAGAAATAAAATAAATCGCTTTGACTACAGTATATGAAAGATACCCTGGGGAGACTATGCTGCATGTTTATATGGACCGATTCTTACGACCCTTCAGAAAGCTTCAGCCTTCTCGAACAGGTTCAGGATTCGTTGTCCTGTGGGGTAATACCAAGATAACTTCGATGGAGATATTGCTGCTGTTTGTTCTAGCTGAGAATGAAGTCGAAACCTGTCCTAAAAACCATGTTGGATATTTCATCGATTCTCAGGCAGCAATAATAGCTCTTATTATCCCTGGTCAAAATGAATATGATCTTGCACATCGATGTAGAGAAAAACTAAGCCACCTCGGGAAGGTTAAGAAAGATAACTTAGTGTATCCCAAATGACTGTGGTGTATATGACAATGGACAATCTGACTAATTGGCTACGGCTGGAGAACAGTTGCCCCAACCTAAATCTCCTTTGCCTCTATGTAACATAAAGAGGCTTATATGCTCGTCAATTAGGACTGTACTGACTTGCTCAAAATTTTAATTACCATCACAAGGAATACTCCCTTTTTGGTTTAAACCATTTTAATGAACTCACAGACACAGTACAAACACGACACACAACATAAATAGAAAAGGTAGTATATATCAAAATCCACACATCTCAGTCTCGATCACTCTCCAAAAAACACAACCCACACGTCTCTCGCCACACTCGTTCTTAACTCTTTCCTTTCTCAAAGTCCTTCTGGGCATGCGCAAGAGCGCCATCTATCTTAGTCTGAAGTCTTTACAGACTTATAAACTCCTCCCCACAAGGAGGAAACTTTTCTCGAAGAATGAGGGAAAAGTTTTGATGACTCCACTGCCTGAAAAAGTCTCCAGATAGGTGCAGTCATTGGAAAAGTTCAAGAGTTCAAGTACACAAAATACACTGCACATGTACCAGATTATAGCAATCAGTGCCTTGAACTCAAAAATATTATACAAAAAATTATATACTTATTAAAAATTTAGGAAAACAATTTACACTAATGATAAGAAAAATTTAAAATTTTCACACATAATACAAATATCAAAATAAACAATAAACTTACTAATATAAAATAAAAGGATATGAGGTTTATGGGATGCGACTTAATGAATCAGCATTTTGATGCTGTTTCCCCTCTTATGGACAACCTCATAATTGAATGGCTGCAGGATCAAAGCCCAACGTAAAAGTCTAGGGTTGGTTCCCGTATTTTTGTCCAGCCAAACAAGGGGATTATGGTCCGTCTGGATGATGAACTTCTGGTGTCCATCCAAATAACATCGCAGCTTTTGGATGGCGAACACGATAGCTGCGCACTCTCTCTCGATGGTACTGTACTTTTGTTCTGCATTTGAGAACTTCCGACTCAAGTACATGACAGGATGTTCCTCACCAATGTCATTAATTTGGGACAAAACGATGCCAATCCCAAGATTTGACGCGTCACATTGGACGAGAAACTGTCTCGAGAAATCTGGACTGTACAACAAGGGATTCTCCGACAACCGTTTCTTTAAATTGTCAAACGCCTCTTGACAAGCATCAGTCCATATGACAGCAGCACGACGATTTTTTCCTTTCAGCAGATCTGTAATTGGTGCTGAGACGACTGAAAAGTCAGGAATGTATTTTCGATAATACCCCGCAAGTCCTAAGAAAGATCGGATCTGCGTCTTAGTCGCAGGGGTCGGAAAGTCCTTTACAGTTTGGATCTTCAATTCTCCAGGTGTTCTCTGGCCCTGACCAACCAAGTGCCCAAGATACTTTACGTACGCACGAGCAAACTGGCACTTAGAAGGCTTGATGTGCAGATGAGCTGCATTCATCTTTTCTAAGACGGTTTTCAAATGTTGTAAATGATCTTCCCAACTTAGGGAATAGATGGCTACATCATCCAAGTAAGGGCATGCAAATTCTCCACAGTCTTTCAACAGTTCGGCCATCAAACGACTAAAGTCATAAGGGGCATTTTTCAAACCGAATGGCAATCTCAACGGTCGAAATGTCCCAAAACTGGTTACAAAAGCTGAATATCTTTGGGCTCGTTTACTCAGAGGTATTTGCCAATAACCTCGGGTCAAATCTAGAACGGTGATATACTTGGCAGCTGACACTTTTTCAACAAGCTGCTCAATGTTTGGCAGAGGAAAGTACTGGGTTCTAGTGACCTTGTTGAGTCTTCGATAGTCGATGCATGGTCTTGCATCCTTTCCTGGTACTTCTACCAGAATAAGAGGAGAAGTAAAATCAGATTCTCCTGGCTCAATGACTTTGAGCGACAGCATCTTCTCCACTTCCATCTTCAAAATTTCTGTTTGGCGTGGAGACATCTTGTAAGGTTTGGCACAGATGGGCCTCTCAGATTCAAGCTCAATGTCATGTTCAGTAAGATCAGTACACCCCGGCTGGTTTGAGAATGAGCTAGAGTATTTTGATAGCAACTCTCTCAGCTGCTCCTTCTGATCTTCTGACAAGCGACCATTTTGTTCTATGTCTTGCCAAATTTGTGTCATTTCCGAGACTTCAGGCTTCTGCTCGAGACTTGGAATGTCCTCCTCGTTGTCACAGTTCCTAATCTCTTTTAGACAGATTAAATTCACATTTTCGGGTATCTGGAAATATGGCTTGAGCATGTTCACATGGTACACATGGGATTTGTCTTTTTCTGGAAACTGCACAATGTAGTTGGTTTCGGAAAGCTGTTTAACGACTTTCCCTGGGCCGATCCAATGAACTGCCATTTTGTTAGGCCTAGATGTAGCGACAACCAGCACAAGGTCGCCTTCACAAAATTTACGCTTCACAGCCTTGCGATCATACCATAGTTTTTGTTTGTCTTTGGCGTTCTCCATGTTTTGGACGGCTAATTCTTGACACCTTTTCATGCGGTTTAGTAGCTTGAAGACATATGATACTACGCTAGTCTTCTCTTCCTCGCTTTCCGTCAAGTTCTCGTACAGTAGAGTCATGGGAGTCCTCAAATTCTGTCCATGAACCAGCTCAGCTGGAGTATATCCAGTACTGTCATGAGTAACAACTCGTAGAGCAAACAGGGCATGAGGCAAGATTTTCTCCCAATCAGGTCCTGACTCCAGACACAGGACTCGAAGAATTCTCTTCAAAGTTCTATGTAGTCTCTCCACAGGATTGCTCTGGGGATGATGTACGGAACTTCGCACTACTTTAACTCCAAATTTCTCCAGGAACTCCGTTGTGAGTGCACTTGTAAACGACGTTCCTTGATCGCTTTGCAGCTCCCTCGGGAAACCCATCCGACTAAAGATTTGCAGGAAACTATCGACCACGGTTGAAGAACTAAGATTTGGGACAGGAACTGCATCGGGATATTTGGAAGACATGCAAATTGCAGTGATGAGATACCGGTTTCCAGATGGTGTAGTAGGTAAAGGACCACAAGCATCCACATTAATCTTTGTGAAGATCTCCGAGATGACAGGAACGATCTTCATGGGTGCCTTCTTCTTATCCCGAGGTTTCCCGACTCGCTGACATTGGTCACAAGATCTGACAAATTCTTCAACATCTTTGTAACAATTCGGCCAAAAAAAAGTTTTAAAAAGAGCATCTTTAGTCTTGGTCACTCCTAAGTGAGCCGCTGTTCCTTCATGAGACAGTTTCTTTAATTGGTCCCGAAACTTCTCTGGAACAATCAGCAGTTTTCTCTGCGTACCATCCTTGTCACTTTTCAGATAGAACAGCATTTGATTAACGATTGCATACTTGGTTTCCTTTGCTAACTCCTCAGCTTCTAGGAAAAGTGGTTTCAACTCTTTACTCTTGCGCTGCTCTTCGACAAAATCATTCCGTGAGGCTTTAATCAGATCTGGAAGTGAGGCTTCTTCCGCCATAGGCAATACCTCTCCGTCTTCCTCTGTTAACACGGTACTGTCATTCTCTTCTCCAGGACTCGACTCAACTGGATACTCTTCAACTTCGGCTGTCAAAAGACTTTTCTGAGCTCTCGTCTGAACTGCATTAATAACTTGGATCTCCAGCTCCTTATCTTTTTTCATACTCTCGATCAGAGCAACGGTTTTGTTACTTAGTAGGTAATGCTCTTGATCCAGAAAACTGTCTCTTACAGCAGCTTTCGTAAGGACATGTCCCAATTCGCAGTTCAAATCAACTTCTGCAATGGGCAAGCAGACCGGGCTGTCTACTAATGGAGAAGCGAGCCACACATGCTCACCTGTGTACATATGTGGTTTGATAAATTTTCTGGGAATAAGATCGATGCTGGCACCAGTATCTCTCAAGATAGACATTTGGGCTCCATTTACTGTCCCAGCACTAGTATAAGGAGACATCAACTCAGGCACGTGTCTTCCAAAGACTTCATTGGCAGCTACTACTTCAGATCTCTTGAGCTTCGGGCATTGGGGTCTCAGATGTGATAACGAACCGCATTCATAGCATCGGAGCTGTCTTCTCTTTTCAAACTCTCTTTTACGGTTTTCGTTGCTTGCGGGTTCGGTTTTGACCGGATGTTTGTTCTTGTCATCCTTGAATGGTACTTTGGGTCTACTTCCACTAAAATGTCCCTTTGAACCTTGATAGCCATACTTCTTTGGAAATTCCTTCTTCCTGAAACTCTGCCTGATGGTTTCGTACTCCTCGATCACTTCTGCCAATTCAAAAGGTGTCTTCAACTTCATCCATTTGTCAAGAAAATGCTCCTTGATTTGATCTGGTACACGATACTTCAATTGCTCGGCAACGATTAAATCTTTTAGTTGCTGAAAGGTTTCAATTTCCAATTCAGCAAGCCATTCAGTGAAGTAGCTGTACAGTTCATGAGCATAATTTCTCCATGTTTTCTCTGCTGCTTTCTGATGTCTGTAGAAACACTGTTTCAATTTTTCAGCGTTCATTTTGTATCGTTTCAGAATGAGATTTTTCACAACATCATAATTGTTGGCCACTTCAGGAGGTTCTCGGGCAAGCATGTTAGATAACTCGGCTGGCAAAACGGCCAGCAAATAAGCCACCCAGTCCTCCTTCGGCACTCGAGCCATCTCTGCTTTCCTCTCGAAATTGATCAAATACAATCCCATTTCATCCCCTTTTTCGTCAAATTTGGGAGTGATTTGGGTAAGTTGGATTTTTCTGTTTCTATCCGCCCCATTTTCAGATTCCTCTTCAGACCGGCGAAATTCCTTCTGAGCCATTTCTAGTTTTTTAATTTCGAGTTCATGTTGTCTGACCCTTTCCCGCTCTTGTCGTTCTTCTTCTTGCCTAGCTAATTCTTCCTCACGAATTTTTTTTTGTCTAGCTAATTCTTCCTCACGAATTTTTTCTTGTCTAGCTAATTCTTCCTCTTCCAGTCTATCTTTTATGACTCGTTCCATGATTATCGTTACCTCCTCCCGATCGAAATTTGGGCTTTTTAAAATTATTTGTTTAATATCCGCAACCTTGCACGAAGTTGGTACCTTCTCACCAATTTCTTCCGCAACAGCAATTAAGTCCTGCTTTCTACCAATTGCAAGAAATGCCATGATTAAGGGCCAGGGGAAACACTATCAAAAACCTCTATTAAGGTATTAAATTCCAACAGAATTCACAAGACTTTATCAAAGAATTAAATTCGCTAATTCTACGTTACAACTTTCTTACCGAACAACCAAAAATCAATAGAAATAATTTTCGAACACATAAACAAATTAAAATTTTCATTCATTAAAACAATATCTTTTTTTTTAAAGATGTTTTCAAATTGAGAAGAAAATAAACAGTTAAAGAAAAGTTCAACTAAAGAACAGCTGTTTTGAAAATAATACTACAATTAAAATACAATTCAGAATATAAACTCAACTTTCCTGTCTAATCAAGAAAAGGTATTTTCAGTTCAAAAGAATTCCCTTTTCTCTATGAACAATTGATTCACACTCAGAAGCATAAATGCACACACAAAAATATAAAACAGAATATCATTCTTTTCCTTTTCTTTTTTTTCGTCAACAAACACAGGAAGTGAATAATTCAAATCCACACTTTCAGATTTTTTTTTTTCGAGTTCTTTTTCTGAACACAAAATGGTCTCACATTTGCCAAATTAGTTACACAAAGCAATTTCAAATTACTAACAAAAATTTCCTTAAGTACACAAGTTAGACATTCAAAATTCCGCAAAATAAATAAACAATTCTAAGGGGTTTCTTAGTCATTTAAATGAGCAACAAATGAAAATGACAATTTCAAAACACTCCAAAACTCTTTTAAATGAATTTCCGATTCATTCAGAAATATAACAAAATATTTTCCAAAGCAAAATAACCCAAGACGCACTAAATATTGAAAATTCTAGGCATTTGGTGCTGTTGACAACACTCATCAAAAAGAATTATACTTGTAATTCAAACTATATACTTCTACACCAAATTTTTAATTCTATTTTGAATCATACAACAGAATCAAATCAAATTTTAACAACACTTCAATTGTCATCAGATAGCATCATACAAAAGAACACAAAACAAACTAGGCTATCTCAATTTAAAATTTTAAAATAATTCTCTTTTCTCAGAAAACAAAACTCAAACTGACCATTTGAATAGTTCTAATTCTAACCATTCAGAACAGAAAATTCTTTTTTTATATACCACATGAGTGTCCTAAATTTTCTTTTTTTTTTTTCTTTTTTTACAATCAAACAAAATTTTAACTATATCAGTCTAGCTAAAATAAGAATAGTTTTGCAAATCAACAGAATAAATTTGCCTTTCAAAATCAGACAAAATTTTAACTATATCAACCTAGTTAAAATAAGAACACTTTTTCAAAATTACCACTCAATTTTACCAAACAAAATTTTAACTATATCAGCCTAGTTAAAATAAGAACACTTGCAAAATTGCAACTACCTTTCACCAAACAAAATTTTAACTATATCAGCCTAGTTAAAATAAGAACACTTTTGCATATTACAACTGCCTGACAAAACAAAACTGCATGAAACCAAAACAACGATTCTTCAATGAACCAAAACTCAACATGCAAAACTTTACAAATTACAATTAAAAAGGCACTGTTGCTAATGAAATCTGGTACTCACCCAATAATTTGCACTGGAGATATCAGCAATACCAGGATCGTATCCAAACGGCTGCCACCATTTCTTCGTAGTCTGTACTGACTTGCTCAAAATTTTAATTACCATCACAAGGAATACTCCCTTTTTGGTTTAAACCATTTTAATGAACTCACAGACACAGTACAAACACGACACACAACATAAATAGAAAAGGTAGTATATATCAAAATCCACACATCTCAGTCTCGATCACTCTCCAAAAAACACAACCCACACGTCTCTCGCCACACTCGTTCTTAACTCTTTCCTTTCTCAAAGTCCTTCTGGGCATGCGCAAGAGCGCCATCTATCTTAGTCTGAAGTCTTTACAGGACTAATAGATTTTCAATCCACAAATAGATGTCTACAGGAAAGAACTGAAATGTTTCATTGAGGAAAAAAAACTCATATCCCAGGTTTCTTGCCCAGAGTTGTTGTAATCATAGACACGAAATATAAGTAGATTGAGCATTGCTATTGCACAGGAGCTTCAAAACGTGTGACCAACATGTCGAATAGTAGTCACGTAACTGCTCTGTGAAAAATCGGCTTAGTCGGCCGATTTGGTATCTTATCGCCTGGTTTTTTGATATAACATCTTATGCCAAGGTAGGAGTCATAAGATGTTATATCGCATTTCCATAGAGTGGCGACAAAAGTGGTGAAATCGCCAAAGTCTACTACTATCAGATGATCAACCAATGGACCAATCAGATGATGAATTAATGGGTGTCTTCCGTCCCGTGGACCTATCAGATGATGAATGTTAGGTTCCATCCAGCAGACGAAAGCTGTCTAAGGATCACGTTAATATTACACATGATTCTGACCACATAAAAAGGTTACCATTGCTCACTCTATTTTTATATTTACTCTATGGTTTCAATCGCTTGCTTTAGACTTCTTAGCAAACAGGACTACACACAAAGACACTTACACCGTATTGGAGTAACAAGATCAGCTATCTGTATTCTTTGCTAACTGGAGGAAATGACGGGAGACCAAAGACTGTCCGAAAATTCGTGACAATGCATAGTGTTTTTAAAACATATTTTAATCATTTTTATTTATTTTTAGTTTAAATATGCTGACAACATATTTAAACTCGCGTTTTGCTCTTTTGTGCTGATAATAGTTGACGTATTTGCTCCACCGAAATGGCCACTGACGGATTTTTAATTTCTATAGTCGTTTTGAAGCTTTGTCTTTTTACTACCAATTTGACTGAGATTGTCATCTGTTTATCTTCCAACTAACTCGTTTCACACGATGTTTCAAGCTCCATACTTCGTATTTTGTTGTACCAAACAAAAGAAGGAATCTATAACGACTGTGAATTCCCCTAACCAAAATCTTCAACTCACCTATAAAATCACCTAAAAAAAACTTACTATCTCGGCAATATTTAAAATGCCTCGTAGTTGCTTGACGTATTTTGGATTAAAGTCGAAAACATCATTCAGTGTCCACGTCAACAGTTCTCTGGCTTGATCTGTAAATGATGGTCTCCTTGAGACATTCTCATTTGTATTTCCTGGTGTATCCTGCTCTGTTCCACGGCTGTTTGGAGCTTTCCTGCCTGTCTCGTTCTCTTGGTCTTGGTTGAACATTGGCTGCATCATCGATGGAAAGTATTGTTTCCTTAAAATGAAAGGTTTATTGTAAATGATGATCAAAATTTTAAATAGTGGCAACAGTATAATTACTGCAGACACAAAACCACTCATGTTCCAGATTTCTCGTGTGATCTAATACAAAATAGAAGGACTTACATCACTGTGTCTAGAAGAAATTGGGAGGGGTCAAACAACCGCAATAATTGACTATGGGATGAGTGGACTTGCTGGCATTGGGTAGAGCATTCATTATGAAACTGAGATTTATTGAGGGGGGAGCCATTAGGATGAGATAATTGGAATTTTTCGGGGAACGGGGACTAATCCAGTGAACGCCGTTAGCACATAACCTGTAATGCTAGCATTCACCGATGAACCAAACGTTAAAGCGACACCTCCCGAAATCCGCAACATCGTCGTTAGCCGTGACACGAAAGTTGGCCAGTACTACATCTCAAAAAAATTGCCATCAATTCACCTTTGACTCCTCACAACATATATCCATCTTTATGACATTCCTACTGTGCAATTAACCCTCCTGGTGGTTGTCTCGTAAAACTGACCAGATCTTGATTTCGTCATCATCGCAATATCTTGATGACGACACATCTCCCTATTATCAAAATTGATCAGATCCTGATGGACGAGATATCTCGTCGAAATCAGTTGGAGGGTTAGTGAGATGTAATATGACTGTTGTTCGACTGAATGCTTGAATGAGCACTATTATAGAATTCTATTGAACATAAATTATTACACATCGTATTTTATTTAATGTTATTGAGAATTCTAATCCTATGAGGAGTTTATATGCATAATTCCACCTTCTAACCTGCTGTCTTCCCTGTGATTGACCTTATTGATCCATAGAATATTTTCAATGGATTCTATTGTAACTAAAGGAGCAATTGAATCTTTCCAAAGGATTCTATTCTAATAAAAAGGAGAAATAGAATCTTTCCAAATGATTCTAATCTAAGAAAAGGAGCAATAGAATGTCTTTCCAAAGGATTGTAATCTCAGAAAAGGAACAATGGAATCCTTCCATGGGATTCTATTCTAAGGAAAGGAGAGAAAGAGCAATAGAATCTTTCCAAAGATTTCGATTCTAAGGCTGGTTGTTTTCGGGTTTTATGGCGCGAGGGCCATATTTAGCCAAGCAACGCCAAACACAAGACAGGCAACGCAATGAGCGAAGAAGAAAAAAAAGAAAACAGAACGGTAGGCGAGGGTAAAAATGAAAGGAAGGAAAGATAACTCGGAGTTGTGAAGGCCGTACACACCTGAGGGAGTGCCCCTGAGGGCTCGATTCTAAGGAAAGGACAAATAGAATCGTTCTAAAGATTGCAAGATGGTTGGTTGGTTTTGGGATTTTATGGTGCAAGGGCCATATTTCGCCATGCAGCGCCAGACACGACAAACAATATCAAGTAATAGACACACACAATAAAGTTACTGACAGAAGAGAGAAATACACCCCAGGGAGAAACTAAAGATTGCAAAAATCCATGGATGCTTTCAACCAATAGATGTGGTTATTTAATCATTATTGTGGGGTAAAGGTAATACTACACTACTCGGAAATCTCGCGTCGCTCAGAGGGTTAATCTAATTTTGTAATGAACAAATAAAAATTAACCTTTAACTCTTCACAACGCCTTCCTCGTCCATGACAGTTCAGTCTTCAATGCAGTCACCCAAGTCTCGTGACACTCAGAGGGTTAACTCTTCTGGTGGTTCTCTCGACGAGATATCTCGTCATTAGAAAAACTGACCAGATCTGGATGGACGAGATATCTCGTCATTAGCAAAACACCAGATCTTGATGGACGAGATATCACTTTGTTAGTAAGAAAACTGACCAGATCTTGATGGACGATATATCACTTTGTTAGTAAGAAAACTGACCAGATCTTGATGGACGAGATATCTCGTCGTTAGTAAAAAACTGACCAGATCTTGATCTCGTCATCATAAAAAAGTCGTCAGTATCTAGATGACGAGATATTTCGTCATTGGCAGAAATGGTCAAATCTTGATGGACGAGATATCTCGTCGAAACTTGGAAGGTTGAGGTGCTTCGTCGAAACG
Organism: Meta bourneti; assembly: GCA_933210815.1. Lineage (NCBI taxonomy): Eukaryota > Metazoa > Arthropoda > Arachnida > Araneae > Tetragnathidae > Meta > Meta bourneti. Next base: position 17,161,784 of record OW119928.1, on the reverse strand, counting down.
CAGGACTCTCATCAGTAGAAGAGGTTACTGAACTTTGAACGCTGGCAACGGGAAGATCGTATCTTGCAGAAATTGCAACATAATTAAATGATGAAAGAGTAGAATTTATTTCAGGAAACGGTGAAAGTTGGAAAACAAAATGTCGATCCGGAAGACTGAGTTACACCTCTCGTGTGGTGAAATTAGCCTTCATGTAGCTAAAATGACCGTGGTGCTACATACCAAACCAATCCACCTCTCACTTGATTCCACGGGGCCCATCGTTTTTAGGTGTGAACGGGCTTCACGATCCCGAGGTACCCTAGTTATCTATTATTTTCTCATGGGGTTTACTGGCCTCTGGTAAACATGGGATCGCGACCCCAAGGTGCCCAAGCGATCTTTCTCTTTCTTCTCTCCATCCTTTTTTTCGCAATTAATTGACATTGTCTTGTGTTTGGCGCAGCTTGGCCAAGTATGGCCCAAGTTGCGCCATAAAATCCCCCAAAATAACCAGATACATCTTAACTCTCTGAGAGCATCACGGGATTTTCGAGTAGTATTGCTTTTACCTCACAGCACACATATTGACCGAATAACCATCTATTGGTTAATCCTCCAAGTGGTTTTGACGAGATATCTCGTCCATCAATATCTGACCAATTTTACTAACACTTGACGATAGATCTTGTCATCAAGATATTGCCGATTTTTTTATGATGACGAGATCAAGATCAGGGAAGAGTGCGGATAGCAGAAGGGATATATGTATGTGAATCCATCAGAGGGTTAAAGATTGTTTCTACCCATGGGGAAGATACAGTCCTTAAGAAAAATTAAAAGAGAAACCTGGCTTGAATTTTCTAAAGTTACCATTCACCACAGAATAAGAAAATGTGATACTTTAGTTGAACTTAACGTGATTTGGCAACTCCTCAACCCCTCCAAATGGTTTCGACCAAATATATCGTCCATTAAGACCCACCAATTTTCTTAATGACGAGATATCTCGTCTTTCAAGGTATTGCCGATTTTTTAATGATGACGAGATATCTCGTCCATCGAGATCTGGTCAGTTTTACTAATGGCGATATAATTCCTCGAAACAACCACCAGGAGGGTTAAAACAGGTCCATAAGTTAGCATGCTAATGGGCACAGAAGCATACGCTTTTTGAGAACACTGTCAGTATGTTTAGTGACAAGAAAAAAGAAATCTTAATCCAGATGATTGGACATCATATTGATATGATTATAGGAAAGAGACAGCAACGTTTAACGATATGTCACATAGTGGTGGAATGGTTATAACCTGAAAAATGCTAGCTATTATACAACGAAGAAAAATACCTTTCAATTACAACTCGAAAGAAACGGGTTACCAGAATGAGGAGTGGATCGCCGGTGGAGATGTCGAATCCGGGGCACTACCGATTTATCGCCAAACATGGTAACCTTGGTGTTTTGAATCAGATTTATGGCAACCCTATGCAAAAGGTGTTTCGCGTAGGAAAGTCCACGTTTTTTTTTAATGAATATACTGGCTTTGGACGCCATCTTGATTTGGCGACAAACATGCCCCTGATTCTACATCTTTACCGAATCGCCCATTCAACCGTCAAACTAAGGCCAAGAGTCAACTTGAGTTTTATCGAAGAAACATGATTACCAAAAGGCTCTGCAGAACAATTTAATACACTTTGGTTGTAAATATATGGAGTCTCAATGGGTTTTTCAGCAAAATAAATCTCATTTTCATACATCGAATTCCACAAAAATGTGGATTAAACAGAAAAAATATTTCGGTTTTAGAGTCAATTAGTCTGATTTTGATGGACGAGATATCTCGTCGAAACCACTTGGACGGTTAAGAAATTAACTCAATAAGGAACATTAAATTTGAAAATTTCGGTTTATTGGAAGATATTTTCACACCTAACTCCAATGCCTTATGTAGGTTTTTCCTTGCGTTAAACTCAGAACTAAACATATTATTCAAATTAATACTTACAAGCTGCAGCACGATTGACGTTGTGACTTTCAAAACGAAAATAATAAGGATAATAAAATAATATTAAAGGAACAAAATCTAAGAACCTATTCAAATGACTCGTGTATCCAATTGGTAAACCATATTTAAAACATTATATCATCACTTTTTTCTAATGCAGGAATTTATACGAAAAGTAGTATTCATTTCAATCCGTTACTTATTTTGTAAACAAGCTTGCACGTTCGGCCTCAATTTCGAAAAGATCACGCGAACAATAAAAATCGTTTTCTTTTTACTTTATTGCAATATCCCTTGTTTATTTTTACTAATGCATGCAGTATTGACTTTTACCAGTCTGCTTCATTTTTGTAACACCTGTGAAGAAAAACGCACATCTTTCTGAAGGCAGGTTAGTTCAAGTGCATTTCTGTAACAAGTGCAGGAGCTGAATCTTCATATCTATTTAGCTTATATTTGCGAAGCTGTTCGAGATATTTCATAAGTGGCTCTAATACACATCGACCTTAAAATGAAATAGACGGAGCATGTGCCCGCAGCTTCACGTTATTTCTTCCAGTTGCTCGGTTTGAAGATATGTCACGTGGTTGTCGGTAAAAGCATGAATCCTAATTTATTGATTGGTTAAAGTGATTATCCACCGTGACCAAAAACACTAGTCTGCGCTTCCACAGCCAATCGTCTAAGTTGATTGTGATTTACCCTTCAAAGCGATTCCGCCCACATGATTCGTCTGTTTCATTAGAAGGTCGATGCCAATACATTTATAGAATAGAAGTTAAATTTGCTTTCAATTTTTAATTATAATCTAATATTAATATTTTTTGTTCAGAATTTTTGATTAAGTCTTTAAAATCGAAACAGTACCATGCATGAAAAGTCTAGCTTTAACAAAAAAGGGTTACAACTGGTTTGCCTTGTGATTTAAGAACAGAAGAAACACCCAGAAGATAAATATGACGTCTTATAGACAAAGGATGTCCTTACCTGATATGATCTTCAGACAGGGTGCGCAGGCGTACTAAGAACAGGGAGGAGGTCCGTAATGTCTAAATTCTACGGTGCTGGGCGAACTTTGGGCCAGTGTAACTTTGGATTGCATGAAGTGAGGACTGCGGAAGTGATGTCATTCGAAAGCTACTGAACTACGATACAATTAATATTGAACAAAAACAATATCTCAACAACAAATACTATCAAACTGCATTTAAATCGTTGAAACTGTAAATTAATTGTTGAATCTTCACAATAAACAATCGTTCAAACATCCTATGTCTGTTTCATTTATTCCACAATCCAACATCAGGTCCAATTTTCTTTTTATCAAATAATGATTTTAACGAATTAATCTATTTTGCATTTTATGTTGAAGAAATAATTTTCTGGATTACAATTTTCTGAAAACATTTGCTTTGAAATCTCCATTTATGACCACACCGCAAATACTCTATCGAGCAACATATTGTTTATTTATTATTATTTTCAAAACCTTAGTAGTGACATTTATTGTTTGTTCTAGATATGAATAAAGTATCAGTTTAGGAAATATCTAAAAATTTCTTTTTTAAGACGCGTTGCCGTAAATCCTCTTTCATCACAACCAGAATCATCCAATATTTTGATACTCAAGAACTCACCATTCTTACTACTTTACTTCGAAGAATTAATACAAAAATAATGTTCTACCCGATGTTCTGAAACCTTTGAGAACGCTCTGAATGTATGATATGGAGGTCATCTATTAAATTTATCAGTTGTCCCGTGAGATGTAGTAAGTGGACTGTATAATTAAAACTTATTAACTTAAAAACATTTTTTCTATTTACATTAACAGAGGCCTTGGCTCTAAAATAATGATTCCATGCGTACGTACAAAAATAAGCTAAGGCATAAAATCAACTTACTAGCTAGTCTAAGAATTCTTAAAACGAAAAGTTCTAACTATAACCAAGAACAAAATTTTAAAGATATATTTTTTAATGTTTCTACAACTGGCGTCTAAAGAATAAAAAAAACAAACTAGAAACTATTTTTAATTCTTTCGAGCCAAGATATCAATGCGCAAACGATAATTATCTGCACAAAAAAATCAGTGATGCGCTTTTCTTATGACATTTAGGTAATACTTAAAAAGCCATTGATTCTCGTCTGTTTTCTTCATAAACTTAATTTGTTTTGATAAATAATGAACTCCAAATCCTCGTCACAAATTTAGAACAATTAAACAAACTTTTATAGTAATAAAAGAAACGTATCGTCGGTTTAGAGCAGAAATTCATTAACTGACATTTTTTCGAAAGTTTTAATGAGAAATATATCTGTTTTGATGAGAAATATACTTTCAAATTGTAATATATTTAAAATATATATAACACTATCGAAAAATGCTTGCAATTCGTATTTTTTGTCCAGAAAAATTTATAGTTTATCTTGAAACACCTGCACAATAACAATTTTTCTTTTCCAGTTAATTAGTTTCTGCTCTAAGCCGACGATCCACTGCTCTTCCAACCTGGCTACCGCAACCTCATATTTCGCAAGTTTTATTTGTCTTAATATCTGCCATAGTATTATATATGGTAGTGTTGCTTTGTTGTGTGTGCTTCTCGTCCCTTTATTTCTATTGCTTTATTTTTGACGTGTATTCGTCTTTAAAATCGGTTTGGAGGTCATCGTCAGAAACTTGCGCGTCACGAAAAGTGTTGATATCTCAAAGCCCCACAACTCCAGGGGGAAGCCGATGGGGATAAATGACCGACCAGGTTGACCAGTAATCCATTCCCCCTCTAACCTTTGTACCACGTGGTGGGGGAAATGAGTCACATTTCGGGCATACGCTAGCTTGTTTAAGCGTTGTAAGTTCAGTTTTATTCGACGGGTCGTGGCGAGTGCGTGCTTAAATTGAAGAGAACGACGAGTTCTACAATTCCATTAGACTAGTTGACAGTTTAAACCATTTGTGTGAAAATTGTGTGCAGTGGAAAGTGAAGATTTGTCGAAGATTTCATTAAGAAGCCAAAATACACACTAAATTTCAATTGCGGAATCGGAAACGTAAACAGGTTGAAAGAGCAGTTCAAGAAGAACAAAATGATACCAAGAGGTCTAAATCTATGACAAATGCAGAGAAATCTAGAGCTTACGGAAGACGCAAGAAGGAGCAGGCGAGTGTACGCAGCAACGTCGCTGGACCATCTAACTAGCTGTCATCACGCTTGGAAACACCACCATCGACCTTACCTTTGTCAGGAACATCAGCATTGACACCATGCCGTTTGTCTCGTACTTTAGCTATCACAGACCCATCATCCATAAGGTCGCCATAGAGTACTAAGCATTGCCCACACTCTAACACCACTCTTATGTAGCCACCAGAACTGGCTAAATAAATAAATGTCTAACAAATAACCGCCGTCTTCATTTCATCAGCGACCCACTTACCAGGTATTCCGCCAAAAAGTATTCACGAACCAAACCTTATGGTACAGTGGGGACTATGCCTACACGCTGTTTTTTTCCTGGCTTTTTAAATGACTGCGGGCAGCAAAAAGAATATGTGCATAGATGCGGACCATTCCTAATATTGGGTTTGAAAAATAATGGAATGAAGATAACCTTTGAAGTGAACTATTTCCTGACGACCCAACCGCATTGGTCAATAAACTATATTCTTCTTTTTATTCGTATAATTTCATATCAAATTGTTCTTTAACAGCTGTGACTTCGGCGAAAGATTCTGTCGTAAATAATCAGCGATATTAGCAGTTTCCGAAAACAAGACTCTGGCGATGTATCCTTTCAACCAGACAATAATATAACTTACACTTTGTTCTTCACTTTTCCGCAAAATATATCTGAAGATATAATCTGTCATATGATTACTATTCTCAAACCGAATTGTTGGGCGTGTTGCTTTTTCTATTTTGATATCGATTTTTGTTAGTTTCTTAAATTTCTGGACGAAGGAATCCTAAGATGAGAGATATTTTATTTTTTATAAAAAAATAAAGACAATCTCCTAAATTTAAGGTTTTCCATAAAAATAAATTTGTTTTGATAATTTCAAGCAAACCTTCCTAGTTCTAAGGTTTGTTTTTCACACTGATTCATTCAACGATTCTAACTTTTATCCACAAAATGTTACTGGTTTTTATAATAATTAACATTAGTTATTCAGAAGTACAGTAACTTTTCAACTAAAAAAGAAGTCTATTCTCTTCACTGAAAGATTGCTTACAGAAATACAAAAATACTTTTTCACAGTACATACCAATTACTGGAAAATTTGTTGGGTTTCAGAAGCAAAAACCTCCATCTAAAAGACTGCAAATGAAATCAAAAGTTCATTTAGAACCAGAGTTAACTTCGAACGTTCTTCATACATCAAATCTTAGTTGAGATATCACGTTCTTCCAGGTTTCTGTACGGCTTCCGGTTTAGTATCAAACAACAAGGATGCATGTTTACACACGTGACTGTAGAAGCTGCTGCTTCCGAGGTGCGGGAACAAAAAGCTTGTGTTCCAAATGGCATTTAGTCAAAACTACAAAATTTAACTTTTCGATGGGAGAAATGGCAGTAATGTGTGATAGTGTATTCATACGAATCCCTAAGTTCCAAATAGAAATTAGTTCTGTGGACAATAGACGGAGAAATTCTAGGTTTGTTTTTAAATATTCGAAAAAATTGATTGAGTGCCTTGTGGAAAGGAGCTCTTCAATTGGATCTAGCAAAGTGGTTATTTGTTCTTAATATACAAGATGTTCATAGTTTAATAGAACATGTTTAGAGAGACCGATAGACAAGAAGTCAAGATACTCAAACAAATTTAGTGTGAATACTATTTAGACCACAGGGTTTTGATTTCTTAAACAATAATTCCGATTTTCCGACGCAAGGACTATAGTTGGCTGCGTCAAATACAAGTCTACGTCAAATAATGGACATACACTCAAGAAAAGTGTTACTGACACAAAAGAAAGAAATACATCAATCAAAATTGAGCCACCTAGAACTCATAGGAGTGCAGAGGAATCTGTTAAAACGAATGAAGGTTTTCAGAAGCCCAAAATGCCGCAATTGTGTACGTTAACCTTTCTGGTGGTTTATCTCCAAGTCGAAAACAACCTTGTAGTGTCCAGACTCTGGTGCAAAAACCAGTTCCAAACTGTCACCAGTTATGGGCAAGGGACAATTTGTTTTTCCTAGTTGGATCTTCATTCTTCCTTGGAGAAATAGGGCAGTTTTGTCTCGACGATATATCTTAACAAATATGACCAGATTTTGGACGAGATATCTCGTCGAAAAGCTTGGAGGGTTGAGTTTATGCACTAGGCAGGGGAGTGCGTGATGGTGTTATTGTTTAGACTTCCATTCAGAAGAAAATGTGCTTCATCACTCTGCATGATGTTTCAAGACTTCCATGCAAGCTAGACACATCAGAGAAAAAGTCCAAGCACGAAGCTGCCTCATTCTCTTGAAGAAATTGTTGAGTGTGGGTGATTTTGTATGGGAAAAACTTCAGCAGTTTACACTACTTTTCCACACCGTAGCATATGGCATATCCAGTTGTCCAGATCCAAGCACTGTTGGATCTGGGATTTGCAACCGGAGGATTGCGAGTTCAAAACTCGATCCAACTACAGACCGTCGTGTACGTGGGGGCTGATGCAAGTTAAATCTGCTGTGGCCCCAAATGTCTTCACGTTGGCATGGTGTAAAAGTTTGGAGAGTGGAGTGCCTGTTGCCTTGTCATCTGAATGATTCAAGATGACGAGGTGCTTCGAAATTGATCCCGGACAGTCGCCAATACCCCGTTGTGTTGCCCCAGTTGGAAGTTAATTAAAATACCTACCTACCAACTCAGCACTGCTGGATCTACAACGGTAGTTGCTAATTTAATTGGCTTATTTTTAAAAGCTAAATTTTTTGCCCTAGTGCTTTTAGAACGTGCTTCCTGTACGTATTCGGAAACCGGAAGTAAAATCCTCGTTTTCCGGGTGTTTGTTTACACTGAAAACCCCTCTCATATCGTAAATTAATTTCTATAGTGGTGGCTAAGAGAACTTTCAAGGAACTTTCTTGCACATGAATGCATTGACCAGGGAAGCCCCAAGTAACGAACCAGAGAACAGCGATAATCAAATTGCAGCTCCGGTCTACCAGGCTCTTTTCTCGAGAAGCGTTCGTTATTACGTGACCTTCTGAGCAAAAACATTTTACTTGCTTTTCTTAATTAATTTTACAAAAATATCATCTTCAGTACAAAACCATTCTTTGATCTGAATAGTCAATGTATTGTTTTCACCAGCAATCTGCAATGGACGTCTTGATTCAATGAGCGGTATAAAGCCATGGAGTTCGAGGTTAACGAAAGTATGCAAGTGGTGGTAATTGCCTTGCCTGTCTCGCATCATCAACCTTCTAATCAAATAGACGGAGTACGTGCGCGCAACTTTATGCTATTTCTTCCGGTCACTAGGTTGTGCGAAAAAACATGAATCCTAATGTGGGACAAATCATTGATTACCCTCCAATGAAAACTCTAAAACCTCTGGTGAGTCGAAGGGACGAGGGTACAGTAAGTAAATCATTGATTGGTTAAAGTGATTATCGAGTGTGATTAAAAGCACTAGTCAGCGCTTTTCGATGGCCAATCGGCTCATGTCATTTCGTAAGCCTACATGACTTACTCTTCTGAGATCTTACGACAGTCACTCCTCCCACATGCTGTCTATTTCATCAGAAGAGTAAGTCATGTACATTGAATTAAGTTGTGCTTTCAACCTCGTTTTAAACAAAGTTACAATCACTTATGCATCATTTCCTATTTCATTAAAAAGTTAAGTCTTGACATGCCGATTCACTTTTTATAAAAGTCCAATGCATATTGGATGGAACCATTTTGTAAGCAACGATAGATTTATTGGTCTTTCGCCAGTCAGCCTACTGGCTAAGAGAATCCCTCTTAGTGATGACGTCATCTTTGTACCATGTGCACCAACCATAGCATAAGGCTCTTAGATCAGGAGACAGGGATGTCAATCATAGATGTGAAATATAAGTAGCTGTTGAGAGGACCAACATGTCAACTAGTAGTCACGTGACTACTCTAAGAAATTGACTTGGTTCGAAACTGTGTCCAACCAACGTACGTCGAGACTGGTGCACGTTAAATCTGCCGTGGCCTCAAATGTTCTCACATTGGCGTGGTGAGGTGCCAGCTTGGGTGTTGACCTCGTCATCTGACAGTGGTTTAAAATTATGAGATGTCGTCTTTGGATCTTTTCCTTCGGGATTGATCCCGGACGGTCGCCAATGTCCCGTTGGGTTGCTCCAGTGCGGCATTAATTAACAACCTACCCCTCTAAACAATTTCCCCAAATTATTACAACTGCTGTTTGTTGTTTCAGAGAGAAGCAGTGCTATTGGTTACTCAAACAGCGCATCACTATTTTTCTATGGGAATCTGTTAATTCAGTGCTAGATTTGTGTATTACAAGAAAACGGAATCACGTTATTACTTGTTACCAAGATTGAATGGCCTTGAAATCGGTTGAGGCAGGATATAAGCTTAGTGTGTTCCGGTCAAAAAACGGATGTATCAAGCTGATGACCTTGGAACTTACATCCTAACCATTGAAACGAAAGCACTGAATACTTACCTGCATGGTTTTCACATCCAGTGATGTTCGATTGGATTTGATTTATAGCACAGGGGCCATTTGGTTGGGTCACTGGCCAAACACTAGACAATATCAAGATAAGTATAATTACCAACATGGGTTCGAATCTGTCCGGATATGCATGTTTTAAGTAGTTCAAATTCCACTTTTAACAGTAGGTATAGATATAATTACCAACAAACTTTGGGTTCGAACCTGTCCGGATATGCTTGTTTGAAGTAGTTCGAATTCCGCGTTGGTATTTGTATAATTACCTCTTGTATGCCAAAACATAACTTACTAGAAACTAAATACTGAAAGATTTCAACTTGTTTTTTGGGAAGATTTTTATGATTTTAAAATGTAATAACAAAGGGGTACATTAAAACGAGAAAATTTTAAAATGAATTACATAAAATTGTATTTCTGATATGATAAAAGAAATAGTATTTCTGAAAAGGCAAATATATACGAATACTTTATGTTTGTATCGATGGTTTCAAACTCCAAGAATTTATTTTAATCCATTCGAAAATATTGACATTTTTGTCACCATCGTAATTTTGATAAAATTAGCCTCAAAACTTCAAGACCCTAACGAAATCCTACCGTAAAGAACAATTATTACCCTTTCGTAATTCTATTTCTAAAATCAAACATAATAAACATATAATCACATTTTGGGGTTTTCTAGTTTTGAAAGAAGCTATTGTTTTAAAAATGGGATTTGGTCGCCTGAATTTTATTCACCCTTTTTTCAATCTATTTTTCTTTCATTTTTCAGGCGGTTACTAATCTCATGTTTTGTTTTGTTTTCCGTTCTACGGTAATTTTTGGTGCCCAAAATGTTAATTGTCTCAATCAATCTCAAATCGTATGCTTTAGACAAAAGGAGATTGACTCGTGTGTACTATTTATAATGTATGCATGAAAATATAAATTGCACCAATTTCCCTATTATAATCCCATTGGTGTTCATTATAAGACAGAGTTCACATGACTATACAAACACACAGCAAAACATAAATACATATACAGGGTCTCCTCGACTTGCGACCGAGTTCCGTTCCGACTGACAGGTCGTAAGTCGAACTGGTCGTAAGACGGATTTATATTTCTCAACACTATTTTCATTCAAACGGGTTATAAAAGTTGTACATAAAACGCAAAAATGTACGTATAATTATTGTACATAATGTGAAAAATACATAATATGTACTCTATTGTATCTTTTTGACCCTACCAATGTAGTTATCTTTCTTTCTTTACTATTTTTGTTTATTTTTTGTGGTCGTAAGTCGAGGAGGTGTACACACATTAACCACAAAGACAAAAAAAATCGCACATTAACCACAAAGACAAAAAAAATCACACATTAACCACAAAGACAAAAAATCACACATTAATCATAAATGCACATATACACACAATTAATCACAAATACACACGTGTTAACCACAAATACACATATTTTAACCATAAATACACATTAACCATAACATTTAACACAAAAGTTTATATATGTTACTGTGAAAGACCGATATCTGGCAAATGTCGATATTCTCCGGTGAATGTCAGCACATTCACATAGTTACTTGGTGTATGTCCGAAATATTTGCTAAATATCATTATTTCTCACTTACACCGGCAAATGTCGACATTCAGCATGCACTGATGGTGAATGTTGAATAAAAATATTTTTGTTACGTTAAGACAAAAATGCAACTTTGTAAATCATACTTTATTATTAAAACATGTGATATATGTCAAATTAGGAGAAAACTTAAGTAACAGTACATGTAAATAAACTGTTGAACCTAAAACGAACAGTACATTCGAAATGAGAAAAGAAAATAATACCAATAAACTTACACATAAATTATGTGATTAGCGTTATACAATCTTATTTATTGCAACAACTTAAACTGGAAGCGAGGCCCCGCCTTCTGGTTTCGACCCCTACGAGAACTTATTGTGTTCGTCGACATACACCGGCGATGGTCCGAATGTATAAGAATATAACCAAATATTCGATCTTTTACCGACGTATTTGGTGTGTCGACATTCACCGGAGAATATTGACATTCTCGAATTTCGATCTTTCACGGTAACATATACACTCAAACATACGTACAAAGAAACATACATGCTCAGTAAGCTAAAGATGCATTTGATTTTCTTGCTTCCTCATATAATTACTTTCGTCAAGAGACGTGATTATGCCCAAAAAAAGAAAACATTTCGTATCAGTTAAACACACATAGTTTATTACCATTACTATTTTACAAATGTTACCAACAAGATATCAAAGAGACGGCGTTCACTTTCATTTCCAATCATAAAATTTCAAATTTCAACAAAATAACTTTCTGTACATAAATAAAAATTCAAAGTAAAATTAAAAACATTTAAAATTTTTGGAAACATAAAATTAAGTACATTTTTTCTTTAAACATGACTAAAATTCCACACCAAGTTGAAAGCATTAAGTAACAATTAAACTGAATATATACATTAATTTGACTATTTCAAAACTTTCAATTCTAGATAACAGAACTAAATATCTAAATTTACAATTAATTATCAAAATAAAAATTAGAAATACATTTATTTTCAAACAAATAATAGAATTTTTTTAAACCAAAAAATATGAAATAACAATATACTTACATGAATTTATTTATATTTTAAAACTTCTCCTTTTAGATAACAAAATTAAATATCTAAATTTAAAATTAGGAATGAAAATAAAAATTAAATATTTTTTCCTCGAACGGGACTAATAGAATTTTTTAACAAAAAAACTACAAAACGATAAAAAATACATATATAAATATTTTATGATAGAGCTAAATATCTAAATATGTATGATTTTTTTTAAATTTGTACATTCCATGTACTCTGTTTCACAATACCAATGTGATAGTCTACAAATAGACATAGTAAAGACTGAATTTATATAACATTTTCAGACGTACAGCAATTAGAGCTTGTTTAAACTGAAAAGACGTGTGCGCATACAACTTTACAGATCCCCGCATCCGCAATCACAAATATTTTCCGCTTCAGAGAAAATGCTCATTTAAAACAGTTTTGTAGCTCTATGTACTATGTAATGGCCGAATAACAAATTAACCTAATTGCTTTTGGCTTTGATTGAGAAGAAAGTGCTGATTCCATACAGTATACTGTTCAGTATACCCAGAATCTGAAATTAAAAAAAAAATAGTAAAAATTCGTTCGCATAATTTTCAAATTTAACTGATATTCAATTACAGAGAAAAATTAATTCTGGTGATAGCGTTTAAAAAGTTATGGAAATAGCATCACATTTTGCAAATGCTTTCATTATCCGAATCTTTAAGACAGTTGACATAAGTGATGGGCGGTTATTCCAATAGCAGTTTAAATATCGGTGTTAGTGTAAAAATTAAATAACAGTTAAAAACTGTTATTTAATTTTTATTAAATAACAGTTAGAAACTGTTATTTAATTTTTATTAAATAACAGTTAGAAACTGTTATCGAAAATAGTAAAGTTATCCATAAATGTTGTGAGATAGCAGTGAAGCAATTTCCAATCGAATTAAATTTAAAAATAAAAAATTTTAAATTCGAAAAATAATTTTTACAAAAATAAAAAGTTCCATAACATTTCTTACTAATTACTTTCTGGTAAATTTAAACACAGTAAATATTTATTGAAAATAACCGTTAACGTCAGTTTCTAAATTAATAATAAACGTTAAATTCAGGTTCGTAGGTAGGTATTTTAATTAACGTCACACTGGAGCAACACAACGGGCTATTGGCGACAGTCCGAGACCAAACGCGAAGGGAAAGATGTGAGGATAACACCACGTAATTTTGAACCACAGTGAGATGACGAGGTCAACACCTGAGCTGGCACCCCACTCTCCAAACTTCTACACCACACCAACGTCAGGACGTTTGAGGCCACGACTGATTTAACGTACACCAGTCCCTTTGTACACGACGGTTTTTGGTTGGATTCGAACTCGCAACCCTCCGGTTGCTAATCCGTTAATCTTCCAACAGGGACGTTAAATTCAGAGAGTTGTTAATTTAATGCTAGAAGTTAACTAAACCAAATTGTAATATGAGTTGCTATTTTTAACTGTTATCGTAAATTAGCAATAACACACTTAACGTTGTTAAAGAAAAATAAGTTTTCCATCTCTACCTGGAAATTGAAATTCTTGCTTTCAACTCTCTTCCTAAGGTAAGTCAGTTTAAAGAATTTGAATCTTTTCATCGGAATTCGTGAAAAATATGTATAGAAAATACCGAAGTATAACTCATTAGAAAACAATTTCTATTTTATTTTCTAGTACAGAATTATGGATTGCTAGAAACCGAACTGGATAAAGTATTCCCGTTCAGCAATGAGCCGAACTGATATTCTGATGTCTTCAAACACATTCGCTTAGCGTAGGAACGTTAAATTAGAATCGTTAATAGCCTTTCTAATAATTAAAAAAATAATTTTTAATTATGTTACTTTTTGTAATCGAGGTAGGTATGGTAGGTAGGTATTTTAATTACCGTCACACTGGAGCAACACAACGGGCTATTGCTTTTTGCATTCGAAACTCCGGTGAGTGATGTGCCAGCTCGGAGTTGTCCTCGGATCTTTCCCTTGAGGATTGATCCCGGACCGTCGCCAATAGCCCGTTGTATTTCTCCACTGCGACGTTGATTCAACTCCCTACCTGCCAGCTCGGTGTTGATCTCGTCATCTGATTGTGGTTCAAAATTACGCGATGTTGTCCTCGATCCTTCCCTTTGGAATGGATCCCGAATCGTCGCCAATAGCCCGTTGCTCCAGTACGACATTAATTCAATTGCCTACCTCCAGTAATTCTCAATTTACTATTCAGTCTATTTTTAATTGTTATAACTGTCGGTTTCTCAGATTTAAATTTGAAATATTGAAGGGATAGATTTACGCCTTAACATCATCTTAGAATTGATTCTTGTCCAAATATTCACTTGAATCAACGTTTATTTTACTATACAATAAAGGAAATTAAAGCTTATAAGACACTATATAAACAGTACTATCTACAGGCTACTAACAAGAACACAATTTATCAGTAATCAAACCACAGTTCAAAATGGTAGATGACAATATAATGGACAAATCCAACAATGTTGCAAAAATCTAATTATTACGTGATATCAGTTTTATTTCTTCAATTCTCAGTGCTTTCCAGTGAAAAAACAAGACCTTGAATTAAATGCCAATACATGTCAAAAAAGGAAATTCTAATAACAATGCAAAGTTGTTGAAAACAGATTATACTTTCTCATTTAAATGACGATATAATTTATTTCCTGATCGTACCACATATTTTATAATTTTTCCTTTCAGTATTATTTCTAGTTTCCTCATCCTACGAAACTTCTTTAAACTGAATATTTTATTGACTACAGTGGTTATCTTGAACTAAAAATTTAGGTGATCCTTATAAAAACATTATAATCCATTCTCTATTGCGTTAATTTTTCTTACCTTTCAAACCAAACTTAAAAAACATATTTCTCTACTCCACATGTGTACAATTACGTGTATCTTTCTGCTTTGAAACTGTTCGATTATTCGAAATTCGTTAAGTTATTGAAGCTTTCTCTTTTATTCTAATGGTACGTTTGTTTTAGCTGGGAGACAAACTATTAATTGCTGGTATTATCTCGGAAATGCTGAAATGTATGAAAGAAAATATCTTGAGGAGAGTTGACCCGATGTGAAGATAAACTCTCAATTCTTCAACATGAAAATGAGCAAGCTCATGTATTATAGCCGATTCGTGACTTTTGGGTCTAAAACAAAACAAAAACTTTCATTTTTCAACTCTATTTACCTGGCAAGGGTTTGGCAGACATTTTTTTTTATCTCCCAAACCAAAATTTCTGACAATTGAAAACAAAGAATGATAGCAGATGGACATACATTCGATTCCGAATAATAATTACTGGAACTAGTGGCCAAAGCTGTGACGTTATTGTAAGCAGTACAACAACACAGGAAGGCAGAACTTTGAAAGTTCGTGGCGTTTTGGTCGAAAACAAATCTTCCATTCCTCAACCCTATTTAGCTGGCAAGATTTCATCAGTCTTTGTTATCTCTCAAACCAAAGTGGGGAAAAAACGATAATTTCTTACGATTGAAAACAAAGAAAAATAGCAAATGGCCGTACATTCGATTCCGAAGAATGACTACCGGAACCACTTGTCGAATCTATAACGCCATTACAAGCAGTGCAACAATGCAGAAGAGGACAGTACTTTGAGGGTTCGTGGCTTTTTAGTCGAAAACAAGAAAACTTTCATTCCACAATCCTTATTCACCTGTCATGGCTTAGTCAGATTTTTATCTCCCAAACCAAAATTGAAAAAAGCGACGATTTTTAGCGGTTGAAAACAAAGAAAATGGCAGATATACATACATTTGATTCCAAAGAATGACTACAGGAACTATTTGCCGAAGCTGTAGCGGCAGTACAACAATGCAGGAGGGCAGTACTTCGTGGCTTTTTGGTCGAAAACAAAAAAAAATTTCATTCCTCAACCTTATTCACCTGGCATGGCTTCGGCAGACATTTTTCTTATCTCCCAAACCAAAATTTAAAAAACCCGATGATTTCTGACGATTGAAAACAAAGAAAAACAGAGCAGATTTACAAACATTCTATTCCGAAGAATGACTACCGGGACTACTAAGAGAAGATGTGAGGCATTGTAAGCAGCACAACAATGCAGGAGGGCAGTACTCTGAAGGATACAGGACATGTTCATTATGTTTCAGGTCCGATATGCGGTCCTTATTTGTATGAGGAGGGACAAGAGAGAAAATTAATAACCTAATAGCTAAGACTAGGTACTAGTGATTAGTTGAGGAGCCATATAAAAACGACCTAGCAATTAATCAGGTACAAAACTTGGCAATAATGATTATGTCAGAAAATCTTAGTACAAACCGAGACTGCTATCTTTCCTTCAAATCCAGGCTCTTTGTAACCCAAAGCCTCCGTATAATCACCTATAACGGTGGACAGTAGTATCAAGCTCGAAGACAAATACATAAAACAGGCGACTAGATGATATACAAGCTCCTGTTTTTAAAAGAGAACATTTGTAAAAAAAATTAAGACAGGTGATTTTTGTATTAAGCTTTGTTTCTATAATTTTACATAAAATCAAGTTTAAACATAATTCAGTGAAAGGAAATAAGCTAAACTACCTAAAGCCCAACAACGCTGCATTGTAAATCGCCCAGAGCAATCCAGACCTCTAACTTTTGTACCCTATGTCCAGGTACCAGTTTTAACCCTCACGGTGGTTGTCTCGACAAGGCATCTCGTCATTTTCAAAACTGACCTGATCTTGATGGACGAGATATTTCGTCATTAGAAAAAAACTGACCAGATCTTGATCTCGTCATCATGAAAAAATCGGCAATATCTTGATGAAGGGATATCTCGTCATAAAAACAAAATTGGTTAGATCTTGATGGAAGAGATATACCGCAGAAACCACTTGGAGGGTTAAAACTGATGAAATAAAAATATGCATTCCAAAATACACAACTTGCTTTATGTATGTTACTAAATTTGATATTAAATATGTCATTATTAGTTATATTAAATGTATAATTTTTTTTATTTTTATATCCAAATGTGCTGTACAACTTTATTACTATTTTGTTTATAAATGCCGGACATTAGTACACGAGCACTTCAATACTTTTGACAGACGCAACTAAAGCCTCTAATGGTACTATGCACGCGTTTAACCCTCCAAGTGGTTTCGACGAGATATCTCGTCCGTCAAGATTTCGTAAGTAATGACTAGATTCTTCGTCCAGACAATCACCAGAAGGGTTGTGTTCAGCCGTCATAGGTTGTTCAGATCTATTGTCCCAAAGTCACATAATTTACAGATTGGGCAATCTACAACTCCATTTCGAAGAAAGGTGGGTCCGTAAGCAGTCTTTAATGGGCAAGTCTGAAGCAAGCAACAGTTGCTCTCTGTGGAGCATAACAGAAATATCCACATTATGCCAGCTCATCTTATCTTTAACCCTCCTGGTGGTTTATCTTCGCGTCGAAAGCTGCCCTATAGTGGCCAATCTATGGTGCCTTTTCCAAACCGTCACAAGTTCTGGGCAAGGGACAATCTGCCTTTACTACTTGGATCTTCATTCCCCTTGGAGTAATTGGGCAGTTTTGTCTCGACGAGTTATCGCGTCATTAGCAAAATTAACCAGATCTCGGACGAGATATCTCGTCGAAACCACTTGGAGGGTTAAACGTCTGCATGCACTCTGTTTTCAAGTCCTTTAGTTTCATTGATGATATCAACCGTGTTGAACGATAGGTTATAAGTTAAGAGGTCTTTTAGAGGACTAAAGGAAAGTAGGCTTTTTCACTGCCATAGATGCCGCAATGTGCGAGTACCCAATGAATGGAAATCCTATAAGTAAGGAAGGGCCGCGGTAGTCCAGTTGGAAGCAACTCATTAGCAACAGGAGGGTTGCGAGTTCAAAATTCGATCCAACCAAAGATCGTCGTGTGAGTGGGGGCTGATGCACTTTAAATCTGTCGTGGCCTCAAATTGGCTCGGTGTGGAAGTTTGGAGAGTGGGATGCCAGCTCGGGTGTTGACTTCGTCATCTGACCGAGGTTCAAAATTACGAGGTGTTGTCCTGGATCTTTCCCCTCGGGATGGATCCCAGACCATCGCTAATAGCCCTCAGTGTTGCTCCAGTGAGAGGTTGATTCAACTACCTACCATCCCTGTACCATCTTGAGGCCATTTAATTAGTCTACAGTTCTATTACAAATACTACACAAATCTTGTCTTTAAACTTAGAAAACAGATTGAATGTTACAAAACAGAACCCTGTTCACATTTCTTGGTATCATGGTACCCGTGCAATCTCTGCCACCCCAATATATATGTCCCCTGATTTGTGTACCACCAAATTCGGCATACATTGAAATGTTTTTAGATCTCGATAGAAACTTACGAAAGCAGTTTTAGGTAAAAAAGAAGCAGTAAAATAAGACACAGTACTGCAGATGAGTAGTATGAATGACGTCACGAAGAAGCCGTACGATACAAGTAGGAAGTAGGCGCCGCTTTTGCTGCATAAGATACCCAAGGAACTTCCGGTTATTGGGTGAAGGAACTGACTGAAATATGCTATCAGAATGAGACAGATCATGCCCAGTACCTAGAAAAGAAATTGAACAAGAGAACGGATGAAACGTTATGGTACAATATTTTCTTACTGTTTTTTAGTTTTGAAATATTTGGTTTTATGATACGTATTTTATGCAATTTCTGCAAAACCTTTAAAATCTGTACCTTGGTAGAAAAAGGACCTATGTCCATTTCGAAAGGTTTGTGCCATAAAAAGCCAACCAACCATTTCGAAAGTTTTTGGTAGCAGCTGATTTAGCAATTTTTAGTTTTAAAATTTTTAATACAGCGTGCAAAAATACTTTCTAATATTTCCATTCTTTCAAAATCTATTGACTGGAGGATATTGGCACTTTTTCTATAATAACTTTCATTACCTGGAAGTGATTTGTGGACATAACTCGAAATCAGCGAAATCTGGACATGTCCTTTTCTGCCAAGTTGCAGATATAATTACCAGATCTATTCGAAAAATACTCAATATTAAATTTGCACAAATGCATGGATTTTGCTTTTTTCCTTTGTACAGCTCATTATTCAAGGAAATAAACATTACTAAAACATTACATAACACATGACAGTGACAAACCTTTTCATATTTTCTGATGCAAGGTACTATGGGGTCTACTTAATCCCCTATGGAGGCACTGTTATCTCCACTGGTACCACGGTACCGACGATCATCCCTCTGGAGGCCTTGGTACCATGGTACCGACAATCTCCCCTGTGGAGGTACTGTTATCTCCACTGGTACCATGGTACCAACGATCACCCTTGTGGAGGTTGGTATCATAGTACCAATGATTCCTCAAAGAAGGCCCTGGTACCATTGTTCCTCGATCACCCTGTGGAGGTCTTGGTACCATGGTACCGACAATCTCCCCTTTGGAAGCACTGTTATCTCCATTGGTACTATGCTACCGATAATCACCCTTGTGGAGGTTGGTATCATAGTACCGATGATCCCTAAGAAGGCCCTGGTGCCTCGAACCCCCTGTAGAGGCCTTGGTACCATGGTACCGACAATCCCCCTGTGGAGGCCTTGGTACCATGGTACCGACAATCACCCTGTGGAGGCCCTGTTATCTCCACTGGTACTATAGTACCGACAATCCCCTGTGGATGCCCTGTTATCTCCACTGGTACTATGGTACCGACAATCATTCTTGTGGAGGTTGGTATTGTAGTACCGATGATCCCTAAGAAGGCCCTGGTGCCTAGATCCCCCTGTGGAGGCCTTGATACCATGGTACCGACAATCCCCCAGTGGAAGCCCTGTTATCTCCACTGGTATCACTTTACCGACGATCATCTCTGTGGAGGCCTTGGTACCATGGTACCGACAATCTTCCCTGTTATCTCCACTGATACCATGGTATCGACGATCATCCTTGTGGAGGTTGGTATAATAGTACCGATGATTCCCCTAAGAAGGCCCTGATACCATGGTTCCTCGATCCCCCTCGTAGTGGCCTTGGTACCGATAATCCCCCATTTGAGGCCCTGTTATCTCCACTGGTACCGACGATCACCCTTGTGGAGGTTGGTATCATAGTACCGACGATCCTCCTGTGGAGGCCCTGGCACTTTAAAAACATATTTGCACTTCGTGAGGGACCCGCCACCTTATTTAGTACTGGTGCCTGTCCTTTAACTTGGTTCTAGGGTTCGGAGTGCAGTTGTGGGGGCCAGCGTCCTAGTATATGTTTGACGGGTGTCAATTTTGTCCAACAATACATGGATGTCTCTTATGCCAGACAATATTTTAAACTTACGAATAAAATTGCATGAATTTCGAAATGCGCCTAAGTATAGAATTATTTCTTTCTCAGCAAATGATTTTTGGTGGTAATTAAACGACTGTGCATAGGAAGCTTATCAAGAAGTCAATCTACACACAAAAAAAATGTCATAGAATCTTTAAAGAACTGCTCACAAAGAACCTCTTGTGAAATTTAAGACATTGACCCGAATCTCTGAAACGAAGCAACATTATTGATCAACACTGGAGGATAAGAAAATAAATTTCCTTTAAAACCTTAAATTCCCTTAAAAAATATCTGCATAAAGTACGAAGAGGGCAATTGGACTTGATTTATGATTAGATATGTGGAAAGTTGCTCTAAAACACAAAAACATAAGGGTACAAATGAGGAGGTATTTAGTTATTTAATTAACGTCGCACTGAAGCAACACAACGGGCTATTGGCTATTGGATCAAACCCGAAGGGAAAGATCCGAGGACACGTAATTTTGAATAAGGGTCAGATGATGAGGTCACACCTGAGCCGGCACCCCACACTCCAAACTTCCACACCACGCCAACGTGATACAAATGAGGAAGGAACTCAGTAAATGCAGGCATGTAAATTTTAAAAATGTATTTTTACAATATACAGTTAATCTGTCAAAGTTCAAACTAACGCTTAGTAAGCGGCTCTTCATTTAACAGCTTTGTGCCAAAAAAGCCCAAAAGATAAATAAATAATAATAAATTCCCAAAAGTGTGATTTTAAATTATTTTCAGATGTTTGTTCATCAAACACTTCAGTGAACTTAATTCTGAACTTGGAATCACAATAAATCTCAATGACCACATGAACATATCGTAAGTTACGTAAGAACATCTGATGTTTCATTTATGTACCAATATTTCTTAAATACGTGAATGTGGAGTTTAATTTTACAAAAGGATTCTTTAATTTCTTCCACGGAGGGTTGCGAATTGGAAACTCGGTTCAGCTTAAGACCGCCGTGGACACGGAGGCTGGTGCATGCCAAATCTGTCGTGGTCTCAAATGTCCTCACGTTGGCGTGGTGCGGAAGTTTGGAGAGTGGGGTGCCAGCTCAGTTGTTCACCTCGTCATCTCACCGTGATTCAAAATGACGTGGTGTTGTCCTTGGATCTTTCCATCTGGATGGATCCCGGATCGTCGCCAATAGCCCGTTGTGTTGCTCCAGTGCGACCTTAATGAACTACCTACCTATTAATTTCTTCCTAGTCATTTCAGATTTAATAAAAACCAAATGGATTACTTTTTCGGCTTTCCAATTGGAAACAGTTACCTTTTATGATAAAAATTTTAAAATATCTGAAATATTTTTATATTACTCTACTTTATCCTTCCATCCGCTTACCTTAATAAGTATTGCTTTGACTATTTGATATAATTCCAAGGGAGTGATCTTCTAGGGCGTTGACAAGCAAGAATGGTCAATAAGAAGGTGCTAAAAATATTTGTCGCCTACACTAAGCAGTCTTATCCACCTGACCATCCATACACTCACTACAATGATACAATGTCATTGATTCTTTCAACTGAACAGAGGAACCGACTGTAAAATAGTTGACCGAAGATATTGATGATTTACGCTATCGATAACAAAGCCTAATATAGTAGATAGCACAAACTAGGTTTATCCTTTTCATTAGAGATAATAATTTCAAATGCTACTGATTTGATTAATATTAATGACTTATTAGTAAGCGATCTCTTATGTTCGTGTGCAATTTATTTTTTGTTAATTTAGTTTAAGAAAAGCTCTATAATTTCAGTTCCAAGATGCTTCGTTTCCAAACTAACAAGTTTGGGAAAGAATGATTTTGGAAATAGATTGCACATTACAGTACAAAATCGAGCAGTTTTCATTTACCGGATTGGGTCCCGGTACCGGTGATGTCCATTTGGGAGTTCTGATAACCACTGATATTAGGATGAGGAAGAGCAAAATTGAGCGGTGAGGTGACCTCCACCCCCTCCCATGTGAGGCTCTGATATACACTGAAATTAGGATGAGTGAAAGCAAAACTGAGAGGTGAGGTGACCCCCACCCATGTGGGAGCTCTCGTAAACACTGAAATTAGCCTCATGTGGGAGCTCTGATATACACTGAAATTAGGATGAGGGAAAGCAAAACTGAGCGGTGAGGTGACCCCCACCGATGTGGGAGCTCTGATAAACATTGAAGTTAGCCTCATGTGTGAGCTCTGATAGACATTGAAATTAGGATTAGAAAAAGCAAAACTGAGCGGTGGTGACCCCCACCCATGTGGGAGCTCTGATAAACACTGAAGTTAGCCTCATGTTAGAGCTCTGATATACATTGTAATTAGGATGAGGGAAAGCAAAACTGAGCAGTGAGATGACCCCCACCCATGTGGGAGCTCTGATAAACACTGAAGTTAGCCTTATGTTAGAGCTCTGATATACATTGAAATTAGGATTAGAAAAAGCAAAACTGAGCGGTGGTGACCCCCACCCATGTGGGAGCTCTGATAAACACTGAAGTTAGCCTCATGTTAGAGCTCTGATATACATTGAAATTAGGATTAGAAAAAGCAAAACTGAGCGGTGGTGACCCCCACCCATGTGGGAGCTCTGATAAACACTGAAGTTAGCCTCATGTTAGAGCTCTGATATACATTGAAATTAGGATTAGAAAAAGCAAAACTGAGCGGTGGTGACCCCCACCCATGTGGGAGCTCTGATAAACACTGAAGTTAGCCTCATGTGGGAGTTCTGATAGACACTGAAATTAGGATGAGGGAAAGCAAAACTGAGCAGTGAGATGACCCCCACCCATGTGGGAGCTCTGATAAACACTGAAGTTAGCCTCATGTTAGAGCTCTGATATACATTGAAATTAGGATTAGAAAAAGCAAAACTGAGCGGTGGTGACCCCCACCCATGTGGGAGCTCTGATAAACACTGAAGTTAGCCTCATGTTAGAGCTCTGATATACATTGTAATTAGGATGAGGGAAAGCAAAACTGAGCAGTGAGATGACCCCCACCCATGTGGGAGCTCTGATAAACACTGAAGTTAGCCTTATGTTAGAGCTCTGATATACATTGAAATTAGGATTAGAAAAAGCAAAACTGAGCGGTGGTGACCCCCACCCATGTGGGAGCTCTGATAAACACTGAAGTTAGCCTCATGTTAGAGCTCTGATATACATTGAAATTAGGATTAGAAAAAGCAAAACTGAGCGGTGGTGACCCCCACCCATGTGGGAGCTCTGATAAACACTGAAGTTAGCCTCATGTTAGAGCTCTGATATACATTGAAATTAGGATTAGAAAAAGCAAAACTGAGCGGTGGTGACCCCCACCCATGTGGGAGCTCTGATAAACACTGAAGTTAGCCTCATGTGGGAGCTCTGATAGACACTGAAATTAGGATCGGGAAAAGCAAAACTGAACTATACTCACGGTATGAGCAATCTTGAACGCCCCAGGAATGCTCTGCAGGAACGGTAGATTCAATTCCAACGGATTCGCCGGTAGACGGATCTTCGATAGGCTGGTCAGAAAAGAATCCCATCCGGGAATTCGAACGTTCACCGCATGCTGCATTCTATTTTCACTTCCTCGTTTCCGTCATCTGGAAAGAGAAAAACACCCAAAATCAGCTCCCAAACTGGCTGGATCCACAGTTCGACAGCCCAAAACTCAAAATCTGAAACGCAACAGAAGAACGAACCGATTTGGCTGACTCCGTGCGGGCTGTAATCCAGAAGTTGTGGCTTTGGGAAATGCTTCTAAAAAAAAGAACCGAGTGACGAGAGACGACAAACAAGGCCTTCTGTATTTTGTCACTTCCGGCGCGCGGGAGGATGTGGCGTCACGTGGAAGAAGTGCGGGCGACTTTGTTTTTCACTTTCCTCCTGTGTCACGCAGAGAATAATGTGGTTAAGTTTTTCCTCTGGGAAAACGAATTCGTCGTTGAGCACTGAGGTATTTAATTATCATAGTGCGTGGGTCTCTGTTTTACTTAAGTAAGCAAAATATTTCTGCGCTGTGTTCTATTATCCTGAGCAAAGCAGAGGAAATAAAACCCTTTTATAGCTCAAGTTGGAGAAATAACTGAGGGCCAAATAAGACCCCAGTCCCTTCATATATTGTGCATTTTCGATACCATTTATTTTGCTCTCACACAGATCATTACTGGTGTTTTCGGTTTGCCTATAAAACAGGGTGAGGGCGCTATTTTGTTTTGGAATACAACTTTTAATCCTCCCGGTGGTTGCCGGTAGCCCGGTTGGAAGATTAACAGACTAGCGACCGGAGGGTTGCGAGTTCGAATCCAACCAAAGACCGTCGGGTACAAAGGGGGGCTGGTGTACGTTAAATCTGTCGTGTCCTCAAATATCCTCACTTTGCGTGGTGTGGAAATTCAGAGAGTGGGTGCCAGCTCAGGTGTGACCTTGTCATCTGACCGTGGTTTAAAATTACGTGGTGTTGTCCTCTGATCTTCCCCTTCGAAGGTTGATCTCGGACCGTCACCAATAGCCCATAGTGTTGCTCCAGTGCTATGTTAATCAAATATGCCTCGTCGAGGTATCTCGTTATTAGAAGAAAATTGACCAGACCTTTATGTAAGAGATATCTCGTCATTAGGAAAAAAAATGACCAGATCTTGATCTTGTCATTATAAAATAATCGGTAATATGGACGAGATATCTCGTCCAAACTACTTGGAGAGTTAAATAAAACATTTGAAATTAACTTTTTGAATATTGATTACTCGATTCAGGGATACTATGCAAAAACCTGTATCGGCCAAACGATCACCTGTGGCCGGGCTGCGAAAAAGGCTCTTTGGACCACATGTTCCATTGTTTGTGCACATTTTTCGAGTGATTTGTTCAATTTCTTCGAGAACGTTTTGCACAAAGCTGTTGAAACGTTGTAGGCTCGTCGTTCCTTTCAACCCCTGAGAGTTACGAGATTTTCGAGTAGTGTAGTGTTGCTTAAACCCCATAGCACATTTAACCCTCCTGCGGGTTGTCTCGATGCATTACAAAACCAAAACTGACCAGATCTTGATGGATGGGGCATCTTGTCCTTAAAAAAACTGACCAGGTCTTGATATCGTCATCATAAAAAATCCGCAATTTCTGTTGACTGGAAATCTCGTAATTAGCAAAATTGGTCCTACGGATCTTTCTGGACGAGATATCTCGTCGAAACCACTTGGAGGGTCAGCGACAAAAAAAAACACATCTTTCTAAAGAACCGTAGATTATTTCCCCTTTAAAAACATTCTATTGATCCTTTCCTCAAAAAAGAATCCTTTGAAACGATTCTATTGGCCCATTCTGAAGAATAGATTCCTTTGGAAATATTCTATTAATCATTTCCTTATATTAGAATCATTTAGAAAGATTGTATTGCTCTTTCCCTTAAAATATAATCCCTCAAAAAGTAGAGTAACTTTGTTTTTACCCTACAACACACATCATGACTAAATAACCCCGTCTATTGGCTAAAAGAATCCATGGATTATTTTAACCTTTAGATTCTATTGATCTTTTCCTTCAAATAAAATTCTTTGGGAAGATTCTATTTGTGTCCTGGCCTTAGAATAGAAGAATTATTTAGAAATATTTTATTGGTCTTTTACTTAGAATAACATTCTTTGGAAAGAATTTGTGTCCTGGCCTTAGAATAGAATCATTTAGAAATATTCTATTGGTCCTTTACTTTGAATAGAAACCTTTGGAAAGATTCTATTGCTAATTTCTTTTGAAACAATATTGATTAGAAATCATACAAGGAAGACTGGGTTGCAAGGTGGAATTATGCGTGTGAGCCCCCTTCAGACGGCTAAAATATGAAAAATTTATGGATTTTTCAGTAATCAATCATCAAGATCGTTTTGAGTACACTCACATTGCTAACATTACACCCGCAACGTTTAACAATAGAGAGAGAATTCAGCTGCATTACTGGCATAATAGATCTTTGTAACTTTCTCATGTTTCTTTTTTATCTACTCCTTAGTCTATGTGAGCAAAAACATTTTGTTACTTTGCATACTTTTTCCAATTACATTATCAAGAGAGGGTTAGAAACTAAATTATTTCTGTGTCACCTATAAGTTTTTTGCGCCATTTTAAACTAGAGACGAGTGTCATGACAGAAGGTTGCAAGGTCGAATTATGCATGAAAGCACTTAAGAGGGTAAAGTATCCCATAAAAAATCGGCGAGGTCAAATCGGGGGAACGAGTGGGCCAATCGATATCACCGGATTATTTTCTGCCAGGAAATACGTCCTTTAGAATTCGCATGGTTGACGGTTGCACTAGCTGTATGACACGTTATTCCATCTATTGAAAACACGTGTGCGGTTAACTTGTCTATCAATTTCAGGCAGAAAGGATAATTGTAACATCGCACAGTATCATTCAAAATTGATAGTAACCGCGTTTTCTTTAGCATCTTCGGAAAAAGAATGGTTCATCTATGCCTCCAATCCAAAAATTGCACATCAAATAGTTGCTGTACGTAAATGAAGAGGTCGTTCACGAATATGGACGTATTACCTCAGATTTTCTTATCCCCAATAATGGCTGTTCTGTTTAACTATGTGGGATGGCTCTAACCATTTAGAATGAGTTTGCATCTCATATATCTACTTAAGCAAAAGGGATAAAAGCGACATAATTAACACTTTATTTACAAATAAAGGGGGAATATTTACAGATTAAGAATAGTTAACAATTTCACTTCATCGCTAGACATAACCGTACGCCATCCTCTTCTCGCGTCATCGTTCTGCAACTGTCTCTGGACTCTGGGAAAATCGTCCTAAGCCAGTCCGTTTAGACTTGGCGGCGCTTCTTCATTTCCTGTATTACACACAAGGAGTGGCAGATGGAATGCTGATCTGAGTTCTAGGAAATCGACGGCGCGCGAAGGATCTGTGGCGCCTAGCAGCAGAAAAGAGTAATTTATTAATTTTTCTTTATACTCAACTGCGAACGATATTCAACATTCTGATTAGTTCCGTATATGAATATGTTGACTGGTGGTAGAGAGGTAAACTCCGCGTCAACAATAACTAATTTAATAAAGTTACTTAAAAGGCATACATGGCATCGAACTTGAAATGAAATAGACGGAGCATGTGCCCCCGACCTCCATGTAATTTCTTCCAGTTGCTCGGTTTGAAGACCTGTCACGTGGTTTTGGGTAAAAGCATGAATCCTAAATTATTTGTTGGTTAAAGTGATTATCCACCGTGATCAAAAACACTATTCTGCGTTTCCATAGCCAATCGAATTCGTGAATTACCCTTCAGTGATCTTACGACAGCGATTCCGCCCACATGATCCGTCTATTTCATTAAAATGTAGATGATCCAAGGCGAGTGACGTGAGCATTAATTATTCTAGGAACCGAGAACGAATGAAATTTATTCCCGTCAAAATCAACGCTGTTCCTTTTTTTACTAACCAATTGCAGGAACCCGAACAAGGAAAAATATCGTTCAGATATGAAGCCGAACTCATGTTCTGATTCAAGTTCATTCTCTGTGTGCAAACGGAAGCAGAACTGATGTTCTTATTCAAGCTCATTCGCTGAGCCTAATCATAAAAGTATGTGCAAAAGTCTGAGCCTAATCATAAAAGTATGTGCAAACGATTTTAACGAAATAAATTAAATTAAATCATACTAATTGCGCGCTCCAACAGAATACTTCATTTCTATTCCTTTTTCAAATTGCATAATTTGTTCAAAAATGGATGATGTACCTCATAGACTAAATACCTGATTATGTGTGAATAAAAAAAAATTCTAATGTTATTTTTTGTTCAAATAATTTTTCAGACTACAGAGATCAACAATCTTCTAAATTATAAAGCGAAAGGGGGTTTGATTTGGAATATTTTCATATTTTTAAAAAGCATTCACTTAAAAAAGAATCAACTTAAATTGAAGAAACAAGTTCGCACATTAGTAAAATTTTATAACTCAAATGGCTTTCATAAATTAAGGTTCTTTTTAATTTTAGAAAAACATTTAAAAATTGCTAATTTAAAAATATATATAAAGAATACTTAACTTTTAATTAGAAATGCAAAGCAAAAATACAAATGACTTTTCAAATCGTAGAGAATGAAACAGCCAAAGTAAATAAACAGGTAACGATAGGGATGTACTTAAATCAAAAATCTTTCTGCTTTATCGTATACTGGCAGTACATGATTCTTTTTATGTTCACTGATTCTGAAAACATTAAAAAGAAAAAACAATAATTTTAAGAATGAGTCCCACCACCACCCAACATGACACAGCCATGTCGCCTCATTCCTTCCACCTCACTGATTCTTGCTTAGAGAGCTTCATGATGCACTTATGTTAAATGTTTTACCATTTGGAGCTAGGATGTAAAGATTCTCGGCTTTTCCAACTCTTGAACCTACATACAGTTGACCGTGGGAGAAACATGGTTTAAGGACAACTTTCAGCGATTGTCCTTGTGCCTCGTTGATGCTCATGGCGAAATTTAAACGAACAAATCGTTTAAATTGGAATGGGAGATCCGAAGGGATGATTGGGATCTTAGGAATGAATACGTCTTCGCCTGCGGCATGTTCAGTCATGATGGTGGCTTCAATAATATTCGGCATAAGTTTCTTGATAGAGTCTTGTTCCATTGCAGAGTGAAGGTGGATGCAGATTTGTGATAAGCATAATCGGTGCCCCAATCTTCAGCTCTAATAGGTGCGAGGGTACTCCAGATGGCTCCAATGTGTTCAAAAACTGTTATGTAGTTCATACCCTCATCTGTGTCACATGTAGTGTCGATAGATTTGTAAATTTGAACACTACCGGGCAATTCTTGTAAAAGCTGATTATTGATGACATTGACATCTTCGTTCCTTGGGGCAAGAATTGCTCTTTGGCACAGCCATGCGTGATCAGTAAAGTGCTGCGCCACATTTGGAAACACCGCCTCTTTCAGCTCTCGTTGAGTTTTCACAATCCTTCCAATGCTTTGCATTGCTACACATCCATCTTTATTATCCGAAGTAACGGCACCATTTCCCAGTAGAAATAGGTTATTTTCAAATTGCTGGGCAGAGGGATCACCGTTGACATGAACTCGCATGTTTGTTGATAGTCCAAATGTATGAATGCCATTCCAAATGTAAGATGATTTTAAGCAGACCTGCATTTCATCCGACCTGGTTCCGGGAGTGTCTAAGTGGAAGTGTCTGTTGAAAGTCGCCAGCCAACACCATAGTGACGCCTCCCATTCTGTCATTGTTACGTATGATGTCTTTCAACGTGACATCAAGTGCTTCGAATGCGGCTTTGTGGGACATAGTACACTCATCCCAGACAATGAGCTTGCAATCCTGTAGAACCTTTGCCTTTCCTGAATTTCTTGAAATGTTACATGTAGGAGTTTCCGCGTTTGCCAGATTTAAGGGTAACTTGAAAGCCGAATGAGCTGTCCTCCCTCCTGTCAATAGAGTTGTGAAATGCCTGATGAAACTAGGGCAATCTCGTTTCTCTGTCGCACTTTAGCCAAAAGAAGATTGATGAGAAAAGTCTTCCCTGTACCACCAGAAGCATCCAAAAAGAATATGCCACCGCGCCTATCAAAAACCGCTCTTGTAATCTTTTTAAATGCTTCCTTTGATCCTGGACCATTTTTGGCTCATTCACCTCTATGTATGTTGCGAGTACATTAGCGTCATAGTTTCTTTCCATAAGTTCCTCACTCGGTAGGACTGAATTCCAGTTTCGATTGGGTTGCGGTAGTCCAAAGCTTTTTAGGTTCGATCCACCCAACAATATAATCTTATCCTCAATGTAGATTAGAGCTATGCTAAAGATGTCATCACTGTAGTCCAGATCCATATTCTGCTGCAGTACGCGTACTTGGTGCAGTATGTCTTCAGACAGGTTCTCCTCGTGGTTCATCCATAACTGATCGGGAGAAGACATCGAGCATGTTTGTAGAATAACAGCAAACAGATTACGTAAAATCTTTGGCGATCGAGATGCAGCTGCTTCTTCCAATGCTTTGTTCCAGTGTTCATCGTTCTCCAAAAGTTATCTAAACTGGCAAGCCTCTATGTAAGTTCCGCAGACCCTTCCTTCAAATGTTCTAAAATTATAAACGACATCGGGCCTCGTACTTCATGCAGCAAGAGTCGCAGGTGAAAGCATTCGGAGTTGGTCGGATGGACGGTGTACACACGGCCTAGTGCATCGCTAGACCTTATTCCTGCTTGTTCTGGCACAACTTGTCCTTGATTTCGACGGTTCCATGTCTTGTTTCTGTTGTTCCAAGTGTAGTACTTTGATACTTGGTTGTATAATAGAGTGCGTGTAAACTCATCTTGGGTGCAAAGTCTGAAGAAGTCAGTGTTGTTTCCTGAGGTGCTTGGACATGTTCAGCGGCATTTTCTGTCGTGAAGTAGACTCTCTGGCCATTCTCAATGTGGACGCTTAGATGAATAACTGTGGGGTGGCGCTCGTGAATTGGGAAGTTGAGTATTCTCCATACTGCTTCGTTGCTGCTGATATATCTTCCCATTTGATACTGACAAATTTCATTAAGGTCATTCTCTCCACTGGTCAATTCAAACACAACAATGTCAGATCCTTTGTTAACATACTTACAGACGTACTTTATAGACTTTACAGAATTGCAATACTCTCCGTTGATATGCGCATTGAAAATTTTTGTTAATAGAGGGCAATACGGAACAATTCACGTATTGTCCACAGACACTTCTGATCCTCGAAAATTTATGTTTGCAGTAAATCCCCCGTCTTATGCTGAGTGAACGTGTAATGAGTCTTTGAGCCAAATCAGAATGTGGTAATGAGGAAGTCCTCGCTTCTGCCACTCTGTCGTGTACATATGACACTTAACTTCTCCAAAAATCTTTGCCTTCGCGATAAGACTCATCAGTGTTTTTTGCTTTTAATGAAAAACTCTTGCCAACAAATCATGACAATCCTGTGGTTTTTGCCCAAAAAATAGTTCTTGCTGTATCTCTGCCCACTTTGGATTGCATGTAAAGGTGATGAAAAGGTCCGGTCTACCATAGTTTCTCACGTAGGTCGTGGCATCTTGATTGCGCTCGTGCATGTACCTGGGACCCCCAGTAAAGCTGGAAGGCAAGATGATCAACTGGCCAATGTCTGCAACATTTCCATCGTTCATGACCGCATCCCTCAAATGTGCATACGGTTCCATTCTCAAATCGCGTCCTCTGATTTAGTCGTATGTACAACAGCCTTTCCGATTCAGTCGTGGCATATATGTCAACGATAAATTATTGGAACAGGTCTTTACTTCTCAGTAAAATGTTGAAATTTGAAGAGCGTACCATCATCCTGTGAGCGTAGAACTGCATAACAGAAATCTTCTTAGTTAGCGGTATTCCTGTAGTTGGGTTTGTTTGTCGCAGTTCGAAATTATATTCATCCTCCCCCTGCCAAAACATGAGTGAATACACTAGCGCATCGTAGGACCTGTGCGTATCGGGAATTCTCTTGATGTGCCACTTTTTTCTAAAACTGTCTCTTGCTCCATGTTGTTCTCCCACCATGATTAAAGCCACTTCTGTTGTTGGTGCATTGAACCGCCTCTCATGTTCACCATGTTGGGTCTTATCCGCTAAGATTATCACTTTGAATTCCGGCCTGATCTTATCTATGGCCGATTTGAAGCTGTGTATGTAAGAGTTGTGATGATCCAGCATATATTGTAACTGAAGTACTATCTCTAGTCTCGTCTGCGGACGTGTTTGCAACGCTGCTCTGCTTGTTGTGTACCATCTCCAACAAAATATATTTACAGAAATTTAGGCTCTTCGTTTGTTAGAGGGTGTAGACTCCCGATGCGGTGATAAATTTGACCCTGAAATGTCGGCATGTATCCGGACTCTCTAATTTCTTTTGTCGTGCCGAAAGAAGTCATCTGGAAACAGGAATCGTACCCTCTAATATTTGCTAGGAAATGCTTAGCTTCTGCTGAATCTCCAATGGGTAAAGTACGTAGGGGCTCGGCTGGATCCATTAACCGTGGCAGTTGAACCTTTCCTCCGTTGCAGCACATACCTGGGACTTCACCTTTCCACTTCTTAGCTGCACAGTGTATCAGATACATAATCTGCTGATGGGTCGTAATTAGAAACTGCATTTTCTAAATTTCTACAGATGCGCATTCGAGCAGAACTTCTTCCGGTTCTAACTTGCTGTAGTCTTGTTTCCTTTCTGGGGTGGATTCAGCTTCTCTTTGTTCTCTTTCTCTGTTCTCTCGGTGTCTTGTTTCTCTTTCTGGAGTGGATTCAGCTTCTCTTCTTCTTTGATTTCTTTCTCTGTTATTGCGCTATTTTGTTTGAAGACGTTTCTTTTTTTCTGGGAGGCTGGGGCATCATTAAATTGAATGCTAAACCAAATCTTTAAATATAACGCTATACTTTTAAAAAGTCTTGTTATGTCAGCTCACTGATTCCGACAACCCAAATGAATCACAATGTCAGCGAAATCAAAACCAAATTAAGCTGTAACAATAAATTTAATAATGCAAATAATGTTTTGTGTTAATAAATTACAGGTAACCCCCGTATAACACGGGAGTTATGTTCCAAAAAATTGCCGTGTTATGCGAATCCGTGTTATACGAAACAAAGAACTAGTACGAAAAGGGGGGATTAGGTTCCAAAAATTAAAAAACATGCTATTAAATTTTCATAACTAAAAATTTTCTTAAGTAATACACATTAATATGAATTAAACAATGTTTTCTTCGTCATCACTAAGCACTATTAACTGAGGGTGTTTTCTTTTTGGCAAGATATCCTCATCCTTTGAGTGACAGCTACGAGATCAGTGATGCCATTTATTTTTTAAGTCCTTTATTTCTCAATTCCGTTTTCTCCCTCGCTCCAGTGACGCTCATTAACTATGCTAAGAATCTTCCAGAAAGTTACGTCATGCCATGTCGTGTGTGTCCGTCTAACAAATTACAGATGAGCTAGTTTAAAAACAGCGAATCAGGAAGTCCAGCTCCCTTGATTGACAAGACCATCTCCCCTGATTTGCGACCCCCTGAAAACTGATAAAAAGCGTGGAGAGGAAGGGCACGCTCTCTTTTTTTCTCCTCAGTCCAATGACCTTGCAGTTTTGTGAGAAGAAACGCGTTAAGCGTTCTAGCCATTTTTTCTTTTTGATGACGCGCGGGGATCCCCAAGAGACACCATGTCTCTTCTAAGCTAAGTTACTTTCTATTTAATTTATCTCGAGATAATATTCACGCGTGTAGATCTTAGGATATTCACATGCTACACCATTTAAATCAAACTTTCATAATGCCCGTCCTTTTCGCATCGTTGTTCCAATCATTCCATGAAAGCACCGTGTTATACGGGGATTCTCCCAATTCTCGAACCGTGTTAGAATGAATCCGTGCTATAAAAGCACCGTGTTATACGGGGATGTTCCCAATTCTCGAACCGTGTTAGAGTGAATCCGTGCTATAGAAGTGCCGTGTTATACGGGGGTTACCTGTACCGTCTACCTGTTTTGACGTATTTTTATTATTGTTAATGAAGCATGCAATATAGCAAATTAGAAAATCAAACAATTAAAGTACGAAATGAAACTTCTTTTGTATTAATTCCAAACAATCCGCGCAGCTGGAAAGTTTCTTTTCTAAAAACATCTGCTTGACATCCTGATTTCTTTGCTTCGTATTTAAATGAACCTAATATAAAATTTAATTATTTTCCACTTTTAAGTCAGTTTTTATCTTTCTTCCTTATATTTTTTAATCTTGAGATAAATCATACTGAATTAGATTTGTGAGCATTTCAATGTTTATATCGTTCTGTAACTCGATAAAAAAGAATGGTCCACAAAAACGCATTCCACAGCGAAATGAAATCTTTCACTCTTATGTTTTCTACCTAAGAAGGGGATACTGATTTTTTTCTAAGTAGAGTATTTGAACGAATTAAATATATTTATGAAAATTTATGCACACATTAACATGCTCCTCAATCGAGCGAAACATTTATTTCCTACAATTTTTTAAGCCGAAAAAAAATTATTTTTTAAAAGCATTAAATTTGTAATAACTTAAAATCTCTTAAGGTATTTCCTTCAAACTATAAACATAATTTTTTATTCATGATTTTTAGAACTATAAGTAAAACAATTTATATTTATACTTGTAATAAGAGCTTGTAAAGGTGTGTACCTGCTAAAAATTCATTTATTCAGTTCTTATTTATTTAAAGTTATTCTCTTGTTCCATTCATTAGTTTTCCCAAAGATGAAGAGAGAAGATGGCTAGTAAATGGCTACATGTTTCTATGAGTTTTATTCAGTGAATTTAAAATGTGATGAATGTGACAGTAAATTTTATAAATTTACTGTTTCTTATTTATCTTTCGTATCTATAAAATATTGATTTCACACACAATAACTAATACAAATTTAATATTTAAAATCCAGCACAGAACTTTTGCACACACTTAACATTATAAAATTTGTCATTATTTACTTGATCACTTTGATAAATTTAAAATCCATATATAGACACATAGGTGTAACTTATTTAGTTTTTGAATCAAAAATCTAAAATTGGATAAAAAATAGCTAGCAACTTTAAGTACATGGTTTAAAAAAGTTACTTTCCATCTTGTAAACATATGTATAACTTTTCACGGTAATAATACTTCTATACGTAATTGTCCTAAAATAAATTTGCGTTTACAAAAACAAAATCAATTATGTATCCATAATATAAATGAAAGCTTTCAGTGGTAACCCAGATGTGATTTGAGCACGCAACCTTCTTATCTATTTTCACTATTTTTATTTTATGCAATAGTAAAATATTTATTGAGCCAGTCATTTATTAACTTGTGCATTTATTTTTCAATTTATTCCAACTCGTGTTAACCTCATTAAGTTTAAAAAAGGAAGTTTGAATTATTTTCTTCTATTAAATCTTTAAGATAATTTTCTCAATGCCTAATACAGTTGTTAAAGAAAAAAATATAGTATATTGAATTAAAAGTCAGGTTTCGGACAATTATCCTACACAAAATTTTAATCAGTGACGATATACTTGTGAGCATCCCCTAACCCTTTTGACATTTCTCTTAATATACAATTTCAAAAGGTAACACAGTCCAGCGATTAATCAAACCAGCACTACAGGACCGATCTCGACTGTGGGTCTGGTAAACCAGTACGGAGGACTGTATCTGAACTGCAAGCTGGTTAAGCCGATTTGGAGGACCGGGCCTAATAAATTTTTTTTGGAGGATTGTATCTGGATTGCAGGCTAGGTAAAACTGTCCTGAGGGCCGTATCTGGACAGCGAGCAGGTTAAACATGTTCAGTATCTGGTCTGCTGTCCTAATAAACATATTTTGCGGACTGGGCCGGGTAAACCTGTCCGGAGACCGTATCTGAACTGCAGTCCTGATAAAAACTTGGAGGGCCATATCTGGTCTGCGAGCCGGGTAAACATATCCGACGGGGCTTATTCGGCTTGAAGGCCGGTTAAATCTGTCCAGAGGGCCGTATCTAAACTCCGGGCCTGCAATCAATCTATTCACTACAACGTATTTATCTTACACGTACGGATTTTTGTTGCATACGTGCTAGTTAAACTTGATCCCTGTGCGAACTTAAGCTAATTATATAACAGCTCAAATGGCTAAAAACATTAAAAAGTTACACAAATTCAATAAATATTCAGTATTATGCATATTCGCATCGTCTAACAATGGTAAAACGTAACTCGAATTCAAGAACTATTCAGTATTAGTATACACATTAGCATCGCTAACTTTTAAAAGTAAATGTTATGTCGCCAAGAGAAGCGATAAAAAATCAAATCAATCAACCAAGCTGAATTTTCGCGTAACAGTCACGTGACTACTAGCGACATCTTGCTCCCACTTTTTGAAGCTCTTCTCAATTAGCGATGCTCAGTCTACTTATGTTTCACGTTTATGGTGAGCATCTGTGCGCGCTTATCATCGCGTAGTATATCAAATAGTGTGTTTCTGTTTAGTTCGTTTTCGGCTTAGCACGCGCGCGATACCGAATGTCTACAAGGACCACAAGTGTGATGTCGAGATCTTTAGTTTTCGTGTAGTGTGCCCTCACCATCAGCTGCAAAAAATCTCAATTTTCTCGGTTTCAAGTTTCTGAATGTTTGTCAGAATACATTAGAAATTTTTGGTGTCTGAATTATTCTCGTGATTGTCAACTGTTTCGTTTTTGAAGGTATGAATATTTTGTTCAAACGAAACTGTTAAAAATTGTAGATATCTCTTAAATGTGATCCCATTTTAAAAATAATCCATAATGACTCTTGAAACACTAAATCTGCATTATTTTATTCTATTTATGCATCTTTATTTCAACACTTTCGGTTCTGATTAAACTTGATTATTCGTTTTTGCTCAAGTATGACTAAATTATATTGTAGATATTTATGTGTAATATTATTTCATGATAGTATTTTTTAAATTAATCTATTATGATCTATGAACATGTCATTAATTTACTATAGTTGAAAGCTATGTTCAACTTCTGGAATATAATTTAAATTCTTACAATTGATGCACTCGTTTACCATAGTAAGAATTAACTCACTATTTACCCTCATAATTCCTTTTGTAGGAATTGATGTTTTGGCATTTTCAAATTTTTTAGGTGAATTTTAATTTAATCCTGGATTTTCACATCTAATTCTATGAAGCTATTGCGATTGTTCATCTGGTTTCGTTTTGATTCAAATCTCAATAGTGGGATAGGACAGATCTCCATCTTGACTTGACATGAAGAAACAGAAACTCCTATTTTACTTTTGGGTGCAGAGTTAACCCTCCGTTAGTTGTGGGTCTTTTTTAACAAATGAGATCTCAGTGCATCTGTGAGGTGTTTGACGTTTTCTTCCCTCTCTAGTTACACAGATTAATTATTCATTAAAATAATATGCTCTGTTTTAGGACTTTGTAAAAAACAAATAAGTGTAAGCCATGCATTATTTAAATTTGTAAATATATACATTTTTTAGTTATTCCTTTCATTGTATGACATTCAAAAACTGGAAACAAAAGTCACCCTGAGCCTCTCAGTGCGACTAACAGAGGATTAATTGAAATGTTTAATGTAAATATGTAAACCTTATGAAGCAGCATTTTCCAAACTGGTCTGGGACCATTGTGGCTCTGGGTATGCTCACTGTCCTTAGCAACCTGCGATTTGAAGGTTATATCATCCCTGAGTATTTCTCTTCTGTGTCATTAAACCATTACTTGATGTTGTATGTCTTCTCTCTGGCACATCATGGCCAAATATGGCCCTTGCTCCATAAAAACCCAATCAACAAACTGGTCTGAAGCTTTCTATTTCTCCCCAGGGATGATGGTTAAACTCATGAACACAATAAATACCATTGGCAGTACTTTTCTATCGCCAAATGGCAATAATTTTGGAATATGGATACCCATCATAAGCCTATCTAAATAGCCACCTCCCGATGACAATTTTAGTTGTCAATTTAGCAATAGCGTTGAGTTTTACTGAAGTACTTATCCTCCAAAAATGTCAGCAAAGTGTACGATAAAATCTGAATATAACTGAACTTATTTGCAGTGATTCTGATGCATATCTATCTTATGAAAGGTTAGTTAGTCGTGGCCTCAAATATCCTCATGTTGTCATGGTGTGGAAGTTTGAAGAGTGGGGTACCAGCTCAGGTCGGACCTCGTCATCTGACCGTGGTTCAAAATGACTTGGTATTATATCCTCGGATCTTTCCCTTCTGGAATTGGTCCCAGGCCATCGCCAATAGCCCATTGTGTTGCTCCAGTGCAACGTTAATTGAAATACCTACCTAATGAAGGGTTAGATGAGCCTCTGGGAAGTAAGGAGATTCCTCAATTGAACTCTTGCAAACTGCTCTGAAACAAAAGTTGAAGGTATTCAAACTTTCGATTTGAAATAAATGCGCTTTTAAAAATCTGATTTTCAATGCATTTTTGTTTCAACAAGCCTTGGCACAACTAAGGTTAGGTTAGGTGTGATCTATCCAATTTTTTCCCTGACATGGTGTCTTTTCTAAAACTTATTTTTTTCAATTTATAGGGTAAAGTGGGTATAAGAAACAGGTTTTCAATTTCAAAGTAGAATTTAGCAATAACAAGTTTACATTGCAGTTTTCAAGAGCATACTGCATATATTTTTCTTCATGTTTAAACCTATATTATGTGGCTATTTTAAAACCCATGTTTTTATACCCACTTTACCCCATGGTATGGGGTAAAGTGGGTGATTCATAGAAGTTATAAAATCATTAAATCGTGGAACAAATTGTGAACACAATATAATTATTGATAAGTGTATTAATAGAACAAAATATTGGTTGAATGAGTATTTTTTAAAATGAACTCTTTTTGTTCAATGAGCTCCATTTTAGTGGTCTTCTAAGTGCCAAACTTTTATGCATAACAGTATTTTTGATTGCTATAGCTCAAGATATATTGAACAATGTTTGAGTATTCATTTCACTGTAAAAAACAGTAAAAAATTCTACACAATACAAAACATGAATTATTCAAAGTCAAAAACATGTTAATACGAATTTTAAGAAAGATAGAGGTTACATATCAAAATTGTCCAAGATTTTCAAATGTAGGTTTTGGCAATGTATATATAAGTACTTCCAATATCTATTGTGTGTGCCAACATCCTTGTTTTTCTAGAAAATATACCATAAACTAACTAGTTTTTTTAAGAAAGGTTATTTTGAATGAATCTTTCCTGATTTCTATTACTTGCTTATTGAATGTTGAACTGATTTTTACCTATATAATCCAAGAACCTTGTTTAATATTGCTACTGTCAATTTTGCACTTTGGTTCTTCAATATTTTCTTGTTCCATAACTTTATTTTCAGTAAAAGCCTGAGCTGATATTCCCACATGTTTTCATTTTACCACCCACCATCTTTTCCTACCCTCTTTACCCCACCTGACCCTATTTATTGAGAAAATATGTGTTGGAAGAAAAATTTATAAATGTATAAATTAAAGAAATATCAACTATATAAGGCACCCAAATACAAATGTTAATTTTTTTGCATTCTAGAGAAAAAGCAAAGGTAAATCAAGGCAAAAGCATTCTAGCATTTGCTTTTTGCCTTCAAATTGAAGCAGATTATATTGTATCTCCATTATACTAAAGAATAGAATCGGGAGAAAAACTTTATTTCTTGAGAAATCATTGTAGCTATAATTTTATGTACCTGGTGGATTGATGCCCCAATCTATCTCAACTTCTTTCATTCTATTTTTAATAAACAATATCCACTCAAGTTCTGGTTCGTATGATATTCTGGTTCACCGCAGAGTTATGTATATTTGGAAGGTTGCGTGTTCAAATCGCTTCCTGGTCACTAGTTTGTTGATTTGATATAAGTGTACAAAGGTTCCCATGTTAATTTTATTAGGGTTATTCCATTCTCTTCATACAACAGACAAACTTCATTTCATTTTTATTTGCCTAAGTATTTGTTTGAAAATTCCTGTGAAGATTTAAAAATAGATTACTTGTGAACAAGTTAGAAATTGTTAGAGATTTAGATTGGGAGGAGTTTAAAACAGTTTTAAAAATAAAAAGATATTTTAACCACTATTTTCCAACTATTTCTGCTAATTATTTTCTGATAAAAAAATATTTTTTCAAAGTTCTGTTTTTCTCCCTGTTAATTACTTTCCACTAAAGCTTATTTTCGTTTGAAAAAACCCGATTATTTTTCTAAGAATTCTTTATTTGGTTACATAAAAGTGCGCCACAAAAAAGCGCCAAGAGTGTTGCCACCAAATGAGGCATATAATACAGCTATACCTCTGGTTCTCATGATATTGGGGTTCACCACAAATTCAAATTAATATGTTCTTTGTCTCAAAACACATATGCAGTTGAGCCACATTATATCTAGTAAAACTGCCTTGTGTAGCAAGAACAGCAGCTAGATGGAGTATTAGAGAGTGTAAGATTCTGGAAGGGTGGTGCTGTGCATCCGCAGTCACGTGGTTCTTCTGACAATGGTTGCAGTGTTTGTTCTCGGATGTTTCTCGCCTGACACTTCAACATCCGTTGATTCGATGGAGTGAAAAACTTAACTCATCGAAGAGGCGACCCTATGCCATTCAGAAGAGGTCCCTAAGGGCTCAGCACGCCTTCCCAGAGGCTCCACGGCTGCTCCAGTAAAATAAAATTAAAATTAAATAAAGAATAAGAAACAAAACTATATTCATTAAATATTATTTAATTGCATTGATATGTGTGTGCAATTGTTTAAATATTGCTTTACTATCTATCCCCTCTTCCTCTCCCTTGTAACACTACTCCTAAACACCATTAACTTGTAAAACATAGGGTAGGCCTAAGGGGCTCCGCCAAAGAAATTGATTCTAAAAAGGACTGCGAGTCAAATGTTGGGAACCTCTGCTCTAAGTGAATAATGGATATGCTTTTTTATTTGTTTTTAAAAT
This sequence comes from Meta bourneti, assembly GCA_933210815.1. Lineage (NCBI taxonomy): Eukaryota > Metazoa > Arthropoda > Arachnida > Araneae > Tetragnathidae > Meta > Meta bourneti. Next base: position 17,120,556 of record OW119928.1, on the reverse strand, counting down.
TTTCTTTTTTCTAGATGTCTCATCAACCTAGGAACCCATTGCCTCCTGATGATAACTTCGATTTCTTTCGAAATATGTGCATACAGTTCCTCAAACCTTCTCATAATCTACAACCTCTTGGTCTAACCCTTGAAATATTTCATAAGGTATTCATTTCTTCTTGTATTAGGTTATTTTTTAGAGTGTAACTGAAAAAGAAAGATATTGAGTACTTATAATACAGTTAGTTTGCGACTACGTTTTTTTTTTGTGGTCTCTGGAGACTGGTTATCGTCAGGGTCTGGCCAGTTGGCGTTTGAGTCATGTGGTTATGAACGAGTATTGGTGCTATTGGGCGACAGGTTTAATGTAAATGATGCATTCCCACAATTGATGCATTGTTCAAAATTACGTGGTGTTGTACTCGTATCTTTCCCTTCGGTTAAGATCCGAGAACAGCACCACAGCACTTTCCCAGACTGTTGCCAATAGCCCGTTGTGTTACTCCAGTGTGACGTTAATTTAAGTATCTACCCACTATCAACATCTTTAGCACTGATTCCAGTTCTTGAGATAATCGTTCGGCGACGAAAGATGAGAGCCACTGATTACGAGTTTGTGAAACAAATAATCACCCACTGCAATTGCCATTTATGGTTTTGCATTGGGGTTTTTTTATTGGCAAGCTTAACACCTTTTCTCTCTCAAGGCCATCTGCTTTCTCACAAGAGCTGCACTATAAATGGTATATATGTTGATGACTACTTATTTTTACTTTCTATTTGTAATCAGAATAGCTTTTCAATATATAATATTTCAGAAGTTTCTATTTTGATATTTATCGCAAACTAGCAGAATTACAGGGCGTTACTCGGGTTGAATTGGTTAACTAACTTCCGCTTTCGTTAACAAATTGAATTTCCTATTCATAACATATAACTGCCACCACATTCTAATAAAGGTGCCCAATTGTTAAATACACAATTTCACAAATGGAAATGAACGTCATATTTTACATTTTTGTAGAATTTAAATTTTTAGTAAGAAAGAAAAGTCTAGAGTGTGCCAATGTTACCCTTAATGCAGAGAATAATTCAGAGTGCATTTAAATGTCTTGTATGTCATTTAAAAACAAAAACGTTTCCCAAAATTATCATACAATGATTAAAAATGCTTTTAAAACTAATTAAACCACTTACCTTAATTACAGTTATTAAACGAAAAACATCAAATTGAAAATCCAGAAATTCGTCTGAAAACAGATTAAAAAAAAAGCTTCGAATGAAAAGTAATGAATGTTTCTGTTTTTTCACTTCAAAATAGATTCTTTGAATATAACGGACACAAATTTAAAAAAAGCAAACTATTAAAAATTGCCAAGGTTGCCATACTAGCTACCAGTACTATTTTAAAAGTTCTTGTTCTGTATATTTTATTTATAATGTTTTATTCTCTTTATTGTCTGTCCCAAATGTTCAGAATTTTTTATATTTCATATAGAAAAAATAAGGCTGAAAATAAATATTAGAATTTAAATTCCGTAAAAGAAGTTTTTGGAAAAATAATTTATTTTTCACAGCACTTGTAAAACAATCCAAGTAACTGCAATTCTCAATATACTTTCTAGCCACTTCAAAACTACCAAATTATGGTTTATTTAATTATAGTTACTCAGTTCTTATAACATGAAATTTGCATAAATATGTAAGCAATGGAATTTCAAATAATGCATTCATAAACTAAAATATGATCAAATATAGAACATTGCATTAAAATATGTTAAATAAATTTTATGTGATACTTGTACAAACACAAAATGGAACCTAGAATGGGAAGATGGACAGACAAATGCAACCAAGTTCAGTCACTAAATGAATGTAAGTACTCACAGTATGCAAAAATTCATGAAAATATATTCAACCGTTTGTATGTAGTACGGGCACACATACAGATTTACAGACACCAAATGCGCAAGAGACAAAGATTTTGCATCCGAAGAGCCCCAAACGAATAGAAACTTGAAATGGGTCGAAAATATGCAATGTACAAATGAATACTCCATTTTTATTTATATAGATTGGTGATTCTCTAAGACGAATAACTAAGTTAAAACAAGACTAAATTTTCTCAAATTATACGAATGAACGTAACTTAATTTTGTTTTGTGTGAAAAACTGAAATTATCATTTTTGTAATTTTCATTCAAAGTTGTAATTTTGCACTAATTTTTTTACTCATACTTATAGTTTGGTTTTCAGATTTTTTGGAAACAATTGCTGATAATGGAAAAAATTTAAACTGATTACTTGCAAGAATAAAAAAGCAACTGCTATGCAGTGACTCTTGAAATGCTACTAAACTGCACAAGAAGTTGTATTTATCTTGAACCTTCCGCATGCATAGGATTCAAAGTGAGCTGGGTTAGATAAAAGATAAATATCGTGAATGACCCTTAAAAGCCATCATAAATTGACTATTATATGGGTCATTCCATGTGGGGGCACCTGATGGGTGTTGCACCATAGTCATGGATTGTTTTTAAATTTTTTACCATAGATAGACATTATCAGTGAATAAATCTGTTATTTAAATATTTTGTCCAATATTAGCTGAGATACAGGAATTTAAAAATTGATCGATTTTACAAAATGGTGGCCATCTTGGATTTGCCACATTGTCTAAAAATGACCCTAACTTGAGAACTAATTGTTCAAATGTAGTACTTTTGGTACCAAATGGAAGCCATTTATTGCAAGTGTATTTTGTAGTTTACTACAAAAGCAATAGCAATTTTACATTTTGGTGGGTTTTTGTTACACACAAAGTGAAAAAATCACTTTTAAAAACAGTCGACCTTAAAGGGTATAAAAAAATGAACCCTTTTATTTTTTTCTGAAACTTTTTGTAAGTATTAACTAACGTATGTACTTTAATCGACAAAAATTCAGGGTAAAATTTTTGGTTTTGGAATAAAAGCTATTATGATAGCATGTGTATTTCAAAATGGTAGTCATCTTACAGTGCAAAAATGACCATATATGGTCAAATTTGAATTTTTATGAAGTACGAATTCAAAGCAGGCTCACATTAAATATGAAAGACATAGAACATCAAATTACAGTCCTATGTAATTTTAAAAAAGTTTTATCACATGGTGTCATTGAAGAAAAATTGTTTTAAATTTATTTAAATTATTTTTTAAATACTTAACAAATGTAATGTGTTTTATAATATTCAATTACAATATTGTTAAATATATTCAAGTTTATGCTTAGAACCCTCTTTTGTTAGTAAAATGATTCATACTTTCATTGACAATTTGCTTGAAAAACTATTGTTTTATGTGTGCATCACTTTCTACAAAATCTCAACACCATTATTTAAAAAAGGAAGAATTGATACTGCTATCATCGTGGCAGATTTTTCTGAAAATTATTCCAGCATTATACAAAATTCTAGTCGAAACATTCATTGGAAAAACGAGCAGGCAACTGTTCATCCTTTTCTAACGTATTCTAATGGTCTTGTTTGTGAAATCTGTTTCAATGCGTGGGTTATGTGACAATTTAGTGTATGACACTTCACAAGTTCCTTAAATTAAAATACTTAAAGTATTTCATTGATAGGAGAAATTAGACCATCACAAAATTAAATTTAAAAACTATTAATATTTGTCATAAAAAAGACTGGTGTAAAAGCCGAGTGGCATTTTGCCTCTAGCATGGAAAAAGAGTTTGTGACGGTATTGTTGGCACCATAAAGCATATGGCCACCACAGAAACCTTAAGCATCCATGCAAAGATGCAATATTAGATGCTTTTGGTTATGCAACTTTACACACGAGTCCATTAAAGGGGAATAAATCCTTTTTCATAGGGAAATTCAAATTTCAAACAGTCAATTAGCTGATAACAGGAAGAAAAACTAATAAGTGTTTTACAGCAATAAACAAAAGTCATATATAAGTTTCCATAGTTTCAGGTTTCTCAACATTTTTTGCTACCATGGGATTGGAGAAAACCATCAAATTGTTAATATTCCAAAATGAACAATATGTTGCATGTGTGTATGGAATTGGTGGATTGGAAAGATTTTTGATTTTTGTGAGGAATATGATTATTACAAATTATGTTCATGCTTCCACATGAACCAAGTGCATCCCATAGGTAGCCAGAGCTGTAGACGCATGTTGGATTCCTTATGAATATGTAATAAAAATCCTATCTTCTCCCATAACTATAACAGGAAGAACCTATCATGTTGCTCCTGATGAAAATCGATTAATTGAATTATTGTTCCGACAAATTGGATTATACTATAAGACTTTCAACTTTGTCATGGTGGCCTTTATTTTTGCTCAATATTTGTCTTTCAGAATTTTCTCGATAATGGGATCAATATATTGTTCACATAGTTCTCTAATGTTCTTGAATATTAAAAAAATTCCAGTGCCCAGAAATTTTAATTTATCAATTTTACATGTGTGATTGCATTTTTACAAAATTTCTAAATGAATATTGGATCAGTTTAAAATATTTCAGTAATGTCAGCTGTTTTATATTTTGTATTATATTGAGCATATATTTATTTATGTTTAATAATGGGTAATAGAGTTATATATTTGGGGCTAAGTATTTTAGTATATCTAATTAAGTTGAAGAAACTGAGAAGTACAAAATTTTCCTGGTGTGTGTAATTTGGAAACTGTACAATAAGAAAAAAAGATGATGAAAGCGATTAATATAGTGAGATCAAAAGACAGAAAAAATATTTTCCTTAACGGAGGAATTTTCAAATCACTCCAATTTTGAAGTTTTGGTGCCAAGATGTGACAATCATTAAAAAACACATCGAAATCCATGACTGCTAGATTGTCATAAAAAACTCCTTTGGCACAGATTAAAAATAAAACCCTACAGATGTATCTAAAACACTCAAAGAAACGTTTAATTGCTCATGTTTCGTATATTTGGTGCAATTTTGTGTAAGAAGTAGCAAATCAGTTTTTGCCCGAGTTCAAAATTAGGTTAAGCATGAAGAGAAAATAGTTGCTTTGTTTTGAATGGCTTTTGTAATGCTCAGTTTGGCACAATTTTCTCTAATTTAGTACTTTAAATTATTTTTAAGAATTATAGATTCGAAAATCTAATTCCATTGCTTAGATTTTCTCATTTGACATTTTAAATAATTTGCAGTTGGGGTATTAAATGATCGACATTGAAGCATTGCATTGATTAATTCCTAGTATTCTAAGGCAATAACTCACTGTACTTATTCTACCACTAAATTCATCTTCTGAAATTCGTATTTTTATTTCCAGAGCTTATTTGTTTCTCCTTCTGCATCGGGAGATGAAAGAGAGTCATCCCAAAATAAAGTTTCTTTCGCCAATTGCGACGTTTCAGTGCCACACCGTGGCAACCATGAAAGAATACCAGGATCTGCGGCTGCTAACTTGTCATGTAAACCTTTTTTTTTTAAATATTTAGTTTTTTAATTTAAATTTCTTCTTGGTGAGATCTTCCATGTCTGTTTCATACGTATTATCTCATTTTGTGTTTTAGCCGATTCATTTTGTATCCAAGCATCTAAAATTGCTATTATAATAGGGTTTAAATTTATACCCTTTATTGGCTACTATTTAAAAAATATATGCTACTATTTCACTAGTGCTTTGGCTGTGGTAGCTCTGAACCTGAAATAAGCTGCTTGTGAAATGAAATTGTAGTTATTAAAGATTTGATTCCATGAGTTAACAAATCATCCAAATAGAGTACCATATTCCCATCACTTCTGCAGTTCCTCTCAGCAGTTGGCAAAACATTGCTCAGTAAAGAATAAATATTCTCGATTAGTGGGGAAGGTCAAATTGTACACTATGTCTGGTATCTATTAATATACGGGCCACGGTAGCCCAGTTCGAAGAGCAACGTATTAGCTACTTGAGGGCTGCGAGTTCAAAATTCGATCCAACCAAAGGTCATCATGTGAGTGGGGCTGGTGCAATTTAAATCTGTCGTGGCCTCAAATGTCCAGTCAAAGACCATCATGTATACATGTGCACGTTAAATCTGTTGTGGCCTTAAATGTCCTCTTGTTGGCGTGGTGTGGAAGTTTATTAGAGTGAGTTGCAAGCTCAGGTATTGTTCTCGTTCAAAATTACGAGGCAGTGTCCTCGGGTCTTTCCCTTTCGGATTGATCCAGGACTGGCCAATAGCCCATTGTGTTGCTCCAGTGCGATATTAATTAACTACCTACCTCTTAAACTGGTACTTATACAGACTTGGAAAGTGTCCTGGAATGCCTTATCGTCAAACTCCCACAGCATTCTCTAGCTCTCACTGTAGTTAACATCCATCAGCAACTAATCCGGCTTGGCTTTGATGTGTATTTTTACTGGATTCCTGGCCATGTTTTGATTGCAGGCAACGAACAGGCTGATGATGCAGTAAAGATTGCTGCTCGGGTTCCATACAATGATCTCTGACAACCTGTTCGACACATTGTGTGGAATGAATGGCGCAATATTTAGAGCATGTAACATAACAAGCTCCATGGCATTCGCTCATCACTTTCTTTATGGCCATCATTATCCATCCGACATTCCAATGTGATTTTAACTTGACAATGTATTGGAAATATGTGTTTTACTCAATTTTAAACTTGCAAGATTTGATTGGGGAGAATCATCATCCACACAAATCTTTTTAAATGCAATAAAATTTTCCAATTCTATTTAGTGCTTTTATCCTAATCTTTTAAATGCATTGTTTTCTTAAAAATTTTAATTCACTAGTTATGATGCAGACAATGGTGGTCTTGTTTTTTCATCTGATTATGAGTTTGAATATTTTATTCTCATGTTCATGTTTTTTGTGTTTCTAAATGTACCTTTCATTGTTGTTGGACTATCAATTTTTAAATATTTTATACATCTTTTGGTGGGCTATATTCTATCTTGTGTTTGACACAGCTTGTCTACATACTTTTGGATCTTGCGTCATAATACACTTTTTTCGTGTTCTTAAATCTACCTTTGATCACATTGTTGGATCAATTTAAAAATATTTTACATATCTTTTATGAGGTTATAATTTTTTTTGTTGGTTGTTTTTGGGTTTGTGGCACAAGGGCCTTATTTGGCCAAGCTGCACCAAATGCAAAACAGACAACAATAAAAGGGGGAAGAAAAAGCAGAAGGGTAGGAGAGGGTAAAAATGAAAGGGAGGAAAGATCACTCTGGTACCCTTGGGGCTTATAATGCCCATACACACCTAAAGATGTGCCCCTGAGTGCATTGTGTGTTTGGTGCAGCTTGTCTGTTTTTGGACCTTGCGTCATAAAACCCAAACCAATCAACTTAAACTGGTAGACTGAAGAGATTGGTTACGAGTTTGAATCTCGTGTGTTCCAAAGTCAGTTTATTAAGTTTCCTGGTTTCTTCAAGACTAAACATAAATGCAGGGCAGCATGTTCACCATGGTTACAATATGGCATTACCTCTTTTTTGAGCCCTGGAGTAACAGACTGACACATTCTTGTCAGTTAGGGATTTGTTATACAATCCTTAACTCTTTGAGGCACACGATTTTAAAGAAAAAAAACAAGTTGCACAGACATGTTTATTCATTTATTCAGCTTCAAAATTAGTATAAAACATCAAATAACATGTTTTATTAGAAAACGATTTATCCACTCAACCAATTTTTACAAAAAAACATTTACTGTTATGAAAGACAAAAATTCATTGCACCACACAATTCGCCAACTTTAATCACAACAATGCGTTTTGACATGCATAAATTTTTGTTTTCAGTTATTTATACATTTAGCGTTAGTTCATAGCATTGCCAACGCAATGAAAAACTTAAAATAAAATATTGAACTGTATGTCTGAGTAATTACAACATTTGAGGTGGGTTAAAAATATCCCACCATGCATAAAAAGCTAAGCAAAAGGTGGGACAGTTTTTCATCCACCTAACCCCAAAGAGTTCAACTGGCATTGGAAGAGAAAAATGTTTTGATTAATGAAGTTAGTGAATTCAGTAACATAGAAAGACTTATTCTTATGCTTTAATTTTTCAGATAAGAAGCAAATGTGGCATGCTGTTGCAGAGGATATTTCTACAAAAGAGAGTAGAAGAGAAAATAGGTATAAATTATCTATGAAAAAGACAAGCCATGAAGATCTTGATAACAATTTATCTGAGTTTAGGATTCATTCTGATTATCTCAAGTCCAGATTGGAGGCTGAACAAAAACCTCATGCAGATGAAAATGCAATTAAATATGGACCTGAATATATGAAGCCTAGAAGTCTTAAATTAATTCCTGATAGAAAAATATATCAACCTAAAGGTGGCTTAACATATAGAAAGCGTGTTAAGCATGATGCAGCTATTAAAGTAAGAGAACATTACGAATCTTGCAGCTTAGAACCTGAAAGGGCTTCAAAAAAAAAGAGTGTGAGAAGTGTTTCAAATCACTCTGTTGCTGTTAAAAATGACCTAATTTCTGATGACGGTGATAGGAGGCATCACAAAAGTTCAAAACGCAAGAGGAAAAAGTTGGCATATTCAGCTGAAAGTGATTCTGATGGATTAGAATCTTCAAAACCCAGAAGACGTAAAAGCTCTCAAAGTTACAAGAACATATCAGGAAGTGAAGATTCTGATTATTATGCATCAGATTCAAGAAAAACATCACGAAAGAAAAGTCATCTCAAGCAACGTAAAAACTACAGGGATTATGATTATTCTGATACTGAATTGAATTCAAGATCTGCAAGACATCATGAAGGTTCTAAGAACTATAAAAGGGAACGTGATTTATCAGATTCTGATAGATCAAATTCAAGAGGGTCAGAACCAGACCGACATTACCGATATTTTCACAGAAATGAACATGTTACCTCAGATTCTGATAGATCAAATTCAAGAAGGAATTCAAGAGCAGAGAAATATCAAAGAGTAAAAAACGAGCCTGTAAATGAATTTGATTCAGCAGAATCAAAATATAATCCAGAATTTGAAGCCAACCAGGATTGGAAAGCACCTGTATACTTTGGTGGTCCTGAGAGCTTTTATTGTAAGGTAATTATTTCTTGCACTTATAGTTCTATGACGCAGTAACAACTTTTATTCATGCTGTTAATAACATGTTTAGTTATCTATTTATCAGTTAAGTTTAAAGAATGCATACTTAACTATTATAAATAGATATATAGATGAATATTACTTAAAAGTTTTTTAATTATATCTTGGATGAGGATTTATGTTTAGTAACCAATTGGGACTCAGCTATGGGTTTTATTTGGTATCATCTTTTTATCATCATAAATTATTTAGTGCCTAAAGGCACATAAGGCCTTCAATCTAGATTGCCTAAGTTTCCTGTTCAATGCAACAAGTCTAGCTTCATACCAGCTCGACCATCCAGCCTAACTTCTCTCTCTTTCCATCATACGTCGCCAGGTCAACGTCCGCGCTTTCTCTTCCCGTCAGGGGTCCTGGTCAATGCTATATTAGGAATACTGTATGTTCATTCTTAAAATGTGTCCTGTAAACTTCCAACGTGTAAATTTAATTTCATTTCCCATTTCATTAAATTGTGCTTTATTTAATAATTCTTCATTTGAAATGTAATATGGCCAAAAAATCTTTAAAATAATTCTTAAACATTTATTTTGAAAAACATTTAGTTTATCGCACTGTGTTTTGGTAATTTTCCATGTTTCAGAACCGTATAAGAGAACTGAAAGTACTAGTGATTTGTACAGATTTAATTTGTTTTTTACCTGTATATTAGTTGCTCTCCACAATTTAAGATTCTAAAAACAGTTGTGAGCTTTTGAAATTCTAAGATCAATATCTTCATCAGTACCACTATTTTTGTTTATTGTTCCTCCCAGATATAAAAAGGTGCTTACATCTTCTATTGAGGGTATCATCTTTTATTGCAATATTACATAACCCCTCATTCTGTTGCACATTTGTATATATTACTCTTTTTGAACTGTCTCCATATAAATTTTCAGTTTGTAGGAGCAGAGGAATTCTCAGATAACTCCTTTATTAAAATTCGGGGCATCTGTAGCCAGGTTGAAAGTGTAATGGACTAGCAACCGGAGGGTTGGGAGTTCAAATCTAACCAAAGACTGTCGTGTTCAAAGGTGGCTGGTCGATGTTAAATCTGTTGTGGCCTCACATTGGCATGGTGTGGAAGTTTGGAGAGTGTGGTGTCAGTTCAAGTATGACCTCGTAATCTGACTGATTCAAAATTACATGGTGTTTTCGGATCTTTACCTTCGGGTTTGATCCCAGACCGTAGCCAATAGCCCGTTGTGTTGCTCCAGTGCGATATTAATTAAATACCTACCTACCTACCTCATTGAAATTGGTAGCTGAAAGACACTTGTCTCAAGCAGTTATTCCCCCCTTAGATTCTGCTGACACGTATAATCCCTCAGGGATACCTGGCAATGGAAGGGGGATCATTGCCAGACTCTGAAAGAACTCTGCGTGAAAATTAGAAATATCTTTATTTCAAAATGGCTTCAAATCATCCTGACTGCTGGAGAAGGAAAATGCAGTATAGTGGGGCTCCTACAAAAAGGCATGGCTCACTGGGTGTGCCAGTGAGTTGTAGGCTGTGCAGGTTCAATTCCTCCCTGGGTGGGGCCACAGTAGCCCTGATGAAGAGGAACGGATTAGCAACCGGAGGGTTGCAAATTCAAAACTCAGTCCAACCAAAGACTTGTGTACAAAGGGGGCTGGTGCATGTTAAATTTGTCGTGACCTCAAATGTCCTCACTTGGCGTGGTGTGGAAGTTTGGAGAGTGGCATGCCAGCTCAGGTGTTATCTTGTCATCTAACTGTGGCTCGTGATGTTGTTTTCTATCTTTCCCTTTGGGTTTGATCCCGGACTGTCGCCAATAGTCCGTTGTGCTGTTCCAGTGCGACGTTAATTAAAAATACCATACCTCAATGGGTGTATTTCCTCTTCTGTGTCAATTTTTGGATAGGTGTGAAAATTCAGTTGGAAGAAGGTTGCCATACGCAAAAGTATGAATGCTGATCAATTGAGAGTAATTTTACCCAACCAACTCATCGCTGCTATCACTTACGGCACTGAACAGTAAACTTAAAACTAATATCTGCGTTAAAGATGCCAGTTATTGAAGTGCTTTGTTTACATTCCAACCACTCCTTATTTAAAAAGACTTGTCCAAACCTATGTGACTTGATTCCTTCTCATCAGCCAAACTACACACACAGGCCAATGAATTAGAAACCTGGGATCAATATTTATATTGGACCTCTACTCGAATCAAGCTTTCTTAAGTATCCAATTAAAATTTGTTAGTCTAATTTTCAGTGGTGATATAGAACAATGTAATTGATTAATTTATTTTCACTTCTCTTTGATTGCTCTAAGAAGGTGCAGACCTTGTTGTGATCGGCAGTGACAATACCTTTATCCTCTTGCAACAAGTCGCCTTTTAAATCCCCTCCTAAAATAATTTTTCTTAATAATTTAGCTTCTATTAATTTTTCTAAAATATTTTAGCTGAATGGTCCAAGAGGAATTCCAAGATATGAATAAAATCTTTTACCTTTATACTTTTGCTTAATTGCCATGTTTCTGGGAAAAAATTGGTTTTTAAAAAAGCAGTGATGTTTATTTCATTAACTGGCAATTTTATATGGTATTGTATTGATCTGAATTTTTTTCAGGGAATTTGATTTTGTACATGGCTGATTTTATTAATTGAGGGATCTGTATAAGCCCTATTCCTTCACCTGATATATTAACTTACAGTTTTTATATTTTCTGTAGATCTGCCAACTAGCTTTGAACAGTGAGTCTACTTATGAGAGTCATATGAATGGAAAGAGACATAAGAAGGTAAAAATTCAGTCCATATTTTTTATTATATCTTAGCTTAAGTTTTAAATTCTGATATCTTTTGAAGAAAAAAATAATTTGGTTATTGTATAGAGAGTGTTCGTAAGTAAACATTTGATATATGTTTGTGATTAACCTTCATTTTAATAATATAGTGTATGACTTTCTCGTATGCACTTGTTTTATAATAAAACCTCCCTGTGAATGTCATAAGCTGAGGTAAATTCAAGTTCATTGTTTCTTACAAAAATATAAAACTGAATGATGAAATGGTAATGAAAATAAGAAAAACGTTCAATAGAAGTTCCTGAAATGCTGTTTTATGTTTCACTAATTGTATTTCATTGTTAATATGAAATGTGCAGATGAATGCTCATATTCAATATAAATGGGCTTAAATGAAGTATGAAATGTGAGCAATGGCAGTGCTATCAATAAATACAAGCCATTAAGAGAGTTTGGCAGATTCTATGTTTGCCTTAAAAATCCAGCTTTCTTAAAAGGATTGTCCAATTATAGTTTGTTACTATCTAATTAATTCTCTATATATAATAGAGTAAAATTGATGAATTTTTGTCTCACCTCATGTTCTGAGAATAAGCAAAGCTCATTGCCAAGCTGTTCTCAGTGGTGTGTCAACTTGGATGTTGTGCCTTGACAGCCAGGCATGCTGTCAACTGCCATCTTTGGTTTGTTGGAAATCTCTTGATTGATCCTTGGACACCTTATCACTTTTCTCTTAACTTTCTTTTCAGATGAATGATCTCAGGAATTCCAAGAACCGATCTGTAAATTTATCTTTTATGCCCATTTGCTACATTATTTGATGTCTTCTCTGAACAACTTTAGTATCTATTTTATTAACTAACAATTTTACAATATTTCATTGCTTTGAATCATCTCTTGGGAATTAGAACAAATTGACCCTTCAAATGGCACACTAACAAAACTCCAGAGCCGCCACAGGGGACTTTTGCTACTATTTTCGTACCTTGGTGACTAGGGACATCTTTTAAAGCAAAATTATCTCAAAAGTGCCTATTTTCAAAATTCTGGTGACTGAAAATTCACCAAAGGCTGATGGAAATTTAGTCCCTCTTTTTTTCAACTGCATGCATAGAAAAAATATTTTGGACTTTTTTAAGGACATCAATTTCAAAGTTTTGGTGCCACGCCATGACAACCATGAAAGAAAAACATTGGTGTTTAAAATTTTAAATTGCTTGGTGAGGTCTTCAACATCATTTTCATACTTAATTAGCACATTTTGTATTTTAACCGATTTATTTTGTGTCTGAGCTACCAAAATAAAGAGGAGACTTTTTGCTACTATTTTTAAATATTTATGCTATTAATATGTACTACAGGTAACCCCCATATAACACAGCACTTCTATAGCACGGATTCACTCTAACACGGTTCGAGAATTGGGAACATCCCCGTATAACACGGTGCTTTTATGAAATGATTGGAACAATGATGCGAAAAGGACGGCTTTATGAACAAATTTAGGCATTTCTACAAATATAGAAGTAACTGGTGGTAAGATAGCCTTATGAATGCCTTCCTTGTCATACACTAACACTAAAATTTGAGTTAGAAGACATCTGGGATACACTGTTTTCTGTCAAAGTTTTCTCCAAATACTTGAATTTTGGTAATTAGTGGGATACTAGATTAATATTTTACTTTTGCAAATATTAGATTCTTTCCGTTTAAGTTCAGTTGGTTTTCTTCAGGAGGGTCAATTAATTAAGCTAGGAAGTGAGAACTCAGTGCTCATTGCAAACAAGCACTGAGGTCCCTTCAAATATTAAAGAGGGAAAAATACAAATACAAAGCAGTGCTGATTACTTTATCAGAAATAGCAAATTCTCTCTTGAAATCATTTCAAGTATATCCAACCTTTCCAAGGAGAAGAATGACGAAATTAACTGAAAATGCTTTGCATAATGTATGAATTGATCCCATTTGTATATTATTTGTATATTGGCTCAGCCACTGCTGATGGATTAGTGGGTGACACTTGTTTTCAGAGAACAAATAAAGAAATACAGGTAACCCCCATATAACATAGCACTTCTATAGCACGGATTCACTCTAACACGTTTCGAGAATTGGGAACATCCCCATATAACACGGTGCTTTTATGAAATGATTGGAACAACGATGCGAAAAGGACAGCATTATGAAAGTTTAATTTAAACGGTGTAGCATGGGAATATCCTAAGAACTACGCACGCGGATATTATCTCGAGATAAATTAAATAAAAAGTAACTTAGCTTAGAAGAGACATGGCGTCTCTCGGGGATCCCCGCTCGTCATCGAAAAGAAAAAATGGCAAGAACGCTCAACGCATTTCTTTCTCACGAAACTGCAAGGTCGTTGGACTGAGGCGAAAGAAAAGAGAGCGTATTCTTCCTCTCCATGCTTTTTATCAGTTTTTCAGGGGGTCGCAAATCAGGGGAGATGGTCTTGTCAATCAAGGGAGCTGGACTTCCTGATTCGCTGTTTTTAAACTAGCTCATCTGTAATTTGTTAGACAGACACATGACATGGCATGATGTAACTTTCTGCAAGATTCTTAGCATAGTTAATGAGCGTCACTGGAGCGAGGGAGAAAACGGAATTGAGAAATAAAGGACTTAAAAAATAAATGGCATCACTGATCTCGTGGCTGTCACTCAGAGGATGAGGATATCTTGCCAAAAAGAAAACACCCTTGGTTAATAGTGCTTAGTGATGACGAAGAAAACATTGTTTAATTCATATTAATATGTATTACTTCTTAAGAAAATTTTAATAAAGATATTTATCTTAATTATGAAAATATAATAGCATGTTTTTAATTTTTGGAATCTAACCCCCCCCCCTTTTCGTACTAATTTGTTTCGTATAACACGGCAATTTTTTTTAACATAACTCGCATGTTATACGGGGGTTACCTGTACTTAACAATTGCTTTGGCTGTGTCAACCCATCAGCTTGGAAAAATTTCCTCATGACAAGTGGCAGACTCAAATATTCATGCATCTCACCTGGATTCCTAGACATCTCATTGGACCATCGTGACTCAGTGGGTATGCCCACTGTGCTAGTAACCTGGGAGTTGTAGGCGGTACAGAATTGATTCCTGTCAGGTGTGATTCCTTCTGTGGCAGTAACACTTCCATTCTTTGTGTATGTCTATTACTTGATACTGTAAATCCTGTGTCTGGTTCAGCATGGCGAAATATGGCCTTAACACCATAAAAACCGAACCAAACCATACATGCCACTGCTTGAAATATTTTGGGTCTGCTGCCCACCACACAAAAACCTCTAATCTATACTTGGCGTGTCTCTTGGAAGGTTAAGTGGCTGATTTTATTAATGGGAACTATTATAGATTTGTGTAATGGTAGGTAGTTAATGTTTCACTGGAGCAACGCAATGGGCTATTGGCTACGGTCTGGGATCCATCCCTAAGGACAACGCCTCGTAATTTTGAACTACGATCAGATGACGGGAACACCTGAGCTGGCACTCCACTCTTAAACTTCCATACCATTCCAACATGAGGACATTTAAGACCAAGACAGATTTAACGTGCACCAACCCTCATGAACACAATGGTCTTTGGCTGAACCTAGTTTCGAACGTGCAATCCTCCGGTTGCTAACACTTTACTCCTTTAACTGGGCTATGTGGCCCCTTTTTTATAATGGAATTCAAATGAAAGATTAGGGCTCTGTGCGAGACTTAGTCACAAGATTTTATTTTAAGTATGTATATATAAATGTATATTTTATCGCAATCTAGTTTATTTAGATTTTGGTTCCATGCTTTTGCTTTAAAAGTATCTTTTTTATATTTTAATGTAAAAATCTTAACAGTGTAGGGCCATGGCTGTGAGAGTAGCAGATTAGCAACTGGAGGGTTGCGAGTTCCAAACTCCATCAATCTAAGACCGTTATGTATGTGGGGATGGTGCACATTAAATTTGTCATGACCTCAAATATCCTCACTTTGGCATGGTGTGGAAGTTTGGAGAGTGGGGTGCTAGCTCAGACGTCAACCTCGTCATCTAACCATGGTTCAAAATGATGAGATGTCCTTGGGTCTTTCCCAGTTGGATGGATCCTGTACCATCGTCAATAGCCCATTGTGTTGCTCCAGTGTGACGTTAATTCAACTGCCCTAGCAGTGTAAAATTTGCATTGTTATATTTCCTAAACCCTTGATGTATTAAATTCTACTGAGAAACTGCAATGCAACTTGTGTGCTTAGAGGTTGGGTAACTAACTGTATAGCTGACTGTATAAACAAATTTCCACTTTTATTTTAAAAGTCTATGGGTAAGTCAGTGGTACTATTACTATTAGCCAAATGAATATATCGTCTGGCTCAATGAGTACATAGGCAGTTAAAATATAAACTAATTTAAATCCAAATTTAACGACATAGCCTTTGTATAAAATTAACGATTCATTAATATAATAGACTGCCTAGTCTATCAGTGTCTTGCCTCAAATAGGGGTCTTAACATACTGGATACAATGTCTCGATCATTACTGATCGTCACACACAGGTGATGGAATGTCTCAAAGTATTGTATTGATCTATACCAGAGCCAAGTCAGTAATCTGCATACACAGACTAATACCACCATTATTAATTCACTTAAGCTAATTAACATCAACATGTATTGCTGCTAATTTAATTATTTTTTATTGAATATATTTTTAATAGTTACACTTTTTTTAGGCTATGAACAGTCTAATGGTACCTGAAATAGTGAAAAGCTCCTTGAGTACTTTGGCCCAGTCAAAGGTATGTTTTTATTATTTATTAACTCTTATTAAGAAAGTAGTTTATAATTATACTTCTAAACTTGTAAAAAGATACAGCTACCATTCTATTCGGAATGACCCCTTCTGTAAATTCATATACATCCAAGTTTATTATTATCAATGATAAAATTTCATATTTTTTATCGAGGTACATCATGACCAAATATGGCCCTTGTGTTATAAAACCTCAACCAACCAATCTATCAAAATTTAACCTTGGATACCAAGTTTTGAATCATTTGATTCATCCATTTCTAAAATACCAGTAAAATTTGGAGCTTCTAATGTTAAATTAAAATCTATTTCTATCAAAAATAAATTAATGTTTCTTTTCTAGGACTGCCACAAGTGACTAAAAGAAGAGTTTTGCTCAAATGGTTTATTATCCAAACTACTTTTTAACCTTGGCGACTAGGCTACCCTTTAAGCCAAATCATCTCAAAAAGCTCCTATTTCAAAATTTTAGCAACTTATTTTTGAAAATACACTAAAGGTCAACGAAAATTGAATCCTTTTTTTTTTGACTTCTTGAAGACTGAAAAAATATTTGGGATTTTTCTCGAAAATTTTTTAAGGGACTCCAATTTCAAAGTTTTGGCACCAAGCTATGGCCACCATGAAAGAAAAACATCGGAATCTGGTTGCTCAATCATCATGAAATCCGTATGAAGAAAGTATTTTTTAATTTTAAAATTTAAATTTCTTGGTAAGATCTGTAACGTCCGTGTCCCTTGGCTTATTCATTTTGGTATATGAGCAACTGAACTCGTTACTAAGATAGGGTTTGAGATAAGATTTTTTTGTTTCTATTTTTAAAAATTTATGCTAATAATGCGACTATTTCACAAGTTCTTTGACTGGCAGTCCTGTATTCATATTTTTTTCGAATATTTATCTCATAATTAGTATTTATAAAAAATTATCTGGAAAAGAAACATTTGGATTTTGTTTGGGTCCTTTATCCTCCATGTGGTTTTGATGAGATATCTTGTCTATCAAGATCTGAGCAATTTTGATGATGAGAGACAAGATCAAGATCTGGTCAATTTTCTTCTAATGACGAGATATTTCGCCCGTTAAGCTCTGGCCAGTTTTGCTAATGAAGAAATTTTTTGTCGAGACAACCGCCAGTAGGGTTGAAAATAACATATTTTCAGCCTTCTAGGAAGATTATTTCTAAAGATGAATAAAAGTGTGAGGGCTAAATTAACATTTAAGTGTTCTGAATTTCCTGTACTCAATAGTCCAAAAACAGCTGTACCATGTGACTTGATTTCCAAGATTAAATTTTGATATAGTTTATAAATTTGGTGTCAAAATTGGGTATTGTGATTGGAAGTTATGAAGTTGGTGCCCAGTTTAATATGAAGATGACCCGAAAAGCAAGTTTCATGCATGTGGATTTTAAGGTGTTATTAGCCATTGAAGGGTACCTTTAAATTTTCTCTACTGTGAACATTACACAAATAAAGGGAGGTAGGTAAATTTTTTTCTGCAACGTTTTATCACTTGTCTGCTGTAATAGCCGAATCCAATTAAAAATCCTCCAACACAGAAAATACTTTTATTCCTTTCCACCAAAAGTAAGCTGTACATTTTTGTTTTGTCAATGTTTTGTTTTGTCCTTGAATCATAATCAAAAGAGGAATAAGATTGTGTACTCAATTTAAATCGATATTCACAGGGGCAGCATTGCGAACTCGTGCAGACCAATGATATGAGTTCCTGTAGTTCGCTCCAGTACAATTACTTGTAATCAATTATTAATAACATGAATAACAAGTAGTTTATATGAAAATTTGGTACCAGTTAGGATAATTTATCTGTATAATTTTTAATAGATAAATTTTGTTTGGAACGGAGGCTTCATCATTTTCTCCTGAGCTCAAAAAAGTTGAGCTATGCCTGACTGTGAATGATGGAATTATTACGGGATTACTTGATTAAAAATGTGTTGCCACAAAAGGTTACCAAGCCGGTGACCTACTGTTCTTTTTCGTACAAGAGGGTTTCGTACCAAGTTGAGGCCATTAAACGATCCGTATTTTATTCGCATTACAATGACTTTCGCTTTTGTAATCAAAACAGTTAGTCTATGCAATTTTCCACTTTCTTATATCATTATTAATATTTGAGGCTCTCATGTGATCATAATATATTGCTTATTAAAAGTGTATTTTAAATAGAAATGAGGTATTGAAGTTTCTATTTGCAATTACATAAGGAGACCTATAACTGAAAAGCCTTCTTGGGAAAGAGCTTACAGTAGTGGGAGATCGTTGAAATTTTATTAAAGAGTTGAATTGTGTTTTGAACATAGTTCTCTAAAGGATAATCAATGCAGCCAAGAAGCAGCAAAACTAATTACAAAAATGTGTCTTTGCTGTTACCTTCATACTTTATCTTGGTTAAAATGTCATATTTATAAAAAGTGGTTAAGAATGCAGCATAAGTGGAAATATTCCTGAAAATCACATTTTGAATTGACACAAAATTGAAGTTTGGCATATGGGGAATATTGTTTATTATCTTTGAATTTGGAAAGAGACAGAAAACTATCAACTATAAAAAATTGTTAAAAAAAACTATCAATTTTTAAAATTATTTAATAGCTTTTAAAGTAATTGTGATGACTTTTTTAAATACAGAGTAACCACAGAATGTACTTGAATGTATTGCTGTAATGATCATGTGAATTTTAAATTTTTCATGGTATTCATAATATAAGTTGGAAATACTAAAAATTATTTCCACTAAAACCAACACCTATCAGTACAATTAACTTCCTTCTATAAAACATTTAATGCTTTAAATTCATCATATGTGCTATATTGAACTGACAGAAGGTAATGTTGAACTGTTTCTAAGGGGCTTTAAAAACTTATTTTACTTGTTTTTAAGGCTTTTATTACGAGGTGAAAGAATTTTCTCATATTCACTAGTTGTATCTTTTATGCTCACATGAAAACATGCTGTGATGTTGTCATTGATATGTATGTCAGAAATATTACATCCACTTTTATGCTTTCATACAAATTTAAGAAGGAATCAAGGTCAGAGTCCTCATTTTCGATTTCTTTTTTTTTTGGCGTCAGACACAAACCCTGCTTATTCGAAGACCTTTCCACTTTGCGGGGCTGCTGTAGCCCATTTGGAAGAGCAATGGATTAAACTGAAAGGTTGTGAGCTCGTAACTAGGTCCAACCTAAGACAGATATGTACATGGGGTTGGGGAACGTTAAATCTGTCGGGGCCTCAAATGTCCCTTACATTGGCGTGGTGTGGAAGTTTGCAGTGTAGGGTATCAATCAGCTCAGGTGTTGACCTCGTCATCTGACCATGGTTCAGACTGACTATAGTATCTGGATCTTTCCCTTGTTTTAACTGTCAGGTTCCTTCGGATTTAAATTTAAAATGTTCAAGGAACAGGTTGAAGGTAGAATTTAAGTTTGCAACAAGTAAATGAGAGTTTAATTACATTGCATCTATGAGAGCTAGACAGGACTCAAGCAAATTGACGATGTTTTGAGGTTTTTCTGAATACTAAATATTTTTTTGTTAAATAAGAATTGTTGTTAAATAACTAATTATCTTGATCTAATTGAACTCCTCTTACCTATCACTTTAATAAAATGTATGTATACAATCATTTCTTAGAGCCCTAACTATTGAAGTTGTTTGATTGTTCTGTTTATTTCACTATTCAGTGTATTCATTAAACTGGAATTCTTTTTATAGGAAGGATTGCGTCCTCCTGGTAAGTACTAAATTGATCTTATTTCGTATTATGGTATTTAAGAAAGTGAATTATTTATGATAGTGATTTATTTGAAAAGTTTATTTCAGGAAATGCTATAGTTCTGTGGCTTGTCTGTTCTCTAAATAAGATTTAAGGATTTAAAATAAGTGTTTTGTTTTGGGGATTATTCCTGAAAATATGATGCTTCTGACACTTTTGTAAAGGTTGCCAAGTGCAAAATTGATTCTAAATTTTCATTAATTCAGCAGTTCCTATTTTTGATTTGTTAATATTCATGACTTAGAAAGTTTGTTCATGGATATATGTTGACCCAAAGAGATTTCACATTTTAACGCATTATCTAGAAAAGATTTACAATTGTTTTTTATCCCTGACACAATGATAGAAGTTCAATAAATTGTCTTCATTAAATTTGTTTCTCATCGATTTGCATGTCAATGAGTTCAAGCTGTACTGGTTCAGGTGCATTTTCAGGCAAAAGGGTTGCTATATAAATATAACAATGGTTTGTTTTACTTTTTGAAAATCGGAAAAAACAATCCTTAAAATAACATGGTGAGGCGGGCCACCAGCGAATCAATGGAGGGCTGTAGTCTGTATCCCTGGTTTAGAAACTAAATTATGATGGCAAAGCATTTACAATTGCATCTTTTAAAAGCTTGATTTGTTTAACTGGGAAATGTTGTATTGTAATGAGTGGATTAAAATGCGATTCAACTGGAAAACTTAACAATACTGCTGAAAACTCCTGGAATTTGCTCTCAACAAGTGTCAGCTGCCACAGGCTACTAAAAGGTGACTTTTTGCTTCTAATTTTCAACCTTGGCGAGAGAGACTAGGGGTATCTTAAAGCAAAATTGTCTCAAAAGCTCCTATTTTTCCAAATTTTGGCATTTTTGAAAATTCACCAAAGTTTACACAAATTTAGTTTGTTTTTAACAAAAAGGGAACGAAAGAAAATATTTTAGGATTTTTCTTTCAAGAGAAAATTTTCCGAATGATGCCAATTTTAAAGTTTTGGTGTAAAGCCATGGCAACTATGAAAGAAATATATCAGAATCTGTGGTTACTAGATTATCATGAAAACTATATATTTTTTTTAATTAAATTTCTTCAGATCTTCAACGTCTGTTTCATACTTAATTAACACACTTTGTTATACCCTATTCATTTATCTGAACAAATAAAATAGGGTTTAAGAGGACTTTTTTGCTACTATTTTTAAAATTTTCTGCTACTATTTCACAAGTGTTTTAGCTGTGGTAGACCTGTGTATGAATCCTGGTTTTAGAGCACTGTTTTTGGCCTTTCCTCAATAACAGTGATTTTCAGCTGGCATGCCATACAAATGGTGAAGCAGTTTAAATTATCTAAGATTTATTTAATTTCAATGGTATAATTTTTAACTTTTGACAAGTGTGTTCACAAATAATTAGTTCATAATTATAACTTGAACATTCAACAGCAGATACTACTTCATTTTGGTTATCTCTTAGAAGTGAACTACCTAATATTATGAAGAAGCAATACCTCCTTTCTCCATGTTATATTTATGTCAATTAAGTTTTTCTGCAACAAATAATAGTAATAACAAATAGATAATGGCTGGAACCCCTGAAATACGTAAGTATGCCTGTCCAAAATTCAACTATACGTATAAGATATTCTAAAACAATGTCAACACAAGTAAATTAAAGGAAAATAATGAATAAATTTTGAGTTGTTTTTTATTACTAAGTATCACAAAGAAATTGTTACAAAAATGTTTTTTAAAGCCACTTTTATGGAAAAAGGGTAAGTAATTACTATTGTTCTGTTAAAACATTGTTTATCCTCACTGAGGAAAGTAATTTAAAGTCAGTTATGCCTTATTAAAGGATTCCAATTTTAACAAGAAAAATACGTTTATTAATGCAGGTATAATAGAATAACAGCAGAAAAGATTTCTAGCGAATCTCTCAGTTGCGATTTTTTGATTCGATTGAATAAGAGAAACTAAAAGACATGGGTACATCAGTGTTTTAGGGAGACGCTTTTTGTAAAGTTATAATGTTCTGACAATGCATTTAATTTTGCCGACGTCTAACTGTTTCGTGCTCAAGATTTGGAGCTCGGCTTTCACCTTGCCTGCTGTTAAATAAAATGTAATACATCACTACTCAACCCATGAAGAGCAATTTATGAGCACTCTCTCATTCAGTTTCCGTAACAACTATCCTTTTTTGTAAATCGATCAAAATTATACTTTTTTTAACAGATCGGCAACAAATATTTTTTCCAGTGTGCTGTGAAACAATAGTAATGAGGGTTATGGAGTAAACAAGCAAAGTTAATATTTTATGTATGATGGAAGATGTATGAGTGATATTTATATAGATCTTTCTCCAAGTTTCGATTCATAGTGTGCTGTCATCTGGTTGCGAATGTTTTAGTGATACGTTGTTTTTACATGGTCCCTTCATAGACATGCTTTACTGTAATTAGTTTATGCGTACATGAATGAGAAAGGTTGAAAATTGCTGCTCCATAAGAATAATCTTTTGAAACTAAAGTAAAAAAGTAGGCTTAGTCTTTCCTTGGGCAGAAGCAGGGTTGTGTCCCATGATGCTTTTGCAAACATAAATTATTAAAAACATAATTGTGGGGAGTTTTAAATGTGATTTATGTTACAGGATGCACATGCACTCTGAGAATATGGGTAAGCTGAAGTTTTCTCAAAGAAAACTAGATTTGCTTATCAGGAAATAAAATTTCTTTTATAAAACTGATTAGTACAAAAATTTCTTTTAACCATTTAAATCTTACAATTTGTAAAAAAAGATTTTGTTAGAAAATGTTATGACTATGTAGATAATTTAATTTTCTTTTTTATCCGTTGCTAAAGTTTATAATATAAGTAAATTACTTTGGTATTTTGACAAAATATCTTTGTTATAAAGTGAATAGTTTTCTGTGGGATTTAATTGTTTCGGTGTCAGTTTCTTAACTTGACAAGTTGTGATTATTTTGTGTTAAATTAAGATTTTAATTTTTTATATAGGTTCCCAAAATACTAAGCATGTAGTAGTTAAAGGTGATGCTGTATTGCAAAGTATTGTGGATAACCATTTGGATAATCCTTTACCAGGTATTACGCTAATATCCTCTGTTATGGAAATTTTTTCATATATTATGCAAATAAATAAGAATAATTTAATATTAACACTTGCTGTTAAAATTTTCACACCCTAATATAAAACCATCTATCAGATTTTATTATCGTTTAGTTTCAATAAATTTTGAACAGAATCATAATCAAGCATCTTAATTAGTTATTAAATTTTTGTTGTAGTACAATAAAAGACATTATTTCGATGTACTGCTTATTTCTTTTTTTATTTCTTACATAATTTCCCTGTTTGAAAACAATGTCTTCATCCCAAAGGGAAGCAATTTGCGTATTAGATGCAAATGTATTTTGACATTCACAGATGCATGTGTTCTAAGATAAAGAATTGATTTGTGATTCTCACTGTGCTCCAAACCTTGCATGCTTTTTATAAACTATAAGCTCTTTTGTGAAAAGTCATATTTTGGTTTAGTCACATTTTGGTTTGGTCTGATGATAATCTCATCTGTTTTGTTTCCTATAGGATTGGAGTTTGTTAAGGAAATCCACAATGGTAATGACATAAGCTATTATTGTGAATTATGTGATTCTCCATGCATGACTGTATCTATAATGCCTCATTTAGTGGGATTTAAGCATCAGCTGCATTGCATGGTAGGTTTTGTCTTGTTTTTGGAATATTTTATATTCTGTATTAGTTAATCTATTCTGTTCAATGTAATTTTTTTCTGACAAAATCTGTTCTGCTTTGTAACATTTCAAATTTAGAAATTTTTCTTTGAAGGTCCATTACTCTGTTTTTCACCCTTATTTCCATTGTTGATTCAATTTTCTGCTTTTATAGATTAAAACTAATTAAACTTTGCAAAGAATTGAATTAATAAGCTTTTGTGATTACATTAAAAGTAGCTTAGTACCTGGAGCGAAATTAATAAAATGATAATTTCACAAGGTAATTTTTATATGATTGCCATCCATGTCGAAATTTCCAATACCAATGCAATTAATGGAAGGAGATGGGATTTTACTTTTTATAAATTCTGTTTATTGGGACTTTATGGGTTTTTTAGTGAGGACTTTCACTGTAACTCAGAAAAACAACTATCTTGTTTATAAATTTGAGATTTCTAATAAATGCTCGCTTTTAGAAAGACTTGTATATAAGGGGGCTAGTGCATGTTAAGTCTGTCATGGCTTCAAATGTCCTCATGGTGTGAATGTGCCAGCTCAGGTGTGACCTCGTCATCTGACCATTGTTTAAAATTAACTGGTGTTGTCTTCAGATCTTTCCCTTCTGGATTGATCCAGGACCATCATCAATAGCCCGTTGTGTTGCTCCAGTGCAACTTTCATTCAGCTACCTACTTTGCTTTTAGGGATTGTAATCAGTTTAACAGACTGTCAATACAGTTTTTATTGAATTGGAATGTTAGCAATACTTTTATTGAAATATTTTATGATGGAAGTGAAACATTTTAAAATTCAATTTTCAGTAGTAGGATCATTTGTAGCTGCATTCTTAAAAAGTATTTATGACCAATGAATGGTGTAATTTTTTTACAGAGAGAGTTCTACAATGCCTATTATATGAATAACAAAGACCGTTCAAAGAAGGAAATTGAAAAGTTTGTGATTGGAAAGCTGTATTCACTCGAGCACCGATATGGTAGAGGGAAAATAGTTGTAGTAGAAGCTGTTCCAGATCCTATTTGTTAGTATTTACAAATTTTGTTTTATGGTCATAGATACTTATTAACAACTACTTCATGCTACATAACTCCATCGAGATCTGCACATGTCTCGGAAAGTACCAAGAACAAAGTTGTCATTTTCAAAATTAAGAATCCTTATAGGTGCTTACTTTTTAAATTAATTGGCTATGTTGGAAGTACTTGCAGAGCTTAACTCTTTGGGGTTAGGTGGGTTAAAAACTGTCCCACCTTTTGCTTAGCTCGTTATGTATGGTGGGATATTTTTTAACCCACCTCAAAAAAGTTGAAATTGCTCATAGCCATACAGTTTAATATTTTATTTAAAGTTTTCATTGAGTTGGCAATGCTATGAACTAACGCTAAATGTGTCAAGAATTGAAAACAAAAATTTACACATGTCAAAACTCATTAGTAAGTTGTTGACACTGTTGTGATTTTAAGGTTGGCGAATTGCGTGGTACAGTGAATTTTTGTCTTTCATAGCGGTAAATGTTTTTTCTCAATAAGCAATTCTGTGCAACTTGAGTTTTTCCCTTAAAATCGTGTGCCTCAAAAGTATTGATTCATTCTTGTCAATTTAAAATTTGTTTTCATGACTAGAGATAGCACAGAATATTCTTGGAGAACAATCATTCTGAGAATATTCTCCGAATATTAAAATTTGGAGAATATTTGAGAATTTTCTATTTCAAACTTCATTTCTCAGCAATTTAATTATCGCAAAAATGAATCTATACTTATTTTATTTTTATTCACAGTATAAAAAGCGTTGTTTCATTGAAATTATTGAGAATTGTTAATTTTTATTGAAAACCATGATACATTTTTCATGTATTACTGATAATGCTACTGTGAAGCCTAGAGATATGATTAGCAACACATATCCTCATATTTTTGCATATAGTTATGCAGTACACACGTTAAACTTATTGGTGTTTAGGATATTAAAAATGAACTCTTTGAATAAACTTGAAAATAACTACTCATGTTATTATCAAAGAAGTAAATTATTCACACTTGGACAAACATTGTTGAAAAGAGCAGAGAACAAATATAAGTAAAATGTTTACTTTTTCTTTATTTCTTATGTTAATCATTTTTAAGTTTAATTTTTTTTCATTTGTGTATTCATTATTTAAGTATTTAAAATATATTGCATGGCATTTAAAAAAAATTTTGTCCTTAGAAGAAAAATCGTGATTATTCCCCCCACTTGGAGAATATTCTCCAAAAGATTATTACCAAAAATTTACATTTCTGCATGACCATATTTAAAATTTGCTTTTTCATCTTTTAATTTAAAATGGCTTTGCAAAATTATTATGGTATATAACTTCAAAAAAAATTCAGTGGGATTTTATATAAGACCTTACCAAAACATCAATTGTGTTTTAATCAAATATCTTAGTTTATGCATAAAATATTAATGTGTGTTGCTTAACGATTTTAACCAATTGAAAATTTCTTTAGCTCCACCTCGTGATGAGGCTGGCCCAAGTTGGAGGTACGTAGTGTCCTCATAGTTTTTATTTTCAAAACTTGTATTATTTTTATTGAATATGATTTCCACATGTGACACTTATTCTAATCTGTAAGCTTATTAGGGAAATTTCTAGTTTCAGATGATAATTGTTTATTAGGGGAACTTTTTAAAATTCCAATGGCTGGGCCTCAATTATAATATTGAGAAGGATTAAGTATAAAACACAAAGACAAACAATGGCAGCAAAAGTATTTTTTTTTTCGAATTACGGTGACACACATAGAGAAACAAAGAAGACCGAAGTCATTGCCCGAAAAGTTCTGTTCCCTCATTATACCTAGACATCTTAGAAAGTCCATTGAGAGTTCCACATTGAAGCAGGTGGTTTCTGTCCATTACATCTCCAAAATTACAGAGGGGGCAGCGAGACTCTGGATTCGCTTTCATTCCATTACAAAGTCAAGGGATCTTTCAAAAATGCAAGACTTGGAACGCTTGCCAAAAACAGTAGATCTCTGCTGTCAAGGACATTGTCCATGAAATTGCCATGGCTGAGTGGGTTTGCCCACTGCACTAGCAACCAGTGAGTTGCAGGCAGCGCAGGTTCTATTCCTACCTGGGTGGTACTTCTCTCTCTTCTGTGTCTCAGTAAAGGCCTTCTTAGTGCTTATATGTATCCATTACTTAACGATGATTTATAACCAAATCCTTGAAAATTTAAAGAAATTTTACAGGGTTAAATAATTTAAGGTGGATTTCAAGGCTAAATGAATTAAAACAAAATGGTTTCAGTTCCATGTTTCCATTGAAGACCAGCTCTGCGTCTGTTTCCAAAACTTCAACTAATCTCTTGTCAAGGGGTCAGGAAATGAAGGTCACTTATCCTCCAGTTACTCTTTAACAAGCAGGGACAGTTACGAAAACTGGGAGGCTGTTGGACACCCCTAAATTCCATCTAGTCGTAGTACTCTCCAGACACTTTCATTCGAGAGGATTTTTCATCATCAATCAGTTCTTGTTTGAGGAATTTCAATACCCAAAAGATAGGAAACCATGACACTACAGCATGTATAAATATTTAGTTTCAGACAGTTTGCCTGAAAAGAAAGTATTTTACGAATCTAAAGCATGTCGATTAAATTTTTAGGTAATTCTATAGGTTATATACATATACAGGCCAACAAAATTCATGCTTTGGTAATTATATAACACATGAAATGCTGCAGATGTATATTTTTCAATCGTTAAAGTTTCACTTACAAAATATATAAGGATTTATTGGCATAAAATGTTTTCAGAAGCAAATGTTTTAATCTAGGAATTTTGATTTTTAGGAATTCTGGTAGTACAGTGAAGCGAGAAAATGAGGTAATTTATTTTATGCATCGCTGTATAGATATTATAATCCAACATAGTCTCCCTCATGACTCACTTATTAGATCAAAATTCATTTTCAGTGTATCATTATCATAGAAAACTCATTCTTCAAGGGTTTTTTACTTATGCTTAAATTTCATACTTTTCCCAGAATATTTACTAATTTGATTTCAGTGCTGAAGTCTTAGGGCATTATCACAGACAGAACAGGATACCCACTAATACCAGGCTTTTACACTCAACCAGCATTGAGGGTGTCAATAACAGGAAATGACCTGTGCAGTGTAAGAAAGGAACACCAACACAACATCTAATCAGAATATTATAAAGCTGCTACAGGCGACTATTTTTTTAAACTTGACGACTTGGGGTCTCTTTTTAAACAAAATCCTCTCAAAAGCTACTAATTTCAAAATTTTGGCGACGTTTTGAAAATTCACCAAAGCTGATCGAAAACTTAGTCCCCTCCTTGTTTTTAGTTAATAGCGTCCAGAAAAATATATTTTGACTTTCCTTTAAAAAAAAATTCCAAGGGACGACAATTTTGAAGTTTTGGCGCCAAGCCGTGACGACTATGAAAGGAAAACATTGGAATCTGGTTGCTAGATTAAGAAAATATTAAAATTTAAATTTCTCTGCGAGATCTTCAATGTCTGTTTCATACTTAATTAGCACATTTTGTGTTTTAGCCTATTCATTTTGTATCTGAGCAACTAAAATTGCTACTAAAGTAGAGCTTAAGAGGAGGCTTCTTTGATAAATATTTTTGAATTTTTCTTTAGGTAGAAAATGGTTTGAAGGATGCCAATTTCAAAGCTTTGGCGCCTAGCCGTGACGACTAAAAACATATCGACATCTGGTTGCCAGATTGTCATGAAAACTTATTAAAAATTAATTTTAAAATGTTAATATCTAACCAACTAAAATTGCTAATAAAATAAGGTTTAAGAGTAGACTTTTTTGCCATTATTTTTAAAAATTTACTCTATTGATGCTACTATTTTACAAGTGCTTTGGTTGTGGCAGCCCTGTATTTTTTTGTGCTTTATCAAACAGGAAATATATTGCCAAGACATTTGTCAAATTAGGAAGTTAGGATATTTATATTTACTATTACGGAAATTTAAGTGGCGTGTTTAGAGCAGGGATGCAGACTTATTAAAAGACCAAGTGCCACATAGATTCACTGACATGGGAGGACTGCCAAAAAAATAAGTTATTTATCATATATTATTTCAAAGAAAGATAACAAAAGTAAATAATTTAATTTGAAACGTGACATTGCATTGATTTGACAATTGTTTTAATATTTGGTTCAATTTTTGTTGCCAAGCACAGAATTGATTCTGAATTTTCATCAGTCAAGTGTGGCGGCCATGGCTCAGTAGGTATGCTATACTCGCTAGCAACCGTCAAGTTATAGGCAGCACAGGTTCAATTCCTGTTAGGTGCATTCCTTCCTGGGTGTATTTCTCTCTTCTATATCCGTAAAGTCTTTCATTGTGTGTGTATGTATGTCAATTACTTGATATTGCATGTCTTGTGTCTGACGCAGCATGACCATATATGACCCTTCTGCCATAAAACAACTAACTATTATTAGTCAAGCAGTTCCTATTTTTCGATTTCATGACTGAGAAAGCTTGTTCCCCGTGCCCCGCCCACAAATCAATGGAGGGCCTCGATCTGTGCATCCCTGGTTTAGAGATTCTAGAGTTAGTGATTCTCTCCTAAGGAAACTAGTAGATGCATTCTTCTTGATAAGTTGTCTGCTAAGAATTTCAAGATCTTATCAATGTAAACAGGCTCTGGGTTCAAATCCGAGTCGGGGCAGGAATGTTAGTGGTTTTATGTATCTATTTGTTAGGTTCCTAGACACAGGGCATCAAAGATAACAAACAAGATTGTCGTCGGTGTTGTAAAAACTAGTATATGCTCAAAATAAATTTAATTGCTTATTGGCTATTTAAAGTTTGTTCCTGAAAGACCTTATTGTAAACTTTTTGATAAACCTTATTTTTTGTATATTTACATTCTCCTATTTGCATATACCTTATTTCCCTTTCTAAATGTTTTAGGTTGAGAAGTTGGGAGTAGGAAAGATAGGTGAGCTTGTTTTATATTGTAAAATATTTTCATAATTAAAAGCAATGCATAAAAGTTTTGCTTTTTATTTTGATACTGTGTATTAACAAACTTTAGATTTACAACTATAGTTTTGCTAAGCCTGTCTCAATCAAATATCTAATTTTGTTAAAAGAGCGATCAGTTCAAAGTTGTTTTTTTCACATTGTCCCCACTTTACTCCAATCTTGATAATTTGTGGGACAATACCCAATGATCAATGCAAGCAATTCATGCCTCACTGAATTTTTATGGCAAATTAAATTCTATTTAGTCTCCATATCATATTTCGTTTGCACAATAAAGTAAATCAAGCACCCAGAGGTGAAATTAGCCCTTTTGTAGCAAAACATGACCTTCAGCAATGTTTCTCAATGGCCCAGGGCTCTGAGAGGTTATTCTGGAATGTCATTTTTATTTCCTAAGCATTTTTTTATGAATAAATATTTTATGGTGTAGATATTCATAAAAGTGTCAAGGAGCTAAGACTCGGAACATCTGTGTAGCAAATGTCAGTGACCAATCAGCAAGGAAGTGTAAAGAAAACTTTCAAGGCAGTGTATCAGTCCTCAAATCACTGAATACCATTTCTTCGTAAGTTTGCATTGCTGTGTGTGCTTGTTTCGAAACCCGAGTGATGCAACTTGAAAAATGTTATGGTCCTGAATGAAGGATAAAAATCTTGTGCCTGCTCGCGAGTTGAGAAAGGGTAGTCTGACATTTTCTGAGTTAGACTTCAGGTATTTTATTATGAGAGCTCTGTATGACAAATAACTGTTGGCAAGATATGTGAAAAGGGATGACAGTGGCCTCCTTGGCAAGTCTCTACAATTTCATTAAATTTGATGTCTACATGAGATGGTGGGTGGTTAATTAACGTTGGTTGCACTGGAGCAACACAGTGGGCTATTGGCAGCGGTCTGGGATCAATCCCAAAATCCAACATGAAATTTTGAACCATGGTCAGATGACAAGGTCAATGCCTAAGCTGGCACCCCACTCTAAACTTCCATACCACACCAACATACAGACATTTGAGGCCATGACAGATTCACCATGCTCCAGCCCCCATGTACATGACGGTCTTGGCTTGAACTGAGTTTCGAACTCGCAACACTACGTTTTCTAGTCTGTTACTCTTCCAACTGGGATCCCTACATGAGATGGGAATCCATTGGATATGAATATCTCTCTAACGTCATAATTTTGCTGATAGTTCAATGCAGGGCTGCAACAGGAGACTTTTTGCTACTGTTTTTCAACCTTGGCAATTAAGGGTATATTTTAAAGCAAAATCATCTCAAAAGCTACTCATTTTAAAATTAGAAATATTCTACTAATTCAAAAATTTTGGCAACATTTTTGAAAAATTTATCAAAGGTCAACGAAAATTTAGTCCCTTTTTTAAACTAATGGTGGCCGAAAAATATTTGGCACCAAGCCGTAACAGTTTTATTAAAATTGAAATTTCTTGGTAGAGTGCCTGTGTTATTGATTAGAATAATATTGAAGAAATTTTAGACAATGGATTGCTATAGCATGTCTCTTATACCTTGTTTTGCCATCTAACTGTATTAACATTTTTATTTGAAAAAGTAACTAACATTTGTAAACATGTCTTTTTAAATGTTTTCTTTTCAACTTATTTTTTGTATTTACTTTCCAGGTTCTCATAAAGATTTTGATACCACCAAAAATGATTATTACTGCAGAGTAAGGAATTTTAACATTAATATATAATTTAAAATTTTAACATTAAGTTTTTGTCAATGTGATTTTACAATGATTGGTTATTAATATCTTTTGTAAGCTTGGTTTAAAACAGTGCAACTTTTGTCTACTAAAAAGTACTCCATGGTAGAGTTAGGTTACACTGCTGTATATACTATTGTATGGTAAGTTAATTTTTGCAGTGATAGCTAAGTTTGCCACAATACTCCCCCTCCAGAATTTAGAGCAGTAGCCAAATTCGATAGATGTGTCACCACTAGTTGAATGATGGACATTTGCGTGGGACCGTGACAGCTGTATTAAGATCAAGGGTGTATTTTAATATATGAGTGGTCAAGCAATTTTAAGTTTGATCATAATTGTCCTGTGTTGCCTTTAGCAGCCTAGTGAGTCACTTTGTGAAGAGAAGGCTGAGCAGCAACGAAAAGAGTGAAGTCGTGATAGGAAAATTAGCAGTGTCTCCTATCACAGAGCCTCAGAAGTTTGTTGAAAATGATTAGCATCGCATTGGCAAATTCAACTTCTCGTCGTGGACTATCCATCAAAGTTTATAAAGTTTGCATGTTCAAATCACGTCCATCGGTTACCAATTTTGTAAACTCTGTTTGAAACAGTGCAATTTTTGTCTACCAAAGAAGTAGTAGAGTTCGGTTGCACTGCTATATAAACTATTGTATCATAAGTTAATTTTTGTAGTGGTAGCTAAGTTCGCCACATATCTAAAGGGTCAGACTGGGAGAGAATTAAACGTTATATTTGAGAAAAATATGTAAGAAGTAAAAATTGAAACGTAATCTAATTAATTGGGAGTTTTACTTCGATGCTATTGTGATTATAATTTTTTGCCTATTTTGCAGATGTGTGATGCTCATATGAATAATCAAAACATGTTTCGTGCCCATTTGGTTGGAAAACGTCATTTGAAGGTTAGATGAATTTTAAAATCTATTCATATTTTATCTTTGAGTTTCATATTACATATGTATTTTGTACAGTCGTGGAAAAAAAACAATGAACCACCCCCTTTATTTCGAGCACTATTCATAGTAGAGCAAATGCAAAGATATCATTCAATAGGGAATAACGTCCTCTACAAATGTAAAAAAAAAAAGAATTAGGGGACATCTTCATATTAAATTTTGCACTAACAACAAAATTTCCAATGGAAACAATATGTTTTGATGCCTCAATCAGATTCTGCATCGTTAAATTAGTCTAAATATGAAATTTCATGACTATCTTTATATCCGGAGATATTCAATGTTAAAGTTTCTATCAATATCAGGGATCATCTCCACATTGAAAATCGCTATTCGTAGATCGATATTAATTGTAGTTATAGTTAACGGAATTCCAAATTCGAACACTATTTCAAATGTATTTGTCGGTACGTGCAAGCGATCCGAGAATTATTATATTTATGTAAGTGAAAACGATCCGAGGAAGATTTAATGTAACTCAAAAACTAATGATTGGAATGAGCTGAAATTTTGCATGGTCATTAGAAGTCCTTCTGAATCGATTCCCATCAAAATATAGTACGGTTCAAATTCATAATTTTTTAAAACAGTAATTTAATTTTTTTGCATACTGAAAACTATTTTTAAAATAAAATATTGGGTGGATTTTATTTGGGTTGTTTAACAGTAACATTGTAAAAAATATCAGCGCTATAGAAATATTATTTAGGAAGATATAAACAGTGATGGTAATGCTGCTCCAGCATGCGCCATAGCGTATTGCCTGCTCCAAAACGCCCGTTTTTGCTAAGATTGCTCCAGAGCTGCTCCAAATCGCGTTCGAGTAATAATAAAATCCACTCTTGAGGTCTTCCCCCACTATAAGAATTACTTTCTTGCCTTCATCCCATGAAGCGAACTGAAGAAAAATCTTTAAGCTCTTTGAAGTTTTTAGCAGCATCTTTTCCATTTATTGTAACACCAAGTGAAGGATCTGCTCTATTATATAAATGGATCAAATATCAATGTGAAACTATTGATAGCTTTCATTTTCCAGAAGTTTCAACATGTAGTCGTATAGACCATTATTGGAGGAATATATTTAATATAAAGAGAATCATCTGGCAAGTTTAAATTTGAGATTTTGCCTATTTTTGTCAAGTCTCTTAAGTTATCGCATGGAAACTGATGTAGAAAGAGGCTTCAGTGAGAACAATCGCATGTTGGAAAATAGGAGTAATCTGACTATACAGTATAAATGGTATAAGGCAAATTAAGTCGCATTTTACTAATACAGAAAATATAAAGAACTTTCAAGTTATTACGGCTTTGATTAAATCAGTTCGAAATTCCTAGAGGCGGTACCGTGACAGATTGCTGTTAGCATCGAAACAAAAAAAGAGAAAAGTAGAAAATATTTGCCATAATAAAGATTTAAAATCAAAGTCGAAACAAATTGAATTGCAAAAGGAACTTTCTCAAAAACTATTAAATCATGATGAAAGCAAGATTTCACAAGGTATTGCAGACAGATTCTTTTTAAAGAAGGTAAAGATAGAATGTCTAAAACGATAGCCTTAGAAGAAAACAGAAAGGCGCAGTTGGAATGTAACAAACCTAAGAAAATAATATTTTTTTTGTTTAATGAAATGTTTATTAGTCATGTTAATGTCAAAGTTATTTCTTACCTTGCACATAACTTTATGGAAATGGAAAACACTTCGTAAGTTTTTATGTATGTTTTTCTAATTCATTATATATATTTCACCAATTTTAGTAAGTATTTAAAATGAATTTTGTAATACTTTACAGTTATGTTTATGGTTTATCATTCATACAGTCATATGTTTAAAGTTTAAAAACCTGAATTTTATTAGTTTCATTATTAAAATATCTTCCACTGCTCCAAAAGACAGTCTGGCTGCTCCAAAATGTTAATTTACCTGCTCCAAAATACTTTGTAGCAATTACCATCACTGTATAAATAAAAGTCTAAGAAACTGATTTATCATTAGGAACTCCAATCTTTCTGACCTCATAACTTCAAATTGGTAAGACCTAATGACATGAAATTTGGTATCTGAAGTTAAATGTTGATAAGATTTGAAATAGGGGTTTTGTATTGGAAATTATGAAGTTGGTACTCACACACACACAATTTAATATGAAGATATCTCTTTATGCAAATTTTATGCATTTGAATTTATAGAAAACATTAATTCCTGTCAAACGCCATCTTTGAATTTTTTCTCTACTGTGAGGAGTGGTTCATTTTTTTCCGCGACTGTACATGTTACATACATATGTACTAAATATGAAATATATTAATTGGTTATAAGTGAAGCAATAATATCGAAAATTTTGTTTCGACACATCTGCAATTTTATATTACTTCACTTTCTAAACACCATGGGCTTGCCCTCAGGGGCACATCTTTACATGTGTACTGGAATCCCAACCCTAAGGTTCCCGAGTGATGTTTCCTCCCTTTCATTTTTACCCTCCCCTACCTTTTTCTTTCTCCCTCATTGTCTGTATTGTGTTTGACGCAGGTTGACCAAATATAGCCCTTGCGTCATCAAATCCGAAACCAACCAACCCAAACTTCATGGCAAGACCTAATGGTAACCTCTTTCCAAACTTGTGATTATTTGTTCCATACAGATGACATTTGCCATTGTATAAATTAAGCACTATGTGTTAGTTATCTGTGTACTTATTTGCATTTATATTGCTCTCATTAAGTTACACAATACTCTGTAACTAAACTGAGGGGCTCACTTACAAAATTCCACTATAACCTGCAGTCTTTCCTACATGATTTCTAAACAGTTATGACCTTGACCAAAGTATTCTTATCTGAGGACCAACATACTCTTTTTAAAGAATTCTTTTCTGATAAAAGGAGCAATAGAATCTTTCCAGAAGATTCTTTTCTGATAAAAGGAGCAATAGAATCTTTCCAGAACATTCTTTTCCCTGGAAATGGCCCTAAGAATCTTGAACCCTCTGGATACGGGGACTGGCCCAACCAGACGAAAGTTTCGAGTCCCCTCGTTACGAAAGGTTCAGATTCTTTCAGACCTCAAACTCCCGAAGAATCGCTGAAGCCCATTACGATTTCCATCCCCTATTTTCTGAGCTACAAAGCGACCCACACGTGAATAGCCTTATCTCCCCGCTGACAAAGATGTCAGGGTTATCGACTGGAGTCTCGCAAATTGTTTATCTTCGAGCATCTAGTCTGAGAGGTTGAGTAAATGAAAAGAGATACACTTAGAAAGTCACCGCCACCCTTTCAGTTTACCCAGGAAGAATCTGTCCTTTCTCGGCATACCCACGACCCGACAATAGAAACCTGCACATTAGGTGATAATGGGGCGACATATTCCCTCTTCTCCTGGGGGAAAGCATTGTAAAGGCCGTTTTCAGTAAGTTGCCTGTAAAGCTGTTGGACCGGCTGCCTTAACCAAAGAAGGAAATGATTTTCTGCCCCAACGTATGCAGAGGGTTAAAGGATTCTATTTTAAGGAAATCACATTGCTAAGTGTATGGCAATGAAATGGCTGATAAATCAGGCTGCTTCTTGTCAAATTGAAAGACAAAGACATCACTTTGCAGTGGCAAAGTGCATTGTGAAGTGTATGGCACTGAAATGGCTGATAAGTTATCTATATTCTCAATCTCAATAGGCCCAGTTCCTTTTATGGCAACTACCCTCTCTAGGTGTCTGGGTAGGGTCAGGAGAGAGGCTCGATCACTTTGGTGTACTTTATAGAGGAACACTGGAACGAATCGCCATCTTTTTAATTCCAGAGTGAGCCTAATGACTTCCAAAACAATCCCAAGAGCAGTTGCCACTTTTTCTACTAAAGCCAGAATGGGCCACATTGTAACTCAGTCCTACTTGAATTTTCACCAGGCTGACTCCAACAAGTGATTAATTTGCCTTGATGAGGAAGAGACAGGAGTATATTTTATTCGACTGTACAGAACATTTTTGAATTCTCTAAAAGAGAATTTGTTATTCATCTTTTCTTTCCGTTTTATTCTAATATATGCTGCTTCACTGGCTTATAGAAGTCGCGAAATCGGCGTTAGTATGCAGGACTCGTGTATGAAGATGTAATATATTTAAGGAAATGAGCAATAAATATTTCCAAATGATTCTATTCTAAGGAAAGAATCAGTAGATCATTCTAATAGTTGAAAGAATCCATTGAATTTTTTTCAACTAATAGACGTTATTGAGTTAGTGTGTGTGTTGTGGATTAAAAGCAGACCTACACTACTTGAAAAGTTTGTGTCAGTCAAAGGGTGAACTATGTATTCTGCCTTTTTTTAATGGTAAGACATAATCTTCAAATACTCTGGTACCTGATTGCTGTTTGAAGTTTATCTGTCTGGATTGTGATGCGGCCAGACATACCCAATTTTGATTAAAACTCGCAGGGGCTGTGTTGTAGGATCATATTATCATATTTCACTTACCCACCTGTTGAGGGAACTCGCCGGCATTAAACTGCCAGATAAAGTTTTGAAGGCAAAGCTTTTTAGGCTAAATAATTATGAAAATATAGAACTTAATCTTACTGATTCGACCGAATAAGCTTTGTAAACTATTTCAAGTGAATCAATTTTAAAAATAAATTTCTAGTAATAGAGAATTTATAAATGCTTTATTTCTAGTATACTTGAGTTTTTATAATTCACTAACTTAATTTAACTTTGTTT
The DNA here is from genome assembly GCA_933210815.1 of Meta bourneti. Lineage (NCBI taxonomy): Eukaryota > Metazoa > Arthropoda > Arachnida > Araneae > Tetragnathidae > Meta > Meta bourneti. The sequence goes on along the minus strand of OW119928.1, from coordinate 17,082,845 downwards.
TCTAGAATGAAAAGAAGACAGATGGAGGTTGTATCTCTTATATCTATTTGCTCTATTACTTTAAACCTAATTTTAATTTAATTTAATTTTTATTATTGTATTCCAGAACGTGTTGCTCTCTTGAAGGGTACTAAAGCTCCTCCTAACACAGTTTCAGAACTGGAAAAAATGATAGCACTGAATCATGATGATGTCATTGTTGGTAAGTTTATTTTAGCTACTAGAGGTCAGGTTGTCACTTTAAATATCTAAAACTCAACGGGTTGGGATACTCAATGGGGTTTAAATACCTAAAACTTCTGTGCTAGCAACCTGCAAGTTGCAGATTTGATTCCACCCTGGGTGTATTTCTCTTATGTGTCAGTAAAACTTTCCTGGGTACATGTCTTTTAATTCATGCCCTCTCGGTGGTGGAACATCTTAAGGTGTGTACAGGCTTCACGAACCCAAAGTACCCTAGTGATCTATTTTCCCATGTGGTTTACTGCCTCTGGTAAACGTGGGGATCGCGACCCCAAGATGCCCAAGTGATCTTTCTCGTCTCTCCATCCTTTCTTTTCACAATTACTTGACATTGTCCGTCTTGTGTTTGGTGCAGCTTGGCCAAATATGTCCATTGCCCCTTGAAACTCGTGTTTGGCCAAATATGGCCCAAGCCATAACCAATCTAAGACTTAAAACATTTCCGAGGAAGACCATGTTCCACATTCTCGGTATGTAATCTACCTTTTCAAACTTTTAGGTTTCTAGGTGATGTTGGGTTTTTTGTATCTCAAAGGACAGACGCATTTCGTTTTATAGATCAGATAAATTTTGCAAATTGATTAATTTGAGCTACTGCAAATTGATAAAATTTTAGCTTTATGGCCTCCACTTTCAGAGTGGCTGCTACTTTATGGACAAATTATTCCCAATCGTCAATATTAACTGCTCCAAACTATAAAGTAGCCCATAGTTAATATCCTTGCGTATGCTAATCATTAATGTGACCTTCAGTACACAAAGAATATTTATATTAATTTTTATGTATGTTTTTTATTCAAACATTCTTACCATTTGAATGCAATTAAAAAGGATGTTTATATTATTCTCTTTTTTGTGTTTTGATAATTTTCATCCCAGTGTTAAAATAAAAAGCAAATTGTTATGACTTCAAAACTACTGTGACTCAATAGTATGCCAATTGTGCTAGATTTTTGCTTAATTCCATGACCGTAATTTGAAACAAATAATTGCCATAAATATGGCATTTTGCTACATTAAATAGTATTATAAAAGCCAGAAATGTTTTCATTTTTTACTTTTCTAGTCAAAATGTTGATTATGGAAACATGCAACTTTTATTGGATGTGTTTTAATACGTGGAGTCTTAATTTCATAATCAAATCAAATCCATTTGGAGCAGTCAAATTTATTCAGGAAAAATCTGGAAGTAAATCTAGAATATTGCGGATTAGATTAGAGTAATCACTGAATTGGACCCAATTTCCAGCACTTTCTTTACATGAAACTGACTTAAATGTTTTATTCTACTTGTAAAAAGAAATTGATAACTTATTTTCTTAAGTGGTGTTTTGTATGTGTTTATTATGGATTCTATTTTATTGTACTAGGTTTGAGCTTCATTCGAGAAACTAAAACTGAAAATGGTTCACTTTATAATTGTTATATATGTGGATCCTCTTGTACTGCTGATATAATAGATCATCTGATTTCTATGAAACACAGGATTAAGTATTTGGTAAGTATGAAGCTCTCTTGATTTATTATACTATGGACTAGACCAAGGGTTCCCAACCTTTTTTGCTTGTGGATGTGGCACCCTGAGTCCTGACTTTACGTATGTGGACCCCCATATACGCTTATGTAATATTCGAAATATTTATTTGTAGGTTAGTAAAAGCTAATAATTAAACAATTCCTAAATGAAATATTTACTTGTAAGTTAGTAACAGATAATAATTACACAATTTCAATATAATATAAAAAATGTAAATTACAAATTTTGGAAATTTTAAATGATAAAACTGAAACATATTTTTACTTGTAATGACAGAAATAGTAAAAAAAATTTAAATACTATTTCAAACAGCATATAAATTCATTCATAAGGCTATTAAATAGGATCCCATTAAATAGACCCTGCTAATGAGATCCTTGTGGCTGATGTTTTGATATTAGCATATTAATATCTGGCTCCAATTTTGTGAGAGTCAGACAAAGATCACCTCTTTTTACTCTATCATGTCAATTAGGATTTTTTGTTAACAACTGTGTTACACGACTAAAGGCAGATTCCACAAGATAAGATGATGGGAAAACAATGACATATATTTTAGCTTTCTCCCATAAAAGCCGGATATTTACATGCAATGTTTTCCATTCTTCCATACATCATGCTTTCCTTTTTTGAATAAACTTCAGACTGTCTCATCAGACCGCAATTCAACAAGTTCCTCTTGTAAATAAATTTCAACATCAGCAACATTTACCTCAAATGGAATCAGCACCCAATCTGGGATGTTCAGTTCTAGTAGGTCCTTGAACCGAACTTGCATGTCTTCATAATTTTTTTTTAAATGATCAACATACACAGCACAATCATCTTTTAAATCACTGCTAACTGAAGTAAGGTTTGGAAACTGGTCAAATGCATGGCATGAGGTATTAAGACTTACAATTTGAGATTTCCTAGGAATGCATTAATGGCTTCTTTGCTAGATATTAAATCACAATTATGTCCTTGCTGCAGCTTATTAAGAGAATTCAGTTTTTCAAACACCTGAGAGGTAAAATATATCTGTTTTCATGGCAACCAACTGTTTTCCAATCTCCTTTTCATTTAGAAATGATACAATATTATCCCAAAGGACGACAAAGCAACGAAGACAATTGCCTTTAGACAACCATCGCACTTCTATATGCAGTACAAGACGGTTAAATCCTTCTTCACTTTCATCACAAAATTTGCGAAAGACGATCTTGAAGAGCATTAGCCTTAATGAAGTTGACAGCTTTTATTACAAGAGTTTAGGCTTTATGAAGACGTCCACTCAATCTCTTTGCCACCAGATGTTGGCGGTGAATCACGCAATGTATGCAAACTACTTTTGGCAATGCATTTTTTAAATGAGTAATAAACCCTCTGTATCTACCGACCATGGAAGGAGTGCCATCAGTAGCACAAGCCATTAAATTTTCAAGTGGAATATTTTTTTCTCTAAAATAAGACTGGACTTCCTTAAATATTGTTTCACCTTTAGTATATGTTTTGAGGAAGTTTGCAAAAAAAACATTTTCTCTCTGAGTTGGTTATCATTCATATATGTTACATATGCCAATAAAAGTGCTTTATTGCCCATCAAAGTTGATTCATCGAAGTTGGCTCTTTCAAAAAAGGAGCCTCGCTTCAAAAGTATTATGAATAGACAACAACATAGCCATTAAAAATTGAGATAGTTTGTATGTATATGTATGTTTGTTTTTCAATTAATTTCTTGTAATTGAAACTTAAGTTATGTTACTGCCATTACTATATTTTAAGTGGTGTATTTGTCCTAAAGGACATTTTCAAAATGAACAGTTTATCTTACATAACTTTCTCTTATTGAGATTAGATACAAAATTTCTTTGTAATGTAATTAATAAAATGTTTGGTAGGAAACGGTCAATGAGAATAAATCGATACCAAATGCCATAGTTTCCATTAGTGAACTTGAAGTTAATACCTATACACGTGAAGCCTTGGTCTTAGCTGAATGCGAAAAAATTGAAAAGGAGCATGGAAGAGGAAAGGTTGAAGTCTATTTGTCAAAAAGTAAGTTTTCTATGCAACAAATTCTATTACAAAAAAATGCTTTTAAATACTTTATTGGTTTTGTGTGAAATGTTCTTGAAAATTGTTTTCGCACTTGAAGACCCTTGCAAACATCGACCTTCTAGTGAAATAGACTGATCATGTGGGCGGAGTTGCTGTCGTAAGATCTCTGAAGGGTAAATTACAAATCGACTTAGCTGATTGGCTATGAAAGCGCAGACTAGTATTTTTGATCACGGTGGATAATCACTTTAACCAGCCAATAATTTAAGATCCATTCTTTTCCCCACAACCATGTGACAGATCTTCAAACGGAGGAACTGGAAGAAATAACATGAAGCCGCTGGCACATGCTTCGTCTATCTCATTTTCAGGTTGATATTTGCAAAGCATCGTGCTGAATGTCTATTTATATCAATTGATGACAGCATATAAGCATTGATATTACCCATTTTATACATCCAAATGGAATAAAATTAGTAAAAGAACAGCATTTCCCGTACTTACTGGGGGCTGTGATAGCCCAGTTGGAAGAGTAACGGACTAGCAACTGGAGGATTGCGAGTTCAAATCCAACCAAAGACCGTTGTGTAGAAAGGCGGCTGGTGCATGTTAAATCCATCCATCTCAAATGCCCTCATGTTGGTGTGGTGTGCAAGTTTGGAGAGTTAAGTGTGCCAGCTCAGGTGTGACCTCATCGTGGTTCAAAATTACATGGCGTTGTCCTCGGATCTTTTCCCTTCAGGTTTGATCCAGGATCATCGCCAATAGCCTGTTGCTCCAGTGCGACATTATTTAAATACCTACCTACCCAAGGTATCCAAGTAATCAAGGTAACTAAGTACCCAGGGCATCACAACCCTAAGGATCAGACTCCAAAGTACCTCAGTTTATTACTAAGATATGCAAGGCACCCTTCATTTTTACCCTCGCCTACCCTTCTGCTTTTCTCTACTCCCTCATTGTGTTGTCTGTCTTGTGATTGGCACAGCGTGGCCAAATATAGCCTTTAAACCATAAAACAACCTATACACTGTAGTTAGTTCCAATATAGTGTGTAGCAAAAAATTCCATAGCTCAGTCATTTTACTATTAGCTTCTAGACATCCACTTGATAGATAATGACATCTTAACTTATTTTCTCATTCGCCCACATTCTTTTCTGATTTCTGTCTTACAGATTCCTCATTGCCTTCTGAAGAATTTCATTAGAGCTCTTCCCGAGTACTTTTGACCCTGCATTTGATAGCTCCATATCATATTTATATGAATCGACGAAATTAGTAGTTCAATTTTATATTCGTTTGTTGCCATTGTACCATAAACAAATCTTGATTTTTCTGTGTCGCATATGTTAGCTATACATATAGATTATCAAAGAGTGAACAAATTACATTTTGATCATATTAAATAGGAAAAGAACTTGAATTCGTATTGCTTCTCAAATTTTTTCTAAATATGTCTAAATAAAAAAAATATTTGCACAATCTTGAAACTTAATTATCCTTAGTTGTTGCGGAGTAGTTTCAAATTGTATGGCACTCTGTTTTCCGATCAATTGTACAAACTGAATATTCTTTTCAATAAGAAAACAATGGATTTTTAAATGCACTTTTTATTAAAACAAATTTATTTAGGATTTGTTTTGGTTTCTGTGATACTTTTTAATATTGGTTATATATCATAACACATTCTTTTTTTTCCCAGGTTCTAATTACCTTTCAAGATGGTGATTTTGTTGTCCACTACAGTAATTTATTTGGGACGTATGTTTTCATTCTAATAATACTTAAATTACTAAAATATCAAGTTTAACCCTCTGATTATCACAAGATTTCTGAGTAGTGTAGTATTGCTTTTCCCCACAACACACAGGGCCTCTGTAGCCCTGTTGGAAGAGTAATGGACTGGCAACAGGAGGGTTGCAAGTTCGAATCCAAACGAAGACCGTCGTGTACAAAGGGGGCTGGTGCATGTTAAATCTGTTGTGAACTCAAATGTCCTCACTTTGGCATGGTGTGGAAGTTTGGAGAGTGAGGTGCCAGTTCAGGTGTTGCCTCGTCATCTAACCGTGGTTCAAAATTACGTGGTGTTATTCTTGGATCTTGCCCTTCAGGTTTGATCCCGGACCATCACCAATAGCCTGTTGTGTTGCCTCCAATGTGACTTTAATTAAATATCTACCAACCCCACAAAACACTTAATTAAATAATCACATCTATTCATTGAAAAAATACATGATTCTTTCGACCTTTAGAGAAAAAAAAATTTGGTCCACTCCCGAGGATAGAAACCTTTAGAAAAGATTATGTTGGAACTTTCTTTAGATTAAATGCTTTGGAAAAGATTCTATTGGTGCTCTTAAAATATAATCCATTGGAAAAATTCAATTGGTCAAGAAAGTCGGAACTGGTTAGAAGTCAGGCAGGGAAGAATGTGGATTACAAGGTGGAATTATGCATATAAACCCTTCCAAGAGGGTTAATCCGGAGTGTCCTGCACCCACTTAATTCCGCTCTGCAATGTGCTTAACCCTCCAAGTGATTGCAACAAGATATCTCTTCCATCAAGATCTAAACAATTTTGCTAATGACAAGATATCTCATCATAACAATATTTCCAATTTTTCCGATGAGATCAGCATCGGGTTAGTTTTCTTCTAATGACGAGATGTCTCAACCATTGAGATCTGGTCTTTGGGATTGATCCTGGACCATCACCAATAGCCCGTTGTGTTGCTGCAGTGTGATGTTAATTAAAATACCTACCTACCATTGAGATCTGGTCAAATTTTGCTAATGACTGGGTGCCTCAAGACAATCATCAGGAGGGTTAACAGGCTTCTAACTAGTTTTAGTAACCTTGAGCAATAGAAAGTTTCTTATTATTTTAACAAAGAGATGTGTCTGGGCATAAATTTGTGGTAGGGTAAAATTGTGAAACTATACTCCTCAGAAATCTGGTAATATATGTAGAAGGGTAAGTGATTAATGGACATAATGCATGAATGCACTGGAGCTGTTATTTGTCGAGTTTATTAATTACTGACACTGGATTTGTTTTTAATGTCATTCTTACTATAATTAGTTAGGCACAAATCTTTTCCTCCATAGTCTTTGTGGGACGTCGTGGTTCAGTAAGTTTGCCCACTGCGCTAAAAACTTGCGAGTTGTAGACGGCAGATTTTCGATTCCACCCTGGGTGTATTTCTGTGTCAGTAAAACTTTGTATTTTCAATTTCTTGATGTTTGACACAGCATGGCCAAATAAAGCCCCTTTGCCATAAAACTCGAACTCCAACCCTAGTATCTCTCTTTGCCTTGTCTGTAGGATAGTGTCAGACAAGCACTGTAGAGGCATTAAATCAAAATTAGTCTGCAGCCAATTAAAAAGAGTAAAATTGATGTACTCCTCTATGTGACATTTATTGCTCAATTTTTGGCAACACTTAGTGAATGGGACTAATTGAAGGGGTATAATAGTGAAAAGCTTATATTCCAATTCTATCATGAACATGAAGACAATGAGCTAAAGCCACTACATATTGCATTTGGGTCCTTGAAATCCATAATTTCCTAACAAAAGTGCAACCAATTTGGTAATATCAAATGTTTATTTTTCTAAATTTTGCGAATAACGGCTCTCAGTATAGGAATTGCCTCATGAAACAAAATGACCTTCACAAGTTATTTCCTTGTAAAACAAATGCAACTTAGTTTGCCTGAGGATGCAAAAATTAAAAATTCGCTTCCAAAATGCTATTTTTTTTAATTCAAAAATATGCCCTATTAAAATTTTTAAAACAATTTTCTCATTTGATAGTTTTGAGGCTTGATAAAAGGTGCTAACTTGGCAACCCTTTTGTGAAAAGGAGACAATATACCACCAATTTAGAACATTCTATTGTCGAGTGAGATTTTGTGTAATAATTTCACTGTAGTAAAAGGTGGAAATCTGACAATTGCAGAAAATCCGTAATGGTTGATATTTCTCAATATTCATAGGGGCTGTCATAGTTCAGTGGGTATGCCCACTGTGTTAACCAACAAGTTTTGATTCCTCCTTGGGTGTATTTTTCTCTTCTGTACTAGTAAAATTATCTTTGTTCATTACTTGATGTTATATGTCCTGTTTGGTGCAGCATGACCAAACTAAAAAATCATTAAAATATTTCCAATTTGTCATCAACTCACAGTAGAACTTTGATTATCCAAACTCCAATTAACAGTGTCCACTTTATCCGAACTGAATTTGATACTCAATTTGTTTTTAAGCTTTAAATAAAGCTTCAAGCATGAGTGTGCACTTTCTCCTTGACTAGTCCGGCAGGTAAACTGCCGCCTGTCAAAACGTGACTCATTGTAAAGTTCAAGTATACTGTGACACAAATCAGAGTAGACTATTCTTAATCTCTTGTTTTATGTACCTTTCAGTAGTAGCATGTAGACATTAAATTTTTTCTGTACTTCGTATAGGCTGTTTTCTGTTACTCATTTATATTAGTTACTTGTTATCCGAGGTGGCTTCCAGTCCACATTACTTCACATAATCAAGGTTCTACTGGATTAGATTAAATAACTTTCTTATCCCAGTGTAAAAAACATTACACTAAGTCATTGAGCTTGCTAAAAGTTTTTGGGCAATGGGTCCTTAAAAATTTCATGTATCGCTCCAATGCAATTCAGGATATACGAAGCAGAGGCTGGTAATAAGTCGCACTTTGTACAGGTGGGAAAGGATTTCTGGCCATCAATGAATATCGTCTTTTTCAAATGGCCAGATCGGAGCCTGGCAAGCAGCTCTCCTGGTGTTCCAATGATGAAAGGATACTGGAGATGATCTGTGCAATTTCTTTTTAAGGAAGTATTTTTGCACAAGTCCATGACATGGGTAGAGCACGTCTATATTGAATATAAGATCTGGGAGCCATCTCTGAAGCAGTCACCCGTTCACTTCCCTATGTTAGCCGGGTAAAGATTAAATGCTTCTTGCAAATTGCTAACTTTTGTTCTTAAAGCGTTCAGACATTACCTTTGAATGTAATTTCAACCTTTTTTCTTTCAGGTGTTTCGTTTTAATCATGATTGAACTTTCACGTTTTAAAACAGAATTTTGGATGAAACAGCATGCCAGTGGAACAGGATTTTTACGAATCGTCAATTTGCTTAATCACCTTGTATGACGGAATTGGTGTTCTATAAATATTTTGCAGCAAAGTGATTTTCATTAGTGACTCATTTTCACCTGATCATTAATTTGTTGTATAAACTAAGGTTACTGACCTTTGCTTAGTTGATACCTTGCCGGAATACCTTGCCAGAAACAGCCTCAATCATTTGAACAGAATTTAATCTTAAATATTGGAGGAAACCTGTTTTATTTTTTTAATCTAAATGGTATGGTTGAATTTACATTGCATTGCAGCAAAACAATGGGAGACAGTCCAGGATCGATCCCAAATGGAAAGATCTGAAGACCTCAAAATTTTGATTGAGCTGGCACCTCACTCCAAACTTCCATGCCAACATGAGAACATTTGAGGCCACTACAGATTTACATGTATGAGTCTGGCTGGACCGAGTTTCGCACACGCAACTGGGCTACTGCCCCCAAACAATATCTAAATGAAGAACCTAATTCTCAATGGTAAACAATGTAATCAGAATTATTTCTAATATACCCCAATATTTTTAGTAGTAATAGTAATCTCAATTGTTTTAAATGAATATAATTTTTTTTGAAGGAATAGAAGTTTCATATACAAGGGTACATAACATTCTTTTTCAAATTAGAAATTCCCTTAATTGAATTAGGTTCTTAAAAAGGGTATACATCTCTCAGGGAGAAAAGAAAGTAAAAAATTTCATTAAATGCCTGTAATTACAGGGCATCTTTAAGTAAAATCATATATATATATATATCTCAAGCTAATTTCAAAATTTTGGTGACTTGTTAATTCACCAAAGGTCGAAACAAATTTAGTAACAATATTTTTCAGATTTTAAAAAGAGCTGTGGTGGCCTGGTTGGAAGAGTATCGGATTAGGAACTGGAGGGTTGCGAGTTCGAATCCAACTAAATGACCGTCGTGTACAAAGGGAGCTGGTGTATGTTAAATCTGTCATGGCTTCAAATGTCCTCATGTTGACGTGGAAGTTTGGAGAGGTGCCAGCTCAGGTGTTGCTCTCGAATCTTTTCCTTTGGGATTGATCCCGGACCATCACCAATAGCCCTTTTGTGTTGCTCCAAGTGTGACGTTAATTAAAATACCTACCTCTTAAGAAAAAAATTTCCAAGTGATGCCAATTTCAACATTTTGTTGCCAAGTCATGGCAACGAGGAAAGGACATCAGAATCTAGTTGCTAGATTATTATGGAAACCTTATTAAGAAAATATATTAAAATTTTAATTTCTTGTAGAAATCTGCAACTCGTGTTAATAATTTGCACATTTTGTGCTTTAGCCAATTCATTCTTTCTGAGCTTCTAAAATAGGGTTTCAATGAGACTTTTTGCTATTTAAAATTTATGCTATTTCACAAGTGCTTTGGCTGCAGCAACCCTGTAATTGTTACTAGGTTCAGAGTTGTTGATTTTTAAGACTAAAGCTAGCTAAATCGGTACTTGAAATCGAAAACTTAAAGTAGGTTTACACATGCAAAGATTTCCTGGAGTTAATCTATTCACCTCATGGTTTTATTTTCCAAGTGATTGAATGACTAGCACGCTCCATACTAGTGCACTTGCAGGCAGATTTTTTTGGCAAACATTCTCACAGGCTGAAAGAAACCACCATAAGTGAATAATTTTTATTTTGCCTAATAATTCAAAAGTATATCTAACGGAAATCATGTTACAATCAACTTAGTTACAAATAATTTAAGATTTGATTAATTAGTGTATCACAATAAGAACAGTCTAACTTGAAAAGGGATATATGATCACAAATGAATGCATATTTAAAGAATAAAACCACAGGGGTTCAGATTTTACAAAACTGCAAGGAAATTTTAATGTTGATACACAAGAAAATTCAAAAATAAGTTTTATCCATCAAATGAATTGATAGTTTAAAAAATAGATTGTTATGTGAACCAAGACGGCATAAGAAAATTATTTTAATTGCACAATGGAATGTTCTTGCTAGTGAATAATTTAATAAAATAGAATTAATCTTGCACTTTAGGAGAAACAAAATTCAATGGTGAGCCTAAGAGTTAGCACGAAAACAAAAATAGTAACTATCAACACAGTAACAAAAGAGCAAAAAAACTACAATTTAGATAAAGGTATTGTATTTCTGATTTGTAAATGCTTTCAGCAGTTATTTTAGCTGCAATTTATATAAATCCGAGAAGATATAATTCTTCAAATTTGGGCATCCAGCACCCAAAGTATTTGCTATTCACAAACATTGCATAAAACAGTTCAAGAATCGTATAAAAGGAATGTCAAAACACAATTAAGCTATACAAAAAAAATGTTTAAACATTCAATAGAAAAGCAAAATATAAATTTACAGAAATAATTCATAATTTAATTGTACTTCATTACTAAGCATGCATTACACTATATACATAAAGTTAATCCCATATTCATTTTTGCCAGAATGGAATTAAGATATTTTGGAAGTATTCCTTAAGAATTATATATAAGAGCCATAAATATCTCTTAAAATATCACTTGCATTATGTGTGAAATGCCACCTCATAAAAAAAATTTAAGGTTATACATATTTTCTTTACTCTTGACATCTTACAAACATTAACATTTCTTTATAAATTATTAGCATCAAAACATTATAAGAATTTTAACTATATGTATCTTGACACAATGGATACAAAAACACATTGTAATCGCTTCATTCAAAATTCCTATAATCTTTTCTCAACACTGCATTCACACTTAGAAAAAAATATGAAGTAAATTTGGAATGGAGTTTTGTATTACCTAATCAATTTATTCCACTATTATATGCAGAAAATCAACTCTAATGACTTGAAAAGATGAGAAATTACATTATATCCTAGTACCATTAGCATAGCTAGGATTTCATTAGGAAGGCCTAAGAAATAACGTTCAAGCTTTGCACTGAGTAATTGGTTTTCTAAAATCCCCATGGTACATTTTGTCATGGGAATTCAATTTAAAAAACATGGGCTTATTGTTATGCATGTGTATTTGGAATTCAGAAAATAGTTATTTTTTTTCTTTGCATGGGAAATATATTTTTAATGAGCAATTATAATTTAATTTACTGTTCTCCCATTCAGTAAGTAATAAGGCTCTTATGGAAAAAAGCATTCAACACTGAAGACGGAGAAGTACATTCAGAGTAATGTAGAAATGTTATTACTAAGTAAACTGCATAGAGTATTTAGATTACATATGAACTAATTTGCAAAACCAAGAAAATGGAATGCATAAGAAAAAAATACAGAAAATATCAAATTTGTTGTGAAAATTGGAAACCAAGATGGGTTCAAGTCCTATTCTATCATACTTATAATAACCATAGGTTACCAGAGCATATACTTCTGTAGGAAATAACGAATTTAAAAAATACCTACAATTCTTCAAGAGTACAGAAGTTAAGACCATAAAAATTTAGAAATGATCCAGCTGCATTATTAGTTAATAGCTAATGAATTATGTTTAAGTTATTTCGTTGACAATTCACTCGTAAAAGAAAAAATACAACAGTAAGCTTAAGAAAAATTATCAGGCTGACAACTATGAAATAAAAAAGATCGATTCGCATTTTGCGCAGAACATTTAAACAGTGGAACATGTAAAAATCTTCCAAGATTAAAAATTAGGCAATGTTGCATCAGAAATATGGAATTACAATTAGTGGATTAAAATCTAAAGGGGTATTAAAATATATTGACATTTGGTAAATGCAACCATCTTTATCCAAGCACAATCTTTCATATGCACTTCACGAATTTCTCATATATAATTAAAAAATAGAAATAGTATTATTTAATCAAAAATTAAATACACATAAATAACATTACAAAGTTGGAAAAGGAATCCCCACTCAAGGGTGAAGACAAACAAATGAAATCTAAAAAAAGAAACTGAAAACATGAGCGTAAGGAAGATGCGAATAAAATGAAAATTTCAATGTAGATTTTACACTGGTCTAGTTTGACTATACACATTACATAATTTTATTCATAGAATCACAAACACTGGAATTGCTCATAACTTCTAAACGATGCACGTGACATTCCTGACACAGGAGGTGACAATCGAGAGGATAGCATCTTTTATCAGGTTCATCTGTCAGTTGCAAACCGCAATCCTGAAAAGTTATAATTGCGATAAATTAAACTTATTATTTATCACAGTACAAATATGAAGTCATACAAAATTATTTGATATAACTAAGTAGTTCATTAGAGTATGTTATCAGGTACAAAATTATTTTTAACTGCTTCAGTATTCATATAGGCAATTAACTTGAGCTAGAGTTCAGCCGTTGCTCACGCAAAAATACAAACTTTAGTGGACTAATGTTTATTAACACTGATTGTACTATCCTAAGTATACAAGGAATGGTTCCTGGAAGGGAATGTTGGTGATATTGTTTTATCGCATCAAGAGATAAGCACAAACTGAGAAGTTGGCAATTTAATTCGTGATCGCCAAGTACATGAAAAGTTACGCCAATTAAGGAGTAACGCCAACAAGTTCCATGATCCTCACCTGCATTTATAACAAATAGAGATGAAGACTGGCAATGTCCTCAGTCCAAGATGAAATTTATGTATTTAAATGATAAAGCATTTAAATTATGTTGAATATATACCAATTAGTACCATATTAATGAGATAATTATTATTCATTATTCTTGATTGTTGCCACAGGCTTTTGCTACTATTTTTCAACCTTGGCGACTAGGGGTGTCTGAGTAATATCCCCTCAGAAACTTAGGAATTTTTTTGAAAATTCACCAAAGGTCAATGAAAATTTATTTCCCCTTTTTTCATGTAGGGAAAGAAGAAACATTTTTCATATGGTGAAAATTTTCAAATGGATGCTAGTTTCTAAGTTTTGGCACCAGGCCATGGCAACCATGAAAGAAACATCGGAATCTGTTGCTAGATTTTCAAGAAAACCTTATTAGGAACATGTTTTTTTCATCTTAAATTTCTTGGTGAGATCTCAGTCTGTTTCATATTTAATTAGCACATTTTGTGATAGAGGTAACTGATTTTGTGTCTGAGCAACTAAAATTACTATTAAAATAGGATTTAAGGAGACTTGGCTACTGTTTTGAAACATTTATGCTATTTCACGAGTGCCTTTGGCTGCAATTATTGGCTTGTATAAAAACAAGCAAAATGCCAAGCTTTGTTAATGGCTCTCGTCAATAGAACTCCAGGACAAATTAAAAGGAGCCCCTTGATTTGTGCTCCAGAGACGTTTATAAGATAATTTCATTACTTTGTCTCTTTTCTGAATAGTAATCATGACTATAGGAGACTACATGAAGGATACTTGAACTGATTAAATGAATGTTTAATTAAGAACGGAGCATGAAAGCATTTATTTTACACATAGCACTGGAAAATACTTCTGAAATGGCAAAATTGTGCATTAAGTTAACATTTTCCCTCCCCAAAAATTAGTAAATATTTCTGAAATGCTGCCCCCTTAGATATGGTGCTCAGGACCCTGCAAATGCAGATACTATTGATTAGTGCTTTTGCTTTAACACCTTATTACATAGTTTTACAATATTTGCCCACTTAAATTAACAGTTGTACATAATAAACCAAAAGGCAATTAAATTAAATAATAAAATTACACAATTGCGAAGCAGTTAAAAATAACCAATATGCTGACATTTGTGTTTAAGTTTCTTGTTGCAAAAAAAATCGATTTCAAATACTTTAATTGTTTGAATGAAAATATTCAACAGATTAAATGAAATTTTATAAAACTGAGATCCAATGAAGTTAATTACACTAAGCATGAGTTCATCAGTAAGCAAAATTTCTGTTTCTTGTCTCACATAATAGGAAATTAAAACCATGCGATGGGGAAACCGGTTTTTGGTAATTTCTTTATATAAAGTTTCATAAGGAGTTATTTCAGAAATTTAGTATCACCACAAGCTAGGTGACAAATTCCTGTTCAAAATGCTTGATGGAAACAAAAATAGTAAAAAAAACTGAAAAGAACATTACCTCGCACACATAACAATCAACATGGAAGTCTCGATCCATCGACACAACACGAACTGTTTCATCAGTCCCCTGTAATAAAACATTTAGTTTAAAAAAATGCCACCAAATGATATTTCTCAGAGACTGAAAGCAATCGTAATAGAATGTATTGTTAACCAAAAATTTTTCTTGAAATGCATTGATAAACTCATGTGAACATATATGTAAGAAATTGCATTGAAAATATAATTAATGTACTGTAACTTTTTCACATTAACATTTGAAAGATTCTTATTTGTAAAATAAAATATAGACTCCAACTATTTATATCAAATCAAATTTAAAATGAAATTAATTTCATGGTGCAAACAAAATCGATTCTAAAAAATTTGCTTATTTTTAAATACAAAACATTTTACCTCAACAGGTGTTATAGCTTGTCCACAAGCAGCACATTTAGGAGCAAACATTCTGCAAAGTAATAAGGAATTTATTATTCAGTAACATACTCAAACCTTTAGAATCTTAATAAAGTATGCACTCATTTTAAAAGAATTACGCAATTTTTTTTACTTATGTTATCTGATGTATATTATTTTTTACTTTTTGTATTTTATTATATATGATTTTTAGAAGTATAAAAGGTCTAAACAATTACGATTTGTCAAATTAATGAAGTTATACACCAAACAGAGCTGCTGTAATGTTGGAATTAATGGAAATCTTTGTTAAATGCAGAATTAGAAATGTGATGACATCAAAATTACAGAAAATTTTATTTAAAAAATGAAATTACATCATTTTTAATGTTATAGGATTGTATTTATGAAAAATAATAAACTACACATGCCATTTAAAACAAAAGAAAGCACACTGCAAAGAGGGAAAATTATAAGAATTTAAACAGTGCTTTGAAATTTCAGAGCACTTAAGATCTCGGGAAGTCTGAATGTTTAGAAGCTATTTTCTTTCAATAAAAAAAATCAGTATTGTTATAAATTGAATCAGTGAGTGCAGAAATCACATGAATTTCGGTTTGAAGAGGTAGGTAATTGAATTAGAGAGCACTGAAGCAACAGAACCGGGTATTGGCAACAGGCCAGGATCAATACCCAATCAGAGAATACCTCGTAATTTTGAACCATGGTTGGGTGAGGTCACACCTGAGTTAGTGTCCCACTCTCCAAACTTCCATATTACGTCAACGTGGGACATTTGAGGCCACAACCGTTTTAAAGTGCACCAGCCCCCCATGTACATGACTCTGGTTGCTAATCTGCTGTTCCAATTACAGAGGGCTTTCAGTTTTAAGAAACCTCACAAGTCATGTGGTTTCTGCACCCAATGCATTTTTTCATGGCCCTATATTTACAAACTGAATTGAAGGACTAGATGTGATTTCTTCACATTAAATACCCTAAACAAGCCCATTTATACAATAAAGTCAGTTTCGAAATTTGGATTTGTGGTTTCTGCACTCATCGATTCAATTGTGGTTATAATTGCAATGCATTCAATATAAAAAAAAAAACACTGTTTTTCAAAGTGAAGAGAAATTTGCTTTTTCTATAACAGAATTTAAATGAAGTTTCAGTTTTGATTTTACAAATACATTTATGCAAATTCTCTTTCAAATAAAAATATGCACGACCAATCAATTTTTTTTTACAATTTCAATACATTTATTTTGTTAAAAATTAAACTGATAAAAATTGTATTTAATTTACACAATTACTCACTTATGATAATCGTTTACACAGTAAATTTTATTGTCCATGTCAATTGTAAAAGGTACTCCATCCAAGCATTCATTACAAACACAGCAACGGAAGCAACCAGGATGATATGATTTACCCATGGCTTGTAAAATCTAAAAATAAAATGTTCACTACCTAAGTCATGTGAATCTAAATAAACATCTTTCAATAAAACCCTATTCATTGAACAAAATTATTTTAAGTTGTACAGAATTATACTACCATATGTTGTTATGTATACCACAATTATACTATGCCCTACATAACAATACCTTATTCTCCATAGAATTTAGTGTACATTAGGAACTCAAGTATATACAGGGTTTTTCGAAAATATCTGGAGCTTTTTAATTTTTTCAAATTTTAAGCTAAAGCACAGTTAAGTCAAAAAAAGAAACAATTCAACGAAACATACCATGTCCATAATTAAATGACCACATACACCACACTTTTCTGCTGTCTGCTGAAATCCAGAGTACTACAATATAAAAGAAAGAAATCAAAACTCCAGTAAACAGTGTCTGTTTTTATACAATCCACATGTAGCAAAATTTCAAGTACTTAATATTCTTCAATATAATTCAATGTTTATTTATATATACAGAACCTCAGCTAATAAAGACTACAGAGAAAAATCTAAATTAGAATACATTAATAATACATATACTAGACCAAATTATTAGTGATCAAACAATTTGATTACTTTTGGCAACAGTATAATTGCATAACTGAAACAGCAGGAGGTAAGTAAAAAATTACATATCCTTAAGCTATGAACATCTGTGTATTAAAATACACTGAAATTAAAATACCTTTGATCCTCAAAGAACAGACCTAACACAAGGGAACACAAAAAGTTATATTCATGAAAGTTTCAACAGTTACACAAAATGTGCATTGTATTGTACATCAGTAATAAAAGCAAAATAAAGTTAATTCATAACAAGAACATGACATCTTAGAAAACATTTGTTAAATAGCTCTAGTAAAAAGTAGTTCCTAACTATCCAAAATCTAGACAGACATAGTGGAAATACTAAGTGATAAAATGAGATACAGTTAAAACATGTTAATTTTTCTTTGCATGCTAAGACTTTTGAGTTTGTTTTAAAGGAACTAAATAATAAAAGTTTTATAACCAATAACATGCAATAACAGTTTCCAATCTTCCACTTGCATGTTTAATAATTTATTTGAATTAATAAATTGTCTATTAACGTAACTTAAAAATTCATTATACTCAAAAAAGTCATGTTAACAAGGTTATGAATATAACTTACAAGGTAGTCCTCCTCACAGTAAACTTTTCCATGTACATTATAAAATGCCTTTCCTCTCAAAGCTCGCCCTAATTCATAAAAACAAATATAATTTTACTACATGTATAAGTGCAAAAACAGGTCAGAAATAGCAAATTAAAAAAATATCAATTTCTATGCTACAAATGCTTGTGAACTGTAAAAAGTAAACTGTTAACAATAAGAAACTTCTCATTTTACTATGAGCAATATGTTTACATCAGAAAATAAATCTCACCAACTTAATCTATAAAGTAGAGCAAAATATTACTGAGTAGTTAGTACTCTTGAAAAAAATAGAAATCTTGCAGTCACTTTTTGAGCATTTTTGGAAAGTTCCATAATGTATTATATTAAACTAGCAGACCATACCCAGCATTTACATTCCAGCTTCTTTACTACTATCAATTGATGGAAGAGTCCTTACTCATATTTCATACTTTATTTAAATCTATGTGTAATGAATATAAGCATCGATATACACGTTTCATACGTCCAAATGAAATCAAATTAGTCAAAAATAAAAAACTTTTTTGTTTACATCTTTCAAATGTTCTCATCCAAAACAAATTCCAAGGTAAGTTCACTCCTCAGTCATGATACACATTTAGTTTCTGGATGTCCACTTCAATTGCATCCAATTCACCGGTTCAAAGGCGATTTGATCCTTTTTATCTCAACCTATTTTCTGGTTGTGGCTCAGATTTTCTTTCCTGCGCTAATTTCAATCTTCCAGATTTGTCATTGCCTTCTGTAATCGGATTGCTTTTTTCTTTAGAGCAGCTAGAGTTCTGTGCAGTTCTAGCAATATTATGCAGTTCCTAACTCAATTTAAGCACATTTAAAATTTGTGGCAAAATTGGCAAATTAATTCTGTAATGGTCAATATCTCTTACCATTCGCCAATATACAAAAAGCCAATTTCTGTGCTTCATACATTAGTGAAATATATATAGATATGTAAATAAGCTGAAATGAGACATTTGCCTTGTCTAAACAGTAAAGAATTTAATGAAGTTTTGCAAAACTATTATCAGATCTTTCAGATGAGTATCTTCAGCCTGATATATGATGGTTGATTTTGGGGGTTTTATGGCTCAAGGGCCATATTAGGCCATGCTGCGCCAGACACAAGACATACAATATCAAGTAATAGAGAGACACACAATGAAAGTTTTACTGACACAGAAGAGAGAAATGCACCTGACAGGAATCGAATCTGCGCCGCCTACAACTTGAAGGTTGCTAGGGCAGTGGGCATACCCACTGAGCCATGACAGCCCTGCCTGATATATAAATTACATGTTGTTTAAAAAAATATTTATCTAAAAATTTGGCAAATCACCACCAAAGCTATGAAAAATTGATCAATGTATGGCAAATTAATTATTTGCTTTAGATACATAACTTTCTCTGCATGTGCATCTGCACAATGCAAATAAAACATGAAATAAACAATCCAAATTCGAATGTCATGCAGCCTCAGTTGATCCAGCGATCGCCTAATTTTTGGTTTTTGTAATATCTTTATGGAAAAGCCAAATCACAAAAGCAAACTATTTCTTTGCAAGTGTAACATTATTCAAAGCTCATAGTTTTATTTTTTAAATGAGTTACCCCACAAGCATAAATTATGTACGAGAAATGCATATAAACTGTCACAAGGTATAAGGACAAAAATGTACTTCATTTAAATATTTCAAAACAATGAAATTGTACTCCAACTAAAAACAAAGGAATGGTGCAGGGGAAAACCAACAGAATCCGAAAACTAAGCCTCTCAGGAACTAAATCCCAAAATTTAGACTTGTATCTCATAATACAAGGGCTAATTCTATCTTATTTTAATCTCTGGGTACTACCACCAACCACACTTGATGTTGTCATATACTATATCAACAGCACCCAATATTTATAAATTATATATATTAACTGGACTGCTGGTTTTTCTTCTGTATAGGTTTACAATCATGAATGCTTTTTTAAATAAATTTATAGTTTGAATCACAATATTAAATATATTTATGCTAAAAGTGAAAAGTACAGTAACGTACAATCAATTTTTTGAAGTGAAAATAGCTTGTATGTGTATCTATGGTCTGTTAGTTCTTACATGGTTTGAACTGGACTGTGTTGGCTCTCCTGTATTCATTCTTTTTCACTTTAAAACTTTGACAATATTGATTTATCCTCTGGTGTTTTGACCTTGTAAAAAGGCAGTCTGAGTACAAGGTGGTGATTCAACTATTGCATTTTTCATATTTTTGAACTGTTGGTTTTTCCATGTACCCTTTAAATTAAATGAGCCGTTGTGGCTCAGTGGGTATGTCCACTGCGCTAGCAACCAGTGAGTTGTAGGCGACACAGGTTCAATTCTTCCCTGGGAGTATTTCTCTTTGTCAGTAAAACTTTCCTTGTTTATGTATGTCCATTACTTGATATTGTCAGTCTTGTCTGGTGCAGCATGGCCAAATATGGCCTTTGTGCCATATAGGACCACCCCCCCTTTAAATTATGAACAGCCAAGGGACAAATTTTATCAATATTTGGATAGGGTTGTTTTGAATTGTTTTAATGATATGTAATATTATCAAAGAATATTCATGTTTTCTAGCTAATTTAATTTCAAAAGATAATATTGGAAAGAACTGTGGCAACAATTCTGTTTTTGTCAGCAAGCAAATATTTGTAAGGAAAAACTGGTATTCTCTACTGAGCCCAAAGAAAAAAAATTCATGTAATCAGAGATGTGTTTTAAATTAATATTGAATAAGAAATCATGGGGTATTAATTAAAAATATGTACGGGAGCCGTTATTTTGACAATTTGCTGCAAGAGTAATGAGGTTTGAAGCAAGCATTTTGTTGTTAAATTGGAGGAGCTTTAAGTATACTTATAAAGCACCAGAAAAGTAATGTGTAATTGTTTTAAGTGTCACATTATGAGCAGGTACTTGATACTTTTAGAGAACAATTTCAAGACCCATTACTTACCACAGGAACAACAAATGAAACAGTTTGTATGATATAAGTTTCCCATTGCTTGGCATGCTTGACCAGCACCAGTAACTTTCTCTCCACAGGTATGGCATATTCCTGAAAATAAAAAGTCAAATGTCAGCAAAACAAAACCAAATACTTTTTTGTCATAAAAATTAAATTACTTTTGAAATTACAAACTTCAGAAGTTGTTTTAAATTTTTCTTCATTCATGGTTTTGTTGGTGTTAGCAGTTGCACCTTACAAGGTAGGTAGTTGAATTAACGTTGCACTGGAGCAAACAATGGGTTATTGGTGATAGTCAGAGATCAATCCCAAAGATCTGAGAACACCTCGAAATTTTAAACCATGATCACACAGAGGACAAATTAAATACTTGAGCTCGCACATCACTCTCAGATTTGACATGCACCAGCCCAACCACTCCTCCGGTTTTCTCGTCTGATCGATTTTCAAACTCCCAACCCTCTTGCTATCCGCTACCCTTCCAACCGGGCTCCGCAGCCCTGCACCTTATAAGAAACACATCTGACTGCTTAAATTAGATTGGAAATTATTGCTACGTTGCAAATTGAGATGAGTCGTTGCAATTTGAGAAAATTCCTTGTTATCAACTGTGGTAAGGCAATTAAAACATTTTCGAAGGGAGGTTCATATTTAAAAATGTATAACTCAGTTTTATATTTAACGCAAAAATCAGATTCATTTTATAAATTGAATGTGATAAGACGATTGTGAACACCTTCAATGAATTGAAAAAGAAAATGAAAATTTGTGTTTGAATTACCTCTTGACACATTCCTAAAGGTGATTTCTGTGAAATGTAACTAATCTGCTATTAAAATCAAGTATTCCGTATCGAATGAAAGGCATTTTCTTATCGAGCTAAATATAGGTGGCGGTAGTGTTTTTCGGGCGATACGTGCATTCTAAACTTATCGTCAGTTGGCTTGCTTTTCGAATACTACAATTTCGGCACTTCGCCAATAAAAATTCCAAAGAATAAATTCCGAATTGATATGATAGCTGATTGGTCCGTAAAACCCAAACCAATTAGATTGAACCCCAACAATGCCAAAACGATGATAAACTACATTTTTAAGTTTCCTCGATATGTATCATGCCATAGCATTGGGTAGGTGGTAGTTTAATTTCCGTCACACTGGAGCAACACAACGGGCTATTGGAGATGGTCAGGGATCAACCCCCGAAAGGAAAGATCCGTGGACACGTAATTTTGAACCACGGTCAGATGACGAGGTCACACCTGAGCTGGCACCCCACTCTCCAAACTTCCACACCACGCCGTGTGAACATTGGAGCTACGACATATTTAACGTGCACCAGCCCCCTTTGTACACGACGGGGTTTGGTTGGATTCGAACTCGCCAGAGCATTTTTTTGGACAGCAGAAGTATAATATTCTCAGGCCCTCTTGATTTGTAAACACTGAAAATTCATTTTTTTAAACTAAAAACTCGGAATTCAAAAATCATTTGTTATCTTAAATTGCCTGTGTAATTCAAAAAGATTTGCCTTTTATCAAAGAAACAATTTTTAGAATTGGATAACGCAAGATAAGGAAATAAGAAAGGGGAAGCGCTGGATCACTCATGGTCATGATTTGTATCGCAATCCAATAAGGCAATTGCCGCTAACTTCGCAATCCCATAAATTAGCCAAAACGTTATCATTCATTACATTTTGGCGGAAATAATCAATGGAGCAACGCGAGTAAATCAAACTTAAAGAGGGAAAAGATACCGATAAAAACAACTCCGCTTATCACATGGCGTACTCATCGCCACTTAAAACCCATTTCTAAATTCCCATCTTTTATTTGTAATTTGTTTCTTTCCTCTTTCGGAATCAGACACCGTAAAGACGTGGGGGAAAAAGACTCGACACCGAATACACACAATATCAGACGATTGCATGATGCGTCTTTTTTCTTAAGAATAAATTTTAAAGTGCATGCGTTCGCAAGTGGCGATGTGGTTGAGCGGCACACCTGCTGTTTGAATATCAACCTGGCAACGAGTCAATTTTGGGGACCTTGTTTTCATGGGTTGCATTAAAACTTCATTGTATTCATGTTTGTGGCTAATTTAGACGGTTTTCAAATAAATTTTAGGGCGGGTAGATGATTTAATTAACGTCGCATTGGAGCAACACAACGGGCTATTGACGGTCCGGGATCAATATTAAGGGAAAGATCCGACAACACTACGTAATTTTGAACCACGGTCAGATGACGAGGCAACACCTGAGCTATAAATTTTAGGGAAGAAACTGAGTGTGCATCGATCTTGATTTTCTAACACGGACTTTAGCGACCTTTTTCTAGTTGAATTTTTGGTAGGTAAGTAGGTAATTGAATTAACGTCACACTGGAGCAACACCACGGGCTATTGACGGTCCGGGATCAATCCAAAAGGGAAAGATTCGAGATAGTACCTCGTCGATTTCAAACGCGGTCAGATGACCCTCCGAACTTCAACGCCGACGTGAGGACATTTGAGGACGCAACAGATTTAACATGCGCCAGCCCCTCCCCCACACGGTTTTTGGTTGGATCGAGTTTCAAACTCGCAACCCTCCGGTTGCTAAACCGCTTCTCTTCTAACCGGGCTGCCGTGGTCCCTTGAATTTTTGGTGACTTTTGTGACCTGGTCTAAGGCGTTTGTTAAATTAAATGTAGGTGGCGGTAGAGTGAAAGTTCCATTTTCCGCAGAATTTACTTTTTCGGTGATCCGTAGTACTGAACGTTTTTCTACAGAAGCTGCGGGGGTTTCGTAATTGTTGGCATCTCTGTAAACACATCAGATATCTTAAAAACAAAATATAGAGCTATTTTTAATTAACGTCACACTGGAGCGACACAAAGGGCTATTGGTGACGGTCGGGATCAAACCCAAAGGGAAAAAGAACCGACATCACGTAATTTTGAATCACGGTCAGATGACGACGCAACACCTGTGAGCTGGCACCCCACTCACTAAACTTCCACACCACGCCAACGTGAGGACATTTGAGGTCACGACGGATTTAATGTGCACCAGCCCCCTTTGTACACGACGGTCTTTGGCTGGATTCGAACCAGCAACTATCCGGTTGCTAATCCGTTACTCTGCCAACCGGGCTATCACGGCGAAAAAAAATCAAGATTTATTTCTACATTTCGCGAAAAATCGTACAATTTTCCGTATAATCGTACAATTCAGCCAAAATTGCAGGACTGCCAGTCAGAGCACTTGTGGTAGTAATTAATTAATTAACATCGAGCAACACAACGGGCTATTGACGACTCAAAGCATTTGTGAAATAGTATGTAGGTATTTTAATTAACGTCACACTGGAGCAACACAACTGTGAAATAGCATAAATTTCCGAAAATAGTACCAAAATAGTCGCTTTTACACCCTAGTAGCAATTTCAGCTGCTCAGATACAAAATGAATCGGCTAAAGCACAAAATATGTTAATTAAGTATGGAACAGACGTTCAAAAAAATATTGTCAAGAAACTAAAAAACTAAATATTTTCTTAATAAGATTTTCATGACAATCCATCAACCAGATACCGATGTTTTTCTTACATAATTGTCACGGCTTGGCGCCAAAACTTCTAAATTGGCGTCCCTTAGAAAATTCTTCCAAGGGTATTTTTTTTTAAATTAACGTCGCACTGCAGCAACACAACGGACTATTGACGACGGTCAGGAATCAACCCCCGAAGGGAAAGATCCGAGGACAACACCCCTTAATTCTGAACCACGGTCAGATGACGAGGTAACATCTGAGCTGGTGTGGGAGAGCTAATGATTTCAAGAGTCCATATCCTGTTTCAAAAGTCAAGTTGCAAATTTTGCTGTCCAGAGTCAAGATTTATGAATTCAATTTCAATAAATTCACTGAGATTAAAACTTAACAAAAATTTAATAAGGTGACATTTAAAATTACAATACAATTCCGCTTCATAATGCGGCCAAGATATTTAAGCGCGTCATTGCACTTCCATTGTTACAGTTCAACTGATTGGCGCAAGAGCGCCACCTACCATCATTACGGAACAGCTGGCATCCAACTCTCCAAACTTCCACACCACGCCAACCTGAGAACATTTGAGGCCACGACATATTTAACGTGCACCAGCTCCTTTTGTACACGACGGTCTTTGGCTGGATTCGAACTCGCCACACTCTTTGCTAGCTCATTATTCTTCCAACCTGGCTATTCTCCCCAAAGAAAAGAGGCCGTCCTAGATCAATGGGTATTGTCTGCTGCGCAAGCAACTTTCTAGTTGTAGACGGCGCAGGTTCGATTTCTGTCAGGTGCATTCCTCCCTGTGTGTATTTCTCTTGTGTCAGTAAAACTTTCATTGTGTCTGTCTATTACTTGATGTCTTGTCTGGCGTAGCATGGCCAAATATGGCCCTTGCGCCATTAAAACCCAAAAGAACCCCAAAGAAAAATCCCAAAACCATTTTTTCACTGAGGTTTTATTTAAAACAAAAGAGACTTAAGTTTCGTTGATCCTTTTTAGAATTAAATCACCAAAAATTTAAAATTAGCTTTCGAGACCATTTTGCTTAAAAGATATCGCCAAGTTTGAAAAATAGCAAAAGTCGCCTGTGGCAACCCTGCAACGTATTCCAGTGAGACAAAATAATATTGGGTTAAGTTAACCAAATTTCTGGGACTAATAGGGCGCGGTATTAAAACTCACAATGTCCACCATCGGGTAAGTCGTGCGTTATCCCATTGCAACAATTCGGTCTCAATTCTTTCCTCCAAATCTTAATCGAGCTGGTTCCAAGAACGCGTGAAAAACGCGCGAATCCGTGCCCTAATTGAATTTCTATAACAGGCGTCACCCACTACAATCCCAAAAGTTTTAGTAATGACTTCTCCAATTCTAACGAAGGGAGGTACGTTTCAAGTGCCAAAGGAAACTTAGCCGCAGATGAAAAGAACAAAAAAATGCAAATGTCTGCGACGAGTGCAGGTGTATTTGCATCTGAACCAAAAGCCGGATATGAGGACTTGTCGAAAAAAGAGGAGGATTTCGGAAAATTGATACTCGAGTCTCTCCGCCTTTTTGCTGTTCGACTCGGGTTTCCGACTGCAGAACGAGCAAGATCGGTATCGCGCCATTTTCTTTTCTGACAGGAAGAGAAGAGATCGAGACACAAGCAGGCGATTCACGAAATCTAGTTCAAAAACACCAAAACAAGAATTCGGTTTCCCATCGAGAGCTAAAGAAAATAATTAGGATTTTTGGACCCATTTCCCCCTATGTACAGTAATTATATACTGGGGTTGTATGATTAAATAGGAGGTGTTTAGAGCTGTTTCGGAAGAACTGTTGGACCTGATTTGGCGCCCATGCTTTCTTGATCATGGGAATTCGATTTCTCAAATCGTTTCGTGAGAATGCGTAATTTCCCCGAGATTACTGTGTCAGGACTTTTTCCCAAGGACTTCAAAAGTAAAGTTTCTCGAGTTGCAGTTAGGGCTGGATAGACTTTTGGCGCCGGTAGACTAAACTGTAATTTGATTTAATGTCATGATTTCGAGTCAGGTCCTAATTATCTGCTAAATTGCCTTTGGTGTTCGGTCTTACGAGACGTCACGGCAAAGAATAATTTGTAATGTCTGGAAATTTAAAAAATATTTTTAAAATAAAAAAATAATTTTTTTCCTTCCGAAAATTTTGCCCATATAGGCGAGAGCTTACTAAATTGTTTAAAAACAGCAATACTGGCATGGCTTTTTTTTGACACAATAAATATATATATATTGACAGTAATGCATCCACCTTAGTCTTATACAACCCGGCTCCCTCGGGAAGTTAGCAAAGTCGCGTGGTTTTGAACGAATCTATTTTTTTAAATTAGGTGACAGGCGAAAACGTAAGCAAAGCGCTTCCACAATTAGCGTTTTTAGCGCGGATTCTGGTTCTAAGTTAATCATTCGGTGCCGAAAGCTATAGTAGTGACGAGTTCTCGGGGTTTTGCATGAGGCAGCCTTCTCCCAACAAGCTTTCCCACCTGATTCAAGATCGACAGACCCAAGGTGTACTGCTGTCTCGTTGGAACCGCACTATCCATCCAGGATATTTACATACACTAGGCTTAGCACTTTCAGAGGAGTTGAACGTATTTATCACAATCACCCTGAAGACGACGTCTAAACAAAAATTGTCCAAACATCTCCTCGCTTAGCGACCGTTCCAGTCGACGATCCTTCCAAAAACAAAGAAAGCACCAAACCTTAACACATCGGCCATTGTTTTTTTCCTCACTCCGACGCTTTGATCCTTATTTTCTACCCAATATCCTCCCATTCAAGAGCAACGCAGGACGAGAAAGATCGGTTTTCAAGAACAAATATGCACGTGCAGCACTATGGAACAGGGATTGTTTAATCCGGGACGTGTCGAGAATTTCCCGGGAACAATTCGATCGCTGTTTGTTCTTTTTTTCTTTCCAAGATGGTGGACGGCTGGCAGGAGGGGGAGGATGCTGCCTATCAACTGCAGAGTTAAATCCAACGGCGTAGAAAAATGGGTTTAGTGACACGTATTCCTGCAAGTGGTCGTCGTCCCATTCGGAATCATTTGCATACCACTTATTCGGTTCTAAAACAAGACAGCTGTAACGAGTGAGGTGGTTCGCGTATCGCTTCGTGTGGGTCGATCGTTGTTAGTTTATACTGGCTTTAATGACAACGACGGAATGAGATCACAGGGGCGCTGAGGTTGAGCAGTTGTTGATATACAACTCAGTCAAGCGGGCGTGTTTTTTTTTTCCGGATTAGAAATGCAATGGAAAATAGAATGACCTATTCGATCGTGCAATGCAGTGAAACAGGTACAGTGAAACTTCGATTAATCGTCAGGGTCGGGACGTACATACATATTCAAATTTTAAAATAGTCTGTCATTTTCTTTTGTTTCTTCGAGGCTCGTGCTTTCTGAGCGGCAATGTTCCGTACTTTACGTAGAAGTATAGTATGTATGTGTATGAGTATAGTAATGTATGCTTTGTGTACGTACTAATAACTTTTAATTAATTAACTTTTAATAAAACGGACCGACGGTTAACAGAAACAGACGGTTAATCGAAGTTTCACTGTACAATATCCGGCCAGCGAAGGTCTAAACAACATTGGGAAAGGGTAGTTGAATTAACATCACACTAGAGGGTATCACAACTCTTTGGTTGGATCGAGTTTCAAACTCGCAACTCGACGGTTGCTGATCCGTTACTCTTCCTTACCGCGGTCCTTTATTAACATTAGACCAGGCTAGAGAAAATTATTTTGATTCCAATCGGTTTTTAATAAAATTAGTGGGCCAAATTTTCTAAAAGGTAGAGAAATCAATGAGGCGTAAATTGAGTTCTACAAAGAACTAATATCGATGTCAGCATCGATCTTGTAATGAAATAGACGAAGCAGCTTCATACTACATTTTCTGATCGCTCGGTTTGAAAATCTGTCACGTGGTTGTGGGAAAAAGCAGGAATCGTAATGAGGGACAAATTATTGATTGGTTAAAGCGATTATCCAGAATTATTAAAATCACTAGTCTGAACTTCGATAGCCAATCGGCCCAAGCGACTTGCCCTTCTGAGATCTTACGACAGCGATTCCGTCCACATGCTGTCAATTTCATTAAGAGGTTGATAGTTTTTAGTCTTTAGTAACAAAGGAGGAATGAGGTAATAGGGGGTGCTGGAAAAGATCTGCTGTTGATGCAAATCAGTCGAGCGGGCGAGTGTTTTTTCCGGAGATTAGCGGGTTCCGGAGAATGGTCGATTCGGTAGTGCATTGCGGTAAAACAACATCCGGTCAGCGAAGGTCTTACATCTATCAACACTGGATCAAACAAGAGAAAATTTTGAATTCAGTCGGGTTTTTAAATTTAGAAGGCTAAATTTTCCAAAAGGTAGATTTTTACAAGACCGCCACAGCCAAAGCACATGTTAGCTTTAGTACATCTAAATTCTTTAAAATAGCAAAATTGCTCTTAAAGCGTATTTTAGTTGCCAAGGTTAATCAGAATGTTGAAATTTACCAAACGTTTTCATTACCATTAAAGTAGTATCAAATCAAAAACGTTTTACCCCATGAAGCAAAGGACATGAGTTCGTGAATGAAACATGGTAGATAGTTAATTAACTTCGCACTGGTGCAACACAATGGGTTGGTATTTTTTTAAATAAACGTCGCACTGGAGCAATACAAAGGGTTACTGGCTACGGTCTCGGTTGGTTTTATGGCGCAAGGGCCATATTTGGCCATGCTGCGCCAGACACAAGACATACAACATCAAGTAATAGACACACACAATTAAAGTTTTAATGACGCAGAAGAGAGAAAGACACCCAGGGAGGAATGCACCTGACAGGAATCGAACCTGCGCCGCCTACAACGCGAAGGTTGCTAGCGCAGTGGGCATACCCACTGAGCCACGACGGTCCCGGTCCGACCATGGTCAGATGACCAGGTCATACCTGAGCTGGCACTCTTCTCCAAATTTCCACACTACGCCAACATTTGAGGCCCCGAGAGATTTTACACGACGCTCTTTGTCTGGGCCGAGTTTCGAACTCGCAACCCTCCGATTGCTAATCTGTTGCTTTTCCAACCAGGTTACCGCGGCCCGACTGAAACACTGATTCGTGCTATTGGAAAAAAAATGGGGAAACTTAATTTTCATTGACCTATGGTGAATTTTCAAAAAAATGTCGATAAAACTTTCAAAGTGGAAGCTTTCGAAACTACCAGTGGACTCCCTGTTAACCGGCCTCCACTTTAACCGGCCGCCACTGACCAATTATGTACTGTAAATACAGTAGCCTACAGTAACATGTGTTTAGTTTTTCCAACAAAGGAAGTTCTTCCAGGTTAAGTTTTCTTAATTATATATATATCATTACAATAAAGTAGGCTATATACTTAGTTTTATTCCAATAAAAACGATTTCGGGAATGTATTTTAATGCTATTAAGGGAACGACGGTTTATCCGGTCTGGGTCCCCAAGTGGCCGGTTAAGAGGGAGTCCACAGTATTTTGCTTTAAAAGATACTCCTAGTCTCGCCACGGTTGAAAAATAGTACCAAAAAGTCGCCTTTCGGTTGTCTGTGTGATATACGTGAA
This sequence comes from Meta bourneti, assembly GCA_933210815.1. NCBI lineage: Eukaryota > Metazoa > Arthropoda > Arachnida > Araneae > Tetragnathidae > Meta > Meta bourneti. Next base: position 17,052,629 of record OW119928.1, on the reverse strand, counting down.
AACAGAAAACGGTTAAATTGAGTTCTACGAAGACTGAGCATTACATTTCATGAGAAAGCCAAGTTTCTTTCCCTAGAACTAGAGACCACCGTTTCTCGGACAATGTACATCGATCTCCAACTGAGGATGATTGATCGTCCAGCGTTCAATGACACACAAGTCAAAGTTTAGAGAATTTTGCAAAACGGATTTCTACATAAGCATAGGAAAGGGCAGGGTTAAACACTTGATAACGATTGCCCAGGAAATGTAATCACCCCTTCAAGAAATTGCCATCGAACTTTTCAATTATGAAGCAAAACAAGAGTGAATTGCGGGCTAAATTTAAAGTAGGAAGTTGATAACGGTGCACTGAAACAACACAACGGGCTCAATCCCGATTGGTTGGTGTAGGAGGTTTATGGCGCAAGGGTCATCCATATTTGGTCATGCTGCGCCAGATACACAATATTAAGTAAGAGACAAACTCAAATGAAAGTTTTAATGAGGTAGAAGAGAGAACGACACCCAGGAAGGAATGCACCTGGCAGGAATCGAACCTGCGCCGCCTACAACTCGAAGGTTGCTAGCGCAGTGGGCATACCCACTGAGCCACGACGGACCCCGGATCAATCCGAAGGGAAAGATAACACCACGTAATTTTGAGTCAGATGACGAGGTAGGCCATGAGCTGCACTCTACTCTCCAAACTTCCACACCACACCAAAGTGAGGACATTTTACTCCTCCAATCGGGCTACCGCGAATCTGACAGGAATTGAGCCTGCGCCCCGCCCACAAGTCGTAGGTTGCTAGAGCAGTGGGCAAACCCAGAGCCGCGACGACCCCCTAAAAGTTAGTGGGAGAAATGATAATGAAAATCAATCCTTTTAAGCAACACACTCCATCGAAGGACATCGACCTACAAGCGTACCTAAAAGCCAAAAACAATCAACAAGAGGAAAGAACATAAATCACAATCACTACCATAAATCTGGAGAACTACACCACAATTCCACAGCCAAGTGGGTGCCCTTACCACGCGTCTTCCAAACACACCACTTCTCTTCCAGCAGAACGCGAGAAAGCGAAACGTGGCGCCAGAAAACGACATTACCTCCAGAAAACAACAGCAAGGGACGTTTCGGTTTATCAGAGCGTAAAATGCTATTAGCGATGAATAACTCGCGTCATGCCGAAGTTTGGGGGGAAACGCGAGGAATTGATCTCGCGTCGCTTCCACTGGCATCAACATCTTCGCTTTCCTGATAAACTGTTCGGCTTTTCCTTAATTAGGTGCGTTTGGTTTGTCTCCTTTCCATGAAGCAATTATGCTGTGTTATTTTTTTTCAACCACCAGTCGTTGATGTAATTCTTCACAAGAAATGTCTGCATTGGGACTTTGTAATTCATCAACGTGAGAGCCGACCAATCGGTCTGGTGCTCAGGTTAGCAAGGTTTCATGGCGCGAGGCCCATATTTGGCCGTGTTGCGCCAAACACAAGACAGCGTCAAGTAATGGGCATACACACAAAGTTTTAATGACACAGAAGAAAGATATACACCCAAGGAGTAATCGAACCAGTGCCGCCTAAACAACCAGGTTGCAGCAGTGGACTAATCCACTGAGAAGTCATGATTAGACGTTGAAGGACTGAAAATTGCTGCGTGCGATTATTTCAGGGAAATATTCATGCTACGTTTGTGGTGAAGTACCCCTCTACGTATACCAAAATTCTTGAATGGGTTCTATCACAGAAGAATAATGGCGAGTAAGCTCAGTGTGTTTATGTAGTGAAACTTATTTTTTTATCACCTCACGTTTTCATGAATACAGATTACATTTCCCATTCCATTTGTGCCATCCCAATGTCCCATTTTACCACAAGGAAATGGTCAGCCTAGTAATGAATAGGGTTGGATGGGTTTTATGGCGCAAGAGCCATATTTGGCCATGCTGAACCAAACACAAAACGTCAAGTAATGGACAAACACACAAAATTTTATTGACGCAGAAGAGAAATATACCCAGGGAAGAATGGAGGCTGCGGGGCCGGCAAATCGCAGTCAATCCCAATGAGCCAAGACGGCCCCGTAATGACTAGGATGTATGACGTAATGACTAGGGCCATGACTTATAACTTGGATGTGTCTATTTGTCTGAGTACCTCGTCGAGACAACTACCAGGACCACAAAACTGACCAGATCTTGATCTTGTCAATAATCGGCAATATCTTGATGAATTATCTCGTCATTAGAAAAATTGGTCAGACCTTGATGAACGAGATATCTCGTCGAAACTACTCGGAGGGATAAGAATAATCACACGTTTCCAAGCACTCTGGTAGCAAAAGCATAAATTTTGGGAAAAATCAGATCAGTTTTAAAGCGCGTGCTTTATTTAAATTGGCGCAGAACTTCTCTTGAACTATCTCATTTAAACTGCTCAGTGGAATAATGAAACTAAAAAGAAAAAGGTCGACCGACTTGCGATTTATTGGTCTGAGAACGTGATATTTGATATAGCATCAGCAGTCATTCTGAATGTTTCCAGTGTTCTGCAAAACATGACCTTCCAGAGAATTGCTTCAATGATGTTTGTATCTCTCATTCCACGCATACCATTTAAAACAGATTTTTAAGTTTGGCCTTACGTGGGAACGATGCTTTTAGTAAAAAGAATAGAAAACAGGCCTCACCGTCATTGAATTAAAAAAAAATTATAAAAGGGTTCCTACTCTTCAAACAAAAGAAAAATTAAAGGCCTTTTCCAGACTTATTTCGCAGAACGCAATAGATAAGCCACGTAGATGAATGCACATATTAAGAAACTTGAATGAGTACTACGTTAAGGTCTCACGGACTCAGCTTTAAAAACAAACTGAACTTCTTATTAATTAGCTAACTCATAAGTATACCACCTATTTTTTTATGACACTTGATCTTGATGACTATCTTGACTTTGGTTTCGTAATGTAGGTAAAATAAAATATGTAATACTCTTGTAAAAATATTTAAAAAATTTTAAGGACTTTCAGCAAGTATTAAGGCTTAAGAGTCCTTTAACTTTAACTAACATGAAAAATCAGGTCTTCTAAAGCCCCTGGGAACCATGTGTCTCAATAAATTACGCTCCCCCTTTACTAGTTTGTTGGATTTTTAAGGCGCCCATATTTAGCCAACCTACACCAAACAACGTCGAGTAAATGGACATACACACGCAAGGAAAGCTTTAACTGACACAGAAGGTAGGCAGTTGAATTTACGTCGCACTGGAGTAACACAACAGGCTATTGGCGACGGTCCTGGTTCAATCTCGATGGGAAAGATACGAGAACATCTTGAAATTTTGAACCACGGTCAGATGACGAGGTCAACACCTAAGCTGACACCCCACTCTCCAAATTTCCGTACCACGCCAACGTGAGGTAATTTGAGGCCACAACAGATTTAAAATGCACTAGACCGCACGTACACAGCGATCTTTGGTTGTACCAAGTTTCGAGTTCGCAACCCTCTGGATACTGACCCGTCACTCTTCCAACTGGGCTACCCCAGCCCTGACTACGTAAATAAAGCTACTTTTAAAGGTAAAAAATTAAGACACGAGATTAAGGCGGTTGGTTGGGTTTTATGACAGAAGGGCCATATTTGTTAAAACTACGCCAAACACAAGACGGACAACATCAAGTAATGGACATACACACACAAGGAAAGTTTTACTGATACAGAAGAGAAAACATACACCCAGGAGAGTTACAGGAATCGAACCTCAGAGTACAACTCGTAAATTGCTAGTGCAGGGGCCAACACCACTGAGCCATGATCGCCCCAATGAAAAATCGGTTGGTTGGGGCTTTAATGGGCACAGGCCAAGCACAAGACAAACATCAAGTAAATGAACATACACACACAAGGAACTGACACAGAAGACAGAGAAATACACCCAGAAATCGAAACTGCGCCGCCTACGTGAAAAGCTGGTAGGTAGGTATTTTAATTACCGTTGCACTGGAACAACACAACGGGCTATTGACGACGGTCCGGGATCAAACCCGAAGGAAATTCGAGGACAACACCACGTAATTTTGAACCTCGATCAGATGACGAGGTTACACCTGAGCTGACACCCCTCTCCAAACTTCCACACCAAGCCAACGTGAGGACATTTGAGGCCACGACAGATTTAACGCGCACCAGTCCCTTTGTAAACGACGGTCTTTGGTTTGGATTCGAACTCGCCACAGCCGGATAAACTCTGTATGGATGTACACGGTGGTAGACCGATCAAGTATTACTCCGAACAAGGCCTCATCTTGATAAACAAAGCAGTATAAATTCTCGTTTCATTATTCCAAAACCGACTTCCCGAAATCGCTTTTACCTCCTACGAAGGAACAAGAACCAGGCACTGCACATGCGCACAAAAAATATATAAAAGATCCATCGGCAGTGACTTCAACCTATGTCATTTTCCCCACACACAATTTGGACCATGAAAGATCGTGTAAGCGCGGACGTAAACCTCGAGATAAAATCATTTAATGGAAGAAAGATCAAAATGATCATGGGTTTTTTATGTACGCTATTTTTCTTCCTCTATCTTTAAAGAGCTCAACCTCTCGCACAATTAACACGTAGTCCACGTTTTTGACCACGGAGCAGAAGAGACAATGACCTTCTAAAAACCAAACCATCATTTTCCGAGAAACCTACACGTGGGTTTATCTGCTATCCCTTTGACTTTAAAAGGAGGCCCATTTTTGAAAACCTGTTTTGTTTACCTCGCAATCGCTCTCTCTTGCTCCTTCCGACTGCCGAGAGGCTTTCCGTGAGATGCCGAACTTGGGAGAAAAAACTTATAAATGATTTCCGATTTCACCATCGAGAATTCGGTAAGGACTTGCTAGTTTCCAGAGGCGCCAACTTGGGAAAATTACCGGGGATACCAAGTATGGCCTTAGAAGCTTTACGTGCTTGCGGAACAATTTGGTTTGTAAGGATCCTACTTGATATCAAACCTCCAAGTGGTTTCCAGATACCTCATACAAGATCTGAACATTTTTGCTATTAAGCTATTTCGTCATCAAGATTTTGCCGATTTTTTTATGATGACGAGATCGTTTCAGTTTTCGATGATAACGAGATCAAGGGTGAGTTTTCTTTCAAAGATGAGATATCTCTTCTATCAAGATCTGGTCAGTTTTGCGAATGATGACCTCGTCGAGACGACCACATCGGGAGAGTTTACGTGCAACAATAAAAAACATTAGTTGGAGGACGGGAATAGAACTCGTATGTGTCCCTTATTCTCTGAAAATTAGTAGATAGGATAAGTGACGCCACCTTATATAATTTAGTGGACGAAGGCAATATTAATTTTTCATTTAAAAAATATCCTGTTTGAGAAACCGAGTCCCAACCATAAAATATTAGTATGGTCCAAGGGAAACGGGAATAGACTTGGTACAGTGGACTCCCTCTTAACCGGCCACTTGGGGACCGGGACCCAGACCGGATAACGATTTGGCCGGTTAAACCGTCGTTCCCTTAATGGCATTAAAATACATTCCCGAAATCGTTTTTATTAGAATAAAATTAAGTATATAGCCTACTTTATTGTAATATGATATGTATAATTAAGAAAACTTAACCTGGAAGAACTTCCTTTGTTGGAAAAACTAAACACATGTTATTGTAGGCTACTGTATTTACAGTGCATAATTGGTCAGTGGCGGTTAAAGCGGAGGCCGGTTAAAAGGAGGCCAGTTAAAAGGTGGCCGGTAAGAGGGAGTCTACTGTATGTGTTCCTTATGGATGGCTCTCAGAAGATTTGAAAATAGGATTAGTGGCCTCAACATAAGGAAATAATTGGAGGAAGAGTAATGTTTTTTATTGGTTTATCTGGAAAAACTCATGTTTGAAAGTCCAGGTCCCAACTACAAAACAATAGTAGGAGGAATAGACCTTTTTCAATAGAATCCTTATAGATGGACCTCAGAAAATATGAAGATAGGATAAGTGGCGCAGACTTCAGGGAAGTATAGGAGCAATAGCATACTAACGGTTCATCAAGAAAACCTCATGATTGGTCCCAATCATAAACATTAGTAGGGCCAAGTTGACTGGAATCAGACCTTTTGAATAGACCTCGTATGAGTCCCTTATGGATGGCTCTAAGAAGATTTGAAGATAGGATCAGATGGCGGCAATTTAAAGAAATTGCTCATTGGTTGTTTTGGAGTTTTATCGCGCAAGGGCCATATTTTTCCAAGCTGCACCAAACGGAAGACAACGTTAAGTAAAAGATGTGAAATGGGAAGAGACATCGGGTCCGTGAAGCCGACCGTACACACATGAAGACATGTTCCCCTGAGGACAAGGAGACTATTCTAGGAAGGGCAATGGTGTTAACTGTTCATCTAGGAAATCTCCTAATGAAAGGTGAATGGTTTAATTGTTCTTTAAGCACTCTTACACAAAATATACACAAATTCCCCTCTTATCAAGACAGTCCTTTCTTTTTATTGGGAGGCAAAGTTGAAGGTTTAATTTCTTGCTCGTTTTTGAATAACCCTCTTGGTGGTTTTCTCAACGAGGTATCTCGTCATTCATTACTGATCAAAACTGACCAGATCTTGATGAATAAGATATCCCATCATTAGAAGAAAACTGGCCAGATCTTGATCTCGTCATCATAATAAAATAGGCAGTATCTTGATGGTGAGATATATCGTCATCAGCAAAATTGGTCAGATCTTGATGGACCGGACATCTCGTCGAAACCACTTGGAGGGTTAGTTAAATTAATGATTGGTTTGAAGTAATGATAATACTTTATGCCATATACTTTTTCTATGTGTGTTACTATGGGCAACTGAAATTATAACTGAAAACACTTAAATTTATGATCGGAAGGCACTCCTGACAAACAGTACACAGCTAAATTAAAATTTTAGCCGCGTGACTGTCTTGCAAACTAATTCTTGTACCTGATGACTTTTTTCGAAAGCATCAAAGTGCGCGTAACACGGCAACTGGAGGGGATGAAAAAGCAATGGAAGGGGTAAACAAGTAAAGGAAGGTAAATGAACTTAACCTCACATAGCACGGCATTTTGTTCTTGCGCCAAATTTACTGATTTAAGAACCTTCTTTTCGGAATTCATTTCATCAGCATATTTATTGTACTACATTCTTACGCGTCGTGAATTAGCAAAACAAATGTCTTGGGGTCAAAAGAGAGCCATACTTTGAAACTAATGTCCCATGTATGCAGATACGGCATGCCTGTTTTTTACATGGACTCATAAACATCTTTTATGAATTTCGAATTTTTTTTAGATATAACATTCAAAAGAAAAGATCACTAGGGTGCCTCGGGTTAGTGAATACCGCACACCAAATAAAGACGTAGCCCCGAGGGGGTGGAGATTCATGCATCCATTTGTAGGAAGTTGAATTAACGTCACGCTGAAGCAACACAACGGGATATTGGCGACAGTCCGGGATCAATACCTAAAGGAAAGATCCGAGGATAGCACCTCGTAGTTTTGGAACCACGGTCGAATGACGAGGTTAACACCTGGCACCCCACTCTCCAAACCTTCACACCACGCCAAAGTGAGGACATTTGAGGCCACGACAGATTTAAAACGTACCAGCCGCACGAACACGACGGTCTTCGGTAAGATCCAATTTCGACCTTTCGGTTGGTAATCCGCTACTTTTCAAACCGGGCTACCGCGTTCCCTGAAATAAGTACAGATAGGTATTTAATTAACGTCGTACTGGAGTAACACAACGAGCCATTGGCGACGGTGCGGGATCCATCCCGAATGGAAAAGATTGAAGGACGCCTCGTAATTTTGAACCACGGTCAGATAACGAGAACACCTGACCTGGCATCTCACTCTCCAAACTACCACGTGAGGACATTTGAGGCCAGTTGACGTTCACCAGCCTCCGCGTATACGACAGTCTTTGGTTGGACCGAGTTTCGAACTCGCAACCCTCCGGTTGTTAATCCGTTATTCTGCCAACTGGGCTACCGTAATTTTTTAAAGAAAATTTATAATGAATTTAAAAGGCATGAAACGAAATTCTCATCGCAACAGTACATTTCAATCACTTTGTTCAGCGAGGTAAAATTAGACAACTAAATTGAGAGAAGTGGGCGAGACTCAATTGTAAAGCTTCTTGTCACATTGAATCGTGACGTATAGGTTGAGACATCAGGAAATAGAAAACCACAGAAGGAAACCGCATTATTAACACCCGTCCAACACTGTCAAGTGGGAGATATTTCAGTTGTCAAAATATTCAGTCTTAGTACAGCCTTTTATTGTAACAGAAATGTTTATATGACGTCACACGTTAATTGAAAGAACCACGCGCTTTATTTAATGAATGAATTATTGTTTTGATTGGGCGAAAATTGATTAGACAACTATGCATACTTGATTAGACCTGCATTAGACAACTTATACATCGGAACATTATATCGCGAATGTATATTACGTTACTAATGATAAGAAAAAGTAATTTTGTTGATTCAAGTATCATTATGATTCGAGTTTTTCCTTCAACTACTGGGCTGCGGTAGCCAAGTTGGTAAGTAGGTAATTAACGTCGCACTGGAGCAACACAATGGGCTATTGCCGACAGTCCGGGTTTGGTTTGTTGGGGTTTTATGGCGCAAAGGCCATGCTGCCCAGACACAAGATACACAATATCAAGTAATAGACACACACCATGAGAGTTTTACAGACACAGAAGAAAGAAATACACGCAGGGAGGAATGCACCCGACAGGAATCGAACCTGAGCCGCCTACAACTCGAAGGTTGCTAGCGCAGGGGGCATACCCACTGAGCCACGAAGGCCCCGGCGACTGTCCGGGATTAATCTCCAAGGGAAATATCCGAGGACAACACCTCTTCATTTTGAACCACGATCAGATGACGAGGTCAACATCTGAGCTGGCACCCCACTCTCCAAACTTCCACACCACGCCAACGTGAGGACATTTGAGGAGACGACAATTTAACGTGCGCCAGCCCGGTGTACACGACGGTCGCCGGTTGGAAGATTAGCGAATTAGCAAGCGTTGTGTTCGTAGGGACTGCTGTACGTTAAATCTGTTAATCGATGTTAATTCAACTACCTATCTTCAACTACCACATAGTATCTTATAAAACCTGCATACTGTAAACTTGATTGGATCAAGAGAAAAAAAAATAAGATTTTAGTAATACTAACACTATAATTTTATTATTTAATGTTTATCGGGACTGGAATATGGATCTGTAATGCGGAATCCTTAGTAAAACTACCATATCATGGATATTGGAAGAATACAAAACGAATCTGTGATCCATTTATTTAATTTAAGAATGAATCTTCAGGTGTATATTTTCTTCTGAAATGCGAAATCGTGTCGGTTTCGTTACTTTGAAGCTCCGTAGACATTGCTTTGACAAATTATTTTACATCTCCCTTCACAAAACTGATTTGCCCTTTTTAGTTTTTGAATTGATTGTTTCGTCCCCAGGTATATCACCGGTTAGTTGGTCGTTTTATGGCGCAAAGGCCATATTAGGTCACGCTGCGCCAAAAACGAGCCAGACAACGCCAAGTAATGGACATATTTTACTGACACAGAAGAGAGAAATACACCCAGGGAGGGAATTGAACCTACAACTCGCAGGTAAAACCTTTAAAAAAGAATGCACGTAACAATTCTGCAACCAAATAGATTTTTAAATTGTACAATTCTTTTTCGGAGGTAGATGTTTTCTAGAGATTTCAATTCAATAAGTAACCTGCTTTCAGTAAAGTGTTGTTTTATTTCTTAACTAACCGTGTTTGTATAAGTCTTTTTAATACATTTTTATCGCATATTTTTTGTTCTTTATAAATTGGATATTTTTCGGTACAGAAACAAGAATTAAACAAACTTCGATTCATACTCCTGACACGAAAAGAATAACAATATCCCGCCGACACAACCAGTTTGCTTTTTCAACAACATTTTTCAATTCCTTCCAATTGGATTGTCGCCGAATAACTTCATTTGTCCTTTAATTCATGAATATCCCGTGACAGTGAGGAAGAACAAAATGCAGTCTCGCAAGAAGGTAGGCGTGCACGTGGGAAGCCGGTCGAAAATAGGACGTATTTTTTAAATTCTAATGGGATCCGCGAGTTTATCTTGCAGGCTCGAAAAAAGTCCAAGATAAAGATGATTCACAGCACAAAACACGTTTACCTAAAAAGGAACAATTATTCCGCAGTAGCTTTTTTATGATCGCACACACGCAGCATTAGAAAACATTCAGGTCCATTAAGGAACGGGAAAAGATTAGAGCTGCATTTATTACATGCGATAAAAAATACCTAGTGCTGAAGAATACAGTTTATATTACGAATAATTGCAAGACCAATTCGCTATATAAAAGACATCTTTTAGGTTACTCAGAAAGGGGTTTGTGCCGAAGCGGCACATATACCTGTGAACAAATTTTCAGTCATGAATATTAAACAAATCGAAAAATAGGAAGTTTGGAGAATGAAAATTTTGCGTTTGGCTACTACGAAAATCGGTCCCAACATCAAGACAACTGTTAAATCACTGCAATGTCGCGCAAATTAAATTATTTATTTACTTTCTTTGTAACAAAATATGAAAAATAATATGATGGATAAATTTAATGTTTTTTTGGCGGCCCTTTGGTCTTATCAAGTTTGTGCATCCCTGTTCTAAGCGGAAGAAGCCCTCAAGGGAACATCTGGTGTGTACGGGTTTTACGGGCCCGTAATCTATGAGGTTTACTGTCTTTGGTAAACACGGGGGTCGCGCTCCAGGGATACCCACTCTATCTTTTCCTGCTTTCATCCCACTGTTCTATTCCATAATCCCTTTTCCTGACATTTTTTACATGACGTTGTCTTGTGTTTGACACAGATTGGCCAAATATGGCCCTTGCGCCATAAAACGCCAAAAACAACTATATGGTAGAAAGTGCAGTGTAGGTAGGTAGTTAATTAACGCCGAACTGGAGCAACACAACGGGCTATTGGCGACGGTCCATCCCTAAGGGAAAAATCCGAGGACAACGCCTCGTAATTTCGAACCACGGTCAGATGACGAGGTCACACCTGAGCCGGCACCCCACTCCAAACTTCCACACCACGCCACCATGAGGACATTTGAGGCAACGGCAGATTCAACGCGCACCAGCCCCGACGATCTAGTTTTGAACTCGCAATCCTCCGGTTGCCAATCCGCTGCTCTTCCATCCGGGCTGCCGCGGCCCCCACACCCAAAGACGCGCCCCTGCGGGCAATAATAAGAGTGAAAAAGTACACAATTTAAAGTAATTGATACAATTAAGAGTCCAATTCACGTTCCAAAGGAGCGCTAAAGGCACACCGACAGGCAGGTCCGTAAGATAAGTGGAAAAACGCAAGAGCTGTGGAAGCGATTTAGGGGTCAGATGTCATCTGATAATGGCACCAGGAATGGAATCACCTCAACCTCACTAAACGGAAGAAAGTGCAGTATGGGGAGCTCGAGAAATAAAAACCACTTGTCGCGAGCGAGCAAACACACCGGAGCCTTCGGAATCCAGAAATTGATGACTCGAAATCGGCTGAGTAAATGAAGCGGCATTCCTCGACCCTTGGTGGAAAAGCGCGTCTGCCTCCTGGGAACTGGGGGGGGGGGGGGAACAAACACGCACGCACGGTTTGTATAAACAGGAACAAAATATTTCACATTTAGTCCTTGACATTTAACTCCGGCACGTCACCTTGTGCACACGCCACTTCCCGTGGATGCATACAAGCACCTGCTTTCGGAGGGAATGTTGCGTTTCGATTACCATGCCATCACGAACTAATCGTACGGATGAGGGAATAAATGGCTTTCGCCCGTCAATTAAAAACAATTGAAGTCGGCTTATCTGGGAGATGGCTGTGCGAGATAGACGCTAATCCTTGTGGCGGCACGCTCAGGTATCACACCAACCCCGTCCTTGCCAATGAAGTGAGTTGGCGTGCCTTCTCTTGGTTGTGACGCTTCAAGTAGAGTAGTCGGCTGACTCTTACGGAGATGTGAGGAATTCGCTTGACAATACAGTAGCAGATTACAACGGATATCTCAAACGGCGTATTGCTGGTTGGTTGTTTTTCAGGGCACAAGGACCAGATTTGGCCAAGCAAACAGTGCCGATATAATTACTATTTTCAAATAGAACGAAAACAGCTTGTCGTACAATCAGCGACAAACGCAAAGGTAATTAATTATCGTCACACTGGAGCAACACCACGGGATATTGGCGAGTGTCAGATCAATCCCCAAAGAGAAAAAAGATCAGAGGACAACATCGCGTAATTTTGAACCACGGTCAGATGGCGAGGTCAACACCTGAGCTGGCACCCCACTGAAAAACGCAAAGGTTGGTTGTTTTGAGGTTTTATGGCGCAAGGGCCATATTTGGCCATGCTGCGCCAGACACAAGACATACAATATCGAGTAATAGACATACACGCAATGAAAGTTTTACTGACACAAGAGAGAATACACCCATGGAGGAATGCACCTAACAGGAATCGAACTCGCGCCGCCTATAATTCGGAGGAAAAAAGCAAAGGATTTAGTCAAATGAGTAAGACCAAGGTAGGTAGTTATTTAACATCGCACTGGAGTAACACAACGAGCTATTGGCGACGGTCCGGGATCAATCCCGATGGAAAATATATGGTATTTTGGTATTTTTTGGTATTTTCAATTAACGTCACACTGGAGCAACACAACGGGCTATTGGTGACGGTCCGGGATCAATCCCAGAGGGAAAGATCCGAGGACAACACCACGTAATTTTGAACCACGGTCAGATGACGAGGAAAATATATGAGAACATCTTGAAATTTCGAACCACGATCAGATGACGAGGTACACATGATCACATGAGCTGGTACTCCACTCTCCAAACTACCACGCCAACGTGAGGACATTTGAGGCCACGGCAGATTACACCAGTCCCCTTTGTACACGACGGTCTTTGGTTGGATTTGAACTCGCAACCCTGATTGCTAGTACTGACTCTTCCAACCGGGCTGCATCAGGAAGGAACAGAACCCGTGCCGCCTACAACTCGCAGGTTTCTAGCGCAGTGAGCATATTCAGTCACGACGGCCCTTTGGGTTTTTTGTAAGGGCCCTATTTTTTTCCGACCACATTTTCCATTACGTTTGAGAACATTACTAGCATGTGTTCAATTTCTTCGCGAATGCTTTGTTGAAGCTGTTGAATCGTTGGTGCATTCTCGTTCTTTTATGTATCCCCATAGAAAAAAAGTCCGACGCGGTCAAATAGGGGGAACGAGAAGGCCAATCGAAATCACCAGATTTCATTCCCTCATGAAACGCGTTCTGTAGAATTCACATGGCCGCACGTGCTGTGACATGCTTCATCTTGTTGAAACAACGCTGTAAAACTTGTCGATCAATTTCAGAAATTTTGTAACATCGTTCACAGTATCCACGTTTTCATCAGCATTCTGGAAAACTGCCTAAACTCCAATTTGTCAAATGCCACCGAGTAAATTTTATTTTAAATACTTGATTTAAAAGCTATTCCAAAACAAAATGGTGCTACTAACATAACAAAATGCCCTGCATTTTGGAGCTCTTTTCAGAGTAAGCACATACCTGAAAAAGACAAATATTTCCGGGAAAAAACTAATTTGATTTAGCCGGGCCTTCAGCGTTAATTAACTCCGATTCCAAATTACTCGCGTGGAACTATTAGAACCAGCCTTCCATGGAGAAACTTCCATGAAAAGTGACTTGCTGAAATTGCATTTGAATAACGTGCCGAGTGACCAGAGACACTTCCGGAAAGAAATTAGTATAGCCCGACGAGTTTGCACACGAGGCACGTGGTCTTGATTGGATTGGATATTGGGGTTTTATGGCGCAAGGTCCAAAACCGGACAAACTGCGCCACACGTGGTCTTGAAGGCAGGCAGCCGATTTTTGTCGCACTCGAGAAACACAACAGCTATTGGTGACGGTACGGGATCAATCCCGAAGGGAAAGATCGAGGACGACACCTCGTCATTTTGAACCACGGTCAGGTGACGTGGTCAACACCAGAACTGGCACCTCATTCTCCAAAATTCCACACCACGCCAACGAGGACATTTGAGGCCACGACAGAATCAACGTGCACTAGCAACCTGTGAGTTGCAGGCTGCGCAGGTTCGATTCCTCCTTGGGCCTGTTTCTCTTTCTAACTTCAATTTCAGGTTGTTTTATTCCCAAACTGTCTCTTTGAAATTCTAAAATTACACACACAGCTACACAAATATTCTGGTGACTAATTATACACAACTTCATTTGCAATTTATTAATAGTTGAGATAGTTTTCCAGGGGAATTGGTTGGTTTTGGGTTGGTTGGTTGGATTTGGGGTTTTAAGGCGCAAGGGCCATATTTGGCCTAGCTGCGCCAAACACAAGACAGACCTTGTTAAGTAACTGTGAAAAGAAAGATCACTTTGGTATCTTGAGGTCGCGATCCCCATGTTTACCAGAGGCAGTAGACTCCATGGGAAAAGGTCACTAGGGTACCTTGGGCCCGCACACATCTAAAGATGTGCGCCAGAGGGGTTTTCAGAGGGAGAGGGGCCCCGAAAAACATTGTCTTTGAAAAGTGGGCGTTGAACCCAAAATGTTTGGAAAACTATGCGATAGACGTTACGTTTACTTCGTAACTAAAAATGTTATCTTCGAGAAAAACAAAACAAGTCGTGTGGGACCAATCATCGTGACACTTTACGCTTCCCAATATGGGAACAAAGGAATGGGCGAATCCTTAATCGTCCTTGTTACGGTTTTCTGATTCCTTAGAATCAGCTTTCACCTCCCATTTGCAGCCTTCTAGGTGCTCGATTACTTTTTGATCCAATCATGGTTCTGCAATCCAACGTCTGCGACAGCAACTATTTTGTTGATTTCAGTACCAAAACTGCCACCTTTTCAGAATGTAATGTTTGAAAACATACTAAGTTGTTGCAACAATATATTTTCAATTAGATGTATAACGTATAACTATTTTACACACTGAATTTTTGGACATTTGTGTTCTACTAAATTGTTTTACCATCTGATTTATTCCAAAAATATTTCTGAAATTAGGCACCTTCTGAATATTTAACTTCGAAAGGACTTGCAGCTCCCCCTTCAAACTTTCTTTTAACAATAACCTCAGAAGATTAACTAACCCGTGGATAAGGTGAAAACAACACTTCTAAAAACTAGATGGGAGAAATCGAATACAAAGAGTATTCGTGTTCTCGATACTTAAAAGTATTCGCTCGATTCTTTCTCGTTATATTCGTATACATCCAAAGTATCAAAGCATCCGAATACTTGGGAATAATACTTTGGATGTATTAGTATACCAAAGTATTCATCCCAAGTACTCGAATACCAAAGTATTCATCCGAAGCATTCGAATATCTAAGTATTAAACTCAAGTATTTGTTGTACTTGATTCTTTCTCGTATTCTAATACATCCAAAGTATTCGAAAACCAAAGTATTTATCCCGAGTATTCGGTTACAAAGTATTCATCCTAAGTATTAGAAAATCAATTATAATATAGCCTTATATCTTACATCGCAGTTGGCTGACTCTTAGAATACTTATTCGATACTTAAAAGTACTGAATACAAAGTATTCGAACATATAACAAAATGATTAATCGATTGAAAGTCAGTCAACTGCGATGCGAGATATAAGGCTGATATATATTTGATTTTGAAGTTAGAATATTTATTTATTTTGGATGCATTCGAATACAACGAGAAAGAATCGAGTACGACGAATACTTGGGATGTATTCGAATACATGGATGAATACTTCGGATGTACTCTAATACGAGAGAGAATCGAGTATATCGAATACTTTAGTATTAGAATACTTTAGATGTATTCGAATATAACGAGAAAGAATCGAGTACAGCGAATCTCTTAAATATCGAGTGCACGAATACTTTATTATTCAAATTCTCCCATCTCAAGGTTTTCCGTAAGTGTTTGGAAGTTCTCAACTCATCCACGGGTTAATTTATATCCTTTGAGGCATTGTTAAAAGAATGCTAAAGGTATTCGTTTCGCCCATCTACTAAAAACTATTTCCTTATTTCCAATGAAAGCTTACTTATGGCTGAAGAAAGAGTGAAAGTTCACATGAAACTCGAGGTAACCACAAATATGCAACGGCGTGACCCCATTTCGACCATCCTTTTCACACCAAGTATTGGGTTTCTCTCAGGGACGAGACAGTGGTGATTCATCATGCTAATAAGCAGTCCTCCAACTGTAATGCGATGTCGAATGGCGCGATCGGTGTGAATCATCAACCACAAAAGGTGAGGCGATAAATAGGTCGGTAGTTCTAAATCTAAACTAACCAAACATTTTATTCGGAACAGCGATTGAGTCATGTTGAAAAGCAGTTTCCTTAAGTGGGCGCGGAAGGAATTTCGGAGATAATGGATCAATTGGAAACAGAGAGACGTTGAGGAGCAAGAGTAAGCAATAAGATGACAAAAAATGTTTTAAGGAAACTCTAAACTAGACCATACAGACTCGACTACAGTGATGCATCACGGTAGAATTATACGTTGTAAAAGGGCCGCGGTAGCCCGGTTGGAAGAGTAACGGAGGATTGCGAGTTCGAATCCAACCGAAGACCGTTGTGTACGTACAAAGGTGGTTGGTGCACGTTAAATATGTCGTGGCCTCAAATGTCCTCACGTTGGCGTGGTGTGGAAGTTTGGAGAGTGAGTTGACAGCTCAGGTGTGACCTCGTCATCTGACCGTGTTTCAAAATTACGCGTTATCCTGATCTTTCACTTCGGGTTTGATACCGGACCGTCGCCAATTGCTCATTGTGTTGCTCCAGTGCGACGTTAACTAAAATACCTACCTATACGTAGTAAAATACAACTTACGGCTGGTAGGTAATTAACGTCGCCAATTGAGTCATGTTAATTAAAATACCTACCAACCTATACGTTGTAAAATACAAGTTAAGGCTGGTAGGCAGTTAATTAACGTAGCACTGTAGCAACGCATCGGGCTATAGGCGACGGTTGGGGATCCATCTCGAAGGAAAAGATCTCATTTTGACCCACGGTCAGATAACGAGGTCAATACCTGAGCTGGCGCCCCTGTCCAAACTTCCACACCACGCCAACGTGAGGACATGAGAAGGCACGACATACTTAACGTGCACCAGCCCTCAGAATGAAGGTGTTTTCCAAGGATCTTTCCCTTCGGGATTGATCCCGGACAGTCGTCAACAACACGCTGTGTTGATCTAGTGCGGCATTAATTCAACCACCTACCTAAAAACAAGGTGGCCGTCCAGCGTGCAGTGGCAGGCCATCTGCATGTTATGTCAAGTTTACTTACAACACTATAAATTAGTCGCACAACACTGGGCTCATCCTTTTCGTTAGTAATTATTTTTAATTCGACTGATTTGATTGATAGTAATTACTAATAGTGAGTACTTGTGTTTTTATGTGCCAATTTATTTCTGTTATTTAATTTCAAATTCAGATTTTATAATCGAATTTAATACTTTATTTTCATATAAATCTTATACTTTATAATTTCAGTTCCAGGTTATATTTTCAAACTAGCTTTTTGAAATTCTTAAATTACACACATAGCTACATTAATACTTTGGTGAAATTCAAAAATCGAAGACACTGGTACACTTGCAATTGATTATTAGATGAAAGAGTTATACAGAGAATGGAACATATCACCGTGGGGGCAGCGGAAGCCCAGTTGGATGATTAACGGATTAGTAATCGAAGGGTTGCGAGTTCGTAAATCGGTCCAATCCAAGACCGTCGTGCACGCGGAGGTTGGTGCACGATAAATCTGTCGTGGCCTGAAATGCCTTCATATTGGCGAGGTGTGGAAGTTTGGAGTGGGCTGCCAGTTCAGGTGTAGACCTCGTCATCTGACGACCGTGGATCATAATAAGTGTGATCCTCGGATCTTTCCCTTCCAGATTGATCCCGGACTGTCACCGTTAAGTTGCCCCAGTGCACAACGTTAATTAACTACCTATCTATTACCTTGATCGTAACATACCACTCATATTTAGTTAGTGTAGCAAGACATTGTGAGGCACTAGATTAATTATGCGGAGCTTTTCTTCACTGAACAGGCAATTTTAATGCACAACTTCATACAACCAGGATGTAACCGAAAATTAATCACAAGGCGCAACAATAGCTTTGGAGAAAAATAACAGTTGAATGTAGGTTCAAAACAGGAGGTGCGACGAGATCCCAAACACGCCACCATCTCCAATTGGGTTATTCCTTAGATAAATTAATTTATAGTTCTTTCTGATCGCTCTATGAAACAGCAGACTAATTTATTTGCGTCAAACCTTCAACTGGGAACTAAATATAGAACTTGTTTGTTCTCACGATGACTCAACAGTCTGATGTTTAAAACAATCCCAGGTGTTCAGTTGAGCTTTTAGTGAGTTTCTCATTCCTTTGAAAGAATTGACCTTTTCACTGAGTATTGTTTTGTTATCCATTTAATTTTACGTCAGAGTGAAAGCCGCACGACAGAAAATGTCTCATATATTTTGTCACATCAATTCAAGTAATCACAGATTTGAGATGGAATTGCGGTGATATAAAGAAATGAAATTACTTTTCAAATCAATTTCCTTATTTGTTAGTTTTACCGACAAGTATTTTTGAAGATGAACGCCTATTCACACAGAACCGCCCCCATTCTGGTACATGCGATTAAATTTAAACGAAACCGGATAGAGGTGTTACATAATTTTTTAATAACACCACAAAGTGGACAACGAATAACTCTTACTTTCAGTATTCGTAAAATGCCGTTCATGTAACGCAAGTAGTGATATTCCCCTTGCTGATTTGGAGCTAAGGTGTGACCTCGTCATCTGACCGTAGTTCAAAATTATGAGGTGCTGTCCTCGAATCTTTCCTTTCGGGTTGCAACCCCGGACCCTCGCCAATGGCCCGATCTGTTGCTCCAGTGCGACCTTGATTCAACTACCTACCCTTGCAGATTCGGACAGACGGAGACGATATTCCGCACTTTCAAACCTGACTTATGTCGGAGCCACACTATAACTTGGCGCATCAAGGGGTGGATTCACGTTACACCTCACATACCCATGCATTCAAGGTAATGGTAACCAACACAACAGGGTATTGGCGACGGACCGGGATCAATCCCCAAAGGAAAGACGACAACACTGCAGTTTTGAACGACGGTCAGATGACGACGTCAACACTTGAGCTGGCACCCCAAACTTCCACACTGAGCGAACGTGAGGACATTTCAGGCCACGACAGATTTAAAGTGCACTAGCCACCGTGTGAACGACGGTGTTTGGTTGGACTGAATTTCGAACTCGCAACCCTCCGATTATTAATCCGCTTCCCTTCCAACCGGGCTACCGCGTCCCCTAGAATAATGGGATGTGAAAGCAGAAAAAGATCACTTGGGTATTCTAGATCACCCCTGTTCATTAGACAGTAAACCCCATGGGAAATGAAAAGGTCACTGGAGTACTTCGAGTCTGCGAAGCCCGTACGTTCTAAGGGCAGGTAGATTGGTATTTTAATTAACGTCGCACTGGAGCAACACAACGAGATATTGGCCGGGATCAATACCAAAGGAAAAGATCCACCTAATTTTGAACTACGGTCAGATAACGAGGTCACACCCGAGCAGGCACTTCACTCTACAAACTTCCACACCACGCCAACGTGAGGACGTTTGAGGCCACGACAGATTTAACGTGCACCAGGCCCCTTCGTACACGACGGTCTTTGGTCGGATTCGAACTCGCAACCCTCCGGTTGCTAATCCGTTACTCTTCCGACTGGGTTACCGCTGCCCTTACACATCTAAGGAAGATGTGCCCCTGAGAACGGATTGAAACGGGGATTGAAATTTTATGGCGCAAGGGCCAGGTTTGGCCAAATTGCGCCAAACCATCGGCAATTAAATACGTTTCATCATGATTTATACGTAAACTAGCTGTATGGCCCCGCGTTGCGGAGGACAACGTGTAAGTAAATACCTCCCTCTTGGATTTTTTACTCTTTTTTTTGCATGCCTTCTTATAGATTCACTGTTATATAATTCTATAAATTTATCATTATTATTATTCGGATTTAAAAGTTTTATGGTTTAATGTGTCACGGGATAACTGATTGTTAGTAAAGGACAATAGATTTTTCGCCGTCTCATTGCAAGTCTTCATGTAAATTTCCCAATTTCACTGACGTTCAGCTTCGACCAATCTTCTATTGGTAGCTTGTTCCTTAGATTCATTGTGAAGTCTGTCACGTAGTTTATATTTAGCTGAATTGCTTGTTATGGAACGTTTTCTGTTTGGCATTGTCGTTAAAAAGAGTAATTACACGCAAAAAACAATCGCTATAACAAAGGCAGCAGTAAACAATTTGAAATTCCTAATTACGATGAATTTTAGAGTTGAGTTGCACAGGTTTGCTGTATTGGATGTGAAATATAAAAATAATGCTTATTTAAAGAAGTAAAATATAAGGCTCGAAAAAGTAGTAGAAGTAGTGTATTAAATGTTTATTTAAAGGCAGTAAAATGTAAGACACGAAAAAGTACTGTATATTGAATTTTGAACATTTTCTACGTTTTTTTCTCGAATTTAAAACACGAATATTTAAGTCAAATCTGACAAAACAAAACATAATAAAAAAGTTGGGGCAAAAACCGCTACGGAAGCGTTACGGAATCAGCCAGTGACGTCACGGCACTCTGTCCAATCAGGTAATTTTTTTAAACATCTTATGCTAAAATTTAAATTTTTGAAAATTTTAAAGGGGCGGAACAACTTTTCCTGTTTATTCTGCGTATTTTGACACCTCTCCCAGAATCTCCTTGAGACGAAGATAGATTTCCAACAAACTATCACACATTAATAGTGTAGATTTAAAACTAATCGTCAAAATTCAATACAAATTACGTGGGAAAAAGGAGTTTCCCTCTCGTAGCATTCATCGTAACATTCGCCACGAAGAAACCGACTTTGCAGTTTAGAAGCAGCTCCCTTCTGCATCAATTGTGCATCCGACAAGAAAGACGAATTAACATAATAAACAAAGGAGAAAGTGTTGGATAAAGGCGAAGCACACACAATCGTCGCTCTGGCGTTGCGCAACTAATGAACTCCTTTCAAGCCAAGGAAAAAAACGGATACCACACCTACGGATGATAACCATCCAAGATCCTTGCGCAGTCGAATTCAGACTGCAGGAAATCTAGGCTGTCCGAAAAGAAAGTCCAGCTACTCCTGGTATTCAACAGGTAGTAGACGGACACCGAAATGCGGTTCACCTACCGGCGATGAGTCACGATAGGAAGGTTGAATCACGGACTTAACCCTTTGCGCGGAATCCTCCCACGGTGAAATGGTTGCATCACGACCGACGACACAGGGATCGGAATCACGTAGACGAGTTTTGAGGGATTCTTAGTAGGCAAGACAAACAGGGTCTCTGGGCAGCGCAGCGTGTCGGATGGGGAATGCCAACAGGTGTGCGGAAAAAGAGGGGAAATGAGGATATTTCCGAAGACTTGTGTTGGTGTTTTTCTGTATTGTTTAGGGTCGTTACATTTTGAAGACTGGCTCATTGAATACACGCGAGGTCCGGAAAATGGCAGTCAATGGATCGGATAGAATGCGGGGTTGCTCTGAGGAAGAGGTTTAACGCTGTGGTTTAAACTGATATTTTGGTATTTTCAATTAACGTCACACTGGAGCAACACAACGGGCTATTGGTGACGGTCCGGGATCAATCCCAGAGGGAAAGTCCGAGGACAACACCACGTAATTTTGAACCGCGGTCAGATGACGAGGCAACACCTGAGCTGGCACCCCACTCTCCAAACTTCCACACCACGCCAACGTGAGGACATTTGAGGCCACGACAGATTTAACGTGCACCAGCCCCCTTTGTACACGACGGTGTTTGGCTGGATTCGAACTCGCAACCCTTCGGTTGCTAGTCCGTTACTCTTCCAACCGGGCCACCGCGGCCCGGTTTAAACTGAATCGCTGGCAATAAGGCATCGGGAAGAAAGTGACGCCTCAACGAATTCATCACAACTTTCTTTTTCGATTGTGGTTTCTTTATAATTTCTTGTACACACGTGTCCAACAATTGAGGATAACGGAGAAGGATCTTAAATACCTCAAAAGACAAACATTCCGCAAGTTATGTGATAAGTAGGTTGCAGGTTGGATTTGCAGGTTCGATTCCTCCCTGGGTGTTTCTCTTCTGTATCAGGTAAGTAGGTATTTTAATTAACGTCACACTGGAGGACACGGGCTATTGGCGACTGTCCG
Organism: Meta bourneti; assembly: GCA_933210815.1. Taxonomy (NCBI): domain Eukaryota; kingdom Metazoa; phylum Arthropoda; class Arachnida; order Araneae; family Tetragnathidae; genus Meta; species Meta bourneti. The sequence continues at coordinate 17,030,166 of OW119928.1, read as the reverse complement.
GGAGATCACACCCGAAGGGTCCGAGGACAACACCACGTAATTTTGAACTACGGTCAGATGACGAGGTCACACCTGAGCTGGCACCCTACTCTCCAAACTTCCACACCACGCCAACGTGAGGGCATTGGAGGTCACGATATATTTAACGTGCACCAGCCCCGCGTATACGGCGGTCTTTGGTTGGATCGAGCTCCAAACTGGCAACCCCCTGGTTACTAATCCACTACTCTTCCAGGGCCGCGGTAGCCCGGTTGGAACAGTAACGGACTAACCGGAGGGTTGCGATTTCGAATCCAACCAAAGACCGTCGTGTACAAAGGGGCTGGTGCACGTTAAATCTGTCGGGGCTTCAAATATCTTAAAGTTAGTGGTGTGGAAGTTTGGAGAGTGGGGTGACAGCTCAGGTGTGACCACGTCATCTGACCATGGTTTAAAATTATGAGGCGTTGTCCTCGCACGTTCCCTTCGAGGGTTGATCCCGGACCGTCTTCAATAGCTCGTTGTGGTGTTCCAGTACGACGTTAATAAAAATACTTACCTACCACTCTCCCAACCGGGCTACAGCGGCCCGATAATGCAAAGACGAATCCGAAGTACCTCGATTAGGGATTGAACCCGGACCGTCGTCAATAGCCCGTTGTGTTGCTCTAGTACGACGTTAATTAATTACCATTAGCGAAGTACCTCAAATGCTAGGTAGGAAGTTGAAAAAACGTCGCACTGGAGCAACACAATGGGCTATAGGAAACGGTCCGGGATCAATCTCGAAGACCAAGATTTGAGGACAACACCTGAGTGGGCACCCCACTAGGCCAAACTTATACTTGAAACGACAAATGAGCATTCCATGAGCTATTTAAAATAAAACAAGAACACCCACATGCCTGGTGGTGCTACTGGGGACTAAAGAAATGCGAACCCATTGTAGGTTTTAGTAATTGCGAGAAAAAACATGTTTTGTTAAAACCAACCAATAAGGAATGTGCTGTCCTCTAACCCTTAATACAGGTCTTACATTTTCATATTTTACGAATTGGCTCATTGAATGCACGCAATCGCGTTAAATAGCAGCCAATGGATCGGATAGAATGCGGTGTTGCACTGAGGACATTTAATGTTGTGGTTTAAACTGAATCGTAAACAATAAGGCATCGTGAAGAAAGTGACGCCTCAACGAGTTCATCGAATTTTTCTTCTTAAAAAAAAATGGCGGTTTCTCTCTCCGATTACGAATTTCATTTCTCGTACACGTGTCCAACAATTAAGGATGACGCAATCGGAGATGAATCCCAAATACGTCAAATGACAAATGAACACTCCACAAGCTATGTGGAAAATAAAATAAGAACATACAATGTGGTGCTACTGGGAACTAAAGAAATGGGGGGGGGGGGTGAATGCTTAGATGAACACATGGTGGGTTTTAGTTATTGCGAAAAAAACTTTTTTGCTCTGTTAAAAGCAATGTCGATGGGAAATACTGGCCTCGGATCTTAATACAGGCATTACTAGGTACATGTATGCTTTTCACAAGGCTGTCCAAGATTTGCTGTGGCAGTCGTGCACTAGAGCATGTATTTCCTCTTGTGCGGTCCTTGGTGGTGTTGTGTAGGCTGCAATGCGACGTCGAAAGCATCCCAAGCTTGTTCTATTGGATTGAGATCAGATGATCTTGCATGATACAAGTTCAGTTAATGTTTGGACGGGTATTTTTATCACACAGCCAAATTATCTGTTTTTATCTCACTGCCCATAATATCGACTAATATGTACATGAGTAAGGGCTATGACAGGGGTAAGGTAACTCACGGTATATAAAACGTGGAATATACTTAAAATAAGTTTCCGAACTGTAAATTACGTTTCAACACAAATTTATTTTACTACATTTTTAAAATTAAATAATTAATAAATTTTAATTATTAAATTCTTACAAAAATATTAATTAAGTTAAATTTAGTCACTGGTAGAAACGTTTTTCAAAAATTTAAAAGATATTTGAAATACTATGATTATTCTCTAAATTTCCTCAAAGAAACTTTTCTTCAATGCTTAAATACAACAATGTACTTGAATATAAGTACTAAATCAGAAAAAAGAATGCTTAAATGAAAAAAAATCTTTTACGGATCTGGGTACAAAACAGGCACAAAAATTACACTCTCTCAAATTTTCCAAAGCTACTGTATTTGCGCTTAAAAGATATTACCCTTGTTTTATAAAAAAAAATATCAATGTTTTAATTAGTTGAGGATCTAAAAACTCACTTACAATTTAATAATAATTATTTCACGATCAGATAAAATTTACACAACGTCAATTACGTTGCAAACGGCTGTTCCAAGTAATCAAAACACTAAATTAAAATTTTCCTCGATTTTTCATTTATAAAAATACGGAAACCGCCACACCCGAGCAACTCAAAAGGGAACATAAAGCAATTTGAAGAGCCGACGTAAAAAAAGAAATACGCACAATTTTAAATTTCGAAAAATTAAAACAGTGCCACAGCATGCATTACACAACAATGACACCACTGTTCTCCTTGACCAGAAGCATGAAACAATAACTCACTTTATCTTGTTGATATTGCATTCTATTCATTTTCGAACGATGTGGAGCGAGGAGGCCAGAGGTGACATGACACTTCCAGAGACAAAATATGCCACTGGAAACTCAGATCAAAGGTTTTCAGTTCAAGTTCGGTTGAGAAAACCTGAAACACAGCAGCTTCCTGCGAGAGCTTTTCACAGAACGAATTTGTTCTGCAGGCAACGCCTATTTCAATCTTACATCAGATACCACCCGAAAATCGTCAAGCATTTTTTTAATTCTCTTTTGATTGGTTGATTGGATTATTTGAAAAGATCCAAGGACAGTACCTCGTAATTTTGAATCACGGTCGGATGACGAGGACAACACCTGAGCTGGCACCCCACTCAACAAACTTCCACACCACGCCAACGTGAGGACATTTAAGGCCATGGGAGATTTAACGCGCATCAAGCCCCGTGTACACGACGGTCTTTGGCTGGAACGAGTTTTGAACTCGCACAGAAGAGAAAATCGAACCTGACAGGAATATCGAACCTGCCCCTCCTACAACTCGCAGATTGCTAGCGAAGTGGGCATACCCACTGAGCCAGAAGGCCCCAATGCTCTTTTGAAGAACCTTTCACTGGATTCTTTGGGGGTTTGTTAAAAGGTTGGTTAGGTTTGGGCTATATTTGGTCATGCTGCGCCAGCCACAAGACATACAACATCATGTAATAGACACATACAATGAAAGTTTTAGTGACACAGAAGAGAGATACACCAAGGGAGGATTCGAACCTAACAGTTAAAAGGAACGCTGATTGTATTTCTACATCTGCGGTATTTTCAGTGCAAACCAGACGGTCTGCGAAGATTGTATTTCTGCTGTTCAAATGCTGTCGCATGATACCTATCGGGGTTTCCTTAAAATGTAGCTTATCACCGTTTTGGTAACGTTTGTCTTTTTAATCTAATTGGTGTTGACCAATTGGTGAACTGTCTGAATTGTCATAAGTCTATTCGCCAATTAAAATTTCAGAGAATAAATTCCGAAGTGTTGAAATCGTATTCGAAACACAAGTTCACTAAAAGTCACGTCAAGAATATCATCGATCTAATGAAATAGACGGGGCATGTGTGTGAGCGTATCTTTGCGTTATTTCTTCCTGTCGCTCGGTTTGAAAATCTGTTACGTGGTTGTGGGGAAAAGTATGAATCCCAATGTGTGACAAATTATTGATTAGTTAAAGTTACCCAGCGTGATTAAAACTAGTCTGCACTTCGATAGCCAATCGGCCCAAGTCGATTCATAAGACAACGTGACTTACCCTTCTGAGATCTTACGACAATGAATCCGCCCACATGTATTTCATTAGAAGGTCGATGTCACCGTTTTTCAAGATATTGAAAGCTCATTTCTGAATATTGCAGATTGATTCATGTTTTGCATGATTCATGTCTGAATATTGCAGTTTGATTCATGTGTCGGTCATGTTTTGCTTGACGAGGGCTGATTGGATATGGACCGACTCTACAAGTGTACGAAATGATGCATTTTGAGTTGCGCAACTTTTGACACAGTTGCGCAAACTGTGCAGTTCAAAGACTATTCCAAATTTGGGAGCAATGTTTTAATCTGAACTACATATGCACGATGTTTTTGATCGCAAAAAAGTGCAAACTCCATCGCACCCGCGGGCCGTCGTGGCTCAGTGGGTGTGCACACTGCGCTAGCAACCTTCGAGTTGTAAGTGGCGTAGATTCGTTTCCTCGCTGGATGTATTTCCCTCTTCTGTGTCAACTAAACTTTCATTGTGTGTATTTGTCCATTACTTAACATTGCCTGTTGTGTTTGTTGCAGCATGGACAAATATGACCCAAGCGCCATAAAAACCCAATCCTACAAACCGTTACTCCCGCATATCTTTGTACGGCATCGAATTAAAATCGGCATGAGCCTCAAACCACTTATCAAATTTTTCCACCATTACGCAGAACCATTAACTACCATCAAAGAAAACCTTGAACCCCACAAAGCGGAATCTGGAGGTTCAATGGAACTTGTTTGGACAGTTACCAACTTAAAACAATGAGGTCGATTTTCACCTAATGTGCGGCTTAAAATTCTCAACAGGTCGATCGCGGCAAAGCGTGAAAGATCCTAGAATCTTATAATATATCGCAAGGCCATGTTCACTTCATTATTGTGATGGATGTTGATTTTAAAACAAACGCGCCTCCTTTGGAAAACTATGCTTTTTCTACTTGAATGCTCCATGCAGCACCACTCTTGGTCTAATACCGGATGACCAAATGCCTTTCGGTTATTTACAGAAAACACATTTTTCAGCACCTAGGCAAGCAAAGCTTATAACCGGTATAATGTTTAATTCATCAGTAAGGAGGAGTACTTCATGATTTTCTCCTTATCCGTTGCTCGATCGCGAATGGGATATAATCCTTCTCACTACTTATTGCGAATAGTCCATTACAGAAACAATAAGGCGATGATAATAACACCAGGTTGGAAAGAATTTGTTACGGATAAAAACTAGAAAATAATGTAACCATAATATTTTCAGATATGGAATGACCCTTTGCCATTACGTTTTTCATCCTTACGCCGTCTACGGCCATCAGTCGACGAGCCGTCAAAGAGGTCAGAAGTGGTAAAATATTACATTCTCGACAGTGTTTCCAATTGTATTGTGAGGATGGTTGGTTGTTTCGGTGTTTTATGGCGCAAGGACCATATTTGGTCAAGCACAAGACAATGTCAAGTAAAAACTGTCGTAAAGGAGGTAGGTATTTTAATGATCGTCGCATTGGAGCAACACGTCGGGCTATTGGCGATGGTCCGGGATCAAACCCAGAGGGAAAGATACGAGGACAAGACCACGTAATTTTGAATCACGGACAGATGACTGAAAGTGGAGTACTCTCCGCACTTCCACACCATGCCAACGTGAGGCCACGACAGATTTAACGTGCACCAGCGACGTCTTTGGTTGGATTCGAACTCGCTTCGAGCTCAGGTGTTAATCTCGTTCTGACCGTGGTTCAAAATTAGGTGTTGTCCTCGATTGGCTGGTTTCGGGGTTTTATGGCGTCAGGGCCATATTTGGCCATGCTGCGCCAGACACAATACAATATCAAATAATTGACACAAGACATACAATATCAAGTAATTGACACACGCACATTGAAAGCTTTACTGACACAGAAGAGAGAAATACACCCAGGGAGGAATGCACCTGGCAGGAATCGAACCTGCGCGGCAGACAACTCAAAGGTTGCTAGCGCAGTGGGCATACCCACTGAGCTACCCTGTACCCTGAGCTACACTGAGCTACCTGAGCAGTGGGCATACCCACTGATGGCCCCGTGTTGTCCTCGGATCTATTTCCCTTCGGGATTGATCCCGGACCGTCGGCAAAAGCATGAGTACGTTACCTTACCTACCTGAAAAGTGGATAAACCATTATAATTTTGGAATTTTTGAAACTTGAAAATACCTAGCCTGGAAAATTTGATAAGTGGCTTATCATTATGTCGCCCACAGACCTTCAATGTGAGACAACCAGTCACTCGATAGGGCCCTAAACCAAGACAAAGTTCAAAAAGAATTCCATTCTACTAGTCTAACCACAATACCATTCCTAAACCAATCCAAGTCCTTATCCGAGAAACGCACAGCATACCTCAAACATCACCTCACCTGCGTACAGACAACAAGGCATCGCCATAGATAGAATCGCGACCTTTCTTCCTTTGGGGAAAGTATTGTTAACCAAATACTAAACAGGCTGTTTCCCGCATTCCGACATTCTGTCAATCACCTTGTGCAATCAAAGTGAGTAGGCCAAGGTTAGATGAACGTAGTCACTTTCCAGCGACTCCCCGTCCGATTCGACGCGCTCAATAACACCGTTCAGGTTATCCGATTTCCTTTAACAAATTATGGACGCTGCAATGCTAAATAAGAACACGACAAAACGACGGGATCCCAAGGTGCTTCTCCTTTCTTTATATGGATGAGAGTTTCGTTTTTGTCTGATAAGCGATTATCTGACACATTTGCGTTTTCTTTTTCATCGGTTTCCGCCATTTTGATGTGACGCATCGACTTTGGAATAATTACGTATGTCAGGGCTGCCACAGCTTGTGAAATAGCATATATTTAAAAAATAAATAAATATTATCTTAAACCCTATTTTAGTAGCAATTTTAGCTGCTCAGATAAAAAATGAATCGTCTAAAGCTAAAACACAAAATGTGCAAATTTAGTATGAAACAGACGTTGAGGATCTCGCGAAGAAATTTAAAATTAAATATTTTCGTCAAAGGTTTTCATGGCAATCTAGCACATACACAACCAGATTCCGATTGTTTTCTGTTATGGCTGTCAGTCTCTTAAACCCTGTTTTAATAGCAATTTTAGTAGCTCATAAAAAATAAATGGGCTAAAGCTAAAACACAAAATGTGTAAATTAAGTATGAAACAGACGTTGGAAGATATCGCCAAGGAATTTAAATTTAAAAAAAACCTAAATACCTTTGTCAAAGGTTTTCAGGACAATCTACCACACAACCATAGATTACGATGTTTTTCTATTATGGCTGCCAGTTTCCTCTTAAACCCTTTTTTTGTTCGAATTTTACGTACTCAGATATTAAGTGAATCGGTTGTTTGTTTGGTTGATTTGGGTTTTATGGCGCAAGATCCAAAAGAGGATAAGCTGCGCCAAACACAAGTCAGTACAATTAGGAAATGGAGTTAAAAGACTTTAAACTAGTAACCAGGCCTACATTAAAACAAAAATACAATGGATAAAAACCCAAATGAGATGCATAAAGATTAAATATGAAGGTAAAATTTTAACCACAACAAATATAAAGCGCATTTTTTTTTAAAAGAGAACTGAACTAAGATAGTTTTATCAATTAAAATGGGGATACCCTATGAAAATCAATTTAAAATCTTACTAACATATATATTTAAATAACCACATATATATTTAAATTATATATGTGGTAAAAATCCTGAATGATGACGAAAGCTAAAAAGTAATGGATGGGGAGGCTGACCCAACAGGTCTGAAAAAATTGGTAATGAAGTTTTAAAAAATTGTCGATAAAAATATCTAAGAGTTAAAATATGATAGATGGGAAGAGGGTTCTTGGCAATGCTGGCATGATGGAGCGGTTTCCCCGACCAATAAAAATCTATGCGTGACTCGTGAATGGCAGATGCGAAGACGTGTCAAAATAACGATAAAGTGAATCGGCTAAAGTAAAAACACAAAATATGCAAATGATGTATGAAACAGACGTTGGAAGATCTCGCGAAGAAATTTAAATTTTAAAATAAAAAAACTAAATATTTTTGTCAAAGGTTTTCATAACAATCTAGCATACACACAATCATGACAATCTAGTACAACCAGATTCCGATGTTTTTTATTATGGCTACCAGTCTCCTCTTAATCCCCATTTTTGTCTAAAACTCAAAATGTGCTAAGTATGAAACAGACATTAAGGATCTCTCATCGAGAAATTTAAAAATAAAACTAGATTTTCGTTGTCAAAGGTTTTCATGACAATCTAGCACACAAAACCAGATTCCGATGTCTTATTATTATGGCTGCCAAAGTCTCTCCTCTTAAACCCTATTATAAGCCAATTTCAGTTGCTCAGATACAAAATGAATCGGCTAAAGCACAAAATGTGCTAAATATGGAACACGTTGAGAAAACATTTCATCCAAATGAGTCACCAAGAAATTAAAATTAGAAAATTAAAAAGTTAAAATTGTCTTAATAAGGGTTTCATGACAATATAGCACACAAAACCAGATTCCGATGTTTTATTATGGCTGCCAAAGTCTCCTCTAGCAACCAGATTACGATGGGTTCTTTCATGGTTGCTATGGCTTAGTGCCAAACTTCGAAATTAGAATCCCCTTAGAAAATTTTCTCCCTAAAGAAAAATCTGAAAATTATTTTTTTCCGTCCAATGAAAAGGTACTAAATTTTGTTATCACCATTCATTATCATAACATATGATAGCCATTATAACCTGAAGGTTATCTACAGAAAGGAGATTGAGATATCCGGTAAAGCGTGGTAAGAAAATTGTTTCAAACACGTGTTTGCTAGTCAGATCAAATAATTTAAATGAACACATTTAAATTTGGATTACAAAAAGGAAATTTAAATGAATATTCAAACTGTAAAATATATAATGCATTCAATTAAATTTATTGCATCGAACTAGAAAATGGTAATCGGATTATTCATTTACCGGTATATAACTAAAATTTCAAAATTATTCCATTTTTGAAAAGGGGTCATTTTGCGGTCAAGGGAATCACGAAATTCACCAAACCAAACGAAATCTTACGCCGACCTATTTCTATATAGTAATAATATCGAAGGCAAAAGAGACGAAACACTTCAAATGTATTGTAAATGGAGCGTGAGAATATGAAAATATTAGACTACACACATTCACAGAAATTTCAATTCACGCTATAATTTAATAATGATACAGAGGGTATTTTACTAAGTGAAAAACATTTCCCACCATGCAACCTACAGCTAGAATACGACAAAATAACGTTAAATTGTTTGCATAAAAAGAAGCACTCGAACGGGTTCCTTGAGGAGTCAAATTTGTTTTTAACGTGAGCTACACTTAAGATTTAAAGACGAAATTGCTCTTGAGATAATTTGGATCAAGATCGGACTCAACACAATGGCGCAGTAAATCAATCAGTTTTTTACTGATCTCGGTATGGTGCAGTGCCACAAATTTCTAAAAAACGTCGCATAAGATAACGCTCGCAGCGCTGCAACAGTCAAAGCGCTTGCGAAATAGCAACATAATTTTTTTTGACAGCCGTTTCCTCTTAAACCCTACTGCCACGGTAGCCCGGTTGGAAGAGTAACGGATTAGTAACCGAAGGGTTGCGAGGTCGAATCCAACCAAAGACCGTCGTGTACAAAGGGGCTGGTGCACGTTAAATCGGTCGTGGCTTCAAATGTCCTCACGTTGGCGTGGAAGTTTGGAGAGTGGTGTGCCAGCTCAGATGGGACCTCGTCATCTGACAGTGGTTCAAGATTACACGGTGCTGTCCCAGGATCATCACCCCGTTGTGTTGCTCCAATGTGCACTAATTAAACTACCTACGTACCAAAGAAAAAATAAAAAATTATTGTTTTCTGTTCGCGAGAAGTTGAAAAAGGAATAAATTTTCGTTGACCTTTGGTAAATTAAAAAAAAATATCCAAATTTTTTAAATTAGTAGCGTTTGAGACGATTTTGCAGTCGTTAAGGAAGAGCAAAAAGTCGCCCACGGCAGCCCTGCACTCGACAAGCTGTTTAGCTGGCTAGTCTTGAATGAAGGTCTATCAGTAATGCTTAGGAAATAAGAAATATCTAATGAAAAAAACTTAATAAGTATGTGCCATTTAAGTGTTAGTTGGCAATACTTAAAAAATGTCAAAATTGCATTTATTAGAACATGGACATCGCGATTCTTTTTGTGCACGAAATACCGTCTATCTTAAATCCCAGGTTGATTTTAAAAGATTTAAAATTTGGTAAATGTAAAAGAATATATTATTCGGAATTTTTTTAAATTGGTTATTCTTTCCCCAGGAAGTTTTACTGACACAGAAGAGGTAGATAGGTAGTTGAATTAACGTCGCACTGGAGCGACACAACGGGCTATTGGTGACGGTCCGGGATCGTACCTTTTACAACTGCTGTACCTTACAATTCCTTCTGCCCACAGGTTGGAGTTATTAATAAAAGTCAATGTACACACCCTCAATACCTGGTTTCGTTAAAAATTTAATTGCATTAAATGGGGGCGTTTCTGTGTCAATAGGTGCTCGTCCAAAAAATACTTACCGCTAAAATTAAGAGAAGGAAATTGATCTGAACAGTAATTTCATTTCGATTATATCACTACAATTCCATCACAATTCAGTGCTTAAATTAGCTTGACAAAATACATGGGAGATATTTTCCCAAGTCCTGCAGCTATCACTCTGACGTCAAATTAAATGGATAACACAAAAACAATACTCTCAGTAAAAAGATCAATTATTTCAAAGGAATGAGAAACTCACTAAAAACACAACTGAACACCTGGGATTGTTTTAAACATCAGACCGTTGAGTCATCGTGAGAACAAACAAGTTCTATATTTAGTTCCCAGTTGAAGATTTGACGCAAATAAATTAGATTGCTATTTCGTGAAGCGACCAGAAAGAACTGTAAATTAATTTATCTAAGGAATAACCCAATTGAGAAGATGATGGCGGGTTTGGGATTTCGTCGCACCACCTGTTTTGAACCTACGTGCAACTGTTATTTATCTCCAGAGCTATTGTTGCGCCTTGTGATTAATTTAGGTTACATCCTGGTCGTATGGAGTTGTGCATTAAAATTGTCATTAAGGAAATTGATCTGAAAAGTAATTTCATTTCTATTACATCACCACAATCTTATCTCAATTCGGTAACTTGAAGTGGCTAGGCAAAATAAATGGGATATTTTCCGAGTTCGTCAGATTTCACTGATGTAAAATTATTAAATGGATAAAAAAATAATACCCTCAGTAGAAAGGTCAATTCTTTCAAATTAATGAGAAACTCATTAAAAGCCTAACTGAACACTAACTGCCTAACTGGATTGTTTTAAACAGCAGCAATGGTTAACCAATAACCCACTGAGTTATGAAGCCCCGTGAAAAGAATGGAAAAGGGGTGGAGAAGATAGAGAAAGATCGCTTGGGCATCCTGGGGTCGCGACACCTGTATTTACATCAGGCCCTTGTAGAGAGATCCATGAATACTGTCCAATTGGCTAAGCACTGGAGAAGGTAGGCACTTTAATTAACGTCGCACTGGAGCAACACAACAGGTTATTGGCGACGGCCAGGGATCAAACCCGAGGCCAACACCACAAATTTTTGAACCACGGTCAGATGACGAGGTCACACCTGAGCAGGCAGCCCACTCTCCAAACTTCCACACCACGCCAACGAGAGGACATTTGAGGCCACGACAGATTTTGCGTGCATCAGCCCCCTTTGTGGGGTGGGGGTGGATTGGAACTCGCAACCCTCCGATTGCTAATCCGTTACTCTTCCAACCGGGCTACCTAGGCACTGGAGGAAAAAAAATCAGTGTTGCAAATTTGTGAAAACTCGGAATGACAATTTCTGGTTATAGATAAAAAGCGCGATCTCAGACAATTACAATCATCACTTGGGGAAGAGACGCTAAATTTGTCTGTGACACGAAAATAGAAGACAACACGTGTCTGGGAAACCAGGCTGATAGCTTTCACGCACGATCATTAATAAGCCGACATTCAATACTCATCGCGCCACGTAGACAGGCAATGGTTACATAATGTTAGGAAGATGGGACAAATATTTACCCTTCTCTCTTGAAAAGACGAGAAGGAAAAAAATCGGCCGTCTGGCTCCTCTAATCAGATTCCGGAGTGATTCATATCGCACGAGATTTCAATGGGACAGATGCGAGGAAAGAAATGCGATGGAATCCCAACGGGGAAGGGCCGATCGTTATGAGACGCGATTGGCGTCAGATCGATCTTTTGATAAGATCGATTATTTTACTGAATGAAAATTCGTACGTTGCTTTTAATGTGCCCTTGCGCTTTTTTTTTCTCTTAAAGATGCGTTCGTGAACGAATTAAGATACCATTCAATTTCTTTTTCCTTATCGAACTGGGTAAAATGTATTCGGGGGAGCGAATTGGGGGGGGGGGATTGGATTTTGGGGTTTTACGGCACAAGGTCCAAAAGCGGACAAGCTGCGCCAAACACAAGCCAGAATGTGACCCAATAAAAGTATAAAATATTGAAGAATTATTGGTTTACGGTAGAGATAAAAGTACATGTCGAAGATATTATTTTTGATTAAAGATTAGCACAAGTTTAAAATTTGCCAACGATATATAAAAATCATGATTGATATGAATTGATGACTTAAAACATGTTGACTAGCAACAAGGTTTATAATATATAAAGGTATGAGTAATGAGTTGAATAGTAAAAATATCAAATGAGGTTACGTTAAAAAAGGTTAAAAAGCCAATGTCATTTAAAAAAGAGATTTGAATGGGGATTTTCCCCAATCAAATCTCGTAGATCTAAAATTGTGCTTTTAAAAAATGTGATACGATGATGATGAAAAACAGGACAGAAAATTAAAATGTGATAAACAGAAAATGGAGTAGAGCATGAATTGCAGATGGGTATGTTTTCTCCTAATAAAAGATGACGATGAGTGAATCGTGTAAGTCCAATGCGAATTCGAGAGAGTGGATTAGTGAAATGAAACAATATAAAAAATGTATGAAGAAATATGCTCGCGTATACTTTAACGTAACTATTTGCGAAATAACGCTAGGCTGACTTTTGGGTCTATGAATAACTACCCTCTTGGTTTATCTGGTATCGATATCTGGACTGCGCGCCAGGTAAACATATATCGAGAGCCCTGCCTAGTCTGCGGGCTCGTTAAAACCTATTCGGAGAGCCCTATCTGGACTGCTGGCCTGTTAAACCTATTCCGAGTGCCTTATCTGGTCTATAGGCCTGATAAAAATATTTAGAGAGCCGTATCTGACCTGCAGGTCAGTTAAATACATCTGGAGGGGCGAGTTGGAGCCTGGTGTCTATGGTTAACGGCGCAAAAAAAGCCAATGAAGCGATCGCCTCATTGGCGAGCTATCCAAGTTAACCATAGACACCAGACTCCAAAAGGGCGTATATGGTCTGCGGGCCGGGAAAACCTGTCCGGAAAGCAGTATCTAGCCGGCCGGTATGGAAGTCGCTGGTACTATAATACTGTGGCCCGAGTCCTGCCTTAAGCCCTTGGCAGGCTGGGTGGTCAGGATCATAAAAAAGAGGGGAACTCCGACGAATGTGAAGTCCAGTCTGTTTTCTAAGATAAAAAAGTTAATTTTTGTTGTGTTTGTAATAAAGATACAGTTGCGCAAAGGAAAAGAGAAAATTTTACACATTTGTGCAAGTTATTACATGGAGTATTTGGAATGTGTTTTTATTTCACGAGGGGCTCGCCAGGTACAGGGGCTCGCCAAACAAAACTGCTGCTGGGATTTGCCATTTAAACTGGTACAGGGACCCTCAGTTACATTAGTACTGTGGTTCGCCACCTAAACTGATTCTAGTTTACTCTGTACCAAATTCAGTCATCGGGCACTAGAGATCGCCACCTAAACTGTCACCGGGACTCACCACCTGAACTAGTACTGGGTTCGGAGTGCAGATGGGGGAGGGGGCTGTGCAAGAGATTGTCCAATTAATCAGTTGGATGATCAATATTCATACAAGAGACTATTCCGACAAAGGAATCTATTCGGTAATCGAACTACCTAGACTATGTCCTAGAGTCTATTCAATGGTAGGTAGTTAATTAACGTCGCACTGGAGCAACGAGCTATAGAAGGCGGTCCGGGATCAATCCCGAAGGCCAAGATCCAAGAACAACGCCTCGTAATTTTGAACCACGGTCAGATGACGAGAGTCTATCCGATGATCGCACCACCTAGAGTCTATTCGATGACTGAACAACCTAGAGTCTACTCGATGATGGCACAACTTAGTCTATTCGATGGGTAGGAAGGCAGTTAATTAACGCCGCACTGGAGCAACAGGCTATTGGAGACAGTCCGGGACCAATCCCGAAGCGTAAGATCCAATGACAACGCCTCGTAATTTTGAACCACGGTGAGATGACAAGTCTATTCGATGATCGCACCACCTAGTCTATTCGATGATCGCACCACCTAGAGTCTATTCGATGATCGAACTATCTTTCTAACGCTTCGCCTCGCGCTTTTTTAGCCTATGGAGAAGTAATCTGCTTTGGTACAGCTAATAACAGCTTTCTACTCGCCTCGATAGCCACGGCATCAATCCGAACAAAGTTCCAGGGCAAAAAGAAAGGGGGCAAATTGCCCGAGAAGAGACAAACCCTTTTTTGCACTTCTGGTGGCGTGCAGAAACCGAAAGGAAACATGTCTGCCTCGCAGTAGTGCGTGATCCGCAAGACGCAGGGGAAGTGAAAGGAAAAGAAACCCAGTCTGCTCAGTCGCTCGAATTATCCAGATGCATTCTTTTCTCAAGCAGAACAATGGGTCGGGGGAAAGTGGGGACCGCGGATGACTGAGGATCACAGTCCAGAAAGCAGTAACAAAACAAGACAGGTGAAAGCGAACCTTAGACAGGAAGCCCTAAACGTGTGGGGCGAGCGAAATTGCTGTGTGTTTTGACAGGCGTGGTTTAATTTGTTTTCGTAGCCACGTTTGTTTCATTTGAAAATTAGGGGGCTTTTAACCTTACAGGACGGTAGGGGTGCACTTTAATTAGGATGCTACCGCAGATCGCAATTCTGGATGGATGCATTTTGATGGCGCAAGGGCCAAGTCTGGACACGTCGCACCGATCATTTTTTATTGCAAAGACGATTAGACAGGGGGTCGAAAAGTCACTAGACCATTTTAAAATATAACTTTTTTGCTATTAATTTGTAAATTTTTTGTCCAGATTATTTATATGCAATCCTTGGGAAATTAGTATGGAGAAACTCACGACAGAGCAACGAGTAAAAATAATCTAATTTTATCTACAAAATCAAGGGTCAAATTGTGCTAACCCAAAGCGCTCACCTGACCTTACGGCTCCAGACTTTTCTTGTGGAGATATCTACAAGAGTATACCGTAACAAACCTCGGACCTTCAGCAATTGAAGGTCAACATCCCTGAAGAAATTGAAGGAATAAGCCAAGAAACATTACGAAAGGCGATGGAGGACACTTTAGAAAGAGCCCGCCACTGCCAAGAACAAAATGGTGGCCATTTGAAGAACATAATCTACAAAACTAAGTAAAAATAATTTCCAAGTATATTTATTGTATATAAAATAAATGTGAATTTTGATACATAAGTGTTATTCTATTTTTAAATGGTCTAGTGACTTTTGGGCCACCTGCACATATCCTAGGCTGCCAGTCAAAGCACTTGTGAAATAGTAGCATTAGTAGTCTAAATTTTTATACGCAGTAGGCAAAAACGTCTTCTCTTAAACCATATTTTAGTAGCAATGTTAGTTGCTCAGATAAAAAGTGAATCGACTAAAACTACAAAAGGTTCTAATTGAGTATGAAACAAACCTTGAAGGATCTCACCAAGAAATTATAATTTTAAAATTTACAAAACTTTCTTAATAAAGTTTTCACAATATTCTACCAGATACCGATGTTTTTCTTTCATAGTTGCCACGGCTTGGCGCAAAAACTTTGCAATTGGCTTAAGAAAAGAAAAAAAAATTTAGAAAAACAGAAAATTTTCTCCAAGGAGAAAAAGGAGGGTTGCGAGTTCGAATTCAAAGACCGTTGTGTACTAAGGGACTGGTGCACGTTAAATCTGCCATGGGCTCAAATGTTCGCATGTTGGCGTGGTGTGGAAATTTGGAGAGTGGGGTGCCAGCTCAGGTGTGACCTCGTCATTAGACAGTGGTTCAAAATTACGTGTTGTCCTCGGATTTTTCCCTTCGGGTTTAATCCCGGACCGTCGCCAATAGCCCATTATGGTACTCCAGTGCGACGTTAATTAAAATACCCACCAAGCAGAAAAACCCGAAACATATTTTTTCCGTCCGCTATTTGTTTTTATTGTCGCTGACCTTTGTCGAATTTTGAAACAAAATCGCCAACATTTTGAAATTAGTTGCTTTTGAGACAATTTTGTTAAAAAAGATACCCCTAGTCGCCCAAGGTTGAAAAATAGCAGAAACAAGTCGCCTTTCAGTTGCCTGTGGCAGCTTTGCATCTATTAACCCATGGTATCACATGAAGTAGTAGTAAAAAGTTCAAACTGTAGAAAGTAAAAAGATCAAGTTCAGTTGCTTCAAAAGTTCTCAAGCCTCCCTACAGCCCTGAATGGACGCCTTCCCCTGATGATGCAGAGCATTCGAAAAGGTAGACAGTCCATGTCAGCCATCCCTCTGCTGCACAGGACACATTTCGGGTTATCATAAATGCCAATACGATGCAAATGCTTGGCCAGACAATCATGTCCTATTAATAATTTTAAAGCCGATACCATTATATAGTGAGGGCCGGCAATCAAGTATGTTACAAGTGGACTCTCCCCCACTTTTTGTGTTCTCAGCCATTTTGGGTTTATACCCGTCTTTTAATTTATTTTTGATTATTTGAACTGCACATCCCAGGTATTAACCTTCTAATGAAATAGCCGAAGCATGTGCGCGCAGCTTCATGCTATTTCTGCCGATCGCTCGGTTTGAAGATCTGTCATGTGGTTGTGGAGAAAAGCATAGATTGATTGGTTAAAGTGATTACCCAGCGTGGTCAAAAACACTAGTCTCCGCTTCGATAGGCAGGTATTTTAATTAACGTCGCACCGGTTGGTTGTTTTGAGGGTTTCATGGCACATGCTGTCTATTTCATTAGAAGGTCGATGATCTCAGGGGTATATCGTGTTGACAAGTCCGAAAGATAATAATCCCCTTTTAGGTCAGTTGGTCCGTCATCGACCAAGTGGGAAGGGATCCATTGTAGAACAAAGCGCCAGAGTATGGTTAATAGTTCTATAGTCAAAGTCAAACAATAGAAATTATAAAGCATGCAATCCAGTAACGAGTGGATTGGATTTTGAATTTAATGGCGCAAGCTCTTAAGCAGGACATACAGCGATTTCAAAATGAAATTCAGTCAAGGTAAAAATTTAAAAGCTTAATAAAGAAAGGTATGCGGTAAATTAAAACATCCGGATGGGGGAGAAACGCGTCACCTGGTTTTAGTGAGATTAGAAACACCAAATCGGTTGTCTTGGGCAACCGCTTCTAGACTGATAGAAAATTAAAAAGTGATTCCTTCTAACCTATCCTACACATCCTTGGCACTCTTAAATCCATTGACACAATAAGATACATTACAATAGGAATGAATGCCATTGTAGTCTTAATGAGAATTTGAGTGTTTTTCTCAACAAAAGCTTCAATATCAAGCATAATTTGCGTTGTAGATATTCAAAAAGTATCCTCCGTAATGTTGATCTGCCAAGCGGTTCTTTTTTTATTATTATTATTTTCTTCATTTGACTCAACAAGTCTCGTATAAATAATGACGAAGATAAAATAGATGAACTTATCGTTTATATTTCTGGATTTTTCTTTGGACAAATTGAGTTAAAAAAGTCACTTGTAGAAAGTTGCACTTCACTGCCAAGTCACATTGCGAACTAATTATAGATGAAAGTGAATACTTTCGATAAGTCAAAACAAAGGCGTTAGGTTTCATGGAGCAAGGGCCACTTTGGCCTTGCTGCACCATGCGCAAGACAGACAATATCAAGTAATGAGCATACACACACGGGACAGTTTTACTGACACAAAAGAGAAATACACTCAGGGAGAAATCGGATCGAACCTGTGCAGCCTACAACTAGCAGGTTGCTAGAGCGGTGGGTATACCCACTGAGCCACGACGGCCCCCTCAAACAAAGGCGAAATGTCACGAAAATTTAATGTTTCTTTTCTGATTAAGTTTGGTTAATCGCTCTGCAGTCTGTTTTTTGACCAGACGCGGGTTAACTGACCTCTGCTTTTGAACTGATTTGAAATTAATTGCGTTTGAATTCTATTTTCAACTTTCTTCTACCAACTTCAGTGGTGTTGGAAGGTGGAAGTAGTTTTTATTTAGCAATTGAAGTGCCCACCGGACTAGTTGGGACTAAAAAAACTGGCTGATGTCGGAAAGTCTTCAGTCACGCAAAATTATTCTCCTAGTATCTACTCCTCTTAATAGTATACCGGCAAGTTCTGGGAATAAAATACTGACCGTGTGAACATGAAATCATTGTGTTCGGGCCATAAGAATAAAGTCAACGGGCCAACTATTGCTAGTGGGCTACAGGTTGAAGACCTTTAACTCAAATAGTTAGGCACGTCGATCATTGGAAATCATACCGACTAAGAGCAAGTCCATTATATAATAGATGGATACAAAGGTGAAAACGCAGTCAAAATTTTAAAAAACTTCGAAATATGACTAACAGATTATAAAACAGGACTAGATCGTGGTAGGTTGGAGGGTAGTTAATTAACGTTGCAATGGAACGTCGGGCTATTGGTGACAGTGGGGGATCCATCCCGAAGGGAAAGATCCGAGGATAACACCTCGTAATTTTGAACCACGGTCAGATGGCGAGGTCAACACCTGAGCTGGCACCCCAGTCTCTAAACTTCCAAGCCAAAGTGAGGACATTTGAGGTCACGACAGATTTTCCATGCACCAGCTCCACGTACACGACGGTGTTTGGTTGGATCGAGTATCGAACTCTCACATAATAGATTAATACGTAGGTGAAACCTTTGTCCAATCGATAGTCAAAATTTTAAAAATTACAAAATATGACTAGTTAAGATTATAAAACAAGACTAGCTCGTGGAAAGAAGCAGCAAGGTAAAAATAGTCTGACTTCATGAGTGGTTGAGAAATTTCAATTGAGTAAGTAGTATCGAATGAGAATTATCCTGGGCAATGATTTCTCGTCATCCTTTAGCTTGCTAATCTTGTATCATAGAGCCATTTTTTTAATTGTAGATGAGTGAATGCGCCATTTGAATAGTGGCGACAGAAATGGTGAAAACGCCAGTCTACAACTATGTCGCACGAACCAATCAGATGATGAATCAAGATCCGCCGCGGCAGTGGTTATGCCCACTGCGCTAGCAACCTTGGATCTATTTCTGTACATTACTTGATGTTGTTTGTCTTGTGTTCCGAGGATCATGGCCAAATATGGCCCTTGCGCCATAAAACCAAATCAACCAACCAGAAGATGAATCAATGGATCCCGTCCCAAGAACCAATCAAATGATGAATGTTCGTTCCCTCCACCAGACGAAAGTAGTCAAAGGGTGGCATTACTCCTAGTTTTGGTCACATGATCCTGGGCACATAAAAAGGTCACATTATTCTACTTTTATAATTCCTTTGGCCTTCGATTCAACAGGCTATGGGTTCGAATTCTTGGAATGAATGTTCATAGCGGTTGGGTAGGTAGTTGAATTTACGTCGCATTGGAGCAACACAAAGGGCCGTTGGTGATGGTCCAGAATCAATCCCGAATTTAAAGATCCGAGGGCACCTCGTAATTTTGAATCACGGTCAGACCTACAACACCTGAGCTGACACCTCTCTCCAAACTTCCGCACCACGCCATAAATCAGTAAGAAATTTTATCAAGCCCTTAGTTGCAATGAAAATCAAGTAGTAGCGCAGATCCCCACGTATGACCATCATCTACCAGAAAATAAAAATAGGCTGTGAGCAATTCTATGTATTAAATAATAGTGGCGATTTTATAGCCACTTATCTTACATCAATTCTTATTATAATTTACTACATTTTATAAGTTATCTTACTTATCATGCTCCCCTTACATAAATTACCTCATCACAGTAACTTCGACTTAAATTTTGACTTACGTAGCCACTGATCATACTCCAAAACTGGTTTCTTTCAAATGTCTTACTGATCGATAGGCCTGCCTACTATTGTACTTTCAGTTTCTTCTTCCTGCTCAGAGGCATCCTTTTACCAGCTCGACTTCCAAGTACCAAGTTAAATCTGAGAAATTTCTGAAAACAAAACATAGAAACAAGTTTAGAAATGAAAATATAGACACCTGGAGAGAGCCTCTAGCCCAGATGCTTCACCAAAATCCACCCACGCCAATCGTAGCTGGTGGGAATCTGAATTTCGCCGAATGTCCCGGTCCTATTCGTCCGCGAGTAGCAAAAATGACAGTAAGACGAACCAAATCAATCAGCAAAAAAATTACGTCAAACTAGAACACATTACACGCCTGAATGTGAAGCATGGTCTTCAATCAAGACCAAATGGCGGGTAGATTTAAATAGCTCGATTTGAATACGCCAACAGGTAGGTAGATGTAGGTAGTTAATTAATTAATGTCGTACTGGAGCAACACAAAGAGGTATTGGCGAAGATACGGGATCAATCCCCAAGGGAAAGATTCAAGGATAACGTCTCGTAATATAGAACCACGGAGTGATCGTTGGGTTGATCGCTCAGGTGTTGATCACGGTCAGATGACGAGGTCACCACCTGAGCTGGCACCTCACTTTCCATAATTCCACACCACGCCAAAGTGAAGACATTTGGGCCCTCGACAGATTTAACGTGCACCAGCCCCAGTGTACACGACGGTCATTGGCTGGACCGAGTTTCAAACTCACAAATCTCCGGTTGCTAATGCGTTCTCTCCCAACTGGGCTACCGTGGCCCATAAATATTTGGATTGGATGTTAGGGTTTTATGGCGCAAGGACCAAAAGTGGACAAGCTGCGCCAAACACCAGACAGGATATAACCAAATAAAAATACATTTTTTTAATCAATCCCAAGAAAAAGCCAAAAGACAGAGTTAAAATATAAAATGTGTAGATGAGAATGAAAATATATAAAGAGTTCGATGATAAAAACAAGACCATTGATTGCAGCACAACTGACGATTTAATTTACATATGCATAAAATTTAATGGTTGGAAATTTAAAAGAATTTGATCAAATAGATTGATGATTCATTTTGAATTTGCAAAAAGAATTAGACGAGATGTAAAAAACCAATTGAACGTAAAAATGCAAAAAATGTTTCGATGGGGATTTTCCCCAATCAAATCTTGTAAGTTTAAAAGCCATAAATACTTGGAGACAGGACCTTCGGCCCAGGTGCTTCACTAAAATCCACCCACGCCAATGGTAGATATTGGGAATCCGCCCTTTCGTCAAAGGTCCAGGCCCTATTCGTCCGCGTGTAGCAAAAATGACAATAATGGTGTGACAAACCAAATCAATCAGCCAAAAAAAATTACAAGCCTGAATGTGACGCATGTTTTTGAATCAAGACCAAATGGCGGGTGGTAGATTTAAATAGCTCGATTTGAATACGGCCAACAGAAAGTAAAGAATTTGCACGGGCCGATCGTACCTTTCCCTTTCTCCGCAGCGGAACATTCGAAAGGTAAGTGAGCGTGACGAATGACGAACACACTCAATGAAGTACGAAGAAAAAAAAATCCACAACAAAAACGAATTCTGAAGAAAGGATTCGGTATCTGGGGAAGAAACTTTCGCATCCGTGAGAAGGGATTACGGCCTCGGAAGCGGTCTCGAGATGGAAACGATATTTCGGATTCGGAACTCGCTTTTCTGCCTTATCGGAGGGATTACAACACTCGCAGGCAGCTTGCGTTCTGGAAAATCGTTTTAAGGTGATTAAAGATTAAAGTGTTCTGTAATGGATAAGGTGCTGATTCTAAAGTTCTGAGAAAGTGGTTGAACACGAAAATGTTTCGCAGAATGGGAAGTCGTGTTCCAAACCAGGTAAACAAGTCGAGGTTGGGAAAAAGGATTCGTGTAAAATTCGAAAATAGAGATATCCTTCTAAGCTTAAGGAACATTATTTTACATTTATAAAGTGCAGTGAAAAATGCACTTCCACTTATGTGATTAAATTTTTTATACATCCATTATTTAACCCCAGGAAGCTAAACTCACTTCGGTTTAGGCGGTTGGGTTTTCTTTTGCTATAGAAACGGAAGGTTTTCCGGCTCTATTCCATAGGGAATGATTGGCCATGCTGCCAAACAGAAGACAGACAACATCAAGTAATGGACGAACACGCACAAAGAAAGTTTTACTAACACAGAAGATATCCTTCCAAGATACCAATAGCAAAAGAAAACCGGAATTCCGGTTGCTATAGAAACGGAACTATCTTATTTTCCATAGGGAATGATTGAAAAAATGCATTCAAGTTCGTCACATTGTATCAACCAGGTATCGAACTAGTATCTCCTGGGAAAAGTTTCGGCTCGGTCCGACCCAATTTGAACGGATCCCGATCCGATACCTCGATTTCATGAAATGTCTACAACGATATTCACCAAAATCTATCCAAAATATCGGATAACAAGAAATGAAAGTATCGATACAGTATCGCCCATCTGCCTCGTGGTAGACAGGGCACAAGTCGTAAAATTTACGAATGATTACCTTTCTAGAGTTAACCTGATTTTCCCAAGCACCGACAGATATTTCAGCTTTGAGATTCCCAGTTTTAAGTACATAAAAATATATGCAATAAAACCACGATGAGAAGCCACCTGGATAAGTCGTCAATTTTCTTTAGTCCCGTCTAGCTATCATTGACGGCGAGCCTCGTGAACTCGAATGCTATTCCGGATAACTCGTCAGTGTAAACTTTTTAATCATGCAGTCTGATATGACAAACAAAATGAAGACTCCGACCCTGATTCTTTATTAAATGTATTTGAAATCGTAAATAAAAGCGGATGTACTATTCCTGACATAAATGAGTATAGATATCGATAACAACGTAGTACGTTCTCAAGAGACTATAAGATTTAACTATTGAATTTTTAGCAGAAAGAGTGAAAATGTGAGTTATGAAAATTAGAAAATTCCCATTTCAGCGCCTAATAAAACACAAGTTCTTGAACCCTTAGAAGCAATTCCACATTACCTAGCTTCAGTTTAAGGTTACGATTTCACAGCACTAAATGTTTTAGAGAAGTTGATTGTACTGGCAGGTGTTCGTTTCAGTCAAAATTAAGCAAGTACTTGGAATTATACTACGCTTAAAAAATGTTCAAATAAAGCTTAAAAGAGATTAAATAAGGTTAACTTCATTTTCATCATTTACGCAATTTTCAGTATTTCATTAATTCAAAAATGTGTTATGAATACCGAGTTAAATTTAAAATTTACAGTAATGTATATTGAGTACATTCTGTCATTACACTTGTCAAAATTTCTGTCCCTTGAGTGACTCCTTATCGAGGTTTTCCTGCATTCTTAAAAAACATGCTACATAACAATAAGCAATAATTCAGACGAACTCGGAAGGTAATAATCTTGATAACCCTAAATTGTTATGTATTTTGAACAAAGCGTTACAAAAATCAATTGGAAAAGCCTCCCGTATATTTGGTTTGCGGCTTTACGCTTATTTCTGCTACATGAGGTCTAATTAAGGCTTATAGTGCACATAAAATTGAATCTTACAAATGTATGCATATCTTTGCAGCGTAATGCGATCACACAAAACTCGTAGCACCAGAATAAAGACGAAAACGAGCACAAAATAAAACGAGGCATTTATAAATCTCGTGAACACGCGAAAACTAGCGCACTTATAAAAACTGTACACTTAAAAATGAATCCAGTGACCACGTGTTTGGGTCAGCTGATACATGTCTGTGTCAAAGATACCCTGGAAAAGACATGTAAGGACATATCTCATCCTTAGTTGCTAGAAGCTTTAGAAAAAAAAGGCTTCAAGACACATCACGCCGTTATCACAAATCTGATACTACAGACAGAAGACCGGCAGTGTTTTTCTTTTCCAACTACTGCCCTCTAAACTTTCAATGCTAGAATTCGACGAAAATTCTTTGAGTTTTATTTTTAAATTATTTGTGAACGAACTTGTCAAAAGTTCAAAACTGAGCAGTTGAAAGGAAATAAATCTTACACAATTTAAACTGTTTCACCATCCGCAAGGCACGCACCCGGTTGAAAATCCATACTCTAGACCAGTGGTCTCCAAACTTTTTCACTTGAGGGCCAGATTGAAAAATCCTGGAAGTCAGGCGGGCCAACAAAACACATACATACATATGTGTATATAGTATATATGTATATTGCATGCTGCATTGGCCGGGTTTCCGCGGGCAGGACAATGACCCTTCGCGGGCCGTAGGTTGGAGACCCTTGCTCTAAACCAGTGGTTTTCAAAGTGTGGTCCACGGTAGGTAATTTAATTAACGTCGCACTGGAGCAACACAACGGGCTATTGGCGACGGTCCGGGATCAAACCCGAAGGGAAAGATCCAAGAATTTTCACGTAATTTTGAACCACGGTCAGATGACGAGGTCAAAAGCTGAGTTGGTATCCCACTCTCCAAACTTCCACACCAAGCCAACGTGAGGACGCTAGAGGCCACGACAGATTTAACGTGCACCAGCCCCCTTTCTACACGACGGTCTGGTTGGATTTGAACTCGCAACCCTCCGGTTGCTAATCAGTTACTCTTCCAACCGGGCTACCACGGCCCGTGTGGACAAACATTCAATAATTTTACTAGTCAAAGTAGGAACTTTCAAGAAAAAAATATTCTATGATTTTCTGCGATTCTTTTCTAAAAAGCGTTGTTATAAAAAATAATTTTTCAAATGTCTATCATATATTCCAAAATTAAACAACTGAAACGGCTATAATACTGTCACAACTAAAAAATAAATCTAGTTGTTTAATGTGCAGAAAAACTGGCCTTTTTCAAGGGGGTCCTTGGACTTAAAAGTCTGGGAGCCACTGCTCTTGGCCAATACAAAGAGTAGTGCTATAATTATGTGCTGTAAAATAAAGTGCTGTAATTATGAGCAATACACATTTACGTTAAGAGCTACATTAAGCACACAACCCATCTAGATATGGTATTTTAATTAACGTCGTACAGGAGCAACGGGCTATTGGCGACGGTGCGGGATCAAACCCGAAGGGAAAGATTCGAGTACAACACCACAAATTTTTGAACCACGGTCAGATAACGAGGTCACACCTGAGCTGGCACCCCACTCTCCAAAATTCCACACCACGCCAAAGTGAGGACATTTGAGGCCAAGACAGATTTAACGTGCACCAGTCCCCTTTGTACACGACGGTCTTTGGTCGGATTCGAACTCGCGACCCTCCGGTTGCTAATCCGTTACTCTTCCAACCGGGCTACCGCGGTCCCACAACCCATCTAGGACAAAAGCGAATATCTTGAGATAAAAAAGTACAGGTAAAGAGATAAATTTTCGGTGGAGGCTTTATTTTCACACTACTTTAAATAGTCGCATGTGAAGCAGATAGCGTTATCTTACGTATTTTAAATCACCATCAAAATATTCCATACGAAAACAAGTGTTATACGTCCTTGGAAGAGTGGGCAAAATTGTTATTTTTCCGCAGCAAAGTTAAGCGTTATTGTTAATTTCGGATTAACAGTTAAAATTAAGTTTCAATATTAGTTAACTAGTCATTTTTAGTTATAAACTATATTTAAAGGGCTATTATTAACTTAGAAATTTACATGAACTGTTTCTTTTAACTGTCAGCAACTATTTAATTGACCATTAAATTATTAGTAAAAATAAGTTTAAGCAGCTTTTTATTTTAATCAAACATTTTTTAGAAATTTCAATATAAATTTAATTCGATTTCAATTGCTTTACTGGCCGATCTCAATAGCATTGAAAGGTAACTTAATATTTCGAAAAATAGTTGTTATTTTTAAAAACTGTTATTCATAAAAACATTAATTTAAAAAACACTGTTATGTTTTTAAAACTGTTATTTAAGAAATCGTTACTTTAAAAAAACACTGTTATTTAAAAAAACACTATTATTTTAACCGCTATCAAAATAACAGCCTGTCACGAGCATACACCATTTTGCATCGAATCGGAGGCGTTGAATGCATGCATTGAACAATCACTTTCTTCTCACGTTAAGGAATACGAAAATGCGTCAACTGCGTTTCATGCATTGCAAAATTGATAAAAGCATTATCAGATGACACGCAACGATTGCAAAAAAACTGATCGAAGTTTTCAACGTTACGTAACCAGTGAGATAAGATGATTAATTTTCAAAATTGAGATTTAAAGAAAAGTGAGACCATCCGCGATATTTTTCGATATTCACTCTGAATAACATGCTGATTTGTCGATATACGTACACAAAGAAATATCAATGAAATAAAATAGAAGAGGGTGACGTATATGAAGATGATCGGATTACATGTGCAAGCAATTATTCGATAGTGAAGAAAAATCAAGGATAAGGCGATTGAACTAAGGCCAACGTCGAATACAACCTTGACATGCAATATAGAGTAATTTTTTAAGGTAGTGGAGGATATCGGTCGGATTTGTCGCCCTACGGTCATTTTTCTACAACACGAGGGAATATACTCACCAAGACATCGGAAGTACAAGTTGATGGAATGTACAGCTGTACACACCAGAAGTAAGAGCCCATCGCTGGTACCATAGTACCGAGCTTCAAGGGGCTATGGTAGCCCAGTTGAAAGAGTAACGGATTAGCAACCGGAGGGTTGCGAGTTCCAATCCAACCAAAGACCATCGTGTACAAGGGGGCTATTGGACGTTAAATCTGTCGTGACCTCAAATGTCCTTACGTTGGCGTGGAGTGGAAAGTTTGCAGAGTGGGGTGCCAGCTCAGGTATGACCTCGTCATCTGATCGTGGCTCAAAATTACGAGGTGTCTCGGATCTGTCCCTTTGGGATTGATCCCGGACAGTCGCCAATAAAGCATTGTGTTGCTCCCGGTGCGTCGTTAATTAAAATACCTACCTACGAGAGCTTCAAGTGCTTGGTTAAGGTCGGTATGTTGGTAGTTGAATTTGCGTCGCACTGGAGCAACACAACGGGCTAGTGGCGACAGTCCGGATCCATCCCTAAGGGATAGATCCGAAGACGACACCTCGTAATTTTGAACCACGGTCAGATGAGATATTTTATTCCATTTAGCTTACGAAACATTCATTCGCAATTTGAGGTTACTTAGGTTTAGGAACTCGGCACGGAATTCATTTCGGTTTGCGTTATCCTTAATTTTTGGACATATGTCAAATCCGTCTGGTGTTCTATACGTTCGTCCCTAGATTTTCACCAACTTTCCGATGGTAGGTAGTTGAATTTACATCGCACTAGTGCAACACAACGAACTATTGACGACCGGGATCAACCCCGAAGGGAAAGATCCGAGGATACTTAGTAATTTTGAACCACGGTCGAGTGACGAGGTCGACACCTGAGCTGGCACCCCTCTCTCCAAACTTCCACACCACGCCGACGTGAGCATATTTGAGGCCACGGCAGATTTAACGTGCACCAGGTACGACGGTCTTTGGATAGAATTTCCAACTCGCAACGTTAGTATAATTCGCAGCACACTCATCAAAGGCAGAAATGTTTCGAGGGGAAGACCCATCAGGTTCGAATCATTACCAAATGGTTTTGGAATTAAAACACACTGAAGCTTGTTAGAGAAAATCGAAGTTTGCACATACAGTGGACTCCCTCTTAACCGGCCACTTCGGGACCGGGACCCAGACCGGATAACGATTTGGCCGGTTAAACCGTCGTTCCCTTAATAGCATTAAAATACACTCCCGCGAAATCGTTTGTATTAGTATTAAACTAAGTATATAGCCTACTTTATTGTAATATGATATGTATAATTAAGAAAACAATGTGGATGAACTTCCTTTGTTGGAAAAAAACTAAACACATGTTACTGTAGGCTGCTGTATTTACAGTACATAATTGGCCAGTACGGTTAAGAGGGAGTCCACTGTAACAGGTAATATGTCAGAATTCGTCATTCTGAAAACCGCCCAAAAAATTCACTAAACGCAACATGACGGCACATTTTAGGGAGGGATGCATTTTTAAGGTACAAGGGCCTCGTCTGACCAAACTGCGCCAAACACAGCAAATTCTAGGACGGCATTTAGGATAAGTAGGTTAATTTTATATTTATTTATATATAAATTTATTATATTTATATTATTATATTTGTATTATTTAATATAATAATATGATATTACATTAATTATTATATATATTTATTTTATTTTAATTAACGTCACACTGGAGCAACAGAACAGGCTATTGGTGACGGTCCGGGATCAATCCCAAAGGGTACGATCCGAGTAACGTAATCTTAACTACTACGTTTTTTAATAACGCCACGTAATTTTGAACCACGGTCAGATGGCATTTAGGGAAACGGAGAAAGTTGGTTTGTTGGGTTTCTATGGCGCAAGGGCCATATTTAGCCATGCTGCGCCCGACACAAGACGAACAATATCAAGTGAACATGCACAAAAGGAAAGTTTTACGGACTCGGAAGAGAGAAATACACACAGGGAGGAATCGAACCGGCACCGCCTACTACTGAGCCACGACGGTTTTTAGGTAGTTAATTAACGTTAAGAGGTACATTAAGCACACAACCCAACAAGAAATGGTATTTTAATTGACGTCGCACAGGAGCAACACAGCGGGCTATTGGTCATGATCCGGGATCAATCCCGAATCGAAAGATCCAATAACGCCTCGTAATTTTGAACCACGGTTCAGATGACGAATACAACACCTGAGTATGCATCACACTCTCCAAACTTCTATACCACGCCAACGTGAGGACATTTGAGCCCACGGCAGATTTAACGTGCATCAGCCCCGCGTACACGAGTCTGGCTGGACCGAGCTTCGAACTCGCAACCTTCCGATTGCTAATCCGGCGCTCTTCCAACTGGGCCGATTTAAGAAATCAAATATTTGAAAGAGGTTTGCACGTTGGGCAGCTCATACCCCAGGAACGGGCCTGAGTAGGACCCGCCTTTGTCAGAAATTGAAGAAGGTAAGCGACAAAAATAGGATCTTAGGCGAATGAAATAGCATGAAAGAATAGGTATGGAATTCTACCTCCAGGCGGCCAATTCACCCTCAACGGAAGTATCTCTAACCCAAAAGTAATAAAAAGTCAACCCTGCAACAACCCACAAGATCTTCAAAGTGCAAGGGCTAGATTTGGGCCACGGTTTATTTCGGGACGAAAACAAGTATCGAAACGAACGGAACACAAGAACCCCATCACCGATTAAAAATTATAGCGGTAAAAATTTAACAAAAAAAGAAATAGCGCAAATACGGCCGCGGCTCGGAATTTCAGCCACCAGAGGCAAATAGAAAGATTCCATCAGTCCCCTTCGGAAAGAAGACAGACAGACAGTCTGGCTTCACGCGGAAGATTCATTAAGACAATGAATGCCAGATTATAAAACTAATGGACTACGGCCCTGCAATTAACCGGTTAGGACAGGGGAACAGAGCCGGCAATGGTAAGGTCAGGGCGAAGTCGGTTTTCTTTCTTTTTCTTTCCATTACACTGCGGTCCGGTCAGATGTTATGACTATTAGAAACAGGTGATTAGGCAAGCTGTGACTAGGAGTCGGAGGGGAATATTTACAGTAGCACACTTTGAATAACGAATGTTTCCGTGCTACCTGTTATGCAATGTCATGCATTTAAAAAACTGCTTCCGATGACAGCCCTAAGATAAGCTCAAATGAGATCAAGGTGATAGGTGGTTATTTTTTAATGGTCTGATTATATAAATTCCTTTTGATTTTCACAATGGACTTTCACCACACTTAAAAAATAAGCTTTGAATTATTCATGAGTCGTATCAGAAAAACTTTATCAAAAAAGTCGATTTCACTTATCAATAAATCGTCGTATTATTGAAACCTCGAAAGTCCAATGTTTTTTTTATCTTGGGGGTTTGTGAACATTGTTAGGTTACAAATATGCTTACTAAATTTATTTCAAAACCTCTTAAGTCTACATAAAGCCCTCTATCGAGGAATTTTTATATCTCGTATCTCATTACTGGTCTACAATTTGTTTAGTTCTTTTTATTGCTCCTGAAAATTTTTTATTTCAAGACTTGTGAGGTTTTGATAGCAAAACGATTTCATTGACATTCATTGGCCAAATTTTTGACAATACATATTTCATATTACAATTCTTAAAAGATTACAATAAAATATGCACAAAATTCTTTTGCCCATTTGGGATAACTTTGGAATCCAAGAATTTGCAACTGTTAGTTACACAATTAGAATGACTCAATATGTTTACCATAATCTTGAAGTTTGCCATAGGATGGACTAAGCCAATCAGAGATTCTTACAACTAAGAAATTCTACTAAGGATTCACTAATATAGTACATGGGTTTATGTATAAATGTACAAATGAGTGGTGGTAAACTACATCCATGCCCCTACACTTTAAAAATAACGGAGTCTCAAACAAATTTCTGAACATTGAAAGATCAGTGATTTTATCAACTAGTCTTTCAAGTACAGAAACTTGATGTTTTATACAGATCTCATTCATCAGCTAATATTTCTGCATACTTTCAAAATGAATTAATTTTTAGTTTGTTTTATTGAAATCAATTTTAAAGAAATAAAATTATTTATCGTTACTGCTGGCCATACTTAAATTTGTTACTCTGGGCTAGTCTATTTGGCCTATTCAAAAATATATAGCTCTGTTTGTGTATGTGAATAACTTCTACCTTCCTTTTTAGTTCATTCAAGTTTTTCTCATTTTACATATTCAGACATATGCATTGACATGGTGGAGGGGCGAAAGTCAATACAATTTCAGTTTGCTTGCACCTCTCAGAAGAGGCTAAGGGCTAATGGAGATTTAATCCCTCAGTATCTTACTTTTGGATATCCAAGTTGTTGATAGAAGCTGCAATAGTGTCAAGAAAAATCATCTTTCATTCAAAGGAAAAAACTTTAAAATATCCCTATGCAGAATATTGAAAGCAGTGTTTTCCAAATTGAAATCAATGGGATGGTAGTTTCCAGGATGAAAATTACCCATTCTCTGAAAGTATTATGAAAACGTCCAAGTACAACATAATGAGTACAAAACATATTTCTAGTCAGGCCAATTATTGCAGAACTATTGCAGAGAACAGATCAAGATGGGAAAAAATCATTGAGAAGGCCAAAGCACACTGGACTGTTGAGCCAAAGACAATTGAGATTGATTGCAGTAGGAATGACATTTATGCCATTTCTTGTTAAACATTGTTTTGTTAATATTTAGAGTTGGGCCAAGAGCAGCATATTTTTATCTTGTTCATGTTTTTTAAATTATTTTTAGAACATAACATTTAGTAGTATGCAGTGTGGATGAGCGAACTGTTACTTCCTGTTGTGGTTTCATTGTATTATTATGTAAAGAATAAAAATAATTATTATTCTAAATATATTGGAGTCTAATTATACATCAGACACACCACAATGGTGACATGGATATAACTGAATATGGACGGGTTGTTCATAAAAAGTGTTTGCCCAGCAGATCAGACTTTCTGTTTCTAAGCTGTAACCGGATTCGAAATTATTACTACCTTGTTTCGGACTAACATTTTAGATTTCTATCAAGACGAAAACAAGTGCTATAAAAAGTTCCTCCACATAATTTCGATGATCCCGTATTGTGGTTTATAATAGATGAAAGTACCTTCAAGCTGGGAACACAAACCAGTAACTGAAAGCAAGCAGAACAAAGTTTAACTATGTTGCTTACATTTCCCTCCCAAAGTTGCTTCAATCATCAGAGACGTCATCACAAATCCGTGCAAGAAAGATTCGTCCCCCATGCGAAAACAGAACTCATCAAACCTAGGGGGGCATCATGGCATCAGGAAATAAGAAAATTGCTCAAAGGGAAGCACCTCAGCGATCACAAGCCTACCCTACTATATTGGAGTCTAATAATACACCAGTCACACTATGCACTTATAAAATCGTGGTAATATACAAATACTGAGTTTATTGTATCCAGAACCCTCCCCCCCATTTCACTTGCTTAAGAAATGTCAATCCTTGTATTTTTTCCATATCTTAATCAAATATTTTCGTCTCGAACTCAAAACTTTTCCTATCACATTTTTCATTTTCAAGAAATACATCCTCAGCAAAGTTTTCCTTCTGTAAAAATCTTATTCTTCATGATAATACTAGTTGCAGACTTTTTCGTCATGATTAAAACCCAGTGAAAAATTTCCCTCAAAGATTTGTGATGAAGCAGCCTATATGGCAAGCAGATATCTCAACACAACTCAACCCCCATTCAGTCTTGCAATAAACTTCATTTCTTTACTCAGTTATCACACATTGCTTAAAATCATTAGTGTAAGAGATGAGCAAATATCAATTTTAACAGGATTCCCAAATCAGATGAACTACATATACACATTTACAGGGTTAGATATTAGAAACAGAAAGTCAGGTGTCAATAGCACCAGAAATCTTTCCCTCCGTTGCTATGTTTTGCTTGGATGAAATTTTAAATTTACTTTGTGGATGCATAAAAACACTATGACTAGGGTTTGGACATGAGATTTTGATATGCCTACTTAAGAATTGTTAGAAGGAAGAATAAATGGTTGATTGGTCAAAATCTGTGCCAAGCAAGTGAAAACATTCAGAAAAGTTAGGCTTTAAGAGTGGTGATTGGATTCAAACTTTGTGGATAAATCCATTGTTGCAGTCTTCAATTGTTATTTCGTTTTAACTTCTAACCGAACTATTTTCATTATTAATGATTAATTTTTTTTTAATACATTCCATTTCCTACTGATAAAAGATTTTATATAAGAATGTTAATAGGCATTCTACATGAATAAACTAATCAAATTTGTTGGTCCAACTATCTCTAATCATACAACAAAGTGCTTTAGTATTCATTACAGAACACTTTCATGCTTATAAACACTTTCATGAAATTGACACAGCCTGATTGAGAAATCATATTTAAATATCCTCAGCTGGAAGCCTATTAATACATAAAAAAATCATAAAATCAAGAGATAAATATTTTTTCTGAAAATCATGTCAGTATCACTAGAACTAGCACGAGAATTTTCTTCCGACTATTTCATCTTCAGAAAAATCATTGCCTTCACAATCACATCACTGTCTAAAAAACATTTTATAAGCTCTCATTTAGTCCTCATCACCACTACATCTTTTTCCACCAAGATGGCTACTGAGGACAATGAATATAATGAGAAACTACTTTTCCTTGATCAAGAAGTGTCTGGTGGGGCTAGACTGGGTAAAATACCAATGTCGCATGCATACATTTCATTTTAAAATGCAAAGAAGTGGCATCTAGGTGCTAGGATTAAAATTTATAACAGCCTTGTGAGCTGAGCTCATACATACATAGGTAAATATTAAGTCAATTTATTTTGTTTACTGAAGAAAAAACAAAAGTGACAGCAAACAGCATGTACCAGCTATCCATCTAAAGCATAAGACTCTAAATCAATCAGCACCCAGATTGAAGGACTTTCCTTGTCAATTGTCCAATAGCGACTCAAACAGAAGATCGAAACAATAAAAACCTCTTTCCATTTACATAAACAATATATTTTGAAATTGTATCCAAGTAGAGCATTTTGTTAACTTAACCGTCCATATGGTCTCGCCAAGATGTCTCGTCCATCACGATCTGACAAATTTTGCTAATGGGGAGATATCTCGTCAAGATATTACCGAATTTTTGATAATGTTGAGATCAAGATCTGGTCAGATTTTTCTTCCAATGATGAGATATTTCGTCCATCAAGATTTAGTTTTGCTAATGATGAGATACCTAGTCAAGACATCCACCAGGATGGTTAAAAAATGATTAGCCATTGATGTCCAACTTTCTGCACCTGATTTCTAATTTTTCTGGATATGTTAGATGTTACAATACCTGCAGTGAAAAGAAAACTAGACTAAGTACAAACCAAAAATATGAGGATGCAAAAAGCAACTCACCAAAGAAATCTCCTTCGGGGTTGGTTTCCATTTCATCCTCAATTTGTTTTGTTAAAGCCTCGATTTTCTTCTCGGCCTCCGTGGGCCCTTTCTGTCGAGGTGGGGTGACATTGTATGGCAATAGTGTCTTGGAATTCAGTGTATTTGGCTTGAATCCTGTACCAGGGTAAGGCGGAGGAGGCGGAAGCTGACCAGCCGAGACGGAATTCGTGGTCATCGAGGAGGTCAAAATTTGCGAATGGGCTGGCTGCGGCAACTGCATTTTCGCCAATACAGAAGGCTCTCGGAGGTGGCAACTTTTTGGCACAGGTTTG
Source organism: Meta bourneti (assembly GCA_933210815.1). Lineage (NCBI taxonomy): Eukaryota > Metazoa > Arthropoda > Arachnida > Araneae > Tetragnathidae > Meta > Meta bourneti. Next base: position 16,995,671 of record OW119928.1, on the reverse strand, counting down.
ACGTAACTTTGATTCGAGATCAAACTATGTGTGCTGCCCACCAGAGACGGATTCATAGATTGCAAGTTAGGATTTGATATCAAACTATGTGTACTGCTTACCAAGGATGGACTTATTGACTGATGGGAGAGTTGCTGGTTTTGTATAGGAGTGAAGGAGTTCGCCGAGTTGGGTTGCCTGAGAGACAAGTTAACCGACGAACTTCCCAAGTAATTGTTGATCAAATGGTTAGACGTGGGTACAGTGATACTGTTTGAGTAAATAACATTACCAATTGGACCAGTTGCTTGCTGGTACTGTGGGGTACTTCCACTGGACACTTGGTACACATTGGTAGCACTTACAGGCTGGCAACTATATCCAGCCGAAACCAGTGGATGATCCCGGGATGTTAGGGAAGACACTCGAGTCAAGTTACTCACAGGAGGATTCTGCACGGGGGATATGTAAGGATAACTTGGAATGGCAACTTGCCTAGAAATGGAATTCACATCTCCACAGCTAATACTGGGTGATGCGGGACCATGAGATTTTTGAGAAAGTTCTTGCAAATTTGCGTAAATAGGATACTCAGTGGGAGCTTTAGAGTATGGATAAGGAGGGGGAGGTTTAGGCATGATGCCAACACAAGTTGTGGAATTGTGAAAATCTAAAGAACTATTAGGACGAGAAACCTGCATCAATTCTTGAGGAACTGCAGACGTGTTTATCTTTGGTACAGTATCAGGTAAATTGTTCATACTACTTCGAACACTGCTCAGGTTTTCGTATATTGGTCCGGTGTAGCTCGTTCTGGGCGAGCCAGAATTTTGAGATTCGCGGCTTCCGCTCGAACTGCTGAGGCTACTGCGCGGGCTGGAATGTAATGAATCGTGGCCGTGCCTAGAGGCTATGGCTGATATAGAACTCAGTAGGTTCTTATTTGGAATACTTGTGTATTTCAACTGGCTGTGATCATTGACCTGCAAGTAAGCCTTAGAAATACTGGAGTTGGATCCTGAAAGTGTGTATCCTTTGTGCAACCCGTTCGACAAAGGCACGCTTTGCTGGCTGGTTACAGTGACAGGTATTGGCTGCTTTGGTGTTGGAAATTTCGCAGCGGCAATAACACTGGCACGATCCAGCTTGGAGTACGCTGGTGGATCTTTAAACTTCATATTTTGCCCCGTTTTAACTAAACTCTCGATAGCTCCCAAAGATCGGTTTGCGTGCAGCACACTGTTCGGAATGTCGTTTTGCTTTATCGATGACAAATACGCGGCATTGGTGATGTGAAAGGAGCGAGGATCCATCGTGGCTTTGCCGTTTTTATCAGACAAGCTATCGGAACCATAGCCGTGCTGAGCACCAACCTGTCTGGGTCGAATCTTTGCGTAAAACGATTCGGTCATAGGGTTGGAACACACTTTGTTTGCTTGGAGATGCGGATGAGCATCGAGGTTCAGATTCGCGTACAATTCCCTCTTTTTCGCGAAATCCTCACCGGCCGACGTTTCCGATTTCTTCAGTGTTGTTGAATTGGCACTATAACATTCCCGCGATGGCACTTCAAAGAGACTAAGATCCTTCATAAAACGCGAGGCATCCTCTTCTAAGTCATCGTCGTACACATCCATGTCCGAACCATTGAATTAAATAATCCCGTTTGTTTATATTTCCGACTTATTGAGAGATCACCAACGAGCGCTCACAACACAATAACCACAACAACACACATTGCCAAAGCTGCCTTTTGAACGTCGCTAAGAAGATTTCTTTTGATGTTTTTGTGAATAATAATGCCGCTTCGATGTGACGTCATATTTAACTGTAAGAGTTCTTTATTTGATAAAATGAAACCACATAAAAGCATTTTTATCATCATCAGAAGAAAGAAAAGCAGCAATTATAAAGCTATAGTTTTTTTTCATGCTATCACATCCATAATAGCTAAATTAATTAAATTATGCGTCATGTTTCTGTCACATTCTTGACAAAACCAATAATAAAGTTCAAGAATTTGTTGACCCTGTGCGAATTCTATCAATGGAATTGCATTTTATGAAATAATTTCAGCTGTTCATCTACCATTGTTCATTTCGAGAACCTAAAAATAAAAATGCGGTTTAATTTAAAAGGGTTTAACCTCAATTATCCATCCCTTGCTTTTTTTAGCATTGGTATTCTGGTAGTGTGTGAGTAACATGACCAAATTATTTTTAGACCCGGACAGTTAATGAAAAATTTGTTCAAAATATTACCGGATGATGTTGTGATGAATGAATCCGCAAAATCGGGGGCTTTGTGTTTTTTTCTGGAAACAATCTTTTAAATAACATCTATCTCACAACTGTAATTAAAAATGCATGTTATCAAAAGCTGAAGTTTGTTAAAATCACACATAGGTTAGATTAAGTATTTAGTTAACGTCGGACTGGAGCAACACAACGAGCTATTGATGACCGTCCAGGATCAATTCCGAAGGGAAAGACCGAGGACAACACCGCGTAATTTTGAACCACGATCAGATGGTGAGACAACACCTGAGCTGGCAAGAACCCACTCTCCCAAATTCCACACGACACCAATGTGAGAACATTTCAGATCACGACAGATTTAACGTGCATCAGCCCCTATGCACACGACGGTCTTCGGTTGGATCTAATCAGGAACTCGCAACCCTCCATTTGCTAATTCGTTACTCTTCCAACTGGGCTACTGCAACCCCTAAAATCACACATAAATGCTATACAGGATAACAGAACATGAAGCTTTCTAGTAGATTATTGTGTGCTTCAAATACTTATATTTTAATTGAAACCATTTTAATTTTCATTAGACAACCATTTTAGGAAAATGGATCGTTATTTATGTTTCGATAAAAATCAAATCAGATTTTTTCCAGTACATTATAACCTTTCTCTGTGTATTGATTAGGTTATTTTTAAACAAAAAGGTTATGTATCCTGATCTTATTCACAACTTTAATAGACATAAACATTTATATTTAATATAATTTCAAACTTCAAATAAAAATAACTTTTACAAAACCGAATTTTTTTGCTAAGCCAAACACAACTTTAAAAATGATTGATCGAGAGTCAATTCTCACCAATTATGCCTTTAATTTTTTCTTTTGACTATTCTAAATTGATAAGATAATTCTTAAGATGAATCTAGAAGAGTAACTTTAAGGTATTATGTAATCGGTAGATTTGAATTACTGTTCTTAAAGATCATTCACCGGTCCTACTCAAGAGCACATTTCGAAATTAAAATATTTAAATAAATATTCTCAAGGACATTTTCATGATTGTTAAAAAGATTTCGTATGGCCTTTGCGCAATAAAACAACCAGCCATCAATGATTTCGATATTGTTGATGGTGGTAATTGATTTCACCCTTTACTAAACTCGCCATTAGCGTTACGCCTCATACTGCAAACTAATAAAAAATTACACATCCTTCATTAGGAAGGATGACGAATTCGCTAGCAAATTTACTTGTGTTCAGTTAATCCTTTTTAGAAATTGTCAAATGATTTGATGCAGATCATGATGACTATCAACTTTTAGGAATTTCTCCAATTCATTACATCCCCTTCAGTGTCTATCTTATCCCTCCAAGTGTTTCGACGAGATATCTCGTCCAATATCTGACTAATTTTGCTAAGGAAGAGATGTCTCGTCCTTCAAGATCTGGTCAGTTTTGCTAATGTCTAGAAACCTCGTCGAGACAAAACTGCCCTATTAATATAAGGGGAAATTTTAATATAACAAATTGTACCTTTTCCTGAACTCGTGGCAGTTTGGAACAGGTTTTGCACCAGAGGCTGAGCACTACAGGTTAGTTTTCTATGCTAAGCTAAACCACCAGATAATAAACTAGTATGAAATATATGTCAAACTGCCACATAGGACATCTATAGCAAGTAAATAATTTGTATGCAATTAACCTTGCACCTCAAGCACACTTCCTGAGCAGGAATAAAAAAGTTAAAAAAAAATGAATTTTGCCAAATTAGTGCAAAAGCCGTTTCTTATTAGGTGATGTGAAAAGCATAATATATCTAAAAATAAAATTAATTATAAATAAGTAATAAAATAAATATGATTTTAGGGTAAAAAATACAAATAATACTTTACAAATCTTACAATTTGCTAAAATTAGTTTGAGGTTTATCAGTAGAACTTCAACCATAATCTATACCTAACAAATAATCTTTTCACTGTATATACTCAAAATTCAATTTAATTTACACTGTTTTACCATTTGTGACTTTCTAATATAATTTTTCTAATCTATTTCGTGGCGAATCTTAAAAACAACTCTACGGATTCTTAAAAATTCGCAGTATTGATTTTATACACGTCTCACAATGCACAGAGGGCGACATTGTACCAGGCCCTCTAGTGCCTACACGGGCACTGTTTTTATATTTAGTGGCCAATGGTCCCCAAGAGGAAAAGGAAGTTGAAAAAGAAATCTATCAGAATGAAATAATATACAACGGAAGAGGATGTGATAGATGTTTTGAAGTTGTTAGGTTGGTAGTTGAATCAACATCGCACTAGAACAACACAGCGGGCCATTGTCGACGGTCTGGGATCCACCACGAAGTGAGAAATCCGAGAACACCTCATCATTTTGAACCATGGCTAAATGACGAGTTTCAAATCTGAGCTGGCACCCCACTCTCTAAACTTCCACACCACAACAACGTGAGGACATTTGAAGCCATAATAGATGTAGCGTGCACCAGCTCCCACGTACACGACCATCTTTTGTTTGATCGAGTTTCGAACTCGCACGCTTCAGTTAGCTAATCCGCTACTCTTCCAATCGGGCTACAGCGACCAATGGGTAGCCTGATTATATCATAGTTTGCGCGTGTTTGATAAATGTAATATCAAGACACAGCAACGTTTACGAATACACTAGTACCAGCGAGAAGCGCATAAATAAAAATTAAATTAACATAGCTCTTGCACACGCTCACAGTCAATAAAATTTATCATTCGGTTTATGATGATCAAAATCAAAATTGTTCTGCAGGTTTTATTCATTTTCTTAATTTTTCATACAAAAACAGCGAGTGATTTGACATCATGTAAATAATTTTGTGGTCCACGTCGTCCACATCTGCACAATGGGTCTCAGCACCAGTTTAAATGACCGAACCGTCATGAAATAAATGCATCCGAAGCACTCAATGTCTAACTTACAGACATGTATGTAGGATTTTTATGTACTAAATTCTATACCATTCAACTGTTAACTGTGTATTTTACCATTAGATGGCGCTAGTTATATGCGATTACATAACACGACGAATCTTTTATTTGCATCAGAGGTTGTTACACTGGTACGAAGTGGTTGTTTTCTCTTGTGAGAAGCCTGTGTAGAAGTTCCGATTGCGGTTCGGAAATGATGTATATTTATAATATAATTTTAGTTTTGAATGAGAGCGTGTTTTCATTTTAAAATTAACTCCTAAATGCACTCATAAAACCTACATGTACATACATTTTCTGTTTTACATCTTTATTATTTTAAACACATTGAAAAGCTTATAAGTTTTTGAATCTAGAAAACAGCTTGAAATTACAATAGCAAAATCTTTTCAAGCTTCCTAGACCTCGTGTCCAAGTACCATAGTACTTGAGACCCCACAAGTTTGTGGCCCTGATGACTTGTTGGAACGAGTGTATTTGTGCCACAGAGGAGCGAAGTTTATTTTTATACTAAAAAACAAGCATAATAAAAACATCGAAATATTGTACAATATATATACACATAATTGTTCTTGTGAAGCTAACATCAATATTTTTTATCTTTTGCTTTAATAAAAACACCGTTTTTTTATATATTTATGATAAAAAATGAAAGATTGTTGATTTCTGCAAGACAGAAAAATGTACGAAAAATGTTACTTTTTGGTTATACGTTTTGAGTGATATATTTTGATTTAAAAATTTATTTGAAAAAGACACAAATTTATTAAATCTACGTTCGGAAAGTTTTTGAATGTAACATTTTTAAGAAGCTTGAAAAAAAACAAGTTCATTCACTTTCTCATTAAAAATTTTCTCATCCATTGAAAAAATGAAACAGACCTTAATACGGATCTATTTATATCATGGAAGATTTTCTCCTCAGTAATAAGCAAAAGTTGGTGAAAATCATCAAAAGAATAATTTTTCTAGATATGTTAAATTACATTGGTTTGTTACTATTAAAGATAATACATAGATGGCAGCACCAAAAATGACTCTGGAGAGAGGCGTTTCCAAAGTATATATAGGCTTCAACTAAAGCGAATACGATTATATTTTTACCTGCATGTTAAAAATATCTCGTCTGAAATCATGTTTGTGTGATACCGATGATTTTTCTCTTTGAATCGTTCAATCAAGGTTTGGTGATTCGGTCTTCGTGCATTTAGCTGTGCGTGTAATTTTAAAACATCAAAACAAATTAAGCAACTGAAATTACAAAGCTATTTAAATGAAATAATAAAAAGTAAATTACTTGGTATCTCTTGATGGCACAGCCGTTGCAAACTTTCAATCCATTCATAATGAATGTAGCATCCATATTCACATAAATGGATTCCATACCGTCTGAATGAAATAAAATTAGTTCAAATATCTATCAGTATTTCGTTTAATTTTACTGGTATTAATTCTTATTCCCAATCAAATGTATCCCAATCAAAAAGCACACCTCAGTCATGTTACCACAATTAGATTCTTGAACGTCAATTTCATCCCATTTCTTTGTCCAATGGCGATTCGGCACTTTTTTGGTTCTAAACCTATTTTCACTCCTCTTTTCTGCTCTGATTTCTATCTTCCAGATTTCGCATTACTTTCTGTCATCAGATTGCTGAACAATTTCATTAAATTGGCCGATCTGTTCCCGTGTGGTTTTAGAAATATGTTTAAAACAGGCGTCAAATGATTTACGAATCCCGTAACGGTCGATTGGATATTCTTTATATCCACTGCTGCCATCCGACAATAACTTATACAAAAGGAAAATTTATTGACACTGAAGAGAGATATATACCCAGGGTAGTTGCAGGAATAACTTCTGCACTGCCTACAGCTCACAGACTTCTAGTACAGTAGGCAAAGCCACTGTGTCCTGGCAGTAGCAGTACGTTTAAGCTATACGTAACTATTACGTTAGTGCTATTTAGTATTGTCCAGGGATCATTTAATTAGAGCCCAGGAAAATCAGTGAAATTGAGCCTCTGTTCAAACACCTGACACATATCTTTGAGACAAATTTCCGAAAATTCAGCTCAACAATACTTGAAGCTTCCTAGTCTATCTTATAAAATTATGGCATTACAACAGTACCTATTTGCTTTAACTTATGAAAGACAGAAGCTAATTTTTTCGGATTGTTCTTCCTACACTCAGTAGAGCAGCAATACCATAGTGTCTCGGAAGTATCCTTTAAGAGTAAATAGTCCGTTGTGTTGCTCCAGTGTGACGTTAATTAAATTACCTACCTACCTTTAAGAGTATTCAATTTCTAATAATATTTTTGTGGTAACTTTCTATAACTCCTAAACTAATAACATTAATAACCAATAAAACTACTGAAACTGTATATTATACTGATCTATTGTAGTATAAAGGCAATTTAGCTATAATTTATTCCCCTAAAAAGAGGAATAATAAACGTTTTTCCGAATTTTATTAAATTCGTTAAAATTTTCAATATAGGGATGAATTTTTGACACGACTACATCACATTAACTTTTAAATGCTACACTGGTTTTTCTTATAGGTAAGATTTTTATTTTTTGGAAAATATTTTTGATGCGGATCTCCAACCACTTTCACTCACAAGTTTTTCTTTAAAATGAAACTAGATGGCTCTTAGAGCAGTCTACTTTTATGTCGATGAAAATCTTTAGATAAATGATTTCTCCCTGGGTTTCACAACCGGAGGGTTGCGAGTTCGAATCCAGCCAAAGACTGTCGTGAACAAAGGGGTATGGTGCACGTTAAATCCGTCGTGACATCAAATGTCCTCACGTTGGCGTGGTGTGGAAGTTTGGAGAGTGGGGTGCCAGCTCAGGTGTTGCCTCGTCATCTGACCGTGGTTCAGAATAATGAGGTGCTGTCCTCGGATCTTTCCCTTTGGGATTGATCCCGGACCATCACCGATAGCCCATTGTGTTGCTCCAGTGTGACGTTAATTAAAATACCTACCTACCTTCTCCCTCGGTTGCAATATTTTTCGCGTTACGCAGATTTTAACGCAAAACCTATCTGTGAACCAGTCTGTGGTGAATTAACGTCGCACTGAAGGGACACAACGGGCTATTAGTGACGGTCAGGGGTCTATCCCGAAAGGAAAGATCCGAGGTCATTTTGAACCAAAGTCAGATGACCGAGGTCAACACCTGAGTTGGTACCCCACTCTCCATACTTCCACTCCACGCCAACGTGAGGACATTTGAAGCCATCACAGGTTTAAAGTGCACAAGCCTCCATGTACCAGACGGTGTTTGGTTAGATCGGGTTTCGAATTTGCAACCCTCCTGTTGCAAATTCGCTATTCCAACCACTCCTGAGGTCTGGGCTTGGGCACTTAACACATTGGCTGACAAATCAGAACTCGATTTCAGAGGGTCGACTTTTATTGTTGATTTGTTTTGAAAATGCACTATCAATATCTAGAATATTTGAAAATAGATAATTTTTTCTTTGATTTAGATCGGTGCATTTCGTGTAACTCGCGGAAGTGACCAATATTACGTTTTTGGGCAATGTGTGTTGCATAAGACTAACGAAACACGTGTTTCATCCTGCGCGAAATTTAGTCTGCAGATTCATGCCAAAGGATTATGAGAGAGATTTTCAGTGTAAACCAAAACTTAAACCATAAAGCGGAAGCAAAGGTTTTGCTTCCGCTTCCCGAATGCTTTCGCATGATAGATCGGGGTATCTTGAAATGTATTTTATAGCCGTTTCGGAGACTATTTGACGTTGACCAATCAACAATCCTTCATCGATTCGGAATTCATCCCTTGGAATTTTAGCTCAGGTGTTGCCTTGTCACCTGAGACCGAGGTAGACGTGGAATCGACTTGAAAATTCCAAAGATACCCAAGAAACACGACGCACAAAGTACTATCGATCATCGATACCTTCTCGATAGCTGATCTTAAGAAGCTCAGGGATTCGGAAGACACCAGACACACGAGCTGAGCGAAAGCGTGAGCAATGTGCCCGAGAAAAGTCGTGCGGGTGGCTGCAAAATCGACTCATGCGAGCTCGGAGCCGACTTCTCGTGCACCCGACACCGCCATGCAGCACGAGCTCATCGACGTGAATGCAGTACCAACCGACCTGCAAGGCCGAGAGGGTCGGGACAGCAGGAAGTCTAGACGGAATATATCGGTGCGCCTATCTCGAGGCTTACTACAAGCACACTTTCGCTAGACACACTGCTATATCTCATCACCGAGTGACTGCTGAAACAGACCGACACTTAAAAGTTATCTGGGCAAATAATTAACGTGTCCGTCCATGTCTACACTATGGTGAGACAACTGCTTCACCCCCTGCTAATCGACAATTATGCATAAAGAAGCGCGTGGTACTTCTCATATCAGTGCCCTATACTACCGTTACCAATCTGTAGTTCGGTGATTTGTCGCTCAATAAAGAATTGCACACACAAGCTAGTCTCCTTTCTTGCACTCACCCATGCGTAATTCTACATAAAGATATGCACCTGTCTGTTTTTTCCTGTGGGGAATGCTCAAAGAAACATTCCATCACAGATTATGAAGAGATTTGAATCACCAGCATTTTCTACTGTCACGAAACCGATATTTTTATCATAAAATTGAAGCCAGTGTGTGGCAACTTGCCACCGTTCCTTTGTAAAGTGGCCGTGATCGCAGGTGTTCTTTGAATGCAGATGTCAAAGTCATGGTAGAAACTTCCAGGGCCATTCCTGAGTGGTATGCTGGGTGTGCCCCTGGACATAATCAGAAATAAAATAGGGCGGCCAGTTAAATAGAAATGTTCAACAGAAATAAAATTAAACGCGACTTGATTTTAAAGTTCAGGTATAAAATGTTGACACAAACGGGTACTGGTATTATTTCTCCATGAATTGCGATGAATGGCACCTACGAATCTGTGTGGTGATCGTGTTTCACTTAGATTATTAACCCTGTCGACGAGGTATCTCGTCATTAGCAAAATTGGCAAGATAGTGATGGACGAAATATCTCGTCATTAGAAAAACTGACCTGATCTTCATGTCGTCATCAAAAATCGGTAATATCTTAATAAGGAGACATTACCGATTTTGCTATGCCGGTATCCCGTTATCAAAATTGATTGGATCTTGATGGATGAAATATCTCGTCGAAAACACTTAGAGGGTTAAGTTTCGGTCAGGGGTGATTTGGAACGAACATGAAATGGTTTCTTAGAAAATTGGCTTGTTGAGATTAACCCTCCTGGTGGTTGTCTCGACGAGGTATCGTATCATTAGCCAAACCAGGTCTCACCAGATCTTGATGGAAGAGATATCTCGTCATTAGAAAAACTGAGCAGATCTTGATCTCATCATCAGAAAAAACTGAGCAGATTTTGATCTCATCATCAGAAAAAACTGAGCAGATTTTGATCTCTTCATCAGAAAATAATTGGCAATATCTTGATGACGAGATATCTCGTCATTGAAGCATAAACCTATTCGTTTTTTCTGCAATTTTCAATTAGAATCACGGCAAATGATACTGTCATCACTCATTTCAAATGGCCTTTGAACCAAGTAAACCTATTTGGGCGCAGTATCCGATCTTTGTGCCTTATCTGGGTTTTGGGCCGGGAAAACCTTTACGGAGAGCCGTATCCGGTCTTTAGGTGGTGAAACGTTTTCGAAGGGTCGATCTTGCTTTTGGACTGGGAAAACCTTTTTGGAGGATCATATCTGAACTGTGGAGCGATTAAATCTCTTCGAAGGGCAGTATCTGATTTGGCGGCCTGAGAGAAACCTATTTACTATACTATACCTTACTCGTACTGTTTATTGTTGTAGACGCCATCTGACCCTAACGAGAACAACAATTTATCAAATAGCTAATAAACAATGCATTAATTTGCATCGTGGAAATACACCACCAGGGGGTAGTTAAAATTTGTTTTAAAAAGCGCTTTTAACTAAACTTTGCTTAAAGCCTTGCCAAGTGGTTTCGATGAGATATCTCGGCGAGGCAACCACCACGAAGGTTAAGATTCTACAAGATGTGGAATATTTCTGCTTAATTTAATTGTCGGTAGTTTTTTCTGGGCAATGGACAATGCTTTTTATCTACTTGGATTTTAATTACCTTTGGGCAAGTTTTGTCTAGATACCTCGTTATCAGCAAAACTGACCAGATCTTGATGGACACTATATTTCGTTGATATCACTCGAAGGATTAAAAAAAAACTAATGATTACATACTACGTAGTACCTAATCATACCTCAACTGTGAATCAATCGCCCATTGAAAGACTCAAACAAAGCTTCAATTAAGGAACTCAGGATCCTTGAGGAAAGTTTCCGTCAATTTTTCTAGGCGTGACATTTTCCAAATTAATAACCCGAGTAATATTTCTTCAGGTTTCACGAGTGTCCTACTTAGTGAACGCCTATGCAGTATTTTTCGCTCAACAATATCTTCCGTTACCATAAAAGCACGAACCCCTTGACCTTCACCTATCTGCAGCATTGTGAGAAAGTGGAGTGAGTTGGAGTGTTGCAGGTTTTCCTCGGGTTTTCCCACAGTCGGTCGTTACGTAGATCACCCCTCCTGTGATCTACTAATTTGGTATTCTGGGTTTTTAAGTGCTTAATGGGTCGGAGATTAGTTCTAGAGGAAGAAATGCAAGGGCGTACCGTTTGCAGAAGGTACGAGTTGGCAGTTTTCTTTCGTTTCGTGCTTTACTGACACAGTAGTTCCCAAACTCCTTTTACTCAGACTCCCTGCCCAAAGTACCTGGCAAAATCAGATGCCAAAGTACTGACAAAAATAGACACTTCCACCACAAAATCCTTAAAGTGATGGAATTTTTCAGCTCCAACATTGATTATATCTGAGAGCGGAGAAGTCGAAAGTTCTCGAAATAACTGAGCTTTTCTTACTATATTCGTATATCGATATTTTATAGTAGCCTTTTAAGATGCGTTTTTCTCTTAGAATTTTTTTTAAATATGAATCCTTGTTCATTGTGCATTGCTCCTGTTATATAATTGTATATAATTTATATTATTATTATCGTTTTGTTCTCTAAATTTAACAAATTTTGTAATCCTTTTATGTTTATAGTGTATTTTTGTGCTTACATCTTTTGTTCTTCACTTACATTTTGCTTTTTGTGTACTATCTTAAATGTTTTGTGTATAGTAGATTGCTCGGCTCTCCTTAATGCCTGAAACTCCTCCGTAAGGCGGACTATATAGCTGAAGCTGCATAGATGAAACTGTACGCCCACGGCGTCCAATCCAATACAATCCAATCCAGACCCCATTGAAAATTACCCCGAGATACCAGAGTGATTTTTCACCTTTCATTTTTACTCTCGCCTACTCTTCTGCTTTTTCTTCCTCCCTCATAGTGTTGTCTGTCTTGTGTTTGGCTAAGCATGGCAAAATATGACCCTTACGTCATAAAACCCGAAAACAACTAGCCAATCCTTGAAAGTTAGAACTTTTCGCTGACCCCTTGAGATTATAAAATTAATTAGGGCATGTTTAGACCTGCATAAGACAATAACAATATATTTTTTCACCTTAATACTGCTTGTAAAATACTTAGATATATGTTAAATAGTTTATAAAAAGTGAAAGCTTCAGATTAAGGATTAGTGACGACAATCGCTAATCCTTTTCCCTCCAAGTGGTTCAGACGAGATATCTCGTCTATCAAGAATTAACCAGTTTACTAGTGACGAGATATCCCTTCAAGATATTGCCGATGTTTGATGACCATGAGATCCAGATCCTGGTCAGTTTTCTTCTAATAAAATCTTATCCATAAAGATTCGATCAGTTTTGCTAGTTACACACACGCACACACACACTATTTATTCATTTCATTTTTAAATATTCATTACACTTATTAAGTCATTTTATTTAAATAAATAGCTTTAATAATTTTAGTTTCAATTTAAAGAATGTAATTTTAAATTGAATTTGCATTTTAATGTTTTAAAGTAGTAGAATTTCCAAACTTTACTTTTTGAAATTCTAAAATTACCACACGCACCTTCATAAATGTTCCTATGAAAGTGAATCAAGGTATAGCTGCATTTATGCAATTTATTACTAATTTAAATAGTTTTCCAGAGGGGCGCTGAAAAAATTATCTTTGAAAATTGGGCGTCTTGTCTTTGAAAGGGTGTAGTTGAATTATTGTCGCACTGGAGCAACACAACGGACTATTGGTGACGGTCCGGGATAGAAAAAGATCCGAGAACATCACCTCGTCATTTTGAGCCACGGTAAGATGACGAAGTTTTTTTTGTGGGTTAATTGGAAAGAAAGGCTTGTCGTACTGCGGATATTTTTTGCTACAATAGGGATAATTTGACAAGGTACTTGAGAGAGGAAAAATCATGAATTCAAGTGTAACTAAGCACATTTCTTTTCTTCTGCATTTGATAAAAATTTCCATTCCTAATCGCTGCTATTGTCTGCGACCTGTCTGTCTTGTCCGTTTTTGGACCTTGCGGCGTAAAACTCCCAATTACCTTCCAACCTGTCTCCACGACTCAAGACAAAACAACCGTGAATTATAATGACACCGAATTTGTCAAAAACTGAATTCCTGAATCGTTCAAAAGTAAGCTCTCTCGCTTTCTGAATAAAAAACCCGAGTTCTCTAAAGCATTTAAAACAAAGCAAACGCACGTAATAAGACGGTGCCAATTGAAAAGAAATAAACGCGATCGCATGGCCGACAGAGCTTGGAAATGCTTTCTCGTGTATGTCGATTCTTAACCAGGAAAAAAGCCCATTTCCGACGTGTGTTCCTACTTTGCGACAGATTAAATCAAAGGTATTCTGCCACGATAGGAAAGGTGAGTGTCATTGCAAGGAAGTCGTTTCCCCAGCGGATGTTCTGAGATGATTTTATTGTTTGAGTTTTGGAGACAGACGCGATCAGCACAAAGCTGGTCTTCCGAAGAACATTGTTTCTTGTCGATTGTTCCGTTGCAAATAAAAGGAGGAATTTTCTGTGGGATTCATTCTTGTTGATATTATTTCCCTGTAATTATTCGTTAGAACTATTGTTTTTGCGATAAAACTTTGAGTAACACCTCTTTCCAACCAACGCTATTCTCTGAGAATGGATAAATTCAAATATATCATTGAACTGGATGCAGATTCTCAGTTTCCGGTTTCCGTTAAGTTATTATACTGAATAAGTTATACTGAATACGTTTCTTCCCTATCATTTTTTAAGGCCCTGGTTGGAAGAGAAGCGAATTAACAACCGGCGAGTTGTGAGTTCGAAACTCGATCCAACCAAAGACAGTCAGTTACGTGGGGGCTGGTATCTGTCGTGGTGGACTCGAATGTTCTCACGTTGGCGTGGTGTGGAAGTTTGAAGATTGGGATGCCAGCTCATGTGTCGCCTCGTCATCTGACCGTGGTTCAAAATTACGTGATATTATCCTCTTTCCCTTGGGGATTGATCCCGGATCTTCCCGTTGTATTGCTCCAGTGTGACGTTAAAATTACCTACTTACCTACTTTAAAATAATATTCATACGGTATTAAAAATACAGGTACAACTTGGAATTATTTGAGAACCCACTTCAAAATCAAATCGTCGAAATGAAATAAATTTTACACAACTTAAACAGTTTTCCATAAGTATGTCACACCAATTCCATTCTTTCGGTACACCGCTTGAATATCGGCGTTAGAGAAAATAAGATGTTATGTTATGATCTTCGAGGGCCTCTTGCTTGCTCCTATGTATGAGCAGAACTTGGGGATTTCTCCTGGAATGGAGAGGGTCGAGGCGAAAAGAGGGTCATTGTCCTAACGAAGACAGAAGAGGAGAGACAGCGAGCGGAGGAGGGTCGGATTGAATTGTTAAAAGCACGAGTGACCCGAACTTCAACTCCGGACGCTAGCCAGCGTTATTGCCAACACCCATCTGACGAGAGAATAAGATTCCGGGCGAGTATTCAATAGTAGAATTACATCCACTCCTCATCCAATGGAAAGCTCCGGCCTCTTGCCATAGCCCAGCGTAAGTCCAAGGTAAAGCTTATTTGCCTTTAAACTGGACGTCACCGGCAAACAGAAATAAATGGAAAGTGTTTTGTAATTAACTGTGTATTCCTTAATGAAAGTTAGTCATACTACTAGTTTTCGAAAAGAGGGGTGGCTTGCTGAAGTTAGCGCGTGGGCAATTCATACCTCAGGAACGGCCCTGAACACGGCAAATGGTAGGTCTATAATACTCCTATTAGTCCCACAGTTTGAGCTAATCCGGTATAACCCCATTTGTCCTCCACGTTACACAAATATCTATTCGAATATGTTGCCATCCGTTTCCGTGACTGAATGGCTGTCCCTGCTGACTGCAACAGGTAATTTCATTCAACATTCAACAGGTTCCACCTTTCCTTCAGTTGCGTTTGTCACTAATTGGACATTAAAAGTGAAGAAACGGATCAACCGATTAGTTAAGATGCACGATCTCTGCTCACTTAACCATTCTGTGCATTCCGTCAAGGCAACCACGTTGGTTGCCTTGACGTCATTATCAAAACTGATCAGATCTTGATGAACGAGATATCTCGTCATTAAAAGAAAGCCGATAAGATCTTGCTCTTGTCATAAGAAAAAATCGGCAATATCAAGAGATATCTCGAAAAAAGCAAAATTTTGTCAGATCTTGATAGACGAGATATTTCGTCAAAACCACTTGGAGGGTTAACCCTCCTGGTAGTATATCTTTTTGTTGCAAACTCCACTGTAGTGGCCAGTCTGATGCAAAAAAACTGGCTGAAATTGTCATCAGTTCTGGACAAAGGACAGTTTGTTTTCCTACTTTATTCCTCCCAGTCTTGTCTCGAAGAGGTATATCGTCAATAGTAAAACTGAGCAGATCGTGGTGGATGAGATATATCGTCGAAACGACTTGGAGGGATAAATGGATTTTCAGAAAGTCCTTGTATTTTCTCATTTTCATGGGAACAGATAGTTAAAATTAAACCTTACTTCTTAGCACACGATTCGTTTCTTTGACGTAAAAGGCTTGCGTGAAAGGGTTAAGAGATTTCACTTCTTACGAGTCGAAGAGGTTGCCTAATAACTTTAATTACAAAACAACGTTCCACCTGAGGAGTTTTTGCTTTTATGACAGGTAACAAGTGGGAACAAGGGAGGGATAGGATTAAGTGATAAGATACTTCAGTCGTTACAAGGAATCGACAGCTTTCTACTGGATTAAACACAGAAAATTTTAATCTCACGCATTTATATTTATTCTTTGTTTATAAGCTATGTGGCCAAACATGCACACATATCCAAAAAAATAAGATAATGCAATACGAGATGAATTCCGTGAAAAGTGCCTGTAACGAAGTACTTCAAATGCAAATAAATATTCAATAAACTTGATTTTTCTTATATCCTGGTTCGTTTTTTTAGTTGTATTTAACCCTCCAAGTGGTTTCAACGAGATATCTCGCCCAACAAGATCTGACCATTTTTTCTAATGACGAGATATCTCGTCATCAAGATATTGCCAATTTTTTTATGATGATGAGATCAGGATCCGGTCACTTTTCTTCCAATGATTGTGATCCGGTTTTTTTTTTGACGAAATATCTCGTCCAACAAGATCTGGTCAGCTTTGCTAATGACGGGATACCTCGATCAGACAACAACCAGGAGGGGGGTATTTCAATTAACGTCATACTGGAGCAACACAACGGGCTATTGGTGACGGTCCGGGATCAATCCCAAAGCAACCAGGAGGGTTAAATGGATTTTACATTGTTACCAATCAGTAGTTTCAATTAGAATTAATCAGAATTTTTCTTCACATCTAATATAATTTTGAATCCTTTCTTCCTTATTAGAAAGCATATGATCTTAAGGTACAAATGTATCTTGCGCCTCGTCTGGTGGCAACGCTCTTGGCGCGTTTTCGGCTCACTTTAGTAGCGCGTTATGGCAGGTGAAGGTAACCCATCTTTATTGGGGTTATTCCCGTTTTTATGGAAACCTCGACAAGCGGAAAGATTTATAAAGATGTTATTTTTATTAAGATTTAAAAGTTAAAAAGATATTTTTTTCTAAAATTTCTTTCCTTGGCGGCATAAAAAAGTGCGCCAAGATCGTTGCCACCAGACGAGGCGCTAGATACATCTGTACCTATCTTAATTCTCGTGTCACATCATTTAAGTTATCACATTAAGTTGTTTAATTTAAAGTGATTCTCAATAGAAAGCTGTAGAAAATTTTAAGGCTTTTAACTTTCTGAGTTCATGATAAATGATTTTACAGTTCGTTTCATTTCATAAACACATGTTCAAAACTGGAAGATAATGCAATCCGAGATAAATTCCGTGATAAGTAGCTGCACCCAAGTATTTCAAATGACAAATATTCCACAAACTATGTGGAATAAAATAAGAACATCCACTTGCCCCGTGGTGTTACTGGGAACTAAAGAAATGGAAAAAGTGCTTAGGTAAACACATTGTAGGTTTAGTAAATACGAAAAAATTTATTTTTGCTCTGTTAGAAGAAACCTAATACGGAATGTGCCGACTTCTGACTTTAAAGCAGGCCTCACAACGTGCACAGCTATGCTTCACACAACGCTGTCTAAGAGTTCCTACTAGAGTAATCTGCTTTTGTACGGTCCTTGGGGTATTGTATAGGCTGCATTGCGACGTCCTAAAGTTTCCTAAGTATGCTTTTGGTATGCTAATTAACCAACCCTCCTGGTGGTTGTCTCGACGAGGTATATCGTCATTAGCAAAACTGGCCAGATCTTGATGAACGAGATATCTCGTCATTAGAAGAAAACTGACCAGATTTTGATTTCGTCAACAACATAAAAATATTGGCAATATCTTGATGAAGAGGCATCTCGTGGAAATAACTTGAAAGGTTAAAATATTGACAATACATGGAAAATTGATACGCATGGGACCTATCAATTTTTGCCAATTTATCAAAATTTTTGATTAAGTATATATATTAACTTCTGCACAACTTAATACTTTTGGATCAAATTTTAAATATAAGCTTTTTAGTAGATAAAAAAGGGACAGACAAACAGGTAGGTAGGCATCTTAATTAACGTCGCACTCGAGCAACATAATGGACTATTGGTGACGGTCCGGTATCAATTCCGAAGGGAAAGCTCCGAAGACAGCACCTCGTCAATTTGAACCACGGTCAAATGACGAGGTCAACACCTGAGCTAACACCGCATTCTCCAAACTTCCACACCACGCCAACGGGAGGACATTTGTGGCCACGACCGATTTAACGTACATTAGCCGCCTTTGTACACGACGATCTTTGGTTGGATTCGAACTCGCAACCCTCCAGTTGCTAATCAGTTATTCTTCCAACCAGGCTACCGCTTCCCATACAGACAAACAAATAAATAAACGAACATTATAACAATATTTTATAGCAATCAAATAATAACAAAAGTTTATTTTGAAAGTCTACTGTCCTGCCTTAATCATAATCTCCTTAATTAATACTCTACCATTCAGGTGGTTCAAAATTACGTGGTGTTGTCCTCGGATCTTTCCCTTTGGGATTGATTCCGGACCGTCACCAATAGCCCGTTGTGTTGCTCCAGTTTGACGTTAATTGAAATACCCCCCCCCTCTACCATTCAGTTATCCGAAGAAAATTTCTTGCTAGTTTTGGAAACTTTTGAGTCGTTAATCCATTTTCGCATTGTATTTACCTTTCCACTAAAGATTAATCACAGCTTGTAAAATGCGTCAATACCGAAACATTTTTCATAACCCCCTTAATTAATACTCTACCATAGTTATCCGAAGAAAATTTGTTGCTAGTTTTTGAAAACTTTTAAGTCATTAATCCATTTTCCCATTTTATTTACCTTTCCACTAAAGATCAATAACAGCTTGTAAAATGCGTCAATACCGAAACATTTGTACAAAAAGCTTAGCAATACGAAATTAAATTAAATCGATTATCCTTTCGAAATTCATAAGACGATACTGAATTTAACGTGGAAGATCAGCATGAACGCAAATTTCGTTTCACAGGAAGTATTACGATTATTTTAAATTCCCTTATCCTTTAATACTCTATGCCCGATTAACCAGCGCTATGACAAGTAATGAATTTTAATTCAAACATGTTCTGAGAAGTTAATCTTTACGCATTACAAGCACAAAACGGTTAACGGAATTTGAATGGTTGTTCTGGAGATATTTCTAGCTTGATATATCAGATATGAGAACGGGAAATAGAGAGGATTGTGTGAATTATGCATATCTGAAGGAAAATGCTAATTTTTCTGAGTAATTATATTTCCTCTTAAATATTAATCCATTGCATCTTGTATGAAATATATTTATTTATAAATCGTTCCAAACAGTTGATTATTTTTGTCTTTTTCTTTTATATTTTAACTCAACTCGTATGTTGGTTCGGTAGGTAAGTATTTTAATCAACGTCGCACTGGAGCAACACAACGGGCTATTGGTGACGGTCCGGGATCAAATCCGAAGGGAGACACCGAGGACAACACCAAGTAATTTTAAACCACGAGGTCAACACTTGAACTGGCATCCCACTCTCCAAACTTCCACACCATGCCATCGAGAGGATATTTGAGGTCACGACAGATTTAACCTGCACCCCCCTTTGTACACGACCGTCTTTGGTTGGATTCGAACTCGCAACCCTCCGGTTGCTAATCAGTTACTCTTCCTACCGGGCTATGTTGGTTTGGTAATTTAGTCATTCAATTAACGTCTCACTGGAGCAACACAAGGGGCTTTTGGCGACGGTCCGGGATCAACCCGAAGGGAAAGATCAGAGGACACAACACCTCGTCGCTTTGAACCACGGTCATGTTAGCAAAATTGGTCAAATTTTGATGGGCGTGATATCTCGTGGAAACCACTTGGAGGGTTAGAAGCGAATGGAGCTCAACTCGTATGTTGGTTCGGTAGGAAAGGTATATTCGTGTATTCTGTATAGCCTAACATCCATATAATTATCCAAAGAATCCTATATTATATAATCCAAAGAATCCTATATTATATAATCCAAAGAATCCTATATTATATAGTTGTGTTGCTCCAGTGTGACGTTAATTGAAAATACCAATACCAACCTATATTATAATCCAAAGAATCCTATATTATAATCCAAAGAATCCTATATTATAATCCAAAGAATCCTATATTATAATCCAGAGAAACAGGAAGGATGTATAACATAAATCTACCGAAATCTTTGCATACCGGAAATGGTAATTAGTAAATGTGTGTGAAAATGTATATTATTTACTCGCTTAAAAATAAAATATATAAAAATATAAAACCTTAAATTAAAAAGTGTTATTTCTCTGTGTGACATATTTTTATAGGACTGGGATGCAAGAAAAAGAATAATTAAACAACTTGTTAAAATCTGTCACCAAACGGGACATGGCACAACAGGAAATTCAAGCAAAGAACCGTGATTACGATAACTTTAAAAAGTAGGACACTAAATAACTGTGACAAACCAGTACTTTTTTAAAGACAGAAAAATAAGCAAATAGAACTGGAAATTTATTTCTAAAATATATGGTAGGTAGTTCAATTTACGTCGCACTGGAGCCACGCAATGGCCTATTGGCGAAGGTCCGTGTTCAATCCCGAAAAGACCTGAGGACAACACCTCGTCGTTTTGAACCACGGTCAAATGACAAAGTCAACACCTGAGTTGGCACCCCACTCTCCAAACTTCCACACCACTCCAATTGTATGAGAGGGTAGGTAGGTAGGTAGTTAATTAATGTCGGACTGGAGGAATACAATGGGTTATTGGCGATAATCCGGGTTCAATCTCGAAGGGAGAGATCGAGGACAGCTCGTCTCTTTATCCACGGTCAAATAACGAGGTTAACACCCGAACAAAAAACTACTCAAAAAATGTAAATTAAAATAATGTTTTAAGGTTTGCTTGGATATATTTCTAAAGAATAAAATTTGCGTAAAATACTCTTTGAAACGTGGATTAGTCTACTTCTAACCACATGTTTCGAAGAACAGAATTTTTTGAATGATTTTACTTTAGTTTTTAACTCTAAAAGTCTCCAATCAAAGACCCGTCGTATACATGGAGGCTAGTGCACGTTAAATCTGTCGTGGCCTCAAGTGTCTTCACGTTGGCTTGGTGTGGAAGTTTGGAGAGTGGGGTGCCAGCTCAGGTATGACCTCGTCATCTGAATCAAAATTACGTTAAGTTGAAAATTACGTGGTGCTGTCCTCGGATCTTTCCCTTCGGATTTCCCGAGGGTTTGTTGGGTTGTGGGCAACTAAATTTTCCAATTTATTAACGAAGCCTTTCACCTCCAACAACTTCAATATTTTATTGAATAAAGTACTATTGCCGCTATTTCTTAAAATTGCTAATTAATTAACGTCTCACTGGAGCAACACATTGAGTTATTATTATTATTTTCAAATTAAAGTCTTTAATAAAATCGTTCCCAAAAGGAATTTGAAGTCGAAATATCTCAAAAAGGCTTTTGTAGGTTTCATAAGCCATTTTAGGTGTCTATTTTATTTAGGTATTAAGCCGTTTTTGGTTTTATTATAAGTCTTAAACCTTACTTAGATATTTTTAAGTGCTATAAAATTAACATATACTCAGGACATCCTAAATCCTAAGATTATAGAAACAGATTTAAAATAGAGTGCTTGGAACTAAATAAGCAGAATTCTAAATATCCAGGGTTTAGTTGTGATGTATCGAATATTTTTATACGCAAACCTAATAAGCAGATTTTAACACCCTTTAACCCAAATCCTAAAAACACGACAGTATATCAATCGTTTTATTGAGACGAAACAAACACGCTTACTGCAAAGTATTGAACGCCCATCATCCATCCATTGCTGTACCATACATCATTCGGTAGACAGGGAGACCTTCGTTCTAAAAACGGTATCGAAGGCCGTTGTTTTAATTAACCTCTTAATCAGCATTTCTCAATCTTCCCACACTCGCAACTCTTTTTATTGTTTATTATGCTCGTGAACCCAATTTCTTCATTTGATTTGTATAGGCTACTGTACCTGTCGGTTTGGCATTCCCACATCTGGAATTCAGATCTCCCTCGACTGCAAAAAAAGTTGTCAACACCTAAAATATCTGGGGCCCTTAATGAGAGGAATGCAGACGAACCACCCCAGGAAAACACTTGATTACAGTTCTGTGGAATCCCGGGTCAGAAAGACATTACATCTGTCCTCGGGTCGGGAAGCTGTGGAGGTTCTCATGACCTTCCGTTGCAGATGGCGTGTAAACACCGGGATTAATATTCCAAGATGAGACGAACTCCCCCTCAAAAAGATCACGACAGAGTAGATTGAAACCACGAAAGAAGCAGTCGCATCCTTCAGACTCTCAGATTTTGGCGAGCCTCCTGGCTCCTTGGCAGATTCGATGTTCAGCAGCTGTGCCCTCATACTTTTCAATTAATCGTACAATATGTAAATAATCTTTAAGTTTCTCTATTCACAATAAATATTTTATTGTGCTGTAAACAGTCTTACGCCTAATTAGAGACCGGAAACATTACACTACACACGAATAGAAACAGTTATTAATGTTGGCATTAAAATTACTTCTATTAAGTAATTCGGAATTATGTCATAAGACTACAGCGCCATACGGACTACAGATCGATTCTGAATACAATGAACAATTATTTGGGGCAACAGACGCTAAAATTTCGCGTGGGGACGTTTGAAATGACCTCCTACCAACAGCATCTTTTACATTACATCTTGATACTTGACAGCCCGGCGTTTTAACGCCAATTGCATCAAAATCTGGTCAGTTTTGCTAATGACGATTTGGGATGCCACCTGTGTTTTGGTGATTCCGGTTCTGGCTTCCGGAAGAACCCCAACTCAAAATGCTGGCTAGCAGCATTCAATTATTCGATGTTATTTCTGCGTGTTATCAATTGTGCCATAAGCATCTCAGGAACAAGGAAACATAATTCATTCAGCTATGACAATTAAAACTGGTAAATGAATACAGAGCAAATAGTTGACATGCGTACGGAGAAAAGTTGCGCGGTACACTGTTAGTCTAAGAATTCTTAACGCGAATACTTGCAACGATAAGAACAATCTTTTTGCGAACAGTTGCAACAATAAGAACACAAATTCTAGAGATGTTTTTAAGTGTTGCCACAACGAGATACCTTTTCAAGACAAAGACCACCAGGAGAGTTAAATTTTTTTTCAACAGTAAAAAGTATGTGAATGCTTAAAAGATTTAAAGATAACCATTTTAAAGCTATTAAAATCCTGTTTGGTGTATATCTTTTTATTCAATATTTCTAAGTATTTTCCTCAACTTAGGGAAGATTTGCTAACGATAAACACTCCTGGTGGTTGACTCGACGAAATACCTAGTCGAGACAACCACCAGGAGGGTTAAAGCGAGTGTACAGATAAGTCATTGATTAAGAAATGTTTGTGAGGTTCTTCGGCCAACGCACTGCGGAACGTTGACCGGACGGAACCACTGAATTCCCGAGGGACGTTGGTGGGGGTACCCTTGAACGGTCATCCAGGCTAAAAGAAAGAAGAGGTAGAACTGTAAGGGGGAAGAAGACTCGACCAACGGATGCAGAGGACAGACGTGCGAGGGTCCTTTCGCTGTTGTAGAACAAGATATTGCTGTAAATATCCATATTAACGGAATGTAAATAAAGTCATTTAATCAAGGACCCATGAAGAAGTGTCACTCTCTGGTAACGTCTATGTAGATGATAACAACCACAAGGACCGCGTGTAAAAGGCGATTGTTTTACAGGGGGCTATTGAAATAATTCTGTCAGGTAACACAAACACTTTCGTCCTTCATTATTTTCTCACGAAATATTTTCAGTTCATTATGACCTACCGCAGGCAACACCACCAACGCTTACCCGACGAGTATGTCTCATTCCTTTCTTCCCGTATCGCTCCATTTAGTATTCACAGCACACATCACCTGACGTAATATACCATATTTGAAAACCAGAAGCGGAAGAAAGAGGCTTGGAGCGAAACATAAATTATGTATTCGTAACGTGGAATATCGTATCTGGTTTCGGATATGCCAGAGCGAGATGTTTTGCCTTGAAACTTGAGGTCATCTGTGAGACTGAATATTGTAATTTTCCCATGTGTTACGTAATTAATGGAATGCGAGAAGCGGGAGTTGTTTTACGTCACTATAAAGATTAATGCGGTATGAGGAAGAATGAATTGGTAATGGGTTTGATGATTGGAAAGTGTAGTTCGTGATGTAGTTGGTAATGCAGCGTTAATTTGAAAAATTTGAATAGCGGATGAAAGTGTTTTTTTCTGAAATTCTCTGCAAACTCAACGATTTTTGACGTGAATACGCCTTTAAAATCGGAACACTACTGGGAGCATGAATGAAAAATCGAATTACTTTCATGGATTTATTCTTTTCCCGTTTGTGGAGTAATTTTTCAAAATTCCTCAACTACACAAACATGATTTTCTGTGATCGCGGTTTTGTTTTTTCGTTTCATGCGATTTTTTTGACGCGAATACGTCTTTAAATCGGAACAGTACAGGGTAGGGGGGGGGTGCATGCATGAAAAATTGAGCTTTACAAAAAGCGTTACAACTGTTTTGTCTTTGATTTTAGAACTAGAAGAAATATCCAGAAGATAAAAATAGCGTCGTATAGATAAAGGATGTCCGTACCTGACATAACCTTCGAACCAAGTGCGTAGACGCACTGATCCCAGGGAGGGGTCCGCAACATCGTAATTGTACGATGCTGGGCTAGCTTTGGGTCTGTGTAACTATAGGTTGCGTGCAGTGAGGACTACGTAAGTGGTGTCATTCAAAAGCTACCGAGCAACGCTACATTTAATGTTGGATAACAACTCTCTCAACAACAATTAATATCAAACTGCACTTTAATCGTTCAAACTGCAAATTGATTCCTGAATATTTACAATTAACAATCGTTCGAACTTTCTATGTCTGATTCATTCATTCCGCAATCCAACATCAGACCCGATTATTCATGTCAAAATTATGGTTTGAGTTCTCGACACCACCTACCAATTTTTGTTAGTCATCGACACCATTAATGGGTGATTTGAGGTTTTTTAAATACAAAAACAGTTCATTTATAATGAAGTTAAGTAATTAGTTTATAGAACAATTTATTAAAAAAAGGTTTGCTAAGATTAAATTAAAAAAAGTCGTCTTATTCTTATCCACTTCATACGTAATATTCCCTCCCTGTTACTCGTATTCCGAAAAAAAACCTGAAAAACTAAACTGCTATTTTAAGTACTCCTTTTTCATAATTGTTTTCGTCCACTGGATCTCTTTAACAATTGTTAAACCATTGCAATCCTTAATCAAGTGCGGAACGTCAATTTTGGAAATGGTGGACATTCGTTATGCTGCTTGATACATGACTACCGAAAATATGAAAACTTAATTTAAAATTCAATGACAGTTAGAACCATTAAAATGATATGCAATGGATTATTTTGGCATAAATCAAATTTTAAAGTGATATTTCGGCCGCATGAACTACTCAATCTACTCAAAAAATAGGGTTACAGCTAAAACTAAAGTTAATGAACCATTTTATTTCCAAATCTCTTACATTTAATGCAAAAAACCCTGATACAAATTTCAGAATTACTGGTCTTTTTTTATCACCATACGCAGATTAAAAATTGTTTGCATCATTTTAAAAGTAGGAAACGCATAAAAGCTCACTTTTAAAGTACGTAAAACAATTGTATTCTTCCGCATACCTCGGATGATTTTTCACTTCTTTTTAGAAATTCTATAATCAAATTGGGCAGTTTAGGACAATTTTAAAAACACTTTTGTTTAATATCCGTTATGCATGGTTACAGATCTAAGAATGAAACTCTTCACGGTACAATGCTTCTATAAAGAGAATATTTCCACTCAATTTATTTCCCTAATGTATAAATATGCGTTGTATTCATTTTTTTAAAAATGATCCGAATTATCTGTTCTTCCAAGAGAAAAAAAAATGATAGGTTGTGTCGAGGACACAAACCGTAGTTTCGACGTAAATACTGGGCCTGATGTTGAATTACGGAATGAATGTAGCAGACATAGGGAGTTGGAACTTCCTATGTCTTCGCAGCTTGAAAAGCTTGCGAAACCCTCCTTTTAACTGCCGGGTTCCAGCAAAAGAACGATGTTCAAGCGCGTTAAACCAAACTGCATTTTAGCCGCGAAAAAGTCCGGCAATACATGCATCGACGCTGCCAAGGTGCCGCGGTAGCCCGGTTGGAAGAGTAACGGATTAGCAACCCGAGGGTTGTGAATTCGAATCCAACCAAAGACCGTCGTGTATAAAGGGGGCTGGTGCACGTTAAATCTGTCGTGATCCCAAATGTTCTCACGTTGGCGTGGTATGGAAGTTTGGAGAGTGAGATGCCAGCTCAGGTGTGACCTCGTCATCTGACCGTGGTTCAAAATTACCGTGGTATTGCCCTCGGATTATTCCCTTCGGGGGTTGATCCCGGACCGTCGTCAATAGACCGTCTTTTGACCCAGTACGACGTTAATTGAATACCTACCTACAACGCTGCCAAGCTTGAATCAATGTTGGTGGTCGCACTTTTGAGCAGTTATTGTAAAATATTATAAATAAGTAATTGAAAATAATGATGTAAATAAACATTTTGTTTCATTTCCTGCGCAATTCTTGTTTCAAACGCATCATTTGCGTCCAAACATTGCTTGGAAAAATGATTCTTTTAGTGTGCTCTAATACATCTAGCAGTTTGTCCCATGAGTTTCGAATCATCCTGTGCACTAAACTGAGAACGGTTCGTCCCACAATTCGGTAACAGTCCAGCAGTGATTTGTTTCCTTACCTATTAATAGAATTATACAGTAAACTTGACATAACATGTCAGATTCCTGTCCCTGCACTTATCAGAACCTGTGTAAATCGAAAGTACTCACAAATACGTATTTGATAACATTCGGATACGACTTATCGTCTCCTTTAGATTGATAAGTTGTAATTTGCACGAATTCTTGCAACAATGCATCACTGTAGTGAGTATGTATTCATGAGCAAGTGGATAAGTATTTACTTAATCCTCCAAGTGATTTTGACGAGATATCTCGTTCATCAAGATATTACTGATTTTTTGATAATGACGAGATCAAGATTTGATCCGTTTTTTCCTCTTAAACGTGATATCTCGTCCATCAAGCTCTAATAAGTTTTGCTAATGATGAGATAACTCGTCGAGATAATCTCCACAAGGGTTAAAACAATTTTAGGCGACACATTTTTTCAGCATCTCATTGCCCACTCTTGCTCCTCGAGGCTCCCCTATTTTCCCCGGGGACAGCATTACCCCCAAGATGTCTTCACCTCCCACAAGGGGGCGATAACTCCCACTTAGGGAAACCATGGTGTAAACAAACTACCAGAAGACAATGATTTCACTTCCGGATATCCAGTGATCTCGCTCAGTAGATACAAAGTTACCTTAACTCTTCAAGGGGTTTCGACGAGATATCTCGTCCATAAAGATCTTGTCAGTTTTCTTCTAATGACGAGATACCTCATCGAGACAACCACCAGGAGGGTTAATATGTAACCAAATGACATCATTTCCGGTATACTTGTTTTTAGCAAGACGCGTGTAAAAGAT
This sequence comes from Meta bourneti, assembly GCA_933210815.1. Classification (NCBI taxonomy): domain Eukaryota; kingdom Metazoa; phylum Arthropoda; class Arachnida; order Araneae; family Tetragnathidae; genus Meta; species Meta bourneti. The sequence continues at coordinate 16,967,691 of OW119928.1, read as the reverse complement.
AGTGCAAAATCTTTCAAAAAGTACTTTATGGTAGAGTTGGGTTGCACTGCATTGTATGCATTACAAATTAATTTTTGAAGTTGTGGCTATATATAAGTTATATAAACCACACGTTCTACCACAAAAATACTAGCCCCATCTACATTTATCTTCACAGAAAATGCCTCTAATACCCAGCCCTATTTGCTTTCAATACATAAAACTAATTTTAGCACAATGTTCAATTAAGATTAAGAGGTTCATTCTTTTGGGCTATTCACCGAAGGTTATGGTTGCAAAATTAGGTCTAGTAATTATTTCTGTCAAAGAAAACGTGTCACGCAGTGGCATTTCATTCAAAGTTTGCAGAAAGGACTCGGAAAATCCTTAAAGGTCGTTTATGTGAGTTAGAATCCGAACCAAACAACGCAATGAGAATGATCTACTTTTTAGAATTCTCATTGAGCAATTCCAAGTTTTTGTTGAAAGACTTATATAATGAAGCCTATTGGAAGAAATAAACGTCTTTAGCGTTCGCAGTTTGTCACGATTAGCGATGCAATGGATGATAGAGAGTGAAAGTCATATTTCTATTATATAATTGAGTTAGTGTTGTATTGTGTGTTTTAAGAGTTGCTTGTTATTTGGGGCGAAAATAACGATCGCTTTCAACTTTCTAGAAACTCGTTTCGAAATTGGAAAAGCAAGCCTGGGGAAAAACGCGTTTCCCTCTTTCAAATTATTGTTTTAAGCACCAAAAAGTGTCATTTATTCCCAACATATAACAGGCCCGAGGAGCCCGATTGGAAGAGTAGCGGATTAACAACTGGAAGGGTGCAAGTTCGAATCTCAATCCAACCAAAGACCATGTGCATGGGAGCTGGTGCACGTTAAGTCTGTCGTGGCCACAAATCTCCTCACGTTGGCGTGGTGTAGAAGTTAGGAGAATGCGGTACCAGCTCAGGTATTGACCTCGTCATTTGACAGTGGTTCAAAATGACGAGGTGTTGTCTTCGGATCTTTCCCTTCGGGATTGATTCCGGACCGTCACCAATAGCCCGTTGTGTTGCTCCAGTGCGATGTTAATTCAACTACCTACCTAGCTCAACATGTAATAACGGTCTGAAAACTTTCTGTCGCTCTGCCTCGTAGATATTGTCTTTCCATCCTTCGAATATATTGTATTACTTTTACAAACAGTGAATTCATACATAAATTATAGAATGAAAAATGCTAAAGCATTACAAAAATTAGTTGCTTATTTACTATAACTATACAGCTGAATACATATTTTATTATTCAGGAGATTTCTTTAATAATAAAAGATGTCCAATCTATTTTTTGGCTGATATTTTTTTAATCCAAGTAAATCTATACATATAAAGCAGAATTGGCATCTGTATGTCTGTTCTCTATGCAAATCGATTGTATAACGCTTGACCAATCCACACCAAATTTGGCCGATCAATCCTAGAGTTTCATAGATATGCTAACGACTCTCGAAAAGTGTTTCGAAAAAACGCGTTTGACGTTTCACTACAGTGTCATACGGTGCTTTAGATAAGTGTGATTATCTTTTGATGAGAAGTCAATTCGTTTTAAATCGTATTTATAGAATTTACATCTTCATGACGTGCCACAAGTTCCAAATCTCACACGTGCGCGCCAAGTCTATTAATTTATATATAAAGCAGAGTTGGCGTCTGTCTGTCTGTATGTTCTATATACAAATCTACACCGTTTGACAAATCCACACCAAATTTGGTACACTTATACTTTGGAACCCTGCGAGTAACCCACACTACATACTAGCCCACTTCTCTTTAACCTAAGTGGGGGTTAAATCAATTCGAAATTGCCATAGGAAAAACATTGAGCATAAAACGATTGCGGTACGCAACTCTGTTTTACCAGTATTGATCGAAAATCAAATTTTCGAATAAAATTGTTTTACCAATATTGCTCGAAAAGCAATTTTTTTCCGAAACGTTATATTTAAACAATTTAAAATTCTAATTATGTTTGAACTGATTTTTTTTTATTTCTTTCCACAATATAAATAATTTAGGAATATTTGAATGATGAAAAATGAATATTTAAAAAACTTAATTTTACACAACTTGCATTTTGTAATGGAATACGAAAAGCCAAAACAAAAAACTCATTGATCATATCATCATTGATAGCATCCAAAACAGCTTTTAAACGTCTGGGAATAGAGTTCACTAGTTTTTTTGCAATTTCTGCATCAATGTTCCTCCATTCTTCAATCATTACTGTTTTTAATTCGCTTTTCGTTTTAATGTCACGTCTTCGTACTCTAACATCCAGTTCTCTCCAAATGTGTTCTATTGGGTTTGAATCAGGCGACTGAGGTGGAGTTTTTAGAACTTGTGGACAATTATAGACACCAGAGGCGAACGTTGAGAACCGTGTGCTTAGGATCGTTATCTTGATAAAAAAGTTGTTTCCAATACCCAAATTTTGGGCTGATAATTTTAAATTGTCTTTTAAAATATTTAAATAAAGAGCATGATTCATTATGCCACCAATAAATACCAAATTACCTAGTCCTGATGCTGACATGCACCCCCACACAAGGACACCTCCACCGCCATGCTTTACTGTTGCAACTAAGTTCTTGGGATTAAGTTCCTCATTTTTTCTTCTCCATACAATTATATGCCCATGGGAGCCAAACATGTTAAATTTGCTTTCATCTGCAAATAAGACATGATTCCAATACGTTTCGGGCTTATTTATCATTGATTTTGCGAAGGAAAGCCTAAGCTTTCTATTTTTCGCACTTACAAAAAATTTTCTTCGGGCAGAACGCCCATTTAATACAGCTGATCTGAGCACTCGTCGAACAGTTTCAGATGAAATTGATGTAGAAAATTTTTCAGTAAATTCTGTAGAAATTTTTACAGCACTCAAACGTGGATTTTTCACAAATTTTCTAACTATAAATCTCTGATCGAGTTGAGTTAACTTTGCCGGACGACTTTTTCTTACCTTGTTTTCGATCCGATTTTCTTCTTTAAAGCGTTTTATCTCATACTGCACCATAGAATGGGATACATTTACTAATTTAGCGGTATTCCGAACTGATTTACCACTACCATGATAAAAAATAATCAATTTTCGAATGCTGTTCGTTGTTTCCTTACGACTACGAGTCATTTTTAAATAACAAATAGAATATTACGGAGTAAGCAAGCAAAGATTAAAGCCAAACGATTTTTTAGATGTCACCACAATGCAAAAATGACAAAAAAAAGCGATAGACGATAATTTCATTTATGAATTTATCCGAAAATGTTTCGGTGTACGATCACTTTTGTGACGTGTTCTTTCTCTGCTTCCTTGCATTTTCGTTCTTATAAAAAATGAGTTATTATTTAAAAAAAAATGTTAGGTTTTATTCAGAATCATATGGAGATGATATGAAAAAATATTGGACTTTATATTCGAATTCAATTCCAGGTTACAGCGCTTTTTCTACAAATTTTTAAAGTGTACGAACACTTTTGGGAGCCACTGTACATTTCGACCAACTTTCCTTAATCTTTGAATAAGTAATGATTTGTAGAATTCTGTTTTATAAAAATAAATAAAATATACAAAACAAAACCTTTTCAAAAGTAAGATGCATACTTTTTACTTTAGAATGACCGGAATTTCATTTCTGTTTGTATTTATGTGTTCCAGTATATTTTGCTTATTGCAGATATATTATTTAGGATTTGAATTTTAATGAATTATTTATTTTCTGCAGAATATCACAAGATATGGGTAATTTCTTGGCAGTATATGTATATTTCGACCAACTTTCTTTGTCTTTGGTTGAATACGTAATGGTTTGCATAATGCTCTTTCATAAAAATAAATAACACAAGAAAAACATTTTTAAGTAAGATGTGTAATTTCTTATTTTAAAATGACCAGTAAAGTTAAATAAAATCACTTTAAAATAAGATGGGTTACGTTAAATTAAAACCAGTAGTCATACGTTGTAGTTCAAATATAATTCAGAATTTTTATTTGATTTTCATTACAAGACGATTAAAATCAATTAAATTTACATTTGTTTTTCATGTCTCATGGGTGTTAATGAAAGCTGTACTCAATAGTCAAGTAACTACATTTATCATTCTAAATAGGTACGTGGTTTCTATTTAGAAACTGAATATCTGAATTTAAAAAAGTACCATAAGGATTCGATTTAAAACTGAATGTCTGTTGGAGTAAAGAGAATTTTAAATAAGACTGCTGATCTTGGAATAATATCAGAGTGAAGAATTTTGAAGAATTGAAATTTTTTGTTTTAAATGACAGAAGGTCGATGATGCTTACTCTACAAATTGAAGCTGTTCTTACGCAACTTAGATACATGTGAAACATTCGTTGGAAGCAGTTATTTTCCTTTTAAAAACGCTGTAAAATCGACATTCTGTTTTTTGAAAAATTGTAACCGATTGAGTTTGCTTTGTCTACAACGATGACATTTATTTTTAACACAAGCTCCGTTATTCCACGTGATGTTGTCCTCGGATCTTTCGCTTCGGGGGCTGATCCCGGACCGTCGCCAATAGCCCGTTGTGTTGTTCCAGTGCTATGTTAATTAAATACCTACCTATCAACCTACTGTTATTCTACGTACCGCTGAATGGAATTTTCAAGAAAAAAATGTGTTTGCTTTAAAATAAATTAATCACGAATGCGGTAACAATTTAACCTACCATCTTCTCGTATTGATGATGAAATTCGAAAACATCGCATATCAGGTGCAAGAATGTCACAAGTAAAATACATTCATAGGAAAACTAAGTGTAAGACTGCGTCGAAAATTCGCCGTTTCTGCTGAAAATGAACTTACGGGGATATTCGTAATCACTCCAAAACTCAAAATCGACTTCTGTAGTAGCCACCTAGGAAAAAACTTTTATAGTTTGTCTTACAAATGGCAATGAATATGAAATGGATTATATGAATGAATACGAAATGGATTATATGAATGGATATGAAATGGATTATATGGATGGATATATCATGTATACATATTTGCGTCCAAAATAAATTGTGGAAGTTATGGAAAAGTAAAAACGATGTTAAAAAGTTATTTTTCGTACACTTAAATGATGCTTAGACTTCTCTATGAAATAGAAGGGATTATTCTGATTCCTTTTCAATCAACATTTAACCAATTCAACCCGAGCAACGCCGGGTAATTTTGCTAGTCTATTATAATTTACACTCTTGTCCAAAAGTTAAGCTTAATTCGTAAAATGCGAAACAATCGGAGTATATATCGGGAGTATGCTCGGGAGACATATTGCAGCCCTCCGCCCCTCACCAAGCTCCGTTCCGGAATTGAAAACTGCTTTCCGTGAGTCTTGGAACTCTTTGAGCACACAATTCATCCATACCTTCATCGAAAGTAAGAGAAATCGTCATGCAACATGCGTGACTACCAGAGGTTCATACATACAGTATTAAACTTCAGCGTCACATTGTTTTAATCATTCTGTTTCACTAAAGTTAACACTCATATTGTGAACCTTTTTCTTTCAACCCTTTTCTTGGATAATAAAAGTCATTATTCTCCTTGTTTTGCATTGTTTTCTTCTTCTATAACCCTTATTACACCCACATACCGCGTTTCCTTCCATTCCGATGTAGATTTTCTGGAATATTCACATAAACAGCAATTATGCTTAACTTTTGGACATGAGTGTATATCTTGAGTTTTTAGAAATAAACTCAATTTATTACAGATATTTTACAATTAATGACGCTCCAACAGTCTTTTTAGAACCAATTTCTGAAAATAAAGTTAGCTTACGTGACCCGCATATCTAGAGAGAATGTCATGTGCTATTTGAAAGCAATACTTTATGAAATTTTTTCTATTTCCAAGCACGACGTAAGATTAAACTAAAGCACTCGAAAGTTATTTTTATTAAATTTTACTGAAACAGATTTGTAATGAGGATTAGATTTCATTTCAGACCCAAATCAGTTTTATCATTTGATCTTTTATCATTTCAGGACCCGCTTCATTAGACGAGGTGCTCGGAGTGAACGTATAGCATTAATTACAGAGGATATTGAAGAGGTTTATGAGGGATCACAACGGATGTGTGCCAGATGTGCACGGTGAAATAGGTGGTGGTGACGATGATATTAAAATGGATCCAAATACTGGTGTTCAGGTCAAGGATGGAATTTGAGATCAAAACAAAGAACCATGGAAAAACTGGTCAGAATATGTGAATGTAACAGACTCAGAACCTATAAAGAAGGAAGATATGAACTATGGATGGGCAGACCCTAACGGATGGAATGAAATTTTCTCTTCAGCTGTACAAAAGTCGAGAAAATATGATATCAAGGCCTCTTCCATTATTGAAAAACGTGCTTTGGATTGGACACGAAATCGGAAAACAGGAGAGTATTCACAAATAGATTGTCCTAATTTCAAGAGTTATTCGGAAGAGGCATTACTTTTCTTGGACCCTCCATTAGTGGATACTTTTAGAAAGGAAACTCATACTTGTCCATCAGAGATTAACGAGGAGCTGCCAGAACGAAACAATTCCTGCCTATTGTCGGACTATCAACTTGTTGTAACTGATCTGAAAAGAATAACAGAAGGATTGAAAAGCATCGATAGTAGCTTGGAGTTCGAGCGGTTTTATGGCAAACTGGAAGAGCACAAGTTGGATGAAGAATCGTTGGCCGAAGTATATGCCCAAATTCAAACGGCACGCGACATTGTATGGGAACTCGAGGATTGTATGCAAGATCTCGATTTCCTTACCAGTGATCCGAGAGCTGTGGATCTCAAGAGTTATTTTCTAGCTTCGTTGAGGGCCACTCTGGAAGATGTCGAAATATTGCATATTTCGTCTAGGAAATAATGTGGATATTATTTTGTATAATTACATCAAATTTACTGTTAAATTGATGTTTTTATTCAAAAGTTGTTATAAACTTTTCGACAATTGAAATTTGTTTAAGATTGCTGAATGATTAACGGCAATACTTAACATCATATTTGTAGCGTGTAAGTGCTTCTGAATTTCTCAACATAGAACAAAACACAAGTACTTTAAATAAAAACATTTATTGACCAATGACAATGAACATACAAATATCTTTTATGTTAAGCATCTGTTTGAATCTGAAGTCAAAAATCCGCAAATAAAAACATTCCACAAGCTCATCTTCCAAACAGCATTTTTGCAGATTCAATCCAAATTAAAACAAATTGAATTTTTTTGTTGATTGTTGATAATTCTAACACTCTTATTCCATGACGCAGTTTTGTAATTAAAAATACAACCAATTCCCTTCGAACATGTTGTATAATCAAATTAAATGAATTTGAATACTAACAGGGAAACATCTGATTATCATTGAACCACAAGCAAACCATATGAAGTGTAACAAAGTAGGAAAATAGAGAACTAGCTCTAAATATATGGAAAAATGTTTTAATAGCCTTGAAATGAGTTACTGGATAATCTAATCAATGGAGTTAATAAAATTTTACCCATTTAAAAAATAACCTTAGAAAGCAGTTTAATTAAGATTCAGAAGAAACCTTCGATAATTTGTATTCAGCTTGTAGAGGAAACATTCCCTTGTCAATGGATGAGCCACCGAGGTTGGCTAGTTTGTACGGTGGCAAGTCAATCACGGCTTACTTCCCTGGGTAGACTTTCTTTGGCAACTAACTAGGAAGACACTGTCTTACAATGGAGGTGGCAATGGATGCATGAGCATGGGGCCAGGATTGTGATACCCAGTGTGGTGGTTACGACCGATCTTCAACAAATCCGTCAGCTCCCTCTGCAGCCTGGGTCGGTCCTGATGTGTGTCCTCGTGTTGGTTCTTCTTGGGGAAGTCGTAGGCACCGAAACCCCTGGTGTCGCCAGTTCCGGCGAATCCTCCAATCCTGACCATGGTCATGTTGAGCTCCTCCTGTGGGGCACCGCCATAGGGATGTTCGTAGGACGATAGGCTCTGGTCGACGTGGTTGGGGTACTGGTAGGGCGATGGGTTGTGGTACTCGGAAGAGTATGGGTCCTCCGGGTAGGGTCTGGAGTCGTCGTGGTAGGCGCTGGAGCTGTCGTGGTAGCTTCCGGGGTGGTCGGCGGCGACAGGGTAGGTCTCAGTGACCACTTGGCGTTCGTAGGGCAGGAGGGAGGTGAGTTTAGGCCATTCCTGTAGGCGGCCTGTGGTCCTCCAGTCGTAGCTTTTGTGCACTCCGCTCTGTCCAGATGCGAGGACAAAGAGGAATAGGCAAGGAATCAAGATCTGGAAAAAAATAAATGTTTCTCAATTACATGGTTTTTATGACTCAAGACACCCAACCTACCAACAAACGGCTCAACCCTCCAAGTGATTTCTACGAGATATCTCGTCCATCAAGATCTGACTAATATTGATAATGACGAGATACCTCGTCATCAAGATATTGTCAACTTTTTGATGATGACCAGATCAAGACCTGGCCACTGTTCTAATGACAAGATACCTCGTCTATCAAGATCCGACCAATATTACTAATGACGGAATATCTCGTCTTCAAGATATTGACGATTTTTTGATAATAACGAGATACTTCATCGAGAAAACCACCAGGAGGATTAAGGCCGGATGAGGGGTGGCAGGGAGGTGTGATGTTTTCCTTAAAGACATGATATACAAAACATCCTACACCAGACATAAATCATGGGCAGAAATGCAAGAAAGTGGAAGTTTTTTTGCGAAAAAAAAAAGAAAATATTTGCATGGAAGGTATTAAAAGTATAAACACCATATAAAACACATTAACCCTCCTGGTGGTTGTCTCGACGAAGTATTTCGTCATGCAAAACTGTCTAGATCTTGATGAACGCGATACCTCGTCATTAGAAGAAAACTGACTAGATCTTGATCTCATCATAAAAAAATCGGCAATATCTTGGTGATGAGATATCTCATCATTAGCATAAAGCAAGGACAAAGACGGCAAAATTGGTCAGATCTTGATGGACGAGATATCTCACCGAAACCATTTGGAGGGTTAAAAGCAATATTCTGTAGAGCGTAATTAACATACATGTAAAACAACACGACAACAATAGAAACTCCAAAAATGAATTCTGAATTGATATGTGTAGATGATTGGTAACGCGCCAATTAAGTTAAACGCCGAATGTTGGAAAGATGTCGATAAACTGTATTTTAAAACAACCCCGACATATATCATGATAGGGCATATATGTAACAGGAAGCACAATCTCCTTTTATCGTCCGCCACAAAAATAATAATGCCATCTGCATTTAGTTTATTAGCAAGAAAGAATTAGCATGAGAAACAGAACAAACAAAACGTAAAGAAACGTAATAAAATAAAAACTAACTTTACGATAAGGGCAAAGTATCAACCGTAACTAATAACAGTTTCCAGATCCATAAAGGAGTTAATAAACGAAATTATCCCACGATTCTAAAAGGCCTCGCCCAAGTAACCTACTCGTGAAATCCGCGCCTTTCGTCAAGTATGAATTTGATTACGGAGTCCGTGAGGAGGTGATGGTTTAAGGAAATAAAAAACTAGCCTATCTCTCTTTCGAGGCAAAGCTTTATGATTGTGAAACAAGATCTATGATAGTAATGCCCTTTTATCGGAGGTAGAAAGTAGAACAAACTGGAGGACTCGCACATAGTATCTGATCTAATACTTATGCTATATCAACTGGTGGAAGTGACGTTTCTTACTTTTCATGCTTTACTTAACCCTCCTGGTGGTTATCTCTACAAGATATCTCTTCATTCACAAAAGTGACCAGATTTTGAGATATCTTGTTATTGGATGTAAAATTAGCATATCGATCTCTTCGTCATAAAAAAATCGGCAATACGCGGGATTCTCGTCGTTAGCAAAATTGATCAGATGGAGGGTTAAATCCACTTATAATCGAAAAAACATTGACATTCACATATAAAGTATTTATGTACTTGAACTATGCAAGTACATGAAATACTACATGGAAGTACATGGAATTTACATTCAAATGGAAGTAGAAATACTACATTCAAGTACATGAAATACTTAAAAGAGTCAGTACGTATTTCCAATACCATGCTCGGTATATCTCCTTTATATTGCCACAATTGGCTTGTGGACGTCCCCTTTAATTACATCCCATTTATTTGAAAAGCGATTCCGTGTATTATAGCACATCTGAACCTAAACACAACATTGCACTATTTGAAATTATGGTACATGGTGATCTTAAAGCATTTTTTTACCACTTGGGTAGGTTTAATAATTAAAAGATTTGTTTGGTGTGAGTAAAAAATTTTCTTTTTGATGTTTCTCGTTGGGCGAGGGCTCATCCGAATTTTATAGATCCAATGGCAAAAGTCGAAATTAATAGACCTTATCAAAATTGGTACCATAATTTCACCCATGGTTCAAAATCTCTGCCTCTTTTTCATACATTTCGTAAAACTTTCCAAAATAAAGAACTTCAAAAGATCCTTTTTGCTGAAATTTCAGCACAGAAATTGATTTTAAACATTTTTGTTATTCTATGTATATTTTATATATTTATATATATTTTGTATTTATATATATTTTTTGACAAACTTCGCACCATTGTTGCATTTTATAAAGTACACAACTATACTGTCCACCGAATATTTCCTAAAAAATCAATAAATGATCATAGGTGCGAAAATGTTTTGCAATTGGTTAGGTGCAATTAATAGCTAGCACTGACAGCTGACAAGTGAAAAAACATGGTGATCAAATTACTTTCCATTACCATAACAATATCATTAAATCTATGCTCTGTCATTTAGTGCTTAAACGGCTCGCTAGATGTCGCTCATATTTCAAATATTAGTGTTTTCATGCGCGCGGCTGTTTAGACTATAGTTATGTGTAATTGCAGTATAGAAAAATCGTTGCACAATGATCCTCTAATTGAAATATATAATCTAGGGTTGCGATTAGATCGAATTAGGTATTTGCGATACATTCTATCCTGTCGCTGATCTAATTAGCACTCGTGTAACTATAACCGTATTGCGACAAACCAACCTCTGCTACAGCTTAACACTCCTGGTGGCTGTCACTACGAGGCATCTCGTCATTAGCAAAACTGGCCACTTCTTGATGGACAAAATAGATTTCGTCACAAGAAAAAACTGACCACATCTTGATCTCGTCATCATAAAAAAAATCGCCATAAGCAAAGTTAGTCGGATCTTGATGCCCGAGATATCTCATCGACACCACAAGAGGGTTAAGATGGCGTGTTAAAGTTGATATTTGTTCTGGCGTATAATTGTTTTGAATTCTCATGACACTTCGTGTACCACATAGAAAACCCGGGGCTTCCAGAAGTAAGACTAATAATTCAGAATGTAAAAAAACTTAACAAGGACAAAAATAAAGCAATTAAAGGACAAAATAGGGCTTAGTGATGAAATGGCCAAATGTGTAAAATTGGTTTTCTTGTAATTAATTTTTTATCTTCATGTTTTTAGGGGACACGGTGAACACTTTTAGAATGAGTCATTCAGTTAAATTCAGTCAATTCAGAATGTAAAAGAATTTCGCAAGGACAAAAATGAAGCAATTAAAGGACAAAATAGGGCTTAGTGATGAAATGGCCAAATGTGTAAAATTGGTTTTTCTTGTAATTAATTTTTTATCTTAATGTTTTTAGGGGACACGGTAGCTCAGTTGGAAGAGCAACGGCTTAGTAACCAGAGCGTTGCGAGTTCGGAATTCGGTTCAGCCAAAGACAGTCGCTTACACGGGGGCTGCTGCACGTTAAATCTGTCATGACCTCAAACGTTCTCACGTTGGCGTGGTGTGGAAGTTTGGAGAGTGGGGTGCCAACTCAGGTGTTGTTCTCGTCATCTGATCGTGGTTCAGAATGACGAGGCGTTGTCCTTGGATCTTTCCCTTCGGGACTGATCCCGGACCGTCGCCAATAGCCCGTTGTGTTGCTCCAGTGCGACGTTAATTAACTACCTCTACTTACATTAATATTTTTATTTTCATATAAATTTCCACTTCAATGAAATAGTAGGGTCAGACAAAAATAGAAAAAGTAAGCACATATAGAAAGTAGATTTCTATATTACAAGCTCTGATTTTTCTCATTGAAAATTGAGCATTGATGTTATAAAAATATAGATTCGAGTGTGATTACATTTGGTTACAATTAAAAATATATTCTGAGGTTCAATATTCTCTAAATTCTAATTATGATAATCAGCATTCTCAAATCTCCACAGTCAACGATTTCCGGCCGGTTACTTTTTTATTATAGGAATCAATGACAATACATCATTGTAGTGAGTTTGTCTGTAGAGTCAAGTGTAATAAGTTAGTTGAAAAAATTGTTAAGTGACTGTTTTTTAGCATCTTTTTGCCCAATCTTGCATCTTAAACTCCCCTATTTCCCTTGGGTTCAGTATTGTCCCACAAGATTCCATCAGCGTTCACGTTGAAAACGATGTTCTTCACCTCGTATGGGAATTGTAGATAAAGACGCAGTAAGAGTGTTGTAAGGAGAATACATCTCCAAAAACGACTGCACTCAGACAAGTGAAAAAGAAATCAGTGTGAAAATAAATGCACGTTTGGGTTCAGCAGAACAAGTGTTCATATGTAAAAGCGTGATCCAAACGCACATCGTAGTGTGGCCGCTCTAAGGCATGTTTACAAGAGGAAAACCGTTAAGAGAACAGTCTACATGGATTAAAATGGACGCTTTCTTGAGCACCGCTCTAATCGTTAATCTGTCTCTAAGAAACAGCCAAACTGCGAAATCTGTGACTCCACGCTCAGGTGACCGTGCGAGATTTACGATTGGTTGCTTGGTTTCAGGTAGGTAGGTAGCCTGCATTTACGTCGCACTGGAACAACACAAGGGACTATTGGCCAGGATCAGTCCAGAAGGGAAAGATTCCAGGACAGCATCTCATCATTATCACGGTCAGATGAAGAGGTGCACACCCGAGTTGGCTCCACATTCTCCAAACCTCAACAGCACTCCAACGTGAGGACATTTGAGGCCACGACATATTTAAGCCCCACGTATACTACGGTATTTGGTAGGATAGTTTCGAACTCGCAACCCTCCGGCTTTTGTCTCTACACCTCATTCATTTAGAAAGTTTTATGAAATGCAGGGCAGCTCAGTAGGGAGGCATAGATTATAAATAATCTCCCGTATTCCTCCATTGAGGTGGGCCGCGGTAGCTCGGTTGAAAGAGTAGAGGATTATTGTACAGATAGGTAGAGGATTAGCAACCGGATGGTTGCGAGTTTGGAACTCGATCCAGCCAAAGACAGTCGTGTACATGGGGGCTGGTGCCCGTTAAATATGTCGTGACCTCAAATGTCCTCACGTTGGGGAGATTGGGTTGCTAGCTCAGGTGTTGTCTCGTCATCTGACCGTAGTTCAAAATTTCGAGATGTCTTTGGATCGAGATCCCTTCGGGATGGTTCCGGATTGTCGCCAATAGCCCGTAGTGTTCTTCAGATCGACATTAACTCAACTAAACACCTACCTCCATCCGGGGCCGTTCGTGGCTCAGTGGGTGTGCCCACTGCGTTAGCAATCTGTAAATAATTGAATTCTTTCTATCTCACTTTAACTTTTTAATATAGTTAAAATATTTAACATTGTACACTTCAACATACTTTGAATGTTTAAATTAAATTTCATCTATATTGTTACATTTATTAATAAATAGTTCTATGTAAACTAATTTATTATACAATTACTCTCAGGAAATGTTTGCCTGATTTATTCACCAACATTTGTAGGATTTTTTTGTATTAAAAAATGTATCATTTTATGTAAATATGCAAAATTTAAAGATAATAAATGGTTCCCCCTCCTACCATTAAATGCTCTAAACCTCACGGTGAGTAGGTAGGAGGTGGGTCTACTACTATTACTACTTGATATTGTATGTCTTGTGTCTGGCGCAGCATGGCCAAATATGGCCCTTGCGCCATAAAACCCCAAAACCAACCTACTTCCATCGACGTCTTATGTGGCTATTTCAGATCGAGCTCATACATAGGATCTATAAGTGTTGGAATTCGTCAAATTCCTTAAGTGTCCATTACAGTATCACATATCTGTTAACATAATCTGAAGATTAAACTGTCATGATTCTGTGATGAAAAAGAACCCATCTAAACCGCAATCTCCTACGGTATATAACAAAACAAACAGGAAATAAAAGGTGCTATAGCACGCATATTTGCTTCTTCTCAGATTACGAAGAACGGCGAAGAAAAAGGAATACCACAAAACCAGAAGGTATTCCACGAAACATTAGCTCAATTACAGTTTTTTTCTTCACTGTAATACGAGTGAGAATGAATGCCCCTAATTCAATTACCCAATCTCTCCCCTTCGTGATCTCAGGTTCAAATCAATTTCAGTTTATCAATGTAAACGTTATGGGTTACGTTCTGTGCTGTAAATAGCTGTAATTGAACACGCTATTATAGCACACGCGATTTCGCTGCAATATTTATTTTACTGTAGGAAATAGCATCTATTTTCTATTGCACGACACGCTTCATTTATATAGCTACTCAATCTTGTTTTAAGCCTTGCACAATTTGAGAGCGCATTATTTCCGCACGAGATTTATTAAGAAAAGTAATAGAAATTGGGATAAGTAAGATATTAGACATTTTTAGTATTTATAACTTATCAAAGATCCACAAGAAGGTCAAGAGTAGAAGAGTGTTTTGTAGCTTTGGGTATTGTATATTATTTGGCATAAATGTAAGTAATAGAATTCACTTCAAAATGTTACCATGGTTATCATTTGTTTGTGGGAATGTGCCGAATAATTATCGTTTGCGCGCATTTATATGAAATCGCGAAGAATTAAGATTTGTTTTTATTTTTGTTTTATTCTTTAGACGCTAGTTGTGGCAATATTAAAAAATATATCTTAAAATTGTTGTCCTTATTCAGAACTGTTCGTCTCAAGAATTCTACCAGCTGTATGCCAATTAAGCTTTGTGCAAACTGGCTGGATGTTCTTACGGAACTTATTGTTTAATGGATATAATTGGTCAAATTCATACACCGATATAATATATCCCTTCGTATATTTTGAAATAAACATTTATTTCTACTTTTTGATTTCAAAGAAATTTTTAGCAAGGTAGAACCAATATGGTTTGCATCATACGTTAGACCTATTAACTAACTTTTTCATGTGCAATAGGGCCCCATAAATGTTGAACAGAAAGATGCAAAATTTTTAATTAAGAACATGCTCTCATAGCGGGAGAGATAAAAAACAAAAATTGGACGATAAATGTTCGTGTCTTCAGCAACAAGGGGGAGAGGATTTTTAAACATCTAATGCGTGAGTGAAAACAGGTAGAAGCTTATGTCCTGTAAAAAAATTTATTTTTATTAAAAGAATTATTAATTATCCCTAAATTTAGAACTTTGATACATAGATATTGTATTTAAAAAGGAAAACACAGTTTCTACCATTTAAACTTTTATCATTAAGAACAAAAATATAAGAACAAGATTTGAAAGTGTTATTTTTATAGTTTTGCGGTTCGCAGCTATTGTGAGACACAGACTTTATATTTTGAAACTTCCCACAAATTTTTGCACGTTCGCAGACTAGAAGCAGAATTGCTAGATAAAGGCCGCATAACAACAAAACTCTTTTCCGTTGCTGAGCAACTGCGCCGGCATTTTTTACAATTTATCGTCAGCAAGTTGAATGATTCTTTGGAATTTTTTTGATATGTTCGTTCTTGTGAAAAGGTAATTTATTTAGAAAAATTGATTATAATATTTTTGAATTAATTAAACATTTGAAGACATGGAACAGCCACATCACAACAAAACTGTTTTTCGTTGCTAAACACTGCGCTGGCTTTTTTCAAAAATTTATCGTCAGCAAGCTGAATATTTCTTCTCTGGAATTTTCTTGTTATGTGCGTTCTTGTAAAAAGGTAATTGACTGTAATATGTAAGAAAAATTGACGGTAATATTTTTGAATAAATTAAAATTGTTAAGATATGAAGCGGCCACATAACAACTAAACCGTTTCCCGTTGCTAAACAACTGAATTGGCTTTTTTAAGAATTTATCGTCAGCAAGCTAAATAATTCTTTGGAACTTTTTTGTTATGTGCGTTCTCGTAAAAAAGGTAATTTATTTAGAAAAATTGACTAGTATTTTTGAATTAATTAAACTTTTGTAGACATGGGAAGCTGACTTGATCCCAAGGTCATTCTCCTATACCAACAAAAATTGTAAGTTCATTTTTTATTTATTTTAAATAAAAAGTAACATATTAATGTTCATCTGAAATCAAATCACACCACTGTAATAGCAATTAATTACTCTACTATAATGAAACTTCGCACACTTATTGGACTCATTACCCATAAAATAAACTATTCTCAAAATTTTAGCTTAAAAGTTTCTTTGTTTTGCAATTATATTCTAATATATACAGTAATTGTAACATGTCTAAAATTCTTACTTGTATAATTGTGAACTGATCAGTATAATTATAAGTAATTTTATAGTAATGGGGTTTCTAATAAGTGTGCGAAGTTTCATTATTGTAGAGCGGGGATGCACAGACCACCGGCGCACGGGCTTCATGCAACCCTTCGGTGATTTGGTAACGGCCTGCCTCACCGTGCGTTAATTTGACTTTAACAAGTCACAAAACTTCATTGCGATAAAATTAATTAAAATGTGCAAGCCTCTCTTTGGGTCAACATATATCCGCGAACAAACTTTTCCAGTCATATATATAAGTATATTAATAAATCGAAAAATAGTAACCGCTCGACTAATGAAAATTTAAAATCAATTTTGCGCTTGGCTACTTCAAAAATCGAACCAGATATTAAAACAAGTATTAAATCAATGCAATATCAAGCATCACACTGAATTTTTCATTACTTTTTATTCTTTCTCTTTTGTGTAACAATATAAAATATAAATGATGTAAATAATAAATAGACATAATAATATCAATAAATATAAATAATGTAAATAATAATATATAAATAAAGATAAGTAATAAAAATAATAAATATAAATAACATATGAAAGATAACTTCATGTTTTTGTTGCCCCTCCCATAAGTTACAGTGTGGCCTTGTTCCTAACAAGTATTGCATCCCTGTTGTAGAGTAATTAGTTTTCGAGCTATTGCCCCAAAACTCACCGTTATTATTTCCCGATCACGTATCTGGTAGACATCTTATCCGTTAGTACCTTAATCTGTCCACGGAAGTAAAGGCGTCTGTGTGCTAGAGTGGAAGTCCAGAAGTAGACCGTCACTAAAATCGGTAAAAAAAGCACACAGCACCTAAAACACCAGCTATCTGCAACTAATCTTTCATTTCCAAAGATAAGAATTGACACCTTGCTTGTGAAGGCACGAATTATAATAGACGTATTCTTCCTAGAATTGTTGACACCAAGTATTAAGCTGGATTCTACATATCTGCTTATTGTGACGTCTGGCACAAATACCAGAAGCCTTGCGCAATTTTAATTTCCATTTGTGTATTTCCTATTGTTTCCTAACAGCGCCTTAGGGAGCTGTCTACTTTCACTGATACACTTAATTGAAGTTAGACGGATTTCTCCCTCTCTCTGTTGTGGTTTTGTTCTAAGGTAAACCAGCCAGTAATTGATCGATTAGTGTTCATTGTTCATGAAAGTTACTCTATAGCTAATTTGTGGTTGTAAGTTATAGACTTTTTGTGCTTGTTGCCTGGAAAGTAAGGTGATTAAAATGTGCTATAACATAATTTTTAATATTCGATAGATTAACCCTCTTGTGGTTGTCTCGACGAGGAATCTCATCATTAGCAAACCTAATCATATCTTGACGGACCAGATATCTCGCCATTTGAAGAAAACTGACTAGATCTTGATGGACGAGGTAACTCGTCATTAGAAGAAAACTGACCAAATCTGAAAATAAATCTAATGCTGAAAAATTGGTAGCCTAAAAATGTTAACCCTCCTGGTGGTTGTCTTAACTGGGAACCTCGTCATTAGTAAAACTGATTAGAGCTCGATGGCCGAGATATCTCGGTCAAAAGAAAAAAACGAACCAAATCTTGATCACATCATAAAACAAATTGGCAATATCTTGATGGCGATGTCTTTCGTTATTAGCAAAATTGGTCAGATGTTAATGGACAAGATCCTCGTCGAAATTACTTGGAGGGTTAATATAATATTTTCTTCAAGTTCAGAATAGACCAGTATTTGACCAACACCCATAACACACATCTAGTTCCAATTTCGACACTTTAGGTTGGTTGGAATTTATTTTAAGCGTTCATTGTCTATAGGAATATCAAGCTCATTGATTATCGATAAGCTAGACGTTTTCTTGTTTAACCCTCCTGGTGATTTATATACTTGTCAAAAAATGTCCTGTGGAAGCCAGCCTCTGTTAGTTCCAAAAACCTGTTAGAAAAATTGTTCTTGGCAAAGAACTATCGGTTTTGCCTACTTGGATTTTCATTCCCCTTGGAATAATAGAACAGTTTTGTCTTTGAGGCATCTCGTCATTAGTATATTGACCAGATGATGGACGAAATATTTCGTTGAAATCACTTGGAGGGTTAAATGAGAAACATGGGAAGGTGGTGAACTGTTGATAGGGGTCAGGGACTGGTTAGTTCACTCTTGCTTCAAATAAGTTACATAAGTCTATCATGTTGAATTTTTTAAGTTCCACAGTCAAAAACCAAACATATTTTGCCTAACCAAAAACCAAACATATTTTGCCTAACCAAAAACCAAACATAAACAGCTATACCCTATAGCTGTATTTTTTAGTTGGCTTGGTTTGTCGCTCTAGTCTTTTTTTCTACATGAGAGCTACTTAGGCCATTATTTTGTTAACTAACATAAAGTTTTAAATTACCTTTTTTGCATGAAGGCATCTTTCATACTCTCCAAGAAACAAGACAGTAAACGTTTGCCATCTTGTCTAAATGGTATAGCAATAATTATTGAAAACTTCATTAGACGCAAAAATTTTTTTGTATAATATTTCGCTGATTAATCAATAAGCACTCATATGATATTAAAGTGTACCGCTTTTTTATTAGCATGATTTGTTGGAAACGAATTTACAAAACAGTAACCAAGGAATATCAACAAACGATAAAATATAAAACGATAGCATTAACTTTGCTGTGAAAACAATAAAAAAACTTAAATCAATTTAAAAACAGCTATTTTTTATTTTCCCTTCCAGCTTTTAAAACTAGCACTTTAGTTTTAATTCTAAGATTATACGTTGATATTAAAATTTATTACTTTTTAATGTGGTAAGGTAAGGTAGGTAGTTAATTAGCATCGCACTGGAGCAACATAACGGGCTATTGGTGACGGTCCGGGATCAATCTCGAAACTTTTTAACATGGATTCCTGTTAGATGGTTGATTGATAAGTTTTTATTGCGCAGATACTCGTATTTGGCCAAGCTACACCAAACGCAAGATAAACAACATCAAGAAACGAACATACACTCACAAGGAAAGTTTTACTGACACAGCAGACAGAAATGCACCAAGGGAGAAATCGAAACTGAGCCGCGGGTTGCTAGCGCTGTGGACAAATTCACTAAGGTAGGTAGGTATTTTAATTAACGTCGCACTGGATCAACACAACGGGCTAATGGTGACGGTCTGGGATCAATCCCTATTCCCTGATGGAATTCCGATTGCAATGTATTAAATATGAAATAGAAGTTTACAAACAATGCGAAGATTATTGGTTATGTGGATTTTATGGCTCAAGGATCATATTCGACCAAACTGTACCAAACACAAAACAGACAATGTGAAATAAATACTAAGATAAATCTTACCTTCATTATCACATATGCATAAAAACAAGTCATTTCAAACGGAAAATTGCTCCTCAACTTAACAATCTCCAGGTATCCCCAAGAGGTTAACTTATTAATCGCCTCTTTCGTGAGCTGTGCCCATTCAAAGTAAATTAACTCCTAAAGAGCAACTGTATTAACCAGGTTTAGGCCACATTTGTTGACAATTGCAAAAAAGTATCTGCCCGAGGGAATTGTGGAATGCAAGACCAATCACAGAAACTGGAACGGTTTTCTTTCAATACAAACTATCATAAAACCGAATGTCGCAATAAAGTCATTGAGCATTTTCATATACCACGTCAATTAATGATTTCCACTCTTTGATCCGGTCCATTTTGTTTTCTGGGAAGCCTGCAAAACATACAAGTACCACCGGAACGTGAGTTACATTGTAAACACTTAATTACAGAAGTAGGCCAATAACCCTTCCCACACGGGAAATGTGAATTGATTTTGCGGTTTAAAATGTTTATTTTTCACTATTTCTTCGGAAGTATTTAATGTGTTTGTTTCGGGTGTGTGAAAGTGGAATTGATTTCCTTTTGTAGAGAAGAAAGTCAGCATTTTAGGTCATTTAAATATAGCCAGTACGTAAATTATTTGGGTAGTTTAATGGAAATTTTGTTGATTTCAGAAGTTCTACATGATTCGTTTTATATTGCGGTTGGTTGATTGATGTTTTTTAATGAGATTCCTTTCGGCTTATAAAATGATTGCATTTTAAATGCGTCAAAAGCTATGCAAAAAGCGAAAGATGTAAGTAAAAAAATTTGTTCTGTCGTAGCATGCATAGTATTTTGACTTTTGAATATAAAGTGGCAATGATTTCTTTTATAAAATAAATTATTTATAAAGGGTTCAAAAACCCTTGGAGCTCTAAATTTTATATGCTTTAAAAATGAATTCAATTTAGATGTCTTTGTATATTATACGTGTTTTTGGGGTTTCATGGCGCAAGGGCCATATTTGGCCATGCTGCGCCAGAATCAAGGCATACAATATCAAGTAATAGACACACACAATGACAGTTTTTCTGACGCAGAAGAGAGAAATACTCTCGGGAGGAATGCACCTTACAAGAATCGAACCGGCGCTACCTACAGCTCGCAGGTTGCTAGAGCAGTTGCCAAACCCACTGAGCTTCGACGGCCCCACATATGAGAGGGATTTTCTGTAAAATAATAAACCGGACGGTCAACAAAGATTTTACATCTGCTGTTCAAATGCTCTCGCATGGTACACATAGGAGTTACCTTACAATGTAGCTTACCATCGCTTTAGTGACGTTTAGAATTTAATCTTATTGGTGACATTTTGTTAATACTCTTATCGTATCTTATTAATCAACTGTCATATATCTATTCGGAATTTATTCTTTGGAATGTGTATTGACGAAGCGCTGAAATCGTATTCGAAAAACAAGTCAACTGACGTCAAGTTAAGAATACATGCAGGAAAGACTGTATATTAAGTTATTGAAAGGACATGTGCTCGTGAACCTCTGAGGATTAAGAAAAATATCATGATCTTCAAGTAAACATTTTCTTCTAATGTTGGGAACCAAGGAAATCCATATAACGAAGATTTTCCGAGGTATACTTTTTTTAATAGAAGAAACTGAGTTTCTTTTGTTATATGCAAACCCGAAAAATAACATAAGCATTTTAACATATATGACTACCCTTAGATACCTGAATGTATATAAAATTATTAAAAAATTGCTCACAGGAAAAACTAGTGTTCTCCCCGTGCGAAATGATACTTCCTTATTTATTTACAAAACAAGTTTTAATCCCAAGATTTGTTTGCTAATATAGTATTTATTGCAGGAATTGTGGATAAGTAATAGTTCAGGCTCTATGATTAAATTACTTTTGTTTCTTTGGTCACGGTAAACTGGATTTGCCTAAAAACCTCTCGCAGCGGCTAGCTGTAGACTGGCTGTAGTTACTAAAATTGTTGCTTGTGGAGCTGTACGCCGACCCTTGGTTGAAATCGAACTAGTAGATGTAAAAGACGAGTAGATATTAATTAAATTTTGTTGAAAGTTCTGTTGACACGAAAGTAGACTTTTCAAACTTTCTATACCGACCATCTTTCAATAAGTCCGTTGTGTTTGCAACGTTTCGTTTCATAAAAAAGTACGATAAATATAATACATCCCAAACATATAAATCCTAAACATTAAAAAGCAAGACAGGTGTAAGAAAAAGAGTAAGACGAAAAGCACAAATGGTAATACTTATAAAATAAAACATTCCATTCCTGATAAATTCCATATCTGACAAAAATTTTTATTTTAAATTTTAGTTCAAATTAGAACTAAAGTTTTTGTATTATGAGATTATTCTTGACTTATTCGATTCAGACCAGTTTGCTTCCTTTTGTCTTAAAATTCATGCCTTCTTTTTATAAAACTAATTTTGTGAAGTAATTTGATTCTAAAATAAGCAAATAATATTTCAAAAATTTTGAGATTGCAAAAATACGCATACAACGCATTTATGATATAAATGTTTTCACGTACAACTTTGAGTGGGAATAATAAAATAGAGTCAACTATAACAAGGAACTTTAAAATTCGGCTATTCGCTACAAGTTTTTCGTCAATCAATTTGCCGTGATTTGGTGAAAGGTTTTGTCATGAGAGAGAGAGCGTTTTGTTCACGTGAAATTAATGTCATTAACACTTGTATTTTGACCTTTATGTTTTAAAACTTTCCAAATAAAATGGTTATCAAAAACCGCAAACCTTCACAATTGGTTTTTAATGATGTTGAAGGACGTCGGTAGTAATTATCCTGACACATAACCTCCAGCCATTTATCCTACCAAAGTACTGTGATCATACGCGTGGATTTGATAGATTAAATTATTAAAAGGCAATAAAAGTAATAAGTACCAGGTGAAAAAAGGTACCAAAAGTTACCATGGATTGAAGGTGAATGATATATTCTAGTCAAAAAGAAAAATGTGATTCCTTCACCGCTATTTGCAATAGGAAGTCGTAAGGTTTTAATTTTGTTTCCATTTTCGGAACAAGTCAAATACAAGTTTTTAGTTAGAATGGGCGGGGAACGTTATTTGAAAAACAATAAAAAGCTGCATACAACTCAAGCATTAAAATTTATTTTACATGTGAAATTACACTAAGCATTAAGAGTAAACATTTAAATTACAGATATGTTTTATTTTAAAATTTCATTTGGGGTGCCACCTCAGGTATTGATCTCGTCATATGACTGGTTCAAAATGATGAGGTGTTGTCCTCCAAGCTTTCCCTTCCGGTTTCATCCCGGACCGTCGCCAATAGCCCGCTGTGTTGCTTCAGTGAGACCGTTTGTTCAACTACATACCTACCATGTTCTTGTTTGATAGGGATGATTATTTGAATATTGCTTAGATTTCTTGTTTTGTAAAAAATTTGTTTTTAAAGTTTTAAAAAATTCCAACCTTATAATCGTTTATCCCCGATTCAAAAACTCATTTTAATTTAAACTTTCACCTATTACACACTCATTCAAATCAGAGAGTAATCAGAGAAATAGTCGCCAATAGCCGGCTGTAATGCTCCAGTGACACGTAAATTCAACTACCTACCTTATATCTTCTAATTTGATCCCTATATACCATGCTAGAGTCGCCAGTACTACTGTCCGCATGTATAGGGGAAGGGAAATATGACGTGTATCGGGATATGCAGTCTATTTTCTTTAAGTTTAAAAGTTAAAATTTTCCCTTTGCATTAGTAAAAAGTTGCACATGTGTGCAAAGGTAGAGAACAATTTACACATTTGTATAAATTAAGCATTGAGTATTGGGAATACCTATTTTTTATTTTCATGAGGGATTAACCTGATCCCCAGGGTCATCCCACTAATCTAGTACTGGGACGTACAGTACAGATATGTGAGCTCTGTGTCTGATGTATTTGAGACATCCCTTGTTTGTACATCACTGATTCAGATGGAATAAGATAAGCTTATCTATCATGTAACTGTGATTTGGGCAGCCGAGTCGAAACCGTTTCTTACCAATGGTGTTTGACTGCATTGCAAAGATCGTTCTGCCTTAATGACCCCTTGGAGTTTTCCTCAGAATTTGCCCTTGAAGCATTATGAACGCTCTATTGCCGGCGGTCTCAATAAACCACATTTAAGGATTGTAATTTGTCAACCATAACTTACGCAACGCATCACTGTGGTGCATAATAAGGTGTGTTTAAAGCTTGTGCTTGTCTATTACACCACTAAATTACTAAATTCAATCGTTCAAACATTTGACAACTGAGTTGTCTATTTTGCATATATTCGATCATCTCACTGACCTGTTACATAACTAAGAGTTCTGTGTAAAATGTGACTTGAAATTCTCTGCAAGGGAGAGCTAGTCCTATACCTGGTTATCCTTGCCGAGCAAATGTGTCTACGTCATACTTCAGAGAATCAATGCGCATAAAAAACATTAAAACCATTTTGAACCACGGTCAGATGACGAGGTCACATAACGTCAACATGAGGACATTTGAGGCGACGAGAGATTTAATGTGCATCAGTCCCCATGATGAATGAAAAATGAACAAACGCTACAACTATACCATAAGGTTGATTGGGAGTTGAATTAACGTCGCACTGGAGTAACACAACGGGCTATTGGCGACGGTCCGGGGTCAATCCCGAAGGGAAAGATCTTAGGACAACACTTTGTCATTTTGAACTACAGTCAGATGACGAGGTCGACATCTCAGCTGGTGGCACCCCACTCTTCATACTTACACACCACGCCAACGTGCGGACATTTGAGGCCCCGACAAATTTAACGTGCACCAATCCTAACGTACATGACGGTATTTAGTTGGATCGAATTCCGTACTCGCAACCCCCCGGTTGCAAATCCGCTACTCTTACAACCGGGTTATCACGGCCCCTTATTTGCAAGGATAATTTCTCATTGTATTAGCATGTAATAGTTTCGCGAGATGCAACTCTTTCCAACTCAAGGGTGCAGTTAGAAAAATTTTATGCAGCATCGTGTCTTGTTCACTTTGTTCTGACTTAAGATTGAACAACTTTTAAGTTTAGAGATCATAAAACAATACATATGAATTTAATGTTAAAACTCCAGCACAAAACTATTGCTATTGGAAATTATTCATAGCATAGCTATTTATTAATTTATTTATATTAGTTTTATTGTAAAATACTTTGCGTTAGAGAATTTTTGCAAACTGAAAATTTTACTTCATAGTTTCAATTGCAGATACTTCTTAATCCTCCAAGTGGTTTCGACGAGATATCTCGTCGATCTAGATATGACCAATTTTACTAATGACTGATGAGATATCTCGTCAATTAAGATGTGGTCAGTTTTGCTAATTACGAGATACCTCGTCGAGATAACCACCAGGAGGGGTAAAATGCTTGTATTTAAAACGTGTATTGCTTGAAATTTTAATTTCTAGAAAATGTTGTTATATTATGTTATTATTTCAGAAGTGATTTTAACTACTTTATGAACTACGTATCATTCCTAAAATGCTTTTTAAATGTATGTTTATAAAACAGAATTTTAGTACTCAACTCGTTATTATAATTGCAATAAATTAATGCACAAATAGTATTCTATCTACTCCCAAACGGAAAATTTGTTAAACTGATTCATTCTAGTTTCTAAAATAGAATAACTTAAAAATACATATGTTCGCTCTAATTATTATGGATGCTTGAAATGTTGCGGTAAAAGTTATATTTACGGTTCAGAAGAACCATCCTAACAAAGTTTAAAAATAATTTTTAGGATAGATGCTATTGACTTAAAATATAAATGCGACCGGAAAGTTAGTAAAAAAAATTTAAGATGAATGGGTGATTGAAAATAACATTTTTTATATCAAAGCATAAAAATGAAGTACCAGTCGCAATTTGTATAAATTAGGACAACCGTTTGAGAGGAAGAATTCTATTCGAAGAACTTCAAAAACAGGTTTTATAAACAAGTTTTTATTATATCCTAACCTAATGTTCAAAGAAAACTGAAAATCTTGAAAATGTACAAGAACAAATATATCAGAATATAACCAATGAACAGTTGGAAGTACCCAATGTTTCATATATGGGTTAAGTAATGCTCTATCAAAAAGAGTTAGTTTCATTTAGTAGAATAGTTTGTATCTCTAAATTATTTGTGTGCTGCAGACATGGTTCTATTCAATCGTATAAAACCTCTACTTCTTTTAAAAAATAACAGTGTACAGAATTACAAAAGTATTCTAAATTTTAGTGTAGAAACTTGCTTTTAACATTTCTTGACACTAGCAAAAATGCTAAAATTTATAAAAACGTTGAGTGTTAAAAATTTAATCGGTTTCTTCTAAAAAATTTACGATTCTAGAAGTTCGAAGTAGTCACAATTACAAAACATTTAAGTAACATTAAGTAACTTTGCAAAGTTGTTTATCAAGGTTTCACTGAATCAAACAGAAGATATGACTAATGCATGGATAGTTTGTGGTTTGTTGAATTGGGTTTTTTCATAAACACACTGTTGGAGATTTGATGGACCTCTAAACTCATTAATGATTTGAGGACTAAGGGGATCAGGAAGATCTTTTAATATATTTTTTTTTAGATTTGACGGAAATATGGCATTTCCTTCAAATCTAGTAATGAAACGCCATAATTAAGATATAAATCGTACTGATAGAACGAAAAGAAATTTTAGTCTGAAGGAAGAAAACAACTCAAGTTTTAGCTCCCACAAAGCGAGGGTCGCTGGTACTATGGTATAGTAACCCAAGGTCTAAGGAGGAAAATGTGAAACATTTCTGTACCGTAAGATGCACTGCTTAGTCCGTAAGATGTACTACAAATTAAAAATAGTTACAGAATCTATCTACTGTGTTTATATTATCTAGGTATACAACAAATTGAAGCGTTCGGCCATATAACGATCTGTTACACATATAACTAATTTTATAGAAGGAGCAACTAATGTCAATGTTGCATGATTAAATACCACGAGTTTCTTATTTCATTCATTGTTTTTGTGTTTTTGGCTAAGCTTTTTAAGATGATTGATGTCACATGGAGAGAGCTTCATCATTACTTCTCCTTCCATGGTCATGAAATGTACGTTAATGTAAAGAAAGGAATGAGGGGACCAAACTTTACTTTAGATATGCCGTAACCTTACCCGTAAACAAATGCGAGTCCGGCAGTAGCTTGTGGTGCCACATAGACCGTTGTTCACACCCGAGCGCGCGAGATCATCATATTATATTCTGACCCCAAACACCATCTCGTGGTTTCCATGGGAATTGACTGTAGGAATTGACGTCTAATCTCATTTTCTAAAAATTTGCATAATGACCGATATTTGATCTAACGCTTCATTGTGTACGGAAAATAAGAAAAAGCTACATATTTGTGTAAATTAAGCATTGAGTATATGAGATGAACATTTTTATTTCATAAAGAGTTCCTCATATAACCTGTACCTGGAGCTTCTCATCTACTTGGTTCTGGGGTCAAATGTATATGGGTGTGCATTAGATGTATCTTGCTTTCGTGCTTATCAAACATGTTGATCTGCGCATGATTTCTGTTTCTCTAACTAACGGTTTGTTGTCATTTGTAATGAATGTGCCTAATGAGTAAGGATTATATCATAATAATCAATGCATATCGATAAGATTTGAATTTGAAAGCTTTCACACACACAGTATGTCTTGTACAATGTAATCAGTTTTACTAAATCAAAACCTCCCTAAACTACTGAGTGAGAGTCGACTATGGATGCAGACTTGTTAAGACCAAGGGCCACATAAATACACTATGACTTATGGGAGGGCCACCCCAAAACCATGCAAGTTATCTATCATATATTATTTATTTTATTTATATTTATTATTTATAGTATATATTGATACAATGAAAGAAAAATAATCAAAAGTAAACAAATAATTTAATTTGATGCGTAACATTGCATTGATTTAACAATAGTTTTAATGTTTGGTTCGATTTTTGTAGTAGTCGAGCGTAAAATTGATTCAAAACTTTCATTAATCAAGCGGTTTCAATTTCTCGCTTTGATAATCATGACTGAAAAAGTTTGTTCACAGATATACGCCGACTCAAAGAGGCTTGCGCATTTCATTATCTAGCAGCGAAGTTTTAACCTAAATTACCTATCGTTTGACTTGTCAAAGTTAAAATAACACATGATGAGGCGTGTCGCCAGCAAATCAACAGAGGGCCGCGGTCTGTGCATCCCCGGTCTAGACTTGTAATTGACCTTGTTTTGGAATGTTTATTTACCTTTATGCTGTTTATGTGATACAGATTACCTGTAGTAATGTCGTCATTACTTTGTTTGCTAAATTGTTTTTATTTTTCAACGAGCGTTAATTGGATTTTCGCTTGAATGAGTGAACAGTTAATGAAGCTCCTCGCTCAAAGAACAAGGTAAGTGGTTATCAATAGGGGAAGGGGAGATTTGGTGTGAATAAATGAAAAATGGGAAGTACGAGGAGTTGTCCTCGGATCTTTCTATTCGGGATTAATCCTCGACCGTCGCCAATAGGCAGTTGTGTTGCTCCAGTGCGACGTAAATCCAATAAAGTAACACGTCTCAATCACCATTCATGCCTTGGTTTACACCAGTGTTTTGATATTACTTATAAAATTTCTCGTTCTTTAAGCCCTTTGCAGAACTCTGAGTTCCCTAGTTTCAGAAACATGATTTGTAAGGAATTTGGGATAAGACCTTACGTCTGAGTTCATAAGTTATCATTCTAAGTCGCTATTATACCACACCTCATTATTATCTATTTGTTATGCCTTTCATATCTTCTCCATCACCCTTCCACCGATTAGCATTCGGTGTTCTTACTTTCATTGTTCCTCACACATGCTCTACTCGATTGGTTTGATTTTTATCAAGTTCCACAAATAAACTTGCAAAACAGTTCTTGCAAATCTGTTTACCTCATGAGATTTCGAAGGAGTGGCAGCCTTTGTTCGAATTTCGGACACCAGATAAGACAATCTGGTACAACCAGGAGACAGACTTCAGCGAAGGTCTTTCTTTTGTAATCATTTGGACAGTAAAAAGAATTTAAAACAGGTGTGGTTCTTCCGATTGGTCTAGTTTAGCTTTCCGCTGAAGGTGCTCGAACAATACTAGAACTGGTGGCCTCATGTTGTTCTTGTTTAACGATTGTTTTGGGTGTCTCAGAGTGTGACGTTAGAACACCCAGAGGTTTTTCCACACTGTTATACAATTTTACTGACACCTAAGTTTGCTTTTTCGCTTTCGAGCCAGAGGGTTTGTCATTTCTGTATTCTTTGAATACGAAATATCCAACCTGGTAAAAAGGTATTAACCTATTTAAATAAAGAACATTGAAAACGATAGTTTCGATAGGAATCACGGGACATTTTACTGTTAAAGCGTACGCTCACCTTTGCACTATATATCTATATCTATAATTATAGTTTCTATAATTATATCTATCTATAATATACGAGTATTTATAAAAAGTAGCAGTTTGATAAGGAATTAACTCAAATATGGAGATCGTTTTAAGCTACTCTTTATTTTCTACTGATTTTAGCAAAACAGACATTTTTATAGGCGTCGTTTGCACAAATAATAGACTTAGTTACTATTATTAATTATTAATACTAATAGTTAATAAATAAAGCTTTCTAATTTCGCTTTATCAATGCATAAGCCCTGACAAACGCTTTGTTATTTCGAAAAATTTAATTATGTAGGAAATATTAAAATTCCTGATGATAGAGTTCAATGGATTATTATTTGTTGAAAGTAAATTATACAGTGGGGAGAAAAATAGTAATCGAATATTGCTTGCAATGCGTCTTTTGAAATGACAAAATAGATTGATCATATTTCTTTGAAATAAAAAACGGGATATTGGGATTGCAAAAACTGAATTATGGGAGGTCAAAAACGGTACAGGGATTAATGTACTATTCCGTATTCATGAAAAAGTAAGATGAGAAAGTTTTTTTAGAAACCTGTAACCATTATTCTCAGTATAAAAACTCCTACAAAAATTTTGGTAGACGTAGAGGGGAATTGTACCATGAAAATTTCTCCGATGAAATAATCGGTTCGAAGAGTAACGGATTAGAAATCGGAGGGTTGCGATTTCGAAACTAGGTCCAACCAAAGACCGTCGTGGACACGGGGGCCGGTGTATGTTAAATATGTCGTGACCTCTAATGTCCTCACATTGGCGCGGTGTGGAAGGTTTGGAGAGTGGGGTGCCAACTCAGTTGTTCACCTCGTCATCTGATCGTGGTTCAAAATTATGAGGTGTTATCCTTGATTTTTCCCTTGGGAATTGATCCAGGACCGTCGACAATAGCCCGTTGTGTTGCTCCAGTGCGACGTTAATTAACCACCTTCGACTAATATAGCCCTTATCATCTCAACATTTTATTTACGATTATAGGGAATGAAAAATAACTTATAAATAATGGGACAATCAGGACAAAATTGATATTTTATTAAAACAACCGGACTGCCGAGAGATATGAAAAAACCATTTACGTTTTCCCCCCACTTTTACACACAAGCAAATTTCCCATGAAAGATTAAAACACACTACATTAGCTTCGAGAACAACATGATTGGAAGTTTCCTTAAACTTTCGATACAAAAACAGTATTTAGATAATTAGGCCACAATCGAACGATAACAGAAGTATTCCAAAAACACCAGTAACAAGCATTCCCAGATTTTAGAAACGAAAAAGCTGAACCTATAAAGGATTTTATTTTGGAATTCTTTCAAATCTGGTCGTTAAGTCAAAAAATGCGCTCAAATTCCCATGGCAGATTTCCGGTCGATTCTATGCTGGCGGCGAATGAAGCAGGAAAAACTCCGAAACAAAACTGGATATTTTTAACTTGCAGAATAACAAGCAACACAGGAAGTCTCTTTACACTGGGGAACATTTAAAAACAATCATTCAGAAATCTCATCTATCATGAAAAATAGCTTCCGCTATAGAATGAGTACATTGCTTCTTCTTTATTCAGCTTTCAGAGAACTTTTTATAGGTGTACCTACTTTTATGGTGAACAGAACGAAACTATTTTTAACTCTTTGAGCGTTGCGAGATTTCCGACGTAGCAATTTATGTAGTATTGCTTTTGCCCCACAACACGCTTAATGACTAAATAACTACATCTATTGGTTGAAAGAACCCGTGGATTTTTCAACCTTTGGAATCCTTTCCTTGGAATAGAATGATTTGGAAATATTCTATTGCTCATTTCCTTGGAATATAATCATTTGGAAATATTCTGTTGCTCCTCCCTTGGAATAAAGTCCTTTATAAAGATTCTATTGTCTTTTCCTTGGAATAGAATACTTTGGAACGATTCTATTGGCACATTATGTAGAATAGAATTATTTGGAAAGATTCTATTACTCATTTCCTTAGAATAGAATTTGGATAGATTCTATTCCATTTGGATAGATTCTATTGGTCCCTTCCTTGAAAAAGAATACTTTGGAATGATTCTATCATCCCATTCTGTAGAATAGAATACTTGGAAAGATTCAATTGCTCTTTTTCTTAGAAAATACTCAGGAAAGATTCAATTGGTCAAGAAAGTCAAAAATTGGTTAGAAATCATGTAGAGAAGACTACAGGTTGCAAGGTGGAAATATGCGTCAGCCCTTCAGAAGGCTAAAATCCTTTTTGCGCATTTTAACGTAGTCCCATGAACCAGACACTACGGTAGTCTCATGCCAGTAGACCAACCCGAATCATTCTGTGGTACACAATAACTATGAATCGCAATGAAGATCGCAATTTGCAGTTTAGTATACGATATAAAATTGAGTTTATAAAATTGCTATGTGCGTATCGCGATGTAAATTTGAAAAGTTGTTCTTTTTTGCAATACCTGTTAGAGAAATCTAATTTTGAAAGAAACGATCACAACGGATAAAATTCGTACCAAGAAATAATCGGGATTAAAGAATATAATTCTGTTCGGTAGATCAAGAGATCTAAGTTTAAAATAAAATATCAGCACAGCCAAAAGATCTGCAGATGTGCTGTTACTCTAAGATCGTTCGTAACATTGACCTGTTTCTAAGCTTGTAATTTGCTTATTATGAAGTATCTCTTCATATTTGCTTTTCTTTAGTTTCAAGTTTTTTCCAAAACAATCATTGCTTTTCGATTTTCCGACGCAGTAGATGAGAATTCTTCCTGAGAAAGCTTATTACACATATAATCAATCTACTATCAACCATCAACCCAGTTCTTTCAGTTTTGCTGGCTTTTGAATTGCAATAGAGTTCGATCATAGATACAATTCTCATCAGTGAACAGCACAAGATAATTTTGTTTGATTTCTAGTGATTTAACGCGCGCGAGGAAAGAAATGCATCTGATGCATATGATGATATCTGTTATATGATGCGTTCCGTTTGAGTGCATCCAAAACTTCTCCATTGTCTACCACGAGAACTATTTTCGGACATCAAGTTTAGTTGGTGGTGGTCGCAATGGAAACGGGGCTAGTTCATTTCGAATAGGGGATTCTCGGGAAGGTGAAATTTTTTGTTTTTTTCGTATGAGGCGAAAGAAGTAGTTTCACGTTTAAATCTTCACGGCAACAAGTAAAAATCTTCACAGAATTTACAAATTGTCAAGTGTGCCAATGAGACAACTTGAATACATTTCTACATGCACCCCTATGGAAATAGGATCCGTTTCTACGGCAACAGACAAGGGCAGATTTATTCCCTGGACAGTTATCGTGGTAGACAGACAGTTTGTTGACAGCTCTGAGTTCAAATCCTGATCTTGACATGAATGTTCGTAGTGATTTGGAATCCATTTTAAGCCATAGGAAACGGTATAAATAGCCCTCTTAGCAAAAATAATCGTACGGTTATAAACAAGCCATTGAGTAGTTATTTACATAATATACTTTTAAATTTTAATTTTTACTATATTCTAAGGTTTGTATTCAACTTCCACTTTTTACTAGTCACTTTTGACTGAAAATTAATTTTTTGGGATTCATTTTTTTAAGTAGAAGTGAATATTATACAGGTTTTATGTTTGTCGTACATCTTCAGTTGAAATTACTCTTTTTTGTATTCAATAGCTTGTAATTTTATTTATTGAAGAGAAGTGTAATTTATTTACAGCAAGAAGTCTCGTTGAAATTGTTTCTAAACTATAATTCGGATAACTTTTTGGAGGATGAAAACGAACGATTTTACGAATATATATATTTAACACTCCAAGTGGCTTCGACGCGTATATATTCCATCAAGATCTATATATTCCATCAAGATATCCGATTTTGCTAATGACGATATATCTCGTCGACAAGATATTGGCGATTTTTTTATGACGACTTGAACAAGATCTGGTAAGTTTTACTAATGTCGAGTTACCCCGTCGAGAAAACCACTAGGAGGGTTAGAAACGTTACGTTAATATTGATAGACATTACATCTTGTTTCCAATGCATTCAATACGTGTTTCAAAAATACTTTTAATTTATCCATAAAGCAAAGTTTACCTTTGTTCCCTGTCTTTTATTATTGCAGTTGTTAAATAACTTTGCTTTGAGTTAGAAACTTATTACGAAAAGGAAGTACGGCTAAGGAGGAAAAGTCATTCTATAAAAACAACACAATGGGAAAAACACAAAGAAAAGTGAAAAGGTGCGGCTCACGGAAAAGTAAATCACCCTTTTAAAGATACCTCGCAGCCACTTTTCAAACTCATGTAGCGCACTTACTCATTTTTTAATAATCTGCCATTTCAAAAACGTTTCGTGACCTCGAATTTTCCTTCGGGATTGATCTCGGACCACCGCCGACAGCCCGTTATGTTCTTCAAGTGCGACGTCATTTCAACAACTTATGTGACCTCGAAGTGAAATTTTTAGTTTCTTTTTTATTTTTAAATGTTTTAAGACAAATTTTACAAACTTCGCTAGGGGTTTTTATATTAAAATTAATGAAGTAAGTAAGTAGTTAATTGACGTTGTACTGGAGCAACACAACGGGCTTTTGGCGAAGATTAGGGATAAATTCCAAAGGGAAAGATCCGATAAATATGCTTTCATAATTCAGGTCTGTCCCAAACGACTAAAATGGGACTTTCTGCTATTATTTTCAACCTTGATCGACTTGGGATTTCTTCTAAGCAAAATCGTCATAATAGCTATTATTCCAAAATTTTGGAGACTTTTTCTGAAAAATTCACAAAAGTCAACGTAAATTTAACTTCTCCACTTTTTTTAACTAATAGCCGAGGGAAAAAAATATTTTACGGATTTTTAATTGGAGAAAATTTTTAAAACACCAATTTCGAAGCTTTGGCACCAAGCCTTGACAACCATGAAAGAAAAACAACGGAATCTGTGGTTGCTAGATTGTCATGAAAACCTTATTAAGGAAATAATTTTTTTTTAAATTTTAAAATTTAAATTGCTTGGTAAAATCTTCAACATCTATTTCATACTTATGTAGCACATTTTATGGTTTTGCATATTCATTTTGTAGGTAGGTATTTAATTAACGTCACACTGGAGCAACACAACGGGCTATTAGATTCATTTTGTATATGAGCAGCTAAAATTACTACTGAAATAGGGTTTAAGATACTTTTTTATACTGTTTTTTAAAATTTATGCTACAAATGCTACTATTTCATAAGTGCTTTGGCTTTGTCGGCCCTGATAATTGCAAAATTTGCGGATTTTTTGACCGAAAAAATAATGTGTCCAGGACATGTTACAAGAAATTAAAATTACCGTATTGCTATACAGAGAATAATAGGAGTCTTGTTTTCGTATTCTCACTGGACACGACTACCAGCAAAATCATTACCGAATTGGCTAGTCGGGGTCTCCAACTTGCCCTCTGAGTGATCTTTCCGTTATGACAGGAACCCACCTCAGTAGTTGTCCTGATCTTAGTGACGTCGCAGTGAATAATACTGGATATAATAAAGTGTCATGTTTTATTTCTGTTTCAAGATTAAACTAGGCTGCGAGAAAGGGACTTAACCCTCCTGGTGTTGTCCCGATGAGGTATGTCGTTATAGCAAAACTGACCAGATCTTGTTGGACCAGATATCCCGTCATTTGAAGAAAACTGACCAGTTCTTGATCTCGTAATCATCGAAAAATTGGAAATATCTTATCGATACATATCTTCATTAGCAGAATTGGTCAAATAGTGATGGATGAGATATCGCGTCGAAACCAATTGGAAGATTAAGAAACCTTATGATATTTTTTCCATAACGAAATAAGATGAGTGTGTGTGTGTGAAAGAGAGATGGAAGGTAGGTAGATATTTAATAAACATCGCACTGGAGCAACACAACGTGCTATTGGCTACTGTCCGGTATCAAATCCGATGGGGAAAAATCCGAAGACAATACCACGTAATGAGAGAGGGAGGGAAGAGAATTAATATATATAAGTACTCTGCATAATAAAACTATGGACGGTCACAACGAAAATATAATTACCAACCTAACTTCTAATTAGAGATTTTACGTAAATAATTTAGAACACGTGTTGAAAAAGATATGACAAATTGCAACTATAAGCTCCACACTAAAGGTGATGTACGAGATATCCCGTCATTAGAAGAAATCTGACCAGATATTGATATTGTCAAAAAAAAGTCGGCAATGTTTTAATGACGAGAAATCTCGTCATTAGCAAAAATAGTCACATCGCGATGGACGAGATATCTCGTTGAAACCACTTGGATGATTAAGAAAGTTTATTACATTTTTCTCACAACGAAATAGGTTCTGAGAAGAAAGTAAAATAAACGTTTAAAATGATAAATATGAATACAAACCTAAAGTCTAATTAAGGAGATTTAACACAAATAAATAAGGACCCGTGTAAAAGAGATAAAACAAATTACAACTATAATCTCCTCACTAAATGTGATGACAAGGGACGTACCTTTATTTCCATTGAGACGCTGCTTCCAAAAAAGATTAGGCGATCATCTATAAACCACCCTTCAAGTGGTGTTATGAGGCGTATCCACCGAAAGCGGAACAAGAACTAGATCAACAACGAGCGAGCACAGCGGCAGAGAAAGTGGAACTATCCTCACACTAGCTTTCGCCGATCATTTGTAGGCTCTCGTGGAAAAACAAAGGACACGCTTGCTTTGTCCCGAAACGGGGAGAGATGGCTGGCCAATGAGCTGCAACTTCAGCTGCGATGGTTGCTCTTGAGAGGAACCATTACTAAAACAAAGCAATGTGGTGGTTATGGGGAAAAGAAAAGGTTTCGCCGAGATGGAGATAATGAAGATAGTTAATCTGATGATTGAGTGGGAGATTCTTGTAACCTCTCCAATGCCGTTCACAATAACAATGCTATTAAAGCCTATTGAGTCCAGTGTTGTGGCTGTATACTCTTCAACACAAAGTTGCAGGTTTAAGGCAAGATTATTTGGGTAAATTTGAGAGAGGTAAATTTTTTTGCTGGGAAATAGACTTTAAATGTATTTTTTAAAAATCGTTTGAAATTCACAAAATTGATTGATTGATTCTTGCCACCTCGTCAATGCCGTTAACCGTCAATGTTCTCAATAAAAATATACACCGAATACAATACTATTAATGCCTTACTGAGTTCAGTGTCGTGGCTGAATAGTCTTCAGTTAAGGCAAAATTATTTTAGGGAAAATTTAAGGGTGGCAAAAATTTTTTGCCAGTATTTTTTCGTAGTGTTAGTTTTTGACCTGAATACGTCTTTAGATCGAAATAGAACCGGAAGAAATGTACAGAAAATAAATATAGCGTGTGGTAGACAAAAGATGTCCTTACCAGACATGATATTTGGAACTAGTGCTCAAGCTCACTGAATTCTTCTCGAAATGATTTTGGAATTTAAAAGGAACACTGAAGATAGTTTCTGAGTGAAAATGGTTTCGTAAATCAAACAGGCAAAATATACATCTGTAGAAGTCAATATCTGAAAACAGTCACTAAGCGCAATACTGAACTCAGTAAATACTTCGCTAATAGAGCCCTGAAATTCTTCTGCAATATGGAAGCAATTGATGATACCACCATACAGCAAATCCTCAGATAGTATGACTTTCATCGAAGAATTAATCTCAAACGGCCAAGAGCCATTCTAAATCGTTAAATTTTTGAACTCTAAACTCTCAATTCCTAACTTTTAATGTAACTCAGCCCATAATTTTCTGTTTGCATTCTTAAATACACCCCTTAACGGTTGCTTCCCTTAGCTCATATGATAAATGGTTTCGTCACGTGACCACATCCGCCCTTTACATTGGATACCAGAAGATGTTCCACGACAAAAATGTTCTGTCAACTCAGAAAAATTCAGCATTCAAGATACTGCAACTGGAGATGGAGAGCTAACGCTCAGGATCTTAAACATACGCAACACCCCTTCTGGATTAAAAGCAATATTCATATATTTAACATTACTGCATTTAGGGTACCGTGAGAAAAAAGACTAGACAATCCCGGAGATTACTTTCTCAATACGTGCTCGATTAAAGACGGTCTTCGAGAAAATCAACTTTTTTTAGAAGAGAGGTGGGCTTGATGATGTTTGCACGTTGGCAGATAATACCTCAGGAATGGTGATATACACAGCATATAATATTGAGAAAAGTATTTAAAATATTCTTGAATATTTTAAATACTTCAATTTAAATACTTCGAATCTATTCAATGCCGTTAATAACAAGAATGGTATTCAAATATTTCTGAATACAGTATTTCTAAATCGGCTACAGCCCAAAATGGCAGATGTAAGGCAAAATTATTTTGGGTTATTTTTGTGGAAGGAAATTTTCTTTGCGGAGAAATGGACTTTAAATATTTTCTATAAAAATCTTTTGAAAAGTACAAAAAATTGAAGACGGCGAAAACAGTTAGTTTATTGATCGGATCGATTCTTGTAATCTCTTCAATGCCGCCGCTAATTATAAGAATGGTATTCAACTTTTAACTGAAACTAGTGTCGTATTTTTGAATAGGCACAAAGTGGTCTATTTAGGGCAAATCTATATAAATAAGAATGGAGTGTTTGTACATTTAATATTTTCCACGCATTTCAAGTTTTCTATCCGTTTTGGACCCTTCTGATGCAAAATCCGTCTCTTGTGCGTTTGATGTCGATCTGTCTGTATGTGTGTGTCCGTACTACGTCCAAACGGTTGAATATATTTTCATGGAACTTTGCATACTGTGAGTTCTTACGTTCATTTAGTGACTGAACTTCGTTGTGTAAGTCTGTCTGTCGGTCTTTCCATTCTATGTTCGATTTTGTGTTTGTGTGCTTGTACAAGTATCACACAAGATTTGTTCAACATATTTCAATTTAATGTTTTATATTTGATACGTCACATTTAAATTTAGTGAATACATTATTTGAATTTTTTTTGCTGACATGTTTAGGCAAGTTTCACGCGTTAAAACATCTGAATAACTATACTTAAATCAACCATAATTGGGGAGTTTTGAAGTAGCTGGACGGTATATTGAGCATTGCAATTACTTGGATTGTTTTACCAGTGCTGCTGAAATATCAATTATTTTCCAAAACTAATTTTATGGAATTTAAATTCTAATAGTTTATTTCTAGCCTTATTTTTTCTTTACGAACTATAAAAAAATTCAGAATATTTGGGACAGACGATAGAGAATAAAACTATACAAAACGAAACTTTTAAAATAGGACTGGTAGCTAATATGGCAACCTTGATATTTTTTTAATCATGTGCTTTTTAAATTTGTGTCCGTTATATTCCAAGAATCTATTTTGTAGTGAAAAAACAGATACATTCATTACTTTTCGTTCGAAGCTTTTTTAAAATCTGTTTTAAGACGTATTTCTGGATTTTGAATTTGTTTTTCGTTCAATAACTGTAATGAAGGTAAATAATGGTTTAATTAGTTTTAAACACATTTTTAATCATTGTATGATAATTTTGGGAAACATTTTTGTTTTTAAATGATACACAAGGCATTTATATGCATAATCTGAACTATTCAATGCATTCTGAGTAACATTGGCACTCTAGAAACTTTACTCTCTTACTAAAAATTTAAATTCTAAAAAAATGTTAAATATGACATTTATTTACATTTGTGAAATTGGGTATCTTTATTAGTTCTTATATGGGATGAATAGGAATTAGTTAACCAATTCAACCTGAGTAACGCCGGGTTATTCTGCTAGTATTCTATAAAAATCTTTCGAAATGTGCAAAAATTGAAGGTGGTGAAAATTCTTAATTTATTCATTGGATTGATTTCTGTAACCTCTTCAATGACGTTAATAAGAATGGTATTCAACTCTTACTGAATCTACGTATTCTGATCTAGAACTGAATTCACGTCGTATTTCTAAATACACTACAGTCCAAAGTGGCGAATATACTTTTGGGCATATTTAAGGGTGGTAATTGTCTTTTGCTGAGAGAAATGAACTATTAATATTCTGTAAAAATGGGTTGAAAATGTACAAAACTTGAAGATGGTGCAGATTCTTCGTTTGCTGATTGGATCAATTCTTGTCACCTTTTCAATGTCGTTAATAATAAAAATGGTATTCAATTTTGACTGAATCTAGTGTCATATTTCTGAACAGGCTACAGCCGAAAATGGAAAATTTAAGGCAAAGTTTCTTTTTTTCTAGAAGAAAAATAGACTTTAAATAATACTAAAATAAATCTTTTTCGAATGTTCAAAAATTGAAGATTGTGAAGATAGTTAAGTTGTTGATGAGGTGTGAGATTCTTTGTAATCTCTACTATCCGTCAGCTGTGATAATACTATCAAACCTTTAACCCTCCTGATGGTTATTTCGACAAAGGGGCCGTTTTCATATCAAATTTTGCACAAACAACAACATTTTCAATGGAAACGCCATGTTTTGATGCCTTAATCAAATCCAGCATCGTTAAATTAGTTTAAATATGAAATTTCATGACTACTATCTTTATATCTGGAGATATTCAATGTTAAAATTGCTGTCAATTTCAAGGTTCACCTCCACATTGAAAATCGGTATTCGTAGATCGAGATTAATTGTAGTTATAGTTACTGGAATCTCAAATTTGAATACTATTTCAAACGTATTTGCCAGCGCATGCAAACGATTCGAGAATTATTATATTTATTATGCAAGTGAAAACGATTGGATAATTACCTGTGCAAACGATCCGAGAATTATTATCCGAGGTTTGTCACACGTTTTTTGAACTTTTGATTGCCCCCTAAAATCGCAATAATGAGGAAAATTTAATGTAACTCGAAAACTAACGATTGGAATGAGCTGAAATTTTGCATAATCGTATTAGAAGTCTTCTGAATCGATTCCCATCAAAATATAGTACGGTTCTAAATTATAATTTTTTAAAATTTTAAGTTAATAATTATTATTGCATACTAAAAACTATTTTTTAAATAAAATATTAGGTAGATTTTGTTTGGCTTGTTTATCAATAACATGGTACAAAATATCAGCGCTATAGAAATATTATTTAGGAAGATATCCATAAAAGTATAAGAAACTGATTTAACATTAGGAGATCCAATCTTTCTGTAGTCATAACTTCGAAACGGTAAGGAGAAATGACATGAAATTTGGTATCTGAAGTAAAATTTTGATATAGATTCGAAATTGTGTGTCAAAATAAGGGGTTTCAATTGGAAATTATGAAGTTGGTGCACAATTTAATATGAAGACGGGCCCTTATGCAAAATTTATGAATTTGGATTTATAGAAGTGGTTAGTTGCTGTCGAATGCCATCTTTGAATTTTCTTTACTATAAAAATTGCTCGAATGAAGAGGGGTGGATCGGTTTTTTTCCCGCGACTGTACTTTAAGTTGAACTCGTATTGCTATTTGTTTTGAGTGACATCGACACTGAAATCAGCGGTAAACATTATGGCCATTGTGTCATTGGTGTCATTAGTACATTGGTGTCTGGAATCATATTAGGAACAATTTTCCTGATAGAATCTTTCAAAGTTATCACATTCCAAGTCAATATCCATCAGTTCATTGCGGTGCACTCAAAGTACTCGCACCGGTGTTGAGCGCTCGGCATTCTTTCGTTCTCTTACTCAATCTGCATCGTTTGAACTTGTTATAATTTGAGCTTTTCTGATTCAGTTTGAATTTTCCTTTCCTGATATGCGTTTCTTGCATTTTTGTTCATATTTCCTTCACAATTTTTTCGACATAATGAAAATTTTTTCCTACTCAGTACATTTATCGTCTTATGACTTCACAAATTACATTTTGTCTATTATTATTGATAACTAATATTGTGTTATTCTCTACAAATCAACACCGATTTCAATGTCTTATATCTTCGCAATCCAAAGTTACACTGCCAAACGCAGTAGCCATTTTCAATTTTCAGTGATCTCCCCCACACAGTTGCATACTCCCGCTACCAATCATTTTAGATACAGTAACAAACACTCTATCCAACGAAATTTAAGTTGTTAGATTATCATTTATAGTTTACAAGTTGAAAGCAGTAAAATATTGTCATTTTTTGGTGTCGCCAGACTTTTCGTAGATACCTCACTATACCGAACCGAATTTAAAGAAGTATTCCACATCAAAATTCTACAAATATAAAAGTGAATAAATAATTTAGCAAACGAAAATACGTGCAAGTACAAAATATTTCAAGACTAATTAAGTAAACAATTGTATTGTTTTAGAGTGTAGCGTATGAAATGTAGAATCACTAAAACATGCTTTTCATAAAAATATTTTTCAATTTCGTACACCTATCTTTATCTTATTAGCTGGAGTATTTATTAACCCTCCAAATGGTTTTGACGAGATATCTCATTCATCCCGATCTGACCAATTTTACTAACGACGAGATATGTTTTCACCAAGATGTTTCCATTTTTTTGATGATGACGATATTAAGATCTGATCAGTTTTACTAATGACTAGATACGTCGTCGAAACATAGACCACCAGGAGGGTTAAAAAATTTTTGAATAGTAAAAACCATGCGATAGCTTAATACCTGTTCACTTCAAACCCATTAAAACCCTGTGTGGTGTACATCTTTTTTCAATACTACTAATTATTTTTCTCAACTTTGATGTTTCAAGTTCTGTAGCTGGTTAGAGATTTCAATACAGGGATTTACAATAATGAGGCAGAATATCAAGATTTTATCAAACGGGGGCAAACCAGATGAAAAAGTGAAGAAAATATTTCCGGCTGTTTAATTGCTTTTGGAAATTACAGCATTTGATGTAAAACACCTATTACCGCTTGATATGCTTGACCAACTCAATATTAATCAAGGAAGCATTTTGCAAAAAATCATCTTTTTCTCACTTTTTTCTACGAAACAAGGTGGGAGGAGTTTCTGGTTTGCTCTAGAAAGCGAACTCTTTTTCATATGAAAGCTCTTTTATCGTTATTCATTTAGTTTATAAAACTAACCTTTTTTAAGGAAATCATGATATATTTGAAAAAGATACTGTTTTTTAACATAGTTAAATATTTGCTTTTACGTTTTTGTTTGTAGAGTGTTTAGAGTTTGTTAGAGTGAAAATTCATTAACTGACATTTTTCGGAAACACTAAATTTATGACAAAAAATACGAAGGCATATTTTAATCTGTTTAAAATATATGTAATACTATCAAAATGTTTATAGGTATTATTTTTTAACCTAAAAGCTAAGTCTTTAAACAGCTGTATAGTGAAAACATTTAGTCAGTTAACGAATTTCTGCTCTAAGACAACGATATGTGTTTTGTCTATTTATGTTTATATAATGCAATGTAATTTTTTAATGCAAGCATAACTGCAGAACTTGTAAGATTACGAGTTAAATGATTTTTTGTTATAATATTATCATTAACAATCTGAGCCAAGATTACGAAGTAAAATGATTTTTTTGTTACAATATTATCATTAACAATCTGAACTATTTACACGCGCATATCCGTTCCGAAATCTGCAGTCTTTCCTGCATGACTTCACTTTTAACTCTCTTGACCAATAGATTCATTCGTGGAATTATTTCAACCAATAGACATAGCTAGTTGTGTTGCTCCAGGGAGATGTTTATTCAACTATCTACCTACCTACCTTCAACCAACTGTGTGTAGTTATTAAGTCATTATGTGAAAGCACAGGGAAACATACTACTCGGAAATCTCTTGACGCTCAGAGGGTTAAGAGTTT
The DNA here is from genome assembly GCA_933210815.1 of Meta bourneti. NCBI lineage: Eukaryota > Metazoa > Arthropoda > Arachnida > Araneae > Tetragnathidae > Meta > Meta bourneti. The sequence goes on along the minus strand of OW119928.1, from coordinate 16,924,455 downwards.
CGTTTAGGATTCCTTTTAAGGTATGTTAAATTATTTATTGCATTGAAAAAAATAAGATATTTATAATTCTTATTGTAAGCTAATGCTGCTTTCAAAATCCTGGAAGAGATACTTAACACTTATATTAGACGTCACAGGTTTGTAAATGACTGATTGCATAAAAAGTGAGGCATAAAATCCATTTTAACCCTCCAATGGTTTCGACAAGATATCTCGTCCACAAAGATCTGATAAATTTTGCTAATAACGAGATATCTCGTCACCAAGGTATTGTCGATATTTTTATGATAACGAGAACAAGATGTGGTAAGTTATCTATTGACGATATATTTCGTCCAGAAAGATCTGGTCTGTTTTGCTCTAATGACGAGATACCTCGTCGAAACAACCACCTGAAGGGTTAAATGCATTTTTATATGAAATGAACTCTGCGAAGGTTCAGTTTTAATTCAAACGCATCTCAAATTTTGGTAAATATTAGTTTGGGTAAATATTCGAGGAGATTTAAGTTTATCTAAATTGTATATTTATCAAAGACGCTTGCAATGGGTAAAGGATTTGTTTAATTCATTTTCTGATGCATACAGAAGAATCCTGAACAGACAACATCACAGTCTTTATCAGAGAAAGTTGTTTTATATACAAGTGCCAGGAAAGCTTCGACATTCACCAATGGTAACTTGGAAACAACTCTGAAAAGACAAAGATAGATAGATATTTAGGTTAAAAGTTTAGTTAGTAATACTGCACTTTTAAAGTTTACAATTGCAACACTTGGACTCAAAACTAGACTGAATTGTAATAGTCGACCTTATAATGAAATAGACGGAGCATGTGCCCGCAGCTTCATATTATCTCTTCCAGTTGCTCGGTTTAAAGATCTGCCACGTGGTTTGGGTAAAAGCATGAATCCTAAATTATTGATTGGTTAAAATGATTATTCACCGTGAGCAAAAATACTAGTCTGCGATTCGACAGTCAACCGGCTTAGTCTATTCGTATGTCCACGTGATTTACCCTTCAGAGATCTTACGATAGCGACTCAGCCCACATGCTCCATCTATTTCATTCGAAGGTCGATGCTCCGCTCACAAACTCCGTCTATTTTATGTGTTTGTGTGCCCAATTTAAGAAATTTAAAATTTTATTGTGATAAACAGTTTTCTAATTTCAGTTCCTAGTTGTTTTCTTTCAATGTTCTATGACTCACAGTTACTAAGAAATGAGATTTTTTGAAACAGACTGCGATCAATGTTCTGCGATTTCACATTACTGAGAAACGAGACTTTTTTGAACGTTGACTGTGGTCAATGTTCTGTGAATCCTCCTTACAAAGAAATGAGTGCGGTGTCAATGTTCTGCGATATCTTGTTACTTAGTAAAGGCACTTTTTAGAACATTGACTGGTCGATTTTCTGCTACTCTTCGTTACTGCGAAATGAGGCTTTTTTGTAACGATGACTGGGATAAATGTTCTTGCACTCCTCCTTACAGTGAAATGACTACGATCAATGTGCTGTGACTCCTTGTGTCTGGGAAATGAGGCTTTTCGGAACGATGACTGCGGTCAATGTTCTGCGACTCCTCACTACTGGGAAATGAGAGTTTTGGAACGATGACTGTGGTCAATATTTGGCGACTCCTGTTTCTGGAAAATGAGACTTTTTGGAACGATGACTATGGTGAATGTTCTGCGATTCCTGGTTACCGAGATCTGCAAGTTGTAGGTGGCGCAGGTTATATTCCTGTAACTTCCCCAGGGTGTGTTTCTTATGTGTCATTGAAGCTTTCTTTGTGGGTATGTGCATTTACTTTACTTTGTATTGCGTTTGGCGCCGCATGGCACAAAGTTACCCTTGTGACATTAAACCCAACTCAACCAACCAAGTTCGTTTCTTAGAAATTAAACTTTTTGGCCCGATAACAACGATAAGTGTTCTACGACTCCTCAAGTTTCTCTATACTGCTCTGCGGACTACTTTATCAATGATTAAGAAAACCATTCCTCACCTTTCTCGTTTTTGTACATGCAAAAATGCTCGAAATAATTTTGATAAGCTAGAGTAAAACTAAAAAGTATAAGCTTAAACACTGGAAAAATTTAGATCACACACAGCTCCGAAATAATATAATACAGATCTTTAACATTTTAATGTAGTTTATATCGAATTCAACTTACTTGGGCTTGACTTATGCTTTGCATCACAGCTTCCTTGGTTGGATCCGAATATACAGATGTCTGATAGGAAGAAGGGTTTAGCAATTAGCTTTGCATGCTTTTTGTTTTCGAAAAAAAAACCAGTTATGATAAATACAATAACCAATCACATTTGTTGGGTGTAAAGTAACGAGGTACCTTCAAGAACTATTTGCAAAACTTATTTTGGATATTTGTTTGGATTGACCTTTTCATACACCTGGTACATGGCGTTTACTGAATAAAAGTAAATTGTTATTGAGAAATCGTTGTAAATCGGCTTTTTAGAATTAATATTTTTAATGAAGTGGCATTGCTCCAAATTCTACATAGCTCGCCTAGTCTGTTAACCTCCCAGTGGTTTTCTAGATGAGGTATCTCGTCATTAGTAAAGCTGACCGAATCTTGATGAACCAGATATCCATAGAAAACTGACCTGACCTTGATCTCGTCATCCTCAAAAATCGGCAATATCTTCATTCGGCATTCAATAGACAATCTTGATAACGAGATATCTCGTCATTAGCAAAATTGATCAGCTATTGATGGACGAGGTATTTCGTCGAAACATTTTGGAGGGTTAATGGCTTATAACCAGGCCAGTTTTGAGAATTAAGACCCTCAAGAAAAAATTACGTGAAAAACACAAAATAATTTTTTTCGCCGATAAAAAGAAAATCCTCCTTAAAGCATTAAAAAACATCGGTATCAAGTTGGGCTTGGTTAACAAGAACATTCGATTAATCGGAGTTCGGATAATCAAGATTCTACTATATGTGTTTTACAACCGAATTTGTCAAAACTAAATGACCTCGAAATGGGCATAGGAGAGGGATTTCACTATTCAATGTGAAAGTCACCAATCGGAAATCGGATGACTCTGATGGCCTTTCAAACGATAATATTCATCCGTTAACCCTCTTGGTGGTTGTCTTGAGGAGGACATAAGCAAAACTGACCAGATCTTGATGGACGAGCTATCTCGTCATTAGAAGAAAACTGACCAGATCTTCATCTCGTCATCATAAAAAAGTCCGCAGTATCTTGATGACGAGATATCTCGCCATTGGCAAAATTGGTCAGATCTTGATGGACAAGATAACTCGTCGAAACCACTTGGAGGGTTTAGTATTTCTTAGATTTTCTGAAATAAGTGATAACTATGATCTTGAGCAGGTAAGTATGAAAAACGGGACATTTCCCCTATTTTTAATTCCCTATCAGTTTTACTCGATTACGCATTACCAACGTATGGTGTTATAAAGGCCCATTTACTTCAGTGAGTATGATCTAACCCACTTCTTCACCTGCAAATAATTAGACATTTTGGCTTCCCGAAATTCCTAACCATCGACTGACAGAATACAGGTGAAATATTCATTTTGTAAATAAAACTGAGCACATTTGGTTCACATGAAAAGGCCGTGGAAAGAAGTCGAAGAGTCGAATACATACCATGTATTCCTTAGATTTTTCTTTACACTCATCAAAACATTTATTCTGAAATTATAAAAATGCATAAGTTAATGAAATTTGCTTTTGAGTCACTCACAAAGGAAATTGTTTTGATTTGGAAAGATATTAAAATTAAAAAGCATTTTTCATAATTTCGCTGACGCAACAAAACTGCTTAGGAAAGAGGCGCAATGTGGTTAGTCTCAAGAAGTAAAAATTCTTGCAATCTTATGAAGAAACGGTGGCTCGACTTGATTTCTTTGAAGCAGCAAACATTTATGAAAACTGCTGAGAAAACAGAAGCGCTCAACTTGGTTTGTCTGAAACAGAAAAAAAATCTCAAACTCTGAGCTCTGGCGCACGAATTTCACTACTCTGTCTCGAATTCTAGGTCAACAACTATTTTTTGATCGATACGTCGTTCTCTTAAAACTCATAGTAGTAAAATTTAATATAGAATATTTCGCAAGAAGAAATCAATTTTCAATCCAACTCAAATCAACACAAAAAGTTTAAAACTGTCAAGAGCAAAGCAATTGAAGAGGAAAGAATACAAGTTCATGAAAAGTACAAAGCTCAAAAATTTTTATGACGAAGCAACAAAACGGCTATGGAAACATCGACGCAATTTGGTTCTGTAAAGGAACTAAAACTCCATGTGTGAAGCCTGGTAGTAAAGCCAGTCAATCTCATAATTTTAGAAATGTTTTGAGTTCTTCTCTGCCTTTAATCGTTTCACACAAATAATTTTGTGTTGGAGAAAAAGAGTGCAATCAAATTAATTCGTAAGAGGCAGTATCGATGATTTATCCACGCTTATACTGAAGAACTTTCTAATTTGTTGGCTGATTCATACTGTGAGTGTTTTCTGTCATGTGTCTCGTAGCAATTTAACCCTCAAGACTTCGTCTTACAAATACACTTGTTAATTCAGCGTGCGCTTAGCGTAACTTGCATAGCCATTTTATATACTTACTATAACATCCTTCGGTTGGCTGCAAACTAATTTGCCATTTGGTTCCAATTCTAGTGAGGTGAAAGTCGTTTCTAGTCCGCATTCATTTCCGCAATCCATGAGCCAGCTTTGGATCTAAAATACGAATAATTGTACTTTTACACAACTCTGTCGAGTAAGTGCATGATGCTAATATTTATTTAAGAAAAAGTTGTTTAATGAAATATAATTTTAATCATGAGAAAAAAGTCAAGTAATCAGAGCAAGGTTCATACATGACTGTGGTACAACCTTTTCACAAAATGGGTGTTTTCGCATAATGACCCGAATACGTCTGTAAAATGGTAACGGGGGACCATGCATGAAAATTCTAGCATATTACCAAAAAACGTTAAAACTGTTTTGTCGTATGATTTCAGAACTAGCAAAAACGCCAAGAAGATAAATATAGCGTTGTGTAGATAACAGATGTCCGTACCTGATATGTCCTTCGGATCGAGTGCGCAGGGGCACTGAGCGGAGGAAGGGGGTCCGCAATAGGTCTGGATTTTACAGTACTGGGCGAGCTTTGGGCCAGTGTAACTTTGGATTTCGTGTAGTGAGGCCTACGTAAGTGGCGTCATTCGAAAGCTACCAAACTACGCTACAATTAATATTGGATAACAACAACGTAAGCAATTAGGAGTAATAACAAACTGACTTTGGTCACTTATACTGTAAATAAATTGTTGAATATTCACTACAAACAATTGCTCAAATTTCCTGTCTGCTTCATTTATTCGACAATCCAACATCAGGCCCGAGTATTCACTTCAAAATTACTGTTTGTGTCCTCGATACAACCTACCAAATTTTGTCCGTTTCATACGTTTTTTTTTATACTGGTACCACGAAGAACGTAAAATTAGGGTTTCACATTAAAAACTGTTTAATTTCGAAATACTTACTTCCTTATCCAACTTCTTGTAGCACTCATTAAGCTTTTCAACTCCTTTCTCTATAAAAATAATAAAAGTAATTAATCAAGCATCTAATGAAGTTTTGTCTAAACATGAAAGGGGGAAAGAAGTTAGGAGACTGATTCATCTGAGATTATACTTTTTCTTTCAAACTAAATGCAGGTGGCGGTAGTGTGCTTACTATGAGACGTGCATCCCTACACATTTCCGAATATGACGTCACTTGGCCTGTTTTCCGAATACGGTTTCAGCACGTCGCCAAAAGATTTTTTGAATAATGTTAAGAATGCCGCAATTACTAGATAACTTTGATGTTAAATAAGCGCGTTTTTTAATTATGATGTTTTTTTCTGGTTCATGTAATTTCAATTTGGTATGCTTTATCTCTTTTACACCGTAGACCGATAAAGAGATCAATTCTCTGAGCACCCGTTTTTTCTACGGTTTGAGAGGCATTTTGTGTGAAACTAAATGTAGGTAGCGGTAGTGTTGTTGGGGACGAGACTACGTGATATCACTTGGAGTGTTTTTCGAATAAGATTTCAGCATGAAAAATTCAAAGAATGAATTCTGAATTGACTTAGGATAGTTGATTAGTGTCAACACCCATTAGATTAAACGACAAACGTTACCAAAACGGTGATAAACAGCATTTTAAGGTGACGTCGCTCGTACATATCATACGAAAGCATTTGAGTAGCGGATGTAAAATCTTCGTCTGGCTTGTTTTCAATGAAAATCACTCTCATACCAGAAATAAAACTAGTTGCACAGTTCATGCTATAGTGCGGCTATCGCAAGAAGACTGTCGACCTTGGGTCAGTTGATTTCTGAATAGGGATGGAAGGTTGCCTCGGATAAGGTCTGCCATATACTGAAGCCGAAGAAACATGAGCAGCGATCTCAATAGATGGGCCACTTTTGATAACTCACATTATTCCAATTTTCATTTTTATTGCTATGATTTTATCACTTCAATCAACTGCATAAGTTGTAAAATATGTTTGTTTAGGCATGGGAACGTGCAATTTTGATAGATTACCAAAAATAGGGGAATTGATTTTTTGAGTCAAAATTGAGATTCATTTGTGAATGGATAATTTATCAAACTTTAAAAACTTTGGTTGCATTAAAAAAAAGTTTAAAAAGTGAGAATCGTACCAAAAAAAGTTTTTAATTTAGAGCTAAAGTAAAAAACCACCTTTATTGTTTTTAATGTGCTTTTAATTATATTAAGCTTCTTTTACATACAAGAGGGGGATTAGAATGTCATTCAGTAGGCCAATCTTAATTATCCCATCAAACCAAAAAACTCATATCCATATGAATGTTATATTCAACCAGATTTGCATCTAAAATCTCAGACTACATAGGGTCTTATACCTGAAAGTGTATTTACCTACGATGATAGTTTGATTTCTCAATGCGACCTTCACGAACAACCTAAAAATTAAACGAAACAGCCTGTGTCGATTTGCATAACCGAGGATATTTCGTAGAATACTGGTAAATATTCAAATTTTGGTATCGTGACGTCTGAGGCTCTAACTTAAGAATGGGTTCAACCACAGCACGAACTCATCCGAAACCTCATTCTATTTGCAAACGCGATGCGAGGCATGCATCAGTGTTTGAAGTAGTCACACAGCCTGTGGATGACCGCCTCCTCTTTTAAAGTTTTCATAGTTATTCCTCAGTCACAATTAGCAACTGGAGGGTTGTGCGTTCGAAACTCGATCCAACTAAAGACCGTCGAAATCTGCTGTGGCCTCAAATGTGCTCACGTTGGCGTGGTGTTGAAGTTTGGAGAGAGGGGGTGCCAGCTCAGGTGTTGACCTCGTCATCTGACCGGGGTTCAAAATGACGAGGGGTTGTCCAAGGATCTTTCCCTTCGGGATTGATCCCGGACCGTCGCCAATAGTACATTGTGTTGTTCTAGTGCGATGTGAATTAACTACCTACCTACCAATACACGTCTAATAGTCTTTAAATTCGAAATATGTGATGGAAAGTTGATTTCTACTCCTATCAAATATTTGTTACATGAGAAAATAACTCACGAATTTTGATCAGCGACGGACTGGAGATCGGCTCAGGCGTTTTGCAAATATTAAAAGTAAACTATTTCATGCTAAGCATTTCGACGCCTTGAAAATGAACCGAATTTGAGCGTAACCACTTACACTAAAGTAAGTAACACCCGTTTGGATTGCATAAACATGAATTTGTATTCCATAGTTAGTTTATGCCCATTTCCACATTTTCTGTTTGCAGGTGCTGAGATTCCCAGATAAGAGTCGAATTTCAACAATTCTTGACTACTATTGACTGACTTGACTATATCAATGCTATTTGTTCTATTTTACTTTACAGGTATGTAGATATTTTAAGTAACTTCGCACTGGACAAATACAACGGACTATTTTTACTTTTCAGGAAATAGCCGTCTGACACTACGTGAATAGGTCTTAAGACGTCATGTTTATGCAATGTTATGCAATGTTTATGCGTCATGTTAAGAATTCCTTAACCCTAAAAGTGTTTTGACGAGATGTATCGTCCAAGATCTGATCAATTTTCTTATGACGAGATACCTCGTCGAGACGAAATTGTCACTTTTCCTCAAGGGAAATGAAGATCCAAATAGAGGAAAATAAATTATCCTTGCCTAGCACTGAGTGACTATTCGGAACAGGTTTTTGTATCAGAGGCTGGCCACTACAGGGTAGTTTTCGACGCGAAGATAAACCACCAAGAGGGCTAAATCCAATCACAATTAGCGTCGAAACAACTATTGGGTTTCATTATTAGCTATTTGGGAAATAGTTGTTCCTGTTGGGGGTCAGATGATGGCGTCAGAAAAACCAATTAGTCATACAGATAAAAGACCGTACGCGGAAAATATGTGAGATATAGCGAATAGGTTTATGTCAGGCCCGCATGCTAGATACAGCCCTCAGAACAGATTTAACCAACCCTCAGGCCAGATGCAGCAAATTCAAACAGATTCAAATATTTTTATCAGGCCGAGCACATACTGCCCTCCGGCTAGATTTAACCGGCCAGTAGGCCACATATCATTCTCTGAATATTTTTATCAGGCGCGCAGACCATATACGGACCTCCGGACAGGTTTATACGACCCTCAGACCAGATACGGCCCTCAGGACTGGTTAACCAATTAATTTTCCAAGTGGTATCGACGAGATATCTCGTCCATCAAGATCTGACCAATTTTGTTAACGACGAGCTATATCGTATTCAAGATATTGCCGATTCCTTGATGATGCGGGATCAAGATGTGGCCAGTTCTTTTTTGATGATGAGATATCTCGTCCATCAAGATCTGGTCAGTTTTGGTAATGGCAAGACAGTCTCATCGAAATCAAAACCAGGAGGGTTAACATACCGTTTAACTTACCCGGATCCCCTACGACTTTAGCATATCTCTAGGTAAGCTACTCGAGTGAGTCACAAATCAACTCTATTCAGACTACCAGCGGATCGTAGTTGAGAACCTTAGCCTTATAGGATCGGTCACACAAAACAAGTGAAACTTCTTACCTTTACAGTCACATAAGTTGAGCAATACGCAATCCGAAAGGCCTTCAGATTTTTTCTTTTGCAACTGCGCCTCGATCAAGAGAAGCAGAGATATAAAGGACAGTATCGTAAAAGCTTTCATCTTTAAAAAACCTAGTAGAGCGCTTTCAGTTTTTAAGAGCTTTGGAAGTTAAAACCTCAATGATCAAGATCTGGCGGACGTCTAGTTTTATGTAAACACGTGTCGGGGCCATCTGAACATCAAGGCAGATGGCGTGTTCACCCTGTTTTCGGAAAGCGAGTTGCTTGAATGGTATTGACTCTTCCTCGTTGTACTGCAAATGATATGCAGTAAATATGAATAAAGTTGAAAAAGACAACCAGTGGCTTGTAACCTGGCGTGTAAAACATCCCGGAAAATATATCGAACAAATGGGTTTCGAAATGTTGTTATATTGTGATAATGTTAATTTCACTACAGAAAGGGATACAATCTACCTGATGACACTCACATTCATTAATTCTCGGCTTGTATTATCATCCATTCAAAACTGAAAGAACTCTTGTCTGGGAAAGGTAAAATTTAAAAATAAAATAAGCTTTAAGAGCTGAATATCGTGAATCGTAACAAAGAGATTCTAAAGGAGAATGTTGACAACGGTTTGCAATAGAATTAATCGTAGCCATTGATAGAATGTTCTCATTTAAACTCAAATTATGATAGATTGATAATTGAAATATTTGAGTAGCTGAGAGTCAGTGGTTCGTGTTGCACAATAACATACTTTATGAAGCTGTTATGCTTTGCAAGAACAAGTTAACCAGGGTCTCAGAGAAAGATTATTTCGTTGCCTATCGTTACAATAAATTTTTAATATATATTATTTCTGATACCTGATACCCTATTTTCGGCACTACAAGGGGCGAAATGACGGCTATATGTAAAGGAGGAACTTTCGTCCGTGCTACCACGAGAAGGCAGTTCGAGTCACGTGATTTCGAACGAGTATATTAGTAAAATTAGGGGACTGGTGGTAACGTAATTAAATTCTTCCACAACTGAAGTCTTTAGAGCGAGTTATGGTTCAAAGTTGTTCGGTGCCGAAAACGTGTTCATAACGAGTTGGTAGGATGAAAACAACCGCGACGATCGTTATTCATACTTTTGAATAACTAGTCACGGCTAAGACTAAGTTTACCCATTTTCACACCCGAGGTCATTTTCACACCCGCATTCTCGTCGGAGACGCACTATAACAGGGACAGTCGCCAACATCTACGAGGTTAAAAAATGAGATTCGAACCCGGGACCTAGTGGGTGACAGGTAAACTCTATGACTATTATACCAGGAAGGTAGGTAGTCGAATTAACTTCGAACTGGAGCAACAATCAATCCCGAATGGAAATATCCGATGACAACACCTTGTAACTTTGAACCGCGTTCAGATGACGAGGTTAACACTCGATCTGGCACCACACTCTCCAAACTTCCACACCACGCCAGAGTGACGAGACAATGACAGATTTAACATGCACCAGCCGACCCGCACACTACAGTGTTTTTAATCGAGTCGCGAATTAGTCACGGCTAATTTACCAAATGAGCTACAACGGCCCCCGAAAAGTTAATAGGCAAGTCGATACATCAACATCTACTAATTTTTCCGATTTGTTTAAATGGGCTTGATTCGAGCAATAAAATACTGCTAAAGGGCATGGGTTGTGTACGGGGAATCCGAAATAGCTTAAGGCGTGAATCTGCCTTTGTGTTATTAGAAGGGTAAGGAAATGAAGTTTCGGTGGTTATAAGTGAAGTATAATTTTTATATTATTAAAGGTCGATAATAGAAGTAAGATACACATATATATTATTTACATAGATGTTTCTTACAAATGTTAAATCTATGCAAGTGTTGGCCAAAGTAGTGGTCGATGTAGAAATGTGCTTCAAATTGAACGCATGTCACATATCGTCTATAAGCGATTTATTTTGAGAAACATCAACATTGGAATCATCAGTAACCATAATGGGTACATTGGTGTCTGGAATTATGTTGGAGCAATTCTGATATAAAAGTTATCACATTCCAAGCCAACATCCATCGGTTCAGGCGGCGGCGCTCTCGCCGCCTGAAGTATTAGCGCAGGCGGTGATCGCTCTCTATACAATCTGCATCGTTCGGCATTAGTCAATTGGGGCTTTTTAAATTCCTTTTGAATTTTTCTTTCCAATGATATACTCTGTTTACATTTCTGTTCATATCTCCGCAATTTTTTCGACATTATAAACATTTTATTCAACTCAGCAACTATCGGCTTAAAAGTTTACAAATTTTATTTTATCGGCTATTATTGCTAAATAATATTATTGTAGATTGTTATTCTTTACTAATCGACACCAATTTCAACGTTTCATTTTTTCTCAACCCGAAGTTACATTGCCAAACACCGCCCGACGCCATTACTTTTATTGTTCTCGCATAAGCTCAAATCCCCCTCACAACTGCGCACCACTACCCACCATTTTAGATACGTATATAAGCCCTACATTCAACAAAATTTAATTTGAGTATCATTGATAGTTTATAAGCGCTACAAATCTTGCTATTTCTTTGGTAGCTAGAGTTTTTGTAGTGAACTCACAAGACCCGACAGAATACGAAAGACGTATTCAAGACGAATTTTTCAGTTGTCTGATGACAGAAAGCAAAGAGGAATCTGGAAGATAAAATCAGGGCCGGAAAGAAATTTGATATCATATGCGATTGAGAAGACAAATTTAGTGAGCGAATGAGGTAGGTAGGTAGTTTAATTAACGTCACACTGGAGCAACTGGCTATTGGCGACCGTCCGGGATCAATCCCAAAGGGAAATATATAAAGCGAGCGAATTAAGAGATAGATTTAAATGTTAAAAGTATGGAATTGCCTTTCAAGTTTATGGGATGCAGCTGAAGTGGACGTCTAATAGCTAATTGTAGTAAAATGACAGGTATGAACTTTTTGCCACACACTGTTTGAAAATAAGACAACACCAGTAAGAAGTACACGAATTGCCGTTCTTCTAATATATTGGATTAATCTTTTTACATTTTTAGGTATGAAATGTGCATATCACTGCTCATAACGATTATAAGCGTATTTAAATAAGTCATGAAAAGTGAGTAACGGTACCATCAATTGATATAAATAGAAATTTCAGCACAGATATTATGCGCGGATCTTCTAGGTTTAGGCAATTGTAACACAATAAATTGGGCCAAGAGCCCACTGTTCACGCTTAGAAGGAGAAACAGACATACTTTTTCTTTAATTTTTTTAATTTAATGAGTTTTCCTTATGTCTCCGTATAATATAAACTAAAAATGAAACGCTGTGGGAAAGTCGTCCTTGAATGGCAGACACCGAGTCCATATCAAATGTTATTTCTCTCACTCCATTACTGGAAAAGATAGCAATTATTCAAAGGAGAAAAAGACAACAAAATGAATTTTTTTAAAAAATGATTACCATAAACTAGATCCCAAATATTCACATGTACCTGAAGTATTTAGAACAGTGCTCTTTCAAACTTGGGAAGCAGAGTGATAGGTTTCGAATCTGCTACTTAAACTGGCAACAGAAACTGGTTTTGAAACATTTTCAAAAAAATTAATTATATGTTTACCAAAGAAGTATTTTTATTTGAGACTTAGTTGATGTTGAATAAAAATTTCAACGATCATGAAATGTTTGGTATCAGAAAGCAACTGGTATAGTTTGGCCTATTCAGTAAGCGTGACTAATGAAACTTGCATTATAAGGGCTTACACAGAAATTATTTTTGATTTGTCTGAACTAGAACTTGATAGCATTTTTATAAATTATTTCTTCCCAGCAATATTTATAATTTAGATGAAGTCTAGTTTGAATAGCATTGCCTTCGGACCTGGTTAGTGTTTGGGAGGGTGACCAGCTGGGAACAAAGTGTGCCGCGTTGGCATCTATCTGTTTTAGTCACCTAACTGGTGTATTCAAAATTACAAGGTATTGTCCTTGGATTATTCCCTTCGATTGATTACGGATCAATGGCCTATTGTGTTGTTCCAGTGTGACGTAAATTCAACTGCTAACTACCATCCTAACTGGTGCAGTGGTCATAGAGCTTTTAAATGTGAACATAAACAATCTACCGTAAAAGAAAAAAAATACTTCCAGTTAAGAAATAGCTTAATTTTTGCTGTTTTGGCGTTGTTTTTAATATAACCGCATACTGAAATTGTATTCGAATTAAATGCTAAATTACTCAAGTTCCAACAGAGGTTACCAATTCAATACCTCCTTCTGTAATTAGTTTTACAGAAAAACCTCCTCGTTTTACGGCTTTATCTTTACATGGTTTTCATTACTTTATCGTTCGGCAGCGTTTTCGATCTTGGGTCATACGACATAAAACACCAACCAACGGGAGTTAACATATTTTTGATGGTCTTCAAACAGGGGGGGGGGCGAGATATAAAACTAAATCGTGTCAATGGTTAAAATATCCAATCCCAGAAAATGTGATCAGGTAATCACTCAAAGAATATCATTCGAAGTAAGTTCACATCCGCTAAATTTCTTTAATTAAAATCAATGTCATTAAATGCCTCATTAGACCAATATATTAGTTAATCACGGCAGATACTGAAATTGGTCATTTAGAATGTAGGACTCTTCGTTGATTGTGCAAGAAACAGAAAACTTTCGCCGTGCAAATTTAATAGCCACATTACATGCTTCATTACACTATACATAATATAAATGGGTATTTGAGTTGGGTTATTTAGTAATAAGAACTTGTAAATGTGGATATCAGTGGATGAAGGAAAATACTTTTCTGATTCATTGATTTAATAGTACTAATCTATATATATAAAATAGGATGTGTGTGTGTGTGTATGTGGGTATATTTTCTATACAAATCTACACCGTTTGACCAATCCACACCAAATTTGGTACACTTATAATTTAGAACACTGCGGTCAGCATAGGCTAACTCTTAACCCCCGTTCTATTGGCCCTGGGGGGCTAAAAACTATTCGAAATCGCAATAGAAATAACATTGAGCATAGATTGATTGCTTTAGGCAGCGATGGTTGCTTTACCACTGTTGATCGAAAAACAATTTTTTCCGAAACAAATTAAATTACAGTATTTATGTTTGAACTGACTTTTTAGTTCTTCCCATGATGTAAATAAATTATAGATATTTTATTGATGAAGGGGGAAAGAATATTTTAAAATATTTATGTTTGCAAGGAAATTCAAGGAAAGGTTTTCAGGAGTTCAAGGATTATTTTCAAGGAAAGTTGGTGTATATTTCGACCAACTTTCCTTAAATAATTTATCGAATACGTAATGATTTGTAGAATTCTGTTTCACGAGGCTTTTTAGGTAAGGCGTGTAACTTATTTTAAAATGTCCGGAATAGATACATGTGAATCCTCCGTTGAAAGCAGTGATTTTCTTTCTGAAAAATTCTGTAAAATCGACCTTCTGCTTTTTGAAAAAATTTTATCTATTCAGTTTAATTTGTCTACACCGATTATATTTATTTCTAAACCAAGCACCGTTATTCCGAAAAGCACAAACGAAAAACTCATTGATCATAAAAGCGTAATTTTGCTACTCGGTATCTGGCAGCACCAGAATTAATGTTTACTTTTTTTATAAAACTTTGTAGAACTTTCTAGAAAGTTGGGGAAACGGAAACTTAATTGGACTCATGGTGGAGAACATTCCAGCACCCACTCGATTCTTAGCTGGTCGTATTTAAAGGAAGCTAACTCGGTAAGTCTTCCAGTTTATCATCTTTCAGTGAATCTGGCAGTTTTATTTCGCTCTTTTGATTGTATAAGTGTTTCCTACTTTATTCGACAGTGATAGCGTACATTTTGGATTTATATTTCTAAACGGATGTAAGTACTACATAATTTTAAATTCGTTTTTTCGTTAATTTTAGCTTTTTATTGTATTCTATAATAGATTTCATTGCTCAGTGAGATGTGCCTTTTGCTTAATTTTTTAAATAAGTTTAATGGGATCAGAATTAATGCTTTTTTTACACCAGAATAAAAGTTTATTTTTAACATGATTTAGAATTCTGTGTTTGAATATTTTGATTGACAGCTTTTAAGTAAGGCATTAATTTTTTTTATTTGTGTTAAAAGTTTGATATTCTCCTAAACTGATGTAAGTACTTCACAATTTTAAATTTGTTTTACCATTCAGTTTATATTAGTTTTTTATTGTATTCTATAATAGATTTCATTGTTCAGTGAGTGTGCCTTTTGCTTATTTTATGAAATAGCTTTTTGTATTCTTTTACAGATTTCTTTGCTGTAGCAATGCCTCCAAGGAAGCGGAAGGCAATCGGCCAAGTGCAGTCAACGGCTAAGATGATGAAAAATGAGCGTAGACAAGAAACTTCCGAGGAGAGGAATAGAAGACTTGCGATTGCGAGAGAGAGAGCTACTACATCTAGAGCAACAAAGACGGCACAACAGCGTGAGACCCTACTACAGGATAAGAGAGATAGAGCAACTACATCTAGAGCAACAGAGACGGCACAGCAGCGTGAGGCCCGACTACAGGATATGAAAGAGACAGCTACTACATCTAGAGCAACAGAGACGGCACAGCAGCGTGAGGCCCGACTACAGGATAAGAGAGATAGAGCTACTACATCTAGAACAACAGAGACGGCACAGCAGCGAGAGGCCCGACTACAGGATAAGAGAGATAGAGCTACTACATCAAGAGCAACAGAGACTGCACAGCAGCGTGAGGCCCGACTACAGGATAAGAGAGATAGAGCTACTACATCTAGAGCAACAGAGACGGCACAGCAGCGAGAGGCCCGACTACAGGATAAGAGAGATAGAGCCAAACGATCACGGACTGCGAGCCATTTTAGCTTAGCACTGGAAGGATTTCACTACGATTCACATAAAGACTACTCGATGCATGCAAGTGTTACGATCGGGAAAATGGAAATGGTTTGTACTTACTGTCAAGCCAAAAAGTTTAAATCAGAGTCTACTGGTATTTGCTGCAAAAATGGAAAAGTTAAACTTTGCCAACTGGAACCACCACCACAAGACCTTTTGACTTACACATCAGGAGATACGTCAGAGTCGAAGCATTTTCTAAGTAACATCAGAAAATACAACTCATGTTTCCAAATGACATCATTCGGCGGCACATCAGTTGTTGGACAGCCCGGATTTCCGTCGACATTCAAGGTGCAAGGGCAGGTTTACCATAGAGCGGGATCGTTGCTTCCGCTGCCAGATCAACCACCAAAATTTCTACAACTATATTTTATTCAAAACGAACAAATGGAAACTGATCAGAGGTGCGCCTACATCTCGGGAACAAGACGTCAGATTGTGTTAAACTTACAGAGGATGTTTCATGAGCACAATAATCTTATTAAAACGTTTGAAACAGCATTGGAACATATGCCAACAGATGAATATAAAGTAGTCATAAGAGCAGACCGAAGACCAGCAGGCGAACACGAGCGGCGCTTTAACTCTCCTCAAGCAGATGAAGTCGCGGTGGTTCAGGAGATGAGTTTCATCAACGGGATATCGTTATTCAACGACGAGGTGAATCATTGCAGCGTATTTCGGAAACACATCGATCTTACGATGCTCTGCAGTACCCAGTAATATTCCCCCATGGTGAAGATGGATATCAATTTAATCTGAGGCAGATCAACCCAAGAACAGGTGAAACAACGAGCAAGAAAGTTTCAGCGATGGATTTCTATGCGTACAGATTAATGGTTCGAGATACTGGGCAGAACCACGTATTGAACTGCAGGCAATTGTTTCATCAGTTCATCGTCGATATGTACGCTAAAGTCGAGAGTGAACGTCTCCTTTACATTCGTCTAAATCAACGTAAACTGAGAGTTGACGAATATATTCACGTGAGAGATGCTGTGGCAAATGACGGGAACGTTGAAAACCTCGGTGCCTTAGTCATACTACCAGCTACATTTACAGGCAGTCCCAGACACATGCACGAATACACACAAGATGCTATGACGTACGTGAGGACGTACGGGAGACCAGACTTATTTATCACCTTCACCTGCAATCCCACTTGGACGGAGATCAAGGAGGTTCTTACCAATGGTCAATTACCCAGTGAGCGCCACGACTTGATTGCGAGAGTATTTAAACAGAAGCAGTTGAAACTGATTGACGTTATAACAAAGGGCCATGTATTTGGAGTGCCGAGATGCTGGATGTATACGATTGAATGGCAAAAAAGAGGGCTGCCACACTCGCACAATTTGATCTGGTTAGCGGACAAAATTCAGCCCACTCAAATCGATGACGTTATATCTGCCGAGTTGCCAGACCCGGAACAAGATCCCGAACTTTTTGAAGTGGTAACGAAAAACATGATCCACGGACCGTGTGGAAATCTCAATCCCATTTCTCCGTGTATGAAGGACGGAAAGTGTACCAAGAAATACCCTAGAAAATTCATTAAAGAGACACAAACTGGAAATGACGGCTATCCCCTGTACAGACGGCGGGCTCCGGAAGATGGAGGGTTCACGGCGAAACTAACGATACGCAGCAACACGGAAATAGAAATCGACAATAGGTGGGTTGTGCCCTTTTCGCCGCTGCTGTCGAAAATGTTTCGGGCACACATCAACGTGGAGTACTGCAACAGTGTGAAATCGATTAAATATGTGTGCAAGTATGTCAACAAAGGTAGTGATATGGCTGTTTTCGGTATCAGCGACGAGAGATCGAACGATGAAGTGCGGTATCAATTGGGAAGATACCTCAGCAGTAACGAGGCAGTTTGGCGAATACTGGGTTTTTCGATTCACGAAAGACACCCTACTGTTGTTCACCTCAGCGTCCATTTAGAAAATGGTCAGAGAGTTTATTTCACAACAGAGAGCGCCCCTAGAGTGATTGATCAGCCACCAAACACGACTTTGACGGCATTCTTTCAACTGTGTCAGCAGGATTCTTTTGCGAGGACTTTGTTGTATCCTGAGATACCTCGATATTACACGTGGAATGCGTCGAGGAAAATTTTCTGTAGGAGAAAAGTTGGCCAGCCCGTCCCTGGACATGATGCAGTCGCGAGTGACGCCTTGGGTCGAGTGTACACTGTTCACCCCAACAACGCCGAATGCTATTTCCTTAGGATGCTTCTTCACTCGGTACGAGGACCTAGATCTTTCGCAGAGATGAGAACGGTAAACGACGAAGTATGCCAGACATTTAGAGAGGCCTGTCAGAAGTTGGGTTTGCTGGAAGGAGACCAGCACTGGGATGACACGTTGCGAGAAGCCGAATTGATCTCCCTACCAGAGCAAATCAGAAACCTGTTTGCTATAATATTGACTACATGCAGTCCATCGAATCCAAACACTTTATGGGAAAAGTATAAGGAGGCCCTGAGTGAGGATATACTCGCCAAAGTCCGGAGGGAAACCCCGACATTAGAAATCGCGTTTGGTCCGGACATTTTCAACGAGGCTTTGGTTATTCTTGAGGACAAATGTGTGGCCATGACAAATAAAACATTACTGCAATTGGGCCTGCCTGCACCAGTAAGAGATCGACGAGACGTACTTCGCGCAGATTACGTGCGAGAAACGAACTACGACGTCGAAGAGCTGAGTGCATACGTCGCGGACAAGAAGCCACTTCTGAATCGAGATCAGAAAAACGCATACCAAATTATCATGGATCAGGCAGCAAAACAACAAGGTGGTATCATTTTTCTTGATGCTTCTGGGGGCACAGGGAAAACATTCTTGATTAATATAATACTGGCCGAAATCAGGACTCGGGGAGAAGTTGCTCTTGCCATCGCCTCTTCGGGAATTGCGGCGACGTTAATGGAAGGAGGGAGGACGGCCCATTCTGCACTTAAGTTGCCACTTGACATCGCCAGGCAGGAAAATCCTACCTGCAACATAAGCAAGGCAAGTGGTCGGGCGCAGGTGCTCGAGACTTGCAAATTAATCGTGTGGGACGAATGCACCATGGCTCACAAGAAAGCTCTCGAGGCCCTCGACGTCACTCTGAGAGATCTGAGAGGAAACGACAACCTGATGGGAGGAGCTCTGGTACTCCTCTGTGGAGACTTTCGTCAAACTCTGCCCGTCATCCCGAAGTCGACGCCGGCCGATGAGATCCATGCATGTTTGAAACATTCGTTTTTGTGGAGACATGTGCGAAAGATAACTTTGAAGCAAAACATGAGAGTACATCTGGGGGATGAGAGTGCTCAAATTTTCTCAGACAAACTCCTGGAGATCGGAGAAGGCAGATTGGCAGTCGAGTCTTCTGGCAAGATTAAATTCCCATCCGATTTTTGTAATCTGGTGTCGTCCGTCTCAGAGCTGATAGATGCAGTCTATCCGTCTGTTTCCCAAAACTATCACGATTTGAACTGGTTGCGAGAGAGGGCCATTCTTTCTGCTAAAAATGAAGACGTCCACGACATAAACAATCAAATACTTGTCATGTTACCAGGCGTGGTCACTGAATACAAGTCCATCGATACCGTAGTAGACGCCGATGAGGTCGTCAATTTCCCGCCAGAGTTCCTGAACTCGCTTGATCCGGCTGGATTGCCACCACATCGTCTTTTACTTAAAGTGGGATCTCCGGTTATTTTACTGCGGAACCTCGACCCGCCAAAACTTTGCAACGGCACGAGGCTGTGTGTCAAGAAGCTGCTGGGCAATGTAATGGAAGCGACTATCTTGACAGGAAAGGGAGAGGGTGCAACAGTTTTTATCCCACGGATACCACTCATTCCGACGGATCTCCCTTTCGACTTTAAGAGATTGCAGTTTCCAGTAAGACTTGCGTTCTCGATCACGATCAACAAGTCGCAGGGGCTATCAAGTACTGCGGAGTGGATTTGAGATCGCCGTGTTTCTCCCACGGACAACTTTATGTTGGTTGCTCGAGGGTGGGTTCACCCAAGAATTTATTTATTCTTGCTCCCGGAGGTGAAACTAAAAATGTTGTGTATAATCAAGTTTTGTGTTAAATTTATATTGCAGTGAATTTGTAAAATATTTTACTTTATAATGCGTGTACTGTACTTATACTTTTAGAACCTGTTAATATAATTACTTTGATTTTACACTATACATTGATTTCATTCCTTTTCCTGTCCAATAGAAGATTGGGATAAATACCCGGGCAAAGCTATGTTGCCGTTGTTTGAGCATTACTAAATCTAACTTTTAGTTGATTGTATAAGTATTTCCTACTTTATTTGACAGGTGTAATGTGCATTATTGAATTAAAG
The DNA here is from genome assembly GCA_933210815.1 of Meta bourneti. Classification (NCBI taxonomy): domain Eukaryota; kingdom Metazoa; phylum Arthropoda; class Arachnida; order Araneae; family Tetragnathidae; genus Meta; species Meta bourneti. The sequence continues at coordinate 16,904,006 of OW119928.1, read as the reverse complement.
TTTATTATTTTATTTCTATATGAATTTTATATTTTTACATGAATATTTGTTTGATAAAAAAAGGATATTTAAAATATTTCATTATTCATAATTTACATTTTGTAATGAAACACGAAAAACTTCAACTCATTAATCATAAAAGCGTAATTTTGTTATTTTAGATTTGGGAAACCAGAATTAATTTTTATTATTTTATAAATTTGATTTAGCATCCCGTGTTTGTCTATTTGAGTTAACACAGCGAAATGTTGCAGTCATATTTGAGCATTACTAAATTTCATTATCGTCTTTATCAATATTTTCAAATATCTTTTTTCGAATTGCTCTGTTTCAGAATACACTCAGGCAGTCGAAATTCGACACTGCGTATCATTCGTTTTTTAGAATTCTGCATTTTTTCGTCGGAATTTCGTTTCTGTTCGTATTTATGTCTTAATCTTTTAGATATTGCAATATATTCAGGAATTAAATGCATATATTTGCGTCCGAAGTATATAGTAGAAGTTATGGAAAAGTTAAAACGTATTTTCCGTACAACTTAAATGATTGCATTTTTCTGTGAAAGAAAAGTGATTATTCTAATTCACTTTTCAAGCAACATTTAACTATTTCAACCCGAGCAACGCCGGGTAATTCAGCTAGTCATATATATAATATCGGCGATCACTTGTTATCTTAACGACGGCTTTGCGAAAGCAATCCTATAATTTATGAAAATGCGGCAAAGTAGTGTAGGAAATTGAATGCAAATAAAGCCTCAGGTCATTAAGTGCTCTGTTGACATACTTTAAATACCGACCTTGTTTACAACATGTCTAGCACTTGGTCACTTGCCTTGCTAGTTTAGTGAGAGCTAATTGATGAGGAGGGATGCTATTTTTCTGTAATTTCGCAATATCAATCAAGGTACAGATAAAACGTATTATCAAAGGTTTCTGCTTTGATTTAGAAACAAATAGTTTTGTGGCGCAAATACCAAATTTGGCCATGCTGAGCCAAATAAGACACACACAAAGAAAGTTGTACTGACACAGAAGAGAGAAATACACCCAGACAGGAATCGAACTGCGCCGCCTACATCTCGCAAGTTTCTAGCGCAGTGGGAAACCCTCTGAGCCACGACAAATGATTTTGGGAGAGATGAAGAAAAGACTTATGAGACATCCCTAATTCCTCCTTCTATTCTCGAGGTAAAGATCTGGTCAGTTTTCTTCTAATGACGAGATATCTCGTCCCACAAGATGTGTTCAGTTTTGCTAATGACGAGGTTCCTCGTCGAGACAACCATCAGGAGGGTCGAGTAAATCTCTGTCTTAATAAGAATTATTAATGGTGATTCAGGGGCCACCGTAGCTGAGTGGGAGCGTCCACTGAACTAACAACTTACGAGCTATAGGAGGTAGAGGTTAGATTGCTTTACCTTACTCTGAGTGTATTTCTCTTGTGAGTCAGCAAAACTTTCCTTGTGTGTGTCCATTCTTGCGTTTGGCGCAGCTTGGCCAAAGTATGGCCATCGCGGCATGAAAAAACAACCTACCATGTTGATTCAGGTAGGGACTTACGGACTCTCTGGATGGATCCCGGACCGTCGCCAATAGCCATTGTGTTGCTCCATTGCGACGGTTATTAAAATACATACCTATATATCATCAGTGACTTATGTATATGTGGTCTTTGAAAGATGCATGATAAAATGCTATTTTGTATTCTGGGAAGCGGGAAGGAATTTAAAGATGTCGCTATATCATACTTTTTTCGACATTGTTTTGATGATTTTATTGGAGATCATAGTTTGGTTCAGTTTTATTAAAAAACAACTTTGTGGTATTACGTCTATTCTTCGATATAATACATGGAACCACGTATTTCTAAGCAGAACACTTATACCAGGTAGGTAGGTATTTAATTAACGTCGCACTGGAGCAACAAAAACGGTGCTATTTGCGACACTTATACCAGGTGTCACAAAGTGTGAATAACCGAGAAATTTGTTTCTATCGCCAAGTATTAGAGAAACAAGATGCGATGGAATTTAAAAGTGATATTTTTTGTTCCTTTAATACGTCTAATTATTTTCTGTTTTGTCAGACTGTCTGTTTTGACTGACTTTCTGTCTAATGTGACATTTTTTATTTTATTGTATTATGAGAGGTCAACGGGGGCAGAGCCGTTCCTGGGGCGTGAACTGTCACGTGTAAACCACTGCAAACCTCCCCTCTCCTTAAAAACAATGAGCTGCTGTAGCCCAGTTGATAAACTCGCAGATTAGCAATCGGAGGGTTGCGAGTTCGAGATTCGATCCAACCAAAGTTTCGTGTACGTGGGGTCTGGTGCACGTTAAATCTCTCGTGGCCTAAAATGTACTCACGTTGGCGTGCTGTGGAAGTTTGGAGAGTTGGGTGCTAGCTCAGGTGCTGGGTTGGTCATCCGACAATGGTTCAAAAATACGGTGTTGTCCTTGGATCTTTACCTTCCCGGATTGTCCCGGACCGTCGCCAATAGCCCTTTGTGTTGCTCCAGAGAGACGTTTATTCCTACCTCTTAAGAACATTTAATTTTTTAATCGATGGTCCTGTCAACTTTCATCCGGTTCCCTACATGATGCAATGTGAAATGATGTCTTTTAATGATTTTTCAATTATTACCAGATTATTGACGAATTCAGACAAAAATTTTCCCTCTGGAATGTACGAAATTTCTAATTTCACTGACATAACTAGCTAAAGCGGGCATTTTTTACAGCTTTTTATTTAATTCCCAAAATAATTTCGAGAAAGATTCGAGTCTAGTGGGCCCATCCCCTCAAAATACCTCTGCCTTTGAGATAAGAGCCTTTTGTATTTAATAATGTCAAATTGGAACAAAATATGCAGATTCAAAAGTATATTTTCTTATAATTGCAAAAAGAACTTGCAAAGACAGAATAAGTATAAAATTAATATCGGGAAATTTATTGCTGGATTATTTTAAATTTATATTATAAAAAATTGGAGGCATAGCGTTTTCCAGCAACCCTATTTTTTGACAACTTGCGAATGAATAAGAACACTACTCAAGATCGGCCCTGGTCCGGCCAGGTCCGGCCAGTTGTAAATGTATTGGTTTCCACCAATACATTTACAACTGAAAAAGGGAATCGTTTACCTATTTTTCATCTTCCCCTAAGATTGTCAGAAAAATTGTATACCACTCTACTATAGAAAATCATGTTATATATTATAAAGGAAATATAGTTCTCGTTATATTGAGGATTGTCAGGTTTTAGTTTCTTGGTTTATAGTTCTTGTTTCATTGAGGGTTGATTTTAGTTTCTTGATTTATGGGTCTTGTTTTATTGAGGGAGGGTTGTTCGCTTTTAGTTTCTTGGTGTTTATAGTTCTTGTTTTATTGAAGGTTGTTCGGTTTTAGTTTCTTGGTTTATAATTCTTGTTTTTAGGATTGTTTGGTTTTAGTTTTCTCTTTAATAGTTCCTGTTTTATGAAATAGAGAAATTTTATAGATGCTATATGTATTATTTTAGTGGCCAGAGGAGTATCAGTATTTTATTTTATTGGGACAATTATGAATCTGAAAATAATTTGTGCATACTTCCTAGCATATACAATTGCTCCTCCATTCAAAAATGTTAGCGGGACAACCGTGGCTCAGTGGGAACAGGTTTGATTCCTGTAACTTACCTTGGGTATATCTCTCTTCTGTGTCAGTAAAACTTTCCTTGTATGTATATGTCCATTAATTGACGTTGTCTGATTTGTGTTTGGTACAGCTGGGCCAAATATTGTCTATTCGCCATAAAACCTCAACCAAAATATAAGCTTTTACATATTACAGACTTTTAGTTAATTGAAAATAAATGTAAAATAGTAAAGGAATAAAAGCGAAACAAATAAAACTTAGCCTCTTGTATAAAAATCTCTGCTCAATATTCAAGAGCTCTTCGTTGCTGTGATAATACGAGTTTTCGGTTTCTGAAGCTAGCATAGTTATTACTTTTTTAACATTGAGTTTGTAAAAACGGATCTTTTAGGTGACGAACTTTTACATAAAGAAAATTCAGAACTTATAATGCATTTTTTGCTACAGTTAAAATTATTTAATCAATTCAAAATCCAATTTTATTCAAAGTATGACACAATTCCAAATGACACAACAATTATTCGATTAAAAAAATGGAAACATAATTAAATATTATAACGAATTTAAATGTGACGGTGTACAAAGGCAGTCTAGTTTTAAATGACAGCAGACAAAATTTAGTCTTCCATTCCCCCTCTAACAGTTTCTAAAACTTAAAAAACCTAATTAAGAAACCTTTAAATAATAGCAATAAACATAAAGTTTACCAGTTTACCAAACTCTACTTTTATTAAAGCTTAGTTACAACAGTAAATAGCAAAACTTAATCACAACAACGTTATCCATTCCTTCTTAGGACTAACGGCGTCCATGCCCATAGCCTCCATGTCCATATCCACCATGCCCATAGCCACCATGTCCATAGCCACCGTGTCCGTAACCTCCATGTCCATAACCACCATGCCCATATCCACCATGTCCATATCCGCCATGTCCATAGCCACCACGTCCATATCCGCCGTGGCCATATCCACCATGGCCATATCCACCATGGCCATATCCACCATGGCCATATCCACCATGGCCATATCGAGCTCCATGCTTTCCTAGGATTGCTGAGGCTAGAACTGCGGCACTTTGAGCAGACACGAACAGTACAGAGAACAACGCGAACAAAATCTGTAAAAATGATATAAATGTTAAGTTTTATAACCTGAGTATATTTGAAACAAAATATACTCAGCAAATATATATATAGCAAAACTTATATATATATATACTTATATATATATATATATATATATATATATATATATATATAAAAAATATATACATATAATATATATATATATATATATATTATATGTATATATATTATATGTATATTAGTCGCTTATCTATATATATAAAATAGAATGTGTGTGTGTATGTATATATGTATATTTTCTATACAAATCTACACCGTTTGACCAATCCACACCAAATTTGGTACACTTATACTTTAGAACACTGTGGTCAGCATAGGCTAACTCTTAACCCCCGTTCTATTGGCCCTAGGGGGCTAAAACTATTCGAAATCGCCATAGAAATAACATTGAGCATAGATTGATTGCTTTAGGCAGCGATGGTTGCTTTACCGGTGTTGATCGAAAAACAATTTTTTCCGAAACAAATTAAATTACAATATTTATGTTTGAACTGACTTTTTAGTTCTTCCCATGATGTAAATAAATTATAGATATTTTATTGATGAAGAAAGAATATTTTAAAATATTTATTTCTGCAAGGAAATTCAAGGAAAGGTTTTCAGTTCAAGGATTATTTTCAAGGAAAGTTGATGTATATTTCGACCAACTTTCCTTAAAAAATTTATTGAATACGTAATGATTTGTAGAATTCTGTTTCACAAGCTTTTTAGGTAAGGCGTGTAACTTATTTTAAAATGTCCGGAATAGATACATGTGAATCCTCCGTTGAAAGCAGTGATTTTCTTTCTGAAAAATTCTGTAAAATCTACCTTCTGCTTTTTCAAAATTTTTTATCTATTCAGTTTAATTTGTCTACACCTTTTACATCTATTTCGAACCCAAGCACCGTTATTCCGAAAAGCACAAACGAAAAACTCATTGATCATAAAAGCGTCATTTTGCTACTCGGTATCTGGCAGCACCAGAATTAATGTTTACTTTTTTTTATAAAACTTAGTAGAACTTTCTAGAAAGTTGGGGAAACGCAAACTTCCTTGGACTCATGCTGGAGAACATTCCAGCACCCACTCGATTCTTAGCTGGTCGTATTTAAAGGAAGCTAACTTGGTACGTCTTCCAGTTTATCATCTTTGAGTGAATCTGGCAGTTTTATTTCGCTCTTTTAGTTGATTGTATAAGTGTTTCCTACTTTATTCGACAGTGATAGTGTACATTTTGGATTTATATTTCTAAACGGATGTAAGTACTACATAATTTTAAATTCGTTTTTTCGTTTATTTTAGCTTTTTTATTGTATTCTATAATAGATTTCATTGCTCAGTGAGAGTGTGACTTTTGCTTAATTTTTTAAATAAGTTTAATGGGGGATCAGAATTAATGCTTTTTTTTTACACCAGAATAAAAGTTTATTTTTTAGTATGATTTAGAATTCTGTGTTTGAGTATTTTGATTGACAGCTTTTAAGTAAGGCATTAATATTTTTTATTTGTGTTAAAATTTTGATATATTCCTAAACTGATGTAAGTACTTCGCAATTTTAAATTTGATTTACCATTCAGTTTATATTAGCTTTTTATTTTTATTGTATTCTATAATAGATTTCATTGCTCAGTGAGAGTGTGCCTTTTGCTTATTTTATGAAATAGCATTTTTTTGTATTCTTTTACAGATTTCTTTGGTGTAGCAATGCCTTCAAGGAAGCGGAAGGCGATCGGTCAAGTGCAGTCAACGGCTAAGATGATGAAAGATTAGCGTAGTCAAGAAACTTCCGAGGAGAGGAATAGAAGACTTGCGATTGCGAGAGAGCTACAACATCTAGAGCAACAGAGACGGCACAGCAACGTGAGGCCCGACTGCAGGATAAGAGAGATAGAGCCAAACGATCACGGACTGCGCACCATTTTAGCTTAGCATTGGAAGAATTCCACTACGATTCACATAAAGACTACTTGCTGCATGCAAGTGTTACCATCGGGAAAATGGAAATGGTTTGTAGTTACTGTCAATCCAAAAAGTTTAAATCAGAGTCTACTGGTATTTGCTGAAAAAATGGAAAATTTAAACTCTGCCAACTGGAACCACCACCACAAGGACTTTTGACTTACACATCAGGAGATACGTCAGAGTCGAATAATTTTCTTAGTAACATCAGAAAATACAACTCATGTTTCCAAATGACATCATTCGGCGCCACATCAGTTGTTGGACAGCCCGGATTTCCGTCGACATTCAAGGTGCAAGGCAGATTTACCATAGAGCGGGATCGTTGCTTCCGCTGCCAGATCAACCACCAAAATTTCTACAACTATATTTTATTCAATACGAACAAATGGAAACTGATCAGAAGTGCGCCTACATCTCGGGAACAAGGCGTCAGATTGTGTTAAACGTACAGAGGATGTTTCATGAGCACAATAATCTTATTAAAACATTTGAAACAGCATTGGAACGTGTGCCAACAGATGAATATAAAGTAGTCATAAGAGCAGACCAAAGACCAGCAGGCGAACACGAGCGGCGCTTTAACTCTCCTCAAGCAGATGAAGTCGCGGTGGTTATATCAGGAGATGAGTTTCATCAACGGGATATCGTTATTCAAAGACGAGGTGACTCATTGCAGCGGATTTCGGAAACACATCGATCTTATGATGCTCTGCAGTACCCAGTGATATTTCTCCATGGTGAAGATGGATATAATTTTAATCTGAAGCAGATCAACCCAAGAACAGGTGAAACAACCAGCAAGAAAATTTAAGCGATGGATTTCTATGAGTACAGATTAATGGTTCGAGATACTGAGCAGTACCACGTATTGAACTGCAGGCAATTGTTTCATCAGTTCATCGTCGATACGTACGCAAAAGTCGAGAGTGAGCGTCTCCTTTACATTCGTCTAAATCCACGTAAACTGAGAGTTGGCGAATATATTCACCTGAGAGATGCTGTGGCAAATGACGGGAACGTTGAAAATCTCGGTCATACTACCAGCTACATTACAGGAATCCCAGACACATGCACGAATACACGCAAGATGCTATGACGTACTTGAGGACGTAAGTTAGACCAGACTTATTTATCACCTTCACCTGCAATCCGAATTGGACGGAGATCAAGGAGGTTCTTACCAATGGTCAATTACCCAGTGAGCGCTACGACTTGATTGCGAGAGTATTTAAACAGAAGCAGTTTAAATTGCACTTTGCGCATCTTTCGTGTTTTAGAATTCTGCATTTTTTTCGTCGGAATTTCGTTTCTGTTTGTCTTTATGTCTTAATCTTTTGCATATTGCAATATATTCAGGAATTAAATGTATATATTTGCGTCCGAAGTATATTGTAGAAGCTATGAAAAAGTTAAAACGTATTTTCCGTACAACTTAAATAATTGCATTTTTCTGTGAAAGAAAAGTGCTTATTCTAATTCACTTTTCATGCAAAATTTAACTATTTCAACCCGAGCAACGCCGGGTAATTCAGCTAGTATCAGATAAATCACATTGAAATGGTATACGAAAACAGGAAAAACCATGGCTTGGAAAAAGTAAGATATTTTTTATTTTCTTTTAATTATATGCAATTTTTAAATTCTGTTTATATTGACGAAAAGTAAAATTTACTTTTTGAATGAAAACCACGCTAAAATTATTTATTGAATTTCAATCTTCTATTTAGCCTTGAGACCATAACTTGCTCTATGACATTTATTAGTGATATTTGTGTTTATTAATTTTAATATTATTTGATTTCAATATATGTACTACAAATATTCAAAATCTTCAACTCATAGTTTTAATTCTTTTTGTGAATTAAAAAAAATTCAACATGTCCCTTATTATTCTCAAAAAGTACTCCCAAAGTACTAAAATATAATAAGACAGAAAAAAAAATATTTGTAAATATATGTGTCCTGGTAGAAATAAAAAAAGATGTCACTTAAGACTAAAATTAAATAAAAGTAAAATTCTTTGAAACTATTCTGCATTATATAATATTTACATTTATGTAACTCTGTATTGACAGTTCTATCTAATTTAATTGCTTTTATTGATTTATTGAATCATAAGTTTGTAAAGATATATTATCTGATAAAATAAATAAGAATTTTTGTTTCTTCACAAAAAGGCAAAAACGAAGTAAGGAACTATAAATGGTAACATATAATATTCTAATTCCGCGACAAGTTTTCAGGGGGACATGCAGTATTTCACTAGCCAAAATAGAGAACTTTCAAGAAAAAATAAAATATTCCATTATTTTCTCAGATTACTTTATGTTCTAAAAACTGCTTTGTTCCAAAAATGATTATTAAAAAAAGTCCGTTATGCGTTACAATATAAAATAGAGCAACTGCACTTGCAGAAACTGCAATACCACCATAACTAAAAAAAACGCAGTTCGGTTTTGTGGATGACTAAATAAATGCTTTTACATGCCGCAAAACTACCTTCAACTGGAGTCTACAGTTGTGGTAATTGTGCAGCACACAGAAGCATATATTTAGTCTTCCTACACATAAAACTATAAAAACATTTTCTTAGGAGATGCGATATGTGGATAGTGAATCTGTTTGCTGATGGGATATTAATTAACCTTCTCTTACGCTATCTTCGAGATGGATCCCAGATCATCACCAGTAATCCGTTGTGCTGCTCCATCCGACGTAAAATTCAACTATCTTCCTACTCTCTTATGCTACGCATTCTTTGACAGATCTTTCAACTGATCAAGATGAAAACAAGAATCCACATAGCCTTATGCAAGTCTACATATGCCCAATCTAATTTTATAATCTCAAGGGGTTCTGCGAAAATTTTTAATTTTCAAGGGGTCCGTGGACCTAAAATTTTGGGAACCACTGCTCTAAGTTAATTGTTTATTTAAAAAAATAATGTAGTTCTTTGAAATTTTTGCCAGGTTCAAGAAATAAATTAAAATTATAGAAAAACTAATTATGCTATTTTATAGAAAGGAATTATTCACGCATTTTCAAAAACATACTCAAAAGTATGAAAACAAAAAATAAATGGAGTTGTCAGGTTTTTGAAAATATTGACGCTATCTTTTGAAAATAAACGATTCAAGTAGATCAAAACTATTTGTAATACTTTCTGAGTAAAAGAAAATAACTGCACTGATGGATGACATAATTTCTTGAACATTTCATTGAAACAATTCATTGAATTTACTTTCTTTTTACAAACAATCGCGTTTATTTTAAAACAAGACAATTCATCGCACACAAGGTTAAAAACATACTGGAACTTGTTACCCTTTTCTGTCCAAATATCAACCCCCTCCAAAAAGCAACCTCGTTCGTATTCCGGTCACTTTCAGTTGCGAGCAAATTTCTTGCTTATTTCCGGTCATTAAAAAGAAAAGGTGACGTAACCCACGAAGCTCGGACAAATGTCCGTCAGCTTTTGAAGAATGGGTTTCAAACAAAAGAAGTAATGATACCGTTGAGCTTGAGTTGCTGAAGAATGGAAGGACAAGGTTACAGACCAGAATCGGACTTCAACCAGGGCTGCTTCGACCGAACTTGTTTCAAGGTGAAACTCAGAGAGGTGTGTTTCTTGGTGCCTTACAAGAAACAAATAGCTCTTGATTACTTTCCAGAAACAAAGTTGGTCTTCCAAAGAAACCGCGACCTTCCCATTTTATAACATTTTGCATAGAGTTAATTTAATACGTAGAGAAAGTTCCGGGTTCTGAGAGGTTTTTCTGAAATAAAACCCTGAGGTTGGATCAAAAACACCGAGATTATATCGTAATTTCACACAACTAGAGTCCGAAATTACCCCATTTCTTAGCTTTTTCGTTGTGAGAGTGGTTTTCAGTGTAAACAAACAAACAAACCAGACGGAATGCGTAGATTTTACTTCCGCTACTCAAATGCTCTTACATGACACAGATCGGGTTATCTTAAAATGTAGTTTATCACTGCTTTGGTAACGTTTGGCGTTTAACCTAACTGTCCTTGGCCAATCAATTATCATACATCAATTCGGAATTCATTCTTTGGAATTTTTATTGAAGTACTGAAATCGTATTCGGTAAACAAGCCAAGTGATGTTACGTCCGAAATACCTACAGGAAACACGTTTCGCAGCATAAACACTACCGTCCCTAGGTTTGATAGAAAATTATAATGGTAATTAACCCTCCTGGTGGTTGTCGCGAAGAGGTGTCTCGTCATTAGCAAAACTGACCACACCTTGATTGACGAGATATCTCGTCATTCGAAGAAAAATTGACCAGATCTTTGTCTGTCATTATCGTAAACAAATCGGCAATATTTTCAAGTTGAGATATCTCGTCATTATCAAAATTGGTCAGTTCTTGATGGACGAGATGTCTTGTCCAAACCACTTGGAGGGTTAACATCGCACTGGAGCAACACAACGGGCTATTGGCGAAGGTTCTGGATCCATCCCAAGGAAAAGATCCGAGGAAAACACTACGTAATTTTGAACCACTGTCAGATGACGAGGTCAACACCTGAGATGGCACCCCACTCTCCCTGACTCTCCGGATGGATCCCGGACTGTCACCAATAATAGCCTGTTGTGTTGCTCCACTGCGACGTGAATTCAGCCTACCTTTACCTGGGGTATACACAAAAGCATTTTAGTGAGCAACACACGGGATCGAACTCGAGACCTCTCTGAACACTCCGTGGAACGCACGTACCTACTGATCTACCCCATTCTCATAGCTACATGATCAGCGCGGCTTTCGGTAAGCTGTATACAGTAAACAGCTGTAATAAATAATAGGTGAATTCAGATACTTTTGCTTCAAAATGAAATCCTCCGAAATTTGTAAGATCGTTGTAACGCATCCAAAGTGTGGAGGGGGTAGTTGAATTAATGTCGCACTGGAGCAACGCAACTGGCTAGTGGAGAAGGCCCGAGATACACCCCGAAGGTAAAGAGCCGAGAACACGACGTAATTTTGAATCACGGTTAGATGATGAGATCACACCTGAGCTGCCACCCCACTCTTCAAACTTCCACACCACGCCAACGTGATTACATTTGAGGTACGATAGCTTTAACGTGCACCGGATCCCACGTACACGATGGTCTTTGGTTGGATCGAGCTTCAAACTAGCAACCCTCATGTTGCTAATCCACGGTTCTATCAAAACGCGGCCCCATCCAAAGTGGGAATGACCTACAAAAGGAAATTTTAATTTCTGGCCACTAGATTCGTTGTGCGCTAATTATTTTCATATATTAGGAGATTCTATTCCTTAATTTTCTCCTAGATAAAACTGATCTGATTCATTTTTGATTCTCATTATTTCGATATACATAGTTATAACATGTAGTCTAGTTTTTATATATTTCATTTTAAATAAATAAGAGATGAAACTCATTTGAAAAATAGAATTGTACAATAAAAATAAATTTCTTCTGAACTCCGAAGTGTTTGTAAGATTCATAAATAGTATTCTAAATGCATTATTTGCTAACAACTAAGCAAAGTGTTTGTGAAATTAGTAGATTAAAAGTTATTTATAACAAAACTTTTCTACATACCCATTTTCTAAATCTTATTGATCTTGGTACTTAATTGTTAATTGATATTCTATTCACACATATTGTATCAATTAACATTAACATTTAGTCATTTCGTATACACATTTTGAAGAAATTTAAAATCTAAATACAAACATCATCACTGTATTGTTATAAGTACTGAATTACTTTTGAAAATACCGTTATACGAATTTCTTCTTTTAGTATTGTTATGTTATGGTATCCATTTGTGATGATGCCATTATAATAAAAATAGGGCCATCAGAGATGATATAAAATGATTACAACGTATATACATGACTTATTAGATTATATTAATATTCACAAATAATCATATTTCAAACATGTTAAAGATAACGAGACAAGGGTTTTATATTTTGAAATGTACTCACAAAACATTTATAATTACTTTGATATCACTTGCTTTATAATACCGATTTTCATCAATTTGTTTTTAAGACATGAAGACCTTTAAATTCAATATTGACTGTAACACACGGAAGTTTCCTTTCCAAACCAAATATTAATATTGAAAAAATTAAGAATAACTAGTGCACAATTAATGAAAATCCAACACTAAAATTTAATTTCACTTTAATGAATTTTTTAAAAACAAAACAACAGCAACTTGTAAATATTTGTAAATAAATATCTAAAAAAGACAATCTATAATTCTGACGTGTATGAGAAATAAAGATTAAGAAATCCAACTAAAACTTTCAATTTCAACTTAAAATTCAATTCAATTTGAGTTCAATTAATTTTTTAAGCAAAATCACAACAGCAGCTAGCCAATATTTTAAAATAAATATCTAAAAAAGACAGTCAATTCTGTACGAATGTATGGAAAATAAAGACAAGACATCCAACTAAAACTTCATTACGATTCAATTTGTGTTCAAGGAATTTTTTAAACAAAATCACAACTAGCCAATATTTCAAAATAAACATCTAAAAAAGACCGGCAAATTAATTCTGTACGAATGTATGAGAAATAAAGACTAAGAAGTCGATTTAAAATCAATGGATTTTTTAAACAAAATCAAAACAGTAAGTAGTCAATATATTTCTAAATGAATATCCGAAAGACAATCCTTAATTCTATACGAATTCATGGAAAATAAATACTAAAAGTCAAACTAAAACTTCACTAATGATTCAATTTGAGTTCAATGAATTTTGTTAAACAAAATCAAAACACCAGCTAGCCAATATTTATAAATGAATATCTAAAAAAGACGGTCAATAATTCTGTACGAATGCATGGAAAATAAAGACTAAAACGTCACCAACGATTCTATTGGAGTTCAATGAATTTTTTTAATAAAATCACAACTAGCCAATATTTCTAAACAAATATCCAACTATAGACAGTAAATATTTCTGTCCCATGCATGGAAAATAAAGACTAAGAAGTGAAACTAAAATTTCACTTACGATGGCCTTCATGATGAATCAACGGTTGCTGGTCCTCTAAGAACAAGAAACACGAGACGACGATTAACTTAAGCTTCTCAAATTTTGTTTCTTTATATACCTTGTATGTTTGCCTGCAACCGTCAGTTGATATGTGGTCTATTGACGTCACAGCACCCCAGAGGTCATTGGATGAGACGCTCAGAGGTATTCGCCGAAGGGCATCTAGGATTCCACCCTCCTCTTTATCACCCCCTGTATCTTTCTTGAATCATAGATTGCGTTTTCGTATGAAAACGCGAACACAATTTCGAAACTTTTGCCAACATAATATTTAGAGGCAATGGTTTGAATTTCTTTGACAGAAATCACCTTTACAGAATCTTTGAAATTGAGATTTCACCTATGTTCTGCTGCAAACATTTGTTTGAGTACAATGAAGTCGACGAAAGAAAGTGTTTTTAAATTCATAGAGTTTAAATCTGAAGCAACAAATGAATCATTAAAAGTGAGTCATGTTCATTAAAGACCATTTAATGAATAGGTCTTAAAGGCAATAATTTATTCTTAAGGTTGAAAACACCTCTCTCTCTCTCGTTATTCCTTGAAATTAAAATTGTTTTTATTTTATAATTAAAGGGCTCAGGGAAACAAGTGATAAACGCCAGAAATATTTTCTGTAATGAAAAACATCAAAAACAAAATATTCAAGGGGATCAAAAGAATTTCTGATTGTTTGAATGAGTAATACTTGAAAGTTTAAAAAACATGGCCTTTTGAACAGTGGATAAACTATTATAATTTTGGAATTTCTTTTAAACTTGAAATAGCCCGTTGTGTTTCTCCAATGCGACGTTAGTGTAGGCAAGGTTGGTAGTATTGCGAAACTACCTACCTTTTTAAACTTGAAAACTTCTAGCTTGCAAAATTTGAAAAGTGGCTCATTATGCTGACCAAAACCCTACAATTATATGTAAAAGTTTGAGTTTAAACGGCATCGGTATCAGTCATAATTTTATGGTAGCACTGCCATATAATTATTTCACAATGAACAATAAACAGTTTTAATTTTGTATCTAGTATCTCACCACAGAAAAACTACCACTCTTCTATGTATTCCGAACGTGATGTCAGTAGGCTTGTTTCTCTAATACTATTTCAACATTTCGACAATGAAAATTTTAAAGAATAATTTTCGAATTGATTTAAATAGTTTATTGGTCCACATTAATTAGATTAAAGGCCAAACTTTGCCAAAATAGTTATAAACTACAATTTAAGGAAACTCCTATGTTTATCATGCGAGAGCATTTGGACAGCAGAAGTAAAATCTTTTTACTTAAGGCCGTCTGGTTTGTTTTACACTAAAAATCCTTCTCATGTACTACTTCATTAGGTTATTAAAAATCCTAGTAGCTTGTAAAAACTTCTTTGCTGTTTTAACCACTAAATTGTGCTTGAAGTGTACTTCATTTATTGTTTATGTATTCAATCACATCGAGAACCGTATTCAAACAAAATAATTTACCATTTGAATATTTTCTAATGAACTAAAATGTAGGGAAATTAATTAGAAATCAACTCAATTTTAGATACATTTAAAATTATTCTAATTCTCAATTAGGAATTTAAAAATTCTTCTAATTGAATACAATTAATAAACAAAAAATTGGCCAAGCTAATTACGACAAAACTAATTTTGAGGAATTTTACCAAATGATACTGCAACTGCCTCAGTAAAATTTCGTAGATAAATAACGTCTTTTAGCAATTTTCCGATCTATCAGTTTCTTTGTTAATGACGAAATGTTTATATGAATTAATAATTCTATAATATATATATATATAACGTACACATTTATTAGCTTGCATCCATATCCTTGAATCAGACTTTTAGTTAGAATTGCAGCTTTAGTTGAACTCTAAACTATAAAACTTCGAAACGTTTAGTCTCTTATTGAGATCCAAAAAAATAATTTGCATTGTAATGGGTTTATTTTACCCTGATGAGCAAATAGTCAATTTATAGCTATTTTGTGGGCATATTTAATATCACGTGCATATTTAATATCGATAATTAATCCACTATTAATTAGCTATAACCCTCCTGGTGGTTATCTGGACGAGGTATCTCGTTATTAGAAGAAAACTGACCAGAACATGATCTCGTCGTCATAAAAAAAATTGGAAATATTTTGATGACGAGGTATCTCGTCATTAGCAAAATTGGTCAGATCTTGATGAACGAGATATATCGCCGAAACCACTTGGGTGGTTAAACATGCACACATATGAACTTCAGGTAATTAGTCTATTATCTTATATTAGAATTGTGTATAATTTTATTTCAATGATAGGCAACTTCTAAATGACATTCTCCCATTGTAATGTTTCAGTTTTTATTTCAATTTTTAAGTCGATCATCAGGGACATAAATCCCATAAATAGGAAAGGAGCCTGTGACTCTAAGCATATATAAAAAGGTTAATAGGTTATAAATATTTCCTAAATATTCACACCTGACTGAGAAAATAGAACCTTGTTGAAGTTTGCATTATGACAGTTCAATCTTGTTGAAGTTTGCATTATGATAGTTCAAGGATAATTATCGAAGCTTCAATGAATTTACCTTAGTGTTTCATGGCTCTACTAAAATATTACTCCCCATGCAAACTTTTACGATTTAATTTCAATTTCTTTTTGGATAAGTTTAGCTCATCAATAATTTTATAATGAATCGACTTACAAGTGAAAGAATAAGTCAAAGAAATATAATTCTGAGAAACTAAGGAGGGAAAAATTCTAATTTGCAAGCAATGCGAAAATTGTAATTTCATCATTTTAATAATTATTTATTACGCTTTATATTTACTAAACTTATCAATTATACAGAGACGAGTATTTTCCTTATTATTATTATATATTGCTGTAGCAACTATTAATAAAATCACAATAAAAATGTACATTTATTGATTTGCTTATGTTTCTCAAGTGCTTTTCTTAAGATTAAATCTAACCTTTATTCAAAGAAAAATAACTTATTGGACTTCACCAATTTAAGTACCACCACATTTTGGTCTGGAAAAACTAAAAACTTGTATTCGGAAAATTTGTTTTATTCCCCCATTTTAAAGATCACCACATTCTCGTCTAGAAAAACTACAAACTCGTATTCGAAAATTTTGTTTTAGTGTGTTTGCACCATTTTAAAGATCACATTCGGGCGTGGAAAAACTACAAAAAACTCGTATTTGAAAATTTTAACGAAGTACATTTTCACCAGTTTAAAGATCACCCCATTCTGATGAAGAAAAACAAAGAAGTCGTATTCGAATTTGACTTAACGTGTTTCCATCATTTTAGAGCTCACCACATCACAGTCTAGAAAAACTAAAAAAAGTGTATTAAAAAACTTTGTTTCAGCGTTTCCACCATTTTAAAGATGACCTCGTCTAGAAAAACTACAAACTCGTATTCGAAAATTTTTGTTTTAGTGTGTTTGCACCATTTTAAAGATCACCGCATCTTGGTCGAAAAAACCTAAAAAACTTGTATTTGAAAATTTTTAACTTTGTGCAATTCTTTCACATGTTTCAAGATCACATTCCGCTCTAAAAAATTAAACTCTCGTATTCGAAAATTTAAACTTGGCGTGTTTCCATCATATTAAAGATAACCTCATTCGGGTCTAAAACAACCTAAAAAACTCGTATTTAAAAATTTTGACATACTGTGCTTTCACCATTTTAAAGATCACCACATTATGGTCTGGAAAAACTTAAAAATTCGTATTTGAAAATTATAACTTAGTGTGCCTCAGCCAGTTTAAAGACCATCTCATTCTAGTTTAGAAAAATAAAAAAAACCTCGTATTTGAAAATTTTGAAATACTGTGTTTACACCATTTTAAAGATAATCGCTACGTCTGGAAAAACTTAAAAACTCGCATTTGAATATTTTAACTTAATGCGACTCAGCCAGTTTAAAGACCATCCTATTCTGGTCTAGAAAAAAAAAACCCAAAATCTTATCTGAACATTTTGACACGGCGTGTTTCACTCGAAAGCCGGCGATATATTCTGATGCAATTTCAGACTTGGATTTACCATGCTGCAAGAACCAGCATTGCATGGTCTGTAATATCTTTCGATTGTTGTGAGGCACTGCCGTCTCTGTGGGAAAACCCAAGGTCAACACCGAGGCCCCGCAGGCATGCTTATTTATTATTTACCCGACTGTCTATAAAAAACTACTGCCGACCCGGGCAATGCACCCACGGGGGGTCTTTTCTTAAATTCTCGTTCGAATCCGGTTTCCTAAATACCTTGTGACGCATTTCGCGCACTCGCTATCGCAGAATAATCCCTTTCGATGGAAGAATGCGTAGATCATAGATAAAAATATGCGTGCCCACCCCTCCATTCAATAGGTGACAAAGGAAGGTACGTAGACCTGTGGAATGGAGGTTAATGCGTTCCTCTGGTCTATCTTCAGCTTCATTCAGACGTCCTTCACAGGACCATACAGAGTACACTTTCTTTTTCAATTAAAAGTAGAGATGGGCAGAATCGGGTACTTTTAAGAATCGAATACTTGGTATTCGAGTACTTTCAAGTATCGAATATGTATTAAAAAAACGACTAATCGGTAGTAAGAATCAGCCAACTGCCGATGTAAGATATTTTTCATAAAAATAAGTTCAATGAATACTTTGATATTCGAATTCTCGGGATAAATACCTTGGTATCCGAGTACTTTGGTATCCAAATACTTTCGTATTTGAGTACCTTGGTATCCGAGTACTTTGGTATCCAAATACTTTCGTATTTGAGTACCTTGGTATCCGAGTACTTTAATCTTCGAGTACTTTGATATCCGAATTCTTTAGTTTTCGAATACAAGAAAGAATCGAGTTTAAAGAATAGTTTTGAGTATCGAGTACAAGAATATTCTTGTATTCAAATATTCCCATCTAGTTGAAAGGTTGGCCATTTTGGTTTAATGTTTACGTGGGGGCTAATGCACCTTAATCTGTCGTGGCCTCAAATATCCTCACGTTGGCGTGGTGTGGAAGTTTGGAGAGTGAGGTGCCAGCTCAGGTGTTTACCTCGTCATCTGACCGTGGATCAAATTATGAGATATTCTCGAATCTTTCCCTCCGGGATTGATTCCAGACCGTCGCCAATAGTCCGTTGTGTTGCTCCTTTAGACGTAAAGTCAACTGCCTACCTACCTGTCCTATTTGATATAAATCTTTAAGAAAACTCTCTTCTCGAACATTTATTTTATTTGCTATTTAAGGAAATTTGAGAGGAGATAAAAACATTTTATTTTGAAAATGGGGCCCTATAGGGGTTAATGACCTCGAATGGGTGCATTGCCCTATAAGTCAGAATATTAGGATGTAGTTGAATGGAGACAGAATTAATAAATACACTACAATTTGAAAGTTAAAACTTTTATTTTAGTGTACCCAAACGTATGCTTCAGAGATGAGGTTGATATAAATGTTTTTGATAATTTAAAGGAAATTAAAGGTCTAAACATTCGTATCGATAAGTATCATCACAAATACAGAGGAAAACCTTAAAATGTTGGCCTTCCTTTATTATCAAAATATTAAGTCAAGTATTCATTTGTACATTTAAAAAAGGTTTAAAAAATAGAAATTCTCTCTGAAGTTTCCATACACAAATATCTATTTTCTTCAAATCCAATTATAATAATCGTCTTGTTTATAAATTTAATTGTTTTGGATCTACTCCGATTGTTTATCAACTATTACAAATTATCCATGCGCAAATTAGAGCCAATTTCAGGCTAGCTGACTTTAAAACCTTGAAGAGGTGGTAAAGGCAATGAAATTAATGAAATAAAGTGTATCGGTAGTCTAAAAGGTCCCGATTCCCAAATTTGCATATAAATTAAGCACCGCCAAGGAAAATACAATTATATCACAAAGCAATTTCAGCATGCAAATGAACTCGCGAATAAAGTCGATTTCTTTTACACCCTATTTTATTTGGGTGTAGACCATTTCTGCTCAGTTTTACGCCTCTCACTATAATATAATTATCTCCAAAAGAAGTTGTATTGGTACCCTACTTTTAATGTAGGTTACAACACACCATGATCCGGACATTTCTTTAACTAGAACTGTTTCACAGTAACTTTCCGCTGACTGACCACTATCTTACCGGGAAAAGTAGGTATAAAACAGTATCTGATAGTTTTCAATACACATGACGGATGTTTGACTAAACAGATTGTTCAATTGTTTGCAATGCGAATGTGAGAATACGGACAATCACTGTAGCGAGAAGTCTACTGAGATAGTCTACGCACAATCTCTTGTCAACTGAATTGATGAGATAGTAGACGTAATCCCATCTCAATCAATGTAGAATAAGTTCATGTCAGGTCTGAATATAGAACTGTTGTCAAGTCTTCCACAAAAACAAATTTTTTTGGTAGGTAGTTGAATTCACGTTGCACTGGAGCAAGGCAACGGGCTATAGGCGAAGGTCCGAGATCAATCCCAAGGGGAAAGATCTGAGGACAAAACCTCGTAATTTGGCAGATTTGTTTGAAGAGTAGCGGGTTAGCAACCGGAGGATTAAGAATTCAAACTCTATACAACCAAAGCCCGTTGTGCACATGGAGGCTGGTGCACTTTAAATCTGTCGTGGTTTCAAATTTCCTCACGTCGACGTGGTGCGGAAGTTTGGGGAGTATCCAGCTCAGGTGATGTGATGACCACGCCATCTAACCGAGGTTCAACTTTTTCTTCGGGATTGATCCCGAACAGTCTCCAATAGCCCGTTGTGTTTCTACAATGCGACATAAATTAAACCCCTTAACTGTCTAAATTATAGAAAAACATTTAATTCATTACAGCACTTTTCCCCCCGAAAGATCCGAGCACATCTCGTAATTTTGAACCACTGTCAGATGACGCGGTCACACTTGAGCTGGAACCCCACTCTCCAAACTTCCATACCCCGCCAACGTGAGGACATTTGAGGCCACGATAGAATTAACGTGCATCATCCTACACTTACACGACACTCTTTGGTTGAGTCGAGTTTCGAACTCTCCCCCTCCGTTGCTAATCCAGGACTTTACCAACAAGGTTACCGTACCTCCCCTTCATTATGAAATAATGCAGAATCTTTTAGAAAATCTTCTAAACTTCAATTGATGTTTGCAAGTCGATGAGCCTTTAATTTGCCTGTTGATATATATGGCAATGCTGATCCAAACATACAACAGACAATATTAAGTAATAGACATGCATAAAATGAAAGTTTTAGTGAAATAGAAGAGAGAAATGCACCCACAGAGGAATCGAAAGGTATGGTTATTAAAATGTTGCTTTTTATTGGTATAATAGATGATTCAGATGTTTCCTTTTGCCTTCAGAGAGATCAAAAGTTTCTATTTACCGTTAAACGTCAGTTAGAAATATTAGCCGTTACAAATATTCTAATTTTAAATAATTTAAATAATAAAGTCTCGTTTTTCTTAAAGGTTCTGTTTTTCGTTTCCGTAATTTTAGTACTCCACACCACAAGTGATCAGGGATCCTCAACAGTTGGTCTACCCTTTACCGTCAGCAATGTAAACTATTTTCTCTAAATTTA
Source organism: Meta bourneti (assembly GCA_933210815.1). NCBI lineage: Eukaryota > Metazoa > Arthropoda > Arachnida > Araneae > Tetragnathidae > Meta > Meta bourneti. The sequence goes on along the minus strand of OW119928.1, from coordinate 16,882,620 downwards.
CAAATATTTTTTGAAATTTCATCAAGTGCAGAAAAAATGTTTTATCTTCATAACATTCAGTAAATACAACTACCCTTCAGGGTATAGCTTCTGGTGCAAAAACCTCTTCCAAGCTGTTACCAGTTCTGGGCAAGGGACAATTTGTTTTGCCTACTTATATCTGCATTCCCCTTGGAATAATAAGACAGTTTTCTTTCGATGTGGTATCTCGTCCTTAGCAAAATTGACCCGATCTTTGACGAGATACCTCACCGAAAAACTGGGGGGGGGGGGGTAAAAGCGAATGCCGAGTCATGCTGCAAGGTTGAGCCTTCAACACAAATTGTGAACTATTACTAGTGTTTTATTAGTCTGTACTTTTAAACTGAAAATTAAGAGCCTAGATTTTATTATTCTACTTTTACATCCTTCCAGTATCCATCCGAGTACATTCCAGTATTCAGCAACATGGTGTAGCATGTGAGAGGAATTTAGAGTCCACAGCCTCGATCATATTGTAGCTTGCATTGCTGACCACACCCATCTAAACGCATAAAACTGAATTCAAATAAAAAGCGGAATGAGCAAAGCGACACGAGCAGACCAGTCAAGTTGAAATGATTTCAACTTGAAGAGGAACGGAACTCGCGCCGGCAGCTTTGCGCGTGTCTCTTTGCTCCTTGCGCTTCCTATTTGAATTCAGTTTTAGACCCAATATGGATGAAATAAAGTATTCACCCATGAGACGTTTTCTTTACAGGCCATGGTCCCTTCCCCAGTTACCTGCATAGGTTCCACATAACCGAAAGCGACCAGTGCCTATGCGGGGAGATCGGCACCCCCGACCATTATGTCTTTGGGTGCCCGTTAACGTGTAGTAATCACGTAAGGGCACCCACCCAAACAAATTATGGAGCCTGGGCCGCGAATACGGCAAAAAACAATTCAGTGCTACATAAAGTTAGGAAAATAATGCAATTCCTCACGGAAAAAACATTGACATTATTAACCACTTAACGCATTTACTCGTGTCTGACGCGGGCGAAAGTTACCGGCAAATTTGCACAAGCCCGTGTCTCACACGGGCACTCTTGTATCTCGCGTTATTTTATTTCTAATGCCCCCCACAACTGAAATTGCAAAAAATAACTTACACTATACCTATATATTTATTTTCTGTCAAAAAAACTCGATCATTTTTTACCAGTTTTTCCGAAAAAAACTCGTGCTTTAAGTGGTTAAATGGTAGTAAAGCACATAAACTAATGGGTCTGCATGTAACCCAATAGGGGCGAACAATCCATGAGTGATAGAAGTGAATGTGAACAATGCATATACCACATATGAGATTGTGCTAAGGAAAAATTCTAAATTATTGTGTTGCGCCCTTGTATACCTGTACTTGCTAAAGGTTTATCTTGTAAATATTTTTGTTCATTGATCAAAAATTGAAATTTATGCAATTATGCTTTAAGGAATGAAGCCGAGACGTCTGGCCACGGTGGTGACTTCGGTCACAGGCGTGTCTGTCACCTCCCAATAGGTGAATTCAGACTACTTTCCCGTAGGTGACCTAGACACCACTTAAACCTGATTCATGTCGGGAGGTAAGTGGTCAACTGCGGTGCCCATGCCCATGCATTATTTTAAACCTCTCGATGCAGATGTTGAAAAATGAAATGACATTTATCATGAAGCATTCAGGCCGTGATAGTCCAGTTCAACAGTAGAGAGAGCGGATTAGAAACCGGAGGGTTGCAAGTTTGAAACTAGATCCAACCAAAGACGTGTACATGGTGCGAATGAAATTTATAGTGGCCCCAAATGTCCTCACGTTGACCTGGCATGGAAGTTTGGAGAGTGGAATGCCAGCTCAGGTGTTGACCTCGTCATCTGAACGAGGTGTTGTACTCGGATCTTTTCCTCCGAGATTGATCGCGGACCATCACCAACAGCTCGCCGTGTTGCTCCAGTGGAACATTGATTAAACTAACTACCTCACTCATATCATAAAATATGTAAATCATCCCCTCTCCAACGCGATTCTAAACCTTCTTTGAAATGACACATCTATCATGAATCATTCGATTAAAATGAGGAAATATCTCGAATCTCCTCGATTCGTGATTCTTCATGATATCGGTGTCTTATCAGCCTTCCGTATTCATTACAAAGCAGTGAGAGTGTAAATGTATTTATAGATTTATAGAGATGGAGCAGGATGAAATATTTGAATTGAGTTCTTTGAAGTTTCGTCACGGATTCACCCATTTTTATTAAGCTTTTCAATCAATAGAATAACTATCTGCGTCATTCGCAGTGCCGCGAGACATAAAACATTGACTTTATTATTGAAACGGAGCAATAAAAATAAATCTTCCAGCTTAAAATTTCCCTTCCAGGTCCTTATTTGAATATCGATGGTTAAATAGAGATACTAAATATCGTCTGCAATTGGATTAATTGGGAAGTAGAGGACTTAAATTTCCGTGTTAGCTTAAAAAGGTTTATAAAACAAAATCTGCTTATTTGACTGTCAGCGCCTATTGCTTGCTGGAGACATCGAAAAAAGTGAAATGCGGATACATATTTTTCTTTTTTGTCCCTTCATTTAAATTCTTGTTCTTGTCCGTAATTCCATGAGTGCAAATAAAATAATTGTCTTTTATAAATAGCTGTGCCGGTTCCAAATTTGTTCCTTGTTCAAAATCATCAAAGACATCGCGAAGCAAATTTACAAAACACGTCACTTCTTTTTATAGTAGTCTCCCTTTGAAATTAGGCCACGGAACATCCATTTCCTGACCTAGAAAATTCAGTTCTGTGACAATAAGATGTCATGCTTCGATTGGTACAATCAGCTTGCAATCGCCTTTTGCCGTTTTTTCTCTGAAAGTCAAATACATGGTCACGCGTCCAAGTGTTACTCAATTCACGCGAAGATAGTTTCATTCAATGAGACGTTTTCCGTCACATCAAAATTATAGTGTTTCGATTCGTACATCCCATTAACAATTACAGATTTTTTCTATTGTTATGTGCAGGAAAAAGTTTTGAAGCCAAGCAATCAAGGAATCCTTGTTTATTGTCGAATAGCTGATTGTTTCATTTGACCTATGGAGAGCTGCATGGTATTGCTAAAACTACACGAAGGAATCTCGCCGCTCTGATTAAATTCATCAGCAGTCTGATTACAAAAAGCAATGAGAAATCTGGAAGATAGGAATTGGCGCAGAAAAAATATGAGCGAAACCGATAATAGGTTTGGAGGTCAAATAATATCGAATCGCCTTTGCACAAGTGAATGAGAAACAATTGAAATAGACATTCAGAAGCCAATTATGGTAAACTGACTGAGGTGAGAACTTTTTATCATGTACTTTATTGGAAATAAAAGTCAATGAGAGCAAGAGTACATTTGCAAACAGTCAACATACAAAATGTCATTCTGCATTTGACTGATTTTATTTATTTTGGACGTTTGAAGGACCGCGATAGACCAGTTGGCAGAGTAACAGTTTAGGAACCGGAGGGTTCTGAGTTCGAAACTAGGTCTAATCAAAGACAGTCGTGTACACGGGAGCTGGTGCATGTTAAATCGGTCGTGGCCTCAAATGTCCTCACGTTGGAAGTTTGGAGAGTGAGGTGTTACCTCGTCATCTGACCGTAGTTCCAAATGACGAGGTGTTGTCCTCGGATCTTTCCCTTCGGGATTGATCCCGGACCGTTACCAATAACCCGTTGTGTTGCTCCAGTGCGATGTTGTCTGCCTACTTACCTACCCGGATGTATGAAATGTTCAATTTCCGTCTTTAGCGAGGTTTCTGGCTGCGAGAGTATCATTCGATGCCGGAAGCAATAGCAGATATTACGAGTTGATGAAAGAAATAACCACCGATGGCAATCGCCATGCATGATTTTGCATATGGCGGCATTTCCCCTCTCTGGCGAGTTTACCACCTTTTAAAAATGGGCTTCCATAAGGTTACTTGTCTTCTCACCGTAGTCTCCCTAAACTGTGCACAGGCAGTAGTTTAGATGGCTGGGACTGAGATTGGTTTGTTGCATGCTTAGACTGGGATTCGAACTAAGAGCTTATTGATCCTAAAGCCAGAGCACTAACCACTCAGATATCACTCCAAATCATTCAAAAAACGAAAAAGTAATTTCAATTTCAAAAGAAAAGTAGTCATGAGTTATAATATTTTAGATAAGTTGTAACGAGGAGAAATAACGAAATTATCGGTTACAAATAGTATCAGAGTTGAGAAACGTTGATCGATTTGTTATAACTATTACCCTTTGTTAAATCAGCTTTTCAGTATGTGTGAGCCATTCGTCAAATGCGAATAACTCTTAGTTAATACAGGGTTTTTTTTATGTAAGGGCATCGTTTTGTTTTCGAATAACTTTTAAACAAACACCTTTTATAAAAAATTGTGTACAGATTGTTTACTCAATGACAAATAACTGCCTCTGGTCTCTCTGCAAATACGGGCTCTCGAATGCATGATTTACCCAATTGTGAATACGAAACAAGCAGAACAGCCGTTATTTTTTATCAGAAAATCCAAGGTTAATTCATGAACGACCCTTTCACACATAACATTTTAATGTTATATTATTTATGGAATATGATAGCGGCGAAATGACCACACCTCTTGTCTCGCTGCAAATATGGGATCTTTCGATCTCTTTGCGAATGTTTTGCTTAAGATGTACGCACACATTAGAAGGTTTTTTTAATTTTGACTTTCAAAATCCAAATTTTTTACAATAGGTCATTGGTTTGTACCTAAACTCATTTCAGTTTGAAAAATTTAGATTTATCTAATTTAGATATAATTAGTTGATTAACATGATTTTTGAACAGTGATATCTCAAATTCTAATGTGTTCAGAAAGACAATTCCTATTGGAAATCTTCATGCTTTGACCATGATTCAATCACGTTTCTAGGTAGAAAAGGTTTTTATGTAATTTTTTCACCAAGGAAGTCCAAAAGATCAAGATTTTTTTCAGGAATTTTAACATTTAAAAATCAACTAAAATTAATTTCTTAACTAATAACTCTTATTTCAGTTCAGAACATCCACTGTATTATGTAGATTATAATGATACAAAAATAATTATGATAGCTAAATTCATTCTTGAGTTATCACTGCTTGAAGAAAGCATCATATTGCAGAAACACAGTTCTTCAGAAATTGAGTTTAAAGTCTTGGAAACATGTTTGTACTGGTAATAGTACAATAAACCCTTGTAACTAGAAAAACATCCCGAATATTTACAAGATCTTGGTATCGTTTAAAAGTTACAAAATTGGGAAATATTTTGAGACACTAAAAATAAAATCGATATTCTGGTCAATTTTCGTGATTTATAGTGTATACATACACATTAAGCTGTAGAATCGTTTTCCACTTGTCAGTGTAGTCATGTTCCTTTCAGTGGCCCAAAAGAAACGAAAATTCCGGTTAGATCAGGAGAACGAGAGAGCCAATTAACATCACCTGATTTTGACATTATTCGGCTAAGAAATGCATACTTTAGAATACGTGTTTTTGCACAAGATGTATGACATGCTGCTTCATCTTGTTCAAACCACATGTGTTGCAAACCTTTTATCGATCAATTTCAGGCAGAAAGACATTTTGTAACATAGCACAATATCGTTCATAATTGACAGTAACCACATTTTCATCTTCGAAAAAATAAAGGTTCAATAATGCCTCCACTGCAAATTGCGCACCAAATAGTTGCTCTACGGGGATGAATAGGTCGTTCACGTTTTAACCTTGGGTTTTCTGACCCCCAATAACGTCTGTTCTGTTTGTTCAACTGATGTCGAAATGAAGTACAAAGAAATTGTGAACAAATCACGTTACACAAAAAGCCCATACATGGAATGTGACCAGAGGCTGTCACCTGTCATTAATTGAGTAATCAATATGTACAAAAAATTAATAAAAAAATGTTCCATTTAAAAGTTATTCCAAAACGAAATGGTGCATTTACGTAAAAAAGCAGCTTGTATAACCATATTTTCCACAAATAATTTCACCGAAATAAACGAATTTGCTTTCATCGCTTTCAGAACGGTAAAGTATTTGAAATTCTCAACAATTGAAAAATGACGTTCCAGTTGAGAAAGTCTTACATAATAAATAGTCAGCAAGCAAAGAGTGATAAACCCTTTGGGCTAACGACAGCCTATAAGATATTTCTGTCGTCAGAGGGAGCAATCAAGAATTGGATTAACAGAATACACATTGATGCTAATCTGGTATTGCTTTTAAATGGGAAGTATGTGCAAACGAGATAAATCTAATTCTTTCAAAGATTATAAAAGGTTTCTGAAAAGGATTTTTCTCTGAACAATTTCAAAATTTCAATTTCACTTGAATGTTCATTGATGGTTGAGTTACCAAAAGCAGCAGGTGAGGGTTACAAATACGCATGAAAGTTCGAATACAAAAGCACACCAGACGCAAGACAGACAATATCAATGGACATACACACGCAGGGAAAGTTTTACTGACACAGAAGTGAGAAATACACTCAGCGAGCAATCGAACTTGCTCCGACTACAACTCGCTGCTTCCTTATGCAAGAGGGAGAGGTCAGATATAATTTAGCTTCAAATATTGTAGCATCAAACATTAGTCGGCATTATTCTTATAAGTTTACTTCAAATACATTTGTAAACCAGACTACCAAACATCGTAGAAAGGATAAACTAATTTTCCCACCATCGAAAGAGCCTTGACCATTGTATCCTTGGCATTATGCTCCCGACCTATATTCGGCTCATAAAATTGATCTTCCCAAATCAAACGTAAGGTTATATCAAAATTTAAATGATCTTATAATGGCATAGATGAAATTGGTTATAATTAATCCTTATGGTAGAACAATAATACCTACATATATGAATGTGTGGCACAGAGGTGTGGATTTGTGTCATAATTCACAAAAAATGTGAATTAAAAGTGGCAAAAAATCCAAAAAATGCCGTTTTTCCAGTTTCGATTATTTTTTTACGTTGCGAAATATGAAATGCGAAATAAAATAGGTTAACCTCCTGGTGGTTGTCTCGACGAGATATCTCGTTATTAACAAAACTGACCAGATCTTGATCGAGTCGACATAAAAAAATCGGCATTATCGTGATGACGAGACTTCTCGTCTTTAGCAAGATTGGTTAAATATTGATGGACGATATATCTCGTTGAAACCACTTGAAGGGTTTAGTGATTAAAATGTAGATTGTGATGAATTGCTTTATCCATGTGCATTTACATTGCTTGCTGTAGTGCTGCTCTCTTAAGTTACCTACTAGTTCGACTTTGTCACTTCTCTGAAGATTTACAGTTACAAATATAATTGTATTCAGACATTTTAATGTTCATGAATGAATTCTTCTCTCTCTCCAAAAATAAATAATTCTTAATCAAAAATTATTAATCATGGAAAAACTGTTTCTAAAGAAGTTTTGCTAACGTAATAAAGTCGTAAGCAATTCACTTCCATTGTTACTTTGTACCTAAATACCAAACTAACTCACGTAAGACAGGTGAAATGTAATTACCACTTTATCCTTAATAAGTACAAGCAATGGACCCTTCAGCGCAGATGCTCAGTGAGGATCGGCAAGTTTAAAATATAATTGATGTTCCAAGCATCTGTTAACAATGATAAATTGCAGCTGAGCTTGGTCAATGGAGCATTATAATCAGACCAAAAGAGAGCTTAAAAGGCTTCTGATTTTCAGCGTTAAGTTAGCATCATGTTAAGACGTACCAACCTAATTCGCTATTTGTAGTACCTACTTCTTCAATGGCGAGTGAAGTTCATTTCGTAAGATATTTTAATTTTGTTATTGATGTTTATAGTAAATTTTTAATTTGGATTGTTGGAATGTTTTGTATTTTTAAACAGCTGCAGATACATGACGTGCTTATAGACATTCTCCATTACAGTTTTAAGTATCAAATTCTAAATGAAGTGAAAAATTTAGAATCATGCTAATGTGTAACATTCTGTCGCATTAGCATAATTCTGTCGCATTAGCATGATCTGTCGCATTAGCATGTAACTACATTCTGTCGAGCTTTAATGTAAGTAAAAAAATGTATACAAATTTTGAGATTGAATCTTTCTAATTTAAACGTGAGCTTTGAAATTCAGCTGTTCTTTATTGAAACCCTGAAAATCTTTCCATCAGCTATGCAAATTTGATATTCACAATGGAAATACGCCTTTTTTTATCAATTACTTTACCCAAACTGAATTTTAACGAAGCAAATATTCATAGTGAAGAATCAAGTTGCAGTGGGGGTGAGCATATTCTAAATAAATTGAAAATTCTAAATCTTATCAAATTTTCTAAATAAATTTGAACCCAAGTGTAAAGCAGGTATTTTCTGAGATTTGGATAATAATGGATGTTGGATACATAACAGTTTGTGAAACCAGTGTTGCCAACTATTCATTTAAATTTTGTTTCCAAAAGCATGTCACAAAAATAAAAATAATTCACTGTAATAACCAGGTTTCCTTTTTGATAGTAATTGGTGGAATGTAAAATAGTAAATTTATAAAGGTGGCTCTAATAATATGACCACCCACTGTAAAAATCCTGCTTCTCCAATTCTTATTTTATATCTCCACTTATACATTTAACTCTTAGTAGGGAACCAGCAGCGAAAAAAGTAAAAAACGTTTTCTACTATATAGATGTTACTTTTTATTGTATATGTTATCACATTTTCAATACCTTTGTCGTGTGCAAAATCTAATCACCCGCCTCAATAAATTTATGGATTCATATTGAGGAACATTTAATTACTTTAAATGAAATGTTCCTCAATATGAATACATCTATTTTAGATTATATAAATTTTGTTTGAAAAAGTATCTTCCGAAACAATAAGAATTTTCAAACTTTTAATGTATGCCTTCCAGCTTAATTTCTGACAATTAAAAATAAATCTAATAAATGTTTAATAAAACCATTCTAGGAATGCGAGGAACGTTTTCCAAAGAATTTGCTATTAACGAAGACTTTCAGAGGGAGGTGAAAACTATCGTGTCGCCATCTATGAATATGTATCGAAAACATGCATAGCACCTTTTCATCCACTTAGGTATGATTTGCTGTTATCATGTACTCTACTAAGAAAATATTCTTGCAGGAAATAAAAATAGCGAACTAGTAGAAGCTGTCCCGCCATTTTCTTTTCGTTGTCTAAAAATTATTTAATTTAAGTAGTAATAGTTTACCGTTTAAAATTATGGAACTATTTTCTCAAACTAGAAATTAGAATTCCTGAATGATCCTATCAAAGAAAACGAATCTCTACTTCCTTCTTTTCTTGAAAACGAATACAAACTAGCAGAAAAATTCAGTTGCAAGAAGCTAAATTAAATGCCCAGAAAATGAACGACGATTCAGACTCTCATAAAATTATTTGAAATAAGATAATGTGACAGACCTACTGCTATTATTGCAGCATTTATTACAAATTTATCACACAAATAAAGGTTCTAAATGTCCTTTTTGACTGCTAAATAATTTTGTCAAGTGAGAATCTTCGTCAAATCATTTCATGGAACCGGTAACATTAATGGGCTTTTACAATGTAAGTAAAGTTATAGAACGGTTTGAAGAATTGTTAAATACTTCTTCTTTTAACCCTATGAGCGTTGTGAGATTTCAGATTAGTGTAGTATTGATTTTACCCCACAACACACCGAATGACTAAATAATCACATCTATTGGTTGAAAGTATCTATGAATTCTTCCAACCTTTAAAAAGAATTCATTGGTCCTTTTCTTAGAATACAATCTTTTGAAACGATTATGTTGATCCTTTTCTTGCTATAGAATCTTTTGGAACGATTTCATTGTCCCATTCTGTAGAATAGAATCATTTGAAATGATTTATTGGCCATTCTGGCAGAATAGAATTCTTTGGAACGGTCTTTTGACCGTACTGTAGAATAGAATCCTTTAAAAGGTTATATTGTTGCTCTTCCTCATACTAGAATCCTTTCGAAAGATTCTATTGTTTCCTTCTTTAGAATATAATACTTTGGAAAGATTTATTGCTCCTTTCCTTAGAATTGAATCCTTTGAAAATATTCTATTTTACCACTCTGAAAAACTGACTTTTCTAGACTGCAGACTTATGCGTGTAAACCCCTCAGAGGGTTAAAAATTTAATTTTAAGAAAAGTAAAGTAAAACTTTCAGCAGTTGAAAACGAATTCAAAATTTCCATTGCTGACATTTTCCTCCGTCATTATGCTTCGGGTTGTATTTACACAGGTTGGGTTTTGTAGTTATTCTCTACATTATTCTCTATTTAATTTTAAGTTCACGAGATGTACCAATTACGGGTTTGAATTCGTATATGTCGTGCAATGAATGAATAACAAATGAGAGAGTTTTACTGATATTTTGTGAAGAGAGATTAGCATTTGCACGCATAAATTAGCATTAGAATTTGAAATGCCTCACTCATCAATAATGACTTTTCTCCTTACTTCGCTTCCCGCCTCACCACCAATATCAACATTTCATTGAATTGATAATAGTGAAAAGAAAGGAAACAGCTGAATATTCGCTAATTATCATAAATATTTATGCCTTTCAAGAATATTGAAAAGGGGAAACGTTGTCTAGTGGTGCACGCGTGTTTAAATCAAAGTTTGAGTTAGATGAACAATGAGAATGAAAACTTGTGCACGGCTAAACATGTAATATTTCGCTCTAAAATGTACGTGCAGTTCCAGGTTATGGGAATATATAACAGGATTTACACGTTTAAAATTACAAGCCTATAATTAACACTAGTTTGTATAACCATTTAATCCATAATTCGCACGGGACAACGCTGCTCACCAAATCGCGAGCAACGTTCGACCATCCCCTACTCAAACGAGCTATTGTTTTCTTGGTTAAGTGATACACAGGGCGATTTAAGCAGCGTGACCAGGGTTTGATTTATCTTCCTTACAACGAAGAAAACGGTTTGAACCTCTCGGAACGCACCACCAAGATAACGAGCGAAATCACGACGAAAAGAAGTGCAAACCCGGGTCGTGCTTCACAAATCATCCCACGTTGGAACTTTGACGACCTACTGTACGTAATAGTATCATGTTTCACTAGTATGAAAATGATATTGTGTTCTTAAATTGTATGTATAAAATAACAATAGAATCATGATTCCCATTACATAATCTTAGTAAACCAAGGTCATCAAATTAATAATTGTAAATGCGATACATAAATGAAATAAAGATAAAAGGTTTGAATAAGCAAATTATATTTCTTTGTAGTGAACTTTAAAGTACGATGAAAATACTATCGTAATTTAAAATTTTACTATTTTGAAAGTCGTTTCACACAATCTTCTATAAATCCTATATGATAGATACTAAATAAGTAATTCATTCAAAAACGTAAATTAATCATAATTTTCTACTAACGGATGAGGCTGGTGATTTTCTTTTTAAATAGTTTCTACTCTATTCCTTGGAACAGTTTATTCCTTTTCAAGATGTTTCCTTTTCATTTCCTGATGGACAAGTTAAGTTATATCCAATGGGCAGGATCATTGATGATTCCATCATGGCAAACGGCTTTAGCGGTCATTTCCTTTGTCACGAAATCTTAAAACTAAGTTCGTATTGAATCTTTTTTCATGTCACCCCAATTGAAACGATGCAGAATGTAAGAGTAGCTGTTGTTCATAAAGTATGCCGGACCAGGTCGTTCTCCTTTAACGATCCAAACAAGGGATATTTCAAATCTTTTGCTTCTAAATCTTCCTTCCTGGCTACATTTGAGCACAGGTGTACGCTCTTTTTTATCTGGTTCCACAAAAGCATTTGGTGAAATTACTCAAGCCACAAACTATTGAATTGATCATGTCCTTAGCGGGTATTCTCAATCCCGGCAGTTTCGTTTGATTTTATTAAGGTAATCAGTGAATTTCTTCAAGTGAAATCTTCTGCTTCTAATTGTTCGTGGCTTTCATTCTCTTTTATTACCACTGAGCTATTCGGTGGATAGTCACAGGTAAGAATTTTCTTTTAAGAAATTCTTCTTTTAACAGTCATGTTTATCAACTTTTCCATCATTTCCATTATCTCCACAATCATATTCATCAACTTTACTATCATTTTCATTATCACTACCATATATTTTTCAACTTATCCATCAATTTCACTATCAGTAATCAATTATATTTATTGACTGATCCATAAAGTTCATTATCTCTACAATCAAATTCATTAACTTCTACATCACTTTCATTATTCCCGCAATCATATCCATCAACTTTTCTTTCATTTTCATTATCTCCACAATCATATTAATCAGCTTAATCATTTTCATCATGCCCGCCATCATATTCATCAATAATTCCATGATTTTCATAATCCCCACAATCATATTCATTAACTTTTAAATCATTTTCATTATCCCGCAATCGTATTCTCCCATCAATATTGCCATCATCCCATAATCATATTCATCAGCGTTTCCATCATTTGCCATTGCAAGTGCTTCGGTGGTTGGAGGTTTCATTGCGATGTTTTCATTTACATGCCTACCAGCAAAGATTCTCCATTAATGTTTGGACGGGTAGGGTTCACGATTTTTTGATTGGGCCATACATCCAACTTATTCTTTTGAACGACAGCAAGTACCCCATCTTCCTACAAGAGACCACCGGAACTTCTCACCGATGTTCCTCCATATGTTTGAAGAATAATCTAATTCCAGCATGATGGTGCACCTGCACACTTTATAACTGATGTGAGGAATTATCTGGACGCTAATTATGTAAACCGTTGGATTGGTCGGAGGGGACATGTTCCTTGGCCACATCGATCACCAGATTTGTCATTTATGGATTTCTTCTGCTGGATGCACATGAAGAGCCATATGTACTGCGGTTGTACTTCCATTGACTTCGAGCAAGATCTCGTCTCCAGACTATCAGTTGCTGAAGGAAATGTTCGGAAAATGCCTGAAATCTATGTAAATATGCTGCCATCCATGCACCGAAGATGCGAAGCTTGTGTTTGTGTTGGTGATCGCTCTTTCAACCATCTATACATATAAAGCAGAGTTGGCGTGTGTCTGTCTGTATGTTCTTTATACAAATCTACACCGTTTGACCAATCCACACCAAATTTGGTACACTTATACTTTGGAACCCTGCGAGTAAAGTAAGCTACATTTTAACTCCTGTTCTCTTCAACCTAGGTGTACAGAGGGGCTAAATCAGTTCGAAATTGCCATAGGAAAAACATTGAGCATAAAAAGATTGGGTACGCAATTCAGTTAGTTTTATCAGTATTGATCGAAAATCAAATGTTCCTATAAAATTGTTTTACCAGTATTGCTCGAAAAACAATTTTTTCCGAAACATTATATTTAAACAATTAAAAATTCCAATAATTCATTATTGTCTATCAATATTTTTCAAGCGTCTTTTTCGAATTTCTCTATTTCAGAATATTGTCATGACGTCGAAATTCGACACGCTTGCTCAGACCTTTCGTTTTTCAGAATGCTACATTTTTCAATGACTATAATTTCATTTCTGTTTGTATTTATGTGTTCCATTACTTTCCATATTACAAATATATTATTTAAGAGTTAAGTTGCAATGAATTGTTTTTCTTTTCTGCCAAATACCACTAGACATGGGTAATTTCTCGGTGGTATATGTATATTTCGACGAACTTTCCGGTTAAATACGTTATAGTTTGTAGAATTCTGTCTCATAAAATAAATGGAAACCTTTTTAAGTAAGGTCACTAATATCCTATTTTAAAATGACTGGTAAAGTTAAAATAAAGTAATTCTAAAATAAGGATATGTTTCGATAAATCAAAACGGGTAGCCATACGTTATAGTTCAAAGATATTTTTAAATTTTGACATATTTTCATTACAAGACGTTTAAAATCAATTTAATTTACATTTGTTTTTCATGTTTCATGGGTATTATTGAAAGCTGTATTCCATAGTCAAGTAACTACATCTATCATTCTAAATAGGTATGTGGTTTCCATATAGAAACTGAGTCTCAATTAAAAAAGTACCTTAAGGATTATATTTAAAACTAAATTTTTCTGTCGGAGGAAATCGAATTTTAAATGAGACTTTGCTGATCTTGGAATAATACCATTATAAGGAAGTATGTAAACTAAGATTGTTGAAAAATATGAATTTTTTGTCTTAAATGGCAGAAGGTCGAGGTTACTTACTTGAAGTTGAAGCTGTTCGTATATTAGGTACCTGTGAAACATTCATTAAAAGCAGTGATTTTGTAAAAAGTGTAATCGATTGAGTTTGCTTTGTCAACACTGATGACATTTGTTTTAAACAAGCTCCGTTATTCTACGTGCGGCTAAAGAGAATTTTCAAGAAAAAAATGTGTGCTTCAAAGTAAATTAACCACGAATGCCGTAACAGCTTAATTTGCATCCTCTCACAATGACAATGTAATTCGAAAGCATCGAATCCATGGTGCAAGGGTACCACATATAATAAATATTGATTGGAAAACTTAGTGCAAGACTATACGCTGAAAGTTCGTCATTCTTACTGAAAATGAACTTAATCGGCATTCGTAATCACTCCAAAACTCAAAATTGACTTTTGAACAAGTCATCTCAGAAAAAGCTTTTGTAGTTTGTCTTACAGCAAGAGTGTGATATGAAATGGATTATATGGATAAATATATTAGGTATACATATTTCCGTCTGAAGTAAATTGTAGAAGCTATGAAAAAGTTAAAATGATGTTAAAAAATATTTTCTCTACATTTAAATGATGCTTACATTTTTCTATGAAATAGAATCAACATTTAACCAATTCAACCCGAGCATCGCCGATTATTCTGCTTGTCGACTTTAAAGAAAGGCCCATCAAAATGTTTGTTGCATTTGATTTTACCTGTATCTCATTTTGTTTTTCAAATTCTACTATAGGAATCAGCATTTAAACGAGGCATTTCCGGACACACATTCTTGGACAAAAAAATGTTTATTTTGGGCCCCTATGCAATTTGGTCAGATATTTTTGAAACAGTGTGTATTCCCTAGTCCAATAATCTTTCTCTAAATTCTTAACCCCTAACGAACTAATTTTTAACTATTCAAATCTTTTGCGCTCCCTTAGAACAGGGAGCTGGGAGCTGTTCCAAACACCCTACACGCAACACAGAACCTCTCCTTGGCCATGATATGCGAATATATTATCACTTGCCAGTTTTACTAGGGATTAAATAAAACTTTGTCTGGAATTTCCTGCCCTTTCCACTTGTAAGTTCACATCACAGTGGGTATGTGTGTAGAATCATCACTGCACACATACCCACTATACCATTCCCCAACTGCCTACACCACTCTTTATTTGTGTTATGACATATACAGAAGAAGCACAGAGGAGAGAAATACAAGGGTAAGGGTAGCATACGCAAAATCACTAGCGGTTGACATAGGTGATTGTTATAGAAAACTCGGGGCCTCATTAGCCCTAGAACATCTTTAACCCTCTAAGTGTACGAGATTTCCCATTCTTGATAACCTTTGGTAATTCTATTGGTAACCTTTGGAACGATTCCATTGGTCCTGTCTTTAGAATAGAATCATATGGAACGATTCTATTGGTCCTTTTCTTAGAATAGAATCCTTTGGAACAATTATTTTGTTAGAAAGGATTTCGTTTGTAGAATAAAATCCTTTGGAAAGAGAGATTCTCTTGCTCTCCTTTACTTATAATAGAATCCTTTGAAAATATTCTCTTGCTCTCCTTTACTTATAATAGAATCCTTTGGTAAGATTCTCTTGCTCTCCTTTACTTATAATAGAATCCTTTGGAAAGATTCTATTGGTTCTTTCCTTACAATAAACTACTTTGGGAAGATTGTTAGGTCAAGAAAATAGAAATTGGTAGGAAGTCATGCACGGAAGACTTGTAGGATCACCTGAGAAGGTTAAAACATTTTTGTTTTAATGACGTGTTATTTTCTCTTTTCAAAAGTATCTTTTATCTCATATCTCTTTTTTATATAATATAAGGCAATACGTTTCGCTAAATAAAACAGTTTTCAATTACACTATATGGATTAAGCAAAATTATTTTTATTTATAGTTGACAGAAAGCAGTTGACCTTTCAATTTAGCTTAACTAAGCAATGTAAGTATTCAATTTATTTCTCACGCTTGGGGTCGATTTATATTCAAATGTCAGCGACACCTCATATTAAATTAATATCTATCTTCACGAATAGTATTTCGGTGATTTGAAACAGATTAAAAAACAATAGTATTTTTTTATAATAGAATTTTCTATCGGTATGGACTTGAAATTAAAACTTGGTGGGATATGAAGAAATTCTTAAATTTTCGTCAAACATATATACAGTTAGACTAGTCGTAATTCTTAGCAATTCTGAATTTGGTACCTAAATTTTATCATGGCAATATCGTACTTATTCAACTGATATCCTACAAGCTAAATCTTAGAAATGCTGCTGGTTTACTGGTAACTGTTTTTATGATAATGGCTTTAAATTAAAGATAAGAAAGTAGGACAGGAATTATTAAACGATTGGTTGGGGTTTTATGGCGCAAGGGCCATATTTGGTCATGCTGCGCCAGATATAAGACATACAATATCAAGTAATAGACACACACACACACAATGAAAGCTTCACTGACACAGAAGAGAGAAGTACACTCAGGGAGGAATGCACCTAACAGGAATCGAACCTGCGCCGCCTACAAATAGGAGGCTTCAAGCGCAGTAGCATATCCACTGAGGCAGGACGGCTCCATTAAACGATGGGAAACAGGCTCATATGAATGCTTTATTGAGATTAAAACTACAAGGATAAATATTTCTTTCTAAAAGTATTTTAAAATCGTAATCACAGAGTGATTCCAGCTTAGTCTTTATTATTCTTTTACAGAAACCAATGACGAGAATAGAAAAAAGTATTATCATTGTTTACATCACTGGAATACAAAAATGATAAGTTCCTTGGCTCGTGAATCGATATCTCCAGATGTAGAATGACTGAATGCCAAATACATCAAATGGATTGACTTGTATAATATTATGTTTTGTAATTGAATGAAAACTGTTAATTTAAAATAATATTAAAAATAATAAATGCTGCTTTAAGATTTGTTGTTCTATAGGAGTTTTGTTTAAAAGTTAATTAGCTATTTGTGTATGGAAAATAAGGTAATATTTACTTTTCAAAAAGGAAGAATTAATCTTTCTGCATTCGTTTGAATATGTGTCTTGAAAATTAATTTATTTTGTGGTACAAGCTTAGAGTTTGCAAATTTTTGTTAACGTTATTAGGCTACAATTAAAAAATAAATTTTTAGTAAAGAAATATGAAGTTATGGATCAAGAAGTTGTCTATATTCCTTTTAATAATGAGGAAGTAATTAGAGGATTCCAGAAACAGAACAAATGTAACGAATTATAAAAATTCAAAATCAGTAGTCATAAATATATCATACTTAAAAATACTCTCATCAATTTTAGAAATTAGCACTTTTGAAGAAAAAAGCTATAATCAAACACATATCAATATGTCTTAATTTAATTTTTTATGTTCTGCATTAGAAATGCAACTCTTGTAGCTTCGAGTCAGTTAATAAAACGGATTCAAAGCAATTTAACTGAATATTAATTAAATAACTTTTTAATTAAATAGCTTTTACAAAATACCTGCTCCAATTTGACCTAAAATGCAATTTCCGTGAAAAAAGGAACACCATTCCGCGTTAAATGTTTTAATTCGTGGTATGACATCCGACGCGTTCTATATATTTCGAAAAATTTCACTGAAAGAAATTCTTGAAAAAATTCTTATTTAAAAAAATTGGGTTTCGTTAATTTGTTGTAATTCGAAATTCTAAGAATTTGAGATTACAAGAATTACTTGCATGCCACATTTTCTTTTGTAATTGTCTTTAAAAACTTGTCTCGTTGAACACTGCGGTCGGTGATCAGCACTATGTGGTTGAGAACTATTGCTAGCGTAGAAGCACTTTCTACTAACCCATCATACGAATGAAATTTCTAAATTCACTTTTCTACTATTAAAATAGTTTTTAGTTAAGGGTGTATAGTTTATTTTATTCACTCATAGCATCCGTAACATTGATGGAATTTTATAAAATATGTGATCGAACGTTTTGAAGAAATTTTGAATAACTAATAGGTGCAATTTTTCTTTCTAAGTTTCAATTTTGGGAAATTAAAATAAAATTTTAATTTGAGAGCACTTAAATTAAAAATTCATAATTATCCTTTGTTTGCTTCTGCCTGTCCTTCATAAGTATTGGGTTATATTTACACAGATTTTTTAGTTATATCATGTATTCTTCCTTATTCAATTTTAAGCACACGCAGTAGTTCAATTCGGAGAATGAATTATAATACAATGAATTAATAAATTACTAGCTGGTGTGTAAAACTAATCGTGAGTTTTTACAAAACCTTTTCAGAAAAAATTAGCATTTGCACGCATAAGGTAGCACTAGTATTATAAATTACCTCACGCACCATGACAACCAATATTAACTTTCCTTCAATTGATAATAGAGAATAAAGAGGAATTTGCTAACTATCATAAAATTCATATCATTCTAAATCACTGAAAAGGTGAAAACATCATCAATGGTGCACGGATATTTAAATTAGATTCCATGTTTCCTGTGCAATGAGAATAAAATATGGTTAGCATGTGCGCATTGTACTCTAAAAGGCATATATGATGAGTCAAAGTGGAAATCGGACATACAAGTGATATTGGTGTTAAAACAGTTGTAACCTCGAACAGCTAAGCTTGTTTTACATTAGAGCAACAGAGATGAGGAGCGTACCACGCCAGTGAGTCAGCGACTAAAAGAGGCAGCCATTACCCCTGTCAATCACTACTTTTGTCGACATTGATTGGTCGGCCCATTCCGCAACCGTGTTGCTCTAGTGTTGAACAAGATCTAGAATATTCAAAAAAGTTATGAGAGGAGTTTTCAGTGTAAGCAAACAAATCAAACTGCCTGTGAAGATTCTACTTCGGTTGTCCAAATGCTCTCATTTGATTACCTTAAAATGAAGTTCATCGCCCTTCGGTGTTTAATCTAATCGGTGTGGACCAATAAAGTATCATATCGATTCGGAATTTATCCTTTGGATTTTTTATTAGTGAAATACTGTAATTCTTTTCGAAAAACAAGCCAACTGACAAAATAAATCATCAATATATGGACAAGCCAAATGTGGGACATTTTAGAGACTTTTCTAGCTCGAGCGTTGTTTTTTCTTTTATCCAGTGGCATATGAACTATCTATCAATGTCTTAATTTGCGTGCTCTAGTAGCAAGAGTGGGTTGAATTTTTTCTTGAAAAAAAATTCCAATTACTGTACTTAATTCCCAGCTTAGTCCCCCTTGATGAAGAGAAAAATGTAGTTCTATGTCAAAAGGGAAGATATAAAATGCCCTTTTCCTGGTAAACGTTAAAATATGTAAAATAATGCCTAAAAACTTCGCAAAAATATTCTAAAACACCTGAAAAAACCCCAGATAAAATATAATTTTGGGAAATTGTTACGAACCACTTCCTTTCGGATTGCCTCGCGATCCAAGCTCGCTTCGCTTGCTCACCGTGTACCAAACCATTTTAGTCTAGGTGAGTAGTTTTTCTGTTTGTGGCAGATTCTTGACACACAATATAAATATGCAGCATGAAAAATAAATTGTCTAAGAGATGCAAATATCAATAAATTACCATGCAAAGCAGTTTATAATTTTTTACACAAATTATCATGCAATAAGTATGGTTGGCCAACTCTCTAATTTCAGGAAACTTCTACATTTTCAACCTCTAATGCATCTGGACATGACATGGAATGTTGATAACATAAAAAGGGAATTGTCTAAAAGCATGGATATGCATATTTAAAAAAATAGCAAAAAATGCACCTGGCAATGAATCACAGAAAACTTCATAAACACAATTATATATTTCACTTTTGGGAGCTATAGAGTTGTCCATGACTAAAAACAGGTTCATTGAGCACGAAACATATCTTTTCAAAAGTTTGGCCTTGCGACTTATTAATTGTCATGGAAGAGGCTAAACGAATGGGAAATTGCATACGTTTAAATTTGAAAGGCATGTTAGTCTGAGATGGAATCAAAGGGATTCGAGGAATGAGAAATATCTCTGTACAATCAATGGATTTTGCCTGAATAATGTTTTGCTGCAATTTTGTGACAATTAGACGTGTGCCATTGCATAATCCTTTAGAGGGAGCTAAATTTCTCAACAGAATTAAATGCAACCCGTGTACAACTTTAACTCATATGGCGGTATACCAGTTGGTGTCAAAGAATGGAAATGTCAATTGATCTTAAGGATCTTCACTGATGACCATATCAATTGCTTTGTAAACAGTTTAATTTCCCGGCATACATTCTAGCACTTTATTGTTGATTTCCATGGATCGCTCATTGGTAACAGTAAGGATGGCGGCTCTACCTTTAAGCTTATGTGGGGTCACACTGGAAAAATCTATGTCACTGTACAATTGCTGTATAGGGTGTTGTATTGAAGCATTGCAAAGGTAACTTAATCGTTGAGCCACTTGTTTTCTCTCCAATGTACAACAACCAAGCACCAAAATCCCTTTCAGATTCAAGGGCAGGCATATTTTTTGTCAGATATAACTTATGGAATTTCAACCAAAGAGTGTTTTTTTTAAGAAGCCGGCAACAGTCAATGTTCTTTAGTCTCTTAAAATAACAGGAAGAACTTGGTGAAAATCTCCACCCAATAGCATGACTTTGCCCCCAAAAGGTTCTTTACACTTTGTGAGATCTTGTAAAAGTCTGTCAATAGCTAAGAAAGCAATGAAATATGTCATGGGTGCTTCATCCCATACTATTAACTTGGTTTCCAACAACATGTCTGCTTCTTTTGTATCTGGCTTCAAATTGCAAGTAGATGTTGCATTTAAATCAATTGGAATTTTAAAAACAGAATGAACTGTTCTTCCCCCTATTAATAGAGTTGCAGAAATACCTGTAGATGCAACAGGAATAACATCATTACCTTTACCACGTACTGTGTGAAACAAAGTTGGACAAACGAAAGTTTTTCCAGTTCCGGCAGGACAATCTAAAAAATAATACTTGGGTGTATCTGGAGAGTTATTATACACTGCACTAATATGATTTCAACACCATTCCGCTGTTCACCATTTAACTTTGCACTCCAACTGTTAGCTTTAGTCTGCTCCTCCACAACATCAAAGTTCGCTTTTTACAAAACACTTGCAGGCAAATCTACAGTTGGTAGATGCAGTTTTTGGAGACTTAAATTGTAGGATGTAAGCAGTTCCACAATATATGCAAGTGCATAGTGAGGTCCAGTCTCTTCAGAATAACGATTTCCAGTTCCGGCAGGACAATCTAAAAAATAATACTTGGGTGTATCTGGAGAGTTATTTATACACTGCACTAATATGATTTCAACAACATTCCGCTGTTCACTATTTAACTTTGCACTCCAACTGTTAGCTTTAGTCTGCTCCTCCACAACATCAAAGTTCGCTTTTTACAAATACTTGCAGGCAAATCTACAGTTGGTAGATGCAGTTTTTGGAGACTTAAATTGTAGGATGTAAGAAGTTCCACAATATATGCAAGTGCATAGTGAGGTCCAGTCTCTTCAGAATAACGATGCACAAAGTCCTCACAAAGTGAAACTTGATGCTGCACCATAGATCAGGAACATTCTCCACTTCTCCAAGGCCACAAAGCATTGCGAACAGCATGCGCAACTGAGATTGAAATTGAGCGGCTTCACTCAAAGCATCATGCCATTGCTGGTCACCCCGAAGAAGTCTATACTCCTGACATGCTTGTTGAAATGTAATGCATCTCGATCCATTTACAGTCAAAATATCTTCAAAACTGACTACTCCTGACACGCAATAGTAGCATCTGCAAATAGTACCTCTCACTATCCTGTATACTAACTACTAGCAATCTCCCAATAACTTTTTGTTCACCACGTTGTCGCCTCTTCCAATTTATGGTACTCTTATCAAACACATAATATTGTGGAATATCTGAGTAAGAAATGTTGTGAGCTTCAGGGTCATTTTGTTCAGTTAAAACCATGATGTGAGTGTTGTTTTTCTTAAAGCAACTCTTTCAATTGCTTGCGCTTCTTGACCGTCTTGGTACACAATCGGCTATTGCTCTGGTAAATGCACAGCTAGCGCACTACAGTGTGGGATTTATCTGACAAACTGAATTCACTTAAACGCCACATGGCGTCATGTGCACTTACATACCTACTTTCAACAAAACTTAAAATTTCATCATGATCAAGACAACCTTCTTTTGTATTTTTACCGAGGCTGCATCATGTCCTTTGTATACATATTTATATAAGTATTTAACACTTTTAACTGAAGCAAAAATTTCAACATTAATATGTGCATTAAATTTTTTAAGCAATCAGGGATTATATGGGACAACCCATCTATTATTGATTGAATATTTCCCTACTTGGACAGGTTCAGTGGCTCTTCTGCGATAAATAGGGTATCCATTAACATTTTCCTCGGTATCATCCTTGAATTGTTTGGGAAAATGTTTGCAGCACTGTCCATCTTTCATGCGTGGAGAAGATGTATTTATAGTTCTACATGGGCCATGTGTACCATGCATTTTGTCACAATTTGGAAGAGTAAGATCAGTGCTAGGATCTGGAAGTTCTGCACTCACAAACTTGTCAATATCATCTTTTGTGTGAATTTTGCTTTCTGAATCTAATGTTTGAAGAATGTGGGCATGAGGAAAACCTCGCTTTTGGAACTCAATAACATAAATATAGGCCAAAACAGTTCCAAATATTTCATGCTTGCAAATATCTTCTAAAAATTATTTTAATTTTATATTAAACACATGTACAACAATATCAGGTCGATTTTCTGGACGTTGTACTTATCCCTCCATGCAATTTAAAATTTCAGGCCAAGACGGGTTGCAAGTAAACGTCAAAAAGAGATCTGGCTTACCAAACTTGTGTGCCATTGCATCTTGGTAATTCTGTTGTATATGACGTGGGCTCCCTTGGAAAGAAGCTGGCAGTATAATAAGTTTTCCTGTGCGCATATTTTCATTATGTGCTCTACATTCTAAAGCATCTAAAAGCCCCGATAAAGTTCAATTCGCAAATCTTTTTGATTTTGTCGCAAAAAGTGTAAACGTAAGCCTTCAGTTTTCATATATGCATCAACAATATATTGCAGAAAAAGTTTATCACTACTTAGCAAAATACTGAAACCATTTATCTGGGAAAGACTGTATGCATAATATTGTATTGGGTTGGCAACTAAGTTCCCGCCGTTTTTTTAATTTTTTTAAAAGTTTATTTTTCAATAAAAATTAACAACTAATAATGTATTCTCCCTTGTTGTTTACAACTTCTTCCCAACGTTCAACAAGATTTTCAATACCTCGTTGGTAGAAATCATCCGGTTTCGACTCGAAAAATTCATCCAACCAAGCTCTCAATTCTGCATCAGAATTGAACGAAACTCCGCGCATAGCATTTGAAAGAGATCGAAAGAGGTGGAAATCCGTTGGTGCCAAATCATCGGGAGAGTACGGCGGGTATGGCAGCACTTCCCAGCCATGCGTTTGAATGGCTTCCTTGGACATACTGGCGATATGAAGGCGGGCGTTGACGTGCAGCAAAAGAACTTCATGCTGCCGATTAGGTCTTTTCTCTTGAATAGCTGTGTTGAGTCGTTCATCTGTTGAACATAGAGTTGTTGTCACTTAAAGCATGCGGAACCCATGCTCCACACTTCTGAACCTTTCCCATCGAGTGAAGATGCTTCTCTATAGCAGTGTGGGAGCATTCCATTTTCTCTGCCAGTTCCCTTGTCGTTTGACGCGAATTTTCATGCAAAAGTTGGTTTAATCGCTCTTCATCGAACTCAACTGGACGGCCAGAACGAGGTGCGTCTTTGAGGTCAAAATTTCCATTTTTGAACTTGGCATACCAATCACGAACGGTTCTTTCAGCTATGGCACCCTCTCCATACACAGCACAAATGTCGCGAGCAGCTTTTGCGGCCTTGAACCTTAATTAAAAGCTAAAAGAAGGAGGTGTCGAAAATGCTCATTTTTCTCAACTTGGCATTCCATTTTAATGATCTGAAAATTAAACTTTAATTAATTAACTCGAACAAAAAAACATAGATTCAGGTAGAACAAAACATCTTCTTTCGAATGATTTAAAACATTATGCCAAAAACATTTAATGACATGCGGAACGTTAAAATTAAAAAAAAAAAAACGGCGGGAACTTAGTTGCCAACCCAATAGTTGAGTGACACTGGTGTGCTTTGCTGTTCTTCAACATGTTCCATTCCAGTGTTCCAACTACACTCGCCCCTTGGAAATAGCAAAGGATAGGTCATTGGATCACAGCATTGATTTAATGGTGAAATGCTTTGGCATGTATCACCGATAGGGTACACACAAATGTCCCGGTTGGCTGAGGGCTCTCCATTATCACCAAGAAATATAGCTGCAACTTCAGTGCACAAAGTAGGAGCATTATAGCGCCGCATATCCAAATTTTTATCTTCCAAACATACGATTTTTGCAGTTGTAGTTGGATGTTCTTGTACCAGTCGGTGCATTTGAAGATAAGACTGAGCAATGGGATTGATTTCTCTTAACATAAAATCAAGTTTTTCGAATACTTGTTGCAAGCAATTTTGATTGTTACTCAAGCGTTTCTCTGTTGCCTCACTGGAGTCGAATATATAAAGCAGCCCGTATCCTTCTTTATGTTGGTCACTTGCATAGAGGGGGAAACTGTGGAACACTTGACCAAGTAAACGGTAAAAATATGGTCCAGTTCCACGTGGTGGCTTAATTTGTGCTCCCATCGAAGCGAATGCTAATGTAGAGTTGTATTCACGAATTCGCTGGCTATAATTTCTGGAGAATTTTCAGTTAGTAATACTTTTAATAGCTCCGGTGCATCAGATAATGCTGGTAGCCGAACCTTTCCATCATGGTAACATTTGGTATACTCATTGGCAGTAATAGCTTTCTTCCAACAAAGAGCCCCCCAAAAATCGCCCTGTTCGCACATAGTTCCACAATTATGTTCGTCAACATCGTTTCGAATACACACACGTTTTGCGTGACGGCGATTATCGGCTTCGTTTCGAATTGATCTTCTTAAACTGGATTCCTGAACTGTTTCCTGGCTCCGTTCAGTTTGTCTTTGTTGATTTCGGATAAAATATCCGACAGCACGACTTAAATTCTTCATTTTTCCTAATTTCCAACTGATAATAATGATTTCCTAATTAACAACTGATAATAATGATTTCCTAATAAACAACTGATAACTGATAATAATGATTTCCTAATTAACAACTGATAACTGATAAGCTTTTACTTGAAATCCAACGCAAAGTAACAAAACTAAGTTGAGATATAAAATAAGATATAACATTTCAAATCATGCGATCGCGTTATCACGTGACATCCGCGCTAAGCTCAAACGATCACGAAACGTGCAAATGCAGTTTGTTTACTCTGACCGACGAAGCTGAGTAACTTTTCGAAGATGCGTTGTTGCCATCGGAGATTTAGAAATTCCACTCCTTTTTGTCGCCACGTAAGATAATTATACTATATATATAGATAATGCAGGAAAATACCCTAACACGACACATATAAGCTTAGATGTTTATAGAATACGCTGCTATTGACACGAATATTGTTTCAGTCTTGCCATAAAAGATAAAACATCATCAAAATCCTTGCTCTATTAATCATACTCAGTTGATGATAAATTGGAACATTTATCTGTGATAAAGAGGTAGGTTTGATGCATTCTAGGCCTTTTCAAACGGAATCCAAATATGGGCAGATATCGGTACGACTGCTAGTGCTAACCATATTAATAGTGTAGTTTAAATAGTGTTCTAAAAAAGGTTTGCTTATACAAGACAAGCAGCTATTCTTTTATGCTATTAAGGATTATCTATATATCTATACATATAAAGCAGAGTTGGCGTCTGTCTATCTGAATGTTCTCAATACAAACTGCATCGTTTGACCAATCCACACCAAATTTGATACACTTATACTTTGGAACCCTGCGAGTAACGCAAGCTACATATTAACCCCCGTTCCCTTTAACCAAGGTGTGCAGAGGGAGCTAAATCAATTAGAAATTGCCATAGGAAAAACATTGAGCACAAAACGATTGCGGTACGCAACTCAGTTTTACCAATATTGATCGAAAATCAAATTTTCTAATAAAATTGTTTTACAAGTACTGCTCGAAAAACAATTCTTTCCGAAACGTTATATTTAAAAAATTTAAAATTCAAATTATGTTTGAACTGACTTTTTATTTCTTTCCACGATATAAATAATTTAGGAATATTTGAATGATGAAAAATGGATAGTTAAAATACTTAATTTTACACAACTTGCATTTTGTAATGGAACACGAAAAGCCCAAAACAAAAAACTCATTGATCATAAAAGAGTAATTTTGCAATTCGGTATCTGGCAACGCCAGAATTAATGTTTTATTTTATAAACTAGATTTAGAATTCCGTGTTTGTGTATTTGAGTTTAGACAGAAATGTTGCGGTCATATTTGATCATTTCTAAGTTTTGTAAATTTGTGTTCTTTTTGTAAATAATTCATTATTGTCTATCAATATTTTTCAAGCGTCTTTTTCGAATTTCTCTATTTCAGAATTTTCTCATGATGTCGAAATTCGACACGCTTGCTCAGATCTTTCGTTTTTCATAATTCTACATTTTTCAATGACTAGAATTTCATTTCTGTTTGTATTTATATGTTCCATCACTTTTCATATTATAGATATTATTTATGAGTTAAATTGTGATGAATTATTTCATTTTTTGCGAAATACCACTACACATGGGTAATTTCTTGGTGGTATATGTATATTTCGACGAACTTTCCTTAAGTCTTTGGTATAATAGTTATAGTTTGTAGAATTCTGTTTCATAAAAATAAAGGGAAAACTTTTCAAGTAAGGTGTATAACTTTTTATTTTAAAATGACTGGTAAAATTAAAATAAAGTTATTCTAAAAGATATGTTACGATAAATCAAAACGGGTAGCCATACGTTGTAGTTCAAAGATATTTCTAAATGTTGACATATTTTCATTACAAGGAGATTAAAATTAATTTAATTTACATTTGTTTTTCATGTTTCATAGGAATTATTGAAAACTGCACTCCTTAGTCAAGTGATTATATCTATCATTTTAAATAGGTACGTGATTTTCATATAGAAACTGAGTCTCAATTGAAAAAAAAGTACCTTTTGGATTCCATTTAAAACTAGAATTTTTCCGTTGGAGGAAGACGAATTTTAAATAATACTTTGCTGATCTTGGAATAATATCATAGTAAGGAAGTATGTAAACTAGGACTGTTGAAAAATACAAATTTTTTGTCTTAAGTGGCAGAAGGTCACGGTTGCTTACTTGAAGTTGAAACTGTTCGTATACAACTTAGGTATCTGTGAAACATTCATTGAAAGCAGTGATTTTGTATAAAGTGTAATCGATTGAGTCTGATTTGTCAACACTGATGACATTTGTTTTAAAAACAAGCTCCGTTATTCCACTTGCGGCTGGATAGAATTTTCAAGAAAAAATATGCGCTTCAAAATAAATTAACCACGAATGCCGTAACAGTTTAATTTGCCATCTTCTCACAATGATAATGAAATTCGAAAAGATCGAATCTATGGTGCAAGGGTATCACAAATAATAAGTATTGATTGGAAAATTGAGTGCAAGACCTATACGATGAAAGTTCCTCATTTTTACTGAAAATGAACTTAATTGGCATTCGTAATCATTCCAAAACTCGAAAATCGACTTCTGAAGAAATTATCTCAGAAAAAGCTTTTGTAGTTTGTCTTACAGCAAGAGTGTGATGAATATGAAATGGATTTTATGGATGGATATATTATGTATACATATTTGCGTCCGAAGTAAACTGTAGAAGCTATGAAAAAGTTAAAACGATGTTAAAAAATATTTTCTGTACACTTAAATGATGCTTGCATTTTTCACTGAAATGGAATCAACATTTAACCAATTCAACTCGATCGTCACCGGGTAATTCTGCTAGTATATATAAAGCAGAGTTGGGGTCTGTCTTTCTTTCTGTCTATTCTCTATACAAATCTTCCGTTTAACCAATCCACACCAAATTTGGTACACATATTCTTTAGGACCCTACGGGTAACGTAGGCTATGTATTAACCCCCATTATATATACCCCAGGTGTGCAGCGGGGGATAAAAACAATTAAAAATACCCATAGTAATAGCATTGAGTATAAAGTGATAGCGGTACGCAACTCCGTTTGTCTTACCAGCATTGGTGGAAAAATAACTTTTCATATAAAATTGTTTTAAAAGTATTACTAGTTGCATAAAGTTATTACATAAAGTTATCAAATATATCATAATAAAAAAAACCACAGAAAGTTTCAAATATATGAATTAATTACAAAAGTCTTAGCATTTTAAATGCACTATAGTCATAAAAAATAAAAAGCTGAGAAATAGCACTTAATTTTAAATGTCTTGGTTACTGTCCTTACATTCGATAGAAAAACAAATAACTCGGTAAATGATATAGCTACAGCTATAAAATTTTGCGCACATATTCTTTAAAGTTGTATAATTAATAAAAGATAATTTTTTAAATCGAAATTTTGGTCATTTTTAGGGTACTCTGTCCCCTTAAATCTGAAATCAAGTATTTTCGTTCTTCTACAGTATATTTTGCTACCCCTGGCGTACCATAATTCTTTAAAGACAAAAACGATAATCTACTACTTCCGAAAACGGAGATGTCGAATCCGGGGCACTAGCGATTTATCGCCAAACATGATAACCTAAGTGTTTTGATCCAGCTTTATGGCAACCCTATGCAAAAGGTTTTTAACGTAGGAAAGTGTGCGTTTTTTTAAAATGAAATTGCGATGGCGTCCAAAGCCAGCGTCCAAATCCATACTGGCTTTGGACGCCATCTTGATTTGGCGACAAACATACCCCGGATTCGACATCTTTACCCCGAAAGCTATCACTGATATGTCACCTTCGCTGTCGCGTAATTCTCAAACCTGAAATACGGATGTATTTCCAGCACTGTCGTGCTTCACCTATACCTTGTCATCTATATATATATATAGATGACAAGGTATATATAAAATAGGATGTGTGTGTATGTATATATGGGGGGGGTATATATTCTATACAAATTTACACCGTTTGACCAATCCACAACAAATTTGGTACACTTATGCTTTAGAACACTGCGGTCAGCATAGGCTAACTCTTAACCCACGTTCTATTGGCCCTAGGGGGCTAAAAACTATTCGAAATCGCCATAGAAATAACATTGAGCATAGATTGCTTTAGGCAGCTATGGTTGCTTTACCAGTGATGATGGAAAAACAATTTTTTCCGAAACAAATTAAATTACAATATTTATGTTTGAACTGACTTTTTAGTTCTTCCCATGATGTAAATAAATTATAGATATATTATTGATGAAGAAAGAATATTTTAAAATATTTATTTTTGGCAAGGAAAGGTTTTCAGGAGTTGAAGGATTATTTTCAAGGAAAGTTGGTGTATATTTCGACCAACTTTCCTTAAATAATTTATTGAATACGAATGATTTCTAGAATTCTGTTTCATAAGCTTTTTAAGTAAGGCGTGTAACTTATTTTAAAATGTCCGGAATAGATACATGTGAATCCTCCGTTGAAAGCAGTGATTTTCTTTCTTAAAAATTCTGTAAAATCGGCCTTCTGATTTTTGAAAATTTTTTATCTATTCAGTTTAATTTGTCTACACTGATTACATTTATTTCTAACCCAAGCACCGTTATTCCGAAAAGCACAAACGAAAAACTCATTGATCATAAAAGCGTAATTTTGCTACTCGGTATCTGGCAGCACCAGAATTCATGTTTATTTTTTATAAAACTTTGTAGAACTTTCTAGAAAGTTGGGAACCGGAAACTTCCTTGGACTCATGATGAAGAACATTCCAGCACCCACTCTATTCTTAGCTGGTCGTATTTAAAGGAAGCTAACCTCAGTAAGTCTTCCAGTTTATCATCTTTTCAGTGAATCTGGCAGTTTTATTTCGCTCTTTTAGTTGATTGTATAAGTGTTTCCTCGGATGTAAGTTCTACAAAATTTTAAATTTGTTTTTTTTTACGTTAATTTTAGCTTTTTATTGTATTCTATAATAGATTTCATTGCTCAGTGAGAGTGTCTTTTGCTTAATTTTTTAAATAAGTTTAATGGGGGATCAGAATTAATGCTTTTTTACACCCGAATAAAAGTTTATTTTTTAGTATGATTTAGAATTCTGTGTTTGAGTACTTTGATTGACAGCTTTTAAGTAATGCATTAATATTTTTTATTTGTGTTAAAAATTTGATATATTCCTAAACTGATGTAAGTACTTCACAATTTTAATTTGTTTTACCAGTCAGTATATATAAGCTTTTTATTGTATTCTTTAATAGATTTCATAGCTCAGTGAGAGTGTGCCTTTTGCTTAATTTATGAAATAGCTTTTTTTGTATTCTTTTGCAGATTTCGGCGATCGGCCAAGTGCAGCCAACGGCTAAGATGATGAAAGATGAGCGTAGTCAAGAAACTCCCGAGGAGAGGAATAGAAGACTTGCGATTACGAGAGAGCTACATCTAGAGCAACAGAGACGGTACAGCAGCGTGAGGCCCGACTACAGGATATGAAAGAGAGAGCTACTACATCTAGAGCAGGGGTGTCAAACTAAATTAAAACACGGGCCATTTAATGCAACTGGTAAGATTCACGCGGGCCACATCACATTTTCAAATTTTCTCAAAATTATATTTTGAAGTGAGGATTCAGGAATATGGATAGGATAATTAAAACACATTATGTAATTAAGTAAATTTAGGGTAATAATTTATAATATTGCTATATAATTGCTTTTATTGAAACGTTTATTTAATTTAATGTATTTATAAAACTAAAATTAATTTTTTTTTACCCGAAACTTGCCAGCGCTTTCCTCCTATTAGTTTTCCAATATCTGGATTCAAAGACAGAACAGACAATCTTCATTATGGCAGATAGATGTTTATCAGTTAATCTTGATCTGTAGGCCGTTTTATTTAATTTTATGGAAGAAAATAGTTGCTCACACAAGTACGTACTCCCAAAATAGCATAAAATTTGCTCAGCAAATTTTTTAATTTCCGGGTATTTTTCACCTAAATAATAATATATTTTGGGAATTCCTACTTCTCGATATGTCTATTAAAACCAAATCATTCTGGAAATCAATTAATTAAAATAGTGTGTACGGTATTGCTTCGATATTCCCTAAGTGCTATTTTCATTTTATTTCAGAGCATAGTGGGCCACAAAAAAATTACCTCGGGGGCCGCCAGTTTGACACCCCTGATCTAGAGCAATAGAGACGGCACAGCAGCGTGAGGTCCGAGTAGAGGATAAGAGGGATAGTGCTACTACATCTAGAGCAACAGAGACGGCACAGCAGCGTGAGGTCCGAGTAGAGGATAAGAGGGATAGTGCTACTACATCTAGAGCAACAGAGACGGCACAGCAGCGTGAGGTCCGAGTAGAGGATAAGAGGGATAGTGCTACTACATCTAGAGCAACAGAAACGGCACAGCAGCGTGAGGTCCGAGTAGAGGATAAGAGGGATACTGCTACTACATCTAGAGCAACAGAGACGGCACAGCAGCGTGAGGTACGAGTAGAGGATAAGAGAGATAAGAGCCAAACGATCACGGACTGCCCACCATTTTAATTTTCAGCATTGGAAGGATTTCACTACGATTCACATAAAGACTACTCGCTGCATGCAAGTGTTACCATCGGGAAAATGAAAATGGTTTGTACATACTGTCAAGCCAAAACGTTTAAATCAGAGTCTACTGGTAATTGCTGCAAAAATGGAAAAGTTAAACTCTGCCAACTGGAACCACCACCACAAGACCTTTTGACTTACACATCAGGAGATACGTCAGAGTCGAAGCATTTTTTTGGTAACATCAGAAAATACCACTCATGTTTTCAAATGACATCATTCGGCGCCACATCAGTTGAATTGTTTATAATTCATCGTAATATTACTCAATATTATTCCTATGGAGATTTCGAATTGTTTTTCGCCCCTCCCTGCAAACCAGTGAACAATCGAACGAGGTTAGTATATAGCCTATGTGTCCCGCAGCTTTCTACAGGATGAATGTACCAAATTTAGTGTGAATTGGTCTGACATTGATGGTATAAATACGCAATGTTATTCCTATGAGGATTTCGAATTGTCCTTAAGACAATGCAATATGCGATATGATACAGGGGCTAAACCCCCTGTATCATATCGACGATAAAGAAAGACCACTTTCTATAAAAATAATCCCATATTATCATAAAAATTTACATTCCACTAACAAAACTACAGTTTAAGAATTTACAGAAAGGATACATAAATGATATGATACTGAGTGATTTAAGATTCTAAAAACCTCCAAGGTCATCTTGAGAGTCGACTCCTGTAGACGTTAGCACTGACGTCATCTCTACAGCTAGACCGGGAGAGAGCGCCCCTTAGCAAGTGTACTATGTCCAGGATAACGGGATGTTACACTCGTCTGCACGCCCAAGTCAAATAGAACGGGGGATACTATGTAGCATACGTTACCCACAGGGTTCCAAAGAATAAGTCCCGGTTAGAAGAGTAACAAACTAGTTCAAATCCAGCCAAACACTGTCGTGTACAAAGGGGGCTGGTGCACGTTAAATCTGTCGTGGCCTCAAATGTCCCCACGTTGGCGTGGTGTGGAAGTTTGGAGAGTGGGGGGCCAGCTCAGGTGTTGCCTCGTCATCTGACCGTGGTTCAAAATTACGTGGTGTTGTCCTCGGACCTTTCCCTTTGGGATTGATCCCGGACCGTCACCAATAGCCCGTTGTGTTGCTCTAGTGTGACGTCAATTGAAATCCCCCCCCCAAAGAATAAGTGTACGAAATTTGGTGTGGATTGGTCAAACTGTGCAGATTTGTATAGAGAACAGACAGATACCAACTCTGCTTTATATGTATAGATACTATAATACATAAAATAAAGTATAAAGTCTTAATTTACAGATTTATTGCTTTAAATAGCAATTAACTATAACAGAATGTATAGCTACATGTTCAAAAATTTTATTGACTATAGGGCAATGACGTAAACTTGGATAAATTATCTGGGGGATCAGGTTTGACTCCTGTCGCTTGCCATACATATATGACTGTGGTTTCACAACGATTTATTTTGTTTATGTGTCTAACAACTTTATATTATCGTTAGATTTGTAACATTTATCTCTCAGGTATCGGGGTAGGTATTAAAATATTGATCAAGAAGTTCGAGCCATTAGGAATTGGTTAAAGGGCTTCTGGAGTGCAATGATGACTTGAAGGGCATCTGCTACAGGCAGCACAGATCATTGAGAGGAAGCGGTAGTAAATCTTCATGATCTTCTGGCATTGTTCAATGTTCAGTTTTCAACCCTTGTGTATGTTTTCTGCCTTGTTCGAGGTGCCTCTGCTATAACTCCTTGAGGTATTTCCTATATCTGTAATGATTTCAGCCCCTCTGGGCGGAGGTACTTCGCCCTCAATTAAGAAGACAAATGGGCATCTCTAACTTTGATGCGGTTGTCTATCATTAAGTCCATCCCAAGTGATATAGGAGGTAGTGGGTTTGATTTCCAAGGGTAACTGGTCATAATTTTCCTTATGGCAGTAAAAGTGCTCCCTTATATAGGATGGGATAAAAGTCACAACAAAGAAAGTCCGTCTATCTTTTATCGCTATTGTTTCGTTTTGCCTCATTAGAATAACACAATATCACTTCATTCATAAGCTTTACTAAATGCATAACCCTTTTCATACGACGTGAATGAAAAGAAAAGAAACGAATGATCCACATGGAGAAAAATAAATCACTTTTTACCATCTGAAAGGTTCGCATACATAATTACACCTTGAAACCTGCGGTCTCTCTTCCCTTAATAACTTCTAAGTTTTGACCTCCTTGACCAATAGATTTCTATTGAAAAAAGAGGATATCCAAATAGGAGGATTTCCAAAAGATTATATTCTAAAGAAAGGAGAGAGTAGTAAAATAATTCGAAACGATTCTATTCTAAGGAAAGAAACAATAGAATCTTTCCAAAGGATTCCATTTTAAGGAAACGACCAACAGAATCTTTATTGAAGTTCTATTCTAAGGAAAGGACCAATAAAATCGTTACAAAGAATTCACTTCCAAGGGAAGGAGCAGAAGAATAATTCCAAACGATTCTATTTCAAGAAGAACAATATAATCTTTTCAAAGGATTCAATTCTAAGGAAAGGCCCATTAGAGTTTTCCAAGGAGTTGTATTATAAGGAAATGACCAATGGAATTTTACTTGAGGATTCTGTTCGAAGGAAAGAAGTAATACAATCCTTCCAAGGGATTCTATTCTAAGGAAAGGACAAAATAATAGTTGTAAAGGTCTTAAGAATCAATGGGTTCTTTAAAACAATCTGTTTATTGTGTTATGTGTGTTTTGGGGTAAAAGCAACACTACACTATTCGCAAATCTCGCGATGTTCTAATGGTTAAGCCCACGCGATATAGGAGGTAGGTATTTTAATTAACGTCGCACTGGAGCAGCACAACGGGCTATTGTTGACGGTCCGGGATCATCCCCCGAACGGAATGATCCGAGGAGAACACCACATAATTTTGAACCACGGTCAGATGACGAGGCCACGCCTGAGCTGGCACCCCACTCTACAAACTTCCGCACCACGCCAACGTGATGACATTTGAGGCCACGACAGATTTAACGTGCACCAACCCCGTTTGTACCCGACGGTCTTTGGTTGGATTCGAACTCGTAACCCTCCGGTTTCTAGTCCGTTACTCTTCCAACCAGGCTACTGCGGCCCCGCGATATAGGAGGATGGTTAATTGGGTTTTAAGGCGCAAGGGCATTATTTGGCCTTGATTCGCCAAACACAAGACAGGCAATGTCAAGTAATTAACGTACAGACAATACAAGATTTACTGACATAGGCGAAATGCACCCAGGGAAGAAAGGAACCTGACAGACATCGAACATGCGCTGCCTACATCTCGCAGGTTGCCAACACAGTGGGCAAACTCACGGAGCCACGACGGCCCCGAAATAGGATATATTAGTTAGATTCAAAACAGTTCTGGACATAAATTTCCTTCTGTCGGTGAAAATGTCTCCCTTTTATTTGACAAGAACTTGACGACCGTTCATAAATCTTGATATCCTGGCGCAAATTGCGTATTATATCTATTATCAAAATAATCTCCAACAAAGGAAAACCCTTTATTGTCATTGTCTCGTTAGAATAATCTCAATATCACTTCATTAGTAATCTACTAAATACATAAGACATTTTTATATGACGTAAATGTAAGGATAAAATCGAATGCTCAGCATGTATACAAATCAATCACTTTGAATTCCTGATGCAAGTTTTCAACAAAGGTTCATTGGAGCATTGTTAAAATACGGATTTGTAACGAGGAAATTTCATTTTTAATTTCCTTGGTACATTAGACAACAAAATCCAATGATTCATGTCTCGAAATTTCAAACGCACGCAATCACGCCGGTTTTGAAAGGTAGATATATTCCCTCCTGACAGACGATAGCATGCATTTCTTGATAAAAATCTAGAGATGAAAGTGCGGAACCTCGAATATACTGTAATAAGGTCTTTTTTACTCTGTCTTTCAGTGACTACATTTCAATGCCATGCTTTTGGTGGTGGAGTACCATCCTTAAAGCCCAAGAAAATGAATCTCGCCGACGCAATGTTTGACTGCATGGAACAGCAAGTTTGTAAATGTGGTATGTATTTGTTAACATCCAGTATTGCCCCTTTTCAATTCTTGATACTAATAAATAGATGATCTTCTGATCAAGAAGGCAGTCCGTTCATTTGGTCATTTTGGGTTGGCTGCTTTTACGAGCGGCGAATATCATGCTTAATGACATGAGATCAGTGGTTCTCACTCTCAAGGATCCCTTTGACATTTAAAAATCCTTTGAGATTATAAAATTACATAGGGTATATTCAGACCTGTGTAAGAAAGACTATATGATTCTTATTTTCCCTCTTAATATGAGGAATAAAATACTTAGATCTATGTTAAATAGATTATAAAACGTTCAAATAAGAACTGATCCTATAACCATTTAAAGTTCTGAAACAAAAACTAGAATTTCAAAAATATGGTAAATATTTTTCAAACTCGAATTAATGAATACAAATCAAAATGCACTTTGTAAAATACCGTTCATACACACTTTAACAGTTTCACACGTAAATAAAACACTTAGAAGGAATGTTAGTTAATATAACACCAACCATCGATAAAAATTTGAACAAATTTCCTTTTCCTTCCAAAAGAAATCCGGTCCGACGACAAGTTTTATGTTGCAGAACGCATTCTAATACTCCAATTTGTTGATTTTATGATTTTCGAAATGTCGACAATTTTATGGGACATTCAGTATTTCGAAATTGCATTAGTAAAACTACTTTCTACAATGTTGATACACCATTCCTACGTGCAATTCTTCATTTTGAGATAGTTATCTGAAAATGCATGTCATGAATATCTGATAATGCATATCTGAAAATGCATATAAATGAATATCTTCAATGCATTTTGACGTAGAATATTATCTCATGGAGTGAAGACTTTTGTATGCAATGTATGTCAGTATTTGGATGCAATTATACTCTTGCATCCAAAGCCAAAGATGCTTTGGATGCAAATGGATAAGCTAGTTAATTTGTTTTACTTTTTATAGGTAATGATCAGCGTTTTGAACCCTGCTATCAAAAACTCTCAGAAAGTGTAAGAAATTTTCGATTCTAATATCTCGTATATTTAATACGTTAATCTATTTATATTGTCTTTTTAAGAAACAAATTAGATACAACATTTGAAAGCAACTGACAAAATTGACATTAAATGCATATTATTTTTCCAAAAACTAGTTTGAGTCTAGTAGGCACTAGAAATACGACGAAAAAAATTAACTTATTAATTTCTGATAAGATTTTATCTTAGGAATAAGGAAAGCTACAAACAAAACTTAGCAAAACAATCTTTGATTTGATTTCACTACCTTTCTATTCAACTGTGTTTCATATCTATATATATAAAATAGGATGTGTGTGTATCTATATATGAGGGGTATATTTTCTATACAAATCTACACCGTTTGACCAGTCCACACCAAATTTGGTACACTTATGCTTTAGAACACTGTGGTCAGCATAGGCTAACTCTTAACCCACGTTCTATTGGCCCTAGGGGGCTAAAAACTATTCGAAATCACCATAGAAATAACATTGAGCATAGATTGCTTTAGGCAGCTATGGTTGCTTTACCAGTGATGATGGAAAAACAATTTTTTCCGAAACAAATTAAATTACAATATTTATGTTTGAACTGACTTTTTAGTTCTTCCCATGATGTAAATAAATTATAGATATATTATTGATGAAGAAAGAATATTTTAAAATATTTATTTTTGGCAAGGATATTCAAGGAAAGGTTTTCAGTTCAAGGCCTATTTTCAAGGAAAGTTGGTGTATATTTCGACCAACTTTCCTTAAATAATTTATTGAATACGAATGATTTCTAGAATTCTGTTTCATAAGCTTTTTAGGTAAGGCGTGTCATTATTTTAAAATGTCCGGAATAGATACATGTGAATACTCCGTTGAAAGCAGTGATTTTCTTTCTGAAAAGTTCTGTAAAATCGACCTTTTGCTTTTTGAAAATTTTTTATCTGTTCTGTTTAATTTGTCTACACCGATTACATTTATTTCTAACCCAAGCACCG
This sequence comes from Meta bourneti, assembly GCA_933210815.1. Classification (NCBI taxonomy): domain Eukaryota; kingdom Metazoa; phylum Arthropoda; class Arachnida; order Araneae; family Tetragnathidae; genus Meta; species Meta bourneti. The sequence goes on along the minus strand of OW119928.1, from coordinate 16,844,485 downwards.
TTATTCCGAAAAGCACAAACGAAATACTCATTGATCCTAAAAGCGTAATTTTGCTACTCGGTATCTGGCAGCTCCAGAATTAATGTTTATTTTTAACTTTGTAGAACTTTCTAGAGAGTTGGGATGCGTAAACTTTCTTGGACTCATGATGGAGAACATTCCAGCACCCACTCTATTCTTAGCTGGTCGCATTTAAAGTAGCTAACTCGGTAAGTTTTCCAGTTTATCATCTTTCAGTGAATCCGACAGTTTTATTTCGCTCTTTTAGTTGATTAGATATATAAGTGTTTCCTACATATTTGACAGTGATAGTGTACATTTTGGATTTATATTTCTAAACTTATGAAAGTACCTCATAATTTTAAATTTGTTTTTTTCGTTAATTTTAGCTTTTTATTGTATTCTATAATAGATTTAATTGCTCAGTGAGAGTGTGCCTTTTGCTTAATTTATGAAATAGCTTTTTTTGTATTCTTTTGCAGATTTCTTTACTGTAGCAATGCCTCCAAGGAAGCGGAAATCGATCGGCCAAGTGCAGTCAACGGCTAAGATGATGAAAGATAAGCCTAGTCATGAAACTTCCGAGGAGAGGAATAGAAGATTTGCGATTGCGAGAGAGAAAGCTACTGCATTTAGAGCAACAGAGACGGCACAGCAGCGTCAGTCCCGACTACAGGATAAGAGAGATAAGAGCCAAACGATCACGGACTGGTTGGAAATTACGGTTGGAAATGGAAATGGTTTGTAGTTACTCTCAAGACTAAAAGTTTTAATCAGAGTCTACTGGTATTTGCTGGAAAAATGGAAAAAATAAACTCTACCAACTGGAACCACCACCACAAGAACTTTTGGCTTGCACATCAGGAGATACGTCAGAGTCGAAGTATTTTCTTAGTAACATCAGAAAATACAACTCATGTTTCCAAATGACATCATTCGGCGCCACATCAGTTGTTGGACAGCCCGGATTTCCGACGACATTCAAGGTGCAAGTGCAGATTTACCATAGAGCGGGATCGTTGCTTCCGCTGCCAGATCAATCACCAAAATTTCTACAATTATATTTTATTCAAAACGAACAAATGGAAACTGATCAGAGGTGATCTCGGGAACAAGACGTCAGATTGTGTTAAACTTACAGAGGATGTTTCATGAGCACAATAATCTTATTAAAACGTTTGAAACGTATTGGACATTATTGCATTGGAACGTATGCCATTGGACATTATTGCAAACAGCATTGGAACGTATGCCAACAGATGAATATATTCATAAGAGCAGACCGAAGACCAGCAGGCAAACAAAAGTGGCGCTTGAACTCTTCTCAAGCAGATGAAGTCACGGAGGTTATATCAGGCGATGAGTTTCATTAACGGGATATCGTTATTTAACACCTCGTGAATCATTGCAGCGCATTTCGGAAACACATCGATTTTATGATGCTCTGCAGTACCCAGAAATATTCCCCCATGGTGAAGATGGATATCATTTTAATCTGAGGCAAATCAAACCAGGAGCAGGTGAAGCAACCAGCAAGAAAGTTTCAGCGATGGATTTCTATGCGTACAGATTAATGGTTCGAGATACTGAGCAGAACCACGTATTGAACTGCAGGCAATTATTTCATCAGTTCATCGTCGATATGTAAGCAAAAGTCGAGATGGAGCGTCTCCTTTACATTTGTCTAAATCAACGTAAACTGAGAGTTGACGAATATATTCACTTGACAGATGCTGTGGCAAATGACGGGAACGTTGAAAACTTCGGTGCCTTAGTCGTACTACCAGCCACATTTACAAGCAGTCCCTGACACATGCACGAATACACGCAAAATTCTTTGACGTACGTGAGGACGTACGGGAGACCAGACTAATTTATCACCTTCACCTGCAATCCGACTTGGATGGAGATCAAGGAGGCTCTTACCAATGATCTATTACCCAATGAGCGCCACGACTTGATTGCGAGAGTATTTAAACCGAAGCAGATGAAACTACACTTTGCGCAGCTTTCGATTTTTAGAATTCTGCATTTTTTCGTCGGAGTTTCGTTTCTGATTGACTTTTTGTCTTAATCTTTTACATATTGCAATATATTCAGGAATTAAATGTATATATTTGCGTCCGAAGTATATTGTAGAAGCTATGAAAAAGTTAAAACGTATTTTCCGTACAACTTAAATGATTGCATTTTTCTGTGAAAGAAAAGTGATTATTCTAATTCACTTTTCAAACAACATTTAACCATTTCAACCCGAGAAACGCCGGGTAATTCAGCTAGTTGTTAATATAATTAAATCCTAATCAAGTTCTAAAAGAAATAACTCAAATTTGTGCAATTAATTGTTTGCATTCTATGAATAACGACTAACAATTCTTGCACTAAACTCGTAACTCGGTTGTGTGATTTGACTTACAGAATAAACAAAATCCTACGAATCTCGTTTGTTAAAGCATTACAAAATAATCGGAACGAAAATTTCAATTTATAGTATACTTCGGATACACGACGAGAATTAAATAATAATTTAGAGAAATAAAGATTATTTCATCGTGATCTAACTATTTATAAGAACGTGACACCTCAAATGTTGCCATTAAAAGAGGCATAGCTAATAGGGGACGGGGTATTTCGGAACAATTTATTTAAAGATTTTGTGATTTTGTTTTTTTATATCATAGCTGAAAGCAAAATTGTGTCCTTGTCACAGATATCCAGGAGGATCCGCTGTTCGTGAGTATTGTTCGTGAATGACTCGGACCCACGGATTTAGTGATCCACAAATTAACTCGTGACTGGTGAATACGGCCCTTCAATTTCGTATCTAATATTGTACGTCTGAATTGACTTCATGGGATTCAATCTGCTGCATGATCTTTGTGTTAAGAGTATAATATCTTTAACTGTTTAAATTATAGCATAATTTGAGAGCATATTTCGCGAACATATACAAGGACTCATCAATGTACAGTGCGTTTAGTTGAGGAGCCAGACGAATATTTGCGGATTTCAAGCGAAAAATACGTTTTTAAATATTGAAGAGTGTTTACTGAAACAGCATTAACAAAGAACTACACTATAATTTCAGATCCAGTCCTGGCTTATAAATTCGCTTAATATGTATGATTTACCCCAAAATCTCGAGCATGATGGAACTATGAAATCTTGGACCGATGTCTTGTGTAGCTTCTCTGACGAAATTAGGGTAACTATTTTATTAGGGTATTTAAGTGTATGATTTAAGTACTTACAGAATTAGTGGTTGCGATTAAGTGATTCGAACTGAATTATCTTTTATTCGTAGAAAATAAAAATATCCTTTCAGAGTAATACATACTGAAATTCCAAATTTCATCAACATAATCAATATCCTATTTGATGATATTCACATAATTGTTTCTATAAATATATATATTGTTGAAAGTCAATTATAAATAAATAATGTAGATTTTTTTGAATTTCTTTGAATCACATTCTTGGATTGGATTTTAATTAAATATTAGTTCACAGCAAATTTCTCTAAAAGTTCAAGGTAAGTAGATATTTTAATTAACGTCATACTGGTGCAGCAAAACGGGCTATTGTTGACGGTTTAGGATCAATCGAAAGGGAAAGATACGAGGACAACACCACGTAATTTCGAAACACGGTCAGATGACGAGGCGTCAACTGAGCTGGTACCCCACTCTCCAAACTTTCACACAACCTCTAAAAGTTCGAAAAATAAAACTATTTGTACTTTCTACAAAAATACACGTATAATTGCTACAGAAATAATTTCAATTGGCAAAGGCAAAGTTGTTCACATCTGTCATTTCTACAATAAAACTGGGCCGCGAGGTTGCCCAGTTGGACAAGCATGGGATTAGCAACCGGAGGGTTGCGAGTTTGAATCCAACCAAAGACCGTCTTATGCAAGAAAGGCTGGTGCACGTTAAATGTTTCGTAGCCTCAAATGTCCAGACGTTGGTGTGGTATGGAAGTTTAGACAGTGGGGATAGTGGAACTTGTGTGTGTGTGTGTGTGTCTGTTGCTCTCGTCATCTGACCATGGTTCCAAATTAACAGGTGATCTTTCCCTTCGGGATTGATCCCGAACACAATAGCTCGTTGTGTTGCTCCAGAGAGACGTTAATCAACCATCTACACAATTTTTTCTTAATTTCGAAATTTCTTTTTAGAATTCTTAATGACTAATATTCAAAAGGTAATGGGCTAATTAGCTTTCTTGTAGCAAGGAATGATCATTAAACAACAAATCAAACCTTCAGCTTAACGATACCGCTCCGTGGAAAATTCGTTGAATATACCAGCAAAAACTGTATTTTCACTACCTTTATTAATGAAGGTCTGAAAATCTTCTGAAAATAATTACAAAAACTGTGATTATATCTTCCGGTTATTTTTCTAGTTATAATTATAAAATGGAAAGTTTTTTGTTTTGATCAATGGATGTGCTTTTAATAACTCCAATTTATTTTTCATTTTATCACGTTTCGCTGACTTTTAAGGTAATATTGTAAAACAGAAAGTTCGAGTTGACTTTTACTTTTGAATTACAAAATGACTATATTTATATTTTTTTCTTATTATTGTTCTTCTCTCTTAGAAAGGAGCCTATATGACGAAGTAATCCCAAAGTTTATGGAACGTCTAGTAAGTTAACAGTTAAAAATGATACTATCAGTTCTGATAATTTTGTGTTCCTTAATCCTCCAAGTGGTTTTGACGAGATATCTCGTCCATCAAAATCTGAGCAATTTTACTAGTGACGAGATACCTCGTCAAGATATTGATGATTTTTTTACTAGGACGAGATCAAATCCTGTCCGTTTTTTCTAATGGCGTGAGACGACAAGATCTTGATGGACTATATATCTCGTCCATAAAGGTCTGGTCAGTTTAGCTAATGACGATATATCTCGTCGAGACAATCACCAGGAGGGGCAAAGGTCAGTAATCAGTTATGTACTTAACTTTCAGTCTGCAATCTTTAGATTTAATTGATAAAACTGAGTAGAACTAGAATTGGCAAGCACCAAAATTTCAGGATAGGTCAATACATAAAAGTACAGGGTGTTTTTATAAAAGTATTCTATTTTATTTTGTAATAACTTTTAGATGAAAAATGTTTTATTATTATTTACATACTGCTCACTTAAATAACCCTCCAAGTTGTTTCGACCAGATATCTCCTCATCAGGTCCAAGCCAATTTTGTTAATGACTAAGTGTCTCGCCGAGAAAAAAAAACTGATCTATTACTTCAAGGACATTCCCTTGAAATTATAGAGCAATTTTTTTGCAAATTTTTATTCAAGTAGTAATAACGAATTTTCCCTTGCCTAGAACTGTTAGCAATTTGAAACAGGTTTTCGTATTAAAGTCTGACCACTACAGGGCAGTTTTCGACTCGAAGATAAACCACCCGAAGGAGTAATGACGTTATTTATGGAATTGCTCGTATTTGACATCGGCCGAATAATATCCCTCGTAAATACTGGCTTCTTTGACCACATTTTCATTTACTTTTGAGCAAATTTCCGGCGGGATTTGGGGCCGCTGTAGCCCTGTTGGGAGAGTAACGGTTTTATCAAGTGGAGTGGTACGATTTCGAATCCAACCAAAGACCGTGCACGTTAAATCTATCGTGGCGTCAAATGTCCTCACGTTGGCATGGTATGCAAGTTTGGAGAGTGGAGTGGAAGCTGAGGTGTTTAACTCGTCATCTCACTGTGATTCAAAATTACGTGATGTTGTAATTGGATCTTTCCCTTCGGGTATTGATCCCGGACCATCGCCAATAGCCCTTTGTGTTGCTCCAGTGCGATGTTATTTAAAATACCTACTTACCGGTGAGATTTGTTCCACTTCGAGAATGTTTAGCTTAAACTGTTGAATTTTGGCGGTTTGTAAGCGTTTTATCGTTCCTTTAATTAGCCCTACAGAAAAGAAATCCGGCCCTGTCAAATCAGAGCAGCAAAGGGCCAATCGCGTTCATCAAATTTTGCGATTATTGGGTCAGGAAATGCATCCTTTATAATTCGCATGGCTGCACGAGTTATATGACATGCTGCGCCATCTGAGAACGTGTAGATCAATTTCAGGTTTGCCATTCGACTTCCTCACGTCTAATTTTTATTTTAGATTTGCTGAAACTGAGGAAAGTACGTACCTCAGATAAAGTATGGCTACCCTGCTTTAAGATAGAAACTGATAAGTTGAACGCACACAGTCGCTAAATGTACTTTTTATGCTACCAAATGTTTCTGTATAGTTGCATTTTGATGCTAATGCCGGAGGAAACAGGTATTTTATACTGCCAAATCAAAGGCAGTTTATGAAATAATTAGAATTGAAATTAATCATGTTTTCAGAGTTGAGTAGCATTTTAGAAAATGAATTGTTTTAAACCAGAAATATTAAAGATAGTCTTTTAATGTGGATTTATAAATCTCATATATCTTTTTCTTTTTAGCAAACGTCTTTTAGCGACATAGAAAGTGAAGCTTTCGAGGGAGCAAGAGTAGGTCTTTTTGTTACTTCACCAATTAAGTTGTTAATAAAAATGTTAGCTTAATCAACGTTTTGCAATTTTGCTTTGAATCAGTTTATCATTGATTCCATCCTGTTTGGTATGGCATGGATGTTTGGAGAGTATGGTGCCATCTTTGGTGTTGACCACGTCATCTGAAACCTTGGTTCAAATTAGCACGCGTTATCTCCTTTCGAATATTTTTTACGGGATTCATTCGCTAATAGACCGGTGTTGTCCCAGTGCGACGTTTATTAACTAAGTTTGTTAACTACCTACCTACCTTCCAGTCAGTTGCATTGCTTCATCGAGTTGCCCGTATATCATCATATCTATACAATGATATCAACTTTTATAGGATTTCGCTTATATTTATACCAGCCTGTCATGTACAAACGCTCGTCACGTATAAATATTTTAATACGCATGTTTGGATTAACATTACAACGAAAATAAATCAAAGATGCATCAATTCACAAAATGTTAATTTATTCCAAAATAAAATCGGTCGCGTAGGAACAGAAAACATGCCAATTAATGTAGTATAGATTTCTAAGGGAATGAATGAGAAAAAATTCTAACGTATTTATACAACATGGAATAGATCAATTATTTGACTTGTTTTTGAACCCTCCAAGCACTGGATCCAAAATAATGTCGTCAGCGCAGATTGCCTCTGAAGTGATAAAAAATATCGTGTCTAAAGAAATGGCTAAAAAACGTTATACCCTGAAAAGGAAGAAAATTTTAGACTAAGAAAAACAAAAATATAGAGAATTAAGGAAATTGTAGAAATGAAGTGAACCCTCTTACTTTATCAAGCGGAGCACAGCGGAAGTCACTAAAAAAGGCGTTTTGAGTTTTTCTGTACCTAGCGTTGAGACGCTTAGCTTTAGAAATTAATAGAAGTTACCCCCGAATACTGAAACTCAAAACAAAAACTTTTATAAACCAACGAAAATGGAAAATAGCACAAAAAAATCTATACATATAAAGCAGAGTTGGCATCTGTCTGTGTATACAAATCTACACCGTTTGAACAATCTACACCAAATTTCGTACATTTATTCTTTGGAACCCTGCGGGTAACGTAGGCTACATATTAACCCCCGTTCTATTTGTCTTGGGTGTGCAGAGGTATGTAACGTCCCATCATTCTGGACAGAGCATTGGTTAGTTGGCGTTCTCTTCCCTTCTGGTTATGTAGATGACGTCAGAGTTAACATCTTCGGTGGCTCAGTTCCATATCGTTTATATATCCCGTCTGTAAATTCGTAAAATGTAGCTTTATTATTGGAATGTAAATTTTTATGCTAATATAAGATTATTATTTTAAAAGTTTTCTATTTTTATCGTCGATATGGTACATGGGGCTAAAAACTATTCGGAATCTCCATAGGAATAATATTGAGTAATATTACGATGAATTATAAACAATTCAACCCGAGCAACGCCGGGTAATTCAGATAGCAACATATACATAACATACAAAGTATATATATGATTGGGAGTTCTGACTTTCCTTTTTTTTGCATTGTGAAATTGTTCTTTGAAAGATAAATTGTATACTTCAACCATTTGATAACTTGTGTTTACATTTCAGAAATGCATGGAACCGACTCTGGCCTTTTGTTCTGCCTTTAGAACTACTTGCTTGGAGTAAGATATTGGTTCTTTTTCTAAATTACAGTTGTATTGTAAACATTTCGTGGGTATCGATTGACATAAACTTAACTGACCAAAATATTTCTGTTATAAGAATGAGAATTAGAAATTTCACCATGACAAAAAGTTGAATTTGCATTATTCGAATGAGTCATATACTGTGCTTGTGGTTTGAATATGCGGTGACCATGCGGTGATCTTATATTTGTACTTGTTCTTAACCCTCTGAGGGGTTCACACACATAATTCCTGCAACCTGCAATCTTGCCATTATGATTTCTAACCAATTTTGTTCTTATTGACCAATAAAATCTTTCGAAGAACTCAATTCTAAGGAAATTATAAATAGAATCTTTCCAAAATATTAAATTGTAAGCAAAGGACCAAAAGAATCTTTCTAAAACATTTTATTATAAGGAAGGAGCAATTGAATCTTTCCAAAAAATTCTCAGAATGAGCAAATGGAATCGTTCAAAAGATACTAGGAAAGGACCAATAAAACCTTTCTAAAAGATTCTATTCTAAGGAAAGGGGAGAGAGAGAGAGAGCATTAGATTATTTTCAAAACTTCTTATTTCAGGAAAGGACGAATGAAATATTTTCAAAGGATTCTATTGTAAGGAACGGATAAAAAGAATCGTATCAAAGATTATATTCTAAGGAAAGGATCAATAGAATCTCTAAAGTTTGGAAGAAGCCATGCATTCTTTCAACCATTGTGGTTATTTAGTCATTGTGTGTGCTATGGTGCAAAAACAATTCTACACTAATAGAAGATCTCGCAATGCTCAGAGGGCTAAATAACAACTGAAAATGTTTACCTTCCAGATATCTAAAATTAGTTTAAAATTTCGTTCCAGTTCCGTTGAGTTCACTCTGACCAGATAGGACAAAAAGAAGGACACACTATTGGGTGACATGCGCATGCGCAACCCCATGCTAGAACACACATGCGCATTGCGCAGTTCAATGCATAGTTCGGCAGATGACATTCAACTAGTCCACTTCTAGAAAGATAGTACGCTGACCAAGGGAGAAAGCTGTTACATGCAAAATAATAAATAGCGGGCATTGGTTATTGTTTCGCCAATTCGTAATCCCTACTATCTCTTTCAACACATCACCAACAAATTACAGTGTATGAAACCCATCATTCGTCAGTGGCCAGTGTCTCCAATGTGAAGGACGGATGTTAAACTGACCCGCCTTCGCATTTGACATACGTTTCATTCATCGTCATCTGTTAGTAGGCATATCCAATTGTAATTCGTGCTCTACTCCTTTCTCTGTTGATCCTATTTTAATTGTTTGTCCTGTTTTTAATCATCAACGTTTTAAATTTTTTAAAAGTACAATTTTGAGTAGGCAAGATTTGGTTGGGGAAAACCCCCATCGAAATCGTTTAGCATTTTTAGATTCAGTTGGTTTTTTAAACCTCATTGAAATTATTTTCTATCTTTTAAATTTCACACGAAATTTTTTATACACTTGTAAATTGAATTATTCATCATTACTTCTGCTGCTGATGATGATCTTGTTTTATTATCTGACTACAGTTTGAATATTTTTATTCTCATCTTTACATTTTACATGTTTAAATTCACTTTTTATCTTAGACTATTTAATTTTTAAATATTTTATACTTTTATTGGATATTTTGTTTTATGTTTAACGCAGCTTGCCCGCTTTTGGACTTTGCTCCATAAATCTCCATAATCCATCCATCCCTCTTCCAACACGGAACAAGAAAAAAGTTAGCCTGGAACCGCACAAACGCCTCCAATCTTCGAAACTTACTGTGTCTATGTTTAAACTTATACCTAAATCTAAAGAACAGACTTACTCTACTCCACTTGATTGTTATACCATTTCGTCAGAGCTGTAATATCTGTGCTCAGTATTTGGATAAAAATAATTGAATACTGAATCAGTATACAATAAAAAAGAAATTTTGTTTCTACGCTTGCCAAGGTATAGAGGCCTTAACATTACTTTTTATCTATCTGATTTCAAGAAATAAAAATAAATTTAAAACATTGATAATGAAAACCAGATAGACAGGATAGGACCAAAATCATACTTTATCTACATAAAAGGGATACAAAACTACACAACAATTAAAAGTTCATAAAAGATCAACTTATTCGAATTCCGAATTGAATGGTTTTCAATCAATGAAAGGATTTTCTGTATGTATGAAATATATTTCCATGACATGCCATTTTATCTAATTAAAACACCTATATACATAGTTTTTATTTGAACGAAACTGTTTCAAACAGTATATATTCTATTTTTCCATATTTCTATTTAAAATAATGTCGCTTTATAAGACAGTATAAATGACTAAATATACGTTTTTGTAAATACAATAATGAAATTATATTTTGTAGATTAAACAAAACTGTTTTTTGTAGTTGATAGGAAGAAGTTGGTGAACTTTATTCAGCTTAGATAACCGATGTGAGTATACCATTTGTTTTTCACTTTTGTGATCTTATTTCCTAATATGTCGATTTACCTTTGAATGTCAGACATTATTTCAAATGTAATATATCTCCATCTACCATATTGTTTCTATTACTTAAAACAGATTGTAACACATAGCCAGCGATAACACATAACCGAAATTCTAATCGGTATCCAACCTCAAATTAAAAGTTTCTGTGGACATGAATAAATTCTTAAATCTTCACTATACAGCTAGTTCAATGTTATTAATTCAGAATTCTGTCCCAAATTTATAGCCGCGATATCATACTTATTAAATGCAATACCTCTAAGGTATAAGGGTTTACATGGGCCTCAAAAAAGACCGATCCATCATTTTAGTTTAAAAGGGCCCTCGAAACTCCCCAATACCTTCTGAAATTAATTAAAAGAATTCTAAATGCCGTAATTTTTTACAAAAACTCTACATATTTCATTTCGCCTACATTCGATAAACCTTGATCAATGACACGCCCTTAAGGAAGTAATTTGGACAACTTTGAGAAGAGTCCTATCCAATACCAGGATGTTCCTTGCATCCAATAAAACTAATATCAATGGCACTTGGCTCTGAATAAGCATCATTACTGGTTGTGAAATCCAAACCTAACACCCGTGACAGTTTCTTTGTGCAGTCACGGGTTAATATACTACAATCTGTGCTAAATGTAACCTTAACCCTCCAAGTGGTCTCGAAGTGACATCTCCACATTGTGGATGTGACCAATTTCGCTAATGACGAGATATCGTCATTAAGGTATTGCCGATTTTTTGTAATGACTAGATCAAGATCTGATCAGTTTTCTTCTAATGATGAGGTATATCGTCCATCAAGATCTGGCCAGTTTTGCTAATGACGAGACACGTATTCAAGACAGTCACCATTAGGGTTGAAAGTACGTAAAATAACCTAAAAGGACCCTCATTTTTCCTTGTTAAAAGAGCTGTACCTTTAGAACCTAAGAAATAACCTTAGAACATAATTAACGTTAGAAATGCTGATGGTTTGCTGCATATAGCTTTTCATGATACTGCTTTACAAATGCAACAAAATAAATCAAGACAGATTATAAAACGATTTAAAATAGGAATATATGATTGATTTATTGTGATTAAATAAGAAGATATTTCTTCCGAAATAAACTTTAACATTGTAATAATAGCGACTTCTACTCTTTAATTATTTTACAGATGCTTATGAAAATGCAATGCTTACGAAAATAGAAAAACAGTGTCATCATTGTTTGTACAAATACTTAAGATGTAAAACGAATCATGGTCAAGATCAATCGAAATAACTTGGAAAATGTTATATTTTGTATATCGATGAGAACTGTATAATAAACATTAAATGCTGCTTTGAGAATTGTTCTTCTATGGGAGTTTTATTTATAATTTATATTGTTCTTTATGTTATGAACATTAAAATTATATCAAGCACATTTATGACTCAAGGAAATAACTAATTTTTCCATATTAGTTTGAATACAAATTTTGACTATCCCTTTTACTGTGGCATACGTTTAGAATTTTTCAACTGTCACTTTATTCGGTTATGTTTTTTTGCTGTCGGTAAGTCGAGAATTTTAAAAATTAGAACTTTTAGTAACAAAACATGAAGTTATCGATGTAGAAGTTATCTATATATATATTAAAGCAAGCAGAGACAAGTTAACTTGCAGTACAAAATAAATTAGGAATAGTTTATACCAACACACTCAGAAAACGTATAACGGAAATTAATTCCAAATCAGTAACACTTAAGAATGAAAATTTACACTTTTGTCAGAATTCTGCGTTCAGTTTGAGAATTTTTTTCCTTTTCGCCAGCACTCTCAATTTTGTATAGTATTATATGCAATTAGATTAATTGTAATTAGTAGTAACTTTGAATTTTGATTCTTAAATTTATCATTACAATATTGCATTTATTCAAAAGCACTTCTCTTATGAAAAGTTAATCTTACAAATGCTGCTGGCAATGAATAATATAAATAATTTATTAAGATTAAAAATACCAGGATACATTTTTCTTTCTGAACGTTCTTTTAAATCCTAATCAGAGTGATTCCATTTTACTCTTTATTTTTCTTTTACAGAACCCTCTGACAAGAATAGAAAAAAACTTATCGTTATTTACATCACTGGAATAAAAAATTACAAGTTAATGGGCTCTTGAATCAATATCTTCAGGCGTATATTGAACCATGGTCAAATATATCAAGCAGAATAATTTGCATATTACTTTTTGTAATTGAATGAAAACTGTGTATTTAAAATAATAGATTGCTGCTTTAAGAATTGTTTTCTGAGAGTTTTGTTTAAAATTTATTTAGCTATTTTTATATAGAAAATAAGATAATATTTACGTTTCGAAATGGATGAATTCATCTTTCCGCATTTGTTTTAATATGAATCATGAAAATTTATTTAATCCGTGATATACGCTTAATATATGCAAATTTGCTTAACGTTATTCGTTAATATTTTAGTATTTAGTCTACAATTAAAAAAATAAACTTTTGGTAACAAATTATGAAGTTATGGATGGAAAAATTATCTATATTCATTTAAATAATGAGAATATTATTTTATGAGGATGCCAGAAACAAACGAAATGCAATGAATAATAAAATCACAAAATCAGTAATCACAAATTTGTAATTTTTATTAGTCTTTTAATATATTTTAGAAATTGACACTTAAAAAGTAGCAATAATCAAACGCATCAATGTCTCGATTTAATTTTTGTATACATTTAAGAACTTTATTAGAAAAATATCTCATAACTTGAACAACCTTTACAATTAAATTATCGTTAATAAAACCGATTCAATGGTATTTACCTGAAGATTAATTTCATAACCAGAATGACTTTTACAATATATCAGCTCCAACTTCGCCAAAACTTTAATTGGCACGAATAAAGGAGTACCATAAAATTTTTTACCACGATTTAATTACGAAAAGTATTTTTCTGCAGTAACAAGTAGGAATCATGTGTTTCTAATTAAATTTATCTTACAAATTAAACACAGAAACATAAACAGTGCTTCTTTGCAGATTTATACTACGTCGCTACAAAACTTAACACCTCAGCTATTGTAGCTACCACAAGCATAGCAATTCCTAATGTCGTGGAAGATGAATTTATATCTTCCTGTCACGGGTAATTGTATCGCCGAAAAACTTCTATTAGCTATTAACTGAATCTCGAACTATTGGCTACTGCGTACGGATTTCAGTTATAAAATAACTGCGTAGACAACTGCTGTTTCAGCATGAATATTATCTTCAGAACGAATCACTTTATCTTCTCTAAACAAAACGCGGCCGTGCTAGCCCGGTTGGAAGAGTAACGGATTAGCAACCGGAGGGTAGAGAGTTCAGATCCAACCAAAGCGAGTTGTGTACAAAGGGGGCTGGTGCACGTTAAATCTGACGTGGCCTGAAATGTCCTTCCGCTGCCGTGGTGTGGAAGTTTGGAGAGTGGGGAGCCAGATCAGGTGTTCAAAATGACGATATTTTGACCTCGATCTCTCCTTTCGGGTTTGAACCCGGACCGTAGCCAATAGTTCGTTGTGTTGCTCGAATGCGACGTTAATTAAAAATATTTACCAAACAAAAACAAACGCTCGTCAGCTAAAAGTCGCCTTTAAAAATATACAAGATACATCAATAAATGTTTATAATTGAAGACGTGGTACGACATCCAACTCTGTTGGCGCAGCTTGTCCGTTTTTGCGCCATAAAACCCCAAAATCCAATCCAATCGAACTCTGTATATTTCGAAAATATTCCTGATAGAGGATCTAGAAAAAAGCCTTTTTAAAAAAATTTGGTTTCCGTAATTTGCTGTAATTCGAAATTACGAAAATTTGAAGATTGCTAGAATTAGTGCCATACCATATTTTGTTTGATAAATGTGTAAAGAAATTCTCTCAATTTTAACATTCCGTAAACGGCAATGATAAATTGTGGTCAGTGATCAGCGCTTTGTGGTTGAGAGCTATTTCTAGTATTGCATCATTTGTTACAAATCCATCACAAGAATGAAAGCTCTAAATGCAATTTTTGACTAATGAAACAGCTAGTTAAATATGTATTATACATTTTAGTAAACATAGAACTGTAACATGGATAGAATTTTATAAAATATAACGGGATATAAAGTTTAGAAAAAAGTTGTATTATTAAAATAGATGCAATTTTTTTTAAAAAAGTTTCAATTTTAGAAAATTAAAGCAACTTTTATTTAAAAGACCTTCAATTTAAAGTTAAAATTTTAAAATTTCCCTTTGCTTGCTTTTGCCCGTCCGTCGTATGTATCGAGGTTGTATTTTCATAGGTTTGTATTTTAGTTACATTATATACCTTTCCTTATTCAATTAAACAATCGAGATTCTATAACTCTATATGAAATTCAATGCAATAAATTGATAAATAACTAGTAAGCAAAACTAGTCGTGAGTTTGAACAGAAACTTTTGTGAGAAATTAGCATCTGCACGCATGTTAACATTAATACTATTATGAATTCCCTCACGCACCATTTGACAACCAATATTACCTTTCCTGCAACGGATAATAGTGAAAAAAGCGGAATATTTTTTCTCAAAACGAAAACCGGACTGTAGCGGGCTTCTTTTATAATTTTTGATATCTAGTTCGTCATCTGACCGTGGTTCAAAATTGCGTGGTGTTGTCCTCGGACCTTTCCCTTCGGGTTTGATCTCCGAGTGTCGCCAATAGACCGATGTGTTACACCAGTGCTTTGTTAATTAAATACCCACCTACTTGATATTTAGTTAGTTGTCGTTATGAGAATTATGAGAATTCCATTAGATTTTTTGGTATTTAGACGTTTTAAATTCTTCAGTCACAAACTGTGCAAAGACATTTGATATATTTTCAAGTTAATAATATACGGGACACGCTAATTATTACCAGTTGAAGTAAGGTAAGGATATATACGAGGGATAAATAGTTAAGTTAAAATCCATAGCCCACGCTTTTTTAAACAGATGATCCCAATAAGTATTAGATACCGGGATGTTTGATGGTGCCATTTTTTCATTATTTAACAATTACGCAGGCAACAATGTTTTTCTAGTACAGTTGTTCTCACACGGTATTTGATATTAGTGCCTTTTTATGGGATTACTAGCTGAATTACCCGGCGTTACTTGGGTTGAATTGTTTATAATTCATCGTAATATTACTCAATATTATTCCTATGGAGAATTCCAATTGTTTTTCACCCCCCTGAAGAGCATCTACTACAGGCAACACAGATCATTCAGAGGTAGCAGTACTAAATCTTCATGACTTCTGCATTGTACAACGTTCAGTTTTCAACCATTGTGAATAAGGTTTTCTGCCTTGATCGTATTGCCTCTGCTATACCTCCTTGAGGTATTTCCTATATCTGTAATGATTTCAGCCCCTCTGGGTGGAGGTACTTCGCCCTCAATTAAGAAGACAAAGGGGCATCTGGAGCTTTGATGTGGTTGTCAATCATTAAGACCATCCCAAGTGATATAGGAGGTAGTGGGTTTGATTCCCAAGCGTAACTGTACATAATTTTCCTTCTGGCAGTAAAATTCTCCCTTATATAAGATGGGATAAAAGTCACGAAGAGGTCTGAAATTTTAACTAGTCTATTCTTAATAAACCGATCCACGAGTTTATTCTGATAAGCTCAAAGGTGCATCTATTTAACAAGTCTCCAACAAAGGAAAGTCCGTTTATCTTTTATCGCTATTGTTTCGCTTTGTCTCGTTAGAATAACCACATTATCACTTCATTTATAAGCTTTACTAAATACATAACCCTTTTTAATACGACGTGAATGAAAAGAAAAAAACCGAAAGATCCACATGGAGAAAAATAAATCACTTTTAACCCTCTGAGGGGTTCGCACACATAATTACACCTTGAAAACATGCTGTTTCTCTTCCTTTAATAATTTCTAATAAGTTTTGACCTCCTTGACCAATAGTATTCTATTGGAAAAAGAGGATATCCAAATAGGAGGATTTCCAAAAAATTATATTCTAAAGAAAGGAGAGAGAGTAGTAAAATAATTCAAAACGATTCTATTCTAAGAAAAGAAACAATAGAATCTTTCCAAAGGATTCTATTTTAAGGGAACGACCGACAGAATCTTTACTTCTAAGGAAAGGACCAGTAGAATCTTTACAAAGGATTTTATTCCACAGAAAGATAATCCATTGGAACAAAAGAATTGTTCCAAAGGATTCTATTCAAAGAAAGGACCAATATAATTGTTCCAAAGGTTATTAATAGAATCTTTCCCGAGGTTGAAAATCCATGGATTCTTTAGAAAAGCAACGCTGCATTACTGGGAAATCTCGCTACGCTCAGAAAGCAGTAGAATAATTCCAACGATTCAATTCTAAGAAAAGAAAGAATAGAATCTTTCCAAAGGACTCTGTTCTAAGGAAACGACCAACAGAATCCATTTCCTTAGTATTTGATTCTTCGGAAAGTACCAACAGAATCGCTACAAAGAATTCAATTACAAGGAAATGAGCAATAGAATGTTTACATAGGATTCTATTATAGTGAAAGGCCCAACATGTTTGCAAAGGATTCTCTTACAAGGAAAGGAACAGAAGAATAAGTCCAAACGATACTATTTCAAATCAAAGGAACAATATAATATTTTCAAAGATTTCCATTCTAAGGAAAGGCTCATTAGAGTTTTCTAAGGAGTTGTGTTATAATGAAATGACCAACAGAATGTTACTTGAGGATTCTGTTCGAAGGAAAGAAGTAATACAATCTTTCCAAGGGATTCTATTCTAAAGAAAGGACCAATAGAATAGTTGTAAAGGTCTTAAGAATCAATGGATTCTTTAAAACAATATGTTCATTTTGTTTTGTGTGTTTGGGGGTAAAAGCAACACTACACTACTCGCACATCTCGCGACGTTCTGAAGGTTAAGCCCACTCGATATAGGAGGTAGATATTTTAATTAACGTCGCACTCAAGCAACACAACGGTCTATTGACGACGGTCCGGGATCATCCCCCGAACGGAATGATCCGAGGACAAAACCAGGTAATTTTGAAAAACGGTCAGATGACGAGGTCACGCCTGAACTGGCACCCCACTCTCCAAACTTCCGCACCACGCCAACGTGAGGACATTTGAGACCACGACAGATTTCTCGTGCACCAGCCCCTTTGTACACTACGGTCTTTGGTTGGATTCGAACTCGCAACCCTCCGGTTTCTAGTCCGTTACTCTTCCAACCGGGCTACGGCGGCCCCGCGATATAGGAGGATGGTTGATTGGGTTTTAAGGCGCAAGGGCATTATTTGGCCAAGATTCGCCAAACACAAGACAGGCAATGTCAAGAAATTAACGTACACACAATACAAGCTTTACTGACATAGATGAAATGCACCCAGGGAGGAAACGAACCTGACAGGGATCGAACCTGCGCTGTCTACATCTCGCAGGTTGCTAGCACAGTGGGCAAACTCACTGAGCCACGACGGCCCCCGAAATAGGATAAGTTATTTGGATTCTAAACAGTTCTGGACATAAATATCCTTCTGTCAGTGAAAATGCCTCCCTTTTATTTAACAAGAACTTGACGACCGTTCATAAACCTTGATATCCTGGCTCAAATTGCGTGTTATATCTATTATCAAAATAATCTCCAACAAAGGAAAACCCTTTATTGTCATTGTCTCGTTAGAATAATCTCAATATCACTTTATTAGTAATCTACTAAATACAAAAGCCATTTTTATATGACGTAAATGTAAGGATAAAATTGAATGCTCAGCATGTATACAAATCAATCACTTTGAATTCCTGGTGCACGTTTTCAACAAAGGTTCATTGGTGCATTGTTAATATACGATTTTGTGACGAGGAAATTTCATTTTCAATTTCCCTGGCAGATTGGACAACAAAATCCATTGATTCATGTCTCGAAATTTCAAACGCACGCAATCACGCCGGTTTTGAAGGTAGATATATTCCCTCCTGACAGACGATGGCATGAATCCTTTGATAAAAATCTAGAGATGAAAATGCAGTACCTCGGATATACAGTAATAAGGTCTTTTTTACTCTGTCTTTCAGTGACTACATTTCAATGCCATGCTTTTGGTGGTGGAGCACCATCCTTAAAGCCCAAGAAAGCGAGTCCCGCCGACGCAATGTATAACTGCTTGGAACAGCAAGTTTGTAAATGTGGTATGTATTTGTTAAAATCCAGTATTGCCTCTTTTCAATTCTGGATACTAATAAATAGATGATCTTCTGATCAAGAAGGCAGTCCGTTCATTTGGTCATTATGGGTTGACTGCATTTACGAGTGGCGAATATCATGCTTAATGACATGAAATCAGTGGTTCTCACTCTCAAGGATGCCTTTGAAAATTAAAAATCCCTTGAGATTATAAAATTACATAGGGCATATCCAGACCTGTGTAAGAAAGACTATAGTAATTCTTATTTTCCCTCTTAATATGAGGAATAAAATACTTAGATCCAAGTTAAATAGATTATAAGACGTTAAAATAAGAATTGACCCTATAACCATTTAAAGTTCTGAAACGAAAACTAGAATTTCAAATATATGGTAAATATTTTTGAAAATCGAATTAATGAATACAAATCAAAATGCACTTTGCTTGTAAAATACTGTTCATACACACTTTAACAGTTTCACCACGTAAATAAAACACTTAGAAAGAATGTTAGTTAATATAACACCATCTATCGATAAAAATTTGAACAAATTTCCTTTTTCTTCCAAAAGAAATCCGATTCCACGACAAGATTTATGTTGCAGAACGCATTCTAATAGTCCAATTTGTTGAATTTTTATGATTTTTCGAAAAGTCGACAATTTTATGGGACACTCAGTATTTCGAAATTGCATTAGAAAAACTACTTTCAACAATGTTGATGCACCATTCCTACGCGTAATTCTTCATTTTCAGATAGAAAATGCATATCATGTATATCTGATAATGCATATCTCAAAATGCGTATAAAAGAATATCTTCAATGCATTTTGACGTAGAATATTATCTCATGGAGTGAAGACTTTTGTATGCAATGCATGTCAGTATTTGGATGCAATTATACTCTTGCATCCAAAGCCAAAGATGCTTTGGATGCAAATGGATAAGCTAGTTAATTTGTTTTACTTTTTATAGGTAATATTCAGCGTTTTGAACCCTGCTATCAAAAAGTCACAGAAAATGTAAGAAATTTTCGATTCTATTAACTCGTATAATATTTAATATATTAATGTATTTCTCTTGTCTTCTTAAGAAAAAAAAATAGATACTACTTTTGAAACAACTGACAAAATTTGACATTAAAATACATATTATTTTTCCAAAAAATAATTTAAGACTAGTAGGACATTAGTAGGACGACGAAAAAGTTAATTTATAATTTCTCATAAGAATTTATCTTAAGAATAAGGAAAGCTGCCAAACAAAACTTAGCAAAACAATCTTTGATTTCATTTCACTACCTTTCTATTCTACTGTGTTTCACATATTGTTAATATAATTAAATCCTAATCAAGTTCTAAAAGAAATAACTCAAATTTTTGCAATTTAAATTATTTGCATTCTATGAATAACGACTAACAATTCTTGCACTAAACTCGTAACTCGGTTGTGTGATTTGACTTACAGAATAAACAAAATCCTACGAATCTCGTTTGTTAAAGCATTACAAAACAATCGGAACCAAAATTTCAATTCATAGTATACATCTGTTACACAACGAGAATTAAATAATAATTTAGAAAAATAAAGATTTTTTCATCGTCACTTAAGTATTTATTAGAACGTGACACCTCAAATGTTGCCATTCAAAGAGGTGTAGCTAAATTGGGAGGAGCATTTCGGAGAAATTTATTTAAAGATTTTGTGATTTTATGGAATTTTTTTATATCATAACTTTAAGCAAAATTTATTTTGTTCTTGTCACAGATATCCAGGAGGATCCGCTGTTCGTGAGTATTGTTCGTGAATGACTCAGACCCACGGATTTAGTGATACACAAATTAACTCGTGACTGGGGAATAGGGCCGTTCAATTTCGCATCTAAAATTGTACGTTTGAATTGACTTCATGGGATTCAATCGGCTGGATGATCTTTTTGTTAAGAGTTCGATATCTTTGACTGTTTGAATCATAACATAATTTGAGAACATATTGCGCGAACATATACACGGGCTCATCAATGTACAGTGCGTTTAGTTGTGGAGCCAGACGAATATTTGCGGATTTCAAGCGAAAAATACATTTTTAAATATTGAAGAGTGTTTACTGAAACAGCATTAACAAAGAACTGTAATTTCAGGTAAAGTCCTGGCTTGTAGATTCGATGAATATGCATGATATACCCCAAAAACTCGAGCACGACGGAACTATGAAAACTTGGTCGGATGTCGCGTGTACCTTCTATGATGAAATTAAGGTAACTATTTTATTAGGGTATTTAAGTACTTAGAGAATTATTGGTTGCGATTAAGTGATTCGAACTGAATTATCTTTTATTCGCAGAGAATAAAAATATCCTTTCAGTGTAATAAATACTGAAATTCCAAATTCCATCAACATAATCAATGTCCTATTTGATGATATTCACTTAAGTTTTTATAAAAATATATATTGTTGTATGTAAATTATAATTAAATAATGTAGAATTTCTTTTGAATTTCGTTGAATCACTTGAGATGAAGAAAAGGCTTGGATTTTAATTAAATATTAGTTCACAGCAAATTTCTCTAAAAGTTCAAGGTAGGTAGGTATTTTAATTAACGTCACACTGGTGCAAAACAGCGGGTTATTGGTGACGGTCTAGGACAATCGCAAAGGGAAAGATCTGTGGACAACACGTAATTTTGAACCACGTTCAGATAACGAGGCGACACCTGAGCTGGCACCCCACTCTCCAAACTTCCACACAACCTCTAAAAGTTCGAAAATAAAACTATTACTTTCTACAAAAATACACGTATGATTGCTACAAAAGTAATTTCAATTGGCTAAGGTAAAGTTGTTCACAACTGTCACTTCTACAATAAAACTGGGCCGCGAGGTTTCCCAGTTGGACGAGCATCGGATTGGCAACCGGAGGGTTGCGAGTTCGAATGCAACCAAACACCGTCTTATGCAAGGAAGGCTGGTGCACGTTAAATGTTTCGTAGCCTCAAATGTCCTGACGTTGGTGTGGTGTGGAAGTTTAGAGTGGGGATAATGGAACTCGTTTGTTGTTCTCGCCATCTGTCCATGGTTCCAAATTAACAGGTGTTTTCCTTGAATCTTTCCCTTCGGGATTGATCCCGAACCCAATAGCTTGTTGTGTTGCTCCGGAGAGACGTTAGTCAACCATCTACACAATTTTTTCTTCATTTCGAAAATTCTTTTTAGAATTATTAATGACTAATATTCAAAAGGTAATGGGCTAATTAGCTTTCTTGTAGAAAGGAATGATCATTAAACAACAAATCAAACCTTCAGCTTAACGATACCGATCCGTGGAAAATTCGTCGAATTTACCAGCAAAAACTCTATTTTTACTACCTTTATTAATGAAGGTCCGAAACTCTTCTGAAAATAATTATAAAAACTGTGATTATATCCTCGGCTTATTTTTCTTGTTATAATTATAAATCGAAAGGTTTTTGCTTTTATGAATGGATGTGCTTTTAAAAACTCCAAATTATTTTTCATTTTATCACGTTTCGTTGACTTTTAAGGTAATATTGTAAAACAGGAAGTTTGAGTTGACTTTTACTTTTGAATTACAAAATGACAATAATTTTTATATTTTAACTTATTATTGTTCTCTCTTAGAAAGAAACCTTTGACGGAGTAATCCCCAAGATTATGGAACGTCTAGTAAGTTAACAGTTAAAAATGATACTATGAGTTCTGATAATTTTGTGCTCCTTAACCCTACGAGTGGTTTAGACGAGATATCTCGTCCATCAAAATCTGACCAATTTTACTAATGACGAGATACCTCGTCATGAAGATATTGACGATTTTTTTACTAGGACGAGATCAAGATCTGGTCCGTTTTTTTCTAATGGCGTGAGACAAGATCTTGATGGACGATATATCTCGTCCATAAAGGTCCGGTCAGTTTTGCTAATGATGATATATCTCGTCGACACAATCACCAGGAGGGGTAAAGGTCAGAAATCAGTTATGTACTTACTTTTCAGTCTGCAATCCTTAGATTCAAGTGATAAAAAATTAAACTGAGTAGAACTAGAAACGGCAAGCACCAAAACGTCAGGATAGGTTAATACATAAAAGTACAGGGTGTTTTTAGAAAGGGTTCCATTTTATTTTGTAATAACTTTTAGATGAAAAATGTTTTATTTTTTACATATTGCTCACTTAAATAACCCTCCAAGTAGTTTCGACGAGATATCTCGTCATCAAGTTCAAGACAATTTTGCTAATGACTAAATGTCTCGCAGAGAAAAATCTGCCCTAATACTTCAAGGGCATCCACTTGAAGTAATAGATCAATTTTTTTTACAAATTTTTATCGAAGTAGGAATAACGAATTGTCCTTTGCCTAGAACTGTTAGCAATTTGAAACTGTTTTTTGTATTAATTTCTGACCACTACAGGGCAGTTTTCGACTCGAAGATAAACCATCAGAAGGAGTAATGACGTTATTGATGGAATTGCTCGTATTTGCATCGGTCGAATAGTATCATTCGTAGATACAGGCTACTTTGACCGCATTTTCTCTTACTTTCGAGCAGACTTCCTTCGGGATTTGGCGCCGCTGTAGCCCTGTTGGGATTGTAACGGTTTTATCAATTGGAGTGGTACGATTTCGAATCCAACCAAAGACCGTGCACGTTAAATCTATCGTGGCGTCGAATGTCCTCACGTTGGCGTGGTAGACAAGTTTGGAGTGGAGTGCAAGCTGAGGTGTTGAACTCGTCATCTGACTGTGATTAAAAATTACTTGATGTTGTCCTCGGATCTTTGCCTTCGGGGATTGATCCCGGACAGTCGCCAATAGCCGGTTGAGTTGCTCCAGTGCTATATTAATTTAAATACCTACCTATTGACGGGATTCGTTCAACTTTAGAATGTTTAGCTTAAACTCTTGAATTGTGGGCGGTTTGTAAGCGTTTTATCGATCCTTTAAGTAGCCCCACAGCAAAAAAATCCGGCAATAAGGGGACCAATCACATTCATCAAATTTTGAGATTATTGCGCCAGGAAATGCATTCTTTAGAATTCTCATAGCCGCAAGGGTTATAAGACATGCTGCGCCATCTTGTTGAAATCACTGAGTCCTTGTAGATCAACTTCAGGTTTGCTATTTGACTTCCTCACGTCTAATTGTTATTTTAGATTTGATTTGCTGAAACTTGAGGAAAGAACGTACCTCAGATAAAGTATGGTAACTCTACCTTAAGATAGCAACTGATAAGTTGAACGCACACAGTCGCTAAATGTACTTTTTATGCTACCAAAGGTTTCTGTATTGTAGCATTTTGATGGCTAATGCCGGAGGAAACAAGTATTTTATACTGCCAAATCAAAGGCAGTTTATGAAAAAATTCGAATTGAAATTAATCATGTTTTCAGAGTTGAGTAGCATTTTAGAAAATGAATTCTTTTAAACCAGAACTATTACAGACAGTCTTTTAATGTCGATTTATAAATCTCTTATATCTTTTTCTTTTTAGCAATCGTCTATGGACGCCGAAGAAAGTGAAGGTTTCGAGGGAGCAAGAGTAGGTCCTTTTGTTACTTGACCAATTAAGTTGTTAATAAAAATGTTAGCTTAATCAACGTTTTGCAATTTTGCTTTGAATCAGTTTATCATTGATTCCATCCTGTTTGGTATGGCGTAAATGTTGGGAGAGTGGGGTGCCAACTTTAGTGTTGACCACGTCATCTGAAACCTTGGTTCAAATTACGACGCGTTATCTCCTTTCGGGATTCATTCGACAATAGACCGGTGTTGCCCCAGTGCGACGTTTATTCAACTACCTACCTTCCTTCCAGTCCGTTGCATTGCTTCATCGAGTCGCCCGCATTCCAGATATCTATACAATGATATCAACGTTTAAACGATTTCGCTTATATTTACACCAGTGTGTCATGTACAAATGCCCGTCACCTATAAATATTTTAAAACGCATGTTCGGATTAACATTGCAACGAAAATAAATCAAAGATGCATCAATTCATAAATTGTTCATTTATTCCAAAATAAAATCGGTCGCGTAGGAACAGAAAACGTGTCAATTAATGTAGTACAGATTTCTCAGGGAATGAATGAGAAAAATTTGTAACATATTTATACAACATGGAATAGCTCAATTAGTTGACTTGTTTTTGAACCCTCCAAGCACTGGATCCAAAATAATGTCGTCAGCGCAGATTGTCTCTGTAGCGATTAAAAATGTCGTGTCTAAAGGAATGGCTCAAAATCGTTATACCCTGTAAAGGAAGAAAATTTTAGACTAAGAAAAACAGAAATTTAAAGAGTAAAGGAAATTGTAGAAATGAAGTGAGCCCTCTTGCTTTATCAAGCGGAGTACGGCGGAAGTCACTAAAAAACACGTTTTGAGTTTTTCTCTACCTAGCTTTGAGAAACTTAGCTTTAAAAAATAATAGAAGTTACCCTCGAATACTCAAACTCAAAACAAAAATTTTCGGAACCAAACAAAAATGGAAAATAACACAAAATAGCATCTATACATATAAAGCAGATTTGGCATCTGTCTGTGCATACAAATCTACACCGTTTGACCAATTTACACCAAATTTGGTACTCTTATTCTTTGGAACCCTGCGGGTAACGTAGGCTACATATTAACCCCCGTTCTATTTGTCTTGGGTGTGCAGAGGTATGTAACGTCCCATCATTCTGACCAGAGGATTGGCTAGTTGGCGTTCTCTTCCCTTCTGGTTATGTAGATGACGTCAGAGTTAACATCTTCGGTCGCTCACTTCCATATCGTTTATGTATTCCGTCTGTAAATTCGTAAAATGTAGCTTTATTATTGGA
The DNA here is from genome assembly GCA_933210815.1 of Meta bourneti. Classification (NCBI taxonomy): domain Eukaryota; kingdom Metazoa; phylum Arthropoda; class Arachnida; order Araneae; family Tetragnathidae; genus Meta; species Meta bourneti. The sequence goes on along the minus strand of OW119928.1, from coordinate 16,818,722 downwards.
ATGTAAATTTTTATGCTAATATAAGATTATTTTTTTTAAAGTGGTCTTTTTTTGGTCGTCGATATGGTACAGGAGGTTAAAGACAATTCGAAATCGTCAAAGGAATAACATTGCGTATTTATACGATCAATGTCAGACCAATTCACCCTAAATTTGGTACATTCATCCTGTAAAATTCTGCGGAACACATAGGCTATATATTAAGCCCGTTCGATTTGTCCTGGTCCTGAGGGGGCTAAAAACAATTCAGAATCTCCATAGGAATAATATTGAGTAATATTACGATGAATTATAAACTATTGAACCCGAGCAACGCCGGGTAATTCAGCTAGTAACATATACATAACATACATAGTATATATTTGACTGGAAGATCTGACGTTCCTTTTTTTGCATTGTGAAACTGTTCTTTGAAAGATAAATTGTATTCTTCAACTATTTTGATAATTTGTGTTTACATTTCAGAAATGCATGGAACCGACTCTGGCCTATTGTTCTGCCTTTCCAATTACTTGCTTGGAGTAAGATATTGGCTCTGTTTCTTAATTACTGCTGTATTGTAAACATTTCTTGCGTATAGATTGACATAAACTTAACTGACCAAAATATTTCTGTTATAAGAATGAGAATAAGAAATTTCGCTATGACAAAAAGTGGAATTTTTATCATTCGAATCAGTCATATACTGTGCTTGTGGTGTAAATATGCGGTGACCATGCGGTGATCTTATATTTGTACTTGTTCTTAACCCTCTGAGGGGTTCACACACATAATTCCATCTTGCAACCTGCAATCTTGTCATTATGATTTCTAACCAACTTTGATCGTATTGACCAATAAAATCTTTCAAAAGAACCCAATTCTAAGGAAATTAGAAATAGAATCTTTCCAAAAGTTTACATTGTAAGGAAAGGACCAAAAGAATCTCTAAAATATTTTATAATAAGGAAGGAGTAATGGAATCTTTCCAAAGAATTCTCAGAATGAGTACATGGAATCGTTCAAAAGATACTAAGGAAAGGACCAATTAAATCTTTCTAAAAGATTCTATTCTAAGGAAAGGAGAGAGAGAGAGAGAGCAATAGATTATTTTCAAAACTTCTTATATTTCAGGAAAGGACGAATGCAATCTTCCCAAAGTATTCTATTCTAAGGATAAGACCAATAAAAAATTTCCAAAAGATTCTATTGTAAGCAATGGATAAATAGAATCGTACCAAAGATTATATTCTAAGGAAAGTACCAATAGAATCTCTCTAAAGGTTGAGAGAAGCCATGCATACTTTCAACCATTGTGATTATTTAGTCATTGTGTGTGCTGTGGTGAAAAAACAATTCTACACTACTAGAAAACCTCGCAATGCTCAGAGGGCTAAATAACAACTGAAAATGTTTACTTCCAGATCACTTTAATTAGTTTAAAATTTTGTTCCACTTCCGTTGAGTTCACTCTGACCAGATAGGACAAAAAGACCGGCACAGTATTGGGTGACGTGCGAATGCGCAACACCATGCTGGAACAGGCATGCGCATTACGCAGTTCGATGTATAGTGCGGCAGATGACTTTGAACTAGTCCTCTTCTAGAAAGATAGTACGCTGACCAAGGGAGAAAACTGTTACATGCAAAATAATAAATAGCGGGCATTGGTTATTATTTCTCCAATTCGTAATCACTAATATCTCTTTCAACACATCAACAAATTACATTGTATGAAACCCATCATTTATCAGTGGTCAGTGTCTCCAACGTGGAGGACGGATGTTAAATTGACTCGCCTTCGCATTTGACACACACGTCTCATTCATCGGCATCTGTTAGTAGGGCGTTTCCAATTCGTGCTCTACTACTTTCTCTGTTTATCCTGTTTTAATTGTTTGTCCTGTTTTTAATCATCAAAGTTTTAAATTTTTTGAAAGTACAATTTTTAATAGGGAAGATTTGGTTGGGGAAAACCCCCATCCAAATCTTTTCGTATTTTTAGATTCAGTTGGTTTTTTAAACCTCATTGAAATTGTTTTCCATCTTTAAATTTCACACGCAAATTTTTATACACTTGTAACTTACATTTTTCATCATTAATTCTGCTACAGATGATTATAGTGTTTTATTATCTGACAACAGTTTGAATATTTTTATTCTCATCTATACATTTTACATTTTTAAAATCGCCTTTTATTTTAGACTATATAATTTTTAAATATTTTATTCATTTATTGGATATTTTGTCTTATGTTTGGCGTAACTTGTCCACTTTTAGACTTTGCGCCATAAACCTCCATAATCCATCCATCCCTCTTCTAACACGGAACAATAAAATTTACCCTGAAACCGCACAAACGCCTCCAATCGTCGAAACTTACTGTGTCTATGTTTAAACCTATACCTAAATCTAAAGAACAGACTTACTCTACTCCACTTGATTGTTATACCATCTCGTCAGAGCTGTAATATCTGTGCTCAGTATTTGGATAAAAATAATTGAATACTGAATCAGTATACAATAAAAAAGAAATTTTGTTTCTACGCTTGTCAAGGGATAGAGGCCTTAACATTACTTCTTATGTATCTTTGATTTCAAGAAATAAAAATAAATTTAAAACATTGATAATGAAAACCAGATAGACAGGATAGGACCAAAATCATACTTTATCTACATAAAAGGGATACAAAACTACACAACAATGAAAAGTTCATAAAAGATCAACTTATTCGAATTCCGAATTGAATGGTTTTCAATCAATGAAAGGATTTTCTGTATGTATGAAATATATTTCCATGATATGCCATTTTGTCTAATTAAAACACCTATATACATAGTTTTTATTTGAACGAAACTGTTCAAACAGTATATATTATATTTTTCCATATTTCTATTTAAAATAATGTCGCTTTTAGACTGTATAAATGACTAAAAATATACGTTTTGTAAATAAAATAATGAAATTATATTTTGTCGATTAAACAAGGCTGTCTTTTGTAGGTGATAGGAAGAAGTTGGTGAACTTTATGCAGCTTAGATAACCGATGTGAGTATACAATTTGCTTGTCACTTTTGTGATCTTATTTGCTAATATCCCGATTTACATTTGAATGTCAGACATTATTTCAAATGCAATATATCTCCATCTACCAGCATATTGTTTCGATTACTTAAAACAGATTATAACACATAGCCAGTGATAACACATAACCGAAATTCTAATGGGTATCCGACCTCACATTAAAAGTTTCTTTGGACATGAAAAAATTCTTAAATCTTCACTATACAGCTAGTTCAATGTTATTAATTCAGAATTCGGTCCCAAATTTATAGCCGCGATATCATACTTATTAAATACAATACCTCTAAGTTATAAGGTTTTACATGGCCTTAAAAAACACCTATCAAACCTTTTAGTTTAAAAGGGCACTCGTAACTCATTAATACTTTCTTAAAGTCCTTTAAAAAATTTTAAATGCCGTAATTTTTTACAAAAACGCTACATATTTCATTTCGCCTATATTCGATAAACTTTGATCAATGACAATTAAGGAAGTAATTTTTACAACTTTAAGAAAAGACCTATCCAATACCAGGCCCTTACATCCAATAAAACCAATATCAATGACACTTGGCTGTGACTAAGCATCATTACTGGTTGTGAAATCCAAACCTAGCACCCGTGACAGTTTCTTTGTGCAGTCACGGGTTAATATACAACAATCTATGCTAAATGTAACCTTAACTCTCCAAGTGATTTCGAAGAGACATCTCGTCATTGAGGATGTGACCAACTTTGCTACTGACAAGATATCTCGTCATCAAGGTATTGGCGATTTTTTTGTAATGACTGGATCAATATCTGATCAGTTTTCTTCTAATTATGAGGTATCTCGTCCATCAAGATCTGGTCAGCTTTGCTAATGACGAGACACGTATTCTAGATAGCCACCATTAGGGTTGTAAGTACGTAAAATAACCTAAATGACCCTCATTTTTCCTTGTTAAAAGAGCTGGACCTTTAACCTTAGAACCTAAGAAATAACCTTAGAAATGCTGATGGTTTGCTGTATATAGCTTTTCATCATACTGTTTCAGAAATGCAATAAAATAAATCAAGACAGATTATAAAACGATTCAAAATAGGAATATATGAATGATTTATTGTGATTAAATAAGAAGATATTTCTCATAGCGACTTCTAATCCTTTATTATTTTACAGACAATGCTTACGAAAATAGAAAAACAGTGTCATCATTGTTTGCACAAATTTTTAAGATGTAAAAAGGACCATGGTCAAGATCAATCGAAATAACTTGGAAAGTATTATATTTTGTATGAGGATGAGAACTGTGTTAATAAACAATAAATGCTGCTTTGAGAATTATTCTTCTATGGGAGTTTTTATAATTTATATAGTTCTTTATGTTATGAAAATTAAAATTATATCAAGCACATTTATGACTCAAGGAAATAACTAATCTTTCAGTATTAGTTTGAATACAAATCTTGACAATCACTTTTTCTGTGGCATGCGTTTAGAATCTTTCAGCTGTCACTTTATTCGGTTATGTTTTTATTGCTGTCGGTAAGTCGACAATTTTAAAAATTAGAACTTTTAGTAACAAAACAAGTTATCGATGTAGAAGTTATCTATATTTATTTTAAAGCAAGCAGAGACAAGTTAACCCACTGTAGAAAATAAATTAAGAATAGTTTATACCAACACTCTCAGAAAATGTATAAAGGAAATTAATTACAAATCAGTAACACTTAAGAATGAACATTTACACTTTTGTCAGAATTCTCCATTGAGTTTGAGAATTTTTTTCCTTTTCGCCAGCACTCTCAACTTTGTAGGCGATGACAGAAACCCAGTTAATGACCAAACACTGTACTGACAAAAGTTACCGGACAACTGGAGTAGAAAAAAAGCGGCATTTTTTGACACATTAGTAAAGTGTTGGTTCACTTTTGCTCCTAATACATGACACTTTTGCCCCTAATTCTAGACAAGCTTCCGACAAGATTTTGGAATACGACAGCTATGCACTTACCTGCAGTACATAAGTCGCCTCCAACTATTATTTTATAGTAGGCTTTGGTTCCAAATTGTGATTGGAACAGCCTATTTTTATTTCTTACTAGCTGAATCACCCGGCTTTGCTCGGTTTGAATTTTTTATAATTCATCGTAATATAAATTCAATATTTTTCCTAAGGAAATTTCGAATGGTTTTTAGCCCAATGCAGGCCCAGGACAAATCGAACGGGGTTAGTACATAGCCTATGTGACCCGTCGAATTCTACAGGATGAATGTACCAAATTTAGTGTGATTGGTCTGACATTGATAGTATAAATATTCAATGTTATTTCTATGAGGTTTTCGCATTGTCTTTATCCCCCTGTATCATATCGACAATAAAGAAAGGACCACTTTCTATAAAAATAATCTCATATTATCATTATCTCATATCATCAGTTTAAGAATTTACAGAAGGGATACATAAATGATATGATACTGAGCGATTTAAAATTCTAAAAACCTCCAAGGTCATCATGAGAGGCGACTCCTGTAGATGTTAACTATGACGTCATCTGTACAGCTAGACGGGGAGAGAGCGCCCCTTAGCAAGTGTACTCTGTCCAGGATGACGGGATGTTACACCCGTCTGCACGCCCAAGACAAATAGAACGGGGGTTACTATGTAGCATACGTTACCCACAGGGTTCCAAAGAATAAGTGTACGAAATTTGGTGTGGATTGGTCAAACTGTGTAGATTTGTATAGAGAACAGACAAACTGATACCAACTCTGCTTTATATGTATAAATACTATAATACATAAAATAAAGTATAAAGTCTTAATTTACAAATTTATTACTTTAAATAGCAATTACCTATAACAGAATGTATAACCACATCTTCAAAAATTTTATTGACTATAGGGCAATGACGTAAACATGGATAAATTATCTGTGGGACCAGGTTTGACTCCCGTCGCTTCACATACATATATGACTGTGGTTTCACAACGATTTATTTTGTTTATGTGTCTAACAACTTTATATTATTGTTAGATTTGTAACATTTATCTCTCAGGTATCGGGGTTGGTATTAAAATATTGATCAAGAAGTTCGAGCCATTAGGAATTGTCTAAAGGGCTTCTGGAGTGCAATGATGACTTAAGGGCATCTGCTACAGGCAGCACAGATCATTGAGAGGAATACGGTACTAAATCTTCATGATCTGGCTTTGTTCAATGTTCAGTTTTCAACCCTTGTGAATGTTTTCTGCTTTGTTCGTGGTGCCTCTGCTATAACTCCTTGAGGTATTTCCTATATCTGTAAAGATTTCAGCCCCTCTGGGCGGATGTACTTCGCCCTCAATTAAGAAGACAAAGGGGCATCTGGAGGTTTCATGTGGTTGTCTATCATTAAGTCCATCCCATGTGATATAGGAGGTAGTGGGTTGGATTCCCAAGCGTAACTGTACATAATTTTCCATCTGGCAGTAAAATGCTCCCTTATATAAGATGGGATAAAAGTTAAGAAGAGGTCTGAAATTTTAACTAGACTATTCTTCATAAATCGATCCACGAGGTTATTCTGATAAGTTGAAAGATGTATCTATTTAGCAAGTCTCCAACAAAGGAAAGTCCGTTTATCTTTTATCGCTATTGCTTCTTTTTGTCTCGTTAGAATAACCATAATATCACTTCATTTATAAGCTTTACTAAATATATAACCCTTTTTTATACGACGTGAATGAAATGACAAAAACCGAATGATCCACATGGAGTAAAATAAATCACTTTTAACCCTCTGAGGGGTTCGCATACATAATTACACCTTGAAACCTGCGGTCTCTTTTCCCTTAATAACTTCTAAGTTTTGACCTCCTTGACCAATAGAATTCTATTGGAAAAAGAGGATACCCAAATAGGAGGATTTCCAAAAAATTGTATTCTAAAGAAAGGAGAGAGAATAGTAAAATAATTCAAAGCGATTCTATTCTAAGAAAAGAAACAATAGAATCTTTCTAAAGGATTTTATTTTAAGGAAATGATCAACAGAATCTTTACTTCTAAGGAAAGGACCAATAGAATCTTTACAAAGGATTTTATTCCACAGAAAGGTAATCCTTTGGAACAAAAGAATTTTTCTAAAGGATTCTATTCTAAGAAAAGGACCAATAGAATTCTTCCAAAGGTTATTAATAGAATCTTTCCCGAGGTTCAAAATCCATGGATTCTTTAGAAAAGCAACACTGCCTTACTGGGAAATCTCGCTGCACTCAGAAAGCAATAGAATTATTCCAAACGATTCTATTTTAAGAAAAGAAAAAATATAATCTTTCCAAAGGACTCTGTTCTAAGGAAACGACCAACAGAATCTATTTCCTTAGTATTTGATTCTAAGGAAATTACCAATAGAATCGCTACAAAGAATTCACTTACAAGGAAATGAAAAATAGAATCTTTACAAAGGATTCTATTAGAGGGAAAGGCCCAACAACATGTTTGCAAAGGATTCTCTTACAAGGAAAGGAACAGAAGAATAAGTCCAAACGTTACTATTTCAAGAAAAAGGAACAATATAATCTTTTCAAAGGATACCATTCTAAGGAAAGGACCGTTGGAGTTTTCCATGGAGTTGTGTTATAAGGAAATAACCAACAGAATTTTACTTGAGGATTCTGTTTAAGGAAAGGAGTAATACAATCTTTCAAAGGGATTCTATTCTAAAGAAAGGACCAATAGAATAGTTCTAAAGGCCTTGAGAATCAATGGATTCTTTAAAACAATATGTTCATTTTGTTTTGTGTGTTTGGGGGTAAAAGCAACACTACACTACTCGCACATCTCGCACCGTTCTGAAGGTTAAGCCCACTCGATATAGGAGGTAGGTATTTTAATTAACGTCCCACTGGAGCATCACAACGGGCTATAGACGAAGGTCCGGGATCATCGCCTGAACGGAATGATCCGAGGAGAACACCACGTAATTTTGAACCACGGTCAGATGACGAGGTCACGCCTGAACTGGCACCTCACTCTTCAAACCTCCGCACCACGCCAACGTGAAGACATTTGAGGCCACGACACATTTAACGTGCAGCAGCCGAGTTTGTACACGACGATCTTTGGTTGGATTCGAACTCGCAATCCTCCGATTTCTAGTCCGCTACTCTTCCAACCGGGCTACGGCGTCCCCACGATATAGGAGGATTGTTGATTGTGTTTTAAGGCGCAAGGCCCTTATTTGGCCATGATTCGACAAACACAAGACAGACAATGTCAAGTAATTAACATACACACAATAAAGGCTTTACTGACATAGACGAAATGCACCCGGTGAGGAAAGGAACCTGACAGAAATCGAACCTATGCTGCCTGCAACTCGCAGGTTGCTAGCACAGTGGGCACACTCACTGAACCACGACGGCCCCCGAAATAGGATAAGTTATTTGGATTCTAAACAGTTCTGGACATAAATATCCTTCTGCCAGTGAAAATGCCTCCCTTTTATTTGACAAGAACTTGACGACCGTTCATAAACCTTGATATCCTGGCTCAAATTGCGTGTTATATCTATTATCAAAATAATCTCCAACAAAGGAAAACCCTTTATTGTCATTGTCTCGTTAGAATAATCTCAATATCACTTCATTAGTAATCTAATAAATACATAAGCAATTTTTATATGAAGTAAATGTAAGGATAAAATCGAATGATCAGCACGTATACAAATAAATCCCTTTGAATCCGTGGTGCGCGTTTTCAACAAAGGTTCATTGGTGCATTGTTAATATACGGTTTTGTGACGAGGAAATTTCATTTTTAATTTCCCTGGCAGATTGGACAACAAAATCCATTGATTCATGTCTCGAACTTTCAAACGCACGCAATCACACCGGTTTTGAAGTATATATATTCCCTCCTGACAGACGATGGCATGCATTTCTTGATAAAAATCTAGAGATTAAAATGCAGTACCTCGGATATACCGTAATAAGGTCTTTTTTACTCTGTCTTTCAGTGACTACATTTCAGTGCCTTGCTTTTGGTGGTGGAGTACCATCCTTAAAGACCAAGAAAATGAATCTCGCCGACGCAATGTTTGACTGCTTGGAACAGCAAGTTTGTAAATGTGGTATGTATTTGTTAAAATCCAGTATTGCCTCTTTTCAATTGCTGATACTAATAAATAGATGATCTGATCAAGAAGGCAGTCCGTTCATTTGGTCATTATGGGTTGACTGCATTTACGAGTGGCGAATATCATGCTTAATGACATGAGATCAGTGGTTGTCACTTTCAAGGATCCTTTTGAAAATTAAAAATCCCTTGAGATTATAAAATTACATAGGGCATATTCAGACCTGTGTAAAAAAGACTATAGTGATTCTTATTTTCCCTCTTAATATGAGGAATAAAATACTTAGATCTATGTTAAATAGATTATAAAACTTTAAAAGAAGAATTGATCTTATAACCATTTAAAGTTCTGAAACGAAAACTAGTATTTCAAAAATATGGTAAATATTTTTTCAAACTCGAATTAATGAATATAAATCAAAATGCACTTTGCTTGTAAAATACTGTTCATACACACTTTAACAGTTCCACACGTAAATATAACACTTATAGCACTTAGAAGGAATGTTAGTTAATATAACACCATCTATCGATAAAAATTTGAAAAAATTTCCTTTTCCTTCGAAAAGAAATCCGATTCCACGACAAGCTCTATGTTGCAGAACGCATTCTAATACTCCAATTTGTTGATTTTATATGATTTTTCGAAAAGTCGACAATTTTATGGACCACTCAGTATTTCGAAATTTCATTAGAAAACTACTTTCTACAATGTTGATACACCATTCCTACGCGCAATTCTTCATTTTCAGATAGAAAATGCATATCATAAATATCTGATAATGCATATCTGAAAATGCATGTAAAAGAATATCTTCAATGCATTTTGACGTAGAATATTATCTCATGGAGTGAAGACTTTTGTATGCAATGTATGTCAGTATTTGGATGCAATTATACTCTTGCATCCAAAGCCAAAGATGCTTTGGATGCAAATGGATAAGCTAGTTAATTTGTTTTACTTTTTATAGGTAATGTTCAGCGTTTTGAACCCTGCTATCAAAAACTCACAGAAAGTGTAAGAAATTTTCGTTTCTAATAACTCGTATAATATTTAATATATTAATGTATTTCTCTTGTCTTCTTAAGAAAAAAAATAGATACTACTTTTGAAACAATTGACAAAATTTGACATTAAAATACATATTATTTTTCCAAAAAATAGTTTAAGACTAGTAGGACACTAGTAGGACGACGAAAAAGTTAACTTATAATTTCTCATAAGAATTTATCTTAAGAATAAGGAAAGCTGCCAAACAAAACTTAGCAAAACAATCTTTGATTTCATTTCACTACCTTTCTATTCAACTGTGTTTCATATTGTTAATATAATTAAATCCTAAGCAAGTTCTAAAAGAAATAACTCAAATTTTTGCAATTTAAATTATTTGCATTCTATGAATAACGACTAACAATTCTTGCACTAAACTCGTAACTCGGTTGTGTGATTTGACTTACAGAATAAACAAAATCCTACGAATCTCGTTTGCTAAAGCATTACAAAACAATCGGAACGAAAATTTCAATTCATAGTATACTTCTGATATACAACGAGAATTAAATAATAATTTAGAAAAATAAAGATATTTTCATCGTCAGCTAAATATTTATTAGAACGTGACACCTCAAATGTTGCCATTAAAAGAGGTGTAGCTAAATGGGGAGGTGGATTTCAGAGAAATTTATTTAAAGATTTTGTGATTTTATGGAATTTTTTTATATCATAACTTTAAGCAAAATTTTGTTCTTGTCACATTCCGCCAGGGGAGACCCCGCGCCTATCTTTGTGAGGATTTACCGGTTTAGTAATCTCCCTTGGGAGTTTATTAGGTTTTTTTTATTCCAGAGTCACTGTTTGGTTTTCTTGACGGTCAGCTGGTGGTCATACGGTAACTAAATTTATGTCGTTGCTATGAAATCCTGGCCTCGGGATTGCAGGATATCTATGATTTTACAAATGTTTTCTCTGCATTTCCTATGCTTTAGTGCTAGGTTTAACCATCCTGAGGTGGGTCTTGGTGATGGGCATCGCAGGTGGAGTGAGCTTGTGAGGGAACATTCCAAGGCATAATGCATTGGAGTTCCCTCTATACCACAGGAGCATTGGTTGGTCTGGGATAAACCGAATCTGTGGAGATAGCTAGGGAATGGGCCATGGCCCGTTATAAACTGCAAGAGACGTCTATCTTTGATGCGGGTATCCATGGAGACATTTGGGAAGAGATCGTATATTGAGCGGCCTGTGTCGTCTGTGTTCCATTCTAGCTGCCACTGTTGAAGAATATGGTCTCTAGTGAGACTCTTGAAGTGTGAGGCTGGAAGGGCTATTTGTTTGTCCTCTGGAGCATCTTTGTTGCCCTTCCCCGGCAAGACTGTCTGCTTTTTCGTTACCCTCGTGTCCAACGTCAGCCTTGATCCAGCGTAGTTCTAATGCTGGCTTCTTGTGGAGGAGGTTCTGGATTTGTTTGATGAGGGGATTTCTGGATGTTGGGTTACGGAGAGCTTTTAAAACTGATTGGCTGTATGAAAAGATTGTTGCTTTTTCAGGAGCCAATCTAACTGCTTCTCTGATTGCAACCGACTCCGCTTGGAACACACTGTTGTTAATTTGTAACCTAGTTGACCAGGTTTTTGTTAATGCTCCTTCTTCATAGAGGCAATAAATAAGCTGATCCCACGCCCGACTCCGTCTTGGAACCATCTGTGTAGATGGAAATGGGGGATGGGATGTATAGAGTGTCAATGGAGATTTTTACTTCTTTGCTTTGATATCCAGGAGGATCCGCTGTTCGTGAGTATTGTTCGTGAATGACTCGGACCCACGGATTTAGTGATACACAAATTAACTCGTGACTGGGGAATACGGCCGTTCAATTTCGCATCTAAAATTGTACGTTTGAATTGACTTCATGGGATTCAATCTGCTGGATGATATTTTTGTTAAGAGTTTGATATCTTTGACTGTTTGAATCATAGCATAATTTGAGAACATATTGCGCGAACATATACACGGGCTCATCAATGTAAAGTGCGTTTAGTTGTGGAGCCAGACGAATATTTGCGGATTTCAAGCGAAAAATACATTTTTAAATATTGAGGAGTGTTTACTGAAACAGCATTAACAAAGAACTATAATTTCAGGTAATGTCCTGGCTTGTAGATTCGATGAATATGCATGATATACCCCAAAAACTCGAGCACGATGGAACTATGAAAACTTGGTCGGATGTCGCGTGTACCTTCTCTGATGAAATTAAGGTAACTATTTTATTAGGGTATTTAAGTGCTTAGAGAATTATTGGTTGCGATTAAGTGATTCGAAATGAATTATCTTTTATTCGCAGAAAATAAAAATATCCTTTCAGTGTAATACATACTGAAATTTCAAATTCCCTCAACATAATCAATGTCCTATTTGATGATATTCACATAACAGTTTCTATAAAAATATATATTGTTGAAAGTCAATTATAATTAAATAATGTAGAATTTCTTTTGAATTTCGTTGAATCACTTGAGATGAAGAAAAGGCTTGGATTTTAATTAAATATTAGTTCACAGCAAATTCCTCTAAAAGTTCAAGGTAGGTAGGTATTTTAATTAACGTCACACTGGTGAAAACAGCGGGCTATTGGTGACGGTCTAGGATAATCGCAAAGGGAAAGATCTGAGGAGAACACGTAATTTTGAACCACGTTCAGATAACGAGGCGACACCTGAGCTGGCACCCCACTCTCCAAACTTCCACACCCTCTAAAAATTCGAAAATAAAACTATTACTATCTACAAAAAAAAACGCGTATAATTGCTACAAAAGTAATTTCAATTGGCCAAGGCAAAGTTGATCACAACTGTCACTTTTACAATAAAACTGGGCCGCGAGGTTGCCCAGTTGGACGAGCATCGGATTAGCAACCGGAGGGTTGCGAGTTCGAATCCAACCAAACACAGTCTTATGCAAGGAAGGCTGGTGCACGTTAAATGTTTCGTAGGCTCAAATGTCTTGACGTTGGTGTGGTGTGGAAGTTTAGAGTGGGGATAATGGAACTCGGATGTTGTTCTCGCCATCTGTCCATGGTTCCAAATTAACAGGTGTTTTCCTTGAATCTTTCCCTTCGGGATTGATCCCGAACCCAATAGCTTGTTGTGTTGCTCCGGAGAGACGTTAGTCAACCTTCTACACAATTTTTTCTTCATTTCGAAAATTCTTTTTAGAATTATTAATGACTAATATTCAAAAGGTAATGGGCTAATTAGATTTCTTGTAGAATGGAATGATCATTAAACAACAAATCAAAACTGCAGCTTAACGATACCGATCCGTGCAAAATTCGTCGAATTTACCAGCAAAAACTCTATTTTTACTACCTTTATTAATGAAGGTCCGAAACTCTTCTGAAAATAATTATAAAAACTGTGATTATATCCTCGGCTTATTTTTCTTGTTATAATTATAAATCGAAAGGTTTTTGCTTTTATGAATGGATGTGCTTTTAAAAACTCCAAATTATTTTTCATTTTATCACGTTTCGTTGACTTTTAAGGTAATATTGTAAAACAGGAAGTTTGAGTTGACTTTTACTTTTGAATTACAAAATGACAATAATTTTTATATTTTAACTTATTATTGTTCTCTCTTAGAAAGAAACCTTTGACGGAGTAATCCCCAAGATTATGGAACGTCTAGTAAGTTAACAGTTAAAAATGATACTATGAGTTCTGATAATTTTGTGCTCCTTAACCCTACGAGTGGTTTAGACGAGATATCTCGTCCATCAAGATCTGACCAATTTTACTAATAACGAGATACCTCGTCATCAAGATATTTACGATTTTTTTACTAGGATGAGATCAAGATCTGGTCCGTTTTTTTCTAATGGCGTGAGACAAGATTTTGATGGACGATATATCTCGTCCATAAAGGTCCGGTCAGTTTTGCTAATGACGATATATCTCGTCGACACAATCACCAGGAGGGGTAAAGGTCAGTAATCAGGTATGTACTTACCTTTCAGTCTGCAATCTTTAGATTCAAGTGATAAAAAATTAAACTGAGTAGAACTAGAAACGGCAAGCACCAAAACGTCAGGATAGGTTAATACATAAAATTACAGGGTGTTTTTAGAAAGGGTTCCATTTTATTTTGTAATAACTTTTAGATGAAAAATGTTTTATTTTTTACATATTGCTCACTTAAATAACCCTCCAAGTAGTTTGGACGAGATATCTCGTCATCAAGTTCAAGACAATTTTGCCAATGACTAAATATCTCGCAGAGAAAAAACTGCCCTATTCCTTCAAGGGCATCCCCTTGAAGTAAGAGATCAATTTTTTTACAAATTTTTATCGAAGTAGGAATAAAGAATTGTCCTTTGCCTAGAACTGTTAGCAATTTGAAACTGTTTTTTGTATTAATTTCTGACCACTACAGGGCAGTTTTCGACTCGAAGATAAACCACCAGATGGAGTAATGACGTTATTGATGGAATTGCTCGTATTTGCATCGGTCGAATAATATCATTCGTAGATACAGGCTACTTTGACCACATTTTCTCTTACTTTTGAGCAGACTTCCTTCGGGATTTGGGGCCGCTGTAGCCCTGTTAGGATTGTAACGGTTTTATCAAGTGGAGTGGTACGATTTCGAATCCAACCAAAGACCGAGCACGTTAAATCTATCGTGGCGTCAAATGTCCTCACGTTGGCGTGGTAGACAAGTTTGGAGTGGAGTGCAAGCTGAGGTGTTGAACTCGTCATCTGACTGTGATTAAAAATTACTTGATGTTGTCCTCAGATCTTTCTCTTCGGGGATTGATCCCTTACAGTCGCCAATAACCCGTTGTGTTAATCCAGTGCTATATTAATTAAAATACCTACCTACTGACGGGATTCGTTCAACTTTAGAATGTTTAGCTTGAACTCTTGAATTGTGGCGGTTTGTAAGCGTTTTATCGATCCTTTAAGTAGCCCCACAGTAAAGAAATCCGGCTATAAGAGGAACAATCACGTTCATCAAATTTTGATATTATTGCGCCAGGAAATGCAACCTTTAGAATTCTCATAGCTGCACGTGTTATATGACATGCTGCGCCATCTTGTTGAAATCACTGAGACCTTGTAGATCAACTTCAGGTTTGCCATTTGACTTCCTCACGTCTAATTGTTATTTTAGATTTGCTGAAACTTGAGGAAAGTACGTACCTCAGATAAAGTATGGCAACTCTACCTTAAGATAGAAACTGATAAGTTGAACGCACACAGTCGCTAAATATACTTTTTATGCTACCAAAAGTATCTGTATTGTAGAATTTTGATGCTAATTCCGGAGGAACCAAGTATTTTATACTGCCAAATCAAAGGCAGCTTATGAAAAAATTCGAAATGAGATTAATCATCTTTTCAGAGTTGAGTAGCATTTTAGAAAATGAATTGTTTTAAACCAGAAATATTAAAGATAGTCTTTTAGTGTCGATATATAAATCTCATATATCTTTTTCATTTTAGCAAACGGCTATGAGCGCCGAAGAAAGTGAAGGTTTCGAGGGAACAAGAGTAGGTCCTTTTGTTACTTCACCAATTAAGTTGTTAATAAAAATGTTAGCTTAATCAAAGTTTTGCACTTTTGCTTTGAATCAGTTTAGCATTGATTCCATTCTGTTTGGTATGGTGTAAGTGTTTGGAGAGTGGGGTGCCAACTTTAGTGTTTGCCACGTCATCTGAAACCTTGGTTCAAATTACGACACTTTATCTCCTTTCGAATATTTTCTTTCGGGATTCATTGGCCAATATACCGGTGTTGCCCCAGTGCGACGTTTATTCAACTACCTACCTTCCTTCCAGTCAGTTGCATTGCTTCATCTAGTCGCCCATATTCCTCATATCTATACAATGATATCAACTTTTATACGATTTCGCTTATAGTATTTACACCAATGTGTCATGTACAAACGCTCTTCACCTATAAATATTTTAAAACGCATGTTTGGATTAACATTACAACGAAAATAAATCAAAGATGCATCAATTCATAAAATGTTCATTTATTCCAAAATAAAATCGGTCGCATAGGAACAGAAAACATGTCAATTAATGTAGTATAGATTTCTCAGGGAATGAATGAGAAAAATTTGTAGCATATTTAAACAACATGGAATAGCTCAATTATTTGACTTGTTTTTGAACCCTCCAAGCACTGGATCCAAAATAATGTCGTCAGCGCAGATTGTCTCTGTAGCGATTAAAAATGTCGTGTCTAAAGGAATGGCTCAAAATCGTTATACCCTGTAAAGGAAGAAAATTTTAGACTAAGAAAAACAAAAATTTAAAGAATAAAGGAAATTGTAGAAATGAAGTGAGCCCTCTTACTTTATCAAGCGGAGTACGGCGGAAGTCACTAAAAAACACGTTTTGAGTTTTTCTCTACCTAGCTTTGAGAAACTTTGCTTTAGAAAATAATAGAAGTTACCCTCGAATACTCAAACTCAAAATAAAAACTTTTGGAACCCAACGAAAATGGAAAATAACACAAAATAGCATCTATACATATAAAGCAGAGTGTGGGCATCTGTGTATACAAATCTACACCATTTGACCAATCGACACCAAATTTGGTACACTTATTCTTTGGAACCCTACGGGTAACGTAGGCTATATATTAACCCCCGTTCCATTTGTCTTGGGTGTGCAGAGGTATGTAACGTCCCATCATCCTGAACAGAGCACTGGCTAAGGGGTGTTCTCTTTTCTTCTGGTTATGTAGATGACGTCAGAGTTAAAATCTTCGGTCGCTCAGTTTCATATCGTTTATATATCCCGTCTGTAAATTTGTAAAATGTAGCTTTATTATTGGAAAGTAAATTTTTATGCTAATATAAGATTCTTTTTTTTAAAGTGGTCTTTTTTTATCTTCGATACGGTACAGGGGGTTAAAGACAATTCGAAATCGTCAAAGGAATAACATTGCGTATTTATACGATCAATGTCAGACCAATTCACACTAAATTTGGTGCATTCATCCTGTAAAATTCTGCGGGACACTTAGGCTATAGATTAAGCCCGTTCGATTTGTCCTGGTTCTAAAGGGGGCTAAAAGCAATTCGGAATCTCCATAGGAATAATATTGAGTAATATTACGATGAATTATAAACTATTCAACCCGAGCAACGCCGGGTAATTCAGATAGCAACATATACATAACATACAAAGTATATATTTGATTGGGAGATCTGACGTTCCTTTTTTTGCATTGTGAAATTGTTCTTTGAAAGATAAATTGTATACTTCAGCTATTTGATAACTTGTGTTTACATTTCAGAAATGCATGGAACCGACTCTGGCATATTGTTCTGCCTTTCCAACTACTTGCGTGGAGTAAGATATTGGCTCTGTATCTTAACTACTGTTCTATTGTAAACATTTCTTGGGTATAGATTGACATAAACTTAACTGACCAAAATATTTCTGTTATAAGAATGAGAATAAGAAATTTCGCTATGACAAAAAGTGGAATTTTTATCATTCGAATCAGTGATGTACTGTGCTTGTGGTGTGAATCTGCGGTGACCATGCGGTGATCTTATATTTGTACTTATTCTTAACCCTCTGAGGGGTTCACACACATAATTCCATCTTGCAACCTGCAATCTTGTTATTATGATTTCTAACCAGCTTTGATCTTATTGACCAATAAAATCTTTCCAAAGAACCCAATTCCAACGAAATTAGAAATAGAATCTTTCCAAAAGATTACATTGTAAGGAAAGGACCAAAAGAATCTCTAAAATATTTTATAATACGGAAGGAGCAATGGAATCTTTCCAAAGAATTCTAAGAATGAGCAAATGGAATCGTTCAAAAGATACTAGGAAAGGACCAATTAAATCTTTCTAAAAGATTCTATTCTAAGGAAAGGAGATAGAGAGAGCAATAGGTTATTTTCAAAAACTTCTTATTTCAGGAAAGGACGAATGCAATCTTTCCAAAGGATTCTATTCTATGGATAAGACCAATAAAAAATTTCCAAAAGATTCTATTGTTAGCAACGGAAAAATAGAATCGTACCAAAGATTATATTCTAAGGAAAGTCCCAATAGAATCTCTTTAAAGGTTGAAAGAAGCCATGCATTCTTTCAACCATTGTGATTATTTAGTCATTGTGTGTGCTGTGGTGAAAAAACAATTCTACACTACTAGAAAACCTCGCAATGCTCAGAGGGCTAAATAACAACTGAAAATGTTTACTTCCAGATCACTTTAATTAGTTTAAAATTTTGTTCCACTTCCGTTTTCACTCTGACCAGATAGGACAAAAAGACCGGCACACTATTGGGTGACGTGCGAATGCGCAACACCATGCTGGAACACGCATGCGCATTACGCAGTTCAATGTATAGTGCGGCAGATGACTTTCAACTAGTCCACTTCTTGAAAAATAGTACGCTGACCAAGGGAGAAAACTGTTACATGCAAAATAATAAATAGCGGGCATTGGTTATTATTTCTCCAATTCGTAATCACTACTATCTCTTTCAACACATCACCAACAAATTACCTTGTATGAAACCCATCATTCATCAGTGGCCAGTGTCTCCAATGTGGAGGACGGATGTTAAACTGACCCGCCTTCGCATTTGACATACGTTTCATTCATCGTCATCTGTTAGTAGGAGAGGGCGCTTCGTATTGTAATTCGTGATCTACTCCTTTTTCTGTTTATCTTATTTTAATTGTTTGTCCTGTTTTTAATCATGAACCTGTTTAATTTTTAAAAGTACAATTTTGAATAGGGAAGATTTGGTTGGGGAAAACCCCCATCCAAATCTTTTAGCATTTTTACATTCAATTGGTTTTTTAAACCTCATTGAAATTTTTTCCATCTTTTAAATTTCACACGCAAATTTTTATACACTTGTAAATTAAATTATTCATTATTAATTCTGCTGCAGATGATGATCTTGTTTTATTATCTGACTACAGTTTGAATATTTTTATTCTCATCTATACATTTTACATTTTTAAAATCGCCTTTTATCTAAGACTATTCAATTTTTAAATATTTTATTTATTTATTGGATATTTTGTCTTATGTTTGGCGCAGCTTGTCCACTTTTGGACTTTGCGCCATGAAACTCTATAATTCATCCATCCCTCTTCCAACATGGAACAATAAAAGTTTGCCTGAAACCGCACAAACGCCTCCAATCATCGAAATTTAGTGTGTGTCTATGTTTCAACCTATCTCTAATTCTAAAGAACAGACACTCTACTCCACTTGATTCTTATATCTCGTCAGACCTGTAATATCTGTGCTCAGTATTTGGATAAAAAAATTGGATACTGAATAAGTATACTATAAAAAAGAAATTTTGTTTCTACGCTTGTCAAGGTATAGAGGCCTTAACATTACTTTTTATCTATCTTTGATTTCAAGAAATAAATATAAATTTAAAACATTGATAATGCAAACCAGATAGACAGGATAGGACCAAAATCATACTTTATCTACATAAAAGGGATACAAAACTACACAACAATTAAAAGTTCATAAAAGATCAACTTATTCGAATTCCGAATTGAATGGTTTTCAATCAATGAAAGGATTTTCTGTATGTATGAAATATATTTCCATGACATGCCATTTTATCTAATTAAAACACCTATATACATAGTTTTTATTTGAACGAAACTGTTTCAAACAGTATATATTCTATTTTTCCATATTTCTATTTAAAATAATGTCGCTTTATAAGACAGTATAAATGACTAAATATACGTTTTTGTAAATACAATAATGAAATTATATTTTGTAGATTAAACAAAACTGTTTTTTGTAGTTGATAGGAAGAAGTTGGTGAACTTTATTCAGCTTAGATAACCGATGTGAGTATACAATTTGCTTGTCACTTTTGTGATCTTATTTGCTAATACCCCGATTTACATTTGAATGTCAGACATTATTTCAAATGTAATATATCTCCATCTACCAGCATATTGTTTCGATTACTTAAAACAGATTATAACACATAGCCAGCGATAACACATAACCGAAATTCTAATCGGTATCCAACCTCACATTAAAAGTTTCTGTGGACATGAATATATTCTTAAATCTTCACTATACAGCTAGTTCAATGTTATTAATTCAGAATTAGGTCCCAAATTTATAGCCGCGATATCATACTTATTAAATACAATACCTCTAAGTTATAAGGTATTGCATCTAAAAAAGACCGATCAATCATTTTAATTTAAAAGGCACTCGTAACTCATTAATATTTTCTTAAAGTGCTTTAAAAATTTTTAAATGCCGTAATTTTTTACAAAAACACTACATATTTCATTTCGCCTATATTCGATAAACCTTGATCAATGACACGTCCTTAAGGAAGTAATTTTTACAACTTTAAGAAGAGTCCTATACAATACCAGGCTCTTCCTTACATCCAGTGAAACCAATTTCAATGACACTTGGCTCTGAATAAGCTTCATTACTGCTTGTGAAATCCAAACCTAACACCCGTGACAGTTTCTTTTTGCAGTCACGGGTTAATATACTACAATCTGTGCTAAATGTAACCTTAACCCTCCAAGTGGTCTCGAAGTGACATCTCCACATTGAGGATGTGACCAATTGTGCTACTGACGAGATATCTCGCCATCAAGGTATTGGCGATTTTTTTGTAATGACTAGATCAAGATCTGATCAGTTTTCTTCTAATGATGAGGTATCTCATCCATCAAGATCTGGTCAGTTTTGCTAATGACGAGACACATATTCAAGACAGCCACCATTTGGGTTGATAGTACGTAAAATAACCTAGATGACCCTCATTTTTCCTTGTTAAAAGAGCTGGACCTTTAACCTTAGAACCTAAGAAATAACCTTAGAAATGCTGATGGTTTGCTGCATATAGTTTTTCATGATACTGTTTCAGAAATGCAACAAAATAAATCAAGACTGATTATAAAACGATTTAAAATAGGAATATATGAATGATTTATTGTGATTAAATAAGAAGATATTTCTCATAGCGACTTCTAATCCTTAATTATTTTACAGACAATGCTTACAATAGAAAAACAGTGTCATCATTGTTTGCACAAATTTTTAAGATGTGAAAAGGACCATGGTCAAGATCAATCGAAATAACTTGGAAACTATTATATTTTGTATGTGTATTAATAAACAATAAATGCTGCTTTGGGAATTGTTCTTCTATGGGAGTTTTATTTATAATTTATATAGTTCTTTATGTTATGAAAATTAAAATTATATCAAACACATTTATGACTCAAGGAAATAACTAATCTTTCAGTATTAGTTTGAATACAAATCTTGACAATCACTTTTTCTGTGGCATGCGTTTAGAATCTTTCAGCTGTCACTTTATTCGGTTATGTTTCATTGCTGTCGGTAAGTCGACAATTTTAAAAATTAGAACTTTTAGTAACAAAACAAGTTATCGTTGTAGAAGTATTTATATTTATTCTAAAGCAAGCAGAGACAAGTTAACTCACAGTAGAAAATAAATTAGGAATAGTTTATACCAACACTCTCAGAAAATGCATAAAGGAAATTAATTACAAATCAGTAACACTTAAGAATGAAGATTTACACTTTTGTCAAAATTCTGCATTCAGTTTGAGAATTTGTTTCCTTTTCGCCAGCATTCTCAACTTTGTAGGCGATGACAGAAACCCAGTTAATGACAAACACTGTACTGACAAAAGTTACCGGACAACTGGAGTATAAAAAAAGCGGCATTTTTTGACACGTTAGTAAAGTATTGGTTCACTTTTACCCCTAATTCTAGACAAGCTTCCGACATGATTTTGGAATACAACGACAGCTATGCACTTACCCGCAGTACATAAGTCGCCTCCAACTGTTACTTTATAGTAGGCTTTGGTTCCAAATTGTGATTGGAATAGCTTATTTTTATTTCTTACTAGCTGAATCACCCGGCGTTGCTCGGTTTGAATTGTTTATAATTCATCGTAATATAAACTCAATATTATTCCTATGGAAATTTCGGATGGTTTTTAGCCCAATGCAGACCCAGGACAAATCGAACGGGGTTAGTACATAGCCTATGTGTCCCGCCGAATTCTACAGGATGAATGTACCAAATTTAGTGTGAATTGGTCTGACATTGATAGTATAAATACGCAATGTTATTCCTATGAGGATTTCGCATTGTCTTTATATATCGTATCTTTATATATCGCATTGTCTTTATATATGTATCATATCGACGATAAGGAAAACACCACTTTCTATAAAAATAATCTCATATTATCATAAAAATTTCCATTCCACTAACAAAACTACAGTTTAAGAATTTACAGAAGGGATACATAAATGATATGATATACTGAGCGATTTAAGATTCTAAAAATCTCCAAGGTCATCATGAGAGGCGACTCCTGTAGATGTTAACTCTGACGTCATCTGTACAGCTAGACCGGGAGAGAGCGCCCCTTAGCAAGTGTACTCTTTCCAGGATGACGGGATGTTACACCCGTCTGCACGCCCATGACAAATAGAACGGGGGTTACTATGTAGCATACGTTACCCACAGGTTTCCAAAGAATAAGTGTACGAAATTTGGTGTGGATTGGTCAAACTGTGTAGATTTGTATAGAGAACAGACGGATACCAACTCTGCTTTATATGTATAGATACTATAATACATAAAATAAATTATAAAATCTTAATTTACAAATTTATTGCTTTAAATAGCAATTAACTATAACAGAATGTATAGCTACATCTTCAAAAATTTTATTGACTATAGGGCAATGACGTAAACTTGGATAAATTATCTGTGGGACCAGGTTTGCCTCCCGTCGCTTCACATACATATATGACTGTGGTTTCACAACGATTTATTTTGTTTATGTGTCTAACAACTTTATATTATCGTTAGATTTGTAACATTTATCTCTCAGGTATCGGGGTATGTATTAAAATATTGATCAAGAAGTTCGAGCCATTAGGAATTGGTTAAAGGGCTTCTGGAGTGCAATGATGACTTGAAGGGCATCTGCTACAGGCAGCACAGATCATTGAGAGGAATACGGTACTAAATCTTCATGATCTGGCATTGTTCAGCGTTCAGTTTTCAACCCTTGTGAATGTTTTCTGCTTTGTTCGTGGTGCCTCTGCTATAACTCCTTGAGGTATTCCTTATATCTGTAATGATTTCAGCCCCTCTGGGCGAAGGTACTTCGCCCTCAATTAAGAAGACAAAGCGGCATCTGGAGTTTTGATGTGGTTGTCTATCATTAAGTCCATCCCAAGTGATATAGGACGTAGTGGGTTTGATTTCCAAGCGTAACTGTATATAATTTTCCTTCTGGCAGTAAAATGCTCCCTTATATAGGATGGGATATACGTCACAACAAAGGAAAGTCCGTTTATCTTTTATCGCTATTGTTTCGTTTTGTCTCGGTTAGAATAACCACAATATCACTTCATTTATAAGCTTTACTAAATACTTAACCCTTTTCATACGGCGTGAATGAAAAGAAAAAAAAACGAAAGATCCACATGGAGAAAAATAAATCACTTTTAATCCTCTGAGGGGTTCGCACACATAATTACACCTTGAAAACATGCGGTTTCTCTTCCCTTAATGACTTCTAATAGGTTTTGACCTCCTTGACCAATAGAATATTTCCAAGATTCCATTGTAAAAAAAGGAAAGAGAGTAGTAAAATAATTCAAAACGATTCTATTCTAAGAAAAGAAACAATAGAATCTTTCCAAAGGATTCTATCTTAAGGAAACGATCAACAGGATCTTTACTTCTAAGGAAAGGACCAATAGAATATTTACAAAGGATTTTATTCCACAGAAAGTAATCCTTAGGAACAAAAGAATTTTTCTAAAAGATTCCATTCTAAGGAAAGGACCAATAGAATTGTTCCAAAGGTTATTAATAGAATCTTTCCCGAGGTTGAAAATCCATGGATTCTTTAGAAAAGCAACACTGCCTTACTGGGAAATCTCGCTACGCTCAGAAAACAGTAGAATAATTCCAAACGATTCTATTCTAAGAAAAGAAAGTATAGAATCTTTCCAAAGGACTCTGTTCTAAGGAAACGACTAACAGAATCTACTTCCTTAGTATTTTATTCTAAGGAAGTTACCAATAGAATCATAACATAACATAACGCTACAAAGAATTCACTTACAAGGAAATGAGCAATAGTATCTTTACAAACGATTCTATTTCAAGAAAAAAGAACAATATAATCTTTTCAAAGAATTCCATTCTAAGCAAAGGCCCATTAGAGTTTTCCAAGGAGTTGTGATATAAGGAAATGACGAACAGAATTTTACTTGAGGATTCTGTTCGAAGGAAAGGAGTAATACAATCTTTCCAAGGGATTCTATTCTAAAGAAAGGACAAATAGAATATTTATAAAGGTCTTAAGAATCAATGGGTTCTTTAAAACAATGTGTTTATTTTGTTATCTGTGTTTTGGGGTAAAAGCAACACTACACTACTCGCATATCTCGCGACGTTCTGAAGGCAAAGCCCATGCGATATAGGAGGTAGGTATTTTAATTAGAGTCGCACTGGAGCAACACAACGGACTATTGACGACGGTCCTGGATCATCTCCCGAACGGAATGATCTTAGGACAACACCACGTAATTTTGAACCACAGTCAGATGACGAGGTCACGCCTGAGCTGGCACCCCACTCTCCAAACTTCCGCACCACGCCAACGTGAGGCCATTTGAGGCCACGACAGATTTAACGTGCACCAGCCCAGTTTGTACACGACGGTCTTTGGTTAGATTCGAACTCGCGACCCTCCAGTTTCTAGTTCGCTACTCTTCCAACCGGGCTACGGCGTCCCCGCGATATAGGAGGATGGTTGATTGGGTTTTAATACGCAAGGGCCTTATTTGGACATGTTTCGCCAATCACAAGACAGACAATGTCAAGAAATTAACATACACACAATACATGCTTTACTGACATAGGTGAAATGTACCCAGGGAGGAAACGAACCTGACAGGAATCGAACCTGCGCTGCCTGCAAAACTCAGGTTGCCAACACAGTGGGCAAACTCACTGAGTCACGACGGCCCCCGAAATAGAATAAGGTATTTGGATTCTAAACATTTCTGGACATAAATTTCCTTCTGTCAATGAAAATGCCTCCCTTTTATTTGACATGAACTTGACGACCATTCATAAACCTCGGTATCCTGGCTCCAAATTGTGTATAATATCTATTATCAAAATAATCTCCAACAAAGGAAAATCCTTTTATCCTTCATTGTCATTGTCTCGTTAGAATAATCTCAATATCGTTTCATTAGTAATCTACTAAATACATAAGCCATTTTTTATGACGTAAATGTAAGGATAAAATCGAATGATCAGCATGTATACAAATAAATCCCTTTGAAATCCTGGTGCACGTTTTCAACAAAGCTTCATTGGAGCATTGTTAATATACGGTTTTGTGACGAGGAAATTTCATTTTCAATTTCCTTGGCAGATTAGACAACAAAATCCATTGATTCATGTCTCGAACTTTCAAACGCGCGCAATCACGCCGGTTTTGCAGGTAGATATATTCCCTCTAAACAGACGATGGCATGCATTTCTTGATAAAAATCTAGAGATGAAAATGCAGTACCTCGTATATACAGTAATAAGGTCTTTTTTACTCTGTCTTTCAGTGACTACATTTCAGTGCCTTGCTTTTGGTGGTGGAGCACCATCCTTAAAGTTCAAGAAAACTAATCCCGCCGACGCATTGTTTCACTGCATGGAACATCAAATTTGTAAATGTGGTATGTATTTGTTAACATCCAATATTGCCTCTTTTCAATTGTTGATACTAATAAATAGACGATCTTCTGATCAAGAAGGCAGCCCGTTCATTTGGTCATTTTGGGTTGGCTACTGTTACGAGTGGCGAATATAATACTTAATGACATGAGATCAGTGGTTCTCAAACTCCCAAGCATCCCTTTAAAAATGAAAAATCCCTTGAGATAAAAAAATTACATAGGGCATATTCAGCCCTGTTTTATATTATAGTGATCCTTATTTTCCCTCTTAATTTGAGGAATAAAATACTTAGATCTATGTTAATTAGATTATAGAACGTTAAAATAAGAATTGGTCATAACCATTTAAAGTTCTGAAACAAAAACTAGAATTTCAAAATTATGGTAAATATTTTTGAAAATCGAATTAATGAATACAAATCAAAATGCACTTTATTAGTAAAATACTGTTCATACGCACTTTAACAGTTTCACACGCAAATAAAACTTAGAAGGAATGTTAGTTAATGTAACACGATCTATCGATAAAAATTTGAACAAATTTCCTTTTCATTCCAAAAGAAATCCGATTCCACGACAAGCTTTATGTTGCAGAACGCATTCTAATACTCCAATTTGTTGATTTTATATGATTTTTCGAAAAGTCAATTTTATGGGACACTCAGTATTTCAAAATTGCATTAGAAAAACTACTTTCTGCAATGTTGATACACCATTCCTACGCGCAATTCTTCATTTTCAGATAGTTATCTGAAAATGCATATCATGAATATCTGATAATGCATATCTGAAAATGCATATCATGAATATCTGAAAATGCATATAAAAGAATATCTTCGATGCATTTTGACGTACAATATTATCTCATGGAGTGAAGACTTTTGTATGCAATGTATGTCAGTATTTGGATGCAATTATACTCTTGCATCCAAAGCCAAAGATGCTTTGGATGCAAATGGATAAGCTAGTTAATTTGTTTTACTTTTTATAGGTAATATTCAGCGTTTTGAACCCTGCTATCAAAAACTCACAGACAGTGTAAGAAATTTTCGATTCTAATAACTCGTATAATATTTAATATATTAATCTATTTCTCTTGTCTTTTTAAGAAAGAAAATTAGATACTACTTTTGAAACAACTGACAAAATTTGATATATTAATTTGCATATTATTTTTACAAAAACTAGTTAAAGCTAGTAGGACACTAGTAGGACGACGAAAAAGTTAACTTATAATTTCTCATAAGAATTTATCTTAAGAATAAGGAAATCTACCAAACAAATCTTAGCGAAACAATCTTTGATTTCAATTCACTACCTTTCTATTCAAATGTGTTTCATATTCTTAATATAATTAAATCCTAATCAAGTTTTAAAAGAAATAACTCAAATTTTTGCAATTTAAATTGTCTGCATTCTATGAATAACGACTAACAATTCTTGCACTAAACTCGTAACTCGGTTGTGTGATTTGACTTACAGAATAAACAAAATCCTACGAATCTCGTTTGTTAAAGCATTACAAAATAATCTGAACAAAAATTTTAATTCATAGTATACTTCTGATATACAACGAGAATTAAATAATAATTTAGAAAAATAAAGATTATTTCATCGTGATCTAACTATTTATAAGAACGTGCCACACCTCAAATATTGCCATTAAAATAGGCGTAGAAAAATGGGGAGGGGCCATTTCGGAACAATATATTTAAAGATTTTGTGATTTTGTGGAATTTTTTCTATCATAACTTAAAACAAAATTGTGTCCTTGTTACAGATATCCATGTGGATCCGCTGTTCGTGAGTATTGTTCGTGAATGACTCGGACTGACGGATTTATTGATCCACAAATTAATTCGTGACTGGTGAATACGGCCGTTCAATTTCGCATCTAAAATTGTACGTCTGAATTGACTTCATGGGATTCAATCTGCTGCATGATCTTTGTGATAAGAGTTTGATATATTTGACTGTTTAAATCATAGCATAATTTGAGAACATATTGCGCGAACATATACAAGGACTCATCAATGTACAGTGCCTTTAGTTGAGGAGCCAGACGATACTTTTGCGGATTTCAAGCGAAAAATTTTTAAAGATTGAAGAGTATTTACTGAAACAGCATTAACAAAGAACTATAATTTCAGATCCAGTCCTGGCTTATAAATTCGCTTAATATGTATGATTTACCCCAAAATCTCGAGCATGATGGAACTATGAAATCTTGGACCGATGTCGTGTGTACCTTCCCTGACGAAATTAAGGTAACTATTTTATTAGGGCATATTTAAGTGTATGTTTTAAGTGCTTAGAGAATTAGTGGTTGCGATTAAGTGATTCGAACTGAATTATCTTTTATTCGTAGAAAATAAAAATATCCTTTCAGTGTAATACATACTGAAATTTCAAATTTCATCAACATAATCAATGTCCTATTTGATGATATTCACATAATTGTTTCTGTAAATATATATATTGCTGAAAGTCAATTATAATTAAATACTGTAGAATTTTTTTCATTTTAATTGAATAACTTGAGATGAAGAAAGGACTTGGATTTTAATTAAATATTAGTTCACAGCAAATTTCTCTAAGAGTTCAAGATAGGTAGGTATTTTAATGAACGTCACACTGGTGCAACGCAACGGGCTATTGCTGACAGACTAGGATCAATCGCAAAGGGAAAGATACGAGGACAACACGTAATTTTACACCACGTCCAGATGACGAGGCGACACCTGAGCTGGCACCCCACTCTCCAAACTTCCACCCCCTCTAAAAGTTTGAAAATAAAATGGTAAGGAAGTTTGGAGAGTGGGGTGCCAGCTCAGGTATTGCCTCGTCATCTGACCGTGGTTCAAAATTACGTGGTGTTGTCCTCAGGTCTTTCCCTCTGGGATTCATCCCGGACCGTCACCAATAGCCCGTTGTGTTCCTCCAGTGTGACGTTAATTGAAAATACCAATACCAATTGAAAATAAAACTATTTTCACTTTCTACAAAAATACACGTATAATTTCTAGAAAAGTTATTTCAATTGGCAATGGCAAAGTTGTTCACTTCTGTCACTTCTACAATAAAACTGGGCTGCGAGGTTGTCCAGTTGGACGAGCATCGGATTAGCAACCGGAGGGTTGCGAGTACGAATCCAACCAAAGACCATGTTGTGCAAAGAAGGCTGGTGCACGTTAAATGTTTCGTAGCCTCAAATGTCCTGACGTTGGTGTAGTATGGAAGTTTAGACAGTGGGGATAGAGGAACTTGTGACTGTTGCTCTCGTCATCTGACCATGGTTCTAAATTAACAGTTGTTTTCCTTGGATATTTCCCTTCGGGATTGATCCCGAACTCAATAGCTCGTTGTGTTGCTCCAGAGAGACGTTAATCATCTACACAATTTTTTCTTAATTTCGAAATTTCTTTTTAGAATTCTTAAAGAATAATATTCAAAATTTAATGGTTTAATCAGCTTTCATGTAGCAAGGAATGATCATAAAGCAACAAATGAAACCTTCAACTTAACGACACCACTCGGTGGAAAATTCGGTGAATTTACCAGCAAAAAACTGTAGTTTGGTTACCTTTATTAATGAACGTCGGAAACTCTTCTGAAAGTAATTACAAATACTGTGATTATATCTTCCAGTTATTTTTCTTGTTATAATTATAAAATCAAAAGGATTTTGCCTTGAGAAGTGGATGTGCTTTTAATAACTCCAATTTATTTTTCATTTTGTCACGTTTCGCTGACTTTTAAGGTAATATTGTAAAACAGAAAGTTCGAGTTGACTTTTACTTTTGAATTACAAAATGACAATAATATTTATATTTTTTCTTATTATTGTTCTCCTTTAGAAAGAAACCTTTGATGACATGATCCCCAAGATTATGGATCGTCTAGTAAGTTAACAGTTAAAAATGATACTATCAGTTCTGACAATTGTGTGCTCTTTAACCCTCCAAGTGTTTTGACGAGATATCTCGTCCATCAAAATCTGACCAATTTTACTAATGACGAGATACCTCGTCATCAAGATATTGATGATTTTTTTACTAGGACGAGATCAAGATCTGGTCCGTTTTTTTCTAACAGCGTGAGACGACAAGATCTTGATGGACGATATATCTCGTCCATAAAGGTCTGATCAGTTTTGCTAATGACGATATATCTCGTCGAGACAATCACCAGGACGGGTAAAGGTTAGTAATCAAATATGTACTTAACTTTCAGTCTACAATCTTTAGATTCAAATGATAAAAAATTGAACTGAGTAGAACTAAGAATCGGCAAGCACCAAAATTTCAGGATAGGTCAATACATAAAAGTACAGGGTGTTTATTTGAAAAGGTTCCATTTTATTTTGTAATAACTTTTAGATGAAAAATGTTTTAATTTTTACATATTGCTCAACTTAAATAACCCTCCAAGTGGTTTCGGCGAGATATCTCGTCATCAAGTCTTAGCCAATTTTGCTAATGACTAAATGTCTCGCCGAGAAAAAAAACTGCCCTATTCCTTCAAGGGCATCCCCTTGAAGTAATAGAGCAATTTTTTTGTACAAATTTTTATCCAAGTAGGAATAACGAATTTTCCCTTGCCTAGAACTGTTAGCAATTTGAAACAGGTTTTTGTATTAAAGTCTGGTCTCTACAGGGCAGTTTTCGACTCGAAGATAAACCACCAGAAGGAGTAATGACGTTATTTATGGTATTCCTCGTATTTGACATCGGTCCAATAATATTCTTCGTAAATACAGGCTCCTGTGACCACATTTCACTTTTGAGTAGACTTTCGGCGGGATTTGGGACCGCTGTAGCCCTGTTGGGATTGTAACGGTTTTATCAAGTGGAGTGGTACGATTTCGAATCCAACCAAAGACCGTGCACGTTAAATCTATCGTGGCGTCAAATGTCCTCTCGTTGGCGTGTATACAAGTTTGGAGAGTGGAGTGCAAGCTGAGGTGTTGAACTCGTCATCTGACTGTGATTCAAAATTACTTGATGTTGTCGTCGGATCTTTCCCTTCGGGGATTGATCCCTTACAGTCGCCAATAACCCGTTGTGTTAATCCAGTGCTATATTAATTAAAATACCTACCTACTGACGGGATTCGTTCAACTTTAGAATGTTTAGCTTGAACTCTTGAATTGTGGCGGTTTGTAAGCGTTTTATCGATCCTTTAAGTAGCCCCACAGTAAAGAAATCCGGCTATAAGAGGAACAATCACGTTCATCAAATTTTGATATTATTGCGCCAGGAAATGCATCCTTTAGAATTCTCATAGCTGCACGTGTTATATGACATGCTGCGCCATCTTGTTGAAATCACTGAGACCTTGTAGATCAACTTCAGGTTTGCCATTTGACTTCCTCACGTCTAATTGTTATTTTAGATTTGCTGAAACTTGAGGAAAGTACGTACCTGAGATAAAGTATGGCAACTCTACCTTAAGATAGAAACTGATAAGTTGAACGCACACAGTCGCTAAATGTACTTTTTATGCTACCAAAAGTATCTGTATTGTAGAATTTTGATGGCTAATGCCGGAAGAAACAGGTATTTTATACTGACAAATCAAAGGCAGTTTATGAAAAAATTCTAATTGAAATTAATCATCTTTTCAGAGTTGAGTAGCATTTTAGAAAATGAATTCTTTTAAACCAGAAATATTAAAGATGGTCTTTTAGCGTCGATATAAAAATCTCATATATCTTTTTCTTTTTAGCAAACGTCTATGAACGCCGAAGAAAGTGAAGCTTTCGAGGGAACACGAGTAGGTCCTTTTGTTACTTCACCAATTAAGTTGTTAATAAAAATTTTAGCTTAATCAACGTTTTGCAGTTTTGCTTTGAATCAGTTTAGTTGTGTTGCTCCAGTGTGACGTTAATTAAAATACCTACCTACCTACCTTGAATCAGTTTAGCATTGATTCCATCCTGTTTGGTATGGCGTGGATGTTTGGAGAGTGGGGTGCCATGTTTGGTGCTGAACACGTCATCTGAAACCTTTGTTCAAATTACGACACTTTATCTCCTTTCGAATCTTTTCTTACGGTATTCATTCGCCAATAGACCGATGTTGTCCCAGTGCGACGTTTATTCAACTACCTACCTACCTTCCAGTCAGTTGCTTTGCTTCATCGAGTCGCCCGTATTCCTCATATCTATACTATGATATTAATTTTATAGGATTTCGCTTATATTTACACCAGTCTCGTGTACAAACGCTCGTCACCTATGAATATGTAAAACGCATATTTGGATTAACATTGCAACGAAAATAAATCCAAGTTGCATCAATTCCTAAAAGGTTAATTTGTCCCAAAATAAAATCGGTTGCGTAGGAACAGAAAACGTGTCAATTAATGTAGTATAGATTTCTAAGGGAATGAATGAGAAAAATTTATAACATATTTATACAACATGGAATAGCTCAGACTCGTTTTTGAATCCTCCAAGCACTGGATCCAAAATATTGTCGTCAGCGCAGATTGCTTCCGTAGCGATAAAAAATGTCGTGTCTAAAGAAATGGCTAAAAATCGTTATACCCTGAAAAGGAAGAAAATTTTAGACTAAAAAAAAAAATTAGAGAATTAAGGAAATTGTAGAAATGAAGCGAGCCTTCTTATTTTATCAAGCGGAGTACGGTAGAAGTCACTAAAAAAGGCGTTTAGAGTTTTTCTGTACCTAGCTTTGGAAGCTTACCTTTAGAAATTAATAGAAGTTACCCTCGAGTACTCAAATTCAAAACAAAAACTTTCGGAACCCAACGAAAATGGAAAATAACACAAAATAGCATCTATACATATAAAGCAGAGTTGGCATCTGTCTGTGTATACAAATCTACACCGTTTGACCAATCGACACGAAATTTGGTACACTTATTCTTTGGAACCCTGCGAGTAACGTAGGCTACATATTAACCCCCGTTCTATTTGTCTTGGGTGTGCAGAGGTATGTAAACTCCCGTCATCCTGGACAGAGCACTTGCTAGGGGGAGTTCTCTTCCGGTCTAGTTACGTAGATGACGCCAGAGTTAACATCTTCGGTTGCGCTGAATATCGCTCAGTATCATATCATTTATGTATCATGTCTGTAAATTCGTAAATTGTAGCTTTATTATTGAAATGTAAATTTTTATGCTAATATAAGATTATTTTTTAAAAGTGGTCTTTTTTTATCTTCGATACGGTACAGGGGGCTAAAGAAAATTCGAAATCGTCATAGGAATAATATTGAGTAATATTACGATGAATTATAAACAATTCAACCCGAGCAACGCCAGGTAATTCAGCTAATAACATATACATGACATACAAAGTATTTATTTCACTGGGAGATCTGACGTTCCTTTTTTTGCATTGTGAAACTGTTCTTTGAAAGATAAATTTTATACTTCAACCATTTTGATAACTTGTGTTTACATTTCAGAAATGCCTGGAACCGACTCTGGCCTATTGTGCTGTCTTTCCAAGCACTTGCTTGGATTAAGGTATTGGTTCTGTTTCTAAATTACTGTTGTATTGTAAACATTTCGTTTGTATCGATTGACATAAACTTAACTCACCAAAATATTTATGTTGTAAGAATGAGAATTAGAAATTTTGCTATGACAAAAAGTTGAATTTGAATCATTCGAATCAGTCATATACTGTGCCTGTGACCCTGTGAGGGGTTCATACATATAATTGCATCTTGCAACCTGCAATCTTGTCATTATGATTTCTAACCAGCTTTGATCTTATTGACCAATAAAATCTTTCCAAAGAACCCAATTCCAAGGAAATTAGAAATAGAATCTTTCCAAAAGATTACATTGTAAGGAAAGGACCAAAACAAGAATCTATCTCAAATATTTTATTATAAGGAAGGAGAGAGAATCTGTTCAAAGAATTCTCAAAATGAGGAAATATAATCGTTCAAAAGATAGTAGGACCAATAAAATCTTTCCAAAGAATTCTATTCTAAGGATAATACGAACAAAAAATTTCCGAAAGATTCTATTGTAAGGAATGGATAAATAGAATCGTATCATAGATTATATTATAAGGAAAGGATCAATAGAATCTCTAAAGGTTGAAAGAAGCCATGCATTCTTTCAACCATTGTGGTCATTTAGTCATTGTGTGTGCTGTGGTGCAAAAACAATTCTACACTACTAGAAAATCTCGCAAAGCTCAGAGGGCCAAATAACAACTGAAAATGTTTACCTTCCAGATCACTTTAATAAGTTTAAAATTTTATTCCACTTCCGTTGAGTTCACTCTGACAAGATAGGACAAAAGGACCGACACACTACTGGCTGACGTGGGCATGCGCAACTCCATGCTAGAACACGCATGCGCATTACTGAGTTCAATGTGTAGTGCGGCAGATGACCTTCAACTAGTCCACTTCTAGAAAGATAGCAAACTGACCAAGAGAGAAAACTGTTACATGCAAAATAATAAATAGAAGGCATTGGTTATTGTTTCGCCAATTCGTAATCACTACTATCTCTTTCAACACATCACCAACAAATTATATTGTATGAAACCCATTATTCTTCAGAGGCCAGTGTCTCCAATGTGGAGGACGGATGTTAAACTGACCCGCCTTCGCATTGGACACGCACGTTTCATTCATCGTCATCTATTAGTAGGAAAGGGCGCTTCCTATTGTAATTCGTGCTCTACTCCTTTTTCTGTTTATCCTATTTTAATTGTTTGTCCTGTTTTTAATCATCAACGTTTTTAATTTTTTAAAAGTACAATTTTGAAAAGGGAAGATTTGGTTGGGGAAATCCCCCATCCAAATCTTTTCGCATTTTACGTTCAGTTGGTTTTTTAAACTCATTGAAAAATTTTTCCATCTTTTAAATTTCACACTAAATTGTTATACATTTGTAAATTAAATTATTCATCATTAATTTTGCTGCAGATGATGTTCTTGTTTTATTATCTGACTATAGTTTGAATATTTTTATTATCATCTATACATTTTACATTTTTAAAATCGCCTTTTATCTTAGACTATTTAATTTTTAAATATTTTATACTTTTATTTTATATTTTGTTTTATGTTTGGTGCAGCTTGTCCACTTTTGGACTTTGCGCCATGAAACTCCATAATTCATCCATCCCTCTTCCAACACGGAACAATAAAAGTTAGCCTGAAACCGCACAAACGCCTCCAATCGTCGAAACTTACTGTGTGTCTATGTTTCAACCTATCTCTAATTCTAAAGAACAGACTTACTCTACTCCACTTGATTCTTATATCTCGTCAGAGCTGGAGTATATGTGCTCAGTATTTGGATAAAAAAAATTGGATACTGAATCAGTATACTATAAAAAAGAAATTTTGTTTCTACCGCTTGTCAAGGTATAGAGGCCTTAACATTACTTTTTATCTATCTATGATTTCAAGAAATAAATATACATTTAAAACATTGATAATGCAAACCAGATAGACAGGATAGAACCAAAATCATATTTTATCTACATAAAAAGAAAACAAAACTACACAACAATTAAAAGTTCATAAAAGATAAACTTATTCGAATTCCGAATTTAATAGTTTTCAATCAATGAAAGGATTTTCTGTATGTCTGAAATGTTTCCATGATATGTCATTTTATCTAAATAAAACACCTATATACATAGGTTTTATTTGAACAAAACTGTTCAAACATTATATATTCTATTTTCAATATTTCTATTTAAAATAATATCGCTTTTAGACAGTATAAATAACTATAGATATACATTTTTCTACATAAAATAATGAAATCACATTTTGTCGATTAAACAAAACTGTTTTTTTTGTAATTGATAGAAAGAAGTTGGAGAACTTTATGCAGGTTAAATAACCGATGTAAGTATACAATTTGTCACTTTTGTGATCTTATTTACAAATATGTCGATTTATATTTGAATGTCAGACATTATTTCAAATGTAATATATCTCCATCTACCAGCATATTGTTTCTATTACTTAAAACAGATTACAACTCATAGCCAGTGATAACACATAACCGAAAATCTAATCGGTATCCGACCTCACATTAAAAGTTTCTGGGACATGAATACATTCTTAAATCTTCACTATACAGCTAGTTTACATGTTATTAATTCTGAATTCGTTCTCAAATTTATAGCTGCGATATCATACTTATTAAATGCAATACCTCTAAGATATAAGCGTTTACATTGGACTTAAAAAAGACCGATCCATCATTTTAGTTTAAAAGGGCCCTCGAATCCCCTTAATATTTCTTAAAATCCTTCAAAAATTTTAATTGCCGCAATTTTTTACAAAAACACTACATATTTCATTTCGCCTACATTCGATAAACCTTGTTCAATGACACGTCCTTAAGGAAGTAATTTTTACAACTTTAAGACGAGTCCTATCCAATACCAGGCTCTTCCTTACATCCAATGAAACCAATTTCAATGACACTTGGCTCTGAATAAGCTTCATTACTGGTTATGAAATCCATACCTAGCACCCATGACAGTTTCTTTGTGAGTCACGGGTTAATATACTAAATGTAACCTTAACTCTCCAAGTGGTTTCGGCGAGACATCTCGTCATTGAGGATGTGACCAATTTTGCTAATGACGAGATGTCGTCATCAAGGTATTATCGATTTTTTTGTAATGACTAGATCAAGATCTGTGTGTGTGTGTGTGTGTGTGTGTGTGTGTGTGTGTGTGTGTGGATCTGTTTTCTTCTAATGATGAGGTATATCGTCCATCAAAATCTGGTCAGTTTTGCTAATGACGAGACACATATTCAAGACAGCCACCATTAAGGTTGAAAGTACGTAAAATAACCTAAAAGGACCCTCATTTTTCCTTGTTAAAAGAGCTGGACCTTTAACCTTAGAGCCTAACTTAATTAACCTAAGAAATGCTGATGGTTCGCTGCATACAGCTTTTCATGATACTGTTTTACAAATGCAACAAAATAAATCAAGACAGATTATAAAACGTTTTAAAATAGGAATATATGAATGATTTATTGTGATTAAATAAGAAGATATTTCTCATAGCGACTTCTAATCCTTGATTATTTTCCAGACAATGCTTACGAATATAGAAATACAGTGTCATCATTGTTTGCACAAATTCTTAAGATGTAAAAAGAACCATGGTCAAGATTAATCGAAATAACTTGGAAAATATTATATTTTGTATGTGGATGATAACTGTGTTAATAAACAATAAATGCTGCTTTGAGAATTATTCTTCTATGGGAGTTTTTATAATTTATATAGTTCTTTATGTTATGAAAATTAAAATTATATCAAGCATATTTATGACTCAAGGAAATAACTAATCTTTCAGTATTAGTTTGAATACAAATCTTGACAATCACTTTTTCTGTGGCATGCGTTTAGAATCTTTCAGCTGTCACTTTATTCGGTTATGTTTTTATTGCTGTCGGTAAGTCGACAATTTTAAAAATTAGAACTTTTAGTAACAAAACAAGTTATCGATGTAGAAGTTATCTATATTTATTTTAAAGCAAGCAGAGACAAGTTAACCCACTGTAGAAAATAAATTAAGAATAGTTTATACCAACACTCTCAGAAAATGTATAAAGGAAATTAATTTCAAATCAGTAACACTTAAGAATGAAAATTTACACTTTTGTCAGAATTCTGCATTCAGTTTGAGCCTATGTTTCCCGCAGAATTCTACAGGATGAATGTGCCAAATTTAGTGTGAATTGGTCAGACATTTGAGGATTTCGAATTGTCTTTAGCCCCCTGTATCATATCGACGATAAAAAAAGACCGCTTTAAAAAAATAATCTTATGTTATAAAAATTTATATTCCAATAATAAAGCTATAGTTTAAGAATTAGCAGGCGGGACACAAAACGAAATGATACTGAGCGATTTTCCGCGCAACCGAATTCATCTGTGATATTGCACCATACTTTGGGATTCTAAAAACCTCCAAGGTCATCTTGAGAGGCGACTCCTGTAGATCTTAACTCTGACTCTCTCATCATTTGCACAGCCAGACCGGGAGAAAGCCCCCTAGCAAGTGCTCTGCTCAGGATGACGGGAGGTTACACCCCTCTGCACACCCAAGATAAACAGAACGGGGGTTAATGTGTAGCCTACGTTACCCGCAGTGTTCCAAAGAATAAGTGTACCAAATTTGGTGTAGATTGGTCAAACTGTGTAGAATTGTATACAGACAGATGCCAACTCTGCTTTATAAGTAGATTCAGTATATCCCAAACAGTTCACTTGAGTATGTTTAAGCTTTTCTCAGTTTCTCTTATAGACAAAGTGTTAAGATAACAACCAATCATCAAACCTCTCTCAAAATCCGTTCTCTCACCCGTCTCTTGCCTGTTCGTTGTATATATTACACATTGGGCTCTACATACACAAGCCTTTATTTGTTGTACTTTTTTCTTTATTTAATTTTAATCCCACGAGATATATTAACTCAGGGAATGAATGAGGCTATCAGAGCAAGAGTGACCTAACCCACAAAACCCCCAAATTTACTGCGTTTGAAATATAGATTTTAACCCTACTCAAACCATATTGTGTATAAATAAAAATATGTAAAAAATGGTGTCAAGAAAATCTCATTTATCTCTTTTGGGTATGTTGGTGTTTTAGGCCACTCTTGTGATAGCCTCAATTATGCTACAACTAGCTGATCCGCGCTTGTGTCTATGCTGAAATTCCTAATTGCTGAGATCTGTTGATGGCAAAGTATCATTACTCACATTTAATATTTTATTTTAATCTATAACGAATAAAGCATCCATATTCACATAGAAGGTTTCATACCTCTGAATGAAATAAAATTTCCCAAAATTTACAGTATTCATTGGCTTTTACTAGTGTTAATTTTTATTTCCAATAAAATCCATGTCAAAAGTTTACTCTAGTTTTTTCATTAGCTGCACTCTGCGTCTTCTTCGATATTTTGCTAAAAACGAGTAGAAAATATGAATTTTTCAAATTTTTCCCTACGCCACAACACTGAAATCTCTAAAAAGTTTTCCTTTCAAAATAACTCTTATCTATATAAATAAGAATGGAGTGTATGTTGGTACATTGAATATTTTCGACCCATTTCAAGTTTTCTATCAGTTTTAGACTCATGCTAAATCGGTCTCCAGCGCGTTCTGTGTCTGTCCATCTGTCTGTATGTGCGTGCCCGTACTACGTCCAAACGGTTGACTATATTTTCATGAAACTTTGCATACTGTGAGTTCTTACATTCATTTAGTGACTGAACTTAGTTGCGTGTCTATCTGTCCGTCTTCCCGTTGTATGTTCGATTTTGTATTTGTGTTTGTACAAGTATCGAATTAGATTTGTTCAATATATTTTAGTTTGATGTTTTATATTTCATACACCACATCTTAGTTCAGTGAATGCATTATTTAAAATTTCTTTGCTTACGCAATTAGGCAAGTTTTTCCTTAAAGCATCTGAGTAACTATACTTAAATCAACCATAATTTGGCAGTTTTGGAGAAGCTGGAAGGCATATTTAGCATTGCAATTACTTGGATTCTTTCACCAGTACTACTGAAAAATCAATTATTTTTTCAAACTGTTTTTATGGAATTTAAATTATAATGCTTTTGTATTTAGAGCCTTATTCATTTTCTTTGCGAACTATGAAGTATTTCCGAATATTTGGGACAAACTATAATTTGCAAAACGAAAACTCGTGTTCGTTTTCCACGTGCTGTGTTATTTTCTGCTTCTTTCGCTCGGATTTAATTTCGTATTTTTAATTTTTTCTAATTTTTAGTTGTAAGTTGTGGCAATTGTGCGAGATAAAGAGAAAAAAAGAATCACGAATTTATATCTTTAGAACAACTTTTTTCCCGTCAAATTTTATTTTGTTTCTTTGTTCTGTTTTTTTGTTTTAAATATTTATTATTTTAATAAATTCATCACACGCAACAACACCGCAAAGTATTTGATTTAAAGCGGCATGTAAGTTAGATGAAAGCAAATATTAAGTGGAATTTTTCATTATTGAAAGATCGTTAATGTTAAAAAACTCCGAACTAGGAATTTTGAAATATTACTAATTTGTCATATAGCGACAAAAGGTCAAGTTGGCTTATTTTACGAATTGAAGGCATACTTAAGCAACTTATATAAGGAAGGTTTTCTTAAAACAATGATTTTTTAGAAGAAACTATCAAATCGATTTACATTTAAAAATATGGTAATAAGTTCCTTTGTACAGAAGACATTCAATTTTAAAACAAGTTCTTTTATTATTGCACGTGCCACAAAACGGAATTTTCCAGAAACAATGCGTATCCACTTTTAAACAAATTTAATGATAAATATCTCATGATATTAATCTGTCATCTTTCCCTTAATGATGGCGAAATTCGAAAATGTATCAAACCTGGTCCCAGAGTGTAACTTTAGCAGGGTTAAATGCATTACATGGATGGATATGCATGTATAGGATTTGTGTCTAAAGTAGGTTGTAGAAATTATAAAAATGACGAAAAGGTGTTAAAAAATTATTTTACTCACACTTAAATGATTTGACATTTTTCTACGAAAGAGGAAAGTAATTACTTTCTGGTCACTTTCAATATATAGTTAACCAATTCAACCCGAGTGAGGTCTGGCAATTTTGGTAGTTTCCAATAAAATGCATTTCAAAAAGTACACCTCAGTCATGTTACCCCAATTGGATTCTGAACGTCTACTTCAACTTCATCCCATTCCCTTGTTCAAAGGGGGTAGGTAGGTATTTTTAATTAACGCCGTACTGGAGCAACACAACGGACTATTGGCAACGATCCGGGATCAACCTCCGAAGGGAAAGATCCGAGGAAAACACCACGTAATTCTGAACCACTGTCAGATGACGAGGTCACACCTGAGATGGCACCCCACTCTCCAAACTTCCACACGTAAGAACTTTTGAGGCTATGACAGATTTAACGTGCACCAGCCCACTTTGCCCACGACGGTCTTTGATTGTATTCGAACTCGCAATCCTCCGGTTGCTAGTCTGTTACTCTTCCAACCGGGCTACCGCGGCCCTGTTCGAAGGCGGTTCGGCATTTATTGACGCTAAATCTATTTTTGCTTATATTCTTTTCTGCTCTGATTTACATCTTCCATATTTCTCATCGTTTTCCGTAATCGAACTACTGAAAAATTTCATTGAGAGTGGCGAGCACTTCCGTGTTGATTTAGAAATGCACTAATGTTCAAATTTATCTTTACATACACCAAAATAATGATATTCCATGAAATATCCAATCGATGTAATCCATTTTTGCAGGGAATGTGTGAAAGACAAGCCTAATTAGCATTATCCAATCAAAAGTGATCAAATGGTTTCTGATATGCAAATCAAGGCGTTACGTCATCCGACGGTGAATCAAACGCTTCGTGCAAAGCGAATATCTGAGTGAATTTCTGCAATACAGCGTTTGATATCAGTGTGTAAGGACTCAAAACGGTTTGTTATGGCTCCGTAATATCATTTGGAAGAATCTAAAGTTGCGAATTATTGGCCGTTTAGAAGCAGGGCAGACAATCATGGAAGCAGCGAGATGTATGAATATTTCAAGACAGGCATTCTCTACGCTATGGAAACAATTTCGGAACTCTGGAACTGTTGTAAGAAGGCCTGGTCAAGGTCGTAAACGAATAACAACTGCTTCTCAAGATCGATATCTGGCAATAACTGCCCGTCGTAACAGTAAGTCTACTGCTCGGCAATTATGTTCAGAGGTTTCAGCCGCCACTGGACCTGTTGCATCGCGGCAAACTGTATACAGAAGGCTTAATGAAAAAGGCCTTTAAGCCAGAAAGCCAAGGGTATGTGTTTCACTGTCTTCATAACAAAAGAGGGATCGCTTTAATGGGTGCAAAGAACATCACCAATGGACACATGTTCTCTTTACTGATGAGTCGAGGTTTAGTTTAACATCTGATTCTAAAGTGTTTACATCTGGAGGGAGTCAGGAACGCGAAATCTTCCTTCGAACATTATAGAACGTGACCCTTTCGGTAGTGCAGGTGTGATAGTATGGGGAGGAATAATGATCGATGGACATACGCCCCTACACGTTTTCAACAGCGGATCTGTGACCGGCCAGAGATATCGAGATGAGGTCTTAGAACCTTATGTAAGACTTTTCAGAGGTACATGACTTTTTATTTATGGACGATAATGCTCTTCCACATCGAGCAAACCTCGTTGACGAATTCCTTGAAAGTGAAGCCATTGAGCGAATACCGTGGCCAGTAAAATCTCCTAATCTGAACCCGATAGAGAACTTATGGGGCTACCTTGGAAAAGCAGTTGCATGGGGACAACCTCCTCCTAGAGATATAAATGCCCTGAAGACCGCATTGCTGGAGGAGTGGAACTTAATTCCCCAAATTGTGGTTAACAACATTATTGCCAGCATTAAAACAAGTTGTGATATTTGTGTACACAATTGAGATCACATTCGATATTAAATTCATAAGCCCTAATTTTTTTCTGAGATTCTTTTTTCTGAACTCTCCTTGTCACATATTATTGCCATTTTATTGTTTCATGCTACAGTTTTATATCATATGCAGTGGTCTTAATTTTTTTCCTTTGTATTTATGAGTTATGATGTTATGTATCATTTCACACAAATTCATAAAATTATAGTTCGCAGTTTCTGAGAAACCCACCCGTGATTTTATGCATGTAAAGATAATTTTGGACATGAGTGTATTATAGAGTTCCATTTCTCATGTAAATCATGTTTAAATTAAGCTGAAAAATGGGAGTATGAATCCCGAACAGTCGATTTTTTATTTTTATGTTTCCGTTGTTGGCATTCGAAAATACACAAATAATATCAATTTCTTTTGTCACGAGCTCTAGTGAAATATATATACAGATGGGTTATTGAATTATTAATGGGTGTATAAAATTCTATTCGTGGATTTTATAAATAATTTCTGAAGAAAAAAAGCGTTTGCACGCTTAAATTAGCATTAGAAATTGCCTCTTGCCAAATGACAATCAATATTAACTTCCTTCAATTGATAATTGTGAAAAGAGAGGAAGCAGCTGAATTCACAAATTATCATAAATATGTATAACTTTCAGGAACAATGGAACGGAGAAAAACATCACCTGTTCATCTGTGTTCAAATCAATTTTGATTC
Source organism: Meta bourneti (assembly GCA_933210815.1). Taxonomy (NCBI): domain Eukaryota; kingdom Metazoa; phylum Arthropoda; class Arachnida; order Araneae; family Tetragnathidae; genus Meta; species Meta bourneti. The sequence continues at coordinate 16,775,578 of OW119928.1, read as the reverse complement.
CTCAGCAAAAAATCTAACATTTCGTAAGCGTGTGCACATGTAATTTACATAAATCGAATATGGTTATATGGAATATATGTTACATGGTTATATGGAATATATGTTACATGGTTATATGGAATATATGTTACATGGTTATATGGAATATATGTTACAGACTTTACACTTTTCATCCTTGTTTTGTTGTTTAAAACTACAAGCCTATATTAAACACTAGTTTATAAAATATAATTTGTCTCAATTTTGCATCATTTGGACGTGAATACGTCTTTAAAATCGAAACAGTACAGGGGGCATGCATGAAAAGTACCACGTTACTATAAAGCTTTACAACTATTTGTAGTATGATTTCAAAATTAGAAGAAACATCCAGAAGGGAAATATAGCGGCGTGTAGACAAAGCATGTCCGTACTTGACATGATATTCGTACCGAGTGCACAAGGCACTGAACGAGGGGAGGAGTCCGCAATATGTCGAAATTTTACTGTGCTGGGCGAGCTTTGAGGCAATGCAAAGTTAGATTGCCTGGAGTGAGGACTTCGTATGTGTTGTCATTCGAAAGCTAATGCATTACGCTACAATCACACAAATGATCCTTAAATCTATATATATTTTTTTTTCTATACAAATCTACACCGTTTGACCAATCCAAACCAAAGTTGGTACACTTATACTTTAGAACACTGTGGTAAGCATAGGCTAACTCTTAACCCCCGTTCTATTGGCCCTAGGGGGCTAAAAACTATTCGAAATCGAAATAGAAATAACATTGAGCATAGATTGATTGCTTTAGACAGCTATGGTTCCTTTACCAGTGTTGATCAAAAATCATTTTTTTTCCGAAACAAATTAAATTACAATATTTATGTTTGTACTGACTTTTTAGTTCTTCCCATGATATAAATAAATTATAGATATTTTATTGATGAAGAAAGAATATTTTAAAATATTTGTTTTTACAAGGAAATTCAAGAAAGATTTTCAGGAGTTCAAGGATGATTTTCAAGGAAAGTTGGTGTATATATTTCGACCAACTTTCCTTAAATAATTTATTGAATGCGTAATGATTTGTAGAATTCTGTTTAATACGGTTTTTAGGGGGGGTATTTCAATTAACGTCACACTGGAGCAACACAACGGGCTATTGGTGACGGTCCGGGATCAATCCCAAAGGGAAAGATCCGAGGACAACACCACGTAATTTTGAACCACACGGTTTTTAAGTAAGGCGTGTAATTTATTTTAAAATGTCCGAAAAATAGATACATGTGAATCCTCCGTTGAAAGCAGTGATTTTCTTTCTAAAAAATTCTGTAAAATCAACCTTCTGCTTTTTGAAAATTTTTTATTTATTCAGTTTAATTTGTCTACACGGATTACATTTATTTCTAACCCAAGCACCGTTATTCCGAAAAGCACAAAAGAAAAACTCATTGATCATAAAAGCGTAATTTTGCTATTCGGTATCTGGCAGCACTAGAATTAATGTTTACTTTTTTTATAAAACTTTGTAGGAAGTTGGGGAAACGGAAACTTTTTTGGACTCATGATGGAGAACATTCCAACACCTCGATAATTAGCTGGTCGTATTTAAGCTAAGCTAACTTGGTAAGTCTTCCAGTTTATCATCTTTCAGTGAATTTGACAGTTTTAATTCGCTCTTTTAGTTGATTGTATAAGTGTTTCCTACTTTATTCGACAGTAATAGTGTACATTTTGGATTTATATTTCTAAACTGAAGTACTTCATAATTTTGAATTTGTTTTTTCGTTAATTTTAGCTTTTTATTGTATTCTATAATAGATTTCATTGTTCAGTGAGAGTGTGCCTTTTGCTTATTTTATGAAATACATTTTTATATTCTTTTACAGATTTCTTTGCTGTAGCAATGCCTCCAAGGAAGCGGTAGGCGATCGGCCAAGTATAGTCAACGGCTAAGATGATGCAATATAAGCGTAGTCAAGAAACTTCCGAGGAGAGGAATAGAAGACTTGCAATTGCGAGAGAGAGAGCTACTACATTTAGGGCAACAGAGATGGCACAGCAGCGTGAGGTCAGACTACAGGATCAGAGAGATAGAGTCAAACGATCACGGACTGCGCACCATTTTAGCTTAGCATTGGAAGGATTTCACTACGATTCACATAAAGACTACTCGCTGTATGCAAGTGTTACCATCGAGTCTACCTGGTATTTGCTTCAAAAATGGAAAAATTAATCTTTGCCAACTGGAACCGCCACCACAAGAACTTTTGACTTACACATCAGGAGATACGTAATAGTCGAAGCATTTTCTTAGTAACATCAGAAAATACAACTCATGTTTCCAAATGACATCATTCGGCGCCACATCAGTCATTGGAAGTCCGAATTTCCGTCGAATTCAAGGTGCAAGGGCAGATTTACCATAGAGCGGGATCGTTGCTTCCGCTGCCAGATCAACCACCAAAATTTCTACAACAATATTTTGGTCAAAACGAACAAATGGAAACCGATCATAGGTGCGCCTACATCTCGGGAACAAGACGTCAGATTGTGTTAAACTTACAGAGGATGTTTCATGAGCAAAATAATCTTATTAAAACGTTTAAACCAACATTGGAACGTATGCCAACAGATGAATATAAAGTAGTCATAAGAGCAGACCAAAGACCAGCAAGTGAACACGAGCGGCGCTTTAACTCTCCTCAAGCATGAAGTTGCGGTGGTTATATCAGGCGATGAGTTCCATCAACGGGATATCGTTATTCAACGACGAGGTGAATCATTGCAGCGCATTTCGGAAGCACATCGATCTTATGATGCTCTGCAGTACCCAGTGATATTCCCCCACATGGTGAAGATGAATATCAGTTTAATCTGAGGCAGATCAACCCAAGAACAGGTGAAACAACGAGCAAGAAAATTTCAGCGATGGATTTCTATGCGTACAGATTAATGGTTCGAGATACTGAGCAGTACCAGGTATTGAACTGCAGGCAATTGTTTCATCAGTTCATCGTCGATATGTACGCAAAAGTCGAGAGTGAGCGTCTCCTTTACATTCGTCTAAATCAACGTAAACTGAGAGTTGATGAATATATTCACCTGAGAGATGCTGTGGCAAATGACGGGAACGTTGAAAATCTCTTAGCCTTGGTCATACTACCAGCTACATTTATAGGAGTCCCAGACACATGCACGAATACACGCAAGATGCTATGACGTGCGTGAGGACGTACGGGAGACCAGACTTATTTATCACCTTCACCTGCAATCCGACTTGGACGGAGATCAAGGAGGTTCTTACCAATGGTCAATTACCCAGTGAGCGCCACGACTTGATTGCGAAAGTATTTAAACAGAAGCAGTTGAAACTGATTGACGCTATAACAAAGGGCCATGTATTTGGAGTACCGAGATGCTGGATGTATACAATTGAATTATTATTTTATTTCTATGATGAGTTTTGTATTTTTACATGAGTATTATGAATATTTGATTGATAAAAAAAAGGATATTTAAAATATTTCATTATTCATAATATACATTTTGTAATGGAACACGTAAAACTTCAACTCATTAATCATAAAAGCGTAATTTTGTTATTTTAGATTTGGCAAACCAGAATTAATGTTTTATTATTTTATAAATTTGATTTAGAATCCCGAGTTTGTCTGTTTGAGTTAACACAGCGAAATGTTGCAGTCATATTTGAGCATTACTAAATTTCATAAATCATTATCGTCTTTATCAATATTTTCAAATGTCTTTTTTCGAATTGCTCTATTTCAGAATACACTCAGGCAGTCGAAATTCGACACTGCGAATTAGAATTCTGCATTTTTTCTTCGGAATTTCGTTTCTGTTCGTATTTATGTCTTAATCTTTTACATATTGCAGTATATTCAGGAATTAAATGCATATATTTGCGTCCGAAGTATATAGTAGAATCTACGAAAAAGTTAAAACGTATTTTCCGTACAATTTAAATGATTGCATTTTTCTGTGAAAGAAAAGTGATTATTCTAATTCACTTTTGAAGCAACAATTAACCATTTCAACCCGAGCAACGCCGGGTAATTCAGCTAGTATTAATATAAAACTGAACTCGAATTGTTCAAACTAAATTAATTGTTGAATTATTCGCACAATTAAACAATCGTTCAAATTTCCTGTGTCTGGTCCATTCATTCCTCAATCTAACATCAGGCCAGAGAATTCACGTCTAAACTAAGGCTTGTGTCTTCAACACAACCTACCCATCCTTTCACTTTTTTATCCGGATAAAATATTCCACAATTTTTTGAGTTTCGGTAAACTGGAGCTGTTTACCAAATGCTTTCGCCATCTTGCGGGAATAGAAAAGAATTGTACAACTCTTTCAAAGAGAGATTGTTCGCAGTTTATGACGCTTTGTTTTCCCTATAATGCTGAATGCAAACCACTGTAATATAAAAATATTACATATTAAACTGCTTTTAAACCTTTTTTCTATAATTAGCCTTTTTTCAATCAGGATATTAATTTTGTCATCCTCTGTTCGATGATGTTAGTAGGGCATGTGTCATGCACCTTGTTAACCCTCCTGATGGTAATCCCGGCTCCTTAGCAAAACTGACTAGATCTTGATGGACGAGATATCTCGTCATAAGAAGAAAACTGATCAAATCTTGATTTCGCCATGATTAAAGAGTCGGTAATATCTGGATGACGAGATATCTCGTCATTTGCGAAAATTGCCAGTTCTTGATGGGCGAGATATCTTGTCGAAACCACTTGGAGGGTTAAGTGTCATCCCACTGCATTTTAAATAGACTCCTCAGAAATTTCCTCAATTCCTACTGTTTCTTTTTCATAATTTCCTAGATTTTTCAGGTATAAACATACACAGGCCAGTTTTCCCAAGATCTCGGGGTAGTCATTTTTGCTATCATCTGTACTTTGTAGAATATAGAAACTCAGTTGCAATAGAAATTTTCAGCCTAGTACCAACATACTGACGCTATTCATTAGTGCTAGGTTTTCACCACCTAAAACATCTGGAAAATAATGTCCAATAAGGATATTTTTATGATCCAAAAAACAAGAAAAACAACCGAAGTTACCTAAAAAAGTTAATTTTTTTGTAGTACTTTTTATAAAAAGAAGAGATGAAGCAACAAAAAACAGAGAATATCTGCAAATCAAGGTAGGTAGGTAGTTAATCAACGTCGTACTGGAGGAACACAACGGACTATTGACGACGGTCCGGGACCAATCCCGAAGGGAAAGATCAGAGGAAAACTCCACTTAATTTTGAATCACGGTAAGATGACGAAGCAACACCTGAGCTGACACCCCACTTTCCGAACTTCCACATCACGCCAAAATGAGGTCATTTGAGGCCACTAGAGATGTAACGTGCACCAGCTCCCCAGCTCCCACGACAGTCTGGTCGGATCGAGGCTTGAAATCGTAATCCTTCGAATGCTAATCCTCTACTCTTCCAACCTGTCTACCGCGGTACTACATTTATTTGGGCTAACGAGTTAGGTTATATGCTTTCTACACCAAACCTATTTCAATTAGGGACCAACTACTGGGACGTCTCCTGGTCATTTGAATAATCATTTCATAGGTTCCATTGTTTAATAATGAAGTACAAAACAAAGTTTAATTAGTACAGGACTACAATTCGATGCTATTCTGATATGCTGTTTGAGATTAGTGCTTCTCTCCAATTGGTTTCGACGAGATATCTCGTCCATCAAGATCTGACCATTTTTGATAATGGTTGGTTGGTTTGGGGTTTTTATGGCGCAAGGGCCATATCTGGCCATGCTGCGCCAGACACAATAAAATATCAAGTAATTGACACAAGATATACAATATCAAGTAACTCACACACGGTGAAAGTTTTAGAGACACAGAAGAGAGAAATACACCCAGGGAAGGAAATACACCAATGAATGAAGAACGCACCTGGCAGGAATCGAATCTGTGCCGCCTATAACTCGAAGGTTGCTTGCGCATTGGGCATACCCACTGAGCCACGACGGCCTCCCGGAAAAGTTAAATGAGATTGTTTTACATAAAGTAAAGTATGACTTTCTTTTACTGTTTTTACCCTCATTAGCTATTAACTCGAACGCCACATTTTCAAAAAGTTGATTGATTACAGAGTAGTGCCAACAGCTTGGGAAAGTCATCGCTTTGAAGGTTTTTCATTTTTCACTAATGGAAAATCCGTCATGCTATTGTCTCGTGGAGTCCCAATATCACTTCAATTAATCATGGTTAAATACATAATCCAGTGTTTATTTGAAATTAATGAAATCACTTGAGTCGAAGGATCAAGAAATAAATGAATTATATTTCAACTTCCTGAATAAGCATGATCAATGCCTCGCCTAACAAAGTATAATTCGAGTATTGTTAATATACAGTTTTGTGACGAGGAAATTTCATTTGAATCTCCGCGCATTGAATAATAGACAACTCAGAATATTTTGATGTTTTTACAATTCCTGGATCCATCAAGCGCATTCGAGCACGCATAGTTTTGAAGGGAGGTATATTTATCTCCCTTCGGTAGATGGGTGGTAGGCATCGTTTCAAAACAAATCAAGCGAGAAAATGGGAAATCTTAAGCTTAGTGTGATAACATTTGTTTTAATTTGCCTTTCAGTGACTACTCTTCAGTGCCTTGCTTTTGGTGGTTTAAGCACAAAGGTCAAGCCCTCTAAGTCCCTCGACGCACTGTATGACTGCGTTGAGCAACAGGTTTGCAAATGTGGTATGTAATTTTTTCATCCAGTTTTGAAATTTTTTTTGTTTTACATGTATCTGTTGGAAAAGAAGTTTCAACTTATGTAAAATAAGCAACCTCAACCTTCTATCCCTTAAGCCCGGAAAGCCCAAATTAATTTGTTTTCGAATTTCAATTTCCTTTTAGTATATTGTTTTTATGTTATTACGAGCAGTACCCGCACGGCGTTGCCTGTGACATCATTCTTGTTATGTCCTCACTGATTCTGAAAACATTAAAAAGAATAATTTTAAATAATTTTAAGAATCCCACCATCAGCCGACATGGCACGGCCACGTCGCCTCATTCCTTCCACCTTATTGATTCTTGCTTAGACAGCTTCATGATACACTATGTCGAATGTTCTTCCATTTAGCATGTCCAGTAATAATGGTGGCTTGAATAATATTCGGCATCAGTTTCTTGATAGAGTTTTGTTCCACTGCAGAGTGAAGGGGGATGCAGATTTGTGAGAAGCATAATCGGTACCACAATCTTCGGCTTTAATATGTGCGAGGGTACTCCAGATGGCTCCAATGTGTTCAAAAAGTCTGTTGTGTAGTTCACAGCCTCATCTGTGATATATGCAGTGTCGATAGATTTGTAAATTTGAACACTACCGAGCAATTCTTGTAAAAGTTGCTTATTTATGACATTGACATCTTCGTTTCTTGGGGCCAGAATTGCTCTTTGGCACAGCCATGCGTGATCAGTAAAGTGCTGCGCCACATTTGGAAACACCGCCTCTTTCAATTCTCGGTGAGTTTCACAATCCTCCAAATGCTTTGCATTGCTATACATCCATCTTTATTATCCGAAGTAATGGCACCATTTCCTAGTTGAAGTAGGTTATCTGCAAATTGCTGGGGAGAGGGAACACCATTAACATGAACTCGCATGTTTGTTGATAGTCCAAATGTATGAATGCCATTCCAAATGTAAGATTATAGCACAGGCTAGCTCCCAGCAATTGAGTTTATTCTTAACAAAAGACATTACATTTTTACAAACACGAACACTAAACATTTAACATTAATTAGAAACAATCGTTATATGGGCACTGTATCATAATATTTAAGCTTAAAATATTCTCGGGGAAATAGGGACAACTGTTCTCCCTCACCCACTTTGTCCTAACTGACGGGTCTCATTCAGATTCACACAGGGGAGCTGTTCTGCGCCTGCGCGTCTCTAAAGTCTCTCTTAGATGGCGTGGTATTAATGTCCGCGCTACAAGATAATTTTAAGCAGGTCTGCATTTCATCCGTCCTGGTTCCACGGGGCAAAACCGGAAGTGTCTGACGAAAGTTGCCAGCCAATACCATAGTGAAACCTCCCATTCTGTCATTTTAACGTCTGATGTCTTTCAACGTGACATCAAATGCTTCGAATGCGACTTTGTGGGACATAGTACATTCATCCCAGACAATGAGCTTGCAATCTTGTAGAACCTTTGCTTTTCCTGAATTTCTTGAAATGTTACATGTAAGAGTTTCCGCGTTTGCCAGATTTAAGGGTAACTTGAAAGCCGAGTGAGCTGTCCTCCCGCCTGTCAATAGTTTCGGCAATGCCTGATGAAGCAACAGCCAGTGTAATCTCGTTTCTCTGTCACACTTTAGCCAAAAGAAGATTGATGAGAAAAGTCTTCCCTGTACCGCCAGGAGCATCCAAAAAGAATATGCCGCGCGCATATCAAAAACTGCTGTTGGAATATTGCTAAATGCTTCCTTTTGATCTTGGACCATTTTTGGCTCATTATCCTCTATGTATGTTGCATGTACATTCGCGTCACAGTTTCTTTCCATACGTTCTTCACTCGGTAGGACTGAATAGCAGTTTCGATTGGGTTGCGGTAGTCCAAAGCTTTTAGGTCCGATCCACCCAACATTATAATCTTATTCTCAATGTAGATTAGAACTATGTTCAAGATGTCATCACTGTAATCCAGATCCATATTCTGCTGCTATACGCGTGCTTGGTGCAGTATGTCTTCAGACAGGTTCTCCTTGTGGTTCATACATAACTGATCGGGAGAAGACATCGAGCATGTTTGTAGCACAACAGCATACAGATTACGTAAAATCTTTGGCGATCGAGATGCATCTGCTTCTTCCAATGCTTTGTTCCAGTGCTCATCCTTCTCCAGAAGTCATCTAGGCTCGCAAGCCTCTTTGTAGGTTCCGCAGACCCTTCCTTCAAATGTTCTCAAATCTATAAACGAAATCGGGCCTCGTACTTCATGCAGCAAGAGGCACAGGTGAAAGCATTCGGAGTTGGTCGGATGGACGGTGTACACACGGCCTAGTAATTGATCCTCAAAAATTGATGTTTGCAGTAAATCCCCCGTCTTCTGATGATCTACGACGATAAAGTGGATATCCGTTTTGTCCTGTTTGTGTCTCTTTCAAAAAACGGTGTGGGAATAGCTTTGTGCAGATTCCATCCTTCATGCATGGAGAGAGTGGATTTGATTTATGCATCCGCAGGGGCCTTGCACCATCTGCTTCGTTGCAATGAAAAAATTCTGGGTCTTCTTGGGGATTAGGGATTTCTGCACTGATAAAGTCATCCACTCTGTGAACGTGTAATGAGTCTGAGCCAAATCAGAATGTGGGCATGAGGAAGTCCTCGCTTCTGCCACTCTATCGCGTACATATGACACCTTTCGCGTACCACCTCTATCGTGTACATATGACACTTAACCTTTCCAAAAATCGTTGCCTTTGTGATGAGACTCATGAATGTTTTATGCTTTTTATGAAAGACACTTGCCAACAAATCATGACGATTCTGTGGTTTTTGCCAATAAATAGTTATTTCTGTACATCTGTCCAGTTTGGATTGCATGTAAAGGTGATGAAGAGGTCCGGTCTACCATAGTTTCTCACGTAGGTCATGGCATCTTGATTGCGCTCGTGCATGTACCTTGGACCCCAGTAAAGCTGGAAGGCAAGATGATCAACTGGCCAATGTCTGCAACGTTTCCATCGTTCATGACTGCATCCCTCAAATGTGCATACTGTTCTACTCTCCGCGTCCTCTGATTTAGTCGCATGTACAACAGCCTTTCCGATTCAATCTTGGCATATATGTCACCGATAAATTATTGGAACAGATTTTTACTTCTTAGTAAATGTTGAAATTTGAAAAGCGTATCATCATCATGTGAGCGTAGAACTGTATACTAGAAATAATCTTATTTTGCGTCCTGTAGTTGGATTTGTTTGTTGCAGTTCAAAATTATATCCATCCTTCCCCTGCCAAAACATGAGTGGATACTGCAGCGCTTCGTAGGATATATGCGTATCGGGAATTCTCTTGATGGCGCAACTCTTCTAAAACTATATCTGTTGCTCCATGTTGTTCTCCCGCTATGATTAAAGTCACTTCTCCTGTTGTCGGTGCATTAAACCTCCTCTCATACTCACCATGTGGGGTTTTGTCTGGTAAGATTACCACTTTTAATTCAGGGCTGATCTTATCCATGGCCGATTTGAGGCTGTGGATGTAAGAGTTGGGATGATTCAGCATATTTTGTAACTGAAGTACTATGCCTTGTCTCGTCTGCGGAACGTGTTTGCAACGCTGCTCTGCTTGTTGTGTACCATCTCCAACAAAATATATTTGCAGAAATTTAGGCTCTTCGTTTGGTAAAGGGTGTGGACTCCCGATGCGGTGATAAACTTGATCCTCAACCTTAAATGTCGGCATGTATCCGGACTCTCTAGTTTCTTTTGTAGTGCTAAAATAGGTCATCTAGAAACAGGAATTGTACCTTCTAATATTTGCCAGGAAATGTTTAGCTTCCGCTGAATCTCCAATCAGTAAAGTACGAAGGGGCTCGGCTGGATCCATTAACCGTGGCAGTTGAACCTTTCCTCCGTTGCAGCACATACCCGGGACTTCACCTTTCCACTTCTTTGCGCCAGTGTTAACATGTTACAGACATTGATCCAATGACGCACGAAGGATGAGATACATTATCTGCTGATGGATCGTAATTAAAAGCTGCATTCTCTAAATTTCTACAGATGCGTATTCGAGCAGCACTTCTTCCGGTTTTAACTTGCTCTAGTCTTGTTTCTTTTTCTGGGGTGGATTCAGCTTCTCTTCTTCTTTGTTCCTTTATCTGTTCTCTCGCTGTCTTGTTTCTCTTTCTGGGGTGGATTCAGTTTCTCTTCTTTGAGTTCTTTCTCTGTTATCTCGCTGTTGTGTTCGAAGACATTTCTTTTTTTTCTGGGAGGCTGTGGTATCTCTAAATATAACGCAAAACAAAACTAATGTAGTTATTAATAAAAATGTTATTCAATCTTTAAATATAACGCTATACTTTTAAAAAGTCTTAACGCAAAACCTTACTGATTTCGACAAACAACCTAAACGAATCACAATGTCAATGAAATCAAAACCAAATTAAACAGTAATAAACAAGTTGTAGAAATTATACAAATTCACAAATTGAAAAGTAAGCTATGAAATAACCACTATATTCTATTTGCGAAAAATACCCAAACAAAAACAGAAAGCAATACAAAAATTAATGAAGTTAATCAAGATACACGGCTGTCTTATCAGACATCCTTTTTTAGAAAGTAAACAGAGAGCCTTGGCTTATTGCCAATAGCAGAAACTGTGTAATCTCTCTCACACTGTTGTCATTCTTAGGAAACCAAATAATACAAAATAGGCCAATATATAAATTAAAATTTTTTCTAGATGAAATTATGAAATTCGGGCTTCGAGGTACATTCAGTCACCTTTAGGACTACCTGTGTGCCAAATTTCATGGCTGTAAGTGTATAGATTCGTCTGGGCATCGCACACACAGACACACAAACACTTCCTTTTATAATAGTAGAGAAGGTAGTACAAGCCAATTTTTGCTGTGACTACACCAGGAGGTCTTCCCTTACTCTCGACATCTGCTATCAAGCTTTAGAGAGATATCTGCTATCAAACTTTAAAAAATTAATAGTTATAGAAGGAAATCGTAAATTTTGAACCCATTTTCACTGGTATCAAACGGTACCGCACGGTTTTCTCCGGTTAAGAAGAAATTTTTTTAAAATATATCAAAAGTCTTAGTTCAAATATTTTCTAACAATGATATTATTCCAAGATCATCAAAGTCGTATTTAAAATTCGCATTACCCCAACAGACATGCAGTTCTAAATTGAGTCCTCATAGCATTTTTTTCAATCCAGTGATTCAATTTCTAAATTTAAAGCACATACCTATTTAGAATGATAGACATATTTACTTGACTATTGAGTACAGCTTTCAATAATATTCAAATGAAACATGAAAAATAAATATATGCTTAATTGTTGATTTTATTCGGCTTGTTACTAAAATCTATGTCAAAATTTAGAAACATCTTTGAATTGAGACGCTGCCAATCTTATTTTAACGTTACATGTCTTATTTTAGTTATTTTATTTTTAACCGTTAACGGTCATTTTAAAATTATTTTATTTTTAACGTTATCGGTCATTTTAAAATAGGTTACATATCTTATTCCAAGAAATTGTATTTGTATATTTTATTTATATTTATGAAACGGAATTCTGTACAAACCATTATGTGCTGAACCAAATATTTTTAAGGGAAGTTTAGGTTTTTATTTTCAGGATTTTGTTTTTAACGTTATTGGTCATTTTAAAATAAGAATAAAATATGCAAAGATGACTTTTTTAATAAAGTGTGTAACATTACATACCTTATTAAAAAAAGTCGTCTTTGTATAATTTATTTATTTATTTAAAACGAAATTCTACAAACCATTCTATGCTGAACCAAAGATTTTAAGGAAAGTTGGTCAAAATATACAAAGAACGTCATAAAATAAGCCCATGTCTTTAATGATATTTTGAATCAACTAAATAATTCATTAATAACTCCCATGTTTTAGCTACGATATGTAAAATACTGGAAACATAAATACAGAAGTAGCAGCTTAACAAACAAATTAAATTGCGATCATTGAAAAAATGCAGAATTCAGAAAAACGAAAGATGAGCAAGCGTGTCGAATTTCGATTTCCTAAATATATTCAGGAATAAAGTAATTCGAAAAAAGACTTTTGAACAATATTCATAGAGACAGTAACAATGTATTAACAAAAGAACACAAATTTATAACACTTAGAAATGCTCAAGTATGACATCGACATTTCGCTGTCTTAACACATAATTCTAAATCAAATCTATATATATAAAATAGGATGTGTGTGTGTGTGTATGTGGGTATATTTTCTATACAAATCTACACCGTTTGACCAATCCACACCAAATTTGGTACACTTATAATTTAGAACACTGCGGTCAGCATAGGCTAACTCTTAACCCCCGTTCTATTGGCCCTGGGGGGCTAAAAACTATTCGAAATCGCAATAGAAATAACATTGAGCATAGATTGATTGCTTTAGGCAGCGATGGTTGCTTTACCACTGTTGATCGAAAAACAATTTTTTCCGAAACAAATTAAATTACAGTATTTATGTTTGAACTGACTTTTTAGTTCTTCCCATGATGTAAATAAATTATAGATATTTTATTGATGAAGGGGGAAAGAATATTTTAAAATATTTATGTTTGCAAGGAAATTCAAGGAAAGGTTTTCAGGAGTTCAAGGATTATTTTCAAGGAAAGTTGGTGTGTATTTCGACCAACTTTCCTTAAATAATTTATCGAATACGTAATGATTTGTAGAATTCTGTTTCACGAGGCTTTTTAGGTAAGGCGTGTAACTTATTTTAAAATGTCCGGAATAGATACATGTGAATCCTCCGTTGAAAGCAGTGATTTTCTTTCTGAAAAATTCTGTAAAATCGACCTTCTGCTTTTTGAAAAAATTTTATCTATTCAGTTTAATTTGTCTACACCGATTATATTTATTTCTAAACCAAGCACCGTTATTCCGAAAAGCACAAACGAAAAACTCATTGATCATAAAAGCGTAATTTTGCTACTCGGTATCTGGCAGCACCAGAATTAATGTTTACTTTTTTTATAAAACTTTGTAGAACTTTCTAGAAAGTTGGGGAAACGGAAACTTAATTGGACTCATGGTGGAGAACATTCCAGCACCCACTCGATTCTTAGCTGGTCGTATTTAAAGGAAGCTAACTCGGTAAGTCTTCCAGTTTATCATCTTTCAGTGAATCTGGCAGTTTTATTTCGCTCTTTTGATTGTATAAGTGTTTCCTACTTTATTCGACAGTGATAGTGTACATTTTGGATTTATATTTCTAAACGGATGTAAGTACTACATAATTTTAAATTCGTTTTTTCGTTAATTTTAGCTTTTTATTGTATTCTATAATAGATTTCATTGCTCAGTGAGATGTGCCTTTTGCTTAATTTTTTAAATAAGTTTAATGGGATCAGAATTAATGCTTTTTTTACACCAGAATAAAAGTTTATTTTTAACATGATTTAGAATTCTGTGTTTGAATATTTTGATTGACAGCTTTTAAGTAAGGCATTAATTTTTTTTATTTGTGTTAAAAGTTTGATATTCTCCTAAACTGATGTAAGTACTTCACAATTTTAAATTTGTTTTACCATTCAGTTTATATTAGTTTTTTATTGTATTCTATAATAGATTTCATTGTTCAGTGAGTGTGCCTTTTGCTTATTTTATGAAATAACTTTTTAATGACAGATTTCACTGCTCTGTGATAGTGTGCCTTTTGCTAATTTTATGAAATAGCTTTTCTTTGTATTCTATAATAGATTTCATTGCTCAGTGAGAGTGTGCCTTTTGCTTATTTTATGAAATAGCTTTTTGTATTCTTTTACAGATTTCTTTGCTGTAGCAATGCCTCCAAGGAAGCGGAAGGCAATCGGCCAAGTGCAGTCAACGGCTAAGATGATGAAAAATGAGCGTAGACAAGAAACTTCCGAGGAGAGGAATAGAAGACTTGCGATTGCGAGAGAGAGAGCTACTACATCTAGAGCAACAAAGACGGCACAACAGCGTGAGACCCTACTACAGGATAAGAGAGATAGAGCAACTACATCTAGAGCAACAGAGACGGCACAGCAGCGTGAGGCCCGACTACAGGATATGAAAGAGACAGCTACTACATCTAGAGCAACAGAGACGGCACAGCAGCGTGAGGCCCGACTACAGGATAAGAGAGATAGAGCTACTACATCTAGAACAACAGAGACTGCACAGCAGCGTGAGGCCCGACTACAGGATAAGAGAGATAGAGCTACTACATCTAGAGCAACAGAGACGGCACAGCAGCGAGAGGCCCGACTACAGGATAAGAGAGATAGAGCCAAACGATCACGGACTGCGAGCCATTTTAGCTTAGCACTGGAAGGATTTCACTACGATTCACATAAAGACTACTCGATGCATGCAAGTGTTACGATCGGGAAAATGGAAATGGTTTGTACTTACTGTCAAGCCAAAAAGTTTAAATCAGAGTCTACTGATATTTGCTGCAAAAATGGAAAAGTTAAACTTTGCCAACTGGAACCACCACCACAAGACCTTTTGACTTACACATCAGGAGATACGTCAGAGTCGAAGCATTTTCTAAGTAACATCAGAAAATACAACTCATGTTTCCAAATGACATCATTCGGCGGCACATCAGTTGTTGGACAGCCCGGATTTCCGTCGACATTCAAGGTGCAAGGGCAGGTTTACCATAGAGCGGGATCGTTGCTTCCGCTGCCAGATCAACCACCAAAATTTCTACAACTATATTTTATTCAAAACGAACAAATGGAAACTGATCAGAGGTGCGCCTACATCTCGGGAACAAGACGTCAGATTGTGTTAAACTTACAGAGGATGTTTCATGAGCACAATAATCTTATTAAAACGTTTGAAACAGCATTGGAACATATGCCAACAGATGAATATAAAGTAGTCATAAGAGCAGACCGAAGACCAGCAGGCGAACACGAGCGGCGCTTTAACTCTCCTCAAGCAGATGAAGTCGCGGTGGTTCAGGAGATGAGTTTCATCAACGGGATATCGTTATTCAACGACGAGGTGAATCATTGCAGCGTATTTCGGAAACACATCGATCTTACGATGCTCTGCAGTACCCAGTAATATTCCCCCATGGTGAAGATGGATATCAATTTAATCTGAGGCAGATCAACCCAAGAACAGGTGAAACAACGAGCAAGAAAGTTTCAGCGATGGATTTCTATGCGTACAGATTAATGGTTCGAGATACTGGGCAGAACCACGTATTGAACTGCAGGCAATTGTTTCATCAGTTCATCGTCGATATGTACGCTAAAGTCGAGAGTGAACGTCTCCTTTACATTCGTCTAAATCAACGTAAACTGAGAGTTGACGAATATATTCACCTGAGAGATGCTGTGGCAAATGACGGGAACGTTGAAAACCTCGGTGCCTTAGTCATACTACCAGCTACATTTACAGGCAGTCCCAGACACATGCACGAATACACACAAGATGCTATGACGTACGTGAGGACGTACGGGAGACCAGACTTATTTATCACCTTCACCTGCAATCCCACTTGGACGGAGATCAAGGAGGTTCTTACCAATGGTCAATTACCCAGTGAGCGCCACGACTTGATTGCGAGAGTATTTAAACAGAAGCAGTTGAAACTGATTGACGTTATAACAAAGGGCCATGTATTTGGAGTGCCGAGATGCTGGATGTATACGATTGAATGGCAAAAAAGAGGGCTGCCACACTCGCACAATTTGATCTGGTTAGCGGACAAAATTCAGCCCACTCAAATCGATGACGTTATATCTGCCGAGTTGCCAGACCCGGAACAAGATCCCGAACTTTTTGAAGTGGTAACGAAAAACATGATCCACGGACCGTGTGGAAATCTCAATCCCATTTCTCCGTGTATGAAGGACGGAAAGTGTACCAAGAAATACCCTAGAAAATTCATTAAAGAGACACAAACTGGAAATGACGGCTATCCCCTGTACAGACGGCGGGCTCCGGAAGATGGAGGGTTCACGGCGAAACTAACGATACGCAGCAACACGGAAATAGAAATCGACAATAGGTGGGTTGTGCCCTTTTCGCCGCTGCTGTCGAAAATGTTTCGGGCACACATCAACGTGGAGTACTGCAACAGTGTGAAATCGATTAAATATGTGTGCAAGTATGTCAACAAAGGTAGTGATATGGCTGTTTTCGGTATCAGCGACGAGAGATCGAACGATGAAGTGACGCGGTATCAATTGGGAAGATACCTCAGCAGTAACGAGGCAGTTTGGCGAATACTGGGTTTTTCGATTCACGAAAGACACCCTACTGTTGTTCACCTCAGCGTCCATTTAGAAAATGGTCAGAGAGTTTATTTCACAACAGAGAGCGCCCCTAGAGTGATTGATCAGCCACCAAACACGACTTTGACGGCATTCTTTCAACTGTGTCAGCAGGATTCTTTTGCGAGGACTTTGTTGTATCCTGAGATACCTCGATATTACACGTGGAATGCGTCGAGGAAAATTTTCTGTAGGAGAAAAGTTGGCCAGCCCGTCCCTGGACATGATGCAGTCGCGAGTGACGCCTTGGGTCGAGTGTACACTGTTCACCCCAACAACGCCGAATGCTATTTCCTTAGGATGCTTCTTCACTCGGTACGAGGACCTAGATCTTTCGCAGAGATGAGAACGGTAAACGACGAAGTATGCCAGACATTTAGAGAGGCCTGTCAGAAGTTGGGTTTGCTGGAAGGAGACCAGCACTGGGATGACACGTTGCGAGAAGCCGAATTGATCTCCCTACCAGAGCAAATCAGAAACCTGTTTGCTATAATATTGACTACATGCAGTCCATCGAATCCAAACACTTTATGGGAAAAGTATAAGGAGGCCCTGAGTGAGGATATACTCGCCAAAGTCCGGAGGGAAACCCCGACATTAGAAATCGCGTTTGGTCCGGACATTTTCAACGAGGTTTTGGTTATTCTTGAGGACAAATGTGTGGCCATGACAAATAAAACATTACTGCAATTGGGCCTGCCTGCACCAGTAAGAGATCGACGAGACGTACTTCGCGCAGATTACGTGCGAGAAACGAACTACGACGTCGAAGAGCTGAGTGCATACGTCGCGGACAAGAAGCCACTTCTGAATCGAGATCAGAAAAACGCATACCAAATTATCATGGATCAGGCAGCAAAACAACAAGGTGGTATCATTTTTCTTGATGCTTCTGGGGGCACAGGGAAAACATTCTTGATTAATATAATACTGGCCGAAATCAGGACTCGGGGAGAAGTTGCTCTTGCCATCGCCTCTTCGGGAATTGCGGCGACGTTAATGGAAGGAGGGAGGACGGCCCATTCTGCACTTAAGTTGCCACTTGACATCGCCAGGCAGGAAAATCCTACCTGCAACATAAGCAAGGCAAGTGGTCGGGCGCAGGTGCTCGAGACTTGCAAATTAATCGTGTGGGACGAATGCACCATGGCTCACAAGAAAGCTCTCGAGGCCCTCGACGTCACTCTGAGAGATCTGAGAGGAAACGACAACCTGATGGGAGGAGCTCTGGTACTCCTCTGTGGAGACTTTCGTCAAACTCTGCCCGTCATCCCGAAGTCGACGCCGGCCGATGAGATCCATGCATGTTTGAAACATTCGTTTTTGTGGAGACATGTGCGAAAGATAACTTTGAAGCAAAACATGAGAGTACATCTGGGGGATGAGAGTGCTCAAATTTTCTCAGACAAACTCCTGGAGATCGGAGAAGGCAGATTGGCAGTCGAGTCTTCTGGCAAGATTAAATTCCCATCCGATTTTTGTAATCTGGTGTCGTCCGTCTCAGAGCTGATAGATGTAGTCTATCCGTCTGTTTCCCAAAACTATCACGATTTGAACTGGTTGCGAGAGAGGGCCATTCTTTCTGCTAAAAATGAAGACGTCCACGACATAAACAATCAAATACTTGTCATGTTACCAGGCGTGGTCACTGAATACAAGTCCATCGATACCGTAGTAGATGCCGATGAGGTCGTCAATTTCCCGCCAGAGTTCCTGAACTCGCTTGATCCGGCTGGATTGCCACCACATCGTCTTTTACTTAAAGTGGGATCTCCGGTTATTTTACTGCGGAACCTCGACCCGCCAAAACTTTGCAACGGCACGAGGCTGTGTGTCAAGAAGCTGCTGGGCAATGTAATGGAAGCGACTATCTTGACAGGAAAGGGAGAGGGTGCGACAGTTTTTATCCCACGGATACCACTCATTCCGACGGATCTCCCTTTCGACTTTAAGAGATTGCAGTTTCCAGTAAGACTTGCGTTCTCGATCACGATCAACAAGTCGCAGGGGCTATCAAGTACTGCGGAGTGGATTTGAGATCGCCGTGTTTCTCCCACGGACAACTTTATGTTGGTTGCTCGAGGGTGGGTTCACCCAAGAATTTATTTATTCTTGCTCCCGGAGGTGAAACTAAAAATGTTGTGTATAATCAAGTTTTGTGTTAAATTTATATTGCAGTGAATTTGTAAAATATTTTACTTTATAATGCGTGTACTGTACTTATACTTTTAGAACCTGTTAATATAATTACTTTGATTTTACACTATACATTGATTTCATTCCTTTTCCTGTCCAATAGAAGATTGGGATAAATACCCGGGCAAAGCTATGTTGCCGTTGTTTGAGCATTACTAAATCTAACTTTTAGTTGATTGTATAAGTATTTCCTACTTTATTTGACAGGTGTAATGTGCATTATTGAATTAAAGTTTATTATTTTATTTCTATATGAATTTTATATTTTTACATGAATATTTGTTTGATAAAAAAAGGATATTTAAAATATTTCATTATTCATAATTTACATTTTGTAATGAAACACGAAAAACTTCAACTCATTAATCATAAAAGCGTAATTTTGTTATTTTAGATTTGGGAAACCAGAATTAATTTTTATTATTTTATAAATTTGATTTAGCATCCCGTGTTTGTCTATTTGAGTTAACACAGCGAAATGTTGCAGTCATATTTGAGCATTACTAAATTTCATTATCGTCTTTATCAATATTTTCAAATATCTTTTTTCGAATTGCTCTGTTTCAGAATACACTCAGGCAGTCGAAATTCGACACTGCGTATCATTCGTTTTTTAGAATTCTGCATTTTTTCGTCGGAATTTCGTTTCTGTTCGTATTTATGTCTTAATCTTTTAGATATTGCAATATATTCAGGAATTAAATGCATATATTTGCGTCCGAAGTATATAGTAGAAGTTACGGAAAAGTTAAAACGTATTTTCCGTACAACTTAAATGATTGCATTTTTCTGTGAAAGAAAAGTGATTATTCTAATTCACTTTTCAAGCAACATTTAACTATTTCAACCCGAGCAACGCCGGGTAATTCAGCTAGTGTAGTATAAAAGGAAGCATTAATTAATTCAAAATTACGCTTTTATGAACAGTGGTTTTTTCGCTTGCGCTTTTCGCGTAAAATAGATTCGTTTCGTTGCAAAATGTAAGTTAAGTAAAATTAAATATTTTAAATATCCTTATATAATTAATCATATATTCATAAATTATTTATACACTCGTGTGCAAAATTAAGAGAATTTGCACATTGTGTCTATTTTCACAAAAAGCACTGAACCAAAGGTACCAACTATGCCACCGAAGAAGAATGCAAATATTCAATGTCGAATACGTAAGCGTACACGTGTGTGGTGGCGGAGCTGACCGCGGAGGGGATGATAAACGCACGAGGCGTTTTCCGCGATTCGTGTGCTCGTACTCCTCGGCGACATTCGCTGTGTTTCTCGCAAGAGTTGGGGAAATTTTATAAGCTAGCAGGTAAAATGAGTAGCCACGAACGTATGGATGACGGAATGAGATGGAGAATCGTCGGTAGATTGGAGGCAGGGCAATCACAAGTGCAGGTGGCTACAGTGCTCGATGTAACGTCCAGTGTCGTCTGCAATGTGTGGAAACAGTTTCAGGACTCTGGATCCATATCGAGAAGACCTGGACAAGGTCGTCGAAGAGCCATGACTATCAATGAGGATCCTTATTTGGCACTTTCAGCGCGGCGCCACAGGACTACTACAGCTTTACAGCTCTCACGTGAGCTGCATGCTGCCACTGGAACCCGAGTATCAAGGTTTGCTGTTGCCCGAAGGCTTCATGAGAGAGATTTATGCTAGAAGACCCATTGTTTGCGTCCCGCTTTCTGCAGCACACTAGAGAGCGCGTTTAGCATGGTGCAGCCTTGAACCAGACTTCAGTGGAGCACCGTGCTCTTCACAGATGAGTCGAGATTCAGCCTGGACCCTGATTCTCGACGTACCCTCATCTGGAGAGAGCCTGAGACCCAATACCACCCCTCCCACATCAGGGAAATGGACCACTTTGGTGGTGGAGGTGTCATGGTATGGGCAGGCATCATGTTGGACGGCCGCACACCCCTTCATGAGGGTCCCTGACTGCTATGAGGCATATAGAGGAGATCTTATAGCTCTATGTTTGACTTTTCAGGTGCGCAGTTGGCCTTCGATTCCTGTTCATGGACGACAACTCTCGTTCATATTGGGCTCACCTGGTCGACGTTTATCTAGAAAGTGAGAATATTCGGAGGGATTGGCCAGCCAGATCTCCTGACCTAACCCCTATAGAACATGTCTGGGACGCTCTTGGGAGGGCAATTGCATCTCGCCATCCCCCTCCGAGAGCCATCCCGGAGCTGAAAACTATGATGCTGCAGGAGTGGGACCGACTGTCACAGGGACTCCTCAACTGCCTCGTGTCCAATATGCCGTCGTGCTGTGCGACCTGTCTGACTGTGAGAGGGGACCATTCCCCATGTTAGACTCATTTTCGGTTCAATCTCGCAACGTGCATTTTGGACATTCCTGCACTGATGAGCTTTACTTACAATCATGCGTGCGTACCATGACTTTTGTATGGTACATCTCTTTCTCTGCTATAACTGTGTTATTCATACCAAATTTCATTAAAATCTGTCCATTAGTTTTTCAGAAATGCACATAATGTGCAAATTCTCTTAATTTTGCACATGAGTGTATTTTGGATGACAAAAATTAGTTCAAAGATAAAGTATTAAATAAGTAAATTCCGTAAAAATACTTTTTTGGAAAGTAATAACTTTTTCAACAACACTGGTAAAACAATCTGTTTCCAGCCGCAATCTTATTATCCTCAATATTATTTCTATGGAGATTTCGAATTGTGTGTAGACCCAGCAAACCTGAAGACCAGGATTTGAACACCTAAGAACAACTGAACGGGGATAAATATGTAGCCAATCGTACGGTCAGGTTCTGAAGAATAAGTGTACCCAATTTGGTGTGTATTGGTCAAACGGTGTAGATTTGTATGTAGAACAGAGTCAGAAAGACAGAGAGACCCCAGCTGTGCTTTATATGTACAGGGTGATTCGGAACTCATGGGACAAACTTCAAGGGGTGTAAAAGTACATTACAAGAATCGCTTTGGTTCAGCAATATATGGGCGCAAGCGACGCACTTAGGCAAGAATTGCGCAGAAGATTAAACAAAATATTTATTTACATAATTATTTTACAATTACTTATTTACAATAACGCTCAAAGATGTGAATTAAATTATGTGAGTTCATATCAGCCTCATATACTCTAAAAGTTTCAAGCAGGAACACTAAATACAATTTAAGATATTTATTATTTTGTATTTGACTGGAAAATTTTGCAAAATTATGCGAATGTTCCATTTCTTTGCTCACAGAGGGGCAGCACGTAGGCCCTACTTTATGGTTAGCTAAATCTTTTTAGTCACTCTAAACAATAAAATATGTTTTGTTTTTAAATCTATCAAGGGTTTCAACTCCAAATTTGCAGTATATGTTAAATATTCATCGGTCAAAAACATTTTTCATATGGTTTTTAAAAATCCAAGGTAAGAAAATTCGTGGCTTAATTTGGGAAATCGTTTCTTATAGAAATGTCTTAATTATAAATTATCAAGAAAGTCGCTTTTATAGGCTTTAAAATAAAAACCCAAGTTCAGCATTTTATTACAGGTGGAACTCGAGATTTGCCGAATTTCGTTAGTTAGTGTGATCCAAATTTTGCCGCGTATTACTTCAAGTTTTCAATGACCTGTTATTCGAAAAATAATTTAGATATGTGTCTAATTTAACACTATTTCATTTCTGATATGAAGCTACATATCGTCGGATTACTGCAAAAACAAAGATAACGCCTATTTTTGTTACTTTCACACATATAATAAGGTGCTGTAAACTATTTATGCTGCGCATGTACTAGATAGGTTAAACCTCAAAGTAACTCATCTTGTTTTCGCAAAACATACAATTACGTATTTAACTCAAAAAAGAAAAGACGGAGTTATCTTGTTTTTGCAATAACCCGACGATTTGTGCTAAATTTATTTGAAAACGGAAAAGTTAGGTTGAATATGATACTTTGGTGTATGGATGATTTGACATGAAATGACACAAATGAAAATCCAAATCGAATGGGAATGTACATTTTCACATTGGCATATTGCAGTTAAATAATAATTGGCCAGATTGCTGTTCATTTGGAAACGCCAGAGGTGAATCAATAAAAATCAGCAGTTATCCTTACATGATTTGAAATACACTCATGTTCAAAATTATCTTTACATGCATAGAATCACAGATTTCTCAGAAACTCTGAACTATAATTTTATGAATTTGTGTGAAATGATACATAACATCGTAACACATAAACACAGAGGAAAAAATTTAAGAACACTGCATATGATATAGAACTGTAGCATGAAACAATAAAAATGGCAATAATATGTAACAAGGAGAGTTCAGTAATAAAGAATATCAAAAAAATTAAGGCTTATGAATTTAATATGGAATGTGATCTCCCCTGACTTCTACACACATATCACAACGTGTTTCAATGCTGGCAATAAAGTTGTTAACCACAATTTGGGGAATTAAGTTCCACTTCTCCAGCAATGCGGTTTTCCGGGCATTTACATCTCTAGAAGGAGGATGTCTCCGTGCAACTGCTTTTCCAAGGCAGCCCCATAAATTCTCTATCGGGTTCAGATCAGGAGATTTTGCTGGCCACGGTATTCACTCAATGGTTTGACTTTCAAGGAATTCGTCAACGAGGTTTGCTCGATGTGGACGAGCATTATCATCCATAAATAAAAGGTCAGATCCATATGCACATCTGAAAAGTCTTACATAAGGTTCTAAGACCTCATCTCGATATCTCTGGCCGGTCACAGATCCGCTGTTGAAAATGTGTAGGGGCGTACGTCCATCGATCATTATTCCTCCCCATACTATCACACCTGCACTACCGAAAGGGTCACGTTCCATAATGTTCGAAGGAAGATTTCGCGTTCCTGACTCCCTCCAGATGTAAACACTTTAGAATCAGATGTTAAACTAAATCTCAACTCATCAGTAAAGAGAACATGTGTCCATTGGTGATGTTCTTTGCACCAATTAAAGCGATCCCTCTTTTGTTGTGAAGACAGTGAAACACATACCCTTGGCTTTCTGGCATAAAGACTTTTTCATTAAGCCTTCTGTATACAGTTTGCCGTGATACAACAGTTCCAGTGGCGGCTGTAACCTCTGAACTTAACTGCCGAGCAGTAGACTTCCTGTTACGACGGGCAGTTATTGCCAGATATCGATCTTAAGAAGCAGTTGTTATTCGTTTACGACCTTGTCCAGACCTCCTTACAACAGTTCCAGAGTTCCGCAATTGTTTCCATAGCGTAGAGAATGCCTGTCTTGAAATATTCATACATCTCGCTTCTTCCATGATTGTCTGCCCTGCTTCTAAACGGCCAATAATTCGCAACTTTAGATTCTTCCAAATGATACTACGGAGCCATAACAAACCGTTTTGAGTCCTTACACACTGATATCAAACGCTGTATTGCAGAAATTCACTCAGATATTCGCTTTGCACGAAGCGCTTGATTCACCGTCGGATGACGAATCGCCTTGATTTGCATATCAAAAACCATTTGATCACTTTTGATTGGATAATGTTAATTTGGCTTGTCTTTCACACATTCCCTGCAAAAATGGATTACATCGATTGGATATTTCATGGAATATCGTTATGTTGGAGTATGTAAAGATAAATTTGGACATGAGTGTATTTTTACATTGTGCGTTTGTATCTGACATTGCTCATCCTATCTAAGAAATCCAAACATCAGTTTTCAATATGAAAGTTCTACCACTGCCGCATTTCTAAATAGACCGAATAGGCTTCTAGCTTAGAGAGGGAAATTTAACCCTCTGATTTAACCCTCGAGATTTCCGAGTAGTGTAGTATTGTTTTTACCCCCACACACCCATATAATGACTAAATAACCACATTCATTGCTTGAACGATTCATAGATTCTATCGAACTTTAGAAAGTTTCTATTGTTCCTTTAATTGGAATAAAATCCTTTGGAAAGATTGTATTTGTTCTTAGAATATAATCCTTTGGAGGAATTCTATTGATGCTTTACTTGGAATATAATCGTTTGGAAATATTCTATTGCTATCTCTCTGCTTTCCTTAGAATATAATCGCTTGGAAAAATTCTACTGATGCTTTCAGAATAAAATCATTTAGATATATTCTATTGCTGCTTGCCTTAGTATATAATCATTTGGAAATATTTAAAAAGTCCAGAAAGTAGAGTAAGTACTATTGATACTTTCCTTAGAATAAAAAATCCTTTGGAAATATTCTATTAGTGCTTTCCTTAGAATCATTTCGAAAGAGCATAAGGAAGTACACCCGTGAACTCACCGCTCTCACGGTCTCTCAAAATTTGCAATCAGTCAACAAAGAAGCAACTATCGAATTCAGCTAATCTAATTTCTGGAGAGGGAGTATCGTGGTGGATTAGCCACCACTACAAAAGTTAACAAACATTACAATAGTACAGAGTGGGCCACTACGAAGTAGTCCGTCTCGGTTTCGTCACAGTACGTGGAATATCAAGCGAAATATAGTTTAAAGGCGTAAGACATTCCCTACCTTTTACAGAAGATGTTGAAAACGATCATCTTGGAAAATTATGCAAATGTTTCATTTCTATGCTAACAGATGGGAGCAGGTAGGTCCTAGTGTGTTTCGCTAAATCTTTGCAAAGTCGGTCTTCTGTAAAGGTAGGTGGGGATACCTACCATTTACAGAAGATGATGAAGACAACCCTTGAACATCAATGCACGTCACAGCATATTTTGATTAATTCGTTGCAACTCACGGACATCAATGTTCGTTATAGCCATCAGAATCTTTTCCTTCATTTCGTCTATTGTCTAAGATAGTTGTCATACACTTTCCCTTCTAAATTTCTCGCAAGTAAAAATCACACGTTGATAGGTTCGGCGAACGAGGAGGCCAAATCTCTTTTCTCACATTCCGTTATTCCCTGAAAACCTCGTGGATTCGAGTCAGGGATTCGCTAGACGCTCCCCCTGAGAATGTCTGAACGAGGGGGTAGGTCGTTCAGTCCTTCTAGAAGAAACAAACATTCTGGAACAAACATTGCAGTCCTCAGACATGAACTCCGCATAGAATTCCAAACATGCATGATGGACTTCTTTTTCGTGGCCACTCCTTGTATATATAGGTATATAGTAGCGTAACCCAACTTTTTTCTTGAATTAATTTTCGTTTGACAAATTCCCACGATTCATATCTTAAATGCATGTTGACGTAGGTCTACATCTCATCAAGGCATGGTAATACTTTTCGTAGACGCTTTTTATAGGTCGTAACTTTGGGTGCAAATGCAAACGTTTGTTCATTTGTTTTTATTTTTACAGAAAAGTATCAACGTTTTGAAACCTGTTATCAAAAAATCACAGAAAAAGTAAGAAAATTTTCAATTCTTATATTTATTTAATAAATTTTAACATAATCGTCATCTTGGAAGGAATCTAATCATATAATAAAACTTTTCAATTAAGTGATCCACTGCAACACTCAAACGCATGTGTAACCTATGTCCAAATAGTTCCAGGACTGCTGCCACAAAAAATATGAAATGTAACGTATCTGTGCAATTATTGCTTATTTCTTTCAAAATAACTGCCTTTGAATCAGTTTTGAATCTCCGGTTGCTAATCCGTTGCTCTTCCAACTGGGCTACCTTTTAACAAAGATCATTATTGAAAACATCATGACAGGTTGACTTGCTGTTCCAGCGAACATTCGAACGGTAATTCGACGATCCAGCTGTAAGTGATTCAGTTATTGCGAACTTCCTGAATTTTTCTTTGCGAGTTATCGAACGCCTGACTCTTCGGGTATCATCTTGAAAGGACTCCCAGCAGTCAAGGAAACGTACTCACCACTCAAAAACCGGTTTTGGGATATTCCTGCATCCCCATAAGCTTCGTTTAACATGTGGTACGTTTGTAGCTGTTTTACCCAGTTTCAAACCATAAACAATATGGCTGTCTGCTGTATACAATAGAAACGAGATACGAACGCGTGCTATCACTTTCTTAATTCCCCTGTGATGCCTCTCGGAAATGTCGATGCTTGTGTCTGATCGCTTACTGGACAGTGACTGCTGCTTAAGATAGAACACATGCAACTTTTCGGACACAACTGTTTAGGTATTATGTCAGTCTTGGAACTTTTTGGACTTTTTGGAATGTTTTCTTGGGATCTACTCAAAGGGTCTGTTCGAACGAGCACAAAAAAACAACCCACCTGTGCTCAGCACGAGCTCTGCAACAGTTCTTCGTCTGTTCCCGCTAATTTCACTGGGAGACAGTTGAATCGCACGGGGCACGAGCACCTCTAAAAACTACCTGGATGGCAATTAGACCACCATAGAAGACCACCCCGATAGATGTTTCTGGATTTTCTAACGGAGGTCAGTGGTGTTGACCTCTGAACCCGAGCTTGTTGCTTGGGAAGTTACAACGTATATAGGAAGTTGAATTTTGACCTAAATTCAACTACCTATCAATTATACCTGTCATTGTTACCGACGCTCAACTCGAGTGACCTTGCTGAATACTCGACACACAGCTATGCGCCTTGTCTGGGATCGAGAAAAACCTCATGATGTCATGGATTCTCCAAATCAACAGAGATTTGTATAACCCTGTGTTGGCTCCTTAATGGTATGAGGTTTATTTAGCTTGTTTTCAATGTGACACTTGGTACGTGTACAAACGTCTCTGACAGGTGAACGCTGTGTATGCATTCTTTCTGACGAGTTCATGTCTTGCGAGTTCATGTTCATGTCCTGAGGAGTTCATGTCCTTCATTCTGATGGGTTTGGCCACTTCCAACAGGACAATGCGCCGATGCAGAAGTCTAGATACGACAAATTATTGCAAGAGGAGCATTCATCTGAGTTTGGTATCTTGCCATTCTCACTAGATCTCAACGTTATCGATGGTGGTGAAGTTTGGAGAGTGGGGTGCCAGCTGAGGTGTGACCTCGTCATCTGACCGTGGTTCAGAATTACGTGGTGTTTCCCTCGGATCTTTCCCTTTGGAGGTTGATCCTGGACCGTCGCCACTACCCCGTTGTGTTGCTCCTGTGCGACGCTAATTAAAAATACCAATACCTCAACGTTATCGAAGACATCTAGGATGCTTTGTAACGCGCTGTGGGACACAGAAATTATACACCCCAGAATGCAACAGAGTTGTGGAGCGCTCTGCAGGAAGGATGGCGTACAATGTTTACAGAATACTTCCACAAGCGCGTGGAGTTCACCCCCTGTCGTATTTCTGTAGTTACGGTGGGAGGCCTACCAAGTATTAGACTGGTTCTGGTAGGTGGGAGACCTACCAAGTATTATCTGGCACTTCAGTGTATACGACACATGAACAACATTGAACTAACATATGCACTGACGCATCAGACTCATATTCGGTTCAAATGCTGTGAAGATTTTACTTCTGGTCTCTCAAGATTTTCTGATGATGATCTGTGTGAAGATTTTACTTCTATTATCAAATGCTAACGCCTGATCTATATCGGGGGTTACTTTAAAGTGTAATTTAACACTATTTTGGTGACACTTGGTTTTTGTAATTTGCGTTCTCCAATCAACGATCATATCGTCGGCTTATAGCAGAAACTCATTAAATGAAAGGGCCAAGGTAGCCCGGTTGGAAGAGTAATGGATTAGCAGCCGGAAGGTTGCGAGCTCGATTCCAACCAAAGACCGTCGTGTACAAGGAAGGCTGGTGCACATTAAATCTGTAGTGGGCTCTAATGTCCTCACGTTGGCGTGGTGTGGAAATTTGGAGAGAGGGATGCCAGGCTTAGATGCGACCTTGTCAACTGAACATGGCTCAAAATTACATGGTGTTGTCCTCGGATCTTTCCCTTCGAGCTTGATCCCAGACTGTCGCCAATAGATAAGACAAGATATTAAATTTTACAGCGCAGCGGATTAAAAACTTAGTTTTCGGGTCAAAAATTAAAATGATTAGCATTTTGATAGCGTTATATTTCCTTTCAAACCTATTACGAATATGACAATTCATTTCTGATCATGAAAACATCATTTAACGTCAAAGTACCTTCCCTAAAAATGCCAGATAATGACTCTCTACTCTAAACCGACTATATCTCAATTCGGATTTTATTTTTCTAAATGTTTACTTGCGAAGTGCTGAAATCATATTCGAAAAACAGGCCAGCTGTTGTCACGAACAGGTAACCATAGAACTTCTAATGAAATGGACGGAGCATGTTCGGGCATAACTGTTATTACTTCCGTTCACTTGGTTTGACTATCTGTCACAGCATGATTAAAGCATGAATCCTAAATTATTGATTGGCTGAAGAGATTATATACCGTGATCGAAAACACTAGTCTGCGCTTTGACAGTCAATCGCGGTAGCCCGGTTGGTGGTAGATTGAAGGTATTTTATTAACGTAGATCTGGAGCAACACAAAGGTCTATTGGCGACGGTCCTAGATCAAACCCAAAGGGACCGATCCGAAGTAATTAGGCATTAAATTAAGGTCGAAATGGATCAACACAAAGGGCTATTGGCGACGGTCCGGGATCAAACCCTAAGGGCCAGATCCGAAGTAATTAGGCATAAAATTAACGTCGAAGTGGAGCAACACAAAGGGCTATTGGCGACGATCCGGGATCAAACCCTAAGGGCCAGATCCGAAGTAATTAGGCATAAAATAAACGTCGAAGTGGAGCAACACAAAGGGCTATTGGCGACGATCCGGGATCAAACCCTAAGGGCCAGGTCCGAAGTAATTAGGCATAAAATTAACGTCGAACTCGAGCAACACAAAGGGCTATTGGGGGGGGGGGGGTATTTCAATTAACGTCACACTAGAGCAACACAACGGGCTATTGGTGACGGTCCGGGATCAATCCCAAAGGGAAAGATCCGAGGACAGCACCACGTAATTTTGAACCACGGTCAGATGACGAGGCAACACCTGAGCTTGGAAAGATCCGAGGACAACACCACGTAATTTTGAACCACGGTCAGATGACGAGGCAACACCTGAGCTGGCACCCCACTCTCCAAACTTCCACACCGAGTCAACTCAAAGGGCTATTGGCGACGGTTCTGGATCAAACCCAAAGGGACAGATTCGAAGTAATTAGGCATAAAATTAACGTCGAAGTGGAGCAACACAAAGGGCTATT
Source organism: Meta bourneti (assembly GCA_933210815.1). NCBI lineage: Eukaryota > Metazoa > Arthropoda > Arachnida > Araneae > Tetragnathidae > Meta > Meta bourneti. The sequence goes on along the minus strand of OW119928.1, from coordinate 16,745,161 downwards.
GGCGACGGTTCTGGATCAAACCATAAGGGCCAGATCCGAAGTAATTAGGCATAAAATTAACGTCGAAGTGGAGCAACGCAAAGGGCTATTGGCGGCGGTTCTGGATCAAACCCAAAGGGACAGATTCGAAGTAATTAGATTTGGAGAGTGGGGTACCAGCTCAGGTGTTGCCTCGTCATCTGACCGTGGTTCAAAATTACGTGATGTTGTCCTCGGATCTTTCCCTTTGGGATTGATCCCGGACCGTCACCAATAGCCCGTTGTGTTGCTCCAGTGTGACGTTAATTGAAATACCCCCCGAAGTAATTAATCATAAAAGTAACGTCGAACTGGAGCAACACAAAGGGCTATTGGCTAAGGGATATTCGAGGACACCACGTAATTTTGGACATCGGTAAGATTACGATGTCACACATGAGCTGGCACCCCACTCTTCAAACTTCACCCAACTCTTCCAACTGGGCTACCGCTGTCCTAGACCGGGTTGGAAGAGTAGCGGATTAGTAAATGGAGGGTTACGAGTTCGAAACTAGGTCCAACCAAAAACCGTCGTGTCGGAAGGATGGTGTAAGTTAAGTCTGTCATGGGCTCAAATGTCCTCACTTTGGCCTGTAGTTGAAGTTTAGACAGTGTTCTTCCAGTTCAAGTCTTAACCGAGGTTCAAAATTGAGAGATGTTGCGATCGGATCTTTCCCTTTGGGATTTATCCCGAAATGTTGCCAATAGCCAGTGGTGTCGCTCCAGTGCGGCGTTAATTAACTATTTACCTACCTCAATAGCCAATCAGCTGTATCTATTCCTAAACCCCCTTCAGGGGTCTTACGACACCGACTCCGCCCACATGCTCTGACTATTTCATTAAAAGATGTAGGAAGCACTTATATCATCCGAAACGCTACCACCACTTATATTCAGCTTGACGGAAAATGTCTCGCATGAGGAATGCTAACGAAAAGTTTGTTTCTAGATTGCATAGCTTTTCACTGAAAAAGATCGATCAGATTTCAAAAGTATCGATTCAATTTCAGACCCAGCACTGGTTTATAGATGAGGTTAATGCGAGCAACCCACCCGAAAACCTCCAGTACGGACGTCTGCAAGATTGGGGAGTTATAACGTGCAATTTCTCATCAGAAATTAAGGTAAATATTTTATGAAGCAATTATATAAGTGCATGAATTATTTGCAGAATTATTTCAGATGGGTTGAAAGTGATCCAAACAACCCTCCTGGTGGTTGTCTCGAGGTTATTGTCGACGAGGTATCTCGTCATTAGCAAATTGATCAGATGTTGATGGACGAGATATCTCGTTAACCACTTGGATTGTTAACTGTGTATTTTTCGTAGGAAAACGCAAATATCTTTTCAGTGACTAGAAAAAAAACATCACACGATTCCTTTTCAACATTTGTACAGTTGACATTTGTTCTAAAATGTGTACCTTTTATAGTGATAACGTTGGTGCTAATATATATACTCCTACAGCTATACTCCCCTATATTTTTAAATTCCATCAATATAATTAACGGTTTAACGTTTGAGTTTTTTTATATCCACAAAATTATTTATTAATCTTCTAAGTGCTTTCGACGAGATTTCTCGTCCATCAAGACCTGACCAACGAGGTATATCCTAATCAATATGTTGCCGATTTTGGGAGGATGAAGAGATCAAGACCTGGTTAGTTTTCTTCTAATGACGAGATATCTCGTCAAAAGAACCACCAGGAGGGTTAATAAAATTACTGTTGAAAATTACTTAGAATTAAATTAAGTTGGAATTTTACTGTTGCTTTTTAACGAATAAGTTGAAATAAAAAAGCGATTAAAGTTAAATATTGACAAAATTATAGCAACTTACCATGCCAGCTATATGTGTAAAATATGCATAAAATTCAAATCAAATCTCAGGATGAGACACAACTTTCATTTACAGACAAGAAACGAAAACGGTACACATCTCCAAACGGACAACAGAACGATTGCCCTCTCGCTTCTTAACAGAAAATAGACGCTAGCACTCAAACGGTGCACATGCGCTTAAGAGAGCACAATCAGGCGTCCTTGGAAACAGCTCATAAACAGTTTCTCGTTCCGTCCGGGGAGAAGAGAAAAAAACACCGATGTCTGCTACAAAATTTTAAAAAGTCTTCATGACTTCTTTTCCTCATTTGTGCGTTTGTTTCCGCATTTGCACATTTCCCACTGTTAACACAGTACAAATTAATACACTCTACCATGTATTTCTTTCCCCTAATTTCATGCGACATAAATTTCTTAATTCCCATCAACATGATCAATGTTATAATAGATTTTCATATCATATTTAGATTTTACATTACTCTTTGTGAAAATTGCAACACTATAAAAGAATCATCAGAAATAAATGAAATTTATTCCACGTATTACTTATAGTTGTTTAAATAAACGATCAAATGTACAGATCTATGAAACAAAAATAATGCCAAAAATCAATATCTTGTGCAGCCACTACGAGCAGCGATGAGAGCCTGTACACGACGTGGCATCGAATCATACAGATTCTGAATGTCAAGCTGAGGACTGACATTCCAGATGGCCTCTATCTGATGCCAAAGTTCAGTCGTACTCACTGCTCGACGAGCGGTTCGAGCGAGTCGCCGTCCGATGTAATCCTAGACATGCTCAATGGGCGACATATCTGGTGAAAGTGCAGGCCATGGTAGAAGTGGAACCTGTCGAGCACTGAAGAAGCTTGTACATTCCGAGCAGCATGTGGACGGGCATTGTTTTGCGGAAATATAGCTCCGGGAATGCGTTGCAGGAGGGGTAAGACCTCGGGCTCCACAACTTCCCTGATGTAGCGCCCGCTGTTCAGGGTCCCACAGTTTGGAGAAGGCGGGTTCGCCCATGATATCCAATTGCACCCCAGAACATAACGCCAGACGTTCGTCCAGTATGTCGCTGAATAAGACTCCGTGAGAAGGAATTCACCTCTGTAGCGTCTGACGAGTACGCGTCCATCGTTGTAGTCCAGATTGTAGCGGGACTCATCTGAGAAGACGACTTGTTGCCAATCGGCACGCCATTAGCTGTTTGGTGAGCTCATTGTAGCCGGAGGAGTCGTTGGTTCAGCGTCAAGGGAATCCTTGCACGTAGTCCATGGCGCAGCAGACGTCGACGAACCGTGGGGGCAAACAATGACACACCTGTAGACTGTAGACGTGCTCCAATGTTGTTCCAGCGCACGAGAATACGCTGTACGGTCCGTCACCGCCATGCGGGCGAGGTGTCTGTAGTCCCGTGGTGACGTCTTATTGCGCCCACTGCCGGGGTTTCGATTTGTCCGGTTCTCCATGGTCTATCTCTTCCACACAAGCATCACTGTTGTGGCATTACTCCCCGTGCAATTGGCGATTTTATGATACGAAATTTCACACTCACGGAGGCCGATCATGCGGCCCCGTTGGAACTCCGTTAGTTGCTCGTATGGCACTCTGCGTGTTTGGCGAGGCATATTGACTTCTAATCAATCATTTACAGCAGTCAAACGACGATACACCAATTTTAACGCACCTTTACAGTGCTTTTTATACACGGCTTTCTTGGAAGTTTAGAGGGTGTTTCTCGGCCCACACATGCGTGATCGCTTTGTAATTCTAATCATTTGCATTCCTAACCTGCTTTGAATATCCTGGAAGTTTCGTTTAATTTGCTTGATTCCTTCATGGTGTTGCAATTTTCACAAACAGTAGTGTATTTCTATAAAATTAATAAACAGTAGTATAAAAATAAACACTAGTATATTTCTATGAATAGCATTTATCGTTGAAAATTACATTTCAGCGAATCACTTGAGATTAAAAGGAGCTTGGATTAACCCACTAAGTCGTTACGGCGAGATATCTCGCCCATCAAGATCTGGTCAATTTTGCTAATGACGAGCTATCTCGTCATGATAACGAGATAAAAATCTGGTCAGTTATCTTCTAATTGTGGGATATCTCGTGCATCAAGATATAGTCAGTTTTCTTCTGATTGCGAACTCGTCCATCAAGATATGATCAGTATTCTCCTGATTGCGAAGAACTCGTCCATCAAAATATGGTCAGCTTTCTTATGATTGCGAGATATCTCGTCCATCAAGATATGGTCAGTTTTCTCCTGTTTGCGAGATATCTCGTCCATAAAGATCTGATGTTTTTATGAGATGAGATACCTCGAATATACAACCACCAATTGAGTTATATTTAAATCTATTTGTTGCAGCAAATCCGTCTACAAGTTTAAAAAGAAAAACACTATTTTAATATTCAAAAAAATATGTATTTTAGTATTTTTGTTAGAAACGCATAGCATCGACAAGTCAAAATAAAGTTCTTTTCAGTCAATTCAACAGAAAATATTAAAAAATTTAGAAAATCCCTATTCAAATCCTCATCAAAAACCTTCAAGCATCAGCTAATCGTTTAGGTGCAAAATATCGTGATCCTTCATGACTAGTTAAGCTCTATTAATAAACGTTCGAACATATATTTTAAATTATGTACACAAATTTTTTTATTCTATCCCTGTCTCCGTCGTCTCTGCCATCAATCGATGAGCAGTCCAATAGAGGTCTGAAGGGAAAAAATATGGCTTAAAAACACTATGAACAGCATTTCCAGTTCTATTGTCAGAAATTTTAGGGCAGTCTTTGAAGTGGTCTTCTGTCGTTTTGTCAAGTTTGGAAAGGGGACAGATACATGATCTCGCTACTCCAATGTGGTGCAATCTTCATTGACCCTCTGATGGGCTCAATTGCACAATTACACCATGCAACCTGCAATCTTCCCCGCATAACTTCTAACAAAATTTGACCTTTTTGACAAATGGCATTTTTCTAAAGGATTCTCTTACGAGAAAAGGAGCAATATATAATATTTCTAAAGCATTCTATTCTAAGCAAACGACAAAAAAGAAACTTTCCAAAAGACAAACTTCCAAGGAAAGGAGCAACAGAATAATTCCAAAGGATTCTATTCCAACGAAAAGAACCAAGAGAAACTTTCCAAAGGATGCACTTTCAAGGAAAGGAGCAACCGAATAATTCCAAAGGATTTTATTCTAACGAAAGGACCATCAGAAACCTTAAATAGGATTCACTTCAAGGAAAATAACAGAGAATCATGAAAAGTTGAAAGAATTCATGGATCCATGAACTGACCAGATCTTGATCTCGACACCATCATCAAAAATCTGCAATATCTTGATTACGAGATATCTCGTCATTTGCAAATTTTGTCAGATCTTGATGGACGAGATATCTCGTCGTTAGCAAAATTGGCCAAATAATCATGGACAAGATATTTTGTTGAAACCACTTGTACGGTTAATAACTCCAATTTAATTTTCACTGTATAATTATACTTCGATTGTCAAGGTCACATAATAAAAGAGTAATTTTCAAGTTGGTTTTTACATTCGACTTTAAAAAGTGGCAATTATATTTCTATTTTCTATTCTCTTTTAGAAACGAATCTATGAAGAAGTAGGCCCTAAGGTGAGGGATCGCCTGGTAAGTTAATTTATAAAAATTATACAATCAATTCTGGTAAATATGTTATCCTCAAAAGCGAGTAATCGTTTATATGCTTTGTTTTCAGACAGCAGCCGTTATATTAAATCATACTGCGTAGAACTAGAATTGCAAGCATTAAAAATTCAAGTATCGTCTCAAGGCATGTAGTATATACAGGATATAGCGCAGTGGCCCGAGTGGTGTGAAATGAGCACAACGGAACAACCTAATTTACAAATAACTAACGTTTATTTACGTTAAACATATAGTATCTACTCTATGTACAATCAGGGATTTGTATCCTTTGGTCGTGACGCGCTGCATGCAGGAAATAATGGGACCTACTCTAACGGCTGGCTCGAATGATCACACAAAAAACACCTCTTCTCAGCTCGAGCTCTGCAAAAAGTTCTCTTTTTGTGTCGCCAGATTCCAAAGGGAGACAGTTCAATCACAAGGGAGACCCTATAGGTCTTTCGGGATTTTCAGCCGGTAGTCAGGGTATTGACTTCTGGTCCCGGCTTGTTCCTAGGGACGTTAGAAGGGTGATACAGCTAAGCGTGTACAAACTTGCAGGAGGGGTAGATTGCACAAAAACAAATCGGAATCATATAGCAATTCTGAATCGAAAACACCATTTTTATGTGCTAGTGTATAGAGAGGACAAGAAATGAAGAAGCAACAAGCAAGAGGACAAGATGATTTGTATTACTCAACAGACATTAGCGAAACGCTTTGAGGTTACAGAAAGTGTTCAAAGTTGCGACCATGAGCTGTAACACGGTTGACATCGTCGGAGCATGGAATTGCATACAATTTGAAAATTTCGTACTACAAAGCCCTCATCACTTTCAACGGGGAGGGTGCTGTTATTTTATGAAATCCCAGAAGTAACAAGGCATGTTGAGTCCTGCGTTCTTGCAGGCGAATGAACGGCAACGATCCTGATGTCCAAATGTGATGTTTAAATGACAACAAACATCATAGCTGAAATGAACGAGACCACATTGAACCGGCATAGCGACTGAGATCTTTTCTTCGCTCTGGCAAGACGTCCTTCAAAAATATCCGGTAACTCCTATTCAGACTAGAAGGCATGAGGTATGGGCCATTAAGTGATCCCCACAATTCCGGTTCAAACATTAGCAGCAAAACGTCCTACTACCTCTGGCAGTTGTTTACAAATGACGATATCCTTAAAGAATGTATGACACTCTCTTAGCCAAACAACGCCATTTAGGGCATCAAGATGACGTTTCCCACTGCCTTGCTATGATTCCGATTAGTGCAATCTACCCCTCCTGGAAGTTTGTACACGCTACCTAATTCACACTGTATAAGCCTATGATTTAATGTGCCCAAAAGAAGTGTGCTACCAAGGGATATTTCGATGCCAACTCTAATTTCAAAACTTTTAATGAAATATGTTTAAGCTGAAACCATTTTCCTTTCGGTTAGACGCCATGATTAAAGATCACTCTTGTTCCTGCACTTTGTGTGTATTTCCTAAAATAATTCTGATTTTAAAAAAATATTTTTGAGTTTAATGGAATCATACATAAATATGCAAAGTGATTTTATGCAAGGACGCCATTTTACTTGGGAATAACTTTTAGATAAAGCGTTTCTTACTGATTTTTTTTACATATCGTTTACTCTCAAAATTAATAACAATTAACAATTTGGAGCAGAGACAGCATTGGACAAATTTTTTCGATGCTAATGAAAACTCTACTGTCATGATACTGTACGATGCAATTTAGTTTCTTTTTTCCTGAAATTGATCTACCAGGCATATAGCACATGGCTCCAACACAATGGAGCAACATGTCATACAACTCGTGGAACCATACGAATTGTAACTCTCCTCGTGATTGTTTCGACGAGGCATCTCATCTTTAGAAGAAAACAGACCAGATCTTTATCTGATGACGAGATCTGACCAGATCTCGTCTAATAAAAAAATTACCAATATTTTAATGGCGAAATATCTCGTCATTAACAAAATTGGTCAGATCTTGATGGACAAGATATCTTGTCGAAACCCCTTGGAGGGTTAGACGCATTTCCTGGCCGAATAATGTCAAATATCTGGGGATGTTGGTTGCTCCCTCGTTCTCCTGATTTGACCCCGCCCGTTTTTTATGGGACTTCTGAAAAGAACGCATTTATTCTACAAGCTGACAAATATTTAACAGCTTAAGTAAAACATTCGTGAAAGTCAATACAAAATCGACCGTTACTGCACTCATTCGCCAATTTCGCCGCTTAGTTTTGCTGCTTGATTTCAGCTATGGAGTTGCATAATATCATCAAAAGTTCACGGAATCATTAAACTACACTAATGAAATTCTTCAGCAATCTGGTGACAGAAAAGTATGAAAGACGAATCAGCGCCGAAAAGAAAATTTGAGCGAAAATAAGTTTAGCGTCCGAACTGTTGAATCTCTTTTGAACACGAGAATGAAATGAAATTTAAGTAGACGTTCAAGAATCTAATTATGGTAACATGACTGAGGAGCACTTTTTGCCAGGAATTTTATTGGAAATAAGAGTTATATTGAAAGGAAAACGTTTTAGAGTTTTCAGTGTTGTGGCGTAAGGAAAAATGTGTTCATATTTTCTTCTGCATTGTTCCCAATATATTACGAGTGGAAAGCAAACCTTTTAGTTCAGACTATGTTTAGCAGACTTTATACAAAATTTTAGGCAAATGTACTCATAAATTTTTCAGTTTTAATGTTTTTTGTTTTTGTTATTTTTACCTAAAATTTCCAAATTTTGCCAATTTTTTAAATAAATTATAGTAATTTTTAGTGAGTTTTTGCTTTATAATGTGTTTTATAAGATAATAAGTTTAATGGCATAATTTTACCATTAAAAAAGGATTCCGAGCGCAATCGGATATTGAACCATAAATATAAACTATAGTCTTCGTAGATATTTATATAACAAAAATCTCATATTTCCCCTGTTCTCGTTTTTAGCTAAATATCGAAGACATGGAAGAGAATGAAGCTAATGAAGAAAGTAAAGTAGGTTTTTTTGTTGCTTCACAAATTGAGTTTCTCTAGTAAAAATTTGGGCTCAAGCAATGTATGAAAGTAATAATTTTACTTAAGTGTCTTAATATTTCAATCCATTATTAAATGTAATATATTGCTTTTATTCGGTCGGTAGATTAGAATAGGTTGTATCTTCCTAATATTTTGCGTTTTACTGACTAGGAAGTATAGAAACCATAAGTGATCCTTTAATAATTAGAAAGCATATAATGTCGGCGTACTGGAAAGTATATAAACCATAAGTCGTGCTTTAATAATTAGAAAGCATACAATTTCGGAGGACTAGGAAGTATATAAACCATAAGTCATGCTTTAATAATTAGAAAGCGTACAATATCAGTCCTCAGAGGCCCATTTCCTTTAGGTATGGTCATAATAAGTCATGCATAAGTCATGCTTTAATAATTAGAAAGCGTACAATATCAGTCCTCAGAGGCCCATTTCCTTTAGGTATGTACGAGTTTCACGGACCTGAGGTACTCTAGTGATCTTTTCTTTTCCCATGGGGTTTACTGTCTTTAGTAAATACGGGGGGTGCGCTCCCGGGATACCCAAGCGATCTTTTCTTGCTTTTATCCCATTACTCTGTTCCCCAGTCCCTCATTTTTGCCCTTTCACGAAACGTTTGAATTAATGTATTTGGCGTAGCTTGGTCTAATATGGCCAAGCTGCACCAAAAAACGCCAAAACAATCAACCAACCATAAAACATCGAGGTTGTGAAGGTAATATAATCAATAAATTCGCAACAAGTTGCTTATAATGTCAACTCCTTTCGAATATAAGACAGAGTTATATGCTTTTTTAATATATTGTAGTGTTTTTCTTTAAAAAGTAAATTACAGGATGACTTTTAATTAACCTACAACTTTTAACTGAAATAACTCTTGCGTCGTTGCAGATAGCACTACAAACATTTTTTTATTGAAAAGAACATGGAAAAGCAATTTAATGGATAAGGTTTTCAAAGTGATAACCTTCAGAGTGATAACCGCCAGAGGTAATACAATAGCACAACCTAGTCACAAAGTTGTCAGTTACAAATTCAAGAGTTTCTTTTTTAATGCTTGCAAATGAGTCAGTTATGGACTTTTTGAGGGTAATAAGGTCTGTCGGCTGCTTCTTGTAAACCAAATCTTTCAGATGACCCCAAAGATAGAAATCACATGGATTCATATCTGGTGAATAAGGTGGCCAATGCAATGAACCAGGATAACTGTTTGGGTATTGATAGGCGATAACTCGGGTTCCAAACTCACTGTTAATGGTGTCAAACAGTTACCTTTGCGCCAGCTTATCCCTTCAGATCATCTTCCACGTAACCAAACTTTTAAAATTTTCTTATCAGATCACTTACCATTGCTCTAGAAGGCTTAGGTTGGTTTCTGAATGTTGCAGACCACTTCCGTACCAATAGTATTGCATTTTCACCACATAAATACCAATTTTTCACAATAAAAATACGATCTTCGGTTAAATAAGACACTTTGGGAGGCATTTTCAAAATGGCGTGGAAATGACCCGAAACAAGTCCCTTTTATACCCTCTCTCACTGCACGTATTCGTAGCGCCATCTATTTACACTCTGAGAAGTTATTTCAGTTAAAAGTTGTAGGTTAATTAAAAGTCACCCTGTATATATTGCAACGAACGAACTGCGAAACTGTAAATCTATAATAAGTTAGAGACCGGTGTGGCATCGACGATGGAGCTATAAATTCCATCTTCCGTCGAGCTTTGAAATTAAAAAGAAATCAGTTTCATAGTCAACTTGCGAGACTTGAAACATCAAACCATAAATTTCCCCAAGATATACTTTCATTTGTTATTACTCGTGATTGTGTATTTGTGAATTTTGTGTTTTAAATTGTTTTTTATTAAACTTCAATTATTTTGATACCTTGCGTTGTTATTTCAGAGATGCATAGAACCAGCTCTGTCTTATTGTGCTGCCAATCCAGTTTCTTGCATGGAGTAAGCTATTGGTTCTGCTTTGCGATTATTTGTGCATTGTATCTTAAACTTTTGTATGCATCAGTCGACTTAAGGGGGTAGTTAATTAACATGGCATTGGATCAACACAACGGACTATAGGCGACGGTCCGGTATCCATCCCGAAGGAAAAATCCAAGTAGAACGCCTCTTTAGTTTGATCCACGGACCGAGGACACACCTGAGCTGGCACCCCACTCTACAAACTTACACCACACCACCGTAAGGGCATTTGAGGCCATGACAGATCTAACGTGCACGAGCCCCCGTGTACCATATGGTCTTTGGATTGGACCGAGTTTCGAACTCGCAACTCTCCGAAGAACCCTCGATTTAAGATTAACTGTCCAAAATATTTCCTTTTTTAAGATTTTATGTCAGGTAGTTAAGTAATGTCGCATTTCAGCAACACAACGGGACATTGGGGACGGTCTGGGATCAATCCCTAAGGAAAAGATCCAAGGACAACGTCTCGTAAATTTAAACCACTCTTTTTTAGAATAAGAATTCAAAACTTCTACATGGTAAAAAGTTGATTTTGGATATTTCAAATCAGTTCAAATATTGTGCTCGTGATGTGAATGTGTAGTGATCAATAATGTGCAGATTTAATTTGTTCGAATTCTTGGAAAGATAACATAAGCAAAAAAATTTCAGACTTCTTTAATAAACTAATTTGTTTTTATTTTCTTGGAATTTAATCAGGCGAGATAGAACTAGAGGTCCGATACACGACAGACTGATATGCTCATGCATAACGTCTCACAGAAGCAGAAGACGCGTGCGGATTGCGTAGGTTGATGCGACCCGATTTGTAGTGAGGCTTTGGTGAGAAGGCAGATGAGCTTCGACTAGTTCACTCCTAGAAAGGTGGAAAACCCATCAGGGGAAAGTGCTGCTATACGCAAAATTCTGAATAGCCATAGCTTATTATTTGCTTCGTCTCGTAACCATTCTCTTCCGGTGCGCAATGAACTCGGAGTCGAATCCACACTAAAGTGGCCCATCAAGGAGACGCATTGCGGTTTAACTCTTTAAGTCTTTATTAGATATCTCGTCCATCAAGATTTGGTCAGTATTTTTCTGACGAGATACCTTATAGAGACAACCACCAGTAGGGTTAATCTGTGGTTAAACTCAAGAACGCTGCACCATTACCAAAATTGAATTTGGTAACCCGTCGACCAGAAAGTCCTTTTCGTAACGAAAAATTTAGTCGACGATTGGGCGATGGACCGGTACAGTATTCTTTAGGTTTTCCAAACCTGCTCCCAAATCTAACGAGTAGACTTGCTCAACACCACGATTCAAATGTTAACTCTTCAGATTTCGTCTGATACCGCACTCAAGTGTATTAGATAAATTTAACACTGCTGTTCGTCTATCTTCGTGTCTAATACTGCCTTGTAGTGACCAGTTACAGATACAAAGCCTTTTCCTTTTTGGATAATTTCCCCTTGGCTACTACTACAAAAATTAACTTACGATACAATAGCATATATAGCAGTGTAATCCATCTCTACTACGAAGTAGTTTTTGGTAGACAAAAGTTGCACTGTTTCACACAACTTGACAAATTGGTGACCGACGAACGTGATTTCGACTCGTAAACTTTATAAACTTTAATGGATGGTCCACGATGAGTAGTTGAATCGCTCATCCGATGCTAATCACTTTCAACACCCGTCTGAGTCTCTATGGTAGCAGAAACTTCTCATTTTCCTATCACGGCTTCACCTCATTCGTTGCTGTTCAGCCTCTTTTTCACAAAGTGACTCACACTCGGCTACTAAAGGCAACACAGGGCAATTATGATCGTAATCTTAAAATCACTTGACCACTCATGTGAAAGAACACCCGTGACCTTAACACAACTCTCAAGGTCCCATGCAAATGGCAATCAGTCAACTAGTGATATCAACTCTCGAATTCAGCTATCGCTAAATTCTGGGGGGGGAGTATTGTGGCGAACTTAACTACCACTACAAAAATTAACTTAGGATACAAAAGTATATATAGCAGTGTGACCCAACTCTCTACCACGAAGTCCTTTTTGGCCGACAAAAGTTGCCCTGTCCGACGAGCTTGCCAAAGAGTAATAGGACAGCTTTGTCTCGACGATGTATCTCGTCATTAACAAAACTGACCAGATTTTGATGGACAGGAAATTTCATCATTGACAAACTTGACCAGATCTTCATGGATGAGGTATATCGTCGAAACCACTTGGAGAGTTAAATGTATCAATATTGGAACAGCGTAGTATAAAACAAATTTTGTTTCTACGCTTGCAAAGTTACTGTGTCTTAGGAATTCCTCTTTACCTATCTCTATATTAGTTTAAAAGAATCAAAATAATATATATATAATTTAAAATAATAATGAAAACCAGATAGAAGCAAAAAATATTGTAATCACCCATGAAAGTTCTAACTACATAAAAAGGAGAAGATTGTGCAACAAATATAAATTCATAAAAAATGAAATTTATTAGGGATTCCAAATTATGATTTCACAATTAAATGATTTTCTGCAATATCTTATATTGTCTGCAATGTTTTAATAATATGTAGTTTTTTTCTAATTGATACCTTTATATTTTTGTCGATATCTCTATTCGATATAATGCATAAATTAGGCAATAAAATTGACTAAAAATATACATTTTCTTAAATGAAATAATATTTTGTAAAATGAATTATGTCTTAAATGAATTATATTCTGTAAATTAAACAAAAATGTGTTTATTTATAGTTGATGAAATGAAGTTGGTGATTTTTTCTGTTGCTTAGATAACTGTTGTAAGTATACAATTTGTTCCTCACTCTTGTCATACTCATTTGATATCTTTTTATATTTGAATATATGGAGACATGTTAAAAATAACTTTCGTTTCAGGATAAGAGATTTGAAACAAATTACAACACAATAATATTTTTCAAAAACGAATATATTTTCTGTATTAAACCTGACATTAAAAGTTGCTGTGATATGAAGAAATTCTTTCATTTTTAATACCTGCATATATACAGTTAGTTTACCTGTATCGGTTATTCTGTATTTCGTTCCTAAATTTATCATTGCCATATCTTACTTATGGAACTGAAATTTATAAAGTTACAGAGCTTATAAATTATACCATTTTACTGTAAATATCTTATGCCATTTTCAAGTTGAAAGTAAGAAAATTAGACAGAAAATATAAACGATGGAAAATTTGATCGATTGAATGATTTATTGTGATTATATATGAAGATCAATATTTCTCTTCAAACGTACTTTAACATATAATAATTTAGTGATTCTATTTAACACTTTGTAATTCTTTTACAGGAAGTTTTTACGAGAATAGAAAAAATTGCTGCTTTTGTTTGCATAAATAACTCGTGCAGAATTAACCATGGTCAAATCCATCAGCAAACAGAATAACCTTATATTTGTATCTAAAATGAGAACTGTGTATTAATAAATAATAAATCTACTTTAAGAATTGTTCTTTTGTTTAACTCTTTATGCATATAAAATTAAATTATCAAATATATTTGAATCGAAAAGGAAACACTAATCTTCCTATATTCGTTTGAATACGAATATTGAAAATTAAATTGATACTTTTGTTATATAAGTTTAGAGTGTACAACATTGTTTGTTTAATGTTATACGGCAATATTTTAGTGTTACATTTAGCAATAATAAACTCTTCAGCCTTCACATTTAATTTTTAGCACCCCACATGTCCTGAATTAGAAAAAGCTCTCATAACTTCAGTCTTTATAATTAATAATCGTTAGTAAAACTGATTAAAGTAATTTAACTGAAAATTCTTTTCAGAGCAGTATAACTATAAAATATCTGCTCTAATATGACCTTCAATTTAATTTTCATTGTAAATAGACATCCCTAAAAACCTTTACCACAATTAATTGATAAAATATGCTTTCCTACTTAGCATACTTTATAATTTATGCAACATCACGAGGAATCTTTCTTTCAGATTGCACACGTAATAGATGATTGCCTTTACAGAATTATATTGTCGCTACAAAACTTAATACCGTAGCTGTTGTTGATATCACGAGCACAATAACTACTTATTTCATGAATTAAATTGGTGCCCTTGTCACGGGTAATTGGATTGACAAAATCTTCTAAAACCCATAGTTCGAAGTATCTACAGTTGATTACATACGGGTTGCAATTGCAAAAAAGACTGCATGGAACTCTAAGATGACCACAGTTAGGATGTTAACACAGGACAAATAAAGTTAAAAATAGTTTCAGTTAAGAGTCAGTAAACGTAAAAATCAAACTTATTCAGGGTAAATAACAATAAAGAATAAACATTTACACTTTTGCCAGAAATTTGCTTTCGGTTTTGAGGATATCTTTCTCCTAGTTTTAACAGCTTTTCACTCAATCTTTTTTATTTTTATTCATTGATTGAATTTGTAGATTTTACAGAAACACATGACATAGTGAACACATGACATAGCTCTATCCTTTATAAAATGTTAACGAGTTCTTAATAGCAGTTTAAACTTGGAAGAAATATCTCTTAGAAAAAATACGATTTGCTCTCATAAAATAAGGAAAATGAATGGTAGTAGTTTCAAGTTTAAGAGGTCTTCCCGGAAAATATCCAACCAAGTAATATGAAACAAAATACATCGTACATAGGACGTAATGCACCTAGCTTCCTTCAAAGTAGGCACCTTGGGACCTCACACCCATAGTATCTTCCACTTTTCAAAACACTGTGAAGTCCATTCCTGGAATCGCCATCAGCTCCCTCGTCAATTTCTCCTGAATCGCATCCACGGTTTGAAATCTCTTCCCTTTCAGAGGTGATTTTAGCTTTGGGGGAAAAAAAAGCAGAAGTCGCAGGGTGCCAAATCTGGGCTGTAGGGGTGGCTGTCACCTGGATTATTTGATGTTTTGATGAAAAACATCAAATAATCCAGTTGTAAACTTTGTCTAAATCATGCACTTTTTATATATTTCGTTGCACATATCATTTTGACTTCTCTACGATGAATTAGGAAAACAGAAAGAGGTTGTATATGATGTGAGTTTTTAGAAATAATTATCATGGCGTCATACGGGGAAAGGTATCAAAAATTGTTAAGAGGGGAGTAGAAGATATTGTTAAATAAAAAAATTATATTAGTTTAAGTCATTTTTACTAATTATATTATTAATCTGGTCCTCTTTGAAATGAAGAACTGCTTTCGTAGTTTAACATTTTTTATAATTTATTACTTAACAAATTAGTTGTTTCAGCCTACTGAGATATTGAGATAAATATTCATGTACCCTCTGGGGGGGGAAGGTAGGTAGGTATTTTAATTAGCGTCGCATCGCACCGAGCAGCACAACGGGCTATTGGCGACGGTCCGGGATCAAACCCGTTGGAAAAGATCCGAGGACAGCACCACGTAATTTTATCATGTACCCTATGATAATACTCGTAAAGAAGTATTTTCCTTAAGCGTTTATCAGCAAAAATTATTTTAAAAATCAACCAGATACCCAATTTATGATAATGATAAATAGTTCATCCTAAACCGTGTTCATCCTAAACCGTAAACGATTTTGCGCTTTCTTCCTTTTCGAACGGGAAATTTTCTCGTCCCCAATCTGGAAAGATGCGGCCTCGATTTTGCCTTTTCTGATTCATAGTTTTTAGATTCTGGTCCCTAGATAACATACAATTGGGGTTTCGATATTTTTTTTTCAAAATCATTGTAGGTAGAATAGTATTCTTTCGCACTTTGAATGGATTAAAACAAATTGCCTTTTTTATTAATGAATCGCATTTGAAAATTAGTTTGGCACTCAACAACCAAGAACATTGTGTATCATCACTATAATTCTGTAAGGAATGCTACTGAATTAACACTACATTTTAAGGTAAATGTTGATAGTTGAAATAAAATAATCCATTGCGTTTATATACATACAATAGGGTGGTTTGTGACGTATCAGCTGCCCGTATGTAAACCTCAGCAAGCCACTACTCTTCTCAAAAACAATTGACTTTCTAAAGGAGCACTTTAATCAAAAACGTACTCAATAATTTTGCATGGTCGTCTTTCTCCCGGGTCCCTAAATGCCGTAATGTTAAATGAACATTGCATTTTTATTATTCTTTCGACGGTTCAGACTATTGACGTATATTTTACCTGGGTGATTTTAAGGCCAGGCGGTGACCTTGTAATCTGACAGTGGTTCAAAATTACGAAGCGTTGTCCTTGGATCTTAGTGGATCCTTGGATCATCGTCAATGACAATATACGCAGCACTCGCGATTATGCGCTGACTTTGTTAAGAACGGGCCATTTAAACAATTTGTTTAAATGGCCGGTGTGGACCCGGCTTAAGAGTATCACACATATAATCGCCAAACAAGCGCTAATCTCAAGGACAGGTACTTCTTATCTCTCCAACTAGTTCTCGTCCACCAAGATCTGACAAATATTGCTAATTACGAGATATCTTGTCATCAAAACATAGTCGATTTTTATGATGAGATCAAATTCTGGTCAATTTTCTTCTAATGTTGAGATATCTAGTCCATCAAGATGTGGTCAGTTTTGCTAATCACCAGATACCTCGTCATTAGCAAAACGGACTAGGTTGATTCTTCCAGATAACAACCAGGATGGTTAATTAGGGACGCAGCCCTTCCACCCTTACTAGATGGAGTCATTACGGATGTAGGGAAGGCCCCAGAGAAGTTTTGGCAGAGGTCGACGAGGGAGGGTTGGGTTTTGTGGCGCAAGGGTCATATTCATTTGCTTATGCTGAGCCAGACACAAGACAATGTAAAGTAATGGAAATACTTTACTTATAATCGCCAAACAAACGCTAATCTTAAGGACAGGTACTTCTTATCTCTCCAACTAGTTCTCGTCCACCAAGATCTGACAAATATTGCTACTTACGAGATATCTTGTCATCAAAACATAGTCGATTTTTATGATGAGATCAAATTCTGGTCAATTTTCTTCTAATGTTGAGATATCTAGTCCATCAAGATGTGGTCAGTTTTGCTAATCACCAGATACCTCGTCATTAGCAAAACGGACTAGGTTGATTCTTCCAGATAACAACCAGGATGGTTAATTAGGGACGCAGCCCTTCCACCCTTACTAGATGGAGTCATTACGGATGTAGGGAAGGCCCCAGAGAAGTTTTGGCAGAGGTCGACGAGGGAGGGTTGGGTTTTGTGGCGCAAGGGTCATATTCATTTGCTTATGCTGAGCCAGACACAAGACAATGTAAAGTAATGGAAATACTTTACTTATAATCGCCAAACAAACGCTAATCTTAAGGACAGGTACTTCTTATCTCTCCAACTAGTTCTCGTCCACCAAGATCTGACAAATATTGCTAATTACGAGATATCTTGTCATCAAAACATAGTCGATTTTTATGATGAGATCAAATTCTGGTCAATTTTCTTCTAATGTTGAGATATCTAGTCCATCAAGATGTGGTCAGTTTTGCTAATCACCAGATACCTCGTCATTAGCAAAACGGACTAGGTTGATTCTTCCAGATAACAACCAGGATGGTTAATTAGGGACGCAGCCCTTCCACCCTTACTAGATGGAGTCATTACGGATGTAGGGAAGGCCCCAGAGAAGTTTTGGCAGAGGTCGACGAGGGAGGGTTGGGTTTTGTGGCGCAAGGGTCATATTCATTTGCTTATGCTGAGCCAGACATAAGACAATGTAAAGTAATGGAAATACGGACACAAGGAAAAATTTACAGACACAGAAGTGAGAAATACACCCGAGGAGAAATCGAACCTGCATCGCCTACAACTCGCATGAAGCTAGAGCAGTATGAATACCCACTGAGCCCACTGGTCCTGACCATAGAGGAAATACAAAAGTAGAGTGAGAAATGAATAGACTTTATGTACCCATGATCATGTGACCCAAACTAGTAGTAATTGTCCAACATTGAACTCTATGCAAATTGAAGTTAAAATTAACGATGTTCTCCTGGTAGTTCTTGTAGATACAGGTTCGCAAGCCACTATTTTACATGAAACGTGGTTTAAAAAATTGTATCCCCATCAGTATACCCTTCGCAAATAACTTCCACTGGTATTGGTAAACAAAGAATTTACCCTATTAGATTTTTCAAGGTTCAATCATAATTGACAGAACTTCATTTCAGCCACAAATATACGTTGTTCGTGATGACTGTATGCCTTTTCCACTTATTTTCGGAAATGACTGTTGTATAGACTATTGTCGCGAGGTGGCGTTGCGAACAGTGACGTAACGCCAACGAGGAAGTGTGCCCTGCGAGGCAAAGTTTTGAAGGAGTTGAGAGTTAAAAATAAAGTGTGTTACAGTCCACGTGTTTTCTGAGCTAACGACGAAACATGGTCCGTCGAGCCGGAGGTCCTATGGATTTATAGGATCTGTGTGTGCTGTTTCATGTGCATAGTGATGTGTTAATTAATAAGTGCTTGTGGTTGGTTGTTCATGAGCTTTGGGTTTAGTGAATACCTGAATTTATTAGTGGGATCGCTGAGTGAGTACCTCTTTTTTCCCTACCTTGAGTATTTTGTTAATAAGTTTGCAAAATGTTTAGAGCAAATAAGAGAGATCTTTATTATGTGGCCGAAGAACTCGGTGAGGTCATAACAGATGAAATGACCAAAACCGAAATCCAAGATAAAATTAAAGCCAACCATAAATATATTTCTGATCCCCAATTTGTAAAGGATCTATTAGAATCCGTAATTTCGGAACGGAAAGCTGACGAAAGTTATATACTTGAGTTGGAAAAGATTAAGTTGCAAAGGAAAGAAGCTGAGCTTGAACTTACTAAAGCTCAGTCTGAGATAAAAGTGGATAGGGATTCGAATTTAATAGTTTCGGAATCGTTGGATTCAATTATAAAAAGTATCAGAACGTTGACCCTTAAAGTTCCGAGCAAACCGGAAGCGTGGGGTATGTTTTTTAATTCATTAGAGAGAGCATTTGACACAAAAGGTGTCCCGAAACAATTCAAGGCTGAGATTTTACTTAATTTACTCGGAGAAAAGGCCTCGAATGTTATAGTTTATATAAAGGATGATGAAATAAGAGATTATGAAAAAATTAAATCGATCGTGTTAAAAGAGTTTGAGCCGACACCTCAGAAATGCTTGGAAAACTTTAAACTTGCTAATCGCCAATCAAACGAAACGTACGTGCAATTCGCTTCTAGATTAACCACAAATTTCGATTATTATCTTAAGCTGAGAAATGTAACTGATTTTGAAAGCTTAAAACAGTTTCTGATAAAATGTTTGAAATTTTAGATAAACAAACAGCTACCCATGTCAGTATTAGACAAGGTGAATCTTGGATGAAACCACAAGAGTTAGGAAAGGAATGTGACGTTTTTTCCTCAACTCGAGGCACGTCGTACTTCCCTCCGAAACATCCAGATAAGTTTTCAAAACACGTTCCAAAGGTTTTCCTTTCAGATCATCAAAATGTGATTTATGTAAATCAGGAACTCATCCTTTGCAGAAGTGCTATAACTTTAAGAGGTTATCGGTGAAGGAGAGACTTGAGATTGTAAAAAGAAACAAACTCTGTTTCAATTGTCTCTCTGCTAATCATGTGGTTTCGAATTGTGAATCATCGACTTCTTGTCCGCAGTGTAACAAGAAGCACCATGATAGTTTACATTTTTCGCGTGAGAGAAAACCAGTCCTTCAAGAAAGATCTGAAGTGGAGTATCAATCGGCGCCAGTTGTTGAGACTCCGAGTGCTAATAGGCTAAACTCCAACGCAATTCCTTTCGAAACAAACATAGTAGATCAAACTTTCGTTGGTGCATCAAATTTGCAAGCTACTCGTAAATCTGTTTTGCTCTCCACAGCGATTGTTTATGTTCAAAGTAAAGATGGACGATTTATTACTTGCCGTTGCTTACTGGATAGCGGTTCAATGAGTCATTTCTGTACAACTAATCTAATTGAGTGCTTACAGATTCCAAAAGAGAAAATTAATGTGGCAGTTTCTTGTTTGTCAGGCGCCTCATTAAATGTAAAGTCCAAAACATCAGTCGTTGTTAGTAATAAAAGTGGTAGTTACCAGCAAAAACTAGAGTTTCTTATTGTGCCTAAAATTACGCACATAACTCCCGCGAAGTTAATTGATATCTCCAAATTAGATATCCCAAAGACCGTAGATCTGGCTGATCCAGAGTTTAATAAACCTAGTAGAATTGATTTATTATTAGGATCGGAAGTTTTTATGAGTTTATTGAGGTATGGGCAATTAAGCCTTTGTAATTCCAAATTAATACTACAAAATACGGTTTTCGGATACACTATGAGTGGGAGTATGTATGATAGCTTTGATACGAATAGAACGTATTGCGGCTTAGTTAGCAATTTGGGAAACTTAGAGCGAGAAATTCAAAAGTTTTGGGAATTGGAAAATGTTGAGGAGTCCTTAACAAAAAACGAAGAAACTGAATATTGTGATGAGCACTATGCGAGAACTCATTTGAGAGATAGTGAAGGAAGATATATTGTGAAAATGCCTCTCAAAGAGGATCCCTCTTGTTTAGGGGAATCGAAAGAGATCGCGCAAAAAAGGTTAAACTCTTTGATTAGAAAGCTATCTAGAGATCTTAACTATTATCGTCTTTATAAGTCTTTCATAAGTGAGTACGAAACTTTAGGTCATATGACAGAAGTAGTTGAGGAACAACAACCACGGGTTACTTATTATATCCCGCATCACAGCGTTTACAGAGCAGATAGTGCAACAACCAAGCTAAGAGTTGTGTTTAACGTATCAACAGTGACAACAGCTGAGAATTCTTTAAATTCCATTCAGCTAAATGGAGGCGTGATACAAGACGACCTTTTTGCAATTATGTGCCGTTTTAGAAAACATCGATTTGTTTTTACGGCAGACATAAAAAAGATGTTCAGAATGATTCTCATTAATGAGGAACAAAGAGATTTGCAAAGGATTTTGTGGAAATCCGCAATAGACGCTCCACTTAAAACCTATCGTCTGAACACTGTCACATACGGGACAGTTAGTGCTCCATATCTCGCTATGAGAACTTTGAAACAACTATCTATTGATGAGAGGAAAGATTTTCCTGAAGCAGCGTCAACCCTAGTTACAGACGTGTATATGGACGACATTCTGACTGGTGGTGATGACCTACAACAAACTAAAGTACTTCAGCAGCAGTTAATTGGCATCCTTAAGAGAGGTGGAATGGAACTTCACAAATGGTTCGCCAATTGTCCTGAACTGTCTGTACAATCAAGTGCCGAGTATTTGTTCGCACATGCAGAAGAGACCAAAACCTTGGGTGTCTCCTGGAAGCCTCACAGTGACTATTTCTCTTTCAACCTTCTTGATGAGAATATGGGTGTCACTAAGAGAGCTGTGTTATCTACTCTAGCTCGTATTTTTGACCCTCTTGGTCTTCTGGGACCAGTCATCTCAGGGGCTAAAATATTCCTCCAACGTCTTTGGCTGCTGAAATTGGGTTGGAATGATCCATTGCCTCCGACTGAGGTAACGGAGTGGAGAAATTTTATTGCAGCGCTTGCGGATATAAAAACCTTACACATCGATCGTCGAATCCTAACAGATCATCCTGCTTCGATCCAGATGCATGGATTCTCTGATGCCTCAGAGAAAGCGTATGGTGCCGCGGTGTACCTTCGATCGACAAATTCTTCAACTGGTGCTATATTGGTTAGTTTAGTGGCTAGCAAGTCCAGAGTTTCACCCATAAAACCTGTGACGATCCCTCGTCTTGAGCTGTGTGCTGCCGTGCTTCTAGCTAAACTGATCAATAGAGTTCTCAAGGCCTTAAAGCTAAAGGTGTCGTACACCTACCTTTGGAGTGATTCCACGATAGTTCTTTCACGGATCCAAAGAAAACCCTGTGATCTCAAAACTTTCGTGGCCAATAGAGTTACCACAATTCAGGAGTTGACGTCTGTTACCCAATGGCGTCATGTACCATCCGCTGCAAATCCAGCAGACCTTATTTCACGAGGTATTGATCCTGACAAGCTAATCCATAACGAACTTTGGTGGCATGGACCCGAGTTCTTACACGAGTCAGGTGATCCTGTTCCCGAGGATTGGGAAGTTGTAACTCCCAATGTGAAGAGATTGAAAGAGAACTAAGATGAAAATCTAAGGACAACAGTAACTGTTTAGTGAATTTAAATGTTTGTGATAATTTTCTTTTAAACAAATTACTTGATTTAAGTAACAATTATGTGCATATTTTGCGAGTCATATGTTATATGTTTAGATTTTCATACAATCTTAGAAACCCAACTGAAAAAAGGCAAGGCCCTCTCACACCACAAGAGTTGAGAAGTGGTGAGGTAAGTTTAATCAGATTATTACAGCAATCTGAATTCAAGTATGAATATATTGCTTTGAAGAAAAGTAAGCCTGTTACAGGCAAATTACATTCCTTAAACTGTTTTTTGGATAATGATCAAATTATTAGAATTGGTGGACGTTTGAGTAATTCTAATTTAAGTATTAGTGCAAAACATCCTATGCTGTTACCTGCTAATCATAAATTAACTAGTATTATTTTGAAATATTTGCATGTTGGACCAACTTCCTTGTTATATCATGTACGTCAAAATTTCTGGCCTTTAAATGGTAGAAACATGTGTCGCAAAATAGTACACGAGTGTATTACTTGTTTTAAAAACAAGCCTGTTGCAGTGAAACAAATCATGAGTGATTTGCCAAGTGAGCGTGTTATATCATCCTTTCCTTTTCATTTCACTGGTGTTGACTTTTGCGGACCCTTTTTCATTAAGTTTAAGAATCAAAGAAAAGGTGTGCTAAATAAAATTTATGTAGCTATATTTGTATGCCTATGCACTAAAGCGTTACACCTGGACTTTGTTTCCGATTTAACATCTGATGCATTTATTGCATGTTTAAAGCGATTTTTCGGTCGTAGGGGCAAATCTGCGAAGTTGTGGAGTGATAATGGTACAAACTTTGTAGGTGCCAATTCTGAAATGAAAAGATTATTTCGTCTAGTTAAATGCCCAGATGAAACCTTGGCAAATTACTACACTTGTGAGGGTATAGATTGGAAATTCATTCCTCCAAAATCGCCGAATTTTGGTGGCTTATGGGAAGCAGGGGTGAAATCCTTTAAGTTTCACTTGAAACGTGTCATTGGTAACTCAAGACTCACGTTAGAAGAATTTCTAACAGTGATTTTAGAAATTGAAGGAGTTCTAAATTCGAGACCCCTTACACCCCTATCTCCTGAATTCGACAATTTTGAAACATTGACGCCAGGTCATTTCCTGATTGGTCGGCCTGTATCAAATATTGTAGAACCTCAGTTAATTAATATTACTGAAAATAAATTGTCCAAATGGCAGAGTATTACGAAATTCTCGCAACAAATCAAAAATTTGGAAGCGTGACTATCTAAACACTTTACAGCAGAGATGCAAATGGAAATTTTGTAAGAACGATGTCTCTTGTGGAACATTGGTGTTGATAAAAAATGGCACTAAATGGCTTCCGGGTAGAATAGTGAAAATATACCCAAGTTCAGACCAAAGAGTAAGAGTCATTGATATCAAAATTCCTAATGGAAATGTATTAAAAAGAAATGTCCGTGATATTTGCATACTGCCTTTAGAAACTTAAATATGATGGTAATTGTAAATTTAAAGGTATTTGATTTATTGTACATGTTTAAGAAGTTGTATTGAAATGTGTTTGATTATATTTGTGCTTGTTAATTTTCTGTTAATTGAGTTGTAGTTTGTTATTTAGTTTGAAAACCCACATGTTTCAACGTGGGGAGTGTATAGACTATTGTCGCGAGGTGGCGTTGCGAACAGTGACGTAACGCCAACGAGGAAGTGTGCCCTGCGAGGCAAAGTTTTGAAGGAGTTGAGAGTTAAAAATAAAGTGTATTACAGTCCACGTGTTTTCTGAGCTAACGACGAAACAACTGTATTCAGCAAGCCAACTTTTCAATTGGGAATAATGGGGTTAAATTGATCAAAGATGAACCAAATCTCCTCATTAATTTGGTCAACACTGAACCCATTGATTTGAGTCATGTTCTCAACGCTGAATACAAGATTGAGTTACACAATATGATTAGGGACTACACTCCACACAAAGTAAAAAGCACTGATATCAAGATGTGTATTATACTCTCCGATGACATGCCTGTATGTCACCGTCCCAGACGTTTACCCTTCACTGTACAACAAATCGTTCTCGAACAAATACAAGAATGGTTAAAAGATGGTATAATTAAACATAGTTATTCAGAATATGCTTCAAATGTTGTTCTCTGTAAGAAGAAATCTGGTTCTTATCGTTTGTGTATTGATTACAGACAACTAGACAAAAAGATTATTAAAGATAGGTATCCACTCCCTGTCATTTGTGATGTGTTAGACAGACTTGAACAGTCAAACGTTTTCACAAATTCAGATCTCAAAAATGCTTTCTTCCATGTATATGGAAGCTTCGAGCTATAAATGCACATCCTTTGTCACTTCAGATGGACAGTTTGAATTTTTAAAATGTCCATTTGGTTAAAGTTCAAGTCCTGGAATTTTCCAACGCTTTATTAACACTGTTTTCCGAGATTTATTAAATGACAACACACTGAACTCTATGCATTACTCTCATTTATCTTGACGACATCATCATTCCATCGAAAGACGAGGCTGAAGGTATCGCCAAACTCAATCGTGTTTTGACAGTTGCCTCTGAATATGGCCTTGAGGTCAATCTAAAAAATTGCAACTTGCAAAGAAAAATTTAATTTTTAGGACACGTCCTTGAGAAAGGAACAATTCAACTTTCACTTTCTAAGACTCAAGATGTCCAGAATTTTCCTGCGCCTAAGACCGAAAAACAGGTGCAAAGTTTTCTAGCCTAACAGGTTTCTAGCCTATATTTCAGGAAATTCATCCAAAATTATTCTATAATCGCCAAACCATTGAGTTATTTGTTAAGAAAATCCACTCCTTTTCACTTTGGTTCACAACCAAAAGAAGCGTTCCAGACTATCAAACACAAACTTTCGCAAAACCCAGTTCTAGACATTTACAACCGTGATTCTACATTAGAATTACACACTGATGCTAGCTCACATGGATTTGGAGGTGTTCTCTTACAACAATCTGATGACGGAAACTTTTATAGCATCCACTATATGAGTAAAAAAAACTACAACACAACAAGCCAAATATTCAAGCTATGAACTTGAAGTACTTTCAGTCATAGAAGCGCTTAAGAAATTTACGACTTATCTCCTTGGAACAAAGTTCAAAATCATCACTGACTGGGTTGCATTCCAAAAACCGATGCATAAAAAAGACTTAACACCAAAAATCGCCAGATGGGTCATTTTCTCCAAGTTTTGACTATGAAGTCGTTCACCGACCCGTTACACAAATGAAACATGGATACTCACTAAGTTTTTATCCAGTCATGATCCTTTCACAGGACTCCATCACACAACAGATCGCTGATGCACAAAATCAAGACAAGTTCATTTGAAGCATCACAAAAGTCTTGCCACACACACCAATGAACGATTTTATTATGAAAAACCACGTGCTTTACAAAATTGTAGACGACCAAGAACATATAATTCTACCACAGTCTATGCAACATGAGATAGTGCAAAACACACACTCACAAGGACACTTCGCTATCAACAAAACAGAGACACTCGTTTAAAAAAAAAATTTATTCCTAATTTACGGAAAGTAGTTGAAAATATAATTTCCAGTTGTATACCGTGTATTCTTTCCTCAAGAAAGAAGGGGAAAGCTGAAGGATTTCTTCAACCCATCCCCATAGGTAACCCATTCCTTTGGACACGTATCATATAGATTTTCTTGGACATCTCCCATCCACCACAAACAATAACAATACCTTTTCACCGTAGTTGACGCCTTTACAAAATTGCTTTGGATCTATCCAGTTAAGACAACATCAGCTAAAACAGCTATCGAAAAATTAACTGTGCAACAAACCAATTTCGGCAACCCTTCACGTATTATCACTGTAACGTCCCACGATCCTGAACACGGAACTCTTGCTAGGAGGCGCTTTCCCCCGTTCTGGCTGCGCAGATGACGTCAGAGTACAACGGCAAGAGTCGCGGGAGTTTGTTTTTGTTTTTTACTAGAAAAAAAAGGTGATGAAAATGGCAATCGAAGGGGTGCGGTTGCTCTTTCGCGATGTGTCTCGTCTGTGAAATTTTAAACTAGCTTTGTAATTTGTATGTAAATATTTGTTGATAATATAGAATTAGTTTGTTAAAAAGTGGTCTTGCTTTTATTGTGGATATGGTACAGACCATGAGAGTGGTGGCAGCAAGTGGATGCGAAATCCGCGTTAGTTAATTTTGATTTCAACGAAGCTACAGTTGTGACGACCGCCAGCGCGTCTGATGAGTGGCTGTATTTTTTTTAAAAGGGTAAGTGCCAATTTACCAGAATTTTGTTGTAAATGTAAGAATCGGTGCTCACCGAAAATGCATTTGTTTTAGTTAACTGAATTGTAGTTCTTATTTTGAGTAAACATGGTGTTTAATGTTAGAAACGACTAGTTTCTGTTCAGTAAAAAAAAAATCAACCTGATTTTCTTGTGTGTAAATCAACCGTTCCTGGTTTGGTTTGAAGTCGTCCTGACTTATTGAGTTTGAAACGTCCTGTTTCTGAATTGAGGTAGAAGTCATCCTGACTTGATATTGTCGAAATCAACCGCTCCTGTTTTAATTTAGGAGTCAACCTGACTTGTTTAGTTTTGAAACGTCTCGTTTCTGTTTTCGTTTTAGAAGTCGCTAGACTTAACTGTGTTTTGAAACATCCCGTTTCGGTTCTGAGTCAATCCTGACTGGCGTTTAAAAGTCATTCTGACTTGCGAGAAAGAAAATAGAACATCAGTTCGATCTATTTGTGTTTAAATATTATATTGTCATTCTAGAAAAATTTATATTCATTGTGTAATGATTATATTGATTGATTGATTTTGATAACAAGTTATGCATATTGTACTCAAATATATGTTTACGTTTCTAATGCAAGAATACGATTTTTAGCACTGTTATAATTGGTAAAATCAATTTTGATTTGATTTTGTGTGAAATTTTTGTCTTTCATTTTGGAAATATCCTAGTTTTGCTTTAGTGTAGAGGTATTGCACTGAACAGTATTTCGTTACAGCTGAAAACGAAAGTGCTTTTGAAATAAGAATATTATTGAGTTTTTGTGTTTGAATTGTCATTTGAGTGTTATGATCATTTGATAATTTATTTGAGCGAGTGTAGAATTCAGTTATTTTTTTTTAAGGAAAAAGAAAATAATATATGATAATTACTGTGAAATTTAACGAAAAGATTTAGTTCGTTTTACTATTAATCATATCGAAAGTAGAATTAATTTGTTTTGTATGAGTTAATCATAGTATTTACTTTAATAACTGATTTTCAGTGTTTTGTGTGCTTTAAGAGTGTGGATTCTGGGTTCTTTTAGAATTGTATATTGTTTTGGTATTGCAATCATGGCTTTCATTGCGCAAGCGAAAAAACAGGACATTGTTGTTCTAACCGAGGAGTTAGGTTTGAAAGTAGATTCGAATTCTACTATTGCAAAGATGAAGACAGAAATCATCACGTCTGATGATTACGACGAAGAATTCGTTAAATCACTTCTGGAAAGGATTAAAACCGAACGGCTTCAGAAGGAGAAAGAAGAGAAAGAAGCAAAAGCTCAGAAGAGAAAAGAGGAATTGGAAGCTGAAGCTCAGAAGAGAAAAGAGGAATTGGAAGCTGAAGCTCAGAAGAGAAAAGAGGAATTCGAAGCTGAAGCTCAGAAGAGAAAAGAGGAAATGGCGTTTGAACTGGAAAAACTACGTATTGAAAAGGGAATCATTTCTGATAATTCAATTGAAGCACATCCACCAAGGAGAAAAATAGAATTGCATCATCTAATGCAAAAGTTCGATAGTAAAGTAGGCGATATTTCCCTGTACCTAGTGATGTTCGAAAGGCAAGTTCGACGCATAAAACTTGATGAATCTGAGTGGGTTTCACATTTGATTGGCCTCTTGCCAAATGAAGTATCCCAAATTATTGCAAGGGAACCAGAAGAGAAGGCAGAAGATTATTTACATGTGAAAAATATTCTTTTGAAGAAATATAAGTTGAGTCCTGAGAAATTCAGACAGTTGTTCGTTAAACATCAGAAACAGAACGACAAGACCTGGGAAGAATTTGTTGATGAACTCCAAAACTATTTCGAAGGATGGATTGCTGGATTAGAGATAACAACCTTTAACAAATTGGTAGACCTGATGGTTACCGATCAGGCTAAAAAAAGAGTACCGGCAGAATGCCGAGATCATTTCATCGATGAATGGAGTAAGATGACGTCTGCCAAAGAATTTGCTCTAAAGATGGATGAGTACGAAACCGTAAGAGGTTTTACGAAGAAGAATTTCGGGAACACTCCGAAACATCAAGAAAAATCATTTTCAAATTGGAAACCTAGGAATTCCGAAGCACCAAGGCACCATTCAAATTGGAAAAATAAAAATCAAGAAAACCCGAAGGAAGTTAAAGGAGAACGTATGGATTCACCGAAAGTAACACCTTCGCCTGCTGCTTTTGAGAGACGAACAAGAATTCAATGCTACGAATGTCACGGTTTGGACCACATTAAACCGAACTGTCCTAAATTGAAGAAAAGACCCGAAGCGGCTTCAGAGCAAATAAATAGAATTGTCAGTAGTACCGAAGAGGACCTGATGAGACCACACACTTGGGAAGGATGCGTAAATGGAATTCCCATGAAAATTCTTCGTGACACTGGATCGACAATCGACCTTGTTGGCCGTAACCTCATTCGTCCTGAGATGCTGACAGGTGAGAATGTTTGGGTTATTCAAGCCATTGACAATACTCCAATCTGTTTGCCTTTAGCAGAGGTGGAGCTACAAGGAAAGTTCGGGCATGTTATAACCAAAGCCGCAGTTGTCTGTAGTCCCTCAGACAAAGGAAGATATTTGTTGGGGAATGGAACGGCTACACTTCTGGAAAAGATGAAGGTGGTCCATGCGCCATATCAGGTGAACGCCATTAAAACACGTGCTCAAAGACGAATCGCTCAACAAGAGGAAGAAAAAAAGGAAGACGTGGTAAAAGAGGAAGAAGTAATTTCGGTTCCAGAAATTGAAGATGACATCGATATCGACGAAGACGATTTGTTCTCTTTTCCGCCGAACGAGATGGAATCTTGGGAAGGTCTTGAACTTCTGAAGATTGATTCCAAGACGTTCGTTGAAAAACAAGAGGAATGCGAAAATTTGAAACCTCTGAAGGAGAAGGTACTAAGTCAAGGTACTGATAAGACCACAGGTGAATACGAAATACTCCCCAATGGTCTTCTGGTGAAAAGAAAGATTGATAAAATGGGAAACGAAAACATTTTACTAATAATTCCAACTCAGTATCGTGGAAAACTGATGTCGTTGTGTCATGAAGGTACATCAGGTCATTTGGGAATGACCAAAACAAAGGACATTCTTGCAAGGCATTTCTTTTGGCCTAATTGCTTCAAGGAAGTGGATAATTTTGTACGAAGTTGTGACAAATGTCAGAGAGTTGGAAAACCGAATGACAAAAAAAAGGCTCCTATGAAGTTGGTTCCTGTTGTACAAGAGATTTTTTCAAAGATCAACATTGATGCATGCGGACCACTTCCGGTTACTCCAAGTGGAAAAAGGTATCTGATAACAGCCATGTGTCTATCTTCCAGATATCCTGATGCTGTTCCCGTGGAGAATATCACTTCAACTTATGTTGTGGAGGCACTCATGCAGATTTTTAGTCGGATGGGATTTCCGAAGGAATTGCAACACGATCAGGGTACTTCCTTCATGAGCGAGCTAACTACAACCTTCGTAGAGAGATTTGGAATAAAAGTGATTCGAAGTTCGGTCTATCATCCTCAAAGTAATCCTGTCGAACGTTTTCACAGGACCGTCAAAAGAATTTTACGAGTCCTATGTCTTGAAGCTGGATCTGAGTGGGAACAAACAGTCTATCCTGCCTTATTCGCCTTAAGAACAGTGACCCACGAGAGTACTGGGTTCACGCCTTCTGAATTGGTTCATGGTAAGAATTTACGAACCCCTTTGACGCTGTTGTTCGAACAGTGGTTGAACCAAGGAGATGACGGAGGAAATCCAGTGACCGAGTACATCTTTTCGTTGATGAACAGAATGAAACGTTGTCAAGAACTAGCGGTGACCAAGGTAGAAGAGTCACAGAAGAAGAATAAGACATGGTACGATAAGAAGGCCATAAAGAGAGAATTCCAGGAAGGAGATTTAGTCTTGATATTTGCTACGTACAAAGCAAATAAGTTGAGCCCGCATTGGAACGGACCAGGAAAAATCCTACAAAAAATTTCTGAGACGAATTATGTAGTTGAATTACCAGGGACAAAAGACAAATCTCAAGTATACCATATTAATATGCTTAAGCCGTACTATAAGAGGCTGGAACATATGAACCTTCTTCTGGCTGAAGAGGATTGGAAGACGGTTGAAGATGATGTCGAGATCCCGTACATGGATCCTAATCCAAACATTTTTGACGTCGATGAATACGTTCACGAGAACAATCTTGAATCGAGATTGGATACAAGGGAACTTTCACAGCTCAAGAATCTCATTTGCAGATATGAAAAATGTTTTACCAACATACCAGGCAAAACTGATCTTGTAACTCATGACATTGAGCTAAATGAAGACAAACCTGTTTTCTCCAAGCCTTATAGAAATTCTCCTAGGCAGAACGAAATTTTGAAGGCAGAAATTCAGAAGATGTTGGCTATGAAAATCATCGAAGTGGGGTTTTCTGATTACACTTCGCCAATGATTTTAGTGGAGTCTCCCGGAAAGGATCCAAGACCATGCATCGATTACCGAAATCTGAACAAGGTAACGAAGACAAAGTATTTCCCTTTGCCGAACATCGAAGAAAGAGTCGAGACAGTTGCTTCTGCAAAATTTATCACCGTGATCGACCTTTCGAAAGGATATTGGCAGATTCCTTTGACTAAGAATGCGCAAAGACTAGCCACTTTCGTGACAAATTTCGGAACATACAAGCCCTTGAGAATGCCATTCGGGCTTAAGAACGCCCCATATGAGTTCAGTAAGATGGTTGCACAACTCTTAGACGGATGCGAGTCTTTTGCGGTACCTTATCTAGACGATATGGCCATATTTTCTAATACCTTCTCAGAGCACATCAAACACGTGGACACCGTGCTCCAAAGAATTCAAAAGGCGAGTTTGACGATCAAACTGTCCAAGTGTAAGTTTGCTCAGAGTCAAGTAAAATATCTTGGACACGTGGTGGGACAAGGATGTCGCTCACCAGCGGAGTTAAAGATCGAGGCAATAAAGGGTTTCGCTCGACCGACGACCAAAACTGACATACGAGCTTTTCTGGGAATCTCTGGATATTACAGCCGTTATATCCCCATGTTCTCGTCGGTTGCTGCACCCTTATCAGATGCTCTAAAAGGAAAGGACCGAAAGGGAACCATCAGGTGGACTCCCGAGTGCGAGGAAGCTTTCTTAAAACTCAAAGAAGCTCTTGCAAGTTATCCTGTGCTGTACGCCCCGGATTACCAACGGCCTTTCATCCTGCAGACAGATGCTTCCGATCGAGGAATGGGAGTTGTTTTGACTCAAATCGCAGTTGACGAATCAGAACATCCGATCATCTACCTGAGTAAGAAGTTCACCAGCGTAGAGCAGAAGTATGGAGTCAGCGAACGAGAATGCGCGGCAATTGTGTTTGCCATCCGGAAATTGAAATGTTATCTCGATGGACAAACTTTTGTTATTCAAACGGACCATAACCCATTAGTGTGGCTAAATGCGAACGCTAGCTCTAATGCTAGGTTAATGCGTTGGTCTTTAGCTCTACAAACTTTTGATTTCGAGATAAAGCATCGTCCAGGCAAAAAGCATCAAAATGCCGATGCATTAAGCAGACTCCACACTCCCAACCATATTGTGTAATTAAGTAATTGATACATGTAGTCATTTTTTTGTATTTATGTTTTTTGTATATTTCTTGCATAAAATTTTATTTTGTAAATGGTGTCAGTACCCTGAATTCGGTGATGCACTGATTCAGTCTGGTAGGTTGGTACTGCCCCCCCCTTTGTGTGAGCACTTCTACTCATTACTTTTCATTTTTTTTTTCTCGAACTTTTCTTCAATCGAGATCTGCAGAAAAGTTTTCCAAGAGGGGAGGAGTCTGTAACGTCCCACGATCCTGAACACGGAACTCTTGCTAGGAGGCGCTTTCCCCCGTTCTGGCTGCGCAGATGACGTCAGAGTACAACGGCAAGAGTCGCGGGAGTTTGTTTTTGTTTTTTACTAGAAAAAAAAGGTGATGAAAATGGCAATCGAAGGGGTGCGGTTGCTCTTTCGCGATGTGTCTCGTCTGTGAAATTTTAAACTAGCTTTGTAATTTGTATGTAAATATTTGTTGATAATATAGAATTAGTTTGTTAAAAAGTGGTCTTGCTTTTATTGTGGATATGGTACATCACCGATAGAGGAAGTGCTTTTACTTCAAATGCCTTTGAAACATATTGCCGTGACGAAAACATTGAACTTAAACAAATAACCACTGGTGCTCCCCGCGGAAATGATCAAATTGAACGTATGCACCAAATGTTAATCCCTGTTCTTTCCAAGCTTAGATCGATGATCCAACTAAATGGTACACACACGTTCAACGCATTATAAACAGTACCGCTTCAACAACGACTCAATACACCCCATTCGAGTTACTTATTGGCATAAAAATGAAGAATAAAACTTATCATAAAATCAAACAAATTCTAGAACAGGAATACATACAATCTACTATTGACGACAAAAACGTAACACAGCCAAGAAAAACATTTTGAAAGTACAACTAACAAGAAGCACTACAATAAACGCAGAAAACAACCCACAGCGTATAAAACTGGAGACCGTGTTGCGATACAAAGAACCCAATTTGGGATAGCCTGAAACTAAAACCTAAATTTTACGGACCGTATGAAATTACACATGTTCTACCAAACGATCGGTACGACGTACGAAAAATCGGTTCCCACGATGGACCAAACACATCTACTTCTGCTGACCTCATGAAATTTTGGTCAAGCAAATGAACTGAATTGATATTTTTACTTACTTCCTCATTTGAACTTTGAATTTCAATTTTCATCGTCATTCATTTTGTATTCTTAATGCTAGTTCCTCGTTACTTCCATCGTTTCCATTTTCAACAACCTTCATCAACTCTCATGATGAGATCTTCTCCCAAAAGACGAATAGGATGCGACACGACGAAAAGGGAAAATGGAAAGGAAAAGACGCTTAAGACCCAGCTTTCTTTAAGACGACTGAAAAGACGAAAGAAGATCAAAATATTAGACGACACCTTCCAAAAACGAGAAAAGTACGCAGCTTTGATGTAAAGCTGCAAAAGACGACTTTTAAGAAGATGAACTTTCTAGATGTGCCAGAGCATCCCAAATATGCTTACTGTTGCATTTCTTTTGTTTTTCCTCTCTCTTTCCGTTTCTTTTTGTATTTTCAGACAACTAGCTGTGCAGGCGGTCCTGCAGGATCGATGGCCGAGTATAACATCAGGCAATCACGAAGACTTGCGTCAGCCATGTGGAATTCCGAAAGACGCAACTAGAGCTCATATTGCATCATCGAGATCCAAGCAACAACGTTGCAGACCAGCCATTGGATGAAATCAACCAATGATGATCCAGCCAACGCCCAAGGCGAAAACACCTATGCAGGAGAAGGGGCAGAGTCATAAAAGGATGAAGATGGTTAAAGATGTAGTTCAGGCACTGGTTAATTTGCAATCACCCAATTGTTTTAATTTTCATCTGTGTATAGTGTCATATGTAAATGGTTATATCTCAATTAAATTGTTTAAAATGATGAGAACTCTCGCCTGTGTTTATATATACACTTTAAGAATTCGTGGAAAGCGCTATATATATATATAGACCATCACCACAAATCAAAAAGGAGAAACCAAATAAAAACAAAAACAAAATGCAAATAATAACAAGAACAAAAATGGAGCAAAATAACAACAATAATATTGACCCTTTAGATGAACAGCGCTGAAAGCCGCAGAGAACAAATAAAGGGAAATAATAAGTAAAACTACCCTAAGAATAGAATAGATTTCCCCGAGAAACAAGATGAAATAAAATATGTAAATGTTAAGTGAGCCTGCCTACTTTTTCAAGGGGAGCAAGGCCAGGTTGTCACTTAAAAATGCGATGCTTTGAGTTTTTTCTGTACTTATGTGAGGCCAGGCCGAAGAGATCAACAAAAGTTACCCCCGAAAACTCAAAGTACTACCAGAGAGAAAAAAATCATGAAAATAATACCTGTTACCAAGGTTAGGAATCAAAAGAACATAGCCAACGTAATACCTTACCAAAAGTTGCCGCCCAAGCTAGGAGAGCAAAACATTGCCAGATCCGTATTATGTAGAATAACGGATTTAAAAACGAAAGAGGGTGGCTTGGAGATAATGTGAACAAATTAGCGCAAATGAAAGGGAGGGAAGAAAGGTAAATTTTAACAAGAAAATAAAATTGTGACAAAGAGTAAAGATTGTGGGCAGTGATGAAATTGAAAGAAAAAACGAGGGAAAAAGTGAAAAAAATAATTATATAGTTATATTTTTTTTGGCTCCATCTGTCCGAGGAGAAAGAAAGTAAAGTCGAGAAAAAGAAAATTATTTTTAAGGAAAAAACTTTTTAAGAAAATTGTTGGGGAAGTTGTTATTTAAGAGGGTGGTTTTAAGAGTTTTGAGCTGATTATCAATAGTAGTTTGGTCCCTGCAAATATGATGAATTCTATAGATTTGATTATAAATTAAGTTTCTGTAGATGTTGAAAGAAATATTAGAATTCCAGGGAACAAGTCTGTTAATATTAAATTGAAAGTCATTTCTTTTGTCATAGATATCGGTTGAAGATTTAGAACTGACATCAATATGAATGTCAAGGAAGTTAGTAGATAAAGGTAAGCTATTTGTTTTTTTGAGGATGAGTTCAGTGGGATAAATACTTTTCCAAAAATCAGTGAACTCTGGTGAGTTAAAAATTATTAAATCATCTATGTAGCGATAGGAGTTAATAAATTTAGAAGTGTGTGATCTTTCATAGAAATGGAGGTAGAGGTTAGCAAGAATACTGGAGAAAGTGGTACCTTGTGGTATTCCTTGTACTTGTTGGAAAAGATGTTCACCATTAAAGATAAAATTGTTGAGGACACAAAGATTGATAAGATATAATAACGATTTAAGCGGATACAGTTTTTAATTTTTATACAACCCCTCTAGATAAAAATCCGAGATAGCAAAAATGTTCCTTACCTGTATCCCTATCGTTAGTAAAAAACCATATTTCTGTAGGTTGAATAGTAACGGAGATACAAGAGTTTCCATTTTAAGGGGGCAGTATCTAATTTAGAACGCACAAATGACCACAAATGAAGAGCCAAGTTCTGCATTGCTGCAGATGGAAAACATTTTGAACATGCGTTGTAAATTTCCTTTTATTTTTATTTAAACCATTTTTTCTACAGTATTTTTATTGAAGATTACATTGTCTACTATTCAGTGCGATTTTCATCTGCAGTTGCAATACTACATTACTTTGCACAATGTTGCACTTTCTGACTGAAAAAAATGCTTTTTAGCATTGTGTATACGGTCCCTAATCTGACGGCTTGAACAGCTGTGCACAAGCGGTATAAGTCAATTTTTTTGTGTCATTATGCCTCCGTTACTATTCAACCTACAGAAATATGGTTTTTTACTAACGATAGGGATACAGTAAGGAACATTTTTGCTATCTCGGATTTTTATCGAGAGGGGTTGTATACAAATTAAAAACTGTATCCGCTTAAATTGTTATCACGTGATAATTTTATTCACATATCTTAATTACTTTCCTTATTTGGTGCACTTTTGCAATTTACATTGCCTACCTATCTCCAAATGGTAAAAAGATAAATTGTGGAACAACCTTTTTGGGACACCCTGTATATACACACTTTAAGAATTTGTGGGAAAAGCGCTGTGGCCTGGAATTGAATTCGAATGTAGAGTCCAATATTTGTTCATATCATCTCCATGTGATGTGATTCTGAATAAAACCTAACATTCTTTAAAAAAATATGGACTCATTTTCTTTTTATAAAAATGAAAATGCAAGGAGGCAGAGAAAGAACGTCACAAAAGTGATCGTACACCGAAACATTTTCGGATAAATTCATAAGTAAAATTATCTTTTATCGCTTTTTTATTTTGTATTGTGGTGATATTTAAAAAATCGTTTGGCTTCAATCTTTGCTTGCTTACTTCGCAATATTCTATTTATTTAAAATCGGCTCGTAGTTGTAAGGAAACAACGAACAGCATTCGAAAATTGATTATTTTTCATCACACTAGTGGTAAATCAGTTCGGAATATCTCTATATTAGTAAATTTATCCCATTCTACGGTGCAGTATTTGATAAAACGCTTTAAAGAAAATCGGATCGAAAACAAGGTAAGAAAAGGTCGTCCGGCAAAGTTAACTCAATGCGATCAGAGATTTATAGTTAGAAAATTTGTGAAAAATCCACGTTTGAGTGCTGTAAAAATTTCTACATAATTTATTGAAAAATTTTCTACTTCAATTTCATCTACTGTTTGACGAGTGCTCAGATCAGCTGAATTAAATGGACGTTCTGCCCGAAGAAAATTTTT
The DNA here is from genome assembly GCA_933210815.1 of Meta bourneti. Taxonomy (NCBI): domain Eukaryota; kingdom Metazoa; phylum Arthropoda; class Arachnida; order Araneae; family Tetragnathidae; genus Meta; species Meta bourneti. Next base: position 16,707,647 of record OW119928.1, on the reverse strand, counting down.
TGTAAGTGCGAAAAATAGAAAGCTTAGGCTTTTCTTCGAAAAATCAATGATAAATAAGCCCGAAACGTATTGGAATCATGTCTTATTTGCAGATGAAAGCAAATTCAACATGTTTGGTTCCGATGGGCGTATAATTGTATGGAGAAGAAAAAATGAGGAACTTAATCCCAAGAACTTAGTTGAAACAGTAAAACATGGCGGTGGAGGTGTCCTTGTGTGGGGGTGCATGTCAGCATCAGGACTAGGTAATTTGGTATTTATTGATGGCATAATGAATCATGCTCTTTATTTAAATATTTTAAAAGACAATTTAAAATTATCAGCCCAAAATTTGGGTATTGGAATCTACTTTGTTTTTTTTTTATCAAAATAACGATCCTAAGCACACAGATCTCAACGTTCGCCTCTGGTGTCTCTATAATTGTCCACAAGTTCTGAAAACACCACCTCAGTCACCGGATTTAAACCCAACAGAACACATTTGGAGAGAACTGGAGGTTAGAGTACGAAGACACGACATTAAAACGAAAAGCGAACTAAAAACAGTAATGATTGAAGAATGGAGGAACATTGATACAGAAATTACAAAAAAACTAGTGAACTCTATTCCCAGACGTTTAAAAGCTGTTGTGGATGCTATAGGATATCCTACTAAGTACTAATTTACCGAAATATTACAATATTTACTAATATGTATAAATTTTTTTTAGTGTACGAAGACTTGTGAGGTAAATTTTTGTTACTTTTTGATTACTGATTTTCCAAAAAAAGTTTTACTATGTTTTTAAAATATTTTTTGTAGTTTTGTTAAGAACAAGTTATAGATGTTATTGAAAAATTCCCATTCTGAAATATTAATTTTTATTAATGGATAGAGCAGTATTTCATTGAAATTCGTAAGTGTACGAACACTTTTGGGAGCCACTGCCACTTCATAAAGATGTATATTCAATCAATCCGATTAACAACGATTTGTCACGAAAAGATACCCACATTGTATGACACTCGTATAGCAGAATAGCGGGAAAATACTATGAATATTGAAGATGCGACACTGTATGCTAATGGTACTGAAACTTTAAACGTGCTTTTGTCGGAACAGCTTTTCTGAAAGTGGCTGGCATATCAATAAAGCTATTGGATTGATCGACTTGAAATTCTAATAACAAGTCGAGCAAACATTATTTATTCGTTTGACGAGCCAGAAATGCAAATCGTAATCACAGAGTGATTCCAGCTTACTCTTTATTATTCTTTTACAGAAACCAATGACGAGAATAGAAAAAAGTGTCATCATTGTTTACATCACTTGAATACAAAAATGATAAGTTCCTTGGCTCATGAATCGATATCTCCAGATGTAGAATGACTCAAGGTCAAACACATCAAATGAATTGACTTGTATAATATTATGTTTTGTAATTGAATGAAAACTGTTAATTTAAAATAATATTAAAAATAATAAATGCTGCTTTACGATTTGTTGTTCTATAGGAGTTTTGTTTAAAAGTTAATTAGCTATTTGTGTATGGAAAATAAGGTAATATTTACGTTTCAAAAGGGAAAAATTAATCTTTCTGCATTCGTTTGAATATGTCTTGAAAATTAATTTATTTTGTGGTACAAGCTTAGAGTTTGCAAATTTTTGTTAACGTTATTAGGCTACAATTAAAAAATAAACTTTTAGTAACGAAATATGAAGTTATGAATTAAGAGGTTGTCTATATTCATTTTAATAATGAGGAAGTAATTAGAGAATTCCAGAAACAGAACAAATGCAACGAATTATAAAAATTCAAAATCAGTAGTCACAAATATATCATACTTAAAAATACTCTCATCAATTTTAGAAATTAGCACTTTTGAAGAAAAAAACTATAATCAAACACTTCAATATGTCTTAATTTAATTTTGTATGTTCTGTATTAGAAATACAACTCTTGTAGCTTCGAGTCAGTTAATAAAACGGATTCAAAGCAATTTAACTGAATATTAATTAAATAACAGTATGGCTTTTACAAAATATCAGCTCCAATTTGACCTAAAATGCAATTCCCGTGAATAAAGGAACACCATAAAAACATTTAAAGCGACATAATTATAAGATATACTTTTCTGTTTAGGCAAATACAAGCTCAAAACGGGGGGAATCTTGATTGAAATGAAATTTATCTAACAGATCACACATGTAAAAATGTAATTCTGATCAGTTTTGCAGATTTATATTAGGTCGCTACAAAACGTAACACCGCAGCTTTTGTAGGTACCACGAGCACAGTAACTCCTTATGTCGTCGTGGAAGAGAAATTAATATCATCCTGGTCAGATTAGCTAGATGAATTTCGAACCATCTTCGGGCGACTGCGTACAGGTTTGCAGTTACAAAAATGACTACATGGACAATTGCTGTTTATATATGAATATCATATTCAGAACGGATAATTGTATTTATTTTCTCAAAACAAAATTCAACTCTCGTCAACTAAGAGGTGCCTTTAAAAATTTACAAGACACGTGACGAAATGCTTAAAATTTAATTTGTGGTATGACATCCGACGCGTTCTTTATATTTCGAAAAAATTCACTGAAAGAAATTCTTGAAAAAATTATTATTTAAAAAAATTGGTTTTCGTTAATTTGCTATAATTCGAAATTCTAAGAATTTGAAATTGCAAGAATTAGTTGCATGCCACATTTTTTTTTATAATTGTCTTTAAAAGTCTCGTTTATCACTGCTGTCGGTGATCAGCGCTATGTGGTTGAGAGCTATTGCTAGCGTAGAAGCACTTTCTACTAACCCATCACACGAATGAAATTTCTAAATGCACTTTTCTACTATTAAAATAGTTTTTAGTTAAGGGTGTATAGTTTATTTTATTCACTCATAGCGCCCGTAGCATTGATGGAATTTTATAAAATATATGTTCGAACGTTTTGAAGAAATTTTGAATAACTAATAGATGCAATTTTTCTTTCTAAGTCTCAATTTTGGGAAATTAAAATAAAATTTTAATTTTAGATCACTTAAATTTGAAAGTTAAAAATTCATAATTTCCCTTTGTTTGCTTCTGCCTGTCCGTCATATGTATTGGGTTGTATTTACACAGATTTTTTAGTTATATCATGTATTCTTCCTTATTCAATTTTAAGCACACGCAGTAGTTCAATTCGGAGAATGAATTATTATACAATGAATTAATAAATTACTAGCTGGTGTGTAAAACTAATCGTGAGTTTTTACAAAACCTTTTCAGAAAAAATTAGCATTTGCACGCATAAGGTAGCATTAGTATTATAAATTCCCTCACGCACCATGACAACCAATATTAACTTTCCTTCAATTGATAATAGAGAATAAAGCGGAATTTACTAATTATCATAAAATTCATATCATTCTAAATCACTGAAAAGGTGAAAACATCGTCAATGGTGCACGGATATTTAAATTAGATTCCATGTTTCCTGTGCAATGAGAATAAAATATGGTTTGCATGTACGCATTGTACTCTAAAAGGCATATACGTGAGTCAAAGTGGAAATCGGACATACAAGTGATATTGGTGTTAAAACAGTTGTAACCTCGAACAGCTAAGCTTGTTTTACACTAGAGCAACATGGATGAGGAGCGTACCACGCCAGTCAGTCAGCGACTAAAAGAGGCAGCAATTACTCCTGTCAATCACTACTTTTGTCGACATTGATTGGTCGGCCCATTCCGCAACCGTGTTGCTCTAGTGTTGAACAAGAACTAGAATATTCAAAAAAGTTATGAGGAGTTTTCAGTGCTATTTTATGCTATTAGATATTTTCTACTATATATAAAGCAGAGTTGGCGTCTTTCTTTCTGTCTATTCTCTATACAAATCTACACCCTTTAACCAATCCACACCAAATTTGGTACACATATTCTTTAGGACCCTACGGGTAACGTAGGCAACATATTAACCCACTTCTATTTGTCCCAGGTGTGCAGCGGGATCTAAACACAATTCGAAATCCGCTTAGGAACATACATTGAGTATCAAGCGATTGCGGTACGCAACTCCGTTTGTCTTACCAATACTGGTGGAAAAATAACTTTTCAGATAAAATTGTTTTACCAGTATTGCTCGAAAAACAATTTTTTTCCAAAACAAATTAAATTCTAATATTTACGTTTGAGCTGATTCTTTATTTCTTCTCATTTTTATATAATTTATGAATATTTAATTGATGAAAAAAGGATGTTTGAAATACTTAATTTTACGTAACATATTCTGTAATGAAACACGAAAATCCCAAACGAAAAAGTCATTAATTATAGAAGCGTAATTTTGCTATTTGGTATCTGGCAACGCTAGAATCAATGTTTTTTATTCAAATTCGATTTAGAATTCCGTGTTTGTGTAGTTGAGTTAAGACAGCGAAATGTTGCGATCATATTTGAGCACTTCTAAGTTTTGTAAATTTGTGTTCTTTTGTAAATAAATCATTATTGTCTTTATCAATATTTTTCAAACGTCTTTTTATAAACTTCTCTATTTCAGAATATATCCAGAAAGTCGAAATTCCATACGCTCGCTCATAACTTTCGTTTTTCAAAATTCTGCATTTTTTCAATCATCGGAATTTCGTTTCTACTTGCATTTATGTGTTCCAGTATTTTACATATTGCAGATATATTATTTACGAGTTAAATTTTAAAGAATAATTTTTATTTTCTACAAAATATCATTAGACATGGGTAATTTCTTGGCGGTATATGCATATTTTGACCAACTTTCCTCAAGTTTTTGGTTGAGTTACGTAATGGTTAGTAGAATTCATTTTCATAAAATATAAATACAATATGCAAAACAAAACCTTTTAAGTAAGGTATGTAACTTATTTTAAAATGAACGGTGAAGTTAAAATAAAATAATTAAAAAAAAGATTACGTTAAATTAAAATGGGTAGCCATACGTTGTAGTTGAGATATTTCTAAATTTTGATGTAACTTCATTATATGACGATTAAAATGAATTAAATTTACATTTATTTTTCATGTTTCATGGGTATTAATTATTGAAAGCTGTAGTCTATAGTTATGTAACTACATTTAGGTACGTGGTACAAAACTGGTTCCTACTAGGTACAAAATAGGTACGTGGTTTCCATATAGAAACCGAATCTCTCTATTAAAAAAGTACCACAAGGTTTTGATTTAAATTTGAATGTCTGTTGGAGAAAAGCGAATTTTACATAAGGCTTTGCTGATCTTGGAATAATGTCAGTTAGAAAGTATTCGATCATCTGCTATTTCAGACTTCATCGTGCGTGTTTTCTGAGTTCCGATAGAGGATATATTTTCTGTAAGTAAACATTTTCCAATATCCCTGAAATATCATCAATATAAGGACCTCGCAGCGAGCAACATTTTGAATCGTCTCTCGACGCATTTGATCAATCGTAAGTTGCTTTTTGGCATCTTATTCATCTTTAAAATCTATTTTCCTTGACTTTCCACTATTCAAATCAAGAATTCTATCATTCGGCCAATAAGAGCCTCGCTTTACCGCACTTGCAAAATCTTTCTACTGGATCTTCTCTTCAAAATTTCTACAAACCACAAGATCGTCGCAACAATTCGAGACTTCACAACCAATTAGACCATCCCAAGAGCTCTACATAGAAGCTTCAACGAAGATTCTGGGATATTTGTTTTTAAAAAATTATTTATCCTTTTCGGACACTTTCATGTTTATCTTTTATCCTAGTTTTCATTTGTTTTGAAATTTTTATCCTTTGTCTACGCTAATTATATTTTTAAAATAAGCTCTGTTATTCTACGTGCTATTGAATTTTCAAGAAAAAAAAGGGTTTAGTTCAAAATAAATTAACCACGAATGCCTAAGCAATTTAATTTGCCATCCCGTCATAATGATGAAAGTCGAAAGCATCGCATCACTGGTGCAAGTTAAAGATCGCCACAAGTAGAAAAATATTTATAGGAAAACTGAGCGACTAAACGCCAGAAAAATGTAACAGGAACTAAAGAAGCGGCTTTATTATTGCCGATGGTTCCGGAGATTTATTCGCAACAACATCAACATTTTGGACAAAACATTTTTCTCCGATGAGGCATGGTTTCATTTAAGCGGTTATGTGAACGCGAAAACCCCCGCATTTGGGCGACGACAAATCCTCATTCATTAATGCCTCACATTTACATTCTCAAAAAGTTGGCGTTTGGTGTGCCGTATCACGCAAAAGGATTTTGGGCCTCTGTTTTTCGAGTCAACTGTTGATGGCACTGTGTACAGAGAACTTATCCAACAATTTGTTGCATTATTAGAAGTGAATGAACGATAGCATTGCTTCGTCGTTCACATCGTGTTCCTCATTTCTGTATACAATAGCACCTTGATTATCCGTGTGCTCCGAGTAGTAATGTACACCAACCTTTTTTAAACCTTTAAAGAATTAGTGTGGTAACCATATTCAACAAATTAGCTATAAGTAGTCTTAACTTCTCTATATTTAAAGTAATATGATCACGAACTCAGACGTTTCTTTTACGTTATCGAACAGCTCTTTACAAGATGAATTGCATACTTCAATAATTTTGATAACTAGGATTTTTATTTCAGAAATGCCTGGAACCAGCTCTGCCTTTCCAATTACTTGCATGGAGTAAGGCTATTCTTTCTGTTTTGTAATTACTTGTAAATTGTATAAAACTTCATAGGTATCAGTCGGCTTAAAATTCACTGTCCAAAATATTTCTATTATAAGAATAGGAATTACACATTTTTCAGTGATAAAAAGTTGATTTTGAACAAATCAGTCAAATACTATGCGCGTGACGTGAATATGTGGGATCTATATATTAATACGTGTAGAAAAAACTTTGTATTCCCCCCTTTTTAAGCACATTGCGCGCACGGAGGAGTATGAGATTTGGCATAATTAAAGTTCATATGGAGAAGGAGTGCAGAAAGATAAAATTAATGTATAATGTACGTTATAAATATATTAAATTAAACAGAATAAAACATTCATTGTTTACGTTCATATACTGTAATCTATGTATTAATACGTGAAGAAAAAGCTTTGTACCCCTTTTTAAGCACATTGCGCGCACGGAGGAGTATGAGATTTGGCATAATTTGCCACCACATAAGTTAGTATTGAAAGTTAATTGCAATTTCTAATTATACCTGCATTTGCGATGACAATAAATAAGTCTCAAGGACAAACATTCGAAAAAATTGGAATTTTATTGAGGCAGCCAGTTTTTACACATGGTCAATTGTACGTCGCAGCAAGTAGAGTTCGATCATTCGATGGTTTGAGATTTTATATTTCAGAATATAACGGTCAAGGGCATTTAGCAAACGATGAAAGAGTTTTTACAAAAAACATCGTCTACACAGAAGTTTTGAATCATTAAATTCATTGTCGAACTATTTCAAGTTCAATGGACAACATTTATTTTTTTAGCCACCCGTTTTTTTTTGTTTCAATAAAAAATATATAAAAAATACGAAGCACGTATTCCTTATTTCATTTTTCATTTTTTGGATTTATTTTTTATTTAAATTTTATATAATTTGAAAAAGATAGGCAAATTAGCTGTGTAGCCTTGGCGAAACCTGTGGCCAGTATAGCAATAAAAAAACCCAAGAAAATGTCAAACAACGCGTTATTGTTTTTTAGATATGGCTTAACCAAGCTATACCGCATTTTTCCTATAACTTATTTGTACATGCTCGCAGCTTACGTAATAGAACAAAATTCAAAAAAATTATATGCAATGAATATAGAGGTATACTCTTTGACAAAAGGACCTTATTAATGTTCAAACTTAAAAATTAAATGAATTATGGTCGAATTTCGACCACTGGGCGACCACTAGTATTTATTATACGCCATTCCTGCCAATAAACTTTCCTGATAGTTTTTTTTAGTCCAATAATCTTTCTATAAAATCTTAACCTGCCTAGTGAACTAATTTTTAACCATTTATTCTTTCACTGGCTCCATACAATAGGGAGCTCAGAGCCGTCTTAAACACCCTACACTCAATGACTCACCCCTCCTCGCATCTCGATGTTGTTATAGAGGAAGTACAAAAGTAGAGTGAACAATGGTAGCCTTTTATCTGCCCAGGATCATGTGACCAAAACTAGTAGTAACGTGACCCTTAGACTACCTCGCGTGCTGGGTGGAACTTGACATTCATCAATGGATTGGCCCATTGATGAATGAAATGCATATTCACCAAACGAGGCGATAAATTACCAAATCACCCAACCAAGTCAATTTTTTACAGGACACTTCACTACTAGTCGACATGTTGGTCACACTTTTTGAAGCTCCTCTCAATAGTGTACTCATACTCAGTGTACTTATATTCTACGTCTATGGTTGTTACTTGGCAACTTTATTGAAGAACCTATACTAACATCCTGGAATTTTGTACCTCTCCAATTGTGAGGCCAGCAGTTCCATTGTTATTTCCCCCCACAATTTTATGCATAGGATTACGTATACCACTATTATTTACTTTTTAGAAGTATTTTTGAAACAAACACTGAAAAACAGTCATATAGTTTTGATTTCATAATTAAAAAAACTTCATCCAACTATTCACCGGCGCTATTGCTCAATTCTTAAACCTGAAATACGGATGTATTTCCAGCACTGTCGTGCTTCAACAATACCTTGTTATCAAAGATAAAAAATTATGCAAAAAATACCTAACATATTTTACAATGGATCACTGATTATTTATCTTTAAAGAAAAGCTAAACAACACTCACCTAGGTCATTTACTTCATCAGGGCCTCTGGAAATGGCTTATTTTACCTCCGATGCTGCGCCATTTCACCAAGCTTTGATTCTATACGTCTCTTCTACTTCCTGCTCCATCTTTGACGCTGGTCCAATCTTTATCGATGCCGATTCATAATCCTTACCACTGATCCAATTCTACCTCTGCCACCATTTAATGCCGGGAATTAGCGTGATAATCCGGGTCAAATTTATCTTGGAAATGAAAACTCACTCTTTTCCCTTTTTGGATGATCAGAATATAAGTTCGATTCCATTAAATAGTTGTAGATAAACTTCCCAGTTGCATACATGGAGACAAATGCTTATTAAAAAATAAAACATTTATTTAGAAAACTAAACATAAAAAAATTGCCAAGCACAACGGTCAACTCTCTTTTTGACTCTGTCTCGAATTCTAAATTCTAAATTAATTTTTTATCGTATACCATATCATGGTTACAGTGTGCGCGTGCTTAATAATATAATATAATTCTCGAATCGCTTGCACGCTCGCAATAAAAATTTAATTCTCGGATCGTTTGCTCGAGCGCAGTAAAAATTAATTCTCGGCTGACAGATATACTATTTTATTAAGAATATCTTTATTAGTCTATACCTCTATTTTATATAATATATCTTTTATATAATACAAATAACTATAAATATAAATTTCCTTAAAAAAGTTGTAGATTTATACTCTGTGGATTAATCAAAATTTTTTTATTTATAGTTGATAGAAGGAAGCTGATGACCTTTTTAATGTAGTTTAGTTAACCGATGTAAGTATACTTTTGTTTCTCACTTTTATGGTCGATAAAAATTCATTTAAGTAATGAAGATATAATTTTATGAAGATGCTAGGAATAAAAGAAATGCAACGAATAACAAAATCACAAAATCAATAATAACAAATATGTCATTTTTATTAATCTTTTAATTTATTTTAGAAATTGGCACTTAAAAAGTAACAATAATCAAACACATCAATGTCTTGATTTAATTTTTTAATACATTTAAGTCCTACAAGAGAAAAAATATCATATAATTTGAACAACCTTTACCAATAAATTGTCGTTAATAAAACAGATTCAAAGGAATCTTACTGAAGATTCATTACAAAACAGAATGATTTTCAAAATATCTGCTCCAATTTCACCAAAACTTTAATTGGCATGAATAAAGGACTACCAAAAAAAATTTTACCACGACTTAATTACGCAAAGTATTTTTCTGCTTAGGAACCGGTAGCCCGGTTGGAATAGTAACTGATTAGCAACCGGTGGGTTGCGATTTCGAATCCAACCAAAGACCGTCGTGTACAAAGGGGGATGGTGCACGTTTAATCTGTCGTGGCCTCACCTTGCCGTGGTGTAGAAGTTTAAAGAGTGGGGTGCCGGCTCAGGTGTGACCTCTTGATTCGTATACCATCTCTTCAGAGCTTTAGTATCTGTGCTCAGTATTTGGATAAAAAAAAATTGGATTCTGAATCAGTGTACTATAAAAAAGAAATTTTGTTCCTACGCTTGTCCAGGTATAGAGGCCTTAACAATACTTTTTATCTATCTTTGATTTCAAGAAATAAAAATAAATTTAAGACATTGATAATGAAAACCAAATAGATAGAATAGAACCAAAATCATATTTTATCTACATAAAAAGAAAACAAAACTACACAACAATTAAAAGTTCATAAAAGATCAACTTATTCGAATTCAGAATTTAATGGTTTTCAATCAATGAAAGGATTTTCTGTAAGTCTGAAATGTTTCCATGATATGCCATTTCATCTAAATAAAACACCTATATACATAGTTTTTATTTGAACAAAACTGTTCAAACAGTATATATTCTATTTTCAATATTTCTATTTAAAATAATATCGCTTTTAGATAATAAATGACTAAATAATAATAATAATAATAATAATAATAGATATAATAAATGACTATAAATATACATTTTTCTAAATAAAATAATGAAATCACATTTTGTCGATTAAACAAAACTGTTTTTTTTTGTAGTTGATAGAAAGAAGTTGGAGAACTTTATGCAGGTTAAATAACCGATGTAAGTATACAATTTCTCACTTTTGTGATCTTATTTGCAAATATGTCGATTTATATTCGAATGTCAGACATTATTTCAAATATAATATATCTCCATCTACCAGTATATTGTTTCTATTACTTAAACAGATTATAACACATAGCCAGCGATAACACATAACCGAAATTCTAATCGGTATCCGACCTCACATTAAAAGTTTCTGGGACATAAATAAATTCTTAAATCTTCACTATACAGCTAGTTTACATGTTATTAATTCTGAATTCGTTCCCAAATTTATAGCTGCGATATCATACTTATTAAATGCAATACCTCTAAGATATAAGCGTTTACATTGGACTTAAAAAAGACCGATCCATCATTTTAGTTTAAAAGGGCCCTCGAAACCAATTAATATTTCTTAAAATCCTTTAAAAAATTTTAATTGCCGCAATTTTTTACAAAAACACTACATATTTCATTTCGCCTACATTCGATAAACCTTGTTCAATGACACGTCCTTAAGGAAGTAATTTTTACAACTTTAAGAAGAGTCCTATACAATACCAGGCTCTTCCTTACATCCAGTGAAACCAATTTCAATGACACTTGGTTCTGAATAAGCTTCATTACTGGTTGTGAAATACAAACCTAGCACCCGTGAAAGTTTCTTTGTGCAGTCACGGGTTACTACAATCTATGCTAAATGTAACCTTAACTCTTCGAGTGGTTTCGAAGAGACATCTCGTCATTGAGGATCTGACCAGTTTTGCTAATGACGTGATATCTCGTCATCAAGGTATTGCCGAATTTTTTATGACTAGATCAAGATCTGATTAGTTTTCTTCTAATGATGAGGTATCTCATCCATCAAGATCTGGTCAGTTCTGTTAATGGCGAGACACATATTCAAGACAGCCACCATTAGCGTTGAAAGTACGTAAAATAACCTAAAAGGACCCTCATTTTTCCTTGTTAAAAGAGCTGGACCTTTAACCTTAGAACCTAAGAAATAACCTTAGAACTTAATTAACTTTAGAAATGCTGATATTTGCTGCAAATAACTTTTCGTGATACTGTTTTACAAATGCAACAAAAGAAATCAAGACAGATTATAAAATGATTTAAAATAGGATTATATGAATGATTTATTGTGATTAAATAAGAAGATATTTTTTCCCATAGCGACTTCTACTCCTTGATTATTTTGCAGACAATGCTTACGAAAATAGAAATACAGTGTCATCATTGTTTGCACAAATTCTTAAGATGTAAAAAGAACCATGCTCAAGATTAATCGAAATAACTTGGAAAAGATTATATTTTGTATGTGGATGAGAACTGAATAAACAATAAATGCTGCTTTGGGAATTGTTCTTCTATGGGAGTTTTATTTATAATTTATATAGTTCTTTATGTTATGAAAATTAAAATTATATCAAACACATTTATGACTCAAGGAAATAACTAATCTTTCACTATTAGTTTGAATACAAATCTTGGCAATCACTTTTTGTGTGGCATACGTTTAGAATTTTTCAACTGTCACTTTATTCGGTTATCTTTTATTGCTATCGGTAAGTCGACAATTTTAAAAATTAGAACTTTTAGTAACTAAACATGAAGTTATTCATGTAAAAGTTATCTATACTTCTGTTAAAGCAAGCAGAGACAAATTGACCCACAGTACAAAAGAAATTAGAAATAGTTTATATCAACTCACTCAGAAATGTATAAAGGAAATTAATTCCAAATCAGTAACACTTAAGAATGAAAATTTACACTTTTGTCAGAATTCTGCATTCAGTTTGAGAATTTTTTTCCTTTTCTCCAGCACTCTCAACTTTGTAGGCGTTGACAGAAACCCAGTTAATGACTAACACTGTACTGACAAAAGTTACCGGACAACTGTAGTAGAAACAAAATGGCATTTTTTGACACATTAGTAAAGAGTTGATCCACTTTTTTCCCTAATACATGACACCTTTGCCCCTAATTCTAGACAAGCTTCCGAAAAGATTTTGGAATACAACGACAGCTATGTACTTACATGCAGTAAATAATGTCGCCTCTAACTGTTACTTTATATTAGGCTTTGGTACCAAACTGTGATTGGAAGCATCCGATGTTTATTTCTTTCTAGCTGAATTACCCGGCTTTGCTCAGGTTGAATTGTTTATAATTCATCGTAATATTACTCAATATTATTCCTATGGAGATTTTGAATGGTTTTTTGCCCCCTGCAGACTCAGGACAAATCGAACGGGATTAATATACAACCTATGTGACCCGCAGAATTCTGCAGGATGAATGTGCCAAATTTAGTGTGAATTGGTCAGACATTGATCGTATAATTCCGCAATGTTAGTCATTTGAGGATTTCGAATTGTCTTTAGCCCCCTGTATCATATCGACGATAAAAAAAGACCGCTTTCAAAAAATAATCTTATGTTATAAAAATTTACATTCCAATAATAAAGCTATAGTTTAAGAATTAGCATGCGGGACACAAAACGAAATGATACTGAGCGATTTTCAGCGCAACCGAAGTCATCTGTGATATTGCACCACACTTTAAGATTCTAAAAACCTCCAAGGTCATCTTGAGAGGCGACTCCTGTAGATCTTAACTCTGACGTCATCTGCACAGCCAGACCAGGAGAAAGCCCCCTAGCAAGTGCTCTGTTCAGGATGACGGGAGGTTACACCCCTGTGCACACCCAAGATAAATAGATCGGGCGTTAATATGTAGCCTATGTTACCCGCAGTGTTCCAAAGAATAAGTGTACCCAATTTGGTGTAGATTGGTCAGACGGTGTAGATTTGTATACACAGAAAGGTGCCAACTCTACTTTATATGTATAGATTCAGTACATCCCAAACAGTTCACTTGAGCATGTTTAAGCACTTCTCAGTTTCTCTTATAGACTAAGTGCTAATATAACAACCAATCATCAAGCCTCTCTCAAAATCCGTTCTCTCACTCCTCGACATTTTCGATCAAACTCACATTGATCGAGGTAAGCCGGAATCTTCTTTTTATAGTGTGTGCAAATATTCTGCGTAGATGTCCAAGGCAGCAGATCAATTTATTTGATTTTTTAAAGGGTTTCCGGTGACTTTTGTCAGTGCAGTGTATATTTATATGTAGACCCTAACACAATGAGTTTAGCTCAATTATTTGTGAAATTTAATACGAGTTCTTATTAATTTAAATTTGGAAAATATTTTTTTAGAATTAATACAGTTCGTTCTCTTATTTGGGGGATATATTTCTAGGTTTTTCTTCGTGAATCCGTCCTTGCCCATAACAAACCCCAGACTGCAGGTCTCAAGGTGGAATTGTGCTTGTGAACCCATCAGAGGTTAAAGATCATTAATCATAAAATACTTAGAAGTTTTATTAATATTATTCATATAAAACAAAATGTAACAAAACAATGTAGTCATGAGTTGTTTATTTTCATTGTTTTTTCAACTAAAATCCAAAACTTATATAGCGAAGCATTGTGCTCTCAATACATACAAGCAGTGATAATCCAGCGGAGATGCTCTACGCCGTTTCGACTAGTTGAAAATATTTCAAACTCAACCAAATTAACAATAAATCGTGGTCGAGTGTGAACAATTAAGGATTGCAGTAGTACGTTCTTCAATGGCGATTAAAATTCATAGCAAAAAATATTTTGATATTGTGATATTTTTGGAAAATTTTCAAAGGTATTGGAATATTACTTAATCCTCCTGGTGATTGTCTGGACTATGTATTTCGGTATTAGCAAAACAAAACTGACCAGATCTTGATGGACGTGATATCTCGTAATTAAAAGAGACCATGTCTTGATCTCGTCATCATCAAAGAGTATATTGATGATGAGACATCTCGTCATTAAACAAATTGATCTGTGCCTGATGGACGAGATACCTCATCGAAACTTTGGAGGGTAAATAGCATTTTTATAAACAATTACATTAAATCAATAACTTGAATAAGCTTCCTCTCTCTTTTAGTGTTTTATGTTTGAAATTCTTAACCCTCTAAGTGGCTACGACGAGATATCTCGTCTATCAAGATCTGACTAATTTTACTGCTTTTTTTAATGACGAGAAATCTAGTCACCAATATGCTGCTTTTTTCATGATGACGAGATCCAGATCTCTTCAGAATTGTTGTCCATCAAGATCTGCTAATGGTTTTGCTAATGACGAGATACCTCGTCGAGACAACCACCAGGTGGGTTGAAAGTTTGAAAATTTTAGATTCATGTAATATGGCTTTACATCCTATCAATAATATTTTTTGTAAAAGATGTATACGTACTCGAAACATCCCAAATTAAACGATAAAGCATTTAATAAATGTTTAAGCAAATCAATCCTGCTTAGTAGAGTGGAAGGAATCCCTTTTACTTGTGGTGTCAGTAATACATTCTTTGTGTGTGTCTGTCTATTAATGACATTGTATGTCTTATGTTGGGCTCAGCATGGCCAAATATGGTCCTTGCGCCCATAAAACCCCAACTAACCAACTTTTTTACCCCCTAGAGAGATTCAATAGAAAAATATTTTAACTAAACTTTTCAAAGTTATATCAAGTCACCATCTATGAGTATCTATAATAAACGTATATTACAACTATTCTTTTTCTTTGATACGCTTTTCTTTTATCAAGTACGCAGTAAAGAAAATATTCTTTCGGTATAAAGAATAGCCAACAAGTACAAACTGTACTGTTATTCACTTTCTTGTATCTAAAGAATAAAATTAATTTACAAAATACAAGTTTATAGTATAAAATTGAAGAAATATTTTATTATACAAATCATGTACACATATATCCAATAATGCGCTCATTTAAATTCTTGAGCATTTCTATTTTAAACAGGCAATTAGAATTCCCGAATCATATACGAAAGAAATGAATTTATACTTCCTATTTTTCTTGAAAAAGAGTATAAACTGATAAAAATTGACTTTAAAAATGATCAAGGGTAAAGAAACAAGTGTTCTGGTCTACTCGTATCTACACTGGTGTGCAAAACTTAAGCAACGACTGTTTTTTTTTGCCGTAACTCCGCAATAAATCACCTGGGAGACATGAAATTCAGAATACAGAGACAGTATTTTGTACTTAACGGATGAAGAAAGCATACTAGTGCAAAAATGAATAGAATGCATACAGTATGGAATCAAACAAAAAAAGGCTTTATCGAAAGAGTAGCGTTGGTACAAATGATTGTCTGCCCAAGAGAGAGAACAGCAAACAGATGTCCCTTAGAAAGGGATATAACCTCCATTAACTACAATGGTTGCTTGGCACCGTCTCTCCATACTCAACACCAGATTATCCTAAAGTTGTTGAGGTAAAAGTGCCCATTCCTCAATGAGCATCTGTTTCAGTTGTTGGGTGTTCACCGGCGGATATAATCGTGCCGAAAGGCGTCTCCCCAAAACATCCCACACATGTTCTATGGGATTTAAATCAGGGGAGTACGCTAGCCAATCCATTATAGTGATATACTTTCTAGCAGCTCCTCAACAGCAAGAGTCCGATGCGGCCTGGCGTTATCGTCCATAAAAACGAAGTCGGCACCAATGGCACCTCGGAACAGACGTACGTGGGGGAGGATCACTTGCTGACAATAGCAATTTGGAAATTAGCTTAGTCCTGAAATTTGGAGCTTAGTCCACCCGTTCATCATAATGCCTCTCCAGACGAGCACGCCAGGATCACCGTAACGGTCTCTTTCCCTGACGTTAGTGGGATAAAACCGGATCCCTAACTCTCTCCATATCAACTGGCGTTGAGAATCGCTGTTGACACTGAAACAACTCTCATCTGTAAAGTGGACGTGACTCCATTGATGAGATGTCCAGTCTTTGTGTTCCTTACATCAGTCTAAACGGCGCCGCCGATGGCCTGCTGTCAATGGGATACAGCTTTCAGGACGGCGGGCGAATAGGCCACCTTTATGAAGGCATCTGACCACAGTAAACTGCGATACTTGTCTCGTTGCCGTACGCAACTGCAGAGCCAGGTTGCCCGCTGACTGGTATCGATCTCTTTTCGCCTGGAGAACGATATATCAGTCATCCATTGGTGTTTTTTTTCATGGCGACCACCACAAACCTTTCTTACAGTTGTACCTGTGGTTTGGAAGGCTTTCCCAGCTCGTGAAACGACACTTTTGTCTATTCCAAACTCTTGGGCTACACTCTTCACACTACGCCCCTCCTCAAGCTTGCCGATCATTCTACCACGTGTAAAGTCGTCCAAATGGTTTCGTCTAGCCATATTGCACGTACGAACTCACTTGAACTTGCAGTGAATTTCTTTAATAGCGCCTTTCGTCCTTTTTATTGTAGTCTTGCACGCGTTTTGCATGCCCCCACGTCACTTGTGACGTCTTGTTCCTGATATTTGCATACGAATCACCTTTCTACTGAATTGGGTGTTCACTGAACTGAACGCAAAAAGCCCCTTTTGTACAATTTCATGGCTGTCTGGTTAAAAATTACATCGTTGCTTAAGTTTTGCACGCCAGTGTAGTATGATCGACGTTTTAAATACTCTCCAAAAACATTAATTAAAATAAGGTAATGTGGGTTGACATGAAAGGCATTTTTTATCAAGCTAAATATAGGAGGTTGTAGTGTTTCTACGGCGGAATGTTTCCTGTATGTATTCAGAACGTGATGCCACTTGGCTTGTTTTTTCGAATAGATCTATTTATATAAAGAAAACAAATCAATTTTTATAATATGATTTGTAAGTAATCTTTTATAATAACTTGCATTTCTGATTGTTCACTTTTATTGATAATCATTGATACGACTGTTCACTTATTAAATCCTAGGGTCTTTCTCTAAATCAAATAGTGCTCTGAAAGGCGTGTTTAACAAAATTGTGTTTGTCTGAGGCGAATGAAATTCAAGAATTAAATTTTATGGAATTTTTAGTATATAAAGGTGTTATTCTGTAAAAATATAATTCTTTTCCTATGAAAATATTTTAACTAAAGAAAATATACCTACAAATTCCATTTTTACTTTATAAGCAATTTTTAAATTTTCTGTTACAACAATCATCATCTCCTTTTATTTAATTTCCTCTTTGAAGTAACATTTGAATATAACAAATTTTACAATAAGAAATTAATATATTTATAATAGTGTACATGATTTATGAATATAAGGAAATAAAAAAATGAGCAATATTTCAATAGCTATGCATGTGAATCGTTGAAATGAAGCCAAAATTTGTCGAAAATCAAATTACACATAATTTTCAGCAAAACATTCTAACAGTGAAGAAACAATCTTTATTGGATTTTAAATAGCTTAAAACCAATATATGAAGTTAAATTTTAAGTTGATAACAATCTTTTTTTAAATAATGGCTATACGTATTGGTGGTGATAATGTAATGCAGTAAAATTTAAATTATAAAAAAAATGTTAGTTTATCATGACCTAAAAAAGTCAAACTTTTATTTTTCTTTAGTCATAGATTACAACCACACATGTTTTTAAGTTTTAAATGTTGCAAGTTTTCTGTTTTGCGTCGTTTTCAGTAGGTCATTTTTTGCTTTACAATAATTGTTAAACCAAATGTTTGCTACTATGCACACACATTTTCTGATGATAAATGTGGCACTCTACAGTTATTTCATTGAAGGTACCTACTTTAAGTAGAACTTGTACAACTAACAATCTTTTCTGAATTTGGTGTGACAGAAAATCTTCATACTGCTCATTAAAAATCTGGTAAGAACAAACAATAAGTATATATTTACAGGGTGAGTCTAAAGAGTCTAAACTAATAATACAAACTTCAGGGGGTGATAGAACACAAGGAAACCAGCACTTTTCCCCAAAGAATGTATGGTCGCAAGTGCAGTGGTTGGCCGCTAGAGAGCGCAGTCAAACGCTTGTATAAAAGCCCATACAATGCCTATTGGGTGAGTGATCTAATACGACAAATTTCAGGGGGTGATAGAACACAACGAAACAAACACTTTTCCCCATAGAAGGTATGGTCGCAAGTTCAACGGTTGGTCGCTAGAGAGCGCAGTCAAACGCTTGTATAAAAGCGTTATGTCGACGATGTGTGTTTCATTTCCATGTGAAAAGTTTCTCATGTTTTGTACATATCATTTCTTTCTTACCCGTTGTTCCTTGTACTTATCTTTAATTTGTGCAAATCTAATTGTATTATTTCGTTTTGTCAAGCAGTTATTGATGTTTATTTGACATTAAAGCGTTGTTTCCATATTTCATGCCTCCTCTTTCCAACTTGCGCCGGACTGCGCCCTCTAGTGACCATACATTCTATGGTGAAACGTGTTTGTTTCGTTGTGTTCTATCACCCCCTGAAGTTTGTCCCATGATCGTAGAATCACCCTGTATATATATATATATATATATATATATATATATATATATATACACGACTGGCTAAAGAAAATATTTACATCTTAAAATATAAAACACTTGCTCCTTATGGTTTAAATGATTTATTTCAAAATTCACAAGTTAATTTAGGTAACTGTAACACATATACTTTATTCCACACTTCAAGAATCAAAACGAATAGAGGTTGTAGGGGTAGCGGTATTAATAAAAAATTAAAAAACTCTGAAAGCAATAAACAATTTGCAGACATTACAAAATATCTAAAAACTTTAGAAAAAAAATTTTATTGAGAGTTTTAACTTTAAACCCTTAAAAAGATTTATTTTTTCCTTGAATGACAAAACTTGTCTCAAATTTAAAAATTTTTTCACAACACTAGACTCTCTTAATCCTCATTTTCTACTTTTACTACATGATATTTACAAAGCTCGACTCTCTAAAATTAATATGAAAAAAACTATTAATAATGATAATTTAATTTACATGAAAATAGGATTTAAACACCCAATCTTTGATAAATTTAATTTCAATAAAATTATAAATAATTTAATGAATATTTTTCCTATAAAATTTCATACTATAAAAAAATGCTTTAAATATGATATACCATTGGGTAGAAAAATATTTAATTATAATCATTTTTGCAGTAAGATTAATTTATATAGGGATAAATGTGAATGCTTTTGCAACGATATAAATTATAGGCCTTATTTAAATGATAGACAAGGACATATTGCAACTGGCAATCTTGGAATTATTGATAATGAACAATTAAGGGAATTAATGTATAAAGGTACTAAATTCAGACCTATTTATAGTATTAAAAAAAGTTTTATACTTAAAAGTTTCCTCGAAGACATTGATAATTTTTGTATTTTGACTTCTACTAAATTTAATACCCCAATTTACCTCTTCACAGAATGGAAATGGAAACTTTACAATGAATTTAAAATTTTTATAAATGAAAATCCCCCACTTTCTGGAAAAAACACTGATTACTACAAAGCAATAATGCTAGCTATAAAAGACTTACAAAATAAATTCATAATAACACCGGTAGATAAAGCATCAGGTAACTATGCTATTATCTGTAAAAAACTATACTTAAATTTGCTAGATACTGAGCTTAAAAATTCTGATACCTATAAGTTCTGCAAATCCACATATACAACTATTGTTAAAAAAATTATTTCTTCAAATAAAAGATTAAAAATTTCTAATCATCACATTATTTTACCTTACATAACTGTTGTACCTAACTTTCATAAAAATCCTTCGAAATTCCGATTTATTACTTGTGGTACAAATTCTTATATGATTAAACCCGGTATCTTACTTTGTAAATATCTAAAAATTATCCTTAATACCATTATTGAAGGAGGTTTCACTTGGATTACTAGTGATAATAATAACGTTTTAAATTATATAAATAAAAATATTATTAATAATATACTTACCTACGACTTTAAAGACCTATTTACTAGCATACCTTTGGACAAACTTAAAGATGTACTTAACTACTATTATCATGACTTTAAAAATCTGATTACTATTGATTTTGATGATTGGGAATTTTTGGTAAACTTCTGTATCTATAATAATTTTATTTTTAACGGTGAGCATTTATTTATTCAAGTTAAGGGTATACCCCAAGGTTCCAATTTTTTTTTCATTCTTGCTAATTTATTTCTTCATTATTATGAAAAAAATTTTTGCCTACAAATTAATTCTGCCTTTAGATATATTGATGATTTAATTGTTTTCAATGATACCAATTTTGCTAACCTTTGGAATTCGATTTACCCTGATGAATTATATTTATTGAAAACCAATTCAGATAACAATAAAGCCGTCTTTCTAGACTTGAATATATATACTTTAAATAATAAAACTGATATTAATATTTATGATAAGAGAGATGATTTTGAATTTCCGGTTTTTAAATTGATATATTGGGATTCTAATATTTCTAAAAAAAAAAAATTATTACAATACAATCGCTGGTCAACTGATACGTTTCAATAAAATTTGCAACTCTAAATCTAACCTTCTTTTGCAATGTAATAATCTCATTAACACACTTCTTAATAATAAATACCCTCACTCTTTTTATAGGATTATTTTTGAAAGATTTAAGATAACTAATATTATTTAATAGCTTATTTCGGAGACTATCCTGTTGACTATCAATTTTAAAAAACTGGATTTGAACACTATTTTTTCGACTTCCGATTCCGATGTTCCGGTTCGGAATTCCGAGTCGGAATTTCGAGTCGGGGTTCCGTGTCGGAATTGCGGTTCCGATTTCTGATATACGGCGTTATGAATGGCATTTGTTGGCGGTCCTCATGTAGTTTGCGGCGGGTTGTTGTCGATCTTAGGTCAATCTATTTGGGTAGCTTTGTTTTCTCCTTTTAAATTTTAATTTAATTTTTAATTTTAATTTAATTTTAATTTAATTTTAATTTAATTTTAATTTAATTTTAATTTAATTTTAATTTTGTATTATATTATCTTTGGTATGTGTCCTTGGTTGTCCCTGGTTTTGTTTTTCTAATTTTTGTTTTTCTAATTTATTTTCTTATGGTGTTTGGAGGGGTGTGTGAGCTACTTTTGGTACACTGCCGCTCACATGCAGAAAACACCATATTGTGTTGACTGGGTGAGGCTCCTCCCTGATGACGCCCTGATCCACCAACACTTCCATCATTTTTTTCAAAATTTTCTTAAATTTCTTGATTTTAAAATTTTTGGATTTCTCTTTGTTTTGGTTTGTAATTTTGAATTATTTTACTTTCCATGTTGTGTCTGCAGCTTTAGCGCGCATACATGGACAGTTCTGCCTTCTGCCTTCTGCTTGACTATTTTTTACCCCCAACTTTTTTGGTTTTTTGGCTTTTTACTTATCTGCTTTTTGATCTTTTGGCATTTTGCTGGTCTGCATTTCTAATATTTTGACTTTTTGATCTTTTGGCATTTTGCTGGTCTGCATTTCTATTATTTTACGTTTTAATGTTTTGTATATTCTGTAATTTGATTGTTTTTATTATATATATATGTCATAATAACAGATCTTATAAGCCTGCAGTCGTGACGAGAGTGGCAAGAGTGGTGTAAGGCAACCGGAGAGAATGATCCATTGATATTGAGTGTAATGCAGATTCCATAACAATTCTTTATTATTTCAGTAGACAAGTAATTACATCATGAGGTTGTTGAGGGTTTGGAGTTTGGAACGGCTCTGAGGGCTCCTTAGCCCAAGAGACTCGTGAAAAAATAAATAGTTTACAAAGATCTCGCTAGAGGGATTAGGATTAAGAAAAATATTATTGGACCAGGGGATTTAACACGAAATTTCATTGGTAGAAGTCGGTGGTTTTACGAAGGGGGAATGTGATCTTACATATGCGATTTGAAAGCAGGAGAGTCCTTGGGAGGTCTAAGCTAACGAGGCGGCTTGAGTTCAAAGGTGAAAGGGAGTCACGAGGTCCGTGGGAGGTCCAGTTAACGAGACGGCTTGAGTTCAAAAGTGAAAGGCAAGATATTGACCACTTAGATAGGGAGACAAAGACTGGGATAAAAGGGAACCGCTAAGGGGTGATCTGTAGTGAAAATTGTACTTAGGGGGTTATTTTTAGGTATCGTTTCATATCCCCCCCATTTAGAAGGGAAAGTCTTACCGTTTCCAGAAAGGCTTTCACTAAATTATCAACAGTACAAAACATACAATATAACAAAGATACAAAATGACATTTCAAAACAAATATGATACATAAACACTTGATACACAAATAATACAATATTAATTTACAAATATCAACTAGTAGATGATTAATGAAAGTAAAAAACATCTAGCATAAGGACTTCAAAATTTATCCTTACACCTTCATAAAAGCTTCCATATGTCCTCTACTTAGTGACAATTCCCAAAATATTCAAACATTTTTCATGTAGTTTATCAAAATTTCCTATGCATGGTGACTGAAAAAATATACAGTATTGTAAGTTTTGGTGATGAACCATATACGACATTATAATCACATCACTAAACAATCTTATTCATTAATTTGACGCAACAAAATCTGTGAAAAGGAAAATAAAAAAAAAATAACTCAGGAACTTAGATGTGCAATGGAGACGACTTCTCTGTAGCAGTACCGACATGTCAGTGATGTCTGTACCTACGAGAGCGTTACTGTAAGTAGGCTAGAAATGAGCTCCGTATATTCTAAATGAGTAACTGCTCATTGTAAGCTACTAATTCACGTCAAGCATCCTGAAACGTTGAATATGTGTGTGCCGTGTTGTATAATGAATTTTTGTTTAATCATTTGTTAACTTCAAAATCAATGTATTCTGTGATCAATATGTGTGAAATTTCGTTCATTCATCAGTATAAAATCATTATCAGTACAATCATTTCATTATCAAACAGTACAAAAATAAAAATACGTAATGAGAGACTGGAATGTTGAGGAAAAGTATTTTTCATCAGTGTCCTCGTACGATAAAAATTTAAAGAACTACCCTAAAAACTTTCTATATTATTAGGTAGAAAGATTAGGACATGTTACAAGTAATACAAAAGAGAAATAGATACTTTATATATATATATATATATATATATATATATATATATATATATATATATATATATATATATATATATATATATAGTCGGTTCATCCCATACTAACACAATAAAATAATTCAATAAACAATGACGGTTATTCAAATAAATTGCAATACATAATAAACATTATTCAATATAAAAATAAATTATTTACATTATTCGACACATTGCTAATTCTTCATTGAATACATTTCATGCATCATGTAAGTTTCATTTATATGATGTTTGTAATTACTTCACATCTAATGTTTGAATTTTAAAACCGTTTGAAACAAAAGTAAATAATTAAAGGCAAAACTTTTTCAGAGCCTTGTCAGTAGCGACAATGCGCAAACAGGAAAAATAATTGGACGACGGGTTTGTATTGAATTGGAGATGGGAAGAGATAAGGAAGGCTTTCGACGGGGGTCACAACCAGTTGGGATGAAGAAAGAATGAAAAGCGAAGCTTTGGGGGGAGAAAATTCTCCCTCTTTGTCCGAAAGTCGTAAATTCCATGCGCATTATATTATCTTTGAACGAGAACTAGGGCTACTTGGTTTTACGCGAAGATGTGAAGCGAGGGTACTCTGATTTCCCTTAAGAACTGGTATTTTCGAAACAGACACTTTGGTGTTATTAGCAACTCGAATGGGAATTTTACTTTTTCTAACTGGAAGAGGAGAAATTTGATAATCAGATGCTGGGTAAAAATGACGTAATCTAGTCGAATGCACTACTTCAGAATCCTTTTTGTGGAGAGGGTTAGGCCTATTTATTTCATAATTTACGTCAGAAAGTTTCTTCAGGATAACGTATGGTCCTGTGAAAGTTGGATTTAATTTTCGACTATTGGGATAAACAAATTCTTCATACATTACAGAGTCTCCAATGTTAAAATCACTTTTAGTAAAACGGGTGTCATATCTCTTTTTTGAAATCTCATGGAATTTCTTAGTTTTTTCTTCGGCAATTTTTCGGGCCTCTTCAATGGGCGGATACAAATTTGGTTCAACTATAGGTTCATAAGGAAGTTTTCCATACATTAAATAAGTAGGTGGGAATGTAGTAATCGAATGAGGAGTGTTGTTGTATTCTTCCGTGACTTGTTTAAGTAATTGGGTCCAAGGAGTACTATTTGTTTGAGCATTAATTTTACATTTCAACCTAGTTATGAGGGTTTGGTTGACGCGCTCAACTTTACCATTAGTTTGAGGTCTGTGTGCAGAAGTTAGTAATTGAGTGACGTTATATTTTTGCAAGAAATGCTTGAATTTGGGTGACGTGAAGGCTGCATGTCTGTCACTTAGAATTTTCTTTGGAACTTGAATTTGGAATACCTGTTTAAGACAGTTAATATAAGCATCTGATGTCACACTTTTTGAAGGGAATGTCCAAATATATCTTGTTGCATGATCTATTAAAATATGTAGGTACTTTTTTGGAGAGCCATAATAGCTTAATCCGCCAACTGTATCCACGGAAATTAATTCGAAAGGCTCATGACTTGTGGGAAGGGATTTTAACAAGCCATATTTCTTTTGCTTTTTCCTTTTATTCAATTGACAAACTTCACAGTGTCGGACATAATTTCTAACATCATTTACTATACCAGGCCAATAATATTGTGGCGATAATAAATTTAACATTGATGACACTCCTAGGTGCCCATACTCAATATGTGCTTTCTCTAACAATTTTGAACGAAGTGAAAATGGGACAACAACTTTATTCAAACCTTGTTTTCTAATTGTCCAAAGATTATCCAATTTTTTGTATTTGCGATTACAAACATTATCATTTTCTTGACTTTCTTTGAGCTCAGAATGAGTTAATAATTGTGCTCTTGGCAGCACGTGATGATTTATGGGGTTTCTAGTTAACATGTCAGCTTCTACATTAGTAGATCCCTTTTTGTATTTAATTGTAAAATTGTACATAGACAATTTCAATGACCATCTAAAAAGCCTACCGGTTGGGTGTTTAATATTTTTGAGCCAAACCAGGGCAGCATGATCGGTATAAATAGTAAAGTGATTTCCATGAAGATAGCAGTAAAATTTTTCGACGGAATCTATTATAGCCAAACATTCAAGTTCTGTTATCGCGTAATTTTTCTCGTAAGGTCGTAATTTTCTAGAGTAAAAGGAAACTGGGTGTAAGGAACCATCTGGATGTTCCTGTTTTAAAATTCCTGAAATTGCTTCTCCTGAGGCATCGGTGTATAAATGGCAGGGATAATTCGGGTTAAATAAACTTAACACAGGCTTAGAGATTAAGATATCTTTGAGTTTCTTAAATGAGGCCTGACATTCTTCTGACCATTGATATTTTACATCTTTTTTAAGAAGGTTATTCAAAGGGGCTCGAATTTTCGCATAATCTGGAATGAATTTGTTATAGACATTAACACTTCCAAGAAATCTTTGCAACTCTTTGGTGTTTCTGGGTGGTTGAAGTTTTTTGATAGTTTCAACGTTAATATTACTTGGTTTGTAAGTACTGTTCTCAATTTCATATCCCAAGAAATTTATTTTCGTTTTTGCAAAGTTGCATTTTGAAAGTTTGAGTTTCACGTTCTCTTTCTCACATATCTCAAAGATGATTTTTAAATGTTTCAGGTGTTCTTCATAATTTTGGGAAAATACAATTATGTCATCAAAATAATTTAGGGCAAATTTAATTTGATGCTTATTTAGAATTTGCCTTATAGCACGTTGAAATATTGCAGGGGCGTTTTTCCATCCAAAAGGTAATCTTTTCCATTCGTACAAACCAAAATTTGAGGTAAATGCAAGTTTTTCTGTGTCTTGATCCTTAATTTTGATGTGCCAGTATCCAGAGGCTAAATCTAGTGTTGAAAATATTTTTGCATGGGACAATTGATCCAATACAGCATCGATACGAGGAATGGGTTCGGAATCTGTTTTAGTAATTTCATTTAGTTTTCGATAATCGATGCATAAACGAGTTTTGGAGTTTTCATCTCGTTTGTAAGCTAATGTTACAGGAGCAGCATAAGGGCTGTAAGAAGGTTTGATAATGTCTGCCTTCAAAAGTTCGTCAATTTGTTTTTTGATTTCTGCATTATCCTTAGGCGAGGCTCTATATGGGCGACAAGCAATTGGCAGTTCCGAGTTTAGAATAACTCGTTGAGGTTCTAAATTAATTGAGCCTACATCATATTTATTGTTGGCAAAAACCTTTTTGTATTTATTAATTAGAGCAGTTAATTTGCCACCAGAGTTAATACCATAATTGATATTATTCACATTATTTGAATTAACACTAGAAATAGTACAGTCCTTAATGTTATTACTATCAGTACAATTCCCAATACTATCATTCTTATCAAAAGAGTACATATTTTCACATTTCATATTTTCAATTTTTGAACATTGTTCATCATAAGTATTCTTACTAGTAGTATTCTCACATGATCCAAGATTATTATGTTGAACACTATTAGAATATTGTGAATAACCTTGATTGTAAAAATGATGGGAAATTTGTGCACAACTTATAGGAGCATTTGAAGTTACATTATGATTGAATTGAAATATTTGTCTGCTTTTGCAATTGATCTTCAAATTAAATAGATTCACAGTTTCTAAATTTAGCAATGCATAATTTAAAGCAGAGTTGATGGCCAAAAATTCAAGTTGTTTTGTAATGCAACCAATTGTAATACTGATCAAAACAATTTCACTTACCCGAATAGCACCAACTGCTTGTTGAATTTGTATCTTAGGGTTCACTGTTATTGTCTCATATTTCAAATGTCTGAGTAAATGTTCAGGAATGATATTTGCACTCGTGCCAGTGTCCAACAATCCAATGAATGTTTTGTGACCACAAAAAATAGTCACTTTTAGGTATGGTCATTCCAAATCAGGAGTTTGTCCATATTGAGTAGCTGGTCGATACGCGAGCTGAGGTAGTGGAGGAAGACTTCGCTGAGGGAAAGTTCTCCAAGGGGGATTCCGGTCCTGTAAACGTCGGTCACGGTAGTTGAAGGGCTCTCTGTGCACGGGAGGCATCCAAAATCTCGGCCGCATCGGAAATCTTTGCCGGGGTCGAAATTCTGGACGGGGAATTGCTGCGGGAACGGGTACTCGGTCCATTCTGCTATTTCCTTGTTGATTGTCATCAGGTAATTGACTGCATAACGTGCGGGCAACTCTTAACCATTCCGTAATGGTTGATGGTTCTTTTACAATGATGAGCTCCTTAATATTCCGAGGCAAACCATTTGTTAGTCCTTGGAGTAGTATTTGGTCAGAAAGGTGTAATCGTTGACCAATGTCAAATTTCTTTTTGAAGTACTCATCAATGTCTCCAGGTTTGTCGCACGTTGTAGAGATGAAGGTATCAAAAGATATCAGAGAGGTCCTTGAAAAATAGTTGATAAGTCCTTGACGTAAATTAGCCCATTCGGTTTCGACGATACAATGATTTAAATAATAGTTCAACGCTTCGCCTTTTAAGCATTGTGAGATTAGTTCGATTCTTGAGGTTGCATAGTTGGTTGTTTTTAACTCAAAATACTTGATCCACGCTTCAACGTCGAAATTTTCTTTGGGATCAAATGCTATTATTTTTGAAAGTATTCTTTCCGAAAACTCTTCAGAAACTGGGTAGCTGGCAGTAGAATCATCTCTATTAGACATCATTTTGGTGTAGTGATGAGAGTCCGTTCAATTTCTTAAAACTTCCAAAATGAGACTTCACGGTGAGGTTCCCAAACCACAAGTTGCTATCCTGTCGACTTAAAAATCTGTCATAATAACAGATCTTATAAGCCTGCAGTCGTGACGAGAGTGGCAAGAGTGGTGTAAGGCAACCGGAGAGAATGATCCATTGATATTGAGTGTAATGCAGATTCCATAACAATTCTTTATTATTTCAGTAGACAAGTAATTACATCATGAGGTTGTTGAGGGTTTGGAGTTTGGAACGGCTCTGAGGGCTCCTTAGCCCAAGAGACTCGTGAAAAAATAAATAGTTTACAAAGATCTCGCTAGAGGGATTAGGATTAAGAAAAATATTATTGGACCAGGGGATTTAACACGAAATTTCATTGGTAGAAGTCGGTGGTTTTACGAAGGGGGAATGTGATCTTACATATGCGATTTGAAAGCAGGAGAGTCCTTGGGAGGTCTAAGCTAACGAGGCGGCTTGAGTTCAAAGGTGAAAGGGAGTCACGAGGTCCGTGGGAGGTCCAGTTAACGAGACGGCTTGAGTTCAAAAGTGAAAGGCAAGATATTGACCACTTAGATAGGGAGACAAAGACTGGGATAAAAGGGAACCGCTAAGGGGTGATCTGTAGTGAAAATTGTACTTAGGGGGTTATTTTTAGGTATCGTTTCATATATATATATATATATATATGCAATTCAAATTTTCAAGCAGATTAAATTAGCATTAGCTTTAGAAATTACATCCTGCACAATGACGATCAATATTAACTTCCTTCAATTGATAATTGGGAAAAGAGGGGGGAAGCAGCTGTATTCCCAAATTATCATAAATATTTATTACTTTCAGGAACTTTGAAACGGAGAAAAACATCACCTGTTCATCTGTGTTCAAATCAATTTTGTTTCCTGAGCAAAAAATCTAACATTTCGTAAGCGTGTGCACATGTAATTTAAATAAATCGAATATGGTTATATGGAATATATGTTACGGAATTTACACTTTTCATCCTTGTTTTGTTAGTTTAAAACTACAAGCATATATTAAACACTAGTTTATGAAACATAATTTGTCTCAATTTTGCATCATTTGGACGTGAATACGTCTTTAAAATCGAAACAGTACAGGGGGCATGCATGAAAAGTAGATCGTTACCATAAAGCTTTACAACTATTTGTAGTATGATTTCAAAATTAGAAGAAACATCCAGAAGGGAAATATAGCGTCGTGTAGACAAAGCATGTCCGTACTTGACATGATATTCGTACCGAGTGCGAAGGCGCACTGAGCGAGGGGAGGAGTCCGCAATATGTCGAAATTTTACTGGACTGGGCGAACTTTGGGCCAGTGTAAAGTTAGATTGCGTGGCGTGAGGACTTCGTATGTGGTGTCATTCGGAAGATAATGCATTACGCTACGATCACACAAATTATCCTTAAATATTAATATAAAACTGCACTTGAATCGTTTAAACTAAATTAATTGTTGAATATTCACACAATACACAATCGTTCAAACTATCTGTGTCTGGTTCATTCATTCCCCAATCCAACATCAGGCCAGAGAATTCACGTCTAAACTAAGGTTCGTGTTTCTCGACACAACCTAATCATCCTTTTATTTTTTATCCGGATAAAATATTCCAGAATTTTTTGAGTTTCGGTAAATTTGAGCTATTTACCAAATGCTTTCTCCATCTTGCAGGAATTGAAAAGGAATTGTACAACTCTTTCAAAGAGAGATTGTTCGCAGTTTATGACGCTTTGTTTTCCTTATAATGCTGAATGTAAACCACTGTAATATAAAAATATGACATATTAAACTGCTTTTAAACCTTTTTCTATAATTAGCCTTTTTTCAATCAGGATAAATGTAATTGTTTTCATGACTATTAATTTTGTCATCCTCTGTTCGATGATGTTAGTAGGGCATGTGTCATGCACCTTCTTAACCCTCCTGGTGGTAATCCCGGCTCCTTAGCAAAACTGACCAGATCTTGATGGACGAGATATCTCGTCATAAGAAGAAAACTGATCAAATCTTGATTTCGCCATGATCAAAGAGTCGGTAATATCTGGATGACGAGATATCTCGCCATTTGCGAAAATTGCCAGTTCTTGATGGGCGAGATATCTCGTCGAAACCACTTGGAGGGTTAAGTGTCATCCCACTGCATTTTAAATAGACTCCTCAGAAAATTCCTCAATTCCTACTGTTTCTTTTTCATAATTTCCTAGATTTTTCAGGTAGAAACATACACAGGCCAGTTTTCCCAAGATCTCGGGGTAGTCATTTTTGCTATCATCTGTACTTTGTAGAATATAGAAACTCAGTTGCAATAGAAATTTTCAGCCTAGTACCAACATACTGACGCTATTCATTAGTGCTAGGTTTTCACCACCTACAACATCTGGAAAATAATGTCCAATAAGAATATTTTTATGATCCGGAAAACAGGAAAAACGACAAAAAATTACCTGAAAAAGTTATTTTTTGTAGTACTTTTTATAAAACGAAGAAATGAAACAACCAAACAGAGCATATCTGCAAATCAAGGTAGGTAGATAATTAATCAACGTCGCACTGGAGCAACACAACGGGCTATTAACGACGGTCCCGGACCAATTCCGGTTTTTCGAATACGATTTCAGCACTTCGCAAGTAAACATTTCGAAAAATAAAATCCGAATTGAGATATCGTCGGTTTAGAGTAGAAACTCATTATCTGACAATATTAGGGAAGGCACTTAGTGACATTAAATGATGGTTTTCATGGTCAGAAATGAATTATCATATTGGTAATCGGTTTGAAAGGAAATATAAAGCTATCAAAATGCTAATCATTTTGATTTTTTTACCCGAAAACTAATGGCTTTTAATTGGCTGCGCTGTAAAATTCAATATTTTGTCATTTAATGTATGTATGTGCGTATTTTTATTAACATCGCACTGGAGCAACACAAAGGGCTATTGGCGACAGTCTGGGATCAAACTCGAAGGGAAAGATCAGACGACAGCACCACGTCATTTTGAATTACGGTCAGAAGATGGGGCAACACCTGAGCTGGCACCCCACTCTCCAAACTTCCACACCACGCCAACGTGAGAACATTTAAGGCCACGATAGATTTAACACATGCACCAACCTCCGTGTACATGACGGTCTGTGGATGGACCTAGTCTCGAACGCGCAACCCTCCGATTGCTAGTCCGATGCTCTTCCAAATGGGCTACCGTGGCCTCTACAAATCAAATACCTTTGAAACGAAATTGGACATTAAAGTTTCTTTGCCATACTGAATGCCCTTTTTGTTAATGAAATAAGCCCTACGTGTAAAACACGTAGAAACTACCTGTAAAAATACACTTTTTTAGTAATTCAAGGGCAAAGGTCATATTTAATTATCTTGAAACTAAGAGGTCACTCAGTAGGGTACTTAGGAAAGTATTTGAATTTACATTGCACTGGGGGTACCATCATAATGGGCTATTGCTGATGGTCCGGGATCCATCCTGCGGGGAAATATCCGAGGACAAAAGCTCGTTGTTTTGAAACACGGACAGATGATGTTGTCAACACCTGAGCTGGCACCCCACTCTCCATACGTCTGCTGGTCATTTGAATAATCATTTCATAGGTTCCATTGTTTAATAATGAAGTACAAAACAAAGTTGAATTATTACAGGACTACAATTCGATGCTATTCTGGCATGCTGTTTAAGATTAGTGCTTCTCTCCAAATGGTTTCGACGAGATATCTCGTCCATCAAAATCTGACCATTTTCGATAATGCTTGGTTTTGGGTTTTTATGGCGCAAGGGCCATATCTGGCCTTGCTGCGCCAGATACAATAAAATATCAAGTAATTGACATAAGATATACAATATCAAGTAACTGACACACACGGTGAAAGCTTTACTGACACAGAAGAGAGAAATACACCCAAACGCACCTGGTAAGAATCGAACCTGCATCGCCTATAACTCGAAAGTTGCTAGCGCAGTGGGCATATCCACTGAGCCACTAAGGCCCCCGGAGGGTTAAGTGAGATTGTTCTACATAAAGTAAAGTATAAGGCCTTCTTTTACTGTTTTTACCCTCATTAGCCATTAACTCGAACGCCACGTCTTCAAAAAGTTGATTGATTACAGAGCAGTGCCGATACCTTGCGAAAGTCATCGCTTTGAAGTTTTTTCATTTTTTACTAATGGAAAGTTGTTCATACTATTTTCTCGTGAAGTCCCAATATCACTTCAATTAAGCTTGGCTAAATACATAACCCAGTGTTTATTTGAAATGAATGAAATCACGTGAGCCGAATTATCATAGATATAAATCAATTATATTTCAACTTCCTGAATGGGAATGATCAATGCCTCGCCTAACAAAGTATTATTAGAGTATTGTTAATATACAGTTTTGTGACGAGGAAATTTCATTTGAATTTCATTGAAATTTCGCATTGAATAACGGACCACTCAGAATATTTCGATGTTTTTACAATTCCTGGATCCATCAAGCGCACGCGAGCACGCATAGCTTTGAAGGGAGGTATATTTATCTCCCTTCGGTAGATGGTAGGCATCGTTTGAAAATAAATCAAGCGAGAAAATGGGAAATCTTCAGCGTAGTGTGATAACATTTGTTTTAGTTTGCCTTTCAGTGACTACACTTCAGTGCCTTGCTTTCAAAGGTGCGACCCCAAAGCAGTCTAAGCCCCTCGACGCACTGTATGACTGCGTTAATCATCAAGTTTGTTCATGTGGTACGTAATTTTTTTCATCCAGTTTTGAATTTTTTTTCTTCTTTCACATGAATCTGTTGGAAAAGAAGTTTCAACTTATGTAAAAAAAGCAACCTCGACCTTCTATCCCTTAAGCCCGGAAAGCCCAAAATAATTTGTTTTCAAATTTCAATTTCCTTTTAGTATATTGTTTTTATGTTATTACGAACAGTACCCGCACGGCGTTGCCCGCGACATCATTCTTGTTATGTCCTCACTGATTCTGAAAACATTAAAAAGAATAATTTTAGAATAATTTTAAATAATTTTGAAATAATTTTAAGAGTCCCACCACCAGCCGACATGACACGGCCACATCGCCTCATTCCTTCCACCTTACTGATTCTTGCTTAGAGAGCTTCATGATTCACTATGTCGAATGTTCTTCCATTTGGCATGTCCAGTCATAATGGTGGCTTGAATAATATTCGGCATCAGTTCCTTGATAGAGTCTTGTTCCATTGCAGAGTGAAGGTGGATGCAGATTCCTGAGAAGCATAATCGGTGCCACAATCTTCGGCTTTGATATGTGCGAGGGTACTCCAGATGGCTCCAATGTGTTCAAAAACGCTGTTGTGTAGTTCACAGCCTCATCTGTGACACATGCAGTGTCGATAGATTTGTAAATTTGAACCCTACCGGGCAATTCTTGTAAAAGTTGCTTATTGATGACATTGACATTTTCGTTTCTTGGGGCTAGAATTGCTCTTTGACACAGCCATGCATGATCAGTAAAAGGAAACACCGCCTCTTTCAGCTCTCGGTGAGTTTCACAATCATTCCAATGCTTTGCATTGCTATACATCCATCTTTATTATCCGAAGTAACGGCACCATTTCCTAGTTGAAGTAGGTTATCTTCAAATTGCTGGGCATAAGGATCACCGTTGACATGAACTCGCATGTTTGTTGATAGTCCAAATGTATGAATGCCATTCCAAATGTAAGATCATTTTAAGCAGGCCTGCATTTCATCCGCCCTGGTTTCACGGGGAATAACCGGAAGTGTCTGTCGAAAGTCGACAGCCAACACCATAGTGACGCCTGACGAAGGCAAGATGATCAACTGGCTAATGTCTGCAACGTTTCCATCGTTTATAACCGCATCCCTCTAATGTGCACATTGTTCCCCTCTCAGCGTGCTCTGATTTAGTCGTATGTACAACAGCCTCCGATTCAATCTTGGCATACATGTGAACAATAAATTGAGGAACAGGTCTTTGCTTCTCAGTAAAATGTTGAAATTTGAAGAGCGTATCATCATCCTGTGAGCGTAGAACTTTATAGCAGAAATATTCTTAGTTTGAATACTGCAGTTGGGTTTGTCGCAGTTCAAAATTATATCCATCCTTCCCCCTGCCAAAGCATGAGTGGTTACTGTAGCGCATCGTAGGATCTGTGCGTATCGGGAATTCTCTTGATGGCGCCACTTCTTTCTTCTAAAACTATATCTCTTGCTCCATGTTGTTCTCCCACTATGATTAAAGTCACTTCTGTTGTCGGCGCATTGAATCTCCTCTCATACTCACCAGGTGGGGTTTTGTCCGCTAAGATTACCACTTTGAATTCGGGGCTGATCTTATCCATGGCCGATTTGAAGCTGTGGATGTAAGAGTTGTGATGATCCAGTATATATTGTAACTGAAGTACTATGTCTTGTCTCGTCTGCGGAACGTGTTTGCAACGCTGCTCTGCTTGTTTGCAGAAATATATATGCAGAAATTTAGGCTCTTCCTTTGTTAGAGGGTGTGAACTCCCGATGCGGTGATAAACCTGACCCTGAACCTTAAATGTCGGCATATATCCGGACTCTAATTTCTTTTGTCGTGCCGAAAGAGGTCATCTGGATACAGGAATTGTCTCTTCTAACATTTGCCAGGAAATGTTTTGCTTCCGGTGAATCTCCAATCAGTAAAGTACTAAGGGGCTCGGCTGGATCCATTAACCGTGGCAGTTGAACATTTCCTCCGTTGCAGCACATACCCGGGACTTCACCTTTCCACTTCTTTGCGCCACAGTGTTAACATGTTACAGACATTGATCCAATGACGCACGAAGGATGAGATACATTATCTGCTGATGAATCGTAATTAAAAGCTGCATTCTCTAAATTTCTACAGATGCGCATTCGAGCAGCACTTCTTCCGGTTCTAACTTGCTGTAGTCTTGTTTCTTTATCTGGGGTGGATTCAGCTTCTCTTCTTTGTTCTGTTTCTCTGTTCTCTCGCTGTCTTGTTTCTCTTTCTGGGGTGAATTCAGCTTCTCTTCTTTGATTTCTTTCTCTGTAAACTCGCTGTTATGTTCGAAGACATTTCTTTTTTTTTTCTGGGAGGCTGTGGTATTTTTAAATATAACGCTAAATCAAAATTATGTAGTTATTAAAATTGCAGAAATTATATAAATTCAAAAGTAAGTCATGAAATAGCCACTACTGAAATAAAAATGTGATTTAATCTTTAAATATAACGCTATGCTTTTAAAAAGTCTTAACGCTAAACCTCAGTGATTTCGACAACCTAAATTAATCACAATGTCAATGAAATCAAAACCAAATTAAAAAGTAATAAACAAAATTGCAGAATTTATACAAATTCACAAATTCAAAAGTAAGTTATGAAATAACCACTATATTCTATTTGCGAAAAATACCCAGACAAAAACAGAAAGCAATACAAAAAATCAACGAAGTTAATCAAGATACACGGCTGCCTTTTTAGACATCCTTTTGAGAAAGTAAACAGAGAGCCTTGGCTTATTGCCAAGAACAGAAGCTGTGTGGTACTGTTGTCATTCGTAGGAAACCAAATAACACAAAAATAGACCAATAAATCATTTAAAAAATTTTCTAGATAAAATTTTAAAATTCGGGCTTCGAGGTACATTCAGTCACTTTTAGTCACTTTTCACCTGTGTGCCAAATTTCATGGCTGTAAGTGCTATAGATTCGTCTGGACACACACAGCACACACATAGACACACAAACACTTTCTTTTATAATAGTAGAGAATGCAGCAAAAGCCAATTTTTTCTGTGAATGCAACTGGAGGTCTTCCCTTACTCTCGACATCTGCTTTCAAGCTTTAGACAGACATCTGCTATCAAATTTTAAAAAATTACTAGTTATAGGAGGAAATCGTAAATTTTGAACCCATTTTCACTGGTATCAAACGGTACCGCACGGTTTTCTCAGGTTAAGAAGAAATTTTTTTAAATATTTCAAAGTCTTAGTTCGAATATTTTCTAAAAGAGTGATATCATTCCAAGAACATCAAAGTCGTATTTAAAATTCGCATTACTCCAACTGACATGCAGTTTTAAATTGAGTCTTCATAGCATTTTTTTAATCCAGTGATTCAATTTCTAAATTTAAACCAGATGTATGCTTAATTGTTGATTTTATTTGGCTTGTTACTAAAATCTATATCAAAATTTAGAAACATCTTTGAATTGAAACGCTACCAATCTTATTTTAGCGTTACATGTCTTACTTTAAAGTTATTTTATTTTGAACGTTAACTGTCATTTTAAAATTATTTTTTAACGTTATCGGTCATTTTAAAAAGGTTGCATATCTTATTTCAAGAAGTTGTATTTGTATATTTTATTTATATTTATAAAATGGAATTTTTACAAACCATTATGTGCTGAACCAAAGATTTTTAAGAAAAGTTTCGGTTTGTATTTTTAGGATTTTGTTTTTAACGTTATTGTTCATTTTAAAATAAGAATAAAATATACAAAGACGACTTCTTTAATAAGGTATGTAACATTACACACCTTATTAAAAAAGTCGTCTTTGTATATTTTATTTATTTATATAAAACGGAATTCTACAAACCATTATATGCTGAACCAAAGGAAAGGACCAACTTTTAAGGAAAGTTGGTCAAAATATACAAATAACGTCATAAAATGAGTCCATATCATTAACGATATTTTGAAGAAAATAAATAATTCATTAATAACTCCCAAATATTTTATCTACCATATGTAAAATACTTGAAAACATAAATACAGAAGTAGCAGCTTAACAAATTAAATTACGATCATTGAAAAAATTCAGAATTCACAAAAACGAAATATGAGCAAGCGTGTCGAATTTCGATTTCCAAAATACGTATATCAGGAATAAAGCAATTCGAGAAAGGACTTTTGAACAATATTGATAGACAATAACAATTTATTTACAAAAGAACACAAATTTATAACACTTAGAAATGCTCAAGTATGACATCGACATTTCGCTGTCTTAACTCATAATTCTAAATCAAATGTATAAAACAAAGCATAAATTGCCAGATACCGAGCTTCGAGATTACGCTTTTATGAACAGTGGTGTTTTCGCTTGCGCTTTTCGCGTAAAATAGACTCGTTTCGTTGCAAAATATAAGTTATGTAAAATTAAATATTTTAAATATCCTTATATAATTAATCATATATTCATAAATTACTTATATTTTGGATGCAAAAAATTAGTTCAAAGATAAAGTATTAAATTCCATAAAAAAACTTTTTGGAAAGTAATAACTTTTTCAACAATACTGGTAAAATAATCTGTTTCAACAGCAATCTTATTATCCTCAATATTATTTCTATGGAGATTTCAAACTGTGTGTAGACCCAGGAAGCTTGAAGACCAGGATTTGAACACCTAAGAACAACTGAACGGGGATAAATATGTAGTCAATCGTACCGTCAGGTTCTGAAGAATAAGTGTACCCAATTTGGCGTGTATTGGTCGAACGGTATAGATTTGTATGTAAAACAGACAGTCAGAAAGACAGACAGACGCCAACTGTGCTTTATATGCACAGGGTGATTCGGAACTCATGGGACGAACTTCTAGGGGTGTTAGAGTACACTACAAGAATCGTTTGGGTACAGCAATGTATGGGCGCAAGCGTTGCACTTAGGCAAGAATTGCAATTGCGCAGATTAAACAAAATGTTTTTTTACATTATTATTGTTTGTTTCGCTTTACGAACGAGACCTCATTATAAAATAAGAGGCGAAATTTGCAAGTTAAACAATGCAAAGAATATGCTTAAATCTTAGTTATAAAAAAAACATCTTTTTTCCATATATTTTTTTTGTTGTTGCCAGATGCAGCTTGTTATTTATTGAGTAGATAATCATAACGAGTACGATTAAAAGTATCATATCTTCTTCGCAACACTCCCACCTTTTGTATTGATTTTAATCAAGACAAAACTTAATGAACGTATGAAAGTAGACCAAAAGGGGAAAATGTTTGCGAGAGAAAAAAAACAACTTTAAAGTGATATTACAACAACTGGTATGAGAAACTACTATTATAGAATATTGGAGAGTAATACTTAAACTTAAATCTATAATATTGCTTAAAAGTTACATTACTATAACTTAAAGTCTAAAGCAAAGTCGATAAAGTTTCTTTCCAGTCAAGGGTCTAGTCTCTGTGGCATCTTCACTTGACGACCACTTCGGGTACACTTTACTTCAGAAGTCTCTAGGGTATTGCCTCCAGAAACATCAGAAATTCATGCCTCGGTGATGGGTGGTAAATCCTCGGACGACCGTATTTATAAAGGATATAGTAGTTGAATAGGCCGAATAAGAGTAGTATGAGCCAGTTTCAATCGAGCGACTCTTCGTTTTCCATCTTTGCCCGAGATCAACTCCTCGACCCGTGATAAGGGCCACTCTCTTAGAATTATCAGATCCCACAAGAACGATATCACCCACCTTCAATTTGGAACGTTGTTTATCTTCAGGATTTTCCACCAACGCAGCTAGATATTCTCTTTGGAACCTCTTGCGGAAGCTCTCACGAACCTTTTGAAGGTAGCAGTCTCTTTCGTAAATGGTTGCTGTCAATCAGATCTAGATCAACTGTGTCACGGTGGAGCAACTACACGGAAAAAAATGGGCCGGGGCCAAAGGCTTTGGCTCTTCAGGATCCTCAGATGTGTAGGTTAGAGGTCTTTGGTTGATGGTACTTTCGTAGTCAGCTAACACAGTAAGCATCTCTTCGTAGTTGAGACTAGCTTTGCAGATGTTCCTCTTCAAAAGATCCTTGAAAACTCTAATGAGACGCTCCCACCATCCACCGTACCAAGGTGCACTTGGAGGATTAAAATTCCACTTTATTTGTTGCGCTGCACAGTCTGCTTGAATAGCTTCCCAGTCCAAATTTTGAAGTGCTCTTGCGGTACCCAGAAAATTTGTTCCTTGGTCTGTATAAATAACACTGCATCTCCCTCTACGAGCGATGAATCTTCGCAAGGCTTGAATAAAGGCATCAGTTGACAAAGACTTTACCAACTCAAAGTGCACGGCACGATACACGGCACAGGTAAACAATATGATCCAAGCCTTGATACCTCCTCGCAGAAAGACTGGGCTAGCTAAATCTGCACCGGTGACTTGAAAGGCAGCAACTCTCTGAATACGATCGGCTGGTAATGGCGCACACTCTGTTGTCGCATGTTTCACGGAATGCCTCTTACAGGGAATGCACTTAGAAATCACTTCCCTGATAATCCTCCGTCCTCTGGGGATCCAAAATCTTTCTCTCAAATGTCCCAGTATGGTCTGTACACTAGCATGATTTAGGATCTTATGCGTATGCTCAATTAAACGTCGAGTTATTGGATGATCAGGTAGAACAATTGAAAATCCCCGTTATCTTCACCAAATACAAGGCGAGTTCTGACCTTCAGTACACCTTCGTCTTCATAAAATTTCACTGAAGTTTTATACTTCTTCCTGTTCTCCTCTGACCACTCGCTCTGAATCATCTTTATTAGACATAGTTCAGCACTTTAAAACTCTTCACTGGTCACTGATCCTTTAATCTTCTCTTGAACTTTACGAGAGTTGACACAGAAACGGAGAATCCACGCAACCATCCGTACTATCATTGAGTATTTCGAAAAGTATAAGAATCTTTGACTTACAACTTCTTTCTGTACACTTGCTGCGCTCGTCACTATCTTCCTGCATTCTTTCAGCGTTTCCTACGAACACGACAAGCTCGTTTCCGGCCATGACTCTTCATCTTCTCGTAACCACAAAGGGCCCTCCTACCATTTCTGTTTGAAAAGGTCGGACCAATTACAGGAACGAGATGGTAAATCTGCAGGGTTTAATTCTCCTGTTGGATCAGTTATGCCCAAAACGTCTAAATCTCAAATGTTATGCAATTCAAAGTTCTTCAAAGCCAACGATACCATACTAAAAACTTCTTTTTTCCTGCCAAGACCCAAGATGGTCCAACCAACTAAGGTTTCTACAGCTGAAATCCCCGACTTGAAAATCTCTACTCTTCCTGTTAAAATGCTACCAAGGATATCCGCTCCACGTAGGACTCTTATAGGCGGCGCATTTCTACCTACGTCAGTTAGGACTATCCCCGGGAAGAGAGTTCGGAAATAAGGTTTTCTTCTTGAATTCTAGGCAATGACGTGCAAATCTTTGGCTGATCGAGGAATGAAACTGGTATCGAACATTTTCCGTCTAAACCCTCTATATTCACTTCATATTTTCCATGTTTAGCAGCAGGTGTTGTTCCTCCGCCAAATAAACTTTGTGACAATATTTCCGTACCTGAAGATTGGAGATTTAACTCTTTAACTAAACCAGTTTCAATATATGAACGGTGCGATCCATCATCCAATAAAGATCTTACACAAACCTCTTTACCATTATTACGAAGTCTTAACATAACAGTCTTGAGATAAACTTCTCGTTGGGAAGACTGGGAAGAAAGCAGTGCTCTGGCCTTCTCTTCTTCATGCTCAAGCTCTTTGGAAGGAGAACTTACGGATCCTCTGCTGAGATTTGGACACATTATCACATAATGTCGTATATTGCACAGCAAACACCTTACTTTGCTTCTACAATCTCGGAAAAAATGTCCCTTTTGAAACATAATAAACAACATTTTGCATGCTTTTTCCTTTCTTCCAAACTTATTGCAGAAGCCTTTCGACAATCTTGACTACTGTGAAGCTTATGGCAAAACAAACAATCGGGCCTTTCAAACGATTTATCAGGAAGCGACGATATTAAAGCAGCTGTTGTTGGTTCGTCTTGTTGAAAAGGCTTATTTATTTCTCGTTTGTATTTCTGTCTTCCAAAACCATTTTCCACCAAAATCCTATGTTCTTCACCTTCCACTTCATGAGATTAAAAAGGCCAATAACGCTTCCAACAAATTTTCTTTTGTTACGTTTATCATATCTTCTTCGCCAATTTTGGCGTTTAATCTGTATCTGTCCCATGCCTTCAAAACCTCAACGGGTAAACAAGATTCAACCACCGGGTACAACATTGCTGCATAATTTTTTGTAGTCACACCCAATGTTTTGAGAGATCTCAGATTTGAACCCGATTTGTCATAAAGTTCAGCAAGCCGGATATTTTGACGATTCAGCACTAAAGCTAAAAGATCTCTAATATATTCTTCAATTAATAAATCTGTCCCCTTCCAAAACGAGACTTCAAGTGGTCTATTACTTTCAAATAGTTTTCTTTGGAAGGTGGATAGCTCTCAACGATGTCTCTCGCTTTCGTATTTGGCTTAACAGACGCCAACAAATATTGAAATTTATCTTCCTCTTTCAAGCCATCATCCTTGTGTATGCGAGAAAGCTGTCCCCAAAATGCTACCCAAGTTTTTGGAACAACCTCATATTCTTTCAAAACTATCTTAGGCAGGTTTAAATTCGCGCCAACTTGGGACTGAAAATTGCATGACTCGGCGACTAATTCTTTCTGAACATAAGAATCGTAAAATACTTTCACTTCAATAAATTTATCTCTATAAGATTCAGTTAAATCAAATTCTTCTTCAGAAATATCAGTTAGCAGACTTATTTGAGAGTCCAAGTCAAACAACCTAGTCGATTTATCAACTATCTTATTATAAATAGTAAGAATTTCCTTACTTTCAATTTTCTCGGATTCTTCTAGCTTCGCAAATTGATTGCAAGCTGTAGTAAAAGCACGACGTAGCTGTGTTCTTGCTTTCTTCAGATCTTCCAAGTTACTTGCAACACTTTTCTCCTCGGCCATTTTCATATGAAATTCCAAAGTAGGCTTAACTTTGAACGAACACTAATCGTTGTATTCACAGTACAATATTTTCAAACGAAGTCGCAGAATTTCTTTTAATTCACGGACGCCATGTTTCTCTTTACGAACGAGACCTCATTATAAAATAAGAGGCGAAATTTGCAAGTTAAACAATGCAAAGAATACGCTTAAATCTTAGTTATAAAAAAACAAACAATTATCTTTTTCTCCATATATTTATTTATTTTTTGCCAGATGCAGCTTGTTATTTATTGAGTAGATAATCATAATGAGTACGATTAAAAGTATCATATCTTCTTCTCAACAATTATTTTACAATTACTTATTTACAATAACTCTCAAAGATGTGAATTAAATTATGTGGGCTCATATCAGACCCATATACTCTAAAAGTTTCAAGCTGGAACACTAAATACAATTTAAGATATTTATTATTTTGTATTTGACTGGAAAATTTTGCAAAATTATGCGAATGTTCCATTTCTTTGCTCACAGAGGGCAGCACGGAGGCCCTACTTTATGGTTAGCTAAATCTTTGCAGTCACTAGACAATAAAATATGTTTTGTTTTTAAATCTATCAAGGATTTCAACTCCAAATTTGCAGCCCATGTTAAATACTCATCGGCCAAAAAACTTCTTATCAAATGGTTTTTAAAATTCCAAGGTAAAAAAATACGTGGCTTGATTTGGAAAATCTTTTCTTATAGAAACGTCTTAATTATAAATAATCAAGAAAACCGTTTTTTAAACTTTAAAATAGAAACCCAAGCTCAGCATTTTATTGCAGGTGAAACTCGAGATTTGCCGAATTTCGTTAGTTAGTGTGATCCAAATTTTGCACGTATTACTCCGTTTTCAATTACCTGTTATTTTCAAAAAAAAATAATTTAAATATGTGTCTAATTTAACACTATTTCATTTCTGATATGACGCTACATATCGTCGGATTACTGCAAAAACAAAGATAACGCCATATTTTTGTTACTTTCACACATATTATAAGGTGCTGTAAACTATTTATGCTGCGCATGTACTAGATAGGTAAAGCTCAAAGTAACCCATCTTGTTATCGCAAAACTTACAATTACGTGTAAAAATGTATTAAACTTAAAAAAGAAAAAGACGGAGTTATCTTGTTTTTGCAATAACCCGACGATATGTACTAAATTTAATTGAAATCGTAAAAAGTTAGGTTGAATATGATATTTGGTGTATTGATGATTTGACATGGAATGACCCAATTGAAAATCCAAATAGAAGAGGAATGTGCATTCTCACATTGGTATATTGCAGCTAAATAATAATTTCCCAGATTGCTGTTCTTTTGGAAACGCCACAGGCGAATCAATAAAAGTCAGCAATTATCCTTACATGGTTTTAAATAGTTTTACATTTGGCGTTTGTATCTGAAATTGCTCATCCTATCTAAGAAATCCAACCATCAGTTTTCAATATGAAAGTTCTACCTCTGCCGCATTTCTAAATAGACCGAATAGACCGAATAGGCTCTAGCTTAGAGAGGGAAATTTAACCCTCTGATTTAACCCTCAATATTTCCGAGTAGTGTAGTATTGCTTTACCCCACAACACACCATATAATGACTAAATAACCACATTCATT
Source organism: Meta bourneti (assembly GCA_933210815.1). Classification (NCBI taxonomy): domain Eukaryota; kingdom Metazoa; phylum Arthropoda; class Arachnida; order Araneae; family Tetragnathidae; genus Meta; species Meta bourneti. The sequence continues at coordinate 16,663,599 of OW119928.1, read as the reverse complement.
GTTTAATGATCCATATATTCTATCAACCTTTAGAAAGATTCTATTGTTTATGTTATTATTTCCTTGGAATAAAATCCTTTGGAAAGATTTTATTTGTTCTTACAATAAAATCTTTACCTTTGGAAGAATTCTATTAATGCTTTCCTTAGAGTATAATCGTTTGGAACTATTCTATTAGTGCTTTCCTTGGAATATAATCGTTTGGAAATATTCTATTGATGCTTTCCTTAGAATATAATCATTTGGAAATATTAAAAAAAATTACAGAATAAAAAGCAGAGTAAGTACTATTGATTCTTTCCTTAGAATAAAATCTTTTGGAAATATTCTATTAGTGCTTTCCTTATAATAGAATCAGTTCGAAAGAGCATAAGGAAGAACACCCGTGATCTCACAGCTCCCATGGTCTCTCAAAATTTGCAATCAGTCAACAAAGAAGCAACTATCGAATTCAGCTAATCTATTTCTGGAGAGGGAGTATCGTGGTGGATTAGCCACCACTACAAAAGTTAACAAACATAGCAATAGTACAGAGTGGGCCACTACGAAGTAGTTCGTCTCGTTCTCGTTACAGTACGTGGAATATCAAGCGAAATATAGTTTAAAGGCGTAAGGCATCCCCCTACCTTTTACAGAAGATGTTGAAAACGATCTCCTTGGAAAAATTATGCAAATGTTTCATTTCTTTGTTCACAGATGGCAGCACGTAGGTCCTAGTTTGTGTTTCGCTAAATCTTTGCAAAGTCGGTCTTCTGTAAAAGGTAGGTGGGGATACCTACTATTTACAGATGTTGAAAACAACCCTTGAACATCAATGCACGTCACAGCATATTTTGATAAATTTGCTGCAACTCAATGACATCAATGTTCGGTATAGCCACCAGAAGCTTTTCCTTCATTTCGTCTATTGTCTAAGAGTTGTCACACACTTTCCTTTCTAAATTTCTCGCAAGTAAAAATCACAAGTTGATAGATTCGGCGAACGCTGAGGCCACAGGTCTTTTCTCACATTCCGTTATTCACTGAAAACCTCGTAGATTCCTTCTGGAAGAAACATTATCGCAGTCCTCAGACATGAACTCCGCATAGAATTTCAAACATGCACGACTGAATGCTTTTTCGTGACCACTCATTGTATAGTATATACGTATATAGTAGCGTATCCGAACTTCCCATGAATTACTTTTCGTTACACAAATTCCCACGCGTTATGCTTAAATATCCTAAATGGAATGTAGTCGTAGATCTACATCTCGTCATGGGCAGGGACGTAACTAGACTAGTTTCCACCCGGGGCAAGAACTCGCCTTGGCGCCCCCCCCCCCTCTCTTCATATTTTATCATACGTAAATATCTGTAGTAAAAAATACTCGGCCAGTTTAGCGCCCCCCCCTTCAATCCGGTGCCCGGGACACATGCCCCGTCTGCCCCCCCCCCCCCAGTTACATCCCTGATCATGGTGCTGTAATACTTTTCGTAGGCACTGTTTGTAGGTCGTAACTTTGGATGCAAATGGCAATTGTTTGTTCATTTGTTTTTATTTTTTACAGAAAAGTATCAACGTTTTGACACCTGCTATCAAAAATTCACAAAAAAAGTAAGAAATTTTCAATTCTTATATTTATTTAATAAATTTTAACATAATCCTCATCATGGAAGGAATCTAATCATATAACAAATTTTTTCAATTGAGTGATCCACTGCAACACTCAAACGCATGAGTCATCTATGTCCAAATAGTTCCAGGACTGCTGCTACAAAAAATATGAAATGTAACGTATGTGTGCAATTATTGCTTATTTCCTTCAAAATAACTGCCTTGGAATCAACACAGAGCTTCTAGCGTTTCTGAAGGTCCTTGAAACAATTCTGGAAAGAATTTGCTGGTATATCTACGAGTTTGTTGCAGATGGCTTGGTAGGTAGGTAGGCAGTTAATTAACGTCGCACTGGAGCAACACAACGTGCTATTATCACCTGTCCGGGATCAATCCCCAAGGAAAAGATCATAAGGCAACGCCACATGATTTTGAACTACGGTCAGATGACGAGGTCAACACTTGAACTGGCACACCACGCTCCAAACTTCTACACCACACCAACGTGAGGACATTTGAGACCACGAGAGATTTAACGTGCATCAGCCCCCATATACAGCCCTCATTATCAGAACCTAGTTTCGAATCTCCGGTTGCTAATCCGTTGCTCTTCCAACTGGGCTACCTTTTAACAAAGATCATTACTGAAAACATCAGAACGGGTTGATGTGCTGTTTCCGCGAACATGCGAACGGTAATTCGACGATCCAGCTGTAAGTGATTCAGTTATTGCGAACTTCCTGAATTTTCCTTTGCGAGTTATCGAAGACCTGACACTTCGGGTGTCATCTTGAAAGGACTCCCGGCTGTCAAGGAAAACTCATCACTCAAAAATCCGGTTGTGGGATATCGCTGCATCCCCATAAGCTTCGTTTATCATGTGATGCGTTTTTGTAGCTGTTTTACCCAGTTTCAAACCATAAACGATATGGCTCTCTGCTGTATACAATAGATACGAACGCGTGCTAATACTTTCGTAATTCCCCTGTGATGCCTCTCGGAAATGTCGATGCTTGTGTCTGATCGCTTACTGGACAGTGACTGCTGCTTAAGAGAGAACACATGCAAATTTTTAAACGCAACTGCTTAGGTATTATGTCAGTCTTGGAACTTTTTGGACATAGGATGTATGTTTTTCCTAAAATAAGTATGGTAGGTACCTTGTACGTGGTTAGCCGAATGGTGTGCTAATGAACACAACGAAACTGACACAATTACAACTAGACTAGACTATTTAATTTAAACATACAGTATTTACATTATGTACAAACAGGGATTTCTGTCTCTTGGTCGTGGGAGCTGCAAACAGGGGAAAATGAGATCTACTCAAAGGGTCTGCTCGAACGAGCACCAAAAAGAGAACCCAACTCTTCTCAGCTCGGGCTCTGCTACAGCTCTTCGTCTTGTCCCGCTAATTTCACTGGAGACTGTTCAATCGCAGGGGGCACGAGCACCTCTAAAGACCACTTGGACGGCAATTATACCACCATATAAGACCACCCCGATAGATGTTTCGGGATTTTCTAACGGAGGTCAGTGGTGTTGACCTCTGAACCCGAGCTTGTTGCTTGGGACGTTACAACGTAGATGGGTAGTTGAATTTTGACTTCAACTATCTATCAACTATACAAGTCATTGTTACCGAATCGAGTGACCTTGCTGAATACTCGACACACAGCTATGCGCCTTGTCTGGGTACGCGAACCTGGGAATAACCACTGAACACCTAATTAACGGAAACCAGTAACCTGGTCTGACGAGTCACGTTTCGACCTAGTTCAGGAAGATAGAAGGATCCGTATGTGGACAGAAACCTCACCCCAAATCAACATGGATATGTATAGCCCTGTGTTGGCTCCTTAATGGTATGGGGTTTATTTAGCTGGTATTCAATGTGACCCCTGGTACGTCTACAAACGTCTCTGACAGGTGAACGCTGTGTGGTCATCCTTTATGACGAGTTCCTGTCTTGCGAGTTCATGTTCATGTCCTGACGAGTTCATGTCCTTCATTCTGATGGGTTTGGCCTCTTCCAACAGGACAATGCGCCGGTACACAAGTCTAGATACGACAACTTATTGCAAGAGGAGCATTCATCTGGTTTGGTCTTGCCATTCTCAACAGATCTCAACGTTATCGATGGTGGGGAAGTTTGAAGAGGGATGCCAGCTGAGGTGTGACCTCGTCATCAGACCGTGGTTCAAAATTACGTGGTTATCCTCGGATTTTTCCATTTGGAGGTTGATCCCGGACCGTCGCCATTGGCCCGTTGTGTTGCTCCAGTGCGACGCTAATTAAAAATACCAATATCTCAACGTTATCGTACGCATCTAGGATGCTATGTAACGCGCTGTGGGACACAGAAATTATACACTCCAGAATACAACGGAGTTGTGGAGGGCTTTGCAGGAAGTATGGCGTTCAATGCTTACAGAATACTTCCACAAGCACGTGGAGTTCACCCCCTGTCGCATTTCTGTAGTTCCGGTTGGAGGCCTACCAAGTATTAGACTGGTTTACAAGTTTATCTGGTACTTCAGTGTATACGACACTTGAAGAACATCTAACTAACATATGCACTGACGCATCAGACTCATTCGGTTCAAATGCTGTGAAGATTTTACTTCTGGTCTCTCAAGATTTTCTGATGATGATCTGTGTGAAGATTTTACTTCTATTATCAAATGCTGTCGCCTGATCTATATCGGGAGTTACTTTAAAATGTAATTTAACCCTATTTTGATGACTCTTGGTGCTTAATGTAATTTGCGTTCTCCAATGAACGATCATATCGTCGGCTTATAGCAGAAACTCATGAAATGAAAGGTACCCGGTTGGAAGAGTAATGGATTAAGGTTGCGAGCTCGATTCCAACCAAAGACCGTCGTTTATAAGGAGGGCTGGTGCACATTAAATCGTTAGTGGGCTCTAATTTCCTCACGTTGGCGTGGTGTTGAAATTTGGAGAGAGGGGTGCCAGGCTTAGATGTGACCTTGTCATCTGACCATGGTTCCATATTACATGGTGTTGTCCTCAGTCTTTCCCTTCGAGTTTAATTCCAGACTGTCGTCAATAGCCCTTTGTGTTTGCAGTGTGATGTTAATTAAAGTACATGCATACATTAAATGACAAGAGATTAAATTTTGCAGCGCAGCGGATTAAAACTGTTAGTTTTCGGGTCAAAAATCGAAATAATTAGCATTTTGATAGCGTTATATTTCCTTTCAAACCGATTACGAATATGACAATTCATTTCTGATCATGAACACCATCATTTAATGTCACTAAGTGCCTTCCCTAATATTGTCAGATAATGAGTTTCTACTCTAAACCGATGATATCTCAATTCGGATTTTATTTTTCTAAATGTTTACTTGCGAAGTGATGAAATCGTATTCGAAAAACAGGCCAGCTGGAGTCACGAACAGGAAACCATGGACCTTCTAATGAAATGGACGGAGCATGTTCGGGCATATCTATGTTATTACTTCCGTTCGCTCAGTTTGACTATCTGTCACAGCATGATTAAAGCATGAATCCTAAATTACTGATTGGCTGAAGTGATTATAAACAGTGATCGAAAACACTAGTTTGCGCTTCGACAGCCAATAGCGGTAGCCCGGTTGGTGGTAGATCGGAGATATTTTATTAACGTCGAACTGGAGCAACACAAAGGGCTATTGGCGACGGTGCTGGATTAAACCCAAAGGGGTAATCCGAGGTAGGTAGGTATAAAATTAACGTCGAACTGGAGCAACACAAAGGGCTATTGATGACGGTTCGGGATCAAACCCGAAGGGATATCCGAGGACAACACCACGTAATTTTGGACATAGGTCAGATGACGAGGTCACACATGAGCTGGCACCCTACTCTCCAAACTTCACCCAACTCTTCCAACCTGGCCACCGCTGTCCTAGACCGGATGAAAGAGTAGCGGATTAGCAACTGGAGGGTTGCGAGTTCAAACTAGGTCCAACCTAAGGCCGTCGTGTATGCGGGGGGGCTGGTGTAAGTTAAGTTTGTCATGGGCTCAAATGTCTTCACTTTGTCCTGGTGTGGAAGCTTAGACAGTGTGATGCCTGTTCAGGTGTTGACCGTGGTTTAAAATTGCGAGATGTTGCGATCGTATCTTCTCCTTTCGGATAGATCCTGAAATGTCGCCAATAGCCAGTTGTGTCGCTCAAGTGCGAAGTTAATTAACTATTTACCTACCTCGATAGCCAATCGGCTAAGTCGATTCGTTAGCTCACTTGATTCAACCTTCAGAGATGTTACGACATCGACTCCAACCACATGCTCTGTATATTTCATTAAAAGTTGCAGGAAACACTTATATCATCCAAAACGCTACCACCACTTATATTCAGCTTGACGGAAAATGCCTCGCATGAGGAATGCTAACGAAAAATTTGTTTCTAAAGATTGCATAACTTTTCACTGAAAAGTATCGATCAAATTTCAAAAGTATCCATTCAATTTCAGACTCAGGACTGGCTTGTAGATGAGATCAATGCGTGCAACCCACCCGAAGTCCTCCAGTATGGAACTCTGCAAGTTTGGGGAGTTGTTGCTTGCTCGTTCTCATCGGAAACTAGGGTAAATATTTTATGAAGCAATTATATAAGTGCATGAATTATTTGCAGAATTATTTCAGATGGGTTGAAAGTGATCCAAACAACCCTCCTGGTGATTGTCTCGAGGTTATTGTCGACGAGGTATCTCGTCATTAGCAAAATTGATCAGATTTTGATGGATGAGATATCTCGTTAACCACTTGGAGGGTTAACTGTGTACTTTTCGTAGGAAAACGCAAATATCTTTTCAGTAACTAGAAAAAAACATCACACGATTCCTTTTCGACATTTGTACAATTGACATTTGTTCTAAAATGTGTACCTATTATAGAGATAGCGTTGGTGCTAATATATATGCCTCCTACAGCTGTATCTCCCCTATATTTTCAAATTCCATCAACATAATTAATGTTTTAACAGTTGAGTTTTTTTTATATCCACCAAATTATTTTTTAATCTTCTAAGTGCTTTCGACAAGATTTCTCGTTCATCAAGATCTGACCAACGAGATATCTCTTAATGAAGATATTGCCGATTTTTGGATGAAGAGACCATGACCTGGTCAGTTCTCTTCTAATGACGAGATATCTCGTCAAAAGAACCACCAGGAGGGTTAATAAAATTACTATTGAAAATTACTTATTAAATTAAGTTGAAATTTTACTTTTGCTTTTTAATGAATAATTTGAAATAAAAAGCGATTGAAGTTAAATATTTACAAAATTATAGCAACTTACCCTGCCAGCTATATGTGTAAAATATTTATAAAATTCAAATCAAATCTCAGGACGAGACACAACTTTCATTTACAGACAAGAAACGAAAACGGTACACATCTCCAAACGGACAACAGATCGATTACCCTCTCGCTTCTTAACAGAAAACAGATGCTAGCACTTTTAAACGGGGCACATGCGCAGAAAAGAGCACAATCAGGCGTCCTCGGAAACAGCTGATAAACAGTTCCTCGTTCCGTCCGGGGAGAAGATAAGAAAATATCGATGTCTGCTACAAAAAAAATGTCTTCATGACTTCCTGTCCTCATTTTTGCATTTGTTTCCGTATTTGTACATTTCCCACAGTTCATATATATATATATATACATATATATACATATATATATATATATATATATATATATATATATATATATATATATATATAATATATATATATATATATATATATATATATATATATATAGACCATCACTACAAATCAAAAAGGAGAAACCAAATAAAAACAAAAACAAAATGCAAATAATAACAAGAACAAAAATGGAGCAAAATAACAACAATAATATTGACCCTTTAGATGAACAGCGCTGAAAGCCGCAGAGAACAAATAAAGGGAAATAATAAGTAAAACTACCCTAAGAATAGAATAGATTTCCCCGAGAAACAAGATGAAATAAAATATGTAAATGTTAAGTGAGCCTGCCTACTTTTTCAAGGGGAGCAAGGCCAGGTTGTCACTTAAAAATGCGATGCTTTGATTTTTTTCTGTACTTATGTGAGGCCAGGAAAAAAAAAATATATAACTATATAATTATTTTTTTCACTTTTTCCCTCGTTTTTTCTTTCAATTTCATCACTGCCCACAATCTTTACTCTTTGTCACAATTTTATTTTCTTGTTAAAATTTACCTTTCTTCCCTCCCTTTCATTTGCGCTAATTTGTTCACATTATCTCCAAGCCACCCTCTTTCGTTTTTAAATCCGTTATTCTACATAATACGGATCTGGCAATGTTTTGCTCTCCTAGCTTGGGCGGCAACTTTTGGTAAGGTATTACGTTGGCTATGTTCTTTTGATTCCTAACCTTGGTAACAGGTATTATTTTCATGATTTTTTTCTCTCTGGTAGTACTTTGAGTTTTCGGGGGTAACTTTTGTTGATCTCTTCGGCCTGGCCTCACATAAGTACAGAAAAAACTCAAAGCATCGCATTTTTAAGTGACAACCTGGCCTTGCTCCCCTTGAAAAAGTAGGCAGGTTCACTTAACATTTACATATTTTATTTCATCTTGTTTCTCGGGGAAATCTATTCTATTCTTAGGGTAGTTTTACTTATTATATATATATATATATGTATGTATATACAAGGATATATCAAAAAGTAAGTTGAATTTGTCTCTAAGACTCAGAGTTTTTGTGTAGCTAATTAATTTTTTATATGTTGCAAGTACTAAGGTGATAGAAGTATGACGGCTTGTGGAAACTTCTATGTCAACCCGTCTGGTGCTTAGAGCAAATCAAAGATGGCGCATCGACTTGAGCATTACTCCAAGGAGGATGTGCGCAGTGTCATTCGTTTTTATGGGTCAATGGGGAAAAACATGTAATATTCATCGAGAATTGTTGGAAGTCTATGGAAAGAGTGTTATGTCGCAGAAAAGTGTATGTGTGGTGTAACGACACGAATGTGGCTGTCGTCGATGCCATGATTCGTGAAGACAGAAGAGTGAGGTTGATTGATATTGCAAATGCATTCAACAGCTAATATGGTTCAGTGAGCAGTATTACCATTTTGGATTACCATTTGTTTGGCCCCTGAAGAAACACCTCCGTGGGCAGCGTTTCCATACACTGGAAGAGGCACAACAGGCTACACTTACCTGGTTAGGGAACCTGAAGCCAGATTTCTTTGAAAAGGGCATGGATGATTTGGAGCCACGTTGGAATAAATGCTTAGACCACTATGGTTCCTTTGTCGAATGATTGTGTGATACGATTTATCAAACATAATAAATTTTCATATATTTATCTCTGCATGTTTTTCTGTCAATCAAAAATTCACCTTACTTTTTGATACTCCTTTGTATGTATATGTAACACAGTACAAATAAATACACTCTACTACTATTTATTTCCCCTACATTTCATGCGAAATAAATTTCCTAATTCCATCAACATGATCAATGTTATAATAGATTGTCATATGATATTTAGATTTTATTTCTTTAAAAGCATTTTTCGTTTAAAATTACATTTCAGCGAATCACTTGAGATTGAAAGGAACTTGGATTAACCCACTGAATAGTTAGGACGATATATATCGTCCATCAACATCTGGTCAATTTTGTTAATGACGAGCTAATCAAAATCTGGTCAGTTTCCTACTAATTGTGGGATATCTCGTTCATCAAGATATGGTCAGTTTTCTTCTGATTGCGAGATATCTCGTCCATCAAGATATGGTCAGTTTTCTCCTGTTTGAGAGATATCTCGTCCATAAAGATCTGGTGTTTTGATGAGACGAGATACCTCGACAATACAACCACCAATTGAGTTATATTTAAATCTATTTGTTGCAGCAAATACGTCTACAAGTTTAAAAAAGAAAAACACTATTTTAATATTCAAAAAAATATGTATTTTAGTATTTTTGTTAGAAACGCATAGCATCGACAAGTCAAAATAAAGTTCTTTTCCGTCAACTCAACAGAAAATATTAAAAAATTTAGAAAATCCCTATTCAAATCCTCATAACACTAATACCCTACAAGATAATGATCTGATAAGCCTTTGTGTTTAAAAGAATGACCGTAAAGCAGCAGGAAAAACCTTCAAGCATCACCTAATCGTTTGGGTGCAAAATATCGTGATCCTTCATGACTAGTTAAGCTCTATTAATAAACGTTCGAACATATATTTTAAAAATAAGTACACAATTTTTTTTATTCTATCCCTGTCTCCGTCGTCTCTGCCATCAATAGATGAGCAGAGAGGAAGGTCTAGAGGTCTGAATAGAGGTCTGAAGTGAAAAAATATGGCTTAAAAACACTATGAACAGCATTTCCAGTTCTATTGTCAGAAATTTTAGGGCAATCTTCGGTCATTTTGTTAAGTTTGGAAGGGGGACAGATACATGATCTTGCTACTCCAATGCGGTGTAATCTTCATTTACCCTCTGATGCGCTCAATTGCGCAATTACACCATGCAACCTGCAATCTTCCCTGCATAACTTCTAACAAAATTTGACTTTTTGACCAATGGCATTTTTCTAAAGGATTCTGTTACGAGAAAAGGAGCAAGATAATACTTCTAAAGGATTCTATTATAAGCAAAGGACAAACAGAAACTTTCCAAGATTCACTTCCAAGGAAAGGAGCAACCGAATAATTCCAATGAATTCTATTCTAACGAAAAGAACCAACAGAAACTTTCCAAATTATTCACTTCTAAGGAAAGGAGAAACCGAATAATTCCAAAGGATTTTATTCTAACGAAAGGACACACAGAAACCTCCCATAGGATTCACTTCCAAGGAAAATAACATAGAATCTTGAAAAGTTGAAAGAATTCATGGATCCATAAACTGACCAGATCTTGATCTCGACACCATCATCAAAAATCTGCAATATCTTGATGACGAGATATCTCGTCAATTGCAAATTTTGTCAGATCTTGATAGACGAGATATCTCGTCGTTAGCAAAATTGTCCAAATAATGATAGACGAGATATCTTTCTGAAACCACTTGTAGGGTGAATAACGACAATTTAATTTTCACTAAATAATTATACTTCGTGATTGTCAGGGTCACATAATAAAAGAGCAATTTTCAAGTTGTTTTTTACATTCGACTTTAAAAAGTGACAATTATATTTGTATTTTCTATTCTCTTTTAGAAAGAACTCTATGAAGAAGTAGGCCCGAAGCTGATGGAACGTCTGGTAAGTTAATTTATAAAAATTATACAATCAATTCTGGTAAATATGTTATCCTCAAAATCGAGTAATCGTCTATGTGCTTTGATTTTAGACTGCAGCCGTTATACTCAAATGATTTTAAATAACACTGCGTAGAACTAGAATTGCAAACATTAAAAATTCAAGCATCGTCTCAAGGCATGTAGTATATACAGGGTATAACGCAGTGGGCCGAGTGGTGTAAAATGGACACAACGGAGCAACCTAATTTACAAATAACTAACGTTTATTTATGTTAAACATATAGTATCTACTCTATGTAGGAATTTGTATCCTTTGGTCGTGGCGCGCTGCAAGCAGGGAATAATGGGACCTACTCTAACGGCTGGCTCGAATGATCACACAAAAACACCTCTGCTCAGCTCGAGCTCTGCAAAACGTTCTCTTTCTGTGTCGCCAGATTTCACTGGGAGACAGTTTAATGCACCCCTAAAAACCATCTGAACGGCAATTAGTCCACCATGGAAGACCACCACGATAGGTCTTTCGGGATTTTCAGCTAGCAGTGGTATTGACCTCTGATCGCGGCTTGTTCCTAGGTACATTAGAAGGGTGATTCAGCTAAGCATGTACAAACTTGCAGGAGGGGTAGATTGCACAAAGACAAATTGGAATCATATAGCAATTCTGAATTGAAAACACCATCATCATGTGCTAGTGCACAGAGAGGACGAGAAATGAAAGAGCAGCACGCAAGAGAACAAGATGATTTTTATTACTCAACAGACATTTGCTAAACCTTTGAGGTTACAGAAAGACTGTTCAAAGTTGCGACCATGAGCTGTAACACGGTTGACATCGTCGGAGCATGGAATTGCATTCAGTTTGAAAATTTCGTGCTACAAAGCCCTCGTCACTTTAAACGGGGGGAGGGTGCAGTTATTTTATGAAATCCCAGAAGTAACATGGCATGTTGAGTCCTGCGTTCTTGCTGGCGAATGAACGGCAACGACCGATCCACTGATGTCCAAATGTCATGTTTAAGTGACAACGAACGTCATAGCTGAAATGAACGAGACCACATTGAACCGGCATAGCGACTGAGAGACCTGTCCTTCTCTCAATAGCTCTGGCAAGACGTCCTTCATAAATATTCGGTAACTCCTGTTCAGACGAGAAGGCATGAGGTATGGGCCAATTAAGTGGTCCCCGAGAATTCCGGTTCAAACATTAACAGCAAAACGTCCTACTACCTCTGACAGTTGTTTACAAATGACGGAATCCTTAAAGAATGTATGACACTCTCTCAGCCAAACAACACCATTTAGGGCATCAAGATGACGTTTCCGACTCTGCATTGCTATGATTCCGATTTGTTTTAGTGCAATCTACCCCTCCTGGAAGTTTGTACACGCTACCTGATTCACACAGTATAAGCCTATTATTTAGTGTGTATAAAAGAAGTGTGTTAACAAGGGATGTTTCGATGCCAACTCTAATTTCAAAACCTTTAATGAGATATGTTTAAGCTGAAACCATTTTCCTTTCGATTAAAGATGCCGTGATTAAAGATCCCTCTTGTTCCTGCATTTTATATGTATTTCCTAAAATAATCCTGATAGTTTTTAAAATATTTTTGAGTTAAATGGAATCATACATAAATATGCAAAGTGATTTTATGCAAGGACACCATTTTGCTTGGGAATAACTTTTCGATAAAGCGTTTTTTTTACTGAATTTTTTTACATATCGTTTATTCTCAAAATTAATGACAATTAACAATTTGTAGCAGAGGCAGTATTGGGAAAATTTTTTCGATGTTAATGAAAACTCTACTGTCACGATATTGTACGATGTAATTTAGTTTCTTTTTTTCTGAAATTGATCGACAGACTTATAGCACATGGCTCCGACACAATGGAGCAACATGTCATACAACTCGTGGAACCATACGAATTGTAACTCTCCTCGTGGTCGAAGCATCTCATCATTAGAAGAAAATTGACCAGATCTTTATCTGATGACGAGATCTGACCAGATCTCATCATCAGATAAAGTGTTTAAGATGTCATCATAAAAAAATCATAAAAAAAATCAGCAATAACCTAATGGCGAAATTTCTCGTCATTAACAAAATTTGTCAGATCTTGATGGACAAGATATCTTGTCGAAACCACTTGGAGGGTTAAAGGACGCATTTCCTGGGGTCGAATAATGTCAAATCTAGGGATGTTGATTGGCTCCCTCCTTCTCCTGATTTGACATCGCAGGTTTTTTTTATGGGACTACTTAAAGGAACGCATTTATTCTAACAAGCTGACAAAGATTTAACATCTTAAGCACAACATTCGTGAAAGTCAATACAAAATCGACCGTTACTACATTCATTTGACAATTTCGCAGCTTAGTTTTGCTGCTGATTTTAGCTATGGAGCTGCATAATATCATCAAAATATCACGGATCAGCGCAAGAAAAGAAAATTTGAGCGAAAATAGGTTTAGCGTCCAAAACTGTTGAATCTCTTTTGAACACGAGAATGAAATGAAATTTAAGTAGACGTTCAAGAATCTAATTATGGTAACATGACTGAGGTGCACTTTTTGCCAGGAATTTTATTGGAAATAAGAGTTATCTTGAAAGGAAAACATTTTAGAGTTTTCAGTGTTGTGGCTAAAGGAAAAATTTGTTCATATTTTCTTCTGCATTATTCCCAATATATTACGAGTGGAAAGCAAACCTTTTAGTTCAGACTATATATAGCAGACTTTATGCAAAATTTTAGGCAAATGTACTCATCAATTTTTCAGTTTTAATGCTTTTTGTTTTCTTTATTTTTACCTAAATTACAAACTTTTTAAATAAATTATTGTAAATTTTAGTCATTTTTTGTTTTATGAAGTGTTTTTATTAGTTGTTTTACCTTAAAAAGAGGGAAAAGGCATAACTTTAGCTTTAAGAAAGGACTCCGAGCGCAGTCGGATATCTTAAACCATAAATATAAACGATAGTCTTTGTAATATTTATGTAACAAAATCTTATATTTTTCCTGTTATCGTTTTTAGCAAAATACCGAAGACGAAGAAGAGAATGAAGCTAATGAAGCAACTAGAGTAGGTTTTTGTTACTTCACAAATTGAGTTTCTCTAGTAAAAATTTGGGCTCAAGCAATGTATTGAAAGCAATAATTTTACTTGCGTGTCTTAATATTTCAATCTATTATAAAAATGTAATAAATTGTTTTTGTTCGGTCGGTAGATTAGAATAGGTTGTATCTTCCTAATACACTGCTGGCCACCCAAATTGCAATACCAAGAAAGACAAGAGATATCACAACAAAATTTATTTTGTAGATAACATGTTGACCAAGTATCAAATGATTAAATTTATAGACTTCTGTGAAGTGTGGTTCCTGCCAAAATCAGTAGCCAGAGTAGCCGCCATTGTTGGAGATCACCGCTGCCACACGCCTCGGCATTGATTCAAAGAGACTTTGGATGTGTTCTTGGGGTACAGCAGACCAAGCAGCTTCCACACGTTGCCAAAGTTGATCTGGTGTGGCAGTTGGGGATGTATTCTGGGTCAATCGTTGAGCAACCATGGACCACATGTTTTCTATCGGCGAAAGATCCGGAGAGCGAGCTGGCCAGGGAAGCAATTCAATCTGGCGATTGACGAAGAACCCTTGGACAATGCGTGCCACGTGTGGTCGCGCATTATCCTGTTGAAATATGGCTGTGGGCAAGCCCTGAAGGTAAGGAAGGACAACTGGCTCCAACACCTCGGAGATGTAGCGCTGGCTGTTTAAAGTACCGGCAATGCGTACTAGAGGAGTGCGAGAGTGATATCCAATACCGCCCCATACCATAATACCCGGTGCAGACCAGTGTGGCGGTGCATAACGCAGCTGTTCAGCATCCTCTCTCCACGGTGTCTCCAGACTCGAATCCGACCATCGTGGTGTTGCAGACAGAAGCGTGACTCGTCAGTAAAGACAATTTCATTCCATTCTGCCGTCCACATCCTTCTTTCATCGCACCATTGGCGGCGGAAACGTCTGTGGTTCTGCGTCAAGGGTAGACGAAGCAATGGACGTCTTGCGGACAGACCACTCTGCTGTAAACGGCGTCGAATGGTACGCGCAGACACTGGATGATGCGGTACAGACTGAATGTGCTGTGCTATGGTTCGTGATGTGGCTGAGCGATCCGTCACTGCCATACGCACAATATGCCTGTCATCACGTGAAGTGGTGCACTGAGGTAGATGCGATCGAACACGTCGGTCCGTCGTACCCTCCTGCATCCAACGATCACATCGTCCAACACGACTACCGATTTCCCTGAAAGATAATCCACAATCTCGGTAGGCCACTATCCTTCCTCTGTCGAACTCGGATACTTGATCAAAAGATGATCGCTGTTTTCTACGAGGCATAATTGATCGTTTTTTTGAAAAAACCACAAGAAAAACACAATTGCCGTACTTGAAATCGTCGAAATCTCCAAGCCTTAAATAGCGCTTTGAAGTGGCGCCACAGGCGCGCGTGATGTGCGTCTGCGCTGAAATTCTAATCATTTGCATATCTCACCTCCGCTAATGCATGTTGTAAATTTCACATTATTTGCATGCTTCCTTCAGGGTGTTGCATTTACGGTGGCCAGCAGTGTATTTTGCGTTTTGCTGACTAGGAAGTATATAAACCATAAGTGATCCTTTAATAATTAGAAAGCATATAATGTCGGCGTACTGGAAAGTATATAAACCATAAGTCATGCATTAATAATTAGAAAGCATGCAGTTTCGACGGAGTAGGAAGTATACAGACCATAAGTCATGCTTTAATAATTAGAAAGCATACAATATAGAGGCACATCTCCTTCAGGTGTGTAAGGGCTTCACGGACCCGAGGTACTCTAGTGTTCTTTTCTTTTCCCATGGGGTTTACTGTCTTTAGTAAACACGGGGATTGCGCTTCCGGGATACCCAAGCGATCTTTTCTTGCTTTCATCCCACTACTCTGTTCCCCAATCCCTCCTTTTTCCTCTTTCACGAAGCGTTTCAATTAACGTTTTTTTTTGTATTTGGCGCAGATTGGCCAAGGCCAAGCTGCACTAAAACAATCAACCAACCATAAAACATCGAGGTTGTGAAGATAATATAATCAATAAATTTGCAACAAGTTGATTATAATGTTATAACTCCTTTCGAATATAAGACTGAGAGCTATATGTTTTTTAAATTGTAGTATCTTTCTATACAAAGTAAATTATGTATTGCAACGAACGAACTGAGAAACTGTAAAACTGTAACAAGTGAGAGACCGGTGTGGCATCGACGATGGAGCTACAAACCTCCATCTTCCGTCGAACTTTGAAATTTAAAAAAATCAGTTTCCTAGTCAACTTGTGAGACTTGAAACATCAAACCATAAATTTCCCCAAGATATACTTTCATTTGTTATTACTCGTGATTGTGTATTTGTGAATTTTGTGTTTTAAATTGTTTTATGAAACTTCAATAATTTTGATACCTTGCTTTGTTATTTCAGAAATGCATGGAACCAGCTTTAGCTTTTTGTTCTGCCAATCCAGGTTCCTGCATGGAGTAAGCAATTGGTTCTGTTTTGCGATTATTTGTGCATGGTATCTTAAACTTTTGTATGTATCAATCGACTTAAGATGGGTAGGTAGTTAATTAACATGGCATTGGATCAACACAACGGACTACAGGCGACGATCCCGGTATCCATCCCGAAGGAAAAATCCAATGAGAACGCCTCTTTATTTTGAACCACGGACCGAGGACACACCTGAGCTGGCACCCCACTCTCCGAACTTCCACACTACACCACCGTGAGGGCATTTGAGGCCATGACAGATCTAACATGCACGAGCCCCCGTGTACCATATGGTCTTTGGATTGGACAGTTTCCAACTCGCAAATCTCCGAAGAACCCTCGACTTAAGATTAACTGTCCAAAATATTTCCTTTTTAAGATTTTATGTCAGGTAGTTAAGTAATGTCGCATTGAAGCAACATAACGGGATATTGGCGACGGTCCGGGATCAATTCCTAAGGGAACGAACCAAGGACAACTTCTCGTAATTTCGAACCACTCATTTTTAGAATAAGAATTCAAAACTCCTACATAGTAAAAAGTTGATTTTCCATCTTTCAAATCAGTTCAAATATTGTGCTCGTGATGGTGAGTGAGAAGTGAACAAGAATGTGCAAATTTAATTTGTACGTATTTTTGGAAAGATAACATAAGCAAAAAATTTCAGACGTCTTTAATAAACTAATTTGTTTTATTTTCTTGGAATTTAATCAGGCGAGGTAGAACTAGAGGTCTGATACACGACAGACTGATATGCTCATGCGTAACGTCTCACAGAAGCAGAAGACGCGTGCGGATTGCGTAGGTCGATGCGACCCGATGTGTAGTGAGGCTTTGGTGAGAAGGTAGATTACCTTTGACTAGTCCACTCCTAGAAAGGTGGAAAGCCCAACAGGGGAAAGTGCTGCTATACGTAAAATTCTGAATAGCCATAGATGATTATTTGCTTCGTCATCTCGTAACCACTGGTGAAGTAACCACTCTCTTCCGGTGCTCAATGAACTCGGATTCGAATCCACACTAAATTGGCCCATCAAGGAAACGCATTGCCGTTTAACTCTCCAAGTCTTCATATCTCGTCATCAAGATATTGGCGATTTTTTCATGATAACGAGATCAAAACCTGGTCAACTTTCTTCTAAAGATATCTCGTCCATCAAGATCTGGTCAGTATTTTTCTGACGAGATACCTTGTCGAGACAACCACCAGGAGGGTTAATCTGTGGTTAAACTCAAGAACGCTGCACCATTACCAAAATTTGGAATTTGGTAACCCGTCGACAAGAAAGCACTTTAGGTGACGAAAAATTTAGTCGACGATTGGGCGATGGACCGGTACAGTATTATTTAGGTTTTCGAAACCTGCTCCCAAATCTAACGATTAGACTAGCTCAACACCACGCTTCAAATTTTAACTATTCAGATTTCATCTAATACCGCACTCAAGTGTATTGGATAAATTTAACACTGCTGTTCGTCTATCTTCGTGTCTAATACTGCCTTGTAATGGCCAGCTACAGATACAAAAACCTTTTCCTATTTGGATCATTTCCCCTTGGCTACTACTACAAAAATTAACTTACGATACAATAGTATATATAGCAGTGTAATCCAACTCTACCACGAAGTACTTTTTGGTAGACAAAAGTTGCACTGTTTCACACAACTTGCCAAATTGATGACCGACGAACGTGATTTCAACTCGTAAACTTTATAAACTTTAATGGATGGTCCACGATGAGTAGTTGAATCGCTAATGCGATGCTAATCACTTTCAACACCCGTCTGAGTCTCTATGGTAGCAGAAAATTCTCATTTTCCCATCAAGGCTTCACTCCATTCGTTGCTGCTTAGCCTCTTTTTCACAAAGTGACTCACACTCGGCTACTAAAGGCAACACAGGTCAATTATGATCGCAATGTTAAAATTACTTGACCACTCTTGCGAAAAGTACACCCGTGATCTTAATACAACTTTCACGGCCCCACGCGAATGGCAATCACTCAACTAGTGAGGCCATCTATCGAATTCAGCTACTACTAAATTCTGGAGGGGAAGTATTGTGGCGAACTCAGCTACCACTACAAAAATTAACTTACGATACAATAGTATATATAGCAGTGTAATCCAACTCTACCACGAAGTACTTTTTGGTAGACAATAGTTGCACTGTTTCACACGAACTGGCCAAAGAGTAATAGGACAGTTTTGTCTCGACGATGTATCTCGTCATTAACACAACTGACCAGATTTTGATGGACGGGAAATTTCATCAATGACAAACTTAACCGGATCTTCATGGAGAGGTATCTCGTCGAAACCACTTGGAGAGTTAAATGTATCAATATTAGAATAGCGTAGTATAAAACTAATTTTGTTTCTACGCTTGCTAAGTTACAGTGTCCCAGGCGTTCCTTTACCTATCTCTATATATTAGTTTTTAAAAAAAGACAAAATGAATTTAAAATAATAATGAAAACCAGATAGTAGCAAAATAGTATCGTAATCACCCCATGAAGATTCTAACTACATTAAAAAGAGAAAATTGTGCAACAAATATAAATTCATAAACAATGACATTTATAATGCATCTATAAGGCAATAAAATTGACTAAATATATATATTTTCTTAAATGAAATAATATAGAATTATGTTCCGTAAATTAAACAAAAATGTGTTTATTTATAGTTGATGATATGAAGTTGGTGATTTTTTCTGTTGCTTAGATAACTGATGTAAGTATACAATTTGTTCCTCATTCTTGTCATGCTCATTTGATATCTTTCTATATTTGAATATATGGAGACAATTTAAAAATAAATTTTAAGTTTGAGGATGAGAGATTTGAAACAGATTACAACACAATATTTTTTAAAAACGAATTTCTTTTCGGTATTGAAACTGACATTAAAAGTTGCTGTGATATGAAGAAATTATTAGATTTTTATCACCTGCATGTATATAGTTAGTTTACCTGTATCAGTTATTCTGTATTTCGTTCCTAAGTTTATCATTGATATTATTGATATATTAATATCATAAATTAATATTATATCTTACAGATGGAACTGAAATTTATAAAGTTACAGAGCTTAGAAATTATACCAGTTTACTGTAAATATCTTATAATGCCATTTTCAAGTTGGATATAAGAAAATTAGACAGAAATCAAAAAACGATAGAAAATTTGATAGATTGAATGATTTATTGTGATTATATATGAGGATCAATATTTCTCTCCAAACGTACTTTAACATTGTAATCATTTAGTGATTCTATTTAACACTTTATAATTCTTTTACAGGTAGTTTTGACGAGAATAGAAAAAATTGCTGCTTTTGTTTGCATAAATAACTCGTGCAGAATTAACCATGGTCAAATCCATCAGCAAACAGAATAATTTTAAAATATTATATTTGTACCTAAAATGAGAACTGTGTATTAATAAATAATAAATCCACTTTAAGAAGTGTTCTTTTGTTTAACTCTTTATGCATATAAAATTAAATTATGGAATATATTTGAATCGAAAAGGAAACACTAATCTTCCTGTATTCGTTTGAATACGAATCTCGATAATTAAATTTATACTGTAGTATATAAGTTTAGAGTCTACAAATTGTTTGTTTACCGTTATTCTCCAATCTTTTAGCGTTACCGTTAAATCGACAATTAAAAAGATAGCTTTTAGTAACAAAATATGAAATTATGGATGTATTTATTTATTTTTATGAAGAGGATGTAATGGCATGAAGATGAAGCAAAGGAAATGAAATGAAAAATAAATCAGCTCAGTCACAAATTTGTCATTTTTAATAATATTTTCATGTATTTTATAAAATAGTACCAAAAAGTAGCAATAATAAACTCTTCAACGTTCCAATTTAAGTTTTAATACACATGTCCAGCATTAGAAAAAGCTCCCATAACTTCAGTCTTAACAATTTAATAATCGTTAATAAAACTAATTAAAAGTTAATTTAACTGAATATTCTTTACTGAGCAGAATGACTTTTACAAAATATCTGCTCTAATGTGACCTAAAATTTAATTTGCATGTGCAAATGGACACCACCAAAAACCTTTACTACCATTAAATTATAAAATATGCTTTCCTACTTATCATATTTTAAAATTTATGCTACACCACGAAGGAATCTTTCTTTCAGATTGCACACGTAATAGATGATTACTTTTACAGAATTATACTGTCGCTACAAAACTTAATAGCATAGCTGTTGTTGATATCACGAGCACAATAACTACTTATTTCATGGATTAATTTGGTGCCCTGGTCACGGGTAATTGGATTGACAAAATCTTCCAAAACCCATAGTTCGAACAATCTACGGTTGACTGCATACGGGTTGCAATTGCAAAAAGGACTGCATGGAATTCTTATCCGACCCCAGTTAGGAGGTTAACACAGGACAAATAAAGTCAAAAATAATTTTAGTTAATAGACTCAGCAAACATAAAAACTGATTCAGGGTAAATAGCAATCAAGAATAAACATTTACACTTTTGCTAGAATTTTGCCTGCAGTTTTGAGGATATCTTTCTCCTAGTTGGAACAGCATTTCACTCACTCTTTTTCATTTTTATTCATTAATTAAATTTTTAGATTTTACAAAAACACATGACATAGTGAATCAGCTCTATCCTCTATAAAATTTTAACGAGTTCTTAATAGCAGTTTAAACTTGGAAGAAATATCTCTTACAACAAATACGATTTGTTCTCATAAAATAAGATAATGATTGGTGGTAGTTTCAAGTTTAAGGTCTTCCCGGAAAATATCCAATCAAGTAATATGAAACAAAATACATCGTACATAGAACGTTTTGCACTTAGCTTCCTTCAAAGTAGGCACCTTGGGATCTCACACCCATGGTATGTTCCACTTTTCAAAACACTGTGAGTTCCATTCTTGGAATCCATCAGCTCCCTCTTCAATTTCTCCTGAATCGCATCTACGGTCTGAAATCACTTCCCTTTCAGAGGTGATTTTAGCTTTGGGAAAAATCAGAAGTGGCAGGGTACCAAATCTGGGCTGCAGGGGGCTGTCACCTGGATTATTTGATGTTTTGATAAAAACAAAAAATAATTGTCTAAATCATGCACTTTTTATATATTTCATTGCACATATCACTTTGACTAGGGTTACTCTGCTAGTAAGAGTAAGGAGGGTTACTCTGCTAGATTATCACCCATATAATCGCAAACTCAAGGCCAACTGGATTTTAACCGGATACATAATTATTGATAACATTACATTGATTTATGAAATATTATCATTATTCATCATGTTAGGTTGAGAAAAAGGGTTCTACCGAATGAATCACCTCCTTCCTTGTCTAGTTAACCAATTCATTTGAACTGTTTTTTAAATTTCTCATCTGCAGAACCCTTTTAAAGAGCAACAATCATTGTTTATACAGTATGTTCCAAGCACGATCCATTGTCGAGAACTCTATTTAACCCCAAGAAAGAATGAATATGGAACGCACGGTAGAATAAAATGGAATTCGTAAATCTAATTGTTCTGTTACTTTGTCTGATGACAATGATTCCACAAAGCCTTTTTTGTTTTGGAAAAATGAGGCTTCTAAGGGCCTTACTGGAGAGAAAACAAAGTTGCAACGCTTTGTTATGAGTGTATCAGTTCTCAAAACTGCGATTATGGTATCCATACATTGCACTTCAAGTTTAAAATGATGTTTTTGAATCAATTAATCAAGCACCCTATGGTTAACCGTCTGAAATCTCTGACTATTCCTTCTATTTTAAAGCATAAAACGAAGAAAATAAAATTTACAGGGCTAGTCTACTAGGCAATATCTCACAATTTTGTCTTCTCGAGTTAACGATGCTACATATATTAATATTGTTCTTCCACATGATTAAGATAGTGATATGATTACTTAAACAACTCCTGATTGGATCTGTCTTCTAGTGTTATGGGCATCAAATACTTTTGGAAGCAGCATATCAACAACCGTTAGCCTTAGACTAACCTTGAAGGTACTTATTAACTCTCTGAGTAGTTCTCGTCCATCAAGATCTGACCAATTTTTGTAATTACGAGATATCTTGTCATCAAAACATAGTCGATTTTTTATGATGAGATCAAACTCTGCTCAGTTTTCTTCTAATCATCAGATATCTGGTCCATCAAGATGTAATCAGTTTTGCTAATGACGAGGTATCTCGTCATTAGCAAAACTGATTTTGAGAGATAACAACCATGATGGTTAATTAGGGAAGCAGCCCTTCCGCCCTTACTAGATGGAGTCATTACGGATGTAGGGAAGGCCCCAGAGAAGTTTGGGCAAAGGTGTCAACGAGGGAGGGTTGGGTTTTGTGGCGCAAGGGTCATAATCATTTGGTTATGCGGCGCCAGACATAAAACAATGTAAAGTAATGGACATACGCATACAAGGAAAGATTTACAGACACAGAAGAGAGAAATACACCCGAGGAGAAATCAAACCTGCAGCGCCTACAACTCGTAGGTAGCTAGAACAGTAGGAGTACCCACTGAGCCCACTGGTCCTGACCATAGAGGAAATACAAAAGTAGAGTGAGCAATGGATAAACTTTATGTACCCAGGATTATGTGACCAAAACTAGAAGTAACGCGACCCTTAAACTACTTTCGTCTGCTGGGTGGAACCTAACATTTATCATTTAATTGGTCCATGGAACGGTATAAGACGTCCATACATTGATTGATATTCTGATTGGTCCATTGATTGATCATCTGATATTAGTAGACTGGCGATATCACTATTTTTATCGCCACTCTATAGAAATGAGGATTCACGCAACTACCCTGTCATAAGATCGCCAAACAAGGTGATAAGATACCAAATCGACCAACCAAGTTAAATTTTCACCCGGCCTTGTCTTAATTCTGATGCCTAAACCGTTTTTCTAGTTATGGTCGAGGCTCTAAGTGTTGTTCGTCACACAAATCTGCCCAAGAAGCTTATCACTTTGAGTGATGCTTAATGTCACTGGTTCGATCTCTTATCAGGTAGGTCAAAATCTATATCTCCACAGACATTCCTTTCAATGCAAATCGCTAAAGATCCTTAACCACTTAAAGCACGAGTTTTTTTCGGAAAAACTGGTAAAAAATGATCGAGTTTTTTTTGACAGAAAATGAATATATATATAGGTATAGTGTAAGTTATTTTTTGCGATTTCAGTTGCGGGGGGTGGGGTAAAAGGTATAAAAAAATTATTATACAAAGTGTAAACGATTTGATTACATGTTTATTTTGAATTTTAAAATATTAATAATAATAAAATATTAACTTCACATTCACTTCCATCACTCAAGAGATCATCACTTTCATCGCTGAAACTTTCTGATAAATTGGCATATTCAAAATCGTCACAGTCGCTCATTATCAGATAACTTTTTCTAAACAAGTTACAAAAACACTTAGTAAAAATTAATTTATGGTTAACTGTTTACTTTTATGATTTTTAACGTAATAAAAATGGATACATTACCTTATAGACCTTAAAACAACTGCTTTATAACAAAGAATTCCTAACAAACTTATAGCTAAACATCAAAATGCAACACTTGGTTTACACAAGAAAAATGGTGCATAGTGGTGCCATCTACGGTAAATAAGTTTAATATCCTAAATCATCTATGATAAATAGGTTTAATATCCTAAATCATCTATGATAAATAAGTTTATGCCATCTTTGGTATAAGTTTAATCTAGCCTACCTATTTTTACTAGAACGAAAGAGCGCCCGTGTGAGACACGGGCATGTGCAAATTTGCCGTTAACTTTCGCCCGTGTCAAACACGGGTAAATGCGTTAAGTGGTTAAATATGCTATAGCATTGTAAAATCGTATTTCAGTAAATTTTCAACCCACAAAAGATCTGAGGTAAAAGTGAAGATACAGAAAACTACGTTGAAGTCGACAACTCAAAATGACACGTAGTGGCCAAATAGAAAAAAGAAGTTTTAGAAATAGTATTGGTCCCAAAACACTCCACCTACAGTATTCTGCATAGCAACAGGCAACCTGAAATTAGTGCAATTTTGTCTCGACTACATAACTCATCAATAGCAAAACTGATCAAATCTTGGACGAGATATCTCGTCAAAGCACTTGGATGGTTAATGTGCTTCTTTCTATTATCAGAAATAGTAATTCCCAGTCGAAAGAGGGTCGCCATAGACCAGTTGGAAGAGCAACGGACGGTTAAGAGTTCGAAACTGTCCAACCAAAGAACGTCATGAACACGGAGACTGGTGCAAAAACAATCTGTCGAGGCCTCATATGTCCTCCCGTTGGCGTGATGTGGAAGTTCGGGGAGTGATGTGCCAGCTCAGGTGATGACCTCGCCATTTGACCGTGGTGCAAAATTACGAGGCATTGTCATTTCATCTTTCGCTTCGGGATTGATCCCGGACTGTCGCCAATAGCCCGTTATGTTGCTTAATTGCGACGATAATTAACTACCTACTTACATACCTTGGATAGATTCTATTTGTCCTATAATTAGAAAAGAATCCTTGGAAATATACCTCTGGTCCAGTGCGGCGTATATTAACTACCTACCTATCCAGTCGAATGGGTATCAGTTCAAGTATCTCCAGTTTTTTTATGAGGATATTTCTCATACCCTAATGGTGTATCTACTTATGTTGATTGTACAATTTCCGTTCTACCTTAGCCAGCACCGTGTCAATCATACTGCGTCTCATGATTTTCTTTTTACAAGTGGAGCTTAAGTCTCCGTGTGTGCAAACAACACAATAATAACTGTAATATGAAACTATAATAAATACTCTATAATTCAGTAATGCACAGTAGAATTTGTATTTCGAAAAAATAATGCATATGTGTCCGTATGGAATCCCTAGGGCCACGGTAGCCGGTCGGAAGAGTTGCGGATGTACAACCGGAGGATCGCGAGTTCGTAACTCGATCCAACCTGAGACCGTCGTGAGCGTGGGGACAGGTGCGCGTTCAATCTGTCGTGGCCTCATATGGTCTCCCGTTGGCGTGGTAAAATTTGGAGAGAGTTGTCCCAGCTCGGATGTTGACCTCGTCCTCTGACCGTGGTTCAAAATGACGAGGTGTTGTCCTCGGATCTCTCACTATCATGATCAATACCGGACTGTCGCCAATGGTTGGGTTGCTCCAGTGCGACGTTAATGCTACTACCTACCATCTTGACTTCGCATTTTCAATACTCCGGTGATAGAAGCTCTTGTGTTTTGATCAAAAGAATGAATCGGACTTCGGACATCGTATTCGGAATTTAAAAACTTCCCATAAAAGTGGTTTTGGAGGTTCGAAAACGATGACAATCAGGGGAATATGGTGGGTGAGTTACAATTTCACATTCAAATTGTTTTAATTTTTGCAGAGGCTATCGTGTCATGTGATGCGTGTTGACATGATGAAAAAACAGTGTAGGTCTAGTATTGACCTCTTATGATAAGTTCACTTTGGCGTGGTGTGGAAGTTTGGCGTGCCAGCTTAGGTGTTATTCTAGTCATCTGACCGTGGTTCAAAATTACAAGCCGTTATCCTCGGATCGATCCCGGACCGTCGTCAATAGCCCGTTGTGTTGTTCCACTACGAGGTTAATTAACTACCTGCCTATATATATTATCGGGTAGGTATTTATTTTAATTAACGTCACACTGGAGCAACACAACGGGCTATTGGTGACTGTCCGGGAGCAATCCCGAAGGGAAAGATTCGAGGAAAATACCACGTAATTTTGAACCATGATCAGAGGACGAGGCAACACCTGAGCTGACACCGCACTCTCCAAACTTCCACACAGCGCCAACGTGAGGACATTTGAGGACACGACAGATTTAAAGTGCACCAGTCCCCTTTGTTCACGACTGTCTTTGGCTGGATTTGAACCTATATATATTATCATCAGTAGCTTCAGTTGTTCGCAACGCAGAGTTTTAATGATGGTTTTATTACCAAGAAGTATCTTATAATAGATATATAAAGTTTATTTTTTTCTCTCTAAACTCTCCGAGTGGTTTCGACGAGATATCTCGCCCATCAAGATATGACCAGTTTTCCTCGTGACGTGATAGGGTAAACAAGACAGTTATTGACACCCTTAAGGAAACTAGACAGTTATGGACACCCTTAAGGCAATATTTATACTATAAATTCATGAAAAAAAATAGTAAAAAATAGTTCAATCAAGTTGAAATTCATTGTAACTTTTCCTGAATTACTCTACTTTAAGCTGAATAAAGTGTTTCATACAAAAAATTATCCCTGGAAGGTATTTTGCAATATATTGAGAATAAATAGTTCAAAATCGGTTATTGACACTTTATGAATGAGTAATTAACGCCACAGTTATTGGCATCCCTTCATTCTTATTTAGTTTATTTTTACAGTTAAATGGACTTTTGCAAAGGAAACTACGGCTAATCTATCCTACAAAACATTCTTCTCACGCTCTTTTCTTAGCAAAAACAGAAGAAACCGTCCTCTTAACTAGTACCTTGTTTGTATACTTCTTGATTACGGTTATAACACCTTTGTTGATGTTTACAGTTAGAAAATCTTTTAACACAACTGACTTCTATGATTCACAAGGAATTTTCCCCGCCCTTATTTGAAACTGAACATTGACATGAAAGCTTGTTTTTTAAATTGAAGATTAGGGTGTCAATAACTGTCTAGTTTACCCCATCTCGTCATAAAGTTATTGCCGATTTTGTTATGATGATCAATATCTGATCGGTTTTTTAAAATGACGAGAAATATCGTCCATCAAGAACTTGAGTCAGTTCTTGATGGACGATAGTTAATATAGTCAGTTCTTGATTCTGCCTAAACGAGCATCAAAACGAAGAGGCGTTGGCCTGGGATCTTTGCTTTCGGTATTGATCCCGGACCGTTTCCAATAGCCCTCCCTGGGTATTGCTCCAGTGGGATGTTAATTAATCTGTCTACCTACCTAATGAGATGGCACCTCTTCGAGTAAACCACCAGGAGGGTTAAACTCACGTGTGAAAAATCAAACCAATTTAAAACACTTCTCAAATTATAATAAAACACATATTACTCAATAACTGTAAAACAGGGCATCATTCATTTTGACCAAGAGAAAACCCGCATAACTTACAATATGATCCGATGCTAATGCATACAGTTTCTACTGCTAAAAATAAGTAAATAATTGCTTTTTAAAGTTAAGTTTAATATTAAGTATATCGGTATTGGTATTGGTATTTTCAATTAACGTCACACTGGAGCAACACAACGGGCTATTGATGACGGTCTGGGATCAATCCCAGAGGGAAAGTCCGAGGACAACACCACGTAATTTTGAACCACGGTCAGATGACGAATTAAGTATATAGAAACAAAGGAATACATACATACAACAGAATTTTGGGGAATACAATTCTTATGTTAAGCGTTTGAACTGTTCTTCGTTAATAGAGGTTTTCACTAGAATATTTACGAAATGTATCCCAATTTTCATGGTTTGTTCAGCCTTTTGTGATTTTGTATAGTTAAGTGAGAAGTGAAAAAGAAATTAAACTGTTTCCAAAAAATTTATTTGTATTACGAAACCAAACGACTTTTTCAGATAATCTCACACAATCGATTACACCAATTGAGGAAATTTTACTTCGACAAAGGGAACATCCACATATCCCATTAAAAATATTTCGCTATTGTCTATATCATACGTAAACACCATTTTTAACCAAATTAGTACATTCATTCACAAACTCGCTAGATGGCATTTTTCAGAAAAGAATACACTGTAAACCTTTCTCAATCTGAATACAAGAGCCATCATTGATGAACGCGAAGTACAAAGATTCATTAAGGCATTGTCGTTATTCAACTTTGGAATGAGGAAAAGATTTGGGCGAATCACCTGTCCTCTCGTTCTAGGTATAATTGGTTAATTTTAACTACTCCTTTATTTCTCATTATCAGACACCTAAAAGGAAAACAGTCAATCAATATTTGTACAGTGCATGTGTGAAACACGATTAGCTTTGTTGAGAGCTCTATTTAGCCTCTTACGAGAGAAGCAAAATTGTCTACTTCTGGAACGCACTGGTGAGCAAAATGGAACCCACAAATCTGAGTGTTTTACTGATGATATCGTTTTGCATGATGACAATTTTCCCACAATGTCTCTATGGTTTTGGGAAACTGGGTCCACCGAAAAACCGCCAGATCAAAAATACTGATGGCCAGGATGTGTTATATAACTGCTTGGCACAACAAGCCTGTAGATGTGGTACGTATACATTCAAACTAGTTTGAGCATCTGTGGTCCATGGAAAATCTCATTCCTCTCAAATCACACTGTGTTGTGGGAATGGTTAGTAGGTAGTTAATTCACTTTGGACTGGAGCAACAAAACGGGATATTGGCCACAGTACGGGTATTGATATTTTTTAATTAACGTCGCACTGGAGCAACAGAACAGGTTATTGGTGACTGTCCGAGATCAATCCCAAAGGGAAAGACCGAGGACAACACCACGTAATTTTGAACCACGGTCAGGTGACGAGGACAACTGAGCTTGCACCTCACTCTTCAAACTTTCACACCGTACCAACGTGAAGATATTTAGGCCACGATAGATTTAACGTGCACCAGCAGCAGTGTGCACAACGGTCTGTGGCAGGAACTAGTTTCGAACTCGCACCCCTCCGTTTGCTAATTTGTTCCTCTTCCAACTGGGTTACCGCGACCGGTGAGAAACAAAATTTGCTGAAGGCAATAAAAGATATCAATATACAAGCATGCGTTTAGTCCATTTTTGATTATTTATGCAATTACTTATTAATTATTTTGATTATTCATGCAATTACTTATTAATTATTTTGATTATTTATACAATTACTTATGAATTATTTTGATTATTATACAATTACTTAATAATTATTTTGATTATTTATGCAATTACTTATGAATTATTTTGATTATTTATACAATTTTAGTTTTACAATCGCACAAAACCCCGAAGATTTGGGACGCGATGCCCAGTTGAAAGTGTAATGGATAAGCAATTGTATGGTTTCGAGTTAGAAAAGGTTCAGCCAATGACCATCGTGTACGCGGAGTGTTGGCGCACGTTAAATCTGTCGTGACCACAAATGTCCTCACATTGGCGTGGTGTGGAAGTTTGGAGAGTGGGGTGCCAGCTCAGGTCACTCGTCATCTGACCGTGGTTCAAAATGACGAAGTGTCCTCGGATTTTTCCCTTCCCAATTGATCCTGGATCACCGCCAATAGCCCGGTGTGTTGCTTCATAGAGACGATAATTAACTACCTACTTACATACATTGGATAGATTCTATTTGTCCTTCAATTAGAAAAGAATCTTTGGAAATATAACTCTGCTCTTTTCCTCAGAATAGAATTCTTTGGAAAGATTTCATTGCTCCTTTCCTTCGAAAAGAATTCCTTGGAAAGACTATTGGTCATTACCTTAGAATGTATTCCTTTGGGCGGATTCCATGGTTCTTTAATTAGAAAAGAATCCTTTGGAAAGATCCTATATATATACTGGTTCTTTCCTTAGAATAGAATCCTTTGGAAATATTTTATTGTTTTCTTCCTTAGAATGGAATTCTTTATTGTGATTTTGCTGGTGCTTTCCTTATAAAAGTATCCCTTAGGAAGATTCTGTTGGTGATTTCCTTAGTATCGAATCCTTTGGAAAGATTCTATTGGTCCTTTAATTATAAAAAATATTTAAAAAGATGCTATTGATCCTTTCCCTAGAGTAGAATCCTGGAAATATTTTATTTCTTCTTTCCTTTAGAACAGAATACTTTGAAATGATTCAGCTGGTACTTTCCTTATTAAAGAATCCTTTGGAAAGATTCTATTGGTTAAGAAGGTCAAAACTGTTTAAAGTCATATAGTCGAGAGAGCAGATTGTAATGTGGAATTTTGTTTCAGCTCCTCAGAGGTTTAATTATCTTGTTGGTTGATTTGGGTTTTATCGTGCAGTCCAGAAACGTACAAGGTGCGTCAAATGCAAGACAGTATATTTCTCAATGAAAATGGATAAACCTTGTATATTACTCAACTACCAATTAAAGTTAGGTTTAAAAATTCGAAGTACTTGCATTATATTAATCATGGGGATAAAACTATTTTCACTCCTGGTGGTTGTCTTAACGGGGTAACTCGTCATTAACAAAACTGAGCAGATTTTAAAGGACAGGATATCTCGTCATTAGAAAAAGACTGACTAGATTTTGATCTCGTCTTCATTAAAAAATCGGAAATATCTTGTGGACGAGATATCTCGTTGCCTTTGGGTACTAATTAAATAATCAGTGAAGGCTTGCGGGGGTTAATTTTTAACCTTAACACTCCTAGTGGTTGTCTCGAAGAGATTTCTATTCATTAGAAAAACTTAACCGATCTTAAACTCGTCATCATCAAAAAATCGGAAATATTTTGATGACGAGATATCTCGTCATTAGCAAAATTGGTCATATCTTGATGGAGGAGATATCTCGTCATAGGCAAGATTGGTCAGATCTAGATGGACAAGATAGCTCGTTGTTAGCGAAATTGGTCAGATCTTGATGGAGGAGATATCTCGCCATTAGCAAAATTGCTCATATCTAGATGGACAAGATAGCTCGTCATTATCAAAATTGATCAGTTCTTGACGGACAAGATAGCTCGTCATAGCCAAAATTGGTCAGATCTTGATGGACAAGATAGCTCGTCGTTATCAAAAGTGATCAGTTCTTGGTGGACGAGGTATCTCGTCTAAACCACTTGTTAGGTTAAAAAATTTAATCTGATGATTAAGTACAAGAGACAAGCACTATCGTCACCATAGCAACATAAAATAGTGAATGATAGTTTAAAAGTTCTGATGGCATGATAATTTGTATTTATAAGAATGTCTTCTTTAATTATCTGGTAAACCAACATTCTAAATAAACATAACGAAATTTTTTAATTAAAGTAAAAGATGTAAAACATTATTTTATTAATTAAATTTCTTTAAGGTCGTAATATTTCTTCCAGCAATGTGATTTTTCATTAACAAAAATGTCTATATACGTTGAATCTAACAAGTTGTTTGTGCTTTATAATTTAACTTGCATACTTGTAACTGCGTCATATCATGCTTTGCGGTTTGGTGTCATTTCGATGGTCATATAAATGGGTTAATCATATGACAGAATAAATAAATAGTTTCCATACTCTTTGCAGGACTCCCTCAGCGGTTCGAGCCTTGCTATCAAAAACTTACTGAAAAAGTAAGTCTAAAATTCATCAGTTACTTATTTGAATGAACTAATAGCTGCTGCATGTTGCTAGCAAAGTATAAATTAATCGCATTTTGTGATTTTCCTACTATAGATGACAAACACTGATTTAATATCTTAACATTCATTGATTGATTCATTTACATAATTTTACATTCATCAAATGAATGATGAATCAAATATATTGTGAAATTTTAGTTTCAGTTTAACTGAAGAGGAAATATAAAAGTAGAGTGAACAATGGCAGCCTTTTTATGTGACCAAAACTAGTAGTAATGACGTGGCCTTTACACTGCTTTCGACTGCCGGGTGGAAACAAAGATTAATTATCTGATTAATCCATTGATTTTTAGGACACCACCTTTGGTGGTTCCGGTTCTGTATTCCGGAAGAATCCCGACACAAATGTTGGCTAACAGCAATCTATTATTCGATGTTATTTCAGCGTGTTATTAACTGTGCAATACGTATCTCAGGAACAAGTTAACATAATTTATTCAAACGTAACAATTAATATTTATAAATGAATAAAAATCAAATGGCTTGACATGCGAACGGAGAAAATTTACACTGCATACCACTAGACGACGAATTCTTAAAGTGAACAGTTGTAATAATGATAACATTCTTAATGCCAACAGTTGTAACGATAAGAACACAATTCTAGAGATCTTTTTAAAGGTTTCCACAGATTGATCACCTGATTGGTCCATTCATTGATCATCTGATAGTAGTAGACTTTGACGATTTCTCCACTTTTGTCGCCATTCTATAGAAATGCGCACTCACACATCTACTCTGTCTTAAGATGCTATATGGCCAAAAGAGGTGATAAGATGCCAAATCGGCAACTAAGTAAATTTTTCACAGAGCAGTCACGTGACTACTAGTCGACATGTTGGTCACACATTTTGAAGCTCCTCTCAAATGCTCAGTCTATTTGTATTTCGCGTATATAGGTTTAACTGATTGGAAAATAGGATTCGCTTTTCAATCCATCTTGAGTTGAACAAAAATTCAGTTCATTGATTCTTAATTCTGACTGAACTATATCTTATGTATCTTGTTACAGACTCGAAATATTTTAATTGATGATATTAACAGTTGCGGGATGAGTTCTAGAGTGGAATATGGAACAATTACTTCTTGGCTCGAAATTCTATGTCAAGTGGACAGGAATGAAACGGTAATGTTTTACATACTATCAAATAAGAAATGAATTTTATGTATCCAATGATTAGTGGATCAGGACATCATCAGGGTCATCGCCTGACCCAGACAACACAAAAATGTTAAAATGGGCATATACACTCATCCACAAGCACCATTATGAACGATAAAAGAAAAGCAATATAACCATTTCAATAAAAATATTAACGGTCATAAAGACAGTGTAGAATAGAAATATAATTCAAATTAGAATTAATAATTAATAATTAATCCACACAAATACCCCTCACGACTATGAACTGTTCCACCCCGCATGAAGACAGACTGTAACAGTTTTTATGTTAAGGGGAGTGTGTTATATATACTCTGACGTGACAAAAGTCATGGGATAGCAGTACGCAAATTTACAAATGGTGCTAGCATCACGTTAAAAGAGTATAAAGAGTCAGATGGTTATCAGTTCGTTCTGTTGGACTCTTGAATGTCTTGTAAAACGTTTAATAACCTGATAATGGCTACCCGACTAGAATTAACTGAGTTTGGACGTGGAATGATATTTGGGGCTCGACGCATAAGACATAGCATTTCGTAAGTAGCTGATATTTTTAAGATTCTTCGCTCTACATGTCAAGGGCGTATCGAGAGCACCTCATGGAAGGCATTACCTTCCACAAGGGACAGCGCAGTGGCCGGTAGCGTCTGCTGAATAATCGAGACCAGCGAAATCTGAGCAGAATCGTCCGTGCTAACAGACGAACCACACTGCGTGAACTCACTGCCACATTCAATGAGGAAGCACTGTAGGCGTGTCTCTGAGGTCCGTGCATCGAAATTTGGCGTTGATGTGATATGGCAGCAGAAGACCGATTCTAGTGCCTTTACTCACATCACATCATCGACTTCAACGCTGCACCTGGGCTCACGAAGGCATGCATTGGACCTTAGATGACTGGAAGAAGGTAGACTGGTCCGATGAGTCATGTTTCCAGTTGGTACGAGCTGATGGTCGAACTCGGGTGTGGCTCAAACCCCATGAGGCTATGGATCCAACTTGTCAACAAGGCATTATGCAAGCTGCTGGTGGTTCCATAATGATATGGGGAGTGTTTACTTGGCACGAGTGTTTCTGGTCAAATTGAACCGGTCATTGACAGGAAATAGGTATGTCCAGATGCTTGGTTGCCATTTGCAGGCCTTTACGGACTTCACTTACCCAATACCGATGGTATGTTCCAGGATGATAATGCTCCATGTCACCGAGTCCATTTTGTTAGCGATTGGTTTGAGGAGCATTCTGGACAATTCTAGCACATTATATGGCCACCTAGATCGCCAGATCGCCCCGTGTAACATATCTGGGATGTGATCGAAAAAGTCATTCGTGCACAAGATCCAGCACCTACCACAACCACTCAATTATAGGTGGTTATCGAGATAGCATGGCTGAACATTTCTCCTGGCGACTTCCGCTGACTAGTTGAGTCCATGCCACGTCGAGTTACTGCTCTTCCCCGAGCTAAAGGTGGCCCTACATGATATTAGAAAGGTATCCCATGACTTTTGGCATTACAGTATATCCGTTTGTAAATATGGTTTAATTTTGTGTTCCTACCTTCTCGTAGAGGTTCGTACAAGAAGTTTTGAAACATGTGCAAGTATGCAAGCTAAACAAATGTGCAAGTATGCAAGCTAAACAAATGAGCAAGTTAAACATTGAGTACTTACAATACAAATATTTTAAATTCATGCGAATAAATCATCTCCACGGGCACTTATGTCGGGAGTTCAGATAGGAGGATCTGGTTGTTGGACAACAGTATTAAAAGGTATTGATTTTTAAGCTTAGTATAACTATACCAGCTATTATTGCATTTGTTTTTGTACTTTTAATTATTCAAAAAGAAGTTCTAAACATTTATAAGTGAACGAAACAACAATTTCAGTTAGAAGTGTATTTTACTTTTTCCTTAAATGTGGGTCCAGGCAAAGACCGTCGTGTACACGGAGTCTGATGCAAGTTAAATCTGTCGTGGCCTAAAATTCCGCATGTTGGCGTGGTGTGGAAGTTTGGAGAGTGCCAGTTCAGGTGCTGACCTCGTCATTTGACCGTGGCTCAAAATTACGAGGCATTATCCTTGGATCTTTCCCATCGGGATTGATCCCGGACCGTCAGCAATACCCCGTTGTGTTGCTCCAGTGCGTCGTTAATTAACTACCTACTTACCTACCTTAAATGTGACGTCTGTTCTTACGTTGAACCAATCACCTTCGAATAAATGCATGATTGGCAGAACAATCTCTCCACCTAAACTCACAGAGGAAAATACACAAACAATAAATGAGAGTAGCAATGTTTGCAAGAAAAATGGATTCTATTTATTTGTTTATATGATTTATATATGGTTATATTTCAACTATAATAATATCAAAGTTTGCTGTGGGAGAGCATCGTGATGTCTGAACCGTCACTGCTGAACAGCAATTTTGCCTTCTTCCACGGTATCCCTTCTAATGTCCTACTGGTCCATTTTACACCAGAGTTTATGTCCCAGGCCATCTTTGTGCTTTCTTCGTCAGCGTCTCACAGTGTCTATTTGATTGGGAAAGAAAGTCTCAATATTTGTTTGTTCTAGTCGTCATTGTTAGCGTTAGCTGCAAATGAAACTGGTGATTTATATTTCAGTGAAAAACTTTTGGAATAATTTTTGAAAAGTTATTAATTTATAAATTGGCAATAACCATTAATTTTGCAATGAATCTTGTCAACATTTCTTTCTATTCTGAATAAATGGAAAATGATAAACGACGACAGATTTAGATGACTCTTAAGTATCTGGATTATTGTGGTTGTTGCAACACAAAATCATCCGCGCTGTGTTTAGCCTCTTGAACTCAATTAAATTAATCTTTGATCTCCATTGGCCTCTATCAGCCAACCAAACTTCGAACATCACCAGACTGCTCTTAAAAGAGAGAATTCTTGACGTTCAAAATTTTCTGCTTTATTCTTTTTAGCAGCTTTTTTCTCTTTAAAAATCTCCCAGCTCCGTTCACTGAAGACAAGATCTTATCTGAATTACCAACTATCAGTAATTCTGGTAGCATCACCGAGTCGCCATCGATATCTGGTTGACAAACAGTTTGAACATTCTTCAGGTCTTAGTCTTCTTCAATGAGACTTAATCCCAGCCATACCACTTCATCTGCTCCTTCATTTTCTTCCAATTGGAACGATGTTAAATTAAAAGATGAAACTGTCAGAGAAGAACGCTGGTTACGAATGAGTTTTTTCTCAATTTTCCACACACATTTTAGTATTACAGTTCTAAGCATTTCTTTCTAGGTCAATCCATGTCCCAAACCACAAGTTCTTGACTGTAATCTCTTCCTCGTTCTGTTTGTTCTTTGTGAGGACACGTCCACCATATTAATATTCCCCTCTAGTTTCATAAGTCATTCACTGAGAGTACTACATTCACCTTATTCAACTTCCGTTTCTTATATGCTATTTGCCTTGTGATTGAAGACCTTTTAAATTCAATTTTAGTCAAATTTCTTCGACAATATTCCTTTTATAAAGTTACATTCAGTAGCGTGAAGCACCATGTCCACAGATTCAACAAAACACTTCAATATCAATGTAATTCACATTCCGAAACAAATTTGTCCACTTTAACTTCTTTGATCTTCTCATAAGCATCATGTACTTTTGTTGTTTCTTTAGTAACTTCTCCCCAAAATCCCCAGTCCAAAACTCCGGTGTGATTTTCCTTTTTCTTTGGACTGCAATTTATTGCTTTCTGCTTTGTTCTTTTCTGCCACCGTTATGTCCGGTTTGCAGTCGAAAGTCACAGCCAGCATCAAGAACACCACCAGCGGTACAATGTAGCACGGATTCGCAATAACAATTAATCCAAACGGTACCCAAAACCAAGGGAACAGTATAACTGATGATATAGTCGTATTTTCATCCATATTTAACGCTGCTTCCGCCTCTTCACAGATTCATTCACCTGTTGTATTCTCTTCCGTACCTTCGCCCTCCATTCTACCATAGTCCAAATCTTCAGTAGCTTCTTCAATAGCTTCTCCCTTCATGCTATCAGAATCCAAAATTTTAGGGCATTTTTTCACCTTTTCTTTCGCTTCTTCAATCGCCTGCTTCCGCTTTACTCCATTTCCATCCACCTTTTCCGCTTTTTCGCAGTCAAAAGTAATAACCACCATCAAGTACATCGCCAGCGGTACAATGTAATTTGCATCGCCACGGATGATAAAACCAAACAGCCCCCAGAACCAAGGGAACAGTAAAACAGCTGCAATAGTAGAAATTTTATACATATTTAAGATACCTTGTTGGTGAAGAATACATTATTTAGATAATTCATCGTTCTCCTATTTTGTTCGTACCTTGCTGTACAGGTAACACAACTAGAAATTAATTATTTAAACTGTTAAACAGTCAACAATGAACTTTGTGTTAGGTTTTATTCAAATTTAAAGACGAATTTTTATTCAAATTTAAAAACTGGGTAAATGAGAAATTGAAAAAATAAATACATTGTTTCAGACACACGAAATACAACCTAGAATATAATTTCAATGTCTTCAAGCGAACGATTTTTTTTAACCTTTTAAGTTACGTAGATCATTAGATTTGCCACTACAAAGTTAAAATATTTAAAATGAATACCAATAGTATTTTGTGGTGTTTGTGGGGATTGGTTGGGTTTTATAGCGTGGATCAATATTTAAAAATGCTACGCCGGACAAAATACAGACAATATCAAAGTATTGTGTGATATCAAATATCCTAAATTGTCTGTCTTAAATCCATAAATTGCTGTCTTTGTTTCTTTTTAAGGAAAACAGAACACTAAAATCCCTTGATGATTTATCTATCTAATAAAATTTATTTTTGACGTGGTATAAAGATTTCTTTGCGCGTAAGGAACTTATTTTTCAACTAAGCATATTTTAACAATAAATACGCGGAACAAACGTATTTATATATATGAATGCTGACTACTAACTGTGACGTATCCACGATGAGACAGTGGGGACACAAATCTTGGGCACCATTAAAAGGTTTTTAATATTCAGATAAAACAATATTTTCACTGCATTTCTTTAAATCTCCCAGAGGCTTCGACGAGATATCTCGCCCATAGAGATCTGATCAGTTTTGCGTAAGACGAAATATCTCGTTATCAAGATATTGCCGATTTTTGATGATGACTAGACTCAGATCTGGTCAGGTTTTTTCGAATAAGTCGGTATTGGAAACAAAACGTTTCGTTTCGTAAGTTTAATTGTACAGTTTATTTGTTATACCTGTATTCTTTTATTGTTTTAATCGTAAAATAAATTTTTCAGAAATCCTGTTATGATGTCGTGAACCCAAAGTTCATGGAACTTTTGGTAAGTTGGTTTATAATCGGTTTTTGTCTAAATATAGAACATTTAAACTATGGAATCGTAAGTGTCCTACGTGAAAGTGTAATATGAAATCTGGCGGAGTTTATTTCAAATGACGGACTTTTGTATATTACTTCTTGTTAACCCTCCTGGTGGTTGTCCCAACGAGGAATCTCGTCATTAGCAAAACTGACGAGAACTTGATGGACGAAATATCTCGTTATTAGAGGAAAACTGACGAGATCTTGATCTCGTCATCATCGAAATTAGGCAATATCTTCATGACGTGATATCTCGTCATTTCCAAAATTGGTCAAATGTTGACAAACAAGATATATCTCGTCAGTAGCAAAATTGGTCAGTGGTTGATAGACGAGATATCTCGTCTAAACTTCTTGGAGGGTTAAATATAAAGGATTTGTAGACGTTCGTAAGCGTCGATGGAGGATCATTGTGAGGTCTTTCCAATCATTGGACCCTTTTTTGGCTCCTATGAAATGTAAACTATTTTCTACCTTTCCTACACAAAATCATCACCGAGTCATCTCTGTTGTTTCACAGCACTAAATCGGCAAAATAGTTTCTCTTATCTACCTATATGATGATTTCGACTCATTTGGTAGATATTATATGTCTAGACGTCTATTGGATCGTAAGGTATGACTAGATAGCTAGGTAAGTCTCAATTAGTTCTATAAATCAAATAACAATTCTCCGGCGTTACACGGGTTGAATTAGTTAAATGTTGATTGAAATGTGATTAGACTAATCACTTTTCTTTCATATAAAAATGCAAAAATCTTTTAAGTTGTACGGAAAGTAACTTTTTAACATCGTTGTAACTTTTTTATAGCATCTACAATTTACTTCGGTCGCAAATAGGTATACATGATATATCTATCAATATAATCCATATTCATCGCACTTCTACTTTAAAACAAACTACAAAGTTTTATCTAAGGTGACTATTTCAGTAGTCGAATTAGAAGTATCTTTGAACTACCAAGTATGGATACCCGTCTTAATTTAACTTTACCTGTCTTATTTTAAAATTATTTTATTTTAACTGGTCATTTTAAAATAAGAAGTCACGCACCTTATTTAAGTCGTTTTCCATCAATGCTGGTAAAACAAACTGAGCTACGTACCGCAATTTCTTTATGCTCAATGTTATTCCTATGGCAATTTCGAAATATTTTTAGCCTCTCTGCCAGTGCCTCTATACCAATGTTAAAGAGTACCTGGGTTAATATGTAGCCTACGTTACCCGCAGGGTTACAAAGTATAAGTGTATCAAATTTGGTGTGGATTGGTTAAATGGTGTAGATTTGTATAGAGAACAGCCGGATAAAAAGACAAACGCCAACTCTCTCCATATGAATACTGTAGGTGATAGGAGCAACAGTTCTTGCACACAGCTCAATGTTTATTTTATTTTACACCTAAAAATAAAACTAAAATACTTTATTGCTCACCACACTAGGACGGTGACTACGATGTTGACATCCAACATTAACTGCATCTCGATAATTTAAAAGCTCATTTAAACCTTTGATCTTGATAACGCGCAGTTTTAGTTTGCATTTTTCTGAATTTTAACTTTCATTTAAGTAATCATTATTTAGTAGACGACAAGCACCTCGGGGTATTTCAATGAAAATGTAGACTTGAACAAAACGGAATCAATGATGATTTTTTTTATATTTTCGTTTCATGTGTTATTTCTCCAAGTGGTTTCGACGCGATATCTCGTCCATCAAGATATGACCAATTTCGCTTGTGTTGAGATATCTCGTCATCAAAATATTTCTGAGTTCTTGATGATGGCGAGATCAAGATCTGGTCAGTTTTCTTCTAATGACGAGATATCTCGTCCATCTGAAACTTTACAAATGAAACTAGCTTTATGCCACAGCTAGCGTATTTTACAACGTGATACCGTGCCGAACTATTAAATATATCTTTGTTAGTATCTGAAACTAGCATTACGCCATAGCTAGCATATTTTACAACGTAATACTGTTCCAACTGTTAAATATCTCTGCGTTGGTATCTGACACTTTACAAATGAAACTAACTAGCTTCACCCCAAGATTGTATAACACGAAACTCCTATGTTTAGTTTATTAACAATTCCTATGTCAACTTGTATTGAAAATTGATGCACTTTAATATAACTGAAACTTTTCTTGCCTACAATTTTCAAATGTTCTATGTTTCTCTTCCAGGCAAGTGCATCTTCTCAAATGGATGGTGGTGAAGAAGCAGCAGCTATCGAAAATGCTCGAGTATGACGAAATTTTAAAACTATCTTATTTTGTCTCTATGGCTCTTCAAGAAATCATTAGCTTCTACGTCGAATCTAAAATATTATTTCTAATGGAACCATTAAGAAACCCTTCAGCATACTTCTTTGATATTTCTAGGGGTTAACAACAATTAATGTTTTAGTTTAAAGTATTTTATCATATACACACAATAATAATTGTGAAATTAAATAACTCATTACCTTATTTCATACAAATTAATGAAACCGTATGCAAATATGGCTGAAACGTTTCCACGAAAGGAGTTCGTAATTTTCCCTGAATTCTTTAGTGAATATCAAACTCGCATATTTAATACTCAGTCATTCGGAAACCGACATGATTCAAATAATCTGTATACCTGAAAATAATATGCGTGCGTGTTTCGATGCATCAATATTCTACAAAAGATTCTGCACATGTTTCGATGAATGCATATTCCACATAAAAGAATCTGCATACTTTTCGATACAAGCATATTCTGCAAAAGAATCTACCTATTTTTGGATACAAGCGTATTCTACAAAAGAATCTGGACATGTTTCTATGCATACATATTCTTCTGAAGCATCTGCATATGTTTCGATACATGCATATTCTACAGAAGAATGATCACGTGTTTTTATACATGCATATTCTACAGAAAAATCTGCTCATGTTCCTATACCCATGCATATTCCACAAAAAATATGCACATATTTCGATGCAATCATATTCTACAAAAGAATCTGAACAGGTTTATATTCATGCATATTCTACAAAAGACTCTGCATATGTTTCGATACAGGCATTATTCTACAAATAATCTTCGCATTTTGTGATAGATGCATATCTCATAAAAACATCT
The DNA here is from genome assembly GCA_933210815.1 of Meta bourneti. Classification (NCBI taxonomy): domain Eukaryota; kingdom Metazoa; phylum Arthropoda; class Arachnida; order Araneae; family Tetragnathidae; genus Meta; species Meta bourneti. Next base: position 16,622,098 of record OW119928.1, on the reverse strand, counting down.
GAACATGTTTCGATGCATGCATATTCTACAGAAGTATCTGCACATGTTTCGATAAATTCATATTCTACAAAATAATTTGCGTTTCGATATATACATATTCTTCAAAGAATCTATACATATTCTACAAAGAATCTATAGATATTCTAAAAAGAATCTACATGCGTTTCGATGCAAGCATATTCCACAAAAGAATCTGCACATGTTTCGATGCATTAATTTTCTACGAAAGAATCTGTACATGCTCTGAATGATTACGGATTTGCATTGTATGCTTCAATTTCAAAAAACAGTGCATTATGCTTCAATTTCAGAAAACAGTGAATTAGAAAAAAAAGGAAGAGAGTTACTCACGTTTCCTTCAAGTTTTATTTAATAATCATTATCAACTTATTTAAATCTCGGTAGTTCTTGACATGAGATAAATACATTTTAGTTGAATTTAAGATTACTGAAAGAACGAGGGAATATTTTCTTATATGTAGATGCTACAGCAAGAGAAAAAATTATTCACCTTCAGCTTCAATGGCAATTGCTGGAATTATATAACCCAGAAGTTACAACACACTATTCCACTGCCTTATACAGGGTGATTCTACGGTCATGGGACAAACTTCAGGGGGTGATAGAACACAACGAAACAAACACCTTTCCCCGTAGAATGTATGGTCGCAAGTGCAGCGGTTGGCCGCTAGAGAGCGCAGTCAAACGCTTGTATAAAAGACCATAGAATGCCTATTGGGTGAGTCTAAACTAATACTACAAATTTCAGGGGGTGATAAAACACAACGAAACTAACACTTTTCACCATAGAATATATGGTCGCTAGAGAGCGCTTTCCATTTCTACATAAACACACGGTACGACGCAAGTTGGAAAGAAGAGGCATGAAATATGGAAACAACGCTTTAATGTCAAATAAACATAAACAACTGCTTGACAAAATGAAATAATACAATTAGGTTTGCATAAATTAAAGTTAAGTACAAGGAAAAACGGGTAAGAAAGAAATGACATGTACATTTCCATGAGAAACTTTTCACATGGATTTCATCATGTACGAACATCAGTCGGTAAGTAAAACGCAAATGCACAATTATAGACGCTGTTCAAAATGTCGACCACCACACCTGTCCGCGCGCGCATCGCTGAATTAACGCTTTTATACAAGCGTTTGACTGCGCTCTCTAGCGGCCAACCGCTGCACTTGAAACCATACATTCTATGGAGAAAAGTGTTGGTTTCGTTGTGTTCTATCAGCCCCTGAAGTTTGTCCTATAACCGTAGAATCACCCTGTATACGTAATATAAGGTTATCTTGCAAAGTCCATAGCAACAGCTGGTGATCAGATGTCGACTTCGGTAGGTTTTTCGTTTGACAAAGGTAGTAAATCTTCACCTATCTATCGAAGAGATCTCCTTTCCGTCCAGATGATTTTCAGGGGTGAACGAAGGCCCCCTCTTTAATCAACCCTCCAAGGGGTTTCAATGAGATATCTCGTCCAGGATCTGGTCAATTTTGCTAATGACGAGATATCTCGTGGAGACAAAACTGCCCTATTACTCCAAGGGAAATGTAGATCAAAGTAGAAAAGTAAATTTCTCCTTGCCTAGAACTGGTGACAGTTTGGAACAAGTTTTTGCATCAGAGGCTGGCTTCTACAGGATGGTTATCGACGCGAAAATAAACCACCAGGAGGGGCAACTGTCCTTCAGCGTCAAATGGAAGGATGATAAAAAGAAGGAGATTCCGAACACTTGAACCAAGCGGAGTTTTTTTTGGAGTTCGGTCGCTGGCCACTTTGAATCCACCCCATATGACCTTAATTCCCTTTTTGCAGTGTCCACAGCGAAGCACAGATCCCTATATATTTATGTAAATAGCGTAAATTCCTGTGTGGAATAAACAGCAATTTTAATTATATTTTAGCTGTGATTTTTTCAGCTTACCACTCGGTCCACCACTTTACACTGTATGCATGCATAGATAAATGTGTTTGTTCCCTTAACCCTCTTGTGGTTGTCTTAACGAGGTATCTCGTCACATTAGCAAACCTGGCCCGAACTTGATGGACGAAATATCTCGCCGTTAGATGAAAACTAAAAAGATCTTGATCTCGTCATCAAAAAATTGTCAATTGCTATGCATTTCGAGATATTTAGTCATAAGCGAAATTGTTCTGATCTTAACGGACGAGATATCTCATCAAAACCACTCATAGGGTTCTCAGAAAGATTAACGATTTTTCGTTTAATTTCAGAAATGTTCCGAACCTACTCTGGCATTTTGTTCGGCTCACCCGGATGACTGCATGGATTAAGTATCTATCAAGTTTGTACGTACTTTCGATTTTTGGTTAGCAAATAATTCAAAATTATTCGATAGGGTAAATAATTGATGCAAATTTAAATAATTGGGTGTCATTTTTATGGATATTCAATGCTAATATATTCAGTTATTGTTTGAAATTGGTATGGATACGTTTTAGGTTTGAGGAAGAAGAATACCTCTTTTTTTAAGTATACATAACAAGTCGGTGAGTGGAGTTTAGTGGAGTAAGCATCTCGGGGTTAAAATTAACACAATTTATTTACAGGTTTTACAAAATAAGAGAAAACTTTTAGTAAGACAGAACCAAAGCGTGGTCGCGCGTCGGGAAGGAATCGACAGGGCTCTCTTTTCTTCACAAGGAATAAAGGATTGCTCCGTATCTGATGGTGCAGTTGGCAATATGCCAAGAAAAAGTTGAGAGTTTGATAGTGTAGTTGGCAACGCGCCAATAGTTCAGTTTGCAGTCAACATGAACAATCCGATAGTTCAGTTTGCTATTCAAATGCCATATAAAAACATTCTGAACACTTTCCAAAGTTGAAAAGTTTGATGTAATTAAAAATAAGTGTGAAAACAAATTTATTTTCTTTTTATTACTTTAGGACTATATAAATATTCATTTTTGATGTTAAAAAGATATGTTTTCGTGTGTCTGACAAACTTGTTAGGCGTTCCATATTCGATACCATTTGATCAAATCGACAAATCTGGACCTTGACTCTTGAAAAATCTTAAAAGTTTTCAATGTTTTATAATTTATCGATTCACATGAATTTTAGTTAATTTTGTGGTGATTTGCCATTTTCTTTTTCATTAAAATGAAGACATTCCCTACTTTTGACAATCTAAAATCAGGTAAAATCTTTAACCTCTCATTCTTCGTATTTTAATAATAATGATAATGTAACTGAGAAATCTTAAAATATTCTATAACAAAAAAATAATTAGTAAATACTAACAACCATATTTACTAAAATTACCTTTAGTTTTAGACACGAATAATTTACATTTTTAAGATTTCACGCAACTGTTTTAAAATATTTTTCGCCGCTATTTGAAGTAACTGAAATCATATCGAATTTTGTGTTCTATTGCAGAAAATCTAAGAATGAGTCAAGAGAACTAGAATTTGAAATTCTTCAAGAAAGTAGTGATTATCCTCTTTTGAAGACTCTTCTGTAACCATTAATAAAAGTAGAATCAAATCTGAATTCAGCTCTTATACTTTTTTGAAGATGCAGGCAATGCCCGAAATATTTCTCTTTGGGTATTTTAACATAATTTGATAGCATAGCATATACGCTTTTAACACTTTTATTAATACCATTATCATTTAATATTTTGGGTATTGTTTTACTTTGGGTAGGTAATGTCATATACGGGAGTCGTTTGATAAATATGTTAAAAAAGCAAGTTAACCCTCCAAGTGGTTTTGGTGAGACAACTCATCCATCAAGGTTTTCTAGATAGAATTTGTTTAGCACATATCGTCATTAAGATATCCCTAACATTTCAATGATGACAAGATAAAAATCTGGTCAGTTTTCTACAATTTAACGAGATATCAAGGTCTGGTCAGTTTTGCTAATGACGAGATACCTGGTCAAGGCAGCCACCAGGAGGATTAAACACCATATTGTTGAAGAATAAGAACTAAACAATTGTCAACATAGTCTCCATTCAGGGCTACACACTTCGTCCAGCGAATTTCCAATTTCCTTATTCCTTCCTAAAATTAGTACCTTTTGTGAAAAGCTACAAAATATTGACGACTGTGATGGTATCCTTATTGGACGAAAATTTCTTCCAACGGAGCAAATTTCTAAGTTTGGAAACAAGAAATCGCGTGGGGCCAAGTCCGCAAAATAGTGCGGCAGTCCACTTCTTCAAATAAAATTTTTTTATCACTGCGTCGAACACATTTTTACCACTTTCGTGACAGTTGCTATAATGCTCGCTTCAAAACGTCTGCAGAACGTAAACAAAATACTTCTAGCTGAAATTCGTCTTGATTTAGTTCAAAAAGTGACACCTGCGAGCCATGACGTCACCAAATTAATTGTGTCATCTTATCAAAAATCATTTACCAAACTTATCAAACGACCTTTGCAAAGTAGATAAATGTTACACAGTTCATGAATTTTTGTGGTATATAATAGTACAATTCTTTCTCCTGTTTATTTTAAGTTACCCAAAACACCTGTACACTTTTGTGAATATACACTCGACACATAAATATATGCTTCTTTTTATTAAATTTTATGGAAATTCAAGTATTTCTAAAAATACAAACGGTAGGTATCTTTCTCAATGTCTTGGAAAAACAGCCTCGGAAAAGAATTTCAGAATATTTATCTAAAAGAACAAATTAAAAAATAGAATTTGAAAGAAATTTTAAAACCAATTTGAACTTTATAATAATACTCATATAGGGAATCTAAAAACTCAAGTATAACTTTAAATATATTTTATGTGAAAAATAAGCCTTTCTAGGATCTGCAACATGTTCGAGACTGGTTCTTTAAAATGAGGAATTGCAGAGCTGCCACAGCCAAAGCACTTGTAAAATACTAACATTAGTAGCACACATTTTTAAAAATAGTATGTAAAAGTCTCATTTAACACATTTAACTTTTATTCTCTCTAAAAGAACATTTTAGAAATTATTTTTGTTGTCAGATACAAAATGAATCGGCTGAAGCGCAAGATATGCTTATGAAACAGCGTTGAGGATCTAGCCAAGAAGTTTAAATTTTAAAATAAAAACATTTTCTTAATTAGGCATTCATGAAAATCTAGCAACTTTAGGTTACGATGTTTTCTTTCGTGGTGGCCATGCTTGGCGCCAAAACTTAGAAACTAGTGTCTCTTTAAAAATTTTCTCCTTAAGGAAAACCCGTAAAATATTTTTCTGTTCACTCTGTTAAAAAGGGACTAAACTTTCATTGACCTTACTGAATTATCAGAAAAAGTTGCCAAAATCTTAAAAAAGTCGCCAAAATTTTGAAAATAGGAGCTTTTGGGACGATTTTGCTTTAAAAAATACCCCTAGTTCTCAAGGTTGGAAAATAGTAGCATACAGTCGGCTTTTAGTCGCCTGTGGCACCCCTAGAAGTTAGGGTTTTCAGACTATAAAACTTGATCTGGTGTGCGTGCCGTGCGTATCTCCTTGGTAGTTGTTGGCACCATTCTTTAATTGGCGTAAATTTCACGTACTTGGCAAGCGCCAAGAGTTTTGCCAACATCGCAGTTGGTGTCTGATCTATTGACGGGATGGGATGTCGCCAGCTTTCCTTTCCAGCAACCACTTTTTGTGTAGTTAGAATGGTACATTAATTCACTGTGTACTTGGGATAGTACACCAATTTGAACCAATGTCAGTAAGTACGGTTACAATCCACTAAATTTTGTACTTTTGTGTGAGTCACATGTGCCTGGAAATTTTTAAACCTTTTATTTCATGTAATTCGAAACGATGTGACTCAACAATCGAATCTTTTATTTTCTAACGATGGGATGTCCATATGTTCAAAATTGCATTTTTATATTTTCGGATTTTTTATTTTAAAAATACATCAACTCAATTCATCCAAAATTGCATTCTCTACAATGCATCACTTTATTTTGCTTCAATAATGCATGGAGTACTAATATTTCTTGCAGCTCACAAAAACATTTAAATATCTGTGCACCTCATTTTTTGAAAATCAAAGATTAAATTATTACTCGAAAAATTATAATTTTGATAACGATGATAAATTCCAGCACAATATACTCTATCTGATTCTAATAACTAATACTTATGAATAATCTAAGCGATCCAATTAGGTTTTGTAGATTGTCCAAGCTTACTATACAATCAAATCTTCAATAGAAATTTAAGAAAAGAGGTTCCATCTCAAAGGAATTAATTCCTAAGTGCATTTATTACTTCACATATTCTAGTATTAATTGTATCCAAATTAAAATTTTAAATTCTTAATTAAAATCCAAAACATATCTAATAGAAACTTTTTAATTGACTCAAAAAATTATAATTCCTAAATAATACTTTAGATCTGAAAATGATTTAACAAGTCAAACATTTCTTACCTTTACTCAGCAATCATCCTCCATTTGGAGGCATCTCATTATAAATGGTCCCATGCAAATCTGAAAAATAAATGTTAAATAGTGTCAATTCAATATTAATATGGAAAAGTTAACTTTTTTAAACGAAATAGTATATATTTGTAAATAGAATTATTTACCTATTTAATAGCTCCCATTCGATATATGAATGGAAATGTTTTTTCGGCAAGAAAATACACTCATGTCCAAAAGTTAAGCATAATTCGTAACATGTAAAAAATCGGAGTAAATATGGATACAATGGTTCAAAATCACTTGTTGAAAATCGTGGGACGAAGGTAAAACATTGTGCATATGCAAAACAGTTCAGTCGACATCCACACGTGCAAAGTACCGACGCACGTCAGAACGAGTATTAAACGGCTTCGAACAGTTTAGACAGAAATTTTGCAATTGCTGTGGTACGGAGGGTTGTTAACAATCAATAAGGACGAAAGATGTCACAAAGATGCCAACTGGACATGATTGTGAAGGGACGAACTATTGGAATGCTGGAATCCGTTCGATCCCAAACCGAAGCTTCTCGAATTGTGAATTTGCCTCAGTATGTGATCTCCAGACTGTGGTAGAGGTTTCAAACCACTGGATATGTTACCCGACGACCAGTACCAGGTCGGCTAAGGGTAACAACTGCTCGGCAAGACCGATATTTGGAGATAACTGTGCGACGTCAGAGGAACCGTTCTGCCAGACAACTGAGTTCAGTCCTGACACCGCTACAGAAGTCATAGTTTCGAGACAAACTGTTTACAGGAGACTCAGACACGTTGGTCTCTACGCCAAACGACAAGCAGTTTGCATCCCCTGACGTCTGCACAGAAACGCGCGCGTTTAGAGTGGTGTTTGGAACATCGGCAGTGGAGTCGACAACAGTGGGGCAATGTCATGTTCAGTGACAAGTCCAGATTTAGTCTGCAAGCTGATTCTCGTCATACCACGATCTGGACAGAACGTGGAACGCGTTTTCACCCGGGAAAACATCACGGAAAGACATAATTTTCCTTTAGTGGTGTCATGGTCTGGGCAGGCATCATTCTGGACGGCCGCACAGACCTCCGCATCTTTGACACGGGGTCTGTTACCTGTCAAAGATACAGAGTTCTTGAGCCTACCGTTCGCCTGTTTCGAGGTGCTGTCGGTCCTGGTTTCATATTCATGGATGATAACACGCCTCCTCATCGTGCAGACCTGGTCGACGCCTTTCTTCAAATTTCTTCAAAAAAGAAATCAACTGCATGCCAACTCTCCTGATCGGAATCCTATAGAGCAAGTGTGGGATATGATCGGGAGACATATTAGCCCTCCGCCACCCACCAAGCTCCGTTCCGGAATTCAAAACTGCTTTCCGTGAGACTCTGAGCTCTTTGAGCACACAACTCATCCATACCCGCATCGAAAGTATGGGAAATCGTTGTGCAGCATGCGTGGCTACCAGAGGTTCCCACAGATCTTATTAAACTTCAGAATCACATTGTTTTAATCATTCTTTTTCACTAAAGTTGACACTCGTATTGTGAACCTTTTCGTTCAACCCTTTTCTTTTTGATAATAAAGGTCATTATTATCCTTGTTTTGCATTGTTTTCTTCTGTAATCCTATTACAACCGCATACTGCGTTTCCTTCCATTCCGATGAAGATTTTCGGAAATATTCACATAAACAGCAATTATGCTTAACTTTTGGACATGAGTGTACGAATTGTTGAATGCAGAATAAAATCTAGGACTTTTAAAACGTTTGTGAAGCATTTATACAATTTCAAAAAATAAAACACCAACGTCTAACTTGTTATTAACCCTATGAGTGGTTCACATGCATATAAATGTTGACCAATCTGAAATCTCCTGCATGACTAACCGTTTTTGACCTTCTTGACTAATAGAATCTTTTCTGAGATCCTTTCAACCAATAGGTGTGGACCAATAGCTTTAGTCATTATACTATGCGCAGTGAGATATAGCAACACTACACCACTCGGAAATTGTTGACTCTCTGAGGTATAAAAAGTTTTAGCACAGACGCTATGTGCTGGTCTGCTTGTTTTATGAAATTAGACAGATTGACCTATGCGTTACATTTTGCATTCCTTTCGTTTGGCTTGTTACTTACTCTATGGTCCAAACAATACATGTGGTTAGTTAGTCATTATGTGTGCTGCAAGGTAAAAGCAACATTACACTACTCAGAAGTCTTGTGAAGCTCAGAGGGTTAAGAAATTTTAGCGCAGATGTTATGGTAAGGGTCTACTAGTTTTATGAAATTAGACAGAATCAGTTATATTTTAGCTCTCTATCCTTTAGATAATTAATGCTCTATGCTTTATGATACAAACAATAGATATGGTTAGTTAGTTATTAACCCTCCTGGTGGTTGTCTCCACAAGGTATCTCGTTGTCAGCAAAACTGACCAGATCTTGATGGACGAGATATCTCGTCATTAGAAAAAAATTGACCAGATCTTGATGTCGTCATCATAAAAAAATTGGCAACATCTGGATGCCGAAATATCTCGTCAATAGCAAAATTGATCAGATCGTGATGGACGAGATATCTCGTCGAAACCTCATGGAGGGTTAAATGTATTATGGGTAAAAGCAAATACTAAATTATTCGTGAAGCTCAGAATATTGAATGTACCATGAATAAATATCTGTTGTCTGCGTGAAATGGCATTTCTGTGAGATGCCATTTGGGATTTTAGGTTTCATGAAAACTTTAAACTTACTTTCCCACTTTGAAGTTTCAAACTATCACGAACTTTCGTAAGGCTTCTTGATATCTCTTTCTGTAAGAAAAAAGAAATTAAATAAGTACCTAAATTTGAGATTTTTTTGTTGAGAAATTTAAAAAATATCTAAAAGTTTCTATTATTTACATTATGTTTAAACGTATAGAAATCAATAAGTTTGAAATACACCCCTTTGTGAAATTAGTTTTGCACAGGTCGAATATCGGAATTGTGGATTCAGGCAACGTTATAACCGGAAACTTATTTTTGAGATTCTCGTATAATGGTGATCATGACAAACCTATTTTTACACTATACGTCTACGGGTTTGAGAGTGTTTTTGAAGAGCAATAAAGAAGTGACAGCTACACGATGATATGTAAAACGCAACCGTCCTGGTGGTTTATCTTAGTGTCGAAAACTCCCTTGCCATGGCCAGCCTCTGGTGCAAAAACCTGTTCCAAACTGTCACCAGTTCTGGGCAAGGGATAATTTCATTTTCCTACTTGGATCTTCATTCCCTTGGAAGTAATAGGGCAGCTTTGCCCCGACGAGATATCTCGTCATTTGCAAAATTGTCAGGCTAGCGATGAACAAGTTATCTCGTTATTAGTAAAATAGACCGGATCTTGGATGAGATATCTCTTCGAAACCTCTTGGAGGGTTAAGAAACAGTAAGATTTTCAGCTCTTACTTTGCAGTCAAGTAACCTGGACGTGGGAAAACGATACAAAAGTTACATTGAAAGTTGCAAAACCGATCAATAAAAATAAAATTATTACAACAGAAGCTGGGAGTAAAAGTCTCAACTGAAGTGGTGCTACTGCTCTGGGTATCACTCAGACAGGATAACTGTTAATACTTAAAAAAGGAGAGGAGGTGGTCCTTAATAGCTGTTTAACCATCTCGAACACTGATGCAGGCTTTGCATCGCGTTTGCATACTAAAATGGGTTCCTGATGTGGGAGAACTTATTCCTATGTTAAAACCTCTGACCTTAGACGTGAAGTATAAGTAGACTGAGCATTGCTATTGAGAGGAGCTTCAAAAAGTGAGACCAATAATCCAGATAGTAGTCAGGTGACTTCTCTGTGAAAAATTGACTTGGTTGGCCGATTCGGTATCTTATCGCCTTGTTTGACGATGTAACATCTTATAACAGAATAGGTGCTCGAATGCTCGTTTCTAGAGTGGCGACAAAAGTGGTAAAATCGCAGCTTAGTATATCAAATCTGTATAAGAACGATGCAAGTAATCTTATTTTAACTTTACAGCTTTAATTATTTTTACTGAGGCTTTATAGATTTAATTTTTAATTTTGTTTGTATTTTTCTGCTTTTGTCACAACTACAAAGTAGAAAGGCAAACCAAATTTTCCGATGGAGAATTAATTAAGTACGATTAAGTGCTAAGAATTAGAAATTTCCCTTTACTACATTTAAACTCAAAACTATTAAAAATTATTTCCATCTAAAAATAATAATTTTTCAGAAATCTTACGTTTAGGAATAGATAACATTACCTGAACCTGGATTTGCATCTTTAACTGTGCCATATTTTAGTACGAACTTTAAAGTTTTACTAATTTTACTACTTACAATAATTGGTTGTTGAAATGAGGCTGAGGCAGCGCTGATGATTTAGTGAAACTTTCGAGGAAAATAAACAGAAAACAACAAATAATTGACGTCAACTATTTATTTACCTTCAGCTATCATTGTGTTAATTTTTTTAAAAAAAAATCGAGGCCATTTGGTAGAATTGAAAAATATTAACATGAGTAATTTAATTTTGTTTTTAGTTTGTGCTGCCATCTATTGAATTATGTTTTAACTAAGTCATAAACTCGTAATATCCATTCATTATTTAGTTGAACTACGGACGAGAGCATATTGACGCATTTTTAGGACAATTAAATAACAGAAATGCTAATTTAAAGATTGAAAAAGAAGAAAATGCAATTTTTAATTGCGATTGAATTAATATATGTGCACAAAAAATGTTAAATACTGTTGTTTCCTAGTTGAAGGGGCTAGAGGTGAATTATTAGTTTTGAAACGTTTTGTAGCGAATAACAGATTGAAAAAATTGAGTTCTCGATTTTTAGATAACAAAATTCAAACACACAATCTACTTTAGAGGGAAAATTTTCAAATTTTATATATATTGAGTTGTGGTTGAAATTGTTTTTTTCTCTCGAAAATAAATGTTTTGAGCATATTTGTCTTTTCTTCACTGCCCATATCAAAGTAAAATTCGCAGCCCACGAAGGAACAGTCATTTAATAAATTTACAAAGCAGTTTCAACAAAATAAAAATATTTAATATAAATTATCCTTATGCTTCTTCTGCCTTTTTTAGAAGTGAAACACACTAAATCAAAATTTTTCAAACGCTAGTTTTGAGCTTTACTAGAACAAAATGTTTTGATCGTGATATGTGTGGTGATTTCTTTGATTGTAGTGTGGTGATCTTGCTTTGTGAAGTCCACAAAACCACTTTTTCTTTGCATGGAGGGCAGATTTCTTCTTGAGAAATACACTTACAGCGTTTAGCATAGGGGGCAGAATTTTCTGAGAACTGGGTTTTTTTTTACTTGGTGCGTTTCGACAACCATTGTAATGTGGTAGGTTGGTAGATGAATTAACGTCACACTGAAGCAACACAACCGGCTATTGGTGGCGGTGCGGCATCACCAATATCCGAAGAGGAGGATCCGAGGACAACACCTCGTCATTTTGAACACGGTCAGATGAAGAGATCAACACCTGAACTACCACCCCACTCTCTAAACTTTCACGCCACGCCAACGGCTGACGAGCACATTACCACGTTGGCGTGGTAATGTGCTCGTCAGCCAGTTTACGTGAGCACATTAACGTTGGCGTGGTAATGACTCACGATATATTTAACGTGCGTTTAATGTATTCTATATTAACGGAGTCCACGATATATTTAACGTGCACCAGCCCTCACGTACACGACGGTCTTTGGCTGGATCGAATTTCGAACTCGTAACCCTCCGGTTGCTAATTAGCTACTCTTCAAATAGGGCTACATCGGCCCTCGATATTGTAAAGAAAAACAACTATTTCTTACCTCATATTCTTCCAAATCTTTGAACAATATCTTAAAAGCTTCGTTCTGAAAAGATAAAAATTCCTCTTGAGATCAGATACATTAATTTTTAGTGGAAAGGGTATATTAACCCTCCTGGTGGTTGTCTCAAAGAGGTATCTCGTCATTAGCAAAACTGACCAGATCTTGATGGACTAGATATCTCGCCATTAAAAGAAAACTAACCAGATCTTGATGGACTAGATATCTCGCCTTTAAAAGAAAACTAACCAGATCTTGATGGACTAGATATCTCGCCATTAAAAGAAAACTGACCAGATCTTGATGGACTAGATATCTCGCCATTAAAAGAAAACTAACCAGATCTTGATGGACTAGATATCTCGCCATTAAAAGAAAACTGACCAGATCTTTATGGACTAGATATCTCGCCATTAAAAGAAAACTGACCAGATCTTGATGGACTAGATATCTCGCCATTAAAAGAAAACTAACCAGATCTTGATGGACTAGATATCTCGCCATTAAAAGAAAACAGACCAGATCTTGATGGACTAGATATCTCGCCATTAAAAGAAAACTGACCAGATCTTGATGGACTAGATATCTCGCCATTAAAGGAAACTGACCAGATCTTGATGGACTAGATATCTCGCCATTAAAAGAAAACTGACCACATCTTGATGGACTAGATACCTCGCCATTAAAAGAAAACTGATCAGATCTTGATGTCGTCATCATCAAAAAATCAGCGATATCGCGATGGCGAGATATCTCGTCATTAGCAAATTGTTCAGATCCTGATGGACTTGATACCTCGTCGAAACCACTTGGAGGGTCAATTGCAGAAGTGCGCAACAATAAGAAACAATGCAATTTTCGCAAATAAGAACGTGTTCAGAAAAAACAATACATACGCTTTCTTCCTTCCCTGCACGGCACATATTCTTCTCGAAGTCTTTCAGGTCATGCATCACATCCAACCCTGGAAAGAATGAGTCCAGTCCCTCCGTCGCTCGAGCTCGGCACTATGGAATGCATACGATTCAGTAAACTGGTTTTATAGCGACACTCGATATAACGACTTCCTGCAGTATAGCGACCAATTGAGAAGTTCTATAGATGTGATGCTATTATTTTATGATCGATATAACGGGTAAAAATCTAGTAACAGGGACCTTCAGTTGGCTGTGACTCCTGATTCATTGAGGCCCTCTGGGGCACATCGCCTTGAGGTGTGTTCGGGCTTCACGGGTCCGATATACCCGAGTGATCTTTTTTTTCATATGGGGTTTACTGTCTTTGGTAGACACGGTCGCGCACCTGGGAGACCCAAGCTATCTTTTTCTGCTCTCAGCCCACTACCCGGTTCTCCAATCCCTCTTTTTTCCCTTTCGTGACATTTTTTGCTAAACGCTGTCGTGTTTGGCTCATCTTGGCCAAATATGGATGGCACTTGTGACATAAAATGCCAAAACAACCAACCAACCTGATTCGTTGAGCCGGTTCGGGTTTCGTTGGTAAATTGGGGGTTTTATTGGCGCGATTTGGCGGTTTTGGGGTCTCGCCAAATCGCTAAATGCTTCGATTTGCCCGGGTTTCTCTTTAAATACGAATCAAGTGTCATGGGAGATTTTGAATATCTAGAAAATAGCGACGAATTCTAATCATATTTTCACCTATTTAGGAAATGGTGTCTTTGAAAACTTCAGACATATTTTGCAGCAGATAGAAAATAGAATTTTTCAAGAAAATCTAGAAAGCACGTGCTACGAATATTTACAACCTTTGTTGCATTTACTGCAGTGCGTGGAATTAATTTGTTTTCAGTCTTCGGTATTTACTACGGTTACTTCGTTGTTCACTAATTGACTTTTAATGTTCACTAATTGAGCTGTGCGTTGTATTCGAGTTGTAGGCAGTGTAAATATAATAGGGAGAAAAAACTAGTATGCCATTGACACCTGAGTGTCTTTTTTGATGATGCTATGTGATACTTATCGATTAACGTCAGCACATTTTAAGCCTCGTAGTGGTTGTCTCGAGGCAATACTGACGAGATTTTGAAGAACGACATATCTCGTCATTAACGGACAATATCTTGATCTCGTCACCATCAAACAATCGTCAATATATTAATGACGAGATATCTCATCATTCGCAAAATTGGTCACATCTTGAGGAACGAGATACCTCGTCAAAACCACTTGGAGGTTAAGTACATGGATGTGCTACTTGGAATAATAGCAAATACAAATAATTAAGAATACTTTTAGATGAAAATAGATTATGGCTATATATCCTTTTTAAGGTGAGACATTAACTTGCAATCTGAACAAATACAACAAATGTGATAAGCATCTGTCTTGCTACATACTCCCTCTGGTGTCTTTTTCCAACATTCCTCATATTCTTCAATAAGACCTGAAAGAAATGTGAAAAATGAGTCTCAATAAAAATAGGAAATAAAGTACCAATTCCAATTGCCATTCCTATAAATATAGTATATAATCAATTTTAAATTTTCTTAAAATTGTACAACCTAGCACAAATTTTAGAAATACTGTACAACTTCGTTATGTCGTTCGTCACTTGATTAACTCGTTAATTTTCTTGAGTACCCTCTAACTCTTATAGATGGCAATGTAATCATAACCTCGTTTATTCGTCGCGTACTCAAATTCCACACTTACTACTCGTCACTGTGGAAAGATCTCGTGGTTTATTTTCGGCAGTGGCCAGCTTCTGATGCCAAAACCTGTTCCAAAGTGTCACCAGTTCTAGGCAAGGAACAATTTGCATTTTCCACTTGGATCTTCATTCTTTCTTGGAGGAATAGGGCAGTTTTGTCTCGAGATGTTTCGTCGTTAGCAAAATTGACCATGCATTTGACGAGATATTTCATCGAAACCATTTGGAGGGTTAAACATGCAAGTTTTGTCAGATAGCAAACAAAATGAAGTAAAAAATGAGGACGCTGACTCTGATTCTTTATTGAATTTATTTTAAATCGTAATTGAAAATAGTTGATTCCCGACGTGAGTGACTACATAGATATCAATAGTAACCTTGTAGTATATTCTCAAGCGACCATTAAAGATTCAACTACGGATGTTTTACAAGAAAATCGCGAAAGTGCGAGTGATGAAAGTGCAAATGAGGAAATTTTTAAGCCACCTAATAAAAACGAGTTCTTGCAGCATTAGAAACAGTAAGAAATTACATTATTTCAGTTCAAGGTATGAATTTACAAGGTGCAAGATTATGAATTCCGTAATAAATTTAAAATGTTCATGATCGTTACGATAATGCAAATTGAGTACATTCTGTAGTTACTTCTCTTAAGCCGTCAAAATTTCTTGGTCCCATGAGTAACGACTTATTGAGGTTTCAATGTACGTTCATAACACTATTTTTATCTTTTTATGAAGTCAGATAATAATTCATTGCTACAAATAATTTCGAAATAAGTGCTTGGAAAATTTAAGGGGATGTGCAATTTCTCAATTTATTTTTTTTAAACTGAATGGCACGTTAGTAAATCTAAAAATTTGTAATCTTAGATCTTCATACATAAAGCTGAAAAAACCCAAAAGAATCAAAATGCGAGTCAATTAAACTTATCCGAGTCCGATCTGCAGATCTGATAAAAAGTATTTTGAAGGCCGTATCGCCTGAGAGCCTAGTGAACCTGTTCAGAGGGAAGTATCTAGATTGCGGACTGGTTGAACATATCCTTAGGGCCGCATGTGGTCTGCGAATCAGGTAAATCTATTCTGATAGCCATATTTGAACTGCGGGACTGATAAAAATATTTGGGGGCAATATCTGTAGGCCTGATAAAAGTATTTGGAGGGCCGTATCTGGAATGCGAGTCTGAGATCAATCTATTTCCTGCAATTTATTTATCTCACGCGTACGGGTTTTGCGGACGGACTGGTTAAATCTCATCCCGAAGAGAACAGTAGCTGTTTCTCAGATAGCTAATAATTCATTAATGGGGTGAGTAATGGACTTTTTCGATTGAAGGGCAGGATTGGGTCACAAATTTTTGATCGGGTTGTAAATCTGTCGCTAACAAATAAAGGGTACATAAATCATTTTCAATTACACTAAACATCACTCTTTGCGTATATTCAACTTCATTTCGTCATTATAACAGAAAATTCACACGTGAAATTAATATGGGGACATAGGGATAAATGTATTTTAATTTGTGAATAAACTTAACAAAAATCTCTTTTCCTACATTGCCTTTGAAGGAAATAAAAAGGTTATGCCCATATATATTGAAAAGTTTGACTAGAGTTGTCTGTCTATATCAAGAGCTATTCATCCAAACTTTCTACTTGTCTATCCAGATGGTTTTCTATATCGACGAGATATCCCATCCATTATCACATCTGACCAGATCTTGATGGACCAGGTATCTCGTCAGACGAAAACTGACCAGATCTTAATCTCCTCATCATAAAAAATTTTGCAATGTCTTGATGGACGAGATATCCTCGAAACCACTTCGCATAAATATACCATGATTACCAACTTGTCTGTTACCGATGCATTTTCGAAAAATGTGCTGGTCTATTAAATTTATCAAAAATCTGAAAAGCATTACTACCAGGGGCAGTTTCTATCATAAATAGATCAAATCATTTTTAGTTGCGCGATTTTTACTTAAAATTAAGCAACAGTTATAAATTAAATGCAAACTCAATAATAAAATCCTTCAAAATAAGGCTAAATGTGGTAAAATATATCGTTGTTTTACTTTCAAAGCCGCGTAGGTCTTGAAATCTATAAAATTTTCAGTAGCAATAAAAAGTGAAATGCCAAATTGTAGACCATTTTATGATACGAGGTTTAAGAACTCGTCTCGATAGATGGCTTTATAACTCACGTAGATTTCGCAGCTTTATAAAGTTTAGTAAGAGTAAATTTGTTAAAAGATAATTTTAAAACATCATAAACCAAAAAAAATTGGATTTACGAGGTTTTGATAGTAGAACGACGATATTTAAAAAGAGAAATTCATTATCTCATTCAAACTTTCGTGACACCCAAACTTGTTTTACCAATTCAGTTTATAATTCTTGAAACAGATTTCCTTTGAACTCTCATCTCTAAGAAACTATTTGAGATTTATTCTGCTGATGTCAAACTTAAAATCCATCGGGGACAAATGAAAATGAGTGATATATAGGTATGCGATATATCGAGGGGTAAATGTTCTAATATTCTTCCATACATTCCATTCCATAGTTACAAAATCCATATAATATCGTTTTTTTTTTCAAAAAATGCTTCAGTTACAAAGAGAGTTGCCTCTTATCTTGCCGAAGAAACGGATCTTATCCTATTTTCCCTGGGGCCGCGATAGCCCAATTGGCAAAATCGCGGATTAGCAACCGGAGAGTCCACGCTTTGGTGTCGTGTGGAAGTTTGGACAGTGGGGTACCAGCTCAGGTGTTGGCCTCGTCATCTGACCGTGGTTCAAAGTACCAATGTGTTGTCATCGGATCTCTACCTTCGGAATTGATCCCGGACCATCGCCGATAACACGTTGTGTTGTGTCAGTGCGAAGTTACTTCAAATACCTATTTTCCACAAGGAAAGATAGAAGAAATATAGTCAAGTTCGCCACATTGGCGCACTTAACCCTCCAAATGGTTTCGACTAGAAATCTCCGTCAATTTTGCAAATGACGAGATTTCTCGCCATAAAGAATGCCTATTAAATTCCGAATGATAACGATATTGCCGTTTTTTGATGATGACGAGATCAAGATCAGATCATTTACGAGATATCTCATCCGTCAAGATCGAGTCAGTTTTGCTATTGACCAGGAGAGTTAATGAGAATTTGGAAATGTAAGCCAAGATTTTCACTTTTCACCTAGAATATCTACATTAATATACTAACTCTTCCAGCCGCCAACATTAAGTCATCCCCGAGAGTCACCCCCTACTCAAAATGAACGATCCTCGTTTCTATAGCAACCGCCACAGCCAGAGGGAACAGTTCTCGTTGTAGACAGAAGGCCTTCTAATGTATTTATGACAGGAATCATAACAATGTGAATTTTAACCTGTAAGTGGTTTCAACGAGATATCTCTTCTGTCAATATCTGACCAATTTTGCTGACGTGTTATCTAGTCATCAAGAGATTGCAGATTTTTTGATGATGCCAAGATCAAGATCTGGTCAGTTTGTTCTAATGACGAGATATCTTATGGAGACAACCACCAGGTGGATTAACATATTTAAAACAATAATGGAAAAGAAGACACTTCATACTAACTACAGTTGCATATATGATTCATGAAGCAATCGTGTAATGCGTCGTAATGCCCGCTGTACACCACATTCACCATCAATAACACAGGGAAGACGGCCCACACGAACTTTCTGAAGACTTTAAATTTTTCCATTGGGACTCCAGCGTTGAACGATACTATGGCTCTAAAACATATGACCCTATATTTATAACTTGTGTTACAAGTTTCGTGAATCGCTGCAATGATTATTTACAAAATCAGACGCCATCTTTTTCAACAGAAAGGGAAATTTGCAATCCCGAACAAGAAAAAGGCGTTTCTCTTTCCATTTCTAAGGTGAGTGAGGTTATTGTCGATCATAAAATACGTGTAGAATCAGCTGAAGGTACGTATTGTGATTGGGTAAAACTCGTTCTCTCGAAATTTGGTTATGGTAATGTAAGTGGTTTCAGCCGAGTGTATGACTTCCTCCTTGGTTGTATTTGTAAGGTTCGCACCTTTCGTGTTGTAGAACTTGCGTTTGTTAATGCAAACACGTTATTTTCACACTCTACTTAATTTACATACAATGAATGTAATTTAATATTGGAATAAAGTAATTCGATGCGACAGTTCTGCAAAACTATAAAATGTATATGTTATCAATGGTAAAATATCGTTCCACAATGTTACTTGAATTATAAGATATTTTAATGCTTACCTTAATTTTTCGATAACAATCCTGGTGGATGTCTCAACGAAGTATTTCGTCATTTGCAGATCTTGCAGGCGAAATATCTCGTCATTAGAAGAAAACTGACCATATCTCGATCTCGCAATCACAAAAAAAGCGGGAATAGCTTGATGACCAGATATTTCGTCATTAGTAAAATTGCTCGGATGGTGATGGATGATATATCTCATCGAAACCACTAGGCAGTGCAGGCAATAAAGGCCGATTTTTAGTAAATAAGAACGAATTACAAAAAGGTTATACATATTTTTGTCAAATTCAGACAACGATAGAGGAAGGGGGAGAAGACGGGTTCTTCTGGACAATCTCAAAGCTTGCCAGATCTCCTTTAGCATTGCAGGCAAGAAAAAAAGGGGGGCAAAGGCGACAAGATCACGAAAGGTATCCCACAAATCTAGAAATCGATCCAGTCTGCGATTCAAGGTAAGCTAACCACATCAAACAGGTTTTGTCGAACACGAATATCAAAAACACATTTAAAAATTTAGACATTAAAGAATAATAAACGCAAATATAGAATTCAACTCGAACAATCGCATCGGTTTTACCCATCTTGTAGGATAGCCAATACGTGTCCTGTGGTGTCTGCGATTGGAACGACGCCCCAATTTGGAAGATAACACCAATACGTGTTTAGAGTTGAGACACTGAACCAGTTTAAGAGAATGTGGATGATATGAATACAATATGCCGCCTGGGTGGTTTACCTATTCTGAATCGTTATCTCAGTTAAAAGGAGTCCTCTAACCCCTAGGCTTATAAGGTTCAACAATTATGAAAGCCAAATTCCGCAAGACAACAATCCATACATGCATGTATGAAATCGCATAAGTAACCACATGCTCATTGAAAAACATATTAAATAATCCAATTGACATATAATTAAAGGATTTGTGGAGACAATCATGAAATGAGATTTGTCATTAAGGTCAGAGTCGCTTCTAAGTAGGGTCCACATTGGCCGTCGCCCCGAGCTCCAATGTCCAAAAAAGGACGGGATTTCAGAAACATTCTTCACCATTTTTGTAGTTTTCTTGGAAAAATATTTTACTATTTAAAGGACGGTCCTTGAAACAGGATTTTCCACAGGTGGTTGAATTTACGTCGATTGTGGCAACGCAACGAGCTATTGGCGACTGTCCGGCATCAATCCCGAATGGCAAAGGTCCGAGGATAACACCTCGGCATTTTGAATCCAGCCAAAGTCCATCGTGTACAAAGGGGGCTGATGCACGTTAAATATGTTGTGGCTTCAAATGTCCTCATGTTGGCGTGGTGTGGAAGCTTGGAGATTGGAGTGCCAGTTCAGGTGCTACCTGACCGTGGTTCAAAATTACGTGGCACTGTCCTGGGATCTTTCCCTTCGGATTTGATTCCGGATCGTCGCCAATAGTCCTTTGTGTTCTCCAGTGCAACGTTAATTAAATACTTACTTGCCTACTGCATCATTTTGAATGAGGATCAGATAATATGATCTAAACACTTGAGCTGGCACCCCACTCTCTAAACCTCCACACCACGCCAATGTTAGGACATTTGAGGACACCCAATACATAAAATACACTGCTGGCCACCGTAAATGCAACACCCTGAAGGAAGCATGCAAATAATATGAAATTTACAACATGCATTAGCGGAGGTGAGATATGCAAATGATTAGAATTTCACATCACGCGCGCCTGTGGCGCCACTTCAAAGCGCTATTTAAGGCTTAGAGATTTCGACGATTTCAAGTACGGCAATTGTGTTTTTCTTGTGGTTTTTTCAAAAAAACGATCAATTATGCCTCGTAGAAAACAGCGATCATCTTTTGATCAAGTATCCGACTTCGACAGAGGAAGGATAGTGGCCTACGGAGATTGTGAATTATCTTTCAGGGAAATCGGTAGTCGTGTTGGACGAAACCAAACAACTGTAATGCGGATATGTGATCGTTGGATGCAGGAGGGTACGACGGACCGACGTGTTCGATCGCATCCACCTCAGTACACCACTTCACGTGATGACAGGCATATTGTGCGTATGGCAGTGACGGATCGCTCAGCCACATCACGAACTATAGCACAGCACATTCAGTCTGTACCGCATCATCCAGTGTCTGCGCGTACCATTCTACGCCGTTTACAGCAGAGTGGTCTGTCCGCAAGACGTCCATTGCTTCGTCTACCCTTGACGCAGAACCACAGACGTTTCCGCCGCCAATGGTGCGATGAAAGAAGGATGTGGACGGCAGAATGGAATGAAATTGTCTTTACTGACGAGTCACGCTTCTGTCTGCAACACCACGATGGTCGGATTCGAGTCTGGAGACACCGTGGAGAGAGGATGCTGAACAGCTGCGTTATGCACCGCCACACTGGTCCTGCACCGGGTATTATGGTATGGGGCGGTATTGGATATCACTCTCGCACTCCTCTAGTACGCATTGCCGGTACTTTAAACAGCCAGCGCTACATCTCCGAGGTGTTGGAGCCAGTTGTCCTTCCTTACCTTCAGGGCTTGCCCACAGCCATATTTCAACAGGATAATGCGCGACCACACGTGGCACGCATTGTCCAAGGGTTCTTCGTCAATCGCCAGATTGAATTGCTTCCCTGGCCAGCTCGCTCTCCGGATCTTTCGCCGATAGAAAACATGTGGTCCATGGTTGCTCAACGATTGACCCAGAATACATCCCCAGCTGCCACACCAGATCAACTTTGGCAACGTGTGGAAGCTGCTTGGTCTGCTGTACCCCAAGAACACATCCAAAGTCTCTTTGAATCAATGCCGAGGCGTGTGGCAGCGGTGATCTCCAACAATGGCGGCTACTCTGGCTACTGATTTTGGCAGGAACCACACTTCACAGAAGTCTATAAATTTAATCATTTGATACTTGGTCAACATGTTATCTACAAAAAAAATTTTGTTGTGATATCTCTTGTCTTTCTTGGTGTTGCAATTTGGGTGGCCAGCAGTGTATAATACCCAATCACCCAATACATCATTTGGGTACATTTTATAGTATTCCTGTTTTCTAGTGTGCAAAAACCTTGTATAACCGTAAGTAAAATTATCATCTTCCGGTGGGTGGTTTATTTACTCTGAAAATCCCTCTCATACACGTAAAATATTTCTACCCCTAAGGGTTAATTCATAGATTTTTGGAGACAACAAATAAGATTAGATATTTACTATAGTTTCATACTAATTCTGAAGTATGTTTATGAATATCATAATCAGGAGTAATTTTATTTGCTTTAGATGGTCCTGGTGAACTTCGATACATTTTATTATATTCATGATCTTATTGTATTCTTCACCCCGATTAACGCATTCCAAGAGAGGTTTTTTCTTTAAATTCGACGAAATAGGACCCAGACATTCAAGATGTTGAAAACGTTTTTCGTCTTTCAACAGTTTTTTTTAATTTAAAAGGAACACCATGTCTTTAATAAAATAACAACATGCTCCCTGCAAGACTGTATAATGTTAAGCCGATATTGTTTTTTCATTTAAAGTAGATGGGACTCGACTGATGAATATATTAAATTCTACTTTCAGTATCTGATCTTAGTTTTGACGAAAACGTTTTGTAAAATCTTTTTGGGGGGCTTTTCAAATGACGTGGTTACCAGTAAATTATAAGACTACAGAACTCATAAAAGTACACTCATAATCTCAAAAACATCCTTAGTTGTTAAACCTGATTTCTACGCTTCTAAAAATGCGAATGTATCGTTCAAGAATGATTAAATATAAGTATTCCCTATTTAAAAATGTGTTTTTTTCTCTGCACTTTTTCTATTTTCAAAGTTTAACGAGTTTCCACTTTTTATAAAATTATTTCCGTTTGATGCAGAAATTTAAACTCGTGCTGCCATCTAACATCACTTCAATACATTAAATTAAATTGTATTTAAATACTGGAAGTTTATAAAAACGCGTCGTGCTGCCATCTAACAGAAGTAATTCTTAACTTTTGCAAGCATTGAGAAAAAGATATTCACTTAAAAGAGAAAATATCTTAATTCTTTCTAAAATGGGCAATTTAAATTTGTGAATAAGATTAAAATTCATTTATTACTTCAATATATGTAGTTCTGCATTTGAGCGTGTTTCGCAGTAGTGTAAGATTTTGATTAGTGTAAGTCTCTGATGCAAAAACCTGTTCCAAACTATCCCCAGTTCTGGGCAAGGGACAATTTGCTTTCTCTACTTGGATCTTCATTCCCTTTGGAGTATTAGGGCAATTTTGTCTCGAAATGATAACTCGTCCATAGCAAAGCTGATCAGATCTTGGACGAGATATCTCGTCGGAACACTTGGAGGGTTAACGTGCTTATTTGTTTCATCAGAAATAGTAATTCCCAGTCGAAAGAGGGTCGTCGTAGCCCAGTTGGAAGAGCAACGGAGGGTTAAGAGTTCAAAACTGTCCAACCAAAGACCATCGTGAACACGGGGACTGGTGCAAATACAATCTGTCGGGGGCTCATATGTCCTCACGTTGGCGTGATGTGGAAGTTTGGGGAGTGGGGTGCCAGCTCAGGTGCTGACCTCGCCATTTGACGGTGGTGCAAAATTACGAGGCAGTGTCCTTTAATCTTTCATTTCGGGATTGATCCCGGACTGTCGCCAATATCCCGTTATGTTGCTTAATTGCGACGATAATTAACTACCTACTTACATACCTTGGATAGATTCTATTTGTCCTTTAATTAGAAAAGAATCTTTGGAAATATACCTTTGGAAGAGCAACGCGGCAGTGCGGCGTATATTAACTACCTACCTATCCAGTCGAATGGGTATCAGTTCAAGTATCTCCAGTTTTTATGAGGATATTTCTCATACCATAATGGTGTATTTACTTATGTTGATTGTACAATTTCCGTTCTACCTTAGCCAGCACCGTGTCAATCATACTCCGTCTCATGATTTTCTTTTTACGAGTGGAGCTTAAGTTTCCGTGTGTGCAAACAATAATGACTGTAATATGAAACTGTAATAAATGCTCTATAATTCATTAGTGCACAATAGAATTTGTATTTCTAAAAATAATGCATGTGTCCGTATCGAATCCCTAGGGTCACGGTAGCCCAGTCGGAAGAGTTGCGGATGAACAACCGGAGGATCGCGAGTTCGTAACTCGATCCAACCGGAGACCGTAGTGAGCGTGGGGACAGGTGCGCGTTCAATCTGTCGTGGCCTCATATGTTCTCACGTTGGTGTGGTGTCGAAATTTGAGAGAGTTGTCCCAGCTCGTATGTTGACCTCGTCCTCTAACCGTGGTTCAAAATGACGAGGCGTTGTCCTCGGACCTCTCACTATCATGATCAATCCCGGACGGTCGCCAATAGCCGTTGGGTTGCTCCAGTGCGACGTTAATGCTACTTCCTACCATCTTAACTTCGCATTTTCAAAACTCCGGTGATAGAAGCTTTTGTGTTTTGATCAAAAGAATGAATCGGACTTCGGACATCGTATTCGGAATTTAAAAACTTCCCATAAAAGTGGTTTTGGAGGTTCGAAAACGATGACAATCAGGGGAATATGGTGGGTGAGTTACAATTTCACATTCAAATTGTTTTAATTTTTGCAGAGGCTATCGTGTCATGTGATGCGTGTTGACATGATGAAAAAACAGTGTAGGTCTAGTATTGGCCTCTTATGATAAGTTCACTTTGGCGTGGTGTGGAAGTTTCAAGAGTGGCGTGCCAGCTTAGGTGTTGTTCTAGTCATCTGACCGTGGTTCAAAATTACTAGCCGTTATCCTCGGATCGATCCCGGACCGTCGTCAATAGCCCGTTCTGTTGTTCCACTACGAAGTTCATTAACTACCTGCCTATATACATTATCAAGTAGGTATTCATTTTAATTAACGTCACACTGGAGCAGCACAACGGGCTATTGGTGACTGTCCGGGACCAATCCCGAAGGGAAAGATTCGAGGAAAATACCACGTAATTTTGAACCATGGTCAGAGGACAAGGCAACACCTGAGCTGACACCGCACTCTCCAAACTTCCACACAACGCCAACGTGAAGACATTTGAGGACACGACAGATTTAATGTGCACCAGTCCCCCTTGTTCACGACGGTCATTGGCTGGATTTGAACATATGCACATTATCATCGGTAGCTTCAGTTGTTCGCAACGCAGAGCTTTAATGATGGTTTTATTACCAAGAAGTATCTTATAATACATATATAAAGTTTATTTTTTTCTCTCTAAACTCTCCAAGTGGTTTCGACCAGATATCTCGCCCATCAAGATATGACCAGTTTTGCTCGTGACGTGATAGGGTAAACAAGAAAGTTATTGACACCTTAAGGAAACAAAGACAGTTATTGACACCCTTAAGGAAACAAGACATTTATTCACGCCCTTAAGGAAACAAGACAGTTATTGACACCCTTAAGGAAACAAGACAGTTATTCACGCCCTTAAGGAAACAAGACAGTTATTCACGCCCTTAAGGAAACAAGACAGTTATTGACACCCTTAAGGCAATATTTACACTATAAATTCGTGGAAAAAATAGTAAAAATAATTCAATCAAGTTGAAATTCATTGTAACGTTTCGTGAATTACTCTACTTTAAGCTGAATAAAGGGTTTCATACACAAAATTATTCCTGGAAGGTATTTTGCAATATAATTGAGAATAAGTAGTGCAAAATCGGTTATTGACAATTTATGGTTGAGTAATTAACACCACAGTTATTGACATCCCTTCATTCTTATTTAGTTTATTTTTACAGTTAAATGGACTTTTGCAAAGGAAACTACGGCTAATCTATCCTACAAAACATTCCCACGCTCTTTTCTTAGCAAAAACAGAAGAAACCGTCCTCTTAACTAGTACCTTGTTTGTATAGTTCCTTATTACGGTTATATCACCTTTCTTCATGTTTACAGTTAGAAAATCTATTAACGCAGCTGACTTCTATGATTCACAAGGAATTTTCCCCGCCCTTATTTGAAACTGAACATTGACATGAAAAGTTATTTTTTAAATTAAAGATTAGGGTGTCAATAACTGTCTAGTTTACCCTATCTCGTCATAAAGTTATTGCCGATTTTTGTTATGATGATCAATATCTGATAGGTTTTTTAAAATGACGAGAAATATCGTTCATCAAGAACTTGAGTCAGTTCTTGATGGACGATATTTACTATAGTCAGTTCTTGATTCTGACTAAACGAGCAAAAATCTAATTCAAATCTACAGAGAACAGTCTAGCTTAAATAATAAACATTAATTTTATTCAGAACAATTTCTTGAATTTCTTGAAGATTTCAATGAGGGTCTATGTACAAGGCACTTTCATGAATTCGATGCCTCTGCTAACGGAATGCGACAGGTTGTCGTAATCTCAGTTACGCACGAATGTCTCTGAGTGGGAGAAAGGTCTCTCAAAGGTCTCTAGATGAGACTCTACTCGTCGGGTGACGATTACATAAGATCAGCACCGGATCCTCACGGGATGACGGGTCAATTCAGGTTCCCTGCCAGACGAGAAGTCGGAGCCGGACTCTTCGCAGGTCGACGGTTCGGCACAATCAGGGATCGGCTCCGCTGGGGTCGCTGGTTCGAATCTTTCGAACGAGAACAAAGCAGGAACTCGAGATAGGCAGCCTACGCCAGGCTACAAGAACGCGTCCTTTCGGGGTGAGAGAACCATCTTCCAAATTAATAAGAGCTCCCTAATGAGGTTGACCGCTCAAAGGGTCACTGAACCAAGCCGCTCGAACGAGAACACAAGCAAGACTCGAGATGGGCAGCCTACGCCAGGCTACAAGAACGCGTACTCTCGGGGTGAGAGAACCGTCTCTTAACAATGCTTTTCTCCCTACGGAGCGACCGCTCAAAGGGTCGCTGAGTCAAGCCCCTCGATCGAAAACACAGGCAAGAACTGACTATTCGATTCTCTTCTTTTCCTTTTGAAACCTTGCAGCCTTTGTTCGCTGGTGGTTTTTCTGATTGGTTCTCTATTGATTGGTTATTGCTTTTAATTTGTTCGCTTTCGATTGGTTCTGATTCGGTGGCGACTGTCTGACGTAAAATGGGATCAGCTACTTAGCGGACTTGGGCTTGATTACCTAGCAGGTGGAATTAATCACCTGGCAGGTGCACTCCTAAACACCTGGGCGCTTTTCGGAACGAATTCTCTTTTGTCAGTCTTTGATCCAAGTCCCGACCGTCTGGTGCCAGAGAGATGGAAACGCATTGTCCTGTTCTTTTACGACTCTGTCGGCGAGTTTGCCTTAGGAGGGTTAATTGAGGTGTCCATCAATGAATCCTCACACTACCTATGCGGGGGCACCTCTTCGAGTAAACCACCAGGAGGGTTAAACTCACGTGTGAAAAATCAAACCAATTTGAAACACTTCGCAAATTATAATAACACATATTACTCAATAACTGTGAAACAGGGCATCATTCATTTTGACCAAGAGAAAACCCGCATAACTTACAGTATGATCCGATGCTAATGCATACAGTTTCTACTGCTAAAAATAAGTAAATAATTGCTTTTAAAAGTTAATTTTAATATTAAATATATAGAAACGAAGGAATACATACATAGTGTATGACAGAATTTTGTGGAATACAATTCATATGTTAAGCGTTTGAACTGTTCTTCGTTAATAGAGGTTTTCACTAGAATATTTACGAAATGTATCCCCATTTTGATGGTTTGTTCAGCATTTTGTGATTTTGTAACATGTATAGTTAAGTGAGAAGTCATAAAAAGAAATTAAACTGTTTCCAAAAAATTTATTTGTTTTACGAAATCGAACGACTTTTTCAAATAATTTCACACAATCGATTACACCAGTTGAGGAAATTTTACTTCGACAAAGGGAACATCAACATATCACTTTAAAAATGTTTCGATATTGTCTATACCATACGTAAACACCATTTTTAACCAAATTAGTACATTCATTCACAAACTCGCTAGATGGAATATTTCAGATAAGAATACACTGTAAACCTTTCTCAATCTGAATACAAGAGCCATCATTGATGAACCGCGTAGTACAAAGATTCATAAGGTATTGTCGTTATTCAACTTTGGAATGAGGAAAAGATTTGGGCGAATCACCTGTCCTCTCGTTCTAGGTGTAATTGGTTAATTTTAACTACTCCTTTATTTCTCATTATCAGACACCTAAAAGGAAAACAGTCAATTAATATTTGTACAGTGCATGTGTGAAACAGATTAGCTTTGTTGAGAGCTCTATTTAGCCTCTTACGAGAGAAGCAAATTTGTCTACTTCTGGAACGCACTGGTAAGCAAAATGGAACCCACAAATCTGAGTGTTTCACTGATGATATCGTTCAGCATGATGACAATTTTCCCACAATGTCTCTATGGTTTTGGGAAACTGGGTCCACCGAAAAACCGCCACATCAAAAATGCTGCTGCCCAGGATGTGTTATATAACTGCTTGGCACAACAAGCCTGTAGATGTGGTACGTATACATTTCAAACTAGTTTCAGCATCTGTGGTCCATGGAAAATCTCATTCCTCTCAAATTACACTATGTTCAGGGAACGGGTGGTAGGTAGTTAATTCACTTCGGACTGGAGCAACACAACGGGATATTGTCCGCGGTACGGGTATTGGTATTTTTTAATTAACGTCGCACTGGAGCAACAGAACGGGTTATTGGCGACTGTCCGAGATCAATCCCAAAGGGAAAGAACGAGGACAACACCACATAGTTTTCAACCACGGTCAGATGACGCGGCAACACCTGAGCTGGCACTCCACTCTCCAAACTTCCACACCACGCCAACGTGAGGACATTTGAAGCCATGACCGATTTAACGTGCATCAGTCCCCTTTGTACACGAAGGTGTTTGGTTGGATTCGAATTCGCAACATTCCGGTTACTAATCCGTTACTCTTTCAACCGGGCCACCGCGACCCAATCAATCCCCAAGGACAACGCCTAGTAATTTTAAATCACGGTCAGATGACGAGGACAACTGAGCTTGCACCTCACTCTTCAAACTTTCACACCGTACCAACGTGAAGATATTTAGGCCACGATAGATTTAACGTGCACCAGCAGCCGTGTGCACAACGGTCTGTGGCAGAAACTAGTTTCGAACTCGCACCCCTCCGTTTGCTAATTTGTTCCTCTTCCAACTGGGTTACAGAGACCCGGAATAACAAAGTTTGCAGAAGGCAATAAAAGATATCAATATACAAGCATGCGTTTAATCCATTTTTGATTATTTATGCAATTACTTATTAATTATTGTGATCATTTATGCAATTACTTATTAATTATTTTGATTATTTATGCAATTACTTATTAATTATTTTGATTATTTATGCAATTACTTAATAATTATTTTGATTATTTATACAATTTTATTTTTGCAATCGCACAAAACCCCGAAGATTTGGGGCGCGATGCACAGTTGAAAGTGCAATGGATAAGCAACTGTATGGTTTCGACTCAGAAACGGTTCAACCAATGACCATCGTGTACGCGGGGCGTCGGCGCACGTTAAATCTGTCGTGACCTCAAATATCCTCACATTGGCGTGGTGTGGAAATTTAGAGAGTGGGGTACCAGCTCAAGTGTTGACCACGTCATCTGACCATGTTCAAAATGACGAAGTGTCCTCGGATTTTTCCCTTCACAATTGATCCTGGATCACCTCCAATAGCCCGTTGTGTTGCTTCATTGCGACGATAATTTTACTACCTACTGAAATACCTTGGATAGATCCTATTTGTCCTTTAATTGGAAAAGAATCTTTGAAAATATACCTCTGGTTCTTTCCTTAGAATTGAATCCTTTGGAAATATGTCATTGCACCTTTCCTTCGAAAAGAATTCCTTGGAATGACTCTATTGGTCATTTCCTTAGAATATATTCCTTTGGGCGGATTCCATTGTCCTTTAATTAGAAAAGAATACTTTGGAAAGATCCTACTGGTTCTTTCCTTAGAATAGAATCCTTTGGAAATATTTTATTGTTTTCTTCCTTAGAATAGAATTCTTTATATTCATTTTGCTGGTGATTTCCTTATAAAAGAATCCCTTAGGAAGATTCTGTTGGTGATTTCCTTAGAATCGAATCATTTGGAAAGGTTCTATTGGTCCTTTAATTAGAAAAAGTATTTAAAAAGATGATATTGATCCTTTTCCTAGAGTAGAATCCTGGGAATATTTTATTTCTTCTTTCCTTAAGAACAGAATTCTTTGGAATGATTCAGCTGGTACTTTCCTTATAAAATAATCCTTTGGAAAGATTCTATTGGTTAAGAAGGTCAAAACTGTTTAAAGTCATATAGTCGAGAGGGCAGATTGTAATGTGGAATTTTGTTTGAGCTCCTCAGAGGTTTAATTAACTTGTTGGATGATTTGGGTTTTATCGTGCAGAGTCCAGAAACGTACAAGGTACGTCAAATGCAAGACAGTATATTTCATAATGAAAATGGATAAACCTTGTATATTACTCAACTACCAATAAAAGTTATGTTTAAAAATTCGAAGTACTTCCATTATATTAATCATGGGGATAAAACTATTTTCACTCCTGGTGGTTGTCTCAACGGGGTAACTCGTCATTAACAGAACTGAGCAGATTTTAAAGGACAGGATATCTCGTCATTAGAAAAAGACTGACTAGATTTTGATCTCGTCTTCATTAAAAAATCGGAAATATCTTGTGGACGAGATATCTCGTTGCCTTTGGGTACTAATTAAATAATCAGTGAAGGCTTGCGGGGGTTAATTTTTAACCTTAACACTCCTAGTGGTTGTCTCGAAGAGATTTCTATTCATTAGAAAAACTTAACCGATCTTAAACTCGTCATCATCAAAAAATCGGAAATATTTTGATGACGAGATATCTCGTCATTAGCAAAATTGGTCATATCTTGATGGAGGAGATATCTCGTCATAGGCAAGATTGGTCAGATCTAGATGGACAAGATAGCTCGTCGTTAGCGAAATTGGTCAGATCTTGATGGAGGAGATATCTCGCCATTAGCAAAATTGCTCATATCTAGATGGACAAGATAGCTCGTCATTATCAAAATTGATCAGTTCTTGACGGACAAGATAGCTCGTCATAGCCAAAATTGGTCAGATCTTGATGGACAAGATAGCTCGTCGTTATCAAAAGTGATCAGTTCTTGGTGGACGAGGTATCTCGTCTAAACCACTTGTTAGGTTAAAAAATTTAATCTGATGATTAAGTACAAGAGACAAGCACTATCGTCACCATAGCAACATAAAATAGTGAATGATAGTTTAAAAGTTCTGATGGCATGATAATTTGTATTTATAAGAATGTCTTCTTTAATTATCTGGTAAACCAACATTCTAAATAAACATAACGAAATTTTTTAATTAAAGTAAAAGATGTAAAACATTATTTTATTAATTAAATTTCTTTAAGGTCGTAATATTTCTTCCAGCAATGTGATTTTTCATTAACAAAAATGTCTATATACGTTGAATCTAACAAGTTGTTTGTGCTTTATAATTTAACTTGCATACTTGTAACTGCGTCATATCATGCTTTGCGGTTTGGTGTCATTTCGATGGTCATATAAATGGGTTAATCATATGACAGAATAAATATATAGTTTCCATACTCTTTGCAGGACTCCCTCAGCGGTTCGAGCCTTGCTATCAAAAACTTACTGAAAAAGTAAGTCTAAAATTCATCAGTTACTTATTTGAATGAACTAATAGCTGCTGCATGTTGCTAGCAAAGTATAAATTAATCGCATTTTATGATTTTCCTACTATAGATGACAAACACTGATTTAATATCTTAACATTCATTGATTGATTCATTTACATAATTTTACATTCATCAAATGAATGATGAATCAAATATATTGTGAAATTTTAGTTTCAGTTTAACTGAAGAGGAAATATAAAAGTAGAGTGAACAATGGCAGCCTTTTTATGTGACCAAAACTAGTAGTAATGACGTGGCCTTTACACTGCTTTCGACTGCCGGGTGGAAACAAAGATTAATTATCTGATTAATCCATTGATTTTTAGGACACCACCTTTGGTGGTTCCGGTTCTGTATTCCGGAAGAACCCCGACACAAATGTTGGCTAACAGCAATCTATTATTCGATGTTATTTCAGCGTGTTATTAACTGTGCAATACGTATCTCAGGAACAAGTTAACATAATTTATTCAAACGTAACAATTAATATTTATAAATGAATAAAAATCAAATGGCTTGACATGCGAACGGAGAAAATTTACACTGCATACCACTAGACGACGAATTCTTAAAGTGAACAGTTGTAATAATGATAACATTCTTAATGCCAACAGTTGTAACGATAAGAACACAATTCTAGAGATCTTTTTAAAGGTTTCCACAGATTGATCACCTGATTGGTCCATTCATTGATCATCTGATAGTAGTAGACTTTGACGATTTCTCCACTTTTGTCGCCATTCTATAGAAATGCGCACTCACACATCTACTCTGTCTTAAGATGCTATATGGCCAAAAGAGGTGATAAGATGCCAAATCGGCAACTAAGTAAATTTTTCACAGAGCAGTCACGTGACTACTAGTCGACATGTTGGTCACACATTTTGAAGCTCCTCTCAAATGCTCAGTCTATTTGTATTTCGCGTATATAGGTTTAACTGATTGGAAAATAGGATTCGCTTTTCAATCCATCTTGAGTTGAACAAAAATTCAGTTCATTGATTCTTAATTCTGACTGAACTATATCTTATGTATCTTGTTACAGACTCGAAATATTTTAATTGATGATATTAACAGTTGCGGGATGAGTTCTAGAGTGGAATATGGAACAATTACTTCTTGGCTCGAAATTCTATGTCAAGTGGACAGGAATGAAACGGTAATGTTTTACATACTATCAAATAAGAAATGAATTTTATGTATCCAATGATTAGTGGATCAGGACATCATCAGGGTCATCGCCTGACCCAGACAACACAAAAATGTTAAAATGGGCATATACACTCATCCAAGCACCATTATGAACGATAAAAGAAAAGCAATATAACCATTTCAATAAAAATATTAACGGTCATAAAGACAGTGTAGAATAGAAATATAATTCAAATTAGAATTAATAATTAATAATTAATCCACACAAATACCCCTCACGACTATGAACTGTTCCACCCCGCATGAAGACAGACTGTAACAGTTTTTATGTTAAGGGGAGTGTGTTATATATACTCTGACGTGACAAAAGTCATGGGATAGCAGTACGCAAATTTACAAATGGCGCTAGCATCACGTTAAAAGAGTATAAAGAGTCAGATGGTTATCAGTTCGTTCTGTTGGACTCTTGAATGTCTTGTAAAACGTTTAATAACCTGATAATGGCTACCCGACTAGAATTAACTGAGTTTGGACGTGGAATGATATTTGGGGCTCGACGCATAAGACATAGCATTTCGTAAGTAGCTGATATTTTTAAGATTCTTCGCTCTACATGTCAAGGGCGTATCGAGAGCACCTCATGGAAGGCATTACCTTCCACAAGGGACAGCGCAGTGGCCGGTAGCGTCTGCTGAATAATCGAGACCAGCGAAATCTGAGCAGAATCGTCCGTGCTAACAGACGAACCACACTGCGTGAACTCACTGCCACATTCAATGAGGAAGCACTGTAGGCGTGTCTCTGAGGTCCGTGCATCGAAATTTGGCGTTGATGTGATATGGCAGCAGAAGACCGATTCTAGTGCCTTTACTCACATCACATCATCGACTTCAACGCTGCACCTGGGCTCACGAAGGCATGCATTGGACCTTAGATGACTGGAAGAAGGTAGACTGGTCCGATGAGTCATGTTTCCAGTTGGTACGAGCTGATGGTCGAACTCGGGTGTGGCTCAAACCCCATGAGGCTATGGATCCAACTTGTCAACAAGGCATTATGCAAGCTGCTGGTGGTTCCATAATGATATGGGGAGTGTTTACTTGGCACGAGTGTTTCTGGTCAAATTGAACCGGTCATTGACAGGAAATAGGTATGTCCTGATGCTTGGTTGCCATTTGCAGGCCTTTACGGACTTCACTTACCCAATACCGATGGTATGTTCCAGGATGATAATGCTCCATGTCACCGAGTCCATTTTGTTAGCGATTGGTTTGAGGAGCATTCTGGACAATTCTAGCACATTATATGGCCACCTAGATCGCCAGATCGCCCCGTGTAACATATCTGGGATGTGATCGAAAAAGTCATTCGTGCACAAGATCCAGCACCTACCACAACCACTCAATTATAGGTGGTTATCGAGATAGCATGGCTGAACATTTCTCCTGGCGACTTCCGCTGACTAGTTGAGTCCATGCCACGTCGAGTTACTGCTCTTCCCCGAGCTAAAGGTGGCCCTACATGATATTAGAAAGGTATCCCATGACTTTTGGCACTACAGTATATCCGTTTGTAAATATGGTTTAATTTTGTGTTCCTACCTTCTCGTAGAGGTTCGTACAAGAAGTTTTGAAACATGTGCAAGTATGCAAGCTAAACAAATGTGCAAGTATTCAAGCTAAACAAATGAGCAAGTTAAACATTGAGTACTTACAATACAAATATTTTAAATTCATGCGAATAAATCATCTCCACGGGCACTTATGTCGGGAGTTCAGATAGGAGGATCTGGTTGTTGGACAACAGTATTAAAAGGTATTGATTTTTAAGCTTAGTATAACTATACCAGCTATTATTGCATTTGTTTTTGTACTTTTAATTATTCAAAAAGAAGTTCTAAACATTTATAAGTGAACGAAACAACAATTTCAGTTAGAAGTGTATTTTACTTTTTCCTTAAATGTGGGTCCAGGCAAAGACCGTCGTGTACACGGAGTCTGATGCAAGTTAAATCTGTCGTGGCCTAAAATTCCGCATGTTGGCGTGGTGTGGAAGTTTGGAGAGTGCCAGTTCAGGTGCTGACCTCGTCATTTGACCGTGGCTCAAAATTACGAGGCATTATCCTTGGATCTTTCCCATCGGGATTGATCCCGGACCGTCAGCAATACCCCGTTGTGTTGCTCCAGTGCGTCGTTAATTAACTACCTACTTACCTACCTTAAATGTGACGTCTGTTCTTACGTTGAACCAATCACCTTCGAATAAATGCATGATTGGCAGAACAATCTCTCCACCTAAACTCACAGAGGAAAATACACAAACAATAAATGAGAGTAGCAATGTTTGCAAGAAAAATGGATTCTATTTATTGGTTTATATGATTTATATATGGTTATATTTCAACTATAATAATATCAAAGTTTGCTGTGGGAGAGCATCGTGATGTCTGAACCGTCACTGCTGAACAGCAATTTTGCCTTCTTCCACGGTATCCCTTCTAATGTCCTACTGGTCCATTTTACACCAGAGTTTATGTCCCAGGCCATCTTTGTGCTTTCTTCGTCAGCGTCTCACAGTGTCTATTTGATTGGGAAAGAAAGTCTCAATATTTGTTTGTTCTAGTCGTCATTGTTAGCGTTAGCTGCAAATGAAACTGGTGATTTATATTTCAGTGAAAAACTTTTGGAATAATTTTTGAAAAGTTATTAATTTATAAATTGGCAATAACCATTAATTTTGCAATGAATCTTGTCAACATTTCTTTCTATTCTGAATAAATGGAAAATGATAAACGACGACAGATTTAGATGACTCTTAAGTATCTGGATTATTGTGGTTGTTGCAACACAAAATCATCCGCGCTGTGTTTAGCCTCTTGAACTCAATTAAATTAATCTTTGATCTCCATTGGCCTCTATCAGCCAACCAAACTTCGAACATCACCAGACTGCTCTTAAAAGAGAGAGTTCTTGACGTTCAAAATTTTCTGCTTGATTCTTTTTAGCAGCTTTTTTCTCTTTAAAAATCTCCCAGCTCCGTTCACTGAAGACAAGATCTTATCTGAATTACCAACTATCAGTAATTCTGGTAGCATCACCGAGTCGCCATCGATATCTGGTTGACAAACAGTTTGAACATTCTTCAGGTCTTAGTCTTCTTCAATGAGACTTAATCCCAGCCATACCACTTCATCTGCTCCTTCATTTTCTTCCAATTGGAACGATGTTAAATTAAAAGATGAAACTGTCAGAGAAGAACGCTGGTTACGAATGAGTTTTTTCTCAATTTTCCACACACATTTTAGTATTACAGTTCTAAGCATTTCTTTCTAGGTCAATCCATGTCCCAAACCACAAGTTCTTGACTGTAATCTCTTCCTCGTTCTGTTTGTTCTTTGTGAGGACACGTCCACCATATTAATATTCCCCTCTAGTTTCATAAGTCATTCACTGAGAGTACTACATTCACCTTATTCAACTTCCGTTTCTTATATGCTATTTGCCTTGTGATTGAAGACCTTTTAAATTCAATTTTAGTCAAATTTCTTCGACAATATTCCTTTTATAAAGTTACATTCAGTAGCGTGAAGCACCATGTCCACAGATTCAACAAAACACTTCAATATCAATGTAATTCACATTCCGAAACAAATATGTCCACTTTAACTTCTTTGATCTTCTCATAAGCATCATGTACTTTTGTTGTTTCTTTAGTAACTTCTCCCCAAAATCCCCAGTCCAAAACTCCTGTGAGATTTTCCTTTTTCTTTGGACTGCAATTTATTGCTTTCTGCTTTGTTCTTTTCTGCCACCGTTATGTCCGGTTTGCAGTCGAAAGTCACAGCCAGCATCAAGAACACCACCAGCGGTACAATGTAGCACGGATTCGCAATAACAATTAATCCAAACGGTACCCAAAACCAAGGGAACAGTATAACTGATGATATAGTCGTATTTTCATCCATATTTAACGCTGCTTCCGCCTCTTCACAGATTCATTCACCTGTTGTATTCTCTTCCGTACCTTCGCCCTCCATTCTACCATAGTCCAAATCTTCAGTAGCTTCTTCAATAGCTTCTCCCTTCATGCTATCAGAATCCAAAATTTTAGGGCATTTTTTCACCTTTTCTTTCGCTTCTTCAATCGCCTGCTTCCGCTTTACTCCATTTCCATCCACCTTTTCCGCTTTTTCGCAGTCAAAAGTAATAACCATCATCAAGTACATCGCCAGCGGTACAATGTAATTTGCATCGCCACGGATGATAAAACCAAACAGCCCCCAGAACCAAGGGAACAGTAAAACAGCTGCAATAGTAGAAATTTTATACATATTTAAGATACCTTGTTGGTGAAGAATACATTATTTAGATAATTCATCGTTCTCCTATTTTGTTCGTACCTTGCTGTACAGGTAACACAACTAGAAATTAATTATTTAAACTGTTAAACAGTCAACAATGAACATTGTGTTAGGTTTTATTCAAATTTAAAGACGAATTTTTATTCAAATTTAAAAACTGGGTAAATGAGAAATTGAAAAAATAAATACATTGTTTCAGACACACGAAATACAACCTAGAATATAATTTCAATGTCTTCAAGCGAACGATTTTTTTAACCTTTTAAGTTACGTAGATCATTAGATTTGCCACTACAAAGTTAAAATATTTAAAATGAATACCAATAGTATTTTGTGGGGATTGGTTGGGTTTTATAGCGTGGATCAATATTTAAAAATGCTACGCCGGACAAAATACAGACAATATCAAAGTATTGTGTGATATCAAATATCCTAAATTGTCTGTCTTAAATCCATAAATTGCTGTCTTTGTTTCTTTTTAAGGAAAACAGAACACTAAAATCCCTTGATGATTTATCTATCTAATAAAATTTATTTTTGACGTGGTATAAAGATTTCTTTGCGCGTAAGGAACTTATTTTTCAACTAAGCATATTTTAACAATAAATACGCGGAACAAACGTATTTATATATATGAATGCTGACTACTAACTGTGACGTATCCACGATGAGACAGTGGGGACACAAATCTTGGGCACCATTAAAAGGTTTTTAATATTCAGATAAAACAATATTTTCACTGCATTTCTTTAAATCTCCCAGAGGCTTCGACGAGATATCTCGCCCATAGAGATCTGATCAGTTTTGCGTAAGACGAAATATCTCGTTATCAAGATATTGCCGATTTTTGATGATGACTAGACTCAGATCTGGTCAGGTTTTTTCGAATAAGTCGGTATTGGAAACAAAACGTTTCGTTTCGTAAGTTTAATTGTACAGTTTATTTGTTATACCTGTATTCTTTTATTGTTTTAATCGTAAAATAAATTTTTCAGAAATCCTGTTATGATGTCGTGAACCCAAAGTTCATGGAACTTTTGGTAAGTTGGTTTATAATCGGTTTTTGTCTAAATATAGAACATTTAAACTATGGAATCGTAAGTGTCCTACGTGAAAGTGTAATATGAAATCTGGCGGAGTTTATTTCAAATGACGGACTTTTGTATATTACTTCTTGTTAACCCTCCTGGTGGTTGTCCCAACGAGGAATCTCGTCATTAGCAAAACTGACGAGAACTTGATGGACGAAATATCTCGTTATTAGAGGAAAACTGACGAGATCTTGATCTCGTCATCATCGAAATTAGGCAATATCTTCATGACGTGATATCTCGTCATTTCCAAAATTGGTCAAATGTTGACAAACAAGATATATCTCGTCAGTAGCAAAATTGGTCAGTGGTTGATAGACGAGATATCTCGTCTAAACTTCTTGGAGGGTTAAATATAAAGGATTTGTAGACGTTCGTAAGCGTCGATGGAGGATCATTGTGAGGTCTTTCCAATCATTGGACCCTTTTTTGGCTCCTACGAAATGTAAACTATTTTCTACCTTTCCTACACAAAATCATCACCGAGTCATCTCTGTTGTTTCACAGCACTAAATCGGCAAAATAGTTTCTCTTATCTACCTATATGATGATTTCGACTCATTTGGTAGATATTATATGTCTAGACGTCTATTGGATCGTAAGGTATGACTAGATAGCTAGGTAAGTCTCAATTAGTTCTATAAATCAAATAACAATTCTCCGGCGTTACACGGGTTGAATTAGTTAAATGTTGATTGAAATGTGATTAGACTAATCACTTTTCTTTCATATAAAAATGCAAAAATCTTTTAAGTTGTACGGAAAGTAACTTTTTAACATCGTTGTAACTTTTTTATAGCATCTACAATTTACTTCGGTCGCAAATAGGTATACATGATATATCTATCAATATAATCCATATTCATCGCACTTCTACTTTAAAACAAACTACAAAGTTTTATCTAAGGTGACTATTTCAGTAGTCGAATTAGAAGTATCTTTGAACTACCAAGTATGGATACCCGTCTTAATTTAACTTTACCTGTCTTATTTTAAAATTATTTTATTTTAACTGGTCATTTTAAAATAAGAAGTCACGCACCTTATTTAAGTCGTTTTCCATCAATGCTGGTAAAACAAACTGAGCTACGTACCGCAATTTCTTTATGCTCAATGTTATTCCTATGGCAATTTCGAAATATTTTTAGCCTCTCTGCCAGTGCCTCTATACCAATGTTAAAGAGTACCTGGGTTAATATGTAGCCTACGTTACCCGCAGGGTTACAAAGTATAAGTGTATCAAATTTGGTGTGGATTGGTTAAATGGTGTAGATTTGTATAGAGAACAGCCAGATAAAAAGACAAACGCCAACTCTCTCCATATGAATACTGTAGGTGATAGGAGCAACAGTTCTTGCACACAGCTCAATGTTTATTTTATTTTACACCTAAAAATAAAACTAAAATACTTTATTGCTCACCACACTAGGACGGTGACTACGATGTTGACATCCAACATTAACTGCATCTCGATAATTTAAAAGCTCACTTAAACCTTTGATCTTGATAACGCGCAGTTTTAGTTTGCATTTTTCTGAATTTTAACTTTCATTTAAGTAATCATTATTTAGTAGACGACAAGCACCTCGGGGTATTTCAATGAAAATGTAGACTTGAACAAAACGGAATCAATGATGATTTTTTTTATATTTTCGTTTCATGTGTTATTTCTCCAAGTGGTTTCGACGCGATATCTCGTCCATCAAGATATGACCAATTTCGCTTGTGTTGAGATATCTCGTCATCAAAATATTTCTGAGTTCTTGATGATGGCGAGATCAAGATCTGGTCAGTTTTCTTCTAATGACGAGATATCTCGTCCATCTGAAACTTTACAAATGAAACTAGCTTTATGCCACAGCTAGCGTATTTTACAACGTGATACCGTGCCGAACTATTAAATATATCTTTGTTAGTATCTGAAACTAGCATTACGCCATAGCTAGCATATTTTACAACGTAATACT
The DNA here is from genome assembly GCA_933210815.1 of Meta bourneti. Lineage (NCBI taxonomy): Eukaryota > Metazoa > Arthropoda > Arachnida > Araneae > Tetragnathidae > Meta > Meta bourneti. Next base: position 16,581,541 of record OW119928.1, on the reverse strand, counting down.
GTTCCAACTGTTAAATATCTCTGCGTTGGTATCTGACACTTTACAAATGAAACTAACTAGCTTCACCCCAAGATTGTATAACACGAAACTCCTATGTTTAGTTTATTAACAATTCCTATGTCAACTTGTATTGAAAATTGATGCACTTTAATATAACTGAAACTTTTCTTGCCTACAATTTTCAAATGTTCTATGTTTCTCTTCCAGGCAAGTGCATCTTCTCAAATGGATGGTGGTGAAGAAGCAGCAGCTATCGAAAATGCTCGAGTATGACGAAATTTTAAAACTATCTTATTTTGTCTCTATGGCTCTTCAAGAAATCATTAGCTTCTACGTCGAATCTAAAATATTATTTCTAATGGAACCATTAAGAAACCCTTCAGCATACTTCTTTGATATTTCTAGGGGTTAACAACAATTAATGTTTTAGTTTAAAGTATTTTATCATATACACACAATAATAATTGTGAAATTAAATAACTCATTACCTTATTTCATACAAATTAATGAAACCGTATGCAAATATGGCTGAAACGTTTCCACGAAAGGAGTTCGTAATTTTCCCTGAATTCTTTAGTGAATATCAAACTCGCATATTTAATACTCAGTCATTCGGAAACCGACATGATTCAAATAATCTGTATACCTGAAAATAATATGCGTGCATGTTTCGATGCATCAATATTCTACAAAAGATTCTGCACATGTTTCGATGAATGCATATTCCACATAAAAGAATCTGCATACTTTTCGATACAAGCATATTCTGCAAAAGAATCTACCTATTTTTGGATACAAGCGTATTCTACAAAAGAATCTGGACATGTTTCTATGCATACATATTCTTCTGAAGCATCTGCATATGTTTCGATACATGCATATTCTACAGAAGAATGATCACGTGTTTTTATACATGCATATTCTACAGAAAAATCTGCTCATGTTCCTATACCCATGCATATTCCACAAAAAATATGCACATATTTCGATGCAATCATATTCTACAAAAGAATCTGAACAGGTTTATATTCATGCATATTCTACAAAAGAATCTGCATATGTTTCGATACAGGCATTATTCTACAAATAATCTTCGCATTTTGTGATAGATGCATATCTCATAAAAACATCTGAACATGTTTCGATGCATGCATATTCTACAGAAGTATCTGCACATGTTTCGATAAATTCATATTCTACAAAATAATTTGCGTTTCGATATATACATATTCTTCAAAGAATCTATACATATTCTACAAAGAATCTATAGATATTCTAAAAAGAATCTACATGCGTTTCGATGCAAGCATATTCCACAAAAGAATCTGCACATGTTTCGATGCATTAATTTTCTACGAAAGAATCTGTACATGCTCTGAATGATTACGGATTTGCATTGTATGCTTCAATTTCAAAAAACAGTGCATTATGCTTCAATTTCAGAAAACAGTGAATTAGAAAAAAAAGGAAGAGAGTTACTCACGTTTCCTTCAAGTTTTATTTAATAATCATTATCAACTTATTTAAATCTCGGTAGTTCTTGACATGAGATAAATACATTTTAGTTGAATTTAAGATTACTGAAAGAACGAGGGAATATTTTCTTATATGTAGATGCTACAGCAAGAGAAAAAATTATTCACCTTCAGCTTCAATGGCAATTGCTGGAATTATATAACCCAGAAGTTACAACACACTATTCCACTGCCTTATACAGGGTGATTCTACGGTTATGGGACAAACTTCAGGGGGTGATAGAACACAACGAAACAAACACCTTTCCCCGTAGAATGTATGGTCGCAAGTGCAGCGGTTGGCCGCTAGAGAGCGCAGTCAAACGCTTGTATAAAAGACCATAGAATGCCTATTGGGTGAGTCTAAACTAATACTACAAATTTCAGGGGGTGATAAAACACAACGAAACTAACACTTTTCACCATAGAATATATGGTCGCTAGAGAGCGCTTTCCATTTCTACATAAACACACGGTACGACGCAAGTTGGAAAGAAGAGGCATGAAATATGGAAACAACGCTTTAATGTCAAATAAACATAAACAACTGCTTGACAAAATGAAATAATACAATTAGGTTTGCATAAATTAAAGTTAAGTACAAGGAAAAACGGGTAAGAAAGAAATGACATGTACATTTCCATGAGAAACTTTTCACATGGATTTCATCATGTACGAACATCAGTCGGTAAGTAAAACGCAAATGCACAATTATAGACGCTGTTCAAAATGTCGACCACCACACCTGTCCGCGCGCGCATCGCTGAATTAACGCTTTTATACAAGCGTTTGACTGCGCTCTCTAGCGGCCAACCGCTGCACTTGAAACCATACATTCTATGGAGAAAAGTGTTGGTTTCGTTGTGTTCTATCAGCCCCTGAAGTTTGTCCTATAACCGTAGAATCACCCTGTATACGTAATATAAGGTTATCTTGCAAAGTCCATAGCAACAGCTGGTGATCAGATGTCGACTTCGGTAGGTTTTTCGTTTGACAAAGGTAGTAAATCTTCACCTATCTATCGAAGAGATCTCCTTTCCGTCCAGATGATTTTCAGGGGTGAACGAAGGCCCCCTCTTTAATCAACCCTCCAAGGGGTTTCAATGAGATATCTCGTCCAGGATCTGGTCAATTTTGCTAATGACGAGATATCTCGTGGAGACAAAACTGCCCTATTACTCCAAGGGAAATGTAGATCAAAGTAGAAAAGTAAATTTCTCCTTGCCTAGAACTGGTGACAGTTTGGAACAAGTTTTTGCATCAGAGGCTGGCTTCTACAGGATGGTTATCGACGCGAAAATAAACCACCAGGAGGGGCAACTGTCCTTCAGCGTCAAATGGAAGGATGATAAAAAGAAGGAGATTCCGAACACTTGAACCAAGCGGAGTTTTTTTTGGAGTTCGGTCGCTGGCCACTTTGAATCCACCCCATATGACCTTAATTCCCTTTTTGCAGTGTCCACAGCGAAGCACAGATCCCTATATATTTATGTAAATAGCGTAAATTCCTGTGTGGAATAAACAGCAATTTTAATTATATTTTAGCTGTGATTTTTTCAGCTTACCACTCGGTCCACCACTTTACACTGTATGCATGCATAGATAAATGTGTTTGTTCCCTTAACCCTCTTGTGGTTGTCTTAACGAGGTATCTCGTCACATTAGCAAACCTGGCCCGAACTTGATGGACGAAATATCTCGCCGTTAGATGAAAACTAAAAAGATCTTGATCTCGTCATCAAAAAATTGTCAATTGCTATGCATTTCGAGATATTTAGTCATAAGCGAAATTGTTCTGATCTTAACGGACGAGATATCTCATCAAAACCACTCATAGGGTTCTCAGAAAGATTAACGATTTTTCGTTTAATTTCAGAAATGTTCCGAACCTACTCTGGCATTTTGTTCGGCTCACCCGGATGACTGCATGGATTAAGTATCTATCAAGTTTGTACGTACTTTCGATTTTTGGTTAGCAAATAATTCAAAATTATTCGATAGGGTAAATAATTGATGCAAATTTAAATAATTGGGTGTCATTTTTATGGATATTCAATGCTAATATATTCAGTTATTGTTTGAAATTGGTATGGATACGTTTTAGGTTTGAGGAAGAAGAATACCTCTTTTTTTAAGTATACATAACAAGTCGGTGAGTGGAGTTTAGTGGAGTAAGCATCTCGGGGTTAAAATTAACACAATTTATTTACAGGTTTTACAAAATAAGAGAAAACTTTTAGTAAGACAGAACCAAAGCGTGGTCGCGCGTCGGGAAGGAATCGACAGGGCTCTCTTTTCTTCACAAGGAATAAAGGATTGCTCCGTATCTGATGGTACAGTTGGCAATATGCCAAGAAAAAGTTGAGAGTTTGATAGTGTAGTTGGCAACGCGCCAATAGTTCAGTTTGCAGTCAACATGAACAATCCGATAGTTCAGTTTGCTATTCAAATGCCATATAAAAACATTCTGAACACTTTCCAAAGTTGAAAAGTTTGATGTAATTAAAAATAAGTGTGAAAACAAATTTATTTTCTTTTTATTACTTTAGGACTATATAAATATTCATTTTTGATGTTAAAAAGATATGTTTTCGTGTGTCTGACAAACTTGTTAGGCGTTCCATATTCGATACCATTTGATCAAATCGACAAATCTGGACCTTGACTCTTGAAAAATCTTAAAAGTTTTCAATGTTTTATAATTTATCGATTCACATGAATTTTAGTTAATTTTGTGGTGATTTGCCATTTTCTTTTTCATTAAAATGAAGACATTCCCTACTTTTGACAATCTAAAATCAGGTAAAATCTTTAACCTCTCATTCTTCGTATTTTAATAATAATGATAATGTAACTGAGAAATCTTAAAATATTCTATAACAAAAAAATAATTAGTAAATACTAACAACCATATTTACTAAAATTACCTTTAGTTTTAGACACGAATAATTTACATTTTTAAGATTTCACGCAACTGTTTTAAAATATTTTTCGCCGCTATTTGAAGTAACTGAAATCATATCGAATTTTGTGTTCTATTGCAGAAAATCTAAGAATGAGTCAAGAGAACTAGAATTTGAAATTCTTCAAGAAAGTAGTGATTATCCTCTTTTGAAGACTCTTCTGTAACCATTAATAAAAGTAGAATCAAATCTGAATTCAGCTCTTATACTTTTTTGAAGATGCAGGCAATGCCCGAAATATTTCTCTTTGGGTATTTTAACATAATTTGATAGCATAGCATATACGCTTTTAACACTTTTATTAATACCATTATCATTTAATATTTTGGGTATTGTTTTACTTTGGGTAGGTAATGTCATATACGGGAGTCGTTTGATAAATATGTTAAAAAAGCAAGTTAACCCTCCAAGTGGTTTTGGTGAGACAACTCATCCATCAAGGTTTTCTAGATAGAATTTGTTTAGCACATATCGTCATTAAGATATCCCTAACATTTCAATGATGACAAGATAAAAATCTGGTCAGTTTTCTACAATTTAACGAGATATCAAGGTCTGGTCAGTTTTGCTAATGACGAGATACCTGGTCAAGGCAGCCACCAGGAGGATTAAACACCATATTGTTGAAGAATAAGAACTAAACAATTGTCAACATAGTCTCCATTCAGGGCTACACACTTCGTCCAGCGAATTTCCAATTTCCTTATTCCTTCCTAAAATTAGTACCTTTTGTGAAAAGCTACAAAATATTGACGACTGTGATGGTATCCTTATTGGACGAAAATTTCTTCCAACGGAGCAAATTTCTAAGTTTGGAAACAAGAAATCGCGTGGGGCCAAGTCCGCAAAATAGTGCGGCAGTCCACTTCTTCAAATAAAATTTTTTTATCACTGCGTCGAACACATTTTTACCACTTTCGTGACAGTTGCTATAATGCTCGCTTCAAAACGTCTGCAGAACGTAAACAAAATACTTCTAGCTGAAATTCGTCTTGATTTAGTTCAAAGAGTGACACCTGCGAGCCATGACGTCACCAAATTAATTGTGTCATCTTATCAAAAATCATTTACCAAACTTATCAAACGACCTTTGTAAAGTAGATAAATGTTACACAGTTCATGAATTTTTGTGGTATATAATAGTACAATTCTTTCTCCTGTTTATTTTAAGTTACCCAAAACACCTGTACACTTTTGTGAATATACACTCGACACATAAATATATGCTTCTTTTTATTAAATTTTATGGAAATTCAAGTATTTCTAAAAATACAAACGGTAGGTATCTTTCTCAATGTCTTGGAAAAACAGCCTCGGAAAAGAATTTCAGAATATTTATCTAAAAGAACAAATTAAAAAATAGAATTTGAAAGAAATTTTAAAACCAATTTGAACTTTATAATAATACTCATATAGGGAATCTAAAAACTCAAGTATAACTTTAAATATATTTTATGTGAAAAATAAGCCTTTCTAGGATCTGCAACATGTTCGAGACTGGTTCTTTAAAATGAGGAATTGCAGAGCTGCCACAGCCAAAGCACTTGTAAAATACTAACATTAGTAGCACACATTTTTAAAAATAGTATGTAAAAGTCTCATTTAACACATTTAACTTTTATTCTCTCTAAAAGAACATTTTAGAAATTATTTTTGTTGTCAGATACAAAATGAATCGGCTGAAGCGCAAGATATGCTTATGAAACAGCGTTGAGGATCTAGCCAAGAAGTTTAAATTTTAAAATAAAAACATTTTCTTAATTAGGCATTCATGAAAATCTAGCAACTTTAGGTTACGATGTTTTCTTTCGTGGTGGCCATGCTTGGCGCCAAAACTTAGAAACTAGTGTCTCTTTAAAAATTTTCTCCTTAAGGAAAACCCGTAAAATATTTTTCTGTTCACTCTGTTAAAAAGGGACTAAACTTTCATTGACCTTACTGAATTATCAGAAAAAGTTGCCAAAATCTTAAAAAAGTCGCCAAAATTTTGAAAATAGGAGCTTTTGGGACGATTTTGCTTTAAAAAATACCCCTAGTTCTCAAGGTTGGAAAATAGTAGCATACAGTCGGCTTTTAGTCGCCTGTGGCACCCCTAGAAGTTAGGGTTTTCAGACTATAAAACTTGATCTGGTGTGCGTGCCGTGCGTATCTCCTTGGTAGTTGTTGGCACCATTCTTTAATTGGCGTAAATTTCACGTACTTGGCAAGCGCCAAGAGTTTTGCCAACATCGCAGTTGGTGTCTGATCTATTGACGGGATGGGATGTCGCCAGCTTTCCTTTCCAGCAACCACTTTTTGTGTAGTTAGAATGGTACATTAATTCACTGTGTACTTGGGATAGTACACCAATTTGTACCAATGTCAGTAAGTACGGTTACAATCCACTAAATTTTGTACTTTTGTGTGAGTCACATGTGCCTGGAAATTTTTAAACCTTTTATTTCATGTAATTCGAAACGATGTGACTCAACAATCGAATCTTTTATTTTCTAACGATGGGATGTCCATATGTTCAAAATTGCATTTTTATATTTTCGGATTTTTTATTTTAAAAATACATCAACTCAATTCATCCAAAATTGCATTCTCTACAATGCATCACTTTATTTTGCTTCAATAATGCATGGAGTACTAATATTTCTTGCAGCTCACAAAAACATTTAAATATCTGTGCACCTCATTTTTTGAAAATCAAAGATTAAATTATTACTCGAAAAATTATAATTTTGATAACGATGATAAATTCCAGCACAATATACTCTATCTGATTCTAATAACTAATACTTATGAATAATCTAAGCGATCCAATTAGGTTTTGTAGATTGTCCAAGCTTACTATACAATCAAATCTTCAATAGAAATTTAAGAAAAGAGGTTCCATCTCAAAGGAATTAATTCCTAAGTGCATTTATTACTTCACATATTCTAGTATTAATTGTATCCAAATTAAAATTTTAAATTCTTAATTAAAATCCAAAACATATCTAATAGAAACTTTTTAATTGACTCAAAAAATTATAATTCCTAAATAATACTTTAGATCTGAAAATGATTTAACAAGTCAAACATTTCTTACCTTTACTCAGCAATCATCCTCCATTTGGAGGCATCTCATTATAAATGGTCCCATGCAAATCTGAAAAATAAATGTTAAATAGTGTCAATTCAATATTAATATGGAAAAGTTAACTTTTTTAAACGAAATAGTATATATTTGTAAATAGAATTATTTACCTATTTAATAGCTCCCATTCGATATATGAATGGAAATGTTTTTTCGGCAAGAAAATACACTCATGTCCAAAAGTTAAGCATAATTCGTAACATGTAAAAAATCGGAGTAAATATGGATACAATGGTTCAAAATCACTTGTTGAAAATCGTGGGACGAAGGTAAAACATTGTGCATATGCAAAACAGTTCAGTCGACATCCACACGTGCAAAGTACCGACGCACGTCAGAACGAGTATTAAACGGCTTCGAACAGTTTAGACAGAAATTTTGCAATTGCTGTGGTACGGAGGGTTGTTAACAATCAATAAGGACGAAAGACGTCACAAAGATGCCAACTGGACATGATTGTGAAGGGACGAACTATTGGAATGCTGGAATCCGTTCGATCCCAAACCGAAGCTTCTCGAATTGTGAATTTGCCTCAGTATGTGATCTCCAGACTGTGGTAGAGGTTTCAAACCACTGGATATGTTACCCGACGACCAGTACCAGGTCGGCTAAGGGTAACAACTGCTCGGCAAGACCGATATTTGGAGATAACTGTGCGACGTCAGAGGAACCGTTCTGCCAGACAACTGAGTTCAGTCCTGACACCGCTACAGAAGTCATAGTTTCGAGACAAACTGTTTACAGGAGACTCAGACACGTTGGTCTCTACGCCAAACGACAAGCAGTTTGCATCCCCTGACGTCTGCACAGAAACGCGCGCGTTTAGAGTGGTGTTTGGAACATCGGCAGTGGAGTCGACAACAGTGGGGCAATGTCATGTTCAGTGACAAGTCCAGATTTAGTCTGCAAGCTGATTCTCGTCATACCGCGATCTGGACAGAACGTGGAACGCGTTTTCACCCGGGAAAACATCACGGAACGACATAATTTTCCTTTAGTGGTGTCATGGTCTGGGCAGGCATCATTCTGGACGGCCGCACAGACCTCCGCATCTTTGACACGGGGTCTGTTACCTGTCAAAGATACAGAGTTCTTGAGCCTACCGTTCGCCTGTTTCGAGGTGCTGTCGGTCCTGGTTTCATATTCATGGATGATAACACGCCTCCTCATCGTGCAGACCTGGTCGACGCCTTTCTTCAAATTTCTTCAAAAAAGAAATCAACTGCATGCCAACTCTCCTGATCGGAATCCTATAGAGCAAGTGTGGGATATGATCGGTAGACATATTAGCCCTCCGCCACCCACCAAGCTCCGTTCCGGAATTCAAAACTGCTTTCCGTGAGACTCTGAGCTCTTTGAGCACATAACTCATCCATACCCGCATCGAAAGTATGGGAAATCGTTGTGCAGCATGCGTGGCTACCAGAGGTTCCCACAGATCTTATTAAACTTCAGAATCACATTGTTTTAATCATTCTTTTTCACTAAAGTTGACACTCGTATTGTGAACCTTTTCGTTCAACCCTTTTCTTTTTGATAATAAAGGTCATTATTATCCTTGTTTTGCATTGTTTTCTTCTGTAATCCTATTACAACCGCATACTGCGTTTCCTTCCATTCCGATGAAGATTTTCGGAAATATTCACATAAACAGCAATTATGCTTAACTTTTGGACATGAGTGTACGAATTGTTGAATGCAGAATAAAATCTAGGACTTTTAAAACGTTTGTGAAGCATTTATACAATTTCAAAAAATAAAACACCAACGTCTAACTTGTTATTAACCCTATGAGTGGTTCACATGCATATAAATGTTGACCAATCTGAAATCTCCTGCATGACTAACCGTTTTTGACCTTCTTGACTAATAGAATCTTTTCTGAGATCCTTTCAACCAATAGGTGTGGACCAATAGCTTTAGTCATTATACTATGCGCAGTGAGATATAGCAACACTACACCACTCGGAAATTGTTGACTCTCTGAGGTATAAAAAGTTTTAGCACAGACGCTATGTGCTGGTCTGCTTGTTTTATGAAATTAGACAGATTGACCTATGCGTTACATTTTGCATTCCTTTCGTTTGGCTTGTTACTTACTCTATGGTCCAAACAATACATGTGGTTAGTTAGTCATTATGTGTGCTGCAAGGTAAAAGCAACATTACACTACTCAGAAGTCTTGTGAAGCTCAGAGGGTTAAGAAATTTTAGCGCAGATGTTATGGTAAGGGTCTACTAGTTTTATGAAATTAGACAGAATCAGTTATATTTTAGCTCTCTATCCTTTAGATAATTAATGCTCTATGCTTTATGATACAAACAATAGATATGGTTAGTTAGTTATTAACCCTCCTGGTGGTTGTCTCCACAAGGTATCTCGTTGTTAGCAAAACTGACCAGATCTTGATGGACGAGATATCTCGTCATTAGAAAAAAATTGACCAGATCTTGATGTCGTCATCATAAAAAAATTGGCAACATCTGGATGCCGAAATATCTCGTCAATAGCAAAATTGATCAGATCGTGATGGACGAGATATCTCGTCGAAACCTCATGGAGGGTTAAATGTATTATGGGTAAAAGCAAATACTAAATTATTCGTGAAGCTCAGAATATTGAATGTACCATGAATAAATATCTGTTGTCTGCGTGAAATGGCATTTCTGTGAGATGCCATTTGGGATTTTAGGTTTCATGAAAACTTTAAACTTACTTTCCCACTTTGAAGTTTCAAATTATCACGAACTTTCGTAAGGCTTCTTGATATCTCTTTCTGTAAGAAAAAAGAAATTAAATAAGTACCTAAATTTGAGATTTTTTTGTTGAGAAATTTAAAAAATATCTAAAAGTTTCTATTATTTACATTATGTTTAAACGTATAGAAATCAATAAGTTTGAAATACACCCCTTTGTGAAATTAGTTTTGCACAGGTCGAATATCGGAATTGTGGATTCAGGCAACGTTATAACCGGAAACTTATTTTTGAGATTCTCATATAATGGTGATCATGACAAACCTATTTTTACACTATACGTCTACGGGTTTGAGAGTGTTTTTGAAGAGCAATAAAGAAGTGACAGCTACACGATGATATGTAAAACGCAACCGTCCTGGTGGTTTATCTTAGTGTCGAAAACTCCCTTGCCATGGCCAGCCTCTGGTGCAAAAACCTGTTCCAAACTGTCACCAGTTCTGGGCAAGGGATAATTTCATTTTCCTACTTGGATCTTCATTCCCTTGGAAGTAATAGGGCAGCTTTGCCCCGACGAGATATCTCGTCATTTGCAAAATTGTCAGGCTAGCGATGAACAAGTTATCTCGTTATTAGTAAAATAGACCGGATCTTGGATGAGATATCTCTTCGAAACCTCTTGGAGGGTTAAGAAACAGTAAGATTTTCAGCTCTTACTTTGCAGTCAAGTAACCTGGACGTGGGAAAACGATACAAAAGTTACATTGAAAGTTGCAAAACCGATCAATAAAAATAAAATTATTACAACAGAAGCTGGGAGTAAAAGTCTCAACTGAAGTGGTGCTACTGCTCTGGGTATCACTCAGACAGGATAACTGTTAATACTTAAAAAAGGAGAGGAGGTGATCCTTAATAGCTGTTTAACCATCTCGAACACTGATGCAGGCTTTGCATCGCGTTTGCATACTAAAATGGGTTCCTGATGTGGGAGAACTTATTCCTATGTTAAAACCTCTGACCTTAGACGTGAAGTATAAGTAGACTGAGCATTGCTATTGAGAGGAGCTTCAAAAAGTGAGACCAATAATCCAGATAGTAGTCAGGTGACTTCTCTGTGAAAAATTGACTTGGTTGGCCGATTCGGTATCTTATCGCCTTGTTTGACGATGTAACATCTTATAACAGAATAGGTGCTCGAATGCTCGTTTCTAGAGTGGCGACAAAAGTGGTAAAATCGCAGCTTAGTATATCAAATCTGTATAAGAACGATGCAAGTAATCTTATTTTAACTTTACAGCTTTAATTATTTTTACTGAGGCTTTATAGATTTAATTTTTAATTTTGTTTGTATTTTTCTGCTTTTGTCACAACTACAAAGTAGAAAGGCAAACCAAATTTTCCGATGGAGAATTAATTAAGTACGATTAAGTGCTAAGAATTAGAAATTTCCCTTTACTACATTTAAACTCAAAACTATTAAAAATTATTTCCATCTAAAAATAATAATTTTTCAGAAATCTTACGTTTAGGAATAGATAACATTACCTGAACCTGGATTTGCATCTTTAACTGTGCCATATTTTAGTACGAACTTTAAAGTTTTACTAATTTTACTACTTACAATAATTGGTTGTTGAAATGAGGCTGAGGCAGCGCTGATGATTTAGTGAAACTTTCGAGGAAAATAAACAGAAAACAACAAATAATTGACGTCAACTATTTATTTACCTTCAGCTATCATTGTGTTAATTTTTTTTAAAAAACATCGAGGCCATTTGGTAGAATTGAAAAATATTAACACGAGTAATTTAATTTTGTTTTTAGTTTGTGCTGCCATCTATTGAATTATGTTTTAACTAAGTCATAAACTCGTAATATCCATTCATTATTTAGTTGAACTACGGACGAGAGCATATTGACGCATTTTTAGGACAATTAAATAACAGAAATGCTAATTTAAAGATTGAAAAAGAAGAAAATGCAATTTTTAATTGCGATTGAATTAATATATGTGCACAAAAAATGTTAAATACTGTTGTTTCCTAGTTGAAGGGGCTAGAGGTGAATTATTAGTTTTGAAACGTTTTGTAGCGAATAACAGATTGAAAAAATTGAGTTCTCGATTTTTAGATAACAAAATTCAAACACACAATCTACTTTAGAGGGAAAATTTTCAAATTTTATATATATTGAGTTGTGGTTGAAATTGTTTTTTTCTCTCGAAAATAAATGTTTTGAGCATATTTGTCTTTTCTTCACTGCCCATATCAAAGTAAAATTCGCAGCCCACGAAGGAACAGTCATTTAATAAATTTACAAAGCAGTTTCAACAAAATAAAAATATTTAATATAAATTATCCTTATGCTTCTTCTGCCTTTTTTAGAAGTGAAACACACTAAATCAAAATTTTTCAAACGCTAGTTTTGAGCTTTACTAGAACAAAATGTTTTGATCGTGATATGTGTGGTGATTTCTTTGATTGTAGTGTGGTGATCTTGCTTTGTGAAGTCCACAAAACCACTTTTTCTTTGCATGGAGGGCAGATTTCTTCTTGAGAAATACACTTACAGCGTTTAGCATAGGGTGCAGAATTTTCTGAGAACTGGGTTTTTTTTTACTTGGTGCGTTTCGACAACCATTGTAATGTGGTAGGTTGGTAGATGAATTAACGTCACACTGAAGCAACACAACCGGCTATTGGTGGCGGTGCGGCATCACCAATATCCGAAGAGGAGGATCCGAGGACAACACCTCGTCATTTTGAACACGGTCAGATGAAGAGATCAACACCTGAACTACCACCCCACTCTCTAAACTTTCACGCCACGCCAACGGCTGACGAGCACATTACCACGTTGGCGTGGTAATGTGCTCGTCAGCCAGTTTACGTGAGCACATTAACGTTGGCGTGGTAATGACTCACGATATATTTAACGTGCGTTTAATGTATTCTATATTAACGGAGTCCACGATATATTTAACGTGCACCAGCCCTCACGTACACGACGGTCTTTGGCTGGATCGAATTTCGAACTCGTAACCCTCCGGTTGCTAATTAGCTACTCTTCAAATAGGGCTACATCGGCCCTCGATATTGTAAAGAAAAACAACTATTTCTTACCTCATATTCTTCCAAATCTTTGAACAATATCTTAAAAGCTTCGTTCTGAAAAGATAAAAATTCCTCTTGAGATCAGATACATTAATTTTTAGTGGAAAGGGTATATTAACCCTCCTGGTGGTTGTCTCAAAGAGGTATCTCGTCATTAGCAAAACTGACCAGATCTTGATGGACTAGATATCTCGCCATTAAAAGAAAACTAACCAGATCTTGATGGACTAGATATCTCGCCTTTAAAAGAAAACTAACCAGATCTTGATGGACTAGATATCTCGCCATTAAAGGAAAACTGACCAGATCTTGATGGACTACATATCTCGCCATTAAAAGAAAACTAACCAGATCTTGATGGACTAGATATCTCGCCATTAAAAGAAAACTGACCAGATCTTTATGGACTAGATATCTCGCCATTAAAAGAAAACTGACCAGATCTTGATGGACTAGATATCTCGCCATTAAAAGAAAACTAACCAGATCTTGATGGACTAGATATCTCGCCATTAAAAGAAAACAGACCAGATCTTGATGGACTAGATATCTCGCCATTAAAAGAAAACTGACCAGATCTTGATGGACTAGATATCTCGCCATTAAAGGAAACTGACCAGATCTTGATGGACTAGATATCTCGCCATTAAAAGAAAACTGACCACATCTTGATGGACTAGATACCTCGCCATTAAAAGAAAACTGATCAGATCTTGATGTCGTCATCATCAAAAAATCAGCGATATCGCGATGGCGAGATATCTCGTCATTAGCAAATTGTTCAGATCCTGATGGACTTGATACCTCGTCGAAACCACTTGGAGGGTCAATTGCAGAAGTGCGCAACAATAAGAAACAATGCAATTTTCGCAAATAAGAACGTGTTCAGAAAAAACAATACATACGCTTTCTTCCTTCCCTGCACGGCACATATTCTTCTCGAAGTCTTTCAGGTCATGCATCACATCCAACCCTGGAAAGAATGAGTCCAGTCCCTCCGTCGCTCGAGCTCGGCACTATGGAATGCATACGATTCAGTAAACTGGTTTTATAGCGACACTCGATATAACGACTTCCTGCAGTATAGCGACCAATTGAGAAGTTCTATAGATGTGATGCTATTATTTTATGATCGATATAACGGGTAAAAATCTAGTAACAGGGACCTTCAGTTGGCTGTGACTCCTGATTCATTGAGGCCCTCTGGGGCACATCGCCTTGAGGTGTGTTCGGGCTTCACGGGTCCGATATACCCGAGTGATCTTTTTTTTCATATGGGGTTTACTGTCTTTGGTAGACACGGTCGCGCACCTGGGAGACCCAAGCTATCTTTTTCTGCTCTCAGCCCACTACCCGGTTCTCCAATCCCTCTTTTTTCCCTTTCGTGACATTTTTTGCTAAACGCTGTCGTGTTTGGCTCATCTTGGCCAAATATGGATGGCACTTGTGACATAAAATGCCAAAACAACCAACCAACCTGATTCGTTGAGCCGGTTCGGGTTTCGTTGGTAAATTGGGGGTTTTATTGGCGCGATTTGGCGGTTTTGGGGTCTCGCCAAATCGCTAAATGCTTCGATTTGCCCGGGTTTCTCTTTAAATACGAATCAAGTGTCATGGGAGATTTTGAATATCTAGAAAATAGCGACGAATTCTAATCATATTTTCACCTATTTAGGAAATGGTGTCTTTGAAAACTTCAGACATATTTTGCAGCAGATAGAAAATAGAATTTTTCAAGAAAATCTAGAAAGCACGTGCTACGAATATTTACAACCTTTGTTGCATTTACTGCAGTGCGTGGAATTAATTTGTTTTCAGTCTTCGGTATTTACTACGGTTACTTCGTTGTTCACTAATTGACTTTTAATGTTCACTAATTGAGCTGTGCGTTGTATTCGAGTTGTAGGCAGTGTAAATATAATAGGGAGAAAAAACTAGTATGCCATTGACACCTGAGTGTCTTTTTTGATGATGCTATGTGATACTTATCGATTAACGTCAGCACATTTTAAGCCTCGTAGTGGTTGTCTCGAGGCAATACTGACGAGATTTTGAAGAACGACATATCTCGTCATTAACGGACAATATCTTGATCTCGTCACCATCAAACAATCGTCAATATATTAATGACGAGATATCTCATCATTCGCAAAATTGGTCACATCTTGAGGAACGAGATACCTCGTCAAAACCACTTGGAGGTTAAGTACATGGATGTGCTACTTGGAATAATAGCAAATACAAATAATTAAGAATACTTTTAGATGAAAATAGATTATGGCTATATATCCTTTTTAAGGTGAGACATTAACTTGCAATCTGAACAAATACAACAAATGTGATAAGCATCTGTCTTGCTACATACTCCCTCTGGTGTCTTTTTCCAACATTCCTCATATTCTTCAATAAGACCTGAAAGAAATGTGAAAAATGAGTCTCAATAAAAATAGGAAATAAAGTACCAATTCCAATTGCCATTCCTATAAATATAGTATATAATCAATTTTAAATTTTCTTAAAATTGTACAACCTAGCACAAATTTTAGAAATACTGTACAACTTCGTTATGTCGTCACTTGATTAACTCGTTAATTTTCTTGAGTACCCTCTAACTCTTATAGATGGCAATGTAATCATAACCTCGTTTATTCGTCGCGTACTCAAATTCCACACTTACTACTCGTCACTGTGGAAAGATCTCGTGGTTTATTTTCGGCAGTGGCCAGCTTCTGATGCCAAAACCTGTTCCAAAGTGTCACCAGTTCTAGGCAAGGAACAATTTGCATTTTCCACTTGGATCTTCATTCTTTCTTGGAGGAATAGGGCAGTTTTGTCTCGAGATGTTTCGTCGTTAGCAAAATTGACCATGCATTTGACGAGATATTTCATCGAAACCATTTGGAGGGTTAAACATGCAAGTTTTGTCAGATAGCAAACAAAATGAAGTAAAAAATGAGGACGCTGACTCTGATTCTTTATTGAATTTATTTTAAATCGTAATTGAAAATAGTTGATTCCCGACGTGAGTGACTACATAGATATCAATAGTAACCTTGTAGTATATTCTCAAGCGACCATTAAAGATTCAACTACGGATGTTTTACAAGAAAATCGCGAAAGTGCGAGTGATGAAAGTGCAAATGAGGAAATTTTTAAGCCACCTAATAAAAACGAGTTCTTGCAGCATTAGAAACAGTAAGAAATTACATTATTTCAGTTCAAGGTATGAATTTACAAGGTGCAAGATTATGAATTCCGTAATAAATTTAAAATGTTCATGATCGTTACGATAATGCAAATTGAGTACATTCTGTAGTTACTTCTCTTAAGCCGTCAAAATTTCTTGGTCCCATGAGTAACGACTTATTGAGGTTTCAATGTACGTTCATAACACTATTTTTATCTTTTTATGAAGTCAGATAATAATTCATTGCTACAAATAATTTCGAAATAAGTGCTTGGAAAATTTAAGGGGATGTGCAATTTCTCAATTTATTTTTTTTAAACTGAATGGCACGTTAGTAAATCTAAAAATTTGTAATCTTAGATCTTCATACATAAAGCTGAAAAAACCCAAAAGAATCAAAATGCGAGTCAATTAAACTTATCCGAGTCCGATCTGCAGATCTGATAAAAAGTATTTTGAAGGCCGTATCGCCTGAGAGCCTAGTGAACCTGTTCAGAGGGAAGTATCTAGATTGCGGACTGGTTGAACATATCCTTAGGGCCGCATGTGGTCTGCGAATCAGGTAAATCTATTCTGATAGCCATATTTGAACTGCGGGACTGATAAAAATATTTGGGGGCAATATCTGTAGGCCTGATAAAAGTATTTGGAGGGCCGTATCTGGAATGCGAGTCTGAGATCAATCTATTTCCTGCAATTTATTTATCTCACGCGTACGGGTTTTGCGGACGGACTGGTTAAATCTCATCCCGAAGAGAACAGTAGCTGTTTCTCAGATAGCTAATAATTCATTAATGGGGTGAGTAATGGACTTTTTCGATTGAAGGGCAGGATTGGGTCACAAATTTTTGATCGGGTTGTAAATCTGTCGCTAACAAATAAAGGGTACATAAATCATTTTCAATTACACTAAACATCACTCTTTGCGTATATTCAACTTCATTTCGTCATTATAACAGAAAATTCACACGTGAAATTAATATGGGGACATAGGGATAAATGTATTTTAATTTGTGAATAAACTTAACAAAAATCTCTTTTCCTACATTGCCTTTGAAGGAAATAAAAAGGTTATGCCCATATATATTGAAAAGTTTGACTAGAGTTGTCTGTCTATATCAAGAGCTATTCATCCAAACTTTCTACTTGTCTATCCAGATGGTTTTCTATATCGACGAGATATCCCATCCATTATCACATCTGACCAGATCTTGATGGACCAGGTATCTCGTCAGACGAAAACTGACCAGATCCTAATCTCCTCATCATAAAAAATTTTGCAATGTCTTGATGGACGAGATATCCTCGAAACCACTTCGCATAAATATACCATGATTACCAACTTGTCTGTTACCGATGCATTTTCGAAAAATGTGCTGGTCTATTAAATTTATCAAAAATCTGAAAAGCATTACTACCAGGGGCAGTTTCTATCATAAATAGATCAAATCATTTTTAGTTGCGCGATTTTTACTTAAAATTAAGCAACAGTTATAAATTAAATGCAAACTCAATAATAAAATCCTTCAAAATAAGGCTAAATGTGGTAAAATATATCGTTGTTTTACTTTCAAAGCCGCGTAGGTCTTGAAATCTATAAAATTTTCAGTAGCAATAAAAAGTGAAATGCCAAATTGTAGACCATTTTATGATACGAGGTTTAAGAACTCGTCTCGATAGATGGCTTTATAACTCACGTAGATTTCGCAGCTTTATAAAGTTTAGTAAGAGTAAATTTGTTAAAAGATAATTTTAAAACATCATAAACCAAAAAAAATTGGATTTACGAGGTTTTGATAGTAGAACGACGATATTTAAAAAGAGAAATTCATTATCTCATTCAAACTTTCGTGACACCCAAACTTGTTTTACCAATTCAGTTTATAATTCTTGAAACAG
Source organism: Meta bourneti (assembly GCA_933210815.1). Classification (NCBI taxonomy): domain Eukaryota; kingdom Metazoa; phylum Arthropoda; class Arachnida; order Araneae; family Tetragnathidae; genus Meta; species Meta bourneti. The sequence goes on along the minus strand of OW119928.1, from coordinate 16,563,045 downwards.
ATTTCCTTTGAACTCTCATCTCTAAGAAACTATTTGAGATTTATTCTGCTGATGTCAAACTTAAAATCCATCGGGGACAAATGAAAATGAGTGATATATAGGTATGCGATATATCGAGGGGTAAATGTTCTAATATTCTTCCATACATTCCATTCCATAGTTACAAAATCCATATAATATCGTTTTTTTTTTCAAAAAATGCTTCAGTTACAAAGAGAGTTGCCTCTTATCTTGCCGAAGAAACGGATCTTATCCTATTTTCCCTGGGGCCGCGATAGCCCAATTGGCAAAATCGCGGATTAGCAACCGGAGAGTCCACGCTTTGGTGTCGTGTGGAAGTTTGGACAGTGGGGTACCAGCTCAGGTGTTGGCCTCGTCATCTGACCGTGGTTCAAAGTACCAATGTGTTGTCATCGGATCTCTACCTTCGGAATTGATCCCGGACCATCGCCGATAACACGTTGTGTTGTGTCAGTGCGAAGTTACTTCAAATACCTATTTTCCACAAGGAAAGATAGAAGAAATATAGTCAAGTTCGCCACATTGGCGCACTTAACCCTCCAAATGGTTTCGACTAGAAATCTCCGTCAATTTTGCAAATGACGAGATTTCTCGCCATAAAGAATGCCTATTAAATTCCGAATGATAACGATATTGCCGTTTTTTGATGATGACGAGATCAAGATCAGATCATTTACGAGATATCTCATCCGTCAAGATCGAGTCAGTTTTGCTATTGACCAGGAGAGTTAATGAGAATTTGGAAATGTAAGCCAAGATTTTCACTTTTCACCTAGAATATCTACATTAATATACTAACTCTTCCAGCCGCCAACATTAAGTCATCCCCGAGAGTCACCCCCTACTCAAAATGAACGATCCTCGTTTCTATAGCAACCGCCACAGCCAGAGGGAACAGTTCTCGTTGTAGACAGAAGGCCTTCTAATGTATTTATGACAGGAATCATAACAATGTGAATTTTAACCTATAAGTGGTTTCAACGAGATATCTCTTCTGTCAATATCTGACCAATTTTGCTGACGTGTTATCTAGTCATCAAGAGATTGCAGATTTTTTGATGATGCCAAGATCAAGATCTGGTCAGTTTGTTCTAATGACGAGATATCTTATGGAGACAACCACCAGGTGGATTAACATATTTAAAACAATAATGGAAAAGAAGACACTTCATACTAACTACAGTTGCATATATGATTCATGAAGCAATCGTGTAATGCGTCGTAATGCCCGCTGTACACCACATTCACCATCAATAACACAGGGAAGACGGCCCACACGAACTTTCTGAAGACTTTAAATTTTTCCATTGGGACTCCAGCGTTGAACGATACTATGGCTCTAAAACATATGACCCTATATTTATAACTTGTGTTACAAGTTTCGTGAATCGCTGCAATGATTATTTACAAAATCAGACGCCATCTTTTTCAACAGAAAGGGAAATTTGCAATCCCGAACAAGAAAAAGGCGTTTCTCTTTCCATTTCTAAGGTGAGTGAGGTTATTGTCGATCATAAAATACGTGTAGAATCAGCTGAAGGTACGTATTGTGATTGGGTAAAACTCGTTCTCTCGAAATTTGGTTATGGTAATGTAAGTGGTTTCAGCCGAGTGTATGACTTCCTCCTTGGTTGTATTTGTAAGGTTCGCACCTTTCGTGTTGTAGAACTTGCGTTTGTTAATGCAAACACGTTATTTTCACACTCTACTTAATTTACATACAATGAATGTAATTTAATATTGGAATAAAGTAATTCGATGCGACAGTTCTGCAAAACTATAAAATGTATATGTTATCAATGGTAAAATATCGTTCCACAATGTTACTTGAATTATAAGATATTTTAATGCTTACCTTAATTTTTCGATAACAATCCTGGTGGATGTCTCAACGAAGTATTTCGTCATTTGCAGATCTTGCAGGCGAAATATCTCGTCATTAGAAGAAAACTGACCATATCTCGATCTCGCAATCACAAAAAAAGCGGGAATAGCTTGATGACCAGATATTTCGTCATTAGTAAAATTGCTCGGATGGTGATGGATGATATATCTCATCGAAACCACTAGGCAGTGCAGGCAATAAAGGCCGATTTTTAGTAAATAAGAACGAATTACAAAAAGGTTATACATATTTTTGTCAAATTCAGACAACGATAGAGGAAGGGGGAGAAGACGGGTTCTTCTGGACAATCTCAAAGCTTGCCAGATCTCCTTTAGCATTGCAGGCAAGAAAAAAAGGGGGGCAAAGGCGACAAGATCACGAAAGGTATCCCACAAATCTAGAAATCGATCCAGTCTGCGATTCAAGGTAAGCTAACCACATCAAACAGGTTTTGTCGAACACGAATATCAAAAACACATTTAAAAATTTAGACATTAAAGAATAATAAACGCAAATATAGAATTCAACTCGAACAATCGCATCGGTTTTACCCATCTTGTAGGATAGCCAATACGTGTCCTGTGGTGTCTGCGATTGGAACGACGCCCCAATTTGGAAGATAACACCAATACGTGTTTAGAGTTGAGACACTGAACCAGTTTAAGAGAATGTGGATGATATGAATACAATATGCCGCCTGGGTGGTTTACCTATTCTGAATCGTTATCTCAGTTAAAAGGAGTCCTCTAACCCCTAGGCTTATAAGGTTCAACAATTATGAAAGCCAAATTCCGCAAGACAACAATCCATACATGCATGTATGAAATCGCATAAGTAACCACATGCTCATTGAAAAACATATTAAATAATCCAATTGACATATAATTAAAGGATTTGTGGAGACAATCATGAAATGAGATTTGTCATTAAGGTCAGAGTCGCTTCTAAGTAGGGTCCACATTGGCCGTCGCCCCGAGCTCCAATGTCCAAAAAAGGACGGGATTTCAGAAACATTCTTCACCATTTTTGTAGTTTTCTTGGAAAAATATTTTACTATTTAAAGGACGGTCCTTGAAACAGGATTTTCCACAGGTGGTTGAATTTACGTCGATTGTGGCAACGCAACGAGCTATTGGCGACTGTCCGGCATCAATCCCGAATGGCAAAGGTCCGAGGATAACACCTCGGCATTTTGAATCCAGCCAAAGTCCATCGTGTACAAAGGGGGCTGATGCACGTTAAATATGTTGTGGCTTCAAATGTCCTCATGTTGGCGTGGTGTGGAAGCTTGGAGATTGGAGTGCCAGTTCAGGTGCTACCTGACCGTGGTTCAAAATTACGTGGCACTGTCCTGGGATCTTTCCCTTCGGATTTGATTCCGGATCGTCGCCAATAGTCCTTTGTGTTCTCCAGTGCAACGTTAATTAAATACTTACTTGCCTACTGCATCATTTTGAATGAGGATCAGATAATATGATCTAAACACTTGAGCTGGCACCCCACTCTCTAAACCTCCACACCACGCCAATGTTAGGACATTTGAGGACACCCAATACATAAAATACACTGCTGGCCACCGTAAATGCAACACCCTGAAGGAAGCATGCAAATAATATGAAATTTACAACATGCATTAGCGGAGGTGAGATATGCAAATGATTAGAATTTCACATCACGCGCGCCTGTGGCGCCACTTCAAAGCGCTATTTAAGGCTTAGAGATTTCGACGATTTCAAGTACGGCAATTGTGTTTTTCTTGTGGTTTTTTCAAAAAAACGATCAATTATGCCTCGTAGAAAACAGCGATCATCTTTTGATCAAGTATCCGACTTCGACAGAGGAAGGATAGTGGCCTACGGAGATTGTGAATTATCTTTCAGGGAAATCGGTAGTCGTGTTGGACGAAACCAAACAACTGTAATGCGGATATGTGATCGTTGGATGCAGGAGGGTACGACGGACCGACGTGTTCGATCGCATCCACCTCAGTACACCACTTCACGTGATGACAGGCATATTGTGCGTATGGCAGTGACGGATCGCTCAGCCACATCACGAACTATAGCACAGCACATTCAGTCTGTACCGCATCATCCAGTGTCTGCGCGTACCATTCTACGCCGTTTACAGCAGAGTGGTCTGTCCGCAAGACGTCCATTGCTTCGTCTACCCTTGACGCAGAACCACAGACGTTTCCGCCGCCAATGGTGCGATGAAAGAAGGATGTGGACGGCAGAATGGAATGAAATTGTCTTTACTGACGAGTCACGCTTCTGTCTGCAACACCACGATGGTCGGATTCGAGTCTGGAGACACCGTGGAGAGAGGATGCTGAACAGCTGCGTTATGCACCGCCACACTGGTCCTGCACCGGGTATTATGGTATGGGGCGGTATTGGATATCACTCTCGCACTCCTCTAGTACGCATTGCCGGTACTTTAAACAGCCAGCGCTACATCTCCGAGGTGTTGGAGCCAGTTGTCCTTCCTTACCTTCAGGGCTTGCCCACAGCCATATTTCAACAGGATAATGCGCGACCACACGTGGCACGCATTGTCCAAGGGTTCTTCGTCAATCGCCAGATTGAATTGCTTCCCTGGCCAGCTCGCTCTCCGGATCTTTCGCCGATAGAAAACATGTGGTCCATGGTTGCTCAACGATTGACCCAGAATACATCCCCAGCTGCCACACCAGATCAACTTTGGCAACGTGTGGAAGCTGCTTGGTCTGCTGTACCCCAAGAACACATCCAAAGTCTCTTTGAATCAATGCCGAGGCGTGTGGCAGCGGTGATCTCCAACAATGGCGGCTACTCTGGCTACTGATTTTGGCAGGAACCACACTTCACAGAAGTCTATAAATTTAATCATTTGATACTTGGTCAACATGTTATCTACAAAAAAAATTTTGTTTATGATATCTCTTGTCTTTCTTGGTGTTGCAATTTGGGTGGCCAGCAGTGTATAATACCCAATCACCCAATACATCATTTGGGTACATTTTATAGTATTCCTGTTTTCTAGTGTGCAAAAACCTTGTATAACCGTAAGTAAAATTATCATCTTCCGGTGGGTGGTTTATTTACTCTGAAAATCCCTCTCATACACGTAAAATATTTCTACCCCTAAGGGTTAATTCATAGATTTTTGGAGACAACAAATAAGATTAGATATTTACTATAGTTTCATACTAATTCTGAAGTATGTTTATGAATATCATAATCAGGAGTAATTTTATTTGCTTTAGATGGTCCTGGTGAACTTCGATACATTTTATTATATTCATGATCTTATTGTATTCTTCACCCCGATTAACGCATTCCAAGAGAGGTTTTTTCTTTAAATTCGACGAAATAGGACCCAGACATTCAAGATGTTGAAAACGTTTTTCGTCTTTCAACAGTTTTTTTTAATTTAAAAGGAACACCATGTCTTTAATAAAATAACAACATGCTCCCTGCAAGACTGTATAATGTTAAGCCGATATTGTTTTTTCATTTAAAGTAGATGGGACTCGACTGATGAATATATTAAATTCTACTTTCAGTATCTGATCTTAGTTTTGACGAAAACGTTTTGTAAAATCTTTTTGGGGGGCTTTTCAAATGACGTGGTTACCAGTAAATTATAAGACTACAGAACTCATAAAAGTACACTCATAATCTCAAAAACATCCTTAATTGTTAAACCTGATTTCTACGCTTCTAAAAATGCGAATGTATCGTTCAAGAATGATTAAATATAAGTATTCCCTATTTAAAAATGTGTTTTTTTCTCTGCACTTTTTCTATTTTCAAAGTTTAACGAGTTTCCACTTTTTATAAAATTATTTCCGTTTGATGCAGAAATTTAAACTCGTGCTGCCATCTAACATCACTTCAATACATTAAATTAAATTGTATTTAAATACTGGAAGTTTATAAAAACGCGTCGTGCTGCCATCTAACAGAAGTAATTCTTAACTTTTGCAAGCATTGAGAAAAAGATATTCACTTAAAAGAGAAAATATCTTAATTCTTTCTAAAATGGGCAATTTAAATTTGTGAATAAGATTAAAATTCATTTATTACTTCAATATATGTAGTTCTGCATTTGAGCGTGTTTCGCAGTAGTGTAAGATTTTGATTAGTGTAAGTCTCTGATGCAAAAACCTGTTCCAAACTATCCCCAGTTCTGGGCAAGGGACAATTTGCTTTCTCTACTTGGATCTTCATTCCCTTTGGAGTATTAGGGCAATTTTGTCTCGAAATGATAACTCGTCCATAGCAAAGCTGATCAGATCTTGGACGAGATATCTCGTCGGAACACTTGGAGGGTTAACGTGCTTATTTGTTTCATCAGAAATAGTAATTCCCAGTCGAAAGAGGGTCGTCGTAGCCCAGTTGGAAGAGCAACGGAGGGTTAAGAGTTCAAAACTGTCCAACCAAAGACCATCGTGAACACGGGGACTGGTGCAAATACAATCTGTCGGGGGCTCATATGTCCTCACGTTGGCGTGATGTGGAAGTTTGGGGAGTGGGGTGCCAGCTCAGGTGCTGACCTCGCCATTTGACGGTGGTGCAAAATTACGAGGCAGTGTCCTTTAATCTTTCATTTCGGGATTGATCCCGGACTGTCGCCAATATCCCGTTATGTTGCTTAATTGCGACGATAATTAACTACCTACTTACATACCTTGGATAGATTCTATTTGTCCTTTAATTAGAAAAGAATCTTTGGAAATATACCTTTGGAAGAGCAACGCGGCAGTGCGGCGTATATTAACTACCTACCTATCCAGTCGAATGGGTATCAGTTCAAGTATCTCCAGTTTTTATGAGGATATTTCTCATACCATAATGGTGTATTTACTTATGTTGATTGTACAATTTCCGTTCTACCTTAGCCAGCACCGTGTCAATCATACTCCGTCTCATGATTTTCTTTTTACGAGTGGAGCTTAAGTTTCCGTGTGTGCAAACAATAATGACTGTAATATGAAACTGTAATAAATGCTCTATAATTCATTAGTGCACAATAGAATTTGTATTTCTAAAAATAATGCATGTGTCCGTATCGAATCCCTAGGGTCACGGTAGCCCAGTCGGAAGAGTTGCGGATGAACAACCGGAGGATCGCGAGTTCGTAACTCGATCCAACCGGAGACCGTAGTGAGCGTGGGGACAGGTGCGCGTTCAATCTGTCGTGGCCTCATATGTTCTCACGTTGGTGTGGTGTCGAAATTTGAGAGAGTTGTCCCAGCTCGTATGTTGACCTCGTCCTCTAACCGTGGTTCAAAATGACGAGGCGTTGTCCTCGGACCTCTCACTATCATGATCAATCCCGGACGGTCGCCAATAGCCGTTGGGTTGCTCCAGTGCGACGTTAATGCTACTTCCTACCATCTTAACTTCGCATTTTCAAAACTCCGGTGATAGAAGCTTTTGTGTTTTGATCAAAAGAATGAATCGGACTTCGGACATCGTATTCGGAATTTAAAAACTTCCCATAAAAGTGGTTTTGGAGGTTCGAAAACGATGACAATCAGGGGAATATGGTGGGTGAGTTACAATTTCACATTCAAATTGTTTTAATTTTTGCAGAGGCTATCGTGTCATGTGATGCGTGTTGACATGATGAAAAAACAGTGTAGGTCTAGTATTGGCCTCTTATGATAAGTTCACTTTGGCGTGGTGTGGAAGTTTCAAGAGTGGCGTGCCAGCTTAGGTGTTGTTCTAGTCATCTGACCGTGGTTCAAAATTACTAGCCGTTATCCTCGGATCGATCCCGGACCGTCGTCAATAGCCCGTTCTGTTGTTCCACTACGAAGTTCATTAACTACCTGCCTATATACATTATCAAGTAGGTATTCATTTTAATTAACGTCACACTGGAGCAGCACAACGGGCTATTGGTGACTGTCCGGGACCAATCCCGAAGGGAAAGATTCGAGGAAAATACCACGTAATTTTGAACCATGGTCAGAGGACAAGGCAACACCTGAGCTGACACCGCACTCTCCAAACTTCCACACAACGCCAACGTGAAGACATTTGAGGACACGACAGATTTAATGTGCACCAGTCCCCCTTGTTCACGACGGTCATTGGCTGGATTTGAACATATGCACATTATCATCGGTAGCTTCAGTTGTTCGCAACGCAGAGCTTTAATGATGGTTTTATTACCAAGAAGTATCTTATAATACATATATAAAGTTTATTTTTTTCTCTCTAAACTCTCCAAGTGGTTTCGACCAGATATCTCGCCCATCAAGATATGACCAGTTTTGCTCGTGACGTGATAGGGTAAACAAGAAAGTTATTGACACCTTAAGGAAACAAAGACAGTTATTGACACCCTTAAGGAAACAAGACATTTATTCACGTCCTTAAGGAAACAAGACAGTTATTGACACCCTTAAGGAAACAAGACAGTTATTCACGCCCTTAAGGAAACAAGACAGTTATTGACACCCTTAAGGAAACAAGACAGTTATTCACGCCCTTAAGGAAACAAGACAGTTATTCACGCCCTTAAGGAAACAAGACAGTTATTGACACCCTTAAGGCAATATTTACACTATAAATTCGTGGAAAAAATAGTAAAAATAATTCAATCAAGTTGAAATTCATTGTAACGTTTCGTGAATTACTCTACTTTAAGCTGAATAAAGGGTTTCATACACAAAATTATTCCTGGAAGGTATTTTGCAATATAATTGAGAATAAGTAGTGCAAAATCGGTTATTGACAATTTATGGTTGAGTAATTAACACCACAGTTATTGACATCCCTTCATTCTTATTTAGTTTATTTTTACAGTTAAATGGACTTTTGCAAAGGAAACTACGGCTAATCTATCCTACAAAACATTCCCACGCTCTTTTCTTAGCAAAAACAGAAGAAACCGTCCTCTTAACTAGTACCTTGTTTGTATAGTTCCTTATTACGGTTATATCACCTTTCTTCATGTTTACAGTTAGAAAATCTATTAACGCAGCTGACTTCTATGATTCACAAGGAATTTTCCCCGCCCTTATTTGAAACTGAACATTGACATGAAAAGTTATTTTTTAAATTAAAGATTAGGGTGTCAATAACTGTCTAGTTTACCCTATCTCGTCATAAAGTTATTGCCGATTTTTGTTATGATGATCAATATCTGATAGGTTTTTTAAAATGACGAGAAATATCGTTCATCAAGAACTTGAGTCAGTTCTTGATGGACGATAGTTACTATAGTCAGTTCTTGATTCTGACTAAACGAGCAAAAATCTAATTCAAATCTACAGAGAACAGTCTAGCTTAAATAATAAACATTAATTTTATTCAGAACAATTTCTTGAATTTCTTGAAGATTTCAATGAGGGTCTATGTACAAGGCACTTTCATGAATTCGATGCCTCTGCTAACGGAATGCGACAGGTTGTCGTAATCTCAGTTACGCACGAATGTCTCTGAGTGGGAGAAAGGTCTCTCAAAGGTCTCTAGATGAGACTCTACTCGTCGGGTGACGATTACATAAGATCAGCACCGGATCCTCACGGGATGACGGGTCAATTCAGGTTCCCTGTCGGACGAGAAGTCGGAGCCGGACTCTTCGCAGGTCGACGGTTCGGCACAATCAGGGATCGGCTCCGCTGGGGTCGCTGGTTCGAATCTTTCGAACGAGAACAAAGCAGGAACTCGAGATAGGCAGCCTACGCCAGGCTACAAGAACGCGTCCTTTCGGGGTGAGAGAACCATCTTCCAAATTAATAAGAGCTCCCTAATGAGGTTGACCGCTCAAAGGGTCACTGAACCAAGCCGCTCGAACGAGAACACAAGCAAGACTCGAGATGGGCAGCCTACGCCAGGCTACAAGAACGCGTACTCTCGGGGTGAGAGAACCGTCTCTTAACAATGCTTTTCTCCCTACGGAGCGACCGCTCAAAGGGTCGCTGAGTCAAGCCCCTCGATCGAAAACACAGGCAAGAACTGACTATTCGATTCTCTTCTTTTCCTTTTGAAACCTTGCAGCCTTTGTTCGCTGGTGGTTTTTCTGATTGGTTCTCTATTGATTGGTTATTGCTTTTAATTTGTTCGCTTTCGATTGGTTCTGATTCGGTGGCGACTGTCTGACGTAAAATGGAATCAGCTACTTAGCGGACTTGGGCTTGATTACCTAGCAGGTGGAATTAATCACCTGGCAGGTGCACTCCTAAACACCTGGGCGCTTTTCGGAACGAATTCTCTTTTGTCAGTCTTTGATCCAAGTCCCGACCGTCTGGTGCCAGAGAGATGGAAACGCATTGTCCTGTTCTTTTACGACTCTGTCGGCGAGTTTGCCTTAGGAGGGTTAATTGAGGTGTCCATCAATGAATCCTCACACTACCTATGCGGGGGCACCTCTTCGAGTAAACCACCAGGAGGGTTAAACTCACGTGTGAAAAATCAAACCAATTTGAAACACTTCGCAAATTATAATAACACATATTACTCAATAACTGTGAAACAGGGCATCATTCATTTTGACCAAGAGAAAACCCGCATAACTTACAGTATGATCCGATGCTAATGCATACAGTTTCTACTGCTAAAAATAAGTAAATAATTGCTTTTAAAAGTTAATTTTAATATTAAATATATAGAAACGAAGGAATACATACATAGTGTATGACAGAATTTTGTGGAATACAATTCATATGTTAAGCGTTTGAACTGTTCTTCGTTAATAGAGGTTTTCACTAGAATATTTACGAAATGTATCCCCATTTTGATGGTTTGTTCAGCATTTTGTGATTTTGTAACATGTATAGTTAAGTGAGAAGTCATAAAAAGAAATTAAACTGTTTCCAAAAAATTTATTTGTTTTACGAAATCGAACGACTTTTTCAAATAATTTCACACAATCGATTACACCAGTTGAGGAAATTTTACTTCGACAAAGGGAACATCAACATATCACTTTAAAAATGTTTCGATATTGTCTATACCATACGTAAACACCATTTTTAACCAAATTAGTACATTCATTCACAAACTCGCTAGATGGAATATTTCAGATAAGAATACACTGTAAACCTTTCTCAATCTGAATACAAGAGCCATCATTGATGAACCGCGTAGTACAAAGATTCATAAGGTATTGTCGTTATTCAACTTTGGAATGAGGAAAAGATTTGGGCGAATCACCTGTCCTCTCGTTCTAGGTGTAATTGGTTAATTTTAACTACTCCTTTATTTCTCATTATCAGACACCTAAAAGGAAAACAGTCAATTAATATTTGTACAGTGCATGTGTGAAACAGATTAGCTTTGTTGAGAGCTCTATTTAGCCTCTTACGAGAGAAGCAAATTTGTCTACTTCTGGAACGCACTGGTAAGCAAAATGGAACCCACAAATCTGAGTGTTTCACTGATGATATCGTTCAGCATGATGACAATTTTCCCACAATGTCTCTATGGTTTTGGGAAACTGGGTCCACCGAAAAACCGCCACATCAAAAATGCTGCTGCCCAGGATGTGTTATATAACTGCTTGGCACAACAAGCCTGTAGATGTGGTACGTATACATTTCAAACTAGTTTCAGCATCTGTGGTCCATGGAAAATCTCATTCCTCTCAAATTACACTATGTTCAGGGAACGGGTGGTAGGTAGTTAATTCACTTCGGACTGGAGCAACACAACGGGATATTGTCCGCGGTACGGGTATTGGTATTTTTTAATTAACGTCGCACTGGAGCAACAGAACGGGTTATTGGCGACTGTCCGAGATCAATCCCAAAGGGAAAGAACGAGGACAACACCACATAGTTTTCAACCACGGTCAGATGACGCGGCAACACCTGAGCTGGCACTCCACTCTCCAAACTTCCACACCACGCCAACGTGAGGACATTTGAAGCCATGACCGATTTAACGTGCATCAGTCCCCTTTGTACACGAAGATGTTTGGTTGGATTCGAATTCGCAACATTCCGGTTACTAATCCGTTACTCTTTCAACCGGGCCACCGCGACCCAATCAATCCCCAAGGACAACGCCTAGTAATTTTAAATCACGGTCAGATGACGAGGACAACTGAGCTTGCACCTCACTCTTCAAACTTTCACACCGTACCAACGTGAAGATATTTAGGCCACGATAGATTTAACGTGCACCAGCAGCCGTGTGCACAACGGTCTGTGGCAGAAACTAGTTTCGAACTCGCACCCCTCCGTTTGCTAATTTGTTCCTCTTCCAACTGGGTTACAGAGACCCGGAATAACAAAGTTTGCAGAAGGCAATAAAAGATATCAATATACAAGCATGCGTTTAATCCATTTTTGATTATTTATGCAATTACTTATTAATTATTGTGATCATTTATGCAATTACTTATTAATTATTTTGATCATTTATGTAATTACTTATTAATTATTTCGATTATTTATGAAATTACTTAACTATTTTGATTATTTATGCAATTACTTATTAATTATTTTGATTATTTATGCAATTACTTAATAATTATTTTGATTATTTATACAATTTTATTTTTGCAATCGCACAAAACCCCGAAGATTTGGGGCGCGATGCACAGTTGAAAGTGCAATGGATAAGCAACTGTATGGTTTCGACTCAGAAACGGTTCAACCAATGACCATCGTGTACGCGGGGCGTCGGCGCACGTTAAATCTGTCGTGACCTCAAATATCCTCACATTGGCGTGGTGTGGAAATTTAGAGAGTGGGGTACCAGCTCAAGTGTTGACCACGTCATCTGACCATGTTCAAAATGACGAAGTGTCCTCGGATTTTTCCCTTCACAATTGATCCTGGATCACCTCCAATAGCCCGTTGTGTTGCTTCATTGCGACGATAATTTTACTACCTACTGAAATACCTTGGATAGATTCTATTTGTCCTTTAATTGGAAAAGAATCTTTGAAAATATACCTCTGGTTCTTTCCTTAGAATTGAATCCTTTGGAAATATGTCATTGCACCTTTCCTTCGAAAAGAATTCCTTGGAATGACTCTATTGGTCATTTCCTTAGAATATATTCCTTTGGGCGGATTCCATTGTCCTTTAATTAGAAAAGAATACTTTGGAAAGATCCTACTGGTTCTTTCCTTAGAATAGAATCCTTTGGAAATATTTTATTGTTTTCTTCCTTAGAATAGAATTCTTTATATTCATTTTGCTGGTGATTTCCTTATAAAAGAATCCCTTAGGAAGATTCTGTTGGTGATTTCCTTAGAATCGAATCATTTGGAAAGGTTCTATTGGTCCTTTAATTAGAAAAAGTATTTAAAAAGATGATATTGATCCTTTTCCTAGAGTAGAATCCTGGGAATATTTTATTTCTTCTTTCCTTAAGAACAGAATTCTTTGGAATGATTCAGCTGGTACTTTCCTTATAAAATAATCCTTTGGAAAGATTCTATTGGTTAAGAAGGTCAAAACTGTTTAAAGTCATATAGTCGAGAGGGCAGATTGTAATGTGGAATTTTGTTTGAGCTCCTCAGAGGTTTAATTAACTTGTTGGATGATTTGGGTTTTATCGTGCAGAGTCCAGAAACGTACAAGGTACGTCAAATGCAAGACAGTATATTTCATAATGAAAATGGATAAACCTTGTATATTACTCAACTACCAATAAAAGTTATGTTTAAAAATTCGAAGTACTTCCATTATATTAATCATGGGGATAAAACTATTTTCACTCCTGGTGGTTGTCTCAACGGGGTAACTCGTCATTAACAAAACTGAGCAGATTTTAAAGGACAGGATATCTCGTCATTAGAAAAAGACTGACTAGATTTTGATCTCGTCTTCATTAAAAAATCGGAAATATCTTGTGGACGAGATATCTCGTTGCCTTTGGGTACTAATTAAATAATCAGTGAAGGCTTGCGGGGGTTAATTTTTAACCTTAACACTCCTAGTGGTTGTCTCGAAGAGATTTCTATTCATTAGAAAAATTTACCAGATCTTAAACTTGTCATCATAAAAAAAATCGGAAATATTTTGATGACGGCATATCTCGTCGTTACCAAAATTGGTCAGATCTTGATGGAGGAGATATCTTGTCATAAGCAAAATTGGTCAGATCTAGATGGACAAGATAACTGGTCTAAATTACTTGTTAGGTTAAAACATTTAATCTGATGAATAAGTAAAAGAGACAAGCACAATTGTCACCATAGCAACATAAAATAGTGAATGATAGTTTAAAAGTTTTGATGGCATAGTTTGTATTTCTAAGAATGTCTTCTATAATTATCTGGTAAACCAACATTCTAAATCCACTTAACGAAATTTTTAAATTAAAGTAAAAGATGTAAAACATTATTTTATTAATTAAATTTCTTTAAGGTCGTAATATTTCTTCCAGCAGTGTGATTTTTCATTAACAAAAATGTCTATATACATTGAATCTAACAAGTTGTTTGTTCTTTATAATTTAACTTGCATACTTGTAACTGCACCATATCATGCTTTGCGGTTTTGTGTCATTTCGATGGTCATATAAATGGGTTAATCATATGACAGAGTAAATAAATAGTTTCCATACTCTTTGCAGGACTGCCTCAGCGGTTCGATCCTTGCTATCAAGAACGTACTGAAAAAGTAAGTCTAAAATTCATCAGTTACTTATTTGAATGAACAAATAGCTGCTGCTTGTTGCTAGCAAAGTATAAATTAATCGCATTTTGTGATTTTCCTACTGTAGATGACAAACACTGATTTAATATCTTAACATTGATTGATTGATTCATTTGCATAATTTTACATTCATCAAATGAATGATGAATCAAATATATTCTCAAATTTTAGTTTCAGTTTAACTGAAGAGGAAATTTAAAAATAGAGTGAGCAATGGCAGCCTTTTTATGTGACCAAAACTAGTAGTAATGACATGGCCTTTACACTGCTTTCGTCTGCCGGGTGGAAGCAAAAATTAATTATCTGATTAATCCATTGATTTTTAGGACACCACCTTTGGTGGTTCCGGTTCTGGATTTCGGAAGAACCCCAACACAAATGTTGGCTAACAGCAATCTATTATTCGATGTTAATTCAGCGTGTTATCAACTGTGCAATAAGCATCTCAGGAACAAGAAAACATAATTTATTCAAACGTAACAATTAATATTTATAAATGAATAAAAATCAAATGGTTTGACATGCGAACGGAGAAAATTTCACTGCATATCACTAGTCGACGAATTCTTAAAGTGAACAGTTGTAATGATGATAACGTTCTTAATGCGAACAGTTGTAACGATAAGAACACAATTATAGAGATCTTTTTAAAGGTTTCCACAGATTGATCACTTGATTGGTCCATTCATTGATCATCAGATAGTAGTAGACTTTGACGATTTCTCCACTTTTGACGCCATTCTATAGAAATGCGCATTCACACATCTACTCTGTCTTAAGATGTTATATCGCCAAAAGAGGTGATAAGATGCCAAATCGGCAACTAAGTAAATTATTCACAGAGCAGTCACGTGACTACTAGACGACATGTTCGTCACACATTTTGAAGCTCCTCTCAAATGCTCAGTCTATTTGTATTTCACGTATATATGTTTAACTGATTGGAAAATAGGATTCGCTTTTCAGTCCATCTTGAGTTGAACAAAAATTAAGTTCATTGATTCGTAATTCTGACTCTGAACTATGTATTATGTATCTTGTTACAGACTCGAAATATTTTAATTGATGATATTAACAGTTGCGGGATGAGTTCTAGAGTGGAATATGGAACAATTACTTCTTGGCTCGAAATTCTATGTCAAGTGGACAGGAATGAAACGGTAATGTTTTACATACTATCAAATAAGAAATGAATTTTATGTATCCAATGATTAGTGGATCAGGACATCATCAGGGTCATCGCCTGACCCAGACAACACAAAAATGTTAAAATGGGCATATACACTCATCCAAGCACCATTATGAACGATAAAAGAAAAGCAATATAACCATTTCAATAAAAATATTAACAGTCATAAAGACAGTGTAGAATAGAAATATAATTCACATTAGAATTAATAATTAATCCACACAAATACCCCTCACGACTATGAACTGTTCCACCCCGCATGAAGACAGACTATAATAGTTTCTATGTTTAGGGGAGTGTGTTATATATACTCTGACGTGACAAAAGTCATGGGATAGCAGTACGCAAATTTACAAATGGCGCTAGCATCACGTTAAAAGAGTATAAAGAGTCAGATGGTTATCAGTTTGGTCTGTTGGACTCTTGAATGTCTTGTAAAACGTTTAATAACGTGATAATGGCTACCCGACTAGAATTAACTGAGTTTGGACGTGGAATGATATTTGGGGCTCGACGCATAGGACATAGCATTTCGTAAGTTGCTGATATTTTTAAGATTCTTCGCTCTACGTGTCAAGGGCGTATCGAGAGCACCTCATGGAAGGCATTACCTTCCACAAGGGACAGCGCAGTGGCCGGCAACGTCTGCTGAATGATCGAGACCAGCGAAATCTGAGCAGAATCGTCCGTGCTAACAGACGAACCACACTGCGTGAACTCACTGCCACATTCAATGAGGAAGCACTGTAGACGTGTCTCTGAGGTCCGTGCATCGAAATTTGGCGTTGATGTGATATGACAGCAGAAGACCGATTCTAGTGCCTTTACTCACATCACATCATCGACTTCAACGCTGCACCTGGGCTCACGAAGGCATGCATTGGACCTTAGATGACTGGAAGAAGGTAGACTGGTCCGATGAGTCATGTTTCCAGTTGATACGAGCTGATGGTCGAGCTCGGGTGTGGCTCAAACCCCATGAGGCTATGGATCCAACTTGTCAACAAGGCATTATGCAAGCTGCTGGTGGTTCCATAATGATATGGGGAGTGTTTACTTGGCACGAGTGTTTCTGGTCAAATTGAACCGGTCATTGACAGGAAATAGGTATGTCCAGATGCTTGGTTGCCATTTGCAGGCCTTTACGGACTTCACTTACCCAATACCGATGGTATGTTCCAGGATGATAATGCTCCATGTCACCGAGTCCATTTTGTTAGCGATTGGTTTGAGGAGCATTCTGGACAATTCTAGCACATTATATGGCCACCTAGATCGCCAGATCGCCCCGTGTAACATATCTGGGATGTGATCGAAAAAGTCATTCGTGCACAAGATCCAGCACCTACCACAACCACTCAATTATAGGTGGTTATCGAGATAGCATGGCTGAACATTTCTCCTGGCGACTTCCGCTGACTAGTTGAGTCCATGCCACGTCGAGTTACTGCTCTTCCCCGAGCTAAAGGTGGCCCTACATGATATTAGAAAGGTATCCCATGACTTTTGGCACTACAGTATATCCGTTTGTAAATATGGTTTAATTTTGTGTTCCTACCTTCTCGTAGAGGTTCGTACAAGAAGTTTTGAAACATGTGCAAGTATGCAAGCTAAACAAATGTGCAAGTATTCAAGCTAAACAAATGAGCAAGTTAAACATTGAGTACTTACAATACAAATATTTTAAATTCATGCGAATAAATCATCTCCACGGGCACTTATGTCGGGAGTTCAGATAGGAGGATCTGGTTGTTGGACAACAGTATTAAAAGGTATTGATTTTTAAGCTTAGTATAACTATACCAGCTATTATTGCATTTGTTTTTGTACTTTTAATTATTCAAAAAGAAGTTCTAAACATTTATAAGTGAACGAAACAACAATTTCAGTTAGAAGTGTATTTTACTTTTTCCTTAAATGTGGGTCCAGGCAAAGACCGTCGTGTACACGGAGTCTGATGCAAGTTAAATCTGTCGTGGCCTAAAATTCCGCATGTTGGCGTGGTGTGGAAGTTTGGAGAGTGCCAGTTCAGGTGCTGACCTCGTCATTTGACCGTGGCTCAAAATTACGAGGCATTATCCTTGGATCTTTCCCATCGGGATTGATCCCGGACCGTCAGCAATACCCCGTTGTGTTGCTCCAGTGCGTCGTTAATTAACTACCTACTTACCTACCTTAAATGTGACGTCTGTTCTTACGTTGAACCAATCACCTTCGAATAAATGCATGATTGGCAGAACAATCTCTCCACCTAAACTCACAGAGGAAAATACACAAACAATAAATGAGAGTAGCAATGTTTGCAAGAAAAATGGATTCTATTTATTGGTTTATATGATTTATATATGGTTATATTTCAACTATAATAATATCAAAGTTTGCTGTGGGAGAGCATCGTGATGTCTGAACCGTCACTGCTGAACAGCAATTTTGCCTTCTTCTACGGTATCCCTTCTAATGTCCTACTGGTCCATTTTACACCAGAGTTTATGTCCCAGGCCATCTTTGTGCTTTCTTCGTCAGCGTCTCACAGTGTCTATTTGATTGGGAAAGAAAGTCTCAATATTTGTTTGTTCTAGTCGTCATTGTTAGCGTTAGCTGCAAATGAAACTGGTGATTTATATTTCAGTGAAAAACTTTTGGAATAATTTTTGAAAAGTTATTAATTTATAAATTGGCAATAACCATTAATTTTGCAATGAATCTTGTCAACATTTCTTTCTATTCTGAATAAATGGAAAATGATAAACGACGACAGATTTAGATGACTCTTAAGTATCTGGATTATTGTGGTTGTTGCAACACAAAATCATCCGCGCTGTGTTTAGCCTCTTGAACTCAATTAAATTAATCTTTGATCTCCATTGGCCTCTATCAGCCAACCAAACTTCGAACATCACCAGACTGCTCTTAAAAGAGAGAATTCTTGACGTTCAAAATTTTCTGCTTGATTCTTTTTAGCAGCTTTTTTCTCTTTAAAAATCTCCCAGCTCCGTTCACTGAAGACAAGATCTTATCTGAATTACCAACTATCAGTAATTCTGGTAGCATCACCGAGTCGCCATCGATATCTGGTTGACAAACAGTTTGAACATTCTTCAGGTCTTAGTCTTCTTCAATGAGACTTAATCCCAGCCATACCACTTCATCTGCTCCTTCATTTTCTTCCAATTGGAACGATGTTAAATTAAAAGATGAAACTGTCAGAGAAGAACGCTGGTTACGAATGAGTTTTTTCTCACTTTTGCACACACATTTTAGTATTACAGTTCTAAGCATTTCTTTCTAGGTCAATCCATGTCCCAAACCACAAGTTCTTGACTGTAATCTCTTCCTCGTTCTGTTTGTTCTTTGTGAGGACACGTCCACCATATTAATATTCCCCTCTAGTTTCATAAGTCATTCACTGAGAGTACTACATTCACCTTATTCAACTTCCGTTTCTTATATGCTATTTGCCTTGTGATTGAAGACCTTTTAAATTCAATTTTAGTCAAATTTCTTCGACAATATTCCTTTTATAAAGTTACATTCAGTAGCGTGAAGCACCATGTCCACAGATTCAACAAAACACTTCAATATCAATGTAATTCACATTCCGAAACAAATTTGTCCACTTTAACTTCTTTGATCTTCTCATAAGCATCATGTACTTTTGTTGTTTCTTTAGTAACTTCTCCCCAAAATCCCCAGTCCAAAACTCCTGTGAGATTTTCCTTTTTCTTTGGACTGCAATTTATTGCTTTCTGCTTTGTTCTTTTCTGCCACCGTTATGTCCGGTTTGCAGTCGAAAGTCACAGCCAGCATCAAGAACACCACCAGCGGTACAATGTAGCACGGATTCGCAATAACAATTAATCCAAACGGTACCCAAAACCAAGGGAACAGTATAACTGATGATATAGTCGTATTTTCATCCATATTTAACGCTGCTTCCGCCTCTTCACAGATTCATTCACCTGTTGTATTCTCTTCCGTACCTTCGCCCTCCATTCTACCATAGTCCAAATCTTCAGTAGCTTCTTCAATAGCTTCTCCCTTCATGCTATCAGAATCCAAAATTTTAGGGCATTTTTTCACCTTTTCTTTCGCTTCTTCAATCGCCTGCTTCCGCTTTACTCCATTTCCATCCACCTTTTCCGCTTTTTCGCAGTCAAAAGTAATAACCACCATCAAGTACATCGCCAGCGGTACAATGTAATTTGCATCGCCACGGATGATAAAACCAAACAGCCCCCAGAACCAAGGGAACAGTAAAACAGCTGCAATAGTAGAAATTTTATACATATTTAAGATACCTTGTTGGTGAAGAATACATTATTTAGATAATTCATCGTTCTCCTATTTTGTTCGTACCTTGCTGTACAGGTAACACAACTAGAAATTAATTATTTAAACTGTTAAACAGTCAACAATGAACATTGTGTTAGGTTTTATTCAAATTTAAAGACGAATTTTTATTCAAATTTAAAAACTGGGTAAATGAGAAATTGAAAAAATAAATACATTGTTTCAGACACACGAAATACAACCTAGAATATAATTTCAATGTCTTCAAGCGAACGATTTTTTTAACCTTTTAAGTTACGTAGATCATTAGATTTGCCACTACAAAGTTAAAATATTTAAAATGAATACCAATAGTATTTTGTGGTGTTTGTGGGGATTGGTTGGGTTTTATAGCGTGGATCAATATTTAAAAATGCTACGCCGGACAAAATACAGACAATATCAAAGTATTGTGTGATATCAAATATCCTAAATTGTCTGTCTTAAATCCATAAATTGCTGTCTTTGTTTCTTTTTAAGGAAAACAGAACACTAAAATCCCTTGATGATTTATCTATCTAATAAAATTTATTTTTGACGTGGTATAAAGGTTTCTTTGCGCGTAAGGAACTTATTTTTCAACTAAGCATATTTTAACAATAAATACGCGGAACAAACGTATTTATATATTTGAATGCTGACTACTAACTGTGACGTATCCACGATGAGACAGTGGGGACACAAATCTTGGGCACCATTAAAAGGTTTTTAATATTCAGATAAAACAATATTTTCACTGCATTTCTTTAAATCTCCCAGAGGCTTCGACGAGATATCTCGCCCATAGAGATCTGATCAGTTTTGCGTAAGACGAAATATCTCGTTATCAAGATATTGCCGATTTTTGATGATGACTAGACTCAGATCTGGTCAGGTTTTTTCGAATAAGTCGGTATTGGAAACAAAACGTTTCGTTTCGTAAGTTTAATTGTACAGTTTATTTGTTATACCTGTATTCTTTTATTGTTTTAATAGTAAAATAAATTTTTCAGAAATCCTGTTATGATGTCGTGAACCCAAAGTTCATGGAACTTTTGGTAAGTTGGTTTATAATCGGTTTTTGTCTAAATATAGAACATTTAAACTATGGAATCGTAAGTGTCCTACGTGAAAGTGTAATATGAAATCTGGCGGAGTTTATTTCAAATGACGGACTTTTGTATATTACTTCTTGTTAACCCTCCTGGTGGTTGTCCCAACGAGGAATCTCGTCATTAGCAAAACTGACGAGAACTTGATGGACGAAATATCTCGTTATTAGAGGAAAACTGACGAGATCTTGATCTCGTCATCATCGAAATTAGGCAATATCTTCATGACGTGATATCTCGTCATTTCCAAAATTGGTCAAATGTTGACAAACAAGATATATCTCGTCAGTAGCAAAATTGGTCAGTGGTTGATAGACGAGATATCTCGTCTAAACTTCTTGGAGGGTTAAATATAAAGGACATGTAGACGTTCGTAAGCGTCGATGGAGGATCATTGTGAGGTCTTTCCAATCATTGGACCCTTTTTTGGCTCCTACGAAATGTAAACTATTTTCTACCTTTCCTACACAAAATCATCACCGAGTCATCTCTGTTGTTTCACAGCACTAAATCGGCGAAATAGTTTCTCTTATCTACCTATATGAGGATTTCGACTCATTTGGTAGACATTATATGTCTAGACGTCTATTGGTTCGTAAGGTATGACTAGATAGCTAGGTAAGTCTCAATTAAATCAATAAATCAAATAACAGAATTCTCCAGCGTTACACGGGTTGAATTAGTTAAATGTTGATTGAAATGTGATTAGACTAATCACTTTTCTTTCATATAAAAATGCAAAAATCTTTTACGTTGTACGGTAAGTAACTTTTTAACATCGTTGTAACTTTTTTATAGCATCTACAATTTACTTCGGTCGCAAATAGGTATACATGATATATCTATCAATATAATCCATATTCATCGCACTTCCACTTTAAAACAAACTACAAAGTTTTATCTAAGGTGACTATTTCTATAGTCGAATTAGAAGTATCTTTGAACTACCAAGTATGGATACCCGTCTTAATTTAACTTTATCTGTCTTATTTTAAAATTATTTTATTTTAACTGGTCATTTTAAAATAAGAAGTCACGCACCTTATTTAAGTCGTTTTTCATCAATGCTGGTAAAACAAACTGAGCTACGTACCGCAATTTCTTTATGCTCAATGTTATTCCTATGGCAATTTCGAAATATTTTTAGCCTCTCTGCCAGTGCCTCTATACCAATGTTAAAGAGTACCTGGGTTAATATGTAGCCTACGTTACCCGCAGGGTTACAAAGTATAAGTGTATCAAATTTGGTGTGGATTGGTTAAATGGTGTAGATTTGTATAGAGAACAGCCAGATAAAAAGACAAACGCCAACTCTCTCCATATGAATACTGTAGGTGATAGGAGCAACAGTTCTTGCACACAGCTCAATGTTTATTTTATTTTACACCTAAAAATAAAACTAAAATACTTTATTGCTCACCACACTAGGACGGTGACTACGATGTTGACATCCAACATTAACTGCATCTCGATAATTTAAAAGCTCATTTAAACCTTTGATCTTGATAACGCGCAGTTTTAGTTTGCATTTTTCTGAATTTTAACTTTCATTTAAGTAATCATTATTTAGTAGACGACAAGCACCTCGGGGTATTTCAATGAAAATGTAGACTTGAACAAAACGGAATCAATGATGATTTTTTTTATATTTTCGTTTCATGTGTTATTTCTCCAAGTGGTTTCGACGCGATATCTCGTCCATCAAGATATGACCAATTTCTCTAATGTTGAGATATCTCGTCATCAAAATATTTCTGAGTTCTTGATGATGGCGAGATCAAGATCTGGTCAGTTTTCTTCTAATGACGAGATATCTTGTCCATCTGAAACTTTACAAATGAAACTAGCTTTATGCCACAGCTAGCGTATTTTACAACGTGATACCGTGCCCAACTATTAAATATCTCTTTGTTAGTATCTGAAACTAGCATTACGCCATAGCTAGCATATTTTACAACGTGATACTGTTCCAACTGTTAAATATCTCTGCGTTGGTATCTGACACTTTACAAATGAAACTAACTAGCTTCACCCCAGGATTGTGTAACACGAAACTCCTATGTTTAGGTTATTAACAATTTCTAAGTCAACTTGTATTGAAAATTGATGCACTTTTATATAACTGAAACTTTTCTTGCCTACAATTTTCAAATGTTCTATGTTTCTCTTCCAGGCAAGTGCATCTTCTCAAATGGATGGTGGTGAAGAAGCAGCAGCTATCGAAAATGCTCGTGTATGATGAAATTTTAAAACTATCTTACTTTGTCTCTACGGCTCTTCAAGAAAACATTAGCTTCTAAGTCGAATCTAAAATATTATTTCTAATGGAACCATTAAGAAACCCTTCAGCATACTTCTTTGATATTTCTAGGGGTTAACAACAATTAATGTTTTAGTTTAAAGTATTTTATCATATACACACAATAATAATTGTGAAATTAAATAACTCATTACCTTATTTCATACAAATTAATGAAACCGTATGCAAATATGGCTGAAACGTTTCCACGAAAGGAGTTCGTAATTTTCCCTGAATTCTTTAGTGAATATCAAACTCGCATATTTAATACTCAGTCATTCGGAAACCGACATGATTCAAATAATCTGTATACCTGAAAATAATATGCGTGCATGTTTCGATGCATCAATATTCTACAAAAGATTCTGCACATGATTCGATGAATGCATATTCCACAAAAGAATCTACATACTTTTCGAAACAAGCATATTCTACAAAAGAATCTACCCATTTTTGGATAAAAGCGTATTCTACAAAAGAATTTGGACATGTTTCTATGCATACATATTCTTCTGAAGCATCTGCATATGTTTCGATACATGCATATTCTACAGAAGAATGATCACGTGTTTTTATACATGCATATTCTACAGAAAAATCTGCTCATATTCTTATACCCATGCATATTCCACAAAAAATATCCACATTTTTCGATGCAATCATATTCTACAAAAGAATCTGAACAGGTTTATATTCATGCATATATTTCAAAAGAATCTGCATATGTTTCGATACAGACATTATTCTACAAAAGAATCGTCACATGTTTCTATACGTGAATATTTTATAGAAGAATGATCACATGTTTCGATACATACATATTCTACAGAAGAATCTGCACATGGTTCGATAAATTCATATTCTACAAAATAATTTGCATTTCGATACATACATATTCTACAAAGAATCTACACGCGTTTCGATTGAAGCATATTCTACAAAAGCATCTGCACGTGTTTCGATGCAATCATATTTTACAAAAGAATCTGTACCTGTTTCGATTAATTCATATATTCCACAAAAGAATTTGTATTTCGATATATACATATTCTACACAGAATCTACACGCGTTTCGATGTAAGCATATTCCACAAAAGAATTTGCACATGTTTCGATGCATTTATTTTCTACGAAAGAATCTGTACATGTTCTGAATGATTACGGATTTGCATTGTATGCTACGATTTCAGAAAACAGTGCATTAGCAAAAAAGGAAGAGTTACTTACGTTTCCTTCAAGTCTTATTTACTAATCATTTTCAACTTATTTAAATCTCGGTAGTTCTTGACATGAAATAAATACATTTTAGTTGAATTTAAAATTATTGAAAGAACGAGGGAATATTTTCTTATATGTAGATGCTACAGCAAGAGAAAAAATTATTCACCTTCAGCTTCAATGGCAATTGCTGGAGTTATGTAACCCAGAAGTTACAACACACTATTCCACTGCCTTATACAGGGTGATTCTACGGTCATGGGACAAACTTCAGGGGGTGATAGAACACAACGAAACAAACACCTTTCCCCGTAGAATGTATGGTCGCAAGTGCAGCGGTTGGCCGCTAGAGAGCGCAGTCAAACGCTTGTATAAAAGACCATAGAATGCCTATTGGGTGAGTCTAAACTAATACTACAAATTTCAGGGGGTGATAAAACACAACGAAACTAACACTTTTCACCATAGAATGTATGGTCGCTAGAGAGCGCTTTCCATTTCTACACAAATACACGGTCCGACGCAAGTTGGAAAGAAGAGGCATGAAATATGGAAACTATGCTTTAATGTCAAATAAACATCAATAACTGCTTGACAAAATGAAATAATACAACTAGATTTGCATAAATTAAAGATGAGTACAAGGAACAACGGGTAAGAAAGAAATGACATGTACAAAACATGAGAAACTTTTCACATGGAAATGAAACGACATGTACAAACATCAGTTGGTAAGTACAACGCAAATGTACAATTACAGAAGCTGTTCGAAATGTCGACCACCACACCTGTGTGTGTGTGTGTGTGTGTGTGTCGCATCGCCTTAACGCTTTTATACAAGCGTTTGACTGCGCTCTCTAGCGGCCAACCGCTGCACTTGAGACCATACATTCTATGGGCAAAAGTGTTGATTTCGTTGTGTTATATCACCCCCTGAAGTTTGTCCCATGACCAATAACCTTATATTACCCTATATATGTAATATAAGGTTATGTTGCAGAAACCATAGCAACAGATGGTGATCAGATGTCTACTTTGGTAGGTTTTCCCTTTGACAAAGGTAGTAAATCTTCACCTATCTATCGATGAGATCTCCTTTCCGTCCAGATGATTTTCAGGGGTGAACGAAGGTCCCCTCTTTAGTCAACCCTCCAAGTGGTTTCAATGAGATACCTCGTCCAGGATCTGGTCAATTTTTCTAATGACGAGATATCACGTGGAGACAAGATCAAAGTAGAAAAGCAAATTTCTCCTTGCCTAGAACTGGTGACAGTTTGGAACGAGTTTTTTCATCAGAGGCTGGCTTCTACAGGATGGTTATCGACGCGAAAATAAACCACCAGGAGGGGCAACTGTCCTTCAGCGTCAAATGGAAGTATGATAAAAGGAAGGAGATTTCGAACACTTGAACCAAGCGGAGTTTTTTTTGGACTTCGGTCGCTGGCCACTTTGAATCCACCCCATATGACCTTAATTCCCTTTTTGCAGTGTCCACAGCGAAGCACAGATCCCTATATATTTATGTAAATAGCGTAAATTCCTGTGTGGAATAAATAGCAATTTTAATTATATTTTAGCTGTGATTTTTTCAGCTTACCACTCGGTCCACCACTTTACACTGTATGCATGCATAGATAAATGTGTTTGTTCCCTTAACCCTCTTGTGGTTGTCTCAACGAGGTATCTCGTCACATTAGCAAACCTGGCCCGAACTTGATGGACGAAATATCTCGCCGTTAGATGAAAACTAACCAGATCTTGATCTCGTCATCAAAAAATTGTCAATTGCTATGCATTTCGAGATATTTAGTCATAAGCGAAATTGTTCTGATCTTAACGGACGAGATATCTCATCAAAACCACTCATAGGGTTCTCAGAAAGATTAACGATTTTTCGTTTAATTTCAGAGATGTTCCGAACCTACTCTGGCATTTTGTTCGGCTCACCCGGATGACTGCATGGATTAAGTATCTATCAAGTTTGTACGTATTTTCGATTTTTGGTTAGCAAATAATTCAAAATTATTCGAAAGGGTAAATAATTGATGCAAATTTAAATAATTGGGTGTCATTTTTATGGGGGGGGGGTATTTCAATTAACGTCACACTAGAGCAACACAACGGGCTATTGGTGACGGTCCGGGATCAATCCCAAAGGGAAAGATCCGAGGACAACACCACGTAATTTTGAACCACAGTCAGATGACGAGGCAACACCTGAGCTGGCACCCCACTCTCCAAACTTCCACACCACGCCAACGTGAGGACATTTGAGGCCACGACAGATTTAACGTGCACCAGCCCCCTTTGTACACGACGGTGTTTGGCTGGATTCGAACTCGCAACCCTTCGGTTACTAGTCCGTTGCTCTTCCAACCGGGCCACCGCGGCCCGTCATTTTTATGGAGATTCAATGCTAATATATTCAGTTATTGTTTGAAATTAGTATGGATACGTTTTAGGTTTGAGGAAGAAGAATACCTCTTTTTTTAAGTATACATAACAAGTCGGTGAGTGGAGTTTAGTGGAGTAAGCATCTCGGGGTTAAAATTAACACAATTTATTTACAGGTTTTACAAAATAAGAGAAAACATTTAGTAAGACAGAACCAAAGCGTGGTCGCGCGCCGGGAAGGAATCGACAGAGCTCTCTTTTCTTCACAAGGAATAAAGGATTGCTCCGTATCTGATGGTGCAGTTGGCAATATGCCAAGAAAAAGTTGAGAGTTTGATGGTGTAGTTGGCAACGCGCCAATAGTTCAGTTTGCAGTCAACATGAACAATCCGATAGTTCAGTTTGTTATTCAAATGCCATATAAAAACATTCTGAACACTTTCCAAAGTTGAAAAGTTTGATGTAATTAAAAATAAGTGTGAAAACAAATTTATTTTCTTTTTATTACTTTAGGACTATATAAATATTCATTTTTGATGTTAAAAAGAGATGTTTTCGTGTGTTTGACAAACTTGTTAGGCGTTCCATATTCGATACCATTTGATCAAATCGACAAATCTGGACCTTGACTCTTGAAAAATCTTAAAAGTTTTCAATGTTTTATAATTTATCGATTCACATGAATTTTAGTTAATTTTGTGGTGATTTGCCATTTTCTTTTTCATTAAAATGAAGACATTCCCTACTTTTGACAATCTAAAATCAGGTAAAATCTTTAACCTCTCATTCTTCGTATTTTAATAATAATGATAATGTAACTGAGAAATCTTAAAATATTCTATAACAAAAAAATAATTAGTAAATACTAACAACCATATTTACTAAAATTACCTTTAGTTTTAGACACGAATAATTTACATTTTTAAGATTTCACGCAACTGTTTTAAAATATTTTTCGCCGCTATTTGAAGTAACTGAAATCATATCGAATTTTGTGTTCTATTGCAGAAAATCTAAGAATGAGTCAAGAGAACTAGAATTTGAAATTCTTCAAGAAAGTAGTGATTATCCTCTTTTGAAGACTCTTCTGTAACCATTAATAAAAGTAGAATCAAATCTGAATTCAGCTCTTATACTTTTTTGAAGATGCAGGCAATGCCCGAAATATTTCTCTTTGGGTATTTTAACATAATTTGATAGCATAGCATATACGCTTTTAACACTTTTATTAATACCATTATCATTTAATATTTTGGGTATTGTTTTACTTTTGGTAGGTAATGTCATATACGGGAGTCGTTTGATAAATATGTTAAAAAAGCAAGTTAACCCTCCAAGTGGTTTTGGTGAGACAACTCATCCATCAAGGTTTTCTAGATAGAATTTGTTTAGCACATATCGTCATTAAGATATCCCTAACATTTCAATGATGACAAGATAAAAATCTGGTCAGTTTTCTACAATTTAACGAGATATCAAGGTCTGGTCAGTTTTGCTAATGACGAGATACCTGGTCAAGGCAGCCACCAGGAGGATTAAACACCATATTGTTGAAGAATAAGAACTAAACAATTGTCAACATAGTCTCCATTCAGGGCTACACACTTCGTCCAGCGAATTTCCAATTTCCTTATTCCTTCCTAAAATTAGTACCTTTTGTGAAAAGCTACAAAATATTGACGACTGTGATGGTATCCTTATTGGACGAAAATTTCTTCCAACGGAGCAAATTTCTAAGTTTGGAAACAAGAAATCGCGTGGGGCCAAGTCCGCAAAATAGTGCGGCAGTCCACTTCTTCAAATAAAATTTTTTTATCACTGCGTCGAACACATTTTTACCACTTTCGTGACAGTTGCTATAATGCTCGCTTCAAAACGTCTGCAGAACGTAAACAAAATACTTCTAGCTGAAATTCGTCTTGATTTAGTTCAAAGAGTGACACCTGCGAGCCATGACGTCACCAAATTAATTGTGTCATCTTATCAAAAATCATTTACCAAACTTATCAAACGACCTTTGTAAAGTAGATAAATGTTACACAGTTCATGAATTTTTGTGGTATATAATAGTACAATTCTTTCTCCTGTTTATTTTAAGTTACCCAAAACACCTGTACACTTTTGTGAATATACACTCGACACATAAATATATGCTTCTTTTTATTAAATTTTATGGAAATTCAAGTATTTCTAAAAATACAAACGGTAGGTATCTTTCTCAATGTCTTGGAAAAACAGCCTCGGAAAAGAATTTCAGAATATTTATCTAAAAGAACAAATTAAAAAATAGAATTTGAAAGAAATTTTAAAACCAATTTGAACTTTATAATAATACTCATATAGGGAATCTAAAAACTCAAGTATAACTTTAAATATATTTTATGTGAAAAATACGCCTTTCTAGGATCTGCAACATGTTCGAGACTGGTTCTTTAAAATGAGGAATTGCAGAGCTGCCACAGCCAAAGCACTTGTAAAATACTAACATTAGTAGCACACATTTTTAAAAATAGTATGTAAAAGTCTCATTTAACACATTTAACTTTTATTCTCTCTAAAAGAACATTTTAGAAATTATTTTTGTTGTCAGATACAAAATGAATCGGCTGAAGCGCAAGATATGCTTATGAAACAGCGTTGAGGATCTAGCCAAGAAGTTTAAATTTTAAAATAAAAACATTTTCTTAATTAGGCATTCATGAAAATCTAGCAACTTTAGGTTACGATGTTTTCTTTCGTGGTGGCCATGCTTGACGCCAAAACTTAGAAACTAGTGTCTCTTTAAAAATTTTCTCCTTAAGGAAAACCCGTAAAATATTTTTCTGTTCACTCTGTTAAAAAGGGACTAAACTTTCATTGACCTTACTGAATTATCAGAAAAAGTTGCCAAAATCTTAAAAAAGTCGCCAAAATTTTGAAAATAGGAGCTTTTGGGACGATTTTGCTTTAAAAAATACCCCTAGTTCTCAAGGTTGGAAAATAGTAGCATACAGTCGGCTTTTAGTCGCCTGTGGCACCCCTAGAAGTTAGGGTTTTCAGACTATAAAACTTGATCTGGTGTGCGTGCCGTGCGTATCTCCTTGGTAGTTGTTGGCACCATTCTTTAATTGGCGTAAATTTCACGTACTTGGCAAGCGCCAAGAGTTTTGCCAACATCGCAGTTGGTGTCTGATCTATTGACGGGATGGGATGTCGCCAGCTTTCCTTTCCAGCAACCACTTTTTGTGTAGTTAGAATGGTACATTAATTCACTGTGTACTTGGGATAGTACACCAATTTGAACCAATGTCAGTAAGTACGGTTACAATCCACTAAATTTTGTACTTTTGTGTGAGTCACATGTGCCTGGAAATTTTTAAACCTTTTATTTCATGTAATTCGAAACGATGTGACTCAACAATCGAATCTTTTATTTTCTAACGATGGGATGTCCATATGTTCAAAATTGCATTTTTATATTTTCGGATTTTTTATTTTAAAAATACATCAACTCAATTCATCCAAAATTGCATTCTCTACAATGCATCACTTTATTTTGCTTCAATAATGCATGGAGTACTAATATTTTTTGCAGCTCACAAAAACATTTAAATATCTGTGCACCTCATTTTTTGAAAATCAAAGATTAAATTATTACTCGAAAAATTATAATTTTGATAACGATGATAAATTCCAGCACAATATACTCTATCTGATTCTAATAACTAATACTTATGAATAATCTAAGCGATCCAATTAGGTTTTGTAGATTGTCCAAACTTACTATACAAACAAATCTTCAATAGAAATTTAAGAAAAGAGGTTCCATCTCAAAGGAATTAATTCCTAAGTGCATTTATTACTTCACATATTCTAGTATTAATTGTATCCAAATTAAAATTTTAAATTCTTAATTAAAATCCAAAACATATCTAATAGAAACTTTTTAATTGACTCAAAAAATTATAATTCCTAAATAATACTTTAGATCTGAAAATGATTTAACAAGTCAAACATTTCTTACCTTTACTCAACAATCATCCTCCATTTGAAGGCATCTCATTATAAATGGTTCTATGCAAATCTGAAAAATAAATGTGAAATAGTGTCAATTCAATATTAATATGGAAAAGTTAACTTTTTTAAACGAAATAGTATATATTTGTAAATAGAATTATTTACCTATTTAATAGCTCCCATTCGATATATGAATAAAAATGTTTATTCGGGAAGAAAATATACTCATGTCCAAAAGTTAAGCATAATTCGTAACATGTAAAAAATCGGAGTAACTATGGATACAATAGTTCAAAATAACTTGTGGAGAATCGTGGGACGAAAGTAAAACATTGTACATATGCAAAACAGTTCAGTCGACATCCACACGTGCAAAGTACCGGCGCACGTCAGAACGAGTATCAAACGGCTTCAAACAGTTTAGACAGAAATTTTGCAATTGCTGTGATACGGAGGGTTGTTAACAATCAATAAGGACGAAAGATGTCACAAAGATGCCAACTGGACATGATTGTGAAGGGACGAATCATTGGAATGCTGGAATTCGTTCGATCCCAGACTGAAGCTTCTCGATTTCTAAATTTGCATCAGTATGTGATCTCCAGACTGTGGCAGAGGTTTCAAACCACTGGAGATGTTACCCGACGACCAGTACCAGGTCGGCTAATAACTACTCGGCAATACCGATATTTGGAGATAACTGTGCGACGTCAGAGGAACCGCTCTGCCAGACTGAGTTCAGCCCTGACACCGCTACAGAAATCATAGTTTCGAGACAAACTGTTTACAGGAGACTCAGACACGTTGGTCTCTACGCCAAACGACAAGCAGTTTGCATCCCCTGACGTCTGCACAGAAACGCGCGCGTTTACAGTGGTGTTTGGAACATCGGCAGTGGAGTTGACAACAGTGGGGCAATGTCATGTTCAGTGACGTCCAGATTTAGTCTGTAAGCTGATCCTCGTCATACCACTATCTGGATAGAACGTGGAACGCGTTTTCAACCGGGAAAACATCACGGAAAGACATCGTTTTCCTTCGGAGGAGTCATGGTCTGGGCAGTCATCATGCTGGACGGCCGCACAGACCTCCGCATCTTTGACACGGGGTCTGTTACCTGTCAAAGATACAGAGTTCTTGAGCCTACCGTTCGCCTGTTTCGAGGTGCTGTCGGTCCTGGTTTCATATTTATGGATGAAACACTCCTCCTCATCGTGGAGCCCTGGTTGACGCCTTCCTTCAAAATGAAAATATCAACCGCATGCAGTGGTCTGCCAACTCTCCTGATCGGAATACTATAGAGCAAGTGTGGGATATGATCGAGAGACATATTAGCGCTCCGCCACCCACCAAGCTCAGTTCCGGAATTCAAAACTGCTTTCCGTGAGGCTTGGAGCTCTTTGAGCACACAACTCATCCATATCCGCATCGAAAGTATGGGAAATCGTTGTGCAGCATGCGTGGCTACCAGAGGTTCCCACAGATCTTATTAAACTTCAGAATCACATTGTTTTAATCATTCTGTTTCACTAAAGTTGACACTCGTATTGTGAAGCTTTTCTCTCAACCCTTTTCTTTTTGATAATAACAGTCATTATTATCCTTGTTCTGCATTGTTTTCTTCTATAACCCTATTACAACCGCATACCACGTTTCCTTCCATTCCGATGAACATTTTCGGAAATATTCACATAAACAGCAATTATGCTTAACTTTTGGACATGAGTGTACGAAATGTTGAATGCAGAATAAAATCTAGGACTTTTAAAACGTTTGTGGAACATTTATATAATTTCAAAAAATAAAACACCAACGGGTAACTTGTTATTAACCCTGAGTGGTTCACATGCATATAAATGTTGACCAATCTGAAGTCTCCTGCATGACTAACCGTTTTTGACCTTCTTGACTAATAGAATCTTTTCTGAGATCCTTTCAACCAATAAGTGTGGACCAATAGCCTTTAGTCTTTTTATGCGCAGTGAGATATAGCAACACTACACCACGCGGAAATTGGTGACTCTCTGAGGTATAAAAAGTTTTAGCACAGACGCTATGTGCCGGTCTGCTTGTTTTATGAAATTAGACAGATTTACCTATGCGTTACATTTTGCATTCCTATCCTTTCATTTGGCTTGTTACTCTATGGTCCAAACAATACATGTGGTTAGTTAGTCATTATATGTGCTGCGAGGTAAAAGCAACATTACACTACTCAGAAGTCTTGTGAAGCTCAGAGGGTTAAGAAATTTTAGCACAGATGTTATCTAAGGGTCTACTAGTCTTATAAATTAGACACAATTAGTCATATTTCAGTTCTCTATCCTTTAGATCCTTGATGCTCTATGCTTTATGATACAAATAATAGATATGGTTAGTTAGTTATTAACCCTCCTGGTGGTTATCTCCACAAGATATCTCGTTTTTAGCAAAACTGACCAAATCTTGATGGACGAGATATCTCGTCGAAACCTCATGGAGGGTAAAATGTAGTATGGGTAAAAGCAAATGCTAAACTACTCGTGAAGCTCAGAATGTTGTATGTACCATGAATAAATATCTGTTGTCTGCGTGAAATGGCCTTTGTGTGAGATGCCATTTGGGATTTTAGGTTTCAAGAAAACTTTAAACTTACTTTCGCACTTTGAACTTTCAAATTATCACGAACTTTCGTAGGGCTACTTGATAAACCTTTCTGTAAGAAAAAAGAAGTTCAATAAGTACCAAAATTTGAGATTTTTTTGTTGAGAAATTTAAAAAATATCTAAAAGTTTCTATTATTTACATTATATTTAAACGTATAGAAATCAATAAGTTTGAAATTTACCCCTTTGTGAAATTAGCTTTGCACAGGTCGAATATTGGAATTGTAGATTCAGGCAACCTTATAACGGAAACTTATCTTTGAGTTTCTCATATAATGGTGATCATGACAAACCTATTTTAACACTATACGTCTGCCGGTTTGAGAGTATTATTGAAGAGCCTTATTTGGCAATAAAGAAGTGACAACTACACGATGATATGTAAAACGTAACCCTCCTGGTGGTTTATCTTAGTGTCGAAAACTCCCTTGTCATGGCCAGCCTCTGGTGCAAAAACCTGTTCCAAACTGTCACCAGTTCTGGGCAAGGGATAATTTCATTTTCCTACTTGGATCTTCATTCCCTTAGAAGTAATAGGGCAGCTTTGCACCGACGAGATATCTCGCCATTTGCAAAATTGTCAGGCTAGCGATGAACAAGTTATCTCGTTATTAGTAAAATAGACCGGATCTTGGATGAGATATCTCTTCGAAACCTCTTGGAGGGTTAA
Organism: Meta bourneti; assembly: GCA_933210815.1. Lineage (NCBI taxonomy): Eukaryota > Metazoa > Arthropoda > Arachnida > Araneae > Tetragnathidae > Meta > Meta bourneti. Next base: position 16,528,692 of record OW119928.1, on the reverse strand, counting down.
GAAACAGTAAGATTTTCAGCTCTTACTTTGCAGTCAAGTAACCTGGACGTGGGAAAACGATACAAAAGTTACATTGAAAGTTGCAAAACCGATCAATAAAAATAAAATTATTACAACAGAAGCTGGGAGTAAAAGTCTCAACTGAAGTGGTGCTACTTCTCTGGGTATCACTCAGACAGTAGGATAACTGTTAATACTTAAAAAAGGAAAGGAGGTGGTCCTTAATAGCTTTTTAACCATCTCGAACACTGATGCAGGCTTTGCATCGCGTTTGCATACTAAAATGGGTTCCTGATGTGGGAGAACTTATTCCTATGTTAAAACCTCTGACCTTAGACGTGAAGTATAAGTAGACTGAGCATTGCTATTGAGAGGAGCTTCAAAAAGTGAGACCAATAATCCAGATAGTAGTCAGGTGACTTCTCTGTGAAAAATTGACTTGGTTGGCCGATTCGGTATCTTATCGCCTTGTTTGACGATGTAACATCTTATAACAGAATAGGTGCTCGAATGCTCGTTTCTAGAGTGGCGACAAAAGTGGTAAAATCGCAGCTTAGTATATCAAATCTGTATAAGAACGATGCAAGTAATCTTATTTTAACTTTACAGCTTTAATTATTTTTACTGAGGCTTTATAGATTTAATTTTTAATTTTGTTTGTATTTTTCTGCTTTTGTCACAACTACAAAGTAGAAAGGCAAACCAAATTTTCCGATGGAGAATTAATTAAGTACGATTAAGTGCTAAGAATTAGAAATTTCCCTTTACTACATTTAAACTCAAAACTATTAAAAATTATTTCCATCTAAAAATAATAATTTTTCAGAAATCTTACGTTTAGGAATAGATAACATTACCTGAACCTGGATTTGCATCTTTAACTGTGCCATATTTTAGTACGAACTTTAAAGTTTTACTAATTTTACTACTTACAATAATTGGTTGTTGAAATGAGGCTGAGGCAGCGCTGATGATTTAGTGAAACTTTCGAGGAAAATAAACAGAAAACAACAAATAATTGACGTCAACTATTTATTTACCTTCAGCTATCATTGTGTTAATTTTTTTTAAAAAACATCGAGGCCATTTGGTAGAATTGAAAAATATTAACACGAGTAATTTAATTTTGTTTTTAGTTTGTGCTGCCATCTATTGAATTATGTTTTAACTAAGTCATAAACTCGTAATATCCATTCATTATTTAGTTGAACTACGGACGAGAGCATATTGACGCATTTTTAGGACAATTAAATAACAGAAATGCTAATTTAAAGATTGAAAAAGAAGAAAATGCAATTTTTAATTGCGATTGAATTAATATATGTGCACAAAAAATGTTAAATACTGTTGTTTCCTAGTTGAAGGGGCTAGAGGTGAATTATTAGTTTTGAAACGTTTTGTAGCGAATAACAGATTGAAAAAATTGAGTTCTCGATTTTTAGATAACAAAATTCAAACACACAATCTACTTTAGAGGGAAAATTTTCAAATTTTATATATATTGAGTTGTGGTTGAAATTGTTTTTTTCTCTCGAAAATAAATGTTTTGAGCATATTTGTCTTTTCTTCACTGCCCATATCAAAGTAAAATTCGCAGCCCACGAAGGAACAGTCATTTAATAAATTTACAAAGCAGTTTCAACAAAATAAAAATATTTAATATAAATTATCCTTATGCTTCTTCTGCCTTTTTTAGAAGTGAAACACACTAAATCAAAATTTTTCAAACGCTAGTTTTGAGCTTTACTAGAACAAAATGTTTTGATCGTGATATGTGTGGTGATTTCTTTGATTGTAGTGTGGTGATCTTGCTTTGTGAAGTCCACAAAACCACTTTTTCTTTGCATGGAGGGCAGATTTCTTCTTGAGAAATACACTTACAGCGTTTAGCATAGGGTGCAGAATTTTCTGAGAACTGGGTTTTTTTTTACTTGGTGCGTTTCGACAACCATTGTAATGTGGTAGGTTGGTAGATGAATTAACGTCACACTGAAGCAACACAACCGGCTATTGGTGGCGGTGCGGCATCACCAATATCCGAAGAGGAGGATCCGAGGACAACACCTCGTCATTTTGAACACGGTCAGATGAAGAGATCAACACCTGAACTACCACCCCACTCTCTAAACTTTCACGCCACGCCAACGGCTGACGAGCACATTACCACGTTGGCGTGGTAATGTGCTCGTCAGCCAGTTTACGTGAGCACATTAACGTTGGCGTGGTAATGACTCACGATATATTTAACGTGCGTTTAATGTATTCTATATTAACGGAGTCCACGATATATTTAACGTGCACCAGCCCTCACGTACACGACGGTCTTTGGCTGGATCGAATTTCGAACTCGTAACCCTCCGGTTGCTAATTAGCTACTCTTCAAATAGGGCTACATCGGCCCTCGATATTGTAAAGAAAAACAACTATTTCTTACCTCATATTCTTCCAAATCTTTGAACAATATCTTAAAAGCTTCGTTCTGAAAAGATAAAAATTCCTCTTGAGATCAGATACATTAATTTTTAGTGGAAAGGGTATATTAACCCTCCTGGTGGTTGTCTCAAAGAGGTATCTCGTCATTAGCAAAACTGACCAGATCTTGATGGACTAGATATCTCGCCATTAAAAGAAAACTAACCAGATCTTGATGGACTAGATATCTCGCCTTTAAAAGAAAACTAACCAGATCTTGATGGACTAGATATCTCGCCATTAAAAGAAAACTGACCAGATCTTGATGGACTAGATATCTCGCCATTAAAAGAAAACTAACCAGATCTTGATGGACTAGATATCTCGCCATTAAAAGAAAACTGACCAGATCTTTATGGACTAGATATCTCGCCATTAAAAGAAAACTGACCAGATCTTGATGGACTAGATATCTCGCCATTAAAAGAAAACTAACCAGATCTTGATGGACTAGATATCTCGCCATTAAAAGAAAACAGACCAGATCTTGATGGACTAGATATCTCGCCATTAAAAGAAAACTGACCAGATCTTGATGGACTAGATATCTCGCCATTAAAGGAAACTGACCAGATCTTGATGGACTAGATATCTCGCCATTAAAAGAAAACTGACCACATCTTGATGGACTAGATACCTCGCCATTAAAAGAAAACTGATCAGATCTTGATGTCGTCATCATCAAAAAATCAGCGATATCGCGATGGCGAGATATCTCGTCATTAGCAAATTGTTCAGATCCTGATGGACTTGATACCTCGTCGAAACCACTTGGAGGGTCAATTGCAGAAGTGCGCAACAATAAGAAACAATGCAATTTTCGCAAATAAGAACGTGTTCAGAAAAAACAATACATACGCTTTCTTCCTTCCCTGCACGGCACATATTCTTCTCGAAGTCTTTCAGGTCATGCATCACATCCAACCCTGGAAAGAATGAGTCCAGTCCCTCCGTCGCTCGAGCTCGGCACTATGGAATGCATACGATTCAGTAAACTGGTTTTATAGCGACACTCGATATAACGACTTCCTGCAGTATAGCGACCAATTGAGAAGTTCTATAGATGTGATGCTATTATTTTATGATCGATATAACGGGTAAAAATCTAGTAACAGGGACCTTCAGTTGGCTGTGACTCCTGATTCATTGAGGCCCTCTGGGGCACATCGCCTTGAGGTGTGTTCGGGCTTCACGGGTCCGATATACCCGAGTGATCTTTTTTTTCATATGGGGTTTACTGTCTTTGGTAGACACGGTCGCGCACCTGGGAGACCCAAGCTATCTTTTTCTGCTCTCAGCCCACTACCCGGTTCTCCAATCCCTCTTTTTTCCCTTTCGTGACATTTTTTGCTAAACGCTGTCGTGTTTGGCTCATCTTGGCCAAATATGGATGGCACTTGTGACATAAAATGCCAAAACAACCAACCAACCTGATTCGTTGAGCCGGTTCGGGTTTCGTTGGTAAATTGGGGGTTTTTTTGGCGGTTTTGGGGTCTCGCCAAATCGCTAAATGCTTCGATTTGCCCGGGTTTCTCTTTAAATACGAATCAAGTGTCATGGAAGATTTTGAATATCTAGAAAATAGCGACGAATTCTAATCATATTTTCACCTATTTAGGAAATGGTGTCTTTGAATATTTCAGTCATATTTTGCAGCAGATAGAAAAAAATAGAATTTTTCAAGAAACTCTAGAAAGCACGTGCTACTAATATTTACAACCTTTGTTGCATTTACTGCAGTGCGTCGAATTAATTTGTTTTCAGTCTTCGGTATTTACTACGGTTACTTCGTTGTTCACTAATTGACTTTTAATGTTCACTAATTGAGCTGTGCGTCGTATTCTAGTTGTAGGCAGTGTAAATATAATAGGGAGAAAAAACTAGTATGCCAGACACCTGAGCGTCTTTTTTGATGATGCTATGTGATACTTATCGATTATCGTCAACACATCTTAAGCCTCGTAGTGGTTGTCTTGAGGCGATATTGACGAGATTTTGAAGACCGACATATCTCGTCATTAACGGACAAAATCTTGATCTCGTCCCCATCAAAAAGTCGTCAATATATCAATGACGAGATATCTCGTCATTAGCAAAATTGGTCACATCTCGAGGGACGAGATACCTCGTCAAAGCCACTTGGAGGGTTAAGTACATAGATGTTCTACTTGGAATAATAGCAACTACAAATAATTAAGAATACTTTTAGATGAAAATAGATATGGCTATATATCCTTTTTAAGGTGAGACATTAACTTGCAATCTGAACAAATACAACAAATGTGATAAGCATCTGTCTTGCTACATACTCCCTCTGGTGTCTTTTTCCAACATTCCTCATATTCTTCAGTAAGACCTGAAAGAAATGTGAAAAATGAGTCTCAATAAAAATTGGAAATAAAGTACCAATTCCAATTGCCATTCCTATAAAAATAGTATATAATCAATTTTAAATTTTCTTAAAATTGTACAAACTAACACAAATTTTAGAAATACTGTACAACTTCGTTAAGTCATCACTTGGTAACTCGTCAATTTTCTTGAGTACTCTCTAGCTCTTATAGATGGCAATGTAATCATAACCTCGCTTATTCGTCGCGTACTCAAATTCCACACTTATTACTTGTCACTGTGGAAAGATCTCGTGGTTTATTTTCGGCAGTGGCCAGCTTATGATGCCAACTTGTTCCAAAGTGTCACCAGTTCTAGGTAAGGAACAATTTGCATTTTCCACTTGGATCTCCATTCTTTCTTGGAGGAATAGGGCAGTTTTGTCTCAAGATGTTTCGTCGTTAGCAAAATTGACCATACATTGCACGAGATATTTCGTCGAAACCATTTGGAGTTTTAAACATGCAAGTTTTGTCAGATAGCAAACAAAATGAAGTACAAAATGAGGACGCTGACCCTGATTTTTTATTGAATTGATTTTAAATCGTAATTGAAAGTAGTTGATTCCCGACGTAAGTGACTACATAGATATCAATAGTATCCTTGTAGTATATTCTCAAGCGACCATTGAAGATTTAACTACGGATGTTTTACTAGAAAATCGCGAAAGTGCGAGTGATGAAAGTGCAACTGAGTAAATTTTTAAGCCACCTAGTAAAAACGAGTTCTTGCAGCATTAGAAACAATAAGAAATTACATTATTTCAGTTCAAGGTATGAATTTACAAGGTACAAGATTATGAATTCCGTAATAAATTTAAAATGTTCATGATCGTTACGATAATGCAAATTGAGTACATTCTGTAGTTACTTCTCTTAAGCCGTCAAAATTTCTTGGTCCCATGAGTAACGACTTATCGATGTTTCAATGTACGTTCATAACACTATTTTTATCTTTTTATGTAGTCAGATAATAATTCATTGCTACAAATAATTTCGAAATGAGTGCTTGGAAAATTTAAGGAGATGTGCAAGTTCTCAATTTATTATGTTTAAATTGAATGGCACGTTAGTAAATCTAAAAATTTGTAATCTTAGGTTTTCATACATAAAGCTGAAAAAACCCAAAAGAATCAAAATGCGAGTCAATTAAACTTATCCGAGTCCGATCTGCAGATCTGATAAAAAGTATTTTGAAGACTGTATCGCCTGAGAGCCTATATATAGTGAACCTGTTCGGAAGGAAGTATCTAGATTGCGGACTGGTTGAACATATCCTTAGGGCTGCATGTGGTCTGCGAATCAGGTAAATCTATTCTGATAGCCATATTTGAAATGCGGGCCTGATAAAAATATTTGGGGGCAATATCTGTGGGCCTGATAAAAGTATTTGGAGGGCCGTATCTGGAATGCGGGTCTGAGATCAATCTATTTCCGGTAAATTATTCATCTCACGCGTACGGTTTTTGCGGACGGACTGGTTAAATCTCATCCCGAAGAGAACAGTAGCTGTTTCTCAGGTAGCTAATAATGCATTAATGGGGTGAGTAATGGACTTTTTCGATTGAAGGGCAGGATTGGGTCACAAATTTTGGATCGGGTTGTAAATCTGTCGCTAACGGTATTACAAATAAAGGGTACATAAATTATTTTCAATTACACTAAACATCACTTCCATTGCGTATATTCAACTTCATTTCGTCATTATAACAGAAAATTCACACATGAAATTAATATGGAGACATAGGGATAAATATATTTTAATTTGTGAATAAACTGAACAAAAAATCTATTTTTCCCTACATTGCCTTTGAAGGAAATAAAAAGGTTATGTCCATATATATTGAAAAGTTTGACTAGGGTTGTCTGTCTATATCAAGAGCTATTCATCCAAACTTTCTACTTGTCTATCCAGATGGTTGTCTACATCGACGAGATATCCCATCCATTATCACATCTGACCAGATCTTGATGGACCAGGTATCTCGTCAGACGAAAACTAACTAGATCTTAATCTCCTCATCATAAAAAATTTAGCAATGTCTTGATGGACGAGATATCCTCGAAACCACTTCGCAAAAATATACCATGATTACCAACTTGTCCGTTACCGAAGCAATTTCGAAAAATGTGCTGGTCTATTAAATTTATCAAAAATCTGAAAGGCATACTATCACGGGCACAGTTTCTATCATAAATAGATCAAATCATTTTTAATTGCGCGATTTGTATACAAAATTAAGCAACAGTTACAAATTAAATGCAAACTCAATGATAAAATCTTTCAAAATAAGGCTAAATGTGGTAAAATACATCGTTGTTTTACTTTCAAAGCCGCGTAGGTCTCGAAATCTAAAATTTTCAGGAGCAATAAAAAGTGAAATGCCAAATTGTAGACCATTTTATGATATGAGGTTTAACAACTCGTCTCGGTAGATGGCTTTATAACTCACGTAGACTTCGGAGCTTTATAAAGTTTAGTAAGTAAATTTGTTAAAAGATAATTTTAAAACATCATAAACCAAAAAAAATTGGATTTACGAGGTTTTGATAATAGAACGACGATATTTAAAAAGAGAAATTCTTTATCTCATTCAAACTTTCGTGACACCCAAACTTTTTTTACCAATTCAGTTTATAATTCTTGAAACAGATTTCCTTTGAACTCTCAACTCTAAGCAACTATTTGAGATTTATTCTGCTGATGGCAAACTTAAAATCCATCGGGGACAAATGAAAATGAGTGATATATATAGGTATGCGATATATCGAGGGATAAATGTTCTAATATTCTTGCATACATTCCATTCCATAATTACAAAATCCATATAATGTCGTCTTTTTCAAAAAATGCTCCAGTTGCAAAGTCTTTCTCCTATCTTGCCGAAGAAACGGATCTTATCCTATTTTCCCTGGGGCCGCGATAGCCCAATTGGCAAAATCGCGGATTAGCAACCGGAGAGTCCTCGCTATGGTGTCGTGTGGAAGTTTGGACAGTGGGGTACCAGCTCAGGTGTTGGCCTCGTCATCTGACCGTGGTTCAAAGTACCAATGTGTTGTCATCGGATCTCTACCTTCGGAATTGATCCCGGACCATCGCCGATAACACGTTGTGTTGTGTCAGTGCGAAGTTACTTCAAATACCTATTTTCCACAAGGAAAGATAGAAGAAATATAGTCAAGTTCGCCACATTGGCGCACTTAACCCTCCAAATGGTTTCGACTAGAAATCTCCGTCAATTTTGCAAATGACGAGATTTCTCGCCATAAAGAATGCCTATTAAATTCCGAATGATAACGATATTGCCGTTTTTTGATGATGACGAGATCAAGATCAGATCATTTACGAGATATCTCATCCTTCAAGATCGAGTCAGTTTTGCTATTGACCAGGAGAGTTAATGAGAATTTGGAAATGTAAGCCAAGATTTTCACTTTTCACCTAGAATATCTACATTAATATACTAACTCTTCCAGTCGCCAACATTAAGTTATCCCCGAGAGTCACCCCCTACTCAAAATGAACGATTCTCGTTTCTATAGCAACCGCCACAGCCAGAGAGAAAAGTTCTCGTGGTAGACAGAAGGCCTTCTAATATATTTATGACAGAAATCATAACAATGTGAATTTTAACCTATAAGTGGTTTCAACGAGATATCTCTTCTGTCAATATCTGACCAATTTTGCTGACGAGTTATCTAGTCATCAAGAGATTTCAGATTTTTAGATGATGCCAAGATCAAGATCTGGTCAGTTTGTTCTAATGACGAGATATCTTATGGAGACAACCACCAGGTGTATTAACATATTTAAAACAATAATAGAAAAGAAGACACTTCATACTAACTACAGTTGCATATATGATTCATGAAGCAATCGTATAATGCGTCGTTATGCTCGCTGTACACCACATTCACCATCAATAACACAGGGAAGACGGCCCACACGAACTTTCTGAAGACTTTAAAATTTTCCATTGGGACTCCAGCGTAGAACGATACTATGGCTCTAAAACATATGACCCTATATTTATAACTTGTGTTAGAAGTTTCGTGAATCGCTGCAATGATTGTTTTCAAAATCAGACGCCATCTTTTTCAACAGAAAGGAAAATTTGCAATCCCGAACAAGAAAAAGGCGTTTCTCTTTCCATTACTAAGGTGAGTGAGGTTATTGTCGATCATAAAATACGTGTAGAATCAGCTGAAGGTACGTATTGTGATTGGGTAAAAGCTCGGTCTCTCGAAATTTGTTTATGGTAATGTAAGTGTTACAGCCGAGTGTATGACTTCCTCCTTGGTTATATTTGTAAGCTTCGCACCTTTCGTGTTGCAGAACTTGCGTTTGTTAATGCAAACACGTTATTTTCACACTCTACTTCATTTATATACAATGAATCTAATTTAATATTGGAATAAAGTAATTCGATGCGACAGTTCTGCAAAACTATAAAATGTATATGTTATCAATGGTAAAATATCGTTAATGTTACTTGAATTATAAGATATTTTAATGCTTACCTTAATTTTTCAATAGCCCTCCTGGTGGATGTCTCAACGAAGTATCTCGTCATTTGCAGATCTTGAAGACGAAATATCTCGTCATTAGAAGAAAACTGACCATATCTCGATCTCGCAATCACAGAAAAAGCGGGAATAGCTTGATAACCAGATATTTCGTCATTAGTAAAATTGCTCGGATGGTGATGGATGATATATCTCATCGAAACCACTAGGCAGTGCAGGCAATAAAGCGCGATTTTTAGTAAATAAGAAAAAATTACAAAAAGGTTATACATATTTCTGTCAAATTCACACAACGATAGAGGAAGGGGGACAAGACTGTTTCTTATGGATAATCTCAAAGCTTGCCAGATCTCCTTTAGCATTGCAGGCAAGAAAAAAAAGGGGGCAAAGGCGACTAGATTACGAGAGATATACCACAAATCTATCCCTTGAAATCGATCCAGTCTGCGATTCAAGGTAAGCTAACCACATCAAACAGGTTTTGTCGAACAGGAACATCAAAAACACATTTAAAAATTTAGACATTAAAGAATAATAAACGCAAATATAGAATTCAACTCGAACAATCGCATCGGTTTTACCCATCTTGTAGGATAGCCAATACGTGTCCTGTGGTGTCTGCGATTGGAAGGACGCCCCAATTCGGAAGTTAACACCAACACGTGTTTAGCGTTGTGAGACACTGAACCAGTTTAAGAGAATGTGGATGATATGAATACAATATGCCGCCTGGGTGGTTTACCTATTCTGAATCGTTATCTCAGTTAAAAGGAGTCCTCGAACCCCTAAGCTTATAAGGTTCAGTAATTATGGAAGCCAAATTCCGCAAGAGAAACATCCATACATGCATGTATGAAATCGCATAACTAACCACATGCTCATTGAAAAACATTAAATAAACCAGTTGACATATAATTAAAGGATTTGTGGAGACAATCATGAAATGAGATTTGTCATTAAGGTCAGAGTCGCTTCTAAGTAGGGTCCACATTGGCCGTCGCCCCGAGCTCCAATGTCCAAAAAAGGACGGGATTTCAGAAACATTCTTCACCATTTTTGTAGTTTTCTTGGAAAAATATTTTATTATTTAAAGGACAGTTTCGGTCCTTGAAACAGTATTTTCCACAGGTGGTTGAATTTACGTCGCGTCGGAGCAACGCAACGGGTTATTGGCGACTGTCCGGGATCAATCCCGAATGGCAAAGGTCCGAGTATAACACCTCGGCATTTTGAATCCAGCCAAAGTCCATCGTGTACAAAGGGGGCTGATGCACGTTAAATATGTTGTGGCTTCAAATGTCCTCATGTTGGCGTGGTGTGGAAGCTTGGAGAGTGGAGTGCCAGTTCAGGTGTGACCTGACCGTGGTTCTAAATTACGTGGTACTGTCCTGGGATCTTTCCCTTCGGATTTGATTCCGGACCGTCGCCAATAGCCCGGTGTGTTGCTCTAGTGCGACGTTAATTAAATACTTACTTGCCTACTTCATCATTTTGAATGAGGATCAAATAATATGATCTAAACACTTGAGCTGGCACCCCACTCTCTAAACCTCCACACCACGCCAATGTTAGGACATTTGAGGACACCCAATACATAAAATATAATACCCAATCACCCAATACATTCACATAAGGTCATATTCCGAAAGTGACATCAGTTGGCTACATTTTATAGTATTCCTGTTTTCTAGTGAGCAAAAACATTTTATAACCAAATGTAAAATCATCATCTTCCGGTGGGTGGTTTATTTACTCTGAAAATCCCTCTCATACACGTAAAATATTTCTACCCCTAAGGGTTAATTATTCATAGATTTTTGAAAACAACAAATAAGATTAGATATTTTCTATAGCTTCGTACTAATTCTGAAGTATGTTTATGAATATCATATCAGGAGTTGTTTTATTTGCTTTAGATGGTCCTGGTGAACTTCGATACATTTTATTATATTCATGATCTTATTGTATTCTTCACCCCGATTAACATGGTTTTGTCTTCAAATTCGACGAAATAGGACCCAGACATACAAGATGTTGAAAACGGCTATCGTCTTTCAACAGTTTTTTTTTAGTTTAAAAGGAATACCACGTCTTTAATAAAATAACATGCTCCCTGCACTACTGTCTATAATGTTAAGCCGATGTTGTTTTTTCGTTTAAAATACATGGGACGCGACTGATGAATATATTAAATTCTACTTTCAGTATCTGATCTTAGTTTTAACGAAAACGTTTTGTAAAATCTTTTTGGGGGCTTTTCAAATGACGTGGTTACCAATAAATTATAAGACTTCGGAACTCATAAAAGTACACTCATAATCTAAAAAAACATCCTTAGTTGTTAAACCGCTTAGTTGTCTACTCTTCTAAAAATGCGAATGTATCGTTCAAGAATGATTAAATATAAGTATTCCCTAGTTTAAAATGTGTTTTTTCTCTGCACTTTTTCCATTTTCAAAGTTTTACAAGTTTCCACTTTTCATAAAATTATTTCCTTTTGAAGCAGAAATTTAAACTTGTGCTGCCATCTAACATCGCTTCAATACATTAAATTAAATTGTATTTAAATACTGGAAGTTTATAAAAACGCGTCGTGCTGCCATCTACCAGAAGTAATTCTTAACTTTTGCAAGCATATTAAGAAAAAGATATTCACCTAATAGAGAAAATATTCTAATTCTTTCTAAAATGAGCAAGTTAAATTTAATTTGTGAATAAGATTAAAATTCATTTATTACTTCAATATAGTTCTGCATTTGAGCATGTTTCGCAGTAGTGTAAGATTTTCAGTGAGAATCAGTTTAAAGGATGCACGTAATTCTGGTGATTTTTAAACATGGAAACATGCTCAAAAATATGATTTGATATTTAAATCCTTATTGATAATTTCAAACCTAAATATGTAAAACTCAAAGTATATCTCCGGAACTTTTCTTAATTCATGGCACAGGCGAAAAAAAATGAATTAACATGAAGGCATTTTAAAATATTGCTTATGAAAGTACTTTATAGAATTTTTCCGAAGACAGATTACAGAAGCAGTGAGAAATCTGAAAGATAGAAAGAGCAACAAAGAAAATATGAGCAAAAATAGGTTTAGCGTCGAATAACAAAGAATTCGCCTTTGAACAAATTAATTTTTTTTTGAAATTGAAGTAGACGTTCAGAATCTAATTGAGGTAATACGACTAAGGTGTGCTTTTTGCCAAGCATGTTATTGGAAATAAGAATTAACATCAGTAAAAGTTACCGAAATGAAGTTTCTTGGATAATTTTATTTCATTTAGTGTTAAGAAATCCATTTATTAAATATGGATGCTATTTTCATTACAGATTGACATAAGACGTGAAATGTGAGTAATGACACAGAATTAAAAGATTTGAATAAACAAAATGAAAGACTTTTTTTGTTTAAGGTGTTTAAATACACTAGAAATCACGAAATTCGACCACAATATCGATTTTATTGCTTCAAAATATTCTCCAACTCCTTAGCTTTCAAATGATACCAAGATCTTGTAAATTATTCGAAATATTTTAGAAAAATATTTACAAGGGTATTACAAGGGTTTTTCGTTTTTCGGAAACATGTACAAACATGTTCGGAGACTTTAAACTCAATTTATGAAGAACTGTGTTTTTGCATTATGATGCTTTGTTCAAACTGTGATAACTCTACAATAAATTAATCCATTATAATTATTTGGGTATCGTTATAATCTATATAAAATACAGTGGATGTTTAGACCCTCAATCATAGTTATTAGTTAAATGAATTTTTAGTTGATTTTTAAATGTTAAAAATCCTGAAAAATCTTGATTTTTTTATACTGCCTGCGTGAAAAAAAATTGTAAAACTATTCCCTCTAGCAACTTGACTGAAGGTCAAAACATGAAGAAGAATATTATAGGAATAATTTCCAACAGGAATTGTCTGAACAAGTTAGAATTTGAGGTATTTGTTCAAAACCATGCTAATTAGTTAACTACAATATTTAAATTACATAATTAATGCTTAGCTTAATCTGATTTTTTACATCGAAATTATCTCAAGCATAAACGAATGACCTATTGTAAAAAATCTGAATTTTTAAAGTCAAATTTTAAAAACAATCCTCTAGTGCAGAGGTTCTCAAACTTTTTGAATTTTGTACCACATAAATAAGAATCAAAACTATATGTACCATCATAAAAGCATTTTCCGATTAAAAATCAATGTATCATAAATGGAGTGTTTAAACAAAGAATAAAACATTTTAAATTTATAGTATTCAATTATATGCGTAAACGAAACTTTTACACTATAAAATATAAATATACTATATACTGTAGTAAATAGTAGGTAATAATACATAATAGCAAATATTAAGATTTATTATCGATGAGGATTAATGCGACGAATGAGCCTGTTTCATTGTAATCAATTTCGATATGTCGGGCTTCATCTTCATTAATTTCAAGCGTAAATCAGATTCGAGTTGCAACTGTGTCCTATATTTATTTTTAATTAATAGCATGGCTGAAAATCCAGTTTCGCAGATATGATGTGTTGAAAGGCAATAAAAATTTTATCGCTTTGTCGGAAATATACTTATATTCATCTCTTCTTTTTAACCAAAAATTACATAAGTTATCTTTTTTGAACTCATTCATGAGATTTCTGTCACATGAAATATCTAAAAGCCGATCTTCTTTCTTGAACTGAAACATTATCTAGCTCAGTATCCGAAATAGAAAACGGATCTCCTTATCCAACTTTCATTTTCTAAATTTTCAGGAAAGTAGGAATGAAAATTGTTAACAAGTCCTATGCAGTGTTTTCTTATATCTTCAATTAGTTGTTCAATCAGTGACAGATTATTTTCTTGGAGATACTCTTCTAATGTTGGTAATGAAGCAATTTTCTTGCTTTTTACGTTCTTAATTATGTATTCTAGTTTTTTCATAGCTACATTTATTTTGTCTACAGTAAGAACAGTTATATTGGAACCTTGTAAACTAGAATCCAGTTCTCATTCAGTTTTCCAAAAAAAGTTCTCCAAAAAGTTTTCCACCATCAGCACACACTCCTACACATTTTTCCAATTTATTTCATGGCCAGTGATAAACTCATTAATTTTCTTAAAAATCTCATCCGGTGTGGTATGATTTGGAAGAGGCTCACAGAAAAAGAATTCTTCATCTATGACTTGTTCTCTTTCATATCCAATATAAGGCCATCAACTGTGCAAAGTTGGTTACGTCTATACTTTCATCGAACTGAATCGCAAAATATTTGCTTTCCTTTATATTTTCGATTAGTGTTTGTTTTAGCTGCAATTTCGTTAATTCGTCGCGAAGCAGTGTCATTTGACGAAACAACATTCAACTTGGCTGCTGCAGTAGGGCCGAGAATAGACGTTACAATATCTTTGACTGCAGGTAATATTATTCTCCAATAGTATATGGTTTTGAGTTTGAGCAATTCTCAAACTAACCAAATATGATGCTTCCACTGCTCATTCGTTGATTGTGGTGAAGGTGTGTGATAAAAATTGTACCACCAAAAATAATGTAATGTACCATTAGTGGTACATGTACCATAGTTTGAGAAACACTGCTCTAGTGTATATGTACAGCTTGTGGTTTACAAATGATAAATTAAAAATATATATAATTCCCTTTTCCTCCAAAGTATCCTTAATTGCTGGATTAGAATGTGGTGATCTCATCCTACTCTCTTTTATGTCACATAATTACTGTTTTATACGCTGCAAAAACCAGGCTAGAAGCCAAGGAGTGTCATAGTGTAAGCAGGTGATCAAGCATCTAAAGCAGATGTCTGAGGAGAAATCGTGCCTATGAGTTTTTCTCTCAGGGACTGTTTAAAAAGTATTTTGGGATAGAAATGTTCTGAATATATACGGAACAAGTTGTTGATGGTAATATTTTAGACAGAGAATGTAATATTAATAGTAAACCCTTTTGAAGGGGACTATAATGGTAAAAGTTTCTTCAAACAAACCTTTATGGGAGGAGATCTATCATCTATATGAGTACATTTTGTATTTAACAGAAATTTAGTATTTTTAGTTTTTTACCCTTCGATTAGTCGCGGAGGTCATCATGACATAATCAGACTTGTTTTGCAAAATTTCAATGATATACCATAAAAGGGATAATTAAAAAATATTATAAATTTAAATAATACACTGTTTGCATTTATTTGTTTTTAGTGTGTCCTAAATATAATAGTTATTTTTTTAACGAATAATTAATCCCCTGGTAGTTGTCCCAATGAGGTATCTCGTCATTAGCAAAACTGACCAGATCCTAACGGACGAGATATCTCGTCGTTAGAAGAAAACTGACCAGATCTTGAGTTCGTCATCGATGACGAGGTATCTTGTCATTAGCAAAATTGGTCAGATCTTGATGAAAGAAATATCTAATCAAAACCACTTTGTGGGTTAAAATAGAACCGAGGCTAATGGTGGGTTCAGGGGAGATGAAGCCCCTTATACCCAACCACCTTTCTAGACATCAAAAAACAAGTTAGAGAAATTCATGTGCCTTAACAGATTTATACCCCTATAATATTTATGTACCTAGCCTCAACCATTTCAGAGATGGGGTGCCAGATGTTAACCCCATCCCTTGAAGGGTTAAGTAGAAACATTTGCGATTAATTGAACTCTATAATTCAAGAACGTTCGAAGAAAAATCTCAACCCCTCACATTTTCACCTCGGCCCGAGTACCAGGATAATTGATAGTCTCCCGTTCTAGGTTACAGAAGGACATTCCATTGAGTGCAAATATATAACTCTAAGCGTCGTAAGGTTTCTGAGTAGTATACAATTGATTTTCCCCCAACACATTATAACTAAACAACCACATCTATTGGCCGAAAGATTCCATGGGGTCCTTAGAATAAAATCCTTCTGAAAGATTTCATTGGTCTTTTACTTGGAAAAGAATTCTTTGGAAATAATCGATTGGTCCTCTCCTTAGAATGAAATGATTTGAAAAGATTCGTTTGGCCCTTTCCTTTAGAAAAGATTATATTGGTCAAGAACGTCAAAACTGGTTAAAAGTCAAGCAGGAAAGAATACAGGGGTTTACAAGGTGAGTTATGCGCGTGAACACTTTGAGGGATATATTCCATGCACCAATGCTTATCACGCACATTGTTTGCATTTTCTTCAAATTTTTATTTCCATACACTTGTACAGCTTACAAATATTATAAAGAGATTTTACTTGTATTCAGACAGCACGCATTGCAGTACAATTTTTTTTCACATTTACCAAACCCTTTCGAGCTCCAGTACCATAGCAACGGTGAGGTTCCGTATGTGGGAAGGCCGTCGCTCAAGAACCGTGTTCTTGTGAGTGTCAAAAGAAGTGTTGTCGGTGAACTAATACTTTGCGATACAAAATACAGATTCGTGAACCCTTTTAAATTCTAAAAGATACAGCGCCTTATGACCTACAAGGCTGTTAAAGTCTGCTAACTTCTAAGAGGTACAGCTACTACTACAAAAATTAATTTACAATGTAGTAGAATGAAAACTGGAAGGCACAAACCGTAGTTTTGACGTGATTAATCGGGCCTGATGTTGGATTGTGGAATGCATGAAGTAGGCGTAGGAAGTTGGAACGATTGTTTTCTGTGAAAATTCAACAATTAATTTACAGTTTGAGCGATTAAAGTGCAATTTGATATCAATATTGAAGGATAATTTTATTGACTAAAGGTCTGATTGAAGCGACTTTCGAATGACACCACTTACACAATCTTCACTCCACCAATCCAAAGTTCGCCCAGCACCGTAGAATTTCGACATACTTCGAACCCCCTCCCCGTTCTACGAACGCGATCCGAAGGTCATCAAGTACCAATCCACCAATCCAAAGTTCGCCCAGCACCGTAGAATTTCGACATACTTCGAACCCCCTCCCCGTTCTACGAACGCGATCCGAAGGTCATCAAGTACCAATCCACCAATCCAAAGTTCGCCCAGCACCGTAGAATTTCGACATACTTCGAACCCCCCCCCCCCCCCCCGTTCTACGAACGCGATCCGAAGGTCATCAAGTAATCCACAATTTGTCTACACGGCGCTATATTTATCATCTGGATGTTTCAAGTTCTGAAATAAGACAAAACAGTTGTAACGCTTTTTAGTAACTCTCGACTTTTCATACATGCCTCTAATACTATTCCGATTTTAAATACCTAATCAAGTCAAAATTAGCTCGTAATACAGTTGAATAAAAGGCCAATGTAACCTATCTCCGCCACGAAGTATTTTTTTGCAGAATTGCACTGTCTTTTTTAGTCTTGCTAAAATGTGAAACTTGACCTATAATTTCACTTGTATTATTTGTATTAAGCGAAATAAACCGCATCATTTAATCTGATTAAAACTCACCAAAGGATGCAGGTTTTTGCATTTATGGCTCCTTGTCAAAATGCAGTTATCGTACACATCTAAGTGGTGACTAGTGTCTTCCAGTTTACGATGTAATAGAAAGCAATTTAGCTTTGAAATATCAGTAGTCACGCTTGTAACCAGAACTACTCTTTTCACCAGATTCCTAAGATCGCAATCATGCCTTTTTCGATGTAAGAGATAATGATTCGAGGCTGGTATTTTTTTCTTAGGTAAGTTCTTAGGATTTTCCGAGTATTATTAAAGCTCGAAAGTTATCGATGAACTTTTTCTTCCCTTTTTAAACTGTTTAGAAAAATAAATCTTTGCAATATTTCAACATGGAGGAAAACGCATATCTACCCAAATATGAAATAATAAGGATTTCGTAGACTTATTTCATTTTACTGTATACTTTTAAGGTAAATAAGTCCGCAATATGCAGATATATGGATGAATCTATTTAAATGTAGATTATACAATTTGATGCTTAAACTCTCCTTTTAATAACGTCGAACTTAAAGGTTGAAATAGTTTTGACAGTTCTTACCTACATTACATTATGAGTTAGGAATTAGCCATCACCTCGCCAGGTTGGTTTTTATGGGCCAGATCAGGCCAAGCTGCGCCAAACAATGCATATACTATTTAATACCCACTGTTTCTTAACCCTCCAAGTGGTTTCGACGAGATATCTCGTCCACCAAGATCTGACCAATTTTTCTAGTGACGAGAAATCGCGTCATCAAGATATTGCGGATTTTTTTATGATGACGAGATCAAGATCTAGTCGGTTTTCAGATGACGAGATATCTCGTCCATCTATATCTGATCAGATTTTTTCTAATGGGGAGATACCTCGTCGAAACAACCATCAGGAGGGTTGAACAGAAGCATAAATCTAAACAATCAAATACAAGAACAGCAAATTATCGAGGAAGGGGAAAATGATGAAAGCTTATGAAATAACGGTGATGAAATGGGAGGAAGGGCAGATCACTAGTGTACCTGTGATAGCTCGGGGTTGTGAAACACATGTTTACTTAAAGAAAGGAAACTCCTGAAGGCATTAAGAATAAGAAGATAACTTTATCGCTTCGTTAAATGCAGCATTTCTCGTATGATATAACGCCTTGATCCACACACACACACACACACACACACACACACACACACACACACACACACACACACACACACACACACACACACAGACACTGTACATAATAAAAAAAATTTCTCTACAATGCCAGCTTATGGTTGTATAGTCCTTCAAGCACACACACACATACTTCGTTGTCAAGAACAGGGCAGTCGAAATTTCTTTTGTATTTAACCCTCCAAGTGGTTTTGAGGAGATATCTCGTCAATAAGGATTTGACCAATTTTGCTTATGACGAGATAGCTCGTCATAAGATATTGATGATTTTTTTATGATGACGAGATCAAGATCTGGTCTGGTTTTTTCCAAGGACGAGGTGTCGCGTCCATCAACATCTGGTCAGTTTGGCCAATGACGAGATACCTAGTCGATGAAACCACCAGGAGGGTTAAAAGACATCAGAATATCAACCAGACCAACATTAAAAGAGAAGATGCAACGAATAAAACTAAATGAATTACCTTAAAATTAAATAAGAAGTCCACATTTTAATCGCATGAAAATGCCTTATTATAATAAAATGAGAACGAATGTGGGGTACCCCACATCTTAGATGACAGAACTTCTTGAAATTCTATTTAAAAGCTGACCCATTATAAATACAGTAATAATCCTGAATGATGAAGGAAGGTAAAATGTGATGATTGCAGAGGTTGACCCAACAAGTCCTATAAAATTGGTGATGAGGTATTAAAAAAAGCCGGTAAAAAGGTTTAAGAATGGAACAAGAGGTTAATGTACGGTTTATTGCAAAAGGTTGTAAGCAATGATGGCACAATGTCGCGTTTTCCTCCATTAATAAATGTCTATGCTTGCCTCTCCAATGGCCGATTCGAAGACGAGCTATCAAAGGGGGGGGGGGATGTAGCTTCATGCGTCATCGACGGTCATTAGTCATCGCTGCTATTAGCTATCGATGGTATTAGACGGACAAGCTAGATGAACTACTCCGCAAACCACACATTTCCGATGGATATCTTCCCAATATGAGGTCTGTTTCTAGTGCTATATAGAGGGATTCGGAACTCATGGGACAAACTTCGAAAGGTGTTAGAGCACACTAAAACAATTGTTTTTGTATAACAATGCATAAGCTCAAGTGATACATTTAGGCGCAAACAAATGAACTACGCAGGAATTGAAACAAAATGTTTATTTACATCATTATTTTACATTATAATAACTGTTCAAAGATGCCACCACCAACATTAATGCAAGCTTGGCAGCATCGATGCATGTTTTTTCGCCGCTAGAGTACACTGTTTGGTTTGGCGCGCTTGAATGTCGTTGCTCTGCTGGAACCCTGCAGTTGAAAGGGGGATGTCACAAGCTTGCCACACTGCCAAGCATGCTTGGCAGTGTGGCAAGAAGGTTGGTAAGAAGGTTGGCAAGAAGTGTGTGGAAGAAGAAGTTTGGCAAGAAGAAGTGTGGCAAGAAGTGTGTGGAAGAAGAAGGCAAGAAAAGAAGTGTGGCAAGCAGAATGTTGGTGATGGCATTTTTGAGCAGTTATTGCAAAAAATCATTGTAAATAAGTAATTGTAAAATAATGATGTAGAAATAAGCGTTTTGTTTCATTTCCTGCGCAATTATTGTGTTTGCGCCTTAACGCGTTACTTGAGCCCATACATTGCTACACAAAAAATTATTTTTTAGTGTGTTCCAACGCCCCTTGAAGTTTGTCCCACGAGTTACGAATAGGTATAAATAAGACTTCTACGAGCACAATTAACACAAACCTCACAAAAGGTTCGATGATATAAGACGCGATCCACCAACGATATATGCATGGTCTAGTACTGACAACTATCACCGAACGTAATGCGAAACTTTTCACAAACGCACGAATCTAAAAATTTCCGAAAAAAAACGATGCAAAGTCAATCACCAAGTGACCCAAAGAAATCTCGCAGCAAACAACTACTTCTTCAAACCAGTTAAAATACTCTTCTGCTTTTCGAAGGGGAGAAAGATGCATTCTTTCGAATGACAGGGAAACAAAATAAACGAACATTATTATTCCCCTTCCCAAGTTATGGAAAACGGAAAACTCCAACGCAGAAAAAACCATCCAAAGTCATTTTTGCATATATTTAAAAAATTATGTTTTGAACTGGGTTTTTTTCTCCTTCCAGCCAATGCTACCACCAGTCTTACTTCCCTGCGAAATGCAGCGGCTCCTATTCCGAGATTTGTATGTATCTATATGCATGAAAAATTATTGTTTCCCTTTGTCGAAATTCTTTTTTTTATCTCCTGACTCGGCCTTTGTTCATAAAGTAGTAGGGAGGAGCGAAACGAAACAAGAGACTTTGCCCGTAAGAGCCCTACCCCTTACCTCCCACGCAGTTTTTTTCGAGAACGCGGAACTCCCCCAACTGCCACCCACAACAGTTGCCTTCCCTCCCTTATAATCCCTCTTCCCCCTCTGAGAACGCGCTTGGAGGGAAAGGAGGGGTGGAAAAAAAGTCACGGCGAAAACCAAAAAAAAAAACTGATCCGAGAGTAAAAGTTAGGGGAAAAGATGAGAGAGATGAAGATGAAAAAAAATGATGAAGAAAAACCCACTGCTTGTATCTCATCAAGATGTTGAGAAAAGAGCCTGGGGTAATAGGAGCTAAAAAAATATATTTATACACATTTAAAAAAATGGCGCAAAAAAATGGCGGATGAAAAAACTAAAACCGAGACGCCGTCATAAACTGCAATGCAGGAAAAGTTCTTTGGGGGTGCTGGGGGAGGAGTTATTATAATTTAGAGGGGAAAAAGTGCTGCAGCCTAATTGCAATTTGCATTCTGTAATCATGCAGTAATAGATAATCCCGTCTAAGGTTGTTTTTTAAATAGCACTTTTTTCATCGCGCGTTTGTTCTTTTCCCTCTAGTCTTAAAGGAACGGCTTCGTTTTTTGCCGCTCCTTTTCCAGGGGTGGTTCCGCTCTTCAAAAAGATGTTTTTTGTGAGGCGTGATGATTTTTTTTGCCTTTTCCTTTTGCCGCGATAAAATAAAATTATCGATTGCTCATTTTAAAAAATGTAATGAATGTAGCAATTTTTTCACACACACGCGAAATGTTTTTTTTGCCCGCCTTTCCCCACACTCCTTCGTCTTTCTTTGATAAGCTCTTTTGTAGAGAAAAAAATGATCCTCGCAGGCAATGCTGGAACTCAATAAGCGTTTTCTTTCTGACATCGTCTCGCATTAAGGAAGGACGTTGTTTTTATTAGGGGAATTTTAATAAAGCGGCTTGTGACTTATGATGCAACTCTTTGGGCTGACTACGTTTCACATCCCTGCGAGAGTTGAAGGAGCCGGCCAGACTCCAAAAAGTCAAAAACCAGATCAACTTTTATTTTATCTATGAGTAATCAGCTTCTGACCTTTCTTGGATTGATGATTTACGTATTTGGCTATCATTTTGGCAACCAACAAACAGGTATGTGTCATAATAACAGATCTCATAAGCTTGCAGTCGTGACGACAGTGGCAAGAGTGGTGTAAGGCAACCGGAGAGAATCCATTGGTATTGAATGTAATGATATACTGGTAACAAATGGAGAGGCAGAAAGTCCCATAACAATTCTTTATTATTTCAGTAGACGAGTAGTAACATCATAAGGCGTGGTGGTTGTTGAGGGTTTGGAGTTTGGGGCGGCTCTGAATGCTCCTTAACCCAAGAGGCTCCTGAAAGAATGAATAGTTTTCAATGATCTCGCTAGAGGGATTAGGATTAAGAGAAATATATTGGACCAGGAGATCTAACAAGAAAGTTCATTGGTAGAAGTCGGTGGTTTAACGAAGGAGCACTGTGATCTTACACATATGCGATTTGAAAGCAGGAGAGTCCGCGGGAGGTCCAAGTTAACGAGACGGCTTGAGTTCGAAGGTGAAAGGGGGTGGCAAGATATATTGACCAATTAGATAGGGAGATAAAGACTGGGAGAAAAGGGGACCGCTAATGGACTTATCTGTAGTGAGAATTGTACTAAGGGCGTTAGTTTTAGGTATCGTTTCATATACGTATATATGTACATATATATATATATAATAAGTAAAACTACCCTAAGAATAGAATAGATTTCCCCGAGAAACAAGATGAAATAAAATATGTAAATGTTAAGTGAGCCTGCCTACTTTTTCAAGGGGAGCAAGGCCAGGTTGTCACTTAAAAATGCGATGCTTTGAGTTTTTTCTGTACTTATGTGAGGCCAGGCCGAAGAGATCAACAAAAGTTACCCCCGAAAACTCAAAGTACTACCAGAGAGAAAAAAATCATGAAAATAATACCTGTTACCAAGGTTAGGAATCAAAAAAATATAGCCAACGTAATACCTTACCGAAAGTTGCCGCCCAAGCTAGGAGAGCAAAACATTGCCAGATCCGTATTATGTAGAATAAAATCATCATCATCTAAAGGGTCAATATTATTGTTGTTATTTTGCTCCATTTTTGTTCTTATTTTTGTTCTTGTTATTATTTGCATTTTGTTTTTTTTTATTTGGTTTCTCCTTTTTGATTTGTGGTGATGGTCTATATATATATATATATATATATATATATATATATATATATATATACCCCCGAAATATATCCCGAAATATATATATATATATATATATATATATATATATATATATATGAAGGGTGAGTCTAAATTGTTTTTACAAAATAAGAGGGGTGATAGTACCCATCCAGACGAGCAATAATTACCATGGAACATAGGGTCGCATTCCACTCTGAGAGGCAGAAAAGAGTAAAATTAGAATTTCAATATGAACTTACAACAGTGTTGGGAAAGCGAATGAACGATACCAAAAGTTGCACAATCTGATTTAGTGATCAGAGAAAAACTCACAGCAAGTGCTCAAAGTGGCGGCCACGCATGTCGTTGCACAGTTCACACCGGCGAAGGAATGATTGGCACACCCTCTCGAAGATTCCTGGTAGGTGTGGTAATTTTGTCTGCGGCAACACCGATTCTCGCTACGAGATCTTCAGCCGAGTCCACAGGCGTCTGGTACACTAAAGAATTCATGTGTCCCCAGAAGAAAACGTCCAGTGGGTTGAGGTCCGGTGAGCGAGGAGGCCAAGCCACAGGTCCGCCACGTCCAATCCATCGTGCGGGATATGTGGCATTCAAGAAGTGCCGGATATGCTACGTAGGCAGGTGCAAAACGACGTCAGAGGCGATGACTTGTTCATGCTCGACGCGTTTCGACTTTACTCTTTTTTGCCTCGCAGAGTGGAATGCGACCCTATGTTCCATGGTAATTATTGCTGGTCTGGATGGGTACTATCACCCCTCTTATTTTATAAAATCAATTTAGACTCACCCTGTAAATATCCGGTTGTTTTAATATCCCTACGAGAGTTCGAGGAGTCCGACAGACTCCAAAAATAATTAAACTCTAATATTTCAGTTGAAACTTCTTTTTTTGAGATTGCAATATACGACAATGTCAGTAGTTTCAATTATGGTATGGAATTTACAGTTTCGTGCAAGCTATTCTCTAGACATTTTAGCCCAAACATTTCAGTCATACTGCTCTAATCTTTAAGAGCACAACATATTGACTTTGTCAGAAGTTTCAAGTATAATCCATATATTGTTCATATCGATGTAAATTGCTTTACAACCCTCTACATCCCTTGTCCCTACTATTTCAGTGGAGACTTCTCTTTACGAGATTGCAACGTGTGACAATGCCAGTAGTTTCAAATATGATACGGAATTTGCAGTTTGATGCAAGCTTTTCCTCAGCCATCTTAGCCCTGACGTTTCACTCGACACTAGTCTATTCTCTTAAAGCACAACTTATTGGCCTTGTCAGAAGTTTGTTTTGTGATTTAACCCTCCTGGTAGTCTATCTGCGCGTCGAAACCTCCCTATAGCGGCCAGGCTCTGGTGCAAAAACCTGTTCCAACAGTCACCAGTTCTGGGCAAGGGACAACTTGTTTTCCATACTTGGATCTTCATTCTCCCTTGGAGAATTAGGGCAGTTTTGGCTCGACGAGATTCCTCGTCCTAGCAAAATCGATCAGATCTTGGACGAGATATCTCGTAGAAACAGTTGGGGTTAAATTTATAGAGTTTGAATGAATGTTTTGGTTGGTATTTCAATTAAAGTCACACTGGAGCAACACATCGGGCTATTGGTGACGTTCCGGGATCAGTCCCAAAATGAAAGAACTGAGGAAAACACCACGTAATTTTGAACCACGGTCAGATGACGACATGAATGCTTTGGATTTCACATCAAAAGAAAAGCACGTAGCATTGAGACTGGTGTCCTCAAGGGCACATCTTTAGGTGTGTACGGGTATCACAATCCCGAGGGACACGCGAGTGATCTTTAATCCCATCCCTTTCATCTTCACACTCACTCTCCTGCATTTTGCTTTTTCTTCCTCCCTTAATGTGTTATCTGTCTCTGATTTGGTGCGGCTTGGCCAAATCTGGCCCTTGCCCCTTAAAATCCGAAAACAACCAGCCAACCTTGAGACTGGTTCGTCATAAAGATTTGCCTCTTCTTAACCAGGCAATCAAGATTCGATAAAGGCTTAACATAGGTACGGCATTCTGAGGAGAGATAGCGAAAGCCATCTTCATTAGTATTCCAAAGTGATTTAAGTGCAAGTTGCTGATATCTCAAGCTCCTTGACACACATGACACTTTTATGACGAGCCGCAGCCGTTTTTACGATCTCCAAAATATTCCAACCCGGTCCTTCAACTTCTGGCAGATCCCAGACCTTCTCCAAAAGAGTTATTTGGGTGAGAGCGGAGAAAAAAGCGACTCTGATTTGTATGTAGACCGTGGTAGGCAACGGTCTGGAACTCTTTTGCAACTTCTGGAACCCCCGCCCCTCTCAGAAACGCATCCCCCTTTTTGTGCCCACGGAAGGGAATTTCTCTTTCTTCTCTCAATCCTTTTCCAGCGTAAGGTGGTTGCGGATCAGCGACCACTTTTTGTCCATGACACCCACCGCGCCCTGTTTTGTGGGGTTAAAAACGAAGGCGGCGAAAAGAATGCAGATTCTTCTTACGTGATGGTTTGGAATTTTTTTTTCTCTCGCCCAGCCCTCGCGGGTTACGATTCTGAATCGAATTATTTGCCGCCTCGACGGTACCTGGAGGTGTATGGGATTTTTTTGTTTGCGGGGGACAGGTTTTTTTCTGTTTTGGTTCTCTGGATTGTTCGTTTTGCTTGAAGATCGTGATCTAGATTCTGAATTTTTGAAAGGATTAAAAATTTTATTGAAGTTTAGGTGCTTATTCGGGAAAGTGATTTTATTGATGCACGCATAGCAACATTCAGTTCAACTCTCCTGGTGATTGTCTCGGCGAGGTACAATATCTCGTCATTGTTCAAAAATGACCAGATTTAGATGGATGACATATCTCGCCATTCGAAAAAACTGACCAGATCTGGATCCCGCCATCATAAAAAAATCAGATGTCTTAATGGCGATATATCTCGTCAAGTATTTGCAAAATTGGTCAGATCCTGATCCCGTCAGCCGACTGTAATATCTCAAAGACGAGATATCTCGTCATTATGAAAACTCACTAGATCTTGATGGACGAGATACTTTGTCCATCAAGATCTGGTCAAGTTTTGCCCATGACGAGATATCGCGTCCATAAAGATCTGGTCAGTTTTGCTAATCCTTCTGGTGGTTACCTCAACGAGGTATATAGTCATTAGCAAAACTAACCAGATTTCGATGGACAAGAAAACGCGTCATACGGAAAAACAGACCAGATCTTGATCTTGTCAACAAAAAGTAATCGGCAATATCTTGATGACGATATATCTCATCATTAGCCAAACTGGTCAGATCTTAATGAACGAGATATCTCATCATTTGAAGAAAACTGACCAGAACTTGATCTCGTCATCATAAAAAAATCGGCAATATCTCGATGACGAGATATCTAGTCAAGTATTAGCAAAATTAGTCAGATCTTGTTAGACGAGATATCTCATCGATACTACTTGGAGAGTGAATAGAGAAGCATCTTATTATATCGCTCATATCCGAATGAGGTAGGCTTCGTTACATCTCTTTTTTTCTTGACCCTCCAAGATGAATTTTCCATTAGTGAGTAGTAGAGGAACATTGGATTCACTCGATTATTCACCCTTTGATTATTCAGGCCGCTGTAGCCCAGTTGCTAGAGTCATGGATTAGCGACCAGAGGGTTGCGAGAAAGTAACAATAGAGCCATCGATCGAGGAAAGATAGAACCATATTGATATAAGTAAAAAATTCAGCACATATCTAGCACGGGTCTTCTAGTATATATTTTATCAATTTTACAGCAATTTACAACGGATATTGATGCCTAAACAGGGCCGCGGTAACCCGGTTGGAAGAACAGCGGATTAGCAACCGGAGGGTTGCAAGGTCCAAACACGATCGAACCAAAAGATCCAACCACAAATATGGACGGGGAACTGGTGCACGAAAGATCTGCGTCAACTGACCGTGGTTCAAAACGACGGGGTGGCGTTCTCGGATCTCTCCCTTCGAAGTTGATCCCGGTTAGTTGGTTTTGGGTTATATGGCGCAAGGGCCATATTTGACCAAGCTGCGTCAGAAACAGAACGACAGCGAGGGAGGAAAAAAAGCAAAAAGCAAAATGATAGATGAGGGTAAAAGAGGACAGATCATTCGGGTACCTCTTGATTGTGATGCCCTTACACACCGAAAGAACATGTGGTCCAGATTGTAGGGGTTGATCCCTGGCCTTCGCCAATAACCCGTTGTGTTGCTCGAGTGCGACGTTAATTCAACTACATTCTACCCTCTACCATTTCTAAGTGCCGCGGTAGCCCGGTTGGAAGAGTAAGGGATTAGCAAACGGGAGGTTGCGAGATCGAATCCAACCAAAGACCATCGTATACAAAGGGGGATGGTGCACATTAAATCTATCGGGGTCTAAAATTTCCTCACGTTGGCGTGGTTTGGAAGTTTGGAGAGTGGGGTGTCGACTCGGGTGTGACCTCGTCATCTGACCATTGTTCAAAATTACGTGGTGTTGTCCTCGAGTCTTTCGCTTCGGTGGATGATCCCGGACCGTCGCCATTAGCCCGTTGTGTTGCTCCAGTTCGACGTTAATTATATACCTACCTAAACATTTAAATCAATTTTTTAAAAATAATATCTTCCTATCTTTGTATGCTCTAATTTTTGCAATTCAATTGTAAAAAACTCACACGAATTCCAAGCTATTTTTTATGAAGGACTATTTTTAAAAGAAAAATGTGGTCACACACAGTCAAAGCAGCAATTCCAACTGCTTGACATACATATGCAGTCACATTTCCACCCCATACTTGATCCCGAACAACAGTTTTCTGTCGGGAAGATGGGCATGCTTTTAATAGGGCGTGGTGTAAAAATAACTTTTATTGCTTCGACAAAGCACAGGCCGTTCCATTGTCTAATAAATACTTGAGCTTAATTAATAGGAAATAAATCACCCTCCTTAAGTGGTACATCCTCTGGCGATTTCAGCAGGGAAATGACGATTTCATTTCCCAGTTAAATCACCGATAAAGCTAAGGGAATCTTCTATCAGACGTCTCAATGTCTTCGAGAGGCTTCGACGAGATATCTCGTTCATTAAAATGAGACCAATTTTATTAATGACGAGATATCTCGTCATTCAGATAGTACCGATTTTTTTATGATGGCGATATATATATATATATCAAGATCTAGTCAGTTTTCTTCTAATGGCCAGATATCTTGTCCATAACGATCTGGTCAGTCTTCTTCTAATGGCCAGATATCTTGTCCATAAAGATCTGGTCAGTTTTCTTCTAATGGCCAGATATCTTGTCCATAAAGATCTGGTCAGTCTTCTTCTAATGGCCAGATATCTTGTCCATAACGATCTGGTCAGTCTTCTTCTAATGGCCAGATATCTTGTCCATAAAGATCTGGTCAGTTTTCTTTTAATGGCCAGATATCTTGTCCATAAAGATCTGGTCAGTCTTCTTCTAATGGCCAGATATCTTGTCCATAACGATCTGGTCAGTTTTCTTCTAATGGCCAGATATCTTGTCCATAACGATCTGGTCAGTTTTCTTCTAATGGCCAGATATCTCGTCCATAACGATCTGGTCAGTTTTCTTCTAATGGCCAGATATCTTGTCCATAACGATCTGGTCAGTTTTCTTCTAATGGCCAGATATCTTGTCCATAACGATCTGGTCAGTTTTCTTCTAATGGCCAGATATCTTGTCCATAACGATCTGGTCAGTTTTCTTCTAATGGCCAGATATCTTGTCCATAAAGATCTGGTCAGTCTTCTTCTAATGGCCAGATATCTTGTCCATAAATATCTGGTCAGTTTTCTTCTAATAGCCAGATATCTTGTCCATAACGATCTGGTCAGTTTTCTTCTAATGGCCAGATATCTTGTCCATAAAGATATGATCAGTTTTTGTTAACTACAAACTAGCTACCACGTCGAGACAACCACCAGTGAGGTTAAATCAGTATTTTACGAATTTTTTGGTAAAATACCACGAATCCTCATTATCAAAACATACATTTTGACAACTTCTTGCCGCGGTAGCCCAGTTGGTAGGTAGGCATGTATTTTAATTAACGTCACACTGGAGCAACACAACGGGCTATTGGTGACGGTCCGGGATCAATCTCAAAGGGAAAGATCTAGGACAACACCACGTGATTTTAAACCACGGTCAGATGACGAGGCAACACCTGAGTCGACACCCCACTCTCCAAACGTCTACGCCACGCCGGTAGCCCAGTTGGAAGAGCAACACATTAGCAACCGGTAGCTATGTAAGTATTTAATTAACGTCGCACTGGAGCAACACAACGGGCAATTAACGACGGTCCGGGATCAATCCGGAGGAGAAAGATACAAAGACAACACACGTAATTCTGAATCACGGTCAGATGAGATCACACCTGATGGCATCCCGCTCCAAATTTCCACACCATTCCAACGTGAGGACATTTCAGGCCGCGACAGATTTAACGTGCACCAGCCCCCTTTGTACTCGGTGGTCTTTGATTGGATTCGAACTCGCAACCCTCCGTAATCTGCCACTCTTCCAAGGGCTACCACAGCCCCGATTAGCCAACGGAGAGTTGCGAGTTCCAAACTCGGTCTAGCCAGACTGTCGTGTACACGGGAGCTGGTGAACGTTAAATCTGTCGTAACCTTAAATCTCCTCACGTTGACGTGGTGTGAAAGTTTGGAGAGTGGGGTGCCAGCTCAGGTGTTCTCGTCATCTGACCGTGCTTCAAAATAACGAGGCGTTTTTCTTGGATCTTTGCCTTCGAGATGGAACCCGGACCGTCGCCAATAGCCCAGAGTTTTGCTCCAGTGAGACGTTAATTAACTACCTACCTCTTTGAAGAGCTATATTTCAATTGCTCAAATCATTACCACAGCATCTGTTCTAAAATCTCCTATTTGCTAATATTTATTGATGGTGGTATAGTTACAGGGGCACATCTCCCTTTGGTGGGTCCGGGCTTCATGGACTCGAGGTACTCTAGTGACAATTTCCCCATGGGGTTTACTGTCTTTTAAATATCTCCCTTTGGTGGGTCCGGTCTTCATGGACTCGAGGTACTCTAGTGACAATTTCCCCATGGGGTTTACTGTCTTTTAAACATCTCCCTTTGGTGGGTCCGGGCTTCATGGACTCGAGGTACTCTAGTGACAATTTCCCCATGGGGTTTACTGTCTTTTAAACATCTCCCTTTGGTGGGTCCGGGCTTCATGGACTCGAGGTACTCTAGTGACAATTTCCCCATGGGTTTTACTGTCTTTTAAACATCTCCCTTTGGTGGGTCCGGGCTTCATGGACTCGAGGTACTCTAGTGATAATTTCCCCATGGGGTTTACTGTCTTTTAAACATCTCCCTTTGGTGGATCCGGGCTTCATGGACTCGAGGTACTCTAGTGATAATTTCCCCATGGAGTTTACTGTCTTTTAAACATGGGGTTCGCACTACCGCTATATCCATGCGATCCTTTTTTGCTTTCAGCCCACTATGGATCCCCAATACACCTTTCTTTTCCCTTTCACAACGATTTTTGCTTTGTTTTCTTGTGTTTGGCGCAGCTTGGCGAAATATGATCATTAATAAACCTAAAAAAAATCAATCTATCAACCTTTCCAATAAAAATAGTACAAATCTACTGTTTTGTTCCAATAAAAATAGCACGAATCTACTGTTTTGTTGTCGAGAGCCTGGCATTTCGCTCCGAAAAAAAGATATCGGATCAGAATCAATGTGCTGCATATTTTATGAAACGCAGGAGTCTCTACCCCCTACTATTTTTGAACTTCTGGCGTAGTTTTACCCATAATCATTCAATGTGTTGTCAGAGCAGGCACTTCGTTGCCCTTCTGAAAAAATAGTATGAATAAATAATTTGCCCCTGAGGAAAATGTAAACGTGTTACTAAAACAGCGGGTGTTGAAGATGCAGGGGGAAATATTCATTGTAGATGTGTAAAATATGGTATTTTTAATTAACGTCGCACTGGAGCAACACAACGGGCTGTTGGCGACGGTACGGGATCAATCTCGAAGGGAAAGATCCCAGGACAACACCACGTGATTTTGAACCACGTCCAGATGACACCACGCCAACGTGAGGATATTTGAGGCCACGACAGATTTAACGTGCACCAGCCCCCGCTGTCTTTTGTTGGATTCCATTTCGCAACCCTCCGTTTTCTAATCCGTTACTCTTCCAACCGGGCTACCGTGGCCCGTAGGTGTGTAAGAAAACAAGTTGAAAGGTTGGTAGTTAAATTAACGTCGCACTGGAGCAATAAAACCATAGAGGGAATATAAAAGTGAAGAGAGCAATGGTAGCATTTTTTTGTGCCCAGATTATGTGACCAAAACTAGTAGTAACGTCACCCTTAGACTGCTTTCGCCTGTTGGGTGGAACCTACCATTCATCTGATTGGTCCAAGGTACGGGAGAAGGCACCATCCTTTGATTCATCATCTGATTGGTTGATCGTTTAATAGTAGTAGACTTTGGCGATTTTTGTAGCCATTCTATAGAAATGCGGATTCACACGCCTACCCTGTCATTAGATGTTATATCTCCAAACGAGGCGATAAGACATCAAATCGGCCAACCAAAACCATTTTTCACAAAGTAGTCACGTGACAACTAGTCAACATGGTAATCACACTCTTTAAAGCTCCTTTAAATAGTTTACTTATGTTTCATGTCTATGAACACAACGGGAAAAATCCAAGGACAATTCCTCATAATTTTGAATCGCGGTCAAATGACGAGGTAAACACCTGAGATGGCATCCCACTCTCCAAACTTCCACATCACACCAAAGAAAACAAGTTGGATTAATATGATAATGGACATCGATCTAATGAATAAAAAACTAAAATTTAATTAAGAGATTGTTCCTTTTTATTCAAATGTAGATCAATTAATGTTCAAGGAAATAAAAATTTTAATTGATATCGCAATAGAAATGTGCAATTTTGTTTTCAGATGATCACATATTTGAAATATAATTGTTTCAGATAAGCATTCCAAGCATTTGCTATAAACTTTAATTTATAGGAAATATCCGGTATGCTGTAATGGAACAAAAATTTAGAGCCAATTGAAATAATGATAAATTTTAGTGAATGAAAATTACGAGTAAATATTTTAAATGTTATCCATGAAAATATTAAATCGCCATTGCCTCTATATATTGTTTTTTTCTTTGTCCAAAAATGAATTATTATTTTGCAAACACAGCTAAAGAAATCTCAGTCAATTTCATTAGATTTGGGAGTTCAAAGGTTCATGTTTGTTGAAATCAGTTTTTCTGAGCTGAATTCGTGTAGAAGATTTAGGGGTGTATCGAAGTATTTTTTTGTCATATATATATATATATATATATATATATATATATATGTATATATAATATATATAAATATAATATACATATATATATATATATATATATATATATATATATATGTATATAATATATATAAATATAATATATAATATATATATATATAATATATATAAATATAATATACATATATATATATATATATAAATATAATATAATATATATATATATAAATAATATATATAATATATATATATAAATAATATATATAATATATATATATAATATATATAAATATAATATATAATATATATATATATATAATATATATATATAATATATATAAATATAATATAATATATATATATATATACACTGCTGGCCACCCAAATTGCAACACCAAGAAAGACAAGAGATATCACAACAAAATTTATTTTGTAGATAACATGTTGACCAAGTATCAAATGATTAAATTTATAGACTTCTGTGAAGTGTGGTTCCTGCCAAAATCAGTAGCCAGAGTAGCCGCCATTGTTGGAGATCACCGCTGCCACACGCCTCGGCATTGATTCAAAGAGACTTTGGATGTGTTCTTGGGGTACAGCAGACCAAGCAGCTTCCACACGTTGCCAAAGTTGATCTGGTGTGGCAGCTGGGGATGTATTCTGGGTCAATCGTTGAGCAACCATGGACCACATGTTTTCTATCGGAGAAAAATCCAGAGAGCGAGCTGGCCAGGGAAGCAATTCAATCTGGCGATTGACGAAGAACCCTTGGACAATGCGTGCCACGTGTGGTCGCGCATTATCCTGTTGAAATATGGCTGTGGGCAAGCCCTGAAAGTAAGGAAGGACAACTGGCTCCAACACCTCGGAGACGTAGCGCTGGCTGTTTAAAGTACCGGCAATGCGTACTAGAGGAGTGCAAAGAGTGATATCCAATACCGCCCCATACCATAATACCCGGTGCAGGACCAGTGTGGCGGTGCATAACGCAGCTGTTCAGCATCCTCTCTCCACGGTGTCTCCAGACTCGAATCCGACCATCGTGGTGTTGCAGACAGAAGCGTGACTCGTCAGTAAAGACAATTTCATTCCATTCTGCCGTCCACATCCTTCTTTCATCGCACCATTGGCGGCGGAAACGTCTGTGGTTCTGCGTCAAGGGTAGACGAAGCAATGGACGTCTTGCGGACAGACCACTCTGCTGTAAACGGCGTCGAATGGTACGCGCAGACACTGGATGATGCGGTACAGACTGAATGTACTGTGCTATGGTTCGTGATGTGGCTGAGCGATCCGTCACTGCCATACGCACAATATGCCTGTCATCACGTGAAGTGGTGCACTGAGGTGGATGCGATCGAACACGTCGGTCCGTCGTACCCTCCTGCATCCAACGATCACATATCCGCATTACAGTTGTTTGGTTTCGTCCAACACGACTACCGATTTCCCTGAAAGATAAACCACAATCTCGGTAGGCCACTATCCTTCCTCTGTCGAACTCGGATACTTGATCAAAAGATGATCGCTGTTTTCTATGAGGCATAATTGATCGTTTTTTTGAAAAAACCACAAGAAAAACACAATTGCCGTACTTGAAATCGTCGAAATCTCCAAACCTTAAATAGCGCTTTGAAGTGGCGCCACAGGCGCGCGTGATGTGCGTCTGCGCTGAAATTCTAATCATTTGCATATCTCACCTCCGCTAATGCATGTTGTAAATTTCATATTATTTGCATGCTTCCTTCAGGGTGTTGCATTTACGATGGCCAGCAGTGTATATAATATATAGATATATATATATATATATATATATATATATATATATTATATTTATATATATTATATATACATATTATATTTATATATATTATATATATTATATATATATTATATATTTATATTATATTTATATATATTATATATATATTATATATTTATATTATATTTATATATATATTATATATATATATATATATATATATATATACATTATATTTATAATTTGCGCCTTCTTATAATAAATAAGCAAGTTTTTCTTAGCCTTCGCTTTTCCGTCTCTTTAGTATGAGACTTCCTGTGAAGCTAAATACAGATGGCGCTAGTGTTTTGTGGGGAAACGTATTATCTGCAAATATTCCGGAAGTGACATCACTTGTCTACCATTTTCAGGTTACTCCGATATCTACTGCGGGACGCTTGTAGTTGTAGAGTAGCAGGTTAGCAACCGGAGAGTTGCGAGTTCGAAACTCTATTTAACCATAGACAGTCGTGTACGAGGGAATAGGTACCATTAAATATGCCGTGGCTTCAAATGTTCTAACGTTGGCGTGGTGTGGAAGTTTGGAGAGTGGGGTGCCTACTTAGGTGTTGACTTCGTCATCTGACCGTGCTTCAAAATGACGAGGTATCCTTAATAGGCTGTTTAACCAATTCGAACACTGATGCAGGCTTTGCATCGCGTTTATATACTAAGAATGAGTTCCTGCGGTGGAAGAACTTATTCCTATGTTAGAACCTCTGACCTTAGACGTGAAATATATGTAGACTAAGTATTGCTATTGAGAGGAAAAATGTGTGACCATCATGTCAACTAGTAGTCACGTGACTGATCTGCGAAAATTCGACTTGTTTAGCCGATTTGGTATCTTATCGCTTCGTTTGGTCGATAAGATACCAAATCGGCCAAACGAGGCGGTAAGATAACATCTTATGACAGGGTAAGTGTGCGAGTTCGCATTTCTATAGAAAAGTGTTGAAATCCCAAAGTATACTACTATCAGATGATCAATTAATGGAACAATCAGAAGATCAATCAATGTATAGGCGTCTTCTACCGTTCCGTGGACCAATCAGATGATGAATGTAAAGTTCCACCCAGATGACGGAAGCAGTGTAAGGGTCACGTTACTACTAGATTTGGTCACCTGTTCCTGGGCACATAGAAAAGTTGTCATTGCTCATTCTATTTTTATATTTCCTCTATGATTGCCCTAGAATCTTTCTCTTCGGGATTGATCCCGAATCGTGGCCAATAGCTCCATTACGATGCAAATTCAACTATGTACCTTAGCTGAATTGGTATAAACTATTTTGGGGCTCGAGAACGAGGAAGTGGAGTTAATTTAAAAAGAAAACATTCTTCCATATTTAGTTTCATATTAATAAGTTCTACATTGATTTTGTATTTAACTTGTAATTTTATATAATTTAAATTAAAATGTGTGTAATTTAATGCATAATTTGTACTTTTTTATTTCTCTTTGGTTCGAGAGATTTTTTCTGCAATGATAAATGTACATGGCGTTAGAGTTTTTCTGGTAGAACATATTTCCTGAACGTATTCCGGATGCCACGTCACTTGAATACATTTTAAGCTAACTCCGTTATCTACTGTGAGCCAAAGCATTGGACAACCGGAAGTAAAATCCTCGTCTTCCGGCGGTTTGTTTGTTTACACTGAAAATCTTTCTCAAGTCGCTTTTCCTTCTTTCGCACGATGCAACGAGAAGTTTCTTTGCATCATTTGCATGAAAAGTGATCAGCAAATAAAAAGAATTCTTATAAGAAAAAGTTCATAGGTCGTCGTCAAAAGAGTACTATGGAATTTGGAAGAGCGAAGGTTTAGCCACCGGAGGTTTGTGAGTTCGAAACTCGATCTAGCCAAAGACCGTCGTGTACGCTGTCGTGGCTTCAAATATTCTCGCGTTAGCATGGTGTGTAAGTTTGGAGAGTGGGGTTCCAGTTCAGGTGTTGACCTCGTCATCTGATCGTGGTTCAAAATTACGAGGCGTTGTCCTTGGATCTTTCCTTTCGGGTTTCATTCCGGACCGTCGCCAATAGCCCGTTGTGTTACTCCAGTGTGACGTTAATTAACTACTTACCTACTATGGAATATGAAACAATATTTTGACGTACATATTGATGAGTTTCATTACCCCTGAGTTTACCATCTAATTTCCCTTTTGGCTTCAATGTTGCACGTAAGTATGTTGATTTTAAATTTATGGTGGTTTATTTCTCTATTACAAATATCGCCGAATTAATAATTACTCTTTTTAACCTCTCAAGTGGTTTAGACGAGATATCTCGCCAGTAAGATATTACCGATTGATGACGAGATCAAGATTTGGTCAGTTTATTCGAATAACGATATATCTCGTCTATCAAAATCTGGTCAGTTTTGATAATGACGAGATATTTCGTGCATGCATTATTTGAATAAGAAGGCCTTTAGTAATTTTCTCGAGCCCCAAAGCAAAATGTCTTCATTCTTTGTGTTTCTTGGAGAACTTGCTATAACGACATATTGGGACGCAGCCTTAACCCCCTAAGAACCTCTATCATAAAATATTGAAATACAAGCTTTAGGAATACTGAAACATAATATAATAATACGCCAGCCTTTGTTAAATGTGGGTTGAATGAGTCCCTTTTGTGAACCCCGAGAATATGTTTTCACAAATCAATAATCATAACGTTTGCTTTATACCGAAAATAAGATTGTCTGGGATATATCACGAAACAAGCGTTCAACAAATGAGCAAGCCGCTCAAAATTATTCATCCAAGGCGATCTATCAGATATGAATCATTGGTTTGTTTCATAATAAATCACTCTTGCTGATTCTTGAAACACACTAGCTAGAAACCCCACATGAGAAAAAGTTCTTAAAAACTTAGTTAATGAAACTCAAAATGTTGAATCACCAGAATTATAAAACAAGACACCAAGGGAATTATTTGGTTTGGTTTCACTCATTGTGGTTGTTCAAGGTATCAGTCCTATAGGCACCGATGCTTTCGGGATTGACCCCGAACCATCACTAATAGCACGTTGGGTTGCTCCAGTGTGACGTTAATTGAAATACGTACCTTTCGGCACCGGAATTAAGTTGAGTTAGATGGGTATCTTTACTTAACGTAGCACTTTAGCAACACAACGGGCTATTGGCTACGGTGCGGGATCAAATCCGGAAAGAAAGATTCGTGGACAACACCACGTAATTTTGAGCCACGGTCAGATGACGAGGCAACACCTGAGCTGGCACCCCACTCTCCAAATTTCCACACCACGCCAACCCCGAAAGGAAAGAACCTTGGTTGGATTCGTCGTAAAGGGTAAGTGGCACAGAAATCGGCATTATTTGTATACCAGAGATAGGCAACAAACCGACATCAACAGTTTAAAATCGACCGTTACGGGATCCATTCGCCAATTTTGCCGCCGAGTTCAAGCATGTTTTGTTTAGAAATGGAGCAGCAGAGTATGGCTAAAACCACACGCGGAAGAGGCTGAAACTAAAGAAATTCTTCAACAATATCTAATCACAAGAGCAGTGAGAAGCCTTGAAGATCAGCGCAGAAAAAATATGAGCGAAAATTGGTTTAGCGTCAAAAAATGCCGAATTGCTTTTGAACAAGGGATTGGGATGAAATTGACGTTCAGAATCTATGGTGATACGTTTATGTCATGTATTTTATTGGAGCTGAGAATTAACATCAGTAAAAGTAAGTGAAATGCGCTTACATATTTTTGAATTATATTATTTCATTTTTAGAGGTATGAAATCCATTTATGTGAATATGGGTGTTATACTTGCTATAAATGAGTTGAAGTGAGATATAAAATGGAATAACGACACTAATTAACAGATATCAGCATTTAAGGAAGTTTAATGCACGAGGTCTGATAGTTATTAATATTTTAATGAATACAGAGTTTGTTCGGACATTTTTTGAACGATTTTGATGAGCTGTAAAAAAGTGTATGCTACGAAAGAATTTTATTTTCACAGCATTTAAATAGTTAAAGTATAACTTATCGTCTGCTAACTCAGAGTTTTGTTTACTTTCAAAATGGCGCTTTAAATAAGCAATGGATGGAAGGCTATGTTTCCTCTCTTTCCAAAGAGAATTATGCTTATTCAATTATTCAAAACGCTGTAAAAGTCATGGATTTCAGTATCTAAAGGTACGATAAGTAATATTATTAATAAGAAAGGAAAAAACGTAAAAGTGGGAAAATACTTCCAAAAAAGTATCCAAAACGGAAAAAATTTCTGAGAATAATTGTAAGGTAAGATCTTTAATTTTAAAAGAGAATCCGCCAAGTGTCAAAGGACTATAGCAAAGTGAACGTGAGAACTTTCTCTAAGAGATTTATGATTGTTGCCGGTTTTGCATATAATGGAAAATTAAAAGTAAAAAGAGGGGGAAAATGTAAAAATCGACTCCCACCACCATATTTTATTCCCAATATTCAAAAAAGAAATACCATATCTTTACCTACAGTGC
The DNA here is from genome assembly GCA_933210815.1 of Meta bourneti. NCBI lineage: Eukaryota > Metazoa > Arthropoda > Arachnida > Araneae > Tetragnathidae > Meta > Meta bourneti. The sequence continues at coordinate 16,489,530 of OW119928.1, read as the reverse complement.
CAACAATCAGTAGAACTGCATCAGGGTAAAGCAAGCAGTCACACATCTAAATCGACTATTAAATTCTTGGAAAAAATGGAACAAGAAACTGGTAGCAAGTCAATACCCTTTACTGATATTCCTGCTAAATCTCCAGATGTTTCACCCATGGACTTTTATGCTTTTGGACTTAAGAAGAGCATTATCGAAACGTCGATCGAAAACCATTCAAAGACTGGAAAACTGGAACAAGAATGGGACAAAATACCACTGCCGATACTACAAAAGTCATTGTTATCATGGAAATTAAGTTGTAGGAAGGTAGTTAACAATAAGGGCTATCAAATGGAACATTTAAAACAAAAAAAATTCATGTAAAAATTTGAGCTTCAGTCCATTAAAATTGTTCAAAAAATGTCCGAACAGCCTCTGTATTAGGTAGTTTATGTCTCACTGGAACAACACAACGGGCCATTGGCGACGGTCCGGGATCAACCCCTAAGGGAAAGATCCGAGAACAATACCACGTCATTTTGAACCACGGTCAGATTACGAGGCTACATCTGAGAGACAATATCAAGTAATGGACTAACTTTCACCATGTGTGTAACAAGTAACTTTCACCATGTGTGTATACACATGGTGAAAGTTTTACTAACACAGAAGGAGGAATCGAACCGAACCTGCGTAGCCTACAACTCTCAGTGGGCATATCCACTGAGCCACGACGTCCCCTGTGACTCACTGAGTCACTACGCTAGCTCCCCGCGAGTTGAAAGCGGCGCAGTTTCGATTCCTGTAACTTAGGTTGAGTATATTTCTCTTTTCATTGTGAGTAAAACTTTTACGGTGTTTGTAGTCCATTATTTGACGTTGTTTGTCGTGTGTTTGGAGCAGTTTGGCCAAATATGGCCCTTGCGACCCTAAAACAATGAATACTTCATTCATTGACGAGTATGAAAATATATTTATTTATTCACATGCCATACTGAAAAACTCATTCACACGGCAGTAGTAGGTAGTTGAATTTCCGTCGCACTGGAGCAACACAACGGGCTATGTATTAGCAACGGTCCGGGATCAATCCCTAAGGAAAAGATCCGATCACACAACAGTAGAAAATGCGCTAAAAGTTACTGAAAGAAAACCACGACACAAAAGAGGCACAATATAAATAATGCAAGTAGGTATTTAATTAACGTCGCACTGGAGCATCACAACGGTCTATTGGCGAATGTCCGGGATCAACCACCGAAAGGAATGATCCGAGGATAACACACGTAATTTTGGATCACGGTCAGATGACGAGGTAACACCTGAGCAGGTACCCCACTCTCCAAACTTCCACACCATTCCAACGTGAGGACATCTGAGGCCACGACAGATTTAACGCTCACCAGTCCTTATTGTACACGACGGTCTTTGGTTGGATTCGAACTCGCAATCCTCTGGTTGCTAGTCCGTTGCTCTTCCAACCGGGCTACCGCGGCCCAAAATATACACTATATGGACAAAAGTATTTGGACACTGCAGGAAATGAGGTTGCTTTTCCTGGTTAGGACTCGGCCATTGCTTTATGTACCTGGCACCATGAACGCTGACGTGTACCTCGACGTTCTGGGTAGTATTTCAATTAACGTCACACTGGAGCAACACAAAGGGCTATTGGTGACGGTCCGGGATCAATCCCAAAGGGAAAGATCCGAGGAAAACACCACGTAATTTTGAACCACGGTCAGATGATGAGGCAACACCTGAGCTTCGACATTCTGGATAATTCAGCCTCGCCTACACTATGGCAATACTAAGGCGATGATGATTGTTTCTTCCAACAGAATTGAGCTCCATGTCATACTGCAAAACGTGTGCTGGACTAGTTTCCTGAAGATGAGGTGAATTTGCTTGACTGGCCTGCTCAGAGACCCAATCTCAATCCGGTAGAGCACTTGCGGGACGAACTGGAGCGACGGGTACGACACCACCACGCACGCACATTTTCACAACAATCTCTTCTCACAGCCTTGCAAGAGGCATGGCGAGCTATTCCTGGCCAGACTTATAGAGAACTTGTGGAAAGTATGCCTCGACGTGTTGCAGCAAAAGGAGGCAACCTCGACTTGTTGCCTCCTTTTGCTTGTAATACAAGCAAAAGGAGGGCCTACCCGTTACTAAATAGAATAATAAAGCACTTTTTCTGAAAAACATGCACCAAATACTTTTCTCCATATAGTGTACATGAAAAAGTTCCAAGGAAAATGACACTTAAAAACTAAAAGGAATTTTATTTAATTAAATCGAGGATGAAATTTTTTTAAACTTCGGAACTATCAAAGTACAAAAATGTTCAGGCTCGGGGGAAACTATTTATGATCGTACCAAATGGGGAAGTATGTTTTTTGTTTCGTAAAAAAGTTTTTTCTAGATTTGATTTTCTCTAATGCCAGCCTAGGGGTCGTGCAACCCTTCAAGCTCTAATTGGCGTGAACCTGGCAATCTCAGCGTTGCCCCGGGAGGTACTGCCGCATCGCACCCGCCGTGAATTGCGGGGAGGGCGGCATTCCTTGCGGACTTAAGAGGAAGCTAGCCCGCATTTACGTGTCGCCTTCGCGAAACGAGAAACCTTCAAGCAACCAACCGGGGCGGCGGTAACCCGGTTGGTAGAGTAGCAACCGCGGAGTTTCGAGTTCGAAACTCGAAGCAACCAATGACCGTGGGGGGTACGTGGGAGCCGATTCTCGTTAAATCTGTCGTTGCCTCAAACGTCCTCACGTTGGCGTGTTGTGGAAGTTTGGAGAGTGGGGTCCCAGTTCTCCTCGTTCGACTCAACTCAGTTGAAATTGATCAGGTGTTGTACTTGGAGCGTAACCTTCGGGATTTATCACGGACAGTCGCCAATAGCCCGTTGTGTCTCTCCAGTGCGTCGTAAATTCAAGTACCTACCTACCTCAAACAGCCAACCCCACTTCGACACATGCGAGGTTTGAACTCGAAACCAAGAGCTTTCGGTCTACCGCTTCCTATCGCGGTAGGTAGGTATTTTAATTAACGTCGGTCTGGAGCAACACAGCGGGCTACTGGCGGCGGTACGGGATCAAACCCGAAAGGAAAGATCCGAGGACAACACCACTTAATTTTGAACCACTGTCACATGACGAGGTCACACCTGAGCTGGTACCCCACTCTCAAAACTTCCACACCACGCCAACGTTAGGACATCTGAGGCCACGACGGATTTAACGTGCACCAGACCCCTTTGTACACGACGGTGTTTGGTTGGATTTAAACTCGCGACCCTCCGATTGCTAACTCGTTACTCTTCCAATTATCAATTCAATTATCCACCTTCCTATTAAGACCGTGGCCCTCTTAATAGGAAGGTGGATAATTGAAATTGGGTTAACAAGAGCGAACTTCGGGAAATGTTTTACTGACACATAAGAGGGAAATACACTTCTATACAGACGTTTTATTAAGATACGGTGAATTACTATGATAGACTTAATCCCTTTTTCCTTAGTACTAGAGCAGTGAAAGAACAGAATTGTCTAGAACGTCCCAATTCGTCTTGATATTCATGCCAGCAGTTATAGGAACCAACAGTCCCAGTTCACCGCTGATACACAGGCTCCAAATCATCTCGCTACTACCTAACTTCAGGTAGCTGGTAGTTGAATTTACGTCACACTGGAGGCAACACAATGGCCTATTGATGAAGTCAATCCCGAAGGGAATGATCGAGGACAACACAGTAATTTTGAGTCACCAATCAGATGAGTTTCTTAACATAGAACGCCGTCTGCTACTGGTAGGCAAGTCCCTAAATAACTCGATGTACACTGCTGGCCACCGTAAATGCAACACCCTGAAGGAAGCATGCAAATAATATGAAATTTACAACATGCATTAGCGGAGGTGAGATATGCAAATGATTAGAATTTCAGCGCAGACGCACATCACGCGCGCCTGTGGCGCCACTTCAAAGCGCTATTTAAGGCTTGGAGATTTCGACGATTTCAAGTACGGCAATTGTGTTTTTCTTGTGGTTTTTAAAAAAAAAACGATCAATTATGCCTCGTAGAAAACAGCGATCATCTTTTGATCAAGTATCCGAGTTCGACAGAGGAAGGATAGTGGCCTACCGAGATTGTGGATTATCTTTCAGGGAAATCGGTAGTCGTGTTGGACGAAACCAAACAACTGTAATGCTGATATGTGATCGTTGGATGCAGGAGGGTACGACGGACCGACGTGTTCGATCGCATCCACCTCAGTGCACCACTTCACGTGATGACAGGCATATTGTGCGTATGGCAGTGACGGATCGCTCAGCCACATCACGAACCATAGCACAGCACATTCAGTCTGTACCGCATCATCCAGTGTCTGCGCGTACCATTCGACGCCGTTTACAGCAGAGTGGTCTGTCCGCAAGACGTCCATTGCTTCGTCTACCCTTGACGCAGAACCACAGACGTTTCCGCCGCCAATGGTGCGATGAAAGAAGGATGTGGACGGCAGAATGGAATGAAATTGTCTTTACTGACGAGTCACGCTTCTGTCTGCAACACCAGATGGTCGGATTCGAGTCTGGAGACACCGTGGAGAGAGGATGCTGAACAGCTGCGTTATGCACCGCCACACTGGTCCTGCACCGGGTATTATGGTATGGGGCGGTATTGGATATCACTCTCGCACTCCTCTAGTACGCATTGCCGGTACTTTAAACAACCGAGGTGTTGGAGCCAGTTGTCCTTCCTTACCTTCAGGGCTTGCCCACAGCCATATTTCAACAGGATAATGCGCGACCACACGTGGCACGCATTGTCCAAGGGTTCTTCGTCAATCGCCAGATTGAATTGCTTCCCTGGCCAGCTCGCTCTCCGGATCTTTCGCCGATAGAAAACATGTGGTCCATGGTTGCTCAACGATTGACCCAGAATACATCCCCAGCTGCCACACCAGATCAACTTTGGCAACGTGTGGAAGCTGCTTGGTCTGCTGTACCCCAAGAACACATCCAAAGTCTCTTTGAATCAATGCCGAGGCGTGTGGCAGCGGTGATCTCCAATAATGGCGGCTACTCTGGCTACTGATTTTGGCAGGAACCACACTTCACAGAAGTCTATAAATTTAATCATTTGATACTTGGTCAACATGTTATCTACAAAATAAATTTTGTTGTGATATCTCTTGTCTTTCTTGGTGTTGCAATTTGGGTGGCCAGCAGTGTAAAATGTTTCTTTAGAAATTATTTTTATGTGTATTATATGATGGAATATGGATATTTATATCATTATAAGAAGTCTTGAATAATTAATTTGTGAATGTATTATATTGCAAAATATTTTTAATCCTAAGCAATATCTGTTTCCCAAAGATGGCATGGGATGCCGTGGATTTACTCACTGCCATTTCAGCCTTCGAGTTGAAGGAGGCAGTTCGGTTTATGTAACACCCCGGGTTTCGAATAAAATAGACACCTTCGAACAAAATAGACAGAGCATGTGGGTGGTGTCGCTGCCGTAGGATTTGAGAAAGGTGAATCACTTGGGCTTAGGAATCGCCTGGGCCGATTGGCTATCGAAGCGCAGACTGGTGTTTTTAATCACGCTGGTTAACCACTTTAACCAGTCAATAATTTCTGCCTCATTCATGCATTTTCCCGCAACCACGTGACAGATTTTCAACCAGAGCGATCGGCAGAAATGGCGTGAAGTTGCGAGCACATTCTCTTGTGTCAAGGCAAATAAAGTATCGGTTAATATCCTATCCGACAGCAGAAGCGACATCATGTCCTTAAAAAGCACTCATAACGAATGACATTTTGTATGTAGCTTTAGGGCAGAAATCTCAACAGAGAGGGATCGTTTTGGTTTGTAATAGGTTAAGGCCCACATCGGCATCTATGGTAACGAGGTCGCTGACCGATTCGCAAAAATTGCTTCTTTATGTGGTGAATAGGCGAGGTCCTTCTATTCCTTATTCCTAAGGATAATGAATTCACTGTTTATGAATTATGAATCACAATTCGAAGAGTCAAGTCATATTTACACACTCATATCTCTCAACACCTCTAATCATATTACAAACAGATTTTTTTATTTTTCATCGCACAGACAACGGTATGTTTATATCTTATCAGGATTTCACATAAAAAATACATCATTACGCTCTTGTGGTATAATTGGTGACGAGAATCACTATTTAAATGTAAATTCACAGAACATCTTCATTTAACAGAAGCTACAGATAGTTTAAAACACACATGGCTGAATAATATTGTTACTCAATCTCTATCTAGACTAATAAACTATAAAAATATCCCAATATATTTAAGTCGAAAACATTGTATAATTCTAACGGTTATTTTTTGTATATGGTGTATATTTGGTAGGAAGGTAGCTAATTAACGAACCCCTGAGCACCTTTTGGAGCCTGACAAATGTCCTCCAGTGTAGCCTTACGCCCCCTGGGAAGGTAGGATGGACAGGGTCTTAAAAACCAACCAGATATCTCCGCTTTACCTTGAAGGCTTGATGGCCATTGATCTTGGGATTTGTAGACTATCTGCGCAGATGAGTATCACATGTTTCAATGTGACTGCATGTTCTCTTTTTGACTGTTTTTAATAAGATCTTTCTTTCAAATATTTTTGCATTATAATATACATAAACATTCCGACTAGACAGTTTCAGATAAGTGCAGTCATAAGCACGAAATAAACGAAACAAATGGAATGAAAATACCTAATCCATACATCCTCAGTGATTGATATTTGACGTAGTCTTTATATCGTATCTATGAACTAAATTGTCAGATTTGACTGAGTGAAACTGATTAAATTTTGAGAGAACAATTATTTTATAAAATTATGATGTGTAAATATAAAAGTAAAATTAATTATATACAAAAGAATTAATGACTGTATAATACACTACTACTAATAATTTAATGAGAAAATAAACATTTTAAGTATTAATATAAAATTCTATAAAATATATTCTTTTGGCCACAGTTAATACATATATTACCTTCTTATTTCAGTGAGATACTTGGGCTTGGGAACACAACTTTTTATATCTGCGTCTATGGTCGAAAGAGCTACACGCAATTCATGATCAAGATTTTTCAATGATCTCTTTAAATTCTTGATACTGAGCACAGAAGAGAAATTTTGTTCACACATGCATATTGTAGGAAATGGTAAAATAATGTTTATGGCTTTTTCGGCGATGGATAGCCCTCCTGTACCATCGCCCCATAACAGGACTTTGCGGTTAAATTTTTCGAGGCACACTTCCAGTCCTTTCGCGGCACACCAGTGTGCCGCGGCAGATAGGTCGGGAAGCAACTGCAGTAAGTGACCAACCAAAAAGGGCATTTTGTATATCTGCCAATTTCCAGGCAAATATTCGTTTACCTGACAAAAAATAATATAGTTACAACAGAAAAGAACTGCCGTTTATAATTTCACGAATATCAAAAAAAGAATTTTCCGCGTTCACGGAATTTTATGCGCAAAAAGAAAAAAACGGAGACATTTTTAGAGAAAAGATCAACCACAAATCCCTCGTTCCCAACCACAGATAACTTTTCCCTTCCCACAGCACAAGATTCCGGATTCTTATCAAATCCAGCACCTGCCGCAACACTGATTCGAAACGAAGCGAGGGCGGAAAAGAAGGGGGAAAAAGAGTGTGTACACGAGGGGGTGACGACCTACGGCCATTACTTCCAGCCAGACCGTCCACGTCCCCACCAACTGTATAAAGAAATCTGTCACCGCTGTAGTAAAATAAGCACTTGCTGCGAAACAGAAGGCCCAGCCTGTTTTTTCCCAGAGAACAACCGATCCTTGAGTCCAGGTTTTTTTCGTCGCCGGCACGATTTATAAACATGGAAAAAGAAAATCCGTTGCGCAGCTGGCTCGTAGATTCCGTTTCGGACAGAGGGTGTGACAGTTCCCTTCCCTCAACTGCATATCAACAGCGTGGAGATATCGCCTACACAGTCTTCTACGGTCCCGTATCAACCCTTATAAAACATCCCATCCTGCGCCCCCGGATTTTCTGATCTTGTGTTTTTTTGTTTTGAGTTTCGCTTCTTTATCTCGTTCATTGTTTTCTTTTTCGTTTTGTATATCTGTACACCCACCCCGCCATCTGCGGGGCCCACCCGCGCGGTCACGTGGCTCCAATCAATTGACGTCACCGGGCGGACTTTGGCGCCGAATTCGCGTCGCCAAGTTGGGGTTCGTTTGGGGCTGTTGTAGCGAGAGGCAATCAAACGTTCATTAAAGCCCGTTTCGCGGAATGGGTGTTTTTGTTTTTTGTTGTTCCTAATATATATAGTGCTGGGTGAGGTGATTTGAAAACGAAAAAGGTTCCGCGAAGACAGTTGAATCAGGCGATATTGGAGCGTCGAAAGAAAAGGCTAAGAACTATTTTTTGTGTAGTTTCGCACCTTAGGCAAATTTTAATCGCAATTTCATTCTAAAAATGAGTATAGCGTCTCTGATTCTTGGTTCAACAGGTACTGGGTTCGAATCCCGGATTGGGGCATGGATGTTTTGATGGATTGGAATCCACTTCAGGTCATAGGTTCCAGTCAATAACTTGCATAATAAAAACGAGCCGTAGAGCGACAGTGTTCTAAAGCACCATTTTACCTATTCAAATATTTCTTGGCAAAAGAATGGGCCACGGTAGCCCAGTTGGTAGAGTAGCGGATTGGAGGGTTCTAGACACTCGACCCCCCCCCCCCGACTTACCTAACGGTTTAGAGTCTTAAGTGAAGGGTTGTAGACCCTCCCTGGACCCACTCACCGTGAGGTTTCGAGCGTTTTGCATGGTCCAGGGGGCGATGTGGAGGATTGGAACTGGCGGGTTGCGAGTTCGAAACTCGATCCAATCAAAGACCGACATGTACGTGGGTGCTGGTGCCATTGAAATCTTTCATGGCCGCAAGTGTCGTCATGGTGGCGTGGTGTGGAAGTTTGGAGAGTGGGGTACCCAAGCTCAGGTGCTAAACTCGTCATTTGGCGGGATTGATCCTGGATCATCGCCAATGACCTGTTGTATTTCAGAGCAACGTTAATTCAACTAATCAACCATTGGCAAAAGAATTGATTCTGTAGTCAATAAACAAGATATGTTCACTGATGTTTATTTTTAAAATGTTAGAATACGGAAGTTGTTTAAAAGTTGTATCTTATTTAAAATGCACAGTTCCCAAATAAAAATAAAATATACTGAGTTTAATCGAACATCTTGGGGTACATTTGGCCGTTCTTATCGGTAACAAATACATTGTCTCAAGATGATTTCTCAATGTTATAACAACTCCAAAATGGTTCAAATGAATTTTTCAGGGTTTGTGATAAACGTGATTGTGAAGAAGGCGTGAAGCACATCTTTGAGACGAGATCTCTGAAATAAAACTCAAAAATTTCTATATTTTTAGGAGATATATACTTGTCTATAGGACTCCGTCTTTATGGTTCGCGAACAATTAAACAATTACTACGATTGTTTCAGTGTCATTTAATGATGCGCTTCTGTCAAGCTAGATATATCTATAGGTGGTAATGTTTCTGCTGCGATACTTGTTTCCTGCACACGTATTCTGAACGTGATGTCAGTTGACTTGTTTTACGATAACGATTTCAGCACTTCGCCTATAAAAATTCCATAGAATAATTTCCGAATTGATGTATCACAGTCGATTGGTAACACCAATTAAATTAAAATATAGTGTCCAGATCGATTTTCATATTTAATCTTTTTTTTGTCAACACGTAGGTGTTGAATATCAAATTAACCTAATAACCTTTCGGTATCTAGGGAATTTTCATTTCCCTTTCATCTTTAAATAACTATGACAGTTGATTATTATCCCCAAATAGGATATTAACCCCCAACTAGGTTAGATTAGGCATGTTTTGATCACGACTATGCAAATGAGCGAATACTAATAGGGTTGGTTAGTTGAGTTCGGGGTTTTATCGTTGGGGCCATATTTGACTAAGCTATACCAAACACAAGACGACGTCAAGAAATGAACCTACGCAAGGAAAGTTTTCTGATACAGAAGAGAGAAATGCACCCAGGGTGGTATAGAATTAAATCTGCGTGGCCTACAACTCGCATAATATCAATACGAACTAGGTAGTGCTGCTTGTTCTTGTAATATGGTACACAGAAATCTGCATAGTTCAATGACATTGGATAAAGGAGTGTTTGCATGTATAAGAATGCGCTGTCTAAAGATAAATGTCCCAAAATGTCATACTTGTAGGAAATGTAGTCGATTTGTGTTTCTAAAATATTGGGTGCCGCAGATCAATTTTTATATTCACTCATTATGTTTAACAACGCATAGATGTTCCATATCAAGTTAACCTACAAAAGAAAAATAATTTCATTATTTATTTAAGTCCCCATTCACGGCTGAAATGCAGTTACAATTTTTTATGAACTGAAAGAACAAGTTAGTTTTTTTATGGGTGTTATCGAAGTTCCTCCGTTAATGTTGGTGTAATAGTGAAAAGTGTAAAATATCCATAGCGATGTGAAATATAAGTAGACTGAGCATTGCTATTGAGAGGAGCTTCAAAAAGTGTGACCAACATGTCGACTAGTAGTCACGTGACTGCTGTGTGAAAAATTGACTTGGTTGGCAGATTTGGCATCTTTTCACCTCGTTTGGGGATATGAAATCTTATGACAGGGTATGAATCCGCATTTCTATAGAGTGGTGACAAAAGTGGTGAAATCGCCAGACTTCTACTATTCCATGATCAATCAGTGGACCAATCAATGAATTGGCGTCTTATCCCATTCCGTGGAACAATCAGGTGAGGAATGTTAAGTTCCACCCATCAGACGAAAGCAGTCTAAGGGTTATGTTACGACTAATTTTCGTCACATGATCATGGGCACATAAGAAGGTTGCCATTGCTCAATCTACTTTTATATTTCCTCAATGAAAATACCATTCTCAATGAATTTTTTAACTATATATAAAAATTAGAACTATTATCAATAAAATGCACGAAAACAAATTTTATGTGAAGCATTTTCTGTTAAGCTAAATCTTGACAGTCGTAGTACTTCGGTGATGGAATCGCCAATTATACTAAACGCCAAAATGACCATAAATTACATTTTAAGCTAACCCCGATGTGTATCAAACGAGAGCCATTTGGATAGCGTAATATATATATATATATATATGTATATATATATATATGTATATATATGTATATATATATGTATATATGTATATATATGTATATATATATGTATATATATATATACATATATATATAGGGCCGCGGTGGCCCGGTTGGAAGAGTAACGGACTAGCAACCGAAGGGTTGCGAGTTCGAATCCAGCCAAACACCGTCGTGTACAAAGGGGGCTGGTGCACGTTAAATCTGTCGTGGCCTCAAATGTCCTCACGTTGGCGTGGTGTGGAAGTTTGGAGAGTGGGGTGCCAGCTCAGGTGTTGCCTCGTCATCTGACCGTGGTTCAAAATTACGAGGTGTTGTCCTCGGATCTTTCCCTTTGGGATTGATCCCGGACCGTCACCAATAGCCCGTTGTGTTGCTCCAGTGTGACGTTAATTGAAAATACCAATACCATATATATATAATAATAAAAACAATCAAATTACAGAATATACAAAACATTAAAACGTAAAATAATAGAAATGCAGACCAGCAAAATGCCAAAAGATCAAAAAGTCAAAATATTAGAAATGCAGACCAGCAAAATGCCAAAAGATCAAAAAGCAGATAAGTAAAAAGCCAAAAAACCAAAAAAGTTGGGGGTAAAAAATAGTCAAGCAGAATCCAGAAGGCAGAAGGCAGAACTGTCCATGTATGCGCGCTAAAGCTGCAGACACAACATGGAAAGTAAAATAATTCAAAATTACAAACCAAAACAAAGAGAAATCCAAAAATTTTAAAATCAAGAAATTTAAGAAAATTTTGAAAAAAATGATGGAAGTGTTGGTGGATCAGGGCGTCATCAGGGAGGAGCCTCACCCAGTCAACACAATATGGTGTTTTCTGCGTGTGAGCGGCATACACCAAAAGTAGCTCACACACCCCTCCAAACACCATAAGAAAATAAATTAGAAAAACAAAACCAGGGACAACCAAGGACACATACCAAAGATAATATAATACAAAATTAAAATTAAATTAAAATTAAAAATTAAATTAAAATTTAAAAGGAGAAAACAAAGCTACCCAAATAGATTGACCTAAGATCGACAACAACCCGCCGCAAACTACATGAGGACCGCCAACAAATGCCATTCATAACGCCGTATATCAGAAATCGGAACCGCAATTCCGACACGGAACCCCGACTCGAAATTCCGACTCGGAATTCCGAACCGGAACATCGGAATCGGAAGTCGAAAAAATAGTGTTCAAATCCAGTTTTTTAAAATTGATAGTCAACAGGATAGTCTCCGAAATAAGCTATTAAATAATATTAGTTATCTTAAATCTTTCAAAAATAATCCTATAAAAAGAGTGAGGGTATTTATTATTAAGAAGTGTGTTAATGAGATTATTACATTGCAAAAGAAGGTTAGATTTAGAGTTGCAAATTTTATTGAAACGTATCAGTTGACCAGCGATTGTATTGTAATAATTTTTTTTAGAAATATTAGAATCCCAATATATCAATTTAAAAACCGGAAATTCAAAATCATCTCTCTTATCATAAATATTAATATCAGTTTTATTATTTAAAGTATATATATTCAAGTCTGGAAAGACGGCTTTATTGTTATCTGAATTGGTTTTCAATAAATATAATTCATCAGGGTAAATCGAATTCCAAAGGTTAGCAAAATTGGTATCATTGAAAACAATTAAATCATCAATATATCTAAAGGCAGAATTAATTTGTAGGCAAAATTTTTTTTCATAATAATGAAGAATATAAATATATATATACATATATATATATACATATATATACATATATATATACATATACATATATATGTATATGTATATATATATGTATATGTATATATATGTATACATATATGTATATATATATATGTAAATATATGTATATATATATATGTAAATATATGTATATATAAATATATATATATACATATATATATACATATATGTATACATATATGTATATACATATATATATATATATGTATATGTATATACATATATATATGTATATGTATATACATATATATATATATATATATATATCTTCATTTCCCGTCTGGTTTGTTTGTTTCACTGAAAATCCCTCATAACGAAATGCAACAAAGTGGATTTTCAAACAAGAAAACTAGCAATGGAACGTCGAGGTAGTTTGCTTCATAATTTCAAGTTATAAATAAATGTATTTGATTCGCTTGAATCACGATGTGCGTTTTAAAACTAGATATTTCATTCAGAATCCGCGCAAAGGCAGGAAACTCAAGAACTTAAAGGAATATGAATAAGAAATTGCATCGAAGATAAGATTTCCAATTTAGATCTATCACATCAAATTTCCATGCTCTTATTTGCATAGGCAAGAAATGGAAATTATTGTAGGGAATTAAATTTTTAACCAACAAAGCATGTAGATGTATGGAAAAAAAATTTCGTGTTAATTCCAAACTGACGATTTTACGAAAATTCTAAGCTCCATTCATCAATGGAACTATCGCAATGCAAACATTTGTTTATGAAAATCGTTTACTGTTTAATGTTCAAAACGATTGCATTCGATAGAACATGCTTTTCGGATTTAGTTCTGAATTCTTAGTGCATGGATCTAATATCTCAGAAGAAACCGGATGTGATAGTTGCGTAAGTAGTAAATCCGGTCCTCTTTAGTACCTAATAAAGACCGTTTATTCTTAAAATATGAATTGTATTAAGAAAATTGACAAAGTTTAATTTCATGGTTCATAGATTCCATTCTAAACTTCGCGATAGTATCTATTGATACTATAGTGTTATTTTTAGTGTATTTTGGGTTGTTTTTGTGGTAAACACTGGCTTAATTACTGAATGTGGATCTTGAAAATAGAAATTTTTTTCTTTAAAAGTCCATTCAAATCTTTTACAAAGAAATCGCTTTGGGCAAAAAATCGGTTTCAGCATCGACGCACCTAACGAACTCCGAGTGATTAGGAAAGAAGTTCATAAAAGTTGACAGTTCGTTTTAAGATAGGATTAAAATTCTGTGACGTTTGGATGGGTAGGTAGCTATTTTAATTGCACTGGCGCAACAAAATGGGCTATTGGCGACGGTCCTGGATCAAACCCGAAGGGAGAAATCGGAGGACAACACGTAATTTTGAACCACGGTCAAATGGTGACAGTTGGATGGGACACGATGAAACTTCACAAGTGTTTGGGTTCGTAATACAGATTCGTTAAACCGAGCTCTGCGACGTATATAAATTCAACTGCAATTCACCACCTAGTAGGTACAAAACTCACTGGAATTGGTAGGCATATATTTAATTAACGTCGCACAGGAGAAGCACAACGGACTATTATCGATGGTCCAGGATCAAACCCGAAGGGAATGATCCGAGGACAACACCACATAATTTTGAGCCATGGTCAGATGACAGGGTCACACCTGAGCTGGCACCCCACTCTCCAAACTTCCACCACCACGGGGAAACAAGTTTTATGAACTGACGAATTCGATTTCATATTGTTGTAACCCTATAGCCGTTGTTGGGTATGACGAGTTACGTTCCCTGCTATAGTATATCAAGTCTGAAATTCGGGCTTTGGTAGCTCAGTTGGTAGATTTGCAACAGATGAGTTGCAAGTGATTATACAACATGATTACAGACACTAAACTGCGCATCGATAGCCAAGTCGTTTCGTAAGCCCACGAGACTCAACTTTCCGAGATTTTACGACACAGCTCACATGCTGTCTATTTCAATAGAAGGTCGATGACCCAACAATGATTTCATGTCTCTTGTGTGGAGAGCATTCCCTGGCTCTCTCAGAGCCGCGACTTGAATCTGGTATAGGTCCTTTTGAATGAACAGAAACGTCTGTTGCAGGCCTCACCAACGCGTCCCATTTCCCTGTCAAACTTAACTACCCGGTTGAAGAATGGATGGAAGCAAAATACCAACCGCACGTTAGTAAGAACTCATTCAAGGTATGCGTGAAAAGGTGAAGAGTTAATGACAGTCAAAGGTGGGCAGACACCCTGTTGGAATTTCAATAGAAACGACAGTTTTTAAAACATTCTAGTGTCCGGAGACTTTTCAAACCTAGTGTAGAACAATTCCAGATCATATTTCGATTTCTTTATGAGAGGGTTTCAATGTAAACAAACCAGAACGTCTGCAAAGATTTTCAGCTATCCGACGAATTCTCTGGCATGATATATATCGGGGATACCTTAAAATGTAGTTTATCGCCGTTTTGGCAATGTTTGGTGTTCAATCTCATTGGTGTTGACCAATCAACTATCATATACCAGTTCGGAATTTATTTAGAATTTTTATTGACGAAGGGCTGAAATAGTATCCGAAAAACAAGTCAACTGACGTCACGTTCGAAAGACGTACACGAAACACGTATCGCCGCAGAAACACTACTGCCACCTATATTTAGTTTGGCAGAAAATATCGCTCTCGTATCCGTTTAATTTGGGGGCCGCGGTGGCCCGGTTGGAAGTTAGGAGAGTGGGGTGCCAGCTCAGGTGTTGCCTCGTCATCTGACCGTGGTTCAAAATTACGTGGTGTTGTCCTTGGAACCTTTTCCTTCGGGATTGATCCCGGACCGTCGTCAATAGCCTGTTGTGTTGCTCTAGTACGACCTTAATTAAGGTGTATGTATACACTTGAAAATGTTTTTAAATTTCGACTTTAAAAATCCAGCTTTTTCACAATAGGTCATTGGTTTGTGCTTAAATTCATTTTGGTGTGAAAAATTCTGATTAAGCTACTCATTAATTATCTAATTTAGATATAATTAGCTAACTAGCATGTTTTTTGAACAGTGATATCTCAATTTCTAATGTGTTCAGAAAGACAATTCCTGTTGGAAATTATTCCAATTATTCTTCTTCATGTTTTGACCCTCCATCAAGTTGCTAGAGGGAATACGTTCTTTCTTACAATTTTTTTCAGGAAGTCTAAGAAATCTAGATTTTTTTCAGGAATTTCAACATTTAAAAAGCAATTAAAAATTTATTTTTGAACCAATAACCGACTGAGGGTCAAAACATCCAAAGATCAATTCATTGTTGAGTTATCACTGTTCGAAAGAAGCATCCTATTGCAAAAACAGTTCTTCAAAAATCGAGTTTAAAAGTTTTAGAAACGTGTTTATCTTGGTGGCAGTACCTAACCCAAACTTTTATAACTTAAAAATTATTTCGAATATTTACAAGATCTTGGTATCGTTTGAAAGCTAAGGGGTTGGACAATATTTGATTTATTAAAAAAATATATCGATATTTTGGTCAATTTTCGTGATTTCTATACATACACCTTAATTACCATTAACATTACCGTTTCATTTGAAACTTAGTATAAGTATTTTTGAAACTAACAGGTTCGTGGTTGTGCATCTCATTCGACTGTATAGGCATATGTATTTAATTAACGTCGCACTGGAGAAACACGACGGGCTATTGGCGACGGTCCGGGATCATCCCCCGAAGGGAAAGATCCGAGAATAACACCACGTAATTTTGAAGTAGGGTCAGATGACGAGGCCTCCAAACTTCTATACCACGCCAACGTAAGGACATTTGCAGCCCCGACAGATTTAAAGTCGCAACCCTCTTGTCGACTTCGGAAATAGATCCAATCCACTACTCTACCAACTGGGCTACAGCGGCTTCTTATGGGTAATGGAAGCCGCCAACCAAAAATTTTTTAAATGAGTTGAACAGCAGACATGCCCTGCAATGTGAGCCTGACTCTTTTCTAGTCACGACTGCTCATCTCTTTCACATGACTCTTGCTGTCACTTTTCAGAGTATTGTTAGTGACATTGACCAGACCCTGAACCCTGACCATTGACTTGCTCTTAAAAATTTAAGATTTAAAATTCTGTGGGATTGGAAAGACAAGAAGTTAATTGCGGAATGCCAAAAGTCCGACATTCGTAAGCACTTCAAATTTTCGTATTCATTCTACACCCCAAGCGTAATCAAGACATTGGTTTTCCTATTCGAGTCGCTTGTTCAGCTAATAAGGCATATTTAGTCCCATTATTTTCTAAAAAAGACTCAAATCAGTCCCATGCCAAGTATATGAAAGGCATTTCTGTCAAAGTTAAATGTATGTAGCGGTTGTATGTATTTTTACGATAGTGTTCCCGTGCATATTTAATCTCAGGAGCACAATTCTTTTATGTGTGTTCGGGCTTCACGCAACTGAGGTACTCAAGTAATCTTTTCTTTTCCCATGGTTGGTTGGTTTGGGGGTTTTGTGGCGCAAGGGCCATATTTGGCCATGCTGCGCCAGGCACTAGACACAATACCAAGTAATAGACACACACAATGAAAGTTTTACTGACACAGAAGAGAGAAATACACGCAGCGAGGAATACACCTGACAGTGATCAAACCGGCGCCGCCTACAACTCGAAGGTTGCTAGTACCTTCGACTTGTAGGCGTACCCACTGAGCACTTTTCCCATGAGGTTTGCTGTCGTTACTAAACACGAGAGTCTCGCTCCCTGGATACCGAAGCGATCTTTTTCAGCTTTCATCCCACTACTGTTTCCCAATCTCTCTTTTTCTCCGTTCAAATATTTTACTTGACTAGTGTTGATGTAGCTTAGCCAAATATATGCGTCACAAAACCCCCAACCAACCTGTACGTATTTCGAAGGTTAGTTGGTTGGTAATTATTAACCTCGCACTAGAACAACACAACGGGCTATTGACGATGGTCCGCGATCAATCTATTTCGAAGGTGACGTCACTTGTTTTGACGTGAATAGTCTTTAAAATCAGACAAGTTCTATTGACCAGTACGGAAAGTTGAGTGTTACAAACAATTGGCATGTCGAGTTCGGTTTAATAATTTCTATGCAATCAAAGCGAAGCAAACCAACCTCGTTGGATAGCTGAGGGAACAAAGATGTGTTAGTGACCTAGAGTTCGCGCGCCGTGATAAACGGGGGAGGGTGCAGTTTGGGGGACTTTCCCCTGGGCCGTGCTAATTTCAGAACAGTGTAACTAGAAATTCTTCAAATTCAGTAAATTCAAAATCGTTGTCTGAATTCAATAAAATCAAGCAAGGTATGTAGGTATTTATTTGATGCCACACTGGAGCAACACAACGAGCTATTAGCGACGGTCCGGGATCAAACCCGAACAGGAATTCCGAGGACAACACTAAGTAATTTTGAACCACGGTCAGATGACGAGGTCATCTGACCGTGGCACCACCACCAAATTTCACACCACGCCAACGTGAGGACATTTGAGGCCACGACATATTTAACGTGCACCAGCCCCCTTTGTGCGCGATGGTCTTTTGTTGGATTCGAACTCGCAACCCTTCGGTTGCTAATCCGTTACTCTCCCAACCGGGCTACCGTGGCCCAAGTTTAGCAGGGGAGAGGTTAGGTTAGGTAGTTAATTAACGCCGGGAGCAACAGAACGGGCTATTGGTGACGGTTCGAGATTAATCCCACATGTGAACAGCAGGGTAAAGAGCTGCCGTACAGTTTTAATAGTGATAAGTCTGGCTTTCGGTTTAGGTGAACCTGGGTTCGGGTCCCCTTTACTTTCCTCAAGGGTGGATACTTCAGAAATAGATTGGTAGAAATAAGTAACTCAGACTAACTTTACGACAAAGGAAATGACTTAAAGAAGTTCCGTACCTTGAGAAATGTAACGCAACTCAAAAATGTAAATTTCACAGAGGAGCGAAAATATTGAATTCCTTCAAGCCATTTAATTTCTCAATTTGAAGATGGGGAATTCATTTTTACCAGGGGTGTCAAACTCAATTAAAACACGGTCCATTTAATGCAACTGGTAAGATTCACGCGGGCCACATCACATTTACAAATTTTCTTAAAATTATATTTTGTAGTGAGGATTCAGGAATATGGATAGGATAATTAAAACACGTTATGTAATTAAGTGAATTTAGGGTAATAATTTATAATATTGCTATATAATTGCTTTTATTTAAATGTTTATTTAATTTAATGTATTTATAAAACTAAAATTAATTTTTTTTTACCGGAAACTCTTGCCAGCGCTTTCCTCCTACTAGAGTTTTCGAATATCTGGATTCAAAGACTGAGAACAGACAATCTTCATTATGGCAGATAGATATTTATCAGTTAATCTCGATCGGTAGGCCGTTTTATTTAATTTCAAGGACGAAAATAGTTGTTCACACATTTTTAACATGACGAAATTGTGTGTACGGTATTGCCTCTATCTCCCCTAAGTGCTATTTTCTTCGCAACATTGTCCTGCTTTCATTTTATTTCAGAGCATCGTGGGACACAAAAAATTACCTCGGGGGCCACATGCGGCCCGCCAGTTTGACACCCCTGGTTTAAACCATCATAATACATTGGTAGCACATTTAGTGATTCAATTTACAGTTGTTCGAGTCTAACGGAATCCTTTGCTAATTGAAAACAATGAAAATCTCTAACTTTAATTATGTCGCTTTAGAACGCGTCAAGCTAAAATTCCATTGTGCTTTCGAACTATCCACAACGATATCGAAAGAATTCCAATTAGTCCAATTCGAAATCGCCCTTTTGCAACGAAAATGCAAAGCAAGTCTCGATAACTCACCCTCTCCAAGCCCAATTATTTCTCCGCAAACGACGACGATCTTTTTTCGCCTTCCCCAAACTCAACCTTTAGATCTCCCGTCCATCAACAAACCCCTTATCTCGCACAAGCCACCACTACAAATTTCACGGGATCAAAACCCAAGATCACAAGTGGAAGAAAACTCCGAGTGATAATGAACAGAAGTCGGCTTCTATTTATTTTTATTTCCATCCCCCACGCATCCCCTCCCGGTATAAATCACGAGCGCGATGGCTTCCGTGATTGGCGAGAAAAGGAGCGGGATATTAGTTATCAAAAGCCGCCATCAAACGCAGCCGGAATGAATTAAAAAACGAAGCCGTAGCGGGACGAAAGCCCGCCAACGCACCCGTCGCCAAATCGGTCGCCAAGGCAGAGCGCGCTCTGAGTAGCGACTGGGGAAAGGACGCATCGCAAGTTTGGTTGCTTCATATCTTTCTCAGATCGTGCTCCATTCGCACATCTCGGAAAGTGGGGGGAGTATGTAGTGGTGACCGTTTTATTTTTTTCCGTTTTTCGACCACGAAGTCTGTTCGCCGCGTGCGGTACGCGATCATGACTCTGGAGTGATAGCAGCGAAAAGGGGGAAATATTTTGTCACACCTGTTAAACTCCACGCACCTGCGAAGGATCATCAAGGTAGGTGCGTTTTTGTTTCGTAAAAGCCTGGGTGCGGGCGGTGTTTTTGCTCGGCCTGGAACGTGGGTTGAGAGGTTTAATTAGTTGTTTGTTTGCTTTATTTGTTTGACAAAATCAAATAATAACGTTTGACACGAAATTCAAATTTGTAAATTAAAAAATATATTTACTTTTCACATTTACCACAAACCTTTATTGAATTTTTATTACAAGATTTTGTTTATTTGACTCGTATTCATGCTTCCTGTGTTCCTTCTGTTACGTAAATCTTAAAAATTATTCATTTTCAAATAGTAGTTATATTAGTATTTTCCTTTAGACAACAATAAAATTCGATAAACAACTACAGTATTTTATTTTGAATCGAAATACTTATAGAAACATGATAGAAAATGCTTTCCAATTATTTTTCATCAAGTTTCTTATGAACACTATACAGGATGGTTTTACGTTTTTCACTTTTCTACAAACCTTTTACTGAATTTTAGTGATATTTTTATTTGTGAAGATTTTATTTGTTCTCTGACTCGTATTCCATTCTTCCCGTGTTCCTCATGTTTTGTAAATATCAAAAAATAATATTCATTTTCAAATCGAATCGCGGTTAGTGTTTTCCTTTTCCCAACAATAAAACTCGATAAAAAACAATCAAACATATTAGAGTTCGAACTGAAGTAGTTATGGAAACATGAAATAAAATATTTTCCAATTATTTTTCATGTTTCTTATGAAAACTAAAAAACTGGAATATTTACATTTTTCACTTTTTCGCATACTTTATATAAAATTTTAGTGACACTTATCAAAATATATAACTTGTTTAACGCTTTATAATGTTTAATGCCCCAATGCGTTTCAAAACATCGCTCTTCCCTGCATTGTTTATATTTTAAAATTTGTTTCATTCCTTTCCAAATAAAATCTCGGTTAATATTTTCCTTTGTAAACAACAATAAAACTAAATAAAACATCCAAAAGTTTTTTTTTATTTTGAACTGAAATAGTTATATGGAACATGATGTAAGATTTTAGTGATAAATGTTTTTGAAAATAGAGGCAGTGAAATATATTAATTTCAGCCTATATTGTCAGTTCTTTTTCTATTTGGATGTGCATAAACTGCTTGATGAAATGCAATAATTCGAATAACGAAATGGAGGAAACTCCAAATAGAGAGAAATGTTTTTCTTATATTAACGACATTTCTAAATCGTTATTATTGTAGGGAAGCTACGTTTATTTGCCATTGTCGCTTTTTATTCTACCTCCTTAACTACTGGTTATGAACATTTGAATGATTTTATCGCTCAAAACATGATTTGTTGGCTTGAAAATTGTTAAACTTACATCGAATAGATTTCTGGAATAATCTTAACTTTATTAATCTGCTGTACTATTTTTAGGTTTGA
This sequence comes from Meta bourneti, assembly GCA_933210815.1. Lineage (NCBI taxonomy): Eukaryota > Metazoa > Arthropoda > Arachnida > Araneae > Tetragnathidae > Meta > Meta bourneti. The sequence goes on along the minus strand of OW119928.1, from coordinate 16,467,668 downwards.
AAGCAACTTGTTTTATTTGTGTCTTTAGTGCTACCCGTTTTCCATGATAAAATTGATTCGTCGAATTACATTGTTTTGTGTTTATCTTTTGACTCAAAATGAATATAATTTTAATGATTGTTTTGATAATCAATAGTTAAATTTTTTTTCATGAACTTGCCTACCACAAAACGTAAGCATAAGGCTGAAATTGAAACAAATTGGATTAGAACGTGTATCCAGAGTAAGTTGCTATCAAAATTCCATAGGAACGTCACTTCATTGTAGTTGATTGACACCGTTGTCAATTATTGCCGAGGTAAAACCTTTACGATAAACAACTTTTTGTTCTTTCTTTTCAGAAGTTAAGACTCGATACCCCAAACTTGAGTACACCTCAAATAAGCAAAATTCTGTTTATAATCTTTTTAATTCTCTGTGGGGTTTACACGCATATATCCGTTCTGCAACTTGTAGTCCGTCCTGCATGACTTGCAAACAGTTATGACTTTGACCTATTAGAATCTTTCCTGAGGTTCTTTCAACCAATAGATGGGGATATTTAGTCAGAATGGTGTTGTGTTGTAAAGCCACCATTACACTACTTGGAAATCTTGCGTCGCTCAAAGGTTTAAGTCAGTCACGTTTATATTATAAAATATCTGTTATGATCGGAACTATGCTTCTTGCTTAATGCACATGCATTAATGCACGATATTCGATAAATACGGGTGGCTCTAATGACGAAAGGTTTTGTATTTAATAATTCTTTCATACTTTTAAAAATTGCTTATGCAGTGTTTATTTAAGCAACTACATTTATTGGATAGCGTTGAATGTAATAAATTTTTTAACTACCCATTACATCTACAGACAGAAGCAGTTATGTTCTGCTTCTGTCTGTAGATAGGAAAGCATTTTTCTCTGTTTCGAAACCACAAATTCCGGAAACATATTTGTATTGACACATGTATCTAATTCGTTATAGTTTCTGAAAACTGATGGGATCAATCACATTCATTTTTCACTTATATATAACTATTTTCTCAATAACAGTTTGGATTAACAAATACGTAACTATCATCAAAGTAATAATTCATCATTAAAGTAAGCGGGTCTGTTTGAGTGGACCTGGGTGAGATTCCAGCGTGTGTTAAAATGGTTCGTAGTGGTTCGAAATCCTGTTTGTTCTCGTACAATTAATTAGCCTTCGTATGTACAGAATATTACCTTATAACAACAAGCATCTTAAGCAACATTCTCCTATTGTGTCATCCATAATCAGAGGCTGTCTCAAGCACGAAACTGTTGGTAATACTTTTTGTGAAAGCTCCTTTCCATAAGATTCAATTTATTTCAAATCATAATTAAAGTTATGATCTGGTTCTGGAGATTTTTCAGTTTATTTTTCGTGAATGTTGGCAGCAGAAAGAGGCGATTTACTTGTTTTGATCTTCTTGGCGACAAGTAAAAATCCTAACAATTATAGGGGCTGTTGTGACTCAGTGGGTATGCTCACTGAGCTAGCAACCTGAGAGTTGTAAACAGAAGGGTACGATTCCTCCCTCTTGGGGGCTAGGAGAACTTTCCTTGTGAGTGTATCTCCATTACTTGATGTTGTCTGTCTTGTGTTTAGCGCAGCATGGTCGAATTTGACCCTTGCTCCAACCAACCCAAGAAATATAATACCAATTTGTTATCAAGTGCGCCAATGTGGCAAACTTAAATACGTTTCTTCAAGCTACCGCGGTAGCCCGGTTGGAAGAGTAACGGATTAGAGGGTTGCGAGTTCGAATCCAACCAAAGACCGTCGTGAACAAGGGGGGGCACGCTAAATCTGTCGTGGCCTCAAATGTCCTCACGTTGGCGTGGTGTGGAAGTTTGGAGAGTGTAGTGCCAGCTCAGGTGGGAATACGTCATCTGACCGTGGTTCAAAATTAGGAGGTGTTGTCCTCGGTTTGAGTTTGATCCAGGACCGTCGCCAATAGCCCGTTGTGTTGAACCAGTAAAGTAATTAAATACTTACCTTCCTTCCTATCAAGCCCCACTTCGGAAAATAGGTTACGTTCTGTTTCTACGGCAACAAGACGGGCAGACTGTTTCTGAAGCAGTTCATCTGGTAGACGGACAATGTGGCTTTGGGAATAAAGTCCAGACGTTTCCAACCGTCAACCCCCTCAGAGCATCCTCAGCAACTTCCCCAGTTGTTGACAACTGATAGGAAGGTTGGATGAAGAAAGGACAACAGGAAACAACTGCAAACCTCAATCAGTTGGGTGGCGTGGAGGCAGATATCCTTGACAGCCAGAGCGAGAGCTTGTCTTTTTTTCATCTTATCTGCCTGTCGCAGTCGGGGAGTTCCTTCCTTTACCACCTCCCTCCTACCAATTATCTCATCCCGAACTTAAAGAAGAACAGACATTTATAACCCCCTTCTTCTGGTGACAACACTTTCGAAGACGCGCGTAAGCTACCATTTGGAAAAGTATAATTAGATGGTCACACGGGGAGGCTGGATTCTTTCTGCGGTGTCCGTCGTCTGGAATTAAGGTAGGACTTTTCTGATCTGTTACGCCTATGGCGTTACTTGCAGCGTAAATTTTGTGAGGCACTAAAGATCGATTCAAGTGTGTGAAACTTTTTTTGCGCAAAATGTAAATGATCTTGTACGTACCGTCGCCGTCTGGAATTAAGGTGTGATTTTTCTGATCTGGTACTATGTGTTGCAACTTGCAACGCGGCTTGAAATTTCGTAAGGCAATAAAGGAGGATAAAGTAAGGATCGATTCAAGTGTGCGAAACTTTTCCACAAAATGTAAATAATCTTGTACGTATCGTGGCCAGGATTTTGTTTCGGATGTGGCCCAAAGTGAAAAATGCTGTTTAATATGCAAAGTGCTCAGATTTTTTCATTTTTAATGTTCTCTTTTAATATTTTTTATTACTAATTTTGAACTGTGGATAACTGTATCTCGGGCCGCTCTACGGTATGGTGATCGTGGACTTGCTCGTAGACAGGAATAAAATAGAGGCTGCCACTTTAAAATAAAAACGTTTAGTAAATAAATGCAAATAAATTAGCTGTTTGGTGACGATTTGTAAATAAGATGTTAATTGAATAAATTATATCATTGCATGTATTTCGATAAACTATATCTATGAATCTATATGATCTATTATTGTAGCTTGGGCCGTTCGTGAGTAGTATGGTGATCATGGACGCAGTCAGGAATAAAACAGGGCAGACGGCTTAAAATAAAAACGTTTAGTAAATAAATACAAATAAATGTGGATGTTTGGTGACGTTTTGTAAATAAAATGTAAATTCAGTTAACTAATAATATCACTGCATGCGTTTCGATTTATACGATGTTTATGAATCTATATGATCTAGAGTTAATTTAAAATTATCAACAAAGGCGATTTATTTGGACATTTAAATGACTGAGAGAGGCGACATGTTGAGGTTGAATACTTTAGAAACTATCCTGACTGGCCGAATAAAAAGTGATACAAATCAATTAATACCCATGCTTAGCATCTGCGTTAAGCTTTCCTAATTGCTTAGATTTATTGATGGTAAAATGTCATTACTCACATTTCATATTTTATTTCAATCCATTTAATGAATATAGCATTCATATTCACGTAAACGGATTTCATACCTCTAGATGAAAATTATCCAAAACTATAAAAGTATATATATTTCGCTTTCTTTTAATGGTGTTAATTCTTATTTCAAATAATATCCATGACAAAAAGCACACCTCAGTCATTACCACAATTAGGTTCTGAACGTCTACTTCAATTTCATACCATTCCCTTGTACAAAGGCGATATGGCAGATTTTGACGCTAAACCTATTTTCGTTCATATTTTCTTTTCTAAGCTTATTTCTACTTTCCAGATTTCTCATTGCTTTCTGTCACCAGACTGCTGAAGAATTTCATTAGACTGGTGAGATCTTCCGTATAGTTTTATCAATATTATGCGCCTCCATAATTCACTACGAGCAATTTAAACTTCGCGGCAAAATTGGCCTATTAATTCCGTAACGGTCGATTTTATACTGTTTACATTAGTTGTTGCCATTCGACAATAAACAAATAACATCGATTAAATCAAATAACATAAATTTATGTTACATATAAACATAAAAATGCCTAGATATGGAAGTATTAGAATTGCATTTGTTCCTTTTAGCAATTGAGGACGCTTTCTCTGCCAGTTGTTCATTTCCTTTTCTTTTCGTTGTACGTAGCTAATAAAGCTGGACAGAAAAATGAACGCAAAGGTGTCATTTTCCCAAAAAACCACCTGCAGCATCGTTTGTAAAGGGCGGTTGACGCGTTTTGACATGGAATGAGGTCACCACACATCGCTTTCTGCCTAATTAGTGAACATTTTAGGCGTTATTAGCATTGTACAGTGACTTTATCTCTGAAGAATACATTGTTTTGTGGAAAAAATGACAACCAAGCTTCAAGCTTTTGTTTTACAAAACTGGTGCGTTCTTTTCCTTGTGCGCTTTTTTCATTAGTAAACGTAAAAACGAAAAATATTTAAGCTAATGGGTTTTGTTAAAAGTTGAAATATTAGAGTTCATTTGTTGTGCAAACACGTTTTATCCCCTGTATTATTTTGTTAGACGATAGATACACAGGATACACACATTGACTTATTTGAACGCATTTTCATGTAACAAAAATTTAGATTTTTAAGGGGTGGTGAGAACCTTTATATCCCACCGCCAATCCAGACCCATTAGAATATGAAACGAGAAAAAATGTATTTACTTTACAGCCTTAATGTATCTAATCATCATGTGACCGTGGTTCAAAATTATGAGGTGTTGTCCTCGGATCCTCCCCCATCGGGATGGATCCTGGACCGTCGCCAATAGCCCGTTGTGTTGCTCCATTACGTTAATTAAATTACCTACCTTACCTTCTTTAATGTATGTAGAACATTTATATACTTAGCCTTAACAATTTCAAGGCGAGACCTCAGACGTCGTTTGAATGTGCTTGATATGAGCTATGGAGATAAAAAATACTGTTAAAAGTACTCGGTAGGTAGGCATTTTAATTAACGTCGCACTGGAGCAGCACAACGGGCTGTTGGCGACGGTACGGGATCAATCCCGAAGGGAGAGATCCGAGGACAACACCACGTAATTTTGAACCATGGTCAGATGACAAGGTCACACCTGAGCTGACACCCCACTCTCCAAACTTCCACACCACGCCAACGTGGGGACATTTGAGTCCCCGACGGATTTAACGGGCACTAGCTCCCCTTTGTACACGATCTTTGGTTGGATTCGAACTCGCAACCCTCCGGTTGCTAATCCGATAATACCGTGGCCCTAAAAATACTCGGAAACTATCTTGAAATTCTACAGCGGTCTGTTGAAAGTAGGCAATGAGAAATCTGAAAGAAAGAAATCAGTGCTGAAAAGAATGAGCGAATGAGAAAATAAGTTTAGATGTTAGAATACACCGAATCGCCTTTCAATTAAATGGCATGTAATTGAAATGAACGTCCAGAAACTAATTGTGGGAACATGACTGTATGAAATTTTTGCCATGTACTGAATTGGAAATAAGAATTTACCCGAATGAACAGTTCACGAAATACTGTTTTTTATATTTTTGGACTCATTGCTTTCCATTTAGAGGTTTGAAGTGTGCATATCAATGCTTTTATCGGTTATAAACGGATTTAAACAAGGCATTAAAAGTTAATAATGACACTTTGCCGTCAATTGATATAAGTAGAAATTTCAGTTCAGATGCGGGCCTACTAATTGCTTTACAATTTTATTGAATTTATGTACTTTTATTTTTCTCAGTGTCGTGTTTGAAATCACTAGCATTTATTAGCATTGGACGTAAAGCATTAAAAACCGTCTCTCCGTCCGTCCATTTTGTTGCTGATACCATCCAGAGCACCAATCAGGAAGCTTTATCAGTGCGGATCAATCCCTGTGTGCAGACGCACACAGGTGCACTGCTTTAAGGGCTGGATATTTCTGAGAAATTATTTCAAGAGACAGGAAATGATTTTTGTGGGCAACACCTAGGAGTTTAAAAACTAGCGACCTTTTCCAAGAAGTCTGACCTGAAGCTCGTGCGGAGCATTGCTTAGTGGCTAACCTTGAGAAGCATGGAAAAGAAAAGGACTTGTTTCGTACCCCGATTCATCTTCTAGGAAATTTTTATACATCTATCGCTCTCGTGTTCGACAGTTCTCTTTCAATTAATCATTTTCTCTCTGTGTGTACTCTTTTCTTACTTATGTTCTCTTTCCGCAAGCTATCTCACTGTTCATAGCTGAAATCTCTCAACGAGTTATTTCTCTATTATCTGCCTGCTAGCTATGCTCTCAGTTCAGGGCTAGCTTACTATTCTCTCTTCTTACCATCAGTACTCTACAAGCTACCACGCTTGTCTTTCCTATTATTATACTCTCTCTATATAGAACTCTCTCTATTAGCTGAAATCTCTCAACGAGTTAATTCTCTATTATCTCTGCCTGCTAGTTATTCTCTCAGTCGAGAGCTATCGTGCCATAGTCTCTTCTTACTATCTCTACTCGAAAGCTTTCATCCTAGTCTTTCCTCTTATTAGCATACTCCATCTAGTTATCTATACAGCTCCCTCTATTAGCTAAAATCTCAACGAGTTAATTCACTATTATCTCTACCTACTAGCTATGCTCTCAGAACAGAGTTATCTTACTATTATCTCTTCGTACTATCTGACATTTTTAATTGGCGTTGTCTTGTGTTTGGCGCAGCTTGGTCAAATATGGCCTTCGCTCCATAAAACGCCAAAACAACTAACCAACCATATTACTATCTGTACTCGACAAGCTATCTCTCTAGTCTTTCCTCTTACTCATATACTCTTTATCTCTCTTTAAAACTCTCTTAGCTAAAATCTTTCGACGAGTTAATTTAATATTATCTCTGCTTGCTAATTATACTCTCAGTCCAGAGCTATCTAAATATTCTCCCTCCTTACCATCAATACTAGACACAAGCTATCTCACTAGTCTTTTCGATTATTAATATACTCTCTCTATCTTTAGAAATCTCTATAAGCTAAATATCTCAATGAGTTACTTCTCTATTCTCTCTACTTGCTAGTTATGCTCTATGTAATCTTTTAAAAGAATGAGTCAAAATGTTTTTCCTAATGCCAGAGCAAGTTAAACATAGCTCGTTCTGGCACTACAAATGCGGATTTGTGAACCACTTTGCCTTACCCTGGTACACCACGGGGGTGTGTTTCACCTCACATGGATACCACACATTGTAGGCTCAACCCGCTTATTAGGTAGACATTCATTCCAGACGGACAAACATCCATGCTTTCCCCCGGATTTGAATCGCGAACCTATCGATCCAGAAGCCAGCATCCTGACCCCTAGACCAATTGGTTGACCGTAACTAATTCGATCCTTTTAAACTTTTTAAGGCAGTGGAATGTTTAGAAGTTCACTTCCATGAAATGATTCAGGCTAGGTATTCAAATATTTTCTAGTATTAACAATAGGCACACAATTATTCTCTAGGAGTACAAATATTCTCTAGTATTAATCCTTTGAAGGATTCACACGCATAATTCCACATTGCAACCTGCAGTTTTTCCTGTACTACTTCTAAAACGTTTTGACCATCTTGACCAATAGAATCTTTTCAAATGATTCTGTTCTAAGAAAATGTGAACAGTAAAATCTTTCAAAATGATACTGGTCTAACGCGAAATGAGCGATAGAATCTTTCCAATGGATTCTATCCCAAGAAAAGGACCAATAGAATCTTTTCAAGGGATTTTATTCTACAAAATGGGTCAATAGACTCGTTCAAAAGTATTCTGTTCCGAGGAGATTCCGTAAGAATTTATGCTATTATTGCATACAAGTGCCTGTGGCAGCTCTGCAAATACCATCGCTATCCTTCCCTCAGTCAAACATCCACACGCTTGACCCCGTCGCACGCAACTCAACCCCCCCCCCCCCCCCCCACCAAGCATCTCCTGTCCATCCCGATCCCATCGACCATCCCAATCCCAGCTTCTTTTTTCCCACACAACACGCTCATTGAGCAACAACCCGATCTAAAAATACTTTGTCCTCCGCGGAATTTTCGCCCGGGCGACCTTATTTATTTCCCCAGAGCCGCCCGGGGGCGAGCCGTGGCCGGCCAAACCAGCCCCAACCCTTTCCCAGCGACAAAAAACCCCTTCTCGGGGGCCCCGAGAGAGAGCGAGGCACGCGAGCCATCCAACAAGTAGCCGAAGAAGTGGAACCCTACAAGTGAGTGGAAAAAGAAGAGTGACGCCTCTCCCAGAATTCTCCCCGCATCGCTGAAGACGTCCCTATCATTTTCGTGTAAGTGGTCCCTGCTTTTGCCGCTGAGGCACGTCGGGGACCGCTTTCACTGAGCCTCTTAACGATGGCACAAAGGGAGAGTTTGTTTCCTGCTTGCCATTTATAGGAAGGCTTGCTCGATGCTTCTGGGCTGCGTTCAAGAAGTACTTACCCCGGACTTTGCACTTTGGTATCATAATTACAAGTAGATCATAATACATCACCAGTCATACAACATCTAACATCACATTCATGCCAATATAAAGGTTGAACAATAATAACCAAAGTAATTAAAAATTTAACCCTCTAGGTGGTTTGGACGAGGTATCTCGTCCATCAAGATCTGACCGATTTTGCTGATGACGAGATATCTCATCAGCAAGATCTGATCAGTTTTGTTAACGACGAGATATCTCGTCAAGACTACCACCAGGAGGGATAATAGTCGGCGATGAGCTTGGCTTCTGGGTTTCGTCAAAGCTATTTCAAATACGTACCCCGGACACTGGTATCATAATTACAAGTAGATCATAATACATCACCTGTCATACAACATCTAACATCACATTCATGCCAATATAAAGGTTGCACAATAATAACCAAAGTAATTAAAAATTTAATCCTCCAGGTGGTTTGGACGAGGTATCTCGTCCATCATGATCTGACCGATTTTGCTGATGACGAGATATCTCATCAGCAAGATCTGATCAGTTTTGTTAACGACGAGATATCTCGTCGAGACTACCACCAGGAGGGATAATAGTCGGCGATGAGCGCGGCTTCTGGGTTTCGTCAAAGCTATTTCAAATACGTACCCCGGACACTTTGGTATCATAATTACAAGTAGACCATTATACATTGTATATCGATGTCATGCAAATTTAAAGTTTGCACAATTATCATTAAATCTATTTTAAAAGTTTTTTAGTTAGGATGACTTGGGGGTTCCTGAAATTCAAGTGTCCTTGCCATTTTAAATTTCAATTAAAAGTCGTGACCAATACCATACATCAAAATCATATATGAAGTATCTGACTGCCCAATAATCGCCACATCTTTTAACAATGTTTACTATTTTAATAGATTTGCCTGGGTTTGATTAAAGGGTTGTATCTGCGCAAATTCTTGTGCAGCTACCCGAACTATGCACTTTAGCATCATAATTAGAAGTAAAAGATTATACATCACAGTCATACAACATCATCCATCAAAGTCATGCAATATAAAGTTTGCACTATAATCACCAAATCTATTTAAACATAGTTTTCGATAATTCGAATTATTTTTGATGAGCATGCCTTTTGGCTTGAGTTAAAGAAGCTGCTTCAAATACTTACTCCGAACTTTGCACTTCAGTATCATAATTACAAGATCATACATCGCAGTCGTACAATATAAAGTTTACACATTAATCACCAAATCTATTTTTAAATGCTTAATAATTTTCGATGAGCAAGGCTTCTGGGTTGAGTTGAAGCTTTTTCAAATACTTACCCCAGACTTTGCTTTTTAGTATCTTAATTACAAGTAGATCATACGTATCATAACTACAAGTAGATCATACGTATCATAACTACAAGTAGATCACACATCACAGTCATACAGCATCATACATTACAGTCGTACTACATCATGCATCAGTCATACAAAGCCATATATCAAAGTCATGCCTAAAGTCTGCACAATAATCACCAAATATTTTTAACCCTCCTGGTGGTTTATCTGCGTAAAAAACTGCCCTGTAGTGAACGGCCTCTGATGCAAAACCTGTTACAAATTGTCACCAGTTCTGGGGAAGGGAAACTTTGTTTTACCCACTTATATGTTGATTTCCTTGGAGTTATTGGGCAATTTTATCGCTACTAGATATCTCGTTATTAACGAAACGTCAGATCTTGATGTACTATCTCGTGAAAACCACTTCGAGGGTTGAAAATGTTTAATAGTTTTCAATGAGCACGGCTTCTGGGTTGTGTTAAAGATGTTTCAAATACTTACCCAGGACTTTGCACTTTAGCATCTTAATTACAAGTAGCTGATCATAATAAATCAGTCATACAACATCATACATCAAAGTCATACAACATAAAATTTGCACATTAATCACCAAACCTATGTTAAAATCTTTAATAATTTGAACGGCTTTGGGGTCGGGAGGAAGGTGGTTTTCTTTGAATTCTTGTGTCCTTATCACTTTAGTGTCGCGATTTCAAGTAGATATTTGGTTGGTTTTGGGTTTTTATGGCGCAGGGGCCATATTTGGCCATGCTGCACCAGACATGAAATACAATATCAAATAACAGACACACGCCCGATGAAAGTTTTACTGACACAAAAGAGAGAAATACACCCAGAGAGGAATGCAGCTGACAGGAATCGAACCTGCGCCACCTACAACTCGAAAGTTGCTAGCGCAGTGACCATTCCCACTGAGCCAGGACGGCCCCTCAAGTAGAAGTCTTGGCAATATCATGCATCAAAATCATACATGAAGCATCTGAAACTGCACAATAATCGCCACATCTATTAAAAATGTTTAATGTTTTTATAGATTTGGCCTCTGGGGTGTATTAAAAGGTGGTAACTTACAAATTCTTGTGGATACCCCGTACTTTGAATTTATTATATAATTATAAGCACAAGATCATATATATGTATACTTGTACAATAATCACCAAATCTATTTTAAAATGTTTAATAGTTTGAACGGCTTTGGGCTCGGGAAGAGTGGTTTTCCTGAAATGTTTGTGTCCTTACCACTTTAGCATCGTGATTTCAAGTAAAAGTCGACATCATAGTCATGCAACATAAAACATCTAAAACTGCACTATAATCGCCAAATCTATTTAAAACGTTTAACATTTTTATAGATTTGAATCTGGTTTGGATTAAAGGGTGGTAGCTATTACAAATCTTTGTGTCCTTACCCCTGACTTTGCACTTTAGTATCATAATTACAAGCAGAAGTGACAATACCATACATCAAAATCATACATGAAGCATCTAAAACTTGCAGTAATCGCCACACCTATTCAAAAATATTTAATATTATAATAGGTTTGCCTTCTGGGTTGGATTAAGGGGTAACCACACATATCATAACACAGACAGCAATTCATCACTGTAATTTCAAGTTGAAGGACCAATTTTGCTAATGATGATGCAACTCGTTATCAAACCATTGATTTTTATGATGACGAGATCGAGATCTGGTCAGTTTTGTTCTAAGACGAGATATATCGTCCATCAAGATCTGGTTAGTTTTGCTAATGATGAAACCTCGTCGAGACAACAACCACCAGGAGCGTTAAAGGAGGCGCTGAAGTTAGAGTAAAAGTAATGCCAGACTGCACTAAAATTTTCGTGCCCACAGAGGATTTGAGAGATAGCTGCATTTTAGTATTTATCCATTGGAGAAGAATTTCAAGTGTAAGGTGACAAGTAAATCTAAAAAATTACGACAAAATCATCTAAAATTAATGATCTCTAAGGTTTTATTTGTCACTCTACGATGACTGTCTCTCCTTTTTCTGCTCATTATTTTTAAAACTGGTTTTCCAAAGTCCTAAAGCTAAGGATTAAAGAGTCATTTGTGTGTTTGAAGTTTTCTTTGGAAAATTACGCTTCGCGAGAAATGAATTTTTCTCAAAACATTTTCTTTGTTTTTATGTAAAGTAGCAAATTCCCATTACAGAGCGTTCCGGTTAAATAATCACTGATTTCACTCTTTCAAGACTTCTATTTTTCTATTTCTATCAACCGTTGTGTTGCTCCAGTGTGACGCTTTTAAAAATACCATACCATCTATTTCTATGAAACAAGTGTATCAGAATTTCACACCCTTTATTTGACTTAGAGGTCTATTAATAATTTGTTTTGCTGCTTTATTACCTAATTTGGTAGGTAGGTATTTAAATTAACGTCGCACTGGAGCAACACAACGGGCTATTGGCAACAGTTCGGCATCAAACCCAAAGGGAAAGATCCGAGGACAGCACGCAATTTTGAAGCACGGTCAGATGACGAGGTCGCACCTGAGCTGGCACCCCACTCTCCAAACTTCCACATCGCGCCAACTTGAGGACATCTGAGACCACGACAGATTTAACGTGTACCAGCCCCATTGTATACGACGTTCTTTGACTGGATTCGAACTCGCAACCCTCCGGTTGCTAATCCGTTACTGCCCCAACCGAGCTACCGCGGCCCATTACATAATTTGTGTTCTGTTCTTGATATATTAAGGTGAATATATATATAAATTATAAAACTAATAACATATTTTCAGAATATTTTTTGAATTTTTCACCCGTACCAAATATAATTAATTAAGTTAACAAGATTCAACAGAATTCGAATAAAAAATTTCTATTTCTTACAGATAAAATTTTTTTAACTCAAGTTTACGAACACAGTGGACCATAAAAATATTCGTATACCCATAAGTTTTCATAAATTTGTGTTCCTAAGTCCTAAATTTAATAAAAACTGCAAAAAATATTTTATATCACATTTTATGTGTGGCTTCAATATTGCGTGTTTAATAAATATAAATACTAAACTACGTGATTTCAATAAACGAAAATCTCCAGAATTGTGAAACAAAACTTCAGACATTTTCATAAAATCTTAGCTTTTCTTTTATAAAAAATAATCTGTCACTATGCAAGCCATATAAATATAACATTTAATTATAAAAATATTGGAAATACCAATCTAAGCAATTTGCCATACCCGCATATGTGTTACGTTCTATCAGAAACGACAATATCGCCATTTTCAATAAATTTTGAGTTTTTTTATTTTCCGATGTTTCGAAAATCAAAAGACAAAATTAAACATAAATCGCTCATGTATTGTACAATGCTTCTTTCTACCATATTCATTCCTTTTCTTCTATTACAATGGATTTCCCGTATTTTCTTGTGGACAATGAACTCAATTTTCCAATATCCTGCACACAGAACGAATGCCTCGTAATGTTTGCAGAGAGGGTGTGATTTTCAATTTCGGTGAAATCATTAAAATAATTGGAAGCTAAATCGTTCGTACCTTCTAGACTAAGGCTGAAATCAGTCTTTCCCTTACGAAAGAACTGTTTTGAAATGATCGGCTATCTAAAAAATAAAGTATCCGATCATTGTTCGTATCTTTTTTGGTTGACTCATTGTTGGAATTCAAATTAGATCACTGAAGGAAGTCATCAGGAGTTGGGTGGAAATATTTGCATTGAAACAAAACTATTTTATCATTAACTGTGAATTCCTCTTACAGTGTTATTCTAATTCAAAAATGCGTACTTCCTTAAATTGCTGGGGCCGCTGTAACTATTCATGGAGTCGCGGATTCGAAACACGATTCAACCAAAGAGCGGATTATACGTGGGGGTTGGTGTACGTTAATCATTACGTTTCCCTCAGCTCTTCAATTATAGTGGGACTTACTGGATAACTATTACAAGACACTAATCTAAGCGTTGTCTGTTAGCAAAACTGCGAATATTCATCAGAATATTTTCTTCATTCAATCCTTTGGTAACTGTCTACTACTGTAAAACCGCCTAGTATATACGTGTTCAGAGTACACATGAATTCATGTACACAAACTATAGATCTCAAGTGTAGGTAGATAGTTGAATTAATGTCGCACTGAAGAAACACAACGGGCTATTGTCGACGGTCCGGGATCAATCCCGAAAGGAAAAATCCGTGGACAACACCTCGTAATTTTGAAGCATGACGATATATCGGAAGGGTTAGCTACGATTTGTAGGCGGCGCAGGTTTGATTCCTCCCTGGAGAGTGTATGTCCATTTACTTGACGTCGTTTGACGCAGTTTGGTCAAACATGGCCCTTGCGCCATCAAAAAAAATCAACCAACCGAAGGGTTTAGAAAATATTTTTTGAGTGGGTTACGTACTTTAACCCTCCTGGTGGTTTATATTCGCGTCGAAATCTGCTCTATAGTTCTAGCCTTCGGTGCAAAAACTTGTTCTGGACAAGGGTTGGTTTGGTTTGTTGGAGATTTATGGCGCAAGGGCCATATTTGGCCATTCTGCTTCAGGCACAAGACATACGATATCAAGTAATAGACAAACATACACAATGAAAGTTTTACTGACACAGAAGAGAGGAATACACCCAGGGAGGAATAGACCTGACAGTACTCGAATCTGCGCTGCTTACAACTCGAAGGTTGCTAGCGCAGTGGACATACCCACTGAGCCACGACGGCGTTCTTGAGAAGGGACAATTTATTTTTCCTTCTTGGATCTTCATTCCCACTTGACGTAAAAGGGCAGTTTTGTCTCGACGAGATATCTCGTCCGTAACAAAAATGATTAGATATTAGACGATATATGTCGTTGGAGGATTAATGCTCCTCATATGTTTCCATTAAAAAATGAGCTCTTGTCTTTTGGTTTGTAAGTATTTCATTATCCAATTCATTCCCTTACCTTATTTAGGATGGGATAGCGAAAGAATTTCAAACAGAATTAATCATTCGAAGAATTTATACAAAATTGTCATTTTGTATCTAAAATTTGAAATTTCAAGTACTACAATTACCTTATCGAAAGTTCATTTTTGATGAGGTCTTAAGCAGAAACATAAAACACCGTCCATTTTTTAAACAATATTTGAATTAAAAAAATATCCGACTTTTATCCACGCTACTGGAAACAGTATTAGCACATATATTTGCATTCTTAACATCCCAACATGGTTCCAAATATACATCATCAGAAAACAATGCACAGAGCATGGCTAATGGCCATTAGCGAAGGTTGTTAAGAAGGTTTGTAATTTCATTGTTTCGGCTCTTCCCATTGTGTTGAGTTTGCGAAAAAGTAATAAGAAGCCGGCACATTTTATTGATGGAAAGATAGATGTGGCTATATTATCTTTCAAGGCATTTCCTGAAAAGATTTAACTACTTCAGTTACTTTTTAAGTAAGTTTTGATAAAATTGTGCGTGTGTACTTTTTTCAGAAACAAATTAAGACACGATGCATTTTTATAATACATTTTACAGTTTAATATCATTAGATTTTTTATTAAGATCTCTAATTGTGTCATCTGTTTATTATTAACTGACCTTGAAACATTAAAAGTTTAAATTCATGTTCTTATTTACACGTGGTACTGTGCATTCAAGATTTTCTAAAACCTTTTCTAAATCACAAAAAAATATTTGTAAATGAAATGATGTATTTAAGCTTTTACAATTATTTTAGTGGCTTATCTAGGAAGTTAAATTAATAGTTTCCTTGAGTCAAAATTTAGAGATTTACTATTTTTTTAAATGTTGCCACTGTACAGACGATAAATAACTGAAAGAAAATACAGAGTTCCAGATTAAAAAATGCCGTTGGACTTTGACGACAGACGATATTTCTCCATAAGTTGTTTTAAAATTTAAACATTTTATTTTATACTTTTGGTAATGGCATCATAAAACTTTCTAGAAATTTCGTGTAACCAATCCTAAAACATCAAACGATATCTACTGTTTTATGTAACGTTGATTAATATTTATTGTACTATTCTTTTTCGCTTCTGTTATACTTTTATGTTTTTCTCTTTTCTTTGAATAAACCCTTTAATTTTTCTTTCGAATTTTTTAAATTATTTTTACGCCTACATATCTTAACACAAGTTATTGTATTTGTTTTATAGTAACGATGATACACGTGTAATTTTAACTATATTTCTTAAAACTAAAATTTTAAGACTAAGCAAAGAAATATAAAAATAGAAAAGTGCATTTTTACGCCCATATTTCATTATTTTTTTGTTGCTGATAAGTTCCTAAAACGCTGCTTCGGTATTGATCCCGAACCGTCGTCAATAGCCCATGTGTTGCTTCAGTGCGACGTTAATTCAACTACCTACCTACCTCTAAAATCGTTGTTTCTATTGAACATCTTTCAAGAACAGAAATAATAGAGAACATGTCAAAGTAATTATTCATAGGATGCTGCAGATTATTGATAGGATGCTGCAGATTATTTTTAAAAGTCGAATCTAAATTTAGTTTTCCTCATTTCTTTTATTCGTATACATTTTTAATTCAGTAAAAAGCTATGTCTTATGACGGAACAAGGATTTTAAATTTTATATGCCCATATTGTTTATAAGTATATAACCATTACGCTAATTCATTAATATTTTGATGCACAAAATGCGATATTTTTGAAAGCTGCTCTTTAAAATAGGACAACCTTACATAAATATGTAGGAAAATATAATCGATATTTTCAAACTCATAAACCGCGAATTTACTTAAAACTAATAAGTAATCTCATCAAATCACGATACATCAATCACAATCTAGAGAACGTTTATAGAATGCAAGATGATCTTTTGTGAAATTGAACCAGTTCAATGTTATTCAATGCAAATTTATTGTAATTTTGAATCTAAATGTTGAATTAGCAGCTTTTTCAAGGATACATGAAGATCCATGACAAAGCAATTCATGATTTCATCTCACTATAGGAAATTGCGAAATAGATCGAATTGGTTATATAGTACTCGCTTTGTAAGCGTAATGCCTTCCGGAATAACTAAACATATTTTTAAGAACCCAAATTATAGACGGAAAAATTAGTCTTCCATTCACGGTTTCGTTTCCTGATGCTGAAGTTTGGTATCTGTTAATTTCTTTGTTATAAAAAAAGCTTTGGCTATAGGTATATATTTAAATTTTAGCTATGCCTATCTTTGTTTTAAATACTCATAATTTCATAGTTTATAAAATGTTCTAATTCTATGTACAATGTAATTTAATTTTAAATAATTCAATTTCGTTCTCTTATCCTACACTAAGCATGCAATGCGAAGTTTTTGTAGATAAAGAGTTCTGATTATAAGTATATAGTATAAGTATTTTTGTACTTATATATAGTATTTACTTATATTATGAGTATTTTTTTAGCACTTACTTATAAGTATCTTTTGAGTACTTCCGTCCTCTCGTCCATCAAGAGAGATCTGGTTAGTTTTCTTCCAATGTCGAGATATCTCTTCCATCAAAATCTGGTCAATTTTGCTAATATCGAGGTATCTCGTCCATCTAGATCTGGTCAGTTTTCTTCTAATGGTGAGATATCTCGTCCATAAAGATCTGATCAGTTTTCTTCTAATGGTGAGATATCTCGTTCATAAAGATTTGGTCAGTTTTGCTAATGTCAAGATATCTCGTCCATCAAGATCTGGTCAGTTTTTCTAAAGACGAGATACCACGTCGAGACAACCGCCAGGAGTGTTAAAAGTTCTAGATCCATTTACGTATTTTCAGCGATCCCCAAAATAATAACCCATTTTACCGTTTTTAATTATTCTGTTTGCATCGAAATTCAAAGTGAATTTATTTAAAAAATACCTTCCGCTGCAAGGTACATTTCAGTTAATTAAGTTCAGACTCTCCGTGGGTGTTGTGTGAAAGAAGGATGATGGGCCTCGCCTGCAAAAGCAATGAATATTACAGCACACACCTTAAGCGAAGCGCAAACAATTTCAAAGTTCAAAGATTTTTGCTTTTTCGTTGCCCTGCCTTTGGCCTCGGGTGGGTGTTATAAATTATACTTTACTCCTTCCTTGAAGCTTTCCGTACAATCCTTTTTACTTTTAAACCGAATATTTTTCGTGTATCCGAATTTGTGTAGAGCTGTATTGTGATTCGTTTGTCGAAAACTTTCTAATCTGATTAGGTGTCAGTTTAATTCTCAATCACGATGCGGAAAAATAAATCTCGAGTGAACGGATAATATTACGCATTTTGTTTTCCAATTTGGAGTTGAAAATCTTTAGGTACTTTCTTATATCAATAATTATAACGTTTCATCTGTGGTTTCAATCGTCTCTACTCCCCAAAATTAGTCATTTAGTTTCATTAAAAGGTAGGTAGGTAGGAAGTTAATTAACGTCGTACTGGAGCAACACAACGGGCTATTGGTGACGGTACGTGATCAATTCCGAAGAGAAAGATCCAAGGACGACGCCTCGTAAGCACAGTCAGATGACGAGGTCAACGCTTGCAGTGCACTCCACTCTCCTAACTTCCACACCACGCTAACATGAGGACATTTGAGGCCACGACAGATTTAACGTGCACCAGCCCCCGTGTCCACTACGATCTTTGGCTGGGCCGAGTTTCGAACTCGCAACTCGCAGGTTGCTAATCCGTTGCTCTCCCAACGGGGCTACAGCCAGGGGTTGCCAATTCAAAATTCGATACAACCAAAGGCCGTACGTGGGGCTGGTGCACGTTAAATCGTTGCCTCAAATGTATTCACGTTGACGTGGTGTAGAAGTTTGGAGAGTGGGGTGCCAGCTGAGGTGTTGACCTCACCTAACCGTGGATCAAAATTAAGAAGTTTCCTCTGATCTTGCCTTCGGGATTGATCCCGAACCGTCGCGAATAGCTCGTTTTGTTGCTCCAGTGCGACGTTAATTCGACTATCTACCCACCTGTCCTTAAATTAAAAAATAATGGATTTTAAAAGCTGTTTTTTATATCGCTGAAAAAAATTAAAACATCCCTTTGCGTGGCAACCTCGACCTGCGAGGTAATTGCACGCATGGCTTAAGATAATGATACCCCATAAAGACAAGCTTAAAATCATAACCACTTTTTTTATTACAAATTCAATAGCACTGCACAGCTACATTGTATTCCAGGATGCTCACATTACATACAATTATCACATAAAATTATGCACACAATTGATTATTGCATGCAGTTATGCCCGCATGCGTGTCATTTCCCCATCAGAAGTTAAGCCTTTTCATACTGTACCACTCATTTAAAAGTTACTGCATTGACGTAATATTGTCGCATAACCAATCATAATCAAACCTGTTACTGTACCGCAGCAATTATAGATGGCAATTTTTGCGAAATTTCAGTATGATCTTAACAGAATTGCTACATGAAAATAGGGTAAGTAGGTATTCATAGTACCAGTTATAAGAACAAACGATCCCAGTTCATGCTCCAAATCATCCCCTACCACCGAACTTCAGGTAGTTGGTAGTTGGTTAACGTCACACTGGAGCAACACAATGGGCTGTTGGCGACGATCCGGGATCAATTCCGAAGGGAAAGACCCGAGGACAACACCTCGTAATTTTGAACCACGGTGAGATGACGAACATGAAATAAGATTGGAAGTTGTAGCTTAATTCGAGAATCACGAAAAAATTTAGAAGAAATGGGTCTTTAATTTCATTGTGCTTATTTTTCCAAAACAGTTGTACCCAAAACACCACAACCTTTCAACGTTCTGATTGGAGGAATTGGGGTGTGGTGGCAATGCGCGCTCGGTAACGATTCCCCATTTCCCTTACTGGAAATAAAAATGGCGTTAATGTTATGACCTTAAAGAATAATTTAATACATTGTAAGACTATGTATCAAAATATCCGACAGAAACACGTTGAAAAATTGTTCCCCATAACCTCCTTGGTGGTTGTCTCGACGATGTATCTCGTCTTTAGCAAAACTGACCAGATCTTGATGGACGAGATATCATGTCCAAATTACTAGGAGGGTTAAAGTGATGTTAGTATTTAATGTTTGTATTACGTTAAATATAACAGTTAGGCTGATTATGAAAGGGATTTTCAGTGGAGCAAACAAACAATACGGTCTGCGAAGATTATTCTTCTGCTTTCCAATCGCGCGTTCTCGCATGATACACATCGGGGCTGTCTTAAAATGTACTTTATCGCCGTTTTGGCAATTTTGCCTTTCAATCGAATTGGTGTTGACCAATGAACTATCATACATGAATTCGGAATTCATTCTTTGAATTTTTTTTGCGAACTACTAAAATCGTATTGGATGGCTTTGGTTTTTTGGGGGTTTTATGGCGCAAGGGCCTTGAAATCATATTCGAAAGAATCGTAATCGTATTCTGAATCGTATCGCTAGCCGAGTGACGTCACGTTCAGAATACGAACAGGAAACACGTTTCGCCGCCGAAACAGTACGGTTTTCTATATTTAGCTTGACAGAAAGTGTTTCTCATACGTTGTTCACAAAAATCATGAAATTGCTTATTTTAAAACAAAATTGTGGGAAGTCATTCACACGAATTGCTTCATAAGTATAAGAATGTCTAAATTATTGATCGGGAAGTTCTTGAAAAATATTCATTCCCTTTACATTCATAATAAAATAATAACGAGTTTTGTGCAATCTTTGATACCATCGAAAACTTTCCTTGAAACATCCTAATAAAAGTAGACTGGTGTTTCGTTCTACGCGAAACGTTAGCTGTTAATTTAGTCACGTCGATTAAAAGTTTAATAAATTCGTGAACATGCGCAGTATGTCAAAATAACCAAACCCTTTCCAAATTCGTAAAAATAATTATAAGACACGTTTCACTCGTTATGAAATGAAAAAAGGAACGTTCCACCTTTCCTTTGGACGATAATTATGTAGGAAACGCACTATTAAACGTCTGGTTAACCGTTAGAATGACATTTCAATCTCGGAAAAATATTAATCGTTAACTATGTAATAATTACGCTGTAGGTTTTTATTCGCTCTTTGAAATTGATTGTCGAGGAATCAAAAAATTGCAAGGTATATATGGAGCCTTTTATCCAGTTTTAACTAGCTATATAAATTCGAAAAATGTCCATTTGGATTTTAATTACTGGATGTTTTCAAACGACGTGATGTATCAATTCAGGTTTCGCGGTACGAAAAAATAATATTGGAGTCGGTGACTTTAATTATCAATTTCTAAGAAAACGTAACACATTATTCGTATAAAACTAGCGCAGTTATTTTATTTAGCTTATGTGTACAGAAGAATTCACTTGTTTTAAAACATTGAACCTTCAAACGTTAGATTTAGGTCATCATTCGTTAGATTTTTCCCATAAGATGTATGATTCAAGTCAAGTATCTGAAAAAGTTTCCAGAATCAATAACTTTTTAAAAATTAATCTGCAAACATTTAAGATGCTTAAAAATCTTCTCGAATATGTCATATTTTGTAGAAATATATTTGAATATATTTAAAAAAGAGAATGTGATTAATAAAATTTCGCACATTTTCATAGAGTGACGTATCCAAAACTGAATGATTTTTAGCTGTTCTTATTTTTTATAGATAATTTAAAAGATGAAATCTCAACATCAACCTCATGAGTTTTGGTATTCATTTTTATTGATACTTTTAAAAAATGAAATCATTGCAAAGTCATGGAGTTATGAACATCAAAGTATGTAGTTTTTTAACATATTCGTATCGATAATTTAGAAATTGAAAACGTTACGAATGTTCAAGAGGTGTGAACATCAACGTCATGTAGTTTTGCTGAATATGTTCATATCGGTAATTTAGAAATCAAAACATTACGAAAGCCTTTGAGGCGTTAACCTCAATGTCATGTAGTTCTGAGCATATTTGCATCGATAGTTTAGAAATGAAAAAATTACGAGTTATAGAGGTGTGAACATGAACATCATATAGTTTTACTAAATATATTTTCTAGTCAAAAATTTAAAAAAATTGGAAACATTACGAATGTTGTAGAGGTGTGAAACCTCAACGTCAGGTAGTTTTGCTGAACATGTTTGTATCGATAATTAAGAAATGAAAACATTACGAAAATTGTAGAGGTGTGAACCTCAACGTATGCAATTTTACTGAACATGGTTCGTATCGATAATTTAGGATAATTTAGGCAGGTATTTAATTAACGTCGCACTGGAGCAACACAACGGGCTATTAGTGACTGTCCGGGATCAAACCCGAAGGGAAAGATCATAGGACAACATCACGTAATTTTGAACAGCGGTCAGATGACGAGGTCACACCTGAGCCGGCCCCACTGTCCGAACTTACACACCACGCCAACGTGAGGACATTTAAGCCCCGACAGATTTAACGTGCACCAGCCCCCTTTGTACTTTGGTTGGATTCGAACTCGCAACCCTCCGGTTGCTAGTCCGTTACTCTTCAAACCGGGCTACCGTGGTCCTAGGATAATTTAGGACAATTTGATTTAAATAGGAATATTTTTTTAGGAATGCAAACATTGCGAAAGTCACAGAGTTGTTAACCTCAGTATCATGCAGTTTTTCTGAACATTTTCGTATCGATAGTATAGAAATGAAAACATTACGGAAGTCATAAAGATATGAACATCCACGTTTGATTTCCATCAGAAAGTTTTAAAAAAAGGAAGACGTTAGGAAAGTCGTACAGGTGTGAACATCCACGTTTGATTTTTATCAAACATTTAAAAAAAATTAAGACGTTGGGAAAGTCGTAGAGGTGTGACCGTCAATCGTTAGGACACTCCACCTCTACAACCTCACGAATCACCAGCGGAGTCCAACTCCATCTCGCCTACAGTTTCCCAACTCCTCCACCTGCTTGTCCACGGATTTTTGCAAGGTGAAGAACCTCTACGCGAGCGAGGGGGATGTTACTAGATCGGGGTTGCGGCGGAAAGAGTTCAACCTGTCGCAACCACCACTGCGGGGTTGAACCGGCCACCAACCAACCGTCGCAGGCACCTGTTCAGGTACGCCGGCCATTCCAGCTGATCACACAAGACCCTAAAAGCCTCCGTTTCCTAATGAGGGCGGAGGAGAGGGGGTCGAGAAAGAACGACGGTCGTCTGCTTAATAAGAGAAAGAGGGAGAGCGAGAACGCGCCCTATCGTTTCTAGTGAAGACATAAAACAGGATGAAGGCAAGCTGCGTCGTTTGCTCAAGAGATTAGAATTTATGTTTCCGTAGCGATTTGGGCCGTTGCTAGGCTCAGACTTCTCCTAACCCTAATCCTTAGCAACCGCGTAGGTAGGTAGGGGTAGGCACGGAAAAGTTCGCTTTCTCTAAAATTCTTATGTGTCCTCCAAATCGACTTAAATGAAGATATTTTTTGTTCTTCCGTGTTCTGCCCTTCATCCCATTGGGCTTATGCTCTGATCAGTAAGTGAGATGGTCTGGCGACGAGTGGCGTAAGGTCAAAGTGTCACAAGGAGCTCTGTAGCGTTTGTTCCATTGAAATCCATTTTAGGCTGTGACACTTATTAGCAGTACCTTGAAGAGCGAAAGCGTACAGACCTGTTCTTTTGTTTAATCTTGGAGGTATGTTCTCCTCTTTGGGTACTATTTGGTTGTAGAATTTAGGAAGACTGGGATATAACCTTAATTACGCGATGCTGTTTTGTGCTTCCGTGTCCTGCCCTTCATCCCATTGAACTTATGCTCTGATCAGAAAGATGGTCTGGCGATGAGTGGCGTAAGGTCAAGCTGTCACGGGGTGTTCTGTAGCCTTTCTTTCATTGAAATCCGATGCGTAGTCTTCGACACTTATTATCAGGACTTTGAAGACTTAAGGGGCTACAGACCTTGCTCTTTTTCATCTTGGAGGTATAAAATCCCCTCTAGGTACTATATGGTTCTAGAAATTTGGAGAACTGGAAAATAAGCGCACTTACACGATACTTTTTTTATCTTCCGTGTTCTGCCCTTCATCCCATTGGACTTATGCTCTGATCAGTAAGTGAGATGGTCTGGCGATGAGTGGCGTAAGGTCAAGCTGTCACGGGGTGTTCTGTAGCCTTTCTTTCATTGAAATCCGATACTTAGTCTTCGACACTTATTATCAGGACTTTGAAGACTTAAGGGGCTACAGACCTTGCTCTTTTTTCATCTTGGAGGTATAAAATCCCCTCTAGCTACTAGAATTTTGGAGAACTGGAAAATAAGCGTAATTACACGATACTTTTCTGATCTTCCGTGTTATGCCCTTCATCCCATTGGGCTTATGCTTTGATCAGTAAGTGAGATGGTCTGGCAACGAGTGGTGTAAGGTCAAAGTGTCACAAGTCCTTTTGAGTTTGTTTCTTTGAAATCCGTTATAGTCTTCGACTCGAAGGACCTTGAAGATCTAAGAGGCTACAGACTCTAAAACCTGTGTTCTTTTTTTATCTTGGAGGTATAAGTTCCCTTTTTTATCTATTAGGTACTCTTAGTTACTATTTGTTTCTTAGTAAGACTGGGAAATAACCGTAATTACTCTATGCTTGAAAAATGCCTTGCATATGTGTGCATTCGGTTATACATTCCACAGATTGCGTTCATTGCCCACTAGTGAACCTACTCTGAAACCACACAGTATGTCGCTATCCTCTCACATTCAGTTTGAAAAAGGCAATCCAACCTACACCAGTAGAGCCTGTCCTTGTCAACTTTTCAAGATTTCGTTTTGATAACCATATAGAAAATATAACTTCAAACGGGCTCCTTTTCAGAAAGAGTGGCTTGAAGCCCCTACTTTAATAAAGTTCTTTGCTTGACTCTGCATATTAGAGATGAACTCTATGCTACTTTTCCCACAGACCACCGAACCATAATTTTAACCTTCCAAGTGGTTTCGACGAAATATCTCGTCCATCAAGATATGACCAATTTCTCTAATGACGAGATGAGATATCTCGTCATCGAGATATTGCTTATTTTTTATGACAAGATCAAGATCTGATCAGTTTTCTTCTAATAACGCGAGTTCTCGTCCACAAGATCTGGTCACATTTGGTAATGATGAGACACCTCATCGAAACAACCAGGAGGGTTAAAGGAAAGCTGCATAATTTATATTCTCAATCCCTCTCGGTCTATATTAGCAACCGGAGGGTTGTGAAACTCGATCGAACCAAAGACTGTCATGTACGTAGGGGACTGGAGCATGTTAAATCTGCCGTGGCCTCAAATGTCCTTACATTGGCGTGGTGTGGAAATTTGGAGAAAGAGGTGCCAACTAATGGGTTGATACAGTCATCTGACCGTGGTTCAAAGTTACGAGGTACTGTTTTCGGATCTCTCCCTTCGGGATTGATCCCGGACCTTCGCCAACAGCCTGTTATGCTGTTCCAATACGACGTTAATTCAACAACCTACCTCGGTCTCTATTTTCAGCCAGGGATCCTTTTCAAGTTTTTCTTATTTAAATATCTTAGCGAAACGAGAAAAAAAGTGTTAAAATTTCTTTTGTTAACACAAATGGGAACACCGACTAGATCAATGTAAATTATGCAATAATCAGGGGGTAAACCAATGGTCGAAAAGTTCACACATTAGTGAAGTTCTCAGGATTATAACCTCAAGCGACCATTATTTTAAATATCTACTAGAATAATTAAGAGTTGAAATGCAGAAAGCCTAAAACTTAAGACACGTAATGATGCCTATTCAGTATTGAAGAAATAAGCTGCCTACTTGATAAAATGGCCATAGCATTTGCCTGCCACAGGCAGGGCACGAATCGCACTTTGTAAGCGCTTGTATGTTTGAGATTATCCCTGCTTGGAGTAACGGAAGCTGTCGACCGGGTGCTCCCACACAAATAGCCTCCATTTCGGCACTTGTAGAGCTGGAATGGTCGCAGTGGTCGGGATTAAAATATTTTTTGAATGTCCAGGAAATGAAATATATTTAAATAAGAAATCATGTAGGTTAGGTTTCCCTGCATGGTATTTAAATCATAAATTTTAAAAGATTCAATTCTATGTCACGTTTGGAATAGAAAGTTCGGTAAAACTTGAATTTGGGACCACAACGAACCTAAAGCTAAAAGTCAGTGGACGTAATAAGGTTTGTGTGATATGAGGATTTTGGTAGGCTGTAAGATATTATTAAACCTCCAAGTGTTTCGACGAGATGTCTTATCCAGGATCTAGTCAGTTTTACTAATGACGAGATATCTCGTTGAGACAAAACTGCTCTTTTACTCCAAGGGGAATGAAGATTCAAGAAGGAAAAACAAATTTCCCTTGCCTGGAACTTGTGACGGTTTGGAACACGATTTTGCACCAGAGACCGACCACTACAGGTCAGTTTTCGACGCGAAGATAAACCACCAGGAGGGTTAAACGAGAGTAACAATTTGAAAACTTTTATACGTTGAGGGGTAAAAGTTAAAAAAAGATTGAAAATTTGAGGAAGAAAAGAAAGTGGCCTATAACATTTTAAAAACGTATTTTATGATAGATGGTTATTGGGTAATGATCTCTTCGATTCAGAGGTCCACACGTGTAGAAATTTATTTTTACCGTTTCAAACCCAACGATGAGCAATATATTGAATTTATAAGATACAATAATCAGCGCTCTAATCCAAATAAACGCTGCAATACATACAGCAACGAATATCCCGGATTAAAATGACCGCAAGCTAGCTACGGTAGTATAAATATTTACTCGAACAATTAAGGGTGAATAGCAGAAAGTGGCCTAAAATTTACGGCACTGCATTATTGAATATTCAATATTCAGGAAATAAAACACCGGACGAAAAAGTTCCAAACCGGTTCGTGACAACTTGCTTGATGACACCCATTGCAGAATTCGCCTTCATTTTTTCTTTCTTTCTCCTCCGGCCCTTCTCTTTCACTCTCGACGACTCTTTCTTCAAGTGAAGTGAAGAGAGAGAGAGAGAGAGAGAGCGCCTCTAGTTGACTTGGCGGCCAGCCAGCACACCCTATTCTCTCAAGACAATTTTCTTGTCTTTTTTTTCTTTTTTGTGTTCTTTTCCCCCCTCCTCCCCTTCCCTTTCTTTAATTTTTTGTTTTTTGCTGGGTAACCTTCTTCCTTCCTGGTCCTTTCGTAATACCGCCCATAGCTGTTTCCCCGGGAGTTTTGTTGCTGGATTTCCAGAGGCATTTACTATGTGGACGTGCAATGTTTGCGGGGGTTTCGGATGGCCACGTGTAATGTGCGTTGTGGAACATGAAACGGAAATTCGGTGACAGATATTTTCCCAGTCGGGCGTGGAAAATGAAATTGTGCATTGTTCAGATTTATTTTCACTCTCCTCTGAATTCATTCGTTTTGAGTTGCGTGTAAATCTAAATCCGAATGCCTCTAAAACAGGACTGTCAAGATGTTTCTTGATTGCAATCAGAACTTAACCCTCCAAGTGGTTCCGACGAGGTATCTGGTACATCAAGATCTGACCAATTTTGCTTTTGACGTGATACCTCGTCAGCAAGATATTGCTCACTTTTTGATAATGACGAGATCAAGATCTGGTAAGTTTTCTTCGAGATATCTCATTCATCAATATCTGACCAATTTTGCTCATGACGAGATACCTCGTCAACAAGATATTGCTAAGTTTTTTTGGTAATGACCAGATCAAGATCTGGTCAGTTATCTTCTTATGCCGAGAAATGTCGTCCATCAAGATCTGGTCAGTTTTGTTATTTACGAGATATTCCTTGGAGACAACCACCAAGGAGGGCTAACCCAGTCGACTCCCAATTCTTCAAGTTTGAGGGGAACTCAAGCAGTGTGCCTCATGTTGGAGGTCGCTGGTACGAGGTTCCTATGTGAACGTGCAATGTTTGTGCGGGGCTTTCGGACGGCCACGTGTAATATGCGTTGAAAACATGAAACGGAAATTCGGTGACAGATATTTTTATTACCCAATTGAGTGTCGAAAATGGAAATGCGAATTGTTCAGATTCACTTTCAATCCCATTCCAATTCATTCATCGAATCCAACCAAAGACCGTCGTGTGTGTACAAAGGGGACTGGTGCACTTTAAATTTGTCGGGGACTCAGATGTCTTCACGTTGGCGTGGTGTAAGTTTAGAGAGTGGGGTGCCAGCTCAGGTGTGACCTCGTCATCTGAATGTGGTTTAAAATTACGCGCTGTTGTCCTCGAATCTTTCCCTTCGGGGATGATCCCGGACCGTCGCCAATAGCCCGTTGAATTTCTCCAGTGTGACGTTAATTAAATACCTACCTACCTACCGAATTCATTCGTTTTGATATGTGTGAATCTAAATCTAAATGCCTCAAAACAGGACCATCAAGATGCTTCTTGACTGCAATTAGAATTCAACCCTGCAAATGGTTCCGATGAAATATTTCGTCCATCAAGATCTAACCAATTTTGCAAATGACGAGATACCTCGTTAGCAAGATATTGCCTATTTTTGATAATGACGGGATCAAGATCTGGTTAGTTTTCTTCTAATGCTGAGGTATCTTGTCCATCAAGATCTGGTCAGGTTTCTTCTAATGCTGGGGTATGTTGTCCATCAAGATCTGGTCAGGTTTCTTCTAATGCTGAGGTATCTTGTCCGTCAAGATTTGGTCAGTTTTCTTCTAATGCTGAGGTATCTTGTCCGTCAAGATCTGGTCAGTTTTCTTCTAATGCTGAGGTATCTTGTCCATCAAGATTCGGTTATTTTTGCTAATGACGAGATACTTCGTCGAGACAACCACCAGGAGGGTAACACAGTCGACTCCAAATTACTCGCTGTAATGGGATGACAACAAGCAATGTACGCTGAGAGGCATTAGAAGTCGCTGATTGGAGGTTCCAGAGGCATTTACTATGTGAAAGTGCAATGTTTATGTGGTTTTTGAATAGCCACGTGTAGTGTTGTGCGTTGTGGAAAATGAAGGAGAAATTCGGTGACTCATATTTCCTAGTCGGAGTGAGGAAAATGAAATTGTGTATTGCTCAAATTTACTTTGACTTTCCTCCGAATTCATGTGGCTTCGTCCGCTGCTATAGCAACCTATGCCTTGTAGACGGCGCAGATTCGATTTCATCCTGTGTGTATTTCTCTCTTCAGTGTCAGTAAATCTTTTCCTGTGTATATATCCATTTACTTGGCGTTGTCTGTCTGGTCTTTGGCGAGTTTCGTCAAATGTGGCCTTAGGGCCTTAAAACCCAATGAACCAACCAGAACTCAGCAGTTAGCTCTCCAGGTATTGGGAGGAAGAAGTAGAAGTAGGCCTGGAAATCGCTAGTAACAGGGTACCTAATTTCAAGAGCAATGAGGGGCTACCGGAAATGCAGTTTTCTTAACAAATGTGCAGTCTGTTTTCTTAGCTTAAGAAGTTTTCATCTTTCATTGCAGATATAAAAAGTTGCACCGGTGTCCAAAGTTTGGTTATTTTTGAGTTTAATGGTGCAAGGCCATATTAGCTGTACCAATCACAAGACAACGTCTAGTAATTGTGAAAAGAAAGGAAAAGGCAAGGGAGAGGAAAAGGTAGAAATATCGCTTGGACATCCGGGGTTCAGGTGTCCAAATGAAAAGATAAATGTAAACATCTGTGCGATGTAAGCATTGAGTATTTGGTAGGTTGATAGTTGAATTGATGTCGAACTGAAGCAAAACATAATGGGCTATTGGCGAGGGTCCGGCATCAATCCCGAAGGAAATGATCCGATTACAAAGCCTCGTAATTTTGAACCACGGTCAGATGACCATGTCAACACCTGAGCTGGCACTCCACACTCTAAACTTCCCCACCACGTCAACGTGAGGACATTTGAAACCACGGCGGATTTAACATGCATCAGTCCCTACGTACACTACGATCTTCAGTTGGATCGAGTTTCGAATTAGCAACCCTCCGGTTGCTAATCCACTACTCCTCCAACGACGGGCCCTTAAATCCGCGTTGAGAATGAGTTTTAAAAAATAGCCGTTTGGCTAAAGCACCAAACAGCGCCTTCTAGCATCTAGTAGCTCGACAGTAGCAGACATGTATTCTTTGACAAAAAATGCTTTATTTTTATTCACCCTATAACCCTTTAAAGTTTGCCCAGGGAATTTAGAATCACATTGCATATCTCTTCGTGTTTAAATGCTATAATTAGAATTTACTTATTGCTATTTATGTTGTACAAGACAATTTATTTTTTTATAAGGGTATGATGTCGGCACAAAACAATTTCAACCCTAGCACCATATTTGGCGATGTCATTTTCATCAACTCTCTTTCCCAGAAACCGATTTCAGAAGTGTGGTTTATTCAGTCGATGATGTAGTATCACTCGTGTGTTATCTCTCTCTCTACAGGGAAGTTTCCATCAGAACCTCCACGACCTACTGATAGTGATACGTTAAGTGATTCCTTTTCGCATACCTCCTTACAAAATGATTCAAAGCATAGACTTAGAAAAAGGCTTAACGGGATAGTTTTATTATGATACAGATCTGAAAATAAGCAAGGGCCGCGGTAGCCCAGTTGGAAGAGCAAGGGATAAGCAACCGGAGAGTTCGAAACTAGGTCCAACGAAAGACCTCGTGTACACGGGGCTGGTACACGTTAAATATGTCGTGGCTTCAAATGTCCTCACGTTGGCGTGGTGTGGAAGTTTGCAGAGTTGGGTGCCAGCTCAATCGATGAGTTGACCTCGTCATCTGACCGTGGTTCAGAATTCCTAAGCGTTATCCTTGGAGGGATTGATCCCGGACCGTCTCCAATTGCCCATTGTGTTGCTCCACTGCCACGCTGATTCAACTACCCACCAACCCACGAACATCCGAGGACAACACCTTGTCGCTTTGAACCACGGTCAGATGACGAGGTCAACACCTGCGCTGGCACCCCACATCCAAATTTCCACAACGTGGGGGCATTTGAGGCCACGGCAGGGATGTGCAAATCTAAATCCAAATGCCTCCAAACAGGACCATCAAGATCCCTCTTGAAAATGCTAGTTAAATTAACCTCGCGGTGGTGCAACATAACGGGCTGTTGGCGAAGGTCCGGGATCAATCCCGAAGGAAAAGATCTGATAATAACTTCGTAATTTTGAAACTTGATGAGATGTCGAGATCAACACCTGATCTGGATCCCCTTCTCCGAATTTCCCCACCATGCCAATATGAGGACATTTGATAGCACGATAGTTTTAATGTGCACCATCCCCTGTGTACATTACTGTTTTCTTTTGGATCGATTTTCGAACTCACAACCTTCTTTTAATCCGCTACTGCAAAATGTTTTATGTCCGCTTTTAGTAGCAAAAGGGATGGGACTAAATTTTCGTTGACATTGGTGAACTTTAAAAAAATCACCAAAATTCTGAAATTAGGGGCTTTTGATACGATTTTGCGTATCCCTAGTCGCCGAGATTGAGAAATAGTAGCAAAAGTCGCCTGGTGGCAGCTCCGATAAATACAACTGAAAGAATAATAGCACACACAATGGTAGGGATATACAAACACTTCGTCATTGTAACACAGCTCAAGTCCCAAAGACGCACACTTTTCAGCTAAAACAAAACCCGTCACCACCGAAGACAGCAACGAGAACCCAACCGCGCTTTCGCGGCGATCCCTCATCCCTTCTTTCCCCAAAAAACGCCACACAAGGGCGAAAGCCAATTATACCCGAATCCAAGGCAGACCTCCGCGAAACAATGCCCACCAAATTGACCGATCTGAGGAGAGAAACGTGAAAACGTTCCTTAACAATCCCAGAGAACAATATCGCCCGATATTGCCGTCTACGCAAGCAGCCCCGTACAGAAAACAAAAAAGACCCCGCACCTACACTACTGCAGCAGAGATAGATAAAAAGGGCCGCGGCAAGGGCAAGAGGAGACTCCATTTCTCTCCCGCTGAGACCGGTGGGGGCCCGCCCATCTTCCCCTTGCGACATCCTTACCACCCATTGTCCCTTTTTCCTTGATTTGACAAAGGCAGGCCCGCCCCCTCCCTCCGCCCCCGCACGGGTCTTCCCGGAAAGACCTTGCGAACACGACAGACGCGCTTACCAGAAATTGCGTATCCGTACAGGTTGCGGCTGCAAGGACAATAGGGGATTCCGTAACGCTGGAAAATTCCTCGGAAAAGGATTTGAGCGGAGTTGGTTCCTATGGCTGGAGCGGTCTGCAGGGGCGTGATGCCATATTTTCGTGTCCGTTGCGTTTGGGGTTTATTTTGGAATTCCGAATCGCTCGCTATCGAACACTAGGACCGAAGGAACAATGGAGATCAAATTTGAGTGGTTTCAATCTGTTTGGTTATCTCGGATACAGTTTAACTTGCATATATCATTCATTTATGAGAAATTATCATCAGACCAAGTTCTCACATGGTAGTGTCGAAAGTTTATTCCTGTGGTATGTTTATGGTCCATGGTTAGAGCGATCTGAAGGGGCGTGATGCCATATTTTCGTGTTCGTTGCCTTTTTGGTATGTTTTGGAATTCACTAGCGAACTGTAGGACCGAAGAAACAATGGAGATCAAATTTGAGTGGTTTCAATCTGTTCGTTGTCTTGGATGTGTTTTACTTGCATATATCATTCATTTATGAGAAATTATCATCAGACCAAGCTCTCACATGGTTATGTGGAAAGTTCATCCCTGTTTCCTATGGTTGGAGTAATCGGCAAAGGCGTGATGCCATATTTTCGTGTTCGTTGCGTTTTGGGTTTATTTTGGAATTCCAATCGTTAACTATCGAACCAATAGAACCGAAGAAACAGCAACAATGCAGAGCACTTTTTAGTGGTTTCAACCTGTCCGTTATGTTGGATACGTTTTGGTTGCATATAATTTATTCATAAGTAAATATGCTAAGGCGAAGCTCTCATATGGTTATATCGAAAGTTTTTTCCTGTGGTATGTGTATGGTTCCTATGGTTGGAGCGATCTGCAGGGGTGATCCTTTGTGTGTGTGGGAGAGCTTATGATTTCAAGAGTCCATATCCTGTTTCAAAAGTCAAGTTGCAAATTTTGCTGTCCAGAGTCAAGATTTATGAATCCAATTTCAATAAATTCACTGAGATTAAAACTTAACAAAAATTTAATAAGGTGACATTTAAAATTACAATACAATTCCGCTTCATAATGCGGCCAAGATATTTAAGCGCGTCATTGCACTTCCATTGTTACAGTTCAACTGATTGGCGCAAGAGCGCCACCTACCGTCATTACGGAACAGTGTGGTTCGTTTGGGGATTATTTTGCAAATCCGATCGAACACTAGAACCGAACAGGAAGAATGAAGAGTGGTTTCAAACGGATCTATTACCTTGGATACGTTTTACTTGCATATCATTAATTTCTGAGAAATTATCATCAGACCAAACTCTTACATGGTTATGTCGTCATCTGACCATGATTCAAAATTACGAGGTTTTGTCCTTGGATCTTTTCTTTAGGGATTGATCCCGGACCGTTGCCAATAGAACGCTGTGTTGCTGCAGTGCGACGTTAATTAATTACCTACCTCACATGGCTAGGTGGAAACTTGATTCCTGTGGTAAGTTTCTGGTTCTTATAGTTGGAGCGATCTGCAGGGCTTGATGCCATATTTTCGGGTCCGTTGCGTTTTGGGTTATTTTGGAATTAAACTATTGATACACTCTCTAGAACCGGAGGAACAGAAACAATGGAGATCGAATTTCAGTGGTTTCCACTCTGTTCGGTTATCTTGGATACGTTTTAGTTGTATGACATTCATTTAAGAGAAATGATCATCAGACTAATCTCTCAATGGCTCAGTTGGAAGAGTAACGAATTAGCAACCCGAGGAGCAACGAACGGAGCAACCGACTTTTGAACTCGCAACCCTACGTTTGCTAATCCGTTATTCTTCCAACTGGGCTACCGTGGCCCCTGTATTCCATCACGAATCACAACTTTGCGAAGATGAAAACTTTGAGGGTTGCTGATTAACAGTTTCCTTGCTTAAAATCTTAGCAAGGATTTCTAGAAATCTAGTGTTCTAACTAAACACTATTACCAACACAGTTTATTTCTTATTCATTCAAGCTGGGCATTTTGCTAGTCAATTAACATATCTGGTTTTACAACCCTTTTCTCGTATTACTCATATACTCGTGCGATTCCTTATAGGGACCACAACTTTTGAATTGCTGCAAAACTGAAAGGTCATTGATTGTGTTGGAAAAATTAATGGGATGAGCTTCTTTCGTCCCCCACATTCCCACTCAAAGAAGAGGCGAAAGCAATTTCTTCAAGTCAACAACACAATCATGTCGAAAGTTTTAACTCCATACATTTTTAAAAAGATCGCTTATCTTTGTTTATGCTTGACTTCCTCAGTTTACAATTTCTGTTAAGCGCGGTGTATGTTCATGGTATAGTGAGGTCGTGTTTTTTACCAAAATTACGCTAAAATGATGCAGATATTTTTATCGTATTTCTATAAAAAGAGAAGCTTCACTGTTTGAGAATTTCAATCGAAAAATTTGCGTTTAAAATTTTCGTGCCGGGCACTGTATAAAAGAAACTTAAAATAATTTGTGACACATGGCTGTACCACCAAGTAATGTATCGAGTTTATCTCTTCATTAAAGAGCATTAGACACAAACATTCAATAGGCCATATATATGGCTAATTTTTTTTAACTTGAGATATACATTCGCACTTTCTCAAAAAAATATAAATTTAACAGAAACTGCAAACTGAATAATTTAAAGCATGTTTTTCTTCTCAATTTGAAATGTGCAGAATTCTATCTGATCTGTATTATACCTTTTTCCCACAAGATTTCCGTATTGCTTTCTCTCTACAAAACACGCAATACTTAATGATCACGCCTATTGGTTGAAAGAATTCCAGGAAGGACTCTATTGATCAAGAAGTTTAAAAGTAGTTAGAAGTTGGGAGGAGGGCAGTTCATAGAATAGATATATTGTGTGAAACCCTGAGAAGGTTAAGCCGTTGTTCTCGGTCTAATTGGTACTCGTGTAACAAAATATGGCCACCATAGAGCGACAAATCAAACCAAACCCGTTCCATGGAATTTGATTATTTTTAATGAATGAATGGTTTTGTTAACCGGTCATTTCATTAACAGAACGAAACCGCCGTGGCTCATCTGATTTGCCCACTGTGCCAGCAACTTGCGAATTGTGACCCAGGTTCGATTCCTCCCTGGGTTTATTTCCTTGTCTTTTGTGTCAGTAAAACTTTGCTTGTGTGTATGTCCGTTAGTGGATGTTATCTGTTTTCGCTTGGAGCAGCTTGGCCAAATATGGCCCTTGTGTCATAAAACCTAATCTACCATCATTAACGGTGAACACTGTACGCATCGTCTTTTGGCACCTAGTGGACTTTGATTCTTTAACGGCTGTACCCCGAGACACCCGAGTGAGTTTCCTTTATTTTCATTTTTAACCTCGCCTACCCTTCTGCTTTTTCTTCCTCCCTCATTATATTGTCTGTCTTGTATTTGGCACAGCTTGTCCAAATATGGCTCCTCCGCCATAAAAGCCGAAAACAACCAACCACCCGCTACGCCTCTTCTCCAATCCCAGCAAAACTTTACAAAGGCTCTGACAAACTCACTTCTGTTCAGTCAAACTTCACAGGATATTAAGGTCTACTGGCCCCGGTTCTCCACGCTCTCCACAACCGTCCTACCAACCAACCATCGATTACGGCTGTGGAAGCCAGGCGCATGAGTGTCACGACAAATTCAGAAAAAACCACACCGATTTCCCCCAATTCTTCCTCCCTCATTGTGTCGTCTGTCTTGTGTTTGGCGCAGCTTGGCCAATTATGGCCCTTGCTCCATAAAACCCGAAAACAACCAACCAACGCTACACCTCTTCTCCTAGTCACAACAAAACTTTATAAAGTTTTGACAAACTCACTTCTGTTCAGTCAAACTTCAAACTTCACTGGATATTAAGGTCTACTGGCCCAGGTTCTCCACGCTCTCCACAACCGTCCTACCAACCAACCATCGATTACGGCTGTGGAAGCCAGGCGCATGAGTGTCACGAGAAATTAAGAAAAAAACCACACCGATTTTCCCCAATTCTTCCACCTTCATTGTGTTGTCTGTCTTGTGTTTGGCGCAATTTGGCCAAATATGGCCCTTGCGCCATAAAACCCCCCAAACAACCATCGATAACGGCTGTAGAAGCCATGCGCACGAGAGTGTCAGTAAAAAATTAAGTAAAAACCCACACCGATTTTCCCCAATGTCATTTCCTCTCTGACGACAAAACCAAAAAAGATATCCGTGGCACGTGTTCAGAAGCAGGAGGATGAAAAAAATAACAACAGGGGCACCATATCTCCAACCGAGGGGGCACGGAGACGAAAAAAAGAAAAGCTGCAGAGAGAAAGAGAGAACTGCGATACAAAGCAGGAAATGAGTGGGCAGAAAACGTAATCGGTCCGAAAGGATGTTCAAAAGTGGTGAATTCGCTTAAGCTCCAAATCATCTATTTCCCAGTAAGTTCCGGCAAAACGCGAGGGGGAAGGGCCAGGCCAGGAATTGGCAAACAGGAAGACTTGGAGGAATAGATATGGAACCCTCCCATCTCTTGTCCTTTCCAGGAAAATAAATGTCACTCGTTTATTCCGCTTTGCCAAGGACTGTTTTTATGGGTTGTTCCGTGTGTAAATAATGCAGCTCATCTCAATAGGCCTTGCCCGATCTGTATAATTCATAAGTGTCCCGTTCGAGTCCCCGAGTGGAGAGATGACCGAGAAACTTTCTGACATATTGGCACGCAAATTGAAAGCATCGGAAATGGGGCTGGGTTGGTTGGTTTTGGGGTTGTGTGGCGCAAGGGCCGTATTGGGTCGAGATGCGCCAAGCACAAGACCGCATGAGGAAGCTTGGTAAATTTCCTTGTTAAGTAATAAGTAGTGCATCGATCCGAAAAGGTTGGTTTGGGGGGTTTTATTGAACTAGGGTTTTATTGGGCTAAGCTGCGCCAAGCACAAGACCGCATGAGGAGCCTTGGTAAATTTCTTTGTTAGGTAATAAGTAATGCATCGATCCAAAATTGGTTGGTTTGGGGGTTTTATGGTGTAAGGGTCGTATTGGGCTAAGCTGCGCCAAGCACAAGACCGCATGAGGAAGCTTGGTAAATTTCCTTGTCGTTAAGTAGTAAGTACTATATCAATTCCAAATGACCAACATTGCTTGATTGGTTTTGGGGGTTTTATGGTGCAAGGCCGCATTTGGTCAAACTGCGCCGAGCACTACACCAAATGAGCTATAATCCAACCTAGGTAAATTTCCTCCCAAAGTAATAAGCACTGTATCAAAATTACCGACATTGTTGGTTGGATTTGGGGTTTTATGGCTCAATATTGGGCCAAGCTGAGCCAAACACAAGCTGTGCCACATGAGCTTTAATCCAACGAAGGCAAATTTCGTTGTGGACTGTATCAATCTATGATGACCAATATTCGTTGGTTTGGAGTTTTATGGCGTAAGGGCCATATTCTGTCGAGCTGGGCTAAACACGAGACCGCAAGCGCTTTAATCCAGCCTAAGTATATTTCCTTGTTGAATAATAAGCAATGCATTAATCCAAAGTGACTGACATTGTAGGTTCTGCGTCTTTTACTATTCGGGAGTGTACTACTCGTTAGTTGTCTATGGTTTTATGACGCTAGGGCCATATTCGGCCAAGCTGCGCCAAAAACAAGACCGCATGAGATTTAACCCCAGTCTAAGTAAATTTCCTTGTTAAATAATAAACACAGTATTAATCCAAAGTGACCGACATTATAGGTTCTGCGTTCTTGACTAATCTGGAGTATACGACTGGTTGGTTGGATTTGGTTTTATGACGCAAGGGTCACATTTGGCCAAGCTGCGCTAAGCACCAGGCAAACAACGTTCAGTAATGGACACACATACCCAATGAAAGTTTTTGGTGACACAGAAGAGAGAAATACATCCTGGGTAAATTATAGAATCGAATCCTCGCCGCATACAACTTGCGAAGTAGGACTAGGTTGGTTGGATTGTGCTTTATGGGCAAGGGCCATATTTAACCAAGCTGCACCAAACGCCTATAACTCGCAGTTTGCTAGAGCAGTGGGTAAACCCATTGAACCTCATCGACTTCGAAGTGGGACTAGGAACTTACGTGCTCTCTGTACGTATTCTGCATCTACCTTCTATGATTTAGAAGGATCATGTGGGCGGAGTCATTGTCGTAAGATCTCTGAAGGGTAAATCACGTGGACGTACGAATCGTCTTAGACAATTGGCTGTTGAATCGCAGACTAGTGTTCTTGATCCCTCTGAATAATCACTTTAACCAATCAATAATACAGGATTCATGTTTTTGCCCACAACCACGTGACAGATCTTCAAACCAAGCAACTTGAAGAATGAAGCTGCGGGCTCATGCTCCGTCTATTTCATTTTAAGGTCGATGGTATTCTGAACGTGACGTCATTTAGCTTGTTTTTCGAATTGGGTTTCAGCACGTCGCCAATAAAAACTCCAAATAAATTCGGAATTGAATGATATTTGATGGGGTCAACAACAATTCCTCCATGTGCATCAAGAGAGAGAATTTGGACAGTAGCAGTAAAATATTCTCAGACTGTCTGGTTTGTTTGCATTGAAAATCCCTCTTCTATGGTTCATTGAATGAGAGGTAATTTGTATTTGTGAATCACTAGGGCGAACCGAATAATTCAGAGTAGATAGCAATCTTTTTCGATTATCAAAAAGTGATTTGAATTGAGGGTTGTATAAAATTCCTTCAAATCAACAAAAAATGGCGCCGAAAGTTATCAAATTCGCAACGTTCTGATCTTTACTTTTTATGATTGTTTTGTTTCTCAGTTTCTCTTGTGTAGACTAAACATTCTACTCTAATTAGTACAAATCAGGCTGAACGAACTTTCCACCGATTATTCCAAATATCTATTCCCCAAACAAAGAATCCTGTCGCTATTGACGATATGGTGAGTGGGTGTTTACTTTTATTTAATAGAAAAATTTTCAACTGAGGTGGTGAAACAGCTTGAAATGTTATTTATTTTACTACTACGGTTTAGTTTTGAGTTTACAAATATCAAGTATTACCCGAATTTTCACTAAATAATTTATAGTTTTGTTTATTACAAAGGTATCGTAAATAAACTGTTTCAAAAAGTTTTTTTAACGCCACTTTGGAGCTATAAAGGTAGGTAATAACTTTTCTGTAATCAAGCCAAAAAGACCATCGTGTACATGGGGATTGGTGCACGTTAAATCTGTCGTGGCCTCGAATATCCTCACGTCGGAGTGGTGTGGAAGTTTGGAGAGTGGGGTGCCAGCTCTAGTGTTGTTCTGGTCATCTGACCGTAGTTCAAAATGACGAGGCGCTGTCCTAGGATCTTTCCCTTCGCGATTGATCCCGGACGTGTTTACTACTGGCGACGCAGTAGCCCGTTGTGTTGTTCCAGTGCGACGTTAATTACTACCTACCCTCATGTCCAAAAGTTAAGCATAATTGCCGTTTATGTGAATATTTCCGAAAATCTTCATCGGAATGGAAGGAAACGCGGTGCGAGTGTAATAGGGTTATAAAAGAAAACAATGAAAAAGAAGGATAATAATGACTTTTATTATCAAAAGAAAAGGGTGGAAAGAAAACGGTTCACAATACGAGTGTCAACTTTAAAGAAACAGAATGATTAAAACAGTGTGATGCTGAAGTTTAATACGGTGTGTGGGAACCTCTGGTAACCACACATGCTGCACAACGATTTCCCATACTTTCGATGAGAGTATGGATGAGTTGTGTGCTATGACTCCTGTGGCGGCTCTCAGGGCTGAACCCAGTTGTCTGGCAGAATGGTTCCTCTGACGTCGCGCTGTTATCGCCAAATATCGGTCTTGCCTAGCCCTTGGCCGACCTGGTACTGGTCGTCAGGTAACATCTCCAGTGGTTTGAAACCTCTGCCACAGTCTGGAGATCACACACTGAGGCACATTCCGAATTCCAGAAGCTTCGGTTTGGGATCGACCGGATTCCAACATTCCAATAATTCGTCCTTTCACAAACATGTCCAGTTGGCATCTTTGTGACATCTTTCGTCCTTATTGATTATTAACAACGCTCCGTACCACGGTAATTGTGAAATTTCTGTTTAAACTGGCCATGCCGCTCGAAGCTATTTTATACTTGTTCCGGCGTGCGCTTTTGCTTTGCGCTAGTCGACGTCGACTGAACTGTTTTGCATATGCACAATGTTTTACCTTCGTCCCACAATTCTCCGCAAGTGATTTTGAACCATTGTATGCATATTTACTCCGATTCTTTCGCATTCTACGAATTATACTTAACTTTTGGACATGAGTGTATATACCTTTTCCCTATAATTTATGCGGCACAATAAAGTAACATGCAATATATATATATATATATATATATATATATGAAACGATACCTAAAACTAACCCCTAAGTACAATTTTCACTACAGATCACCCCTTAGTGGTCCCCTTTTATCCCAGTCTTTGTCTCCCTATCTAAGTGGTCAATATCTTGCCAACCCCTTTCACCTTTGAACTCAAGCCGTCTCGTTAACTGAACCTCCCACGGATATATCTTGCGACCTCCTTTCATCTATGAACTCAAGCCGCCTCGTTAACTTGGACCTCCCAAGGACTCTCCTGCTTTCAAATCGCATATGTAAGATCACATTCCTCCTTCATAAAACCACCGACTTCTACCAATGAACTTTCTTGTTAAATCCCCTGGTTCAATAATATTTTTCTTAATCCTAATCCCTCTAGCGAGATCTTTGTAAACTATTTATTCTTTCACGAGCCTCTTGGGCTATGGAGCCCTCAGATCCGTTCCAAACTCCAAACTCTCAACAACCTCCTGATGTAACTACTCGTCTACTGAAATAATAAAGAATTGTGGAATCTGCATTACTCTCAATATCTATGGATCATTCTCTCCGGTTGCCTTATACCACTCTTGCCA
Organism: Meta bourneti; assembly: GCA_933210815.1. Classification (NCBI taxonomy): domain Eukaryota; kingdom Metazoa; phylum Arthropoda; class Arachnida; order Araneae; family Tetragnathidae; genus Meta; species Meta bourneti. The sequence continues at coordinate 16,426,784 of OW119928.1, read as the reverse complement.
CTCCCGTCACGACTGCAGGCTTATATAAGATCTGTTATTATGACATATATATATATATATATATATATATATATATATATATTGTGAGGATTCATTGACAGACCCTCAATTATCCCTCCCAAAGGCAAACCCGCCGACAGGTCGTAAAAAAAGCCGGACAATACATTTCCATCTCTCTGGCGCCAGACGGTCGGGACTTGGATCGAAGAGGACAAAAGGAGATTCGTTCCGTAAAAGAGCCCAGGTGTTTAGGAGTGCACCTGCCAGGTGATTAAGTCCACCTGCTAGGTAATCAAGCCACCTGCGCTAAGTAGCTGATCCCATTTTACGTCAGAGAGTCTCTACCGAATCAGCAACCTCAAAAATGAGCAAAGTAAAAACGAACCAATTAAAAGTAAGAACCAATCAAGAACGAACGAATCGGGAACCACCAGCGAACAAAGGCTGGGAGGTTTCAAAAGGAAAAGTAGGGAGTCGAATCGTCAGTTCTTGCCTGTGATCTCGTTCGAGAGGCTTAACTCAGCGACCCTTCGAGCGGTCACTCCTTAGGGAGAAAATATATTTTTTGAAGACGGTTCTCTCAACCTGAGAGGACGCGTTCTTGTAGCCGGCGTAGGCTACCCATCTCGAGTCTTGTTTGTTTCCCGAGCTAACGTCTTAGCTCAGTGACCCTTTGAGCGGTCAACCCCATTAAGGAGCTCTTACTAATTTGGAAGACGGTTCTCTCACCCTGAGAGGACGCGTTCTTGTAGCCTGGCGTAGGCTGCCTATCTCGAGTTCCTGCTTATTTCTCGTTCGAGACTTGAACCAGCGACCCCAGCGGAGCCGTGCCTGTCTTGTGCCGATCCGACGACCCCAGCGGAGCCGTGCTGTCTTGTACTGACCCGACGACCCCAGTGGAGCCGATCCCTGATTGTGCCGAGCCGACGACCTGCGGAGAGTTCGGTACCGACTTCTCGTCCGGCAGTGAACCTGCCTTGTCCTGTCGTCCAGTGAGGATCCAGTGCTGATCTGGTGAAATCGTCACCCGACGAGTAGAGTTTCATCTAGAGACTGTTGAGATACCTTTCTCCAACTCAGAGACTTTCGTACGTCCTGAGATTTCGACACCCTGTCGCATCCAGTTAGCAGAGGCGTGAAAGTGTCGTGTAAATAGATTCTAATATAGTCAAGACATTGTTTTAAATAAAATTATCGTTTGTTATTTAAGCTAGACTGTTCTCTGTAGATTTGAATCTACCACGCTACTCAGAGAATCACTACAGTCTACTTAAATTATTGGTGGCAGCAGGTGGGATTGTTAGCCATTAAATAAAAAATTGGCAACCACACCTTTTGCGTAGTAAGCCCACCCAGGATTTATTACGTGAGGACATCCAGTCCAGAGGCAAACTCAAGAAGAGTTGTGAAGTGAGAAAAAGCAGAACCATCCAGAACTGCTACAACGTGAAGGACATCCTGTCCAGTGTTGAAAAAAGTGTTAGTGTGCCAGTGAAAGAAAAAAAAACGAACGCCCGTCTGACATCCCAACAGAGGCAGAGCAGAGACCTGTCGCAAAAGCAGAGCCAGTCGTCAGACAAGGTAAGCTTGGCATTTCTTTAGAGGCAATTTAATAGATTATTGTTTTAAATTGTTGAGAAAAAAACTGTTGTGAAGAGTGTTTAAATTTTTAAATTGATTTAATTGTGGAATCCATTCTAAAGAAATTCTGATTACTAGTGTATGCAAATTCGCGGAAACGTTAGGATTTAATAATTGCAGTAAATTTGTAGTGAAGATTTGGAAATTGTCAGTTTAGCAATTGCTCGAATAAGTTCCAGGGCTGTGGATGATCTTGTACCTTTAGCACATAGTTAAATTAACTTAGATTGTGAAGTATCTACGCAATTGTGAACTACCTAGTCAAGTTGAATGAAATTTAGTGAACTTGTAGTAGAGATTATTATTGTGTATTATTTTAAGTAAAAATATTTTAATATTGCATGAGTCTGGAAAATAGTTAAGGCTTAGGAAATTGACTGCATTGTGTATTATTATTTTATGTGTGTATTGTTATTTGAAAATTGAAGTTCAGAATAGTTGGTGATTGAATTTTGTAATTGTGTCACTGGGAAAATTTAGTGTAGAACCATGGCGTTTTTAACTAAGCAGAAAAAGGTAGACTTGCAGAAATTAGCATACGAGTTTAATGTTGAGTTTGGTTCCGACGATCGAATCATCGATCTAGCAAGGAAAATACAGGGATGCAATGATTTTAGCGAGGAGAGCGCTAAAGATATGATAGTTAATATCATAGAAGAGAGGAAATTGGCCGAGGCTAGAGAAGAGAGGAAATTGGCCGAGGCTAGAGAAGAGAGGGAATTGGCTAAGGAAGAGGAAAAATTAGCTAAGGAAGAGGAAAAATTAGCTGCGGAAAGGGCTTTCGAACTAGAGAAGCTAAGATTACAACAATCGGGAGAAGTAAATAGTTTAAGTTCGTCTAGCCATGATAGCGGGAAACCGTCTAAAAACATTAAATCAGTCATGCAAAAGTTTGATGCTGACAAAATAGATATGGCCTTGTTCTTAACTCTTTTTGAACGCCAGAGTAGAAAATTAAAAATCGAGTATGACGAATTGGTCTCACAGCTGCTTAGTCTGTTGCCGATTGAAATCGCGGAGATTATTATTCGTGAACCCGAGGAATTGAGTGATGATTATGATCATGTAAAGTCCGTACTTCTCGCTAGATTCAAGCTTAGCGCAGAATCCTTTAGATGCAAATTTCAAACGCATCAGAGACAAAATGGCTCTTTATGGAAGGACATGATCTTCGAACTAAGAAGCTATCTAGAAGGGTGGCTTAGCGGAATCCAAGTTGAGGATTTTGATTCTCTTAAGAATCTGATGATCGCTGATCAAATGAAAAGAAGGGTACCGGCCGACATAAAGGACCACTTTATTGATCAATGGGGCGAGTTGACCGAACCGAGCGCATTGGCTGAGAAGCTAGACGCGTACGAGTCAACCCGTCGAGTCAAGAAACAGGTGTTCTCCAAACTACCGGAGAAAAGGGCTCTCGACCGCCCAAAACCTATTGAAAAGCCGAATCAGGGAAAGAAATTCGGGGGGAAGAAAAATCACGGAAAGGACTGGAGATCGGGAAGTAAGGGAACCAACACAGAATGGCGGACAAGGGAATTTGAGAAACGTAGTGGCCCCGTTTGTTTTAATTGTAACTTACCTGGTCATATACGCCCTCAATGCCCCGAGTTAAAGAAAGTAGCGGAACCCTTAAATAATCTTGCTACGAGCGCAAATTTTGCTCCCTCATTTGAGCCTTATTTAAGCAAGGCCAAAATAAATGATGTTGACATGGTATTGCTGCGTGATTCAGGAACAACCATTGACCTGGGACCCCTAGACTTGGTGAAACCTGAGGATTTTACAGGCGAGCACATTTGGGTTAAGCAACCTCTGGACAACCACTTCAAGTGCCTACCTTTGGCAAGAATTAAAATCGAAAGTCCAGAACTCGGCGTAATTAGAACTAAGGCAGCAATTGTAGGTAAATCCGTCGAAATGCGACATTACCTCTTAGGAAATTCCACCCAGGAATTAATTGAATCGCAGAGAGTAAAACCAGAACTGGTAAACGCGATTATGACTAGGAGTCAAACCAAACGTCTGAGCCCTGAACAGACTGTAGTTGAGGAAAACCAGACAGAAATAGATCCACTTGAGGTAACGGAACCTGAAAATGAACTAGAGGACGAAAATTTGGGGATAGAGTTACCACCCTTACAGGAAAATTCGGAAATCGAATTAGTAGGCATTCACGCTGAAACTTTTGCCAAGGAACAGCAGAATTGTCCCGAACTCAAATCTATTTGGGATAAGGTCAGGCAAAATAAAACGAGTGAGTTCGTGATTGAAAAAGAGCTACTCTTTAGGCAGTCTAAGGATCATCGAGGCGAAGAGCGGAGGCAGCTATTAATACCCGCTATATATAAAAATAAAATTTTAAGCCTTTGTCATGATGGGTTCGGATCCCACATGGGCAATACGAAAACTAAAGATAAGCTGTTGCGCTATTATTTCTGGCCCCAGTGTATTAAGGAGATCGAGGAATATGTGAAATCGTGCGATGCTTGTCAGAAAGTCGGGAAATCCTCGGAACAAAAGAGAGCGCCCCTTAAGTTAGTGCCCGTGATCACCGAAGTGTTCGCGAAGATGAATATAGACATTGTGGGTCCCTTGCCAATATCACCGAAAGGGAACAAATATCTCCTGACGGCTATTTGCCTTGCTTCCAAATACCCGGAAGCTATTCCTTTATCAGCAGTGAACTCAGAAACCGTCACTGATGCCTTGCTTGCTATCTTTAGTAGAATAGGTTTCCCCAAAGAACTACAACTGGACAATGCTACGTATTTCACTAGCAACCTCACAACTACCTTCTTTGAGAGGTTTGGGATTAAGGTGGTGCGTAGTTCGATCTATCATCCGCAAACGAACCCGGTGGAACGGTTCCACCGGACCCTAAAGAGACTTTTGAAAGCGATGTGCCTGGAGCTAAAAGAAAATTGGGAGGACGTACTTCCATCGGCTCTCTTGGCTTTGCGGAACGTCACCCATGCGTCAACCGGTTTTAGCCCCGCAGAGCTAATTTACGGGAAGAATTTGAGAATGCCCGAATCCATTTTATTTGACAAATGGTGCCAAAGTCCCCCATGTGAAGACATTGTCACGGAGTACGTATTCCAGTTGATAAATCGATTGCGACGGTGTCAACAGGTAGCCACCGCAACCGAAACGGACGCAAAAGTTAAAAGGAAGTCGTACTACGACAAAGGATCGGTGAAGCGCGAGTTTAAAGTAGGCGATCGCGTCTTAGTATTGTCATCTTGCCAACAAACAAAATTCGCCGTAAAATGGGTTGGTCCGGGAACTATAGAGAAACAGCTTTCGGAGACCAATTACGTTGTTAAGATGCCAGGGAAGGTAGAGAAGGTACGAGTGTACCACATTAACTTATTAAAGCCATACCACCAGCGGATGGAAAGCGTAAATGTTTTGATGAGCGAAGTATTCTCTCACGACACCGTAGAATCTGATTTGGATATTCAGTATCCTATCGCAGATCCGAATATTTTTGATTTCGGAGAGGTAGTGAAAAACAGTAAATTGGAAGAGCGATGCACGCAGGATCAAATCAATGAACTTGGGAAATTGTTAAAATCCCATAGGCAATTATTTTCAAATGATCCCGGTAGGACGAATCTTATCGAACATGATATCGATTTAATTAGTGACAAACCCATTAGATCGAAACCCTACCGCACCTCTCCTAGACAAACGGAAATCCTCAAGTCAGAAATTAAGAGGATGTTGGATTTAAAAATCATTGAGATCGGGGAGTCCGATTACACTTCCCCTATGATTTTAGTAGAGAGTCCAGGACGTGACCCTCGCCCTTGTGTCGATTATCGTCGATTAAATTCCATCATTAGGACGGAATATTATCCACTGCCTAATATGGACGAGCGAATCGAACAAGTGGCAGCCGCAAAATATATAACGGTCATAGATCTGACCAAGGGATATTGGCAGATACCCTTGAGTCTTAAGGCACAAAGATTGGCCGCTTTCGTGACTCCATTCGGGTCATATAGACCACTAGTTCTTCCGTTCGGACTAGTAAACGCGCCATATTGCTTCTCAAAATTCATGGCTCAACTCTTACAAGGGTTAGATGAATTTTGTGTACCCTACTTAGACGATGTAGCTATATTTTCGCAAACTTGGGAGGAACACATCAAACATCTCGATGTGGTTCTTAAGAAAATCACGTATGCGAAATTAACAATTAAACCTGCCAAATGCAAGTTCGCACAGAGCAGTGTCAAATATTTGGGACATATGGTAGGGAGTGGATGTAGAACTCCGACTGAGGCGAAAATCCAAGCGGTAGTTGATTTCCCCACACCCAGGAATAAAACACAGATCAGACAATTTTTAGGTTTGAGTGGATATTACGCCCGGTATATCCAAAATTATGCCATAATAGCCGAGCCATTAACGAGGGCATTAAAAGGAAAGAATAGAAGGGAGGAGGTAGAGTGGTCCACGGAATGCGACTCAGCTTTCCGAGAGCTGAAAACGAAACTCACTGAGAAGCCGGTGTTGTACGCCCCAGACTTCTCAAAGGAATTTATCCTCCAAACTGACGCTTCCAACCAAGGAATCGGGGTAATCATGGCACAAAAAGGGCCAGATAAAGTTGATCACCCGATATTATATTTAAGCCGGAAGTTTACCGACACAGAAAAGAAATTCTGCACTACCGAAAAAGAATGCGCAGGCATTATTTACGCAATTAAAAAGCTGCGGCATTACTTGGACGGACAACGCTTCACTATTGAAACGGACCACAATCCGTTAGTATTTTTAAAGAATAACTCCGGGAATAACCCGAGATTGATGAGGTGGGCGTTGGCTTTACAGCCCTTCAATTACCAGATCATCCATAGGGCTGGGAAGGACAACCAACATGCAGATTGTCTGAGCAGAATGCTGTCGGAAAATTAAATAATACCAAAAGTACCGATTTAAATTGTACATAAACCCCAGTATTTGATTGAACTTATGTGATAAAATATAATTGTATCACAAGAGTAGGATGTAAGAGTATTGTAAATAGTAGATGTAACTTGAAATTTAAGTGTTGAAATCATGTTAAAATTTTGTATATAAATTCTTAAAATTGTTGCCTCTAATGATGTGTCGAGTTGCCATGTCTAACCCTTGCCTTATAGATTTTGCCATACCACAAAATCTTTCTTAGGGGGGAGGGGTTGTGAGGATTCATTGACAGACCCTCAATTATCCCTCCCAAAGGCAAACCCGCCGACAGGTCGTAAAAAAGCCGGACAATACATTTCCATCTCTCTGGCGCCAGACGGTCGGGACTTGGATCGAAGAGGACAAAAGGAGATTCGTTCCGTAAAAGAGCCCAGGTGTTTAGGAGTGCACCTGCCAGGTGATTAAGTCCACCTGCTAGGTAATCAAGCCACCTGCGCTAAGTAGCTGATCCCATTTTACGTCAGAGAGTCTCTACCGAATCAGCAACCTCAAAAATGAGCAAAGTAAAAACGAACCAATTAAAAGTAAGAACCAATCAAGAACGAACGAATCGGGAACCACCAGCGAACAAAGGCTGGGAGGTTTCAAAAGGAAAAGTAGGGAGTCGAATCGTCAGTTCTTGCCTGTGATCTCGTTCGAGAGGCTTAACTCAGCGACCCTTCGAGCGGTCACTCCTTAGGGAGAAAATATATTTTTTGAAGACGGTTCTCTCAACCTGAGAGGACGCGTTCTTGTAGCCGGCGTAGGCTACCCATCTCGAGTCTTGTTTGTTTCCCGAGCTAACGTCTTAGCTCAGTGACCCTTTGAGCGGTCAACCCCATTAAGGAGCTCTTACTAATTTGGAAGACGGTTCTCTCACCCTGAGAGGACGCGTTCTTGTAGCCTGGCGTAGGCTGCCTATCTCGAGTTCCTGCTTATTTCTCGTTCGAGACTTGAACCAGCGACCCCAGCGGAGCCGTGCCTGTCTTGTGCCGATCCGACGACCCCAGCGGAGCCGTGCTGTCTTGTACTGACCCGACGACCCCAGTGGAGCCGATCCCTGATTGTGCCGAGCCGACGACCTGCGGAGAGTTCGGTACCGACTTCTCGTCCGGCAGTGAACCTGCCTTGTCCTGTCGTCCAGTGAGGATCCAGTGCTGATCTGGTGAAATCGTCACCCGACGAGTAGAGTTTCATCTAGAGACTGTTGAGATACCTTTCTCCAACTCAGAGACTTTCGTACGTCCTGAGATTTCGACACCCTGTCGCATCCAGTTAGCAGAGGCGTGAAAGTGTCGTGTAAATAGATTCTAATATAGTCAAGACATTGTTTTAAATAAAATTATCGTTTGTTATTTAAGCTAGACTGTTCTCTGTAGATTTGAATCTACCACGCTACTCAGAGAATCACTACAATATATGTATTGGAGTGCTACAGAATTTTAGTAATTAGTTTACGTGTGGCTTGAGATGAAAAAGAAAATTTCTGTTATAGATTAATAATGTATTTATGGATCAAAAATGGTTAATAAAATGAGCCTACACTCACTTCGCATACCCTAGGTGTATTTCTCTTTTCTGTATCAGAAAAACTTTGTGTGTGTATGTCCATTTACTTTTGGTATTTGTCATTTGTCTTATGTTGACACAGCTAGGCCAATATAGCGCCTTGCGTCATAAAACCCAACCTTTGGCTAAGACTGGAGCACAGTCGCTACAACCCAAATTCCCTTTACCTCTACGTACCAACAAGTGGCTAATATGCTCGTCTATAAGGACAAAAAGACTCAATAGACTTTCAAAGAAACGTCTGCAGGAAAGAACTATAATTTTTTATTGATGAATATAATACTCGTATCGCAAGTTCCTTGCCTAGACCTGGATCAATTGCTTTCGACTTCTTACCTGACATGACTACCTACAAAGGTACTCTCACCGTGTTGAAGTAGCGAGATCGACTATCTATCCTCAGTACGCAGTGGACGAAATATATTGGAGACCACCTCAAGGATTGCTTTAAAATTCTTGACAACACAATAGCAAATACTGTATGTAATTTTTTAAGTCATATTTTTCACTTCAGAACTTCATTGAACTGCTCTTCAATTGATAGCGGATAGGCCGGAGACGGGTGTGGGATAATAAAAAGAGAGAATTAGTGAAAGATCACTTGGGCATCCTAGTATCGCGACCCCCATGTTTACCAGAGGCACCCTATGAGGAAAGAATAGATCACTAGGGTACCTGGGGTTCTTGAAGCCCGTACACACCTAAAGAAGATGTGCCTCAGAGGATAAAATGCTATGAGGCAAGCCGATGGAACTAGTACTATTTAATTTATTTATCAGAGAAAGAAAAAACGGATCATATATTCTATGATGAGTTTTATGTAAAACTAAATTGGGAGAATATTTTTGTACATACTTTAAATCATTTATTATTCTACCTTTCTTCCGGGGTCCGGCAGTTGTAGGAACACAACCGCTAACTTGCCGACTGTAGATGCCCCTATGAATATTTGCTATATGGTAGAAAGGTTCACGGGAAAAGGAAAGTAAACTGGTTGACACAAGTGACCATTGAACTCTCAATTCCCACAGATAAAGAAAAATCAAGAATAAATTAAGACAAATATAAATCTAGAGTGGCTGATAACACAAAACATAAAAAGTTTGTTTTTTATCTTACGTCCGTCTCCGGCCTATCGCCATCAATCGACGAGCAGCGCAACAGAATTCTAAAGTGAAAAAAATATGACTTAAAAGCACTTTCTACAGTATTTGAAATTCTATTGTTAGAAATCTTAGGCCAATCGTTGATGTGGTCTCTAGTCATTTCGTCCAATTCGCAAAGGGTACAAATACCTGATCTCGCTACTTCAATGCGGTGTTTCTTTGTAGGTAGTCATGTCCACTAAGAAGTCGAAAACCGGCGACTCCTACAGCTCTGGATAAGGAACCTGGGATACGAGCTTTATTCCCCAATGAAACATTCGTTCTTTCATGTAGACTTCTCTTTGTCGATCGAATTATAGTCTTTACAGATGAGTATGTAAGCCTCTTGATGTTATGTAGAGGTAGAGGGGATTTAGGTTGGGACAACTGTGCTCCAGCCATAGCCAATTGGTCCGCCTGTTCATTGCCATATATGACGTGGAATCCCTGTAACACAATTTTTCTTAATAATCTCACTCCTACAGTCATTAACATCTCGATGGTTCGACGTTATTTTAACACGTCTTCGCATCGGGCATTTTTATTGGTCGGCAAACTACTCCATCGTGTCAGCATTGCCAAGAGTTGCTCTCCATCCATCATATTTTAAATTCTTCTACAGGTCTTAGACATTTTACCGACAGTTTATTAAAACTTCATTACCAATTTTGTCAAACCTGTTGGATCAACCTCACCATTCCATTACTTTTTAGACTTCATCATTCAGGATTTTTACCACATGTATAATTAATAAGATTCTAAATTGAAATCTTTAAGGTTTTATAAACTAAAATTGGATACCCCATCTTAGTTCTCTTTTTAAAAAAATACGGTTTTATATTTCTTGTGGTTAAAATTTTACTTTTATATCTAATTTTTATGTATATCACTTGGTTCTGTTCATTGCGCTTCTATTTTAATTTTGGTATGATTATTAGTTTAAAGTCTTTTAAATCCGTCTCCTAATTTTATTGTCTTGTATTTGGCGCAGCTTATTCTCTTTTGGATCTTGCGACAAACCCAAATCAACCAACCAACTTAATCATCCCTTGGTGGCTTAGTTTTTCTCTACATCGATGCATAAGATTATATTCATTTGATTAAGGGTGGTAAGAGCTAATATTGTTGTCTGAGAATCGATGAAAAATACAAGACGTCTCGAATTCATCCACGCAGCCAATCAAACAGCAATCTCGCCATCGAAGTTATCGCAGTATTTTCAATAGCCCGTTGTGTTGCTCCAGTGGGACGTTAATTCAAATACCTACATACCTACCTATCGCAGTATTTTCCCACGGGACAATGAAGCCTGAATCTGTGGGAGGACTCCAGCTCCTGCGTTTTGCATACATAAAAAGTGGGAGGTATCTACTTGTGATATTCCTGCCGTCACTCTCTATATAGCGGTGGTGGCTTTTATATTCTCAAGGCATGATTGCCTTTTCATTTGCATCGTTTTGGCATCTATTGTAGCCCGAAATGTATCCTATGCAAAGAGATCGCTGACATGCACTGTGGTCACCTTTTGGAATTCGACATTACCCAGGGAATAGGGTATTGAAGGACTCGAGAACTTTTGGAGCAGCTTGAATAGTGTTGATCTATTTTCTACCTTTCTTCGGGGTCGTCGTGGGTTTGCCCACTGCGCTAGCAACCTGCAAGTTGTTGTCGGCACAGGTACGATTCCTGTTAGATTCGATTCTTTAGGATGTATTTCTTCTTCGTTAGTAAAACTGTATATGCGTGTACGTACATTACTTGACTTTGTCTGTCTTGTGTTTGGGCGCAATATGGCCAAAATATGACCCTTGCGCCATAAAATACAAACAACCAAATGTCTACCTATCTTTTTGTCCTATGCTCTAGCTTTAAGTGTCACATAGTGACGCATGGAGTTAATTAATGTATCTGTCCAAATACCTGTGTACTAGAAGAAACGAAACAGATTGGAATTTCCTCTGCTGTTGGTATACGTGGTGTGGAAGTTTGGAGAATGGGGTGCCAGCTCAGGTGTTGACCTCGTCATCTGACCGTGATTCAAAAATACGTTGCTGTTTTGGATCTTTACCTTCGGGATTGATCCCGGACCGTCGGCAATAGCCCGTTGTGTTGCTCTAGTGCGACGTCAATCCAATTCCCTACCTTTGCTGTTTGCAATCTTAAAATTCATCGGGGACAATTAAAAATGAGCGGTATATAAAGGTGTGATTTAACGAGGGATTCAACAACCAATCGACCAACTTAACGAGGGGCTACTGTTTTTAATTATTTTCCTCGAAATTGGATTCCCAGAGACACGCCGCTATGTAAGAAAAAGTACAATGTAAAACCACAGAGCCATTATAAAAGACTGCTTCACCCGCTAATTGACAGGATGAGTTCAAAGTTGTCCAGACACTAGTAGCGGTTCGGTAGCGACTGTTCTGGTCGTGACCTGGCACGCGTCTTGATTGGTTTACCGGATATCGTGACGCGTGGCAATCATTTTCAAATAAATATTAGCTCTTACCAAAGGTAATGAATTAGTCATAAACTGTTGGGTGCCCGGTGATGTAGATGTCATGGTTGCGTGTTGAAATATAGCCCTGCTTGAAGGACATGACTGTGAGAATAAGTTTTCTGGACTGTTTCGATCGGAAATGAGGAAATGAATGGGTTCCCATTCTATCTAGTGATCAACACAGCCCTTGACGGCGACAAATGTGATCTAGTGAGCCTCATATCATTCTATATCAACTCCTCGTTCTCGAAAGGCACAATAGAACCCGATTTCAATTATTATGAAAATCATTTATTGAGTTGTGCTAATACTGCAGTGCATGAGTGATATCATCCATAAAATATTTCCCTTTTATTCAGTTTAAAGTTCCTTCGTATCAAATCGACACTGTTCTGACAAAAACCATTGGCCACCTCCATGTTTGTTTCTACTTTTATCCGGTGACTTTTCTTCAATATTCTGTACTTTCAATGATACACTTTATTTTATCACATTTCGTTTCAATATACAATTAAAAAACTTCTTTAGCTATAACTGTCACTCTTCCATTGCCGAATAAGGCCAGATTGCTTTTACGAATGCCATTGAATCAAATGACACCGATCCCTTTACAGAGCTCAATTACATATGTAACCCCTTCATATGATCGAATTTATAATGAGAACGTATATTCATTCCTTCTTGTACCAGTATAAAGTGAGACGAGATCCCTTACTACTGAGTGCTGATGGTATTTGATCTTGACCATTTCCTCAATGTTCCATCAACAACTGTCAACTAAATCAACGTTTGTAAGCTTTACTCACTTGGTTTACTTTTTGGTTGGTTATAATTTGTTTTACTACATTTTTGACTCACAAAAATACAAAACTTTAGTAAACTAAAATTATATTTATTTACATATATTTAGATTTCTGTACTATCCTAAGCACACAAAGTGTTATTCTATCCTTACACAAATGGGCCGAAAATGGCCAGTGAGAAGAGTAGCGGATTAGCAACCTGAGTGTTGCGAGTTCGAAATTCGATCCAACCAAAGACCGTCGTGAACGTGAGGGCTGACGCACGCTAATTCTATCGTGGCTTCAAATGTCCTCCGTTGGTGTGGTGTGAAAGTTTGAAGAGTGCTGTGCCAGCTCAGGCGTAGACCTCGTCATCGGACCATGGTTCAAAATTACTTGGTATCATCCTTGGATCTTTCGCTTAGGGATGGATCCCGAACTGTCGTCAATAGCCTTTGTGTTGCTCGGTGCGATAATTCGACTATCTACATAAGTACACAAAGAGTACTGTCCTAAGTATACAGAGTTGTATTGTCCTAAGTATACAGAGTTGTATTGTCCTAAGTATACAGAGTTGTACTGTCCTAAGATACAGAGTTGTACTGTCCTATGTTTTCCGATGTCGACTTATCGCGCCAAGAGATCAGCCACAAACTGAGAAGTTGGCAGTGTTCTTGGCGCTTGCCAAGTACATGACAATTTACGCCAAGTACAGAGTAGCGCCAATAACTGTCATGGAGATATGCACGGTGCGAACACTATATTTCCAGTTTTATGAAATACTGAAACATAATATTGAAGAGCTTGTGTACAAATAGCGTGGGAGCTAATGTCCGGCATATGTAAACTACGTAAAAGCCAGAAAATGTTTATTCACATATTTCTACTTAAAATCTTTGTATTCCCTTGCGTTTCAGTTTAGAACATATCTCATTACTAAAATTCAAAAAGAAATAACTTCGCAAGATTGATTCCAACGGTCTTGATGAAAGAATAAATCGTCAACTCTTTCAATTAACTAATTATTTCATTTCCCTGAACAACAGAGATAATTGAAAACAAACAGTTCATCATTCTTTAATTTAGTCTTAGAGTCACCCTTCTGCGATAACATGTAATTGGGATGCGTTCGTTACGAAACGTCCTCATTCCTCTGGGAAGGATATGACCAAGAAAAGCTGATTTTTAGTTGATTAAAAATTGAATATACTCTGAGGCTTTCGAATAGTCCTACTTCTCAAATGATTGGGAGATGATCGCTGAGTATAGTTTTCAAAGTCAAGGCATGTGATTAATGAGTATTTGTAATTTTTTCCCCATTTGATGCGATAATAATGCAGCGTAATGATGCACGTGATTGGATTATGGGATAATTATGCTCATTCTTTAGATTATTGTCAAACAGAACTTTTTTTAGACTCGCAACTTTTCAGTCTTTTCCAATTAAATTATTTTCAGTCATTAAAAATTTGCCTTTCATAAGTTTGTTCGAGTTTAGGTATTTTTAGTAAGTCATGCTCAGGGAATTCAATTAAAATATCATGAAACTGATTGTAGCACGGTAATTTATTATTTTTTTAAGTGGTTTTCACTGTAGGGAATGATACGTTATTAGGGAATAGATCTGTCCTGGGTTAAATTTATCATCCATTGGGAATAACAGACGTCGTTGTAGTGTGGTAGAGTCACGGATTTGCAACCGGAGGGTTGCGAATTCGAAACTCGATAAGGCCTTACTGTCGTGTACGTGGGGGATGGTGCACGTTAAATCAAATGCCCTGACGCTGGCGTGGTGTGGAAGTTTGAAGAGTGGGGTGCCAGCTCGGGTGTCGTTCTCTTCATCTGACCGTGATTCAAAATGATGAGGTGTTATCCTCGGATCTTTCCCTTCGGGACTGATTCCGGTCCGTCACCAATATCCCGGTTGCGTTGCACCAGCGCGACGTTAATTCAACTACTATCTAGCTTCCATCTAGTAATTACAAGTTGGTAATTTTTACTCTGTAGGTAGGAACGCTAACCGAATAAATATTAAAGTGGCTTTAGTGATTGACGCCTTTAGTGATTACGTGGCTTTATGGATACGTGTACTACAGGTTCGAAAGCACCACTCTAGCCGAGAGTCAAACGAATATTATGTATTAAACATGCTTTAATAATTACGGCGGTTTGCATTCGTATCAGAGGTTAAAAACCACTGCCATAGTTAGTTAACCTAATAAATATTAAAGGTGCTTTAGTGATTGGCGCCTTTAGTGATGATGTAGCTTTAAGGGTACGCGTACCACAAGTTGGAAATCCCTACTCTAGCCGGGGATCAAACGAGAACTATTGTCCATTTAAAGTGCTTTGATAATTACGCGGCTTTTGAGCTATGCGTAGAAGTCTATAATACTTCTCTAATCGAAGGGTGACCGAATAACCGTTAAAAACCTTAGTGGTAAAGTTGCTTTAGGAGTACAATAGGTCTGGAATCACTGCCCTAATCGAACGTTAACCGAACAACTGTTAAAAAACAGTCTAATGTAGCTGTACGACCACAGATCTGGAACCACTGCCCTAATCGAACGTTAACCGAACAACTGTTAAAAAACAGTCTAATGTAGCTGTACGACCACAGATCTGGAACCACTGTCCTAATCGAACGTTAACCGAAAAACTGTTAGAAAACAGTCTAATGTAGCTGTACGACCACAGATTTGGAACCACTGCCCTAATCGAACGTTAACCGAATAACCGTTAATAAAACCTTAGCGATAACGTAGCTTTAGGCGTTTGCTACACAGGTCTGGAACCACACACACTGCCTAAATCGAACGTTAACAGAGATAACGTAGCTTTAGGAGTATGCGTGCCACAGGTTTTTATGACCCAAACCCCTTGAGGCCGGACAAGGGGTGGCAGGGAGGGGATCGAAATTGAGAATCACAGCTCTAATCGAAGATGAAGCGAATAAATATTGTCCATCAAAAGTGCTCACGCTACCGCTTATAAAAAAAGGCAATTGTGCAACCGACATTAGCTTCTCACATCACGCTTCCAGCAGTTATTTTTAGTAGTCTTCATCCAGAAAGGTTAAACTGAACCCACAGAACCCGAACTTTAAATTCGATAGCACCAATTTCCCAGGTCAACCCTTCTGTGGCAAGCTACCCTAAGGGAAGTGGAATGAAAACTCCTTGACCTCAAAATACGCCGAACATCCCCCTCGTGGTGGTTGGAAGGCACTTCCTTTTTTCTACTCGTGTTATTGCAGACTGCCCCAACCCTCTCCGACCGACGACGACTGGATTGAAGGAGTTGCGTTTCGCGAGACTTCAATGAAGGTTCTTATATCTGGGATCAGTGGAGTGTTCAGAAATCCTTACATGGACAAGCGGAGGGCCATCTCCGCTTTCCCCTCGTCCAGACACACTTACTTCCCCTTGGAATCTTTTTTTTTGTTTCGAGAATATCCAGGATGCATGAATCATCTTTTGACAACCCCTTCTTTTTCGCATGTTTGTGACCGATATAGTCGCTGCGCTGTGTCGTGTGGGTGTGCGGCCCTCCCCCGTTGGTCCTTTGATTGAAGGGTAGATGTAGGGTGTAATGTAAATGTATTGGGTGGTCGTCTCGCGCTAGAGGAAAATGGTGGGTGGGGCTCGGCTCTAGTCTCGTGTATCGATGGAACGGGGCGGTTAATACAAAACGCCTCTCGATACGGGGAGCTTGAAATATGTATGTGCGATTATTACGTGCTGGAGCTGGTCGTTACTGGTGTTGACCGGATCCAGTGGAGATGGAATGTAGGTGGCGCTTTTGGATGTTTCTGGATTGTGGGTTGTCTTTAACCGAAAGCGGAGTATTTGTAATGGATCGAATATTGGCATGGTTTATTCAGAACTTCGAATATTCCTTCAAAAATATAATGAGGAATAATTCCTCCAATGAAATGAAATGCTTTTAGCCTTATGTACCCAAAGTCGACAGGATTCTTGGTTCAATTTTCTTCTGGTTTGATCCCGGACCGTCAACAGTAGCCCGTTATGCGATGTTAATTACCTACCTCATAAATTTAAGCTGCTGATTATTTTCCCGTCTCCATTAGGATCTGTTGGTATAGGGAATAATAAACCAATTTGAGGCTCGCTCATATCATTGATTGGATTTTTGGTTCAGTTTAAATTGGAGCTTTTATTCAACATAAATTATCTGAATATTTTCCATATCCATCGCTATGTGCGATTATCACACGCTTAACCGATATTAATCGGATACAGTAGGGAGGAAATATAGATGGCGCTTTTTGAAGTTTCTGGATGATAGATTCCACCTATTATCTTTAACCGAAAACTGAGTATTTTAATGTATCGATTCTTCAATGGTTTATTTAGAAATTTAGACACTCCTTAATTTTATTTTAGCTCCAACTTCCGTTAGGCTTCCCGTTCCGGATTTGCTTCCCGTTTAGTTCCATAAACACAAAGTCGAAAGGATTCTTGGCTCAATTTAAATTTCTTCTAGAGAATAATGAACCGCTTTTGAGCGCGCTAGTGTAAAGTCGACGGGATTTTTGGTTCAGTTTAAATTGGCATTTTTATTCAATTTAAATTATCTTCATCTTTTCCATATCCATCCCTATTTTCGATTATTGAATGCAGGAACTGGTTATTATCCATATTGACAGGATCCAGTAGAGTGGAAATATAAGTGGCGCTTTTTAATGTTTCTGACTGGTAGGCTCTACTATTTGTCTAACCGAAAACTGAAGCAGGTGAAGTTTTGTATGGATAGGTTCTTGGCATGGTTAATTCAGAACAATTTTAAATGCTCCTTCATTAAAATTTAGATTCAATGAAATACAATGCGTTTAGCTTCATATACACAAAGTCAACAAGATTCTTGGTTCAATTTAAATTTCTGACTTTTCCTTATCTATTTCGATTCGGATCTGTTGATCTAGAGAATAATGAACCAATTGCACTTGTTAGTGTCATAAGGTCGCATGATTCTTGGTTTAGTTTAAAGTGGCGCGTGGTTCAACGTGTTGTCCTCTGATCTTTCCCTTGGGGATTGTTCCCGGACCATCGCCAATAGCCCGTTGTGTTGCTCCACTGCGAGGTTAATTAATTACCATTATCAATTGCCATAAATTGGCGCTTTTATTCCATTTAAATTTCTGAGTATTTTCGCTATCTATCCCTATGTGCGATTATTACAAACTGGAACTGGTTAGCGATGTCGACCGTATCCATTAGAGCTGAAATGTAGGTGGCGCTTTTTGGTGATAAGTTCTACCGGTTGTCTTTAACCAAAAACTCAGGAAGTATTGTAATGAATCGATTTTTGCACTGCTACTTCAGACTTTAAATGTTTCTTCATTATAGGTTAGCTTCAATGAAATGAAATGCGCTTAGTACTATGTACACAATGTCGAACAGTTTTAACTTGGCGCTTTTATTCAATTTAAGTTATCTGTCTGTTTTCCTTACCTATCTCGATTCGGATTTCTTGGTCGAAGAGAGTACTGAACCAATTGCATGAACAATAGAAAATATCAAGTATGTCTCATTGTGCACTCTCATTTACGATTACTCCTCAAATATAATAATAAGCACTTGAATAGCAATAAGTGATTTCTAGTCCGTTTTATTCTTATTTCAACGGGGATTGCAACTCTAGTCGTCTAATAATTCCTTTTGAAAACTACGTTCCCCCAAACTAATTTTATTTGTCAGTGTTTTTATAGATCGGTTCATTGAAACAATTTTTGAAAAATGTTACATTTTTTTCAGGTGTCGATTTTTTGTGGACTTACTTTAACTTTGGAATACTCTGAAATACGAAGAAAAAGGTATGCGAATTTTTAACATCTTAAAATATCGTTATTCTTTATAATTATTAAAATTCACAAGAATATTTAGGCAAGAGTATAATTAATTTTATGTACTCTTGCTTAAATTTCATAATATAGGCAAGAGTCCCATCATTGGTTGACAATAAATATATCTATATACCGTATTTCAATCACCCTTCGCTAAATATTTTAATTACTAAAGCTTATCTCCTAATAAGTACCTTTTATGCCACTTATAAATGTATTACAGAGCACAGTACCATCTTTAAAGTTGTTTCATCGTTTAAATTGTGTCTTGCTATTATGTTTTTTTTACTCTTGACGTATTGTCGTATTATTGTTTGACAATAAATATATCTATATTCCGTATTTTAAATCAACCTTTGCTAAATATTTTAATTACTAAAGCTTATCTCCTAATAAGTACCTTTTATGCCACCTATAAATGTATTACAGAACATAGTACCATCTTTAAAGTTGTTTCATCGTTTAAATTGTGTCTTGCTATTATGTTTTTTTCACTCTTGACGTATTGTCGTATTATTATTTGACAATAAATATATCTATATACCGTATTTTAAATCAACCTTTGCTAAATATTTTAATTACTAAAGCTTATCTCCTAATAAGTACCTATTATGCCACCTATAAATATATTACAGAGCACAATATTATCTTTTAAGTTGTTTTATCATTTAAATTGTGTCTGGCTATTATGTTTTTTACTCCTGACACGTTTTGTAGACGTTTTCTCTTAATGCTTCAGGAAGTCATTACCTTCCATTGAGTAATCACGAAACCACACTTAGGGTAAAAACTTCCAAGCACTTAGTCAAAATCACATTACTTCGTCAATATCGCTCAAGTGCGGTCTGGAAGCAACTCCCAATTGCCCTCAAACTTCGTGAAGGAACTGCCAAGTCCTCGTACGATGCATCTTGTCCAAATAGGTTCCTTGCCTCAGTTTGCCATGCACGACTTGCTTAAGACGAAGCAAATATTTCACGTACAAAACGTGTAACTGTTCCGCGATAAACAATGGCGAAGAGTAACAGTGGAAGTCAAACAAATTATTTAAAATGCACTGGAATAATGTGGAACCGAGAACAAGTCGTAAAAACGGCGGCGATAAATTACGTTGATTACACATGCTTCTTCTCATCAACACAATAGAAAGAAATTAACTTCGAATGTAGGTTTTCGAAAGTGAAAGAGTAACTTGGGTCACGATGCGAGATTATCTTTCTATTTCTTTATTTGCGGAGTGCTTTTTTATTGAGTAAGTATTCCTTTTGTGCCTAAAGTGATCGTTGGATTTAACCTTTTTTAAACGAGGTACGGTATGCGTATGCGGCTTAATTTCTTGCTGGAATTCGGACACATGTTATTAGTGGCACGTGTGTCGCCAGGTTCTGTGTTCACAGGTAGATTTGAATAAGGGCTGCGGTAGCCCGGTTGGAAGTGCAGCGGATTAGCAACCCTTAGGGGTTGAGAATTCCAAACTCGCTCCAACCAAACACCGTTGTGTACACGGTGACTGGTGCACGCTATAAATCTATCGTGGCCTCAAATGTCCTCACTTTGGCGTGGTGTGCAAGTTTGGAGAGTGCCAATTCAGGTGCTGACCTCGTCATCTGACCGTGGCTCAAAATGACGAGGTGTTGTCCTCAAATCTTTCCCTATGGGATGCATCCCGGACCGTCGCCAACACCCCTTTGTCTCCAGTGCGATGTTAATTATCTACCTACATACTTAGATTTGAAAATTCCGTTCCTTTTATTCATGTGATGCTTGGCTCATGCTGAAGGTAGGTAATTAAATTAACGTCACACTGAAACAACACAACGGGATATTGGAGATGGTTCAGGATCAATCCCTAAGGGAACGATCCAAGGAGGACAACACCTCGACATTTTGAACCACGGTCAGATGACGAGGTCAACGCCTGAGCTGGCACTCCTCTCTCCAAACTTCCACAACACGCTAACGTGAGAACATTTGAGTCCTCGACAGATTTAACATGCACAGCCCCACACGACAGTCTTTGGTTGGATCGAGTTTCGTTTTCGCAACCCTCCAGTTGCTAATCCGCTACTCTTCCAACTGGGCTACCGCGACCCCTATTTATTTGGAAGATAGTATATTTTATGGAAATTGACGTGATAAAAATCTCTTGAAATATTAATTGCGCCACTTCTATATTTTACATGGAATATTTTAATATAATCTTAATAAATTGATGGATTATGGGAAATCGGTATGACACATAGTGTTTTCATTTCAATCAGTATAAAGCATTTAATGCAAATTAGAGTTAAGTATGTAATTAAATGGATTGCAAATAGGACACATGATCGATGAATAGATTAAACTAGTTAGTTAAGATATCACAAATAACTTTTGGTTGATGCCATGTGAATACACTATATCACACAAATGGCTTTCTGATGGTTACATTTAAATATACTTTATATTAATTATACTGACATTTGAATTTGTTTTCAATTTGATCAGGTTTGATTATATGCGAATGTATTCATTAGGCTATTTATTTTAAAGAGTAACTTAATCAATATATCCTAATTTAAATTATTGGTTATAAAGAAAGAAGTGATTACCTGTTAAATATCTATTTATTTATTCATTAATGGAGGTAATGGCTTGAAATAATGCAGAATTGAATCTCAAATTGAAAGGAGGAATGAAATAAATTTGATTTATTGCAACTGATCAATTTTGAAGAACAATGGATCTCCAAACAATTTACACTGTAACGAAAAGACAGATGGCTTCACTAATGCAGTGATGGGCAACCTGATCCACTCATCGATTCAATGCCACTGTTCGCCATGCAACCTGTATGCAATGTATGCTTGCTTTTAAAAATGCAGGTTCTATTGCAAAAAAACATCTCATATGAAAAAGTACTAACCAAAGAACCAATTGGTAGAAAACATGGAACCTACGGCTTAAACTTGATTTCGAAGCACCATGAACATTCGTATTTAGTAATTCGAACTCCATGTTTGTTGAAACGAAGCCATAGTGTAAAATATATAAGTAGAGTGATCAATGGTAACCTTTTTATGTGCCCAGGATCACGTGACCCAAACTAGTAGTAACGTGATCCGTAGACTACTTTCGTCTGCCAACATTCACCATCCGATTGGTCCATATAACAGGAGAAGACGCCCATCCATTGATTCATCGTTTGATTGGTCCGCGCGACATAGAAATGTACTTTGGCGATTTCACCACTTTTGTTGCCACTCTATAGAAATGAGTATTCACATATCTACTCAGTCGAAAGATGTTATATTCCCAAACGATGCGATACGATGCTAAATCGTCCATCCAAGTATATTTTTCACACAGCAGTCATATGACTACTAGCCGACACGTTGGTCACACTTTTTAAAGCTCCTCTCAATAGCAATGCTCAGTCTACTTATATTTCACGTCTATGGCCCGAGTGCAAATCATTATCCATCCAGGCTGGCTTACACTGCTGTGTGGTTTACTATATTTTCACTACATAGTGCTTGCCCTCATCTTGGGCATTAGTAATGGAGGCACGCATATAAACATGTACATTAGACCCCGAGTGTCTTATGGCGCATCTGAACTAGAGTGAAAAATTGGCGCATGAAATGCAAAAGGTAGTGTTATATCTAGGGGAGTACACGGTTCGGTGGCCCTAACGCTAGTTTCTAGAAGGACCCCGCCCAACAAAATGTGTGTGTATGTGATAAGCCACTTTACAAAATTTTCAGGCTGTCATTTTTCAAGTTTTAAAAAATTCCAAAATTGTATTGGTTTACCTACTATTCAAGATGTCATGCTGTCTTTGATAATCAAGCACTCATTGAAACAATCAAAGATTCTTGACACCCCTTGAATATTTTGTTTCTAATTGTTTTCATTACGGAATTTTCAATCTGTATGACTTATGGTCATGTTAGCGGAGCCCTTCAAACGTGGGAGAACGCTTCTTATTTTTAAGAGTTTATAAAGTAGGATTTGTAAAATGCGTGAGTTTCTTGAAAGGATAAGATTATCCAAATTCCCAAATTGAGCGTGAAATGTCATTCTCCGCAGGGTAAAGCGCATTGCATACAAAATCCAACGACTTTGAAAGTACGTATGGAGTCAAATTGACCCTCCGTTGTTCATTGGCTGCAAATATCACATGGATCTTCTTTCATTGGAATCATCTCGCCTTCACTTTGACTTCTGGGCAGTATGGCAAAAGGTCATAAGTGAACACGTGTTCAGGGCATTGTTATTCATTTCGAAAATTTACATTACTCTTAAAGGAGTCAATTTGACCCCATGTATGTGTAATGCAACTGAAAAATACAGTCTCCCATGTACGGACATGTTACCGGAGTCCGAGAACGAAACATGTCACTTAAAATGTGGAAAGTTTCTGTACTACGTTTTGTGCATATACTTCCGGAAAGTAAGTAGGTCTCGACTGTTTGTCTAATGGTACTCCTGCTTAGCCCCTTTTATATTATTTCTCCTGGTGGTTGTCTCGACGAGTTATCTCGTCATAGGCAAAACTGACCAGTTCCTGATCGACGAAATATCTGGTCATTAGAAATAAAAATTGACCGGATCTTGATCTCGTCATCATCAAAAAGAGCAGAATAAGTTTCTGCATAAAATAAACTCTTGTCGACCTCCATATTATAATACTTTTGTACTTTCTTTTTCCTGCTGTTATAATCGTGGTTGCAGGATTGGAAGAGTAACGTACTAGCAACCGGAGGGTTGCGAGTTCGAATCCAACCAAAGACCGTCGTGTATAAAGGGGGCTGGTACATGTTAAATCTGTCATGATCTCAAATGTCCTCACGTTGATGGAAATTTGGAGAGTGGGCTGCCAGCTCAGATGTGATCTCGTCATATGACCTTGGTTCAAAATGACGTGGTGGTGTTGTCTTGGATCTTTCTCTTCACGGGTTGATCCCGAACCGTCGCCAATAGTCCTTTGTGTTGCTTCAGTGCGACGTTTTTTAAATACCTACCTACCTACTATTATACTTTCTTTTCCACAGTATCATACTTTTTTCTCATTTGCTGCGGTACCGCGGTAGTCCAGTTGGAAGAGCAACGGATTAGCAACCTGAGAGTTGCGAGTTCGAAACTCGGCCCAGCCAAAGACCGTCTTGGACACGGGGGCTGGTGCAGGTTAAATCTGTTGCGGTCTCAAATGTCCTGACGTTGGCGAGATGTGGAAGTTTGGAGAGTGGGGTGCAAGCTCAGGTGTTGACCTCGTCATCTGACCGTGGTTCAAAATGACGAGGCGTAGTGCATGGATCTTTCCTTTCGAGATTGATCCCGGATCCCAATAGCCCTTTGTGTTGCGCCAATGCGACGTTAATTAAGTACCTACCTATCTCATTTGATATTTACAAAAATTAATAAACACTCCTTTTGACGGGACAAGGATTTTAAATCTTTCATCTCTATTCACTTTACTTTTCCGTGGCTCATTGGACTCGGGTTACAGAAGGCACACTTACTCACAATTTTGCTTCTTGGGTCTGTCTTCAAAGACACAAACAATCCCAGCAGATACCGTCTAACACCCCTCCACCTGGTCCGGTCCAGTTTTAAATGACTCCACACACAAAAACCGCCTGAACTCTCCCAACCCATTCGAATCGCAGCGTCTTCCAAGTCGAAAAACAACTGGCGAATCTGCTTTTATTTTTCCCGCTCCGCCATTTTCCAAAAAGCCTCGCTTTCACTGCAAGTGTGGTCAGAGTTTATTATCCCATGTCGCGGAGCAGCTAAGATCTCGGCGCAGATAATGGACGTGGGACTGTTTGTGCAAAAGCTGGGGTCGACTGGATGGGTCTTTGGCCTCTGCTGCACTGGGGGGCAGGACTTCCTGGCTGGATGGTTGGTTCTCGTCTTCGCTCCGAATCCCCGAGTGCGTATTCTTCCTGGGCACAGCTTGAAGAAATTCCTCGGGTAACAGGAAACTAAAACAACCCGTAAGTGCAAACGTGGATTGCAGGAAAATTTTTGCTACACGAGGACTACCCTGAAAATCAACTTTTTGCCCAAAACCTAAGCACCTTCGGTCGCAGTCAGTAGATGGCAGGACTTCTCTTTTGGACTGAGCGGGGTCTAGGGTTGTAATTAGCATTTAAGTTTCTTCTGTCCCCTTGATGGACGTTTTCTTAAATTCATCCACCCTTAAGTTATTAACTTTTTGATCAAAACCTAAGAACCGTCGGTCGCGGTCAGTAGATGGACTTCTCTTTTGCGAATGAGCGGTGTCTAAGGCTGTCATTAGCATTTAAGTTTCTTCTGTCCCCTTGATGGACACTTTCTTAAATTCACCCACCCTTATGTTACTAGCATTTATTTTAATATTCTTCTCTTTTTATGATGCGGAAATAAGCTGCTATGCAGCGGGTGCTTTCGTCATCTGACCGTGGTGCAAAATTACGTGGTGTTATCCTCGGATCTTTCCCTTTGGAATTGATCCCGGATCGTCACCAATAGCCCGTTGTGTTGCTCCAGTGTGACGTTAATTAAAATACATACCTATCTACCTGCAGCGGGTGCTCCGAAAGTGATATGTCCTGTCCTGTCTATCCTGAAAGTAAGGTTGGTTTTTGGGTTTTATGGTACAAGGGCCAAGTTGGTTGGTTTGGGTTTAATGGCACAAGGGCCAAGTTGGTTGATTTGGGTTTTTATGGTATATTTGGCCAAGCTGCGCCAAACACATGACATATAACGTCAAGTAATTGCGAAAAGAAAGTATGGGGAGAAGTAGAGAAAGATCTCTTGGGCATCCTGGGGTCGTGATCTCCATGTTTAGCACTGACAGTAAACCCCATGGGAAAAGAATAGATCACTAGGGTACCTCGGAATCGTGAAGCCCGTACACACTAAAGAAGATGAGCCCCGAGGGACCTCAAAATAAAGTTGGTTGGTTTGGGGCTTTTATGGTGCAAGGGCCATATTTGGCCATGCTGCGCCAGATACGACATGCAATATCAAGTATTAGACACACACAATGAAAAGACACAGAAGGGAGAAATACACTCAGGGAGGAATGCACCTGACAGGAATCGAACCTGCGCCGCCTACAACTCGAAGGTTGCTAGCGCAGTGGGCATACCCACTGAGCCACGACGGCCCCCTTGAAAATAAGGATCCAATATAAAAGAAAAATTCGAAAACACGTCTGCTTGGTATTAACCTCCGCAATGAATTGTTTATGTGGGTTTTGAAATAGTTTTGGAGGAAGTTTGCTAAATTGCTAGTCGAGAATGAATGTTAGATTCTGTAGAGTATTCAAAATCTGGTCCATTTTGTTTTTCGATGTTAACTAATCTTAGACTCTGGAGAAAACATTACATAAAAGAGTGTTCCTTCAATCGTTTAAGTAATTATATGCCTGCAAGATGAAATGAAAATTTGAAAACTGAATATTCAAAAAGATTTTCTCTTATTTTAGTTTGGATCATTATAACACAATAACCTTGAGGTATTATGGATATCATTATTTTTCGGCTGAATAGTAGAAACCGAGTTCCTCCTGCTTTGGGAAACATTTGAAATAAAAATACGCGTGCTTAAAACCTGTTGTCGAAGAATATGAAAGAAGCAGCACTTTAAAATAACTTGAAATTGTAGTGGAAAAGGCACAGTAATGCAATGTTTTGTTATTTTCAGAAATACTAATATTGTGTTCGTTATTGTATCGTACTATGTTCAAGCTAAATTTTATTTAAATTTGAAAAGCAGAAATTCAAAACATGTCTAATAGTTTCTTTAGCTGGAAACCGCAAAATATAAAAAAAAGTCTGTTCATTAAGGGTAAGAGATTGTTGATTGTTTTGTTTAATCAACCAAAAATATGAAATGGAAAAAAGAGGGATTGGAGAACAGAGTAGTGAGATGAAAACAGAAAAAGATCGCTTGAATATCCAGGAAGCACGGCCCCCCTGTTTACTAAAGACAGTAACCCCATGAGAAAAAAAGACCACTAGAGCACCTCGTGTCCATGAAACCCGTACACACCTAAAGGAGATGTGTCCCTTGCCTGGGGGTAAGAGAAACAAAAGGAAAAAAATGCTAAAATTTGCCTATTGTAGGCTGCAGCTTACTTAGCCTACTTAGAAATTTCACAATATTCATTTTGTTTCTGACGATGGTGGGCGTATAGACAGACCTGCAATGACCGTGGACAATTGTGCTTTACAAACGCCTTTTATTAGTCGCTTTGTTTGATCTAAACCATTTTATGCCAGTTTAGACTTTGCTTTAAAAAGATGGTGTTAGTACAAATAATGCTCCCAATCCATTTTTGAACATGATGGAAAAAGCATCAATTTCACCCGTCGTCCAAAATTAATTCTCTAAATCAGAATTAATGGCATCTTTAGGTATGGAATATTTAATAATTTATTCACTTCGAAGTCAATGCATTGGAGGTTACAGAAACAAAAGCAAGTAAAAATCCTAAAATTTGCCCCTTTCAAATTTTTTACTGTAGGCTGAAACCTATTTAGAAATTCCGCAATGTTTATTTTGGTTCTGGCAACGATTGGCGTATAGTTTTCATGGAATAGCCGTGGACAATTTGTGTTTTTCAAACGCCTTTCATTAGTCTTTTTTCTTTGATCTTCACCATTTTCTTATAGTTTGTTTTAGAGATGTCATTATAATCAAATATAATGCTCCAAATCCATTCTTGAACGTGATTGAACCTAGCGTTAATTCCACGTAGTGAGAAATTAATTTGGACCCTTTGGACCGTGGATAATATCTGTTTTTCAAACGCTTTTGATTAGTCTTTATTTTGGTCTTTACCATTTTCTTCCAGTTTGTTTTAGAGATGGCTCTGATGTAATCAAACATACGTATGCTCCAAATCCATTCTTGAACATGATCGAACCGAGCATTCATTCCACCCGGCAGTCCGAAATCAATTCCCTAAATCAGAATTAATGGGCATCCTTAGACATGGAATATTAAAATAATTTATTCACTCCGGAGCCAGTTCATTAGGGGTAACAGAAACAAAAACATGACCCAAACTGGTGCAATTCTCCGACGGAAACCAGTTCCCTTTCCTAACCAACAATTAGACTGACGATCCGCTGATCAGGGTATTTCTTTCTTTACACTTTGACAAAACGGTAAATTATAACCTTCCCCGAAGTCCTGTAATTAATAGACCTGCAAAATGTAGCCAAAGATGGGGATTGATTTACATTCGAACGAGTGTTCCGAAAGTCGTGACAGCACAAGGGGGACCGAGTCAAAACATTCGAATCGCATTCCGACCGTTCTTTCGAACAAAGTGCGTTTTAAGTAGGGTTCCATTAGCACTTCTATTGGTCAGGACGTTGGTTTGGGATTGGAGCGGCTTCAGGAGGCTTGATGAACTTTTAATGATTTCAGACGTACCCCGACGTGAGAAAGACAAGATGGGAAACGAGGGTTTGAGATATTGCCAGAGACAGCTAACTGAGCACTTTTATTTCCTTTTTAATTCTTTTGTTTTTAATACCCGCCTATATATGGATGACTGCTGACGGGTGGCTTTTTTTTCTTTTTTTTTGTTCTGTGCGTTCTTCTCGGGTTCATGTGGTCCGTGGAAGTTCCCTTGGACGTCATCCTTTTGTTTTTCATAATGGCAGTATTAGGTGTTGGGGTAATGGTATTTCGACTGTGTGGGAGGTTTTCGACCTTGCCAGGGAATGAACTTTTTTGAAGCTCTGTTTTTTCATTCAATTTTAGAGTTTTTGGTGCTTCCTGTTACCCTTTCCATGTAATCTTGTTAGATAAAACTGAATACCAAGAATTGTTAACAATGATAAGCGATATCAAAACAAACTGACTTGAATGCGTGAAGATTTCACTGGAGAATGGGTATTTTCGTGATTAGCTCCCACTTGGTGTTATTTAAATTCGAATAAGTGCACGTAAAGTAGTTTTTTATTGTCATGATGCCCGATGTAAGAGGTTCGAGGAACTGCGGATTCGCTAAACATTTTCGTACAATTGGTTTGTTCCTAATAAGCTCCCTTTTCATCTTATGTTTTGTTCTTTCCAAAAACCCACCATGCTATTCTTCATTCTGAACTCTCTGAAGAGTTCATATGCATAATTCCACCTTACAACCTGCCGTCTTCCCCCTCGTATATCTTGAATCAATTTTGACCTTGGAATAAAATCCTTCAAAATGATTTTATTCCAAGGAAAGGAACTATGGAATCTTTCCAAAGGATTTTATTCCAAGGAAAGGAACAACAGAATCTTTCCAAAGGATTCTATTGTAAGAAAATGAGCAATAGAATATTTTCAAAGGATTCTATTCAAAGGAAAGGGACAATAGATTATTTTCAAAGCATTTTGTTCTAAGGAGATGAATTTTTCAAAAGGATTATTTTATAAGGAAATTAGCAATATAATCTTTCTCTAAAGGATTCTATTCAAAGCAGAGGGACAATGGAATCCTTCAAAATGATTTTATTCCAAGGAAAGGAACTATGAAATCTTTCCAAAGGATTTTATTCTAAGGAAAGGAACAATAGAATCTTTCTAAAGGATTCAATTCTAAGGAAATGAGAGAGCAGTAGAATCTTTCTAAGGGATTTTATTCCAAGGAAAGGAACTATGGAATCTTTCCAAAGGATTTTATTCCAAAGAAAGGAACAACAGAATCTTTTTAAAGGATTCGATTCTAAGGAAATGAGAGAGCAATAGAATCTTTCTATGGGATTTTATTCCAAGGAAAGAAACTATGGAATCTTTCCAAAGGATTCTATTGTAAGAAAATGAACAATAGAATATTTTCAAAGGATTCTATTCAAAGGAAAGGGACAATAGTTTCTTTCTAAAGCATTTTGTTCTAAGGAGATGAATTTTTCAAAAGGATTCTTTTATGAGGAAATTAGCAATATAGTCTTTCTCTAAAAGATTCTATTCAAAGCAAAGGGACAATGGAATCCTTCAAAATGATTTTATTCCAAGGAAAGGAACTATGGAACCTTTCCAAAGGATTTTATTCAAAGGAAAGGAACAATAGAATCTTTCTAAAGGATTCAATTCTAAGGAAATGAGAGAGCAGTAGAATCTTTCTAAGGGATTTTATTCCAAGGAAAGGAACTATAGAATCTTTCCAAAGGATTTTATTCCAAGGAAAGGAACAACAGAATCTTTCTAAAGGATTCAATTCTAAGGAAATGAGAGAGCAGTAGAATCTTTCTAAGGGATTTTATTCCAAGGAAAGGAACAATTGGATCTTTCAAAATGATTTTATTATATAATAATCTATGGATTCTTTCAACCAATAGATGTGGTTCTTTAGTAATTAAGTATGTTGTGATATAAAATCAATATTGCACTATTTGAAAATATCGCGACACTCACGGGTTAAACTGAAGTTAAGGTGCTGGACCATGCGGAGACGGAGGGTTGCAGGGGTTCTAGCCCCTGCCCTTTTTCTCTTATTGTGAGAAGCGTTCTTTTTTAAGAATGTCTTGATTGTGAAATGTGATGAAAAAATTACATTATTTACAAAATATCTATGCATTTTTTGTTAAATAGCCTTGGAACATGCAACATTGAATTCCTTTGCTCATAGCCTTGTTCAAAATGCGAGTTCTTTGTTGGTGGCAAAATGTCTCTTTAAGGTATTTTTTTCGAAGGCGCTTTTTCTCCTTTTGTTTGGTTCGTCAGAAAGGAATGTTTTAGCGCCTGTTTGTTCTGAAAACGAACAATGGATCTGTGATATCCCTGCGCGATTTGATGAAAGGTCCTAAAATTTTGTAAGAGAGCGTAGACTGAAAAAGAACGAAAATAATGATTAGCTTCATATAGAGTAATAAACAAAACGACTCTTCAAATTGTAAACTATTTTCAGTTACGAAGTTCGGGCCAAAAAAACCCGTTAGGTAGAATATTACTTATCCCAATGAAACCTTATCAACATTTAATGAATGTCTTCAGTTTTCCCCAATTAATAACAAGTGCTCTGTTACTTGAAGACATAAACAGCCATTACTCAAAAGTTATTTATTTGTTTTCCGAACCCACGTTTCGAGGTAGCAATTCAATAACATTGAGTAACCGTATCCATAGGTATTGTAACTTTTCCTTATATTCGGTTGCTTTTTTCTACTGTGCTGTCCAACTCTTCAATGCAGGGCAAAACCTAAATAAATACTGTCATTATGATAAGTGACATACTGTAATTCGCTTTGGGCTCTCAAAGGGTTTCTCAGAAAGAGCCGAAGCACTAATGGCGAACCACATACATGTCCCTTCGGGGATCTCTCATCAAACCAATGATTATCCGCGATCAGGGAAGTAGGTGATATCGAACGCCGATTGGTCAAACGTTTGTCAAAATTCGTTCGTGTTCTGTTTCACATGACAAACCTTCAATTATATACGTTGCATATATAATTTCCGAAAATTGAGTTTAATTTTCTCTGGAAGAATAGTATTTTAAGTTGACTTTCAATTCTAAGGCCTTTCACCTTACATTTTAGTGCAAGGTTTGTCTTATGAAAGACGATGTTCCAAATTGATGCGGGACTTTTTATTACATTTAAACTGAAAATTTTCTTTGTAATTGAAACTGAATTAGCTTTGCCGTTTTGTAGTGTAGTTTACTTTTTAATGACTGGTTTTGAAATTGCATTTTTAGGCATTATTTTGCCTCGGGAATGTTTTTTATTGTTTTGTCCTGAATGAACCAAGAGTGAGTAACTGAAAAACCTAACTTATTTTACGACACACATTTGAGTGAAACCTTTTTCGTTTGTCCATAGAAAGCAATTTCATTTGTTAAAAGGTCGCAGATTTAATCCATTTCATTCTGAGGCTTGAACAGGTTGAGTCATAGGGGTGGCCAGCACGATGCGATGGAGCTTATTTTATCCGTATCTTTTGTCTGCAATTTAATTTCCATGTAAGTAGGGAACGCATACAATATCAAACTCTGAAAATATTTATTCGAAACAGTTAAAACTACATAAAAAGGGTGCACGTTTTAACGTCCTTCCTGGATTTTAGTACCTACGTAGGTTGACCTTTCAAATGGTTTCGATGAGATATATCCATAAAGATCCGACTAATTTTACTAATGACGAGATATCTCGTCAAGACAACCACCAGGAGGGTTAACATTAATATTGCGCATAGATTAGGACCGAACAGCAATTGTTTACCATAATTAGATACTGAATCAAGTGAAATAGAAATATTGTGTAATCGGTTTGCAAATGCGGAAGATTACAATTATAACGCTGCAGCGGGAATGCAACTCAACTCCCGACTGCGAATCAGAAACCTCGATCGTTTTTTTGCTTTAATTTTTAAAAATGCTGTTTGAAAGGTAGTAGTTTTTCTGAGCTGTAGTTGTTTTCTAAGCATTGTGATGTCTGCGTATTTAATACGTTCAGGGAAAATTCTGTAAATTGAAATGAATGTCTCTTAAATTTTCATAAATAAAACATCGGTTGGTACGTAATTGAATTAACTTCGCTCTGGAGCAACACAACGGGCAATTGGCGACGATCCGGGATCAATCCCGAAGGGAGAGATTCGAGGATAACACCTCGTCATTTTGAACCACGGTCAGATGACGAGGTCACACCTGAGCTAGCACCTCACTCTCCAAACTTCCAAGCCAACGTGAGGACATTTGAGGCCACCATAGATTTAACAGGCACCAACCTCATGTACACGACGTTTTGTGGTTGGATCAAGTTTCAAATTCCGGTTGCTAATCCGTTACTCTTCCAACAGGCCCTAATCTGTGGATGGAAGTGTTAATCCCATTTGATGCCTTATTTACATCGATTTGAAATTAATACAGACAGTGATATGCATATTTCACACCTCCAAAGAAGTAAAATAAATTAAAAACATAAGGCAGCTTTTCGTGTATTTATAAAGTGCATATCAAAAAGTGTACGCCTCAGCTACTGAAAATCTACTCCAATTCCATTCCATTCACTTGTTCAAAAGCTATTCTTCATCTTTTGACGTCTGTACGTATTTTCGCGTACGTTCACATTAAATTTTCTGCATTGTGTGATTTCTATTTCCACATTTTTCATTGCCTTCTGTTATCAAACTGATGAAGAATTTCGTGCTTTTACGTGTAGTTTGGCAGCCTTATGCAAATGCTTAGCTCAAACCAAGAATATTTAAACTTAGCGGTAAAATTGGCGAATGACTCCCGTAGCTGATTTTATATTGTTTATATCCCTTTATTGCCATTTGCCAATATACAAATTATGTCAATTTCTTGCTAGGTACGTTAGTGAAATTTATATATTCTTGCAGACCCACGCTAAAGTTTCTTTATTGCTTATATACATTAAGGGTAGTGTCTATGCACATTTCATCTTTTATAAATCCATTTATAATATGTATACAATTATGTAATAAATATAAGATCAAAATATTATGTAAACAGTATTCTTTACACATTTTTATTGTTAATTCTTATTTCCAATAAAGTGAATGACACAAAGTACACACCTCAGTCATGTCAGATTTTAAACATTCACTTCAATTATATCGCATTCACTTCTTCACAGGCTACTTTTTGATGTTCAAGCCTATTTTCGCGTCGGATATGTTTTTTTCAACGCTGATTTTTATCTTCTATATTTCTCATAGTCTTCTGCGATGCGACTGCTGAAGAATTATCCGAGTGTTTGTAGCTCAAATGGCTGATCTTGTCATCTGTCGTGGTTCAAAATTACGAGGTGTCCTCAGATTTTTACCTTCGGGATTGATCTCGGACAGTCGCCAATAGCCCGTTGCTTTGCTCCAATGCTACATAAACTCAACTACCTACCTACTTACAGAGTGTTTGTAGCAATATTCTATGGCTCCATAGTTCGAATCAAGCACATTTAAGCGAATCGTTAAAATTGGCGTCATACAGCTAGTTGAGGCACATAAAGCGAATTAGTGACTGAATTTCCGCGGTGGTTGATTTTATTTTGTGTAATCATTTGTTGTGGAAATGAATATAATATACGATTTCTGGCGATATACGTTAGAGAATTATAAAGAGAGATACTATCATGGTTAGCAATGCTGGATTTTTCCAATCCTTAGCTACATTGAATTAATTAGGTATCTGTATTTTATTTAAAACATGAACAAGCATCAATGCTTTTCGGTGCCTTTACTTGCTGAGGAGCACTAACAAATGTCAACAATCGTATATTTACTCTTAAATTACTGTGGCGCCCCAGAGATTATAAAAATTGTTGATATTAGCGCACCTGCAAGTTAATGGATCGATTTGATCACCAAGTTCGATAGCATAAGGATTTTATGGACATCAATGTTTGAAAACGAGACACATGGTTGTCACGTGTTTCTGTTTACAGCTAGTTGAAATCCCATTTTCAATTCTTATTTTTCAAAGAATTTCATTCGTGTGTGTCATTTTTATCAATTTAAACTTGAAACTATTTTGTTGGTATTTAGATTAGATTAATGTTGTGGGTGATAATGAGAGTGAGAGTTTATTCTAATCAATAAAATTAAACTAGATTTACAATTCCAAAAATCCTAATCAGAACATCTTAACCCTCCTGGTGGTTTTCTCGACCAGGTATCGCGCCATCAGTACAACTAACCAGATCTTGATGGACGAGATATTTCGTCGAAACTACTTGGAGGATTAATTCCAACTTTATCATAATCAACTTTTAAATTTTCTTGTGATTAAAATTTTATCATTCATATTTGAATTTTAGGTAGCTCGCTTGGTTTTATTCATCGCAGCTTCTCTTTTAATGTTGCTGTGGTTGTTATTCTGATGTCTTAAACCTGTTATTGAATTTTATTCTTTTCTTTGGCACAGCTTATCCGTTTGTGGATCATGCGCCATAAAATTCAAATCAAGCAACCAACCATAATCTTATAATCTAATAATAACCTAATCTGGATATCTATACCCTTTGTGACTTTATTGATCGATTGTTATGCGATTTTTATTTTTTTAAATTAACTTTTCTTTCACACATGGGTAGTTGTAAAAAATGTGATTCGATTGTACTTGATTTATAATTTTCATTCTTATATTTACTTATTGTACATTACCTATGGCCATGAGCTATGCACTGTTTAATTTTTTTCTAATTTCCATGGTTAGTTCATTTTAACTTAATGTCTTAAACGTTTTCAAGATTCCCTGCTGAAGGGAAAATTTACACGAAATATATTTCTCCTGTTTGAAGATGAGCTATAAAATATTTGCTTTTTACTACGCAAGGGACATGAATCTATGGCATTTACAGATAGTATAGAAATATAACTTTATATGTTTTAACATCTAAGTAATTGATAACAAAGGATATACATTTTGATCAAGGGTATTTCAATACGCAATCATTATTTACGATTTCTCAGCCAAAGATAATAAGCACTGTAATAGCAATAATTGATTTCTAGAGCCAGTTGTATTCTTATCTCTCAACGGGCTTTACAGCTAATAATTAAATATGTTCAGTTTACATTATCACACCCCATGATGTGTATTGTCTTCAAATTATTGCAAATCACCGCTTTAACCCTCCTAGTTGTTGTCTCGACGAAGTATCTCGTCATTAGCAAAACTAACCAGATCTTGATGAACGAGATATCTCGTCATTAGAAGAAAACTGACCAGATCGAACTCGCCATCATAAAAAAATGGAATATCTTGATGACCAGATATTTCGTCATTAGCAAAATTGGTCGGATATTGATGGACGATATGTAGCTTCGAAACCACTTGGAGGGTTATGAAACACTGGGTATTAAATATATACATTGTTTGGCACAGCTTGGCCAGATCTGATCCTTGAGCCAAAGACAGATCTCATGGAGTGTTTGTTATGGTTTTTACAGTGTATGTTTTACAGAATACACCCATATAGTATACGAAATACCTCGTCATTAGAAAAACTAACTAGATCTTGACCTCGTCATCATCAAAAGAATCGGCAATATCTTGATGACGAGATATCTCGTCATTAGCAATATTGGTCAGATCTTGATGGACGAGATATCTCATCGAAACCACCTGGAGGGTTAATCCTCCTGGTGGTTGTCTCGACGAGGTATTTCGTCATTAGCAAAACTGACGAGATCTTGATAAACGAATAGCTTATCAAGAAAACTGACTAGATCTTGATCTCGTCATCATAAAAAAACGGCAACATCTTGATGACGATATATCACGTCATTAGCAATATTGGTCAGATCTGGATGGACGAG
Organism: Meta bourneti; assembly: GCA_933210815.1. Lineage (NCBI taxonomy): Eukaryota > Metazoa > Arthropoda > Arachnida > Araneae > Tetragnathidae > Meta > Meta bourneti. Next base: position 16,391,066 of record OW119928.1, on the reverse strand, counting down.
ATATCTCGTCGACACGAATTGAAGGGTTGAATTTCAAAACCATCCATTGCTTGGAATACGATTGCATCCTCATCCATTGCTTAGAATACGGAAGACACCAAACCACACACACACACACACACACACACAAGACAACGGCCTCAAACCTAATGGACTTAACAAGAAACGGCGATTCGAATAAAAAAAAACACCATTCAATAATTTCTAATTGATTCCTTTCTGCGAAATCGACTCGCGGTAAACGGTTAAGCGAGTACGTGACAATGTTGTAAAAGAGATTATGACATATGCTGATAGTTGTGCCTCATGACCCGAAGTTTTTTTATAAATTAAGTTTTCTTTTTTCCTTATGCTTGGGTGAAAGGCGTTTCTAGTCGAGATTTCCGCGCCTAGAGCTACTGAAGCGCACGGGATTGCCGAAACCTTCAGTTTCAAAGAAATTATTTGCCGTGGTTGAAGCATTGTTTCAGATTGTTTTATTCTGTCGGGACATTGGGATGAAATATTTGATGGGTATCTTCGCGTTTTGCGGAAAGTATTTTCGGCATCCCTTTCTTTACGGTAAAGCGAAACCGAGTAAATGACCCTTTGTTGTTTTTTAGCCGTCTAGCTCTGGAAGATGGAGGATTGCAATTTTTAATTTCGAGATGCTGTTTGAATGTTAAATCTGTTTTTGTAATTAAGGAACATCTGAATTTATTAATTTTAAATGGGGGATTGTTTTGTTGAGAGATGTATTTTAATTTATGTCATCTGAATTTTTATTCACTTGTCAGTTTCAGTTTTTGTTTATTTTCTTGAAGAATATGTGTATCGAATCCATTGAATTGAAGCCTAACCAAATAGTTTTAGAAGCCATGTTTATTATAATTCATAGCAAGTTGGGAGAATTCAAAGTTTAAATATTTCGAAACATTTTAAAATGTTTTGATCAGAGATTTACAAACGATGTGCCATAAAATTAACACTCGCCATATTGGAGTAAAATTTATTGCATTCCAATGATTTATTTTTGAACTTTTGACCAGTGTGTTTCCAAATAATTTCAAGTAAGATCATTGTAAATAATTCTGAGTTAATTTTTATTACAAAGTATCGCAAATAAATTGTTTCCAAAAGATTATTTTTAAAAGCTACTTTGGGGTAAAAAAGGTAGGTTTATACTATTATTTTTTATAAATCGATCAAAATTATACATATAGTTTTATCAGATCGGGTAATGATGTTTCGATAACGGTAACTTTCACCAATTTTCAAAATATGTTATTCGTCACTGATTTTTAAACCCTGGTATTTGTGAGACATTTATGTTAATAAAGTATGTGAGATGGTTCTGAAAGGAAATAAGCGCATTACTTTGATCACATCGTGTACCCATAAAGTACTTTTTTTATACAAAATGTGTAGTGTTTAACTGATAACTACAATGAATTGTAGCCCGATGTGTATGAATGATTGCATCTGTACGTTTCTTTGAAAAATATGTAGCGGGTGATTTCCAAAACATTACAAAGTAGAGGTTTATGAGATCCTGATGCAAATGGCGGAAGCCAAGAAATTCTTGATATCTCAGGTCCCGTTCTTTTTGGATGATCGCGGTTCTGCTGTCTTTAACTCTCTGAGCGTCGTGAGATTTCCGAGTAGTGTAGTATTTTACCTCACAATATACTTAATAACTTAATAACCACATCTATTGGTTGAAAGAATCTATGGATTCTTTAAATCCTTAGAAAGACTCAATTGATCCTTTCCTTTGAATAGAATCCTTTGGAACGATTCTATTGGCCCATTCTGTAGAATAGAATCCTTTGTGGAACGAATCTAATGGCCAATTTCCTGGAATAGAATCCTTCGAAACGATTTTATTAGTCCTTTCCTTAGAATAGAATCATTTGAAAAGATTCTGTTGGTCTTTCATCATCGAATAGAATCCTTTGCAAAAATTCTGTTGCTTGTTAATTTAGAATAAAATCGTTTGGAAGTAATCTATTACTCATTGCTTTAGAATAGAATTCTTCGGGAAGATTATATTGTTCATTTCTGTATAATTGAATAGTTTGGAAGTATTCTATTACCCATTTCTTTAGAATAGAATCCTTTGAAAAGATTCTTTTCCTTAGAAGAGATTCCTTTGGAATGATTCTATCGCTCCTGTCCTTAGAATGGAATTTTAGACTTCTTTAGATAGATCCCTTAGAAATATTCTATAGAAAAGGTTCTTTTCCTTAGAATTAGATTCCTTTGGAATGATTCTATCGCTCATGTTCTTAGAATGGAATTCTTTGGAAAGATTCTATTGCTCATTTCTTTAGAATAAATCTTTTGGAAAGATTCTATTGCTCATTTCTTTCGAATAAAATACTTTGGAAAGATTCTCTCTATTGCTCATTTCCTTATAACGGATTCCTTTGGGTAGATTCTGTTAGACAAGAAGGTCAAAATTGGTGTGAAGTTAGTGAAGACTTCATTTTTCAAGGTGGAACTATGCTTGTGAACCACTCACAGGGTTAATACGCTAGAACGCGAATTCAAATTGACGCTTCCGTGTTTCGAATGCACTGAAGTAAGCATTCAATGACTGAGATATTCAAATGTCGCTCAGACAAGATCATATTTTGTCTAGCGTGGTCAGGCCACTTCCTCTGATGGCGTCTCGCATTCTCGCAACTCAAGACTTCCCGAAGAGGAAAAGAGTCCTTACTCTCTCACACGCGCATAATCTCTTCCGTTTTCAGTTTTTTATCAGCAGTTGACAGAAGCCAAGAGTGCCTTATCACCACTCTGACATCCTACGGTTTTCCAATTTGTGTGTATCAGGCATTCCCCAAATAGTCCTCCCAGCGCGGAATGGTGGCGAAAATAGTTTGCTGTCGATCTAATTATCGTGAGTGAAGGCTTTGTAATCGTGAAGGCGTATTCATATGTTGGCTGAATTAATTTCCTAGCCTTATAGTTTTAGATATGAATTTTTTGAATTTCTTTGATTTTCGAGTATGTATATTTATCAGTAGTTGACAGAAGCCAAGAGTGCCTTATCGCCACTCTGACATCCCACGGTTTTCCAATTTGTTCGGATCTTTTCCTTCGGGATGGATCCCCGACCATCGATAATAGTCCGTTGTCTTGTTCCAGTGCGCAGTTAATTCAACTACCTACCTACTAATTTGTTCGTATCAGGCGTTCCCCAAATAGTCCTCTGCACGCAATGGAGATGAACAGTTCGCTGTCCATCTAATTATTAGAGATGGGCTGTTATTTCGTAAGTAAACAATATATAAATAGCAGTGTTATTTCACAATAAAAAATAGCACCTGCTATAGGAAGGAACAGTTACGAATAAACGATAATTGGTATAGGAGTGAAGCAATTTGAATCATTAAATTTTGTTTAAAAAATTTAGTTGATAAGAATATTTGATACAAGTAAGACTGAAATTATTAAATTTTTTAAAAATTATTTAATAGGTAATTAAAGCAGTTAATATCTATTAAAATTAATACAACTTGTTATTTTTTCTTAAATTCTTTAGGTGCTAATGAAACTTCATTGATCTAACAGCTATACTGTAAGAGTGAAAGTTACATAGATTCGTGCAAAAGTAATATTTCCTCTATAATCTGAATATTTCGATTGCAAATTGAGCACCACATTCAGTTACAATTTTATACACATCGAGTATTTAATTTCAATTGTTTTATGAAGTTGCATCTATCCCTTTCTTTTTCCATTTAATTTTGACCGGCGTGTTGTAGCGGCGCAGGTCGGAATCTTCCATGTATTTCTCTCTTCTGTGTGCTTTCCTTGTGTGCATACATCCATTCGCTTGCTGTTATTTGGCAAAGCTTGGCCAAGAATGGCCACTGCTCCATGAAACCTCAAAAAAATCAACCCATCTAATATCGATAACCGTAATGTTTTTATTATTTTCTGTGAAAAATAAAAAATAAGGTTTTAATAAACTAGACTGATAAAATAATTGTTAATCCTGCACTGCTTTCGACGAGATATCTCGTCCATAAAGATCTGACCAAATGATCTTTGCTAATGACGAATACCGCGTCATCAGGATATTTCTGATTCTTTTATAATGACGAGATCACGTTTTGATCAGGTTTTTCTTCCAAGTACGAGATATCTCATCCATCAGGATCTGGTCAGTTTTGCTAATGACGAGGTACCTCGTTGATCCAACCAAAACGAGGGTTAATTTTCCAGAGTGTCAATGTCCTCAGGGGCACATCTTGATGAGATGTGTACGGGCATCACAACCCCGTGGTTCCCGAGTGATCTTTCCTCCCTTTCACTTTTACCCTCTCTACCCTTTTGCTTTTTCTTTCTCCCTTATTGTGTTGTCTTTCTTGTGTTTGACTGCTTGCGAAATATGACCCTTTCGCCACAAAACCCGAAATCAACCAACCTGAGTGTCAATATAATAGAGTTAGAGATCTGAATGTGAAACAGTTTTATACGACTTCTACAAAAACATTTTTCTTTTAGAAAACCTGTAAAAAGATAGCATCTCCTAAAACATTTCATTCTTCTCTTCCAGCATTCGAGGAAAAAAAGGACCAACGTGATTTAACTTGCGGAGATAGGAACAAGCTAACAATTTTTTCCCCAAGACCGACTCAGAGATGTTGTTGTAAGGTGAGTTTTCCTCCCTATTTTTTATCGCCATTCCGTAACCGGAGCAATATATTTTATTTTTTATCCCAAATTTCCACACTCTGTTAGGGTTAAGACGACAGCGAAGGGGGGGGGGTGAAGACGTGCCCTTGGATAAAAAAAAACTAGCAACCCTTTCGATAGAAAGCCCTTTCTTATTCCTCTTCTCCAAGTGGGCAACATCTAAACATGTCAAGTAATCTGCGTTTCCTACGTGCGGGGAACTCAAAAGAAGCATCCTCACCTGCGACATAATATCTAAAAAAGGAGAATTTTACGACTTCACCAAGGGACCTGTTCTGTTTTTTTCCAAGATATATCTATCGCATACCTGGGTGTACACAGTCGACTTAGCTCGGAGTGCTCTTTCTACACTCTCTTGAGAAACATCCATTCTGTTCTAACTGCTTTCTGTGGGTACGAGTACAAGGTCTTTTGTTTCAAATTCGTTATTTATACGTCCGAGAGCTAAACTATTGTCGTTGTTCCCGTTAGAGACACCGATTCGTACCGTTCCTACATACCTAGTCCTTCCTTTATGATTCTCTCAAGCTTTATCCGCACTATAGACACCACACAGTACTGTAAGCTAAAACAAATTAGAAGCTCTGCGTTTGCTGTTTACTTGAGGTATTTGTCTCATTTGAATGGCAGCGAAATATTTTACTTAAATACGTGTGATTTAACCCTCCAAGTGGTTTCGACGAGATATCTCATCCATCAAGATCTGACCATTTTAGCTAATGACGAGATATATCGTTATCAAGATATTGCCAATTTTTTTATGAGGACGAGATCAAGATCGGGTCAGTTTTCTTCTAATGATGATACATCTCGTCCAACAAGATCTGGTCAGGTTTGTTTATGACGAGATACCTCGTTGAGACAACCACCAAAAGGGTTAAGAATAGTAAGTTTCAAACCTTTACCCTACTTTGAATCATTTAAAATTCCTTATTTATACATCTGAAAACTAAACTATTGTCATTGTTCCCGTTAGACACCGAGTCGTACCGTTCCGACGTAGATTCCTTTTATGATTATCTACAGTTTTAGCCGACCTATGGACGCACATACAGAGTTCTGTTAGCTAAAACAAATTAGAAGCTCTGCGTTTGCTGTTTACTTGAGGTATTTGTCTCATTTGAATGCAGCGAAATATTTTACTTAAATACGTGTGATTTAATCCTCCAAGTGGTTTCGACGAGATATCACATCCATCAAGATCTGACCATTTTAGCTAATGACGAGATATATCGTCATCAAGATATTGCCAATTTTTTATGAGGACGAGATCAAGATCGGGTCAGTTTTCTTCTAATGATGATACGTCTCGTCCAACAAGATCTGGTCAGGTGACGAGATACCTCGTTGAGACATCCTCCAAAAGGGTTAAAAACAGTAAGGTTCAAACCTTCACCCTACTTTGAATCATTTAAAATTCCTTATTTATACATCTGAAAACTAAACTATTGTCATTGTTCCCGTTAGACACCGAGTCGTACCGTTCCGACGTAGATTCCTTTTATGATTATCTACAGTTTTAGCCGACCTATGGACGCACATACAGAGTACTGTTAGCTAAAACAAATTAGAAGCTCTGCGTTTGCTGTTTACTTGAGGTATTTGTCTCATTTGAATGCAGCGAAATATTTTACTTAAATACGTGTGATTTAATCCTCCAAGTGGTTTCGACGAGATATCACATCCATCAAGATCTGACCATTTTAGCTAATGACGAGATATATCGTCATCAAGATATTGCCAATTTTTTATGAGGACGAGATCAAGATCGGGTCAGTTTTCTTCTAATGATGATACGTCTCGTCCAACAAGATCTGGTCAGGTGACGAGATACCTCGTTGAGACATCCTCCAAAAGGGTTAAAAACAGTAAGGTTCAAACCTTCACCCTACTTTGAATCATTTAAAATTCCTTATTTATACATCTGAAAACTAAACTATTGTCATTGTTCCCGTTAGACACCGAGTCGTACCGTTCCGACGTAGATTCCTTTTATGATTATCTACAGTTTTAGCCGACCTATGGACGCACATACAGAGTACTGTTAGCTAAAACAAATTAGAAGCTCTGCGTTTGCTGTTTACTTGAGGTATTTGTCTCATTTGAATGCAGCGAAATATTTTACTTAAATACGTGTGATTTAACCCTCCAAGTGGTTTCGACGAGATATCTCATCCATCAAGATCTGACCATTTTAGCTAATGACGAGATATATCGTTATCAAGATATTGCCAATTTTTTTATGAGGACGAGATCAAGATCGGGTCAGTTTTCTTCTAATGATGATACATCTCGTCCAACAAGATCTGGTCAGGTTTGTTTATGACGAGATACCTCGTTGAGACAACCACCAAAAGGGTTAAGAATAGTAAGTTTCAAACCTTTACCCTACTTTGAATCATTTAAAATTCCTTATTTATACATCTGAAAACTAAACTATTGTCATTGTTCCCGTTAGACACCGAGTCGTACCGTTCCGACGTAGATTCCTTTTATGATTATCTACAGTTTTAGCCGACCTATGGACGCACATACAGAGTACTGTTAGCTAAAACAAATTAGAAGCTCTGCGTTTGCTGTTTACTTGAGGTATTTGTCTCATTTGAATGCAGCGAAATATTTTACTTAAATACGTGTGATTTAATCCTCCAAGTGGTTTCGACGAGATATCACATCCATCAAGATCTGACCATTTTAGCTAATGACGAGATATATCGTCATCAAGATATTGCCAATTTTTTATGAGGACGAGATCAAGATCGGGTCAGTTTTCTTCTAATGATGATACGTCTCGTCCAACAAGATCTGGTCAGGTGACGAGATACCTCGTTGAGACATCCTCCAAAAGGGTTAAAAACAGTAAGGTTCAAACCTTCACCCTACTTTGAATCATTTAAAATTCCTTATTTATACATCTGAAAACTAAACTATTGTCATTGTTCCCGTTAGACACCGAGTCGTACCGTTCCGACGTAGATTCCTTTTATGATTATCTACAGTTTTAGCCGACCTATGGACGCACATACAGAGTACTGTTAGCTAAAACAAATTAGAAGCTCTGCGTTTGCTGTTTACTTGAGGTATTTGTCTCATTTGAATGCAGCGAAATATTTTACTTAAATACGTGTGATTTAATCCTCCAAGTGGTTTCGACGAGATATCACATCCATCAAGATCTGACCATTTTAGCTAATGACGAGATATATCGTCATCAAGATATTGCCAATTTTTTATGAGGACGAGATCAAGATCGGGTCAGTTTTCTTCTAATGATGATACGTCTCGTCCAACAAGATCTGGTCAGGTGACGAGATACCTCGTTGAGACATCCTCCAAAAGGGTTAAAAACAGTAAGGTTCAAACCTTCACCCTACTTTGAATCATTTAAAATTCCTTATTTATACATCTGAAAACTAAACTATTGTCATTGTTCCCGTTAGACACCGAGTCGTACCGTTCCGACGTAGATTCCTTTTATGATTATCTACAGTTTTAGCCGACCTATGGACGCACATACAGAGTACTGTTAGCTAAAACAAATTAGAAGCTCTGCGTTTGCTGTTTACTTGAGGTATTTGTCTCATTTGAATGCAGCGAAATATTTTACTTAAATACGTGTGATTTAATCCTCCAAGTGGTTTCGACGAGATATCACATCCATCAAGATCTGACCATTTTAGCTAATGACGAGATATATCGTCATCAAGATATTGCCAATTTTTTATGAGGACGAGATCAAGATCGGGTCAGTTTTCTTCTAATGATGATACGTCTCGTCCAACAAGATCTGGTCAGGTGACGAGATACCTCGTTGAGACATCCTCCAAAAGGGTTAAAAACAGTAAGGTTCAAACCTTCACCCTACTTTGAATCATTTAAAATTCCTTATTTATACATCTGAAAACTAAACTATTGTCATTGTTCCCGTTAGACACCGAGTCGTACCGTTCCGACGTAGATTCCTTTTATGATTATCTACAGTTTTAGTCGACCTATGGACGTACATACAGAGTACTGTTAGCTAAAACAAATTAGAAGCTCTGTGTTTGCTGTTTACTTGAGGTATTTGTCTCATTTGAATGAATGCAGCGAAATATTTTACTTGAATACGTGTGATTTAATCCTCCAAGTGGTTTCGACGAGATATCTCATCCATCAAGATCTGACCATTTTAGCTAATTACGAGATATATCGTCATCAAGATATTGCCAATTTTTTTTATGAGGACGAGATCAAGATCGGGTCAGTTTTCTTCTAATGATGATACATCTCGTCCAACAAGATCTGGTCAGGTGACGAGATACCTCGTTAAGACAACCACCAAAAGGGTTAAGAACAGTAAGGTTCAAACCTTCACCCTACTTTGAATCATTTAAAATTCCTTATTTATACATCTGAAAACTAAACTATTGTCATTGTTCCCGTTAGACACCGAGTCGTACCGTTCCGACGTAGATTCCTTTTACGATTATCTACAGTTTTAGCCGACCTATGGACGCACATACAGAGTACTGTTAGCTAAAAAACAAATTAGAAGTTCTAAGTTTGCTCTTTACTTAAGGTATATGTCTAATTTAAGTGCAGCGTAATTTTTAACTTAGATACTTATGATTTATGAAATGAGGTTCAAAACTTCACCCAGATTTGAATCATTTGAAATTCATCCTTTAAGCGTCTGAAAGGTAAACTATTGACAATTTTCCCTTTAGAGACACTGAGTCGTACCATTCTTACATACGAGTTCTTCCTTTATGCTTCTCTCCAGTTTTAGTCACCCTTTGGACACACCCAATGAATATACAGTTAAAACAAACTAGGAACTCTGCTTTTGCTGTCTGATTTGAGTCAACGATGTTTTTCTTTCAAATACTTATTGGACATCAGAATAGTTCAAACCTTCACCCTTTAAATTGTTTTCAGATTGCTTTGAATCATTTGAAATTTGTTTTTTTTTAATAACAAATTAGCTCTTATTTTGCTGTTTACATAAGGTATGTCGGATTTGAGTGCAACGGTACTTATTCACTTAAATATATATGATTTATAAGTTCAAACATTTATCTTTTAAATTGCTTTACCTCATAGCATTTCTGGAAAAGAAAATAGTATATACTGAACAAAAATTTTCGATTTTAGATAAATAAAATATTACTGTTTTTGCACTTTGAATAAAATTGCCATAAATAGAATATTTTCCTTTGTCACTTTATATAGTTTTTATTTAAATTTTAATTTAAATAAATAATGTCACAACAATTATTCCGTGAAATCGCAAGAGAATGCCGAAGTTCTAACTCCAACTCTGCTGTAATTGTCGCCACTCAAGACTGCTACAATAGGAATAACATAGGTTCAAATGCGGAAAAGGAGAGATTGGACATGAAATATGTCAATAACCAAATAAGGAATTCGATTAACATTTGCATTCTTATTATGACTAATAAAAGTAAAAGTTCTGTTGCAAACCAAAACAAATTGATCGATCGAATATTTAATTAGATATATGCGTATGTTTCGGAACAATATTATGCAAATTCTGTGCTATACAATCGGAACCAATCTGTTTTGATCTTTAGTATTCCTTGAAACTAATTTCATCGTTCATCTTAGCCTCCTGTATTCAGTCTATCATGATTAGTTTCCTTTTAACCATTCTCTCTTATATCTTACTTTATGCTTATTTCGTATTGGTAGCGTACATAAATTTAAGTGCTGTAGAGCCATGATTATCCGAGCTCCAATTATCCGATTGTCCCTGTTATTTGAACCGAATTTGGTATCGAGTTTCTTTAAGCTTTAATCCTCCTGGTGGTTGCCTCGAAGAGGTGTGTTGTCATTAGCAAATCTGACCATATCTTGATGGACGAGATATCTCGTCATTAAAAGAAAACTGACCAAATCTTGACCTCGTAATCATCAAAATAACTGGCAATAACTTGATGACCATTCTCTCTTATCTTACCTTATACTTATTTCTTATTTTTAGTGTACATAAATGTAAGTGCAGTAGAACCATGATTATCCGAGCTTCAATTATCCGATTGTCCGTGTTATTTGAACCGAATTTGGTATAAAGTTTTTTAAGCTTTAATCCTCCTGGTGGTTGTCTCGAAGAGGTGTGTCGTCATTAGCAAATCTGACCAGATCTTGATGGACGAGATATCTCGTCACTAGAAGAAAACTGACCAAATCTTGACCTTGTCATCATCAAAATAATTGGCAATAACTTGATGACGAGATATCTCGTCATAACCATTTGGAGGGTTATATAAAGCTTTGAGTACGAGTATGCGCACTTTATCCAAAGGAGAAAGAAAATACTTCGAAACAGCACAGTTAACGACTTTTTTAAGACTTTAAAAGGTACGCATCTCACAACCAGATTCATTGTAAAATCATCACAGTGAATGCGCAGTATGACATAAATCCGAATATAAATCATTCTTCGTCCTAGCTTTATAAATATTTCTGTAACAGAGTAACATTGTTTCATGTAGTGCAGAATTTTTTTCTGTATTTCGTATAGGATGATTTGTGTTCCTACGTCCATATAATCCGAGTTTCAGGTTATCCGAGGTGGCCTCGGTCCACACTGTCTCGGATAATCAAGGTTCTACTGTATGTACTATGAATGAAAACTAATTTTCTCGATTTTTGCACTGAACATATTTACACTAACTGCACTCGAGTATTAACAGTTTAAACCAAGTTGTTTTCTTCAGGCATTTAAGAAGATAAAAAATACTACATTTAAAATTCGTGTCTTGTATATTCATCCTCCTCGCATGACGGAATACCCTTCCCGAAAAGGAAAGCTGATCCAAGGTCCGAAATAATTGTTATTATTGTTTTTGAGGAAGATTACATCTCGATGATAGTCGGATGTTTATAGAACTCATGTCACTTATATAGAGAACTCTTTCTCTTCTTGATCCAACCATTATCTCAGAAAAATTAACAAACAATGAGTTTTAACGAATAATTGTCCTCTGGATTGTAGTTAGATAAGGTATTCTAGATTCATACGATACTCTACTGCTAGTTTCTTAAAATTCCCTTGAAGAAATCAATAAACATTTCTTGATAAATAAAACTTTATGCAAAATTTTCCAATACATTCACAAACGTTGTAAAGTCCATAGCAACAACTTGAGGTCAGGAGTCAACACTGATAGGTCTTCCAATGACCACCAATCGTATCTATCAGAAAGATATTCAACGTCCAGATGGTTTTAAGGGGAGCTAGGCAGTCCCCTTTTTAATCTTCCAAATACATTTACTGAAGAATGTTGCAAGCACAGAAAAATTGGTTGTTGAAACTCTTTTAACAATTAGTTCTCTTAAAAATAGAGGAACTGAGATCTTTTTTGCCTATGTGCGTGGACACTATGGAATTTACGGGAATGAAAGAGCTGATTTTTTAGCCAAAGACGCTTTGAATTTAGCAATTGATGTAAATTGTAACATTCCTAAGTGTTGGCAAGAAAGTAATATGTAAGAAAGTATGTAAGAAAGGCTCATATTATGAAAAGCTTGTTGCTAAGTGGAACGAAGAGTATGTCTCGTCTGAGAAAGCTGGCCACACCAAAAAATTTTTTCCTACTATTAAGCATAGATTGAACTCAGAATTATTTTTCTTCACAAACTTCCAAATTACACAATTTTTATCTGGCCATAGAAATTTTGCTAAATATCTATATAGGTTTCATCTTCGGACTAATGATTTGTGCGAGTGTTTTAAAAGGCAGCCACAAGATGTAGAGCATTTACTTTTTAGTTGTCCTGCATTTAAAACTTCAAGAATGTGCCTAAAAAATGATTTGAGAAAATTAGGTGAAACATGGCCAGTGAAACTCAATGTTTTTGTAAAATCTAATCTGCTTTTCTACTCATTTGTCAAGTTCATAAAATCTTGTAATTTCAGTTAAATTGTTTTCCACTGCTTCTTTGTTAAATCAACTTACTTGTATAAGCCCCGTGTTGTACTTCTGTGGTGCACGGGGAATTTGCTTTTGTTCAATAAAAAAAATCCTTTTTATCTATGGTGGTTTTGACGAGTTATCTCGTCTGATGAATTTTGTTGATGACGAGTTATCTGGTCATCAAGATACTGCCAATTTTTTAATGAAGAGATCAAGAGCTGGTCAATTTTCTTCTATTGACGAGGTATCTCGTCCATCAAGACCTGGTCAGTTTTGCTAATGACGAGATACCTCGTCAAAACAACCACCAGAAGGGTTGATTAACTGCCCCTCGGTATTCACTGGATGGGTGAGAGAAGACTTCAATCAATCCCGAAAAGAAAGATCTGAGGACAACACCTCGTCATTCCAAACCACGGACAGATGACGATGTCAACACCTGAGCTGACGAGTTCGAAACTCGATCCAATCAAAGACCGTCATGTACGAGGGGGTTGGTGCACGTTAAATCTATGGTGTCCTCAAATATCCTCACGTTTGCGTGGTGCGGAAATTTGGAAAGTGGGGTGCCAGCTCAGGGGTTGACGTCGTCAACTGACCATGTTTCAAAATTACGAGGTTCTCTCCTAGAATCTTTCTCTTCGGGGTTGATCCCGGACTCTCGCTAATAGCCCGTTTTGTTGCTCGATTGTGACGTAAATTCAACTACCTACTTCACCCGTTATCATCAGCGCGTGATTTTTAACCCTCCAAGCGGTTTCGATGAGGTATCACGTCCATCCCGATTTGATCAATCGTGCTAATGACGAGATATCTCGTCGTCGAAATATTGCCGATTTTTTTATGATGACGAGATCAAGACCTGGTCAGTTTTCTTCTAATCACGAGATATTTTCGTCCATCACGATCTGGTCACTATTTCTCTAATGAACGAGATACTACAATGAACGAGATACTATAATGAACGATATCTACAAAGTTAATGGAGGGTATTATTACCTCACGTGTCGACCCATCGTCGAGGGTTTCGACCAATTTAGCCAATACTTGACGAGATATCACGTCATCAAGATATTACTAATTTTTTTATGATGTCGAGATACCGATTTGGTCAGTTTTCTTGTAATGACGAGATATCTCGTTCATCGAGATATGGTCAGTTTTACTAATGACGAGATACGTTGGAGGGTTAATGAAATACGATAATATTATTGCATTGCATTTTGAATGTATATACCCTTTCACTGATTTTTTAGTTTGCTTGATCATTATCTCGGAAACAAATTCAGATCGCTTTCTGTTATCTCCTTATGACAGCATGTTTACTTTTTCTTATTGAGGTAGCTTTTTTTCTCTCTTTGCTGCAGCTACAGCTGCAAATTATGACTCCTCCAGCCAAATATCCACGTCCATCATTACCAGTTGTCTATCGTTGCCCTCAGCCACAGTGGTCTTCACGAAGGGGGAGGATTTTAGGTCAGGCGTGCCGCAGGTTAGACGACGAATTGTCCTACCCCGAATCCGAAGCCAAACGTTGGGCAACTTCATGCGAAGTGCCTTGTAGTCCAGGGGAGGAGGGATCGTTTCTGAATATCTGCGTGTGCACGGCAGGCCCAAGCGCAACCACTTGTTGCTGTGACCCCTTTTCATAGTTATGTGGTTTGATTGCATATTCGAATCACGGCGAGACGTAAAAAAATGGATGTGGTCAGGAGGCATAATATTTAATACCGATTGCTCCCACAGTGAAATTTCGCAACTCCAACTCTTTGTCGGTTTCTTCGGTGGAGTTTGATTGATAGCCAATTTTCCCTCTCTCTCTGCATGCTTTTCGGAATTACTTAATCATTCGGTGGATTTTATTCAAATGCATTGTTTTCTGTGTGCTTTTTTGGAATTTCTTATTTAACCATCGGATGAATTTGGATTCGTAAGTTTTTTCCACTTTTCGGAATTGCTTATTTAATATCATTTGATTAATTTTGATTCCTAGGCAATTTTTTTCTGCATACTTTTCGGAATTACTTATTTAACTATGGAATTACTTATATAATATGGAATTATTTATTTATTCTATGGAAAAATGCTTCATCGGCAATTGTTTCAAAATTATTTGTTTAACCATTCGATGAAGTTTGATTCATAGACAATTTTTATATACTTTTTGCCAATTACTTATTTAACCATTCTATGCATTTTGATTCATCGGAAATTTTTTCAAAAATATTTATTTAACCATACGATAAATCTTGATTCATAGGAAATTTTCTTCATAATTTTTGGATAACCATTCGGTGAAATTTGATTCATAAGCATTTTTCTCTACAGGCATTTTCGAAATTACCACTGGATGAAATTGAATTCATAGCCAATATTTTCTATGTGCTTTTCATAATTACTTTCTTTACCACTCGGTGAATTTGACATATAGGTTTTCTACATGCTTTTCGGAATTACTTTTTTAACCACTTTTCGAAATTACTTTTTCGATTGATTTTGATCAATTTGATTTGAGGCAATTTTTTATACATTCTTTTCTGAATTACTTGGCCACTCGATGTTTTTGATTCAGAAGCAATGTGTTCTACGTGATTATCAGAATTACTAATTTAACGAAATAATGTTCTATTTGGAAAAGCAAAACCAGTTTTAACCTGCATAAAAATATCCCAAAAGACTACATATTTCATGAAATTATGGATCTTAATGAGCCTGAAGTGTATAAAAATGTTTCTGATTTAATATACTGCTGCTTAGTTGAAAATATATTCCATTTAATAACGCACGTATCGAAATTTTTTTGCTCTATTTTACGATTATACGATTTAATATTTACGATTTTACTTTTGATGTTAGTTCCTCAACAAAGTTAGTCTATAATAAAGATCTATAATAAAAGTCTGTTTCATTTTTCAAAGGTCTATAATAAAGGTCTGTTTTCATTTTTGCTTAAATTATATTTTAAATGCCCATGTAATTACAGACGGGAAAACGGAGCGTTAATACGACGTCACTTCAGTTCAAAGGAATACAATTAATCTTTTTCGAGAGAAATTAAAACCATTCAATGCTTTTCTCGGATGCTTTGTGAATGAGATAATAAAATAGCATTGTTTAGAATACATTAATTCACCCTTATTTTTTGTTTGAGTGCGCTGAAGGTTTGGACATAAGTCACGTAATAAAACCTCCACTGTCAAAAAGTTATTTGTAAAGAAAAAACAGAAAACAAATTACTTACTTTTATCCTTTTTCCTTTGCAAATAACTTTCTACCTAGATTTCCTGGCCCTTTGATTATTTAAAAATTCTGATTGTAAGTAAGACTGAATTTCTGCAAAACATTTAAAAATTTGTTATCAAAGATTCAACTTTTAACCATTTGGAAACATGTTATCAATTCTTAATCTTCGGATGAATTATGCATCATCTTCAGCGATGCATTTAGAATGATGTAATGATTAGCATTCAGTACCTTCCGTGTGCAAGATCTTTTGTATTACAATCTTCTTTGTAGTTAAGAAGTTCTCAAGAATTTCTGATGTTCTTCACTCGATTTAACGGCTTGAGCTTGAAAACTAATATTTATTGCAGATGAATTAATTGTGGTCAGAACGATTTTATACTTAAAAATGAATTTATAATGGCAGAAAATGTTTTGAAGTATACATTTAATTTGTATTTGTTTTTCTGTAAACATGATTCACATCTTAACGTCATTTAGACACAAAAGAGTAAAAGTGTAGTGTCCAGCCTCTGGTGAAAAAACGTGTTCCAAACTGTCACCAATTCTGGGCAAGGGACAATTTGTTTTCCCTATCTGGATCTTCATTCCCTTGGAGTAATAGGGCAGTTTTGTTTCGACGAGATATCTCGTCTTTTGCAAAAATGGCCAGATCTCGGACGAGATAGCTCGTCAAAATACTCGGAGGGTTAATGCAGTTTAGTAAAAATACAATGAAAAATTAATTTTTCAACTTAGAAAATGAACTTATACGAAAACTTTTCGCTTTAACCATGCGGAAGTCCATTACTTGACGTTGTTTGTATTTGGCCCAACTTGGCCGAATTATGGCTCTTGCTCCTCAAAAGATCTACCCAACCAACTCACATCTTTGAAGTGGTCCAAAATGTCTTTGTAAGTTTACTTGAGCAGTGTTATAAACAGGAAATGAAGCCGCAAATCTAACTCATATTATTTGAGTGGAAAAAAGACTATTACCATCTGTTACTAACTCCTACTCACAGATTGCGAGTTATAGTGTAGCAGGTTCGATTCATCCCTGGGTGTATTTCTCTCTTTTGTGTTTGTAACGCTTTCCTTTGGTGTCCACTACTTGATGCTGTCTTGTGTTTGGCGCATCATGTTCAAACACGGCCCTTGCGCCACGAGAGACCCACCCAACCAGCTTTCATCTTTGAATTTGCTCAAATACCTTTGCAAATTAAATAATTTACATACATGAGAAGTGTTACAAACAGGAAATGAAGATGCTATTTCAGTAAATCTAACACATATTTCCCGAGTGCAAAAAAAAGAAAATGATTATCTGCTAGTAACTCCTATTCGCATACAGCGAGTTGTTGATGTCGCAGGTTCAATTCACTCCTGGGTGTATTTCTATCTTCTGTGTGTGTGTCCACTACTTGATATTGTGTGGTTGGCATAGCATAGCCAAACATGTCCCTTGCACGACCAAAGACCCACCCAACCAACTTATCTTTGAAATTGTACAAAAGCCTTTGCTAATTAAATAATTTTCTCGATCAGTGTTACAATAGGAAATGAGGATGTTCTTGCCGTAAACCTAACACATATTATCTAAGTGTAAAAACCAAAATTACCACCATCTGTTGCTAACACCAATTCGCAGACAATAGAGGTCTGTGTTTACGTCGAAAATCCTCTGGAAAATTCCGCCATTAACATCCGAGGGAGCTGCAGAGCCGAACTGCGCCCACCTTTTCACCAGCGAGGTCACATCCTCTACCCCTTCCCTTATTGAACCACCTGGATCTCTCCCTACCTACTTTGGAAGGCGCAATATGAGCCACACCCCTAGCTCGCTTTTTTCTTGCCACAGAGTTGGTATGCGAGAGAGTTACCCCCTTGTATCCGTAATAGGAATCTGGTGTCCTAGGCGTCAACCTCAAGGACTCAAATGTGGGCTGAACTGGGAAAAGCCCTTAGATGATGCCTCGACGCCCGACCCTTTCTTTCGAGTCTCGAATGGGTGTCCTTTTTTGTTTCTTTCCTCATCCCTCTCTCTCCCTCTGAGGGATTCTTTTGAAATGTTTATTGCTCCGCCGCAGGGTGATGACGTGTTGGAATCGCGCGTCGTTATCGGGGTTAGCCAAGGATGAGATTTCGGACACATGCGGCACTTAATGTGATACATTCCTTGTTGTCCAATGGCTGGTTACTGCAAGGACATCCAAAGGAGGTTGGATGAAGCGCAATGCCCCGTACTCACTTTCGTCAGGTACAGTCCGGTAAAGCCTCTCTGAATTTCCATTTTAATTGCATGCAGAGCATTTAGAAACTCTTCCATGTAACCCTCCAAGTCGTTTCAACGTGGTATCTCGTCCATCAAGATCTGACCAATTTTGCTGATGACGAAATTTCTCGTCATCAAAATACTGCTGATTTTTTTATGATGACGAGATCAAGATCTGGTCAGTTTTGCTAATGACGAGATACCTTGTCAAGACAACCTCTAGGAGGGTTCAAAATTATTTCCCATGGCAGGCAGGTAACAAAATACCCCATACAATTTGTTTTTATGTGCTTGTTTACTTAAATACACTTATTTAAAAAAATTTCAGACGTCAGAAATATTTTTAACCCTCCAAGTGATTTCGACGAGATATCTCGTCCATCAAGATCTGACTAATTTTGCTAATGACGAGATGTCTTGTGATCAAGATATTTCCGCTTTTTTATCATAACAAGATCAAGATCTGGTTAGTTTTTCTAATAACGAGGTATCTCGTATACTGTATACGTGCATACAGTAAAACATACACTGTGAAAACCATAATAAACGCTCCATGAGATCTGTTTTTCATTTAGATAAGTTATCAGGAGATAAAAAAAAGTAAATTCTGCTTACATTATTTATTGTGTAGCTATTGCATTTTAGAGCTATGATATTTGCATGTGTGACAGACATGGGAAGTCTATTCATCCACATATCCTTTCAGACATGCTTTTTCTGGGTATTACTTTTTCCCCAATGCTCAGCCAATGTTACATTATTCATCAAGGCACTACAAGGTTGGAATTGTGAACCACTTGCCTTTATTGTAGCCACTTAACCCCCCTCGTAGTCCAGTGCACTACGGGGTTACATTACACCTCACGTTCCTACCATACATTCAACACGTTTATAGAGGCCATACATTCACTCCAGACGGACAGACAACCATACCTTATCCCAGATTCGAACATGATTAACCGTTTGATCCAGAGGCCAGCACCATGACCACTAGAATGATTGGTTGATCTTTGTTACTAATCTTGGTAATCCTCCCAAGTGGTTTCAACGAGATATCTCGTCATCAAAATATTGCCGATATTTTTATGATGATGAGATCAAAATCTGGTAATTTTTTTCTAATGACGAGATATCTCGATCATCTTGTCAGTTTTGCTAGTGACAAAATACCTCATCCAGACAACCACCAGGAAAGTTAAAATGCATTTATTTTCTGAATTGTGACCCCTAGGATTGCGAAGTGTTTGTGACATGAAGAAAATGAATCACCGTTGAGACAGAAATGAAGTGTTGTCCATTGTTCTTAGCGTTCGACCAAGTATCTCGTCATTAGCAAATTTTGTCAGATCTTGATTGATGTCATTAGAAGAAAACTGACCAGATCTCGATCTAGTCATTCGGCAATATTCTGATGACGAGGTATCTCGTCATAAGCAAAATTGGTGACATCTTGATGGACAAGATATCTCGTCGAAATCACTTGGAGTGTTAACTGAAACCTGCTTTCATCTTTAGACTTGATATATTTCTATCATAACTGAATACATAATAGATTTGGAGGAATTGAAGTCTTGTGTCTGCTTTCAAACACAAGTTAATCAGGATAAAAAGTTTCTACCTGCGTGATTTTATACATCGTCAGCCATCTTTCACGTGAAGGTAATAAACCTCACAAGCAAATCTCGTGGCTTCAATTTCACCCACACTGCAATCCTGTGAGCTTCTGTATTCAGATCAAGTTCACCCTGTGTTGTGTTGCCCAAGCGTAGTGGGAGAGAAATTGGAACAGTGCATATTTAAAAACGAAAGGGAACTTATTTTTTTTGAAAAAGCGAAAACGGGCTTAGGTCAACATGTGACACACTTAGACTCAATTTATAGAGTTCGTCCCAAAGCCACCAGATTGAAGGGACGGATCAGCATGAAAGCATGTGCCGCATAAATCTTGATTGAGGAGCGGATTTTATTCTCTTTGCATGACATGTCACGATGCTTCTTGCAGATTTTATGGGCCTATTCATTGAGGTGAATCCGGGGGCTGGTATACAGGTGTCAGTCAGATGGTGGTAAAAACAGTGCCGTGCGTCTGTATTACGGGAATAAAAGTCGGAATTTCGGTAGCTCTTTTTCTGCTGAACGGAATCAGATGGCGTTTTATTTCTGTGTTGCGCAAGTTATCGCCGAAATAGTGTAAACCTCGAAAAGTAATGTAGTCGAGTTTTTAATTTGTTGTAAATTCTAATGCTAGCTAATCCTCCAAGTGGTTTCGACGAGATATCTCGTCCATCGAGATATGACCATCTTTGTTATTGTTGTCACCAAGATTTTGCCGAATTTTATGATGACGGGATCAAGATCTGGTCAATTTTTTCTAATGACGAGATATCTCGTCCATCCAGCTGATCATCAGCCTCGTTCATCAATTTTGCTTTTAATGAGATATCTCGTCTTCAAGATGTTGCCGATATTTTGATGACGATGAGGTCAAAATTTGGTCAGTTTTTTCCTCTTATGATGAGATTATCTCGTCCATTAATTTGGTCAAATTTACTATTTTGGCGATATTTTGATGTTGACGAGAACAAGATGTATAGGCAGTTTTTCCAATGAAAAATTTCCACCCATTAAGATCTGGTCAGTTTTGCTAATAACGAGGTATCTCGTCAAGACAAGGGGGTTAATGTAATACTGAACAACACAATCTGTTACTCATAATTCTGAATTTTTGCGCCTGTGTAAATTTAAAATGTTTGTTATGAACTGAATTAGATGATATTTTTTTCTTGAGTTCCACAAGTTATCGCAGGAAAAGTGTAAAACCTCAAAAAGTAAAATTATAGTCGAGTTTTGAATTTATTGTAAATTCTATTGCATATTAACCCTCCAAGTGGTTTCAAGGAGAAATCTCACTGATTTTTTTATGATGACGAGATCAAAATCTGGTTAGTTCTTTTCTAATGACGAGATATCTCATCTATCAAGATCTGGTCAGTTTTTTTACTATTTTGATCTTTGACACTGGTAAATATGTAACAATACTTAAATAGCTTAAAATTGAGATTAGTGAAGTGCACTCACCTTCAAATCTGGATTTCCAAAGCGTTTCATTCTACACTTACACTTTTATTCTAATTTTAGTTTATAAAGTAAAAAGCAATCCCAGAGAAAGATTCGGAATCAAAGTATGTAAAAAATTTTAGTGAGAAACTGTTTCTACATTATTAATCTCGTCGAATCTGGGTATCATGAACAACATTAGAAAAAGATCAAAATATGCAACAAAAATGTCGCGAAATTGAGTGAGAAATGTTCCTACGTTATTAGCTGTAGAATATGGGTATCATGAGCAACACTAGAAAAACACGATATTTCAATTTGAAGGCGGACTCAATGGAAACAAACAATAAATAAACAATTCATTTTATTCAAATAGGTGACAGATATCTGCAGGCAGATCGTGAGTTAAATAATTTCACCGGCAAAACAAATTCGAAAATACCTCGTATATGATAATTCATCCTTCAACTTTTAAAGTAATTTTTTATCCGCCGAGAAAAACTACTGTTAAATTAAAGTAACAGTTTTATTCTCAAGTCTTCACCAAGGAAAGATAACGACCCGTTTAGTAGTCGTAAGTATACTCGGCACGTCTTTCTCTTAATGCATATTCAATGGTGAAAGAGCTAAAAAACTGACTCACGTTAATATTGAATGAAGTATCCTCAAATATTCCCCACCCATTTAACTTTAGTGTCTAAATCGTGATTTTACAACTAATGATTATTTAGCTCACTAATAGAAACTGTAATTATTCAGACTTAGTATCAATTAACTTTGCACGATATCCTGAGTTCCCACCTCAGAGGTGCTACTTGTAATAGAGTGTGTGTTGCATAGTTTATTTTTATATTGAATTATGGTTAATTAATAACATGCCTACATCGATATATTCAGGTAAATAATTTAAAAATATGCCAGTTGCCATGGATTATCCTTAGTTTCTAAAGAAAAACATTCCATCTTACAGATTGAGGTAAAAAGTAAACTTTACTACGGTAAATAAATATTTTGATTTGTGATACAATTTGGTTATTTCATTGTATGTAGGAATATTTCACTTAAGGTGTATATGTAACTAGAAATCACGAAAATTGACCAGTATATAGAATTTTTTATAGCTTCG
The DNA here is from genome assembly GCA_933210815.1 of Meta bourneti. NCBI lineage: Eukaryota > Metazoa > Arthropoda > Arachnida > Araneae > Tetragnathidae > Meta > Meta bourneti. Next base: position 16,368,775 of record OW119928.1, on the reverse strand, counting down.
AATATTTTCCAACTTCATAGCTTTCAAACGATACCGAGATCTTGTAAATATTCGGAATATTTTCCTAGTTATAATGGTTTTTCGTTTTTCTGGAAACATGTACTAACATGTTTCCAAAATTTTACTCTCAGTTTCTGAAGAAATGTATTTTTGTAATAGGATGCTTTGTTCAAACAGTGATAACTCCACAATAAATTGATTTTCTGTAATTATTTTGGTATAATTATTAACCATATAACACAGTGGATGTTTTGATCCTCAGAGTTATTAATTATGAAATGAATTTTAGTGGATTTTTAATGATAAAATTCGTGAAAAATCTTAATTTTTTATACTTTGGTGAAAAATTGTAAAAAAACCCTATTCCCTCTAGCAACTTGATTGGGGGTCAAAACATGAAGAATAATATTAGGAATAATTTCCAACTAGAATTTTCTTTCGGAACAAGTTAGAATTTGAGATATCATTATCAAAATAACTTGCTAAGTAATTATATCTAAATTAGATATATAATAATTAGCTTAATCTGATTTCTTCACACTGAAATGATTTTAAGCATAAACCAATGACCTATTGTAAAAAAAACAGAATTCTCTTAAAATCAAAATTAAAAAAATCTTTTAATGTATATATGTAAACTTTAAGTTCTGAAAAAATTTCAAAACCGCTGATTTTTCTCTAAACTGTTCCTGATATTTCCTTTATATAGAGTTTTAACATCTGTTCACTTAAACGTTACTTATAATTATGCATAATAGTTTTAAGCCGCATCATAAAAATAACTTTAACTTTTAAAATGCAACACAATAATATTTTATTTTTAAAATGAATCAAAATTATTCAGTAATTTCAATTATTGAAAGTGACGAAGTTCTTTTTTTTTTAATTTTTTGTATTCATCTACTTATTATCTCTTACCTATTAAAACTTATTGTTTCCCATAATAGCATAATAAATATTGGAACCGGTCAATGGAAAATGCAAAAACCTAATCAACAATTGATACATGTTTTATCAATATCCAAATCATCTTTCAGAAAATTAAAACCTTGTTTCTAATAATTAATATTACTTGGTAAAGAAACAAATATGCAAAAAATTGCCAGTGTGTGTTACATAGTTTACTTATTGCATTCTGGTTAATTAAAAAAAACCTAAGAGTAGATCGAGTGAAAAACAGTTTATAAAGGTACTATCATGAATTATTCGTAGTTTTTACGAGAAAAACGTTCCATATTACGGATTAAGCAAAAAGTAAGCTTGGCTACGGAAATTAAATTTTCCATGTTTAAAGTCCGTTGATAATTAAATTTTTCTAATTAAACATGTAACATATCAAAAATGAAGACATCGAAAATTAAATTACAGAAACTGTTTACTTTTCAATCAAAAGTGATACTTTGGAATAGCATCGAGTGAACAGTCTGCTTTTGCATTTAGCATATTTTATCCATAGTTTTTATTAAAAGATGTTCCATATTACAAAAAGTTAGCTTTTCTACTGAAATAAAATTTTCCATGTTCAAAGTCCGTTGAAAATTAAATTCCAGTTCTAATTAAACATGCCAACTTATCAAAACTAAAAACATCGAAAATTAAAAAAATTGCAGTTACTCTGTTTATTTTCAATCAAAATGATACTTTGAAATAGCATCCAGTGAAGTCACGAATTAAAATGTATCGTCGCTGTCTTCAGCGAGGATACATTTTAATTTGTGACAAACACTGTCACGAATTAATGTCACTTTGTGTTTACTTTTACAACAAAGAATCTACGACGACTCCAATAACAGAGAAATTGCTCAAGAAACATGATGTATTTCTTGTCAAGGCGTGAAAGCATTTATTTCTCGAAAACATCTTGAATAACCTTGTACTGAAATCAGAGAAAACTAGAGCAAAATTCCTTTCACGAAAAAGTGAAGAACAAATACAACGACCTAGAGCAAGTGTAAATAATTGTGAAAATGCCTGCCTGAACAAGCGAATACGCCTAAGAATTTGAATGCGGCAGCTAAAATGCTTCGAAAAGTAAAGTTATCGGTTTAATCGTAAAATTTACGTGATTTTGGACATTAGCACGTGTTGCTGTCACTCATGTAAACATAGATAGAAAAGGCGATATCTCGTTTCACAACAAACTAAGAAATGTTTCTTGGGTACAGAACACGTTGTGTATAGTTAAGAGATCTACTTTTTGAATTTTGTTTTATAAACAAACTATTAACTTCGCTTGGAATGTGTAGTCGTAGGATTTATATTTGTGACCTTTTAGTCAAGGAGGCAAATTTTATTTGCCTTAAGAATTTCAAATGAAACACACACAGTACATTTGTCTCATAAACAAGAAATAACCCTTCCTAAATATTCAGGAATTAGGTTAATGTACACCAGTTCCATCGTAATTGCTCATTTTAAAGTATAACTATGAATTTAAAAAAAATTCAATTGTATATTTTATTTGCTGTCATTTTGAAATGTTTGTTAGTGCAGATCTTTGATAACGGTACACCATTTTAAGAAGTATAATTTGGAAATGGCTAAAATACGTACGACAACGTGCATCAATGGTAAAAATAATTATAAAAATCAAATGAATTCATTTGAATACTGATGGATGGAATGGATGAAAATATTTTTATATAATATTTATTACCTTATTTAGTTAGTTGCAATAATTTCCCTCACGAATTCGGTAAAAATGAGTGAAAACTAGTTTTCCTTTGAATGATTTTATGCGAGCTGATCGTCAAAACAGTCGTTTTGATTTAGGTATTAGGCTTCTGGATTCATTTATTTAAAAAATAGATGCAATATTAATACAAAGTGAATGTATCTTGGAACAACAGAAATAAAGATGAACGTTAAATACAGAAAGCAAAATTCGAGTGGCATAAAATTAATCTACTCTGTCTGCCATAACCCGGATACACTCACGTAATCGCCATAGGGATTACTTGTAGTTGATTACATTAATTATCCATTACGATAGATTATTATTAGTGGATGGTTTAACCTAGTTAAATTTCCTTAAAGAAAATACAGACAATCACGTAGTGATCAGAGTCGTCCACAGGCCCAGAGGGGAGTTGTCTTAATTTTGAATCTGTAAATATGATAAAAATGGACCGTGTCTGGTCAAAAAATATATTTATCGTTTATTTGTAATAAATATTTTGGTGTTGGAAATTTTTCTAGTTTCCTGTTCTGCGACCATATCAATCCACACCCGTTTTGTAGAAAAAATAAAGTAATCTCGATTTTAAAGATCCATTCAATTCTACAGATTCCATTCCTCAAAACCATTCTGCGACAACAATTTTATTTTCAATTTCATGCCTTTGGATACGTAACTTCTTCCGCGCACCTATCTTTTAATAATTTTAATGTTATCAATCCCCACGTTCTGTAGGAAAATGAATAGAGTGATCTCGATTTTACCACCATTCCATTCCTTCAAACCGTCCTATGACAACAATTTTATTTCCAATTCCAAGGCTTTGAGTACATAACATCTTTCCCCGTGTAGCCATCTTTAGTATTATCTATCTCCAAGTTCTGTAGGAAAAAGAATGAAGTAATCTCGACTTTACCACCATTCTATTCCTCCAAAACCATCCTACAATAACAATTTTATTTCTGTTTCCAAGCCTTTAGGTACATAATCCTTTCGCCTACCCATATTTAGTAATATTAGTATTACAAATCACCATTTTCTGTAAGAAACAAAAGAAAAAAATCAAGTAATCTCAATGTTACCACCATTCCATTCATCCAAAATTATACTACAACGATTTTATTTCCAATTCCAAAGCTTTAGGTACATAACCCTTTCGCGTATCCATCTTTAGTAATACTAGGATTATCAATCTCTACGTTCTGTAGGAATAAGAATCGTCATATCGATTTTACCACAACAGATTCCATTCCTCATAACCATCCTAGGACATTTCTCCCACAATTACATGCATTTAGGAATCAATCTTTAGTATTATCAATCCCCAGTTTCTGTAGGGAAGAAATCAAGAAATCTAAATTTTACCACCATGCCATTCCTCCAAAATCATCCTACAACAACAATATTATTTCCGATACCAAGCCTTCAGGTATATAACCCTTCGCCTACCCAACTTTAGTAATGTTAGTATTATCAATCTCTACGTTCTATAGGAATAAGAATCAAGTAATCTCGATTTTACCACCACAGATTTCATTCCTCAAAACCATCCAACAACAATTTTATTTCCAATTCCAAGGCTTTGAGTACATAACATCTTTCGTGTATCCATCTTTAGTATTATCTATCTCCACGTTCCGTAGGAAAAAGAATCAAGAGTAATCTCGACTTTACCACCATTCCATTCCTCCAAAACCATCCTACAACAACAATATTATTTCTGATACCAAGCCTTCAGGTATATAACCCTTCGCCTACCCAACTTTAGTAATGTTAGTATTATCAATCTCTACGTTCTGTAGGAATAAGAATCAAGTAATCTCGATTTTACCACCACAGATTTCATTCCTCAAAACCATCCAACAACAATTTTATTTCCAATTCCAAGGCTTTGAGTACATAACATCTTTCGTGTATCCATCTTTAGTATTATCTATCTCCACGTTCCGTAGGAAAAAGAATCAAGAGTAATCTCGACTTTACCACCATTCCATTCCTCCAAAACCATCCTACAACGACAATTTAATTTCATATTCTCCCAGGCTTCAATTCCCCCGAAAACCATCCAAAGGCGGCCCCATCAAAGCCACACACGAAATAGGACACCCCATCTCACCATCCGTCCACCGCCAAAGAAGCAGTTTCCACCTCATCAGCATACCGACTGCCAAAAAACTCGAATGTGCCCGATTCCGCGACGAGCTTTTCGGGAACCGGGGAGTGACCGTGGTCAGGCTTGGACCGACCAAAACCATGTCAGGTGAAATCTGCTGGCAACCGACCTCACGCGGGGCCAAGCCTTTGGGTACGGATCTGAGGAAATCAAAGGCGCCGATTTCCGGACAACCTTGACAAGGCAGGGGGAATTCTGGGTCGAGAGTATCACACGCCCGTTTTTCCCCATCAACTGGTTCCGAGGCTTCTTCTGTAATTAATATTCCGAGGGACGGACTTAGAATATTTATTGCGTCCCTGCAATTACGGGGATGGTGCCTGCATCGAGCCTGGGACGGTGGGCCCGTTTTTGGAACGACTTCCGGATTCGACGTGTGTCGGCAATACGAGCTGGGCTTTCCTATCAATGTCGTGTTTTCAGAAATGAGCTTGCGAAGTAGTGTGCTTTGTTGATGTCACAGGAAGCCAGAAAAAGTTCGAAGCACCTGTTTTAGGTTTCGGTTTGGATGTTGCTTTTCCATAACAACGCTACCAAAAGCGCCTGAGATGTGAAGATTTTTTTTTCCTATCAGAATTCGATTTGTTTTATGAAGCAGCTGCTAACTTCAAACAGGTAATAGACATTGTTGGGCTTCACACAATGTCTAGAACCTGTCTGAAGCTCTTGTTTTAAAGGAAAATAATATTTTCCCATCAGAATTCGTTTTAGGAAATGGGTTAGTGAATTCTGCGAACGTTGATATCACAGAACGTCCACAAAATGGCGAAGAAGGTTTTTGATTTCATTTTAAATTGTCCTTTTCATAGCTGTGTATACGCCGACTGTTAGAAAATAACAAAATTAAAGGTTAATTTCAATTCTGTGTGCAGTTTCATGTAGAATCGAAATTAAACTTGATCCGAAGAACTCATGGAAAATTTAGAAATATGTTGGGTGTATCCAACGAAATATTTGTGCGGTACTATTATTGTTAAGGATAATAAGAAAACGTACGGAAGCCGAACTAATTGTGAATCTTCAGTTATGCATGATTTGAATCTTGTTCAAACCAAGACTTGAATTGGTTTGGTTTGTCGCTCCAGGGTCATGTTTTCTTGCTCCACGAGGACTAATTTGACCGGGACTCACTGCTTTAAGTGGATTCCGATCCACTACGAACTTTCATGCAAAATCAAGCTTAGAACCCAGAGCTTGCTGAAGCAAATGCCACAGAGCTAACCGCCCTTGGCTACCAGATAACCGAGATTGAACGATGGGCCAGTTTTAGTTTCGGTAGAATGGTGCTTTAACGAGCCAGAACCAGATTATATACGCAATCTGAACCATACCTTTTAGCTCTGAATTTCACCTTTATACCGAAAATGTCTCTAAGTTTTAAACCAACATTACTTTAACTAGGCTTGTATATTCGTAGTGCTAACGTCTCTAAACTCTCCTGGTGGTTGTCTCGACGAGGTATCTTCGTCATTAGCGAAACCATTAACCCTCCAAGTGGTTTCAACGACATATTTCGTCCAGCAAGAGCTGGCAAATTTTGCAATGACGAGGTATCTCGCGGTCGAGATAGTTACGATTTTTTTATGATGGCGAGATCAAGATCTGGTGAGCTTTTTATAATGACGAGATACCTCGTCCATCAATATCTCATCAGCTTTTCTAATGACGAAATGCCTCGTCGAGACAACCACCAGGAGGGTTAACAGGTCTTAATGGACGAGATATCTCGTCACTAGAAGAAAACTGACCAGATCTTGATCTCGTCATCATCAAAAAATCGGCACTATCTTGATGACGAGATATTTTGATGACGAAATATCTCGTCATTAGCAAAATTGGTCAGATGTTGATGAACGAGATATCTCGTCGAAACCACTTGGAGGGTTATTAACGACGAATGATACGAATTTTAAAAGAATGATGATCACGATTGTTAGTTTAATTTGCTGAAAAGTTGAACTAACAATCGTAAATTGACAAATATGTTGGAGGATTTAGAGGTAATAGCGATGTTGAAAATATATCACTGTAGCATTGTAAGTGACATTTTCCTTTTCAATAAGTTATAACAGTATGAGTACGTCGACCAATGAATATTTATGACTTTTCTGTAACACAATGCGTGCGTAGGTTGGAGACTAGTGCTTTGAATTGCCGCTTTATTGAAAATTGTTCCATCTCGAACTATGCGGAATCGGTAATAAAGCCCCAATTGTTGTTGCATCCCCAGAGTAAAATCGTTTTCCATGACCTTAAACTTCACCTTTTTATAAAACGGCATTCCGAAATAATACATACGAAACTTCATATTTTACGTTCTCATTGAAATTTCTTTTTGTTTTGTAAAATCTAAATATGAATGTATATTGTATAGAAAAGCACGATAAAAGATCTTCAGATAGCGTAGAATGTAAAAATAGTTTATTGACGAAATTTTTGTATAAAGGTGTGTTTTATTGATGGTATGAAACTTCAAATAATGTGTTTATACAGCATTTAAAAATGAAAAACGTATTTTGTCATAACACGTTTTCAATAAAAATTGATAGAAAGCAATTTTCCATACAGGCAATCTCGAATAATTTTCAAGAGCACAATGGACGTTACGGGATTCATAAAAGAAATCGATACATTTAATTTGACGCCGTGTGTCTATTTTTATTTTCATCTTTTGTAGTTCGAAATGCATTTGATGCGAAGAGAATGATAAATCGGTTTGCTGAACCTCTCCACACAGCTGATAAAGCATACCTTGAGCATTCCATTATCCTTCCTAACTGTATGCAAAGTGCCATTTTGTTGAATGAAACACCTTGAAAAAGTGGAATAAAGAGTGCTAAATCCTAAGATTCACCTTTGCAAACGCACGCGTGTTCGAATTTTCGGATGTACAAATTCCAGTTCTGCCTGGTTCCAAAGACAGAAAACTTACCTTGAAGCGTAAAAGTTTTTCCCTTACCCTTTTCCGTCTTTTTGTTCTGTAATTCTTAATTTGTTCTTTCCGTTCGGAATGTTCCGCCGATCGTTTCTGGTAGGATTCGTAATGAAGCGAGTCAGATTGTTATTTTAATGGTTGTTTTTGAGTAGGGGTATAGGCTTATAGTTTTTCGCTGGCCTCGGTTTTTCTCTCTTTTATTGAAACGCAACTCCGAGTCCTTGCGATATTACAAAAGCGCGGTTCGGTGGAATGATCTCCCTCCGGTTAGCTGCTTTTCTAACTTGCTTCACTGGAACTGGTTAATGAATAAGCTCGGGTTGCATAATTCGCAACGAGAATTTTTCTATTTTAACCACAAAATGTATTTGAGGAAAAATTATAAAACCGTTTTCCGATGGCCAACGGAAATTATCAAAAATTCAAAAAAGGTTACAGATGTATTGTAGCACAAGTAAAAAGAGAGATTAGACTAAATTTAGTGTTATTTCTAGGTAGGTAGTTGAATTAACGTCGCACTGGGGCAACACCATAGACGTGAAATATAAGTAGACTGAGCATTGCTATTCAGAGGAGCTTCAAAAAGTGCGACCAACATGTCGACTAGTAGTCACGTGACTACTCTGAAAAATTGACTTCGTTGATCGATTTGGCATCTTATCACCTCGCTTGGCGATATAATATCTTATGACAGGGTAGATGTGTGAATACGCATTTCCAGAGTGGTGCCAAAAGTGGTGAAATCGTCAAAATTACTACTATGTCGGGTAGATCAATCAGATGATGAATCAATAGATGGGCGTTTTCTCCCATCCCGTGGACCAATCAGTTGTTGAATGTTCGGTTCCACACGGCAGACAAAAGAAGTCAAAGGATCCCGTTACTATTAGTTTTGATCACATGATCCTGGGCACATAAAAAGGTTACCATTGCGCACTCTTGCTTTTATATTTCTTCTATGAGCAACGCAATGGGCTATTGGCAATGGTGTGGGATCAACCCGAAGGGAAAGATCCAAGGACAACGCCTCGTAATTTTGAGCCACGGTCAGATGACGACCTGAACAACACTCGAGCTGAAACCCACTCTCCAATCTTCCACACCACGCCAACGTTAGAACATTTGAGGCCACGAGAGATTTAACGTCCACCCGCCCGTGTACACGACGGTCTTTGACTGGATCGAGTTTCGAACTTGCTAATCCGTTTCTCTTCGAACTGGATGCAGTGCAGTGTAAATAGAAAGAATTGACTAAATCTTGTGTAATTTCTTAAGATAAAACAATGTTTCCCAGTTTTACCTAACTTTTTCATTTGCAAAAATACTATGCGGCTTCATCACACTGCTGTATTCCAATTACCAACTCCAAAAGATTGTTTAATAAACATGTTGTCTTCAACTTAAATAACATCGTAGGCTTAGAGCAGAAACTCATTAGCCGGCATTTTTTCGGAGATACTAAATGCTTATTTTCATGATGACAAGAACTATTATGAATTTCGTACTGTAATCTGTTCAAAAGAATAACACTGTCAAAATGCTTACAATTTATATTTTTTACCTAAAAGCTAATAGTTATTCTTTAAACAGCTGTTCAATAAAAAAATTTTTATCAGTTAATGAGTTTCTGCTCTAAACTGACGACTTATTTTGACATGGGTACAGATAAAACAAGCATTTGGTAATTTTTTGAAAAAAATATAAAAAATACAGATTTAAAAAGTTATAATCCAAAATTTTGTGATTTGTCCCTTCTTTTGTCAGTTAATGAGTTTCTGCTCGAAGCCGACGACTTATTTTGACGTGGGTACAGATAAAACAAACATTTGGTAATTTTTTGTAATAAAATAAAAAAAAATGCAGATTTAAAAACTTCTAATCCAAGATTTTGTAGTTTGGCCCTATAAAATCAGCTTAATAAAATCGCGGTAGAATAATTGAAACACAAGATGTTAACTAACCATTTCACTCTCTAAGAGGATAGTGGACTTTCAAGACAAACTTTTGAAGATATGATACGATTGTTATAAAATTTGCATACTGTTTTCCACTAAAATGCTTATATACAAAGTGTGGTCCAAGAATGTTAAGTTGTGCGAAAGTTATTACATAATATGTGGTCAAATTTCGCTAAATTAACTAAAATTGAAAGGCCCCATGCTGATTACTCTTCCGCGTGTTGTCATTGTATAATTAGCATATATAATAGTTTTTTACATATAAATCGCATAAAACTCCCCATTTTTTTTAAATGTAACGTCCAAATGTAAAGCCAAAAAATGTTTTTACTAAAACACCTAAAATTTTTTGAAAAAATAAAACATTTTAAACAGAAATTTCTAGAATGCAGATGAATTCCTCATTTGAACTTAGACATTTACAACAGACTACATGGCTTACCTAAAAGAAATTTTAAGGGAACTAAGAAAGTGCTAATGTGCAGTATGTATTTTTTAAATTAACGCACTAGAGCAACACAACGGACTATTGGCGACCGTCCGGTATCAAACCCGAAGGGAAAGATCCGAGGACAATGCGTAATTTTGAATCCCAGTCAGATGACGAGATCACACCTAAGCTGGCACCCCACTCTTTAAACTTCCACACCACGCCAACGTGAGGCTATTTGAGGCCACGACAGATTTACGTGCACCAGCCTCCTTGTACCCGACGGTCTTCGGTTGGTGCTAATGAGTGCAGAGAGGGAATAGTTCGAAATCACAAAAATGTCAACAAATCTCAATGGGAGGAAAAGGCGTTTTTGTAGTAGAACTGTCATACTTATCTATGTGTTTTATATTGTCATCGATGCATCTCCCAAACAATTATTTTAATTGAAAAATTCTTTTGCTATCTATAGAGTTTGACTAAATTAATTTTTAAATTCAAAATTTCAAAAAAATAGATTTTGGTGATTAAGAAAGTCTACTGTCACCTTAAGATAGTGCCGTGTAACGAGTGCTCCCGTATTGAGCACTAAATATCTCATTGAGAGATGAGATTATTCTGCCATTTTCTTGCGTCCGAAACAACATCCGCCAGACAGTAATTTTTCGTGGCAGATTTGATTTATTATGCCGCCATGCACTACTCGTTTGACATTAGCCTAAACACCACTACGAAATGACGCGTTACTGTGAATCATCTTTCTAATGACCAACAAAAAGAACAATATACATTTGGCTCGAAAGAACTCTTTGAGATCCCGTAAACTTGGTGCTATTTAAAACTCACCACAGTTCTGAGATGTCTCCGTAACACTTAGTTCGTCTACCAAATGCTATTTCTGCAGGCTTCGTTAACCGATAAACTGATTGTTAACGAACGAAATGAGGCAGACACGATCACCCTCATTTAGTTTTATTTAAGCATCTTATATAGTGAAAATAACTATAAATGTTTAGGAATAGGCTCTCCCGATTCTTTGATTTATTTATTATTTGTAGTTCGTGTGCGGGTGGTCACATTTTCGTTTTAGTGTTCGCCTCTGATTTAATTCGTTTTGAAATTTTGTTGCCGTGACTGAAATAATGCATTCGCTTAAATGTTTTAACCCTCCAAGTTCAATAAAGAATCAGAGTCCCCATTTTGGACTTCATTTTGTTTGCCATCTGACTCAAACCCTATGTTAAACTCTCCAAGTGGTTTCGATGAGATATCTCGTCCAAGTTCTGGTCAATTTTGCTAACGATGAGATATCTCGTCAAGGTAAAACTGTCTTTTACTCCAAGGGAATGAAGATCCACTTAGGAAAAATAAATTGTCCCTTGGCCAGAATTGGTGACTGTTTGGAATAGGTCTTTGCACCAGAGGCTGGACACTACAGGGCATCTTTCGACGCGTAGATAAACCATTTAAAGGGCTAAGAAAAATTTACATTATAGATATGAAGTTACTTTTAATGGTTTATCTACTCGTCGAAAACTGTCCCCTTCTGATGCAAAAATCTGTTACAAATTGTCAGTAATTTTAGGGAAGGAATACTTTGTTTTCTCACTGGGATCTTCATTTCCTTTGAGTAGTAGGGCAGTTTTATCTCGATGAGATATCTCGTCATTAGCAAAACATCATATCTTGATGAACGAGGTATCTCGTCGAAACTACTTGGAGGGTTAACGATTGGATTTTACCACCAGTTCACCCCGTGTAGTGCCGAAAACCGAAGAAATCAGTGGTCGTACATTATAAACATAAAAAAATGATTCTGTCATGAAAACGATCATTTAACATGGTAAAAAATGCCATTTGAAGTTCTTGAAACGTTCATATAACACAGTGGGTTCGCCCGCTGCGCTAGCAACTCATAGATGAGAAATGTAAATAGACTAAGCATTGCTATTGAGAGGAGCTTCAAAAAGTGTGACCAACAGGTCGACTAGTAGTCACGTGACTGCTCTGTGAAAAATTGGTCGGCTAATGTGGCATCTTATCGCCTTGTTTGGTGATATAACATCTTATGCCAGAGTAGATGTGTGTATACGCATTTCTATAGAGTGGCTACAAAAGTGGTGAAATCGCCAAAATTACTACTATGTCGGGCGACCAATGAGATGATAAATCAATAGATGGTCGTCTTCTCCCTTATCGTGAGCCAATTAGATGTTGAATGAAGACGAAAGTAATCTAAGAGTCACGCTACTGCTAGTTTTGGTCACATCATCCTGGGCACATACAAAGACTACCATTGCTGACTCTACTTTTATGTTTCCTCTATGGATGTGAACAAGCAGTTGATAATTACCGACATTGGCTAAATGAGTAGAAAATACTTCGGTTGATTTATAAAGGTGCATCCATATTGATCTGTATATACATGTTCAACACCTTCTGAAGCTTCAATGAAGTAACAGTTATTGGACGTAAATATCGATATCCATGAATGACATTACCAGTGCTCACTGTACTTTTATGTATCCTCTATTTAACAACCTGAGAGTTGCGGCACAGGTTCGATTCCTTACTAGTGTATTTCTCTCTTCTGTGTCAGTAAAAGTTTCTTTTTCTATGGATGTCCATTACTTGAAGTAGTCTGCATTGGTTGGCGAAATAGGGTGTACTTGCGCCATAAAACCTCCCAAAACACCAACCAACCTCAAACGTTCACATGTGCTTTCTCTTTTGATTTTGAGACGAACGACAGACGGTCTTGATTTTATTTCCCAATTTTAACGATAGAAAAAGGATCCACCAAAAAAATTGAGCAAATGCCAACAAATCCCTTCCCAAGACTCATACGAACAAGATTTCAAAAAAAAAGGAATTAAAAAAAATATCGTCCGGACCGCATTCCTTGGGGGTTGCGAATTTTTCCTCCTTATCCTTTTGTGGATCATCCACGAAGAGCACAAAGTTTCTTTACTGGTAACCAGCTTATCATCTAGAAATTCAATACGAAGTCAAGAAGTGAAATTTCTACTCTACAGAGTTCTCCAAACTCATTTCGTTGTCGCTTTTTAGAAGGGTGGTCCAGGGAAGGAGAGGGACTGTCTCCTCAATAATCCTGGAAAAGCTGAGCCATTTTTTTTACTCCTTCCCCTCTTCTTAAGCAGCTCAGCTGATCAGATCAAGTTATTTTTTTATTACTTGTCCTTCTCCCTTTCGGCTAGACAGTGCTCAGGGCAAAATGTACGGGTAAGATCTCATGTGGACAAACTATCTGCCCGCCCACTCTTCCACCAAGAGCCCCCTTCCCCCCGACAGGCAAGAAACTAATCCAGTTTCTTTTGATTCTGTTGCACTTTTCTTTCTTTTTCTTCTTCCTTCGTCTTTTCTATCTGGTGCGTCCCTCCTTTTTGTCCTAAAGCAAGCGATTCCACGATCCAAACTGCTGGAGTTATGGAGCACTTTTCTTCCTTTACCTCCTCCTTGTCTTCCTTCTTTTTTTTATTCTTCCCTCCCCCCAGCTAAGTGTATGAGATGTTTTAAGAAGAGGAAGACCCGAGGGGTCCTTTTCGTCCGCCTGCTAAGGACATCTAGTACAGATGGAGAGTGAAAAGTCCTGTGTGCGTGGGTGTTATAATCCAGGGGTTCTTCGCGATAGTACGACCTGGTCTTTCTATGAGAGTTTGGGATAGCTTTTAAGCCCGGTTAATATCTAACACAAGACATTTTTTCTTCTCCCTAGGTCCATTAGAATCTTGTGATTTTCTTCTGTCGACAGTCGGGAAACTATTAGACGGGATTCATTTAATGCGAATAGTTTTTCCCGAGTGTCTTGGGGTGTAACAAAGATGTCTTGCTTTGCCAAGATACGTCCTTAGTAGACGATTATGTCGTACGTATTAAAGGGGTACGTATTACGGACGACTTGTAGGACGTATACGTCCTTCGTAGACATAAACCAGAAGACAATATTGATTTAAAATATCGGTGAAAAGTTCAGTGTGCATGAGTGTTATAATCCGGGGGATTTTTCTTGATGGTACAACCTGGTCTTTCTATGAGAGTTTGGGATAGCTTTTAAGCCCGGTTAATATCTAACACAAAACATTTTTTCTTCTCCCTAGGTCCATTAGAATCTTGTGATTTTCTTCTGTCGACAGTCGGGAAACTATTAGACGGAATTCATTTAATGCGAATAGTTTTTCCCGAGTGTCTTGGGGTGTAACAAAGATGTCTTGCTTTGCCAAGATACGTCCTTAGTAGACGATTATGTCGTACGTATTAAAGGGGTACGTATTACGGACGACTTGTAGGACGTATACGTCCTTCGTAGACATAAACCAGAAGACAATATTGAATTAAAATATCGGTGAAAAGTTCAGTGTGCATGAGTGTTATAATCCGGGGGATTTTTCTTGATGGTACAACCTGGTCTTTCTATGAGAGTTTGGGATAGCTTTTAAGCCCGGTTAATATCTAAGACAAGACATTTTTTCTTCTCCCTAGGTCCATTAGAATCTTGTGATTTTCTTCTGTCGACAGTCGGGAAACTATTAGACGGAATTCATTTAATGCGAATAGTTTTTCCCGAGTGTCTTGGGGTGTAACAAAGATGTCTTGCTTTGCCAAGATACGTCCTTAGTAGACGATTATGTCGTACGTATTAAAGGGGTACGTATTACGGACGACTTGTAGGACGTATACGTCCTTCGTAGACATAAACCAGAAGACAATATTGAATTAAAATATCGGTGAAAAGTTCAGTGTGCATGAGTGTTATAATCCGGGGGATTTTTCTTGATGGTACAACCTGGTCTTTCTATGAGAGTTTGGGATAGCTTTTAAGCCCGGTTAATATCTAACACAAGACATTTTTTCTTCTCCCTAGGTCCATTAGAATCTTGTGATTTTCTTCTGTCGACAGTCGGGAAACTATTAGACGGAATTCATTTAATGCGAATAGTTTTTCCCGAGTGTCTTGGGGTGTAACAAAGATGTCTTGCTTTGCCAAGATACGTCCTTAGTAGACGATTATGTCGTACGTATTAAAGGGGTATGTATTACGGACGACTTGTAGGACGTATACGTCCTTCGTAGACATAAACCAGAAGACAATATTGAATTAAAATATCGGTGAAAAGTTCAGTGTGCATGAGTGTTATAATCCGGGGGATTTTTCTTGATGGTACAACCTCTGGTCTTTCTATGAGAGTTTGGGATAGCTTTTAAGCCCGGTTAATATCTAACACAAGACATTTTTTCTTCTCCCTAGGTCCATTAGAATCTTGTGATTTTCTTCTGTCGACAGTCGGGAAACTATTAGACGGAATTCTTTTAATGCGAATAGTTTTTCCCGAGTGTCTTGGGGTGTAACAAAGATGTCTTGCTTTGCCAAGATACGTCCTTAGTAGACGATTATGTCGTACGTATTAAAGGGGTACGTATTACGGACGACTTGTAGGACGTATACGTCCTTCGTAGACATAAACCAGAAGACAATATTGATTTAAAATATCGGTGAAAAGTTCAGTGTGCATGAGTGTTATAATCCGGGGGATTTTTCTTGATGGTACAACCTGGTCTTTCTATGAGAGTTTGGGATAGCTTTTAAGCCCGGTTAATATCTAACACAAGACATTTTTTCTTCTCCCTAGGTCCATTAGAATCTTGTGATTTTCTTCTGTCGACAGTCGGGAAACTATTAGACGGAATTCATTTAATGCGAATAGTTTTTCCCGAGTGTCTTGGGGTGTAACAAAGATGTCTTGCTTTGCCAAGATACGTCCTTAGTAGACGATTATGTCGTACGTATTAAAGGGGTACGTATTACGGACGACTTGTAGGACGTATACGTCCTTCGTAGACATAAACCAGAAGACAATATTGAATTAAAATATCGGTGAAAAGTTCAGTGTGCATGAGTGTTATAATCCGGGGGATTTTTCTTGATGGTACAACCTGGTCTTTCTATGAGAGTTTGGGATAGCTTTTAAGCCCGGTTAATATCTAACACAAGACATTTTTTCTTCTCCCTAGGTCCATTAGAATCTTGTGATTTTCTTCTGTCGACAGTCGGGAAACTATTAGACGGAATTCATTTAATGCGAATAGTTTTTCCCGAGTGTCTTGGGGTGTAACAAAGATGTCTTGCTTTGCCAAGATACGTCCTTAGTAGACGATTATGTCGTACGTATTAAAGGGGTACGTATTACGGACGACTTGTAGGACGTATACGTCCTTCGTAGACATAAACCAGAAGACAATATTGATTTAAAATATCGGTGAAAAGTTCAGTGTGCATGAGTGTTATAATCCGGGGGATTTTTCTTGATGGTACAACCTGGTCTTTCTATGAGAGTTTGGGATAGCTTTTAAGCCCGGTTAATATCTAACACAAGACATTTTTTCTTCTCCCTAGGTCCATTAGAATCTTGTGATTTTCTTCTGTCGACAGTCGGGAAACTATTAGACGGAATTCATTTAATGCGAATAGTTTTTCCCGAGTGTCTTGGAGTGTAACAAAGATGTCTTGCTTTGCCAAGATACGTCCTTAGTAGACGATTATGTCGTACGTATTAAAGGGGTACGTATTACGGACGACTTGTAGGACGTATACGTCCTTCGTAGACATAAACCAGAAGACAATATTGATTTAAAATATCGGTGAAAAGTTCAGTGTGCATGAGTGTTATAATCCGGGGGATTTTTCTTGATGGTACAACCTGGTCTTTCTATGAGAGTTTGGGATAGTTTTTAAGCCCCGTTACTAACTCAAGTCTATTTTTTCTTCTTCCTTGGTCCATTAGAATCTTGTGATTTTCCTTCTGTAAACAGTTGGTAAACTATTCGACGGAATTTATTTAATGCAAATGTTTTCTTTACGAGTGTCTTTTGGTGTATCAGCAATGGCTTGCTTTGCCAAGATACGTCCTTAGTAGATGATTGTATCAACTAAGAAGACAATAATGATTTAATGCTCCGAGTGGTTTCGATGGGATAGATCGTCATAAGGAGATAAAGATCTGGTCAGTTTTCTCCTAACGACGAGATACCTCGTCCATCAAGATCGGGTCAGTTTTGCTAATGACGAGACAACCATCAGACAACCAGAATCGAGACAACCACCAGAAGGGTTAAAATACAGGTGGTAAGTACAAATGGGGAGAATGAAAAGTTATGTAATAATGCAGGGGTTCTTGATGGTAAGACCTGGCCTTTCTTTAAGAGTTTTATATAGTTTTTAAGTCCAGTCAATCCTCCTGATGGTTGTATCGATAAGATATCACGTCACCAGCAAAACTGACCAGATCTTGATGGCAGTGATGTCTCCGTCATTAGGAGAAAAAGATCATATCTTTATATTGCCATCATCAAAGAATCGGTAATATCTTGATGGTGAGGTATCTCGTCTTAGAAAAATTGATGATCTTGATGGACGAGATATCTCAACGAAACCCTATTGGAGGTTAATATTTAACTTGTGTCCATTCTTTCTCTTCCCGGTTCGTTAGATTCTTGAGTCGAGAAACGTACGAATAGTTTAACGAGTCTTAGAGCCAGTAAATTATTAGACGGGATTCATTTAATGCAGGATGGATTTTTTCAGTGTCTTGTAGTGTACCAGCGATGGCGTGACCATTGATGGACATTTGCCAAGATATGTCCGTAGTAATCGATTATGGCGACCAGAAGACGATATTGATTAAAAAAAAACGGTTGACAGCGCAAAAAAAAAACAATGATAAAGAGATGGAAGTTTGAATATTTCATTTAAGTTTTAATGCAATTTAATTTAAGTATTTATGAAATTGAATTTAGTGTCGCGTGTATTCTTAGAATTCGACAGAGCTAATTTTGTTTTACCTTCTTATATCACTAACTAATCACTGTGCTAGCAACCTGCAGGTTGTAGACGGAGCGCATTTGATTTCTGTAACCTACCCCGGATTTATTTGTATTTTGTGTGTGTAAAACTTTCCCTGAGTGTATGTCTATTTATTTGACGTTGTTTGGCACTGCTTGGCCAAATATAGCCTTGCTCCATAAAACCCAACCAACATTTATTTCTACCTCTATACTTGTGAATTTGTATCAAAAATGTATTTATAATTCTATTTCTCAAAGCGATATTTCTTGATTAAAAATCAGTTTCCAATTCCGCGTAATGTAACTTTTTACGCTAGAAAACACTTCTAATCCAAAATTTTAATTTTTGAGTTTTGCATTTGCTTTTTATACTACAATACAATGTCCCAAAAGTCCAAAATCAATTTTTGACCTTCCGTTTATTGTATATTATCGTATGAGCAACTATATTTCCCCTTTCTAAAATTGTCTTAGATTGAGACCAATTATGGAAAAAATGAAAGGGTTAAAGAACTAGAAATTGTCAGAGCATGTAAATTAGTAGATAAACAGATGATAATAAAATTGCAAAACTTCAGGAAACAACTAATAAAGATTAAAAACCGTCAATGGCCATTTCGTTGGAACAAGACGTATACCAATCATCAGCAAGACGTCCATCATCATGTGTAGGGTCCTGGGGCAATTCTGTTTTGATGATGATGGACGTGTTGCTCCACCGAAATGGAAATTGATAATTTTTTCTGAATCTTTATTAGTCGTGTTTTGAAGTTGCACTACCGAATAAATTAGTGTTTCTATGCTATTCGGTACTTCGAACTATGATCGTTCCTGTGCACTTAAAGAACTTTTTCTATTGGCTTTCAACATTTGGTGCCATATATGTCCTATGTATCCCTTTCCATCAAAAAGTGGAATTTCTTACATTTTTCACTTTCACAAGGTCTTCAATCACTCTAGACAGTTGACCTATAACTTGTATAGCCGATTACATCCCAAATTACGAACCGTTATGACCGAAACTTGACTGAGGATTTAAAAAACCTATGAATTTCAGTTTTTTGTTATTTCAACGAACTAGAACACTAAAAAGCATCCTTAAACTTTCCAATTAAAATATAGAAAAGAATGACTCACGTTTCGATCTGTATTTTAAAATCCCTGTTTCGCCTTTTTAGGACTACAACGGTTTCCTGTGTGGTTGTTAATGCTTCTACCGTCTGGTAAACTTGTTGGGGTAGAATAATTTCACAGACGGGAGCATTTTTCTCATAAATTTCAATGTAAAACACTGGTTTAGGCGAGGTTATTTCTACTCCTGAATACCGTTTCGGACTTACAGTATATCACACGGGAACGAAATGACTTCAAACGTACTTTTACTTTAAAAGCGGTGGTAATAATTTGCTATTTTCCTTTAAAGCGTCCCTTCAGTAAAACGCCCCTAAAAACTACTCATTTAGTCTTATAATTCATCGTAACACATTCAATTTTAAAACACCTAGACGCTCTTAATCTTTTTTTGGTCTGAAAACCAGACAGAAATTGCAATTCTTCTAGGTAACTAACTATACAGTGAGTAATGAAGTCTGGGAGAAGGAAGCTATGGTCCTTTTTTGGTTTTTTCTCATCAAGAAACCAAACTCAAAGGTTAATGTTAAGCCTCTTAGTGGTTTATCGCGTCGCAAACTGCCCTGTAGTGACCAGCCTCTGGTGCAAGAACCTGTTCCAAACTGTCACCTGCTCTGGGCAAAGGACAATTTGTTTACCTACTTGGATCTTCATTCCCTTTGGAGTAAGCAATAGGGTAGTTTTTCTCGACGAGATATCTCGTCGAAACACTTAGAGGGTTAAATCGGGAATGTTTGTTTTTGTTCTTATAACCCTTTTTACTGTTTGATGTTCAATGGGAGGATATGGCTGAGGTAATTCAAAGCTATTAGCTCGTGGAAAGCAGAAAAGTGATAATAGTCTGATATCTCGTCGAAGCACTTGAGGGTTAAAGTCGATTAAGTATATCGAAATTGCATTGGGCACTCTACCATTTTGCGTATAACTAATGTATAGTCCGGCTCCCTCGAGAAGGCAGTTGGATCACGTGGTTCTGAACGAGTCTATTAGTTGAAACCTTTTGACTACGGGCGGGACAACAGTCGTCCCATATTCAGGTAGCGGAATAAAAGCGCCGTAGCATAAAGGTTAAGGGACTAGTGGAAACGGGGTAAACAAATCTCTTCTTCAATCGGCGTCTTTAGCCCTGATTCTGGCACCGAATTTATCATTCTATTCCAAAGTTGGAGGGGGATAAATCATCTATGGCGATCGCTGCACATGTTTCTTTGGCTTTTGCCTGTGGCAGCCCTTATCCAAGACAACCTTCCACATCTATTCAGACTTCAACTAAGCAAGGGTCGACCTCCTTCTCGTGAGAGCCGCATTACAATCTAGTTTACAAATATGTAGGTATTTTGGTATTTTAGCGTCGCACTGGAGCAACACAACAGACTATTGGCGACGGTCCGGGATCAAACCCGAAAGGAAAGATCCAAGGAAAGTACCACTTAATTTTTAACCACGGTCGGATGATGAGGTCAGCACCTCAGCTACACCCAACTCTCCAATCCACACCACGCCTACGTGACGCCATGACAGATTTAGCATGCACCAGTCCCCTTTGTACACGATGGTCTTTGGTTGGATTTGAGCTCTCAATCCTTATCCGTTGCTCTTCCAACCAGGCTATCGTGGCATCCTACAAATATGTGTATAGTTCCTACACATCCGATCGAAGTTAGGAAGACCGTTATGTACGTGGGGGTTAATGCACGTTAAATCAGATGTCCTCACGTTGCGTAATGTGGTAGTTTGAAGAGTGGGTGACAGCTGAAGTGTTGTCTTCGATCTTTCCAATCTGGATTGATCCTAACAGTTGTGTCGCTTCTGTGGACGTTTATTCCAGTCCCTACCCATAAAGAAGCTTTGTCTTTAAACGCATTTTCCGAATGCTCCCCTCTCTCGAAAGGGTTAGTCCTCCGAAAAACAACACCAGTGGAGGATATAATACTCGCAGTAGAAAAGATCGGGGAAAAAAGACCGACAAGAAAAGACTTGCGGAAACGCAGTATGCTTTTTCCGAGGGACAAGGCCAGGTCCGACACATTTCATTTTTCTTTCTTTCTCTTCATCCTCCAATCCGCCCTCCGAAAGAAAGCGAAGGGATAGAAAGGGGGAAACTTTCTTTCTCTCTTCCTCCGAAGCCAAAAGGGACCCCGATATGAACGCTACCCCAAGGGAGATAGTTATTGCAAAAGCGATGCCCAGAAAATAATGGCCAACCTGCAGACAAACACCCACAGATAAGGCTGTTGCTGTTTGATACACGGAAGGGGAAAAAAGGAAAAGTTTATTATAAAAAGACAAGCAAAAGAAGTTGCCGTCGGGGGTAGGAGGGTTCTGTGTTCGAGACGGGGAGTGTGTGTTTACGATTATCCGGCAGTGCAGAAGCTCTGGTTGCTAAAAGGTCTTCATTGTTTGTGAGAGATTATTCGATCCCTCTCTTCTGGCTTTTTCTCCGAATGGGGAATGCGCCGAACGTGTTATTATAGGTCGTTAACATCGTCAAATGGACCATGTAAGTTGGTGTTGGAATTATTGACCAGTGTCGAAACGGGGCACACCCTATGTTGGTGGAAACTGTACACTCCCCTGACAAATTTTTATTTGAGTTCTTTCTCTGGATTAGAATGGGTTTCAGCCATGCGTGGAGGAGTCGAGTAGTGCTTGTTATGTCATTGCGGTGTTTCGGTGAGCGCGTTCGGTTTGTCTTCATTTACCCCTCCTGGTGGTTGTTTCGACGAACTGCCTCTTTAGCAAAATTGACCAGATCTTGATGGAAGAGATGTCTCGTCATCAGAAAAAGAACTGACCAGAGTTTGGTCTTGTCATCATCAAAACTGGGCAGTATTTTAATGACGAGGTATCTCGTCATTAGCTAAATTGGTCAGATTTTGATGGACGAGATATCTCGTCATTACAAAAAAAAACAGGTATTGATCTTGTCATCAAAACCGGCAATATCTTGATGACGAGATGTCTCGTCGTTAGCAAAATTGGTCAGATCTTGATGGACCAATTGTATATATCCTATATAATATCTAGATATATCTCGTAGTAACCTCTTGCAGGGTGAAATTACGATGAAACTGTTCTTCAAAGAAGGTTCGAAATTTGTAATGTTTATTCGTCAATTTTAAATTCGTGATTTTCTTTTATATTTTTCGTATTTAAAAGTAATATTGATTATTTTAATTAATTATCCGATGCGAGGCCCATGTGTGAAAACTACACCTTATGACAGATTTTTATTTCAGCTGTCTTAACCTTAGAATTAATTTCAGCCTATCGTGGAAGAGTCAATTACGCGTTATATTTTTCGTTAATTTTTCAACACGTGAGTTGATTTTATCTTGAAGAATTGTATGTATTAACCCTCCTGGAGGTATCTCGTCATTAGCAAAACCGACCAGATCTTGATGGACGAGATATCTCGTCATTAGTAAATAAACTGACCAAATCTTGATCTTGTCCTCATAAAAAAATCGCACAGTGGTTAGATTTTGATGGACGAGATATCTCATCATTAGCTAAATTGGTCAGATTTTAATGGACGAGATATCTCGTCATGTGGAAAAGAAATGGCTTGATCTTGTCCTCATAAAAAAATCGGCAATATCTTGATGACGAAGTTTCTCGTCATCAGCACAATGGTTAGATCTTGATGGACGAGATATCGCGTCGAAACCACTTGGAGGGCTAAATGACTAAGTGATGAAACTGTTCTTCAAAGAAATTCGAAACTTTATTGAGTTGAGATTTCTCCGTTAATTTTTCAACATATCAGTTCATTTTTATCTTGTAATATTTTTAGAGCTGCGGTAGCCCGGTTGGAAGAGTAACGGATTAGCAACCGGAAGGTTGCGAGTTCGAATCCAACCATCATATACAAAGGGGGCTGGTGCGCGTTAAATCTGTCGTGGCCTCAAACGTCCTCACGTTGGCGTGGTGTGGAAGTTTGGAGAGTGTTTCAGTTCAGGTGGGGCCTCGACATCTGACCGTTTTTCAAAATTACGTGGTGTTGTCCTCGATCTTTCCCTTTGGGTTTGATCCCAGACAGTCGTCAATATCCGTGTTGCTCCAGTGCGACTCCAATTAAAATAACTACCGAATTAAACAACTTGTAATATTTTATGTGTTTAAGAGTGATATTGATGATTTTAATTAATTGTGTCGGACGCGAGGCCTATGTGTGAAAACTGCATTCCATGACACGAAGCTTGCAAGTTGTGTTTTCCAAGATAAGTTTTGCCTCTGTTCGTTGGAGCAAAATACGTGTCACTTGGAGGAAAATTATTGGTCTAAATTCGAACTCATATTTTACGAAAACTTCCGCTAATTATGATATTCCATTTGGAAAAAAAAGCTTATACAAAAGATCCTTCAAGTTTTCTTCTATTTATACGGAAGACAGCACACAAATGTTTAGTTATAACTATACCGAACTAATATCGGTAGTGCCATTAGTGATGGAAAAAACGCATTAGCGCTGTGGGTCCCATGAGAACACTTTGATTTATCTCTGAGAATTTTCTGAATGAGACGTATCGTCTCATTTCAATTCTGCTCAAAGACATAATAAGTGGAACAATGGAAGCGCTCTTTGTTGGGGTGTCCCTGGTGAGATTCGCCTGGATGTAGAATGACTGCGTCGCACCAGACTCTCTGTACACACTGTCTACAGCAGCAGAATATCTACTTGTTGATTGTAGACCAGGATTTTCCCACAATCGTCCACTCAATCTGCGCCGTCGTTGTGTTTTCTGTTTAGTTTGCAGTAATGGGATGATGGAGATTAAACGTATTGTTTTTCGCTTGGAAAAGTGCTTATGTATTGTCTTGAAGTATGAATTTGATTTCTCTTACCATTTATGGATGGCCAGCAGTTTAGAAAATGAATTTTTTATTCTGCGTTTCCCACATCAGAAAGGAGGCCGCGGTAGCGAGTTGGAAGAGCAACTGGAGGGTTTCGATGTCGAAACTCGGTCCAGCCGAAGACCGTTATGTACACGAGAGCTGGTGCGCATTAAATCTGTCGTGGCTTCAAATGGCGTTGGCGTGGTGTGAAAGTTTGGAGAGTTGGTTGCCAGCTGCGGTGTTGACCTCGTCATCTGACCGTGGTTCAAAATTACGAGGCGTTGTCCTTATATCTTTCCTTCGGTATTGATCCCGGACCGTTTCCAATATCCCGTTTCTCCACTGCGATGTTAATTAACTACCTACCATCAGAAAGGGGTTCAGTGAGTTTGCCAAATGCGCTACGAATTGTAGGCGGAATATTTCAATTCTTTCCTGGGTGTATTTTTCTTCCCTGGGTGTCTTTCTCTCTTCTGTGTCAGTAAAACTTTCGTTGTGTGCGTCTATTACTTGATATTGAATGTCTTGTGTCTGGCATAGCATGGCTAAATATGGCCCTTGCGCCATAAATCCCCAATATCAACCATCATCCTGGGTGTATTTCTCTTAATTTTCAGTAAAACTTTCCTTCTGTGTGTATGCACAATACTTGACGTTATCTGTCTCATGTTTGGGCAAGCTTCGACAAATATGGCCCTTGCGCCATAAAATCCCTACCAACGACATCAAAGGTTGGAGAACATGTTTCGCGATAAAAGTAAATTAGTCCGTGTTTAGAAGAACTGCCGACTGGAACTGTAAGCATTACACTGCAAACACATCGACTATGCATCATGGCATCATTATACAGTTGAAGAAACAAATTGGGGATTCATACCATCAAACAAAGGTAATTCTCAAGTGAAGCTGCTACAAATGCGCATTTCAAAGGCTATGAGGTAGGTAGTTGATTAACGTCGCACTGCAGCAACACAACGGGTTATTAGCGACTGTCCGGGATCAATCCTCGAGGGAAAGATCCGACGACCAACACCGCGTAATTTTGAACCATGGTAAGATGACGAGATCAACACTTGAGCTGGTACTCCACTCTCCAAACTTCCACACCACGCCAACGTGAGGACATTTGAGGCCACGACAGATTAAACGTGCACCAGCCCCCGTGTACGCGATGATCTTCGGTTGAACCTAGTCTCGAACTCGCAATCCACCGGTTGCTAATCCGTTGCTCCTCCGACTGTGCTACCACGGCCCTGTAAAAGCTACGAGACAAATGTTTTGGTAAAGTTCGTGCTTCGTTGATGTTTCATAGGTTCTCAAAAAGCTCATTATGCATCGACCTCATAATGAGCTGTAATGCGAACCCTACTCAATTCCAATTTCGAAATCTTTTATTTAACGATTTTAATCTCGGCAATTAATTAAACGAAATGTACCCTTCCCATTAAGTCCGCTTCAATGACCAATACCGCCCTCACAAAACGAACGGAGAACCCCTTTTTTAATCACCCCGAAAACGACCTCTTACTAATTAATACGCAGCGATTAATATCTCTCAAACCTTTTTATTCCTTGTGTCGCTGCATATTTCCTAACAAATGGCTTCTCGAATCCATTGATTGCCGCTGAAAAAATAAAACACACTTCGAGACTCACGGAAAGAGAACCGAAAAAACACCTTGAGGACTTCCCCACCCCTTGAGGAGGACCCCCACCGTGTCGTCCCCCTCCTCTCAAGAAAGGGGCGTTGGACTCGCCACTCCTTATAAAAAGCGTTTCATTCGGTGAGTGATATGGAAAAAAAATTCCCATCGATCGCATATATTTCTCCTCGACACCGAAATAATAATATATATAAAAAAGAATAGAGAAAAGGTCTCATACTAATATTCCCTAGACCTTGTTAGCCGTCGCCATGGCAACCGGAGCCCTACACCACCCTTTTCGAACGTTTTTTCCGTCGTCTTTTTTTGGGATTCTTTCCCCCCCCGCCCTGCGTCTGTCAACTGCCACCCCCCCTTCAGTCGAGGCACCGACAAAGATGACATAATTATTACGTCGCCCCTCGGAACATCTTAACTCACTTTGACTTGTGGTAGACGTTCCATCCTCCCCCTCCGAGGGGGTGGAACGAAAAAAATCGTTTGGGGAGGGAGGGCATTGGAATGAAGTTACGCAGAAATTCTCTTTTTGTATCGCGCGCGTGTGTTAGGTGCTATGAATTAAGAGAAAGGGGTGGGGATGAGGGGTGACGGGGGGGCAACCCTACCCTTTCCTCGACCCTTTTTTTTCGATCCGGGGGTTATCGCTGCCCCCCCCCCGAAGGGCAAAAAAATTAAATAAATACGGATGATAAATATTCGGCATCGCAACGGGCGAACGAGGCTTTTATAAAGCGATCTCTTTTCTTGTTACTGAGGTATGAATGGGTTCTTTGTCGCGCAGTGATATAGAATAAAAAAAGGGGTGCAAAGATTCTTCAAGAAAGGAAGTCAAACGATTCTGATCGGTCCTCGAAGTGGTGCCAAATTGAGGAAATTATTGGGTAGGTAGTAGTTAATTAACGTCGCACTGGAACAACATAACGGGCTATTGGCGACGGTCCGGGATCAATCCCGAAGGGAATCCGAGAACAGCCGAAAAGGAAAGATCCGAGAACAACGCCTCGTAATTTTGAACCACGGTCAGGTGACGAGAACAACACCTGAGTTGGTACCCCACTCTACAAACTTCCACACCACGCCAACGTCAGGACGTTTGAGGCCACTACAGATTTAAAGTGCACCAAACCCCGTGTAGACAGTCTTTGGCTGGATCGAGTTTCGAACTCGCAACCTTCCAGTTGCAAATTCGTTACTCTACCGCTGCTCTCCGAAATTATTGGGAACCGAGTAATATTTCATTGCCTAGAGGGCTGTAGTGACTTAATGGGTATGCCCGCTGCGCTAACAACCTTCGAGCTGTAAGCGGTGTAGATTCGATTCCTCCCTGGGTGTATTTCTCTCCTGTATATTACATGTGTATTCTGTGCAGTGAGACTTTCCTTGCGTGTGTATGTCCATTACTTGGTATTGTATGTCTTCCGTCTCGCTCTGCGTGTCCAAATATGGCCCTTGTGCCATTAAAACCTAACCAGCCAATCATTGCCTATAAATTATTCATAATTAGAATATACAAAAAAGAAACCAGAAGTTTTGTATTAATATCTTTACGAGTATATCACGTCACGACAAGAATGCTGTCACGACTCAAAAACAGACCATTTTGTAGACTAGGTTAGATTTTGTTGGGATTTAATCTCTCACTTGGAAAGAATCTCCACATGTGAATTGGTTGGTTTGGGGTTTTATGTCACAAGGGCCAAGCCGCTCCAAACACGACACGCAATATCTAGTAATTATGAAAAGAAAGTATGGAGAGGAGAAAGCAGAGATATATCCCTTGTTCATCCTTGGGTCGCGACCTCCGTGTTTACCAAAGACGGTAAATCTCATAGGAAAAGAAAGAATAGATCGCTTGGGTACCTCGGTTTCGTGAAGCCCGTGCATACCTAAAGATGTTCCTCTCAGGGTAATGTGAATTAGAAAAATTGGTCTCTTGGTGGTGGAAAAGTCTTCGTGTTCTCTATCTTGTAAGATTTGAGAAAAAAATGTCAGTTTGTATGTTCAAGTCCGCGTCCATCAAATATGATCACTCGAATCATCTTCATGCTCTCTCTATCTTGTAAGATTTGAGAAAGAAAAATGTATGTTTGTATGTTCAAGTCCGCGTCCATCAAATATGATCACTCGAATCATCTTCATGCTCTCTCTATCTTGTAAGATTTGAGAATGAAAAATGTATGTTTGTATGTTCAAGTCTGCGTCCATCAAATATGATCACTCGAATCATCTTCATGCTCTCTCTATCTTGTAAGATTTGAGAAAGAAAAATGTATGTTTGTATGTTCAAGTCCGCGTCCATCAAATATGATCACTCGAATCATCTTCATGCTCTCTCTATCTTGTAAGATTTGAGAAAGAAAAATGTATGTTTGTATGTTCAAGTCCGCGTCCATCAAATATGATCACTCGAATCATCTTCATGCTCTCTTTATCTTGTAAGATTTGAGAAAGAAAAATGTATGTTTGTATGTTCAAGTCCGCGTCCATCAAATATGATCACTCGAATCATCTTCATGCTCTCTCTATCTTGTAAGATTTGAGAAAGAAAAATGTATGTTTGTATGTTCAAGTCCGCGTCCATCAAATATGATCACTCGAATCATCTTCATGCTCTCTCTATCTTGTAAGATTTGAGAATGAAAAATGTATGTTTGTATGTTCAAGTCCGCGTCCATCAAATATGATCACTCGAATCATCTTCATGCTCTCTCTATCTTGTAAGATTTGAGAAAGAAAAATGTATGTTTGTATGTTCAAGTCCGCGTCCATCAAATATGATCACTCGAATCATCTTCATGCTCTCTCTATCTTGTAAGATTTGAGAAAGAAAAATGTATGTTTGTATGTTCAAGTCCGCGTCCATCAAATATGATCACTCGAATCATCTTCATGCTCTCTTTATCTTGTAAGATTTGAGAAAGAAAAATGTATGTTTGTATGTTCAAGTCCGCGTCCATCAAATATGATCACTCGAATCATCTTCATGCTCTCTCTATCTTGTAAGATTTGAGAAAGAAAAATGTATGTTTGTATGTTCAAGTCTGCGTCCATCAAATATGATCACTCGAATCAATAGACTGTGAATCACAATTTTTAATAATCAGGTCACTTTCGGTGATAAAATTAAACAACTCTATGTTTTGAAAATATCAAAATATTAAATGCGGTTGTTAAGATTAACTTTTTACTTACGTACATTCTAAATGGAGCTCAGTGATGAATCAAATTGGAAGCCTAAGATTTATTGGATCAAGACCAATTATACCAATGTTAATAGTCTATTTGTAATATTAACCCTATCAGAGGTTCACATGCATATATCCGCCCTACAATCTGCAGTTTTCGGTGTATGACGTCTAACCAGTTTCGATCGTTTCGACCAATAGAATCTTTCCTAAGACCAATAGATGTGGTTATTTCGTCATTATGTGCGTTGTTTTGTAAAAAGCAATACTGCACACACACAGCTTGGAAATCTCGTATAGCTCAGAGAGTTAATCCTATTGCGAGGAATTATCTGGTTAGAAAGTTCAAAATTAGAATTTCGTGCTGTTAAAGACAGATGCTTCTCTGAAAGAGATTTTACTATGCCGATCTTCGAGGGGACAACATAATGTACATAAATAATAAACACAAGCTTGTATTTTATAAAAATATAAATAGTATCCTTTAACTTAAACGCACTTTTTAACATTACTAGAATGGATTTTGAAATGTTGGTTGTTAGGGGTTTTACGGCTGAATGATCATATTTGGCCATGCTGCTCCAGACATGAGACATACAATATCAAGTAACAGACATACACACACAATGCAAGTTTTACTGTAGCACAAGAGAGACATATACCCAGTGAGGAATGCACCTGACAGGAATCGAAACTTCGCAGCCTACAACTCGTAGGTTGCTAGCGCAATGAGCATACCATTGAGCAACGACGTCCCAGGTTTTAGAAAATGCGTTAATGATGCTTTAAATAAATTTATCTCAATTGGTATTATAGTTGTCATTCATTAAGGATGTAACTAAATAAAATAAGTGTTATACCTTTTTTCATGAATGGATTTCAGTAACCCACTAATGGGGATAACATTTCCAAGATCCTAAATTACTTGATTGGAAAGAGAACAATTTTCTCCAATTTCTCTTTTTCCCTCCTCACCTTCCAGTTCTTTTTTTGGAGCCATGGTGAAACTAAGTCAATATTTAGCGCTCTGCTAATGGCCTCCACCCCCTTAGGAGGTTAAACATTGAGTAAGAATGGCCCCAAATACGTCACTGAGGTAAAAGGGATTTTAATGATCTGTAAAATATGCTTGAGGAGGGAAGAATGGGGAAGAAAGACTTGCGTCGTCACAAATATGACCAAGGTTTAATTCCTGGCGTAGTTTTACAAATCTTTTTTGCGTAGGCTCAATGAGGTTGATATTTCAACCTGTTTACAATGCGAGTGAACAGGTTGAATATAAAGGGAAAGTTGATAGTATATAATTTGCTTGTGCCTTCCTCAAAATGCTTTTTCTTCCGCATATCAATAGGGCCGCTTGATCCCGGTTGGACGATTAGCGGATAAGCAACCGGTAGGTAGTTAATTAACTTCGCACGGGAGCAACACAGCGGGCTATTGGCGACAATTCCGAAAGGGAAAGAATCGAGGACACTTCGTTATTTTGAACTAAAGTCAGAGGACAAGAACAACATCTGAGATTGCACCCCACTCTCCAAACTTCCACAGCACGCCTATGTGAGGATATTTGTGGCCACGACAGATTGAACGTGCAACAGCCCCCGTGTACACGACGGTTTTTGGTTGGACCGAGCTTCGAACTCGCAACCCTCCGTTTGCTGATTCGTTGCTCTTGTCACGCGGGAGACCGGGGTTCGATTCCCCGCCGGGGAGAACATTTTAACTGGTACAGTGTCTCACGACACTAGGTACGGGAATGTGTGTTGGTGTTAGTTAGATTCGTTGCTCTTCCAACCGGGCTACTACAGTTCCATTAGCAACCGGAGGTTTGCTAGTTCGAAACTCGATCTGACCGAGGACCGTCGTGTATGTGGAGGGGGGGGTGTCCTTCAACGTTTAGAAATATTCTATTGATTCTTTCTGTAGAATAGAGTTCTTTGGAACGATTATACTGGCCCATTCTGTATAATAAAATCCTTTGGAAACACTCTTGATCCTTTCATTAGAATAGAATCCTTTAAAACTATTCTAATGAAAGGATCAAAAGAGTGTTTCCAAAGGATTTTATTATACAGAATGGGCCAATAGAATCGTTCCAAAGAATTCTATTCTCTATTTCATTAGAATAGAATCCTTTAAAACTATTATAATGATCTTTTTCTTGGAATTTAATTCTTCGGAACGCGATTCTATTACTCCTTTCCTTAGAATATGACCCTTTGGAAAGATTCTGTTGGTCAAGAAGATCGTGATTGGTAAGAAATCATGCAGATTGCAAGGTGGAATTATGCGTGTGAACCCCAGAGGGTTGAATATGGAGTGTAGCCTGTTCAGCTACCCTCTACACAGTGCTTGTTCACAAATACGCCGCTGTTTAAAATCTTGCATACCACTCGACAGATTTCATAACAGACAATGCACCCAAGTCGTCGGCAACTTCCCTTCTTAATTCCAGCACGGAATTCCCTAAATAAGCGTGACCGCACTCTGTTTGAGCACTGAAGTGATCTGATGAAGCCGCTTATGAAAGCCAGAAAATTTCGAAACCACTTGCGCAACGACGACGCGTCCAAATATGGCCTCGCTGGCGGTCTATCTCCCACACTGACCTTCCTCCGGTGGTGGTTGTGCCCTTTTCGAACGCCTTGCCGCCCTCCCCAGATCCTGGGGGCCACACTTCCTGCTTCAGGAGAAAGATTTCTCTCACACCCTCGCCTCTGATTGTTGAATTTTCGGTTCTGACAACCCTTTGTTCCTCCCCCACTCGGTGCTGCCATCCATTTCTCTCCCCCACCCCTTCGTATCGTTTGTCATGGTTTTTGTTTCAGAGGCGCTTTGGAAAAAGTTTTGTGCTAACAAAAGCCCTTTTTGTCCGATTGAAAAATAAATAAAGCAAGACTCGAAAGTTTTTATGACAGGTTATCATCTTTTTTTGTTGTCCTTTTTTGTGACGCCTCTCTCTGTACGTGAATTGTTTAGTTAAATTCGCGAATGGTTCTGTCGTTTTCTTGGAAATGTATGTGGGGTTTTTTGTGTCGAAAGTTTTCGTGTCGCTGAAAGACCATTCAACATAGTAAACTGTTTTAACGCCCAAGTGCTTTCGACGAGATATCTCGTCCATAAAGATCTAACAACTTTTCTTTATGACGAGATATCTCGTCGTCAGGATATTGCCGGCATTTTTTATGATGACAAGATCAAGATCTGGTCAGTTTTCTTCTAGTGACGAGAGATCTCTCCATCAAGATCTGGTCAGTTTTGCTAATGATGAGATACCTCGTCGAATTTTTGTCCTTTCGTGTACCTGTTGAATTTTGTCGATAGAACATTTGTGTGAAATATCATAATTTTTTCTTATTTAAATTGTAAGCGGGAAAATTATTTGACATTTCATCCAAAAGAATTTCAGAGTTTAAAATCTGGAAATCTGAACTTGTTATTAAAATCCAATATTTAATATTTCTTAATTTTGACACTTTCTTTCGAAATGAATTAACATTTTTCTTTCCAAGTGATTTCGACCAGATATCTCGTTCGTCAAGACCTGACCAATTTTGCTAATGCTGATTTATCTCGTCATCAAGGTATTGGCAATGTTTTTATGACGACGAGATCAAGATCTGGTCAGTGTTTTTTTTCTGGCGAGATATCTCGTCCATCAAGATCTGGTCAGTTTTGCTAATGATGAGATATTTCGTCGAGACAACCACCAGGAGGGTTAAAATATAATTGGGGAAAGTTCTAGCCCCATGGGCTGGGTACGTCCCTGCTTCCAGACCATAGTTTCTCAAATTTGTTTACCTCAACTCTCTTTTCAAAGACAATTTTCTTCGGCGCTGGAAAACTTCAATCAACCATCCTGTTGGTCTCAATTCTCAATTAACCATCCTGGTGGTTGTTTCGACGAGGTATCTCTTCAATTGCAAAACTGATAGATCTTGATGGACATCTCGTCATAAGAAGAAAACTGACCAGATCTTGATCTCGTCATCGCAAAAATGTGGCGATATATTGATGACGAGGTATCTTGTCATTTTGATCAGATCTTGATGGATGAGATATCTCGTCGAAACCTCTTAGAGGTTAACAGAATTCTTGGATATTACAAAGTTGGACCAGTCGAGTGTCTAGACTGGAGACCTCTAAATGGAGTCTGTTATCAATTGTATACAAGTTAATTTTACGAACCAGTTTTACCTTTATGTATCCACTTAGTTCCAGAAGCCGTTGGACATTTTGAAAAATAGTTAACAACAGTAACGAATCCGATAAGGGATACCGAAATTTATGTCGGTCTCTAACGGGCAACAAAGAGCTCCCTCTTTTGCACGATAGGGCACCTCCCCAAGGTACCTTCCACAAGGATACATGCAAAAACAAGATTGATGAATCTCAAGAAGGCTTTGTTAATATGTTTTAAAAAACCACGCTAATTTTGAACGAAAAAGAGAAGGCTGTTTTCTGGCCAGACGGGGCGGCAGTTAGAAGACTGCTATTTACCTGTTTATTTGTTTTTCTTTCTGCCTTTTCCTCTGTGGCGGTCCCGCCCTCGAAACCCCCCATCAGTGCCTGCAATTTGGTATTCAGGTAACATTCTGGGCGGAGTGTTCCTTCGGCAGTGGGTGTCGTTTTACTACTCCTTTTTTTCGTGAAAGCAAGGGGTAGTTATGTCAAGGTCCTTAGCCTGCTCCAGGGGAAGAATTGTGATTAATCCATGTGGGCACGCGAGATTAGTTCTGGCGATTCCATTTCCTTTCGAGTTTGACGGCGCTTGGGATTGAGATTGAAAGGTCGTGGGTTCAACAAGCCTGGACGGTCAGCCCCTGGAGGCTGAAGAAGCTGTTGTTTGTGGTGTGTCATTTCAAATTGTTGGGCAGACGGGGGCAATTATGTGATTCGTCATTCAAATCGAGTCGGATGAATAATCATTAGAAAGCAAGTGTGCTTCTGGTTCTTGTAGTCAGATAAAATTGGGTTGTTTAGGATTATATATGACTGGAAGTATTGAGGTGAATTTCAAATGTCACTCCAGTTTAGCCCTCCTAGTTTCAGTCATTTGCATCGATAACTGAAAAAGCATTGGAAATATATCGTTGACTGGACGTATTGTGGTAACAATCTAATATCACTCCGCTTTTTGCCCTCCTAGTTCATTTGCTCCAATAACATAAAAAGCGCTGGAAATATATCTTAGAGATGTAACTGGGGTGTACTGTGGTGGCAATTTAATATCACTGCATTTGTGCCCACATATTTTAGTCATATTGCGTTGATAATAATCGGATAAATAATCATTAGGTAGCAAATGTGCTTCTGGTTCTTATTGTCACACACAGAAAGACAAAATTAGGATCCTATACCATTGAAGATATTGTGGTGACATTCAAATTTTGTAGTCAAAGCACTAGAAGTATATCATAGAGATGTCACTGGACATATTATTGTGGCGACAATTTAATTACCACTTCATATTAACCCTCCTAGTTTTAGTCATTCGCTTTGGTAAAACGAACTGCAAGTGTATTGCAGAGTTTGAGTACATTTGTACACACTGTACGTATTGTGTTGACAAATAAATTTCACTCCCTTTTTGTCCTCCTAGTTTTAATTATTCGCGTTGATTACATCAAAAGCACTGGAATTGTATTCTAGAGATATCACTGGAAGTATTGTGGTGAATCATATATCTTTTGATAGACAGTTTAACTTCCCTGTTACCATGACTTTACTCCAGAAGTAACTTCGCACCTGTCCTTTGTATCTATCGGTTGAACGTTTTCTCCTGTCCACATGGAAAGTTATATTCGCTATTACTCTGATTATCATTTGACAATAAGTAATAAACACAAGAATTGACCGTAGAGTAACAAAGCCAAAATGTCTACTGCCGTGGATTTCAATCGAAACTTTTGACATATTGGGTTCAGTGTAACCGTGATTCACCGCATGTTCCCAAGTAAAAAGCTTTCGTATAAAAAATTAAACATTCAAATGGTTTCGGCTAAGATCTGACCAATTTTGCTTATGATGCTATGCTAAGATATGACCAATTATGCTTGATGGCGAGACATTCGTCTCGCCATCAAGATATTACAGATATTTTTATATTGTCGAGATCAAGATCTGGTCAGTTTTCTTCTAATGACGATGTATCTCGTCTATTAAGATCAGAAGGGTTAACTGTAGAGCACCAAAACAAACACCAGGAGGGTTAACTGTAGAGCACCAAAACAAACACCAGGAGGGTTAACTGTAGAGCACCAAAACAAACACCAGGAGGGCTAACTGTAGAGCACCAAAACAAACACCAGGAGGGTTAACTGTAGAGCACCAAAACAAACACCAGGAGGATTAACTGTAGAGCACCAAAACAAACACCAGGAAGGTTAACTGTAGAGTAACAAAACCAAATGAATTTGACACGTATCATGGATTCAAAACACGTTGGTTGACAGTTTATTTAAAGATAATGTTGCAGATACATCTCCAGGTTTGTGTCTTCATCAGCGACGTCATTTCGCATTGGCTTCAGCTTAAGTCCCTCAGAGGTTGACTTCCCTCTTACAACAGAATTCCCAAGCAGAAAGGAAACCCACAGCTTTCAATTCGAGAAAACGTTTTTCAATCCAACAAAAAAATGGACACATCACTGCCCTTTCTTGTGATTGAAATAATATGAGAAGTCGCCGAAAAAATAACACGACGACGAAAGCAAAAAAAAAGGCGAATTCGGAAACCAGACGAGATTCCGCAATTAGTATCGAAGAAAGATTTAGCAAGCAAGTCACGTGATTTCCGGTCGCTGACCTTTCTTCTGCACAACAAAAGGGCTGGAAAAAAATGCTTGACTTTTTTTCCCTCCAACATCACATGAATATAACTTTTACCAAGTCCCGCGCTATCATTAAGGTGCAAACTGTTCTGCGATGAACCTTTTTGTTCCATACAGGTCTTTCTATCCCTCGGACAAAACTTTCGATTTTTTGCCCACCGGTCACTTTAGTAGGGGTTTGGTTGCTTTTTTAATTGTCTCTCAAAAGTCTCTAAGAGACTATTATGCCCCGCTAATGCTTTCGCGTACCGAAATTTTTTTTCGCGTCATTCAATTACCCATTAAAGTGATGCCTGTTACTCCGACCCTTTGCAGTATTGTTGCTATATTTCTAAGAGACACATCCACTGTACTTTTTTTTCCATCAAGAGTGGTGCGTTTTAATTGGCTTTTATACCGTCGAGGTAGGCATTTGATATTATTTACATGTCAAAAAAGAGACATTTTATTAAAATTAAAGGATGTTTAGTTTAGATGTAAAAAAGAATTCCTCGTCAGAACGTCTATGAACAATGAATATCAGTACTTGCGCACATTTTTTTCTTTCGGAACTAAGCATATTTTATACTTATTTCGACAGAAAATGCAAACAATGCTAGTAGTCTGCATATTATCGATGTGAAGGACATTTTTTTGCCAATTAGTGCGTGATTTCGACCTTCTTTTCTTTTGTAAAATATTTGGGTTTCCTAATCGTCGATATTCACGTACTTCAAATTCGATATTTAAACGCATCTTAAAAACAAATCTTTACTACTCTTTATAAGACTAATAGTTTTCAAAATTATTAGATTGTTTTCCTTTTCGTGTTTATAACACTTTTGAGAAATACTTATCAAAAATACGTGTCCAAATTCAACAGGTTGAAATATTAAGCCCCATCCTCTATATTATGCCACAATGTTTGTAATTGGTAACGTGATTTTCCGTTTGTTAATTTTCTAAAATTAACCGCATTCCCTACATTTAGCATGAACAATAATACTTCGTTGTATCGGCCCATATTGACCGAGTATGTTGAAAACTGAAATTTTTCAATGAATACTTTGAAATTTGTGAGTTGATTTATCTATTGCATTAGAGGCTTGTTTTTTTTACGCTGAAAATCTTTCTCGCTCCGTCATTTGTATCTCTGCAACAAACATATTTTGAACCGACTTTGCAATGTTACACCGACTGGTTGGTTGTTTATGGGTTTTAAGGCACAAGAGCCATATTTGGCCAAGCTGCGCCAAACACAATACACACAACTTCAAGTAAAAAATGTCGTGAAAGGGATAAAAGAGGGTTTGGGAAATAGAGTAATGGGATAAAAGTAGAAAAAGGTCTCTTGGGTATCCCGGGAGCCCGACACCCTTGCTTAGTAAAGACAGTAAACCCCATGGAAAAGATCATTAAGAGTACCTCGGAACTGTGAAGCCCGTACACACCTAAAGGAGTGCACCTGAGCGTTTATAGCGACTGACAAGTCTCTCAGTCTGTTTCAGAATCTGTCCCTTAAGAATGTCTACTCTCAACCCTCCAAGTGGTTTCGACGAGATATCTCGTCCATCAAGATCTGACCAATTTTGCTAACACCGAGATATCTCGCCACCAAGATATTGCCGATTTTTTTTGTTGGCGAGATCAAGATCTGGTCATTTTTTTCTAATGACGATATATCTCGTCCATCAAGGTCTGCTCAGTTTTGCTAATGACGAGATACCTCGTCAAGACAACCACGAGGAGGGTTAAGGCGTAGATCTCGATCTAATTAACCCTCGTGTCTCAAATAATTCATCGTAGAGCGGCAAATCAAACCAAACC
Source organism: Meta bourneti (assembly GCA_933210815.1). Taxonomy (NCBI): domain Eukaryota; kingdom Metazoa; phylum Arthropoda; class Arachnida; order Araneae; family Tetragnathidae; genus Meta; species Meta bourneti. Next base: position 16,331,285 of record OW119928.1, on the reverse strand, counting down.
AGAAAATGTGTCGCGCGAAAGGTCAATCAAACAACTAAACTCATTAACATTAAATTATTACTCATTTTGACACTAAATTATTATTTTCACGATGAGAAATAAATTGTCAAATTGTATTCGGTTCTTGATATTTTCCGACAAACTAAAAAAGGTTAAACACAGTACAATCACTATGATTGTAATAAAAATATTTTTAAACTTTCTGAAATTATATATCGTCGGCTTAGAGTAGAAATTCATTAAAACTAAATTATTACTCATTTTGACACTAAATTATTATTTTCACGATGAGAAATAAATTGTCATATTGTATTCAGTTTGAAAGAAAATATGCTACTATCAAAATGTTTATAATTTTTATTTTTGACCTAATAAGTAAGTTAGTGTTTAATCGGCTGCTGTGCTGTAAAATTTTACTCTTTGTTAATTAATGAGTTTCTACTCGAGCCGATGACACATCGATTTTCTGAACTGTTTTACAACTCTCGCTTTTTAACGACGTTTACGTTACCCAACAGATAAAAAACGATATCGAACATTAGGCACAATAGAAATTCTCCGATAAGCTCCGAAATGTAACACTCAAGCATTCCATCACCCGACAACCCACGAACACTCCCCCGCACACTACCCCTCCTCTCGAATTCTGATCCACCCCCGCCAATGCCACTACGCACTTGGTACCACAATAAAAGGCGTCTACCAGGAAAAATCAAAGCTCCCTCTGTCACTGCAGACGATAGACTCTTCTTTTCTTCCAAAAACACGCGGCCCACCCCCAAATCACCCACCTACGACTCTTCAGTCAAACACACCCAGCCGTGCGCGTACCACTACCACCTGAAGACCAGGAATTTCCTCCTCACACAGAACCAGCTTTAGAGGTAGAACCAGCTTTTTTTTTTATTCTTATTAATTCGAGTTCTCCTTCCTCCCCCTAATCTTCTACTGCATTTCGCAATACCAGCTGCTTCTTTATCTCCCCCGCTGCACCCCCCCCCCTTTTATCGTTTTGTTGAAGTTCGAACGTTTTGTCGTAGTTTTGCCACGTTCCTGCCACTGTGACTGAGGAATCGCTGCTTGCGATGCAGAGCGGTGTACGTCACTGGACGATTTGCGAGCGGTAAATGAACCTCCTCAGACTCCAGATGTTAATCCAAATTATTTACTAGTGGTTCAATAGGTTTTTTACTTCAGTATACGTGCTAAAAAACACAAATTTCCAACTTCAGAAATCTTTTTAACCCTCCAAGCGGCTTCGACGAGGTATCTTGTCCATTAAGGTCTGATCAATTTTGCTAATGACGAGATATCTCGTCATCAAGATAATGCCGATTTTTAGATGATCACGAGGTAACGATTGGATCAGGGTTTTTTTATGATGACGAGATATCTCGTCCATTAAGATTTGATCAGGTTTGAGAATGACGGGATACCGCATCGAGATGACTACCTAGAGGATTAAAAAATTATTTTCAATGGCCCAGGCAAGTAACTAAATACCCAATACAAATGTTACTAATAAAAGTAGGCAAACACTATACAAAAAATTGATAAGAATGTAAGATAAAATGTCCGTCCATCCCTTAGTCTCCCAGTATCGGCGACCTTAGGGGTTCCGTCTAGAGAACGCAGTGCACATTTGCAGGTTGTTGATGGAATTCAACCCTCAGAGGGGTTCACAAGCATATACCCGTTCTGCCAGCTGCAGTTTTCACTGCATGACTTCTGTCCAGTTTTAATCTTCTTGACCAATATAATCTTCCTACGATCCCTTCAATCGAGAGGCAGCTGTATTCTAGTTGGAAGGGTCGTGTATTAGCCACAGGAGGGTTACGAGTTCGAGACTCGATCCAACCAAAGACCGTCTTGTACGTGGAGGGCTGGTGCACTTTAAATCGGCCGAGGCCTCAGATGTCCTCACGTTGACGTGGAAGTTTGGAGAGTGGGGTACTAGCTCGGGCGTTGACCTCGCCATCTGACCATGGTTCAAAATGACGAGGCGTCGTCGTCGGATCTTTCCCTTCGGTACTAACGCCAGACCGTCGGCAAAAGCCCGGTGTTTTGCTCCAGTACGACATAAATACAACAACCTGCCTACCTTTCAACGAAAAGTTATGATTAATTAGTCATTATGTGTCCTTAAATGCCATTACATGTTGAGAGTGGTGCGAAACAATAGACCGTTGAGGACTTTTTCAGAGTTTAAAAGCAATCAACTAACATCCAGATTTATCCAAATCTAAAATTATCGCAATAAATACCTATTGTGACACAAATCCAATATTAGATAGTCCTTATTTTTTGAATCAGTTGCAGCAGTAGTAACACGTAGTGCAGTTAATTTTTCCTGTATATCGTATATATAGCTTGTTTTGTGTTACTACCTCCGTATTTCCTGGTTATACAAGGTGACCTCGGTTCACATTACCTCAGAAAAATCAAGGTTTTACTTCACTTAAACTATTCATATTCCTAGCCTTCAAGGAGGTGGGACGTCAGATGTCACACTGCCCCTGGAATGGTTAAAAAGGAATAGGTAGAAAATTTTCAACTTGAGAATTTTAAATATGCAAATTGGGTATTTACGAACCTTGGAGCGGATTGCAATGGTCATACCATAACAAAGAAGTAGCCAATCAAGTACCAGGGACTGAAATCTATTCTTAACCCAAAAGCAGACTTCCTTAGAGTAGAGGGGCCTCGGTAGCCCAGTTGGTGGAGTTGCGAATTCCCAACAGGAGGGTTGCGAGTTCGAGACTCGATACAAACCAAATAACCGTCGTGTACGTGAGGGCTCGTGCATTCAAATCTGCTGTGATTTCGAATGTTCACATGTTGGTGTGGACTTTTAGAGAGTGGGGTGCCAGCGGAGGTGTTAACCTCGTCATCTGATTGTGGTGTGACCAGGTATTGCCCTTGGATCTTTCTCTCGGGATCTATCCCGGAGAATCGCCAATAGACCGTTGCGACGTTAATGCAACTACCTCGGGAGTAAAATCTGCCCTTTTTGTCTGGTTTGTTTACTTTGAAATTCTGTCGTTTTTTAAGACAATATCATTATCACTTATAATATGCAAAACTTTTATAAAATAGTTGTCCTTGAAGAAAGAGGACTTGATGGCCCTGTTAGAAGAGTAGCTGATTAGTAACCGAAGGGTCGCGAGTTCGAAACTCGGTCCAACGAAAGACCGCCGTGTACGCGGGGGCTGGTGCACTTGAAATCTGTCGTGGCCTCAAATGTTCTCACGTTGGCGTGGTGTGGAAGTTTGAAGTGCCAGATCAGTTGTTCTCGTTTTCTGACGCGGCGTTGTCTTTTTATCTTTCTTTCCCTTCGGAATTGATCCCGGACCGTTGCCTGTAGCCCGTTGTGTTGCTCCAGTGCGATGTTAATTAACTACCTACCATCTCCATACCCTTTTTAACCCTCTTAATGGTTTTCTCGACAAGGTAGCTCGTCAGTAGCAAACCTGACCAGTTCTTGATGGACGCGATATCTCGTCCAAGACCACCGCACATTGCAGATCAAGCAAATAAAATGGCAGACAAGCTTTTCACTTAAGTGTGTTTGAAATTTAACATCTTTTTTTACTATCCACAGTCGTTTAATCTCAAGCTTGTTATGAAAACGTATTTTCTTTTGGTATAACATTTCTATGATTACTTAAAAAATAAAGAATCGGACTTAAGAACTCTTGAATTATGTTTTTTGACCCTTGAGATAAACCATAATGCTGATGGAAACACCAGGTTTGGTCTATCGCTCTTCGGTCAACGGGTGTCTACTTTTGCTACTCCCAGACGGACGTATGTTTATCATTTCTATCAATAACAATATTTTAAGTCTACGTTATTAAGTCCCTAAAAAATATCTTGTACGGTTTCCGTGCTAACCTGATTTGAAGAAGCATTTGTAGCAATTTTTTACAAATCTATCGGTAATTAGATATTTTAATTAACGTCGCACTATAGCAACACAACGGGCTATTGGCGCCGGTCTGAGATCATACCGGAAGGGTAGGTAAGTATTTTTAATTAACGTCGCATTGAAGCAACACAACGGGCTATTGGTGACGATCCAGAACAACACCAGGTAATTTTAAACCACGATCAGATGAAAAGATTACACCTGAGCTGGCACCAAACTTCCACATGTATCGGTAATTAGGTATTCCACAGGTATCGGTAATTAGGTATTTTAATTAACGTCGCACTATATCCACAGGTATCGGTAATTAGGTATTCCACAGGTATCGGTAATTAGGTATTTTAATTAACGTCGCACTATATCCACAGATATCGGTAATTAGGTATTCCACAGGTATCGGTAATTAGGTATTTTAATTAACGTCGCACTATATCCACAGGTATCGTTAATTAGGTATTCCACAAGTATCGGTAATTAGGTATTTTAATTAACGTCGCACTATAGCAACACAACGGGCTATTGGCGCCGGTCTGGGATCATACCCAAAGGGTAGGTAAGTATTTTTAATTAACGTCGCATTGAAGCAACACAACGGGCTATTGGTGACGATCCAGAACAACACCAGGTAATTTTAAACCACGATCAGATGAGAAGATTACACCTGAGCTGGCACCAAACTTCCACAGGACGCTAAATACTACCTTTGGAAAAGGGCGGGGCGTTGAGCCAAAGTTGGATTGGTTGGTTGGTAGTTAATTAGCGTCGAACGGGAGCAACATAACGGACTATTGGTGACGGTCCGGGATCAATTCAAACTTCCACACCACGCCAACTTGAGGACATGGCAGATTTAACGTGCACCAACCCCCGTGTACACGACGGTCTTTCGGTTTGATTGTGTTTCGAACTCTCAACTCTCAGGTTGCTAATCCGTTTCTCTTCCAACCGAGCTACCGCTGCCCAAAGAAAGTTGGGACATATGATGTATATCCATTTATTTGGTCAAACATGGCCCTTGCGCCATAAAACCCAACCCAATCAACCATGTTTTATCTATCGACGCCTATCTCCTTTAAAAAAATAAACTCAGACCCGAACGCACAACAGCCTCTCCCAAAACAGACGCGTCGAGACTCGAACGATAAATCCGCAGATTTGTTTCGTTATCTGAGGTTTATTTATGCTTTGATTCTTATCGTACCGAAAGTTTCACATGATAGCGCCACTTTCACATGTTGACGACTTACGCCACTAAGCGAGCCCGTGTCTACACAGTGCTACGGGGATTAGAACCTTCTCCCCGGGAGTCTTTTTGGAATGGAAGGACTGAGAGGAGAAGGGGGGGAGGGTCAATGACTTTCGAGGAAATATCGTCTTAACTGAGTTGAGGGATTTGTTTAAATAAATCGTTTGCCAGGAATCTGTTGTCTTTTCCCCCTTTTTAATGGCGGCTGACCGTAGAAAAAAGAAGGAATTCCGTTCGAAAATTCGAAGCTTTTCCATATTTTTCGTCTGCCGTTCGAGGGGAAAGGGGGTTTAAAACTCGTTATTTTATTTATTCAAATAACGCGTTCTTGGATTTCGTGGTTTGTTATTCGAGTTGTTGGTTCTTCGGGTTGGTGTCCCCCCCCCCCCTTCTGGTCTTTCGATCTGGGCTTGGGAAAGTTCTCAGAAGTTAAAAGTTCTTTAATCCGAAGCAGACAATGAACTTTGATTCAAACAAACAGCTTTTATTTGGATTTTTTGGATTGGTTTCAGTTGAATGTTGCAGTTCAGATTTTCGTTTGAGGTAGAAACGGGTTTTTGAACTGGATTGGGACTTAAATTGTACCCACTGAAACCACACCTAAAACATATATTCTTTAAGTCTATAAACATTTGTTTCTGTAAGAGGAATTTTCTGTCAAGTTAAATGGTTAAATGGCGGTAGTGTTTCTGCTGTGATACGTCTGCAATATACGTATCCTGAATGTTACGTCATTTGGCTTGTTTTTCAAATACGATTTCAGCACGTCACCAACAAAAGTTCCGAATAATAAATTCCGATTTGATATTTGATAGCTGATTGTTGATACCAGTTCGATAAAATACAAATTGAGCATCACCAAATTGGCGATAAATCAGATTTTAGGTGGGTGGCACACGAGACGGTTTAAGAAGCGCAACCCGAGGCGATCTGGTGAGTGTATACATTCTACTGCTCCTGTCATATGGCGTAGCGTTGCATATAAAATCACGGTCGACTGTCGCTACTCTCGTCAGCGCGTCACCTAAGCAACCTATTGTTTTCGTAGGTGGGTGACTCGCGATACCACTTCACAGCAGCGCGTTTGTGTTCGCCTTTTCTTCCTGACAGGGAAGAAAACCGGTTAAATTGCTCGCGACTAAAATAAGAAGCGCAACCCGGGTCGCGCTCCTCAAATCGTTCCGTGTGTCACTACCCTAAAGGTAACTCCGATATGTAGCATGCGAGAGCATTTCACAACCGAAGTACAATCTTCGCCCCCCAGTTGAGTTTGCACTAAAATCCCTCTCATACATTTCGTCATCTCAGATTGACACTTAAATACACCAGAGCGGTCGGATATCTTTTAGACATCCCCACTATTTCAGGTTCGATTTTCTGTAACTATCTCTGGTATATTTCTCTTTTCTGCGTCAGTAAAAACTTTCCTTGTGTGTGTCGATTACTTGCCGTTCTCCGTTTTGTATTAGTCGCAACTTGGCCAAATATGACTCTTGCGTCATTAAACACAACTCCTTCAACAGTGACCAAAGTCTTAAGCCTTTCCTGCCATCCCTGTGTGTATTTCTATTTTGTATCAGTAAAAACATTCCTTGTGTGTGTTTGTCCATTACTTGAAGTTCGCCTGTTTGTACTTGTCACAACTTGGCCAAATATGACCCTTGCGCCGTAAAATTCAACTCCTACAACAGTAACCAACGTCCTAAACCTTTCCCGTCGTCCCTGGAAACATTCCGTGTGTGTGTCCATTACTTGCCGTTCTCCGTTTTTGTATTTGTCACAACCAAATATAACTTACGTCATAAAACTCGACACCTTCAACAGTGACCAACATCTTAAACCTTTCCCGTCATCCCTGGAAGTATTCTTTTTGTATTCATTACTTGCCGTTCTCCTTTTTTGAATTTTGCTCAACTTGGCCTAATATGATCCTTGCGTCATAAAACTCAGTGACCAACGTCCTAAACCTTTCCCGTCGTCAATAGGTTATATTTTCTCTTCTGTGTGAGTAAAACCTTTCCTTGTATGTGTTTGTCCATTAATTTCCGTTCTCCGTTTTGTATTTGTCCCAGCTTGGCCAAATACGACCCTTGTGTCATAAAACTCAACTCCTTCAGCAGTGATCATCGTCCGAAACCTTTTCCGTCGTCCCTGGACGTATTTCTCTCTTTTGTGTGCACTGGTGTTCTCAGTTTTGTATTTGTTGCAACTTGGCCAAATATGGCCTTTGCGTCATAAAACTCAACTGCTTAAGCAGCGACCATCGTCCGAAACCTTTCCTGCTATCGCCCCTTGGTGTATTTCTCTCTTCCGTGTGTATGTCTATTACTTGACGTTCTGCGTTTCGTATTTGTCGCAACTTGGCCAAATACAACCCTTGCGTCGTAAAACTCAACTCCTTCAGCAGCGACCAACGTCCTAAACCTTTCCCGTCGTCACTGGTAATATTCCCTATATGTGTTCATTACTTGCCGTTCTCTGTTTTTGTATTTGTCACAACCAAATATAACTTGCGTCATAAAACTCGACACCTTCAACAGTGACCAACATCTTAAACCTTTCCCGTCATCCCTGGAAGTATTCTTTTTGTATTCATTACTAGCCGTTCTCCTTTTTGAATTTGCTCAACTTGGCCTAATATGATCCTTGTATCATAAAACTCAGTGGCCAACGTCCTAAACCTTTCCCTTCGTCAATAGGTTATATTTCTCTCTTCTGTGTAAAACCTTTCCTTGTATGTTTGTCCATTAATTTCCGTTCTCCGTTTTGTATTTGTCCCAGCTTGGCCAAATACGACCCTTGCGTCATAAAACTCAACTCCTTCAGCAGTGATCATCGTCCGATATCTTTTCCGTCTCCCTGGACGTATTTCTCTCTTCTGTGTGCACTGGTGTTCTCAGTTTTGTATTTGTCCCAGCTTGGCCAAATTCGACCCTTGCGTCATAAAACTCAACTCCTTCAGCAGTGATCATCGTCTGAAACCTTTCCCGTCGTCCATGGACGTATTTCTCTCTTCTGTGTGCACTGGTGTTCTCAGTTTTGTATTTGTTGCAACTTGGCCAAATATGGCCTTTGCGTCATAAAACTCAACTGCTTCAGCAATGACCATCGTCCGAAACCTTTCTTTTCGCCCCTGGGTGTATTTCTCTCTTTCGTGTGTATGTCTAATACTTGACGTTCTGCGTTTCGTATTTGTCGCAGCTTGGCCAAATACAACCCTTGCGTCGTAAAACAAAACTCCTTCAGCAGCGACCAACGTCCCAAATCATTCCCGCCCTCACAAAAAGGACACATGTGGGGTACTGAGTCGGAGAACCCTAATGATATTTACTCCGACTCGCCTCATTCCGTAACAAGATGGGAGTTAAATCAGCCGGCATCGTGCAGCCCTATTAAGCAACAAAAGAAAACGGACATCTGCCTTTTAGGAACGGGAAGTATTTAGTAGTTAGATGCGATAAGGGTTCTCTACCATTCCCCCTTCGTCCTTAATTGCTGTGGATTTCGCAACACACGGGCCCCACCATGGCGTGACAATGCGGGTTCGTTAAGGATGGGGGGGGGGGGGTGAGAGAGCGGGATCTGCGGATGACCTGTTGCTTCACGATGACTTTATTTCCAAGAATGCGTCTCAAGCTGAGATCCAAGGAAACCGGCAAGACGAAGGTACTCGAAACTAAATATATTTGCTGGTTCGTTTCGACATACGCTGTCGCGTTTCGTTACACAAGGGCGAGTTGAACCGGGAAATTAGTTATTCGAGTTATAACATAGTTTTCTAAAGTGGGCAGGTAGTTGAATTGACGTCGCACTGGAGTAGTGCAACGGACTACTAACGACGGTCCCGGATCCCTCCCGAAGGGAAAGATACGAAGGACCACATCCCGTCGTTTTGAATCATGTTCCAGTCAGCACCTCAGTTGGCATATCCCACTCTTGAAACTTCAACACCGAGATTTGAAAACATGACAGATTTAACGTGCACCAGCCCCCATGTACACGACAGTCTTGGTTGGATCAAATTTCAGAACCGATTAATTTTGCTGAGTTGTTTGTGCGAGAGTACACCTATTCAAGCTGAGTGACTCAGTGGGTTCGCCCACTGAGCTGAGAACCTGCGAGTTGCAGATTCGATTCCTCCCTCGATGTATTTCTCTCTTCTGTATCAATAAAGCAAAATTTCGCCAAAATTGACCCCTCGCGCCATAAAACCCAACCAACCTATTCCAACTGGATTCAACCCTCCAAGTGGTTCCGACGAGATATCTCGTTTATCACGATCCCAATTTCGCTAATAAGAGACATCTCACCGAGATATTGCCAATATTTTGATGATGGGTGGTGAAATCAACATCTGGTCAGTTTTCTTCTGATGAATAGATATCTCGTCCATCCATATCTGGTCAATTTTGTTAATCCAACCACCAGGATTAGTCACATTTTAACATCTTGCTCTGGTCTTAGACGGTTTTACCAACTTTTTTTAACACATCACCTATTTTATCTGATGTGTTGCATCGCCCACCACATTCATCACTTTTTACCTTTATGCATCTCTGGATTTTTATCGCATATATAACACCTCAATTTTTTAATTGTGTTTCATAATTAAACTCTTTTAAGGTTTAGCTTTGACAAATATTTTGCATTCCTTGTTCGTGTACTTGCATTTCTTTAGACTCCTTTAATTATTCTTATTTTGGTTGCCAATGAATATTATTTAATCTTGCGTTTGTCGCAGCTTGTCCTCTTTTGGACCTTGCGCCACAAAACCCAAATCAACCAACCAACCAAACACCAGGAGGTTTAATTGTGATCGAAAAGATTATTTTTGGTGATTTATTGACAATTTAGAATGCCAATTGTATCTCCATCAAAAAGTCACGACCACGCATGTTTTATTCTACAACTTAAAAATACAATTAAATTCACCGAAACTCCAAACACCCTCCAAAAATTAAACCAAAATCACGTCCTTAACGGCACCAGTTAATGCGTTCGTTATTTTTATCTCGCGCAAAGGTGGTAGCGACTATCTATTCACCCGATGTTGTTCCTAAAGGGGAAAGGCGACTACATTACTGCCATCAGTGGCGGAAAAAGAAAGGCGACGGTTTCCTTGAAAGTGAAAGCACCACCAACTTCAAGGAACTCGGCGAGCATTTGTACACTTTCCCCGTTGCGAAACATCCCTCCCTTATGAAAGTCACTCGTGCGATGAGGCCTTTTTTTCTGTCCTTTTCTTTCCATATTTTGAAAAAAGAAAAGGTGACAAGTCCACGAGGGTAAAAGTGGGAGGTGAGATATTTCATAAAACGAGTCCTTTTTCTTGTGCGTTTCTTCTGTGAGTCGATGTGTCTGAAGAAAAGGGGTGAGTCGTTTCCTTGAGGAAGGGCGATGGAAAACAACTTCGGCTAATGGCATGTTCTGGCTCCCTTGTTGTTGAATGGGTTGTTTGTCCTTCCTGTTTCGTTTTTTGTGCATTTTTGAGCCGATGCAGTCTCATGATAGGTAGAAATGGGATGAAAATTATAAGTTTTAATCGGTGTTTGAATGTACTCTTGGGGATTAAATTGGCTAACGCAGAGGTTTTTAACATTCATGTGATTGAGGTTGAAATTTACTGTTTTATCTGCTTTGTTGATTTGCCATGTATTGCGGCTCAGTTGATTCGGTTGGTTGGTTGTTTTCGGGTTTTATGGCGTAAGGGCCATGCTGCGCCAAATACAGGACAGGCAAACAATGAGGAAGGAAGAAAATCAAGAAGCAGATGGGCAGAAGAGGGTAAAAATGAATGGGGACTAAAGATCACTGGGGAACCTCGGGGTACTCAATAGGTTTGTCTGCTGCGAAGTAGTGGATGTTGTTGATATGCATTTTAACCCTTCTGGTAGTTGTCTAGAAGAGGTGGTTTGTTCGATTGTTTGGGTTTTTATGTTGGGCTATGTTTCGCCAAGGTGCGACAAACAAGAAACGGGATGAAAAACATGAGGATTAATGGGTGTTTGAATGTACGCTTGGTGATTTAAATTGGCTAACACAAGCAGAGGTTTTTCAACACTCTGTCGTATTAGCAAAACTGACCAGATCTTAATGGACGTGATATCTCGTCATTAAAATAAAACTGGCCAAATCTTGATCTCGTCATCATCAAACAATCGGCAATATCTCGATCGACGAGATATCTCGTCAAACCACTTGGAGGATTAGCTCTCCTGTTGGTTGTCTCGAAGTCTCGACATCCATTTGACAATGGGTATAATCAATGCAGATTTTCGTCCAATAACCTTTACTTAAATTTTCAATCTATTTTAGGAAGAACATTTGCACCTTTGCATTTCAAAAATCTTTTCTCGTCTTGTAACTAAACAACGTTGATTAATTACATGAGAACAAATAGTATCTGAGGATGACCATTTTAATATTGAGAGTATAAGTAAAGGAAAGCTGGATATATATTTCAGTTTTGAATGAATTATGTCCTCCTATAGCTCGGGGTATCCTCCTGGTGGTTGTCTCAACGTGGTTTCTCACCATTAGCAAAATTGGTCAGATCTTGATGGACGAGATATCTTGTCAAAACCCCTTGAAGGGTAAGCCGATTCCGTATCGTGATTAGGTGGTAGAAACGGAAAGATTTGTTTGATTGGTTGTGTTTTTATGGCGCAAAGGCTATATTTGGTCAAGTTGCGCCAAACAAGAAACGGGGGAAACACTTCCCAAATAAAGCACCTAAAATGTTTTGATAAACCCTCCTGGTGATTGTCTCGCCGAGGTATCTCTTCATTGACAAAGTTGGCCAGATTTTGATGGACGAGGTATCTCGTCATTAGAAATAAAACTGACCAGATCTTGATTTCGTCTTCATAAAAATATCGACAGTATCTTGATGACAAGATTTTCATCATTATCAAAGCTGGACCGATCTTGATGTACCAGATATACCGAAGAGAGCCGAAGATATACCGAAGAGAGCCGAAGATATACCGAAGAGATATATCGAAGAGAGCCGAAGATATACCGAAGAGATATACCGAAGATATACCGAAGAGATATACCGAAGAGAGCCGAAGATATACCGAAGAGATATATCGAAGAGAGCCGAAGATATACCGAAGAGATATACCGAAGAGAGCCGAAGATATACCGAAGAGATATGCCGAAGATATACCGAAGAGATATACCGAAGAGAGCCGAAGATATACCGAAGAGATATACCGAAGAGAGCCGAAGATATACCGAAGAGATATACCGAAGAGAGCCGAAGATATACCGAAGAGATATATCGAAAGAGCTTGGAGGGTTAACCTCAATACTAAGCCGAAGAGAAAAATGCTCTAATTATTCATATTTCCATAGTATTTGTCTTTTCCTTTGATTTTTATGAAAACGCATTGTGAATAAAACTAATTTAAGACAGCATGTAAGTAGTTGAATTTATGTCGTTTTTGTTGCAGCACAACAGTTATTATAAGACAACACGTTTTGACATTATTTATGGCGTTAAGCAATATTGCTTAATATAGTAACACATATCGTAATGTACACTAATAGCCAGAGAACTAATGTCGGAATGAAGGAATAATATTTCCCATGAGTACAATAAGAATAAATTACACCGGTGAATGCAGAACTGCTTTCACATATAAACGAAAGGTGATTAGACTCAGTGTGATTCATCTCTATACGGCCCACCCCTTAAACGCGAATGCCAGTTAGATCGGAATGGTTATTAGGAAAAGAAAAAGGGAGAATATTAAATGTACATAATATGGGTACCAATTTATGTAGAAAATACTAATTAATTGGATCGCCTCGCTTTAGTTAATTATTACTCCTGGCCAATGTGTACTCTTATAACAGGTTTGTATTATAACGCAATGGTTGTTTTTTGCTAAACGCGTGCTTAATTATGATATGATAATGCATAATTGAGCATAAAGGAAGAAGTATCTAAATGGCAAGAAGAGTATTTAAGAAAGAAGTATCAAAACGGCAAAAACCATAAACTCACTCCGTTTGTGTAAATAGCTAATGTTACTTTAATGTTTTTGTCCTCTTTCTTTCCTTTAGAATTATTATGAATACCGAGTTTCAGGAAATGATCGATAATTATTTTCATTACTAAATTGCTGTAATGAAGAACATAGGTTTCTAACAACCAACCCATTTTATCAGAATCAACATAGAATTTAGCGTACTTATAAATAGCTGGAATATATGGCTAGTGCTGCTACAATAATTTTTATTACACTATTTGTAATTGTCCTGAAAAATGCGACAATGTCGATTCTGAACCAACATAGACATCCATGTCCACATCAGGATTCGAACTCAGTTTATGAGGCTCCAAGACAGAACAGCAAACACTCATCTGTGGGGACTGCATAGGAATTTCCGAGAAATATATGCGAATTACTTTTTATAGTGTCGAAGATTAGATATAGTATTGAATTGAAGAAATTATTTGAATAAAAACTATCGACTTTCTATTCGTTTAAAAAAAATTAAAAATATATTATGAATAATGTGTTCGTTCTATAGTGTGTTTCAATACTTGGGATAATTTTTGAATTACGGAAGAATTTTTAACGTGATAATCTCGATTGCTTCGATTTAGTATTTTACTTTCACTTCATGATTTTCTTGATAGATGGCAGCACCAAATATATTTTGCTTTGAGAACGTCACATCGATCACACGCGTTATTAATGTTTGAAATATTAAATCCTAAGAAAATTTACTTGTTCAAATCTTTTTTCTGATTATGTCTTCGTCAAAGTTGAGACTAGAATCGTAAATTATAAAATGAATTTGCATTGAAATGTCCATCTTAAAATTTTCATTCGTTGTATTTCGGAGTGGTAGTATTAAAACTAAATAAAATTATAGAAATATTGAGGACTTTTTGAACTCCTGTCAAGACTCCTAACTCAAGAATGAAAACATTAATATCACAATAAAAACCCACTGTTTTTGTGTTTTCGTTTTACATTTGTTGTTTCGACATGTAATTAAAATATCAAAACATCCATAACTGTATAGAAATGGATGTGTAACATCCACTTTTCATCTCATTCATTTCAAGTCTTAATATTTTGAAAAGAATTCAATTATAGAAAGACTATTTTATTTTACTTCCGTTAAGATACAATTAAAATTACATTTCTCCTGTTCTTCCTGATTTTAAATGCAATAATGAAGCTAATGATTCATGTGTGTTCATTTTATTTTTAAAACAAAAATACAGTCAGGATGTGTAAATATATTTTAATGAAACATACACGCTGAAATTTATATTACTTCTATATCAAACAGACATTTTTACTGTTTTTTATATGGTAAAATATTTATCATTGTATAAAAAAACTTATATCAATGACTTATTTTTGCGTGCGCTTTTCTATTCTTTTATAGTAAAAATTAATTTAATCTGCCATCATTTTCTATTATGCTTACCTCCATCTACAGCAGAAAGCAATTAAATTCTCTTCTAAAACAAAATAGACTATGGGATGACATTTCTTATTTCTGCAAAGGAGATCCATTAAATTTTTATGCATAGCCAATAAATAATTGCAATGACAATTTCACCCTCCTGATGGGTTCGACGAGATATCCTGTAATTAGAAAAACTGACCAGATCTTTATCTTAAAAAAAAATCGGCATTTTCTTGATGAGATATGTCGTCATTAGAAAAATTGGTCAGATCTTGATGGACGAGATATCTCGTCGAAACCACTTGGAGGGATAATATTGTAAACAATTCTCAATTAATAAAACTGATAGGGTGCTAATTTATTTTATAATAATTGCAATAGTATCTTGATTATTCGAGGTAATGTGGATGGGTAAAGGGAAACGCTGCTGTAGACAACCTAGTCCTATTAATGGTCTAGTGTAACGTACCTCCCTTATTGTTTTAATCATGATTACCTCCGTCCACAGCAGAAATCAACGAAATTCTCTTCTCAAAAAAAATTCGACAAGGTCGACTTTTCTTATTTCTGTGCAATGAAGATCCATTCAAATTTTATGCATAACCAAAAACTAATTGCAAAGAAGATTTAATATTGCAAGCAATATTTTATTATAATAAAACTAATAGGGTACTAATTTATTTTATATTTAATTGCAATAGAACCTTGATTACCTTACGCAATATCGATGGATAATGGAAACGATAATGTCTTGTTCTTGGTTGTATAACCTAGTTCCGTTAATGATCTTGTCCAACCTAGTCCTGTCAATGATCTTGTCTAATCTAGCGGGAAACGATAATGTCTTGTTCTTGGTTGTCTAACCTAGTCCTGTTAATGATCTTGTCCAACCTAGTCCTGTCAATGATCTTGTCTAATCTAGTCCTGTTAATGATCTTGTCTAACCTAGTCCCATTAATGATCTTGTCCAACCTAGTTCTGTCAATGATCTTGTCTAATCTAGTCCTGTTAATGATCTTGTCCAACATAGTCCCGTTAATGATGTTGTCCAACCTAGTCCTGTTAAAGATCTTGTCTAACCTAATCCTGTTAATGATCTTGTCTAACCTAATCCTGTTAATGATCTTGTCTAACATAGTCCTGTTAATGATCTAGTCTAACGTGTCTCCCTTGATGTTTTACAGGTTCCCAGTATGCTGGACTAGAGTGAGGGGAGCAGCATGACCCACAGCGAAGCATTCCTGACGGCCGCCAAGTTCGGCGGCTTCCACACCGCCTTTACCAACGACTACCTCCTGAAGCACGGCAACTTCTTCATGAAGCCAACTCTGCATCCGGACGGCTTCGTGTATCCGGCCATCAGCGAGGCCGCCCGGTACCAGGTCTTCAAGGACGTCAAATGCGAGGTGCCGGACCTGCCGCTGGACTTCGCCATCAAGCAGGAGAAGCCGCCCACGCCTCCCGCGTCCACCTCGCCCACGTCCCCCGCCTCGCCCGCGGACTCCAGGGCCTCACCTCAGGTGACTAAATAACCTTTTGTGTCTTGGTGACGTGCACGCTGTATTCTTAACCCTCCTGATGGTTTATATTCACGTCGAAAACCACCCTGTAGTGGCCAGCCTCTGATGCAAAAACCTGTTCCAACAGATAAAGATTTTAAGAATAATCTAATCATAAATTCACTTTGAATCACATATTCTATTGCCAGATATAACTTGCTGGCCGGCCTTAGAATTGGAGGACAATCGTTAAAACTTTCATAGTAGTAATTCATTCACAAAAATTCATTTTAATCACACGCTCTAACTCTTACAATTTGGTGTTAATTTTGTTTCCCCGTATTCTAGTTGCTGAATGGACAATCGAAGAACGCCACCTGGATCTTGGGCAAGCAGAAGCTGAGTTGGGACAGCTCGACAGTTGCCAGCTACAACCCTGACACCAAGATGTTCCGCTGCGTCGTGTGCAACGCAGTGGGGTTCCTCTCCAGGATCGCGGAACACTACCTCGGCACTCACACCAGCGCCAAAGTGTTCCAGTGCCTGCACTGCCCCTACAGCAGCACTTGGTCCAGGTGCGTCCGCATGCACATGGCCAAGCACCACGGCGTTCCCAACGCCCCTCCTTCACTCTGGAAGGGACAGCCCCTGCTGGAGGAAATATTCCACTTACTGACCAATCTGAAGACGACCGTGGACAGTCAGGGCAGGGAACGCATGGACCCCGAACTCTGCGACAAGAAGTTCGTATGTCCGAAATGCCCTTACACCACCGACCGTCGCGACCTGTACCTGAGACACGAGAACATCCACAAGGAGGACAAACCCTACCACTGTTACATCTGCTTCAAGTTGTTCAACAGGGCGGACCACGTGAAGAAGCACTTCCTGCGGATCCACAGGGGGCATCCGTACGACATCAGCCTGGTGAGGCGAAGGCCGTCGAGGGCCCCTTCTTCGTCCGGGAACACCACGACCAACGTCACCAGCAACGGTCACTCGAAGACCGTGTCGAACAATTTCAGCGTGGACAAGCTGATTTCCAATGACAGTGACTCCAAGTCCAAAAACGATGCCATCGACCTGAGCGTGAGGGACTCGTCGCCGAGCGACTCGGGGTCGTCCACCACGGGTAAGCAGTTGAAGACATTCCAGTGCCCTTATTGCGAGTGGGAAGGCGTGGACAGTTGGTGTCTGAGGCGACATATGAACGTGCATATGAAGTCTTTCGAGTGCCCCGTCTGTGACTTCAAAGCAGGGAAGGCTGAGCGTCTTTTCACGCATGTCTACAGGGCGCATAAGAAACTGATCTGCACCAAGTGCAAGTTTTTGACTGACCTGGCGCAGGATTTTGAGATTCACATAAAGGATTGTTGGTGAGTATTACAAAGCTCTTTTTGTAATTTCTGTGGCCACTGTAACCCGGTTGGAAGAGTAGCGGGTTAGCGAGTTCAAAACTCGATCTAACCAAAGATCATCGTGTACCTGGGGTTTGGTGTAAATTAAATCTGTCGTGGCCTCAAATGTCCTTACTTTGGAGTGGTGTGGAAGTTTGGTATTGCAATACTACGCTACTCGGAAATCTCATGAGGCTCAGAGGGTTAATGTCTTGAATTCAAAAACATTGGTTTTGATAAATATTTGTCTTGTGTTCATCAAACGAAAGTTAAAAATGTTGACCGAACCTAAGAATGTGTTCTATCCCCACCTATATATTTCTTAAATATTTAAGCACCAAAATGTCCTTTAATAATTTTAAAATACAATTGGTTACAAGTTATTGTGCAACTGCACAGTTGTTTACAGTTATTACCAAGCAGAGGTTTCTAGATTAAGATAATTATAGTTTGAATAATTATAATTAATCCAAACATAATAATTAAATACATCCTAAACAACTACTGAAAAATGTGTATATATCAAGAAAATAAATTTAAATAAATTATAAAATAAATAAAAATGTTTAAAATTTATAATTTATTGTAAAAATAAAATTTGTAGATGGTAGGTAGGTAGGTATTTGATTAACGTCGCACTGGAGCAACACAACGGGCTATTTAAAATTTGTAGAAATGTATAAACTTGATGAGAAATGTGTCAAGATAATGTATTTGTGGGCTTTTTTTTCAATTCGGATGTAGCAAGTCAGTCCTTTGATTGTGTTCAGTTTTAAGCGTTATCGGATTTCCATAAACACAAGAGCCAAAATCCAGTTTAGTCACAAATGGAATTAGGACTTTTATTGTGGTGTCGCGTAAATATTGATACTCATACACTGCATTTATTTCAAAAGTCGAGTAAAGAGTTTTTAATTTTAATTTTTTAATGAAGTCGCTCATTGTTACGTTCATTCTAGGAGCCAGTATCATTTTCAAAGGAATACATTTCTTTAAAATCTTCGTGAAAATACATTTGAAACGAGATATTCGCATAAATAAATGATCATCGAGACGGTTTTTTAATCCTCCAAGTGGTATCGACGAAATATCTCGTCCATGAAGATCTGATCAATTTTGCTAATGACGAAATATCTCGTCATCAAGGTATTGCCGATGTTTCGATGATGACGAGATCAAGAACTGGTCAGTTATTTCTAACGACGAGATATCTCGTCCATGAAGATCTGGTCAGTTTTGTCAGTTTGACGAGATACCTCGTCGAAACAACCACCAGGAGGGTTAATAGTTGAGGAAACACCTTTTTTAGCCTCATGAAGGGATTTATAGAACAAAGTTGGCGTGGTGTGAAAGTTAGGAGAGTGGGGTGTGAGCTCAGATGTTAACCTCGTCATCTGACCTTGGATCAAAATTACGTGGGCTGTCCTCGGAACTGTCACTTCGGGATGGATCCCAGACTGACACCAATAGCCCTCTGTACTGCTCCAGTGCGACGTAAATCCAATTCCGTACCTACCAACCAAGTTAACCATTTCAAAACCAGCAATTTTTAAACTCAATGACCAAAGATAAAATGATGCAAAAATTGTAATCTTTTTAACGGAGTATAATTGCATGGTTCTTATAGTATAAATAGATTATAGATGTATAGGTGTATTAACACGTTGTAATGCATCTATACGTCTCCTACGAAACGAAATCGCATCTCTTACAAGTCAGCAGAAAAAGCTATGCACAGCAAAGGCCAAACATTTCGAGAGTTGCGTCACGGGTTCAACAACCCTTTCGGCTGATTCTAAACAGGCTGATTACACCCACCGAAACTAATTACCGAAAATTGGAATCCTACCCACTGCAAAAAAAGAACGTCTGTTGCAATCTCCACCTGTAGAATGTAAAGCTACGCAAGAGGACACTTCAACATGACGGAATACCTCCCTTAAATCTTCGCCCTGTATCTGGATTCTGCTCTAAATACGTAATTGCTGTGAGGCACAAAACATTTCCGCCTCATTGGTACACTAGCAAGTGCTTTTTAAAGGAGGATATCTGTTTTGTGTGCAGGAGTTTGAGGGAATTGAATGTTGGTTCGTGTACAATTCCGATCCAGGGTTTTTATGAGATTTTTTTCCTGGCGAGTTTAATTGGATGTTTATATAACGTTTTTTCGATGGTATTATTTGCGGCGGATTGTGATTCTTGTACGTATGAAGATGGGCTCTGAAAGTATTCCAGGCGTGACGTTACTTGGTTTGTTTATCGAACTCTATTTCAGCACTTCAGCAATTAAAATTCCAAAGAATGAATTATTCCGAATTAGTGTGTGATTGCTGATTGAGTTGTCAAGGTTAGCCCGAAACATTTCATCACCTTTTCACAAACAAATGCTTTTTATGGAAGAGGTATGCTTGTTTTGTGTATAATGTTCATTTGTGTCGAGGGTCTATAAGAGGCTTTTTCTGTCAAGTTAAGTTTAGGTGGCGGAAGTGTTTTTCCCGACGAAACGTGTTTTCTGTACCTATTCCGGTTGTGACGTTACTTGTTTTACGAACACGATTCCTGCACATCGTTAATAAAAATTCGAAAGAAGGATTTCCAAATTTATATGATAGGTAATTGGTCAAAGCCAATTAGTTTGAACGTCAAACGTTGGACAAAACGGCGATAAACTACATTTTATGGTGGCGCTGATGGTTTTTCTGCGGAACGTGCTTCCTGTGACGTACTTGGCTTGTTTTTTAATATAATTTGAGCACGTTGTGAACAAAAAATTCCATAGATTAATTCGGAATTGATGTTGGTTGGTCAATGCTAACTGAATTAAACGCCATACTTCGCCAAACCGGCGAAAAGCTCTATTTTAAGGAATCCCGACATGTATCGTAAGAGAGCATTTCAGTAATACGAAGCAAAATCCGAATTCTAAATAATATTGGGAGTTTTTGAGAAATCTTATATGTATTTGAATTGTACCTTCCAAATCGGGATGTCTTTAGTGCTACAATATCAGAGCCCAAAGGCGATGTGGGCTTTCTAGTAGCTATTGTATTGGAATGCGTGGCTTTCTAAGTTCAAAATACTAGTCTAAAGCTTTTCATTGTAAAGGTGTATAAATGTGTAACAAAGAAAAAGGGAAGGAAGTTGAATTTACGTCGTATTAGAGCAATAAAACGGGCTATTTATTGGTGACTAAGAGTTACTGACGAATTATCTTGTCCATCAAGATCTGGTCAGTTTTGCGAATGACATGATCCAATATTCAATCTAATCAACATACTTTGCGCAAAATGTTTTAACGCTCATTTAAGCTACGATATCAAGTAATTTATTTCAATTAAATTTATGTAAAAATTTTTTCAAAATAAAATGTGTTAACCCTCCAAGTGGTCATATCTCGTCCATCGAGATCTGCTCAGTTTTGCTAATGACGAGATTTCTCGTCGAGACAAAATTACCCCATTACTCCAAGAGGGTATTGAAGATCCAAGTAGTAAAAAAACAAATTCATCCTTTCCCATAACTGGTGACAGTTTGGAACAGGCTTTTGCACCAGAGGCTGGCCACTACAGGAAAGTTTTAGAAAAGAAAATAAACCACCAGGAGGGTTAAAAAATTTAGTCATCAATGTTTAAACTAGGTATGGCCTTGAAAATTGCTCACAAGCAAACGTTTGATGTCAGAAGTTACATTAACGGTGTTATTTTGTATGTATCTGTCCTGTGACCCTTATGTCTTATATGTTCCCTCTGTAAAACATTCTCAATTTCAGTCTTGAAATGGTCGTTAGTGGTACATTCGACAAGATCTCCGAAGACAGCCACAACGACAGCGACGACGCCAGTCCCGAGTTGAAGTTCGAGTCCCTCAATGGCAACCACCCCGAGATGCCCCCAGTCACCCCATTCGTCCTTCCCGAAACAGCCAAACTCTTTGACCACCGGATGGCCCTGGACCTCAAGGGTTCCGTGAGCCTAATGCCATTGCACAACAGCATATCCTACTGCTATCCGGGATCCCAACCCTACGTGCCAGAAGACATGAGCATACTGCCGGGATTGTCCGGCTCCATGCCGGACGTGATCGTCAACGGTGACGAGAAGTCTGCGGCCACCAATCTTTGCAAAACAGATATCAAACCTGAGCTTGCATCCCCTGTACAAAGTTGTAAGTATAAATGCTAATAGTAGTGTCATCTATATATAACATTCATAACGTGATGTATTATATGTTTCTTTGCAAGAAACTCTCTGTTTATCTCTTATCTAACTGTATTTGTATTTTTTCTTGCATTTTTTAGCATGTAATTTTTGTTCTCTGTAATTGGATATCTATCTGGAGAGAAACAACTATAAAATAAATGTAAATAAAAATTGGTAGGACGTAACGAGGACACAAACCGTAGTTTTGACGTGAATACTCGGGCCTGATGTTGGATTGTGGAATGAATGAAGCAGGCATAGGAAGTTCGAACGAATTGTTTATTGTAAATATTCAACAATTAATTTACAGTATAAATGACTAAAGTGTAGTTTGTTATTAAGTGTTGTTGAGAGATTGTTGTTATCCAATATTAATTGTAGCGTAGTTTGGTAGCTTTCGAATGACGCATGCCTCATTCCATGCAATCCAAAGTTACACTGGCCCAATGCTCGCCCAGCGGGGTAGAATTTCAACATATTGCGTACCCCCTCCTCTCTCAGTACGCCTGTGTACTCGGTCCGAAGGACATACCAGATAGGGACATCCTTTGTCTACATGACGTTATATTTATCTTCTGGATGTTTCATCTAGTACTAAAATCATGAGACAAAACAGTTGTAATCATTTGTAGTGCTTGACTTTCCATGCATGCTCCCAGTACTTTTCCGATTTTAAAGACGTGTTCACGTCAAACTAAAATTTATAGATTGGAACTGTCAGATACATTGTTTGGTAGTTTGAAAAACACTATTCACAACTTGTATGAATCAAAGCCATTGAAATATGTCCTTATTCCCGTTTCACAGCTAGCGACAGTGGCGTTGCCGACATCACCAGCGACCACAACGAACAGGACATCACGTGCTGGCACTGCGGCTGCGAGTTCGCCAACCACTCCTCCCTGCAGACTCACACAGAACTCTACCACCGCGAAGAGCTCAAGGGGCAGGGTTCCAAGAAGGGGGCCTCGGACTCCTCCGCCGCCAACAGGACGAAGAAGTTCTCGTGCGCCATCTGCAACTTCAACAGCGACAAGCAGCGGACCATCATCGAACACATGCGGTTCCACACGGGCGAGGTCCTGCACTGCCAAGCGGGTCGACCATGTGCCTTCAAAACAGTATGCGACTCCACCCTCGAGAATCACGTCACCGCGGAACACAGCGACGGCCTGAAGCGGTGTCCCCACTGCGGGTACCACTGCGTCGAGAAGGTACCCTTCATCCGCCATTACAGAAAGTGCCACCACTCCAAGTCCTGCAACCGCTGCAGGGATATCAAGCACAGCCTAGACCCGAAGCTCGCCAGCGACGCCAACCTGTTGCTGCTGCTGGAGAAGAGCAAGTGCGACGTGGTCCAGCCTTACCTCCACCACAACCCCTACTCGAAGCGGACGAACGGAATGATCCCCTACGCCCACTGCAACGCCGCCATGTCCAAGGTGGCGGTGGCCATACCGCAGTCCCTCCAGAGGTCCGCAGTCGAGATCGTGCCGTCTCCCCCTTCGGAGTCCCGCAAGTCCCGGAAGCAGACCACCCCCAGGAAGCTGCTGCACCCCCAAGTGTCTTCCGCTGCACGGCGCCGGACCAAAATCTGTGATATCACCAAGACCAACAGGCGGACTGGCAACAAGCTCTCGTCTTCGACGACGTCCAACTTCAGAAAGAAATTGCTCAAGGCACCCCTCAGACGATGTGTGTTGAACCACTCGAGGCCGTTCCAGTTTAGGCACACCCTCAACTACATAAGACACCTGTACTGGCATCACCACGCGAAAAAGCACCGATGCAACAAGTGTGACAGCAGGTTCAGGCATGAGTACCAGACTCTTTTGCACCGTCAAAGAGAGCACGAGAATTGTTGAACTCGCATTTTTTATATGGATGGATACTGGGGCAAATTTTATTAGAAAGATAAATGTTAATATTTATAATAAAGAGAAAATCATGCTATTTTTTAACACTGTGATAAGATTAAAACAAATATAAATATAACGAGAGAGTTGAGGATTCCGTGTTGTGTTCAAAACAAGCAGTTTTGCTTTGTACCGATTTATGTGTTGTTTCTAGGTGGGAAACGATTCGAGATTTCTTGTGCGTGAGATGAAATTTAAAGTTTCCTTGTGGGAAAATGTGCATTACTGTTATCAATTTGTATTTTTTAAAGTATGTTCATTTTCACTCTTTTCTAATCAGTACGTGCTTGAAAATAGTGTGACGATGTGTGATTTTTAATATGAAACTTCAGGGAATATGCGTGGGGGTGATATTTATCATGTGAAAATGACCTTTCGATGTGTGTGAAAGTTTTCACATATCACTCTTTTTAGCTTGCACCACTTGCCAATGATATGTGTTTTCTTATATCTTGGATATTCAAAAATGTGTGTTATACAAAGTTTTTTGTTTTCATTTTTCAAACCATGTTAATTCCAACGGAAGAATACGCTGAATAGTTCTTTTCCGCAATATTATTAAATATATATTGATATATGTCTAGCGACATATAACTCACGATCTGGTTTATATGCCGGGTACTGTATCACTACAATTATATGTTCATGGCTGGAATTTTGCAAAGCAAAGTGGTCAACTCGTATTAGATAGGTCCGGATAGAGTTAAAGATACGACCTAAAATGGTTTAAAATTAAACTGGATACTAAAATGAGAAGATATATAATAAAACATTGTCAGATTATTCATTAAACAGTTTTGGCTATCCATTTTACTCATGTTAAGTTTGTTTTGAAAAATTTTGATAAAAATTACTACAATTGTAAAGATTCATTTCGGCTAAGAAATATCAGCAACGGCAGTGTTTTTGCTCATTTGCATTTGATTTGCATGCTCATTCGCATTTTTCGCCAATGTACAAAAGACGGGCCACGTACTTGTTTAACCCTCCCAAATGTTTCGACGAGGTATCTCGTCCAAGATCTGGTCAATATTGCTAAGAACGAGTTATCTCGTCGAGACAAAACTGCCCTATTACTCCAAGGGAATGAAGATCCAAATAGTAAAAATAAATTGTCCCTTGGCCAGAACTGGTGACACAGTTTGGAACAGGTTTTTGCTCCAGAGGCTGGTCACTACAGGACAGTTTTCGATGCAAAGCTAAACCACCAGGTGGTTAATTTTCGGATTGTCATTACGGTGTATTATTGAAGAACTTATGTGTAGGAAATCCAAATGAATAAGTTGTCATAAATTCGTGCATAAAATTATTTACGAAATGCAATTCAATCTGACTGATACGATGTATCGAAAATGTAGCAGATTTGAAATTTCTTTACTATTGCTTTCTTATTAAAACTCCCGCTACAAACCATAAGCAAACCTAAGCCTAACGTAAACATCAATATTGTTTAATAATATTCTATTGATCTTTATATATTGAAAACCTTGAGATATTTACATATTAATTTGTATCAATTTATGGCATGGGATTAAATTGAGAACCTCTTTTAACCTTCTAAGTAGTTTTGACGAGATATCTCGTCCAAGATCTGGTCAACGAAACAACTCGTCAAGACAAAATTTCCCTTACTCCAAGAATGGAGATCCAAGCAGGAAAAACAGATTGTTCCTTGCCTAGAACTGGTGGCAATTTGAAACACGTTTTTGCACCAGAGGCTGTTATTTACTACAGGGTAATTTTTAACGCGAAGATAAATCACCAGAGATGGGTTAAAACTATTTGAATTGGTCGATATAGTTTCCTAGTAATTTCAAGCTTTTCCTTTTCTAAATTCTGTTGTAAATTCTTTTTAAATTGTTTAAGTCATACAAGACTATAAAAAAATGGCGCCATGCAACACATTTATGCTGCTTGGAATGTTTCTTTCCTGTGAAATTTTATTGTATCATAAATATTTCTTGACGCATTGCTTCTACTTTCATGGGTTTTTTACAGTTTCATTAAAAACATTCATCTTCATTTTCACGGCTTAACAATGATAAGAGTAAATTCTTTTCGATTATACTGCACGGTTCATGTAATTCTCAAATCATGAAACTTGTCATATCAAAACATTATTTCTTGTACATAAATTGCAAATGAATGCATTATTTTTAAACTTGATATTATAATAATAAGTAACATATGCCACTCCAATTGAAAATAACTCAAAATCTCTATTTCTAAGTATTCAGTTCTTAAAAAATGCAATTGTGAACTTTTTTATTTTGTTGATATTTGTTCTGTACAGGAATGAAATGTAGGTTAATGTGTGGAAAAAATTGAAGATAAATTTTATTAATTTAAGTATAATATTGGTGTTTTATTGCAATTGAAAGGGCAAAGTGCATATATGGAGGATATTTCAGTTGATGCATTTAAGATTATATATCTATTCCTTCACCCCAGATATAGAGAGAATTTTTTAATGGAAATGTGTCAAATGATTTTGAGGAACCGGTGATTTAATATATGTATCAAAGTTATATATTTTGAGAAAAACTAGATGTTTGATTTATGTACTTTCTATATATATATGCTCAATAAAATTGTCTTTAACTTTCATTTGAATGGTGTGTATTGGTTGTGTTTCGATATTTTATCCTATACAATACCTTCCACAGTCAAATGATGTGTTATAATTTTATATTAATTATACTGTAATGGTATTCAAATTATTTAGATCTATTTATGTAAATGCAGATACTCTATACACAATTTTTGTAAGTTTTTAACCGAACGTTTTAATGAATTTGACTTTTGAAAATCCAAATTAATCATAGAGATCAGTACACTCAATTCACACGATTAGAAATTAACTATCGGAACGAGACATACAAGTTTTAAGGACAATTTATTAAGTATTCTGAAAAAAGGGAGGACATTTCAAAGAAATTATTCCATCAATTTTTTAATTAAAATATATTATCTAATACGTAACTTAAATAGACATGTGAACATTTTACTTAAAGAATGTTTGTAGTATTGAATATTGTACTTATGCACGACATTTGTAAACCATCATGTTCGGCGTACTAAATATACTATAACAATAGGTAATTTTTAGGTAAAATATGATATTTTAACAAAATTACCTTTTCCCTTGTATTAGCATCATTGAGTGTTTAGAATTAGGAAGAATTGCGCGGTTTCTATGGAATTCATCTTGCATTGCTTGTTGAGGCAGTAGAAAGGGACCCCCCCATTAAGGAAGTCAACAAACTCTTACTAATCCTAGCAGTTACATTTAAAAGGAAACAATATTTAAAGATAAATGTTACATTCACAATCAATTGAGTGAGCATTAATAAAACACGTGAGTGTAGCAGCATGCTTAAAAAGACTGGTCTGGTTGTCACTAGCAATTAGTATTTTGCATATAAGAATTCTATTCAGATCATGTCCTTCATTTGAGGATTTTCAAACGGTATCTCTAAAAGTAAACCTGTTTCTTAAAACTTACCAAATCCTCATTGGTTTCATAGATATACAAATATATAAAACAGGAAATCTCTATCGTTTTATGTCGATACATATTTTGAGATTTATTTCTCCAAAAGTAATGATTTAATCTTTGAAGTTGTATGTGAAATAATTAGAAAACTCATTTTAAAAGGATGAAAGATTTCATTGAGGTTTCAGCATTTACCTATCATTGCAACTCATTTTATAAACTAGTTTGGCTCAGGCATGCAGAAAGAATTTGAGGCTACTTCAGGCTTTTGAAGAAAATGAATTAATTTCGATTTTTTAAAATTCATATTATGTCTTAAATACAATCTACGAATATTTCTATGAATAGTTAATTTCGATTAAATTTTCACACATTCATCTCAAATGTATTATCAAGCAAATTCGTAAACCTCAATTTCCTTTTCACATAGGCTTGCATGTAACTTTGAACCAACTATATATAAAAATACTAGCGTACATAAATGAACTCCAGAGAAAAGTGCTAAAACATACAAGAAAATATACTACTTGCGAGTTTAAAAACACATAATATAAGCTATAAACAAGTTTACGAACGAGTTTATAAACAATAGTTCTAAAACATGCAAGAAAGCATTCAACGTGGAAATTCAAAAACATTTAAAATATTTCAAAATTTTACTCCATGTGTGTTCAAATTTACTCAACTAGCCCATCAACCATAATGATGTTGCTTGAAGACAAGTATTTTTAACTCTCCAAGTGGTTTCGACGAGATATCTCGTCCATCAAGATCTGAACTAATTGTGCTAATGACGAAATATCTGGTCATCAAGATATTGCTGATTTTTTTATGGTGATGAGATCGCTTCAGTTTTGGTTATGACGAGATCAAGGGTCAGTTTTCTTCTAACAACGAGATATCTCGTCCATCAAAATCTGGCCAGTTTCGCTAATGATGAAATACCTCGTGGAGACAATCACCAGGAGGGTTGAGGTACATTATTTTTGCTTAACTTCAAAATGACACCTTTCCTCAAAATGTGAACAGCATTGAAAAATCTTTCTCCTTTGCAATAGATCAAAATATGAGGCAATGCACCTCGGAACAAAGGATATCTAAGTGAATCGTAAAGACAAAAATATTTTCGACGCATCTAGAATGCCGTAACTTATGTAACGTTTACGAAATTGGCCAGACCCTGAATCAGTTTGCTGTTTCGCAGATGAATGTGGAAACAGACCTGTTCAGTTTCATCAATCAGTGTCCCATGACCTTGTAGCTTCTCCTTATGGGGCATACCCAAGAAGCACAGTCACGTATTTAAGATGTGTTGACGATAATCGATAGGTATCACATAGGTATGTGAATAAGACACTCGTATGTCAGTGTCAGGGTAGCTTTTTCTACCTATCATAATTATGCTGTTTCCATCGCGAAGGAGACGAACAGATCAATTGGTGATCAATGGAGCTCAATTAGTGAACAACAGAGAAGCTGTGGTAATTAAACGCTGCTATCTTAATAGCTTGGTCTTAACCCTCCAAGTTGCTTCGACCAGATACCTCGTTTATCAAAATCTGAAAATTTTGTTAATGACTGCATATCTCTGGTCATAAGAATATTGCCGATTATTTCCTAATTAAATATAACCAGCTATTCGTATTTAAAGGAAAGAATCCCTGCTAATATTCACAAGGAGAAAAGTTAAAAATGCTTAACCTTCCAAGTGGTTATGACGAGGTATCTCGTCCATCGACATAACCAGCTATTCGTATTTAAAGGAAAGAATCCCTGCTAATATTCACAAGGAGAAAAGTTAAAAATGCTTAACCTTCCAAGTGGTTATGACGAGGTATCTCGTCCATCGACATAACCAGCTATTCGTATTTAAAGGAAAGAATCCCTGCTAATATTCACAAGGAGAAAAGTTAAAAATGCTTAACCTTCCAAGTGGTTATGACGAGGTATCTCGTCCATCGACATAACCAGCTATTCGTATTTAAAGGAAAGAATCCCTGCTAATATTCACAAGGAGAAAAGTTAAAAATGCTTAACCTTCCAAGTGGTTATGACGAGGTATCTCGTCCATCGACATAACCAGCTATTCGTATTTAAAGGAAAGAATCCCTGCTAATATTCACAAGGAGAA
Source organism: Meta bourneti (assembly GCA_933210815.1). Classification (NCBI taxonomy): domain Eukaryota; kingdom Metazoa; phylum Arthropoda; class Arachnida; order Araneae; family Tetragnathidae; genus Meta; species Meta bourneti. The sequence goes on along the minus strand of OW119928.1, from coordinate 16,302,032 downwards.
AAGTTAAAAATGCTTAACCTTCCAAGTGGTTATGACGAGGTATCTCGTCCATCGACATAACCAGCTATTCGTATTTAAAGGAAAGAATCCCTGCTAATATTCACAAGGAGAAAAGTTAAAAATGCTTAACCTTCCAAGTGGTTATGACGAGGTATCTCGTCCATCGACATAACCAGCTATTCGTATTTAAAGGAAAGAATCCCTGCTAATATTCACAAGGAGAAAAGTTAAAAATGCTTAACCTTCCAAGTGGTTATGACGAGGTATCTCGTCCATCGACATAACCAGCTATTCGTATTTAAAGGAAAGAATCCCTGCTAATATTCACAAGGAGAAAAGTTAAAAATGCTTAACCTTCCAAGTGGTTATGACGAGGTATCTCGTCCATCGACATAACCAGCTATTCGTATTTAAAGGAAAGAATCCCTGCTAATATTCACAAGGAGAAAAGTTAAAAATGCTTAACCTTCCAAGTGGTTATGACGAGGTATCTCGTCCATCGACATAACCAGCTATTCGTATTTAAAGGAAAGAATCCCTGCTAATATTCACAAGGAGAAAAGTTAAAAATGCTTAACCTTCCAAGTGGTTATGACGAGGTATCTCGTCCATCGACATAACCAGCTATTCGTATTTAAAGGAAAGAATCCCTGCTAATATTCACAAGGAGAAAAGTTAAAAATGCTTAATCTTCCAAGTGGTTATGACGAGGTATCTCGTCCATCGACATAACCAGCTATTCGTATTTAAAGGAAAGAATCCCTGCTAATATTCACAAGGAGAAAAGTTAAAAATGCTTAATCTTCCAAGTGGTTATGACGAGGTATCTCGTCCATCGACATAACCAGCTATGCGTATTTAAAGGAAAGAATCCCTGCTAATATTCACAAGGAGAAAAGTTTAAAATGTTTAACCTTCCAAGTGGTTATGACGAGGTATCTCGTCCATCGACATAACCAGCTATTAGTATTTAAAGCAAAGAATCCCTGCTAATATTCACAAGGAGAAAAGTTAAAAATGCTTAACCTTCCAAGTGGTTATGAGGAGGTATCTCGTCCATCGAGATCTGACCAATTTCGTTAATGAGAGAGAGACGAGATATTAAAGATATCATGAAGATATTGTCTATTTTTTATGAAGACGTGATCAAGACCTGATCAGTTTCTCCCCCCCCCCAAATGACGATATGTGTATCGTTCATCAAGATCTGGTCAGTTTTGCTAATGACGAGATACCGCGTCGAGACAACCATCAGAAGGATTAAAATGAAACATAAGCGATGTGGTCTTGAGTGGCGTTGTTTTGCGAAGACGCAATGCGTTTGCAGCACGTGGCATGAAAGATATAATAAATGCATAATTGTTGGTATATTTCTGTTACCACTACGTATATGAGACAGCTGATACCGTTCCGCGACGGAAAAACCACCGCTTGTTCTAGTTGGGTGGCATAGGCACTTTTTATGCCCCTTTTTTTCATCTTAGTGAACTTTTTCTTTAACTCCTGGTGTCGTTCGACGAGGTATCTCGTCATTAGCGAAAACTCACCAGATCTTGATGGACAAGAGATTTCGTCTTTGGAATTAAACTGACCAGATCTTGATCTCGTCATCATAAAAAATCAGCAACATCTTGCTGACGAGATATCTCGTACAAAATTGGTTAGGAAATTAGCAAAATTGGTCAGATATTGATGGACGAGATATCTTATCGAAATTTCTTGAGGGTTATATTTACTTTTTTTTCAAGCACTCTGTGCTGGGAAATTTCCCTTTGAATTAGTTAGAAACAGAGAATGTTTCATTTCCGACTTCATTGATTCACAGCTTATTCAACAATGTCAAATTATATCTTTGAATGAAAAAAAAGGCTTTCATTTTGCATAGCCGATAAATCTTCTCCAGACTAGACATAATTTTAATTCTTCGAATAATGTGGATGTAGAATCTTTTTAATTAACATTTCTTCATATGAAGGGAATGATTACAGTTCATAAAATGTAAATTAAATTGTATTATACATTTGAAAGTGATTCTGGTTTGTAAAGGATAATATTGCTGTAAAAAGAATAATTTGAGAGATAGCTTTGGTGTCCGCCATTTTCATGGATTAATTTCATTTTCATTCATTTATATTGATAATATTTTGCTCATTAATAGTACGTTTCTTCGGAAAAGGGAAAGGGGAGCACTAAAGCCTTGTTTTGGATTAACAGGAGTACTTATCAATAGGTTTGAGGCAGTGGTAGATCAATTGATTTCGAGGCCCTAGGCAGGTAACATTGAGACTGATAAGTACCGATATTCTCAGATTTGATTACTAAAATATATTTCTGCGCCCCAGAGGTAAACAGTCTTAACTCCAATTCTATCAATCTCTCCCTATTATATATATATATATATATATATATATATATATATATATATATATATATATATATATATATAATAATCAAAACAATCAAATTACAAAATATACAAAACATTAAAACGTAAAATAATAGAAATGCAGACCAGCAAAATGCCAAAAGATCAAAAAGTCAAAATATTAGAAATGCAGACCAGCAAAATGCCAAAAGATCAAAAAGTCAAAATATTAGAAATGCAGACCAGCAAAATGCCAAAAGATCAAAAAGTCAAAATATTAGAAATGCAGACCAGCAAAATGCCAAAATATCAAAAAGTCAAAATATTAGAAATGCAGACCAGCAAAATGCCAAAAGATCAAAAAGTCAAAATATTAGAAATGCAGACCAGCAAAATGCCAAAAGATCGAAAAGCAGACAAGTAAAAAGCCAAAAAGCCAAAATAGTTGGGGGTAAAAAATAGTCAAGCAGAATCCAGAAGGCAGAAGGCAGAACTGTCCATGTATGCGCGCTAAAGCTGCAGACACAACATGGAAAGTAAAATAATTTAAAATTACAAACCAAAACAAAGAGAAATCCAAAAATTTTAAAATCAAGAAATTTAAGAAAATTTTGAAAAAAATGCTGGAAGTGTTGGTGGATCAGGGCGTCATCAGGGAGGAGCCTCACCCAGTCAACACAATATGGTGTTTTCTGCATGTGAGCGGCAGTACACCAAAAGTAGCTCACACACCCCTCCAAACACCATAAGAAAATAAATTAGAAAAACAAAAATTGAAAAACAAAACCAGGGACAACCAAGGACACAAACCAAAGATAAATATAATACAAAATTAAAAGTGAAATTAAATTCAAATTAAAAAGGAGAAAACAAACTTACCCACATAGATTGACCTAAGCTCGACAACAACCTGCAACAAAGGACTTCTGATATACGGCGTTGTGAATGGCATTTGTTGGCGGTCCTCATGTAGTTTGCGGCAGGTTGTTGTCGATCTTAGGTCAATCTATTTGGGTAGGTTTGTTTTCTCCTTTTAAATTTTAATTTAATTTTAATTTAATTTTAATTTTGTATTATATTATCTTTGGTATGTGTCCTTGGTTGTCCCTGGTTTTGTTTTTCTAATTTTTGTTTTTCTAATTTATTTTCTTATGGTGTTTGGAGGGGTGTGTGAGCTACTTTTGGTATACTGCCGCTCACACGCAGAAAACACCATATTGTGTTGACTGGGTGAGGCTCCTCCCTGATGACGCCCTGATCCACCAACACTTCCAGCATTTTTTTCAAAATTTTCTTAAATTTCTTGATTTTAAAATTTTTGGATTTCTCTTTGTTTTGGTTTGTAATTTTGAATTATATATATATATATATATATATATATATATAATTCAATATTACAAAACAAAACAATACTCCCAGTATTTTGGCTTTTTGCTTGTCTGCATTTTTGGCGTTTTGCTGGTCTGCATTTCAGTTACTTTACGTTTTATTATTCGTATGTTTGATTTTTAATATTTTGCAAGTTTGATTGTTTATTATTATATCCCTGTCAGAGATAGTTGTAGCTTTTGCGCACTCCTCGGTCAGTATGTCAGTATGTTTTTTAACCTGATGAAAAGTACAATTAATAATTTAGGGCCTGGCAAGACGGACTTCCTTTCATGTGGTAAGTCATGTGCTCGGTACATGGGAGTTATGGGGACCCCCATGGATCGAAATCAAGTTACCCTTTTGATGACAATTTCGAATCTTCGAATAAACTTAAATTTTATTAATATAGCGATAAACGTTGTAAAACCTGCCCTCAACTGAATTGTTAAACCATAATGGATGGTTCTAGTTACGACAACTCTGCTTTACCTGCATGTAAAGCCTCAACTGTCATTTACTATTTAAAATGCAGCCTTTGTGGTATGGGTTATATAGGTCAAACCAGTAACTACTTGAACTTGCGTATTAATCTACACCGTTCTAATATTAAAAATTATAACTCCCATTCCCTTTTAACTTAGAGTTCCATCATTTCTCATTACATGGATTTAATAATGCAATTATTACTATACTTGAAATTATAAACAATACTGAATTACGATTGGCTAAAGGAAATATTTACATCTTAAATTATAAAACACTTGCTCCTTATGGTTTAAATGATTTATTTCAAAATTCACAAGGTTAATTTAGGTAACTGTAACACATATACTTTATTCCACACATCAAGAATCAAAACGAATAGAGGTTGTAGGGGTAGCGGTATTAATAAAAAATTAAAAAACTCTGAAAGCAATAAACAATTTGCAGACCATTACAAAATACCTAAAAACTTCAGAAAAATTTTTTATTGAAAATTTTAACTTTAAACCCTTAAAAAAATTAATTTTTTCTTTGAATGACAGAACTTGTCTCAAATTCAAAAAATTTTCACAACACTAGACTCTTTTAATCCTCATTTTCTACTTTTACTGCATGATATTTACAAAGCTCGACTTTCTAAAATTAATATGAAAAAACTATTAGTAGTGATAATTTAATTTACATGAAAATAGGATTTAAACACCCAATCTTTGATAAATTTAATTTCAATAAAATTGTAAATAATTTAATGAATATTTTTCCCATAAAATTTCATACCATAAAAAAATGCTTTAAATATGATATACCTTTGGATAGAAAAATATTTAATTATAATCATTTTTGCAGTAAGGTTAATTTATATAGGGATAACTGGTGAATGCTTTTGCAACGACATAAATTATAGGCCATATTTAAATGATAGTCTAGGACATATTGTAACTGGTAATCTTGGAATTATTGATGATGAACAATTAAGGGAATTTACGTATAAAGGTACTAAATTCATATATATATATATATATATATATATATATAATATTAAAAAAAAAGATTTATACTTAAAAGTTTCCTCGAAGACATTGATAATTTCTGTATTGACTTCCACTAAATTTAATACCCCTATTAACCACTTCACAGAATGAAAATGGAAACTTTACAATGACTTTAAAATTTTTTTTAATGAAAATCTCCCACCTTCTGGAAAAAACACCGATTATTATAAGGCAATAGTCCTAGCTATTAAAGAATTACAAAATAAATTCATAATAACACCGGTAGATAAAGCACCAGGTAACTATGTTATTATGTGTAAAAAACTATATTTAAATTTACTAGATACTGAGCTTAAAAATTCTGATACCTATAAGTTCTACAAATCTACACATAATACTACTGTTAAAGAAAATTATTTCTTTAAATAAAAGATTAAAAATTTCTAATCATCATATTATTTTACCTTACATAACTATTGTACCTAAATGTCATAAAAATCAAATTAAATTCCGATTTATTACCTGTGGTACAAATTCTTATATGATTAAACCCGGGGTATCTTACTTTGTAAATATCTAAAAATTATCCTTAATGCCATTATTGAAGAAGATTTCACATGGATTACTGATGATAATAATAACGTTTTAAATTATATAAATAAAAATATTATTAATAATATACTAACCTACGACTTTAAAGACCTATTTACTAGCATACCACTGGGCAAACTTAAAGATGTACTAAACTACTATTATCATGACTTTAAAAATCTGATTACTATTGATTTTGAGGATTGGGAATTTTTGATAAACTTCTGTATCTTTAATAATGTTATTTTTAACGGTGAGTATTTATTTGCTCAAGTTAAGGGTTATACCACAGGATTCTAATTTTTCATCCATTCTTGCTAATTTATTTCTACATTATTATGAAAAAACATTTTGCCTACAAATTAATTCTGCCTTTAGATATATTGATGATTTAATTGTTTTTAATGATAGTAATCTTGCTAACCTGTGGAAATCGATTTACCCAGATGAATTAATTATATTTATTAAAAACAAATTCAGATAATAATAAAGCCGTCTTTCTAGACTTGAATTTATCCACTATAAATAATAAAATTATTATTAATATTTATAAGAGATGATTTTGAATTAATATATTGGGATTCAAATATTTCTAAAAGAATATATTATAATACAATTGGTAGTCAACTGGTACGTTTCAATAAAATTTGCAACTCATAATCTACCTTTCTTTTACAATGTAATAATCTCATTAACACACTTCTTAATAATAAATACCCTCACTCTTTTTATAAGATTATTTTTGAAAGATTTAAAAAAAAACCTAGTATTATTTAACTGATGATATACCATAATGGCTTATTTTGGAGACCTTGTTGACTATCAATTCTATTTGATATACTAATTATAATAACTCTGTTAATTTATTAAGACTGGATTTGAACACTATCTTTTCGGTTTCCGGTTCCACTAAACCGAGTCGGAATCGAAATTACAGTTCCGATTTCTCAACTGTGATTAATGGCATTTGCTGGCGGTCCTCATGTAGGTTGCGGCGGGTTGTTGTCGAGCTGAGGTTTATTAATGTGGGTAAGTTTATTTTCTCTTCTATAGTTTTGTATTGTAATTGTCTTTGGTGTGTCCTTGGATGTCCCCTGTTTTGATTTTTTAATTTTACCTTTCTGCTTATGGTGTTTGGAGGGGTGTGTGGGCTACTTTTGGTGAGCTGCCGCCCACACGCAGAAAACACCATATTGTGTTGACTGGGTGAGGCTCCTCCCTGATGACGCCCTGATCCACAAACACTTCATTTTTTTCGAAATTTTCTTGGTATTCTTAAGTTTAAATTCCTAAATTTCTCTTTTTTTTCGTTTTGTTTTGTAATATTGAATTATATTGTTGTCCATGCTATGTCTGCAGCTTTAGCGTTCATGCATGGACAGTTCTGCTTTCTGATTGACTATTTTATACCCCAGTATTTTGGCTTTTTAGCCATTCGGCTAAAAAGCCAAAGTGGACTAAGGCAACCGGAGAGAATGATCCATTAATGATATTGAGTGTTATGCAGATTCCACAAATGGAGAGGCAGAAAATTCCACAGCTATTCTTTATAAATTCAATAGACGAGTAGTTACGTCATGAGGTTGTTGAGGGTTTGGAGTTTGGAACGGCTCTGAGGGCTCCTTAGCCCAAGAGGCTTGTGAAAGGATAAATAATTTACAAAGATCTCGCTAGAGGGATTAGGATTAAGAAAAATATTATTGGACCAGGGGATTTAACAAGAAAGTTCATTGGTAGAAGTCGGTGGTTTTATGAAGGAGGAATGTGATCTTACATATGCGATTTGAGAGCAGGAGAGTCCTTGGGAGGTCCAAGTTAACGAGACGGTTTGAGTTCAAAAGTGAAAGGGGGTCACAAGATATGTCCGTGGGAGGTTCAATTAACGAGACGGCTTGAGTGCAAAGGTGAAAGGGGTTGGTAAGATATTGACCACTTAGGTAGGGAGACAAAGATTGTGATAAAAGGGGACCGCTAAGGGGTGATCTGTAGTAAAATTGCACTTAGGGGGTTGTTTTTAGGTATCGTTTCATATATATATATATATATATATATATATATATATATATATATATATATATATATATATATATATATATATATATATATATATATATATATATATATATATATATATATATATATATATATTGGGAGGTATTGACAAAATTGGAGCTATACTACTGTATCCTACAGGCAAACAGTTTTAACTTCAATTTTATAAATCACTAACCTACTTGTTCTAAGCAAACGTAACAGTACTAATTCTCAAAATAAATCTAAAAGTAGAAATTATTTTTTAATTTGCTGGAAATTATAAAAAAATGCCTATTTAACTACAATATTTTTCAGTTTTGAGACTTCCCCGTTATAAAATATCACAAGCACGCGCATATGCTGAATAAAAAACGTGAATATTTTTTAGATGTGTTAGAAACGACTCATTCTGTTGAGTATTATTGAGCTTAAAGAGTCCAGGGATTTTTATTGAAGGTAGATGGCGCCACGATTTTTAAGCATTTGCTTGCTTTATTATTTTACATAATAGGAATTATTTTTCTAAAATTTGGTTCATTGAGATCTTGTTATCAACCAAGAAAGAAATAAAACCTTTGGAAAGCATTTTAAGGACAACATTTTTGGTGGGACAAAACGAATCAAGGAAAATACAAGTCATTTGCCTCTTAAAACACATTAAAAAATCTACAAGTGGCCTGCGCAGTAAAATAAATAAGATTTCTTTTGCGCAGATAACAAATTTCTTTACCTCATTAAAGTTTTTAACAGTCAATTCCTTGTGAACAGAAGAAACATGAAATAATATCAAAAACGAAGGCATGAAAATCGTTGAATGCGTCTGCGATGTATATTTTTATAACTGGCTGTTAAAAATTGCTTCACTTTAGTTTGCTTTTTACTCACGCAGTAATTCTATGAAAAATAGAACATGACATGTTACGATAGTAAAACTTGTGTTATGATAGCGAAAATCAACTGGATTTTCAGATGTGTTCAAACATACATTTTCTCGTAGCTAATTGATCCGAACAATTTCACAAAGATATGTATGAAATAAATGGAAATCTCTTGTGACATGGCCCACAGTTTGCTCAATCTTATAATTCCAAACTTCATTAATTTAGTCAGAAAACTAAAAAAAAGCGAATTTTAACTTCATGCTTTAATACTAAACAATATTCCTTGAATCTATAGAAAAACCTTTTGGAATATCCATAATTCAACTTTGTACAGAATAAGAATAACAGTGAAAGAAAAGTAAGAAACTTTCCACACTGAAAAAAATCTTTGAAACAAAGCGTAAGCAATGAAATATATAAACCCTTTGTTTAAAATTAAAACATGAATTTCTAACTAGAATTCAAATATCGTGAAAAAAGTGGTTTGGAGAATTCAATCGACCCCGTTTTACTCTTGATGATAATGAATTGAGCCCAGGATTAACATAAAACACATTTATTAACCACAAATAACTAGAACAGAAAGCAAAGCTGCAGCAGCCCTCTAAACAGAACTGAGCATGCGCAATGACACCTTGAGTGGCCTGGCTGTCTCTGAGAATGATTGCTTAGGAAATACTTAACAATAGATCTGATGTGAAAGAAATACAGTTAATTTGATATCGATGTCCCAAAATAATATTTTAAATTGTAAATTTCTTGTTTCTCACGCTAATGAATAAACAATTCAATATTGGGAAGTCATTAGAACATGTTTTCCAACTAATGTGCAAGCATCGCTAAATGCTTTAGAAAAATAACGAGCACGCAGCGTCATGGCAACGACAAATGATAAGCAACAATTCCTTGCTTAATTGTCATGCGTGATACGAGCTTGTTTAAACGTAACTACCGGCATGAAAACCAATAATTGAGACATTTAAGTGAGGGCATACTTTACTATCCACTTACTTGGAAGTTGAAAGACGCAAGGGAACCATTGGTATATGAAATATTTATAATAAATTATTGAAATGTTCGAATTCCCTAAACAGGTTGTTGTGGCCGCCATCGATTATAAGTTCTTTAAATTTCCCAACAACAAAATTGGACAACCGCATGGCGTCGACGGCAAGTTTCTCAACCTTCTTTCCCAAAAACTCGGATTCTGTTTCAAGTTGGTCACACCTCATGACAGACAGTTTGGAAGCCGTGCCGAAAATGGAAGCTGGACTGGACTTGTTGGCATGGTGAACAGAGGGGAAGCGGATATGGCTTTAGGTTTAGTCACAATAACTGAAGATAGGAGTCGAGCTGTTAATTTTACCATTCCTTACACGATTAGCGGACTTACATTTACCACCGAATGGCCGGAAATGGTGCCTAGAGAGTATCTCTACTTGCGTGCATTTGATCTTGCAACTTGGTTGAGTATCTGTGCAGTGCTGTTTGTCGTTCCTCTGGTTCTGAAAGCAGCGTTCAAGACTAAACGATCCTATCTGGATCTGTTGGTATCCGTCTATGCAAACATAATGCAACAATCCGTGCACATCAAAGCGTTTGATGGAAAATTCCTCATAGGTGTTTGGTTGCTGATGACTCAAGTGATTGCGTTATTTTACTGTGGCGGTATCTCTTCGTTTTTAACTGTTCCGCTGACAGAAGCACCACTCAGGGGTTTCGAAGAACTCGCAGATGCAGTCTATCGGGGCGAATATGCCGTCTATTCAAAGAAGGGTTCTTCGAGTTTGACTCTGATGAAGCAAACTGCCAGAGATCACATATCGCAAATCACAGAAATAATCATAGCGAATGATTGGTTTACGAATTCCATAGGGAGCCTGGACGTCCAACAACAGGATAGGAAGATAGCTGTTTTAGATTCCAGGTTGGAAGGGTACTTGATTCATGGAAAACCTCCTCTGTCAGATAAGTATATCAGTAAGGAGGATTGTACCATTGATAGAATGGGTATCGCCGTTCGCAAGGATTTTTGTTGTAAAGACGCTCTTGATTCTCTTATAGAAAGAATTAAATACTCAGGGATTTATGAAAAGTTCATCAATGATGAGTTTTTCTTATCCTGGATACAGTCTTCCAATGAAAATGTGGAAAATGGCAGCGATAGATCTCTTTCTCTTGTTGACATTTCAGGTGCACTGTGTTTACTTTTGTTTGGATATTTAGTTTCAGTAGCTGTGCTTTGTATAGAATTGTTGAACTATATTTTTTCTGAAGGCAAATATTTATTGCATTTCAGTAAATGTATGTAACTGCTCTTTTTCACACTCAAGAACACGATACCAACCCATCGCTGAATTGGCGATTAAAATTTTCCTAGCCTAAGGGCAAGTTGGATAGGCCTACGACTGGTCACCACATTCCAAAATTATCGCTACTTGGCGATGGAAAATTATTGCCAATTGGCGATGGTACCGTGTTGTTGAGTCTAATCGAATATATCTAATAAAAACAATGTCTTTCAGACAAAGTAAAAGAAAGTTACAAGGCAAGGTGCATGAAAAGCACAATGTATAAATCATTACGAAATATCGCTCTTTTAGTGAGTATCAAAATAGTTTATGCTGTTTTACTGTAAGTTTCAGCATCTAATTTCCTTAGGTGCTAAAATCAAATAAGCGAGTATCCTTCTGTATTATTATTGCTTTAATGCAAACTGTTTAAATTAAATAAAAACGCGTTAAAACATGTACTGCATTCCGCTTATCTAGTATAAATAATGTAGAATTATTAACTCACAATATATAAAATTGTTCATTTCAGTAAGTGAATTATTATTTGAAAGTATATATGTTTATTCATTTCTGTAGAAAAATAAACATCTCTTATCACTACACATACTGTACTCGCTATACATCCATATACTCTGTCGAAAGATCAATCTGTTCAGATATATGAAAGTGATAATTCCACGCTTATAATTTTCATTTTAAACAAACATAAAAGCTAGAAATTTTATGTTATATGAATGTACAACAGGTGGTAAAGATGGAAATAAGATCTCCTTTTTCTTGATAGAGGTGTCATGGACCAAATTAAAAATAACTGGGTGTTTGGAAAGTTTCCTCTATCTTTGTCGAAAATAAAGTTGTTTTGTGCTATTTTCACTGAAATTATTGGGTTTTTGTTTTATATATTACTGAACTATTAACTTCAAAACCATATAAAATTCTTTTTATAATGTGATAAGTTACAAATCAAAACAATGCAATTGTAAATTTTTTATTTTGTTGATATTTGTTTTGTCCACCGAAATAGTAGGTTAATGTGTGGAAAAAAATGTGAAATGAATTTTATTAATGTAAGAATAATATTGGGGTGTTTCTTTTATTGCAATTGAAAGCTCGAAGTGTGTGTATGGAGGATATCTCAATTGATGCATTTAAGATAGTATCTATTTATAAATTTTGCATTGATTTAACATGTTAATCGTACAGTAAAGGTATGCAAATTACTAGATCTCTTTGCGTAAATACAGATACTTTATACACAATTTATTTTAATTTATGACCTAACGTTATCTAATGTTCTAATGTAGATGCTTGGAATTTTTAGTTCCATAACAAATTATGTTTCCAAGTTTTAAATAAGTAAATAGCTTTGAAAGTGTTTCATTTTCATGAAGTGTTTTGTTCAATGAATTAAATAATCACGTGAAGCAGATAATGTCCGGACTTTTCCAGATGTTCGATAACCCAAGACTTAGTGGACTTCACTAGTCCAAAGATCGTCACATTCTGTTCTCAAAAAGCTAAAAAGCCTTATTTTGAAAATTCTAATTTGGTGTGTAATCTGATGATATATTATTCTTAACCCTGTTGATTTATCCTTCGTGTTGAAAACCACTCTGTAGTTGCCAGCCTCTGGCTCAAAAATCTGTTCCAAACTGTCACCAGTTCTAAGCAAGAGACAGTTTGCTTTTACTTCTGGGATCTTCATTCTCCTTGGAATAATAGGGCAGTTTTGTCTCGACGAGGTATATCGTCATTAGCAAAACTGACCAGATCTCGATGGAAGAGATATCTTGTCCTGAAAACTGACCAGATCTTGATGTCATCATCATAAAAGAAATCGACAATATCTTCATGACAAGATATCTAGTAATTAGCAAAATTTGTCAGATCTTGATGGACGAGATATCTTGTCGAAACTTGGAGCGTTAAATGAGCGTTTAAAAATCTGTAGCAAAGTGTGTTGATTAAATTGAATATTGTACTTATTACAAAAACTACACGTTGCCCTCTTTTATTAGAATCATTCACTAAAAAGTTTGCAATAAGCATTTAAATTTATTACGGGATGGTTACACGATTTCTATTGAAGCATCTTAACTGTGATTGAGGCAATAAAAAGGAAACATGAAGAAGATAACAAACTTTACTAATCCTAGCAATTACACTTGAAAGGAAAAAATATCATATAACAAAAGTTACTTACATTCACAACCAATTGAGTGAGGATTAATAAAACACATGTGTGAAACAGAATACGTAAAAAAACTTGTCTGACCGTCACTAGCAATTAATATTTTACATACGAGAATTCCATTCAGATCCATGTCATTCATCTGAGGGTTTTCAAACGTTATCTCTAAAAATAAATCTGTTTCTCAAAACATTAAAACTTCCAGAATCTTACTGGTTTCATTGATATACAAATGTACAAAACAGGAGATAGCATTATATCGTCTTATGGTGGTACTTTTTGAGATTTGTTTCTCCAAAAATAATTTATTTGTTATGCTTTAATATTTGTTGTCGGGGGTAAATTATTCAAAAATACTTTTTCATTGTAAAAGTTATAAACACCGAAAATTCCATTGAAGTTTCAGCATTTACTGTATTGATAATTTTTTCACTAGTTGTTTGGCTCAGGGCAAGCAGAAAAATATAGAGTCGCTGCTTCGGACTTTTGAACTAAAATAATTAATAACGGTTTTTTAAATGCATATTTAAGGGGCAGTAAACTTATACGCTCCTACTTAAACTTACGTTCTACGAATATTTCATTAAATTTTTCACTTTGATTAAATTTAAATACAAATTCATCTCCTTATTTGTTTTTAAGCAAATTCAAATCGCAACCGCCAAAATTTTCTCTTCAAACCAACTTGGATCAAATTTGAACCAACTATATATACAAAACGAATAGTTGTTTCAAATACCTATTGTGAGCTTATAAGCAATATTAGAAAGTTTCAAAATTTCATTTAAACTCTAGGTGTTTGAGTGTAAAAATTTACTAGCTCTACATTCAATCTGGAGAAGTGATAACATTATTTTTGCATTTTAACAGCAAACTGGCTCCTTAAAATTTGATTAGCATTGTTGAATGTTTCTTTTGCAATACATCGAAATCTCAGGCAATGCATCTTGGGGCAAATAGTATACAGGTGAGTCGGAAACACTTTATATTTTTGACGCATCTTTGTATACCGTAACTTATGTAATGTTTTTAAAGTTGGGCAGGCCCTGAACCACTGTTTGCCGTTTTGCAGATGAATGTCGAAACAGTCCTGCTGCTTAGTTTCATCAATCAGTGTCCCACGGCCTTGTAGCTTCTCCATATGGGACATAGCATAGACACCTTATGCGCCGTTTCTTTTTCACCTTGGTGAACCTTTTCTTTCAACTTCCTATCAACTGCCTTCAACTCTGTCCAGGGGAAGTTCCTCTTGGATTAGCTGTGAACAGAATATTGCGTTACTGAAGACATCGCTTAAACGGATGACAGTACGGTTTCTCAACAAAAGTAAATTAAATCATTGATTGACAAAGCTTTAATTTTGCACTTGTGATCAAAAAAGACAGAATTTGAATTTTAATGATGTCAAGGGGAAAAGCCTTTTCATTGAAATGTGTCCTAATGGAATGATAATGGTTCACGAAATGGTTAGAATAAATTACAGTGTAGATGTGAAAGGGATTCAGGTTTGTAAAGGACAGCAATCCTCAGAAAGATATTACAGTGTTATCCTTCATCTTCATGGATAAATTTCAATTTAATTTATTTGTATCGCTAATTTTTTATTAATAAACTGTAAGTTTCTTTCGAAGGGGTTCAACCTAAGTTCTCTTTATGGCAACTCGAGAGTATTTAGGTTAGAGGCAATAACCTTTAATCCTCCAAGTGTTTCGGCGAGATAGCGAGATATCTCGTACAAGGCCATTCTCGCTAAGGACTAGATACCCGTCGAGAGAGAGATACTGCATTATTACTCTAAGAGGAATGAAGATTCAAGTATATGAAAATTGTCCATTGACCAGAACTGGTGGCAGTTTGGAACACGTTTTTGCACCAGAGGCTGGACACTACAGGGTAATTTTCGACGTGAAGATAAACCACCAAGAGGATTTACCCTCCAAGTGGTTTAGATGAGATATCTCGTTCATCAAATCTGATGCTTCCTTAACGACGAGATATATCGTCGAAATAAAACTTCCCTATTACTCCAAACGAGTGAAGACACAAGTAAGAAAAGCAAAGTGTCACCTTGCCCAGAACTGGTGACAGTTTGGAATAGGTTTCTGCATCAGAAGTTTGTCACTATCGGGCAGTTTTCAAAGCCAAGATAAACCATCAGGAGGGCTAAGTGTATTACGTGGTTTGGCCATTGTGAATATTTTTTGATTGGCTAAAATGTAAAGAAACGAGGCATACTGTCGAACATTCTCCCGTATTTAAAAATTCCAATGTTTTTGTTTGATGATACATGAAGCCAAATTTTTTTCCGTATTTGCTGTTTAGGTCATATTTTAGCTATTGATAAATTACTTTCTTGTTAGATTGACAAATCATTAAATATCAACAAAAATATCTTCTGCTGCCCGTTTTGCATAGGGAGGCAGGGAGCTGAGTACAGGCATGCCAGTCATGTGTGTCGGAGGAGTATTCAAATTCTATTCATAAACGGACACTTGTACTTACTTTTACTAGCTTTTCTCTGTACTGGTCATCGGTTTCTCTGTACCTCTTTGGTGGTAAACGAATATTCGCTCTTCTCAAAACCAACTCCAAGTCATCATTTTCAAAAATCTGTATTGGATCAACTCTGTGTTTATTAACTAGCTGTCCAAGGTATTCCACGTAATGCAACCTGTAGATCACAGAACAGATAGAAGTAATTAGTATTCTACGAAATCACAAATTGCTACTTTAAAATTTAAAGGAACAGCATACACCAACGTTTCAATTCTAATAAATTATGAATATCTATCACTATGAAAATATTTATTACTCAAAGAAAATAATAAATATTTATTACTACGATCAATTAAGAATGACAGCTATTCGTGAAGAAGTCTGCAATACGGAATTTTTGAAGGTAAGAAAAATATTTGTATTAAGTTTCAATTCTTAATGTAACGTTCATGGCATGTGTTCCCAATAAATGGATTTGTATTATGCTTTTGATGATTATGGCACTTAGTAAAGATTGGGCAATGTAATGTCTTATAATATTTTACACATTTCGTAATGAAAAATATTAATAATTATTAAAGAAAGTATTTCTCCTTAGAATTAATCATATTCCGAATAATATTTCATAAAGCTTGTATAAATTATTACAAGGAACCATTTGGTTTTATAACTGTGTTAAAAGGAGTAAAAATTTACGTAGAACATTTCAATAAGAGAATTGGGCAGCGTAAAGTATGATAAAAATAATGCTGTGCATTTAAATTATGCGCTGAATAAATCATTTAAAATATTTTACAATATCTGATAACATTTGTAAAATGTAGTAGCTCGCAAATTACATTTTTTGAGTCTATTTCTGTAACGCTATATGTAGACGGCACAACTGCTTTAATAGAACATGCTCTTCCTGTATTGTGCAAGAGGAAGTAAAATCCTCGTCCTCCTGTGGTTTGCTTGCTTACTGTAAAAATTCCTCTCGTGTTTCTCTTACGTTGCGTGAAAAAAAGGCTTCATTTGCATTTATTGCTTGGCTACGCAATCAAGCGTCACATGATTCCGCCGCGAATCAAATCTACTAATTAGGAAATACACACACTTATACTGGATTATCTAAAACAAAATTTCACTGAGGGATTTCAAATTCGTATTTTTAAAACAAATTTAAGCTGCTTTGTCAAGTATTACATTCATAATGAGCGGAGGTATTGACAACTAGCAAATGAATCCTTAGTAAAAAGTACATTCAGTAATGATCATAAGTTTTTGTATTTCAGAAAAAATAATGGCGAGTAAAACTCAAGAACGCGGTTCCGACCCCTCGTCTAATTGGCAACTAAAATTTTTGTCGCCAAACGGCTATTTCGGATAGTTTGCCAAATTGGATGCCTTCCACTTGAGTCCAAGTGAAAGTACATATAGCAAACCTACAATGGGTTACTATATTCCGAAATTATCGCCAATTGACGATGGTAGTCTTTCTGACTCGAACTTAACAAGGCTATAATCCTATTACATAATTTAATAATGACTTAATCTGAGTCGAACAAAAGTTTTTATCGCTTAATGAAGGTAGAAATCAATTTTAAAAAACTTATAGCATTCACACAAAGGCGTTTATGGAGCTGTAATATTAACCTGCATAGTCCTGCGAAGCCATCTTCAACATCTTTACCGCAATAGTCATCCAACATACCGTCGGCTGTCTCTTTCTGCTCCATTACTTGACAGGTGGTTTTGGCATCCAGCTTGTCCGGATTATCTCTATCGAACTTGACTTCACTCAACTGAAATCAATAATACAAATCACCTAAGCTTAAGTGGAAACCAATCAACTAATTAAAATTGCAAGAAAAAACAAAAGCTTATTTTAATTTTGTTGAATGCAAAGGATTCATTGCTTTCATGAGTGGAAACAACTCTATATTATTGTTGGTAAATATTGTTCATAAATTATAAATGCAAGCTGCTAAGGTCAATGGCTTTCAATCTATGGGTTGCAAACCAAATCTTTGAGATTTCTGTTGGGTATCGCGCATATTTACTTTGGAGGAAGTATTCTGGGGTCACAATTAAAACTTTGTGTTTGAGAATTCTGTTGGGTACCACAAAAATTTAATCTGAAGGGAGTATTGATGGGTCGCAACCCAAATCTTGGTTTTGAAAATTCCGATGGACATCACACAACTTTAGTCTTGAGGTAGTAAGTAATTACACTGCTGGCCACCCAAATTGCAACACCAAGAAAGACAAGAGATATCACAACAAAATTTATTTTGTAGATAACATGTTGACCAAGTATCAAATGATTAAATTTATAGACTTCTGTGAAGTGTGGTTCCTGCCAAAATCAGTAGCCAGAGTAGCCGCCATTGTTGGAGATCACCGCTGCCACACGCCTCGGCATTGATTCAAAGAGACTTTGGATGTGTTCTTGGGGTACAGCAGACCAAGCAGCTTCCACACGTTGCCAAAGTTGATCTGGTGTGGCAGCTGGGGATGTATTCTGCGTCAATCGTTGAGCAACCATGGACCACATGTTTTCTATCGGCGAAAGATCCGGAGAGCGAGCTGGCCAGGGAAGCAATTCAATCTGGCGATTGACGAAGAACCCTTGGACAATGCGTGCCACGTGTGGTCGCGCATTATCCTGTTGAAATATGGCTGTGGGCAAGCCCTGAAGGTAAGGAAGGACAACTGGCTCCAACACCTCGGAGATGTAGCGCTGGCTGTTTAAAGTACCGGCAATGCGTACTAGAGGAGTGCGAGAGTGATATCCAATACCGCCCCATACCATAATACCCGGTGCAGGACCAGTGTGGCGGTGCATAACGCAGCTGTTCAGCATCCTCTCTCCACGGTGTCTCCAGACTCGAATCCGACCATCGTGGTGTTGCAGACAGAAGAGTGACTCGTCAGTAAAGACAATTTCATTCCATTCTGCCGTCCACATCCTTCTTTCATCGCACCATTGGCGGCGGAAACGTCTGTGGTTCTGCGTCAAGGGTAGACGAAGCAATGGACGTCTTGCGGACAGACCACTCTGCTGTAAACGGCGTCGAATGGTACGCGCAGACACTGGATGATGCGGTACAGACTGAATGTGCTGTGCTATGGTTCGTGATGTGGCTGAGCGATCCGTCACTGCCATACGCACAATATGCCTGTCATCACGTGAAGTGGTGCACTGAGGTGGATGCGATCGAACACGTCGGTCCGTCGTACCCTCCTGCATTCAACGATCACATATCCGCATTACAGTTGTTTGGTTTCGTCCAACACGACTACCGATTTCCCTGAAAGATAATCCACAATCTCGGTAGGCCACTATCCTTCCTCTGTCGAACTCGGATACTTGATCAAAAGATGATCGCTGTTTTCTACGAGGCATAATTGATCGTTTTTTTGAAAAAAACCACAAGAAAAACACAATTGCCGTACTTGAAATCGTCGAAATCTCCAAGCCTTAAATAGAGCTTTGAAGTGGCGCCACAGGTCCGCGTGATGTGCGTCTGCGCTGAAATTCTAATCATTTGCATATCTCACCTCCGCTAATGCATGTTGTAAATTTCATATTATTTGCATGATTCCTTCAGGGTGTTGCATTTACGGTGGCCAGCAGTGTAATTAACGTCGCACTAGAGCAACACAACGAGCCATTGACTACATGTTCGGGGTTCAATCTCGAAGGGAAAGATCCTAGGACAATTTGAACCACGTTCAGATGACGAAATCAACACCTGAGATGGCATCCCACTCTCCAAACTTCCACAACATGCCAACGTGAGAATATTTGAGGCCACGACAGATTTAATGTATAGCAACCCCCGTGTACACGACGTCTTTGGCTGGAACGAGTTTCTAACTCGCAATTTAGACTTGAGGAAGTATTCTGATGGGTCTCAACACAAAACTTTTGTAAGAAGTGTTTTCTTGAGGTCCCGGCTGCTACTTTTGTAGTCGCTAATGTAGTAGATGATGTAGGATGTAGGTAGTAGTAGATGTTGGGGCTTTGTCCTTGTTTCTTCAAGGGATACGTAAATGCGGGCTAGCTTCCAATCGAGACCGCCAGAAAGACATTTGGATCCGCTGTTTTTCATTCACGATTTTATCAAAACAAATAAAAGGTCCCGGCCAAATCAACTTAAAGATACTAATATGATAGCTTTATGGCCAGTTAGAGAGAGTGATTAGTCTAAGGTAGAGGACTAGTCAAAGCAAGTTCTTGTGTTGCAAGGACGTTTGTTAGTTTTAGTCACTAGCCAACTTTTAAACTTAACGTTAACCAATAAAGTCATTGCTTTTTTAATCCTCTAAAAGGCACTTCCGAATATTATTCGCAAGTATTTCTGTAACTCAAGGGGCAGATTGAAGATATCTCATTGAGCGAAATATCCCCTTTTGTGTCAAGTCCGAAGATCGAAGATTGACTGATTTCCCCCTCGACATCCTATTGTCTGTTAATGTAGGATTAGCTGTAGACCTTTTGTGCGAGAGGTCCTGAAGCACAAGCATGCGTGGAAAGACATTTCTTCAACTCACTGCTTTTCGCGTATTACTTTAAGTATCGTAAAATTGGCGGTTAACATTGTTATAAAAAGGCGATACTATAAGGAAGGGAAGTGTAATATAGTGAGTTATTAAGCAGCATTTAGTACCGCAGTGTTCCATTTGCTAGACTAATCATTACTTGTATGATTCATAGACCTTGTTACAAAGTATTGTCAGATGAAATTACCGGACTGTTGAAAAAGTGACAAAACTTACGCTATGTTTTATGATAAGTGCCATATTTTTCATCACAGTCTTTGTTAATCGCATTTAGATTTCGGAGGCATATGCCTTCGAGTTGTCCGAAAAAGAAAGTTATTGCGAGAATTTTAAACAGCTTTTTTGTACAGTATATTTGATTCTTTTAAAATCTATTATACAACTTAATTTTTGCCTTAGTTTTAAATTCCCTTCAAAATTGCTTATATTGTTGGCTTAGAGCAGAAACTCATTAACTGGCATTTTTTTCGGAGACATTAAAAGCTTATTTTCATAATCGAGCAATACATTGTCAGATTATTATCTGTTTAAAAGATACCATTACAGTGCAAAAAATGCTTTTAATTTTTATTTTTGAGCCCAAAGGAATATTTACTCTTTAAACAGCTGTAAAGTAAAAATTTTGTTTTGGTAATTAATGAATTCCTACTCTAAGCCGACGTTATGATAAAAATTTAAGAAATGGAATCGTGAGAAAAATATAAAGCTGCTATAGAGTTGAGATTGTAAAATGTAAAGGACCTCTGAACTTAGTCTTACAGAGTTAACTGAGAAAGAAAACATACGTCAAGCAGTCTCTGCAGATCTTCCGGTTCTTTGTCCCTCAGGTAAAACAAACAGTTCCTTGGGTGATGTGCATGTAAACCTAACTTGCCACAAAATTCTGAAACTCCACATTTCTGAAAAAAAAGAAAGAACATGCGTTTATTAAAAAAATTAAAAAAAAAACCAATCAATAAAGTTTAAAAATTAAATCCAACTTAACCCTCCTTGGTGGTTGTGCCGACGAGGTATCTCGTCATTAGCAAAACTGGTCAGATCTTGATGGACGAGATATATCGTTCATCAAGTTCTCATCGTCTCTCGTCATTACAAAAAACTGACCAGATCTTGATCTCGTCAACATAAAAAATCGGCAGTATCTTGATGACGAGATGCCTCGTCATTAGCAAACATTTGTCAGATCTGGATGGACGAGATATCTCGTCGAAACCACTTGGTTAACACATAATGTTGCGAGATTCAACCACTTTTACAGTTGGTTCTGCTGCTCGGAATTTACTTCTCGCCAGTGAAGTTTCTCATTGGTCATTGGAAAGCGCTGTATTCAGACACATACGTAGGGCTGTTGTTACCGATTCCCCTTGGTCAAGGTGAAATCTAGACCATGTCCAAAAGATCGGAGTTTTTTCAAGTAGCAGAGCCACCAACTCCTGCTCATCTAGAAGCTGTCCGACCCCTGTACAATCCAAAATATGGAAAGGAGTTGCTGTGGCTGCTGATCAAGGGCGTGTTGGAAAGTTCAAAATTCTACTAACAAAACTTCCATCTCAACCTTTATGGTATGTCACTGAAATGAAGCTGCAATTTTCTCCCTATGCCATGAATCATAAGTAGAGTTCCATAGCCATTGTTCCTGAAGCAGATTTGCAAGTAATAATTTCAATAGAAAAGCGAAAGATTAAAGATCCTTATCCAAACTAGTAGTCAAAAGTCTAAAAGCTTCCAAAAAACAAATAAGGAAGAAATTTAAAATATGATGATAAAGAAATTTATGGTAGAGGACTAGTTTAAGCACGGTTCTCCAGTGCTGCACGAGTCTATGTTAGTGTTAGTCACTAACCAACTTTTAAACTTAACGTTAGCCAATAAAGTCATTGCTTTTTAATCCCCAAGAGGTACTTCCTAATATTGTTCGCAAATATTTCTGTACGGCAAGCAACAGACTCGATGTATGTCAAAGAGCGAAATGTCCCTTTTTGATTCAAGTCCGAAGATTGGCTGATTTTTTCCTCTCAATCTCCTGATGCCTGTTAATGTGGGATTGACTGTAGACTTTTGTGCAGTATATTGCTATTTCCGTTGAACAAACCGTGCAACCATCATTAGTGACCTAAGTAATTAATTAAAAATAAGTGTTACTGACCAAAATAATTATTTTATTCAGATTTATTAGTCATTTGTAAAGTTTTTACAAATACTAGTGTTTGGACACGTCAATCGATCCCGTTCTGTGCTTTGTGAGTTAACAGAATAAAACTCAGAATTAACAAATAACAGATTTATTAACAAGTAACAACGGAGAGCGAAGCTGCGAGGTTGGTTCTCGGCAGGCAGTCCCCTCTCAAGTGACAAAAAAAAACCAGGGGGGTGGTTAAGCAGCCCCTTTGAACATAAACATGCAGGCGCGGTGACATCCCCGGGAGGTCGGGTTGTCCGTGCGCCATCTCGTAGGAAAATACTCAACAACTAGACTATTAACAATTATTTCAATAGTTTGAAATCATGTTCGCAAACAAAAAATAATGCAGTGGTATATAGAAAAAGATTTCGTGAGTGATTCTAGTGTATTTGATGATAAATTAATATTAAATATCTCGCGCTGGTAGTTATTTCTCTTGCGTTGAGATCATTAACCTTAAAGTATCTGCATTCCTAGCAATAGAATGCTATTAAGTTAAACAATCCAAGCAAAATGAATGCTAGTGAAGCTTTAAATAAATAGGAGTATAGATTCTTAAAATAATCATCATACCTGTCCCATTTTGAATGGCTTTGAGCATCCGCTGCAAAAATCATGCTGACACTGTGTACACCGGAAATGCATACACCCTCCTTTAGCCAATGCATAACGGAAGTGACATCTGGGACAGTCTGAAATAAAGAGTATGAAAAGATTTTACTTAAAAGTTTAAAAATTGTTTTCATTATGTGTCATGGAGTGCGTTTCATCAAGGATTTGCACTTATAATAACCATCCAGGGCCTAGGTCAAAACTAGTTGGTGTCATGCGAAGAAAATTGCAGGTTGCGAAATGGAACCTGCAATGCGTGTGAACCCCTCAGAGGGTTAATTCAAGTATAATGTAGTAAATACTACAAGGGATTCAAAAGGGTGCTGAGTTCAGGTCAACTCAACGGTTCCCGGGCACCCCCTGAAATGTTCTATATTGCTTTCGATTCGGTTCAAAAATTGATAAGGTAGACACAATGTGATCTATGAGATAGGTCAAATGAAAACACATCACAAACGTACCTAGTACAACGTACGCAAACCTGTACGCTGAGAACCTATTTACCTAATTATGTACGTAAACATGCACGTTGAGAACTGAAGTACCTAATTATGTAAGTCAACATGTACGTTGAGATGGGATATCTTTCAAAAAATGCTCAAAGTTCACTATTTTATGCTGAAAAGCAAAATCACAATTCACTTGATTGAGGACTATTTTCTTAGAATTGGTCATTGTAGAATAAGTTTAGATGATATTTCATTTGTGAGCCTACCTATGCCATCTTCGGTTAAGAGTTTCGCCAAACTCACAGTTTGTGATTCGGGATCCGCGGCATCTTTCCACGCAGCAAAGGCTTCACAGGAAATTCCCTGGTGCTCCCTTTCCCACTGTAATACGAAAAGGAATATTGGGTACAGAAGTCAGACTTAAAACTACTGTTTGAGGTTTTAAGTTGAACTTACAGGTCGTCGGCATAAAGCACACGTCACAGCATTGCAGTCAGGACACACGAGTCGCTTTAGATTTGGCATGGCTATGAACCCTGACGAACACTGAAATACAAATTTATTTGGATAATTTAACACTATCATGTCATACATAGTCACTTCTTTTAATACATTCTTCAATACAAAAAACAATTAAAGTATTGTTTTTATATTTATATATAGGTTTATGGTTTGTTTTCTCTGCTCTAGTAACATATTACAAGAAATTTTTTGATCCTCCTAGTAGTTGTATCGACGAGGTTTCTCGTCATTGACAAAATTGACTAGATCTTGATGGACGAGATATCTCGTCACTAGAAGAAAACTGACCAAATCTTGACCTTGTCATCATCAAAAAAATCGGCAATATCTTGATGACGAGATATCTCGACATTGGAAAAATTGATTTGATCTCATTGTAGCGTTAGCCCTTCTCTCTAGGGGCCGCACCATACTCCCTTGAACAAGAAGGAGTAGACTAAAGGAGAGATAAGCGTCTGACTCCGGCGTGCTAGGTCGGTTGTCTGAGGAGCGTGTAATCCTTATTGCTATAATTCCGTGTAATCTGTTTTGTTATTGTAATAAAGTTAAGTTTTTGTTGAGTGCAAAAGTATTTTGATGTGCTGGATCCTTGAGATACATAACCCCACCATATTACACTCATCAAAACCACTCGGAAGAAAGGTTAAGCATTTCAAATTATACTCAGTGAATATTAGCTGGGATTCTTCGCTTTAAAAAACATATATAGTTGTTTATATTCAATTAAGGAAAACCATCTTAAACTTCTGAAAATAATCGCCGAATTGGAAACTAAACACATCAGAAAGAGGACAATGGTTTAAAAATTGAATGGATTAGAAATCAGTCAAATGCAATTAAAAATCCGTCTATTCCCCCCCTTCCCTCCCCCCCAATGTATCTTCCAAATTACAATACATTTTAAAATCACTGTTATAAATTGAAGGTTTTGTGCTGCCCTCTAGTATCTGAATTTAAAGTTAAGAGTGCATTATTATTTCCAGTCTGTGTGACAAATATATATATATAATTCTGATTGATTTACAAAACAATAATACTAATTACCTACCGTTTTGGATTTTTATTAGTTCTAAAAATCTTTCTGAAACCATTTATTTATGATAATTTGTAATAAAAAGCAACACTCAAAATTATTTATACGGGTATTGCTTGAAATTATTTGTGAACATGCTTGTCGAAAGCTCAAACCTAAACCATTGAAATTATATAAATCTTACAAAATTTAAATCATTTTACCATCTGTATGATACAAAAGTTCCATTCTTGAGGGCTCACCGGTTGAAAAACTTTGTCTTAAACCATTTTTAAATAGATTTTTCATTGATTAACAAACCTCAAAAACTTCAAATTAGAGATCTTTCACTAATACCAAATAATAATAATAATATAATAAAAATAATTAAATTAAAAATAGAAAATAAAAATTCAAAAACAGTTTAGAAGCTTCTGTACCCGCTTCTTTCCTGGACTGAAACATGCGAGAAATAATTTTTTTAATCTATTTTTTCATGGCTTTATACTCAATCTTTAAAGTAGCTTGTTTTCAAGGGTGCAGTAAGTTTTAAAGAAATAATCATGCGCTATGAATATTATTAAATTAGTAGAGGTACTCATACCTGTGAACACCATTTGAAATTTGGATCTCGCATTAGAACCCTGTCTCTCAACTTTCTTTGGAATAGTTCATGTATCTCGGTATCAACCAGTTTTTTCAACTGTAGGAATACAATATGTTAAAAACACATATAAATACACAGAATTTTGTACAGATGATGAAGAGTGAATTATAATATACAGATGGAATTCCTATGAGAAAAGATATCAATTTGGAATATATATCATATTTTTACGCTTAGTCGCTTTGTTTAGTGTGGGTTCTGTATATAAACTGGTGACAGCTGAAGACATTCTTATAAAGCACACTTCCATTCCGTGCATTGAATAAAGTAATAATTTTAAAATAATTCAAAATAAATTATTGATTGGAAAGACACTATAATTTAAAAAATCCGAAGCTAAAAGTCGATTAGAGGTTTAATTAATCTAAATCAGTTATATAAAATTGTTGTGATCTGATTGGTTGATTAACTATTCGAAATCACTATCATCAAACCAGCGATCCACCAATTATAGTAGGAATGAGAACTATACATGAAATGAGAACAATAGTTTTTGATCCTGGCTTAGAAAAAAAGTGATAATTCTAGAAAAACTACTGCAGGTTGGATCTAGAATTATTCTATATTTTTAAATACTTACTATATAAGTATTTTTTATGTGCCATCCAAATATTTATAAAGGTATTAATATGTTTAACCCTTTGAGGGGTTCACACGCATATTTCGTTCTAAAACCTGCAGTGTTCTCTGCATGACATCTAGCCAGTTTCGACCTTAACCAACAAAATTGCAAAATTGTCTAGAATTCTTTCTACCAATAGACATGGTTATTTAGTGAATATATGTATTGTGGGGTAAAAGTAAATGCTACACTGCTCGGAAATTTCGCGACCCTCAGAGGGTTAAATTAAAATGTAAACTATAAACATTCATTTGAGTTTTGGGTGAGTGAATTTAATTGTGAGGATATGAGAACTATGTTATACTTTATGTCAGAGAATCAAATTAATTCAAAGCAGAAAACGAATCACTTCTTGAAAAATGTTAGCGACTTGATTACTATTTAATAGCTATAAATACTCCACGGAGAAATATTTCAAGTTTAACCCCTTCTTAGAAAGTGTTACACCATTAAAAGTGCACAAAAACTGATTATCTCGCTAATTTTTCGCGTTATTTGGTGTCTTCTATGTTGATAACTTTATTTCGCATTTTAATGAACTTTGTATTCTCCTTTTAATATGATGGGGATTTTAAAAGTCAAAAGCCTAGGTCTATTTAAATTTTAAAAATAATTTTAAAGTATATTTAAATTTCACTACGTAGATGGATCTTACCATGATGTCTAGATGATTAAAGTAGTCTTGAGCTATATCTTCGTCAAAGATATCAGGCTCATTACAGAAGGGACAGAGCAATTCCATAATATTTCTGTCACGTATTTGTACGGTAAAATAAGCTCTCAAACATTCTCTACAAGCCTTGTGAGGACAATGTACCATGGAAATAATCTGAAAAGAGTGATTCATTGACTAAAGGAACAGTACAATAATTAGCATTTAAACAATCACTATACAAATTTCAAATTAATACAGGGCGATTTTTATGTGAGGGCACCATTTTGTTTTGGAATAACTTTTAAACAAAACATTTTTATCAACTTTTTTGACATGCTGTTTACTAAATTGATGACAAATCACCGCCTCTGGACGAAGCTACAAATACGGGCTCTTTCGATCACGTGATTTGTTCAATTTCTTCGCTTCATTTCGACATCAGCGGACACTAAACAAGTAGAACAGCCGTGCAATGTGTTGTGTCTACTGATATCGAAATGAAGTGAAGAAATTGAACAAATCACGTGGGGTCGAAAGAGACCATTTTCAGCGTGACCAAAGGCGATTGTTTGACATCAATTGAGTGAACAATGTCAAAAAAATTGATTGAAATGTTTTATTTAAACGTTATTCCAAAACAAAATGGTGCCATTACGTAAAAAACACTATATATTCAAATTTGTAGGTAGGTGTTTCAAGATGTATGTTCAATGAACACATTACATGGGAGACCGGAAAGCTTCCGGTGCAGAGAAGACATTCCTGTTGCAAGTAGCTGATGGCTTGTTCCAGTGTCGAGCAGTCATTCGCCGCCTGTATGGCCTCTTCTTCTTCGAAGTTCATGTCTAACAGCTGCACCACGATTTCTGCCTTTCGGTAAGTTCTACATTTCCGATCTGCCACCATCTTCCGAACTCTCCTCTGGAGGAAAAGTATCTTGTATTAAAGCAGTGATCAGTTCAAAAGTACAAGTATAAGACTCTGCTGTGCTAGTAAAAAGGGCAGTATCTCCAAGTTTGAAATCGATTCAGTGTGCCACGGCCTAAGATCCTATTTCTGTGTCAGTAAACCTTTAGGTGTGAGTGTATGTCCATCAATTGATGTTGTCTGCCTTGCGTGGCGCAGTTTGGCCAAACATAACCCTAGCACCATAAAAACAACCAAGTTTTATCTTTAAAAGTTGACGGTTGTTACATGCTTCGATTTAAAAGGATCTAATACTTGACACTCTAGAAAATCAACTGTTG
Source organism: Meta bourneti (assembly GCA_933210815.1). Lineage (NCBI taxonomy): Eukaryota > Metazoa > Arthropoda > Arachnida > Araneae > Tetragnathidae > Meta > Meta bourneti. Next base: position 16,273,818 of record OW119928.1, on the reverse strand, counting down.
ATGAGAGTACTCTGTTTTCTAGGGTTGAGAGATTTCAGATACTTTTATAGTCGGTATTTTTATTCTCCTGGTGGTTGTTTCGACGAGGTATCTCGTCATTAGCAAAACTGGCCAGATCTGGATGGACGAGGTAGCTCGTCATTAGCAGAAAACTGACCAAATCTTGATCTCGTCATCATAATAAAATTGGCAATATCTTGATGACGTGATAACTCGTCGTTAGCAAGTTGGTCAGATCTTGATGGACGAGATATTTCGTCGAAACCGTTTGGAGGGTTAACAATTATGAACGCTAAAACAAAAGTTGGGGATACTGCCTTCTTGGCTAGCATGGCAGAATAACACACTTGTAATTTTCCACAATCGAATAAGAAACGACTGCAGTTAAACCTTAATTACTCGAGCTTCGATTAACCAAGTGTCTGTTATCCGAACCGAATTTGATATTTAGATTTTGAAGCTTTAAATAAAGCATCGGGTGTCGTAGCACTTTGTCCCTGACTGGAGTTTTTGGCGCAAGATTCAAAAATGGATAATCTGCGCCAAAGGAAGACAAAATAAAATTCAATAAAAATAGAGTTAAAATATCAGATTAACAAAAGCATGATAAAACATTTAAGTGAACAACTTGAAAATTAAATAAACATTTCAAAAGTGGAAAAAGTAAATAGTACATTAAAAACATCTCCACACAACACGAAAAAGTAAAATGTAGTTTAAAAGGCATTGATGTGAATGAAGTGATGCATTTTGCGCGTGTGTGAAATTGTTGCAAAAAAGACCATTAAGGACTTTTCAAGAGAGTTTAAGAAGTAACTCAGGTCCTGATGCATTGTAAAATTATCACAATAGGTATATATTGCAATAATTTTACTGTGCTCCAGGACGTATGTACTGAAAATTTTACTGTGCGTTAATACTGTATGGCACAAAATCCAAATATAATCCTCACTTTGAATTTTTCAGTAGCAGTAACAGTAACCTAATTTTTTTTATGGATTTAGTATAGCTCTGTTTTGTGTTACTACGTCTGTATTATCCGAGTTTCTGAATATCCGAAGTGGCCTCAGTTCACATTACCTCGAATAATCAAAGTTCTACTGTACTACTTTAACATCAACAAAATATTTTTTCGTAGTTTAACCCTCCTGGTGGTTGTCTCGACGAGATATCTCGTCATTAGCAAAACTGACCAGATCTTGATATCGTCATCAAAAAAAAACCCGGCAATATCTTGATGATGAGATATCTCGTCATTAGCAATATTGGTCAGATCTTGATGGACGAGATCTGTCGTCGAAACCATTCGAAGGGTTAAGTACACTTCAAAATAAACTCACCAAAGAACGGAACACTTACTTCAATTTCCATCTGTTGTTTCAGGCTCCTTTTTGGAACAGTTTTCTTTATTTCTGGAACAGGTTTAGGCAAAAACCACGGCTTTTCTGTACTGGAATCTCTCGTTCTCTCCAGAGCAATTGCTGCTTTTCTGGACCTGAAAGACATCCGCCTAGTGTAAGGACTTTGTGGACGAACTGGTCCGATGACTGAAGAGCTTGCATCAATTAATCCTTCAAATCTGTGTCTTAAAGCATCCACTGGACTCGTAGGGGATACACTGTTTCTTCTGCTGTCGTCAGAATAGTCTTCCTCTTCTTCTGGCTCGCTTGTTTTGTCATCAGAAATGCTCATGTTTTCTGAAAGTAGAGAGATGTTCTCAGCACTCTCTGTAGTGACAGTGGAATCTGTAGATTCTGAATGCGATTTCATTGAATTGTTGACACTTCCACTGTCTTGATCTACCTTTTCTTTGGAATGTTGATTCTGTTCACTTGTTGCAGAGCTCAGCTCACGTGACTCGGTTGGTGTTGATGACAGAGGTGATTCAGGGATTGAGTTCGATGTGCTAGCAGCAGAAGGAAGTTTCATTGATGATTCTTTTGGACTTTCCACTGTCCCTGAGGTAGATGTAACGACAGTAGTTGAATTGGAGCTTTGATCAGATGTGGATTTCTCGATGCTTGCTGTGATTTTATCATCTGGTGTTTGTAGATTTTGCTGAGTTGAACTGGAAACTAGAGTCTCAGAATCAGATTGCTTATTTGATTCATTGGAATTTAATTCGGGTTCAACTGATACTGCAGAGGTTTCGGCAGATGAATTTGTATGGCTAGATTTACTGGATTCAGGAGATAATTCAGAGTTTTCTACTGGTAATACAGATGCTGTACTGTGTTCCTTTACAACTGGGATTGGACCTGCTACATCTTGAACTTCTGAAACTGGTTCTACTGAAGGGGAAGAACTTTGTTTTATTGACTGGCTGGGAGCTAATGGAATTTGTTTAATTACGTCAATCAATGAAGGAGGGTATATTTCAGGTGCAACAGTGAACTTCGGACTTACTGCTTCAGATGCTTGTTCAGGGATACTTTGGTTTCCTTTGAAATTCGTTTCACCAATTGTATCAGACTTTGAAGTATCCTTGATTTTGCTGGTTGACGGTAGTGCCGCATTGGTTGTTTTATCAGTTTTTGGTTCAAGTTCCTTTTTAGTTAATTTTACTAACTTTAATTTTGCCTTCACTTTTGTATTTTTTTTCGTGTCAAGTGAGGAGCTGATCTTTTCAGCTGGTAACGAAGTAGTTTCAGGAATTGAAGCAGAATTTTCTTGAGTATTTTGTGTGTTAATTTGCTTCGTTGGTTGAATTTCTTCAGATTTAGAGATTTCTGATACATCTGCCTTATTTAAAGTTTCTGATACATTTGCCTTATTGAAAGTTTCTGATACCTCTGTCTTATTTGAAATTTCTGATTTGATATTCTCTTGAGTTACCATAGAAACTTCCCCTGGAGTGAAAGCAGAACTCGAGCCATTTTCTTGCAGCTCTATCGAATTATTACTCTTCACTGTTTCAGAAATAGTAGTAGGTTTTCGTTCGATATCAGAGCTAGGAAGTTCTGGAGAAACCGGAAGTATGCTTTCGTTATTTGAATTCGTTACTGAACTTTGTAACAAATTTGAAGACGAGGATCTTATTTCTACGTTAGTTCCCGATAACGCAACGGATGATATAGAACCATCTGTTTTGGGAGATATTTTCTCTTTAACTGAAGAAGTATCAATCACATTATCTGAATCTATCATATCAATTGTTTCAATCTGTAAGGAACTATTTAAGTTTGCTGTATCTGATTTTATAGAACTTCGAGAATCAACATTTTTTATCACAGATTTGACTGGTGGGCATTCGGTGAAGCCACTATCCTGTTCAAGTGAAGCTCCTGCTTCTTTTAGGGGTAAAGTCTTTTCTTTATTGTTAGATTTAAAAGAATCTTGCATTCCTTTAACACTTTGAGTCGAAGGAATTTCTTTCGCAATCCCTACATCTGTATTGTCTCCTTTTGTCTCGAGTTTAGGACTTTTTGTTAATCTCGAGTTTTCCTTAGTATCCAATGGCTTTTGCAAAATTGGTTCAGGGTTTTCAATATTATTGGTTGTAGATGCATCCGTGAAAGTCTCAATGCTTTCTTCGGTTGATTTTTGAATATTTTCGCTTGGTGTAATTTCAACATTGACAGGTATATTGTAACTTTCGTTGTTACTGCTTTCCCCAACAGCTTGTGGGATATTGTGAGTGGGTACAATTGATTCATTTTCAGATTTGTTAACTTCCTTAGGTGAATTTGAGGATTTATTAGACTGAACAACAGTATCGGAAACTATCTGTCCTGCTGTGGTGTTGTCTGATATTTTGTGTTGCAAGTCTACATTATTAGTAGGCGAATTAATTCTGTTCGCGTTTGGAGAATCTTTTATTAAGTTCAAATCAGAGGAACTTGCACCATTTTTACCATTAGTTTCAACAGTTTTAGTTGGTGATGTTTTACCACTGTCTGTGAGTTTGATGGCATCAATTGATTCAGATGAAACCTTAAATTTTACTTTTTTCAGATCTGCCTTTTTGTCGTTGTGAGGAATGATTGTGATTTCATCTGTTTTATTTCTCATTTGCGTTACTGAGTTCGACTCCGGTACCTTTTCATCTTTTATATCATCAACAACGACTTGTATGCTAGGCGATTGAAGCTTAGAAGTTTCAATATTGCTTTGCTTTGAACTGTTTCTTAAAAACTCTGTCTCCTTAGCAACATCTGAAACTTTAGGAATATTTTGTGATTTACCTGAACCATTCTCAACTTTTAAATCCAAGTCATCTTTTCTTTCAAGGGTATGAACAGGAATCTTGTCTTCCATTTCTGAACTAAAAGACTTTTCCCTTATTCCTCCACTTTTATTTTGAGTAATTTTATCAGCTTTATCCAAAACGCTCGGATTTTCTGGTGAAACGGATGTATTTTGTTTTTGAGATAGCACATTTATCTCTGATTTTGTTGGTTGAAGCTCCTTGGAAGATTTAATTATTTGTTTATATACGGAATTCGATATATCAATCTCTTTTGCTACATTCGTTACGGAATCTTTACCCTTCGATTTTAAGTCCTTATCGAAACCACGTGGCGTTTCTTCAAGAATATGATCGTCAGATTCTTTACTAATTTTCTTTACCTCTTCGCTACTTTTCGACTGTTTAGGCATTGCTCCACTTTGGATGTAACTTGTCTCTTCCACACTAGGAATCACTTCTTTCAACGGTTTCGCAGATATTAATGTCACACCACCAGAATCTCTGTCATCACTCAGGGATTCATGGGCGATTTGCCCTTTCACGATGATTGTACGGCGCTCAGGAGTAGCACAAGGAAGTTTCTTCTCACTTTTCAAAACACTAACACTATCACGTATTGCCGATATGGTGTTTTTAATCACACTAAGAGGTCCAGTCATTTTGGACTGATCTGGAAGGGAGGTACAGTCTTGACTAGAATTGCCTTTGACTTCTTTTTGAGCGGCTGATGATAGGTCTACATCACTGTCATAAAATTTTGACTGTGCTTTCTTCGTACCACGATCTTCTTTCCTCAGAGCAGCTAGTTTACTAAGAAGGCCAGTTCCCTTTTTCTCTGACTTGATCTCAGGAATGACAAAAAACGTGTCACTCGAAGGTGACGCTACATTCCTTTCTAATGTATTGGATCCGAAGGCATCGGCATATTCGCTGTCGCTTTCAGGAGTTTTGACTTCATCAGATATGCAGAGGTCGTCATGGCACGTCCGGAGATCTTCCAGGTCGCCCTGTTCCTCGTCTTCGTCAGGATCTTCGGAGTCCTCTTCCCAGTCCACGTCTTCTTCGTAGTCCTCGTCCCAAATTTCGTCACTCAGGACATCGTCCACGTCTGTGCTTTCCTTAGCGTAACGATCGCTTTGAGGTCTGAAAGTTTCGTTAGCGATTGGCATCGCTCCGTCCTGGTTTGGTACTCCTTCACCAGCACCCCATATTCGCATCAGAAACGGCTTGGACGTGGACTTGGTGAGCTTGGCATAGGCCGTCTCGACGTCACCTTGACTGGCAGTTAAGGCGTCTGTGATGTCCTTGGAACTGAATTTTCCACCACGAGCTTTGAGCTCCAGAAACTGAAAGACAAATTTATATCTTAGAACTAAATCTAGGGGGAGTTCAGTAAATATTATTTAAATAATGGCCTTTATTAATCATTACCGATTAATATTAAGTCATGCCTTTGGATTCTTGATAGCTAGAACAAAACTATGTTCGTTTAACAATCCTGATGGTTGTCTCGAAGAATTGTCTCAGAACTGATCGGATAATTAAAACTGATCGGATCTTGATAGAATAGATATCTCGTCATTGGATGAGAAAATTTACCATATCTTGATCTCGTCATCATTAAAAAAATTGGCAATATCTTGATGACGAGATATTTCGCGATTAGCAAAATTGGTAAGATCTTAATAGACGAAATATCTCGTCGAAATCACTTGGAGAGTTAGAAACAGCGAAAGTGTTACGTCATATATGAAAATGTTACGTTTATTGAATAATTTCCTCGGAAAATATGGTTCATAATATCGACACACTCTGAGCCCGATTTATCATTTTCCCACTTGTAGGTTAATCTGATATACGTACTTCAGAACACGAAAAACCGACAAATGTTTGTCATGATTTTATGAATTCACCTAAATTAACGCGTTTCATCCTAGCATCATGGCATAAGCGAAACGACATAAATATGTACAGTTTAAAACTAACTACATAAACAGGTAGCCAAATAAAATTATGTCCTACAAAATTGTTCCTGGGAGGTTCTCGGGCTAGAAAGGAAACAATGTTAGCCGGAAAGAAACATTTGATTCCCGATAAGCGCAGGTGGGATGTCCTTGAGACAATCGCTCTGGTACTGTGAAGAAAAGTGAAAGGAATTTTAGTTGTAATTCGAGGAGAATGAAGAATGTAATGGTTCATTTCACACTAGAGCTACAGGAATAAGCAACGCAAAGAGAACGGACGTACCAGCAATCAGCGATGAAAAGAGAAGTGATTCACAGGAACGCAGGGGCAGGAAGTTAACCCCTCACCACGAGGCGAAAGTAGACTGTGGTTCTACACAAAAACCACCTGCGTGCTTTGGCGTCAGTCGCGTGACGCATTTCGAAGAAAACGACCGATTCCCCTAATTTCTTTTGGAAGGAAGGAACTCCCAAAGATCTTACATATTGTCATGATCTTCTGACTTATGTGGTTGTAAATGATGACGAAATGGATTCATGTTTTTGCGCTGTTTCTCACCTTTCGTTGCCGACTCTCGACACATTCTGTGACAGAGGCCCACACGTTCCCCTTATGCATTCTCAGAGCGTCCCTCGCCTCGCTGTCGCTCAACGTCCCGATGTCGTTCTCCTTCTTGTCGTTGGCGTAGCTGGTGGAGAGGCTGATGACATTCTCCACCATGTTCCTCCAGTTCTCCTGCAGCCACTCCATCGGGTTCTGGTTGCCGCAGTTGGTCAGGGCCACTTGGATGTCGTCGGCGGTGAACCCTTGTTGTTCTGCTTCCTGAAAAGTTTTTAAAATCGAAGAAAAGAATTGAAGATTTTAACTTCAATCTTTATATTCTCCAAACGGATAAAGGAATTTACTTAAACATTCAAAATGACATGCATCAAGACTTCCTGTTGAGTATTTTCCTACGAGATGGCGCACGGACAACCCGACCACTCGGGGATGTCACCGCGTCTGCATGTTTATGTTCAAAGGGGCTGCTTGTTTATCTGTCACTTGCGAGGGGACTGCCTGCCGAGAACCAACCTCGCAGCTTCGCTCTCCGTTGTTACTTGTTAATAAACGCCTGTTATTTGTTAATTCTGATTTCTTTTCTGTTAACTCGCAAAGCACAGAACGGGATCGATTGACGTGTCCAAACGCTTCCCTTGTTGGTTGCCTGATTGGGTTTCATGGCGCAAAAACCATATCTGGCCGAGCTGGGTTAAACACAAGACACTAGATGCAACGAGATAGGGAAAACTGCAAAACGTAGAAGGATAGACGAGGGCAAAGCGAAAGAGAAAAGTAAGACTTCTCATTGGTGCCTCACCCCCATTCGCGAACTCATCTCCAAGTCCCTGTGAAATCAGAAAAAGGCTCTGGAATACTCACCTTTGTTCAGTCAAGATCAAAGCTTCACAGGAGATGGAGGACCTTCGGCACGGGTTGTCCCAGCACTCTCCTACCCGTCATATAGGAAAGATCACAAGGGCACCTCGGGATTGTGATGTCTATATTTACTCCCTTCAAATTACTGCCCGTCATCTAATGCCTTGCTGCCTTTGCGGAAAAAGAATCAATCTGCCAGATGAATGATTACGACCTTACTGATTGTCTTACTGATGCCTGTTGATAGCCAAGTGAGTAAGACATGCAATGCGAATATGAGACTTAGATGTAATATGGATCAATGACGTAAGAGATTGTGATATCCGCTGCTTAGAAGTTTTTGTTTGTGCTGTAATTCAACTATTTACTATGGATCATCCATGAAAAAGTCTGAAAACCGGAAGTATCGTGCCACATTGACATTTCTAGGGTAAGTGATTTGGTCATATCCATTGGTAATCAATGTAAAAAAAAGTGGAGATACTGCACTGCAGTCCACCAGAGTACTTCAAAGGTCAGGTCCATTGCTCGATTTGTATGTACTACTGTAAAGTAAGTAACCATTGCAGTCGTGACAAAGTTCCTCAAGCCTTTTTAAATATCTCCTCTATGAAAACGTAATCTCTTTGAAGGAAAAATACGAAAAAGGCTTAAACTTACTCTAATCATTCGAACAAGTTCCAAGCCTTGTGCTCTAATGGATTCTTGCCGCCGCCTTTCAACCAGTTCTTCCATGCTCAAGTAATAATCCGGCTTTCGTAAGTTGTGGAATTCGGAGAAACGATTTTCCTGGAAAATTTTTTAAAAAAGCATAGAATGTAGCTTAAAACCACTCTTAGGTATTTAAAGACATAAACACGGAATTAACCCTCCTGATGGTTGCTTCGACGAGATACCTCGTCATTAACAAAACTGACCAGATCTTGACGGACGAGATATCTCGTTATTGAAAAAAACTGACCAGATCTTGACGGACGAGATATCTCGTTATTGGAAAAAGCTGACCAGATCTTGATCTTGTCTTCATAAAAAATCGGCGATATCTTGATGGCCAGATATTTCGTCATTAACAAAACTGGTCAGATCTTGATAGACGGGATATCTCGTCATTGGAAAATAAACTGATCAGATCTTGATCTCGTTATCATAAAAAAATCGGCAATTTCTTGATGACGAGCTATTTCGTCATTATCAGAATTGGTCAGATCTTGACGGACGAGATATCTCATCGAAATCACTTGGAGGGTTAATGACTAATGTTAACACAACAGAAAAATTGATGAAAAGGGTTACAACTCACTGAAAAATCACCCGTAAGAGAGCTCCGGCTGACGCTTCTGTACATAGGAGTCGGTCCTAGTCCATAATCCATAGGTCCAAGGTCGTTCATTCTACCTGTGAACAGAGATGACCTGGAATGTGATCTCTGCATCATGCCATAGCCGCCTCCACCAAAACCTCTATCGTACATGGCAGGCACTGGCGAGGTTATTGTGTCCATCCTATCTCCATACTGAAACCCATGTCCATTGTTCATCCTACCGAAATAGGCATCCTCTTCAACCTTCTTTCGCTCCAAGTAGCCCATCAAGTCATCCGTCTGAGTTTGACACGCGGACTCTTTTCGAGAGTTGGACTTGTTGGGCCCATTTGAGGCTGAAACTGTCGTTTCCAGCTGTGGACTTTGAGCTGTCGGAGAGTTGTAGGCATCGGAATTTGCTGATGAAGTGGATGCTCTCCTGGCCTCTATTATGCGATCCATTTTCGAAGGTCCGGTCTGAGTTTCTGTGGATGTCGATGTTGTGGATTTCGTGAGCTGCTTGGCGGGCTGTATGTTTAGTTTGTCTAGAATACTTGTTCGCATTTTCCCGCTGGATTTGTACACTGGTTTTCTCTCTGCTGTGGTTTCTTCTGTCTTCACTGGAGGTTCTGTTTGTTTAACATGGCTGTCGGGAGAGGATTTAGTGGGTAGAAAGTCTTCCTTGAGCTTCATCAGCTCTTTGAGCCCTCGATTTATTTCCTGTAAATTTAGAATATGACTGTTACAGTAAACATAGAATATAAATAGTAATTGAATTTCCTGTAAATATAGAATAGAAATAGTAATTGAATTTCCTGTAAATATAGAATAGAAATAGTAAATGAATTTCCTGAAAATATAGAATAGAAATAGTAAATGAATTTCCTGTAAATATAGAATAGAAATAGTAATTGAATTTCTTGTAAATATAGAATAGAAATAGTAATTAAAAAGCTATCAAAACCTATGAGAATAATGAAAATGTGTAAAAAGCACCAGAGAAAAGACTAATTTTCAACACCAAATGCTGAAGTATTACTTTTTTAAAATAAAACAAATAAGAAATTACGTTTATTCATATAACAAAAGCAGATATTGAGCTAAATTTCTGATTAAGATGATAAGTAATTAAAATGAAACAGTCTCAGATTGTTACATAGCGCATAATTTTTCCAAGTTTCTTGCCATTTACATTTAAAAACTATATTAATACATTTGAAAAGGAAGAAAACTGATTTTATCTTCAACATTTTATACTAAGTAACATTCCTAAAATTTATAAACTCTATTCATAATGCAACTTTGTGTTTATGAGGCCAGAAAATTTATCTAAATTCACACATCCAAAAGAACGCTTTTTTAAAGAAAACAACGTGTAAGCATTTTTTTGTCCGTGTATATTCTCATTGTATAAGTAATAAAATGCACCATTTTAACTATGGTTAAAATTTCATAGATCTCGCTGCAATGTGAAAACAAACTTAATGTGAACACCCTGAAATCAAATTGTAAGATTTTAATTTCTTGTCCTTTAAGTTGAAAAATAAAATTTTAATATGGAGAAATCAACAGAGCTTGTTTTTGAAATGACTGGTAAGGAATAGGTACTGACATTATTTTGTATGAATTTTTTTATGAAGCGTCATGGTGACGGTATATATGCAGCAACAACTCACAGCTTAATTGTCTTGCGTGATTAAAACCGAGCTTGTTAAAACATAATTCAATTTTATCCGCACACATGAAAACCAATAATTGAGACATTTAAACGAGAGCATTATTTTTACGTGACATCCTGCCTTTGTTTATGTTGACTCCATTGTATACAGAGGGAAAAGGGAGAAAAAGGTTGTAATGGGTTCACCGTTCCATTAACCACTTTGTTGAAAGTTGAAGGCGTGTAAATGTAGGAATTAAGCTGTTAATTTATATTTAATATTTTTAAATATTTGTAGTGAATTATTGAAAATGTTCGAATTTCCCAAAAGGGTTGTTGTGGCCGCCATCGATTACAAATCCTTTAAATTTCCGGACAAAGAAACAGGACAACTTGGTGGCGTTGACGGCAAGTTTCTCAACCTCCTTTCCCAAAAACTTGGATTTCGAATCAAGTTGGTCACACCTGAAGATAAGCAGTGGGGAAACCCGGCCGAAAATGGAAGCTGGACTGGACTTATTGGTATGGTGAACAAAGAGGAAGCGGATATGGCCTTAGGTTTGGTCACAATCACTGAAGATAGGAGTAAAGCTGTTGATTTTACTATTCCTTACTCGATTAGCGGACTTACATTTACCACCGAATGGCCGGAAATGGTGCCTAGAGAGTACGTCTATTTGCGTGCATTTGATCTTGCAACTTGGTTGAGTATCTGTGCAATGCTGTTTGTTGTTCCTCTGGTTATGAAAGCAGCTTTTAAGACTAAACGATCTTATCTGGATCTGTTGGTGTCCGTCTATGCAAACATAATGCAACAATCCGTGCACATCAAAGCGCTTGATGGGAAATTGCTCATAGGTTTTTGGTTCTTGACAATTCAAGCAATCGCAGTACTCTATTGTGCAGGTGTGTCTTCTTTCTTAACAGTTCCGCTGATGGAAGAACCACTCAGAGGTTTTGAAGAACTCGCAGATGCAGTCGTTCGGGGCGAATATGCTGTCTATGCAAAGAAAGGGTCTTCGAGCTTGGCATTAATGAAACAGAACGGCAGAGATCATATATATCAAATCGTAAAAATGATCAGAGCAAACAACTGGTTCATAAACTCCATGGAAAACCTGGACGGTACACAACAAGGTAGGAAGATAGCTACTATAGAGCCAAGATTAGAATGGTCTTTGATTCATGGAAGACCACCTCTGTCCGATAAGTATATCAGTAACGAGGATTGTTCTACTGATCCATTGGGTATCGCCATTCGCAAGAATTTTTGTTGCAAAGACGCCCTTGATTCTATCATAGTAAGAATTAAATACTCAGGGATTTATGAGAAGTTCGTCAGTGATGAGTTGCATATGTCCTGGATACAGTTTTCCAATACAATAATGGAAACTAATAGCGACAGGCCACTTTCTCTTGGTGATGTATCAGGAGCACTTTATTTACTTTTGTTTGGATATTTAGTTTCACTAGTAGTATTTTTAATAGAACTAATTATATGTAGAAGAAAAGCTAAAATATTGAAAGTAATACGAAATAGGTAAGGCCAATGTTTTTAATAGCACTAATCATCTACGGAAGAAAAATCAAAGTATTAAAAGTAATATGAAATAGGTAAGGCCAATATTTTTAACAGCACTGTTGAGTATTTTCCTACGAGATGGCGCACGGACAACCCGACCACTCGGGGATGTCACCGCGCCTGCATGTTTATGTTCAAAGGGGCTGCTTAACCCCCCCCCCTGTTTCCTTGTTTTTATCTATCACTTGCGAGGGGACTGCCTGCCGAGAACCAACCTCGCAGCTTCGCTCTCCGTTGTTACTTGCTAATAAATCTGTTATTTGTTAATCCTGAGTTCTATTCTGTTAACTCACAAAGCACAGAACGGGATCGATTGACGTGTCTGAACAAGCACTAATATATGGAAGAAAAGTCAAAGTATTAAAAGTAATATGAAATAGGTTGGGTCAAGTGGCTTTACATGATAATATTATTTTTGGATTGACATGCATATATACAACATAATTGTTTTGATTGGACTATACTTTGTCAAAAAAAAATTAAGTTTGCATTGTTTTTGAAGACAAGAAGCATTTCACTTGGAAATTTGTAACTATCTAGTACACTAAATATATCTAATAAAACAATTTATTGCAGAAAAGTTTAAGGGAGGAAGATAAAAGTTTTTTATAACTCACTAAGAAATATAACTTTTAGTGAATATCATTAGAGAGAGAGGTTATTATATGTCTTACTACAGCTTTCAATATTGAATATTCCGTTGACGTTAACAGAAATCAAGCCGTTATCTCTATAAGATTACTGTGTGAACTTAAAAAAGTTTAAAAACTTTTTAATACTATTCACAATACCTTCATGTAACATTGTTAATGCTTACAATTTTAAGTGAAATGGTATCTATATTTGTCTGTTATACTGTATAGTAATGATAAAGAGATAAGAACAATATCTACTTTCCCTAGATGTAGTATGTGTGTCCTCACAAGTAACTAACATTTTCAGAAAGTGTTTTGTGATCCCTGATGTATGTTCATTTGCTACACATACATTCTAATGTGCATATTTCTTAAAATTTTGCATTATTATCACAAATATTTTCAAATTGTCGGTAATTTTTTATATCTGTACTTTATTAAAGTTAATATTTGTTATTGTCCTTGAATTTGTTTTTAATGTTGAAATTGGTTTTTATGATTTTTTTAGCTTCTGCTTTGCAATTTTACCTTTTTATAAGGAAATACTGTCTTCATGAGAATGCATGAATATCGTGTGTGAAAGTTTTCCACTAAAATAACAGCACATCACACATACACACACATAAGAGAAGAATGGGAAATTCTTAATTAGTGCATGGTACTGAATTCGTACAACCTAGAGAAGTAAGAAAATGGTATTACATTACCTTTGTGCTGAATAATAGTCCTACAAAGAAAATTCACAAATTAAATACCAAATACTTCACTAATCCTCAAAAAATTGTCCCAATTTTAAGCTAATTTAATTTGTGTATAACATGGCCTATCATCTTGAAACTCGTTCCTACATAAGGTGAACTTAAAAGTAATCATGTTTTCACTTATTTATAATGGACTTTGCGACGTAATAGTTCTATAAATCACAATGGATTTGCTTATTTAATCTTGTCAAAATTTCAATATTCTATTTAAAGTTCCAACATTTACTATTTAAATGTATTCATTATAGAGAATTGGACTAAGTATATACGTAGCCATTATTCATTCCTTATTAATTCAACAATATGTACTAAGAAAAGTCTTTAACAATCTAATAGCACGCGTTCTCTTAAAAGAGTTTTCCTTTTGAGTGCGCAAATGGTATTTATTTAAACGTCACGAATTCCTTTTAATTTCCTATAGTACAATGTTCGTAGTTACAAAACGGTATTGCTAATTATTTATATTTTTTCGTATGTAAAAATTTATTATTAACTTCATATTATGAAAAAAGCAAGGTTTTCAATGTTCTTTGAAAACAACAAAAAGGTTTGTTTACTACAACATTAGCACACGTATATGCAAATGCAGTTCCATTTTATATTATGATAATTGTTATTAGATCTTTATTGTTATTACCTTTATTGTTATTAGTTTTTTATTAATATTTTATCCTTTTCGTATTCCGTAAAACTTAAGGTAGCCAAAACTTTTCAGTCTGAAATGTTTCTTGTGAATATATATATTTATTTAACTAACGTACGTGGCTCAGGAATCAACGTTATTTGTTTATTGTCCAATGGCAACAAAGTATGTAAACAATATAAAATCGATCTTTATGGGATTCATTCGCCAATTTTGCCACTTAGTTTAAATATGTTTGATTTTGATTTAATTTTGAAGAATTTGCTATAGACTGGCATAATATTGATAAAACCACACTGAAGAGCTCACCACTCTTATAAGATTCTTCAGCAGTCTAATGATAGAGAGCAATGAGAAATCTGGAAGATATACATCAGCGAAGGAAAAAATATGAGCGGAAATAGGTTTTTAGTCAAAAATCTTTTTGAACAAGGGAATGGTATGGGATGAAATTCAAGTTGACGATCATAATCTAATTGTAGTAATATGACTGATTTGTGCTTTTCGTCATGCATTTTATTTCAAATATGAATAGGAAACAGTAAAAGTAAACGAAATGCTGTTTTATATTTTTAGAATTTTACTTCCTTTCGAGATATTAAATCCGTTTATATGAATATAGATGATAGTATATTCATTATAAATTGATTGAAATAAAATATGAAGGTGAGTAATGACACTTTGCCATCAATAGATATAATCAATTAACCCTTCTGGTGGTTATCTCGACGAGGTATCTGAACTGACCAGATCTTGTTGGACGAGATGTCTTGTCATTGGCAAAATTGACCAGATTTTGGATGAGCTATCTCGTCGAATCACGATCATTAGAAGAAAATTGACCAGATCTTGATCTCGTCATCATAAAAAAATAGGCAATATCATCTTGTAAATAGCAAAATTGATCAGATCTTGATGAACGAGATATCATGTCAATAGCACAAATGACTAGATCTTGGATGAGATCTCATCGTATCACGACAATTGGAAGAAAACTGACCAGATCTTGATCTCGTTATCATAAAAAATAGCCAATATCTTCATGACGTGATATCTAGTTATTAACAAAATTAGCCAGATCTTGTTGGACGTGATATCTCACTATTAGCAAAATTGACCAGAACTTGGATGAAATAACTCGTTAAATTACGATCATTAGAGGAAAACTGACCAGATTTTGATCTCGTCATCATAATAAAAATGGCAGTATCTTGTTGACGTGACATCTCGTCATTAGCAATATTTGTCAGATCTTGATGGACGAGATATCTCGTCGTTAGAAAAATTGGTAAGATCTTGATGGACGAGTTATTTCGTTGAAACCATTTGGAGGTTTAAGAAAGTTTAGCACAGACTCTATGCTAGTTTGAAATAAAACAGGAAAACTGAGCTATTCAACATACTTCTTCTGCTTCGTCCAGAGCGGAATTGAGTACTTCCATATCCTGATTGTCTCTTTTGGCGTGGATGCTATCATCATCTTCCATTTTCTTCTCTGGAGAGGAGCAGCTCTGTTCAGAACTAAGGCTTTGTGTCCTGCTGCCACCAGCTGCTGCGCTGGCGGGTCTGCTGGTCATCAAAGTGACAGTCTCCACAGAAGCGGTCTTGCAGCAGACTTGGCAGATTCGGTTGCCGGATGGGTTGATGAAAGTACAGTGATTGCACTGCCATTGGTTATTGGGGATCCAGGCGGTTGTGCCACGATCTGGTTCGTTTTGATCTAAAAAGAGAAAGGTAAATTATACTTATTAAAAATTTTCAACAACCAGACAGAAGACTGTCAGTTTACATTGGAAATAAAAAATAATATAAGCATGAAAATCGGCTAAGTCCATTAATAAATTAATCCTTTGAACTACCCATTAATATAACAAGTGGTTTAGACGAGATATCTCGTCCAAGATCTGATAAATTTTGCTAATCACGAGATATTTCGTCGAGACAAAACTACCCTGTTTCTCCAAGGGGAATCGAAATCCAAGTAGGAAAAATTGCTCCTTGCGTAGAGTTGGTGACAGTTTGGAACATAGCTGGCCATTACCGGGTGGTTTTCGACGCGAAGGTAAATCACCAGTAAGGTTAAAACTTTTGTAAGTGCTTTTTATACATTTTTGAAAGCTATTGCAATTCCTTTCACACCTACTGCAAACAAAATCAATCTTCGGTTCTGAAATCTGGAACTTTCATTTAGAACAGTGATTTTAAACTGCCGCAAGAATTGCTCTTACGAGTGATGAAATTGTATCTTAAAGAAATTTTCAAAAGAAATTTTAAAGCTACTTTGCAGCAAAGGGGTAGATAATTACTATTGTTAGCCTATAGTTACTACTATTATCCCATAATTACTACTGCTATCCCATAATTACTGCTGTTATCCTATAATTACTGCTGTTATCCCATAATTACAACTGTTAGCCCATCCATCGATTCATCATCTGATTGGTACACGAGTCATAGTAGTAGACTTTGGCGATTTCACCATTTTTGTTGCCACTCCATAGACATGCACATTCACATATCTACACTGTCATAAGATGATATATCGCTAAACGAGGCGATAAGATGCCAAATTGGCCAACC
Source organism: Meta bourneti (assembly GCA_933210815.1). NCBI lineage: Eukaryota > Metazoa > Arthropoda > Arachnida > Araneae > Tetragnathidae > Meta > Meta bourneti. The sequence goes on along the minus strand of OW119928.1, from coordinate 16,257,087 downwards.
AAGTCAATTTCCCGCAGAGCAGTCACTTGCCTACTAGCATACATGCTGGTCACACTTTTTGAATCTCTTCTCGATAGGAATACTCAGTCTACTTATATTTCACGTTTATCGCCACACCACTACGTACCTGTATTGGAATCTCTGGACGGTTGTCTGTCCTGTCTTTCATTCTTAACTGGACTGGACGGCAATTCTTCCGAATCAGAATGCTTGACCACTTCTCTTTGCTTCTGCTTCGAATGCTTCTTGTGATGAAACTGTGGACTTTTTGGTATAGGGGAAGGCATTCTTCTAGGGTCCGAATTTCTTCGAACTGGTTGTTTGGGTGGATCCGAGTCTCGTCGCGAAGTCTGTGGCTGTTAGAATTAAACAAGAAATCGTATGTTATTCGTCACGATCCGATTCTCAAAAATAGCTTAGTCAGGTTGCAACATCTAAAGCGCTTGTGAAATAGTAGCATTAGTAGCATAAATTTCTAAAAATAGTATTCAAAAAGTCTTCTCTTAAGCCTTATTTTAGTTGCACATATACAAAATGAATCGTGATTAAGTATTATACAAACGTCGAAGATCTCGACAAGAATTTAAATTTAAAAATTAAGAAATATTTTCTTAATAAGGTTTTTATGACAATCTAGCATCCACAGATTCCGATGTTTTTCTTACATGCTTAACATGGCTTGGAGTCAAAACTTTGAAATTGGCGTCCCTTGGAACACTTTCTCCCTTAAGAAAAATACATTATTAGTTAAAAAATAGAAAGGACTAAATTTTGGTTGATTGGTAAATTTTTGAAAAGGCTGCCAAAATTTAGAAAATAGCTTTTGAGACGATTTTTCTTAAAAAGATACCCCTAGTCGCCAAGGATGAAAAGTAATAGCACAAGTCTTCTTTTAGTCACCTGTGGCAGCTCAGTTCAGTCTGTTTTCAACATTTTTTAACATTTAACAATTACAATATGCAGAAAACACATTCAGTAAAACTTAACACTTATAAACATATGTCCCTTATAAACAATTCAAAGGCTTTAAAACATCTAGGGTTTATTTGATAATTCAAATGGTTACTTTTGTTTTTAAAGAAACTTGCAATAATTATTCGAAACTGTTAAAAGTAGTATAATTGTAAAGATAAAATAGAATATCAAGGACATCAGGAAGTATGTTAATAGTAAATATTGATCAAGTAAGAATTATAGTAAGGATAGAATTAAATAAAGAACTAGTGTCTTTTGTTTTATTATAAAAGCAATTAAACTGTAAAGCAATTGTCAAAATAGAATTGAAATAAAGTTAGAAAATCCACATCAAATAGAATAACAGCAAAGTTAGAAAAAACTGGAGTAAGACCTATCATCTGACCTTGGTTCAAATGATGAGCTGTTGTCCTCGAATCTTTCCCTTCGGGATGGATCCCGGACCTCAGCTAATAGCCCGTTGCGCTTCTCTAACGTGGCGTAAATTCAACTACCTACCAACCAGTTTTTTAAAACTGTTATTGGAATAGAGGTTTAAAGGCAAAATGGAATCATGGAGTGAAAAGTCCTACCTTTTCGTTCTTACTCTTGTTTCTCTCCGTTTCCATCTCCCCTTCGCTCTCTTCTTCAGATGTAGTCTGCGTTGCCAACGGGGCGATCTTTTGCAGAGGGGGGTTCCTCTCCGACGACGAAGACTTGGGGCGACTCAGGGGTGAACTGGACACTGAGAACTCCTCTTCGTCGTCGCTGGTCATCTTTTTCCGACGCCGCGTCCGCCCGATCCTGTTCAGGGAGCGAACAGAACTCGCCGGAGAAGGGGGCGCTTCCATGGGGAATGGAGCCGCCCCCCAAGGTCCCGGGCCGTAGCCAGGGGGGAATGGACCAAAGGGATAGAACTGTCCTGAAAGATGAAAGGTTTGTTTTCAATGTTAGCCTATCTGTTGGTTTATTTTCGGGTAGTGTAATGCCCAGCCTCTGGTGCCAAAACCTGTTCCAAACTGTCCCCAATTCTGGGCAAGGGACAGTTTATTTTTCTTATTTTGATCTTCATATCCTTTGGACTAATAGGGCAGTTTTGTCTCGACAAGTTTTCTCATCCTTATCGGAATTGACAAGATCTTGGACGAGATATATCATCGTAACACTTGGAGGATTAAGTCCTCAGAGCATCTCGGGGTTCCTTAGGCAAGCCTAGACCAACATCAGTTTTACGATACTAAATTGGATGGAATACGCATATATACCGACATGTTTTCTGCACAGAAATGAAGTACGCATGTGCAAAATCAATTCGAATTTCACACATTTTTTTTTTAATTTTTATTGGCGAAGTTATGAAATCGTATTCGAAAAACAAGCCTGTTACGTCACATTCTGAATACATACAGGAAACAAATATCTCCACAGAAACATTGCCACCACCTACATTTAAGCTTGACAAAAAATGCCTCTCATAGCTCCCCAAGCTCTAATAGTGGATGGCTTTGTATTATTTCTAAAACCTACGAGTTTATCTCATAGGCACATTAAGGTCTTCAATTTTACAATTAAAAACTTACCAGGAAAGGCCATTCTGTCCACCATAACACTTTGGCTCCTTTTCGCTCTTTTCCTGAAAGGATATTTCTTTCCAGAGTGATGCCTCGCGGAAACCTCTGATTGGTCACTGAAGTCGCCATCTGTGGTCGTTGGTTGGCTGGACAAATTGGCGAAGGATGACCCAAAGTATTGAGGATAGTTGGGATACTGTGGATGGTACATTGGATATGGAAAATGAGGCATGTGCGGATTCATGGGATAGTGTGGATAGTGAGGAGGTGGCATTCCTTGTCCTGGATAGCCATCCATGTTGTTCAGATTCTGGAGATCGCTAGAGCTGGAACTCTGGTGCATGTTGTTGGTAAGATTTCCAGGAAATCCAGGACTAAAGAATCGAAAGGACATTTTATCATTCCTCAGAGTTGGGAGAATTATGATATTTATACCAATGAAAATATTAGTTGCTAAAAGGTATGGTGGAGAGTTTCATGGCGCAAGGACCGTATTTGTCGAAGCTATGCCAAACAAGGCATACAGCGTCGAGTTATAGATTTACATGAAACGATACTAAAATTAACAACTAAAAATCTAATTTTCATAACGAATAAGTCTTTTAATGTTCCAGAGTATAATTTCCCCTACTTTTTAAAATCTTTTTTTATTTTCTAATCCGTTCCATTGCTCCAGTCACATGTCCCAGTAAATATTGCCCTCATGGGATAGGTAGGTAGGTAGGTATCAATTAATGTCGCAATGGAGCAACACAACGGGCTATTGGCGACGGTTCGGGATCAATTCCTAAAGGAAAGATCCGAGGACAACATCACGTAATTTTGAACCACGGTCAGATGACGAGGCAACACCTGAGCTGGCACTCCCCTCTCCAAACTTCCACACCACGCCAACGTGAGGCCATTTGAGGCCCCGATAGATTTAACGTGCACCAGCCCCCTTGGTACACGTCGGTCTTTGGTTTGCTCAGGGGCACATTTCCTTTAGGTATGTTCGGGGTTCACGGATCCGAAGTACTCTTAATTTCACATGGGGTTTACTGCCTTTAGTAAACCCTGGATACCCAAGCTATCTTTTTCTGCTTTCATCCCACCACTATGTTCTCCAATGCCTCTTTTTCCCCTTTTACGACAGTTTTTACTTGACTTTGTCTTGTGTTTGGAGCAGCTTGACCAAATATGGTTCTTGTGCCATAAAACACCAAAACAAACAAACAAGCCCAATAAATCTTGTCACTCAATTTCACCTCTTGAAAACTTGCCCACCTCACTAACAATGACTTCAAACAGAGCCGCTCTTTTAAGTTGTTTGTATCTTAGTCCTTTCAGACTGCCGATGCATTTCACCGCAACACTAAAAATGCACGTGCGACTTTCATAGAATCACCACCTTTTATGCCAATAAACTTTCTCAATAGATCTCCTTATCCAATAATTTTCCTCAAAATCCTTAACCCAGTGGTGGGGAAGTTTTCAACAAATTCATTCTTACATGAGTCCCTTTGAATAAGGAGCTCAGAGACGTTCCAAACATTCTACACACAACATAGAACCCCTCCACGTACTCGGATGTATCTCATCATGCTCACCCTTGGATTTCATAATCTGTTCCCCTGGAATTTCCTGTCTCCATTTGTCAATTTTCAATACGACACCCTCCCCAACCCAATAGAATCAATCGACTGCCCTAATTTATTATGACATGCACACTAACCCTCCAAGTGGTCTAGATGAGATATCTCGTTCATCAAGATCTGACCAATTTTGCTAATGACGAGATACCTCGCCATTAGCAAAATAACCGTCATATAAAAATCAGCAATATCCTGATGACGAGATACCTCGTCATCAGGATATTGCTGATTTTTATATGACGGTTATTTTCTAAGGACGAAATGTCTCGTCCATCAAGATCTGGACAGTTTTGGTAATGGCGAAATACCTCGTCGAGACAACCACCAGGAGGGTTAAAGTAAAGTTTAAGCGTATTTAGCAAGTGATTAAAATAGATAAGATGTTCTTAACCTAACTAAAACGGAATACAACTTAAAAGGTTGAAATGAAATTATTTGAAACACACAGATAAATAAATCAAATATAAAGATGAATCGATTGCTCTGTATTAAAGAACTTAGTACCAATTAAAGACTGCGACTCGTTTTATACTTCTATTTCTCATAATTTTTTTATCATTCTCCTCGCTTCAAAGATTAATAGCGCAAAGTTCAATACCTGGTATTTGATAATAACGTACATTTTTTTCGTAACAAAATTATAATTCATGCACTTGTTATGGAATATTTCATCATCATGTTGAAAAAACCCAATCCTAGATTATATAAACCATAAAGCAAAATGCCCTTCGAAATGGAAGAGGAATCTACTGTAAGATATATTTAGGATATTTGGTAATTTCATAGTGATTACCAAAAACCCTAACGAAAGACTTGAGACTCTAAGGTTTAGTTTTGTTAAAGCTATTTTTATTGCAACTTTTAGTTGACTAAAATAGCAGGTTTATTTTTATTGAATTATAGTGGACCTTCTTCGTCAGTTGAAATGCAACTAACCTTTATACCTTGTATCTGCGCATGCGTAAACTATTCGATTACTAAACTTTGAGGCAACTAATGTGCTATGATGTTTCTGTAGTCTTCTTTGGTCTCACATGGTCCTCTATGTTATACAAATTAATTTAGATATTATTCGTATTCTTATTTCAATAGCGATAAAAAGGACCACAGTGATGAACCGGACGTGATTTGAACACGCAACTTTTAGGACCACAAAATTCTTTAATACAAAATATTATTTTTCCTTTTTTATGCTGTGCTAAAATATCACAAGGTAATGTTCCTTTATAATGAACAAGTTTCAATGAGGATTACTTCATTATTATTTTTTCATAAATTAATGTTACAAATGTTGGATAATAAACGTTTATGTACTTCAGGGACAAAAGATTACAAAGGATTCAAAATGTCCTTACCCTCCTGGGGGAAAGAAACCCTGTTGATTTTGTCTATTCAGAGTATTCAATTGAGGATTTCCTGCTAATCTGTTGCCCCAATTGTTTTCATCGTCACTGAATCCTCTGTTTCTATTCATGAGAGATGGATCCAAAGTACCATTCCGCATCTGTATATGAAAGGAAACAAAATAAAACCCATGAGAATTTCAGTTTCATTCCTTTTAAATAGAAGCAACTTTTAATCAAAGATAATGTGTGTTTAGTCATAAACAAATGATTAGTGTGAAACGACTTATTCAAAAGTGTTTAAAATCATCATAAAATAAATACTATGCTAGCCTTATGAGTTATATTCAATTCTGAAAAGTAGCTGAGCTAAATTCCAAAATAAATTGTGATTCGAAATATATCGTCTTACTTTAAATTTGAATTGTTAAACTTAACTCGTTGTTGTGACTTGCTCCTTAAGGTCTAGCTAAACAGCTAGACCAAGTCCATGAGTCCGAATACTTTCAAGCAAGCCATCAGGGCACATCTTCTTTAAGTGTGTACGGGCATCACCCATCCCGAGGCACCCGAGTGATTTGACAACTCTTTTGTTTTACCCTAGCCTACCATTCTGCTTTTTGCTTTTCTTTTAACCCTCGCTGTTGTCGTGTTTGGCACAGCTTAGCCAAATATGGCCATTACATCAAAAACCCAAAACAACACTAGATCCATCTTCCATAGTGGGCCATAGCTGGGCATGTTGCACAAGACAACGTCGTTGTAATGGGCATATTCAAATAATGAAAGTTTTTACTTGCACAGAAGAGAGACGAATAAACCAGGGAGGAATCGAACATGCGCAGCCTACAGTTATCAGGTTGCTAGCGCTGTGGGCATATCCACTGAGTTGCCAGAACTTTCATAAAAATAAAACCCTTCCCTGAAAGACCAGGGAGATAAACCAGGTGAGATAGACCAGATGACTTCAGAACTGAAAACTGATGACTGAACTTGGCTAAAACTGAATCCATTCGATGATAAAGCTGTGTAGCAAAATATGTACTTATCTACAAGGATAAGTTTGTATATTAATATTCATGAATTATCGGCCCCAGATTACCTTTCCAAGCCATTTCTCGTATATCTTGTAAAACTGAGAACAGATTATAACATGTTTTCCACCCCTGATTGTATGAAATATTTTATTTTACTAACAAGATATTTAATCAGCACAAACGGTTTGAAAGTGTTACAGTTCCGACTTTGTATTCTATGCTTAGTCGGCTATCTGAGGTATCACAAATTCTGAGGTCATCGTAGTCATTCTGGCAACGTTACAAGTTCTTAATCTGTAATAGAGTTAAGTGCCAAGGTTCCTGTTCTTGTTTTCACCAGGATTTCTGTCCGTGTTTCTAGTTCAGAGAATCGAAAAAAATTAACATATTTGATAAAGTACCCTGACTTCATGGTTTCATCATACGGCGTTTTGGCATTATCTTCATTCAAATCAATAAACTATGAAATTTTGGTGTGTTACAATTTAATCATCCATGATTAGTGCGTTACTAGTTGTAAAACCCATTGAGATAAGAGTACAACTGGCTCTAGAAATCACTTATTGCTATTCAAGTGCTTATTATTATCTTTTGAGGAGTAATCGTAAATAAGGAGTGAGCATTGAAACATACCCTTGATTTGCTTCATTATTGTCGAACATTTGCAACTCAAGATACTCAGAATAGTAAATCAATTTATAAATATCACAATTCAAAACTACATTTCAGTCAATCCCACAAAAACTCAGTAATACAGAATTCAATAACTCAATTAAACTCACAGCTCAAAACTACATCTCAACGAATAATTCTAAATGGAACTAAAATATTAAAGCTATTTCTTCGTTTTTCATATGTAGAAAATTATGTACTTATAAATAATTTATTTATACTATCACATGGCGTTTTCACAAAGTTTCTTTATAAACATCACTTGCGTTTCTACTATATTATAACAAATATTATTGCTTGTACTACTCGTTTCCTTACATGTATGTCATGATTTATTTAGTGTGTGCAAGCAATTTGTCGTAAAAGTATTTAAATATTTTATTTAACTTTAGCCATGATAGAAGATAAGAAATGATTCACACTGTGACAAGTTTGTATTTTTTATAGTATAGGATAAACTATTTCTTAAGTAATGTTGAAATATATCTGAACAAAAAATTTCTGAATGGTAGTGGTCAATGTATATTTGGTGTTTTCCCTTATCAAATAAACTTACATTTCCAACATTGCTTCCAGGGGATCTCTCTGGAAAGTTTTCTTTGTCCCTAGAGAATTCGTTTGGTTTCATAGATCTTTGAGGCAACTGTGGTGGCTTTTCCTCAACTGTGAAAATAATTTTCAAACAGTTTGCAAACTACACTTTTGCTAATATATATTTTTTATGCTTTTAACCCTCCTGGTGGTTGTCTCTACGAGGCATCTCGTCGTTAGCAAAACTGACCAGATCTTGATGGACGATATGTTTCGTCATTGGAAAAACACCCGATCAGAAAAAAATTGGCAATATCTTCGACGAGGATTATTTGAAGGCGAGATATCTCGTCAGTTGCAAAATTGGTCAGATCTTGATGGACGAGAGACCTCGTCAAAACCACTTAGAGGGTTAAATGTATCAAAAATAAATAATAATGTATTTATATTTTCTTTACACGTAAAACAGATTTATGTTTTTAAAATCAATAACACACATGTCTCAATAAAACAATGAGAATATTTCCTACAAGTCTATTTAAAAATCACCCTAATACAGAAAAAAAGTTTAAATATAGAAAGCACATATGTTAATCTTAAATGCAGAGATAAATATGTTAAATAACTGAACATAAATATTTGTATTTATTATTTCTATCAGATACATAATTTTTGTAACTTACGTGTTCATAGATGTTACTTAATAACGAAACTTTAATTGACGCCAGAAATTAAGATGGAAGTTATATTAATTACAAATTTATAAAATTCAATTAAATGTTATCAGGTTTAATCGTAATTCAAATCAGAAATACAATGCATCTTCTAGCAATTTGCTGATTTAATTCCAAGCTGTTCATGCTTTAAACATGAACGTGATTAAAATATACACTATAACTCTTAATGTAAATAGTAGTAAATTGTTGAATACATAATTTGTTAGACATTTGCCTATTTCATTGAGTCTACATAGGATTTTTAAAGTGAGGATTGGCTGTTTTTATTGAATTTAAAACAGCATTATCCTTAACAGATTCTTGAATTTTCACCACAAATTAACATAGTAAATACTGATGTGTTTAACTAAAGCATTTAACCAAAGACGATGCTTCTTTCTATGTGAAGGATTTTCAGTGCAAATAAATAAACCGGATGGAGAAAGCGGAAATTTTACTTCCTGTTACAAAAATGCTCTCGCGTGATACATATCGGGATCATCTTAAAATGCAGTTAATCGCCATTTTGGCATCTAATCTTATTGGTGTTGGCAATCAGCTATCATATGTCAATTCGGAATTCATTCTTTAGAATATTTATTGGCGAAGCGATGGAATCGTATTCGAAAAAAGCAGGTAGGTAAATAGGTAATTGAATTAACGTCGCACTGTATCAACACAACGAGCTATTGGTGACGGTCCGGGTAGGTAGGTATTTTAATTAACGTTACACTGGAGCAACACAACGGGCTATTGGTGACGGTCCAGGATCAATCCCGAAGGAAAAGAATCGAGGACAACACTTCATAATTTTAAACCACTGTTAAATGACGAGGTCAGCACCTATTCTCCAAACTTCCACACCCCGCCAATGCGAGGACATTTGAAGCCACGACAGATTTAAAGCGCATCAGTCCCCACGTACACAGCGGTCTTCGGTTGAATCTAGTTTCGAACTCGCATCCCTCTGGTTGCTGATTCGCTACTCTTCCAACACCGCGGCCCCGAAAAAAAGGCAACTGACTTCACATTTGGAATTCGTTCAGGAGAAACAAGTTCCACCCTAAAATACTACCATCTATATTAAATTTGAGATAAAATGCCTCTCATGGAAAAATGTTACATTTACTGAATGATATTTCATCAAAAAATTTAAACAGTTCTAATGTAGCTGCGCAGCAACGATTTACTGTTTATGAATAGTTCTAAACCATGTTTGATTTCTATAGAGCAACTAATACTTACTTCTCTTGTGTATAAAGGAGAGATCATGTTTCCCTGATTGTAAGCTCTGCTGCATATCACTGTTTTCGTGGCCATTAGTATCGGGCAGAGGAGGCAGTGGTCTATTGCTCATGAATTTCTTGATATTTCCCAAGCGGTCAGTCCACGAATATTCTTTTTTAGGTAGAGGTGGACTGTGTTGCTGGAAACATTGAAAACATCAATCGATTAAAATTAAAATGGGTTTCATAAACTGAAGAGGAATCGGAAATTATATTTCTTAACCCTCCATGTGATTTCGATGAGATATCTCTTCCATCAAGATCTGACCAATTTTTCTAATGACGAGATATCTTGTCCATCAAGATCTGACTAATTTTTCTAATGACGAGATATCTTGTCAATCAAGATCTGATCAATTTGGCTGATGAGATACCTCGTCGAGACAACCACCAGGAAGCTTAAGTCTGTATCATGTTTACTGTATCATGATTTCTGTTTCATGTTTTCGGTATCACGTTTTCTGTATTATGTATCTGTATCATATTCTGTATCATTTCTTTATCATGTTTAGATAAACCAACTTAAACAGAATATACAAATGTGTATAAAATTTTCGTCCTAAATTATTAGTGGTGGAACTTTCCTTCGGGAAAATAATTATTTCCTTAATGCATTGTTATATGAAGCTTTTTCCTAAACATAATTTTTAAGATGGAAGGCATATTGTAAGGGTACACTGAAAAGGCTGCAATCACAGTTACTAAATTGAACGCGTAAAGCTCATAAAACCTTATTGAACCTGTGTGTTTTCTTGTGAACTTTTTTATCCCCAAAATTTAAAGCACAATAACATTGCCATTGAAATTCTTTAATATATGGGGTGCAATGAATACATTTAAAAACAAATTCTCGTCACGAGAGCAATCTAGAGTTGTGCATAGGTTTTACGTATTCATTTTACAATCGAAATAAATTCTTAGACATGTTTAAGACAATGTAGAATATATTAAGATAAAAACACGATACAACGTACTTTTACTATCAGTTTTGTTTTTCACTATTAATTTTCACCTAAAATAAAGTCTGACTAACAGCTGCTAATCTAGATCTCGTATTCTAGGGATGGTGCAACTGACGTCCCGGCATAGGCCAGAGATGCTCAATGGGAGACAGGTCCGGGGCTCTCTGACGAAGAAAAGGTTTTAACATCAAGGAGGTTCTTCGTTGCCCAAACTTTAACGTTCATCGATGTCCCAAACTTTAACATCCATCGATGTCCCAAACTTTAATGTTCATCGATGTCCCAAGCTCTTAACATTCATTGGTGTCTAAACTTTAATCATTTGCATGTCTTATATAGAGGTTTTTGCATGCCTAGTTTCATGGATGTTTCCATATTTTGGCATAGAATGGATAATACTATATTTCGTTTAAACAGCTGGTGACTAAATCTAAAAAGTATAAATAATTTATGTATTGTGAATGTAAGAAATGCTCTTCTTAGGATGAAAATAATTTTCATAAATATCCTGAACTTTATATCTAAACAACCGTTTCTTATGAGGGATTTTCAGTGTGAATAAACAAACCAGACAGTCAGCGAAGATTTTACTATAGTTGTCCACATGCTCTTGGTGATACATATCCAGGGTTAACATCGAATGTAGTTTATCTCCGTTTTGGCGATGTGTGGCGTTTAGCCTAATTGGCGTTGCCCAATAGATTAACCGTCACAATAGTCAACTATCATACATCAAATTGGCATTCATTCTTTGGAATTTCTATTGGCGAAGTGAAAGTATTGGTATTAAAAATCAAGCCAAGTGACGCGTCACATTCGGAATACGTACAGGAAACACGTATCGCGGGAGAAACGCTACTGTCAACTACATTTAGCTTGGCAGAAAACGTCTCTCAAAAATTAAATCAAAGCCACTTACATCAGACGACGGACTCCTCCTTCTAAAAGTATCGAAGAAAGATTTCCCGGTTTTTTTCTTCCTCGGTGGTGGCAGGGGCATCTTGGAGGGGTCTCCAGGAGATGTGGGCAGGTGGGCGATCTTCATGGGCAGCACAGGCCGGGCCTGTGGGGTGGGTGGGGTAGGGTCGACGGCCTTCCTCAAGTGGAATCTCCTCTTGGGGTGCCTGTGGTACATGTCGTCGCAGGAGAGACAGAAAATTTGGCAGCCACACTTGTCGCATCTGACCGCAGGTTGGGAGCAGCCGCAGAGGTCGCAGTGACGACCATCTCTGGGCCGGTTGGCTGAAATTAGAAAATGAACACTTCGAGTTCATAAAAATTTACATGAAATTTGTGTAGGTATATCACTTAAAAATCATACAATTTTTCTTTAAGGGCACAGTGAACTTTCAAAACAAACTTTTGAGGTAGGTAGGTAGTAAATTAACGTGGTACTGGAGAAATCGCCAACGGTCCATATTGGCGAAGGTCCAGGATCAATCCCCGAAGGGAAAAGATTCAAGGACAACGCCTAGTAATTTTGAAACATGGTCAGGTGACGAGAACAACGCCTAGTTGTCACCCTACTCTCCAAACTTCCACACCACGCCAAAGGACATTTGAGGCCACGACAAATTTAACGTTCACCAGCTCCGTGTACTCGACGGTCTTTGGCTGGACCGAGTTTCCAACTCGAAAGCCTCCGGTTACTAATCCGTTACTCTTCCAATTAGGCTACCGCATCTCCAACAAACTTTTGAATTAATTATCCAATTGTTATAAAATTAGCATAGACTGCCTGCTTTCTACGAAAAGGCCTATATACCAGTTTATTACAAGAATATTAAGTTGTGCGGATGTTATTGCATAATCCGTGGTTAAAATTTTTAAAAAATTTGCAAAATGTGACAGGTCCCATGCGCATTAACTTTCCATGTATTGTCAACATTTTAATTCCTATAATAGTTTGTATGCATATAAATGAAATTAACTCCATTTGGTAAGTGTATCACTCTATTTTAAAGCAAAATATATTGTACTAAAACATTCAAAATTTTGCAAAATATCGCCATCCCTAAGACAACTTGTTGAAAATCGCTGGTCTAGACTAATAACTATCCCATAACATAACTAAATCTATTTGCTACGATTAAATTATCATACATGCATACAATTACGCACAGTGAAGATAATAATAAAATAATGTGTTAATAGGACTTGATTGTCATAGAAAGTTTTATGTTCCGAATGAACTTGAACTTATAAGAACTTAAAAACAGATTCTTGTTGAAATACAATTTAAAGGGAAAGCGTGCGTAGTAATTCGGCAGGCTAGGATGAAATACTCAGTTAACGTAGTTATATTTAGAATATAATGTATACAATGTATAAAAGTAAAATAGGCATGAAATAAGTTCAAAATTAAACTATTTGAGTGTGAAAGGAATTTTGTCTTACTTCATGAAAGGAATTTTACCCGAGATTTCCCTTTAATGTATACTTTGGTTATTTAGAATTGTTTTTAATCATGCAAATGTAAATGAAGCTTTTATTTTGTTACCGTTTAAGTTGGTGATAGACTGGGTAGTAGAGTTGTATTTTAGCTGTAGACTCCATTTTACTCTGGGTAGTGAGCTTTATTTTAACAATAACACTCAGTAAAATTGGGCCGCGGTAGCCCGGTTGGAAGAGTAACAGATTAGCAACCGGAGGGTTGCAAGTTTTAATTCAACCAAAGATCTTCGGTACAGGAGGAGCTGGTGCACTCTAAATCTGTCGTGGCCTAAAATGTCCTCACATTGGCGTGGTGTGGAAGTTTGGAGAGTGGGATGCTAGCTCAGGTGTGACCACGTCATCTGACCGTGGTTCAAAATTACGTAGTATTGTTCTCGGACCTTTCACTTCGGGTTTGATCCCGGACCGTCACCAATAGCCCTTTGTGTTGCTCCAGTGTGACGTTAACGAAATACTTACCTACCTTTTTAAAATTGAGTTAGAAAAGTAAGGAAGTGTATAGTTTATTTTTAATAATTCATATAATGACTCAATCCCAATAAGAACACACTCCACATAGGATAAAACACACGTTTGTTGTGGACAGTTGCACGCTAAGGACAATACTGGACGAGACTCTCGTAGATGGCATCCATCGTTCTAGTTGTTGACTGTCCATCTTTGCTAGTAGTATAAACAATTAATGTAGTCGCATTTGCAAGTCATCTAGTAGCTTCACAAAGTATTTCTTCAATATGAAATAATCCGTCTTCTTTCTTATCTCAGTAAAAACATGGGCAGAACGCGTCTGCTATTGATCGTAAGATCTGGAAACATCTCTGTAGCAGTTCGACTTAGCCACCCGTTCACCTTCCTATGTTAGCCGAGTAAAGCAACACAGCCTTCACGTCTTGGGTGGCCCTACTAGGAGTAAATGCTCTAGTAGGACCTTCGCCTGTGCTACCGTTTCACCCTCTCACCACGATGTGGCCATAGGATAGGACTTACGTACTATGTTGCTGAATACAACTCAATATTAGCTGAAGAAACACTATGACAATGTACCATGCTTATGGCAAGACTTTATGACAAGTCCTAACATGGGTGCGTATTTCCTATTTTTGTTCGCCGTTTTTAAAAGTTTTAAAAATGTATTCGGTTGTTTATTTTGTTCGTTTCTCGTCACATTTAATCTACACTTTTTAAATATAATAATAAAATTAACATAAGTACTGAGGACAGTATATTTGAGACCCACTCTGGGCCCACTCACCGTTAGGTTTAGAGCGTTATGTATGGCCCGGAGGGAAGAGGACAGTATATTGTAAACGTGCGGGTTCGTGCAGTTTTATACATTAAAAATCGTATAATACTTACGTCGCACATCTGTTTTACCAAGCATTACGTTAGCCATTGGAAAGTATGCTTTCAAAAGTGTTTATAAAATCTGAAAGAGATAAAGAACATTTATTAGAATTTATTATGTTTAATAAAAGGTATTAAACTATTTAAAGACTTTTAAAACAAATGTAACTTGATACGTGATATAAAGTTTGGTTACATGATTTTTACAGTACCGAAAGAAATATTTTTATTGAAAATTCTGAACTAGTTACTTACAAAAGTAAAGAAAGACAAAAATGTTTCTCTAAACTTTATATACATCTGATTACTTGGAAATAAATGTGCTACTGAGAGTTTAAATAAAAGCAAAAGATATTGTTTAACAATGTGGAAATTAAAGTTCATGTAACAGTAATTCCTTCGAATTTTAAGCAACTGACAATTTTAAGCTAGGAAATTGTTAAGCATATATAATCGAAACCCCTTATGCTAACTCATTTTATATTTATTGAATGACTTAATTTTT
Organism: Meta bourneti; assembly: GCA_933210815.1. Lineage (NCBI taxonomy): Eukaryota > Metazoa > Arthropoda > Arachnida > Araneae > Tetragnathidae > Meta > Meta bourneti. The sequence goes on along the minus strand of OW119928.1, from coordinate 16,242,078 downwards.
TAATGATTCTTACCTGGACGATGGAAAATCAAAGTATAATTCTGATAAAAAAATTGTCTGGTAAAAAAATGTGATTTCATTCATTTCTTTGTGTTGCTAATCATAAATTTCTGCGTAGCAGTTTATAGGAGCAGTGCATAACAGTGAATATGCATTGTTTTAGTTCACTATCGTGGGAGTAATGTACAAAAACAAACCCCTTGCTAAATATTTACTTCGATAAGTATTACTAATGCAACTCTATTACGTGAATTTGGAGCTATTGATCACGATGTCTACTATACAATAGGTAAGTTATGGTCATCAAACAAATACGATGAGAAAACAGTAACATTCGACTGGTAGGCACATATCTTGATAAAGGTTCTCTTCGCTGCAGTATAGCCCAGATATGTTCCAATTCTTTAGTCAAACAAACAAGGAACCTTCCGGAATCCACAAGACGAAACCTGTACAGATACACTTGAGTAAGAATATGACCCAATATGCCTCTGTCTGCAAAAGAGGCGACTGGCAACGGAACCTTCTTAAAGTATACAGGATCATTAGTTCCTTTAAAAATTTAAAAGGTGACGAATTTTGAACCCGTGTTACTCCAAGAATCGCACTTTATTTGTCTGCTTTTGTTCTTGATCCCACTCAACCACCCTGTTACAAAGGAATCTGTACGGAAAAGAAGACATCTTGGCCCACCCGTCCACCAATTCAGTCATAGATACTACAGTGAGGGAGAACTCACTGAAAAGTGATGTCCCAGTCCTTTTGTGAGTAGTAGATTTCTCAACTCTTCAATTCGAAAAATGCAACAAATTAACACAACAGAAATTAATTTCTTGTAACAATGTTGAATGTATAGTCCCATCGAAACTTCCATGGTAACTATCACCATGGTGATATTACCCTCTCGACAAATGAAAATAATTTTGTAAAATTCAACCACTGTCAGCTGCAACTTAGTCTGCTGCGATTCGATGAAAGAGGAATAGTAATTATTTAATTTGCTTTAAACATTGAAAAAGTGTTTTACCATAGAGAACCTGACGAGATAATACGTACGTACAATTTTATAAATACTGTTTTCATACAGAGAATATATTCTGTATAACTAACTCCCGGCACTAGTCCATGTTGAACCTTGGCCTCCTTAACGATACGACTCCAAAGCTCCCTGTCTTGGGCCTTAGGCCACCAATTTTTTATTTTCATGTTTTTGAAGTCTTATTCGACCTCCTCACGCCATCTTTTCCTCGGCCTTCCCGGTTTTCTCTGGCCTTGACACTGATTCTTAAATATATTTTTTGTGCCTCGGATGTTATTCATTCTCTCCATGTGTCCCAACCATTGAATTCTTTTTGATTTTATCAAATTTATGATATCGTTTTCTCTATATAACTTTTGTATTTCATGATTGTATCTCCTCCATACATCGTCTTCTTTGATTGGTCCAAATATGGCTCTCAAGATCTTTCTTTCTCAAGTTATCAACGTTTTTTCATGTTTTTGAGTCAAATTCCATGTCTCTTCGATCCATATATTATTGTTGGCTTAATGATAGTTTTATATATTATTAGTTTTGTCTTCCTCGCAATTGCTTTAGATCTTATTATTTTTTGTAGCGCGAAAAAGCTCCGATTTCCTGCACTAAGCCTCTGTTTTATTTCAGGCATAATGTCATTATTTTCAGTAAAAATTGAGCCTAGATATCTAAATTCTTTAACTCATTCAAACTTAATTGTATCATTTATCCTAAGTTCAGTATCTTCCTCACTTCCCTTGCAATCCATCACGATGTATTTAGTCTTTTCTACTCCGATTTCTAATCCGAAGACTTTGTCATCCATTACTAGTTTCTTAAATAATTCCGTCAACGTATTTTTACTCCTAGCTATCAAAATTACATCAGCAGCAAATGCCAAAATTTGTGTAGATCTATTGAAAATTGTACCATTTCTATTTGATAATGTGTTTCGCATCACTTTTTATAGGCATATTTTAAACCAAATTGAAGATTATATATCTTCCTGTCTTAACCCATTTATTATTTTGAATTATCTTGATAATCTATTTTGTACCTTCACTTTTGCCTTTGTCGATTCAAGAGTCATTTTTACCAGTCTAATCAGTTTTTTGGAATATTAAATTCCCAGAAAGCCCTGAACATTTCTCTGTTTATCGAGTCATAAGCCTGTTTAAAATCAATATATAACTCATATGTTTATATTCTTTTCACCACATTTTTCCAAGATATTTCTTATGCAAAGTATCTGATCCACCGTCGATCTATTTTGCCTAAATCCACATTGGTAATCTCCCAACTGTTTTTCAATCAATGGTTTAAGTCTGTTAGCCATAATTTTGGTCAAGACTTTATATGTCAAGTTAAGTAAAGAGATTCCACGATAGTTGCTGCATTCAAACCCTTTTTGAATTTTGGATATATTCCCTTTTTGAGTATTGGATATATTCCCTGTTTGAGTATTCATATATTCCATATAGTATTATTATAAAATTAATAAATTCTAAATGAAATTGGCCTTGAATATTTCATGATTCCCACTTTGAAACTACAAAAGTAATTTTAAACGTTTTATAAACAACATTTTTAGTTGTAAGGTATAGTTGCAAAATGTAAGTAAATGCTGCAAAATATTCAGGATTCCATTACAGGTACTTAGTAAATGTTATCAGCGTTCTAGCATTGAAGCTTGCTCAAAATAACACTCTTTACCGCAGTTATACGAATAAGTAAAATAAATTGATGAGGCAACAAATTGTTTCTGTGGTTTCCTGAAACAGGCAATGGGCCAAAAGGGGATTCCTCCAAATGTTTATGTTGCCTCAAGTGACGTATGAACTTTTAAAAAAGCCTAGACTTGTTTTACTCGATAGCTTGTCATCAAAGTAACTTTAATTTTAACCCTCCTGGTGGTTGTTTCATCGAGGTATCTCGTCGTTAGCAAAATTGACCAGATCTTGATGGACGAGATATCGCGCCATTAGAAAAACTGACCAGATCTTGATCAAGTCATCATCAAAAAATTGGAAAGATCTTGATGACGAGATATCTCGTAGTTAGCAAAATGTAGACGACCTTGCTGGACGAAATATCTCCCCATTAGCAAAATTGGTCAAATCGTGACCAATTTTCAGACTGGGACTTAATCCTCCAAGTAGTTTTAGATGAGGTATCCCGTCGAAACCAGTTGGAGGGTTAAGCCCCAGCCAGGGTTGAGGAGGTTGGCGTATTAACATAGGCTCGTGAAAGTGTATGCTAAACTGATAAGATAGGATGCCACGCAATGAAATGGTAATAAAATCATATCATATACAACATTACGCAACATGAAACTTCTTTAGAAAGGCAAAGGCAATGTATACAAAATGGGTTGGGGTTGTGTTTGCGAACACAACTGAAATCGGTTAAGGCGTGAATCCGTCTTTGTGTTATTAGCTGAAGGATTAAGATGCAAATAAAGTCTTGCTGCTTATAAGTAAAGTTTAGTTTTATTTAAAAAAGGTAAGTGATAGAAATTTGATACATATTGTACGGTTTTTTCACCGATGCTTCTCACAAAGGTTAGATATATACAAGCCCAGCGTAGTACACGATATAGAAATGTACAAGTTGAACTCACGAGGCATATAATCTATGAGCGATTTATTTTGAGTAACATCGACATCGAAATCACCGGTTAGTATAATGTGTATATTGGTATCAGGAACCATATTAGGTACAATTTTTCTGATAGAATATTTCAAAGTTGTCACATTCCAAATCGATATCCATCGGTTCAGGCGGCGCACTCGAAGATCTCGCTCAGGCGTTGATGCGCTGGGCTTTCTTACGCTCTCTGTACAATCCGCATCGTTCGGCATTAGTAAATTTTGGTTTTCTGTTCCTTTTGAATTTTTCTTTCCAATTATGTACGTTTCTTACATTTCTGTTCTTGTTTCCTTTGAAAATTTTTCAACATTATGAAAATTTTCTTCAACAGCTTATTTAGCTGCTTATACCTTTATAAATTTAATTTTTATCTATTATTATTACTAAATGATATTGTAGGTATTGTTATCTGGTATCGACACATCTGGCCACTTTCTCTGTAACTAGTTTTCGTAGACTCCCATATCCCGGACCGAATTTAAAGACGTACTCATGTTAAAAGTTGTAGTAATATTTATAAGTTACTTTTATTACATGATTCCCTTATACTTTCGAAATATCAAATCGTATTGCTTTAATCGAGTCAAACATGATATGGATTTACATGCATGAATTTTATGAAAACTTATTAACCCTTCAAGTGGTTTCGACAAGATATATAGTCCATGAAGATCCGACAAATTTTGCTAATGACGAGATACCTCGTCATCAAGAATGTCGATTGAATTCCAAATAAGGAATATATTGCTGTTTTTTGATGATGACAAAATTCAGATCAGGTCAGTTTTAGTAATGAAGAGATATCTCGCCCATCAAGATCTGGTCAGTTTTGCTAATTACCAGATACTCGACGAGAGTTATCACCAGGAGAGTTAAAAGCAGATATCTAAATAAATATAGAAAAGAAAAAAATCAATCTAAATACCGTGCTTTTCAAAATGTATAAAAGAATAGCCCATGAACCAAAAACCAACCAAGTAAATAAATATTAAATGTTGCATTTATAAAATTGCATAGCAGTCTAAAACGTCGCAAGTTAATTTATAAATATACTCATGCTATTTTAAATGAGAAATGATTCCAGTACTTTTTAATTCCAGTATTATTATTAATATTTTCAACATTACACGCATAATAAAATTACTTAAAGTTGACGAGACATAAAATATATCCTATATAGAACAAGTAGTTTCAAAACGTGCTATCTAGTTAATCATTCTACTTAAGAGCTACACATTGAATTGCAAAGCTGTATATATTTGTTTTATGTGCTTTTTACCGACATTTGGAAGAAAAAGGTATGGTTTTAAATATTATTACTACAATATTAACTTTGAAAACAGAAGACTTATCCTTCTTTTTATTTGAGGATCGGAAGACTTAATTTCTTTACTTAGAGAACAAAGGATTATACTTTTTTATTTAGAGAACAAAGGATTTATACTTCTTTACTTAGAGAACAAGACTTGCATTTTTTACTTTGAAAAGAAGACTTATACTTCTTTTCTTGAAGAATAGAAGACTTACACTATTTAAAGTTCTGTCTTCACATTTTGCTTATTAAAATGTACGCCATGCATTATTGAAAATTTCAAACATCTATCACTCTTTTAAATATGTTTTAATTTAATAAATATCGTTCTAAATATTTTGTATTAGTTGCTATATTTTATAAAATACTTTTTCACTCATACATAATTCTAAACTGAGCAAATTCAGAAACATATTTCAGTGTTCCTTTATAATAAATACATTTCGTTCATTATTCTTATTTAGATATGTACTTAATTTCGCCTAAGTTGCTTTGTCAATGAAATGTTTGTTAAATACCATTGTAAGACAATAATTATTATTAAATCTTCTGGTTTTGACGAGATATCCATCCAACAATATCTGATAAATTTTGTTAATGACGAGATATCTCGTCATCAAGGTATTGCCTACTTTTTTATGATTACGAAGTCAAAAACTGGTTCATATCTTCTATCGACGAGATATCTCGTTCATCGATATCTGGTCAGTTTTGTTAATGACGAGATATCTCGTTCATCGATATCTGGTCAGTTTTGTTAATGACGAGATATCTCGTTCATCGATATCTGGTCAGTTTTGTTAATGACGAGATATCTCGTTCATCGATATCTGGTCAGTTTTGTTAATGACGAGACACCTCGTCAAGACAACCTCCAGGAAAGTTAGCCCCTCCAGTGGTTTACCTTCGCGTCGAAAACTGACCTGTAGGAACAGGTTGTGCAAAAACCTGTTCCAAACTGTCACCAGTTCTGGGCAAATTACAATTTGTTTTTCCTTAACTGCCCCATTATTCCAAGGGGATATTCTGCAATAATGGGGCAGTTTTATCTCGATGAGGTATCTCGTAATCAGCAAAATCTCTGACGAGATATCTCGTCGAAACACTTTGGCGGGTTAGAAACTTTCGAACTATACATTTCCATGAAGATAAGAATTTAATCGATAGGAAATATTTTATCCAATTAGCACGTTGGTTGGCTGATTTTGGTATTTTATGGCACACATATTTGGCCATGCTGCGCCAGACATAAGACAGACGATATAAAATAAAGGACAAACACACACAATGAAAGTTTTACTGACACAGAAGAGAGAAAAACACCCAGGGAGGAATCGAACCCAATTATCACTACTATACTATGCAAATACTATCATAGTTTAATCTAGCTTAAAAAGACTATTTTCTTTTTTCCGATACTTTACGGAATCTGAAACACCTCTGAAGTTCCGTCATCAATAAAATTGTTCTCAGGTAGTAGTTCGCTGATTAGACTAGACGGTGACAGTATTTCTTTTTGTTTGAAAGGTTCAACCAATAAAAATTGCTTTCCTTTCTGACAGTGCACTGGCACGACGCCAGACGGTGTGCGTCCAACACTCGTTGTCTCACCCTAAAAATAGACCAATTGCGGAAGTCGGAACGGTTGCATTGTATTTTAAGCGTAAACGTCAAAATCGCCCCAACAGCGTTACGGTTGTTTGCAGGGAAATATTTATCCTTAAAACAAAAATGCAAGATACATTGTAGACCTTCAGAGGTTAATTGAGACATTAAAGGGGAAATGTTAGGTAGATTTTGACTTGTATATTTATATCATGCCTCAAACCTTCCCCTTTAATTCAGCTTAAATCATTTACGTTATTTTAGCCTTCAAAGTGGTTTAAGAGATATCTCGTCCATCAAGATCTGACAGATTTTTCTAATGACTAGATATTTTGCCCATCATGATCCGACCGATTTTGTTAACGACGATATATCTCGTCCATTATGATCTGACTTATTTTACTACTGACGAGATACCTTTACCATCGGGATCTGACCGATTTTGCTAATGATACAATGTCTTGTTCATCAAGAATTGACCAATTTTTCTAATGATGAGATATCTCGTCTATCAAGATCTGATCGATTTTGCTAATGACGAGATATCTCGTCCATCAAGATCTGACCGATTTTGCTAATGCCGAGATACCTCGTCGAGATTAAACTGTCCTATTACTACAAGTTGGAATAACAAACTGTCCCTTGCCTGTTTGGTTTTTGCATCAGATGCTGGTCACTACAGGGCAGTTTTTGTCCAGGGGACAAACCACCAAGAGGGTTAATTTCGACTTTCGTGTCCCCTTTTTCACATGGTCCTCTTTTCAAATATTTCTCTTAGAGCAGCGTTTGTATGTAGTAGTGCAAACGATAGCACTTAATACCATTTCATGGTATAGCTCGATGAGGACCAGAATTTCATGAACTGTTTTAAATCACATTAAAAAAATTATTTTAGTTCTTAATAATTTGTGTTTCCCCGCAAATCTGAAACGGATGCAAAACCCATGTGTACATGAAAATTTTAAATCGACTACTTTTGGTGCTAAATATACAATTTGTTTAACTGAAGTCAAAGTGTACGAAAGGTATTCTTAGAATGAAATCGATAAACTAAATATAGGCAAACAAGATTACAAGAATTGACCCGATGAATTATACTCAAATTGAAGTTCATCGCTGGAAACATGAAAGTAGTTTCTGGAAAATCAGAGAGCAAATTTATAAATTTTTATCTCCAATCTGAAAAATAGCATGTTGCTGACTTACGAGGTTTTGTCGTCTTCTTTTAAAATATAAATATATATGTAACTGATAGATTTGAAAACAGTAATAAAATATTTGAAAGTCAAAAACTACGCTAAAAGTATATGATTGTTTCTAAACATCTGTTAAATTATTTAGTATATCGGATTGTTAAAAATTGTTCAATCAAAAAAGCACCAATTCTAGAAAACGCGTTTATAAAAGCTGAACTCTTTACTCGAGCTCTTCCATAAAGTTCCTTTTTGATGAATTTTGTCTCCTTATACCAGACAATAATAATTTTTATAAGTATTTTCGGAATATTAATCATAACAATTCATTTATCTGCCTCTCGGTGTGCTATTTCGGGAACATTTTACTAGTGGTGGTGATCCCTTCTGATAGCATCATTCAAGGGCAGAATTTATTTTTAGAGTGGCCTCTTTAGTGCAAGAGAAAGATCAACCTGTTTCCTTCTGCTTTCGAAAAAAATATCTGAAACCGCGAGTTGTTTTTTCATGAAGAGACATGCCACGAAGAATCTGATTATGAGCTGTTTAGATTTATATGATAACTGCATTGTGAATTAAAATTCACAACACCGAAGACTTATGATTTCTCGACCGTTATGAACAGTTACAAACGATACTCAGAAAGCCTTCGAAAAACGCTTTAGTATTTGTTTAATTCATCCTAATATAAACTTCTGTTTTGCAGAAAGAGCAATATTTTTGAAGAATCTTAATTAATTTTCTTATATTATTTATTGTAACTAGTATGAACCAGTTAGTAATTGACCAATTAGTCACTATGTAAGGTTAAAAACAATACTCAATAAGCGTTCGAAAAACTTTCTTGTTTAATGTGTTTTATTCATACTAATATACCTTGTTTCGCAGGAAGATTAATGATATGAGCAACACCAATGATTTATGCCTTTATGAACTATTAGAAAATCATACTAAGAACATTTAAATAGCATTATATGTAGTACGTATTTAATTCATCCTAATATAACTAATAAACATTTGTTTTGCAGAAAGAGAAATACGTTGAAGAATCTCCATTAACTTCTTTGCATTATTTATTGTAACTAGAAACTTTTCGAAAAACTTTTTCGTTTGAATTGTTTTATTCATATACTAATTTTGCCTTGTTTTGTAGAAAGAGCATTTATTTAGAATATCGATGGATTTCCCGATATTATTTAGTTACTAAGATGAACCAGCCATTAATTTACCAATTAGTGCACATTATTACCCTGTAATTCCATTTAAAGGTTTTTGTAATTAGTGCCTGGTAAGGAAAATGATTAAAATGTGCTATATTATATGATATTTGATGTTCGACATATTTTTTATCCAAGTTCAGAGTGGTGATTTGATCAGTAATCAACACAAATCTAATTCTAGTGTTCTAAACAAATTATTGTACTACAATACTATTACCAACTACTACATCATTTATTCTAGTTGTTCATTGACTGTAATAATACTAAATTGATTGATTATTGATAGAATAGACTTGTGTTCTTGTTAAATGGGAAATGTGGGTAGGTATTTAATTAACTTCGCACTGAAGCAACACAACGGGCTATTGGCGACGGTCCGGGATCAAACCCGAAGAGAAAGATCCGAGGACAACACCACGTAATTTTGGACTACGGTCAGATGACGAGGTCACACCTGAGCTGGCACCCCACTCTCCAAATTTCCACACCATCCCAACGTGAGAGAAATGTGGGAAAGGCATCAATTACTGGTCAGGGAATGCTTGGTTCACTCTGTTTTGTTCTTAAAATTTACGATTTTTCTACTTTAATTATATTTACCGTGTTCTGAAAACAATATAAAATTTTAAAGTTAAGATATAGTGTATTTCTTAAAACACGCTCAATAAAATTAGAATGGAACAAATCGTTGAATATATTTTTAAGCCGTTAGATTAAATCTCCAGTACTCTTAGGATGTTGATGCGGTTTTGTTTATAGAGAGCAGATGTCAGGCGGATGTTAATGACATACAAGATGTGGAAGAGGAAGTTACGGTAATTCTTTAACCAGGCCGAAAGTCAAGCGGGAAAAGAAGCTGCACTCATTAATCATGATCTCTTTTTACCTCAGAGAAAACATTTTCATTCATCCAGAATAAATGTAGCTGTTTCAACTGAATGGGAAATTAAATGCGATGGATATGTTTCAAGCATCAAAATAAATATGCTACATTGTGACAGTTATATATTTCTAAATTTCGCCTCTGAATGTAACGTTTATGTAATCCAGTCTATATTAAAAAACTGAACAGGGAGAAACATTTTTGATTCCCTATGTAGGATGCTTTAACTGAATTCTAACGAATAAAAAAATTAATAATCTCACGCATAGCTTAAATTCAGGAAAGGCAATTATGCATCTCCCCTGTTTGAGGTTTTGAACTATCATGTGTTCCATGTATCAACCTTCCAATGAAATATACATAGAATGTGGGCGGAGTCGCAGTCATAAGATCTCAGAAGGGTAAGTCACGTGGGCTAACGAATGAACTCGGGCTAGTGGTTTGAATAAAGCGGGATGATCACTTTAAACAATCAACAATTCCCACCTTTGGATTCATGCTTTTTCCCACAATCACGTGACAGATATTCAAACCGAGCGATCGGCAGAGATAGCATGAGGTTGCGAGCACGTGCTCCGTCTACACATTAGAAGGTCGACGGTTCTATATTATGAGCGTCGTAGAAAATATATTATACTTTGGCTAAAACTTTACATACACGCAGCAAAACACAGCATAAATTGTTAAAAAAAATTGAGGTAAAATATCTTTGTTCAATACATTCGCGAAACAGCTAAGAATGCCATAGAGTATACACATACAAGGCAAAATCCCCTTTCCTCAACTTTTGATGAATGATTGACATATTTTGGGGTGAAAATTTCCATGCATTCTTCCCATTTCATACACAATACAGGTCAATTTACATCAATATCAATAATCACATCAGAAACGTATATCAATAGTATATGCATACCAACATTCTCTTTTTATTCCAGTCTTCAGTTTGTTTTCAACACAGCATAAACTGTTGAAAAGAAATTAAGGTTAAATATCCTGGTTCAATACATGCGCGAAGGATCCCATGAAATATGCATGCAGGCCAAGATCCCTATTCCATCAACTTTTGACTTCGGTATTGATCCCGGACCATCGTCAATAGCCCGTTGTGTTGCTATACTGCGACGTTAATTCAACTATCTACCTACCATCAACTTTTGGTGAACGATTGATATATTTTGAGATGGATATTTTCATTTCTTTCCATTTCATAAACCACACAGGTCAATTTACATCAATTATATCATGAATCTCAATGATCAATTCAGAAACATGTATCGATAGCATTTACGTACCAACATTCTCTTTTTATTCCAGTCTTCAGTCTGGTTTCAAACACATAAAATGCTGAAAAGAAATTAAGGTTATATATCCGTGTTCAATGCTTGCGCGAAGGATCTTATGAAGTATGCATACAGGTCAAGATCCCTCTTCAATCAACTTTTGATGAATGATTGATATATGTTTTGATGGATATTTTATTTCGCATTCCTTCCATTTCATACACCATATAGGTAAATTTACATCAATCTCAATCATCAATTCAGAAACATGTATCAATAGCATGTACATACCAACATCCTCTTTTATTCCTGTCTTCAGTCTGTTCTCAAACACAACATACAATTGTTAAAAAGAAATTAAGGTTAAACATCCCTGTTCAACACACACTCAAAGGATCCCATGGAGTATGCATACAGGCCAAGATCCCTCTTCCATCAACATTTGAAGCACATTCACCTCCTTGACGAAGCAAAATAAGAGCTCGACAATGGCACTTTTTTCGTTGAGCCAAGTGGTAGGGGCGTGAAATTTTCAAAAGGGGAGTTTTAAAAGTTCGACGACGTCCCAGGGATAAACGCCCTCCACACAACACATCTTGCAGCATCGAGTTACGAGTCATGTCTCCCACCAAGTCTTTTATTAAAATAACACTACGGAGATGTCAGAGTAGGGCTCTCAATAGGTATTTTTAGACCTTTTTCAATGTTGTCTCTCGTTCGGCTCACCGGGTTTTGAGGGGATTTCTGTGTGGTGCACGCTTGGCATTGTTTAGTATGAATTATTAGAAAGAGAGCAGCATATGCGTTCCTGTTATTGGAGAAGTTTCATCAAATGTTATCTGTTTTAGACATATAACCTACATGTCTGCGCCCGAGACATAAACAGTCGTATCTCCAGTTTCGCCAATCTCTCTTTATATGTACATTTTCTTTCTGTAGAAGACAGATCCTCTCTCCCACACCATTTTTATCATTTTTACACACACACACACACACATATATATATATAGATAATATATATATATATATATATATATATATATATATATATAGAGAGAGAGAGAGAGAGAGAGAGAGAGAGAGAGAGAGAGATTTTTATATAGAGATTTTATATATATATATATATATATATATGGTCTAGATATATACTATAACTTCGAATATAATAGCCGGAATAGACGTTATTTGTATATTAATGGATAGCATCAAGCGAATAAAGTAAATTATTAAACTAACATAAAATATAAAATTACAAAACTCGTCATTAGTAAAACTGACCGGATCTTGATGGACGAGATACCTGGTCATTAGAATAAAAAACTCATCAGATCTGTCATTAAAAAAGTGGTAACATCTTGATGACGAGACATCTCGTCATTAGCGAAATTAATCAGATCTTGAGGGACGAGATATCTCTTCGAAACCACTTGTAGGGTTAAATGTGTTTGATTTAAGTATTTAAGCTATAGAGCTATAAAATAATTTTAAAAATAGTGGGAAGATCTCGCCGCTCTAATAATACTCTTCAGCCGTCTAATGACAGAAGGCAATGAGGAATCAGGGAGATAGAAATCAGGGTATAAAAGAAATTGTGAATGAATTTGAAAATTTGTCTAGATGTTGAAATATACTTAACCACCCTTGAATAAGGGAATGTATTCCCTAGATTAGGTATTGCATCCTTTCTAATGGGGTGCCATTGAAATAACCACCCAGAAGCTAAATGTGGTAACATGAGTGAGGTATGAACCTTTTTACACGTACTATATTAGAAATAAGAATTAAGCCCAGTTAAATACACAAAACACTTATATATTTTTGATATATAACAGCATTTTATAGCATTAGAAATTGTAGCGGAGATACTATGTGTGGGTCTTCTACACTCTATATATATTTCACTAAGTGCGTGGCACAAAAATTGGCATTATTTGTTTATTAACGAATGACAACAACGCATATAAACAATATAAAATCGACGGTTAAGAGATTCATATACCAACTTTTCGTCCTGAGTTTGAAAGTGCTTGATTTGAGTTATGAACATTATATTGTTAAAACAACACGGATGAGCTCACCACTCTAATGGAATTTTTCAGCAGTTTGATGATAGAAAAAAGTTAGCAATCTGAAACAAAAAAAGGAAAAAAAAGAAAACTAGGTTTAATTTCAAAAAGTGCCGAATTACCTTTGGATAAGGGAATGGGATGAAATTGAAGTAGACGTTCAGAATGTAATTGTGGTAACATCACTGAGGCGCGCTTTTTGCCATGCATTTTATTGGAAATAAGAATTGATACTAGTTAAAGTAAATGAAAGGTTGTTTTATATTTTTGGATAATTTTATTTCATTTAAAGGTATGAAATATATTGATGATATTGGATGCCATATTTATTATAAATCTATTTGAATAAGGTATGACATGTGGGTAACGATACTTCGCCATCAATAGATATGAGTAATGAAAGTTTAGTGCAGATCATATACGCGGATCTGGTAGTCTATATATTTCACTAACGTACGAAGCACAGAAATATACATTATTTGTATAATGGTGAATGGCAATAAAAATTTATAAAATAATAAAATCAAGCGATACGAGATTCAATGTCTATTTTCCCGCATTTTTCAAATGAGGATGGTTTTGTGTTATGGAATAAAATATCATTAAAAGAGCAGAGAGCTCACCACTCTAAAGTAACTCTTCAGCAGTTTGGCAAAAACACAACGATAAATTTAAAAAACATAAAATGTAGACATCCGCTCAGAACAAAAATTCAAGTTCATTCTGAATTTCAAACCGTTGAAAGCAGCCATTGAACAAGAGAATACGATGCAATTAACATTCCAGAGAATAACTGTAAAAAATTGTTCCATATGATGATTTCCAATTTTGATAAATTTATTTAATTAGGAAGTATGAAAAATTAAATTTAAGCCTTTTTAATGCATTATAAATGGTTTGGTGATTAGCATATGGGTTCTAACGAATTGCTATCATAAAGTATAATACAAACTTGGCCATGATGCAAGTGGATCACTTTTTATATTCGTTGCCATTGATTAAAGTTATATTTAAATTATCCTCGATCTCTTCTCGCATTGGTTAAAGTAATATTTAAATATTTTCACGAGAAATTGCTCGGCACAATGAATAAATATTGAATTGTAATATAGGTGTAAGGAAACTAGTAATGCAAGCGGTAATGTTTATGATAAAATAGTGTAGAGCTCAAGCGATATTTTTACAGAAACTTGGAGAAAACGCACGATAGGATAATTAAATTATAAATAAGTACTTAATTAACTATTTCTGTCAACGACAGTGATTTATTTACTTTTTTAGTTCCATTTAGAATTGTTAATTCAGATATAGTTTTGAATTTATTGAGATCTGTATTCATAATTAAATAATATTTATAATTCAGATTTAAATAGCAATATTTAAATACTTCCACTAGAATTTGCTTGAGAAAAAAATGATTAAATATTACATCAATATATAGATGTAAAGAAACGGGTAATGCAAAAGATAATATTTATGACAAAACGATATTTATGCAGAAACTTCGAGAAAAAAAACCGCACATGCAATAGTAGAATGAAATTATTAATAAGTAAGTTATTTTTTAAATCTGGCAGCCACAGAAATATCTTTAATTGTTCAGTTCTATTTAGAATAATCGTTGATTAGATGTAGTTTTAAGCTGTGAGTTTGTATGAGTTATTGATTTCTGCATTACTGAGTTTTTGGAGAGATTATAACTGAGCTTGCTATTCATTTTTTTGTTGTGAGATTATTTAATATTGATTAATTAGTCTCAGTATTTTGAGTTGAAAATATTCGTGATTAGTGAAGTATATCAAAGGTATGATTCAATGCGCATTCCTTATTTACGATTTTCCACAGAAAATAATAAGCACTTAAATTGCAATACGTGATTTCTAGAGTCAATTGTATTCTTATCTCAATGGCCTAGTATATATGTATATGTATATGAGAATTGATTTTTCATCTTATTTTATCCATCATTTTGACTTCGCGTATGTTTGTAATTTCTCATAAGATTTAGAACTGCAAATCCAATTGTATTTAGGCATTTTAATGTGCTTTGTCTCGAAATTATGGGAAATTGCTTCATGATTTAAAATTTATTAATCAGGAAAAATTGTTCCTAAAGAAGTTTACTAAAACATGATAAAAACAAAATTATTACAATACAGTCATAAATGGTTTGTCCCCAATGATTTTTAACTATATTCCAAAACTATAACGAAGATATCGGACAGATGGATTCTCAGTCGCGGAGAAAAATGAACCACCCCTTTATTTCGAGCACTATTCATAGAGAAAATTCAAAGATATCATTAAATAGGAAATAACGTCCTCTAGAAATTAAAATGCAAAAAATTGCATAATGGGACGTCTTCATATCAAATTTGGCACAAACAACGAATTTTCTAATAGAAACACCATGTTTTGATGCCTCAATCAGATTATGCAACGTTAAATTAGTCTAAATATGAAATTTCATGATTTTACTATCTTTATATCTGGAGATATTCCATCTTAAAGCTGCTGTCAATTTCAGGGATCATCTCCACATTGAAAATCGCTATGCGTAGATCGAGATTAATTGTAGTTATAACTACCCGAATTTCAAATTTGAACACTATTTGAAACGTATTTGCAAACGATCCGAGAATTATTACATTTATTCTGCAAGTGAAAACGATTCTAGAATTACATTATTATATTTATTATGCTAATGCAAACATCTTCAAACAATCCGAGAATCCGAGAATTATAATCCGAGGTTTGTCAGACGTTTTTTAAACTTTTGGTTGCACCTTGAAATCGCCATAATGAGGAAAATTTAATGTAACGCAAAAACTAACCATTGGAATAATCTGAAACTTCCATGGTCATATTGGAAGTCCTTTCGAATCGATTCCCATTAAAATATATTATGGTTCCAATACATAATTTTTTCAAACATTAATTTAATAATTATTATTGCATACTAAAAACTATTTCTTAAATAAAATATTAGATGAATTTTGTTTAACAGCAACATGGGACAAAATATCAGCTCTATAGAAATATTATTTAGGAAGATATCCATAAAAGTCTAAGAAACTGATTTAACATTAGGAGCTCCAATCATTCTGTACTACTCATAACTTCGAAACGGTAAGACCTAATGATATTAAATTTTGTATCTGAAGTTAAATTTTGATAGATTCGAAATTGGGTGTGTCGAAACAACTGGACATTATGAAGTTGATGCTCAATTTGATATGAAGATGACCTCTTTTGCAAAATTTATGCGTTTGAATTTATAAGACTTTAGTTTCTGTCAAACGCTATCTTAGAATTTTCTCAACTATTAAAATTCCTTGAATGAAGAAGGGTGGTTCCTTTTTCCTACGACTGTACTTGTATATTAACTACTATCATCAATAGATGCAAGCAATAGACCCTTCAGCACAAGTGTCAAGGCCTAGATAGTTTTGGAACTGCGCGTGTTGACTAGTACCACACAAAAAGTAACCAAAAATGTACATAAAAACCCACACAAAAATATTGATTGATATCGTTTTTGGTTAGAGAAGGTGCTACAAGTTGGATAAATTATTTTAGATTTCTAATTGTAAATTTGTTAGGCACACATTTAAAGAGACTTGTAACAAATTAATTATTGCGTGCTAATGAAGACCAAAGTTAAAGAAAAATAGGCGAATTTCCTTGATCCATAAAATAAATATTTGAGAATATGTCAAATACGGTATTAACAATGATCCAACATGTGTTAAAATCAATGATAGAAACTTATTGGTTACGTTTTAATATAGAATTGATAAAAACTCTATTTTGTTTAATCAAAAACAAGAATTTACATTAAATAACTGTATTTTAAGGAAGTAACTTATACTCAAAATAAACAAATTAAATATTCCAATATTGCTGTAGAAATGGGAATTTATCTAATTTTATGATTCAAACAAGTTGACTCTAGCTATGACTGTTAAACATATTTTTATATATTTATAAAAAGCAATCGGGACGCAGTAAATATAATATGTTGAACTGCACAAAATTATATATTTTTATCACAATTGTTTTTAATCACATAACGATCAATACAGCACGTTTAATACACAACTGTGTGCGATATTAACACAAGTTCGCTTGAAAAACTTTGTGTAAAAGAAAAATTAAAAAGTTAAAAAGAACAAACATTTATAAAAAACTTGCAGAAATAAAAACTAAAATTAACAGGTTCTATATCTATTTGCGCTATGCAAAGTTCTATACATGTGGAACAAATCTTCAATATAACTATCTTTTATCATCAAACTTCATAAAGTTTGGAAGTTTCATTAATACATTTCATTTTAATGGCATGGTGATAAATTATATCAAAAGCAAAAGTTTTCAGTTTTCATCCTTAATTGTAGTAGATTATTTCTATTAAGTACTGAATACAAGCAAAATATTTTTAGAAAATATTTAACCCACTGAGGGGTTCACATAATTCCACCTTGCAACCTGCAATCATTCTTGCAAACTTCTAACCAGTTTTGACCTCCTCAACCAATATAACCTTTCCAGGTGATTCTAATCCAAGGAAAGGAGGGAAGGGGAACCAATAGAATACTCCAAATTATATATTCTAAGGAAAAGACCAAAAGAATATTTTTAAATTATACAATCTAATAAAAAAACCATTAGAATAGTTCTAATGGATTCTATTATGAGGAAATCTATACAGGGTGAGCCTAAATTGTTTTTACAAAATAAGAGGGGTGATAGTACCCATCCAGAAGAGCAATAATTGCCATGGAACATAGGGTCGCATTCCACTCTGAAAGGCAGAAAAGAGTAATGTTAGAATTTCAACATGAACTTATAACAATGTTGGGAAAGCGAATGAACGATACCAAAAGTTGCACAATCTGATTGATTGATCAGAGAAAAACTCACAGCAAGTGCTCTAAGTGGCGGCCACGCGTGTCGTTGCACAGTTCACACCGGCGAACGAATGACTGGCTCTCGAAGATTCGTGATGTTATGTTAATTTTGTCTGCGGCAACACCGATTCTCGCTACGAGATCTTCAGCCGAGTCCACAGGCGTCTGGTACACTAAAGATGTCATGTGCCCCCAGAAGAAAAAGTCGAGTGAGTTGAGGTCCGGTGAGCGAGGAGGCCAAGACACAGGTCCACCACGTCCGATCCATCGTACGGGATATGTGGCATTCAAGAAGTGCCGGAGATATGTGCTACGTAGGCAGGTACAAAACGACGTCAGAGGCGATGACTTGTTCATGCTCGACTCGTTTCGACTTTACTGCCTCTCAGAGTGGAATGCGACCCTATGTTCCATGGTAATTATTGCTCGTCTGGATGGGTACTATCAACCCTCTTATTTTGTAAAAACAATTTAGATTCACCCTGTATATATCAAATAGGATGTGTGTGTGTGTATCTTTTCTGTACAAATCTACAACGTTTGATTAATCCACACCAAATTTGGTACACTTGTACTTTAGAACACTGCGGTCAGCATAGGCTAACTCTTAACCCCCGTTCTATTGGCCCTAGGGGGTTAAAAACTATCCGAAATCGCCATAGAAATAACATTGAGCATAGATTGATTGCTTTAGGCAGCTATGGTTGCTTTACCAGTGTTGATCGAAAAACGTTTTTTTCCGAAAATTAAATTACAATATTTATGTTTGAACTGACTTTTTAGTTCTTCCTATGAAGTAAATAAATTATAGATATTTTATTGATGAAGAAAGAATATTTTAAAATATTTATTTTTGCAAAGGAAATTCAAGGAAAGGTCTTCAGGAGTTCAAGGATTATTTTCAAGGAAAGTTGGTGTATATTTCGACCACTTTCCTTAAATAATTTATTGAATACGTGATGATTTGTAGAATTCTGTTGCACAAGCTTTTTAGGTAAGGGGTGTAACTTATTTTAAAATGTCCGGAATAGATACATGTGAATCCTCCGTTGAAAGCAGTGATTTTCTTTCTGAAAAATTCTGTAAAATCGACCTTCTGCTTTTTGAAAATTTTTTATCTATTCTGTTTAATTTGTCTACACCGATTACATTTATTTCTAACCCAAGCACCGTTATTCCGAAAAGCACAAACGAAAAACTCATTGATCATAAAAGCGTAATTTTGCTACTCTGTATCTGGCAGCACCAGAATTAATGTTTACTTTTTTTATAAAACTTTGTAGAACTTTCTAGAAAGTTTGCGGAGTGGATTTGAGATCGCCGTGTTTCTCCCACGGACAACTTTATGTTGGTTGCTCGAGGGTGGGTTCACCCAAGAATTTATTTATTCTTACTCCCGGAGGTCAAACTAAAAATGTTGTGTATAATTAAATTTTGTGTTAAATTTACATTGCAGTGAATTTCTAAAATATTTCACTTTATAATGTGTGTACTGTACTTATACTTTTAAAAACCTCTTAATATAATTACTTTGATTTTACACTATAGATTGATTTGATTCATTTTCCTGTCTAATAGAAGATTGGAATAAATACCCGGGCAAAGCTATGTTTCATGTTGGAGCATTACTAAATCTAACTTTTAATTGATTGTATAAGTATTTCCTACTTTATTTGACAGGTGTAATGTGCATTATTGAATTAAAGTTCATTATTATTATTTTATTTCTATGATGAGTTTTATATTTTTACATGAATATTATGAATATTTGATTGATAAAAAAAGGATATTTAAAATATTTCATTTTTTATAATTTACATTTTGTAATGGAACACGAAAAACTTACTCATTAATCATAAAAGCGTAATTTTGTTATTTTAGATTTGGCAAACCAGAATTAATGTTTTATTATTTTATAAATTTGATTTAGAATCCCGTGTATGTTATTTGAGTTAACACAGCGAAATGTTGCAGTCATATTTGAGCATTACTAAATTTCATAAATCATTATCGTCTTTATCAATATTTTTCAAATGTCTTTTCGAATTGCTCTATTTCAGAATACACTCAGGCAGTCGAAATTCGACACTGCGCATCTTTCGTTTTTTAGAATTCTACATTTTGTCGTCGGAATTTCGTTTCTTTATGTCTTATATATTTCGTTTCTTATGTATTTATGTCTTAATCTTTTACATATTGCAATATATTCAGGAATTAAATGTATATATTTGCGTCCGAAGTATATTGTAGAAGCTATGAAAAAGTTAAAACGTATTTTCCGTACAACTTAAATTATTGCATTTTTCTGTGAAAGAAAAGTGATTATTCCAATTCACTTTTCAAGCAACACTTCAACCCGAGCATCGCCGCGTAATTCAGCTAGTAACCAATACAATATTTCCAAAAGATTCTAATCAAAGGAAATGGCCAATAAAATCTCTAAAAATGAATTCTTTCAGACAGTATGACCAATGTTATCTTTCTTACGAATCTTTAAGTCAATCGATGCGGTTATTGAGTCATTATGTGTGTTCTGGTAATGCAATAATTACTACACTACTCTGATATTTCGTGACACTCAAAGGGTAAATATAAAAACGAATTAAATATAAAACACATGTTTTCGATTAATGTCAAAAAACCTCCATTTGTCAATTTTAAATAAAATTAAAAAGTAATTAAAATAGGTTAAATTAAAAAGTAATTAAACTAGGTTAAATTAGAAAGTAATTAAATTATTTAAATTAGGCGAAATTAGAAAGTAATTAATTAATTAAATTAGGTGAAATTAAAATCTTAAGGAAATTAAAGAAATTTCAAATAAACTAAGTTTTAAAGTAACTTTGTAACTTTAATCTATGATTTAATTTGGGAAAGTATAAAAGATATTAATTCTACAAAAAATTATACATTTGATACTGATACATTTTTTAAATAAAAAAATACAATAATATTATCTTATTTTGTAAAGATTGCATAAATAGAATGCATTTAAGGCTTTAAAATAATCAAAATGACTTAAATGCTATTTTCATCTCATCTTAAACTGGTTTTCCTTATGAATAAAAACGTCTTATAAATAAAAGTTCAAAGTAAAACCTAAAATAAAATTAATTTTGTATAAAATTTTTATGCATCTCAATTACTTTGCTGATTTATCCAGTTCTTAATATTGTGTTCCATAACCCTCCTGGTAGTTGTCTCGAAGAGGTATCTCGTCATTAGCAAAACTGACGAGATCATGAACGAGATATCTCATCATTAGAAAATTGGTCAAATATTAATCTCGTCATCATAAAAAATCGGCAATATCTTGATGACGACATATCTCGTCATTAGCAGAATTAGCCAGATCTTGATGGACGAGATATCTCGTCGAAATCACTTGGAGGGTTCAGTATATAGTACTTTAGTGCTAATTTCAATAAAGTTAAACTTGTTCACTCACTAGTTTTAAAAAGTATATTAAAATTTAACGAACATAGAATGAAGTTAAGTAAAAAGAAAGTAGAAATACATACGCATGCTTTAGAAATAAATAAATCGTCTAAACATTTTCTTTAAATTTTATATGCTTAGTGTATAGGTTTCATAAATTTCTACAGCAGTAATCTTACGAAAATGTAACTAACACAGAAAAAATATTTGACATTCTGTATTTAGCTTACAAATAAAATTCACTGAAATCTAATAGTAATAACAATATATATTTTCCAAATTCATTTTCCAAACTTATGCATTTATATCCATGCCCAAAGATACCACATTAATAAATACGTTATTAAACAAAAATCTGTTAAAGAAATGTTTCTAAATTTTAACGGTAAAGCATAGAAATCTCTATATAGAGAGAAATAAAAACGTTTTATCGATGAAATTTAACAAACTTGAATGTAAGTTTATCATGGATCTAAAATTGTTCATGCCCTTTACATGTCTATAAAATTTGCTGCTTCAACCAATTTCGAAACATATTTTTTAATTGCAGCTATACATTTTTTATTATGAATAATAAAAAATAAAATAAAGCACAATAAGTAAATTTCATTTTTTATTTATTTAAAAATGGTACTTTTGTTATAAATAGTATTTATTCATCATTCGCTTCAAGGTGAATATATTTTTGTGAACAAGTTGTTATTGATTTATTAAAATTAATCGTAGCTCTTCAGCATTGATTAGAGCAGAAAAGAATCTCCTGATGCACACAAACACATTGTATTTTTTAAATAAACATTTCAACCGATTTTAAATATAAGACAAAATACAAGCGAACATTATCATATCTATTCACCATTCGCACCAAGGTGGAATATCTTATTGTGAACAAGCTGTTGCTATTGATTGTATTAAAATTGATCGTAGCACCTCAGAATTGATTAGCGTAGAAGTGTATTTCCTGATGCACGCAAACATTGTATTTTGTAACAAATTTTTCAACTGATTCTGAATATAATGCAAAATACAAGCAAATATATTCACTAGAAAAAATAATTTCGCAAATCATAAAGAACAAATAATGTGGCTTTATGAAGTACAAAAAATTGAAATGAAACTGCTTACGCGCACACAAAT
The DNA here is from genome assembly GCA_933210815.1 of Meta bourneti. NCBI lineage: Eukaryota > Metazoa > Arthropoda > Arachnida > Araneae > Tetragnathidae > Meta > Meta bourneti. Next base: position 16,219,367 of record OW119928.1, on the reverse strand, counting down.
ACTTACAAATACATTGCCTATTGGATCCAGAGCTAAATTCATAACATGAGTCCAGATTAATAATAACGACAATTTTAAGTTACCTACCTTTTTACAGTGTTCAATACACGGGAATAGTCCTATTCAATTAAGTCATAATCGTTTTTCATTAACGCTGGATAAGCAGAAGTATCCACAGACAACATCACACATAAGTAATAAACAAAAAAAACAATAAAGCCTCAAGAACAAAGAAAGATCACTATTGCACGAAAAACTATTACTTCATCCCGTAGGCCATAATATATCCTGACCTTTTACTTAATGCGGAATGGTTGACTGTGGCTACTTCTCCTATCAGCTCGACAAACTTTCCGCAGAGCTATGAAAGATTTAGGTAACACGGAAAATGTAGGAATGAAAAAAGTCGGGTTATTTTTACGTCTAGGAGTGAAGCACGGGTAGTTTGGATCCGTGGGTATACTTAGATTGGCGCGACTTCAAAAAGGACTCCTTGCTGCTGGAGCAAATAAAAACCTCCGAGGAAGAGGACGAGTTACCAGTTTACCAGTGAGTCACTGGCTTTGATACACGTGTAGCAACGAACCTTCGCTGCGAGATGGAATAAATAGAAGGTTAATCATCTGTGAAGTAGACCACACCGAGGAAAATGAACCAAGTAACTAATGTTAACCAACCTGGTTTTGGAGGCCAAGAGTAATTTTCACGAAAGCTAGTTCATTTGGGAGATTTTCAATGCAATGACATGGAAAAGAAGTAGCCTACACATCAATATAAGGGGGTAATAAGGTACACTGGAGCGCAAAACATCGGCATGAGAAACCAAGTAACTAATGTTAGCCAACCTGGTTTCGAAGGCAAAGCGTCAATTTTCACGAAAGCTGGATAATTTGGGATATTTTCAATACAATGCAATATATGACATGGAAAAGAAGTAGCCATCACATCGATGTAAGGGGGTAATAAGGAATACTAGAGTGCAAAACATCAGCGTGAGGACGTTGCAACGTTCCCTCAAAGATATGAGCTTTAGGAACCTACACCCAACTCGAATACCCTTGATGAATACTCTATACACAGCTATATGCCTTGCCTGGAATCTGAGGAAACTATTCAATAGACTTTGACGCAACACTCACCGCTTTAAACCCTCCAAGTAGTTTCGACGAGATATCTCGCCCATCAAGATCTGACCAATTTTGCTAACGACGTTTTGATAGCTCGTCATCAAGACATGGCCGATTCTTTTATGACGAAGAGATAGATATCAGTGCGTTTTTTCTAATGAAAATATATACTATTTATCAAGATTTGGTTAGTTTTGATAATGGATAAATTACTTGAAATGGGTCAAAAATATTCAATGCACAAGCAAACACCCAGTTTTATTTATACAGATTCGACATCTCTGACACTTACTATGTATTTAATAAGTCATCGTCAAACTCGGGAACATGAGTTCTGTGAATTTATTCCGACTTAATATTTATAAATATATCAGTAACGGTCTTGAATAATCATATTTACCCGCAATGTGAAAAAAATGATACGTGAATGAAATCTTATTTAACTCCATTACAAGGTTACGTCCTTCCTAAGCTTGATATTCTGCGAGCGTGTGTTTTCGTTGAACTTTTTAAAGAATTTAAGGCAAAAAATACATACTTTTACTTTTTGAGTCACTTACATACTTCTTTTATTTTGAGTCATTGCCAACTACAGTGTTATGAACCCTCATCAGCTAGTAAGTTTTAAAATATCCCAACGGGACATTATATCTCTTGGCAATTGAAAGCAAATTTTATTTTCATAAGAGGATTCAATGAGAAAGTTTTACGTAGTAATTATTTTCAGATTATGTAACCATTTCCTCATCAGTTTATACAATATTAGTGCAAAATTAATTCAGATGTCCTCTTATGTGCGATGCTCAATTAGATATATTTTGTATTGTAACTGCATAACTGCAATAATCAGGAAAACTATTTTTCATAAAACACAATTATTCCATGTTTATTCTAAAACTTAACGGAACACCCTTGAGTGTTGCCACGGTGCGTTTTACTTTAATTATTCAAGTCGTACATGGTTACAATTTTATGCATAAATTATATTTCAGTAATCAATATATTACACTTTGAATGGAAATATATGGAATGAAAGCTAATAATACTAATGACTAGATATCTCAACAAGATACTGCAGACTTTTTTGTGATGACGGGATCAAGATTTGGTCAGTTTTCATATAATGACGAGATATCTCGTCCATCAAGATCTGTTTTTTTCTAATGACGAGATATCTCGTCCATCAAGATCTGGTTAGTTTTTCTATTGACGAGATATCTCGTCATCAAGATATTGCAGACTTTTTTTGTGATGACGAGATCAAGATCTGGTCAGTTTTCATATAATGAGGAGATATCTCGTCCATCAAAATCTGTTTTTTTCTATTGACGAGATATCTCCTCCATCAAGATCTGGTCAGTTTTTCTCATGGCGAAATATCTAGTCCATCAAGATATGGTCACTTTTCCAATGACGAGATATCTCGTCCATCAAGATCTGGTCAGTTTTCTTCTAACGATCGTGATTCGTCGTGATATCTCATCTAAGATCTAGTCAATTTTGCTAATAACGAGATACTTCGTCGAGACAAACAACCATCAGGAGTGCTAACAATCAATCTTCCCTAAGGCAGGTAGATGGTCACATTTTCCCTGACCACCTGTCTGCAATTGCATCGGGATCTTCAGGGCCACAAATCAGAAAACTCTTAAGCTTTCGTTAGCTGTCAACAAGGATTGTTAGCTGTCGGCACAAACTGTCAACAAGGATTATCTGTCTGTTTATCATCATACAAGAAATTGTTCGATGGAAGACTCATGAAAAGTGTTCCCCACCCCAACATAAAGATACCTCCTCACAATCCTCCTTACAATACTCAAGCAGCACACCTCATTTAGATTTTTTTTGCCAAATACGGTTATACGCAGGGTCGACAGTTATACTTTCCAGACATTAATCTATAGGACTTCAATAGTTCCCAAACTGAATATGATATTCAAAAAGACAAGATTTCAGAACGCGGTAGAAATTGAGACTTATGCTGCGAGAGGTGCGTATATACTTGGGATCAACAATTTTGGGGGTTGGACTCACAAGAGAACGGTGCCATAGTCAATTGGCCGCTAATTTTGGAACATCCAATATATCAGTCTATCCAGAGAGCCGTTGAGAGATGAAAATTTTAGTCGTCAATTTGACGAGAGGCCGGTACAGATCTTATGTGCGCTTTACCTGTTATTATTTTCTGATACATAATTACGACACGATCATTACAGAATGCTGTGTAGCATTTGTCTTAAAAATTTACAAAAATGATTTCGCGACGAAAATTTTAATCGTCTATTTGGCGAGGGGTAGATTCCATTCACTTTTTTATTCCAAGGTAAATGGCAAAAAAACTGCGGTTTCCCTAATCATGCTGTCATAGGAGCTGTAGTACTTATCAAGTTGAAAAAAAAATCACCCTTGGTGAGATTTTTGGCGCCAATTGGCGATTGCGGTGTATACTTTATTCTAACTCTACGAAGCATATGATGGAGTTCCCAAAGAGCGATAATGAAAAATGTTTCCAGCAGCAGAAGAATTGAAAGGGAACTTGGAAGGAATTCGTTTTTTTTCAACCAAGAACACGAATCATCGCTAATTGGCGATAATTATCATTTTCAATAATGGTGACAATTTTGCTATACGGTAACCCATCGTAAGCCTATCCAAATAGCCCTTTCGCGACGAAAATTTTAGTCGCCAATTTGGCGTTTGGCCGATACAGTGTTCTTGCGTTTTACCAATATTTCTCTCAAGGTCGAAGCTTTATTCTTCTTTAGGTACTTAAAGATCACACCTCGAAAAAAGAGAAAAATATTTTCTGATTGAGCTTCTAATAAAAGAAAGTGTGAAGTTTCAATCCTAAGAACAATCATTATAACTAATTTCATGCCATGTAAACACTCAGTATATCTCCTTATATAGAATAAAGTCAAATTTAAACAAGGAAATTTATGTAGATGCAAAAATAAAATCTGCAAGTTATCTTTAAAATCATGAGTTGGTATGCAGAATCCGATACTTGTGAGGATATGACACTAATTCTGATAACCCATCTCTTTTTCATTTTCTGTTGTGTAATTTACACGCCCTTCTTGGTTCTCAAGAACGCGGTACCATCGCCAATTGGCGATAATTTTGCAATAAAGTAACCCATGGTGTGTTTGTTACATGCACTTCCACATTGCCACAGTTTGTCTGTATTCGGACCTAGTGCCATAAAACCCCAAATCCAAATTGGTTCGTTGTTTTAGGGTTTTATGGCGAAGGGCCATATTTGATCAAGCTGCACCAAACGTAAGACAGACAACACAATGAGGGAGGAAGAAAAAGCAGAAGGGTAGGCGAGGGTAAAAAGAAAGAGGAAAGATCATTCGGGTACCTCGGCACTCAAGTGGAGTCGTTCAACATGGAGGACTCTCCAAATAGCCTTTCGAGACGAAAGTTTCAGTCGACAATTTGTCGAGGTACCAGTACCATTTTCTTCAATTTTACCTCATTTTTAATTGGTGACCACTGTACCGAATTTGGGACTTTATTAAACACTCCTGATGGTTTTCTGGATGAGATATCTCGTCATTAGCAAAACTAACCAGATCTTGGTGGGCGAAATATCTCGTCCTTAGAGTCTATGACCTGATCTTAATCTAGTTATTATCAGATAGCGGCAATATCTTAGTCATTCGGAATTCGATCGGCATTCTTGATGACGAGATAATCTTGTTAGCAAAATTAGTCACATCTCGATGGACGAGATATCTCGTCGAAACCACTTGGAGGGTGAAGGAATGCTAAAATAAATAGATTTCCACGAAGACCTTTCAAATGTTGTCAATGTATTTCGAAAACTATACAAATAAAAATATTGTTTGATTCTATATATTAAGAAAGTATTATTCATGTCATGTTAGAACATCACCCATCTTGAGTTCGGATCCCTGTAAACTAAGCACTCTCCTGTCACATCGTCACAAATTGTCATGGTCATGCCATTAGTCTTAAGGCGTCTATTTCGTCTAATTGATGGTCGTTTCCTTGAGGATGATTTGCGCTTGAAAATGACATTTTTACTTCGCTTTTTAGTGGGTGCTCCGCTATGCCTTCTTTTCCAATTAGGATCCGATTTTCTTCTCGAACGCTTGGAAACACCCGAACTCTTTCTATTCATTCCAGAATGTTTCTTATTACTTTTGTTTAGAGTTCTGCTAGGTTTTCCTTCTTTTAAAATGTGCATTATTGCCGATTTCTTCGGACTTTTTGGAATAGAAGTTGCTTGCAATCGATTAGATAAAGTGCGATGACGGAAAGCCCGAATGAACTTCAATAATGAGATTTTCATCGTTCTTGTTGGATGATACGCTGCCAGTACAGAATTGATAGAATTGACCATTGTGTGAACTTTGATCCTTACTTAGCTTCCACTTTTGAGGAAAATAAAATTTTGAATAAAAGGGATAAAACCAATACCAGCTGAGACCAAATTAGATATTATGTAAATAAATTTAAAAGATTTTCAAAATTAAAGGTGATCTCGAGGTTTAATATGATATGGAAATCTAGTTGTATAGGCTTGGGTCAGTCTTGTGAAATATGTATTTTAAGAACAGTTAAGGATTGGATTTTTAACTCTTTGGCCGCTGTCAACCTGAGCAAAACACAAGATTATAAAATTGAGCTTCAGAAAGCAGCGTTGGTATAGAATTGAGAAATCTTAAAAGAATCGTGTCTACAAGCCCTTAAGAAACGATGGGTCTTTACTTTTTATATTGTGAACACATGATTAGTTCAATAGATGAATTGTTAGTGAAAGTTGGTCTACATTTGTACATTCTAAGTCTTAGTTTTTCAGAAATTTTTATTTTGTAATTTTTACACGAATATTGAGCTCACTTTAGAGGCAGTAAATATCTCCATGACAGCACATGCAGGGAAGAGCAAATTTAAATTTATATTCCACAAACAGAACTTGAAAAGCGCAAGAAAAATGTGACATAGTGAAACATTGTTCCCCTATTGGGTAATAAACCTCTATAATTTCTTCAATAAAATCAAATGCCAACATACCAATCAAACATAAAAATTAGTTACAGTATCTTGTGCTGCCATCTATACTCAGCATTTACAACTATCTTCAATATAAAACATTGATTTTTTGTTGTTCCAAAAATTTGTTTTGTTTCTATTTGGCAATTCATCTTTGTGATGAAAAAGCGATGGTACATGCATTAAGATATAAATCTCAAAAAAAAATTCGAGGTACAGTTAAATCTCAAGATTTAACTGTACCTCGAATATAAGAAAGTAACCCCTAGATATCGTACTCCCAAGTACAAAAAAGAAACGCACAAAATAGCGAGAGCCTAGAAAGATTTACTAAACCCTCCAAATGGTTTCAACGAGGTCCAAATGGTTTCGTCCATTAAGACCTGACCAATTTTCTAATGACGATATGTCTCGTCATCCAGATATTTTCAATTTCTTTATGATGACGAGATATCTCGTCAATCAAGAACTGCTCACTTTTGCCAATGACGAGATGGCTTGTCGAGAGAACCACCAGGGAGTTAAAAGAAAAAACGTAATTTAATACAAGTTTTTATTTAAAATTATGTAAAACGCATTTCGTATTCAAAATTAAGTAATTATCTAATCAACTGTAAGAGTTGATCCTATTAATATCCAATAGAACACGCATTCTCATAATTACGTTGCACCTTCATTTAAGGATTTACTGTCTTTACTAACTAAACACGGGGTAGCATTGCCGGGATACACCCAAGCGATCTTTTTCTGCTTTCATCCCACTACTTTGTTCCTCAATTCCTCCCCCCTTTCATGACATTTTTTACTTGACGTTGTCTTGTATTTTTGGCAATTCGGCCAACTGTGACTCTTGCGTCATAAAACCATAAAACAACCAAACACCACCATTGCAAGGTTTTCCTACCTTCCTATGGGCGTCTGTCCGATGAAGAATCTCAACCTCCCCTAAATTAATGTCTGCAGATGCCTCTTCGAAATTCCACATTCCAGAACAACCCACGGAATAGGTTAAGGTACGAACTGGTTCAAACAGGTGACTTTGAACTCTCAATTCTAAAGAAGCAGACTGTTATTTCCAGTGTGATTTTCATACAAAATTAATCTGAGGTCCACTAAAAATGAGCCGAATGAAACATACACCAAGGCGTAATACAAAAAGTGGTTATCGTATTAGGTTGATGCAAAAGTTCGTCCCGTTTTTTCGACAAGAATTGAAGAAAAATTTTATTTACTAAAAATTACATTTAATCAATATTGTATGTGACGTTCTGTTCGATGACCTTTTTCCATCTCCGGTAGCTGCAAAATCCCCGCGTTCATAGAAGTTCCGAGGTTTCTGGCTAAAGAACTGATCCAGGTGACGAAACTTTCTGAACCACTTACGGTACGTGGAATCGTCAACGGCATCCTCACCATACACAACACAGATCTTTCTTTTGCGTCTGCAAAGCATTCATGCCTTTTCGGAAATAAAAAAGCATAAGTCGAAAATGCTCCTTATTTGTTGCCATTTTTAACGCTTAACGAAATTTAAAAAACAAGACCAAGTAGCACAATTTTTTCCCAAGTACCCGCCGAAATTCCTTCTTTCAAACATCAAAACTTTACACGTGTGAAGTAGATACGACTTCGCCAAAAACGGGACGATTCTTTGCATCAACTCAATATAAATAAAATGGCTGAGCTTGCAGTTAATTTTTTTCCAGATGAAAATGCGTCATCTGAGCGTGATTCAAAACGACGAGGTGTCATCGGATCTTTCCCATCGGAACTGATCCCAGACAGTCACCTGTAGCCCGCTGCTGTAGTGCTACGTTGGTTCAACTGCCTACCTTGAAAAACCTCCCAAAGAGGAAGAAAGATGCGACAATTCAGCTGTAAGATTATGTGAATCCTACATCTATAGTAATTGGAAGTTGAATTCGAATCGCACTGGAGCAACCCAACGGGCTATTGGCTACGGTTCGGGATCCATCCCGAAGGGAAAGATGCGAGGACGACAGACACCTCATCATTTTGAGCAATGGTCACATGACGAGGTGGACACCTCATCTCCCCACCCACTCTCCAAACTTCCGCACGATGCCAACTTGAGTACATTTGAGGCTACGACAGATATAGCATGCACCAACTCCTCAAGTACACGACGATCTTTGTTTGGAACGAGTTTCAAACTTTCATTCCTCCGGTTGCTAATCTGTGACTCTACCAACTGGGTCACTGTGGCCAACTCCATCTCTATTTTTAGTACAAGTTTAAACTATCTCCAGGCAGCTTAATGTCTCCGGTGGGGACGACATTATAATGAAAATTTCTTAAATATAATTAAAAATACTAACATTATTAATAATATTCCTTAATTTGCACATTGTGCGAACTATCTTTCTGAAAGGAAAAAGGTATGTATTACTGGATTATGAATAATGTAGTTTTAAGTTTTTTAAACGTACTTAACTTTTTTTCGCATCTTGTGAAAAAGCATTTTCTCAAGCGATTTTATTTTGTGTTGCTATTAAATAATTAAAAATGTTTGTTTTTAAAATAATATTAGTATGCAATATTAATTATGAAATTAATAATGGAAAATATCGATTGAAACCTTAATGCATTTGAATAGGACTTTTTATATGATCGTGAAAATTTTCACCATTTCCCTTTCATTGATTCTTGTTTGCTACACTAAATTTCAGTTTATATCCATTCGAAAAGAAATTATCAACGTCTTCCAGAATAAAAGAGCTAAACTCTGATATAGTTTGAAGCTTTGTAAAAATACCTTTCTAAGTACATCTTAAATCTTATCATTCCACAATCCGCACTACTTATTAAATGTATCGAAATACCAGTAGTGTAGATAGAAATTTCCTGTGAAGTTTTGCTATCAATGCCCTTCCACCCATTACATTCCTTCGAGGCCACCGTGGCTTTGTGGATTTGCCCCATTGAGGAAGTATAAAAGTAGAGTAATCAATGGTAACCTTTTTATGTCCAGGATCATGTGACTATAGCTAGTAGTAACGTGACACTTATTACCTAGACTATATTCGTCTCCCGGGTAGAAACGAACATTCATTATCTGATTGGTCAACGGGACGGGAGAAGCCGTCCATCCATTGATTCATCATCTGATTGGTCCACGCGACACGGTAGTAGACTTCGGAGATTTCACTATTTTTGTTACCATTCTATAGAAATGCTCATTCACGCAACTACCTTGTCATAAGATGTTATACCGCCAAACAAGGCGATAAGATGCCAAATCGAGCAACCAAGTCATTTTTCACAGATCAGTCACGTGACTACTAGTCAACTTGTTGGTCACAGGTTTTGAAGCTCCTATTAATAGCAATGCTCAGTCTACTTATATTTCCCGTATACGGTTTGCCCACTGTCCTAGCAGCCTGCCAGCTGTTGACGGCACCGCGCCGGTTCGATTCCTGTGACCACCCATGGTGATTTTCTCTCTCTTCTGTGTTAGTAAAACTTTCCTTGTGTGTGTTCGTCCATTTATTTGACGGAAAAAGCTTTACTTGCAACATCTAGACCAGATGTGGACCTTGCGTCATGAAAACCAACCAACCTTCAAAGATTCGTCCAAATGTGATGAATGACCGCATATTTAAAGAGTTCTGCTTACGTCCATAAAATAATAAATGCTGTTATAGCCAGTTGTAAGATGAACATGTGAATCAATCCAAGTGTGACTATAGTACTAGTAGAAACAATGCGAATAACAAACGAAAAACAATAATAATAATGATTAAAGATGACACTCTGCTTAGTTGTCTTTTTAATTCTTTAGAAAAGCCTATTTTAGAGTATGGCTGCGTAGTCTGGATACCTTATAAATATCTCAGTTATAGTATCGAAAAAATCCAAAATATATTTACCATTGTGCTGTTCCCCATTGAGACGTTAATTCATATCTACCTAAATACCTACCAAAATAGATTTATAAGGCACTTTTCTTTCGAATATCTGCGTTTTTGTAAGTCAACGATCCTGTTCTTTTTTGCGATCCATATACAATATGCCCTCTATAGAATGCAGAACTGTTTTTGTGTTTGGATTTCTTTATAATTTGTTACATAATAAAATAAATTGTACCAGCTTACTCAGATAAATATTTGTGTACCCTTTTATAACACTCGCAACAAAATTATTTTTCAGGAAATTTTTTCAGTAAAAACTATTTGAAAAATCTACCAATAGCCCAATTTTTGAATCAGTAGTTTACCTCCAAACCTTGATACTTTCGTTACCAATTTAAAACAGTAATTTTATGATTTAAATGGTTGGAAGCTGAGTTTTTGATTTTTTTTACTCCGTGTTTTGTTTCTATCGCGATTTTGCAGTATTCTATGTATCGACCTTCTAATAAAATAGAGAGAGAGCATGTGGGGCAGCATCATGCTATTTCTTTTGGTTGCTCAGTTTAAAGATCTGTCACCTGGTTTTGGTATTGATTGGTTAAAGTGATTATCCACTGTGATTAAAAACACTAGTCATCCACGTCGATAGTCAAACCGCCCAAGTCGCCTGATTTACCACTCTGAGATCTAGCGACTCATACCACGTGCTCTGTTTATTTCATTAGAAGGTCGAGAGCTCTCTGAACTTGTTGTTTTTGTGCTTCTATGATGTGGTTTCTGTTGCATAATTCTACTGTTTTTTTCTCTGACGCACGTTCTGTACTTAAAAAAAACATCAGTAACAATTATTTCTAAAAGGAAATAATAGAAATTAATTTTAATATTTAATTATTATAATTATTATAATCTAAATAATTATAATTATTATAATCCAAATAATTATAATTATTATAATCTAAATAATTATAATTATTATAATCTAAATAATTATAATTATTAGAATGAGATTATTACATTTATTATAATTTAATTCGTATAATTATTACAGTTTAATTAGTTTAATCATTATAATTATTGTAGCTTACTTATATTTATTATTTAATTAATATAATTATTATAGTTCAATGGCTATAATAACTATTTAATTATTATAATAATAATTATTATAATTCTATTATTATAGATATTAATTTATTTACTATTATTTAATTGTTATTTATTATTATCATTGAATTATTGAATTATTATTAAAGGAAAATTTTACTAATTAACACGTTTGTACAAACTTTCATTAACCCTGCTGGTTGTTGTCTGGACGAGGTACGTTGTCATTCGCAAAACTGTTCCAGATCTTGATGGACGAGATATCTCGTCAATAGAAAAAAACGACCAGATCTTGATCCCGTCATCATCAAAAAATTGAAAATATCTCGTCATTAGCACAATTGATTAGATCTTGATGGACGAGATATCTCGTCGAAACCACTTAGACGGTTCAAATTATCAGGTCGCGAGAAGGGTTTTGACTTCCACACTCCCCTCTCGGCCACCCCACTGCCAAAAACAAAAAAAAATACTTCAAAAGGAGACATTTGAAGGACACTTTGGTTTCTTCACTCTCGAAACAAAAATGTTTGCACAAAATATTGAATCATACCTCTTGCCCATGAGGAGAATCTTTCAGTAACTGAAGTAAAAAAAATAAGACGATATAATATTTAGAAAGGGAAACGCATTACCTAGATTGCATTTCTGCTTCTCCTGCAATGGGAAGACATTACCAATCTATCGGTTAAGGTTTTGCGAGATAGCTCAAAAACGGATAACGAATTACTGGGATGATCGTTCTGTTATGGTATCGATTTCTGGTGCAAAGCGGATTCTATCCAAGTAATTTCCGATTTCCGTGCGTGGAAGAAGATGAAGGGTGGGGTCAAAGACCCCGAAAATAAAAGGGTGGGTACGACATTGCTTCTGGCAGGTGGCATCAGTGTCTCGTATCAGGGTGTGTCTGGTTTAAGAATGAGTACTTTCCCAAGTGTTGCTGAATATGATACCAATCTGATAAAAAGTCCGCAATTTTTGTGCTCATAGGTATAGATGTAAATTTTAATTTTAATGTCTTTTCAGGTAGGTCGTTAATTAACGTCGCCCTGGAGCGGGTTATTGGCGATGGTCCGGGACGTCAATCTCGAGGACAACGCCTCGTAATTTTGAACCACCGTTAGACGACGAGAAGCACACCTAAGCTAAATGTCTTTCAGAGAAATTTTGATTCCAAAGAATCATGGCTGAAATTTAGAATCGTGATTAACCCTCCAAGTGGTTTTGACTAGATATCTCGTCCGTCAAGATCTGACCAATTTTGATGGTGCCGAGATATCTAGTCATCGCGATGCTTCCGATTTTTTGGATATGACGAGATCAAGATTTGGTCAGTTTCCTTCTGATTATGAGATACCTCCTCTATCGAGATCTGGTCAGTTTTGCTAATGAGGTCAGTTTTGCTAATGACGAGATATCTCGTCGAGACAACCACCAGGAAGGTTAAGAGTAAGAATGTGTTTCACAAGTACATCGTCCTCAATACCAATTCCCTGGGTGTATTTCTCTCTTCTGCGTTAGTAAAAATTTCCTTGTATGTGTATGCCCATTACTTGATATTATTTGTATTTTTTGGCGCAGCATGGTCAAATACGACCCTTGCACGTAAAGACCCAACTCAACCAAACACAACCTCAATACTAAAATTACGTTTAGTTTGTGTTTATTGCTCATTCCATTCCTAATAATTTATGTCTTAAATTATGAATGTGAATAAATATTTTTATGTTTGTAAAAAGTGTATTATATGAGACATACTGTCGGTATTTAAAATTTTATAAAAAACCAATTTCGTTATTGGTAGGTTTTGCCATTAAAAATAATCGGCTCACGATAGACTTTGGAAGTCGATTTGTATCAAATTCCATACGAATTCAATAGTATTTTTAAGACATTAAGATTATATATTTTTTTTCCATTTTGACATATTTTTATTTCTTTCATTAAATTTTAATGGTAGGCGACGAATTATAATGGTCAAATTGTTTTTATGAAAATTATTGTTCATTAGGTTTTGGTCAATTTTTAATAGCCGTCATTCTTTTTATAAACGTTTGTATATCAAATGTAATAAAAATCAAAAGGTAAGATATGTTTAACTTCTGAAATTAATCGATTGACAATAAGTGATTTCTGTCCAGTTTATCTTTAAAATTTGAATAAGCAATAAATCTGCCATACTGCCTTTTTTCAGCGAATATGTGATCCTACGTGAAAAATTACGAGACATTAGCTTTTAACATCTTGTAAAATACGACGAATCTTATCTTTAAAGTAATAAAAACTGATAGGATTGTAAAACCTATGAACAAACATGAATATACAAGAGAAAGTAAGCAATGAAGATTAAAATATTTACATTTCTTAATATACCCCCATCACGTATTTAAAAACTGTCACTAGTGTTACAAATCGTTTGTGACGTCATATCATGTTTAACTTAAGTTCCTGTAATCGTCAATAGATGGCACTGACAACACTGAAATCGATCTTTTAGATCTTGCGTATTAATAAATTTTGATAAGATGAACCCGGTAGATTCAATTGTGTCATGGTTCAACAAATGGAACTCTTCGCTTTTCTCTCTTTTTCTAACTCAAATAAGTTTTGATTCAAACGTTGAGCGGTGTTTTCTTTCGACAGTAGTAATATTTTCGAGAATCCTTGACGGGGAAGAAACTTCAGAACCTAAACGGTCTAGTTGCCAACAATAAATGACATCTAATTTCGTTTAAGAAACTTTCGATTCGTGTTTGAGAAAAAGACTTTATATTACTATTCTCAAAACTTTTCAAGCAGCAAGTGACCACTAACCATAAGCGTTGGCTGGGTATTTCATTATCACGTGTGGCATAATCATTCAGATTTTAGTCATGAAAATGGCTTTATTATTCTTTATCAATCCAAAAACTTTTTGAACTTACGTCATCACGCTTATCCCAAATTTTAGGTTATATTTGAATAGAAAAATGGCTAATATCACGCATTCACGTTTAGATCATATCACAGCGGCTAGAGATATCACAGAAGGAAAGACCGAGGACAACACCACGTAATTTTGAACCCCGGTCAGATGACGAGGTTACACCTGAGCTGGCACCCCACTCTCCAAACTTCCACACCACGCTAACGTGAGGACATTTGAGGTCACCACAGATTTAACGTGCACCAGCCCCCTTTGTACAAGACTGCCTTCGGTTGGATTCAAACTCGCAACCCTCCGGTTGATAATCTGTTACTCTTCCACTGGGCCACTGCCGGTCGCTGGATGTTAGGAAACATGCACGTATGTGAATAATATGGATTTATTTCTTCAACTAACATAGCTATATGTCGCTTTTTTGCATATCTATATATGACATCGACGTTCAAACGTAACTAAAAATAAAATGAGAATGTCGGGAAATAAGATTTGAATAGTTACTTAATGTTAATTAGTGTCTTCCTTACATTATTATTATTATTTAATTACTAAAATATCTGACAAAACTTTTCATAATGCTACAAGGTCCAGATATTTTCTCAGATAAAGGGAGCAGCGGTGGCCCGGTTGGAAGAGTAGAGGATTAGCAATCTGGGGGTTGCGAGTTCGAAACGATCCAGTCAAAGACAGTCGTGTAAGTGGAAGTTAGTACACGTTAATTTTTAGTGGCCTCATGTACTCACGTTGGCGTGGTGAGGAAGTTTGGAGAGTGGGGTGCCAGTTTAGGTGTTGACCTCGTCATCTGACCGTGGTTCAAAACTACGAGGTGTTTTCCTTGGATCTGTGCCTTCGGAATTGATCTCGGACTGTCGCCAATAGCCTGTTGCGCTGCTCAAGTGCGACGAAAATTCAACTACCTACCTACCATTCAGATAAAAATTGAATTTCTAAAGTTGGACTCTTTCCTAAATGAATATCTGGTGTAAACGATGGTTTGAAAATTGTAAAAATAGAAAAATAATTTATTACAATAACGTCAAATAAAAATTGAAGACCCAATATAAGTAACTTAATCACATTGTTACAATAAGGGAAAATAGGCTACATATTTTTAATTAGCCCTGACTACCATTCCTGGCCAGACCTACTCTTTTACGAGCTGTAGTCTAAAATTTGCCACACTCTAATGTCAATCTGATCACAAGGCTGCTAAATTTACTTTGTGTTAAATACTCTTTGTGTTAGGTCTTCTGATTATAGTAGATGTCGTCCCAATAAAATCATTTTTAATTGCCATACATTTTAAAATATTTGCAAAAAATCCTCCAGGTAATTGTCTAGACGTGGTATCTCGTCATTAACAAAATTGATCAATTCTTGATGGACGAGATATCTCGTCATCATAACAAACCTGCCCATATCTTGATCTCGTCATCATCAGAAAATCGGTAATATCCTGATGATGAGGTATCTCGTGCTTAGCAAAATTGACCAGATCTTGGTGGACGAGATATCTCGTCATTAACAAAACTGACCAGATATTTGTTGACGAGATATCTTGTCATTGGAAGAAAATTGACCAGATCATCTCGTCATCATCAGAAAATACGCAGTATCTTGATGACGATATATCTCGATATTTAGAAAAATTGACCAGACCTCGATGGACGAGATATCTCGTCAAAACCACCTGGAAAGTTAACGGAATTAATTAAATGAAAAATCATTTTTCGCTACAAAAGGTACCCCAAATTTGCCGCTCTAGGCTGTATCCTCCTCAGCCCATTTAAAAACACGGCGCTGCCTACATTTAATTTCGCGTCCTAAACAATCCAGCGAGTACACACCGTCTAATGCGAAATCGTTAAAGCTCTTCCGGGGGCATCGTAGTTCCGACGCTGACGTCACGTACGACGTCACATTTTTCACTCCTTCCGTTACGGATGTCATGTGGGAATAATGCGTCGCATATCGATTGTCCCGGTCACCCATTTCGAGCAGAGCGCGCACAAAACAAGAAAATTTTCGGTATATTTGGTCGTAATTTTACCTCTCACTTTGTTTTGCTTGAATGGGCTTCATATGGCGTGCGGGCGCCGCGAATGTTTCGTCACGTGCGCCAATAAGTGCTTTGTTTTCTCGATTTCGAAAACTTTCGCTCGTTCTGGGAATTTTGTATGTCGCTGGTTGTTCTTCGTTCTCCCATTTCGAATCATTTTTCGTTCTTTTTTAAATCAACTCCTTCAAACATGTTACAGGGATGGAGTTTGAAAGGGAAATTTTACGTTGATCGAACATCATGTTTATATAGCGTTTGTGCGCATATGTCGAGTAATTATTGTTTGCGAACGCGCATTGATATCTTGGCTCGCAGAGAATTAAGACCAGTTTGTATTTTAATTAATTTTGTTTTATTCTTTAGACGTCAGTTGCGGCAACATCTAAAAAATATATCTTTAGAACTTTTTGTGGTCAGTTGGAATTTTTCGACTAGCTTTGCGTCGACCTCTATGGTTTAGAGCAATGTTTAAATAATTATCGTTTGCAAATGATCGTTGATACCTTGGTTTGTAGAAAATTAAGATCAGTTAATTCATTTTGTTTTCTTCTTAAGACGACAGTTGTAGCAACATTTTAAAAAATATATCAAAAGAACTTTTGTTTTTGCCAGTTGGAATGTTTTAACTACCTTCACGTCAACCTCTTTTGTTTAGCGATGTTTAAATAACTATCGTTTGCGAATAGTCGTTGATATCTTGGCTCACAGAGAATTTTGATTATTTTGTGTTTTAATTCATTTTGGTTTATTTAGACGCTAGTTGTGGCAAGATTAAAAAATATATCTTAAGACCTTTTGTTTTTGTCAGCTGGAATTTTTCGACTAGCTTTACGTTTCTATAGTTTAGCGCAAAGTAAACGTGCGGACGCGTGGAAGTATTATTTTAATTCAATGCCTCTATTAGTGTAAATATATTTGTTGTAAATAAATAATTTGTAATTTTCAATCCATTTACTTGTACTAGCTGCATCTCGCACACACATAGAATGTTTACTTGCAATTATTTAAAGTGAATCATTGGAAACTCAATCAAAAATTTGATTGTAAACGCTGTTAACCCTTTCGCATTAATTGATCTCTCTCATCCTCCAAGACTGGATTGAACACTAATTCAAAACAACGATTATTTTTCGAGTATCAAAACCAACTAATTCAACATAAAGCATGTGCCGATATATATCCTGATTCTGAAAAAGAAATTTAAATGAGTCTCTCTCAAGTTCAAAACATACCCAATTTAAGCCTAATTCCTTAAATAATTAACATTTGTAATTAAAATATTTAAGAATATTTATTAACATGTCTTCATTTTCAAGGCCACTAACGTTTTTTGGAACATTTGAAAAACTCTCTCTGGTCAAGGAACCTGGGATACCGAACTTTATTCCTCAACAAAATATTCCAGTTTTCTCCTCTATAGACATGTCCCTCCTAAGTAGCCTTTGAATAGTAAAATTATAATATATTTTTATTTTCAATGGCACAGGGCAAAACAACAATAAAAGGAGACACGAAAACATAACAAATTACAACTTGTTCAGATCACGAACGACAAAATAAGAAAATGGAAAACTTAATGAGCGAAGTCATTGCCCCAAAAGTGCTCTAGCTCATCAGTGCCGGCTGTCTAGAAGTCGACCCCATGGAATGCACCACAGTGATGAAGATGTTCTCTGTTCATTGGTTCCGTATACTAGTCAGTATTGATGGTCATGTACACCGATTCGCGCGCGGTGGAGGTGATCTCCCAGAGAATCATGACAAAAGATGATTTATTTAGTTATTCAAATGTTGTTTCTCTGCAAAATACCCAATTATAGAAAACAAAAATATATTATAAAAAATGCAAGAAAAAAGACACAAATGCAGTTAGATAAGAGATGAAACGAAATGTTTCATTGAAGCAGATTGCCTGTTGAATTCAAATCATTAAAAAATATACCAACCTCAGAGAAAGAATTTTTGAGTTTAAAAAGTCTATTGGTACCAAATTGCTGCATACATTCCTTTTCAAAGGCTTAACTCTCCAAGTGGTTAAGACGATCTGAATAATTTTGCTAATGACGTTCTCAAGATATTGACGATTTTTTTTATGACGACGAGATCAGGATTTTGTCAGTTTTCTTCTATTGACGAGATATCTCGTCCATCAAGATCTGGTCAGTTTTGCTAATGACGTGTTATCTCGTCAAGGCTACCACCCGGAAGGCTAACAAAATATAATTTACAGTTTCTGGGTGATGTACCTGGGGATATATGTATTAGTATTAATACATGTAAGCCCACCTTTGTATATTGATACAGTAGCTTTTAATATTTTTGTTGATGGTAATAGTACACTGCTGGCCACCCAAATTGCAACACCAAGAAAGACAAGAGATATCACAACAAAATTTATTTTGTAGATAACATGTTGACCAAGTATCAAATGATTAAATTTATAGACTTCTGTGAAGTGTGGTTCCTGCCAAAATCAGTAGCCACAGAGTAGCCGCCATTGTTGGAGATCACCGCTGCCACACGCCTCGGAATTGATTCAAAGAGACTTTGGATGTGTTCTTGGGGTACAGCAGATCAAGCAGCTTCCACACGTTGCCAAAGTTGATCTGGTGTGGCAGCTGGGGATGTATTCTGGGTCAATCGTTGAGCAACCATGGACCACATGTTTTCTATCGGCGAAAGATCCGGAGAGCGAGCTGGCCAGGGAAGCAATTCAATCTGGCGATTAACGAAGAACCCTTGGACAATGCGTGCCACGTGTGGTCGCGCATTATCCTGTTGAAATATGGCTGTGGGCAAGCCCTGAAGGTAAGGAAGGACAACTGGCTCCAACACCTCGGAGATGTAGCGCTGGCTGTTTAAAGTACCGGCAATGCGTACTAGAGGAGTGCGAGAGTGATATCCAATACCGCCCCATACCATAATACCCGGTGCAGGACCAGTGTGGCGGTGCATAACGCAGCTGTTCAGCATCCTCTCTCCACGGTGTCTCCAGACTCGAATCCGACCATCGTGGTGTTGCAGACAGAAGCGTGACTCGTCAGTAAAGACAATTTCATTCCATTCTGCCGCCCACATCCTTCTTTCATCGCACCATTGGCGGCGGAAACGTCTGTGGTTATGCGTCAAGGGTAGACGAAGCAATGGACGTCTTGCGGACAGACCACTCTGCTGTAAACGGCGTCGAATGGTACGCGCAGATACTGGATGATGCGGTACAGACTGAATGTGCTGTGCTATGGTTCGTGATGTGGCTGAGCGATCCGTCACTGCCATACGCACAATATGCCTGTCATCACGTGAAGTGGTGCACTGAGGTGGATGTGATCGAACACGTCGGTCCGTCGTACCCTCCTGCATCCAACGATCACATATCCGCATTACAGTTGTTTGGTTTCGTCCAACACGACTACCGATTTCCCTGAAAGATAATCCACAATCTCGGTAGGCCACTATCCTTCCTCTGTCGAACTCGGATACTTGATCAAAAGATGATCGCTGTTTTCTACGAGGCATAATTGATCGTTTTTTTTAAAAAACCACAAGAAAAACACAATTGCCGTACTTGAAATCGTCGAAATCTCCAAGCCTTAAATAGCGCTTTGAAGTGGCGCCACAGGCGCGCGTGATGTGCGTCTGCGCTGAAATTCTAATCATTTGCATATCTCACCTCCGCTAATGCATGTTGTAAATTTCATATTATTTGCATGCTTCCTTCAGGGTGTTGCATTTACGGTGGCCAGCAGTGTAATTAATGCCGCACTGGAGCAACACAACGGACTATTGGCGATGATCTGGGATCAAACCTGAAGGGAAAGATCCGAGGGCAACGCCACGTGATTTTGAACCACGGTCAGATGACGAGAACACCTGAGCTGACACCTCACTCTCCAAACTTCCAATATTTTTGTCGCATCCTTTTAATTTCCAGCGTTTCCGACATTGGAAAAATGTTTGTCGCACAAATTTTCATTGATAGCATGTTTTATTTTTAACCTACTTCTTCATTGGAGAAAATAACAAATTCGGATAATGTCCCGACAGATAATATCGATGGAACGCGTGATAGTAATATTCAATGTGACACTCAACTTTCCCCTCTATCAATTTATGTCTCAAGAGAGAGCCAACGCCAACAACCTCCATCCTATTGAGATCTTTCCTTGTTGTGGAAAAAAATAATAGGCCTAGACGTTTGCAAAACGCCCTTTTTTCTTGTGAGTAAGCAAATATTTTCCCTTGCGTGATAAATCAGCATGGTGATAAATCTAAGAGACAATTGGGGGCCGGCGACTCGATTCCCTGGTGACTGTCGAAAAGGGAGGACGAAAGACAAATGATATTACCAGCTTTATTGAGCAGAAAAGCATTCTCTTTCTCCTCGGACTACAAAATGAGCAAATGCTTGGTCGAGGTGGTACTTTATTTTTCAAAATGAAATTAACCCTCCATATGGTTTCGACGCGATATCTGACCAATTTTGATAATGACGAGATATCTTGTCAACAAGATAGTAGTGATTTGTCTATGATGACGAGATTAAGACATGATTAGTTTTTCTAATGCCGAGATATCTCGTCCATCGGATCTGGCGGGTTTTGTTAATGAAGAGATACCTCTTTAAGACAACCACCAGGAGGGGTAAGCCTCAAGATAGTTTCGACGAGATAAATCGTCTATCAAGATCTGACCAATTTTGTTAATTACAAGATGTCTTGTCAACAAGATATTGATGATTTTTTTATGATGACGAGATCAAGGTCTGATAATTTTTTTTCTAATGCCGAGATATCTCGTCCATCAAGATCTGGTCAGTGATGCTAATGAAGAGATACCTCGTTGAGACGACTACCAGGAGGGTTAACCCTCTAAGTGGTTTCGACGAGATATCTCGTCCAAGATCTGATCAAATTTGCTGTGGACGAGATTTCTCGTCGAGACAAAAATGCCCTATTAGTCCAAGTGGAATGAAGATCCAAGTGGAAAAACAAATTGTTCCTTGCCCAGAACTAGTTTGGAATAGGTTTCTACATCAAGGATGGCCACTACACGACGATGAACCGCCAGGAGGGTTAAATGAATATGCCTGTTCTTGAGATCGCATATAACTCTATTCTCTTTTAACCCTCTAGATGGTTTACCTTCGCGTCGAAGACCAGTGTCCAGCCTCTGAGGCAAAATACCTATTCAACTGTCACCAGTTCTAGAAAAGGGACAATTTATTTGTCCTATTTAGATCTTCATTCCCCTTGGACTCATAAGTCAGTTTTGTCTAGACGTGGTACCTAGTCATTAGCAAAATTTATTTCATCTCGGATGCACATTACAGCACAAAAGTTTTCAAGTTACTTTGAACTCTCATAGATTTCGGGGTCAGGTATCATTGTATCACCCTCGTATGCATCAACCATGACCTTTAGATATCGTTTAAGATGTCAGTAAGTGTGCCTTGCGCTATTTTCATGCATATTAATTTAGATAAAGTGTTAATTTGAGATAAACGAGAAAAATGCAAAAATATTACTCTCCAGTTACTGCATATATTATTTATGGGTATTTCATAAATTGGCAGTTTCTTTATGAGTTAATTCGGGATCCAGGTAGTGCAGTTGGTAGAATCGTGGATTTATAACTGGAGGGTTTCGAGTTCAAGACTCGATCCAACCAAAGACCGTCTGCACGTGGGGTTTGGTGCATGATAAATATGTCGAGGCCTCAAATGTCCTCACGTTTGCGTGGTGTGGAAGTTTGGAGAGAGGGTGCCAGCTCTGGTGGTGTTGACCTCGTCATCGGACCGTGATTCAAAATGATTACGTGTGCTCGGATCTTTCAGGATTGATCCCGGGCCGTCGCCAATAGTCCGTTGTGTTGCTCCAGTTTTATTTAATTTGCTCTGCTAACTCTTCCAGAAAACAACTTTTTCAGATCTTCCTGACGGAAATAGTATCCTGAATTTTCTTTAAGGAGAATCTTTTCAAGTCACGCCAATTTCGAAGTTTAGGCACCAAGCCGTGGTAAGCACGATAGAAAAACATCGGAATCAGTGGTTGCTAGATTGTCATACAAAACATCTTTGGCGCTAATTCTCAATAAAAACTAACAAATGTACCTCTTAAACACTTAATTACCCGTTTTTACGTACGTTTGGGGCCATTTTGTGTAAAATATGGCCAAATTAGTTTCATCGAATTCGAAATGCCGCTAAGCATATAACAATAGTGAAGAACAGGGTTGCTCTTTCTGTTTTGAATTGACCCTTAAAGCAACTTTGGCGTAATTGTCACTTAATTTGGTTCTTTTAATTATTATTTTATTTTAAGAATTATTTTAGGCATTTTCACTCCTCTCCTATCTCTTCGATAGTTGCGTGTGGGTTTTTATGACCTAAAAATCCTCTGGATTTTTTTCTTGGAGGTTGGTTCGTCATCTGACTGTGGTCCAAAATTAAGTGGTGTTGTCCTCGGATCTTTCCCCTCGGGGTTGATCCCGAACCGTCTCCAATCAATAGCCCGTTATGTTGCTCCAGTGCGATGGTAATTAACTTCTTAAGCCTTACCTCTTGGAGGTTGAAATGTATGCTGGATGTGACCAAATGCCACGATCTACTAATACAAGGGTATGTAAAAGAAGAAAGATATTGACCAACTTAATTCAGGTTATCTTTCAGGTTTTAAAAGATTCTCTTGTATGTACTCTTAAAACCTCTTAATCTATAACTTTTAGACTCCCCAGTTCTCTTCCTTGCTCAAGACATTAACACTAAAATTAGAAGCGTGGGACAGAATTCACACGCTGACATTCCATATTCGCCATTTTGAATTCATTTCATATTATCAGCTTAAACGCTTAACTTCTAACCCATTAACTCCACAAGTTCAAGGCGACTGCCTCTATTTTACCTTTCATCGATTTTATTTCGTAAATACTGTATTGATTTTAGCTAAAATCTCTCTTTTGGGTGAATTGGAAATTCCGTAACCCATAGCAATCAAAGTATTCAAATACAAACAAACAACAGAACTCGGAACTGCAATCAAAATATTTACATTAACCATCATTAATCTCTTCTACTTATGCAGAAATATTTTCTATTGGTATTGTATTTTGAAAAGTTATTTTCAAAGCACGTTTACAAGGAGAAATAAATTCCTCTGTTACCTTTTTTAAATTTTACATGGGAATTTCAAAATTTCAAGTTTATAATTTTATTTAGGAGGGTTTATTTTATTCATATATATATATATATATATATATATATATAAGAAACCTGATGTCCGAAATCAGATTTTGTTATTCGAAATTTAACGTTTACCCTCCAAGTGGTTACGAAGTGATATCTTGCAGTTCAAGATTCTGACCAATTTTCCTAATGACGAGATATCTCGTCATCAAGATATTGCCGATTGTTTTATGATGACAAGATCAAGATCTGGTCAGTTTTCTTCTAATAACGAGAGGCGACTCAAGCTTGATGAACGAGATATCTCGTTCATAGATACCTCGTCTAGACAACCACCAGGAGGGTTAACATTGGATTTTGTCATTGGAAATAATGAAAGTGCACAATTTAATATGAAAATAGCCTCCCTTGCAAATGGTATCAATACAGAGATGTTATACTCTATCGAAATGTGCCACAGAATTTGTTCAACGATTAACGATGCACAGATAAAGAAGTTGTGGTTCTATTTTTATTGTGATTTTATATTTCAGTTTGGTTATAAATTTACTAAATCTAATGACATTTGTATCAGTTTAATGTTAATGAGTTTTTATTTTGATTAAAACTATTGCTACAATGAATTTAAATATATAGAAAGGATTTTCTCACAAACATTAGTGTTGCACCAAATTTAGGAAATCTATTTCTCATTATAACTCTAAATCAGTAAGAGATAAGAGATGAAAGTGAAAATATTTATCTCTTTATCTGCATAATCCCTGTTTAATTACGGAAGTAATTAAAATTGATACATTGTGCAAAACTATTTTCTAGAAAGATAAGTAGCTGAAAAGTGATGTATAAGCAACCTTTTTATCCATTTAGATAATGGCTTGATAGTTTATCTTAATTATTTTTGTTATCTAACCTCTCAGAAAACGATCACAAGACATTTGTGAGCTCGGTTTTATTTTAGTGAAGAGTTATTTGAAAGAATATTTTTTACGCAAATGGAGAATGAATCCTGTAACGATCGATTTCATATTGTTTGTATCCGCTTATTGCCATTCGCCAATACACAAATAATATCGATTTCTGTGCAACCACGTCATTCAAATATAATAGATCATGCAGATCCAGTTCAAATCAAGTATATTTGGTTAAAATCTAGTTGACGGTATGGCCCATAGACGGGAAATATAAGTAGAGTGAGTATTGCAATTGAGAGGAGCTTCAGAAAGTGTAACCAACATGTCGACTAGTAATCACGTGACTGCTCTGTGAAAAATTGGTTTTGTTGACCAATTTGATATCGTATCGCCTCGTTTGGCGATGTAACATTTTATGACATGGTAATTGTGTGAATCCGCGTTTCTATAGAAATGAGGGGGACAAAGTATTGAACTCCCCAAAGTCTACTACTATAAGATGATCAATCAATGGACCAATCAGATGATGAATCAATAGATGGACGTCTTCTCACTTCCCGTGGACCAATCAGATGATGAATGTTAGGTTCCACCCAGCAAACGAAAGCAATCTGATGGCCACGTTACCACTAGATTTAATCACATGATTAATCATGTCGTGGGCACACAAAAGGTTATTATATCGCTCGCTTTACTTTTAGAAAACCTCTATAGTATGACCTTGAGCATGGCGTTAGTTTTCTTCGCCAAGGTGGATAGAGAGGGCATTTTTCTTTCCGGAAACCCGCCTAGAAAGCAGGAAGAAGTGGTTATCATAATTGAGAGTGTACCATCCATACTATCGCCAAGCTCAATGCTGTACCGTCCCCAACTAGATTTTAACCCCATATTTAAACAAAGCGACGGGATTAGCTATTAAATCCCGAAGAAATTTTTTTTGTTTATATTCGTTAGTTCCATTCGACAATATACAAATAATGTAGATTTAAGTTCCACATATGTTAGTGGAATATGATTTGGAGTTTAGGGGGAAAAAGACATGTGGCAAGTCTCTAATACTTGTAATACTTCCATCACATGAATTCTGAAGTAAAATTAGGGTGGCAAGTAAGCTAAATTTATGTAAGCACGATAGGCTTTTTCTGTCAAGATAAATGTAGGTGGCTGTAGTGCTTCCACGGTAGAACGTGTTTTATGTCCGTATTCCGGTCATGGCGTCACCTAGCTTTCAGCAGGTCGTCAATAAAAATTCCAAACACTGCATTCCGAATCGAAAAAGGATGAGTAGTCAACGTCAATTATATTAAACACCAAACATCGCCAAAACGGCGATAAACAACATTTTAAAGTAACCCCGATATGCTATCACGCGAGAGCATTTGGTAATACGGAAATTTTACTTCGGGATACGAAGTAAAATTTCCGCATTCCGTGTGGTTTGTTTACACTTAGAATCCCTGACTAGTAACGAATAAAATATAAAGAGCGATCATGCAAATCAAAAGTTAAGAGTAAAGGTAAATTTTCAATGAGTCGGTTAAATATCAATACTTGATTAACGCATAATTATATCAATACTACATGTCCTACAATATCTGTTTAAAGTTCAACTGGTATACCAAAAAATGACAAGTAAAATAAAAAAAAAGAATCAATAACAGATGGAATTGTTCAGTTAGTCTTTCATTTTAAATGTGCCGCGGTAGCTCGGTTGGAAGAGTTCGGATAAGCAACCATATGGTCGCGAGGTCGAAACTCGATCCAGCCAAAAAAATCATCGTGTACGGGCTTGTGCACGTTAAATTTGTCGTGGCCTCACGTTAGCGTGATGTGGAAGTTTGGAGAATAGGGTACCAGCGAAGGTGCTGACTACGTCATTTGATCGTGGCTCAAAATTACGTGTTGTCTTCAGATCTTTCCCTTCCGTGTTGATTCTGAACCATCGCCAATAGCCGGTTGTGTTGCTTCAATGCGAAGTTAATTCAACTACTCACCCTCTTCCATTTTAAAACTAATAGCCCATTGTGTTGCTCCAGTGTGACGTTAATTACCAATACCAATACCAATACCATTTTAAAGCAGAAACGAGAAAAATATCGAAACACAGTTAGTGTCCAGATAAATGCATTCTCATTCATTTGCCTCAACGTATCAGCCAAATATGCTAAATAAAAATTCTGAAACTCAACAAGCATTAATTTTCAAAACAATTTATCAGTTCCATACATTTCTGTTCATCCGAAGACAAATTGAATATAAAACTGACAACAACGGAAATAATTAAAATCTCACCAAAAAACTAATTTATAAAGTTGCCACACAAGGTAATGCTAACCTATCATAAAATTGGCACAGTTTCAACATTAAAAGCAATTTTTTCAAAATTCATATTTTTGAAAAACCAGACACAAAGTCATTTCTACAAATGACATCATTTGTCTCATGATTTTCTACTCTTGTTTATGGAGAGAAGTTTCCATGATTAACGATATTCCACACAAAAATCATTTTAAAATATATCCGTAGCATATAACTGCAATCTAGCCATTCATTTCGAGGTGACATATAATTTAGTGTAATAGTCTGACCGCATTGTGAGATTCTAGCAGGCCAGGAAACTCATTTTGGAGATAGATGACGCCAAAGCCATTTATTTCGCAACCCTTGTCTATATCTTCCAACTTGATGACAGATTGTCCAAGCTGGTCATATTTCAAAACTGCTCAATAAATGCGCTGTGAAACAATGAGACAGTCACATTCGCTTAAAACTTTTAAAACCTGAAAGATTGAAATTTGTATTTTTTGTCCATTGTGATATTGAAAATTTTAGTTTTAGGTAAAAGTTTTCATTGTGTGGTCCTGTCATGATGGAATCTCAAGATACCCACAAATGATAGAAATTCTAGTTTTTCATGTGAGTAAAACCACTAACAAGTATGACATTGATATTGAGTGTGACATTTTAAGATATTAAACGTGATTCTCAGAGTTCTTCGATTTTGAGTGACATCTTTTAAGACATTAAACGGGATTCTCCGAATTCTTTATTTGCTGTTCTTACAGTTTTGTATCGCAATCGGAATTTCATAAATTCTGAGAACATTGTATGGAGTTTTGGACTATGAGTTCCACAAAATTGGGAATAGGAAATGTAATCAATGTGCAACCTTTTTAAATATTTTGTTATAGTTTTATGAAATAAATTTAAGTTTTTGAAATTTTATAAAACATTTTAATAAAACTGTATAATTGTTAAAGTTCTCATTTCATAACTTCAAAAAAATTTTTTTGCATTGCCTTCTGCAAGGAAATACTTTAATATGTTTCGTCAAATTTATTACTAAAGTGTCGTGCTATGAACATCTTTAGCTAATACAGTTTATGAAACTCATTTTGTGTCTGATAATCTGATGAACACAAAAACAACAGTTTTTGTAAAGATGTAAACACTTTAACTCTGTATTTCTCAAACATTTTCTCTCTTAGCATTTTATCTCTTTCATTTAGTGTTACATACTTTTAGTTCTACATACTTTTTAAAAATGAATATTCTAATTATTCTCCAATTTTAAAGAATATTGCACCTCCATCAGAAGAGCCAGGTGGAACTTTTATAATTGCTTGAGTAAAAATACATTTACCTTATTCTTTTACAAAAAATATATGTACCTATACATTGAGTTCTACGCTAAAATACATTGAATTTGTTTAGCACACACACATATTACAAAGGAGATTAACGTTACATCGGATACAGCTGCAAAACGTAGATCATAATCAGTTCGACTTAGAATATTTAAACAATAGGCTAATTCTGGCCTTCGTTTGAGCTAAAATCAGCCACAATCAAATAGAAAATATTCCAACATATAAATAGCAGCATCATTGTGATTCTCGTGTGCATGAAAAAGTATATTTCTTAGATTTAAGCCCAAAGCTGCACTTGCTAAAACTCTTGAATCCATTTAAGTAGACAATGGAATTCAAAATCATTAAAATCGATTTTTTAATTTTACCTTAATACTAAATTTGTATCAAATTCTGTGGATATCAAAAATAATTTTTCAATTACGATCATAATTTTTGGAGTTACATATACAATTAAAAACATAAAGATAACTATATTAAGTCTACTACGAAAACGCTTTTTTCACAGGTTGAGATTTTTTGACCTTTTGATTTTTGAAGTGCTCTCTGTGTTTCAGGTTTTAATTGATTTCGTTGATATATTTTTTTGAATAGTCCTTGTAATCTCTTGTATATATATGTAAGTGTAAATGAGAAATCCATCCTGCTTCCAAACTTTGAAAACTTGATTCAAAATGTTTCTTAACGTAAACGTTTTTTGCAAAATTTTAGGTGTTTTAGTACAGTTATTTTTTACTTTAAAACTGAGTGATACACATACTAAATGGAACTTATTTGAGTTGCATGTATACAAAGTATGATGATAATTAAAAATTGCCAATAAATGGAAAATTAATGCCCATGGAACATATCAATTTTTGTTAATTTATCAAACTTTTTTTTGTTTTGACCACGTTTAATATAACTACAGCATAACTGAATATTTTTGGATCAAACTTTATAAATAATCTTTTTAGTTGAAAACAGTCTGTGAAAATTGCATTGGAATCCGATAATAACTGCAAATGCTTGTTTTGAAAATCCATTGTTCCTTTAAAGTTCATGGGTTGGTATTATGATGTATGTGTGTGAATAGGGTATCATTTCAGGATTTCTCATTGTAAACTAACAATATATACGTAAATATTATCAGTCAATGTAAAATGTGTCAGCAGAAGAATTTTGGATAACATAATAACTGATGGAGTTGATTACTTTCTTATCTTAACATTACATAAATTGATAATGCTTCCAACGCTTTTGGAAACAATGATTAAGCAAGTTACGTAACAGATTTTCTGACCTTTCCTGTGAATTAATTCAGACAACCCATTTAATCTAGCCCCGAGATAGAGAAAATATAAAAAGCAGAGTGAGCTATGGTAACCGTTTTATGTGCCCAGGATTTTGTGACCACAACTGGTAGTAATGTGAATCTTAGATAACTTTCATCTGCCTTGTGGAACCAAGCATTTATTTTCTGATTGGTCAACGGGACGGCAGAAGACGTCCATCCATTCGTTCATCATCTGTTTGGTCCGCACGATATAGAAGACTCGATTTCACGGTTTTTGTCGTCACTATAGAAATACGCATTCACACATTTACCCTGTCATAAGATGGAATGTCGCCAAAACGAGACGATACGACGCCAAATCGGACAACCACGGCAGTTTTTCCCAGAGTAGTCACATGACTACTAGTCGACATGTTGGTCACACTTTTTGACTCAGCAAAATAGCAATGATCACTCTTATATTTCACGTCAATGGGCTACAGCTCTACCAATTGCCTACAACTCTCTACCAACTGAGATTAGAAACCCCTCTTGAATTGAAATTATGTATTCCTAGCACCCAAAATTTGAATTTGAACAAATGTATAAGTTTTTCACTTTGAACATATGTTGTATGTATAGTTTCATTGACTTAAATGTCATAAGAAGTATAACTTTTAATACTTATAACAGACTGCACAGTGTAGAGAAAAATATTCGCATTTTGGTACCCTACTCGCCTTCGGGTACTAGTATCATAGTATCGGTATCCGATTCAAATGAAGCAATTCAAATCGGTAAGATACAAGTACATCACTACAGTGTATTCGGCTTATTTTACATCATCGTGCTTTCCACCCACACTATAATCATGAATGTGGAGATCAGAGTTACCTCTAAGGGAAATAACAGATAACCAAAGTGTCATGTCGTCACTCTGACGTCACGTGATCTACATTCATGCTCATAAATAAAGGATAATGACAGTTTGTGCGAATTAAGCCTGAAAAGCACAACAAAATTACTGTAAACATAAAGCCTGTTTAATACAAAAAAGGTATAGAACAAAAAATGGTACATGTACAATCACAGTACCCAATAAAATAAGGGAAATGCTCCCCGGAGAAAATGGAGAATACATGTCTCGTGTAGAAAAACTAACAGTATATGGTTTGTATGAAGGTTAATGGGCTATATGTTTGCCATGTGTTGCAAGACAGTCAGTATAACGTCTGGTAATGCTGAGCAGACGTTATAATTATTATCAATGCACCAAATTATCCAGCTGGTCTTAGAGAAGGCCATCGCACTCTTGAACCAATGCTATGCGAAGTTCCGTAATAGACCCAGGAGGAGGATAACGTGCTTCAACCCGTCGCCGAGCCCGTCCCATGCATGCTCAATCGGGTTCAAATCGGGAGAGAAAACCGCCGGCCATTCCAAACGGGTGATATCTTTTTCTTCAAGGCATTCGTCCACGATGGTTGCACGGTGAGGACGAGCGTTGTCATCCAAAAAGAGAAAATCTGCGCTCATTGCACCCCTGAATAGACGAACGCGTTGTTGCAGAATGATATCCCGATAAATCTGGCCTCTTATGGTTCTGCTTTGGACACGGAGAACTGTTCGAAAACCCAGGATAATGTCATCCCAAACCAGAAGTCCAGCGCCACCGTAACTATGGTGTCAATGACATTTTCTTGGTTGTAACAGGTCCCTGGTGCTCTCCATATGAAGATAGGACGTGAGTCAGATTGGCAGGGAAAACCTGGATTCGTCAGTAAACACCACACAAGCACACTGTACTGGTGTCCAGTTAACATGTTCTCTGCACCAGGCTAACCAGCACCGGCAGTGAGCTGCTGTGAGTGGAACACATCTGACAGACCTGCGGGCATATAGTCCATACTCTCCCAACAGTCTGTACACGGTTTGCCTCGAAACTGTGGTATAAGTGGATGCCAACAGCTGTCGGGATAGGTCTGCTGCTGTACTCTGCCTGCTTCTTTTGGCAGTTATTGCCAAATACCGGGCGTCTTGTGATGTTGTAACCCAGGAACGATCTGTGCTGCAGCGTCTACTTACGTTTCTATCCCCTTGGAACCGCTGCCACAGCCTCGATATGACACTGTGGGATTCCCAGTTCCTGGGATACTTTCATCTATGTTCGGCCACATTCAAACGACCGATAACTCTGCCAGTAGATAGAAAATGCGGGTTCTAAATCAGTGGTGGAGAAGGTGGAGAAATCGAGTGGAGTTGAGTTGTACCGGAAGTGACGTCACGACCGGAAGTGACGTCATAAACGGATGTGGAGTTGAGTTGTACCGGAAGTGACGTCATAACCGGAAGTGGAGTTGAGTTGTGCCGGAAGTGACGTCATAACCGGAAGTGGAGTTGAGTTGTGCCGGAAGTGACGTCATACCTAGTGGAGTTGAGTTGTTAGTTTCGTTTTCAATTTTGAGTTGAGTTTAGTTGTTTTCTTCCTGCTTCGAGTGGAGTTGAGTTGTTAGTTTCGGTTTCTCGGATTTCGTCGAATAACACGTGTTTACGTTTTGGACTTGCGAATTTCAGAGGGATTGGATTTAAGGCGAATTTCAGAGCGGTTGGATTTAAGAGCTGATTTTTCTGTAACTCGTAGCGCCATCTATTAGTACTTTTTGAGTAAAAAAATAATAAAATCTTTAAAACATATTTTTAAAACTAAAAGATGTGATATTTTTTGCTGGGATCGAACTGACTACCAAAAAGTACTCGTAGTCGAGTGTTAGTTGGATGAGAATATAACCATTCGGCCACGAATACCTGGTTACTTACCGAAATATAATCAATTTAAATCTGAATACATTAAGTGCGTAATTGGCTGTTAAAATAGTATAGATTGCTCCACCACATCAATAAGTTCGATCAGTTTTTATCTGCGTTTCTGACATAGAAAGGTGAATGTGGTGGAGAATGACGTCATTTCAACGTGTTCAAACGTGGAATCAAACACGTGGTGGAGAATGTGGTGGAGAATGACGTCAATCTAACGTGTTCAAACGTGGAATCAAACATGTGGTGGAGAATGACGTCAATCTAACGTGTTCAAACGTGGAATCAAACATGTGGTGGAGAATGACGTCATTCCAACGTGTTCAAACGTGGAATCAAACACGTGGTGGAGAATGTGGTGGAGAATGACGTCAATCTAACGTGTTCAAACGTGGAATCAAACACGTGGTGGAGAATGTGGTGGAGAATGACGTCATTCCAACGTGTTCAAACGTGGAATCAAACACGTGGTGGAGAATGACGTCAATCTAACGTGTTCAAACGTGGAATCAAACATGTGGTGGAGAATGTGGTGGAGAATGACGTCAATCTAACGTGTTCAAACGTGGAATCAAACATGTGGTGGAGAATGACGTCAATCTAACGTGTTCAAACGTGAAATCAAACACATGTGGTAGGCAATGAAGTCACTCGAGAGTAGAGTAGAGTTGAGTAGTAAGTTTACCTCCGCGTTTCTGACATGAAAACGTGAATGTGGAGAAGAAAAGTTTTAGTACCGAATCTGGCAATGGTATATAATAAGGTTATTTGTGGACTCGCAGAATGGCAACACCTGGACCCATTCTAACAGGTCTGACCAGTAAGATTCTTTTGACTGCAAAATATCCCAGAGGAGGACGTGTCGCTGCCCTGAAATCTTGGAAGTGATATCACTTGTATCTTCAAACGTGTTCATTCCTGTTCCTTAGTGCTTTTAGTGGAAAAACATGAAGCGATCATTTCCTTTTGGATATACTTTACCCTTTACAGATCAAAAAGTGAATATGCATTCTGGGGCCGATGTACTTTCATCTCAAGTATCTGATTCATCAATGAATGAACTAGGTCCAAATAGCTTCCATTTGGGTGATACCAAATTTGCTGTTGTCTCTTGCTTCAAGGGAATTATCCGCGTGCATATTCGTCATTATTACAGAGATCAGCAGGGAGTGCTGCAGCCTTCCAGAGAGGGAGTTTCTTTGCTTCCTAAAGTCTGGAAAGCCTTCTACGAAGCAATTCCTAGCTTTCGCTCAAAGGACGCTAGCGATGTTATTATCGTTTCAAGAAGCCTTTTACTCTCCAAAGAAATTCGGGGAAACGAGAAATGTGTGAGTTTTCAAAATATGTTTCAAAAGAAAGACTGTGCTTTTCAACTAACTGCAACGCGCATTCTTCTCTCTGTGAAACAATTGGATCGACTGGAGCTGTATCGGAGGAAATTACTGAAGCCATTAATGAAGGATTTGTTATTGAATCCCTCGATTATTTTGTGAAAGAAGAATTCGTGAAACGTGGAGCAGGAACCGATGAGAAATATTACGGCGATCCTGATAGATCTGAGAAAGTGAGCGAACTTACCGACAGAGTGGCTAAACATCTAAAAGTACTCATTTCGGAAAAAATAAAGAAAATGATGAATTGTTTTGGATGTGAAAACAACTTTGAAAATCAACTTGGGCATGAATGTATGACTATGAGTTTAAGTGAACGTTACGATCGGTATTTCCTAAACGCTTTATATGAAATCGACTGGAATAGATTCGGAGAAACTTTAACTTCGGAGAATATGTCCTTGAGGTATTTATTCTTTGATTTTGACGTTCTACGTTTTGTAAATACAACAACTCTGTACGAAACAGTACGGAGGCTTTATGTTAATGATAAATCTGATAGTTTTACATGTTAAAGAATATAAATATGTTTTGTATATATATATATATATATATATGTATAATCAATAAATTCTTTGTTTATCTTTTTCAAATGTGTCTCTCTTTATTTTAAAATGTATAAGTACTTATTTTATTACTTTTCTTTTTTTTGTATTTGTATACATACTTTTACTTACTGCAGTGTCATTTGACACATTTAGAATTGTATATTATACAGTCTGTTATTAGAACTAAAAAAATGACAAACAAGTAACATATTTCTGTAAAAAAGACAAGTTTATTCAAACACAGACATGTACACAAAATAAACATTCCCTTACAAGCTTCCGTGTATTTAACATTTAATAGATTGCAAGTTCACAAATTGAATAGATTTGTAACATTGACATTTTTTTCTCTTTCAAAGATTTTCTGAAAAACTTTCTAGAGATCTTTGACGCGGCTGTTTCTGTTTTGGAGAATGAATTGTAATTTTTCTTTCTCCAGGTAGATGTAATTCCATTGTATCATTACACATATTTAAAGAGTAATCATCTATGATTCCATCACTATCACAAATTGTTACATAACCTTTATCGAGTATCATTGTAAGGCCAAATATGAATGCTGAGATTCCCATGAAAATAAGAACAGAAAATGCTCTTCTCTGGATGAGTTCCATTGCTTGAAATGAGACATAGACCTTGATTATAATCAATATATACTGCTTGAAACTTGAAAGCCTCATCTACTTATGGATTTTTATAGCGGGGAAATAACTGATGATTTACAGAGGAAGCCAATTACGGACTCGTTTTGGGGTTGGGGTAGGCATCACTTCTTTCATTACCCTCACTGCCTTACCGAGTTGTTGAGGTATAGCAAATTTATTTTTTACAAAGGAACTGGGGAAGTTAATTTCCTTAAGTGCATCTTTAAACTGTTCTTGTCCATTCACGTACTTATCCATCTTTCTTTTTCGCACTAAACGGTCTATCAGGTCAACAATATTAGAACTTTTCACTATATATTTTACCTTTATACACAAATTCTCCATTAGGCATCCAAGAAACAACCTCTTTATTGCGTTTTAAATAAAGAATAATATTTGTAGTTAATCCAATTAAGTTTTTGGGAACGGTCTTGAGCACCATCTCCTCCACATTTAACGTTCTTTCTTTCTCATTCGCAATATCTGTTTCCTTCTCTGGATTATCTGACAGTTCTGAATTAATTGATACAGATGGTGGATTCAATACATTCACGTTAATCCTCCTCTGCAATACTTGATTGTATAACTTAATTTTTTCATCATCATCCATTTTATTAACTAAAATACTTTTCATCTCACAATCTAATTCACTCAGCTGTTCGTCTGAAGGTATATGTCTTGATAATCTCTCCTCTGGAACTAAAATCATTTTCCTTGCATATTGCATGTTTTTACTTGTTAAGTAGAGTAGTCAAGACAGTGAGTGCTGCGGGAATTAAGATATTTAAAAACCCTCCTTTTTGAATAATAATTTTTCGCTTTTTAGTGAGGGTTACTTTTTTATCTGCTAGGTCTCTAAGCGTATGCTTATGACGAGAAAGTTTTTTCTTCTGTTCATCTGTTAAAGGAACATTCCCTTTTAAAGTGTTCAAACAACATTCAGCTATGCAATGGATGCTAGATTTCGGAAGATTTTTTAAAAAGGCTTTCCGACATTTTGTGGGGCATACAGTTAAAAGTCTCATCCGTTGCACGTCTCCTTCTGTTAAAGGCATGATGAACAATGAATTATTTGCAAGTTGGGAGTTTATTTATTTTAACTGATAAACACAAGTTTCTTCTCCTGGAAGGATTTTTGTACGCAGTCGCATACTCTCTTCTGTTTCAGATTTCAAATCTACAAGTAAATAGCTGAAAGGCTTTTTCGTGGCGTCCTCAAACACTTCAAGAAAAAAATGTAAATTTCGAGGGTAGAGTTGTCGACCGAGGTGTATAATTTGACTTACATCACGTCGCGATTTAAATAAAAACATGTAATGACAGTTTAATGAAATTTCTCTGAATTCTTTTCCTTTATGAAACAAATTTTGCGTTACAGTCATCACAGATAAATTCATATGATGAGATCCTTTTGTATACAAGTTTGTTATTCTTTTATCACTGCCACATTCAGAAATTAAATCGTCATATATAAAAAGTGTATTATATCCTAAATATTGCTTAAAGTTTTCGGGTATTCCTTCTACAAAGATGATATTTGGCATCTCATCGTATAACTTTTGATAGATTCCATAAAACCACACTATTTTATCAAGGGTAGGATGAATTATATCTGTGTGGCTGTTTATCAATTTTTTCAAAAAATGCGACTTGCCTGATGATGTAGGTCCACAGACAAGAGCAGTGAAAGGATGCTTTAAAGCGAATGAATTCATGGTTACAAATGACAGAAGTAAAGACTAGGGCGATTACTTATACTTTTTTTATTGAAATAAAGGTACATGTATATTCGAAATTTTTTTCACAAAGTTATACACACGTATATCATTATTTGTAGACTGTCTATCAAATAATTTAACAGTAAATTCCATAGATCTACTTCTAGATCTTTGATACAAAAAGTATACACAATATTGTCCACAAACAGCAGTTTTAACACTTTGAAGAGGTATGTCGTTGTAGACCACATGCGGAACTTTTTTGAAGTAGTCATGTATGTAGCCCAAAAAATACGAAGGTGGTTGACCGAACGAATCGAAAAACTCTACACTTGTTGGTGATTTCATATAAACAGCTAACCAATGAGTCCCTGGTTTGTGATGAGGATCGGTGTTTAAAATAAATGCAGCCGGAAAACTCTTAAAATTCTTGGGAATTCGATCACTTGGGAAAACTCCAACAAAATATAAACGTGTGTATGCATCACTTCGTAAAATGTTATTCAATTGTACCACATTCATATCGAAAAATCACACAAAATATTTCTAGACTTCGTAATTTCGATCACGTTTTGAAATTCTGCATATACCAGCACTGAAACAGTTTTCGGTAAAGCGTTTGCAAACTTTATTTCAATGCGAAGATTTCCTTGATGAATTAAATTTAAATGGGGGGGGGGTATTTCAATTAACGTCACACTAGAGCAACACAACGGGCTATTGGTGACGGTCCGGGATCAATCCCAAAGGGAAAGATCCGAGGACAACACCACGTAATTTTGAACCACGGTCAGATGACGAGGCAACACCTGAGCTGGCACCCCACTCTCCAAACTTCCACACCACGCCAACGTGAGGACATTTGAGGCCACGACAGATTTAACGTGCACCAGCCCCCTTTGTACACGAAATTTAAATGGTTGCCATCACCCAAGTCTGGTGTTAAGTCAAAGGCATATAGCGTGTACCCTTCGGAAAACTCATCTCTGTTAATATAGATACCTTTATTGGATGAGAGTTTTTCACTTCCTAGGAGCAAACTATTGTAAGCACGAATAAATTGGCCGTCGGCATAATTAGGATCCAAGGGTTTGTAGCTGATAGGATTTCCATCTACGTAAACGCCTATGAAATTTACATGGTTATGCTTGAGGTAAAATGGGTTTGTTGGGTAAGTGCCACTAAATGAATCATGATCGACACATGTTACAACTATCCGTTTCGGGAGTTGCCCAGAAAATATGTTATCCTGTGAAAATGAGAAAGAACCTTTCGATACTGAATATAGCTTACACAAAACTCGATCCATTGGATATTTTGCAGATGATTTTTCTAAGGCTTTGGCATGTCCAATTAAAACACCTGGACTGACTTTCACTTTCCGGATGAAAAGGGATGCATGTTCGATAACAACGTCATAATTTGCTTTTTGAGGAGCAATGAGACAAAACTCCGGTTTGCTGCGTATTAACTTTAACTTTAAGTCTACCAAGTTGAGTAATAGACGATCTTGATAAAACAAGTCGCAATGTAAATTTCCAATCATATCTAAAACTTTACTCTTTTCAATCATAGAAGCCCGTTTCTTCAACCCTGCATTTTCACTTGAAGGATCGGTTTCATCAAAGTGTCCTGCTGTATCTTTGTAGAAGCATTCTGAAGTTAGGAAGCTTTTCTTATAATCAGAGCCGTAATTGAGCAAAGTCTCAATGTAAGCTCGGTAAGGGTAAGTGTTACTGGATGATGAAATTAGACGCTCATTCAAACTCACATCGACTTGGGAAAATAACGAGTGAAGAAATAAGTTACATGGAGCAACTTTTTCATTTTCTGGTAAAACTGCATTGTCCTTTACAACTTTAACTTTTACATAGAGTTGGGTTGCTGATAAATCGATGTATTCCTCACCACTACCAGATATGTTGAATTCGATAGGTCCACCATCACGAATATTAGCTATGGGATAAAATTCAGACCACTGCCCTTTTTCAATAGCTGTTTGAGTCGGTGGCATAAGAAATAAGTCCAGTTCAGATTTCACAGAGGGTAGGGAATCATTTCGTATTAAGGCCATGCTAAAGATTATGAGAATATGTCAGGTGCACACAGCTTGCG
The DNA here is from genome assembly GCA_933210815.1 of Meta bourneti. Taxonomy (NCBI): domain Eukaryota; kingdom Metazoa; phylum Arthropoda; class Arachnida; order Araneae; family Tetragnathidae; genus Meta; species Meta bourneti. Next base: position 16,181,028 of record OW119928.1, on the reverse strand, counting down.
ATACTTCTTTCGAATGATGCGTTTCTTATTTGTGCGTTTCCTTTTATTTCCTCCAACCATTGATTTCACTCGAGTGGATACTTTATCGGTTAAAGTTTTCGTTGCTTCTTTAGCTCGGTCTTTGATAGCTGACTTTACATCTTTACCTTGCAAGTAATCATTTGCAATATCCACCCCAGATCGAAGTGCTTGCTTTCCCAATGCTTTCGCACCTGATTTAAATAAAGGAAAAACCATCCTAAACATGCTTCGAAAAATTCCACCCAAGCCACTTCCTTTCTGCAGAGAGATGCCTTTGTAATATGACAAGCCATTACCTGCTTGCTGAGTATAATAGTCTTCAAATGTTTTGGTGCAACAACGATAAGGTTGATACATTTTGTTCTAGAGATTACAAATGTCTCAAGCGAAAATGTAGTTTCACTATCAACTTCCCGCGTTCAAATGAGACGTAACGACCAGTGTGTGTCCTTATAACGATTTCAATCGAGTCAAAATTTTTTCTGGAAACTGATAAATAATGAGGTCTCTCAAATTGTTCTTGAATCATGTCACCATCTCTTCCCTTCACTGTCAGAGTTCGTAAAAGAGGAGCTAAGACCCCACCAACAAATTCAGGCTGAATGATATCGGTGTAAACGTACAGCAAATGTAAATCAACATTAGGATCCGCAACAAAAGGACTCTCAGTGATTACTGTATCTATGCCTCCATTTCCTGGAATAATATTTTCTCCAATCACTTTATTAGGTTCAAAACCTAAGTTTTCAGCTAATCCCTTGGATAATCGCAGTTTTGCTCCGTTAGTGAGCTGCAACACCACCTTTTTTGTGTGTTTGTTATATTTCATTTGAATTTTTATGTGCTTCGGAAATGCATTTAAAATGTCAATCGGAGAATCATAAAATCCGCACGCTATTTTTCCATTCGTTTTTACTCCGTTTCCTAAATCATATTCGAAAGAATTTTCACCATCAATAATGTTATTCCACATTCTGGGATAAATTATTTCAACTAATCCAACTTCCCATTCACCTGAGAGTTCTAGACGTTTGGGGAGTTTCGTGTAGAAGTGAGACATTGTGTTGCCAGGATAAAAGTCGATAGAGCTGTCGCTGGGCAGTGTGACGTAGAAACTCATTGTGGGTTATGGAAGCGAAACAAATTTAATGAGCAGACTCAATTTATCCAAAATAAGTCTTTGGAATGAATCCAGGCGTTAAATTTGCGAGGATAACCTCTAAACTTGACAAAGTATTCCAAACGTTTCTTAACTACTCTCTTCTTTAAAATTTTCTCAACATGAAAAGAATGCGATTTTTTAACTTTCTGCAGTTCTTCTGAGTAAAATGTACCAGTGATTATTTCTCCCATTAAATCTTTTATCTTATATACTGGTAGCTTTCTACGTATACAACGCTGAATCGTAAATATTTCCTCGGACCAATTATTTTCATATCCTTTCTCAAATGTTAATTTAGTCTTTGCAACCCTAACGAAGTCTCCAACCTGAAATTTGAATGGAATCTCCTTAACATTAGTTTTATTTACATCTCCATATAAGGTATTCCACACTTGTTTTTGATTTTCAACTGTTACATTAATAGGTTCTTTTTTTATGCTGCGATGGAGTGTATGATTATAACTGTGTACGAGTTGGTCTAAGACATCTATAAATCGATAGGTGTTTTTATTGGTAAAGTATTTCCACATTTTCGTTTTCAAAGTACGATTGAATCTTTCAACAACACTAGCTTTGGTTTCATTATTTGTCGTGAAAAACTTTACTTGGACAGATTTTAAATAAGATTGAAATGATTTATTTGTAAATTCAGTTCCTTGATCTGTTTGTAATTTTTTCGGTTTTCTTTCCTTGAAAATTGACTTAAATGCATTTACAATGCTAGATCCATTTTTCCGTTTCAAAGGTATGACCCATGCATATTTAGAAAAAATATCTATACATGTTAACAGATATCGATAACCATCGTTGTATTTTACAACACTTAACATGTCTACTAAATCCGATTGCCATTGAAAATCGATTCCCCCAACAATAACTCTGTTTCGCAGAAAGTTGCGACGAACGCTTTTATGTAGGGTGTATGCATTCTGACTCTCCAACCATTCTTTGATAGTCTTTTTTGGAACTTTCCCTTTCATTGCTTGATACAAGGCATTTATTCCACCAAAGCTCCCTGGTAAGCTAGGGTCTTCATAATACTGAGCTAACTCGTCTTTACCCATTCAGTCCAGTTACAGAGATGCAACTTCTGTTACTTTACTGATATTTCTACTAGAAATAGTAAAAAAACTCAAACTATACTTCCTTAATTTCATCTACTTTCTATCAAAAAATATATATAAATCTTGTCCAATGGTAGATTATATATATACATGCTTTCAAAATAGTGGTAGAGAAATCAGTTTTCTAATGCAATAACTTTTTCATAACAAATTGCAGATTGTAACCATAACATGAGAAAAATACTTGTTTGTAAGTTTAAATAAAGAGAGAAACATTTTTTTTAAAGAAAAAAAAATCGTTTATTAAATAATCATAATCAGAGCATGTATGTAAACAATAATGTACCCCTCAATACTAAACTGACCCATATGGCCAAGTCATTAATACTTCTTTTTTCTTTTTTTTTTTTATAAGCATAATTCTCTATGTTCCTTGACAAAAACACAATGAATTTCTGGGGTAAAGTTAGGGAAAATATTTTTAACATCTAGTATAGTAACACATAGAATTTATATATATATATATATATATATATAAAATACATCTCATATTAATTTTTTTAAATCAAATACAAAAGCAATCAGTACAGCAAAATACGAAAGCATTCAGTACAGCAAAATACGAAAGCGTTCAGTATAGCACAATACGAAAGAATTTAGAGCAAATATACATATATACATTACATCAGACAAGCGAGTAATGCCCCCAAGGTAGCGTATGAATACCATCATCGAGAACGTATCGTTTGGAATCAGTGGAGGAGAGGGCAAGTTTATTTTGGGTTATTGAATACAAAGTATGATGCTTGGATTTGATTAGATTCATCTTTGCATGCTTATTTCGTTTATGTAATAGGCATTTTAGATAGTCATCAAAGTTAATGCTTTGTTCAATTGACTGTTTTTTGATGCCTTTCAGTTTCTTAACTACCTTCCTACCTTCGACTTTGTACGAGTACATTTTTGACCTTAACCCTACGAATTCGGTCATAATACTACCACTATTCTCGTCCTTCATTTTACCTACTATTTTCTTATTTAATTTGGGAATATCATATTTATTGTTTTCTGGGAAATCTGAAGTGTCATAAAGGTCCAAATTTTTTTTAATATCTTCGAAAAAATCATTTGTGCGAATATGATAAATAAAAGAGTCCGTATCAGTATATAATAGTTTTGCTTTTACGTCATATTCATTTTTTATCACATTATAGTGAAAATCAGTCATTAAAGTTTTGGATATGTCCAGTATTGACATACCAATACAGATGGGTTTGTTAAAAATTAGTTTAGTTTTTTGCATATGAATGGCTACTAAATTTTCTGAAAAAATTGTCCTGCGATTAAAATTAGGTTTAGCTATCAATTTTGAAGCGGACTTTTCGTTTGAGCATAACCGAATGTCAACTCTTCGTCGAATATTTTCGATGGTTTTTCCAAATATAGAGTTGTTCATGAGTTTAAAAAAATCTTTTTCAAAAGAGTTTTTAGCTATTGCTCTCATATTTGTATTCAGTTCTATATAAGTTTTTAACCAATCTGTTTCTATAAATTTTATAGCTCTGTTAATTTTTTTTAATTTTAGACCTAAATCCAAATAATGCAAAAGAGATTTATGATGAATAACATACCTCTCCTTGTGAGTGAGCGTTAGTAGTAAGCGATTTTCCTTATACCCAGGAGGAACGGCATTTAGGGCAGCTAATGGATAATCACTATGTAGATCATGGAGTTCCTGTGGATACTCCAAGTCCACATCTAAAATGTATCCATTTTGGTCATCATTACGCAGTGTATCTATATCAATAATGTTGCACCACTCAAATCCTTTGAGAGGTAGTTTCTGGGACATCGCCCAACCATACAAATTATTGGCGTCTAGGTAGAGAAGGTAGCTGGAGGGCTGAGAATCATCATAATTAGACATATATTTATTATTTGCTTTAGCATGTCGATGAGAACATTGAGAAACTCCTCCCCTGATTCCTTGTTCGACAAACATAAGCATGTCATAATCTGTTAAAAGTTCTATTTTCACTCCGGTACTCTTCAACATGGCATCCCAAGATAGTCCTGGAGCGGTATAATACCATGCAGGATCTAGCTTGTAGGATGCCATGCATAGTTTTCGAAAATTTTCGAAAACGTCGCAGAGCAGTAAAACATCAGTTTTAACATATAAGTCCGAATATTCTCCGAGGGTTTTAATGTTGAAAGATTTCCACACATTTTTTGCATGAGCGTAATCACTATCCGTAGTTGCTGTTTTATTTAACACATTATAAAATTTTTCTTGAGATGGAAGTTGTATTTCGGAAAATTTATCCATGGAATCCATGTAATCATACGGGTACACACCCTTTCTTATCATAAGTTTCCAATTTGAAGGAAAATGATTCTTCGTATGGTGAAATTCATGTTGTAGGAGATTATTCGCGAGGGTATCTAAACTACTGGCCATGAATTTCATTGTGTCCAAAAACCTCAAATTAAATTTATTCCCGGTTTTTTTGCTAATCGAGATGTATCTTTCTTCTGTATTCGGAATCACGGTTATGTTTTTAGAGTCCTCCGCTAATTCCCGAATAAAAAGATGCGAGTCATAACCTGCGAGGTTATGGAGAAAAACCGGGATAAAATTTGGCAGTTTGTAGTTGAAATTACATGACGCATGTGCCGGTCCTCGGTAATTCCCAGTCACATGGTCATGATCCCTCACTTTTATGTCTCCAGCTGAGATTGGCTTCTGACAGATGAAGCACACATTTGATTCATGGAGTTTTTTCTGCGACTCATTCAATTCCTTCATCGGCACAAAGTTTGTGTACTTTGACTCGATGATCTGCGCCTCCATCTGAAGGCATTCTATGAATTTCCGCGAAGCATCTTCTCCTCTATAAACTACCGGAGGTTTGGTTTCTCCTCGACCGACTACGTAATAGCAGAAGCTTACAGGCTTGTGCTTTTCGTACACGTTAGTGTATGAGCAATCATCATCAAAAGGAGCACAGGTGGATACTTTTTCAGTCAATGTTTCAAAATCAGCATAAATAACGTAAGGCACGTATTGAGAATGCTTGAAATTATTAAAAAAAACCCACTTCTTCTCTTCAGAAGGCATCTCTATTTTGCAAGGAACATTCATTTTGCAAAGCTCAGAGTGTAAAGTTAAACTATCGTTTGAACTAAAAAAGCTTAAACATCGTCTACAAATGAAATGTCTTCGCTTTCCTTTGGTTAATTGACTTGAAACAAGACGTGAAAGACTAGTAATTGTACAATAATGAGATTTTTCTTTCTCTTTAATAAATAAAAGATCAACGTGTTTATTTTTAATTTTGGGTGTGACTACTAATGGAAAAATCATCATATCTTTACAAAAAGAGTAAACGTTAATAGAAATATCATTATTGTTTTTTTCAAATATTTTTATTTCTTCTGGTTTTGTAGGGAAACTTATCCCAGAAAAGTTAAAAGCATCCTTAAAGTTGACATAGTTTGAAACTCTGGATGTATTTTGATCTGCTGGAAATAATGCAGCTAAAATGGCCCAACGAAAACATTCATTGTCTGAATTTCTAACATTTACAACCGCACGTTTTAATTTTATTTCATTTGGTAACTCTATAAAACTAGTTCCTCGTAAAGGTAAATATTTATTACATCGTATTTCCAATTTAACAATAGATTTAAGGGCCCAACCTGAATCCTTCATTTCAAATTCTTCGCTTTCTTTTAAAATTTTTTCTGAAGCAATACTGAAAGCGTAGTCAATTTCATTTATAGATAATAATGCAACATTTTTAGTTTTAAAAGAACACTCTTTGAAAAGTGAGCCTTCCGAGAAACGTTCATAGATACATATAAGTAGAAAATTTACCTTTACTGCATTCTGCTGATGAACAATTTCTGTAATTAGTTCCACAGCTGCGCTCCTCTTTGCCTCCATAAACTCGGAGACATCTAGTATGCCTTGCGGGTTCGAAAGAGTCCAAGTAGAGAGACGATTTCCAAACGCACTCTCTTTCCGTCGCACAGTTCGAGAAGAAGCTCCACTCGTTGATGTCGATGCTTCAGGATTCACTCCACCCGCTGATGTTGATGGTCCAGGATTCACTCCACCCGTTGATGGTCCAGGATTCACATTATTACCCCCTTGAAAGTTTTCACTGCGTCTGGGCCGCTTGCTTTTCTCAGGGTTAGCCTCGCCGGGTTTTTTTCTTTTTGGAGGTTGTTGATGGAGGCTTTTTTTATGTCGCGTAAGTGCGTCAAGTCTTGAAAATGCCTTATTGCACACATCACAACGGAAATCATTGTTTTCGTGTACACTGGCTACGTGTCGCTGAAGGGTTGATTTTCTATTAAAGTTTCGCTCACATAATATGCACGGAAATGACTCCTCGTTATGCACGGAAGAAACATGACGTTCCAAATTAAACTTGGAGCTGTAGGTGTTGCTGCAAAGTCCACAAACGTGTGTATTCATTACATATGGTATACTGGCTTGCAAAGTTCTATGAGAAAAATGAGAATGCGTCCCTCTCTCACACACAGGTTAAGTATAAGAGGCAGGAAAATGAGAAAGCGCTACACACGCTCACAGGATAGAATGAGAATGCGAAACGACTACACGTACTATCTTGAAATACAGGTAGGGGCCAATCCCTTGGAATGCAGGACAAGTACGTACAATGCTTTGGAATGCAGGAGGGTAGATAACAAAAGGCTAGTTTCTGACATGAAAGAGGGGTGTACTCAATGCCTTGGAGTTCAGAAGGGTAGATGACAAAAGGACTGGTTTCAGGACGAATCGGCCTCAGAAAGCATATCCACTTTTTGATCTGTAAAGGGTAAAGTATATCCAAAAGGAAATGATCGCTTCATGTTTTTCCACTAAAAGCACTAAGGAACAGGAATGAACACGTTTGAAGATACAAGTGATATCACTTCCAAGATTTCAGGGCAGCGACACGTCCTCCTCTGGGATATTTTGCAGTCAAAAGAATCTTACTGGTCAGACCTGTTAGAATGGGTCCAGGTGTTGCCATTCTGCGAGTCCACAAATAACCTTATTACATACCATTGCCAGATTCGGTACTAAAACTTTTCTTCTCCACATTCACGTTTTCATGTCAGAAACGCGGAGGTAAACTTACTACTCAACTCTACTCTACTCTCGAGTGACTTCATTGCCTACCACATGTGTTTGATTTCACGTTTGAACACGTTAGATTGACGTCATTCTCCACCACATGTTTGATTCCACGTTTGAACACGTTAGATTGACGTCATTCTCCACCACATTCTCCACCACATGTTTGATTCCACGTTTGAACACGTTAGATTGACGTCATTCTCCACCACGTGTTTGATTCCACGTTTGAACACGTTGGAATGACGTCATTCTCCACCACATTCACCTTTCTATGTCAGAAACGCAGATAAAAACTGATCGAACTTATTGATGTGGTGGAGCAATCTATACTATTTTAACAGCCAATTACGCACTTAATGTATTCAGATTTAAATTGATTATATTTCGGTAAGTAACCAGGTATTCGTGGCCGAATGGTTATATTCTCATCCAACTAACACTCGACTACGAGTACTTTTTGGTAGTCAGTTCGATCCCAGCAAAAAATATCACATCTTTTAGTTTTAAAAATATGTTTTAAAGATTTTATTATTTTTTTACTCAAAAAGTACTAATAGATGGCGCTACGAGTTACAGAAAAATCAGCTCTTAAATCCAACCGCTCTGAAATTCGCCTTAAATCCAATCCCTCTGAAATTCGCAAGTCCAAAACGTAAACACGTGTTATTCGACGAAATCCGAGAAACCGAAACTAACAACTCAACTCCACTCGAAGCAGGAAGAAAACAACTAAACTCAACTCAAAATTGAAAACGAAACTAACAACTCAACTCCACTAGGTATGACGTCACTTCCGGCACAACTCAACTCCACTTCCGGTTATGACGTCACTTCCGGCACAACTCAACTCCACTTCCGGTTATGACGTCACTTCCGGTACAACTCAACTCCACTTCCTGTTATGACGTCACTTCCGGTACAATTCAACTCCACTTCAGGTTATGACGTCACTTCCGGTCGTGACGTCACTTCCGGTACAACTCAACTCCACTCGATTTCTCCACCTTCTCCACCACTGATTTAGAACCCGCATTTTCTATCTACTTCAGGGCCGCGGTGGCCCGGTTGGAAGAGTAACGGACTAGCAACCGAAGGGTTGCGAGTTCGAATCCAGCCAAACACCGTCGTGTACAAAGGGGGCTGGTGCACGTTAAATCTGTCGTGGCCTCAAATGTCCTCACGTTGGCGTGGTGTGGAAGTTTGGAGAGTGGGGTGCCAGCTCAGGTGTTGCCTCGTCATCTGACCGTGGTTCAAAATTACGTGGTGTTGTCCTCGGATCTTTCCCTTTGGGATTGATCCCGGACCGTCACCAATAGCCCGTTGTGTTGCTCCAGTGTGACGTTAATTGAAATAAATTAAATAAATTAAATTAACTATCTACTTCTGCCACGTAAAAAATCGTTCATGTGTGTCCTCTGAGTCATAGCTATGCATCTATGGCAATCTCAGTCTAACACGCCGATTGTGAACTGCACATCGTCACAGCAACGATTCCTTTTATACACTCCACGGACTGCTCTGTTCGTTATGACATATTTTCAGCGTCATCTTGTTGCTTACTTCAGCTTGAAACACAAACACGTTATTCCAGAAGAGATATGTGGTTCTATTCCATCAGAAATTCTTGCTCTCTCTTTCTAGTGCATTTTTTTCTGTGATTCTCAAATATCCTTATTTTATGAGCATGAGTGTAATACAAAATAGGACATGTCATGTCACGTGATCCAATACAAAATAAAACACGTCATGATTCACGGTATCCAATACAAAGGATGTGACGTCATGACTTGTCCAATTTCATTTTTTATCCATGATGGCAATATGACAGTTTTCTAAGAGTGGACATGAATGTCTAAATTATACATATGAGGTATCTCCAGAATAAACAAACAAACAAAGCAGACAGGAAAGAGAGAGAGAAAGCGAAGATTTACAATCACAGTCCAAATGCTCTCTCGCGCTCATGACATTATGTTAGGGTTACTTTAAAATGTAGTTTATCGTCGTTTTGGTGATGCTAGGTGTTTAATCTAATTGGCATCGACCAATCAAATATATCAGTTCGGAATTTTTATAGGCGAAGTGCTGAAATCATATGCGAAAACAAGCCAATTGAAGTCCCGTTCGGTAGGTAGGTAATTTAATTAACGTCACACAGGAGCAAGACAACGGGCTACTGGCGACGGTCCGGGATCAATCCCCAAGGATCCGAGGACAACACCAAGTAATTTTGAACCACTGTCAGATGACGAGATAATACTTGGTCATGTTCGGAATAAGTATAAATAACACGTTGAGCAGCAGTAAAAATCATTAGAGTGATAAAATTTTGGCAAAACGCTTGTGTGGATTATTAGAGAGGAGTTAGAAGCCCCAAAAAGATGTCACATCGATGTGTGGGATTTGACACAGCGACCCACCCTAATCCCACATAAATACTCACCTTTCACTGTCACTTTCCCACGAAAAGCCTTACTTGAGAGAAAAAACCTCCACATACATTCTTCGAAATAAGAATAAACTGAAACGACGAACACTTTAGTCTTCGTTTTTATCTGAGATACTTAAAATGTCGTTAAGAGAGAATATTCGGGAGAAACTTCTATTCCCTGACATACAATACGAACTATCGATTACTAAACAAATATTTAAAGGAAACGATCAACGGGTCCGTCAGGGTTGATGGCTTTAGTTTAAGACTTTTCCAATTCTTTTCGCTACGGTAAATGGCTCTTAAACGAATCAGATTGGTTTTTATGACGTGGAACTGAATTCATAAAATATTTTCAAACAGAACCAGCAATGTATTTTATCTTGATTTTTGCCGTCATAAATGGTAAACGAATAAATGATAATTTTATCTGCATGTAAATAAAAAGTTCACTCACACTAATATGAGAGGTATGTTTATGTGAAGCTAAATATAGGGGGCGGTAATGTTTCCGAGGTGATACGTGTTTCCAGTACGTTTTCTGAACTGACGTCACTTGTTTTTCGAATATGATTTCAGCACTTTGACCGTGAGAATCCAAAAGAATAAATTCCGAATCGAGATATGATGGTTGATTGGTCAACAACAATTAGATTAAGCATCAAACTTTGCCAAAATGGCGATGAATTACATTTTTAGGTAATCCCGACATGTATCACTCGCGAGCCATTTGGACAGCAGAAGTAAAATCTTCGACCGTCTGGTTCATTTACTTTGAACTGAAAATCCCTCTCATGTGTATGCGAATTTAATGTTTTCTCAATAAGTATTGGGGCCGCTGCAGCCCAGTTGGAAGTGTAACGGATTAGCAACAGGAAGGTTTAAAGTTTGAAACTCGGTCCAACCAAAGAATGTAGTGAACGCGGAGCTGGTGCCCGTTAATTCTGTCGTGGCCTCTAATGTCCTCACGTTAGCGTGGTGTGCGAGTTTGGAGAGCAGTGTGCAGTTCAGGTGTTGACCTCTGACCGTGGTTCAAAATTATGAGGTATTCTCGGATCTTTCCTTCGTAATTCGTCCCTTACCGTCGCCAATAGCCCGTTGTGTTGCTCCAGTGCGATGTTAATTAACTACGTACCTACCTCAACAAGCATTGTTAGTATTACAAGTTTCTCAACAAGTACTTAGAAGTATTACAAGTAAGGTGGAGCGCTAAACTACAAGCATAAAATATAAGATGACTAATTTTTTTACTGTGAGAATTGAAGGGCTTTGGGCAGCATATTGATAAGCCACAGAATGGAAATTCTGAAATAAAAAATTAAAAACAAAATATTCACGAGGATCAAAATAGTTTTTGATTGCTCGAATGAGTGCGTAATACTTAAAAGTTTAACATAAGATGTAAACGAATTACACTTGAAATTCAAACTAGAAGCGAATGGACTGTAATAAGTAAACTTTTATCTCTCATTAATTGGGAACTAAAAAAGCAAGAGCTCCCTAATAGAATTTAACATATAATGCAACTCTAGAGGTGAAAACAACTAAACACAGGGGGTCGAAAGGCGTAGAGTTGCACAAGAAAAACAAATTCAATCAGGAACAAATTGTGTTACAGCATCATTTCTTGAGCATGCGGAAATCGTTACAAGAAATTATACAATATGAGCTCTTGAATATTGAACAAACCATTATCATTTGGAATTTTTTGAAACTTGAAAATTGCAAGATTGAAAACTTGTGAAGTGGTCTATCATTAAGTTGCCCGACACTCTTGAATTCTACATTTTCTAAATGCAAATTTTCTTTGTCTTATTATTGTCGTGTTTGGCCAAATATGAACCTTGCACCATAAAAAATCCGACCAACCTGAGGATGAGAGATTAGTTGCATCTTCCGAACCAATTTAACAAGCCAGTCCCTCTCTGGAAGTTATTTATTTTACTTTGTTTTGTATTTCAAAGCAGCTTGTGCATAATGGCCCTTGCACCCAAAATCAAACCAATCAACAGTCACTGGGATCCGATATAAGCCAAAAGAGAAATTTCAAAACTTGCTACAAATAAATTTGTAAAAGTAAAAACCACACCAGCCTTATTCATCAGCCAATATATGAAAGCAACACTTTTTTTACTGTGACGGCTGGTGCCATTATCTTCTCAGATAAAACCAGATACCCATCCGTAACGACATAGCGCAGGTGCTAACAAAAAAAATAAATGGGTTGTTAATAAAGGCAATACAGCAGCCAAAGAACACTTTCCAGGCTACGACGCCACCACAACCGAAGAACACAGTAAAATAGTTTACCCGGGCATTTACTGCCGAGGACGGACGCCGGAATGTTTCCTGTTGGACCTTTGTTCTCGAAATTTGGAATCATTCCAGAGTATCTCCCCGCCGATGAAAGGCTTCTTCTGGAATGGAGCATAAAAAAGATTCCTCTTCTTTCTGCTTCTCTCATTAGCGGTTATAGGGGAGTGGTTCGGAGATATTTTTCCGTGGGTATTTTCTTTCCTATTTCGGTGTTACAAGATTAAAAAGACAGGGGTGGACATGCAGGTGAGAGTGGGGATCGTTTTCTTGCTTTGTTCTTTTGGCTGCGTTGCTCCGTTTCTTTTCTGACAGTATCGACGAGTTCTCGATTCATAATGCGTCTGTAATTCGTTTGTCGAAGAAACCTATCAAAGTTTTATCGGTTTAGTTGCACTTTGGGGAGAGGGTCTAATGGCTGGGCACAGCGCAGTTTTATGCGCGGGCTTCAGAAGATCGTAGTGCTTCGGAATTTGATCTAATAGATTTTGTTTGTGAGAAATCTATAAGTACTTTCAATACATATAAAGCGCATAACCCTCCAAGTGCTTTCGACGAGATATCTCGTCCTTCAAGATCTGACCAATTTTGCTAATGACGAGATATCTCGTCATTAGCAAAATTGATATTGTAAGATCAAAGTACTTCCCCGCGCTATTTTATTTACACATTATTTGAAAGGCACTGCCCATCTTCGGTTACTTTCACAAGCATAATTTCTAATTAAAGACAAAAATTTCTAGCATATTCATTAATAAATAAATGAGCCTCCACTAGGTTTATGCTTTTACATAAAGAATGCCGACAATTCACGTGGCATTCTTAATACCTAACATATATTTTATTCCTTCCTATCTTTCTAAGTCTACCTTAAAAATATGTGTGATCCCAACTGACAATTCATGAAAGTTTAAAAAAAGAACGAACTGTCTTCACCAAACATTTCCCTCCGGGACCGAAATTCTATACCTTCTATTTTTCTTGGAGCACCTATTATTCTGAATAAAAGAAGGCACAGCGTTATTTGCTTTCCGTCACAATTTTCCAGAAGCTCCTTTGACGTGTACTCTGATTCTACGGAGAGCAGTCAAATCAGTCTAATGTTTGCATATTCGTTAAAGCAACAATCTATACGTGTGTGTGTTTGGAGTGTTGCCGAAACGAAAAAGAGGAAAAATCTATTTTATGACGTAACTTCTCAAGGATGCTTCCTGGCACTTTTCTCTCTATAGCCTTTACGTCAGAATTTCTGTTCTCCTGCCGTATGTGGTAGCTTTAGAATTTATTTCCTCTCATACACAAAGGTACCTCAAACTTTAAGAGAGCGCTGTTCTGCACAATAGGCTTGAGAAGAGCAAATACGCGGATCTATTTTGTCTTGACGCATTGTAATCATGTCTTTAAAATGTTAATTTAATTACTGAAATAGAAGTAAACGGTGATTTACTGATTGAGGATTTCGAATTGGTTTTAATAGGTTTATGGTTAACTAGCAGACGTGGGCGTAGCATATGATACAACATTCCTATTTGCTTACATCTATTAATAGCAAAGTACCGTTGTTCACATTTCATATCTCATTTCAATGCATTTGTAATGAATATAACATCCATATTCACATAAAGGGATTTAATATCTCTAAATGACAAAGATATTATCCAAAAATGTATAACAGTATTTCGTTTCATTTTATTGGTTTTAATTCTAATTTCTAATAAAAATGCATGGCAAAGAAAGCACGCCTCAGTGATGTTTCGGGGACGTGGTAGCCCATTTGGAAGAGAGTGGCCGACCAAAATACCCATCTAATAATTGTGTTTTATAATTATTTTATATGTTAGACTTTGAGCTTTATTATGTAACAAACACGATCAATGCATGCAAAAAATAGTCAGCCAACTCTTTCAGCATAAACTGAATTCAGTTTTGAAGTACATCAATTTTCAAAAGCAAATTCTAATTTTTTAAAACAATTTAAGTGTTCATAACTCACTAATAGAGTGGTGTAAAAATTACGTATTAAAGTGACGTATAAAAATTACAATAAGCCAATAAGCTGATAAGCAAAAAAGATTATATTCAATTTTTAAATGAATGTAAAAATATGATTTTGCTAAATATTGAAATATTGAGTAAATGTAAGGAAGATTATATGCATTCCAATGAAAGATGAAGAGAAATTAGTTTAAATTTTCTATACATTGATCATAACCTCTATTGATATCTGAAATCTACTTATTATTGTTAGAAGTTTTGATTTATCATCGCAATTTTTCTGATGGAATTAAGTAAAAATTATATTATTATAGCATAGAATATATGAACATGTTTTCCATTTCAATAATATCACTTATTTAATCTCTTAAATTTTCTATATTAAAATATTTTCATTTAATAAATGAATTATGGTAATGTCTTTTTATAAATTAACATACTTATTATTTAAATTTAATGAAATATGTCAATTTCATAAACAAAATTAATTTATTTTCTATTTTAAATAAACCCTTTTAAGCTTTGTTGGGTGTTTTGATGAATTAACCAGTTTAAATCGAAGCACTTTTTATTCTAATGTATTAAATTTGTTAGTTTATGTTTAGTAAAAGCGCCGACAGAATACTTTTGGTTTTGTCACAACTAGGTGTCATCACTGTTTTCAGAAAGAGCCAATGAATAATTTCTCGGTAATCGCTTAGCCTTTTTATGTTTTTGACATTCATTTCGTGCTGCACAACGGAGTGACCCGATATCCCAAGGCCTCGATGCCAGCAAACATGACGCATTGAATTAAGTCTAATGCTGGTGAGAGTCGAAAAGGCTCTCATGATAATCACATCTTCCATTATCACTATGTCGTATTTTTAAATACAAAATATTCACTGGAAATCCAATTAATGTACACGTCATGATACATTAGTGACTTAAATTCGTGTTAACTTCTAACAGACAAAATATAGATATATTTACTGTGCACACATTAACATACAATACTAGGGAGAATATGGGGTTCCTGGAGTAGGAAGGGATGTCAGTAAGCGTTGAGTTGTTTGGAAATGTGAAAAATTTCGTACAGATTGGGTATCAAGTGTAGAATATTATCAGAGTTAAAAACTATAAACCTGTTCATTAAGTTACATCAAATTACATCTTGATACATATGTCCGGTTTAAGAACTTCGATTTCGCGATGTCTTCTATAAACCAGCGAAGCAATATACATAAAATGAACATTAGAAGAAACAATAATAATGTGAATTACAAATTTTCTTTAAGAGAATTCTAAAAATGTTCTCTCCGGTGCAGTCCAACAAGGTATGTTCCAAAGTATCTTCCTCATCAAGGCAGATAAGGCACTTGTTGGAGTCAGTCAGGTGAAAACAATTTAAGTAGACCTGAGTTACGAAGTTGCCTATTCTGGCTTTAGCAAAAAAAGTGGCAACTGCTCTAGGGATTTTTTTGAAGTAATGGAGGTCATTAGGCTCACTCTGGAATCGGAAAAGATGGCGATTCATTCCAGTGGTCCTCCATAAAGTACACCAGAGGAATCGAGCCTCTCTCCTGACTACCCAGACACCTAAAGAGGGTAGTTGCTGACAAAGGAACTTCGCCCCTATTGTGGTTGACGGTTTAGCTAACTTATCAGCCATTTCACTGTCACACACATAGCAATGCTCAGGAACCCACTGTAAAGGGATGTCTTTGTTTTTATTTTGACAAGAAGCTGTCTGATTTCTTCAATTTTAAAAAGTAATTGCCTGATCTATGCTGGCAAAGACAGCGAAGAAAATAAAACGAAACCTAGCAAAACACTTCTTGGAGACTGAAATTCCACAACTCCTCAATTCAACATCCTACCTTTTGTTGTACCATCAATGATAACTCTGCACTTCATTGCGTACACCCAATGAGAAGCTTTTATCTATTTTAACGCTCTTGATCAGCACTTAGGAGCTCTCCCAATGCTCATCCAGATCGAAGCTCAATTTTTCCAAGATTTCAATCAAATTTACTTTGGGCTGGATTTAAACTAGCGAGTCTTCCAACATAAAAAGTAAAACCACAAGACTAAAAAACTGTTAATACATATTTTTTTTATATATTTAGTTCTTTTCTTAATCCATCTTCCAAATTATTATGATCCCCAAATATAAAGGCAGGCCCATTTATCAAGTGCTATACTGTCAATACAGTAGATTGAGGGACCTTCGGGCACAGGTTTACCATGACCTCATCAACACCAAAGACAGTGAAGTCATGTGAGTTCATTGTGTTTACATTTCACATTTTCGTGTAAGATAAGCATTAAGTACATACATGGGATGCATATTTTTATTTCACGAGAGGCCCTTTCATATTACTTGGTCCTGGGGTCCCAAATTGCCGATGCCTGTGCTCTCTACATACTGGAACGCCTTCCATTTAATCGGTGACGTCACCAGCCTGGAACTCACCCTCACAGACTTGGATATTGTTCCACAATAGGTTTTCATCGCCAGTTGAGTCTCCGCTATGGCCTTCATTCTTAACGAGTTCCCGCCAACACGAGGGGAATCGTGTTTGTGGAGCAGGTGGAAAAGAACAGAAACAGACCGTCTTTCGCAAGGCGTATGCAAATGAAGCGAACGAGCGTATGATTAGCGCCCGAGAAATCGTCGCTTGGTTGGATTGTCGCACTTAGTTGGATTGTCATTAAAGAAAGTGATCCCGTCGTCAAACCTTTGACTCATTTGGATGAGAAGTGCATTTTTTCTTGACTCAATTTGGATTAAGTTCGATGATGAGTGGACCTTTCTAGCTGGTGAGTAGAATTGTGTATTTTCTTAATTTAGAATTTCTAATTTTAATCTCGGGGCTTTCATATAGGAATCCCCAGTTCAATGAACTTGGTAAGGGAAATATGGGAAGTTTTTTAGTGCAGTGTGAAGTCTCTATTTTGAGCTTTAGAAGTTGAATCGTCATTGCGTAAGTGTGCAAAGGAATAGAGAAAAGGAAATAGTCGATCAGATCAATCCGTTTATTGATTTGATTTTATTGATTTATTTGATCTGATTTCTAAAGGAAAAAATAGAGTTCTCCTTCGTGGGGATTCTCTTTTTTTGTTCGCTAAAGTTACCGCTTTTTTGGAAATTTTTATTGACAAAGCTTTGCAATAAAATAATTCCAAATTTTGTGAGTCTATTTATTATCTTTCAGGTATTTAATACAATAATTTCTTCAAAAATAAACGTGATTTCAATTGACAATGCATGAAAATTTTGAAAATTACGACCTGTATTCACCAAATATTTCACGTTCACAAATAACGGAATAAATTTTTATTGACAAAGCTTTGCAATAAAATAATTCCAAATTTTGTGAGTCTATTTATTATCTTTCAGGTATTTAATACAATAATTTCTTCAAAAATAAACGTGATTTCAATTGACAATACATGAAAATTTTGAAAATTACGACCTGTATTCACCAAATATTTCACGTTCACAAATAACGGAATAAATTTTTATTGACAAAACTTTGCAATAAAATAATTCCAAATTTTGTGAGTCTATTTATTATCATTTCAGGTATTTAATACAATAATTTCTTCAAAAATAAACGTGATTTCAATTGACAATACATGAAAATTTTGAAAATTACGACCTGTGTTCACCAAACATTTCACACTCACTAATAACGGAATAAAGAACAATTATACTTTTGTGTCTGCAAGTTAAACAGATAGAAAGTAGTTAACGTCGCACTGGAGCAACACAACGGGCTATATGCGATGGTCCTGGATCAATCCCTAAGGGAAAAATCCAAGGACAACGCTTTGTAATTCTGAACCACTGCCAGATGACGAGAACAACACCTAAGCTGGCACCACACTCTCCAAACTTCCACGCCAACGTGTGGACATTTGAGACCACGACAGATTTAATGTACACAAGCCCCGTGTACACGACGGTCTTTGGTTGGATTCGAACTCGCAACCCTCCGGTTGCTAATACGTTACTCTTCAAAGCGAGCTACTGCTGTCAGTTAAGTAATGGACATACGCACAAAAAAAAGCTTTTACTAACACAAATGAGAGAAATATACCCATGAAGGAATCGAACTTGACAGAAATTGAACCTGCACCTATAACAACTCGCAGAAAAAAATAACTAGCGCAGTGGGCAAACTCAGATCTTCGATACTTCGTGATGTGAGCCCGTCATCTAATCTTAGTGTATGAGCCTGTAGTGCATATGTAGAAGCCTGGTTTTGCATGCATGATATTAACAAAGCAGATATATTTATTTGATGTTTAAATATAACATGAGCAATATTTTTAAAAGCAATAAAACTAATATCCGAAGCAATTATCAACTGTGGAAACTTGTTTTATTATTTAGCAGTTCATAAGCGTTAAACTAGCCTGTTATCGTACCTATTGTTTATCATCTGCTGTTTTGTGTGGTATGTTCTTGACACCTGTCGCACCTGCTTCGCAATACCTTGCATCATTTTTGTCTATTCTTATTTGCACTTAATGAATATTTTGTAAATATCTCTCATTCAGATCAGTGTACAAAAAGTGGTGGATTAATTTTGTTGTAAAAGAAAGGAAACTTTTCAATTGTGTACAGTATCATATAGATCTATAAATGCATGAAATTCAAAACCATGCAGTGAGTGTTTTTTTTTTCTTATCCCGGATCGAAATTTGATCAATACGATTTTCTCCTCAATTCATATCAAGAGTAGGTAGTTGAATTTAGATCGCATGGGAGCAACACAGAGGTGAAATTTACAACTTTCCTGGATAAATCCCGAAAGGAAAGTTTCGAGGACACCTCGTCATTTTCAATCACGGTCAGATGACGAGGATAACACCTGAGCTGGCACCCTACTCTCCAAAATTCTACAAGACATTTGAGGCCACGGCGGATTTAACGTGCAACAGTCCCCGTGTACACGAGTCTTCGGTTGGATCAAAATCCGCGGATCTACCAACCGGGCTACCAGAAGGCCTAATCGGCATCATGGAATCGGGAAAGGTTATCTGCTGTGTAATAAGTGTTTGAGATAAATAAAGCTCAACCATGCATATGAAATTCTTCGATGTAGTGATACGCAAATGGTAGGTAGGTAAATATTTTAATTAATGTCGCACTGGAGCAACACAATGGGTTATTGGCGACGGTTCGGGATCAATCCCAAAGGGAAAGATCGAGGACAACACCACGTAATTTTGAGCCACGCTCAGATGACGAGGCAACACTTGAGCTGGCACCCTACTCTACAAATTTCCGCACCACGTCAACGTGAGGACATTTGAGGCTACGACAGATTTAACTTGCAGATACGCAAATGGCATAATTGGATAACAACCAATTCTTATCAAATAATATTTCACTCGAATTTAAAACCAGGAAATTGAAAAAATGAGATATAATGTGAAAATTTCTCTTTTTTATCATTTCTAATCTTTAATATATCTTTTCCGTATACCTTTTCCGTATTTCCGTATCCAGTTAAAGTATGTTTTAGTCTTTTTTCAGAGATAAAAGTTATATTATGGGGAAATCGGAGTGAAAACGTCGCGATACGCAGACAACGCTGCACACTTCGTCATTTTAAACCCGTAAAGGAATCTAAGACTATTTATTTTTGTTTTCCAGTGGAGTTGAACTCTCGTGTTCCCAGAAAGAAAATACGAGATACACACTTGAGAATTTCTGAGTGGGTGCACAGAATTCACGTTTGCGGTTGTGATCTAAGACGACTCCTACGTTCACTGATCGGAATGTGATTCAGCTTTATATTGAGATGTGACGCAATAAAGTAATGAATGGAACTGCATTTTGTGTCCGGCTTTTAATCCATAATCGCATTACTGGTTTGACACTGGTAAGGGAGAGGTTAGTTTTAGGTTACGATGAATAGGAAATATCTTACTCCTGTCACACGGGGTAGCACTGCTGACTAAATCGCGCGCGACGCTCGACTATCTGAAACTCAGCCGTGACTTACAAGTCTTGCCATCTATTCAATCGGGTAGCGGTAGCCCGGTTGGAAGATAACGGATTAGCAACCGGAGGGTTGCGTGTATGAATCCGACCAAAAGACCGTCGTGTGCGAGGGGGACTGGTGCACGTTTAATCTGTCTTGACCTCAAATGTCCTCACGTTGGTTGGTGTGGAAGCTTGGAAAGTAGGGTGCGAGCTCAGGTGTGACCTCGTCATCTGACTGTGGTTCAAAATTACGTGGTGTTGTCCTCGGACAAAAATTACGTTTGAAAATTACGTGGTGTTGACCTCGGATCTTTTCCTTTGGGATTGATCCCGGACTATTGCCAATAACCCGTTGTTTTGCTCCATTGCGACGTTAATTAAATTACCTAAAATACCTCTTATTTCTATGGGGATAGATAGTTCAAAATTACGTTGTGTTGTCCTTGATCTTTCCCTTCGGGTTTGATCCCGGACCGTCGCCGTTAGCCTGTTGTGTTGCCCCAGTGCGATGTTAATTAAATACCTGCTTACCATCTCGTCAATCTGTTGTACGTCGGGGCTGGTGCATGTTAAATCTGTCGCGACCTCAAATGTCCTTTTGTGTGATGGGGAAGTTTGGAGAGTGGGGTGAAAGCTCAGGTGTTGTCCTAGTCATCTGATAGTGATTCGAAATTACGAGGCGTTGTCCTCGGATCTCGGGTTTGATCCCGGACCGTCGCCTATATCCATCGTGTTGCGCCGGTGCGACGTTAATTTAACTACCTACGAAACAACGTAAAGTAAATGGGTTGGGTTATTTGGGTTTCTATGGCGCAAGGGCCATATTTTTCCGTGCTTTTCCAATCACAAGACTAGGGGAAGGAGAGGTAATTGCGATCACCTAAACAAAAATTGCTATAAATCAGAGAAATTTTATTTTATTAACGTGAAACTGGCATGTATTGTATAATTAAAATATATTTAAAAGAACATTATTAAAAAGTAATTATTTAAGAAAGTGAAATAAGAATGTAAAAAAGACAAGAAAAATGAAAAGAGGCATTGATCACCATTTCGAATCCAAGGAGGGTAATACCGATCACACAATGGGTAATTCCGATCAGATAAGTTTCATCTAAATCCCATTGTATGCAAATCCCATAGTCATCTCTGGTGTATTCCATCCACTGCACAGGGAATTTGCCCATCTATACCAAATCTCATTTCCTTTCCCTACCTCTCCACAAACTAAACAAGTGTTCTCGTCAAATTCATTACGATTGTCATCATCGTACACAATATCCTCAGTCTTCGCATTCCGATGTTTCAAACGAAAGTTGTCTTCGTTTTGCCATCTTACTTTTGAAGCCTGATTTATACACCTTAGTCTTCTTTGGCTGTACTAATTTCTTCTGTTTTTCTCTAGTCACTACATTGATATCCTTGGAGTGACGTTTTCGGTTTTATTTCTGGACCAACATTTCTTTAAGGGAGTAGCTGTCAATATTTCTGAATTTTGCTTCTTTCGGGACTCTTTGGACGCATTTGAGTTGTTGGCAGCTAACAGTCTGGAAAGAACTGGTGAAACATCTGTTATTTGCAGTCTGAGATGCTGAAGAAGTAGACGGCTGCTCGAGGTCAATCGATGGTTGGTCTATCACTTCTTTGTTTTGGGAAATAGTCCTTATCACATCCATGTCTGAGGCAGACGTATCTTCAACTACAGACACGACTTGTCCTCCAAACGGTCCTGAACGAACTGATCGGATTTTCCGCACTGCCATCCATTTTCATTTTTGCGCTTATTGTCACGATACAGGTTATAGCGATGTCAAATGAAATAGGCTGTTATATCAATAGGAATATAGGCTTTTATATACTATGATTAACCAAAATATTTATAAAACAATTTTTGTGACTTACCTCCCATTGACAAACGCACAGAATTATAACAAAACCTCCAAAAATCACAATACCAATACATCACAAAATGTCCAAGCTTGAACTGTTCTTTCACTGCTAAAATAAAGTCAATACGTCCCCACAGATGACAGCATCTTCTAGGACTCTTAAATACAAACAGAAGCGCTAAATATTTGGTGATCGGCATTACCCTTTGATCGGAATTCCCCTACAATATCAAGTAAGTAAAGTAAATGGACATACACACACAAGATTGGTTGATAATTGAATTAATTTCACACTGGAGCAACGCAACGAGCTAATGGCGACGGTTCGGGATCAATCCTGAAGGGAAAGATTCCGAGAAAGCCCCTCCTAATTTTGAACCACAGTCAGATTAGGACGAGGTCAAGACGAGTCAGACGAGGTCAAGCCAGTTTACGTTCGGGACCTGTGCTTGCACCCCACTAATACACACAAAAGGAAAGCTTTACTGACTCACAAGAGAGAAATATACCCAGGAACTCGCAGGTTAATGAATTTGTATCCAGTTCATTTGTCTTGTTTTTAAAAGAAAACTGAGTTGCATAATGCTAAAAATGATTCATCACGGACTGTCGGAAAAAGCCGTTGTATTGTTCCAGTGCGTGTTATTCCAACTACCTACGCACTACCTACCACTGCTAAAAATAGCCCGAGGTTTCTGAGACAATTACGCCAGTTTAATGACAGTATAATGTATTTCTGAGAATCAATTTCCATCCCGTTCATTCTGGAGAGCTCGTTTTTAATGGAATTCTTGAATCGAATTATGAATTGGATGGATCTCTGCGAAAGTCGAGTTCAATCAGAAAATTCTCATTAAATACTAGTGTATCATTAATACGTTTAAATCACATTTAAGTATAGTAGAGGCGTAGAAAGACTTCATGTTAGGATGTATGAAGAGTTTTTATGTAACCTTATTGATTTGAGGATTAAAAGTTCTAGGATAGTGTATTTTAAGAAGAAAATTCTGTTCAAATATGATTGATATGAATCCTTACTTTTTTACTCAGGACATTTAAGTAAAGGAACTCGTAAGATCATAGGAAGATTTCATGTTAGGTTGTATGGTTTATATGCGGCCTTACCGATCTGAGATCAAAGGTTTTAAGAAAGTGCATGTAATAAGGTAATTCCACTCAAATTCTTGACCAATGCAATATTTCCTATAATTCTTACAACCAATATATTTGTGGTTATTTAGTCATTATGTGTGTGTTCGGGGGAAAGCATACCACACTACTCTGATGACCCTCAAGGTGTTGAAAAGTTAATTCTCTTCCTAGTATTTATATTAATGTAGCTGTACAAGAAGCGAACAAAGAAAAAAAAATATATAAATTTGTGCAAATTTAACATTGAATTTTTGGTATACATGAATGTATACTTCAAGAACGATATCTAATTTAACTTAGTATTGGGTCCTTTCATCTAGTTACTATGGCCTGTAGCCAAATGTGGTACTTTGAGCAGTCATCTAACTTGGTATAAAGGCCCGTTATCTAATCAATCACTAGGGTCTCATACTAGGATGGTACTGGAGTGCAGGAGAGAGAACCGGATATTGGTACGCATAGAGAAGGTGTGGCAAGATTTTGTGTTAGGAAAAACACAACGGTAACCTACACTGAGATTGACAGAAATGCCTCTCGGAATTAAATCCGGGACTTTGATCAATACTCTAACGTATACAGTGTTTCGAAAATGTCTGGCCAAAGTGTAAAGGATGGTAGAGGGAGTCCAAAATAATATGTGTCCAAAGAATATGTGTCCGAAAATGTCGAACCATGCAACGCTATACGAATTCGAAGCTTGCCGTTGAAAATCCGAGCGGGGAATGGCGCCTTACGCCACAAAAACGATGCTGTTGACAGACCCAAACAGCGCCCTTCACCACCTAAACTCGGAATTTCCGGACACCCATTCTTTCGCAAAAAGTGCTTATTTTGGCCTCTCTACTACCCCTTACAATTTGGCCTGACGTTTTCCAAACACCCTGTATAAAAGCCCGTTATCTAATCAAGTACAAGAAAGACCTGATACTAGGATGGTACTGGAGAGCAGATGAGAGGACCTAGTATTAGTACGAATAGAGGAGGCGTGGAAAATATTTATGTTAGGTAGGTAGGTATTTAATTAACGTCGCACTGGAGCAATAGAACGGGCTATTGACAACGGTCCGGCATCAAACCCAGAGCGAAAGATCCGAGGACAACACCACGTAATTTTGAACCATGGTCAGATGACGAGGTCACACCTGAGCTGGCACCCCTGTATCCAAACTTCCACACCACGCCAACGTGAGACATGAGACCACGACAGAACGTTGTACGCGACGGTCTTTAGTTGGATTCGAACTTGCAACCGTATTTATGTTAGGATTTATGAACGCTAGTATGAGCCTGGCCGCAACTTTACAACTTGGGACAAACTTTGTTACATCTCGTTCTTTGTACCCGAGAAAATCGATTTTTATAGCCCTCCAAGAAAAACTTCAAACGAAATTTCTCCGATCCCACACCTCTCATAATTTCATTGCCCTTCCATTCATCCATGACCGCGGCCATAATGCTAATGGCCATCAAAAGCGCCAGGGCGAATCTCATCGATATTTAATTAACTGGATCGAAGACAATGGAAAAAAATAACAAGCGGCCCCAAAGAAGCGCAAAAGAAGGGGTGCACGTAAAAGTGACGCCAACGACGTTCATTGATCAATAATTCCATTTAAGTAACACTCTACGTACGTCACTGGAGCACGAACACGGAGGAAGAGGAGGAAAAAACGAAGGAACTATCTCGACTTCTCTTGTTATCGTGTCGGTATCACGAAAGCCGTTCGATAAATCTTATCGGTTATTTCCTCTCGTTCTCTGACAATAAAGGAGCTTAAGGAACTGTTAGCTGCCCGGTGAGCAATTGCTTGTACTGCTTATGACTTCGCGTGGTCTGTCGGGAGTAAATGCACCGGCTAATGGAGGTTTTTTCCCTCTTTTGGAAGAGTGGCGAGGCGCGGTATTGGCGATGGAATTTTTGTGGTGACCTTGAGTGGATTGATTTGCCTGTCTGGGGGAATGGAATTGGTATTGTTTAATGTGTGGAGGAACTTCGATTTTTTTTAAAAGGAATTGGTGGAAAATAGGATTTTCTTATGTATGTAGTCATCCATCGTCTGGTCGTCGTGACTTTATTTTAGATTTTTGAGGTTTGTTATGATTGCAAACAAACTGAACGAGTGAATAATACTATAAATACATAAACTATAAATACATGAATAAGAGATGATATATATATATATATATATATATATATATAATAAAAAACAATCAAATTACAAAATATACAAAACATTAAAACGTAAAATAATAGAAATGCAGACCAGCAAAATGCCAAAAGATCAAAAAGCAGACAAGTAAAAAACCAAAAATCCAAAAAAGTTGGGGTAAAAAATAGTCAAGCAGAATCGAGAAAGCAGAAGGCAGAAGGCAGAACTGTCCATGTATGCGCGCTAAAGCTGCAGACACAACATGGATAGTAAAATAATTCAAAATTACAAACCAAAACAAGGAGAAATCCAAAAAATTTTAAAATCAACAAATTTAAGAAAATTTTGAAAAAAATGAATCATTTTTAATCATTAAAAAATCCTTTTTAATTTTAATTTTGTATTATACTTATCTTTGGTATGTGTCCTTGGTTGTCCCTGGTTTTGTTTTTCTAATTTATTTTCTTATGGTGTTTGGAGGGGTGTGTGAGCTACTTTTGGTGTACTGCCGCTCACACGCAGGAAACACCATATTGTGTTGACTGGGTGAGGCTCCTCCCTGATGACGCCCTGATCCACCAGCACTTCATCATTTTTTTCAAAATTTTCTTTCTTGATTTTAAAATTTTTGGATTTCTCTTTGTTTTGGTTTGTAATTTTCACACAAGTACAGAAAAAAATCAAAGCTTCTTCCCTTAAAAGTGACTCATGCTTCACTCCCCTTGACAAAGTAAGCAGTCTCACTCCATTCACATCTTTACTCCCTTCATATATATATATATATATATATATATAATAAAAACAATCAAATTACAGAATATACAAAACATTAAAACGTAAAATAATAGAAATGCAGACCAGCAAAATGCCAAAAGATCAAAAAGCAGATAAGTAAAAAGCCAAAAAACCAAAAAAGTTGGGGGTAAAAAATAGTCAAGCAGAATCCAGAAGGCAGAACTGTCCATGTATGCGCGCTAAAGCTGCAGACACAACATGGAAAGTAAAATAATTCAAAATTACAAACCAAAACAAAGAGAAATCCAAAAATTTTAAAATCAAGAAATTTAAGAAAATTTTGAAAAAAATGATGGAAGTGTTGGTGGATCAGGGCGTCATCAGGGAGGAGCCTCACCCAGTCAACACAATATGGTGTTTTCTGCGTGTGAGCAGCAGAACACCAAAAGTAGCTCACACACCCCTCCAAACACCATAAGAAAATAAATTAGAAAAACAAAAATTAGAAAAACAAAACCAGGGACAACCAAGGACACATACCAAAGATAATATAATACAAAATTAAAATTAAATTAAAATTAAAAATTAAATTAAAATTTAAAAGGAGAAAACAAACCTACCCAAATAGATTGACCTAAGATCGACAACAACCCGCCGCAAACTACATGAGGACCGCCAACAAATGCCATTCATAACGCCGTATATCAGAAATCGGAACCGCAATTCCGACACGGAACCCCGACTCGAACCCCGGAATTTCGAGTCGGGGTTCCGTGTATATATATATATATATATTATATATATATATATATATTTATATTTATATATAGGGAGAATCTCGTATATGGCACGTCAAGTGGGCTGCTTTGTCATAATAAAAAAATCGGCAATTTCTTCATGACGAGATATCTCGTCATTGGCTAAATTGGTCAGATCTTGATAGACAAGATATATCGTCAAAACAACTTGACGGGTGAACATTTCCTCGTTTCTTCAAGACGACACGAAATGCAGGAAAACTTCCCCTGAGTCTTCAAAGAAGGCTTGTCTTTGCCACATTTCACGGTAATGGTATGTGGCAACAGCTCCCATGGTGTCCCTGGATAACGCAAATGATGTCACGTTCTCGCCAATTAGTGTCCGAAGGGCTATACGATTCATACGAGGGTGTTGGTAAAATGTTATTCTGGATAATGAATTACTGATAATTAATGTTTAATTATAATTTCCTTTTTCTGGATCAAGAATTATTTTGGGTATTTAGGTACGAAACTTGAGATCCTCACAATTATCTCATCGATAGCTCGTGATTTAAACTGTATCTTAAGAACCTAAACGGTTCTCAGTTTCGTTACCACTGAGGAAATGCCTGTTCTGCTTTCTAAGAATTCTTAAAAATTCCCGTATGGTTAGTTTCTCATGCATTTCTTCACAATTAATACACATAAAATTGATGTAGATATATATAGAAATAAAAGGTATTTTGGAATAAGGAAATAAAGGAAATAAAAGGTATTCTCATAGAAATAAAAGGTATTTTGATTAACGTCGCAATGGAGCAACACAACGGGCTATTGGCGATATTATGGGATCAATCCCAAAGGGAAAGAACCGAGGACAACACCATGTAATTTTCAAACGTAATTTTTGTCCGAGGACAACACCACGTAATTTCGAACGGTCAGATGACGAGGCAAAACCTGAGCTGGCACCCCACTCTTCAAATTTCCTCACCACACCAACGTGAGGACATTTGAGGCCACAACAGATTTAACGTGCACCAGCCCCCTTTGTACACGACGGTCTTTGTTTTGATTTGAACCCACAGCCCTACGGTTGCTAATCCGCTGCACTTCCTACCTGGATACCGCGGCCCCATATAAATAAGAATTATTTGACTAAACTATATTCAACTGTAAACTTAAAATTGATATAGATGTGTATCTCTTCTCATAAATAAGTGATTGTCTTATCTGTAAGTTATTAATATAGACATAAACTCTATCAATAGTATAATATTGAATATATGTCAATTATATCAAACTGTAAACTATTAAAATTGGTATAGATTTGTGTCTCTCCTCACATAAATAAGTAATTGTCTTGACTGTAAACTATTGATATAGAGATAAACTATATCCAGTGTAAACTATTAAAATTCATATAGATGTGTATCTCTCCTCACATAAATAAGTAATTCTCTTAGTTGTAAACTATTGATATAGAGATAAACTATATCAAACTTTAAAGTATTAAAATTCATATAGATGTGTATCTCTCCTCACATAAATAAGTAATTGTCTTAGCTATAAACTATTGATATAGAGATAAACTATATCGAACTTTAAACTATTAAAATTGATATAGATGTGTCTCTCCTCACATAAATAATTGTCTTGACTGTAAACTATTGATATAGAGATAAACGATAAACTATATCAAACTGTAAACTATTAAAATTGATTTAAATGCGTATCCTTCCTCACATAAATAACTCTTTTATGACTCAAAATTACTTCAGTTCCTCTAAAATACAACCCACCACCTTTTGAAGTTCAGCACTTCGAAACGTCTGGGTTTTCGTAAACTCCGAAGTTAAAAGCAGAACTTCCAAGTTTAAACGTGTTTAAAATGTATCTATTCTCAGAAGTTTTGGAGAAAATAGTTTGAAGATTCAACAGGGAAGAAATACTTCTTGAGAGTATGCGCGGAATGCAAAGTGAGGAAGTTGTTCGATTATAAGCAAATACCTGCAGAACGCATAATTGCTTCGCTGTCACCACGTATTGCAAAACTTTTTAAGGATTGTGTAACGATGGTGAAATTTTAAAACACATCCTAGCCACATGTGCGGGTTCCATATGCTGAGTTCAAGTGTACTATTATTATGAGACTAGAAATAGTTATACGCTCACCTTCTTTAGACGGGAATGCAATCTATATTGCCTTCTCTAAACGTTTGCTACACAATTGTTAGTCAACTTCTGTGTTCTAATTCAGTGTGTTGATGCTATTTACAAATATTTCTATTTATTGAGTATTTAACCCTCCTGGTGGTTGTCTCAACGAGGTATCTCGTCATTGGAAAAACTGATCCGATCTTCATGGATAAGATATATTGTCAATAAGAGAAAACTGACCAGATCTTGATCTCGCCAACACGAAAAAATTGGCAATATCTTGATGACAAGATATCTCGTCATCAGCAAAATTGGCAGACATTGATAGATACTTCGTCAAAACCACTTGGAGGGTTAAAGTCACAGCTATTTAATAATTACCTCATTCGTATAATCAATTTTTGCACAAAACTTTAGGATCGATTTTTTTATTGAAAAAACATGATTTATTTTTCGTTGGCTGCCTCTCATTTCTACTCTTATCTATTACTTCTAATAAGAATAAGTTTATCTCTCACTATAATTTCATATTTATTTAATTTCAATTAACAATAATTCATACTAACACGTGCATTCCAACCCGCCTATTGCTGTGGTCCCATGTCCAGGTATCCATATTTTATCTTGGAAATGAATGTGAAGAAATGAGATTGTACGAGTGTCGTACATCGATTACAAACAACATGGATCCATGGATCCAGTGATTTGGTTTCCCCAAATCACTTTTAAATGTCTTGTCTCTCATTCTCATTGTTGCTTGTAATTTTCCCCATTGAACAACTTATGCCTGGAAAACTAAATGCAGATTCTATTCGAAATTTACTAATTATGTAGTGAGTAATTTACCAAGAAATGTTCGATTTTAAGACGGTCCTCATTAACCTTCTATATAGGGTGTTTAGACTATGTCTTACTAAATTGTAGACGGTGGTAAAGAGGCCAAAATAAACATTTTTTTGTCAAAGAATGTGTGTCCGGAAACACCACTTTCAGGTGGTAGTTCAGTTTAGTTTTTTTTAGGGTTTTATGGCGCATACTGCGGCCATATAACTGAGCAGTAGGGCCATGATTGTCCATACTGCGCCAGATATAAGACATACAATATCAAGTAACAGAAACACACAATGAAAGTTTTACTAACGCAGAAGAGAGAAATACACACAGAGAGGAATGCACCAGACACGAATCGAACCCGCCTACAACTCGAAGGTTGCTTTCACAGTGGACATACCCACTGAGCCACGGCGGCCCCTTTTTAGGTGATAGAGGGCGCTTTTTCGATCAATCGATAACCTTGTTTCTATGGATTAGGGCGTCATTCCCAGCTCTGATTTTCAACGGCAACCTCCGAATTCGTGTAGCGATGCATGCTGTTGAAAATCCTAGCGGGGAATGACGCCCTACTCCATAGAAACAAGGTTATCGATTGAGCTAAACAGCGCCCTCTACCACCTAAACGCGGTATTTCCGGACACACATTCTAGGACAAAAAATGTTTATTCTGTGCCCCTTTACCACCCTTTACAATTTGGCCAAATATTTTGGAAAACCTGTACATTTGATGTGGTCTACATATTCAAAAATATATTGGACACTTATAAAAGTCCACCTTATGTTAATCAAACTTAAATTAATTAGCTCAAATGGAAAAGGCAAGCAGATCATAACTATGCATAGTTGCATAGCTCAAGTGAGACACTAGTAGACATACTTTAGGAGAAATATTTAACAGTTGGAAACGTCTCTACGGATATCTTCAGTAGGATTAGATGTTTCATCACCCTGGGAGCACCTTTTCTTTATGCGCGTAGGAGTACGGCGAAACAATATCCCCATGTCAAACAAAGATAATCTGTTCTATATTCCATTTTAGTTATTTTTCTCTAATGTGGGAGGGTTCGCTAGTGATAGCTTTCAGACAACAATAACACCCTTATTCGAGAGTTGCATCTCTCATAATTATTGCTTCCAAGTTAACTTTGAGAAATAATTATACTGTGGTGACTACAAACTTCTCACACAATTATTTCCACAGTTCTTGCGTTTTCCTACCTTTCTTTCGTATCAGATTGTCTGTCTGCCTCTTGTGCTTCTTTGAATGTGAATTGGATTCCTAATTGCATTAATTACATTAATTTCTATCCTTTATCTTAGTTATCTTCCTATAATCAAGTACCTTCTTTAACTTCTCCCTCTTTTTTTGTGCTCAATTAACTATATAATTATGATATGGAAGTACGCTGATTTTCAGTAAGGTACTCGGTTATAGTATTTTTAGAAATTATTTTCCGTTTTTATGGAAAGATAGATCACGAAGACTAAATAGTTTTGTTTTATTCGCTTCACAAATGTCTTGATATACGAGTTATACAACCATAAATATGAATACGATGTTTGCAATTATGTTTAGAGTAATGAAGTGATATTTATACATGCCGGATATTTGGAATAAGATTATCAAATTTTACTTAATGTAAAGATGAATTTTAAAAATTGTGAGTACAAACGGTCATAAAGTTTTGAAGAACTATATCTGATGTGAATTTTATTCATTTGAAAGGTTGATGACTTTATGCTTATGAATAGATTACTTTGTGGGCAAGTACTTTTTCGCAAGACAAAGCACCTATCTGTTGATTAAGCTTTTTAAAATTGGGCAGCACCGCGTTGTTTCGCCCTCAGAGGTTGGATTTCTACAAGTAAGTAGGGTACCCCGGGGTACCACAAGTACGTAGAGTACCCCGGGTATAGTGGTCTGTCCTCTCTTCCGTTTTCTATCGCCTTTTTTCGCAAGCTTCCGTCTGTTTCTCTTTCCTCTTTAATCCACCTGGTGGTTGTCTTGAAGAGGTATTTCGTCATTAGTAAAACTGGTCAGAACTTAATGATCGAGATATTTCGTCGATAGATAAAAACTGACCAAATCTTAATATCGTCATTATCAAAAATCGGCAATATCTTCATGACGAGATATCTCGTCATAAACAAAATTGGTCTGATCTTGAAGGACGCGATATCTCGTCGAAACCACTTGGAAGGTCGCTATATTGGAAATTTGATTTTTTGTATTTATGCTTCAGTGTACCAAATGCTGGATTTTAAAAACAGACATAGTTTGGCGCAGCCCTTGCAACGCAGTCAACCAGGTTGTCTCCTGCTGTAAAAATATTGTCCGAAGTAAAGCTGTGAACAATGGGATAGCACAAACAATGTATGCATGAACGAATTTTAGATACATTTTCCTCACAGACCTTATTCATTCGTGTTTGGTTCAACAGGCTATAAATTCAAATCCTCTAATGGACATAAACTTTCGTAATGGATAGACTCAGAAAACCATTAGTCGTAGAGTCGAATTTACCTTTGCAGCAAAAATGAGGTCGACGGACAAAATATATTCCAATTTTACTGATTACTATAAAATTCTAAATTTGTATTTCTTCCATATTTTCCGAGGCAGTCTAAATTACGAGTCTTTATAGTTGGATCTTTCCCTTCGGGATTGATTCCAGACCGTCGCCATAGCCCGTTGTGCTGCTCCAGTGTGACGTTAATTGACTACCTACCTACCCATGGCAGTCTAATCTCGCTTTGACTTACTTTCACTGTTGCTTATTTGAGCGTGATGTCACAGTTCTTCTGCCTCAGTTCTGCGCACTGACGTCACGGTCAATGAGACATAGTGCTCCATTTTTTCTGTAAACTTTCCCTTCTCTGTCGAGCTCTTCAAGACTTTTTTCTTTCCAACCTGTCAGTTTGATCTGAAATTTAGGTCATAGGCGATTTCGAGCCAGCGTGACCTTTACATAGAGGGTTCGCGGGTACCATGGTACCGGGTCCCGAAGTCTAAGGGGAACAGTGTGATAACAGTGGAATTTTTACACATGTGCTGATAGCAATAGATTTGTACACTAGTTTTAACTGGGGCGTATATCGGAACACAAGACTCGTTTGAATGCTTGGTTTACTTCTTAAATTTCTATGAAAACTTTTCTTGTTATACGGGGCCGCCGATTGGAAGAGTAACGGCTTAGCAACCGGAGTTCGAATTCAACCAAAGACCGTCATGTATGTGGGAGCTCGTGCATTTTAAATTTGTAGTGGCCTCAAATGTCCTCACGTTGGCGTGGTGTGGAAGTTTAGAGAGTGGGGTGCCAGCTCAGGTGTGACCTCGTCATCTGAACGTGGTTCGAAATTACGTGGTGTCGTCCTCGGATTTTTCCGGGTTTGATCCCGGACCGTCACCAATAGTCCATTGTGTTTCTCCAATGCGACGTTAAGTAATTACCTACCTACCTAAAGAAAGGGTTGCGGTAAGATGATAAAGGATTTTTGTACAAAATTAGTGAACACAAAAAGCGATCTAAGTTTCCGAATAAAATCCTACTGAGGAGGAACTAAGTGTACACGCTATTTCCAAAGCTTTTGACGTGAATGTGTCTTCTAAATCGGTGCAGTACTCTGTGGCCGCTACGGAAAGTTGAGCGTTATGAGAAAATGAGCATCGCGTTCGATCTAATAATTTCTATATTATCAGCGCGAGCCAGACCAGCCTATTGTCATTCGATAGCTGAGGGAACAAAGACTTGTTAGTGATCATGAGTTCACGCATCGCGGTGAGCGGGAGATAAGGGGGTGTCGTTAGGGGGAGTTTCCGCTCCGGACAAACTTCAAATCAGCATAACTCGGGACTGTGAAGCGCAAGGATCTCGAAATGGGTCTCAAACGAAAGCTAATGTCGAGATCTGTCGATTTAAGACGTGAAATCGAATACAGTATGCCTGTGCGAATACAATATGTCTGTGTGAAATTTTCGATCGCAGTTGAAAATGTTTAAAAATTACATGATGTCAGCGTATACTCGTCGAAAATCCAAGCAAAAATATATCGAGTGTAGTCTACGCGGAAGAGCAACACGTCAGCTTTCGATAAACACTGAATTGGCTACTGAATTTATCTTTCTTTCATTTACTATACCCAAATACATTATATGCGTTAACCAGACATTCACGTAAGACCTTTCGGAAGTGCGTTCAGACCTCCGACACAGCCTACCCTATTTTTTTTTAGTTTTGGTTATACTCTTAAAGGTGAAACGTGAAGCAACTAGCGACAATTTGTTGACAGCGTTGGATTGAGCAGGAACTTGTGTGTTTTTCTGTTTCTAAGACCCGTCAGACTGGTGAGTGTTGAATAGATGTTTTACATTTACATCCTATGAGTCAAGCCGGGCCTAAAAAGGAAATCTTTACAGATGACTGTTAGGTACAGGTAACCATCGGAATAATTTTCGATGCATTGATAGTGCAATGTATATGACGAAATGCTTGAAAAGAAACTCAACAAAAGTGTGCTGTGTATTTAAATTAATGTCTATAAATACCTCGAGGTGGTTATCTTTCGAAGATTTTTCAATTAAAGGCCTCTGCGAGTTGTAGG
Organism: Meta bourneti; assembly: GCA_933210815.1. NCBI lineage: Eukaryota > Metazoa > Arthropoda > Arachnida > Araneae > Tetragnathidae > Meta > Meta bourneti. Next base: position 16,146,642 of record OW119928.1, on the reverse strand, counting down.
TGGTGCAGTATTTATTTATCCTGTATCAGTACACAGCTTTCATAGTGTATGTATATGTCCATTACCTGACGTTTCTTGCCTTGTATTTGGCACAGCTCGGCCAAATACAGTCGAGCATTTTATGATGTAAATATTGCATAACACCCAGCCATAAATTTAAGGCTTAATTATAAAAATCGTATTCCTTGCAAAATAATTTAATGATTTACTTTATTTATCACGAAAAGTTGGGTAGGTAGGTAGCTATTTCAATTAACGTCGCACTGGAGCAACACAACGGACTATTCTTAACGGTCCGGGAAACCCGAAGGAAAAGTTTCGAGGACAACACCACGCCATTTTGAACCACGGTCAGATAACGAGGTCACACCTGATCTGGCACCCCACTCTCCAAACCTGCACACCACGCCAACGTAAGGACATTTGAGGCCACGACAGATTTAACCTTGCACCAGCCCTCTTTGAACACGACTGTCTTTGGTTAGATTTGAACTCGCAACCCTCCGGTTGCTAATCCGTTACTTTTCCAACAGGGCTATGAAGAGTTAGAAGCTATAAGTGTTTATGTATGCAGAATGCAGGAAAATACATATTCTTGAACAATCGTATTCCTTGTGTGTGTGAGTCAAAACCTGTATCATCACTTCTCATAGGAAAAATACAGGGCGTTTCGAAAATATGTGGCCAAATTGTAAAAGGTGGTAGAGGGCCCTAAAATAAACATTTTAAAAACAAACAAAATAAACAATCGTCCCTTTCCGTTCGCAGCTTCATATACACATAAATATCAACGAGTTCTCAATTCGCGTAGCAATGCATGCCGTTAAAAATCCGATCAGAGAATGATGCCTTACTCCACAGAAACTATGTTATTGACGGAGCATGCGCCGAAGATCGATGGAAAAACCTTTCGACCTTCTAATGAAATAGACGGAGCATGTGGGCGGAGTCGCTGTCGTAAGTTCTCTGAAGGGTAAATCACGTGGACATACGAATAGACTTAGCTGATCGACTGTCGAATCGTTTTTGATCACGGTGGATAATCACTTTAACCAATCAAAAATTTAAGATTCATGCTTTTACCCACAGCCATAGACCTTCAAACCGAGCAACTGGAAGAAATAACACGAAACTGTGGCCACATGCTCCGTCTATTTCATTGGAAGGTCGATGGAAATACCGAGACTGTAGACTAGCATTGCCGAAATCTATCCGTCTGCTCAACAAGAACGTGGAGCTCTAACATGATCACTTCTAATTTATGGGAGGTTTTTATCTGACTTTTTCCAGCTGTACCGTCTATTTTTACAAAACTAACGAGAATAAGGTCTTAAAATATTCCTAAGCATATCCATGTTTAATCCTTCTTTGAAATACTAATCCCAATGGCGTACCTGCCAATATTAGCCAACCGTTCCTGTATCCATATCGTGACTTGTTACTTAACCTTTTAAGACTGCGGGCAATATAACAGGCGTACCTTGAGATTTTTCCTTCCTAGAGCGGCTCGGTACAGATGCGATTTTATCCCCCTTTTAAGTGACCTTTTGGCATCGATCACCATTTGCGAGCTGTCAGAGACTGGCCCTAAAGAGGGACGGTTCTTTTGTTCGAAGTCCTACCCTGTTAATCATTCTGTGAACCCTTGGAAACTCAGAACGTCGCGCCGGATATATCTCTAGCATGCCAAACACTATGAAAGGAAAGCGCGCTAGGTGGTCAGTCGTAAAAGTCATTTACGACTCTCTCTCACAAGTTCTGTAGGGGGAAGGAAATCAAGAGAAATCTGCCGTTCTGAGATGGAGGTAACGAAATTTGGGCGCCTTAGTGTAAAGGTTAATATTCCATCCTGACACATCTTAACATTTGAAACACAAAAATGAAGTAGTTGAAAGATTGGAAGATTCCTTTAAAGAACGCTACCTCTATACAGAATCGAGTCAATTTTTTAAAAATAAATGCCTTTAATCAATAATGTTATGACGATAGCTATTTTATTTGTTTCCAAACAAAACGAAATATTAGGGATGAAAGAAAATTTGGGAAACGAATATTTATACCGATTCTAATCAATTAGTTGGACCGCTGTAGCCCGGTTGGAAGACTAACGGATTAGTAACCGGATGGTTACCAGTTCGAAACTCGGTCCAACCAAAGACCGACGCGTGGTTGCTGGCTCACGTTAAATCTGTTGTACCCTCAAATGTCCTCACGGTGTGGAAGTTTGGAGAGAGGATGCCAGCTCAAGTGTTGACCTCGTCATCTGAACTGTGGCTGAAAATTACGAGGTGTTGTCCTCGGATGTTTTTCCATTCGGGATTGATTCCGGACCGTCGCCAATTGTACGTAGTGTTGCTCCAGTGCGACGTTAATTAACTACCTACTTCCAGCCAATTAGTCAGTAACGATAGCTGATGTTTACAATCCATGATCTTGTTATAATGTATTCGATTATTCGATGGAATACAATGAACAGAGTACCCACACTGAAAAGGGGGTTGTTTGTAGCATGGCACCAGGGTTTAAGATATAAGAAATTGAAAAGTTTTTGTTCCGTAATAAGCAGTTTGTTTTTTAAGTTTAAAATCTATATATATAAAGCAGAGTTGGCATCTTTCTGTCTGTCCATTCTCTAGCGAAATGTTGCGGTCATGTTTGAGCATTTCTAAATTTCATAAATCATTATCGTTTTTATCAATATTTTTCAATTGTGTTTTTTCGAATTTCTATATTTCAAAATTTATTCAGGAATTCGAAATTTGACAGCTCGGTCATATCTTTTGTTTTTCAAAATTTTGCATTTTTCGATCGGAATTCCTTTTCTGTTTGTATTATGTGTTCCGGTATTTTACATATTACAGATATATTATTTAGGAGCTAAATTTTATTGAATTATTTTTATTTTCTGCGAAAAATCACTAAACATGGGTAATTTCTTGGCGGTATATGTATATTTCGACCAATTTTCCTTAAGTCGGGTTGAATACAAAATCGTATGTAGAATTCAGTTTCATAAAAATAAAAATATACAAAACAAAACCTTTTTAAGTAAGGTGTGTAACTTCTTATTTTAAAATGACCGGTTAATATAGAATTTTTTAAAATAAGATAGGCTACGGTAAATTAAAACGGGTAGCCATGCGTTGTAGTTCAAAGATATTTCTAATTCGACTGCTGAAGTAGTCATCTTAGAAAACACTTTTGTAGTTTGTCTTATAGAGAAGTACGATGAATATAAAGCGGATTATATGGATGGATCTATCATGTGTACATATTTGTATCTTGTAGAAGCTATGAAAAAGTTAAAACGATGTTAAAAGTTATTTTCCGTACAACTTAAATTATGTTTGCATTTTTCTATGAAAGAACAGTGATTAATCTTATCACTTTTCAATCAATATTTAACCTATTCAACGCGAGCAACACAGGGTAATTCTGCTAGTGTTATATATATTTTCATTGTGTCACGCTAACCTGCTTGTCTGAAACAGCAAAAACTCTCGAACACAGAACTCTGACGTCATGAAATTTGCACAGCTTATTCTGTCCGGAATCTTTAGGTGAAAACAACTTTCAGAGTAGTACGTCGATCCCTTGGAGCCACAGAAGTAAAATTTAGTATACAACATGATGTAAGAGAGATCAATTTTTAATCAAACACGAATCAACATAAAACACGAAAAGCTGTCGATTGCCGGGATGCCAGAAGAGGAAGGAATGCAGACGCGTGAAGCGGACGAAGCTCAAAAAGCTGTTTGACGACTCATCGAAACTGCTGATGAAACAGGTGTACTCTGAAGCACCTAAAGCTTGAGCGATGTAAATTCTTACAAAGTGGTACAAAAGAAATCATGAGAAAAATGTACGTTTCTGCAAGCTAACCCTCCTGGCGCTTACCTTGGCGTGGTATGTCGTCATTAGCAAAACTGACCAGACCTTAGAGATAGAGATATCTCGTCATTAGAAGAAAACAGACCAGATCTTGATCCCATCATCATAAAAACTAGGCGAAATCTTGATGGACGAGATATCTCGTCATTAACAAAATTGGCCACATCTTGATGGGCGAGGTATCTCGTTATTAGAAGAAAACAAACCAGATCTTGATCTCGTCATCATCAAAACATTGGCAATATCTTGATGATGAATTATCTCCTTATTAGCAAACTTGGTGGACGATATATCTCGTCAAAACTACTTGGAGGAGCATTGAGTATTTGAGATATGTATTTATTTCATGAGATGCCCGTCAACTAAACTGATACTAGAGTCAGTACATGATGGTTGACTGCACTAGTTTCTGTTCTGTGTTGTGATTTTGTGCTTCAGCTGCCTTCATGTTCTATAAAGATTTTTGAGAGCCATTGTTTTCAACACTCAATTTCACTCCCAGTGCAAGTGCACTCAATTCAACAACCTTCGCGTTCAAGTATGTTTCAATTTGACTGGCATATGACAGATAGGGATACTTTTTTCTTTCAAAACATTTTTCGTCTTATCAAACTTCAAATCAGAAATATATTTTTTGTTGTGATTTTGCGCTAGTTTCTGTTATTATTGGATACATCGGTGCATTTGACTCATACAATTTGGATGTTGACAGACGAAGTATTATCTGGTCTGTCAGCAGATAGTAGTGCTGATGTACTTGATTTTCAATATCTCCTGCATGTAAAATTGCACGGTAACGTCGACTTTGCGTTTTATAATATAGTTTTTTCGTACTCATGTTTTCACTTTTATTTGTCATCTTTTATTTACAATTGAAGGGATGATTCCCGAAAGCATCTATCTTTTGTGAGCCATGTCTGGGAAAATGAAAAAGAATGTTTTCTGTCTGTGAAATGACAACAATTTTTTTTTATTAAATGTTATCTTAAGAGAAGTTTAAAGATAAGTTTGCGAAACTTTGTTATTGCTCCTCAGACTGCAAACTAGCTGGTGAAGCCGGATGAAGTTTGTGGAAATCATCCCGTTCACTTTCAAATGGTATCTTACTGTGTTTAATAGCCCGTTGTGCTCCAGTGTGACGTTAATTAACTACCAACCAACTTACTGTGCTTAAAGTTGCTGTTTGTGTGAAGACTGACGTATTACCCTAAAAATACATTATAAGGTGAGTGAAAATTAATGGTTCTTAGTCTGTACGTTAGTGCAACCCAATTTTCTGGTGAATTATTACTATCTTGCCCTGATTCTCATAAACCGATGGCAATCCATGCTTTGACATGAACGAAAAATTAATTAAATTAATTTTTAATAAGATGAAAATTAACTACTGTAGCGTCTCATAGATCCCAGACTTCGCGAGGGAGGAGAAATTCCCTCCTGCTAAACTTTATGCTTGACACCTGTTGTGCCTCATTAAAATTATATTTCACTTACCCACATGGGCACAGAAATCGACATTATTCGTTTATTGTCGAATTTATTATTATCAATTATTTTTATATTTTTCGTATGTAAAAGTATAAATGTTACACTTCATATTATGAAAAGAATCAAGGTTGTTTATTTTCACTGTTCCTTGAAACGTTTATTTACTAAAGCATTAGAGCACTTATAAGCAACTGCATTTTATGTTCTGATAATTCTTATTAAACCTCATATTTCGTTATCAATTCATATTTTACCCCTTTTGTATTCCATAAACACTTTAAACTAAAAGTAGTACATAACTTTGCATTCTGTAAGGTTTTCTGCGAATCTGTACATGAAGAAAACTAGATATCACTGAGAAGAAAAATGCACAGAAATCGACGTTATTTGTTTATTGTCGAATGGCAACAAAGGATAAAAATAGACTCTTCCCATATTCACTCGCCAGTGTTGCCGCTTAGTTTAAGTATGCTTGATTTGAGTGACGGAGAGCTGTGTAGTATTGCTAAAATTACACGGAAAGTGCTCTTCACTCTAATGAAATTCTTCAGCAGTCTGATTACAGAAGGGGGCATTGGGATATCTGGAAGATAGAACTAATCGATAAAAGAAAATATGAGCGAAAATTGGTTCAGCGTCGAAAAATACCAAATCGCCTTTTAACAAAAGATGAAATTGAAGTAGGCGTTCAGAATCAAATTATGGTAACATGACTGAGGTCTGCTTTTTGCCATGCATTTGATTGAAAACAAGAATTCACACAAATAGAAGTATATATGTGTAATGGTCAACCAAGACCAAATTGGTTTTTCTATATATTTAGATTTCGTGAATGCATTCTTGAAATTGAAAAGAAAACTAGCAAGGAAAAGCATTTTATCGTATTGAACTTATATTACATTACCTTTGAGTCGCAGCCCGCTTAGAAGAGTAGAGGATTAGCAACCAGAGGGTTGCTTGTTCGGAACTCGAACCAACCAAAGACTACCGTATACGTGGGGGCTGGTGGACGTAAATCTGTCGTGGTTTCAAATGTATTCACGCTGGCTTGGTATGAAAGTTAGGAGTGCCGTCTCAGGTGTTGCCACGTCATCTGATCTTAGTTCAAAATTACGAGGTGCTGTTCTCGGATCTTTCTCTTCGGGATTTATCCCGTACCGTTGCCAATAATCCGTCGTGTTGCTCCAGTGCGACATTAATTCAACTATCCCCTTATGAGTCACTTTTATAGCATTCTTGAAAACTAGAAAAATCGCGTAACATTTTATCCCTGCAGGTTTTTTAAAGTCATATTTTTTACTAACTACATTGGCATTATGCCAAACGCCATTATTACGTATCAGGGGTCAGAATCTGGATGCGTATAACCCAAATTTCGTCCACTGGACCACACATAAGAGAGTGAAGGTATTTGTAATACACCTATGATGCGATGTATGTGTCCAGCGTAGATTCATACTCTTGGAAATTAAGAAAACCATCCAATTCATATACACTTCTTGACAGAGTAAATGCTGCTTTGAGAAATGTCGAAATTAGATGAAACTTAACCCGACGTGGCATTGTGAGTCTGAGTCCTTGAATTGTATACTTCCGGACCAGTTCCGACCGTATTGTATTTATGCCAAAATTTCTCTTTCTTATAAGAGTGTCGGAAAGAAGCATTCACTTTGTGTCTGGTGTTTTCGCGTAAGTTTTTGCTTTGTGATTTAAGGAAGCTGTAGCATCTGATAGATTTTCTAGATACCTTTGGGGCATAGATAGTGATAGTGATGTTTTTTGTTTTCAAAAAGTATTTTAAGTCTAGGGTTAAATCTTTTTGAGCAGAGGTGTTTGTAGCAGTGTATGGAAAGTTTCCGGTCCAGATGGGATTGCGGGGTTCTCAGTTCCCTTTGTGGTAACCGTTCCACAGTTGACAGAGAGAAACGAGAGAAAAGAAAAAGTTTGGTCAGCCGAGAGGTGTAGACCAGAAGAAACACCCTTTAACCCTCATGGTGGTTGTCGCGAAGAGATATCTCGTCATTGGCAAAACTGACCAGATCTTGATGGATGAGATATCTCGTCATTAGAAAAAACTGACCAGATTTTTATCTCATTATCATCAAAAATGGCAAAATCTTGATGACGAGATAACTCGTCAGAAACAAAGTAGGTCAGATCTTTTTTGGCGAGATATCTCGTTGAAACCACATGGAGTAATCTGGTCTTAAAAATGACAAAGCAAGCTGTGGTCCTTTCCCCACCAAGTGGTTACGACGAAATATTCGTCCATGAAGATCTGACCAATTTTATTAATGACGTGATATCTCGGCATCAAGATACTAATTTTTGTAATGACGAGATTCAGATCTGGTCACTTTCCTTAAGTGACGAGATGTTTCGTCCATGAAGATCTGGTCATTTTTCTTCTAATGACGAGATATTTCGTCCATCAAGATCTGGTCAGTTTTATTAATGACGAAATACCTCTTCGAGACCAAGAGTGTTAAACTGTGGGTCTGAGTTACGATCAAAAATGCCATCCTTGAAGGCAGCGTTATTTCTAGACTCTTTAGAATAGAATTTTCAGAGCTCTCAGGAAGAAGCGATACTCATCGGCGACCCTGACATTGTTCCATTCGTTATTGCAGACTGCTCAAGCACGACATTGCTGCAATGATCTTTCTTGACCATTGACCGAGGGAGGTCATTGCTGCAACAATCCTTGTGAATATCGAAGCATTCAAATCTCATTATACCCTTTGTTGAATGCCGAAAGCCATTGAGACTAGAATTCAAACAATGGACTGCTATTCATGACATTAGATAGGGCAATTAATTATAGAATGGTAAAACTGTTATTTTACGAAGAGTGTTAAGTATTATTATTGCTAATTTATGAGAATAATTACAATTAACAGCTTTGTTATCAATTTTCTTCTAGCTCTTACAGTTTAGAAATGAATTGTTAGCTGTTAGAAATTGACGTTAACGGTTACTTTTGGCATTTTTAACTGTTTAAATGAACCATTGAGTTATTTGCAAAAGATCAGTTCATACAACTTTTTATTTTTATCAAATATTTTTAGAATTTTTTTTGATTTCTTAAAGACAAAATAATGAATTTTATTCATTATTTGATTTAAATTGCTTCATTGCTATCTCAATAACACATTTATTTGTAACTGTTGGTATTTTCGATAACAGTTGTTAACTTTATTTTGCAGTAGCACCCTGGTTTAAACTGTTATTGTAATAACAGCCCACAAGTACAATCAAAGCATTCTGACTGCCATTTATGTATCCCAGTCCCCATGAAGATTCACAGATTTTTCTACTTCTTCAAGCGGTCTCAAATTTGACTCATTCATCACTTTAATTTGTTGATTTGATAGATCACTCTCTTTGATTTTTGCCATGACGTTAGAAAACTGGCTATTCGAATAGAAAGCGTTAGTAAGGAAATCTGATCTATGCACTCGCGTGGTTAAAAATGGATTTCACTTCTCAATTTTACTTCTCAAACCTCTGAGCGTCGGGAGGACTTCGAATCTATGGATTCTTCAAACCTTTAAAATGATTCCATTGGTCCATTCTGTGCAACAGAATCCTTGGAAAGATTGTATTGGTCCTTTCCTGAGATTGGAATCTTTTGGAATAATTCTATTGGTCCTTTCCTTGGAATAGAATCTTACGGAACGATTATATTGGTCAATTCTGTGTAATATAATAATTTGGAGAGATTGTATTGGTCCTTTGCTTAGATTAGAATCCTTTAGCATTTGTCCTTTGGAATGATTATATTGGTCCTTATATGCATTGTTTAAAATCCCGTGCCCGTGACACTAAGCACGGGATTGTGCGATGGTGTTAGTGTCAACAAAACAAAAAAAACCCGTGGAAACAAACCAAACCATAAGACAAGTCTACTACTTAAAGGAAGGACTCAATTTGCTCTATAATCATAATTAAACCTTTTGCCGACTTCAAATGTCTTCTGGCAATCGGTTGAGATAAGAAAGCCTACTTATACTTGAGTCTATTTTTAAACAGACGTATATTTCTGTTTGCCGATATCGTCTTACAACTGAAAAAAAGTTCGTATAAATAGATTCCTTTATTTCTCCGAGAAGGGATCACATCGTTCTATCGCTTATTTGGTTTCACTTTTAGTTTATTTTCTTCGTCTCTCGGATTTCCTGTTTTATTTGGAATTTTTGTAAATTATTCCAAGGCAGCGATACTGATTTAAAAGTAGTAATAAGCCTAATATTAAAACCGAGGTCAAATTGTTTCGTTCCTTTTAAAGAACAGATTAACATGGTTAGCATATCTGGTAATTTTTATTTTCCTAATAACAAAAGATAACTATATATATTAACCCTGCTGGTGGTTTTCTCGACGAAGTATCTCGTTATTAGCAAAACTGACCATATCTTGATAAACGAGATATTCCGTCCATCAAGATCTCGTCGTATCTCATTAGAAGAAAACTTACCAGATCTTGATCTCGTCATCATAAAAAATTGGCAACATATTGGTGACGCGAAATCTCGTCATTAGCAAAATCGGTCAGATCTTGATGTACGAGATTTCTCGTCGAAACCACTTGGAGGGTTAACGTATTAGTTTTCAGGACCACCTCGTTTACAAACTTGCATCTTTTATCCGAAGAAGCTATACCTGTATGTAACGTGTGTGTGGTTCATTTTTCTATTCGTCATATTTAAATTGATATCGCTGTTTTCAGTCATCATCACCAATACTTTTTAACACCTTTTAAACCTGCTTGGATCTTTCCGTTCGTGGTTGATCCCGGACCATTCGCCAATAGCCCATTGTTGTTCCAATGCGACGAAATTCGACTACCTTCCTTTTTAAACCTGCAAGATTTGATTGGAGAAGAAACCCCCATTTCAAATTCTTATATGCCATAAGATTTCAAATTCTATCTGGTGTTTTTGTTTCATTTTTTGAACTACATATTTATCAAAGCTTTTAAAATATCATTAACTAGTTATGTTACCAACGACGATAATCTTATCTTTTCCTGTTTACTCGTCTGAATAAGCTTTTAAAATTTTATTTTTATTTTCATGTTCTATTTCAAGTGTTGCCTATTTTTAAATATGCCTTTTATTGTTGATTGGTCTATTAATTTTTAAGCATTTTATTTTATATATAATTGTGTTGTATATTATGTCTTGTGTTTGGCTCAGCTTGTCCACTTTTGACCTTGCTCCATAAAACCTAAACCAATTATCCAGGACTACCCCGGCAAGCGTTTCGTTAACCCTCCAAGGGGTTTCCACGAGATAAAGATCCAAGCAATTTTTAGATATCTCGTCATCAAGATATAGCCGATTTTTGATGATGTTCACATTAAGATCTGGTCAGTTTTTTCATATTTGATGGACGATACCTCGTCTATCAAGATCTGGTCAGTTTTTTTTTCATATTTAATGAACGATACCTCGTCTATCAAGATCTTGTCAGTTTTTCATATTTGACAGACGATAACTCGTCTATCAAGATCTGGTCAGTTTTTTCATATTTAATGAACGATACCTCGTCTATCAAGATCTGGTCAGTTTTTTCATATTTAATGAACGATACCTCGTCTATCAAGATCTGGTCAGTTTTTTCATATTTAATGAACGATACCTCGTCTATCAAGATCTGGTCAGTTTTTCATATTTGACAGACGATAACTCGTCTATCAAGATCTGGTCAGTTTTTTCATATTTAATGAACGATACCTCGTCTATCAAGATCTGGTCAATTTTTCATATTTAATGAACGATACCTCGTCTATCAAGATCTGGTCAATTTTTCATATTTAATGAACGATACCTCGTCTATCAAGATCTTGTCAGTTTTTCATATTTGACAGACGATAACTCGTCTATCAAGATCTGGTCAGTTTTTTCATATTTAATGAACGATACCTCGTCTATCAAGATCTGGTCAATTTTTCATATTTAATGAACGATACCTCGTCTATCAAGATCTGGTCAGTTTTTTCATATTTAATGAACGATACCTCGTCTATCAAGATCTGGTCAGTTTTTTCATATTTAATGAACGATACCTCGTCTATCCAGATCTGGTCAGTTTGTCATATTTGATGGGCGAAACCTCGTCTATCAAGATCTGGTCAGTTTTGCTAATGACGAAATTTCTCGTTGAGACAACCACCTGCAGGGTTAATTGAAAATGCTTAAAGAATAAAAGAACGCCCAGAGAAAACTCATTAATTGTTAACGATTGAATGATTGAGGAAGTGTTTGAACGAAAAACCACCTTAGGTACGTGTAAATATCAGAACTACACATTCAGATACTTATATTGAATACTAACGTCACATGTTCAATAGCATTCCTCATGACGATTCCAACAACTGTGCATAAAAGAATTTCATCGACTTCGCAAACTTGGCTTGATCGGTAGAGCTATTCTACCTCAATACATTTATCTACTTGGAGGGCGCTCATTCCACAACGGTTCTTTGAAACAAAGGATGAAAATACTTTATGAGAAGTCATCAACCTCTTACACTATGCGCATACTTCATGCGACGCATTATTTCTTTACTTTTTTCCAGTGTGTCTGGGAGGTAAAGTGTAACTTATCGTAGACAAAAACGGGTTAGTAATTGCTTCGCTTTGAGCGAGTCGGCTTGAAAAGTTGTCCTTGTCTGCGGTTTTAACGCTCCTTGGATAACGCTGATAATGTTCGGGTTTTTTTTGGTACAAGATGGGTGTCAAATTGGCAGCAACTCCTCTCCAAAATCGAAAGTGGTTTTGGTATTTTAATTCATCAAATAAATCATCCCATTCAACAAAAGATCACCCCCAGTAAAAAAAGAATTGGTAGGTTGTGTCAAGGAACAAACCCTAGATTTGACGTGAATACTCTGGCCTGATAATGGATTGTAGAATGAATGAAGCAGACATAGGAAGTTTGAGCGATTGTTTATTGTGAATTTTAAACGATTAATTTTTAGTTTCAATGATTAAATTGCAGTTTGATATTAAGTTTTGTTGGAATATTGTTGTACAATATTAATTGTAGCGTAGTCCGGTTGTTTTCGAATGACGCCATTTAAGCAGTCCTCACCTCACAATCCAGTTACACTTACCCAAAGCTCGCATAGCACGGTAGAATTTCTTCATATTGCGGACCAACTTTCCGCGCTCAGTGCGGCTGAACACTCGATCTTAAGATTGTTTTAAGGTACGGACATTCTTTGTCTATACGACGCTATATTTATCTTCTAGTTCTGAAATCATAAGTCAAAACGGTTATAACGTGTATTTGTAACGCCCGACTGTTCATGCATGCCCCAGTAATGTTCCGATTTTAAAGACGTATTCACATCTAAAACAAGCAGACCCACATATAGCTTCTATCATAGCTTGGTCCTTATCTGCAATCCAAAGTAATATTGCCCCAAAGTTCTGGATTCAGAACTAGAAGACTAGACTTTTCATGCATGCCCAAGGACAGTTCCGATTTAAAGACGTATTCATGTCAAAAAGGTTTTATAAATTTCAGAGAATAGGACAGCTGCCGTAGTTCCTCCTTGAAATGGTTAAGATTAGATTTATGTATTCTACGTATATCATGCAGGCTAAGATATTAAAAATAGTTTTTTATTTAATATTCTGATGCCTTTGAGATAGGCTATGAGACATAAATGATCCCATTACCCGCCTCAAAACAGGTAAAAGAACTAAATGTTTGCTATGTGCAAAATACATTCCTATATGACAAGGTTTACCCATAATACTTTTCAAAATCCTTTCTCCAACATAGTGCCCATCAAAAGGTTTAACTTTATTGAGGAAAAACCAATCTAAGGGGGCGGGAGAAGGACAAACGTCCTACCACCTCTAAAGGCTTAACTTTATTGAGAAAATCGTGAATAAATCCCCTGAAATGAAACGAGGAATTTGAACAATGACTGCAGCTTCTGTACATCCCCGAGGGGAATATTCAACTTTGTTGTCTTATCTGTTCATCAATCGTTTTGTAATCTGTTTCCCTTCCCTGGTGAAATCTAGAAAAATGGCGAAGGCTTTCACATTTATCAAATATACGGCACATTTTTCTTCAATTGCATCCGATGTGATTTGAAAACACCCATGCATGCTCGGAGAAAGCTTTTGTAACGATTCGAAGCAAATAATGTTTAGAAATAAAAAATCATATTCATTTTTTATTTGAGTCTGTTATGAAAGCATTTCAAAATGCAATATAGTGTTGGATGAATTGTTAGGTGTTTAGACTACTGGAAATAAAAACGAATTTCGAGTGTACTTTTTCAAGCGTTTATATATTGGCTAAGTATAAGTATGGTATCGAAGAACATGGCAGATTTTTTTAATAAAATCCTTCCAACTCTAACTCTACGACGCTTTAAATTAATCACCGAACTTGACTGGAATGTTTTTAAATCCCCTGATTAATCGTTTGGAATTCGGTCAGCATCAAACAATTATAGTTGTGTTGCTCCACTGCTACTTCAACTACCTACCAAACAATTACACCTTATAAAATGTAAACTATTTATCAAAATATAATATACCTGTTTAATCTAATGGCCTAGTACTTGAAGAGAATTGTCAAACTCTTATTGAACTTTTACATGCATTTTATACCACGGGTAAAGATATTTCATCTTGAATATTTAATATTTATTGTGTTCCAAGAACTAATTGTGTCCTTAGAAGTATAATGATTATAATTAAAATTTTACAATACTTTTATGCTGGGATGTGTGGAATTTTGGAGAGTTGGGTGCCAGTTCTGGTGTTGACCTCGTCATCTGGCCATGGTTCAAATTTACCAGGTGATGTCCTTGGATCTTTCTCTTCGGGATGGATCCCGACTTTCACCAATAGCCCGTAGTGTTGCTCAAGTGTGACGTTAATTTAACTACATACCTTTATAAATAAGTATTTTTTCATTTTATTTATATAGGTCGTGTTTCTCTAGTGCGACGTAAATTCAAATATCAATCATTTTATTTATTTTAAGTGATTAAAGTGCACGTTTTTTAAATTAACGAATAGAAGATTTCTCTCTTTATGCCAGAGTGTAACACTAGGTCTAGTAACAAGGTGAATATAAAATAAATTATAATTATTTTAAAAACGAAACGAATTACAAAATCATAAAGAAATGACAAAATTATGACAATAAGGCAGAAATTAAGTGCGATTGCGTAAATAAATACGCATTTAATGTATATTTCGTTTGTTTCTAATTCATGCAATGTAGACCCTGTGAGTCTAATTTCAGTGCTACCAAACAAACCAGACGGAATGCTTCCGTGACTCAAATGCTCTCGCATGATAAATATCGCGATTACCTTAAAATACAGTTTATTGCTGTTTTGGCGGTGCTTGGCGTTTAATCTAACTGCCATTAATTAACCAACTGTCCTATATCAATTCGGGATTTATTCTTTGGAAGTTTCATTGGCGAAGTGCTGAAATCATATTCGAAAAACACGCCTTAGTTACTGCACGTTCGCACAGGAATTATGTTCAAGGAACATTACCATCAACTACATTTATCTTGACAGAAAAGGCCTTATCATAAACCCCACAATATATTAACAAATTTATTTTACTTAATAAATTCCAATTTCTTCTCTTGCTGATCCTCGATTACATTTGTGAAGCACTGAAAGGACAATAGAAATTTCCCTAATCACTTTTCCATGTAAAATGTCTCAATCACGCACACTGAATAGTTTCTAGATTGAATTTCATCTATGGAGATAATAAAAATTATTCCACTCAAACTGACGAGCTGTTCATACAGGAAGACACGTTATCCCCAAAATCGTTGGAAACTTTTTCTTTTAGCTTGTCCCGACGCACTTGAAGGTCGATATATATCTTTCCCGAGCTACGTGAGGCGCCCACTGATAAAAGCAGTCCGTCATGAATATTTGATACGAAAATGAGGTGAATCGTAATGGAAAAATAGATGGATTTTTTCCAGTTAAGCTGAAAGGGAGCGTTCTGTATTACATAATAGGCACTAAAACTCGGGTGAAAAGTGGTAGGAGATTAATCCCTCCCGCTGCAAGTTTTATTTTTATCGATTGGAGAATGATTAGAATTGGTCTGTTTGATTTTCAAGTTGATAAGTGTGCTAAATCTGGAAGACTTGGCCAAGGCGTCACTCGAGCAAATGATTCCGAAAGGGTCTCCTTAAGAACGTACTTAGGTGTAAGATTAACCCTCTTTAGGGTTC
This sequence comes from Meta bourneti, assembly GCA_933210815.1. Taxonomy (NCBI): domain Eukaryota; kingdom Metazoa; phylum Arthropoda; class Arachnida; order Araneae; family Tetragnathidae; genus Meta; species Meta bourneti. Next base: position 16,131,012 of record OW119928.1, on the reverse strand, counting down.
ACTTGTATCTAACCGTTCTGAAATCTGCAATCTTCCCTGCATGATATAGAAACCATTTTTCAACCAATGGAATCTTTCCTAGGATTAAAAAAAAAAAAAAAAGTGATTGCCAATAGAACCAATCATTACTCTTTAAATCAACAATACACGTCATTACTCCATAAATGCAACAATATACGTCATTACTTCATCAATGCAACAATATCCTTTCTTTCTCCTTAAATGCACCAATGTTCATTACTCCATAAATGCAACAATATTCTTCATTACTCCATAAATAAAATAAATAAGGAAAACCAAAGGGAAATTATAAAAACAATTTAAGAATATTAAAAAAAAAATATGAAGCGGTGTTGGTGGATCAGGGCGTCATCAGGGAGGAGACTGACTCAGACAACACAATATGGTGTTTTCTGCATGTGGGCAGCTGTACGCCAAAAGTTATGAATTATTTTGCTTGCCATGCTATGTCTGCGGCTTCGGCGTGCATGCATGGACATTTCTGATTTCTGACTTCTGTGGGACTAATGTTTATACTCCGGTCTTTCGGCTTTTTTGGCTTTTCAGCTTTTTGGCTTTTCAGCTTTTTGGCTTTTCAGCTTTTTGGCTTTTCAGCTTTCTGGCCTTTTTACTTGTTGGCACTTTTTAACTCTTTAGCTTCTTAAATGTTTAGCAGATTTGAATTTTTGATTATATATATATATATATACTCATTACTCATAAATGAAACAATTTTATTCAAATGCAACAACATTCTTTATTACTCTTTAGATGCAACAGTATTATTCATTACTCCGTAAATACAACACTATTTTTCAATGCTCAATAAATCCAACAATATATTTTTCATTGCTTTTTAAATGTAATAATATTCCTTCATAACCTTTTGGATACAACCTTCATTACTTAAAAATGCAACAGTATTCTTTATTACTCAAAAAATGCAACAATATTCTTCATTACTCAAAAGTGCAACAATATTCTTCATTACTCAAAAGTGCAACAATATTCTTCATTACTCAAAAGTGCAACAATATTCTTCATTACTTATACTAAAAGCAAAAACATTCTTCATACTTGATTCTTAAAATGGAATTATACAAAACGAATTCTAAGCAGTTTCTTTCTTTGGGAACGTAATCTTACTAGGCTACATTTTGCACCATAAACTATTTCCGAGCTATCTGAACAGATTCAATACTTGCAATATACCTATGTGCTTGTGATCAATATAGGAAAATTCATTCCCTTATATTATAACCTGTCTCCTCCCTACTTCCTAAGAAGAATAGCTCCAGTCACATTCCAGAAGATTTAAAATTACTATTGCACCATGAAAAGCGAGTGTGAAGAAAATATTTTTGAGATCATAGATGTTCTCTCAATATAAAAAAAAGACTCCATTCAAATAACACAGATTTAAATCGAAATGCAACTTCGAACTGCTATTCGGAACTGATAACTGGATGAATATACAACTGACGGTAATCACCTTTTGCACTGATGCATTACTAGTACTTCGAAATCTATTTTCTAGTCATGGCCTAGTGGTCGGGATGGCAAAAGGTTGTCTTCGCTCTGATAACCTCTGTTCCACCCGAGATCATATTATTGATTCCCTGGTGTAGAAAACTCATTGCTATTGTGGGAATGTCATTGGTTGAGGTCACTATCGGGATATTCCGAGGCGGATAACGGCTCAGGTGCCAATATTGTACAACTGAAGAAAGAGCTGAAAGTTGAATGAGACTCACTTTTAATTAGAAAGCAGATATTAACAAAAATCTAAAGATAAACGGGATATTTTAATAAATTAAAATTTGGCTTGGTGTGGATGTTTGGGGAATGGGGTTTCAGCTCAGGTGTTGACCTGATTAGCTGGCCGTGATACAAAATGACGAGGTGTTGTCCTCGGTAGGTAGGGAGGTATTTTAATTAACGTCACTCTGGAGCAACACAACCGACTATTGGTGACGGACCGGGATCAAGCCCAAAGGGAAAGATCGGACACGTCATTTTGAACCGCGGTCAGATGACGAGGCAACACCCGAGCTGGCGCCCCACTCTTCAAACTTCCACACTACACCAACGCGAGGACATTTGAGGCCACGGCAGATTTAACGTGCACCAACCCCCTTTGTACACGACGGTCTTTGGCTCGCAACCTTCCGGTTGCTAATCCGTTGCTCTTCCAACCGGACTCCCACGGCCCGTGTTCTCGGATCTTTCCCTTCAGGCTGGATCCCTGACTGCCGCCAATTCTGTACCTCAAATCCAAGCAAGTAAATTGAATTACCGCGACGACAGATTAGAGTATGCTTAAAATAGCCAAACAAAGCGCAAGAATTTCAAATGCTATGCCTAAGTGATAAGAAAGGTGTACTTTAACGTACACTCGAGAATCGCTATCTTGCAACTTGAAATTGTTGGGAAAGCTTTCGAACGCCAGATATTTTATGTCCGTGTACACATGTGCAGGAATCTTTTCATGGGAGGAATTTTAGCAAATTAAAATTGTCCTTGTTTCTAGTTTTGCGTTTCGTCAAAGGTTACCTAAAAAGTAGAAACGGGAAATTATACATTATTTTTCATTATAATGTCTTATGCTTAGGCGCTGGTGAGAGTTAAATCTGTCGTGACCTCTAATGTTCTCACGTTGGCGTGGTGTAGAAGCCTAGAAAGTGGGGTGCTAGCTTCGTCATCTGACCGTGGTTCAAAATGGCGGCGAGGTGTTGTCCTTGGATTTCTCCCTTCTGGATGGATTCCGAAACTTCGCCAATTGCCCTTTTGTGTTGCTCCAGTGAGACGTTAATTAACTACCTACCCCATAGGGGAAATATAAAAATAGGGGGAGCAATGGTAACCTTTTTATGTTCCCAGGATAATGTGGCCAAAACTAGTAGTAGAAACAACAAAACTAGTTTTCCATCTGCGGGGTTGAAATAGTCTTTTCGTCTGCTGGACCCACGCCTTAGTGCTGCCAATGTAATGGTGTGGGTCGGATTTTCTTTGATCTATTGCACTGACCTGCACGTTTTCACAGGAGGCTCTGTAACGGCTGAAAAGTATCGGGATCAAGTCTTTGATCCCATTGTGAGATTGTACGCTGCAGCAGTTAGTCCGGCATTTATTCTTATGGACGATAATGCACGTCCATGTGGAGGAAACCTGGTGTAAACCTGGAAACCTTGAGGTATGGTATTTTAATTTATTTCGCACTGGAGCAACACAACAGGCTATTGGCGACGATCCGGGATCAAATCCGACGGGAAAGACAACACAATGTAATTTTGAACCACGGTCGGATGACGAGGTCACACCTGAGCTGGCAACCCACTCTCCAAACTTCCACACCACGCCAAGTGAGTACCTTAAGATTGAAAGCATTGTTCTCACACACACACACATGGAGTGGCTTTTGTAATCACCCGACGTCAACCCCATCGAAAATCTTAGGGGTGCCCTTGAACTTGCTGTCTCTTCCAGTATACCCCCTCCAATTTCTCTTAAAGAGCTGGAAACTGCTATTAGAACAATGGCGGTTATAATTTGGTACGCTTGACCATCTAACTGAAAGTACGGAACGTTGCTGCGGAACTTTTATGAAGGTCAGGGGTGGTCACATTGCATATTAAGATACGTTCCGTTTTTTCGCAGCTTACAATTTTTTTTATTACGAAATGTGTTGTACAGTCGCGGAAAAAAAACCGAACCCCCTCCCTTTATTTCAAGCCCTATTCATAGTAGAGAAAATTCAAAGATATCATTCAATAGGGAATAATACCCTCTACAAATTCAAATGCAAAATTTACATATGGGACCGTCTTCATATAAAATTTTGCCCAAACAAAACACTTTTCAATCTCAAAATTTTCAATTTTTTTCAAACATCTTTGAATTTTCTCTGCGGTTAAAATTGCTCGAATGAAGAGGGGTGGTTTTTCCCGTGATTCTATATATGTAAATCATTAAAAATGTACCCGAATATATTTTGTTTGCTATAATTTTTTAGTAATGAATCTATAACCAAATTCCCTGCCTTAATGTGAAATTTCGACTCAATTAATGTATAAATTTTTCAGTTTCGTCGAATTTACTGTCACGTGCTTAACATTTCGAAATCAGTTTATTTCACGTCTATGACCTACCCTTCTCGAAGCATTCCCTCAATCAGCACTCGGACAATTTACATTCCCTCTTTATCTGTTCCTCTTTGTGTGAGAAAGAGTCCGCCGTTACCAAGGTTCGCAGAATTCACCTTGGCATTCTTCCGGGGAGGAATTAGCCTCTCCGAGATTCAGTCTGTCGCATTCGACAGTGGGGTCTGGCAGAGGGAGCCTTGGTGGTTTTTTCGTCTTCTTTTTTTTCCCGGTTCGTTCTCTGTCAGGGTCGGGTAGGAGGGAATGGAAGTGGAGCGCTGCCGACATTAAATACCCCTACCGCGGCCGCATTTAGAATCAACCTTCTCCCCCGGCTGAGTACGTCACCGTGTTCTGATGCGTGGACGGGATTGTGCTTTTTTTTTGTGCTGGGTGCTTTCTTTGATTTAGGGTTGTCGGGGGAATATTAAAACTTTACGGTCCGAGCGTGGGATGTCGAGCGTGTTTTTTGAGTTCGTTAAATGAGTGCTTTGTTTATGTATTTTCTGCTGTCGCTCGGATGTGCGGTTAATTTTGATTGAGAGTTTTCGGTGTGAGTATCGGTTTTTTCGGAATGTTTTTTCTTCAGAAGTCCCGTGTGTGAAGTTCTCTTCAACGCTGTTGTTTTTCGCTCGTCATCTTACTGCGATTCAAAGTAACGAGGTGTTATCCTCGTAACTTTCCTTTCGTGTAGGTAGGTATGTAATTAACGTCACACTGGAGCAACACAACGGGCTGTTGGCGACGGTCCGGGATCAAATCCGAAGGGAAAGATCCGTGGACAACACCACGTAATTTCGAACCACACTTTCCCTTCGGGATTGATCGCGGACAGTTGGCAATAACCTTGTGTGTTGCTCCAGTGCGATGCAAATTGAACTACCTACCAACCCATATTACTCGCAGGTGTTGTCCTCGTAATCTGACCGTGATTCAAAATGACGAGGTGTAGTCCTCGTAATCTGACCGTGATTCAAAATGACGAGGAGTGATCCTCGGATCTTTTTCTTCGGGATTGATCCCGGTCTGTCCTCAATAGCCCGTTTTGTTGCTCCAGTGCGACATTAATTCAACAACCTACCCACATTAGTCGCATGTGTTGACCTCGTCATCCGACCGTGGTTTAAAATTACGAGGTGCTGTCCTCTAATCTGTCCCTTCGCTATTTATCCCAGAACGTAGCCAATAGCCCTGTGTGTTTCTCCACATTAATTCAGCTACCTACCCGCATTACTCGACTGATAGACTAATGACTAACTGAGACTTTTAGTTAATAAAATTTTCTTTTTTAGTTAATTGGTTGGGTTTTTATGGTTCAAGCGTCATATTTGGCTATGCTGTGCCAAACACAAAACAGACAGTCAAGTAATGGACATACAGACACGCAAAGAAAGTTTTTGCTGTCCCAGAATAGACATGTACCCGTAGAGGAATCTCCAACCTGCGCCGCCATCAACTCACAGGATAATAGCGCAGTGGGAATCTCATTTTTCTTTTCCTCACATTAATCATTTTGCATTGACGTAATTTGTAACGTTTTCCTCCCTTGTGTGTGACTATTGAAAAATAAATGTTAACTGCTTTGATTTCCTCATTCCTGGAAGTGATGTCTTAAAAACATTAAACGTCCAAATATTTGTTAGAAAAACGGCATTTCATGTGTCGCAATATAAGATCATGAAGATCAAAATTTCGGGGTTGTGTTAGGAAGTTATAAATTGAGAAATATTCAGAGAACTTACGGATATTATGCTTGGAAATTTAATAAATAAATTCGAAAAAAATGAATGTTCATACCTACTCTTGTATAGGGATTATGTATAGAAATAACTAAAGCTATATTGCATTCTGATATTAATTTTGAATTTGACTATCTGAACAATGAAACAACATGCAGAAATGTTGAAAATGTACCCAAACTGGAAGAGCCAAAAGTTTTTTAGTTAATAATAGTTTACATTTATTTAAACTATCTAACTTCTAGTATTGACATACACATACAGACAGACGATAAACGTGGAAACTATTAAATTTCCGTTAACATGGCACAAAACGGATGAATATGTTGGAAGGTAACGTGAAAATATTCAGTGTACAAACACTATGAATAAAAATTTTTATTTACGTAGATTGAATTTTTTTATTTAACTTACGCAAGCGATTAAAATAAAAAGTTTACGACTTGTATAACCACTGATGGTAAATTAAAAAGAAATTAAATTTAAGTTTTTGTCGCTTCATCACTTTCACCCTCTCAATTCTACGAGAAAAATTTTGTGCAAAATATTCATCAAAGTTGGATTAATTTTATATGGATACTCCAAGTGTCGGTGACAGCGGCATCTGAACACATGTCTCGATATTTATCCAAAAGAGAACGAATTCAGAGTGTTTGGAACTTTTGAACGGCTGCTTTGGAAGTTTGGGAACGTCATTTGGCAGTAATCCCGAGCACATTTATTTGTTCTCCTCTAGCAAATAGACAATTCTCGTTAATCTAAAAATATATAAGCACCTTCCCTGTCTTTTCCTCGAATTGGCATATATATATTCGATCCATGGGGTCCCCCCATGGATCGAAATCAAGTTACCCTATTGATAACAATTTCGAATCTTCGAATAAACTTAAATTTTATAAATATAGCGATAAACGTTGTAAAACCTGCCCTCAACTGAATTGTTAAACCATAATGGATGGTTCTAGTTACGACAACTCTGCTTTACCTGCATGTAAAGCCTCATGTCATTTTCTATTTACAATGCAGCCATTGTGGTTTGGGTTATATAGGTCAAACCAGTAACTCCTTGAACTTACGTATTAATCTACACCTCTCTAATATTAAAAAGTGTAACTCCCGTTCCCCTTTTACCTTAGAGTTCCATCATTTCTCATTACATGGCTTTAATAATGCAATTATTACTATATATAAAATTATAAACAATACTGAATTACGATTGGTTAAAGAAAATATTTACGTCTTAAAATATAAAACACTTGCTCCTTATGGTTTAAATGATTTATTTCAAAATTCACAAGTTAATTTAGGTAATTTATACCTAATTAATATGTGTTAATTAGGTAACACATATACTTTATTCCACACATCAAGAATCAAAACGAATAGAGGTTGTAGGGGTAGCGGTATTAATAAAAAATTAAGAAACTCTGAAAGCAATAAACAATTTGCAGACATTACAAAATACCTAAAAACTTTAGAAAAATTGTATTGAAAATTTTAACTTTAAATCCTTAAAAAAATTATTTTTTTCTTTGAATGACAGAACTTGTCTCAAATTTAAAAATTTGTCACAACACTGGACTCTTTTAATCCTCATTTTCTACTTTTACTGCATGATATTTACAAAGCTCGACTTTCTAAAATAAATGTGAAAAAAACTATTAGTAATGATAATTTAATTTACATGAAAATAGGATTTAAACACCCAATCTTTGATAAATTTAATTTCAATAAAATTGTAAATAATTTAATGAATATTTTTCCCATAAAATTTCATACCATGAAAAAATGCTTTAAATATGATATACCTTTGGGTAGAAAAATATTTAGTTATAATCATTTTTGCAGCAAGGTTAATTTATATAGGGAAAACTGTGTATGCTTTTGCAACGACATAAATTACAGGCCTTATTTAAATGATAGTCTAGAACATATTGTAACTGGCAATCTTGGAATTATTGATGGTGAACAATTAAGGGAATTTACGTATAAAGGTACTAAATTCAGATATATATATATATATATATATATATAATATTAATAAAAAAGATTTATACTTAAAAGTTTCCCGAAGACATTGATAATTTCTGTATTATGACTTCCACTAAATTTAATACCCCTATTTACCATTTCACAGAATGGAAATGGAAACTTTATGATGACATAAAAAATTTTTTAAATGAAAATCTCCCACCTTCTGAAACAAACACCGATTATTATAAGGCAATAGTCCTAGCTATTAAAGACCTACAAAATAAATTAATAATTACACCGGTAGATAAATCATCAGGTAACTATGCTATTATCTGTAAAAAACTATATTTAAATTTACTAATACTGAGCTTAAAAATTCTGATACCTGTAAGTTCTGCAAATCTACATATAATACTATCGATAAGAAAATCATTTCTTAAAATAAAAGATTAAAAATTTCTAATCATATTATTTTACCTTACATAACTATTGTACCTAAATTTCATAAAAATCCAATGAAATTTCGATTTATTACCTGTGATACAAATTCATATATGTTTAAACCCGGTATCATACTTTGTAAATATCTAAAAATTGTCCTTAATGCCATTATTGAAGAAGGTTTCACCTGGATTACAGGTGATAATAATAACGTTTTAAATTATATAAATAATATTATTGATAATATACTGACCTACGACTTTAAAGACCTATTTACTAGCATAGAACTTGGTAAACTGAAAGATGTACTTAACTACTATTATCATGACTTTAAAAATATGATTACTATTGACTTTGAGGATTGGGAATTTTTATTTTTCATCCATTCTTGCTAATTTATTTCTTCATTATTATGAAAAAAAATTTTGCCTAAAAATTTTTTCTTTAGATATATTGATGATTTAATTGTTTTTATTGATAGTAATTTTGCTAACCTATGGAAATCGATTTATACAGATGAATTATATTCATTAAAAAACAATTCAGATAACAATAAAACCGTCTTCTAGACTTGAATATATACACTTGAAATAATAGAACTGATATTAATATTTATGATAAGAGATATGATTTTGAATTTACAGTTTTTAAATTAATGTATTGGGATTCTAATATTTCTAAAAGAATTTATTATAATACAATTGCTAGTCAACTGGTGTAATGTAATGTAATCTTTTGCAATGTAATAATCTCATTAACACACTTCTTAATAATAATCTAATAAATACCCTCACTCTTTTTATAAGATTATTTTTGAAAGATTTAAGAATACTAATATTATTTAACTGATGATTTACCTTAATAGCTTATTTTGGAGACTTTCCTGTTGACTATCGGTTCTATTTGATATACTAATTATAATAGGTCTGTTAATTTATTAAAAAACTGGATTTGAACACTATCTTTTCGGTTTCCGGTTCCGATAAACCGATTCGGAATTCCGAGTCGAAATTACGATTCCGATTTCTCTACTGTGATTTTTGGGCGCTATGAATGGTATTTGTTGGCAGTCCTCATGTAGTTTGCAGCGGGTTGTTTTCGAGCTGAGGTCAATTAATGTGGGTAAGTTTGTTTTCTCTTCTTTAGTTTTGTATTGTACTTGTCTTTGGTATGTGTCCTTGGTTGTCCCTGGTTTTGATTTTCTAATTTTGCCTTTCTGCTTATGGTGTTTGGAGGGGTGTGTGGGCTACTTTTGGAGAACTGCCGCTCACACGTAGAAAACACCATATTGTGTTGACTGGGTGAGGCTCCTCCCTGATGACGCCCTCATCCACCAATACTTCTTCATTTTTTTCGAAATTTTCTTGCTATTCTTAAGTTTAAATTCTTAAATTTCTTTTTGTTTTGTAATATTGAATTTTATATATATAATTTATATATATATAATTATATATATATATATATAAAATTTATATATATATAATTATATATATATATAAAATTTATATATATATAATTATATATATATATATATATAAAATTTATATATATATAATTATATATATATATATATAAAATTTATATATATATAATTATATATATATATATATAAAATTTATATATATATAATTATATATATATATATATAAAATTTATATATATATAATTATATATATATATATATATAAAATTTATATATATATAATTATATATATATATATAAAATTTATATATATATAATTATATATATATATATATAAAATTTATATATATATAATTATATATGTATATATATATAAAATTTATATATATATAATTATATATATATATATATAAAATTTATATATATATAATTATATATATATATATATATAAAATTTATATATATATATAATTATATATATATATATATAAAATTTATATATATATAATTATATATATATATATATAAAATTTATATATATATAATTATATATATATATATATAAAATTTATATATATATAATTATATATGTATATATATATAAAATTTATATATATATAATTATATATAAAATTTATATATATATAATTATATATATATATATATATATATATATATATAATTATATATATATATATATGTGTGTGTGTATGTGTTGTATATCTATGTACATGTGTGGGTGGGTGTATGTCTGTACGTGTGTGTGTATGTTGCCGCTAAAGTACGGCATCATGTAATCTTCAGACCACTTACATAATTTGCACATTACCTACTAGGCACTCGTTAAAGTGAAAATAAGATCTTTGCTCGAACAGCAACGTTTTCTACGCTAAAATTAATACTCAGACAAACAACTCAATAACATTAGGTACTGCTAATTGGAAAACACTCGATACTTGCTTTACCTGCTTTAAAAAAATCACGACACAAATTCACGTGCTAACAGGCAGAAACGAATTTTAAAACGGACTTAGCTATGCTAAGCACTCACAGCCGACGCAAATTATGAGAAAGTGAAAACAGCCGGCGACACGAGCTTTAGGAAGCGGAAGGAGAAAGGGAAGGAGGAGGAAAAGGAAATTATGGAAACAAACTTTTGCACTTTAACGATTCGAAAGCCGTCAATGTGCACATTACCTAGGTAAAGTGTCGAAAACGTATTTGTAGATGATTCTGCACTTTAACGGAACAAATCAGCTAATCTGCAGATTACCTAGGTAATGTGCACTTTAACGGCTTTCGAGCTTTAACGGTAACATACATGTATGTAGCAACATATAGTATGTAGCAACAGAGAGGGCCATTGGCGACTGCCCGGGATCATCCCCGGGGGGGAAGGCCCCCAAGGACAACACGTCGTAATTTTGAACCACGGTCAGATGACGAGGTCACACCTGAACTGACACCCCACTCTCCAAACTTTCACATCATGCCAACGTGAGTACATTTGAGGCTACGGCAGATTTAAAATGCACCTTCCCCCACTTATACGACGGTCTTTGTTTGGATTTTAACGGAGTTTCGAACCCGCAGCCCCAAACTTAAATAGGACTAAGTTGGCTTTCTGCCTCAAATTAAAATTGTTATAGTGTCGAATGAATATCATGAATTAATAAAAGAATTACGAAATATGGCCATGGGTGAATCAAGAAAAACTCTGATAGCTACAATAAATATAAAACAGTAATGCAACACTTATATTTTTAAACTAAGCCATGTCAGACAGCTTTTTGAAGGGACGAAATCACCGAACAAGTGTTTTTTTATTCTGTCTAAGATTTATTCTTGGAATTCTCCCGCTGTATCAGGAACGATAGTCTCTTGACAGGTGAAATCTTATCCATTCTTAGATCATTGGCACCTAAAGACGAGTTCCAGTCAAGGTGACAGAACTCTTTGAAGATAAATCTTATCTCGTTGTCTCAAGAATTATAATGAAATCAGAAGCACTGATCTGATTATTTTTTTTATTTCTACAAAATCATTTATCGTGTTAGGGTTAACAGTGCTTTGTTAGATCAGACGAAATCGTGAGGGAAGTTTTTGCACTTGGCATTTATATGAAGATGAAAGACGTTAATTAGTTTAAAGCAAATAATCTTCAGATTTATCTCTTGTTAAAATGTAGTTATGCAAATCAAATGACGCGATATTCCGATTGGTAGTCTCTTGCTTAAAGATTTTCTCGAATAAGAAACAGTGCGTATTTGTTAAAGTCATTTTTAATTTTTAAGAAAAGATGCAATAAAAGAGGAATTGTAATTTGTAATTTTGAACTGGATGCAATATTTTTTGTCTGTTCGAAATAGTGCAATAATCTCTAAAACTATCTCTCTCAGAATCATTAATATTTAACTTTATTTATTATTTTAAATTAACTTTAATTTATTTTAGTAACTTTAATTTCTCTACCTTGGTATGGAAATTGCCGATGTCCAATTTCGCTGATTTATAGTTGTCAACAAATCACTTCAAGCTAATGAAAGTTATCGAAAAAAGTGCCAATGACCTCTTGTCAATCCCTTCAAGATAATGAAAGTTATAATGGAAAAAAAGCGCCAATGTCCTAGTGAAATCCAATTTTGCTAGTGACGATTAATCTCGTCGCTAGCAAAATTGGTCATATCTTGATGGACGAAATATCTGGAAGCATCAAATTATTGGGAAGTATTTTTATGCTATGTGTTAAAAATAATAATAAATAACAATAATTTCTAAATGAGGACTAACAATAGACTTTTCTACCAAGAAACATTTATTTTTATCGCTCTATTAAATTTATGACATTGCATTTCGATCTCCGCTTCAATAAAATAGATTCCATGGACCAACCTTTTAAACGCAAAAGTTTCTTAACCCTACTGGTGGTTGTCTCTATGAGATATCTCGTTATTAGGAGAAAACTGACCAGATCTTAATCTCGTCATCATAAAAAAATCGGCACTTTTTTGATGACGAGATATCTCGTCATTAGCGAAATTCGTCAGATCCTTGTGGACGAGATATCTCGTCGAGACCACTTGGAGGGTTGAAACAATGCTTTATTTCCCTATTTGTAACTATTTTGCATTCTATTATACATACGTATGTTTGTATTTTGAAAACATTCATTTATTACTGCATGTTGTGAGCTAAATACACACGTCTGAACTTAACCTTTAAACTATTGCATTTAAAATCAAGGCCACACGAGTAAAGACAGCCGGTAGCATTGGAAATAAATCCAACTTCTAATGCTACTGCATATGAATCTTAATACCTGACCCCATTAGAACGCACGCTTTTCTGTTGATGGTAATCTTAATTTCAGTTCTAGGTCAAAGGAGATCATGACAAAGTTCAAGAACCAATGCTTTTTAGATCCTGGAATTTTAACGAGGATCTTAAGTCTCAATTCGGAGAGTCGGGAAATATTTTATTTTATTTGCAGATACAATAAATCAGAGTGGAATATTTTTTAAATCTTCTGTTTCGGATAGTGATGTGTTTATTTACATTTTTATCTTATTTAACCCTCCTGGTGGTTTCTCGACGAGTTATCTCGTCATCAGCAAAACTGTCCAGATCTTGATGTACGAGATATCCCATCAATAGAAGAAAACTGACAAGATCTTGATAATAAAAAATCGGCAATATCTTGACGACGAGATGCATTGTCATTAACAAAATTAGTCAGATCGTGACGGACGAAATATCTCGTCGCAACCACTTGGAGGGTTAAGCCCATTTTTTAATGAATAGAACCATCGATATGTGAAAATTGCATACCTAGAAAATGAATTGAAACCAATATACCCACTCATATCACCTGCGCTCAACTTTCTTATATCTATTTATATAAACCTTTGCTTATATCCATTGATGGTGAACTGTTGTTATTCAAATTTCATATCTTATTTCAATCCATTTATAATGAATATAACATCGACATTGTGAATAAATTTCAAACCTCTAAATGAAATAAAATTATCCGTAAAATAATAATAATATAATATCACAATCGCAGAAATTAAAGGTCTGCAGTCGTGACAAGAGTGGTATAAGGCAACCGGAGAGAATGATCCATTGAGACCGAATGTAAGGTTGTTTCCACAAATGGAGAGGCAGGAAGTTCTTTAACAATTCTTTATTACTTCAATGGACAAGATGTAACATCATAATAGGAGGTGTTTGTTGTTGGGAATTTGGGACCGCTCTGAGAGCTCCTTAGCCCAAGAGGTTCGTGAAAAGAATGAATAGCATGCAATGAACTCGCTAGGGGATAAGGATTAAAATAAAGATTATTAGACCAGGGTATCTATCAAGAAATTTCATTGGTAGAAGTCGGTGGTTTAACGAAGAAGTAATATGACCTTACACAGGCGATTTGAAGGGAGAAGATCCGTGGAAAGTGAAGGTTTAATGAGGTGGCTTGAGTTCAGAGGTGAAAGGGGTGGCAAGATATATTGACCACATGGACAGGGAGACAAAGACTAGGAGAAAAGGGTAACGTTAAGGGACTTATCTGTGGTGAGAATTGTATAAATCAAGATACATATATGACTGGTCACTACGGGGTAGTTTTCGATGCGAAGATCAACCACCAGGAGGGTTAAATAACATAGTAAGTTAACCTTCTGAGGGGCCTTCAGAACCTTCAGAGCCATATATCCAACCTGCATCCTGCAGTCTTTCCAGCATAACTAACCAGTTTTTCTTTAACCAATAGAATATTTCCTAGATTCATTCAATCGATATATGTCATTATGTTGATTGTGACGACGCAATGCTATATGCTACCCGGAAATCTCTTGACCTTCAGAGGGTTAGCAATTACTGTGGAACTCAATATGAGCGAGTCAGACTAGCTAACATCAAACAGTAATTACACACATGAGTTGGTATCGTTCTGCAATTTATGAAACAAACTAATTTTTCAAACATTTTCATAATAATCCCGCTTTTAAACTTTAGAAGGAACAGAGGATACTTCAAAGAAGTGGAATTACGCAACTTCTTTTGCTAACTCAAAGTCTGACACGATTCCGAATTATTTATCAGTAATCACAATTCATCAATACAGTTACATAATTCTAAAAAGTAAATTATGCCAATTCCCGATTTCTGGATAAAAGATCTTAACATCCTCGTGACCTTATTTATTCCTGTCTCTAATGGACATAAGCAAACATCCTGAAGCGATTTATCATATTGTTTGGCTTACAGCTCGACCCCAGTGAACACTTTCAATTATTTGTCCTACTTTTCCCCGACCTGGTTCGATTCATCCCTTTTACTTCTATCCCTTTTGGGTATAAAAAATACACGATGTATTGAACTTTTGTACTTTCTTCATAACATCAATGTAACCTTATCCGAAAACTGAACTTTCTATTGTTTTAATTTTGCTTCCAAGACTAAGATAATTTAAATTAACCTGGAACACATTTTAAAAGCTTCAAATATTTATTAATAAACTCATTAAAGCGTACTGAAACTTGGGAGAAACTTCGCTAATGATAATTAATTCAAAAATTAATTTTGTTTTCTATTTTCTTGATCGTAGTGTACATTAAAGTATCGTATTTCTCGACTTTGCATATGCTTTCTTTGTGGGAGTTAATTAATGTGCTTTTAAGTGCATTCTTCACATAATAATCTTGGCGGTATATTTTAGAATAACACAGTAAAAACTTCCTATTCTTTTTTCGAAATAGAGATTTGTGTATAGTTTGGAAATCTTTTGGTCTTTCTGCAAGAGAAAATATTTTAGATAAAGTAGTTTTTTATTCACAAAAAGGTTTTTAGTCTGAAATAAACTCAAATTGAACTCATCAATAAAGGTATTTGATTTCTAAGTTTCTCGTTCAACACTGAGATAGTTTTACTAAGCGTAAACTTTGAAAAGAAAACCTTACTTTTCTCGTACAGGCTGGTAGGTATTTAATTAACGTCGCACTGGAGCAACACAACGGGCTATTACCGACGGTCCGGTAACAACTTCCGAAGGGAAAGATCCGAGGGCAACACCACGTAATTTTGAACCACGGTCAGATGACGAGGTCACACCTGAGCTGGCACCTCACTCTCCAAACTTCCACACCATGCCAACGTGAGGACATTTGGGGCCGCGAAAAATTTAACGTGCACCAGCCCCCTTGGTACACGTCGGTCTTTGGTCATATTCGAACTCGTAACCCTCCGGTTGCTAGTCGGTTACTCTTCCAACCGGGCTACCGCGGCCCCAGAGCATCTGGGCAGAGTAGCTATTGTAAGATCCCAAGTCTAAGAGTATGGAGCTAGATTGGCACAGCATCTTTTACAACTTCACTTCACTGACGAGAGTCCCCATCTAACTGCATGTGATTTTTGGCTGTGGGTCTACTTGAAGTCGATGGTTTATCTTTGTGGTTTCCCGAACTCGACTTCTTTAAAAGACAACGTTATCACGGACTGCGATGAAGATTCCTTTCGACATGTTACGTTCGACCTAGAAAATGTCATACACAGGATACAATTCCTGGTCCACAACAACGGTGGCAGGATTGCACCAGGTTAACTTCCGCTCTGGGGAAGTGGTAATGTTGAATAAAGGGGGGGGGAATTTCAATTAACGTCACACTGGAGCAACACAATGGGCTATTGGTGACGGTCCGGGATCAATCCCAAAGGGAAAGATCCGAGGACAACACCACGTAATTTTGAACCACGGTCAGATGACGAGGCGACACCTGAGCTGGCACCCCACTCTCCAAACTTCCACACCACGCCAACGTGAGGACATTTGAGGCCACGACAGATTTAACGTGCACCAGCCCCCTTTGTACACGGCGGTGTTTGGCTGGATTTGAACTCGCAACCCTTCGGTTGCTAGTCCGTTGCTCTTCCAACCGGGCCACCGCGGCCCTGTTGAATAAAAGGATATTTCATTTCATTTACCTCTTTGTTATTTGTTTGTCTATCCATTGTAATTTTTTTTACATTGCGCAGGGTTACATTTTCCCCTTTTGGGGACTCTGAGTTGTTTTCTCACGGAAACCTTCTTGTTTCCATTAGTTCCTCTACCAAATTTGGTGCCATTTTGGTTGTTAGATCGAGCTACAAATGGCTCTGAGAAGTGTCAGTTTGACCCTCCTGGTGGTTGTATCGACGAGGTATCTCGTCATTAGCAAAACTGACATGATCTTGATGAATGATATATCTCGTTATTAGAAAACTGACCAGATCTTGATCTCTTCGTAAAAAAAATCAGGAATAACTTGATGACGAAGAATCTGTAAGATCTTGATGGACGAGGTATCTCGTCATTAGCAAAACTGACATGATCTTGATGAATGATATATCTCGTTATTAGAAAACTGACCAGATCTTGATCTCTTCGTAAAAAAAATCAGGAATAACTTGATGACGAAGTATCTGTAAGATCTTGATGGACGAGGTATCTCGTCATTAGCAAAACTGACATGATCTTGATCAATGATATATCTCGTTATTAGAAAACTGACCAGATCTTGATCTCTTCGTAAAAAAAATCAGGAATAACTTGATGACGAAGAATCTGTAAGATCTTGATGGACGAGGTATCTCGTCATTAGCAAAACTGACATGATCTTGATCAATGATATATCTCGTTATTAGAAAACTGACCAGATCTTGATCTCTTCGTAAAAAAAATCAGGAATAACTTGATGACGAAGAATCTGTAAGATCTTGATGGACGAGGTATCTCGTCATTAGCAAAACTGACATGATCTTGATGAATGATATATCTCGTTATTAGAAAACTGACCAGATCTTGATCTCTTCGTAAAAAAATCAGGAATAACTTGATGACGAAGTATCTGTAAGATCTTGATGGACGAGGTATCTCGTCATTAGCAAAACTGACATGATCTTGATCAATGATATATCTCGTTATTAGAAAACTGACCAGATCTTGATCTCTTCGTAAAAAAAATCAGGAATAACTTGATGACGAAGTATCTGTAAGATCTTGATGGACGAGGTATCTCGTCATTAGCAAAACTGACATGATCTTGATGAATGATATATCTCGTTATTAGAAAACTGACCAGATCTTGATCTCTTCGTAAAAAAAATCAGGAATAACTTGATGACGAAGAATCTGTAAGATCTTGATGGACGAGGTATCTCGTCATTAGCAAAACTGACATGATCTTGATGAATGATATATCTCGTTATTAGAAAACTGACCAGATCTTGATCTCTTCGTAAAAAAAATCAGGAATAACTTGATGACGAAGAATCTGTAAGATCTTGATGGACGAGGTATCTCGTCATTAGCAAAACTGACATGATCTTGATGAATGATATATCTCGTTATTAGAAAACTGACCAGATCTTGATCTCTTCGTAAAAAAAATCAGGAATAACTTGATGACGAAGTATCTGTAAGATCTTGATGGACGAGGTATCTCGTCATTAGCAAAACTGACATGATCTTGATCAATGATATATCTCGTTATTAGAAAACTGACCAGATCTTGATCTCTTCGTAAAAAAAATCAGGAATAACTTGATGACGAAGTATCTGTAAGATCTTGATGGACGAGGTATCTCGTCATTAGCAAAACTGACATGATCTTGATGAATGATATATCTCGTTATTAGAAAACTGACCAGATCTTGATCTCTTCGTAAAAAAAATCAGGAATAACTTGATGACGAAGAATCTGTAAGATCTTGATGGACGAGGTATCTCGTCATTAGCAAAACTGACATGATCTTGATGAATGATATATCTCGTTATTAGAAAACTGACCAGATCTTGATCTCTTCGTAAAAAAAATCAGGAATAACTTGATGACGAAGAATCTGTAAGATCTTGATGGACGAGGTATCTCGTCATTAGCAAAACTGACATGATCTTGATGAATGATATATCTCGTTATTAGAAAACTGACCAGATCTTGATCTCTTCGTAAAAAAAATCAGGAATAACTTGATGACGAAGTATCTGTAAGATCTTGATGGACGAGGTATCTCGTCATTAGCAAAACTGACATGATCTTGATGAATGATATATCTCGTTATTAGAAAACTGACCAGATCTTGATCTCTTCGTAAAAGAAATCAGGAATAACTTGATGACGAAGAATCTGTAAGATCTTGATGGACGAGGTATCTCGTCATTAGCAAAACTGACATGATCTTGATGAATGATATATCTCGTTATTAGAAAACTGACCAGATCTTGATCTCTTCGTAAAAAAAATCAGGAATAACTTGATGACGAAGAATCTGTAAGATCTTGATGGACGAGGTATCTCGTCATTAGCAAAACTGACATGATCTTGATGAATGATATATCTCGTTATTAGAAAACTGACCAGATCTTGATCTCTTCGTAAAAAAAATCAGGAATAACTTGATGACGAAGAATCTGTAAGATCTTGATGGACGAGGTATCTCGTCATTAGCAAAACTGACATGATCTTGATGAATGATATATCTCGTTATTAGAAAACTGACCAGATCTTGATCTCTTCGTAAAAAAAATCAGGAATAACTTGATGACGAAGAATCTGTAAGATCTTGATGGACGAGGTATCTCGTCATTAGCAAAACTGACATGATCTTGATGAATGATATATCTCGTTATTAGAAAACTGACCAGATCTTGATCTCTTCGTAAAAAAAATCAGGAATAACTTGATGACGAAGAATCTGTAAGATCTTGATGGACGAGGTATCTCGTCATTAGCAAAACTGACATGATCTTGATGAATGATATATCTCGTTATTAGAAAACTGACCAGATCTTGATCTCTTCGTAAAAAAATCAGGAATAACTTGATGACGAAGTATCTGTAAGATCTTGATGGACGAGGTATCTCGTCATTAGCAAAACTGACATGATCTTGATGAATGATATATCTCGTTATTAGAAAACTGACCAGATCTTGATCTCTTCGTAAAAAAAATCAGGAATAACTTGATGACGAAGAATCTGTAAGATCTTGATGGACGAGGTATCTCGTCATTAGCAAAACTGACATGATCTTGATGAATGATATATCTCGTTATTAGAAAACTGACCAGATCTTGATCTCTTCGTAAAAAAAATCAGGAATAACTTGATGACGAAGAATCTGTAAGATCTTGATGGACGAGGTATCTCGTCATTAGCAAAACTGACATGATCTTGATGAATGATATATCTCGTTATTAGAAAACTGACCAGATCTTGATCTCTTCGTAAAAAAAATCAGGAATAACTTGATGACGAAGAATCTGTAAGATCTTGATGGACGAGGTATCTCGTCATTAGCAAAACTGACATGATCTTGATGAATGATATATCTCGTTATTAGAAAACTGACCAGATCTTGATCTCTTCGTAAAAAAAATCAGGAATAACTTGATGACGAAGTATCTGTAAGATCTTGATGGACGAGGTATCTCGTCATTAGCAAAACTGACATGATCTTGATCAATGATATATCTCGTTATTAGAAAACTGACCAGATCTTGATCTCTTCGTAAAAAAAATCAGGAATAACTTGATGACGAAGAATCTGTAAGATCTTGATGGACGAGGTATCTCGTCATTAGCAAAACTGACATGATCTTGATGAATGATATATCTCGTTATTAGAAAACTGACCAGATCTTGATCTCTTCGTAAAAAAAATCAGGAATAACTTGATGACGAAGAATCTGTAAGATCTTGATGGGCGAGGTATCTCGTCATTAGCAAAACTGACATGATCTTGATGAATGATATATCTCGTTATTAGAAAACTGACCAGATCTTGATCTCTTCGTAAAAAAAATCAGGAATAACTTGATGACGAAGAATCTGTAAGATCTTGATGGACGAGGTATCTCGTCATTAGCAAAACTGACATGATCTTGATGAATGATATATCTCGTTATTAGAAAACTGACCAGATCTTGATCTCTTCATAAAAAATCAGGAATAACTTGATGACGAAGTATCTGTAAGATCTTGATGGACGAGGTATCTCGTCATTTGCAAAATTTTTCAGATTTTGATGGACGAGATATCTCGTCTAAGCCACTTGGAGGATAAATTACGGCCAACATGTATTGGGAAACAGCGGATATTTACTGTAGTCACACAAAATTGATCTACACCAAATGCCCGTATGTTTGCTTTTGCTACATTGTTTGGTTAATTAGGCTGACTAGGTTTAATGTGAGAGCATGGATAAAATCATAGGTTTGTTTGTTATTCGCCTCTTTTTAGGTTGCCATGGAAACTAGATTTGCATGTCCCGATCGGTTTGGGAATCATCTCGACCCCGAGGATTCTTCAGCTCGATGTACCGTTTACAGCAATTATGTTGATTTATGTTTCGTATTGATGGTATAAGAGATAACTCACATCGGAATCATAACAACTTTCGATTCACCAAATCACATGATAACCGTGATCCAATAACGGTTATAAAAGGGACGCTCAACATATCGCATTGAAATGATTTGAATGCATCTCATAAAAACCAGATCATTGGTATACTTATTTTATAAATTACTTTATAGTGAAAAGTATGCATTACAATTTTTGGAAAATCTCACAAAGTTCAAAACTATGCAGTTCAAAATATATTATAATATTTATTAAGATTAATACACCAATAGGGAGTACTTACTGTTTCAGTTTTTAATATAAATAGATGTTATTGATCACTTTTGAAATAAAAGACGTTTCGTGTAGAAGATTAATTTACATTAATTCATTCTTTATTTCATATTTTAGTGACTTAGTATTTGATATTATTGCACGCATTTACTATAAATTTGCTAGGATTTTTGTTCTATTCTTATTTCCGATGACAGGAAGTAGTAACCAAAGGGTTGCGAGTTCGAATCCAACCAAAGACCGTCGTGTACAAAGGGGGCTGCTGCACGTTAAATCCGTCGTGGCTTCAAATATCCTCACGTTGGTGTGGAAGTTTGGAGAGTGGTGTGCCAGCTCAGGTGTGACCTCGTCATCTGACCGTGGTTCAAAATTACGTGGTGTTGTCGTCGGATCTTTTCCTTTGGGATGGATGCCGGACCGTCACCAATAGCCCTTTGTGTTTCACCAGTGTGACGTTAATTAAAATACCTACCTACCATCTAAACTAGTATCTGACCTTGTCATCTAAAATTATACTGGAATTTAGAATGCAGAGGCTCAACCACTATATTATATTAAATATTCGCATTTGGAAACACTACGTGATTTATTCTTTCATTTGTATTTTGTCTGTTGACTTTATTTATCATCGTTATGTTACTTGTATTTAATAAATTGCTTTCTTATCAAAAATGTCAGACCACTATCATTTATTTACAGTCGCTTCTTCAACTGGAAAAAACACTTGTCAGCTTCTGTAGTCTATCGGAGTTCCTTTGGTGTATTTACCGGTAATTATCGTTCTTTTGTTTCAAAATTTTGTTTAAAAACTCACGTGAAAACTATAACACAGCATCTTCTTTCACACTTCAGTATCTACCCGCACGTGACGATTCGATGAATTGAATTCAAAGTACAATCGTTATCGAATTCCCGGTGAGTGTTTTTGGGAGTTATTGGAATCATGGAATCCACATTTGGACTTTGGGATAGATAAGGGTTTATGGCATTTCAAGCATTTTTCCAGTCGACAGTTCGTTTTCGAAAGTTTGAGATTGCATATATTTTACCCTCTTTTGTTCCGCGATCATAAAAGTGAACTTTATCGCCAGGTTCGCGCGACGAGTTATGAAAGTCGATGACTCTGGTCTCTGAGGTGATCACGTGGGTATTTGTGTGCTCAGTGCTCGGAACGTTGATTCAATGGGCTGAGAACAGAACCCTATTGTCCGATCAATTTAAAAAAGCATTTCCTCATTAAACCTTATAAAGCAACACTCCATGACCTTTTCAGCGTCTTGAAACACGGAAGAAATTGCAAATTCTTATACAGAACAAACATTTCGTAAAAGAAAAATATGCAAAACCTTTAAAACAACGTCTAATTAAAATTTAGCCTCCAAGTGGTTCCGACGAGATATCTTATCCATCAAAATCTGAAAAAGTTTGCTAATGACGAGATATCTCGTCATTAAGGTATTGCTGATTGTTTAATTATGACAGGCTCAAGATCTGGCCAGTTATCTTCTAATGACTATATACCTTGTTCATCATGATCCAGTCAGTGTCTTCAAAAGGTTCAATACCAAATTAGGCTTCATTCGTTTATTCGATTAAGCTACAGATGCCACCAAAGAGTGAAAGCTATTTTACGGCCACCCTGTATTATCTTCTAGATACAGAAAAGAAACTTTTAAATTATTAATTTATGATCTCAAAATACTGACCGTATATGCAAAACATGTATGGTCCGATATCAGTTGAAATCTACCTGCGTAAACGTCATTATGATATCCCGTTCCTTGTGATATATTACAGATAGCTTTTTAATAATATTTTAAATTTTTCTATCAGCTGAATCAGCTTTAGTAAAATCCCAGGACAATCCCGTTTTTATGGAAGTATTCACCAAATAACTTCTTTTTCTCTTCTGTATTTTAACTTAATGTGACTTTCCTCTAATCATTCATTTGCTAAATAAATGTCTTTGTTTCAAACATAATAGCTGACAGCAAAGCTTAAATTTATTTATAAAATACGAATTCGAATTTACCCATTGCATTTGCTTTGCTAGAAAAAGTTGTGGTTTCCAAATGAGATTTGATTTGCGAGTGAAATTGTGTGATATGCTTGATTTAATCTTTGTCATACAGCAAATGCAAATAAAGCCATATTTACACAGGGCGCAACGGAGTAGGTTCGTAACAGAGTAACGAAATGTGTAGAGAAGGGGGAATTTACGTTACACTAGAGCAACACAACGGGTTATGGGTGAAGGTCAGGGATCGAAATGTACAGGGATATTTAAAAAATATTCAAATCTTGTTATTATCCTTTTTAAAAAGCATTAATATATTTTTCATTTGTCCATTATTTAAACAAATAGAAGTTATCATTGCTAAACATTTGGGTAAAACTCAAGAACACGGTACCGACCCATCGCAAAATGGGCGTCTAAAATTTTCTACGCCAAACGGCTATTTGGACAGGTATACAACGGGTTACCATATTCCAAAATTAGCGTCAATTTACAATTTTTTGTCGACAGAGAGATGTCGACCACGTTCTTGAGTACAATTGAAAAAAATTCGAGGTTGTGTTGAGGACATAAACCGTAGTTTTGACTTGAATACTCGGACCTGCTGTTGGAGAGTGGAATGAAACAGACAGGAAGTTTGAACGATTGTTTATTGTGAATATTCAACAATGAATTTATTTACAATTTGAGAGGGATTAAATTGCAGTTTGATATAAATTGTTATGCAATATGAATTGTAGCGTAGTTCGGTAACTTTCGAATGACACCACTTACACAGTCCTCACTCTACACAATTCAAAGTTTCACTGGCCCAATAATTGCCCAGCACCGTAGAATTTCGACATATTGTGGACCCCTCCCTGCGCTTAGTGCGCCTGCGCACTCGGTCCGAAGGTCATATCAGGTACGGACATCCTTTGCCTACAGGACACTGTTTATCTTCTGGATGTCTCTTCTAGTTCTAAAATCATAAGACAAAACAGTTGTAACGCTAGACTTTTCATTCATGCCCCTAGTACTGTTCCAATTTTAACGACGTTTTCATGTCAAAAATGTCAAACTAAGATAATTTAGAGGAAAGCTCTTAACTACAGCATCGAAAAATATTTTTGGTTATTTTTCACACCAAATAGAAGCAACAGTGAGATTGACGAGGCTGGAAGGAAGTATCCGGGAAAATGTCGACTTACTTTTCACCGTAATTATGTTTGGATGGTTGTCAAGAACTTAATTAGAACCTCCCCATTGTGAATTTTAAAGGAAAGGAGAAATACTGCTTTACTCTAATGCATTGGCTACTGCTTTATCTACAGCGTTCACATTCAATTCAGGGACGTCAGTTTCTGAGCAGATATCACTGCGACGTAGTCTGTGGGAACAGAAACTAAGTCCAAATTGTTTTATTTAAGGCATCGCATAAAGAACATGCGACGCAAAACATCAAGAGGTTGATTTTTGATGGTTACATATTTAAAACTGTAGTCTGTTCCTTTCAGAACCAAAAAATTGCAAACTCACTTCTCAATCTTATTGTCATTTCGCTTTGTCACTATCCCGTCTCTCGAATCTTACCCCATGTTTCTGTGCAACCAAATGAGTGTTTAAGGAGATGACTCCAGGAAAACGTCATCTTGGTGGCGACATCGATCTTCTAATGAAATAGACGGAGCATGTGTTCACCGCTTTATGCTATATCTACCGATCGCTCGGTTTGTAGATCTGGCACGTGGTTGTGAGAAAAAGCATGAATCGTAATGTGAGACAGGTTATTGGATAGTTAAATGGATTATCCAACGTGATTAAAAACACGAGTCTGCATTTCGATAGCCAGTCGATTCGTAAGCCCATGTGCCATACCTTTCTGAGATCTTTCTACAGCGACTCCGCCCACATGCTTTGCCTATTTCATTAGAAGGTCGATGCGTCGCGAGTTTAAAATTAAGGATGATCTTGGTAAATCTCGAAATTCTATTGCTTGCGATAGAAAGGAGTAGTCATGATTGAACGGAGAAACGGGAGTGAAGTCCGGGGAGGAACAGAAATGGATCAAACGCACCATCTCTTCATGGGAACAAAATGTAATGCTACAAGATTGAGCGGTCAAGGTCACTGACCAAGAGGTTGTTTTTTTAATAATTTTGTTTCTACATGCACCACAAAAGTATTACATGTACAGATCAGAAAAAATAAATAGCCGTGACAAACTTTTTTTATAAAAAGCTATTCTAGAAACAAAGCTTTTAAATGTAGAGAAATAATGACCAATAAGAGGCAGATTGTACCGGAGTGGTTGAAAGAGAAATCTTTTATGGTTAACCCCCCCAAATGGTTTCAACGAAATATCTCGTCAAAGATCTGGTGAATATTGCGAATGACGAGATACCTCGTCTCGAGAAAAACTGCCTTATTATTCCAAGAGGGAGTTAAGATCCAAGTGGAGAAAAACAAATAGTCTCTTGCGCAGAACGTGATAGTTTGGAACAGTTTACAAGGATTCTATTCTAAGGAAGAAAAGACCAATAGAATCTTTCCAACTAATTGTGTTATAAGGAAAGGACCAACAGAATTTTACTTAAGGATTCAATTCTAGAGAAAGGATCAAAAGAGTATTTCCAAAGGATTTACTTCCAAGGAAAGGAACAATAGAATCTTTCCAAGATATTCTATACAAAGAAAAGGACCAACAAAATCTTTCCAAAGGATTTACTTCCTAAGAAAGGACAAATATAATTTCTCTAAAGATTGAAAGAATCCATGGATTTTTTTACCCTATAGATGTGGTTAATTAGTCTTTAAGGTTATGTGTACATTAGAAGATTTTTTTTAAATTTTGACTTTAAAAACTCAGTTTTTTCCAACAAATCATTGGCTTATGCTTAAAATCATTTCAGTAAGAAAAAATCAGGTTTAGCTAATTATCAATTATCTAATTTAGATATAATCAGCTAATTAGCATGTTTTTAAAGTGATATATCAAATTCTAATTTGTTCAGAAAGACAATTCCTGTTGTAAATTATTCCTAATATTATTCTTCATGTTTTGACTCGTAATGTAGTTGCAAGAGGAAATAGGTTATTTTTACAATTGTTTTCACCAAGATAGTCTAAAAAAATGAAGATTTTTCAGGAATTTTAACATTTAAAAATCAACTAAAAATAATTTTCTTAGATAAAAACTCCAACCATCATGTGGTTCAGAACATCCAAATACACACATATATATATATATATATATATATATATATATATATATATATATATATATATATATATATATATATATATATATATATATATATACATATACATATATATGCATATATATATTGGATATTATTTATTTTGGAGACTTTCCTGTTGACTATCAATTCTATTTGATATACTAATTATAATAGGACTTAGTTTATTAAAAGACTGGATTTGAACACTATCTTTTTGGTTTCCGGTTCCGATAAACCGATTCGGAATTCCGAGTCGGAATCGGAATTCCAGTTCCGAATTCTCAACTGTGATTTTTGGGCGCTATGAATGGCATTTGCTGGCGGTCCTATGTAGGTTGCAGCGGGTTGTTGTCGAGTTGAGGTTTATTAATGTGGGTAAGTTTGTATTCTCTTCCATAGTTTTGTATTGTACTTGTCTTTGTTGTGTGTCCTTGGATGTCCCCGGTTTTGATTTTCTAACTTTGATTTTCTAATTTTGCCTTTCTGCTTATGGTGTTTGGAGGGGTATGTGGGCTACTTTTGGTGAACTGCCGCCCACACGCAGAAAACACCATATTGTGTTGACTGGGTGAGGCTCCTCCCTGATGACGCCCTGATCCACAAACACTTCTTCATCTTTTTCGAAATTTTCTTGGTATTCTTAAGTTTAAATTCCTAAATTTCTCTTTGTTTTGTAATATTGAATTATATTGCTATCCATGCTATGTCTGCAGCTTCAGCGCGCATACATGGACAATTCTGCTTTCTGGCTTCTGTTGGACTATTTTTATACCCCGAGTATTTTGGCTTTTCAGCCATTTGGCTTTTTGCTTGTCTGCATTTTTGACCTTTTGGCGTTTTGCTGGTCTGCATTTCTGTTACTTAACGTTTTAATGTTTTGTATGTTTGAATGTTAATATTTTGTAAGTTTGATTGTTTATACAAAAATAATTATAATAGATAAATTCACTGTTGAGTTATCACTGATTAAACAAAGCATCGTGTTATCAAAGCACAGTTCCTCAGAAATTGAGTTTAAAGTTTTGGAAACATGTTTATACTGGTGACAGTACCTAAGGAAAAAACTTTGTAACTAGAAAAGCATTCCGAGTATTTACAAGATCTTGGTATTGCTTAAAAGCTCAGAAATTGGGAAATATTTTGAAGCAATAAAAACAAAATCGACATTCTGGTCAATTTTCGTGATTTCTAGTGTATACATACGCCGTAAGTGAGTTGAGGTGGTAAAAGCAATTCTACTGGACAATGCTACACTCATACGATTAAAGGGAATTCTATGAACACTACGAACATCCACGCTCGGTCGAACTCGCGCCTTTTGAACGAGGACTCTGATAAATTAGGTACAGGCCCTTCATGAATTCTTGCGACCTGTAGGCGGCGTAAGTTCGAATCCTCCCTGGGTGTTATTCTCTCTTCTGTGTTAGTGATACTTTACTTCTGTGTATGTTCATTACTTGTTATGATGTCTGTCTTGTGTTCAAATATGGTCTTTGGGCCAACAACGCAACCAACCAACCTTCATGAATTCTAGAAATTAATAAGGTATGTTGTTAGTTAATTAACATCGCACTGAAGCACCACAACGGGGTATTAGAAATTAATAAGGTAAAAACTCGAAAGCTATTCGTAGAATTTTAAAGGATTGATAGAAAATTAAATCTTGTCCAGGGTCATATCTATAGAAAAAATTGTTTTAGCGACTTTTTTATATGTATATTAAAAGATTATTTTTTCCTCGAAAGAAAATAATATGCTTAAACGTTTCCTGTTTTTGCATAAAATAACAAGCTTGTGTCAGGAATATTTTCCGCTTTTATTTAGAACCAGAAAAAAAGTAAACTTTCCACCTTTTTTCACCCAAGTGAATACCTATAAGCCATGTCGTCTTTGAACTCAGATAAGGAAGAGATACTCAATTAACTGTCTATAATTCTATCGTAACGTTTAAATGCCTCTATGACTTTCCTTCTATTCGAGTGAGACTTCCTCGTTTCAGTCTACTGGATTTTCGAGTGAAGGACTAGGAATAAGAATGCATTTAGTTCCTACTAGTATAGAAAAATATTGTGTATTTGACCCTTTTTAAGAACAGATTGCTTGTTTAATTATCTAATAATAATTCTCTAAATTTGTTAACTAGTGTTTTTTAACAGATTTTAGTAGTGTAAGTTCAATTAAATACTTTATAAACATAAATAATGTTCAGTTTATTGATTTCAGAATAATTCTAATTCTGCAATTTCCTTTTTTTGGAAAAACCCATTGATTCTTTTAAATAGTTTAAATATTTATACGAATTTTGCAATATAATACAAAATTTAAGGAACAATAAGGTTTTCAGCTGTTTCTTTACAGTGAAGTGACCTAGAAGTGGGTAAGTAGGTATTTAATTAACGTCGCATTGGAGCAAAACAACGGGCTATTGGTGATGGTCCGGGATCAAACCGAAGGGAAAGATTCAAGGACAACACCACGTAATTTTGAAACACAGTCAGATCACGAGATCACACCTGATGAGGCATCCCGCTATCCAAAATTCCACACCACGCCAACGTGAGGACATTTGAGGCCACGACAGATTTAACGTGCAGCGGTCCCCTTTGGTACACGATTATCTCTGGTTGGATTCGAACTTGCAATCTTCCGGTTGCTTATCCGTTACTCTTCCAACCGGGCTACCGTGGCCCCGTCCTGGCAATGGGGAAATGACATAGAAGATACTTGGAGAATTACTGAAACCGAAGAGGGGGCAGTTAACAAGAACAGAAGCGAACAGTAAAAAAGACTTTGAACTGAAGTGGTGACACTGTACCGAGTGCCATGAGATAGAAGGGTAACTGTGAAAACATAAATAGAGTAGGTAGTCCTTGGTAAGCTGTATACTGATGCAGTATACTGAACACTGATGCAGGCTTTGCATCGCGTTTGCATACAGATAATTAGATTGCGGATGAATTCCTGCCGTGGCAGAGCTCGGTTTTTTGAGTAGCTGATTAGCAAACCATAGGGTTGGGGTTCGAAACTAGGTCCAGCCAAAGACTGTTGCGTACGTGGGGACTGGTGCACATTAAATCTGTCGTGGCCTCAAATGTCCTCACGTTGGCGTGGTTGGTCACACGTTAATTCACACTCTACCTACTTTAAATTTAAAAGAAATATTATCTTAAGAACTAATAATCCTATAATGATTTAAATGTCTAATGGAATGTCGAATCAGTACACTGAACATTTTATTTCTCATCTTGATTGATTCTTTGAGCTGCTTAGCCCGGTTGGAAGAGTATCAGATTAGCAACCGAGTTCAAAACTAGGTCCAACCAAAGACCGTCGTATACACGGGAGCTGGTGCACATTAAATCTGTCGTGGCCTCAAATGTCCTCATGGTGGCTTGGTGTGGAAGTTTGGGGTACAAACTCAGGTGATGAACTCATCATTTGACCGTGATTCCAATTTACGAGGTGTTTTCCTCGGGTATTTCCTTTCGGGATGAATCCCGGACAGTCACCAATAGTCCGTTGTGTACTTCCATGTGACGTGAATTCAATTACCTACCTGCTGTGGTACAAAACCCTTCCTCTGTCAGAGCCTCTGACGGCACGATTCAAAATTCAAATATACATCATCTTTCTACTGAATATTCTCGTATGCATATCTCCATAGGCTGTTCCATTTAATGATGAAATTGCAACCTTTAAAAATAATGGTATTCCTTAAGATTTGCACGCCAGTGTATATAGGACATTCGCAATGTCCACAATTGTTCGTTCACAATTCTTGAAAGATACATGATAGAGTGCATTTTGTATTTTTTTAAATATACAGGGAAGTGTGCATTTCAGAAATTGTGAAAATTAAAAAATATCCCATCGACTTGTCCTTCATTTCCCTACATAAATTATGTATAGCTCTTTTATAATTTTAAGAACACACCAAGCTTCCTTTTCAGTTTTACAGAATCTATGGAATCCTCATCAACTTTTACAACCATCTGAATTTCCTTACATATGTTGTGCAATTATCTTCGCTACGAAGCAGGAAATAAAAATAAATTATTTCACCATGTATTCCATTCTTCAAGTCACTACGGTTGTAAATGTTGTTCTTGTGCAAATAACCTCGAGAAGAAATTTCGAAGGTGTCAAATCCGGAGGGAGAGAATCTTAAGAAAATACTAGTGCAATTGTTGCACCATCTATTTCAATGTATGGGTCAATTTATTTCTTCAAGAAATAGAATTGAAAAGAAGGCCGTAGACTAAATCCCAGCTTTTGGAAGATTGAACGTTTCTTATTCTTAACACCAAACGTCGAGTTTTCAAGCTTTATAAAACTTTTCTGTTTTTCTTTCCATTCGTAAAGTTTTAGTATCGACGTGCTCCTGAGACATGAAAAAAAACCGTATTTCGTTATTGAAACATATTTTATTCATAATAAGCATCTATATATAATGTAAAGTTCTAGATTGTTAGTGTCATTTTCAAAGTAAACATCAGAATATATTTCCATTGGTAGAATTATTTGTATTCAGAATTTTCTCTTTTTACTTTCGGTGGGTTGCGAATTCGAATCCAACCAAAGACTGTCGTGTACAAGGGGGTCTGGTGCACGTTAAATCTGCCGTGGCCTCAAATGTCCTCACATTGGCGTGGAAGTTTGGAGAGTGGGATGCCAGCTCAGGTGTGACCTCGCTATCTGACCGTGGTTCAAAATTACGTGGTATTGTCCTCGGATCTTTCGCTTCGGGTATGTTTCCGGCCTCTATCCCGTTGTTTTGCTCCAGTGCGACTTTGAATACTTACCTTTCTACTTTCGTCTTAATCTAAAACTAGCAGACCCGCACATAGCATCTGCGCTAAACTTTCTTAATTGCCTACATCTATTGATGACAGTGTCGTTTCTCACATTTCATATCTAATTTCAATCTATTTATGCGTATAACATCCATAACGGATTTCATATTACATTTACATCTTGATACATAAGTACGGCATATAAACGCCGATTTCACGATGTCTGCTATGAACCATCGAAGCAATATACATAAAATTAACATTAGAAAAAACAGTAAGAATAGAAGATGAATCCCATATTTTCTGTAAGGAGAGTTCTAAAAATGTTCTCTCCGGGCAGTCGAACAAGATATGCTGCAGTCTGTTCCTTCTCAAGGCAAATAAAGCACTCGTTGGAGTCAGCCAGGTGAAAACGATTCAAGTAGGCCTGAGTTACAATATAGCCTATTCTGGCTTTAGCAGAAAAAGTGGCAACTGTTCTAGGGATTTTTTTGAAGTGGTGGAGGTCATTAGACTCATTCTGTAATTGAAAAAGAAGGCGATTGATTCCAGTGTTCCTCCATAAAGCACAGCTAAGTGATCGAGCCTCTCTCCTGACCCTATCCACGCACCTAGAATGGGTAGTTGCTGTAAAAGAAACTGGGCGTATTGTGCATGACAATTTATCTAACTTATCAGACATGGATTTCATATATCTAAATGAAGCAAAATTATCCAAAAATATGTAACGGCATTTCTTTTACTTTTAGTGGTGGGTTATTCCATGCAAAAATAAGAAAAAACAGTCGTGAAAAAAGTGGTTGTGAAATCACTTATTGTTGCATGTTTGAAGATCTGTCTCGAAAAACTACTTAACCCTGCTGATGGTTGTCTCGACGAGGATTACGAGTACCTCGACGAGAATGGATCCGATATATCGTCATTAGAAAAAATTTACCATATTGTGATCTCTATCATAAAAAAATCAACATTATCTTTATGACGATACCTCATAAATTTCAAAATTGGTCAGATCTTGGACGAGATATCTCTTCAAAACCACTTAGAGGATTGACGTAGATAAATATATTTCTTATTATTGTAATCTTTGAAAAATTTTCTTTTTATCTCTTTGGAAATAACAATTCTAAACACCATATTTAATCTGAAAGTTAGTTGCAAAAAATAAAAAATTGCAAATTTGGACAGAATGAAAAGTTTTTTGGGCTAAAGAAATTTAAAAGCATCATTGAAATTCATACCAGTTATAGTTCTATGCGTAAGTTTATTTCTGAAGCTTAGAAGTCGGCTATTATTTCTTTCACCTTTAAAATAGCAAAGAAAAATTACAAAATGACAATTTTCCACTCAAAATAAGCGTGCAAAATCAAATGAAGGAACAATATTTTGAAGAAATATAGTTTAGTATGTCTGCTGCTGCTTGTAAAAAAATTCAAGATTGCCTTTTGATTCACAAAGCAACAGTAACAAAGTCGGTAATATTCAAGAACACGGTATCGGTCCATCATCACCAAATCAGCGATTAACAAATTCGTTGCAAAACGATTATTTAGATAGGGGGTCCGAAGGATACCATATTTCAAAAGTTTACCATTACAGGCAATAGTTATTATCGCCAATTGGCGATGATTCTTGAATTGGATTGGGTTTGGGATTTTCTGGAGTTAGATCCGTAAACAGGACAAACTACTCCAAGGGTTATGGAAGCAGAACATCAAATTAGTACTTAAATAAGAAAAAAGGTTTAAACTTACTATGGACATTGCAACATTTTTACTTGATTATCTTTTCAAAATCCTGTTCAGTCTGATAAAAGTCTCTTGTTCAATTTTGTAGAATTTATATCATAGCAATTTGAAATTTGTAGCGAATTGGCAAAATTTCTTTTCTTGCCGAACGCTCAGATTCAGCAATAGCTCATTGTCTTGCTGTAAGTGTGACGTTAATTAAAATACCTACCTAGCTGCCTTAGATTAACAGAGACGGGGTTTAAATCGCATTCTAAGTAGTATATACTTTTCCAAAAGACCTTTTTCGAAACATATAATCATATAAAATTTTTTAATTAGTGTCAATAACTCATGGAAATAAGGTCGCAAATAGGCTACTTTTAGTGCTACATCTGCGTGACCTTCAACTTTAAAAGTCAATAAATAACAAAATATGCATTTCTGAAACCAAATATTTTGCAGTTTCTCATTACTATTGTATATATTACCTATTTGAAAGCGATTTTCATTAAAATCAGTCATATGTCAGCCACAGCTGATTTGCTCATTTTGCATGGAATGACTCTAGTGTCAGTTCTTTTTTCCAATAAAATGCATGGAAAAAAGCACATTTTATTCGTGTTTCCTAATCTGAACGTCTACTTTAATTTCATCCCATTCCCTTGTTCAAAGGCCATTGTGTATTTTTTTTTACTCTAAACCTATTTTCGTTCGTACTTTCTTTTCTGCACTGATTTCTATCTCAGACTACCTCATTGTCTTCAGTCATCAGACTGCTAAAGAATTCATTGGAGCAGTAAGAGCTTTTCCTTACAGATCTAGCAATATCATGCATATCCTAGCTCAAATCAAACATATTTAAATTTTGCGGCAAAAATGATAATGAAATAAATCCAGTAATGGTAGGTAGGTATTTAATTAACGGCGCACTGGAGCAACACAACGGGCTATTGGTGACGGTCCGGGATCAAACGCGATGGGAAAGATCCTAGGACCACACCACGTAATTTTGCACCATGGTCAGATGACGAGCAGTAGCGGTCGATTTTATATTGTTCATTGCTTCATTTTATATTGCTGCCATTCGACAATAAACAAATAAAGTCGATTTATGTGCCACTTACGTTAGTTGCTTCTTTGTTAAATTAACGTCGCACTGGAGCAACTCAACGGGCTATCGGCGACTGACCGCGATCAATCCAGAAGGGAAAGATCCAAAAACAACGCCTCATAATTTTCAACCACGGTCAGATGACAAGGTCAACGCCTGAGTGGTGCCCTACTCTCCAAACTTCCACGCCACGCCAAAGGGTGGACATTTGAGGCCATGACAGATTTAACGTGCACCAGCCGCCACGCACACACCGGTCTCTGATTGAATCAAGCTTCGAACTAGCAACCTCCGGTTGCTAATCTTCTACTACACCAATGGGACTACCGAGACCCCACTTACATTAGTGAAATTTTTATAGATCCTCTGTCTGAATCTCTAAGCATTTAATTTATCGATTCTTTAAAAGTAGTATCGAGGAAAGTATTAAAATACTAAAACACACAAAATATCAAATATCTATGTATTTTCTGTAAAACTTTTGAAACACGGCTACTCTAGCTATAGTAATGCCCAGTTTGCAATACATAGTTTTAACATGATTAGCCTAACCAAACATAACCACTAAATTTTGACCGCTTCTCTTAATCTAATCATCCATCGAAGCATATCCAATGGCCATTATAGATTATAATCACCAGGGAAGCTTCTTTCGCTAGCGCAAAAGAAAGTCTTTATCTGGACCCGTGCTGATTTATGCAAATTAGATCATCGACAGATTAAGGTCACAGAATCGTTACATCGACCTTATTTAAATTCGCTTCTTTCTTTCAAACTTCTGGAAGAGTAGAGGGAAAACAGGGAACGGAAAACAGGATAAAAGAAGTGAAACTCCGCGTAGAACCCAAGGGAGCAGAAGCAGAAAAACTTGGCAGACCTGAACCCACAGCTTGGCACAGTGAAAGCAGTGATAATACATAGGAAGTGCAGGAAGTCACACAATACGCTGTGACTTGCTGAAGTCACCCACTAGGGTATTGACCTCACCCCCTCCGATGCTTTTACAGCAAAAAAAGGCAAAGGTTGTTTATGCCGTTCGATAGGTTTGATGCTACCTCCACTAACATAAACTAGGGAGGTAGTTGAATAAACGTCGCTTTGGAGCAACACAACGAGCTGTTAAAACTTATAAGATGTTTTGTGAAATAACCGCATCTGTTATAGATAACCATTAACTAGCGATTTAAGAGAAAAGTGGACTTTCAAAATAAACTTTTAAAATTGGGATCCTATTCTATAATTTAGACTGTTTATCTTCACCAAAAAATTGGTAGCGTGTTGCAGTATTTGGTATTTTAATTACCGTCTCACTGGAGCAACACAACGGGCTATTGGCGATGGTCCGGGATCAATTCCCCAAGGGAAAGATCCGAGGACAACACCACGTAATTTTGAACCACGTTCCGATGACGAGGCTATACCTGAGCTGGCACCCCACTCTTCAAACTTCAGGTCACGGACACAAACCGCTGTTTTGACATGAATACTCTTGCCTGATGTTAGATTGTGGAATGAATGAAGCAGACATAGGAAGTTAGAACGATTGTTTTATTGTGAACATTCAATAATTAATTTACAGTTTGAATGATTAAAGTGCAGTTTGATGTTAATTGCTGTTGAGAGATTGTTGTTTGTCCAATATTAATTGTAGCTTAGTTCAGTAGCTTTCGAATGACAACTTGCCCATTCCATACAATCTAAAGTTGCGCTGGACCAAACCTTGCCCAGCACCGTAGAATTTCAACATATTGAGGACTCCCTCCTCACACTCAGTACGCCTGCGCACTTCGTTTGAAGGTCATGTCAGGTAAGGGCATCCTTTGTATATACGACGCTATATTTATCTTCTGGATATTTCTTCTAGTTCTAAAATCTGAAGACAAAACTTGTTACGCTTTTTTGTAGCTCTCAACTTTTCATGCATGCTTCCAGTACTGTTCCGATTTTAAAGACGTAATCACGTCAAAAATCTACAATCCGGACCTAACAGGGACCTCATAACATTTATTTTATCAATTGTCTTATCTTGGTAAAGAATTTGGTAAACTGATAAATTATCTGGATTTGATCTGCACAGCAAAGCAAAAATACCATTACTAACACTTACGGATTCATTTAAAGTTCTCATAGCTAAAAATATCAGTTTCATCATACGATTGATCTACGCATGAGGAATAAATGATAATTTGGTGAGGAAACTATTTCTACAGAAATCATTGACGTAAAACTCCATAGAAGACAAAAGGAAGCTTATCATTATATTCGAAAAGAGAAACTGTGCAACTCGATGGAATATTGAAAAATCCTTTGTAATCTTTTTTCTGCACACTTAATTTTTGGTGATATTCTAAAATTGTAATCGTAAGCGTATTTCTGTACAAAAAAAAATATTTGTGTTCAGACCTTTTTTTCAGTTAAACCTAGAGGAAGATCTAAGCTTAGATGTGTTGACTATTCAGACAAGAACTTTCGCATTTGCAAAACTAACAACTGAAGATCTATTACAATAACAGGTCAAGATGGAACAGAATCATCGAGAAGGTCAACTGTCGAGACAATGAAGAAACTTATTTTTATGATGCAATATTAGTACCGCGGTAGCCCAGTTGGAAGAATCACGTATTAGCAACCGGAAGGTTGCGAGCTCAAAACTCGATCCAACCAAACACCGTCGTGTACGTGGGGGCTGGTGTACGTTAAGTTTGTCGTCGTCTCAAATGTCCTCATGTTGGCATGGTGTAGAAAGGGTGCCATGTCACTTGTTGACCTCAAATCCGTGATTTTAAATGACGAGGTGTTGTCCTCGATTCTGTCCCTTGCTGATTGATCTCGGACCTTTGCAAATACCCCGTTGTTTTGCTCCAGTGCAATGTAAGTTCAATTACCTATCCATGATGCACCTCGATGACTTGCAACTCAAGGACAGATTAGAGTATGTTGAAAATAGCAAAACAAAGTGCAAAAATTTAAAATGCCAAGCCTTAGTGATAAGAATGGTGCACACTCGAGAATCGCCGTTTTGCAACTTGAAATTGTTGAGATAGCTTTGAAATGCGCATATATTTTATGCGCTTGTTCTCAAGTTAACTTATCTTTAACTGGGGTAGGTAGTTAATTAACGTCGCAGTGGAGCAACACAACGGGCTATTATCTTTTACTGGGGAGAATTTGGAACAAGTTAAAATTATTCTAGTTAGCACTTCATCACAGGTTACCTAACAAGCAGAAACGGGAATTTACATATTTTCAATGTCTTTTAACCCTCCTGGTGGTTGTCTCTACGAGGTATCTCGTCATTAGCAAAACTGACCAGATCTTGATGGACGAGATATCTCGTTAAAACCACTTTCAGGATTTTTCAAATATTT
Source organism: Meta bourneti (assembly GCA_933210815.1). NCBI lineage: Eukaryota > Metazoa > Arthropoda > Arachnida > Araneae > Tetragnathidae > Meta > Meta bourneti. The sequence continues at coordinate 16,093,388 of OW119928.1, read as the reverse complement.
TGAATGCTAGAAATTACACACGGATAAAATTTGGAAAATTTTAAAAATGTTATAGGAAAGAACCATATATTTGGACAATTTTAAAATTCGTTTTTATATGAGTTATAACTGCACTTGTCTCAAGCAACTGCGTTAATTACTGTGAAGAATTTATGTCAAAGGTAAATAAAAATTAAGACAATCCTGAATTGCTTTTACAGACTGCTCTTGCAGTTGTTATTAACCCTCCTGATGGTTATCTCGATGAGATATCTCGTCATTCGAAGAAAACTGACCAGATCGGTGACCTCCTCATCACAAAAAAATTGGTAGTGTCTTGATGACAAGGTATCTCGTCATTAGCAAAATTGGTCAGATCTTGATGGAAGGGGTTTTCTCGTCGAAACCACTTGGAGAACTTGAATTAACATTCCTGATTACGCTCTCTAGCTATATATAGACGTCAGAAAGTTTGTTTCAGGTAGGACGGACAGTAGCATCTGTATAAATATAATGGACGGTGACAGTTAACTTAAATTTATGCCCCGCAACCCCAAAAACTCCTTTCCATATTTTAGATTGTATCGGACTCTGAGATAGACCTGTATGAACAGGAGTTAATTGCTGTGCGACTTGTAAAATATCTTTTGGACTTGATCTCGGTTATACTTGACCAAGAGGATTAGTAACAACAACAGATGTGTAATAACCGCACCTTTCCCAAACAACTGTGTCAAAAGTCAGAATGCATCTGAATATTTTTAAGGGGTTGTTATATTGGTTGGTAGTTGAATTAACCTCGCACTGGAGCAATACAACGTGCTTTTGGCGAGACGGTCTTGGATCAACCCCGAAATGAAAGATCCGAGGACACCTCGTAATTTTGAACCCCGGTCAGATGACGAAGTCAATATCTAAGTTGGAACTCCAAACTTCGATACCACGCCAACGTGAGGGTATTTGAGGTCATGACAGATTTAACGTCCACCATCTCTCACGTACATGACGGTCTTTGGTTGGTCGAGTTTCGAGCTGGCAACCCTCTAGTTGTTAATCCGCAACTCTATCGACCCGGCTACAGAGTTCCCGTGTTTACAATTGGAATGATAAACATTGAAACAGAAGATAATTTAAGTTTTGTAAAAAGAAATAGTTGTAATAAAAATTATTTTGTGTTGTTTTTAAGAATAGTGTTTAAAATCCATTTTTAAAGGTTTTAAAATTTTTTCCCTGAACATCCGCGAAATGTTTTCTTGTACACTACTGGGTACTAGTATACAGTAGAGTATTTCGATTGAACTGCACCATTATATCAGAAGTCTAACCTTCATGTAAAGAAAAAGTTATTTGGTGATCTCTTCATCAGTCGAAAGATCATTATGGTTTAGAAAAACTAAAAAGACATATTTGAAATTTTTGACTTGGCGAGGTTCGCTTGGAAGCCAACGAAACTCCCATGAGGAGTTGATTTTTTGAATTTACATATTTCTTTCTTAAACTCAGGGGGAAATCTTCTTTAGGTGTATACCGTCTTCACGGACTCGAGGTACCTGAATGATCTTTCCTTCTGACATGGGATTTATTGTCTTTAGTAAACACGAAAGTCACGCTACCGGGATATCCAATCGATCTTTTTCTGCTTTCATCCCACTAATCCTTCTTTTTCCATTCACGATACTTTTTACAAGACGTTATCTTGTGTTTTGCATCTACCTTCTAATGAAATAGACAAAACATGTGAGCGGAATCGCTGTAGTAAGATTTCTGATGGGTAAATCACGTGGGTTTACGAATCGACTTAGCCGATTGACTATGGAAGCGCAGACTAGTGTTTTTGATCACGGTGGATAATCACTTTAACCAATCAATAATTTAGGATTCACGCTTTTACCCACAACCACGTGATAGATCTTCAAACCGAGCAACCGGAATAAATAACATGAAGCTTCGGGCATATGCTCCGTCTATTTCATTAGAAGGTCTATGGCGTTTTTCGTAGCTTGGCCAAATATGGCCTTTGCGCCATAGAACAAAACAACCAACCAGTCTTAAAACTAGATTAGTAAGGTATCCCACTGACAGAATAACGAAAACTATCTTCAAAAAGTAGTTATAAACATACAAATTATTTATCTTTGAATCATGTAATCGAATTCACACAATCTGGAATAAAAATTTAAAAAACTGCTTCCATTGTTACACATTTGCTTCACGTTCACGTTCCTTTCACGGCGAGCATTAAACTTTCAATGACGTGCAGAGGTGAGCAGACATGGATTCACACTTTTTCTATACCTGACAGATTAATCAGATAAGCTGAGAATGGTTCTGATAACTTTTGAAGCTCGAGCGAGAAAAATCTGTCATCGATATAGTTCGATGACGCAAGCCGCCATATCTTCATGAGTGAAGATCAAGTTCGAAAAATAATAGTTTTTCACTTGTCATTATGGGGATTGGTGTTTTCGGTTAAATTTCTATTCTCTTGTAGTTAGCAGGAAGTGTGGTCTACGTGTAGATTTACAGATTTTTAGCATCGATACGTCTTGATTTTCAACTGTACTCTTGTAAGCTATCTCTTATTTTTATGTTTTAGATTTTTTTCTTAGTATTTATTCACTCTAATAGAAAAGTTTGACTTTAACCCTTCCGGTGGCTTATCTTCACGCCGAAAACAACCTAACAACCTAGTAGTGGCCAGCCTGTGTACCAAAAACTTGTTCCAACTTGCCACCAGTTCGGTTAACCAGTGTTTTCGGTTAAATTTTACTTCTTTGGTAGTTAACAGGAAGTGTGGCGTACGTGTGGATTTACAGATTTTTAGCATCGATATGTCTTAATTTTCAACTGTACTCTTGTAACCTATCTCTTATTTTCTGCTTTGCATTTTTTAAATGTTTATTCACTTTAATATAAAAGTTCGACTTAACCCTCCTAGTGGTGTATCTTCGCTTCGAAAACCACCCTGTAGTGGTCAGCCTGTGATGCGAAAACCTGTTCCAAAATGCCACCAGTTCTAGGCAAGGGACAGTTTGTTTTCCCTACTTGGATATTCATTCCCTCTCGGAGTAATAGGGCAGTTTTGTCTCGACGGGATAGTTCGTCATTAGCAAAATTGACCAGATCTTGGACGAGATATCTCGTCGAAACCACTTGGAGGTTTAACATGTCACTCAATTCTATTTTATGATATTGTTTCTATAATCTATTTCGCTAATGTACGTAGCGCAGAAATTGAAGATACTGATGTATTAGCGAAGGGAAACATACGGATGTAAACAGCATAAAATCAACTCTACGGGATTTATTCACCAATTTTACCGCTTAGTTTAAAAATGTTTGTTTGAAGCTATGGAATTGCATGATTTTGTAAAACTACCCGGAAGACGTTCTAATGAAATTATTCAGCAGTCGGATTACAGAGAGAGGTGAGAAATCTCGAAGATTTAAAAGATAGTAGGGCACAAATAGGTTAAGCGTCAAAAAATTCCCAATTGCCTTTGAACAATGGAATGGAATGCAATCGAAGTGTACATGCAGAAACTAATTGTAGTAACACGATTACGGAGTGCACTTTATTGGAAGTAAGTAAAGAGAGATATTGTAATATTTTTAAATAATTTTTATTTCATTTCACGTGTGAAATGTGCATATTAATGCTTGTATTCATTGTAACGAATTTAAATAAGATTCGCAATGTGAATAACGATAATACCCTTAATTAGATTTATGCAATTATGGAACTTTAGATCAGTCTTTCTTTACAGAAATGTTGAATAACATCTGGTTTACATTTTTCATTTTTATATACAACTAGCAAAATTGCCCGACCTCACTTCGGTTGAATTGGTTAATTATACAGGGTGAGTTTAAATTGTTTTTACAAAATAAGAAGGGTGATAGTACCCATCCAGACGAGCAATAATTACCATGGAACATAGGGTCGCATTGCACTCTGAGAGGCAGAAAAGAGTAAAATCAGAATTTCAACAGTGTTGGGAAAGCGAATGAACGATATCAAAAGTTGCACAATCTGATTTATTGATCAGAGAAAAACTCACAGCAAGTGCTCAAAGTGGCGGCCACGCGTGTCGTTGCACAGTTTACACCGGCGAAGGAATGACTGGCTCTCGAAGATTCCTGGTGTTGTGTTAATTTTGTCTGCGGCAACACCGATTCTCACTACGAGATCTTCAGCCGAGTCCACAGGCGTCTGGTACACTAAAGATTTCATGTGCCCCCAGAAGAAAAAGTCCAGTGGGTTGAGGTCCGGTGAGTGAGGAGGCCAAGCCACAGGTCCGCCAGTGCGCTACCGACCAGGCCATCTTGCTTAGGAAATATGCTACATAGGCAGGTACAAAACGACGTCAGAGGCGATGACTTGTTCATGCTCGTCGCGTTTCGACTTTACTCTTTTCTGCCTCTCAGAGTGGAATGCGACCCCTATGTTCCACGGTAATCATTGCTCGTCTGGATGGGTACTATCACCCCTCTTATTTTCTAAAAACAATTTAGACTCACCCTGTATATTGAAAGTGACCAGAAAATAATCACTTCATCTTTCGTAGAAAAATGCCAAATCATTTAAGTATGAGTAAAATAATTAATTTTTTAACACCTTTTTGACATTTTTATAATTTATATAAACTACTTTGGACACAAATTCTATACATGCAAATCCATCCATGTAAGGCACAGCTTGTCCGCTTTTGGACCTTGCGCCGTAAAACCCCCAAACACATCCATCCATGTAATGCATTTCAGATATATCGCACCCCTGCTAAAGGTACAAATTGGCGAAAGGTGAGACACTAAGGTAACTGCTACAAAAGACGATTTTGAGGGAGGATTAGGAATTCCCCTTAAGTTCTATTCTTGTAAAATTGCTCAACTCAATTCGTAAAAATGACGAATCTCTCTCTCTCTCTCTCTACTACGGATACTCTCACACATAATTTACCTACCAATATTCTTTTTATTTGTGGCACTCTTTTCGAATTTCGCTACCATTAAGGGAGAGATGACTAATTTAATAAGATATTTATCACTAAGTTTGTTTTAAAAGCAAATACGTTTTTCTTGAAAATTTCGTTTCGAGGCACGTGCAATAATAAAAAAACTTGTTTTAAAATTTAATATTTTCAGTAGTGATAAAGCAAAGGTAACTTATTGCCATTTTTGAAATGGTAAATCAATTTGACAGCTTTCTTCTTAAGAAAATCATTCTTTTAAACAAACTTTCCCTATATAAGTTACTTAAATATAGCTTCAATTCGTAAAATAATCCACCTTGGCCATCTGTCGCTATAACAAAGAATTTGTAATGTTTCAAAAGTACTAGTTCGGATACTTTTAACATTAATGTTCTTTCAATGGCAAAAATCCACTTAAAATTTACATGCCGCTTTAAATATAGTACTTTGCGGTGGTGTTGCGTGTGATAAAAAGGAATTGCAATTTATCAAAATAATAAATATTAAAAAAAAAACAGTGAAACAAAATAATAGTTAGTGGGAAAAAGTTCTAAAGACATAAATCCATGATTCTTTTTTATCTCTTAATCTCGCACAATTTCCACAACTTACAACTAAAAATCAGATAGAATTTAAAAATACGAAATTAATTAAGTATGAGTAATAAATCATTGCATGTGCACAAAAAATATCATTGCATGTGGCAAACGAACACGATTTTCAGTTTTGTTGCAAAAAATATCGTCTGTCCCAAATGTTCGGAAATAGTTTATATTTTACAAATAAAAAATAAGTCTCAAAATCAAAAAGTATTTGAATATAAATTCTGCAAAAATAGTTTTTTAAAAAATAATTGATTTTTCAGTAGTACTTGTAAAACAATTTAAGTAATTGTAATACTCAATGCCCATTCCAGCTCCTCCAAAACTACCAAATTATGGTTGATTTAAGTACTTACTCAGATATTTTAACATGAAAATTGCTTAAATACGTAAGCAAAGGAGTTTAAAATAATGATTTACTACACTAAAATATGGTTTATCAAATGTAGGGCAAACTATTTTGAATAAATCTTATGTGATACTTGTGCAAACACACAGACACAAAATCGAACATAGAACTGGAAGACGGACAGACAGACTTAGGCAACCAAGTTCAGTCGCTAAATGAATGTAAGAACTCGCAGTATGCAAAATTTCATGAAAATATATTCAACCGTTTGGACCTAGTATGGGCACACACACAGACAGACAGACAGACAGAGGGACAGACAGACACCAAACGCTCAAGAGACGGATTTTGCATCAGAAGGGCCCAAACCGGATAGAAAACTTGAAATGGGTTGAAAATATTCAATGTACAAACACTCCATTATTTATTTAGATACGATACTCGTAATATACGTATTGCAATATCGTTTATCTAATAATGGAATGCATTTTATAATAAAATTTAGTAAATAAAAATAAAAAAGGCATTCTGATGCTTAGGAAAGTGCATTATAGCACATCTGGGAAAATTAAAATTTTCCATTTTAATCTTTTTATTAGTTCTTGTAATATCTTGAGAGCTTTTCATACGTTGTGTTTTTGAAAGATGAGTCCTTATTTTGTGAAAATATATTGAATACAATTTTGTTAGGTAGGTAGTCAATTAACATCGCATTAAAGCAACACGACGGGCTATTTGCGACGGTCCAGGATAAATCCCGAAGGGAAAGTTCTAAGGACAACGCCTCGTAATTTTGAACCACGGTCAGATGACGAGGTCAACATCTCAACTGGCACTCCACTCTCCAAACTCCCACACTACGCCAACGTGAGGGCATTTGAAGTCCCGACAGATTTAACGTGCACCAGCCCCCTTTGTACACGATGGTCTTTGGTTGGATTCAAACTCACAACCCTCCGGTTGCTAATCCGTTACTCTTCCAACCGGGCTACCGCGGCCCCAATTTTGCTAGGATACACTACATTACTTTGAGAATTCATTTATTTAATTCGGGTATTTATATACACCATTGAGACTGAGTGGTGCTGTCTCTGTTGTGTTTGACGTTTCAAGTAGAAGGCAGGCCACACATTGGTTCAACATGTCAAGCGACATTAAGTTAAATGAAATATGCATGGTACCGACCTATTTTCTATACTGAAAAACATACGAATGTTGAACGGGTTGCATGAACTTGCTAAGAAAATTTATTAAAACATTTTATTCGTGCAATTACCTTAATTAATGTGAATTATAATTTTTGTGATAGCATTGATGCTTATGCAAAAAGATTGCACATATATTTCTGTGCGTGAAAATATATTTCGAGAAAGTAGAATAATGCTGTCCAACGGATTTCACCGCAATTATTTGTCTACTTATGATATGCATTATGAAATCAAATTCCTAACTCAGAATGTATATTTGTGTTTGTAGCAGGTGATATCACTTTCCACATCTCAAATACTTTAAAGTCAGAAAGATGTTACCTTCTCATCCTACATTCCCAAGCTTTTACGCAAAAATAATTGTTTTATTACCCAATTCGCGTTAACAGGTAGGTAGGTAGTTGAACTAACGTTGCACCTGACAGCTATAGACTACACAATGGACTGTTGGAAACGGTCCGAGATCAATCCCGAACGGAAAAATCCTAGGACAACGCCTCGCAATTTGAATCACTATCAGATGACGAGGTCACACCAGAGTTGGCACTCCACTCTCTAAACTTCCACACCAAGCCAACGTTGAGGGCACGACAGATTTGACGTGCACCAGCCCTCATCTACACGACTGTCTTTGGTTTGATCGAGTTTCGAGCTCACAACCCTCCGGTTGCTAATCCACTACTCTTCTAACCCGGATAACGCGGCCTAGCGTTAACAGATAGTAATGCATGTATGCTACCTTTATTTTTCATACGAAAATCTTGTGTTGTTACGCTAGGACAATATCGATTTTACCCATGATTTTATAGATAAATTAAAGTTTCGTAGCCTTTGTTTAATTCTACTAAACTAGTTTAATCAGTTTGTGTCAAATAAGTGTTAAAGGCTTCTTTTAGAAAAGTTAACATGCAAATTTGTCGATGAGCAGATTAAAACCTTTGCCAAATTGGTGGTAAAAATGGAAAACCCTTCAAAACAACGACATGAAAAGGTTAAAAGACGAAACAATTGTCAATGGCCATTTTGATGGAGCAAAACGTCCACCATTATCTAGACAGAAGAAGAATGATTATATTTGTCCTGATTAGTCGTTACTTTGAAATCGGGTGATAGAATTTACGTCGCAGTGGAGCAACACAACGGGCTATTGGTGGCGGTTTGGGAACAGTTCCTAAGAGAAAGATACGATGACAACACCACGTAATTTTGAACCATGGTCAGGTGACGAGGTCATCATTTGAGCTGGCACCCCACTCTTCAAATTTAAACACCACGCCAACGTGAGGACATTTGAAGCTATGGCGGATTTAACGTGCATGATAGTGTTTGGTTGGATCGAGTTTTGAATTCCTAACCTTTCTATTTCTAATCCGTGACTCCAGCAACTGGGCTACCACGACCCAGTGCTTGTTATGAAGGTTTCTCATTGTTTACTACGAATAAATACTTTTTTAATTTGAACTGTTGAGGCATCTAGAAAAGTGAAGCAAGTATGTACTTCTATTAATAAAACTTATTGATAAATAATGAAAATCTATTCAAGAAATTCCAGGAATTGTGTATTCAAAATTTTTCTCTTAAGCGATAATTTTCAATTTTTGAGACCAAACTTTATTGTTTTATTATGTCTGGGGCATTTTATCCATGACTGTAATCCTGGGGATAATTAATAATGGTAACCAGAGTAGTTTATTTTACCTTCCACCCGTTATGAGATAACTGAACTCAAGGTTTATTTTACTACGGCTATTTAAATTAGGAATTGAGTTCAGCGATAAATTTATATGATGAAATCTCAACAGCATCTATTGACTTATTGTGGCTCTAAACAATATATTCTCCAAGCGTGGGTGGATTTATTGAGGCACCTGGTCCAAAGGCCTTCTATCTCACAGGAATTTGTATTTTCATTTCTGAATTGAAGTTTTGAATTCAGAAACTTCACGAATTGAACTTGATACTTGGAAGTCGAGCGGATGCCTCTGATCTGAAAATGTCTTACCAATGGTAGGCAGACCTAGCTTCAGTCTACCTACCATTTGTGCCTACCATTCAATTAAAGTTAAAAATTTACTGAGATGAGGTAATTTACGTAAGGAAAGCAATAGAATTGAAAACATCTACGTAAGAGTTAATTACAAGAAGAATTCATGTAAAAGAAAAAGTGACTTTTGTAAGCTTGAGTTAACTATTATTTTATGTGATTAAAAATTGCTCACGTCCGATTTTTTATTTCCTGGTAGACGATGGTCATAGCTGGGAATCTGCACTGATTTAACAATATATTCTCATTTTATGCATAATAGCGTAATTTCACAAAATAGAAAATCATTTGTGATACTAATCACTCTGGTTTTCAAATACTCGATGTTTCTCAACCTGAAAATTAAACTTGTTACAGGTGGGTGAGTGGAGTTTAGTGGAGTAAGCATCTCGGCGTTAAAATTAACACAATTTATTTTTACAATGGTACAAATTCCGAGAAAGCATTTAGTAGGTAATAAGACAAGGACCACAGCGCAGTGACGCGCCTGTAAGGAACCGACAGAACTCTTTTTGCAATGAAGAAAAGGGTTATCAGTTCGATGACATAATTGGCAACATGCCAAGAAAAGATTGAAAGTTTATGGCGCTGTTGGCTGTCAACACGCTAATAGTTTAGATCGCTTTCAACGCTCTAATAGTTCGATTTGATACAAACTAAATTTACTTTAATGTTAACAATTAACACAATCCTCTTATTGCAATTTACTTCTATAACAAAATTTGTTCCCTCAATCGTGATCATTCACCCTTACTTAGAAATTTAAAAAATTCCCATCGTAATTTATTTCGTAATTTGGTAGCCGCACGCTTTCACTAGGCTTATCTTTCAAGTTGATTGATTATGAGCGAGTTTACTCAATAATTCGTTGTTCCAAATAGTCCCTGAAGCAAATACGCGTAGAACACACGGAAAATTTCGTGGCTCATTACAAAAAGAAACTATCTCTGTCTATGCGACAGTTCTTCAATTCTCATAATTATTTCAGAAACGAAATTTAACCGCATTCCTCGTTCTCCCATAGGAAAGAATTATTTACATATTTTTAACTTCCTAGATTGTTTAGTGATTTTTAATAAAGATTGTCTTGGGTTCTACCCGAAAGAGGACTATAATCATAATAGAGAAACTTGTTTACTTACAGAATATATACACAAAGACTTTAAAGTTATATTTTCTATTAACGTCCATCTAGTATTTTCTAAAAACTAAAAAATCCTAATTAAATATTTTCGCTATTTCATATGTTTAAGATGCAGTCGATTATTAGTAAATATAAAAATTAAATACTTTACAATATAAAGTGTTTAATTTTTCATAATTTAAAAATTCACTGACTAAAATACAAAACATAAATTTCAAATAGAAAGTATGAGTGTAAATAAATATAATGGTTATTTAATATAAATATAAGTGGTGGTAGATGTTTCTACAATGATACGTGTTTCCTATACGTATTCTGAACGTGGCATCAGTTGACTAGTTTTTCGAATACGATTTCAGTACTTCGGAATAAAAATTCTAAAGAATAAATTTTGAATTGATGTATGATAGATGATTGGTCAATGCCAATACGATTAATCGCCAAACGTTGTCAAAAGGACGATAAGCTGCATTTTTATGTAACCCCGATATGTATCATGCGAGACTATTTGGAAGGCAGAAGTAAAATCTTCGTAGGTCGTCTTATGTTTCTTTACACTGAAAATCCCTCTCATAGTAATTTAAATACTTTCGAATCCTAAGGTTAGAAATCTTTATTTTATCGTCGAAAGTTTCTGAGAGTTTTCTGTAAAGCTAAATAGTGTAGTCTAAAACAAAGTAAACTAAATAAATAAATACTCTAGTGTTATAGCCAACTAACCAATCAAATACGACCAGTTATAAATGGAACTCTGGCATCTGGCAACAAATATCCACTCATACATCTCACCAGCGAAAAAATAACAGCATTATTGCTTCCTTTATGAATTCGCTCATTTTAAAGACACTATTCTACATTTTTTAGTTTCAAAATTTATCATTTCTCCTATTTACGAAGGATTTTTCCATCATATATAATATCACACTAAATAAAATTAACGTCACACCTCTCCTATGCAATACGAGTATGCCAATGCTTTCCCCGTGACAAGTGTTTTACTTCGGACGCGAGAAAATTCTCATTTCATCCATTTTAATGGGCTCTTCAACTTGAAAAAGACAACGCATATCTAAAATCGCAATACCTTTATTATCGTGTTCTTCTCTTGGTGTAATGTGATACAGATAACATAAATTGTTATCAGTAACTAAAATGTAAGTTGTCAATTCCAAAATAAGAATTTAATCTTGTTCAAGTATTAACAAGGAATGTCTTCCATCTAGTAAAATAGACTGATTTCTTCCCATTATGGATATTATTTTATACTAGCAGAATTATCCGGCGTTACTCGGGTTGAATTGGTTAATTAACTCTTCCGCTGTCGTTAATAAATTGTAATTCCTATTCATCTCGTGTACCACTCTAATACAAGTACACGATTCTTAAATACAAAATTTCACAAAGATAAATAAATGTCATAATTAACATTTAACATTTTTGTAGAATTTAAATTTTTAGTAAGATAGAAAAGTCTCTAGAGTGTGCCGATCTTACCCAGATTGCATAGAATAGTTGAGTATGCGTATAAATGCCTTGTATGCCATTTAAAACAAAAGCGTTTCCCAAAATTATCATATAATGATTAAAAATGTTTTAAAAACTAATTGAGCCATTACTTACCTTGATTACAATTATTAAACGAAAAACATCAAATTGAAAATGTAGAAATACATCTTAAAAAGATTTAAAAAACTTCGAACGAAAACTAATGAATGTATCTGTTTTTTAACTACAAAATGGATATTTGGAATATAACGGTCACAAATTTAAGAAAGCAAACGATTAAAAAATGTCAAGATTGCCATATTAGCTACCAATCCTATTTTAAAACGTTTTGTTCTGTATAGTTTCCTCTTTATCGTCGTCCCAAATATTCAGAATTTCTTTATATTTCGTAAAGAAAACATAAGGCTCGAAATAATAAAAACTATTAGAATTTAAATTCCGTAAAAATAGTTTTGGAAAATAATTGATATTTCAGCAGCACTGGTAAAACAATCCAAGTAATTGCAATGATCAATGTACCTCACAGCCACTCTAAAACTACCAAATTATGACTGATTTAAGTGTAGTTACTCAGATGTTTTAATGTGAAACTTGCCTAAATACGTAAGCAAAGAAATTTCAAATAATGTATTCACTAACATAAAATGTGGTGTATCAAATAAAAAACATTAAATTAAAATACTTTGAAAAATCTTATGTGATACTTGTGCAAACACACAGACACGAAATCGAACATAGAACGGGAAGACGGACAGACAGGCTAAGGCAATCAAGTTCAGTCGCTAAATGAATGTAAGAACTCGCAGTATGCAAAGTTCCATGAAAATATATTCAGCCGTTGGGACCTATAATGGCACACACAGAGACAGACAGATGTACAGACAGACAGACAGACACCAAACGCTCAAGAGACGGATTTTGCATCAGAAGGGCCCAAAACGGATAGAAAAGCTGAAATGGGTCGAAAGTATTCAATGTACACACTCCATTCTTATTCATATAGATTTATTCTAAAAAGACGGTAATTTATCACCAAACGATAATGTTCGTTTGGCCTCTATACATAGACTGTTTTAATTCATAATTACTACATTTTACTATCATTGACAAAGAAGCTATATTCTTTAAATATTTTTAGCTCGAATTATTTAGTCTTAGTTTTTCAACCGTTTTTATGATTCGATTTATTCTTTCGTATTTCTTAGAACTTTTCTTGATTATTTCATTTTCGTTCATAATTCAATTTTATTTCATAAATCTAACATCAAAAAGATGTCAAAGGTCTAGGTCTGTGGTTCCCAATCTATGCTCCGTGGAGCCCTAAGGGCTCCTCGTGCCTTTCAAAGGGGCTCCGTGTCCGCTCCAGGAAAATAAAATAAATACAAATTAGATGAAATAAAGAATAAGAAACAAAAGTCGAATCAAAATAAGAAAACTAGAAATTACATTCTGAACGAAAATTTGTTTTATTGAACTTTGGAGGAGCTTTTATGTATGGCCAAGTTTTAAAAATATCATGTGTATTGGTGGTAGTTGAGAATAAATTGAGATATTGCGGTGAATTTCAAAGTTTTAAAATATAATTTCATTGCATTGACATTGCGCAACTGTTTAAATATCTCTTTACTGTCTATCCCCCGTAACACTACTCCTAAACACCATTTACTTGTAAAGCATAGGGTAGGCCTAAGGGGATCAGCCATAGAAATTGATTATGAAATGGCTCCACGAGTCAAAAAGTTTGGGAACCTCTGATCTAGGATGTAAGGTTGAATTGCCAACAGTGGTAGAAGAGTGTCTTTTTTGCTTTTTTCGCAGGATTTTATTAGTTAATTTTTTTAAATTTTATCTCCGAAAAGTAGCTTAAAGCTACTAATCATTAGGAGACATTGAGATACTGCGAAACCAAAAGGATTTTTCTATATAATTTGGAAGTTAAATCATTAACGTGCATATTTTATTTTATTATAAAATAGCCCGTTGTGTTGCTCCAGTGTGACGTTAATTAAAATACATACCTTTATTATAAATACATTATACGTTTTGGGGATATATTTATTTAAAGAATTATGAATCCTTAGGTGTACATTCTTCTGAATTGCGAAATAATTCCGGTTTTATTACTGAATTTCTGAAGAGACTGCAAAAACAAAGAAAATTTTACCACCTCCTATATAATACCATTTATTCGCCGTTTTAGTTTTTTGCGTTGATTTTAACGTCCCCAGGAATATCACTAGAAACAATAAATAATGCTTTGTTAAGCCATCAAAAAAAAGAATATATGTGACAATTTTGCTACAAGTAAATTTTTCAAACTGCATAATTCTTTCTAGGAGGTTGATATATTTGGTAGTGGTAGTGGTATTTCAATTAACGTCACACTGGAGCAACACAACGGGCTATTGGTGACGGTCCGGGATCAATCCCAAAGGGAAAGATCCGAGGACAGCTTGATATATTTGAAACGATTTCAATTCAATAAGTAATCTGTTTTAATCAAGTGTTTTGTTTTATATTTTATCTAATTGTATTTGCGTATGTCTTTTTTCTTGCCTTTTTTGGATCATATGTTATTTGTTCTCTGTCATTAAATATTTTTCTGTTGAGGTAGGTAGTTGATTAACTTCGCACTGGGGCAAAACAACTGGCTATTGGCGACGCTTATCACCTCCGGGTTTTACGTTTATCCTCCACCTTTATTCTCTCCTCCGGGATGATCAATCCCGAAGGGAGAGCTGAGGACAAGACCACGTCATTTTGAACCACGGTCAGATGACGAGGTCAACGCCTGAGTTGGTACCCCACTTTCCAAACTTCCACACAACGCTAAGGTTTTAGGTCAATGCAGATTTAACTTGCACCATCTCCGCGTACACGACGGTCTTTGGTTGGATCGTGTTTCAAAATTGCAACCTTCCGGTTGTGAATTCCGTTATTCTTCCAACCCGGCTCCACTTTTCTGTAAACAACAATCATATAAATAAATAATCACACGTCGTGAATTTTCATTGATGCCAAATATTTTTATTTCATAATCAGGTGCAATTGGTAACATGCATACCTGTTTAGTAGTCAATATTTACCTGAGCCATCTGGCACAAGTGCCTCGATTTGAATTGATTCACCTAGAATTTCCACTAAATGTCGTTTATCACGAAAACTGAATAATAGATATCGTGTTCGTGCAACTTTGCTATGTTGTTGTTTGGAATGGTTTTCATTGCATTTGATGTAAGTACAGTTTCCATCGGTTTTAATGTAAAAAAATTCGTCTTCGGTCTCACTTCGATAAAGTAACATCAACAGCTGATGTTACAAACCCTGTTACGAAACCTGATTAGAAGTTACTAAGGCTATTACGGAGGTTTCTAATCCTATTACAGGAGCTTCCGTTGCTTGTTAATGGAAGTAAAAACAAGTTTTTCCAACACTCGTGATATAAGGTACAATGAATTGTTCGTGGATTATTTTTAGGTCTATTTCTTCCCTGTTTTAATATTTCTATGAATGGGATGAAATTGAAGCAGATGTTCAGAATCTAATTGTTGCAACATGACTGAGGTGTGCTCTTTGCTATGTATTTTATTGGAAATAACAATTACACCATTAAAAGTTAACGGGATACTGGAATAAGTCTTTGGATAACTTTATTTCGTTTAGTGTGAAATCCATTTATGTGATGTGGCTATAAATAGATTGAAATAAGATGTGAAATGTGAGTAACGGAACATTGGTATCAATAGATATAAGCAATTTAGAAAGTATAGCCCAGATGCTATACGCTGTTCTACTAGTTTTGACAATGAATACGTTTTAAAAATCGGAACAGTATGCCCCCCCCCATGCAGTCTAGAGTTACAAGAAAGCGTTACACAACTGCTTTGTCTTATGATTTTAGAACTAGTAGAAACAATCAGAAGATAAATTTAGCGTTGTGCTGACAATGTCCGCACCTGATATAACCTTCGGATCGAGTGGGCAGGCACATTGAACGCGGGGTGGGGGTCCGCGATTTGTTGAAATTCTACGATGTTGGGCGAGCTTTGGGCCAATGTAACTTTGAATTGCGTGGAGTGATGACAGCGTAAGTGCTAGCATTCGAAAGATACCGAACTAAAATTAAAATTCGACAAAAATTAATATCAAACTGTTCTTTAATCGTTCATACTGTAAACTAATTATTAAGCATTTACAATAAACAATCGTTCAAACTTCCTACGTCTACTTCATTCATTCCACAATCCAACATCAGGCCCAAATATTCACGTCAAAACAACGATTTGTGTCCCGGGCACCCCCCAACCTACCATTTTTTAAAATTATTTTTATTTACTTCGGCGGTATGAGTGGGCATATCGATACTTATGTTCATTATACATCTATTTAGATTAGGTTAAAATATGAGTAAATACACTGCCATCATAAGATATCGCAATTAATAAACTTTAGGGTAAAAGTTATGCGCAGGTCTTCTAGCGTAAGGAAAAAACAACATAAGAAACTTCTTTACGGAGATAGATAAGACTTGGATAATGCTATCTATACATATAAAGCAGAGTTGGGGTATGTCTGCCTGTCTGTATGTATACTCTCTATACAAATCTACACAGTTTGACCAATCCACACCAAATTTGGTATACTTATGCTTTGGAACTCTGCGAGTAACGCAAGCTACATATTAACCCCCGTTCACTTTAACCAAGGTGTGCAGAGGGGGCTAAATCAATTCGAAATTGCCATAGGGAAAACATTGAACATGAAACGATTGCGGTACGCAACTCAGTTTGTTTTACCAGTATTGATCGAAAATCAAATTTTCTAATAAAATTGTTTTACCAGTATTGCTCGAAAAACATTTTTTCCGAAATCTTCTATTTAAACAATTCAAAATTCTAATTGTTTGAACTGATTTTTTATTTCTTTCCACGATATGAATAATTTAGGAATATTTGAATGCTGAAAAATGGATAGTTAAAATACTTAATTTTACATAACTTGCATTTAGTAATGGAACACGAAAAGTCAAAACAAAAACTCATTGATGATAAAAATGTAATTTTACAATTCGGTATATGGCAACGCCAGAATTAATGTTTTATTTTATAAATTAGATTTAGAATTCCGTGTTTGTATTTGAGTTACGACAGAAATGTTGGGGCCATATTTGAGCATTTCTAATTTTTGCAAATTTGTGTTCTTTTCGTAAATAATTCATTATTGTCTATCAGTACTCTTCAAGAGTCTTTTTCGAATTTCTCCATTTCAGAATATTCTCATGACGTCGAAATTCGACACGCTTGCTCAGATCTTTCGTTTTTCAGAATTTCGTTTGTGTTTGTATCTATGTGTTCCATTACTTTTCATATTACAGATATATTATTTAGGAGTTAAATTATAATGAATTATTTTTATTTTCTGCCAAATACCACTAGGCATGCGTAATTTCTTGTTTGTATAGTATGTGTATTTTGCGAACTTTTCTTAAGTCTGGTTAAATACGTTACAGTTTGTAGAATTCTGTTTCATAAAAATAAATGGAAACTTTTTAAGTAAGGTGTATAACTTCTTATTTTAAGTGACTGGTAAAGTTAAAATAAAGTTATTCTAAAATAAGATATGTTATGTTACGTTAAATCAAAACGGGTAGCCATACTGTATATATTTCTGACATATTTTCATTACAAGACGATTAAAATCAATTTAATTTACATTTGTTTTCATGTTTCATGGGTATTATTGAAAGCTGTACTCCATTGTCAAGTAACTACATCTATCATTCTAAATAGGTACGTGATTTCCATATAGAAACTGAGTCTCTCTATTGAAAAAAGTAACTTAAGGATTCGATTTAAAACTAAATTTTTCTGTTCGAGGAAAGTGAATTTTAAATAGGACTTTGTTGATCTTGGAATAATATCATAGTAAGGAAGTATGTAAACTAGTACTGTTGAAAAATATAAATATTTTGTCTTAAGTGGTCGAGGTTGCTTGCTTGAAGTTGAAACTGTTCGTATACAACTTAGGTACCTGTGAACCATTCATTGAAAGCAGGGATTTTGTAAAAAGTGTAATCGATTGAGTTTGCTTTGTCTACACTGATAACATTTGTTTTAAAAACAAGCTCCGTTATTCCACGTGTGTCTGAATCGAATTTTCTTTCAAGAAAAAAATGTGTGCTTCAAAATAAATTAACCACGAATGCCGTAATAGTTTAATCTTCCATCCTCTCACACTGATAATGTAATTCGAAAACATCGAATCCATAGGCAAGGGTACCACAAATAATAGATATTGATTGGAAAACTGAGTGTAAGACTATACGCTGAAAGTTCCTCATTGTTACTGAAAATGAACTTAATTGGCATTCGTAATCACTCCAAAACTCAAAATCGACTTCTGAAGTCAACTCAGAAAAAACTTTTGTAGTTTGTCTTACAGCAAGCGTGTGATGAATATGAAATGGATTATATTAGATGGATATATTATGTATACATATTTGCGTCCGAAGTAAATTGCAGAAGCTATGAAAAAGTTGAAACGATGTTAAAAAATATTTTCTGTACACTTAAATGATGCTTGCATTTTTCTATGAAATAGAATCAACATTTAACCAATTCAACCCGAGAATCGCCGGGTAATTCTGCTAGTTACTAATATCTTCATATTTATTCGCCAACTGATAATGCTTAGATGAAGAAGATAATGACATTGATTTGAAGTTCCTGAGATTGATGATGATTACGTAACGACAGTAAAAAAATTTCGCATATTACCATTTTTAAAATTGTTCCTGAAGCAAAGTGCACTTCCGCTGAACTTCTGTGATATTATACAAATGTAATTTTCCTGAAAACCCTATCTTGGATTCCAGCGCTAGCTGTAATTAATCATTTCTGCGGAGGGATCAGCCGATCAATGATATTTCGGTCTTCCCGCATTCCTCCAAAACCTGGAGGAATTCAACGCAGATAAAAATCCTAGAGGGGTTTTATTAGATTAAATGTTAGACACATTATAATGTGGCTCGATGTGGATTTTTTGGGAAATTTTTTTTAATGGACAACACAAATTGAGAAGGTGATTGCTTAAATCTATTCGATATGATTCTCTCAATTGCAGAGAATTAAAAAGAAATTGTGTATTTGTTTTTATATTTTATATAGTTTTCAAAACAGAATTTCAAACTATTGAGTTGCCAATTTTATTCTTTCGGGTTTGATCCCTGACCGACTCCAATAGCCCGTTGTGTTTCTCCAGTGTGACGTTAATTAAATACCTACCAATTTTCTATGGGTGTTTAACCCTTTTGTCTCAAGTGGTACGCATATGCACCACCAATATTCTAAATTACCTGAAAGGTTTTCATATTTTTCAGTTCTTGTTTCTTATAAAATACTTTTGAAGTTTATTTTAGCATTTTTACTTCTGAGTTTTTGTGTGGTACATATAGGTACCACGTTAAATTGTACCTATATGTACCACACTAAATACTTTTGAAGTTTATTTTAGCATTTTTACTTCTGAGTTTTTGTGTGGTACATATAGGTACCAAGTTAAGAGGTACATATATGTGTATTTTTTCGGGGGTCTTGTTTCTAATAAAATACTATTGAAATCAATGTTATCATTTTAATCATTTGGGGTTTAGTGTGGTACATTTAGGTACCGCACTAAATGGTATATATAGATGTATTTTTTCAAAACAGAATTGTAAACAATTACTAGAGTTTCAGGGTTTTATTAGATTAAACCCTTTTATCCCAAGTGATATACACACATATATACTATCAACATTCAAAATTACCTGAAAGGCTTACTTATTTTTCAGTATTTTGTTTCCAAATAATACTTTTGAAGTATATATTGTCATTTTTGCCAAGTAGAATTTTAGTGTGATGCCCATAAAGGTGTATTTTTTCAAAACAGAAATGTAAATAATTACCGGACCTTCCAATTTTCGTTAAGATTTAACGATTTCGTACCAAGTGGTACACATATGTACCAGTATATTCTAAATTACCTGAGGTACATATAGGTACTACACTAAATGGTATAGAAAGATATATTTTTCAAAACAGAATTGTAAACAATTACGAGAGTTTTGGAGAGATTCAACACTTTTGTATCAAGTGGTGCACACATACTGTATACTACCAATATACTAAATCACCTGAAAAGCTTACTTATTTTATAGTGTCTTGATTTAGGGGCCGTGGTAACCCAGTTGGAAGAGCAACGGATTAGCAACCGGAAGGTTGCGAGTTCGAAACTAGGTCCAGCCAAAGACCGTCGTCTACACGGAGGCGGTGCACGTTAAATCTGTCGTGGTGTCAAATATCGTCACATTGACGTGGTGTGGAAGTCTGGAGAGTGGGATGGCAGCTTAGGTATCGTTCTCGTCATCTGACCGTGGTTCAAAATTACGAGGCGTTCTCCGTGGTTCTTGCCCTTGGGGATTGATCCCGGTACGTCGCCAATAGCCCGTTGTGTTGTTCCAGAGCGACGTTAATTAATTACTCAACTACCTTGATTTAGTAGATGTTTTCAGTGTCTCAACAAGTTTTGCCGGTTTTAATGTTTCTAACTCACGTACTCAACGACAGAAAATGACATTGGTGCCACAAGCTACTACCAATCTAAATATTTAAGTTGCCCCCCCCCCCTATTTCTCAGCCTAAAATTATTCGCACTGGGCACGAAACACTGCTGAACTTCACCTTGCTCCAGTTCCCATCAAGTAATTCTCTTAATTGACCCCATCTCGCCACTCTGGACATTGTCCCAGTCGCATTTTAAGAGTCACGCCGGCCTGAAAATGAAATATCGACCAGCTGCACTCCACTAAGTGAAATTTGCGCTTTTCAGCAAGCTTCGCAGCTCTGGATATTAAGCTTACTTCCAATGGATGGGTTTCGCGTGGGTGCAATACGATGCATATCTGCTCTAACTTTATGGCAAGATTTCCTTTCCGATTTTAATGCTTTATGGCTGTTACGTCGTGAGTGTAACTAGGCGGAATGAATCGAATAGCTAATGTACTGAAAGAAATATGTCCCTAATTTAAAACGGCTCCTTCGTTTGCGCTCCGAAGCTATTTGCTGTCTGTCTACCGTGAAAACTGCTAATGCTAACAAGTCTGAGTCTGTTGCCGTAGAAACAGACCATAACTAATTTTCAATGGGGGTAGGTACGCAGTTAATTATTACAGAAAAATATCCAATGACAGAACAAATAATGCATGATCCTAAAAGGCAAGAAAAAGACATAAACAAATACAACAATTGAAAAACAAAACACTTGATTGAAGCAGATTACTTATTGGTGGGGCCGCTGTAGCCTGGTCTGAAGAGTAACGGATTAGCGACCGGATGTTTGCGAGTTCGAAACTCAATCCAGTCAAAGACCGCCTTATACGTGGGGGCGGTGCACGTTAATTCTGTAACAAATACAACACATGAAAAACAAAACACTTCATTGAAGCAGATTTGAAGAGTAGCAGATTAGCAACCGGAGGTTTGCTAGTTCAAAACTCGATCAGTCAAAGATCGTCTTATACGGGGAGGTGCACGTTAAATCAGTCGTGTTCTCAAATGTAATCACGTTGGCATGGTATGAAAGTTTAGAAAGCGGGATGCCAGCTCAGGTGCTAACCTCGTCATCTGACCGTGGTTGGAAATTACGAGGTGTTGTCCTCATATCTTTCCCTTCGGGATTGTTTGCCTAATGTTGCTACAGTGTAACGTAAATTCATCTACCTAACCGAGTCGAAACAGTATCCTAAAAGTTTTCGGATTACTACCTATAAGGAAGTATTTTTGTTTTTATTTCTATCCAGTGTGTAACACATTTTCCATAGCTGCATAACTTTTATTTTAAAATTAATGAGCATACTTTGCTGTATTGTGTAGCTGTTTTCGAAGTCACGCGTTTTTTTTTTTTTTATTCTTATCACGAGGGAGCGATGAGAGATTCGACAGGATGTGTGGCTTGATAAAAAAATCCGGGTGCTATATCGTGTTCCTAATGACTAAGATTTGATTTATGTGGTTGTAACATTTTCATTTTTCATTCATAGTTGTGTTATGAATTGAAAAGACTCTTTTCAAAGACAAACGGGTGAGAAATTAGTAAGTTACCAAAGAGGAAATTTGTAGTTTCATTTCCACGCCTTACGATGTAGCATCAAATCAACAGCTTTTTATTGAAGTCTTTTTATTCAATTCAATTGCACGTTATGCAAATGTAGTCGATTCTTCTCAAACTGTTCAGAGTTCGGTTTAGCTTCAAGAATGGCACGTCTGTCTAGTTATCCGAAGGTTGGTGGAACGATCACAGCGTGACATTCTTATCCAAACCGTCTTCAAATCGTTCCATTAAATAGTCACAAACTTTTCTTACAATAAATGAAACTTTATTGAGATCTGACAAGAAAATATAAGAAGGAAAGCAGTGAACAAAATCAAATGAAGAGCCTTTTATGAAAGCCATTTTATATCAAGCTAATAAATATAGATGTGAGTAGTGTTTTTGCGGCTATAGTACATTTTCCGAACGTGGCGTCATTTGGCTTGGCGTGGATCATATGGTTTGGCATTTTTTGGCGACGTGCTGGATACTATTTGAGCACATCGCCAATAAAAGTTACAACAATGAATTCCGAATTGATATTTGATAGTTTATTGGTCAACACCAATTAGATTAAACAATAAACATTGCCGAAACGGCAATAAACTACTTTTAAAGGTAACCCCTGTATGTATGCAAGAGCAGAAGTAAAATCTTCGTAGACCGTCTGGTTTGTTCATTTACGCAGAAAATCCCTCATCTTCAAATGCCAATTTCAGCATGTATCTTTTTGTAAAAACTGACGTTAACCATCGTCAAAACTGTCATAAATCAAATCAGATTTTTACCGGAAGTTTGTTTTCGTCTCCGGTAGTAGTGTGTTCATATTTACACTAAAATTCCGTCTCACATAAAAATGTGCACCGACTTTGCCTGAAATCTTCTAGTGACTAATTCGACAAATTTAAAATAGTAATTAAAATGGTAGGCAGGTAGGTAAGTAGTTAAATTAACGTCGCACTGGAGCAACTCCACGGGCTATTGGCGACGGTCTGGGATCAATCCCGAAGGGAAAGATCCGAGAACAACACCTCGTCATTTTGAACCGCGGTCAGATGTCGAGGTCAACACCTGAACTCGCACTCCACTCTCCAAACTTCCACCGTGAGACATTTGAAGCACGACCGATATAACGAGCAACAGCTCCCACGTACATGACATTCTTTGGTTGGATCCAGTTTCGAATCCGCAATCCTTCGGTTATTAATCCAGTACTCGTTCAACCGGGCTACCGCTGGATAAATTAAACTGGACTGGTGAAACAAAGGTACAAAGCTGGCGCAAAAAGAACATACCACTAATAAATAAACTTACAAGTGAAAGTAGCTACTTTTTAATCGGTGAAAATGGGATTGGATTGAATAAAGTTTATAAAATACAATACGATAGCTAAAGAAATCAGGGCTTCATATATGCAAAATAGTAATGAAAATGGTCATACAAAAGAACAATTAAATGGACTTATTTTCGAGATGACTCATATTCATCGAGGCGTATGTCCCTTCTCTCACAGTTCAATAAGCAAACGATAGGTACTTTTTATTTATTTCATTCGAAAAACATGGCTGACTGATTCTCAACCGTCTGATGTGTAAGTAGGCAATGAGAGCACCTGCATAAACTAGATGGAACTTCGTAATATTGACTTTTATAGCTAATTTTTTAATCGTGGCATGATAAATGACTTAGAATAGATTTTCAAATTGTATTTGAATGGTAGTAGCTTTTTGGGTGTTTATTCTTAGTTCTCGTTTTTCAGAATCATCTATTTTAGAAGTTTATTATATTTCATGGATGAACTAAACATTATATATCTTATTAACAACGATCCAATTTATAAGGCTCTTTTATTAATGAATATATAAAATGATTCATTTAGACTCATTCACCAAATAGAATGAATAGATAATGAAATTCAATAAAATATGTATGGAAAATTTAGTTTCATTCTTTAAGTAATTCCTTCTAAAGTACATATTTATAAGAGGAAGTGTGTTTGGTGGTTTAACGTGTGAATATAAAGTTAGTATTACTAAATTTTTAAATAAGATTCAATTATAGTTTAAATTATGCTAGTCTGCGTGCTCGGCCACAATATGAAGAAATTCTACAATGCTAGGCTAGTTCTGAGCCAGTGTAACTTTACGTGGAGTGGAGATTGCGTAAATGATATCATTCGAAAGCTACCGAACTATTCTACGATCACGGGACATTAATCAATAAAATTATCCTTCAATATTAATATAAAACTGCACTTTAATCGTACAAACTGTAAATTAATTGTTGAACATTCCCAAGCAATAAACAATCGTTCAAACTTCCTATCTGCTTCATTCATTCCACAATCCAACATCAGGTCCGAGTATTCAAGCCAAAACTACCGTTTTCGTCCACGACACAACCTACCAATTTCTAAAAATCTTTTTCTCGATTTAATTCTGAGGTTTACGGCATTGATTTTAGGTTTAAAGATGAAAAGAATAACAAGCTGTTCCTGGTGATAAATGTCCTTTATCTTACTACTCTGAGGCATGTTAGAGCCCTCCCAACCGCAGTCGACTCTGATATCTCCATGAATTGTCCGAAAACTTATTCTCCTCGTATCAGGGTAGCTGCAATTCAATTGTGTAACGTTTCCTGTTGCGCTCATAAGCGACAAACAAGATTTTCCTCCATTGAACGATTGGTATTAAAATTTAATGCCCTTTACTACATGATGTATGCTCATTCACAGTACCGTCTTAAAGCATGGGAACTCTAAGACGTTACCCAGGGACCCACTGATATACTGCGGTATTAATAATATTTTAAAAAACAATTGTTCTCGTTTACACAAAGCGCAATATAGTTTTGAAATTGTTAGGTTTTGTCGGGAACACTATCTGTAGTTTAGACGTGAATACTCGGGCCTGATGTTAGATTGTGGAATAAATGAAGCAGACATAGGAAGTTTGAACGATTGTTTAATGTGTAAATATTCAACAATTAATATATGGTTTGAACGATTAAAGTGCAGTTTGATATTAATATTGAAGGAAAAATTTATTGATTAAAGGCTTGTGATAGTTCGGTAGCTTTCGAGTTACGTAGTTTTCACTCCATGTAATCCAAATTTACATTGACCCAAAGCTCGCCCAGTACCGTAGAATTTCGACATATTGTGGACCCCCTTCCCACGCTCAGTACGCCTGTGCACTCGGTCCGAAGGTCATATCAGATACAGACATTCTTTGTCTACACGACGCTATATTTATCTTCTAAGTGTTTCTTCTAGTTCTAAAAATCATAAGACAAAACAGTTGCTTCACTTTTATATAACGCTGGATATTTCGTGCATGCCCCCAGTATTGTTCCGATTTTAAAGAAGCATTCACGTCAAAAAATACGAGCAGACCCGCACCATAGAATATAGGCTAACATTTTTTAATTGCTTTTATCAATAGATGGCGTTAATCATATTGATTAAGTGTGGTTAATCACATTTATCATATGTTATTGCAATCTATTTAAACTGAATTTAGCATCCATATTCACGTAAATGGATTTCATACCTCGAGATGAAGTAAAATTATCTAAAAATATATAATTTACTTTTCGGATGTTAATTCTTTTCAATAAAATGCGTGGCAAAAGGCAGTCATATTACCATGAGTAAATTCTAAATGTTTACTTCAATTTCATCCTATTTCTTAAGATGTTTGACAGCAGGAAACATAAATATAAATTGCATCGTATGGGAACAAATCATCCCCCGCATAGATGCCATTTCCTATGGTTACCGCAGTTCTGGTAGGGTAAAATTGCACCATTTTCCGTAATTTAACATCACAACGGATAGTGGGATAGTGACTGATT
This sequence comes from Meta bourneti, assembly GCA_933210815.1. Lineage (NCBI taxonomy): Eukaryota > Metazoa > Arthropoda > Arachnida > Araneae > Tetragnathidae > Meta > Meta bourneti. The sequence goes on along the minus strand of OW119928.1, from coordinate 16,067,600 downwards.
GGTGGTTGGTTTTGGCGTTTTATGGCGCAAGGGCCATATTTGGTCATGCTGCGCCAGACACAAGACATACAATATGAAGTTATAGACACACCCTCAATGAAACTGACACAGAAGAGAGAAATATACCCAGAGAGGAAGGTTGATTGGTGGTGTGTTACCGAAAGTAAGGTGTGTGAAACAGGAAGTAATAAGAACATATATATTATTTTAACCCTCAGAAATTCACACGTATATATCGGTTCTAAAAAATCTGTAGTCTTCTCTGAATGACTTCTAACCAGTGATTGGCCAAATATGCCCCACCCCTGCTCTATAAAAAACCAAATTCAACCAACCAACCATCTAATCAATTGTGACCATTTTAACCAACAGAATCATTCCTACAGTTCCGATTGACCATAAAATATCCACTAACTATAAAAATAAATACGTATCCATGTAAATCCGTAATCCGTGTAAATCCATTTTTCTAATAAGTATTTTTCCAATGTTAACGTAATATCGATCTTATAAATTGGTAAATTGCACTGGATTTCAATTCGGTACAATCAATATTATAAATTAAAAATATATTGGCGTTATGATAGATGAAACTCAGACATGTAAAAATAATAAACTAATGAATCAAATCGAAATGTTCTCTCTTCGTAGTAAAATATTGCACAATAATGTAAACAATCACTCAACAAAAGAATAACAGAACATATCATTGCATATACGTATGTCCTGGGAAAACGTGTCTGTGATGTTTAATGTACATTGAAATGGCTCCTTCGTATTAAATATGGATGTATGCTGTTAAAGCATTTTCTATATTGTAAATTATAACAAAATTCATTTTCCATACAATCAATAACATAAATTAAAAATATTGGTTGGCGTTATGATCGATGAAAAACTCAGACATGAAAAAATAATAAAATAATGAATAAATTAAAAAACGAAGTTTCCTCTTTTCGTAGTAAAATATTTCCGAATAATGTAAGCAATCACTTAGCAATAGAATAGCAGAACATATCATTGTATATATGCTCTGTGTAAACTTGTCTATGATATTTAAAGTATATTGAAATGATTTCTTATTAAATATTAATGCAAAAAGTCAAAGCATTTTCTGTATCGTAAATCTTTACAAAATTCATTTTCCCACTTGTACCTTCTAACGCGCTTCTGCTTTTTTTTTTCAAAAAAATAAATAAATATTCATATAAAAAGGAAGACTTTAATTAAACGCGGAAAAAAGTTTTCCCCGAGAGAATTTTCGATTCCGAATAACAAAAACAAAACCGACAGAGCTCAGCCGCGTCTGCCAGCAGTGCGAAGTATTTATTTCCCTCATCAGATGGCGCAGCCATTCTTTTGGGTCATGAGTTGAATTCGGTGTTTTGGAGCAGCGCTTGCAAGTGCAAGTGACAGTAGTTGGTCTTGAAAGAGAGGAAAGAGATTAAATTGTGCTTCCGTCTGATGCATTTGACTCAGCTTTGTGATGAAAATCTTGACTCCGGATTTAGTGCCTTGTTTTTATAGCTTCATCGAGTTATCAGCGCTAAATATTAAAACACTTTCCTCGCACTTTCACTAGGATGCTTCTTAGCCGAGTACTACGGGAGAGGTTACGGTGCCCTATTGGTATGATGTAGGTATTTTAAGTTTTAGTGTCAGCTCTGATTTTTTTTCTCGATCTTTCCGATTGACATTGAATTTTTGTTTCCTCCTATCTCTCCTTTCAATGCAACGATCATCTTTTGTTGCGCTTGTCATTCTGGATAATGATCTTAAAACGTTTCAACAACTTGTTAGCCTACCTTTTGAATACCATTAGCGAAGAAAACTAACATTTTTGAATACCGTGAATTAATATGAGCAATATTTTTTTATTTAATTTTTAGCAGCTGTTCAATGCCATTTTACATTTTCAGAGAATGCAACGGGCTTCTAAATTTTTGGCAGTTAATTTGTTTGTTTTCAGAAAATATTTTGTGTGGTAGTTTTCTAATTCTTCATCTGTCGCTCTTTGCAAGAAACTTAGTTTGATCTTTGATTCTGTATTAAAAGGGTAGGGTTTTATATTCGTGAATTTTATCACATTCCATTTGACATTTATAGAAATAAGGCTTATGGTCCTAAAACTGTCCTAAGTGCCGTCAAAGGTTTAAAGACATTACAAATGTTACTGTTATGTGGTGAGGCTCATGTTAACCGAAAATATAGCAGAAATTTTAAGAAATGTATTGAATATAATAGTTCCATTCATATATATGTCAAAGTATGGTATTAAATGTTTGTAAACACATGTACAACCCAATCTTGATCTAATTTTTACAGGTATTCTTTGATCTGACTATTTGGCATTACATGGACTAAAATGGATTGAGGATCTCAGATAATTACCTATTAATTGAAAGCTTTGAAGTATTTTTCAAAATAAAAATTTGTGCTTTCACATTACAAATCTTAAAAATATTTTCTGTGTCATAAATTTTGTTTACAACCAGGGGCGCACCCAGAATATCAATCTGGAGGGGGCTACATTTTTTATCATAAAGTCTTTCTGTAAGAGGTAATTTAAAAATTTCTTTGAAATGTAGTTTTCTTGTTTTTGAGTGTTACCTAGAGGCTAGTTTAGTGTTACTTAGAGGCTAGTTTTAGAGCATGTTACCTAAAGAATAGTTTTAGAGTGTTACATATAGACTAGTTTATATATAGAGTGTGGCTATAGTCTATTTTCAGAGTGTGTTAGCGACTAGTTTTGGAGTGTTACCTAGAGACTTTTCAGAGTGTTACATAGAGACTAGTTTTGGAGTGTGTTACCTTGAGAGACCAGTTTAAAAGTTACTATTCCAAGACAAATAGAAACTGTATTGTGGGGGAAAAGTGCCAATGTTTAAATGAAGTATTAAAATTTTCAATTATTTTATCCAACCCCAGTAAATAAGAAATGGAACACTTTTGTAAGTGGGCTAAAGGAATAAATATTAGTTGACTTCAAGGAGAAAGTTTCAAAACATCTTTATACACGATTTTTAAAGAAGCAATGAAATAAGGATTTTTTTTCTTTTTATATGATCTGGCAGGGGCTTAAGCCCCTTCCTTACGTGGGCCCTTACTTACAGATAGAAATAGCATCAAAATTTTTTTTCTCTTATTTTGTGGTAATATTTGCCTTATATTTTTATCATAAGGTCTTACTGTAAGGGGTAGTTTTAAAATTTCTTTGAAATATTGACTAGTTTTTGAGGGTTACCTATAGGGTAGTTTTAGATTGTTACCTAGAGACTTTTCAGTGTGTTACATAGAGACTAGTTTTAAAGCATGTTATCTAAAGATTAGTTTTAGAACATGCTACCTGAAAACTAGTTTTAGAGTGTTTGTGTAAATGTTTGTAGAGAGTGTAAATGGTTTTTTTTATTCTAGTGAAGAAAATGCTGCAGTCATTTCTTGTCACATAACCAGAACTGGCTGAATGACCATGGGACAGTGCATAAGTGCATCAGACCAGAAATTATCAATCATGCGAGAAGGATCAACAAAGCGCTTCTACCGCTCCAAGAATGGCAACTTGAGTGCCACCTTTCACGTCTTGGATTCGGACACGAGATGGGACTTACTGAACATAAACTTTGCGACTGAGGAGCAACTGATGACCTTGCCGGGAATCAGCCGCGTCACAGCCGAGAACATAATAGAGTACCGACAGCGGATTGGTGGCTTCAAGAAGGTGGAAGATCTGGCTCTGGTTTCTGGTGTTGGTGCAACTAAGTTGGAGCAATTCAGAACTGAGATCTGCGTTGGACGCCGCAAGGGCAACAATGGCAGTTACAACTCCTCTCTCACTCATTCGTTGGAGTCGCTGCAGACGAACGAAACCAACACTCGGACTTCACCGTCTAAAATTGTGAATGTAAATACTGCTAACGTCTTTCAACTGATGAGTGTGTGCCGCATGACTCAAGAGATGGCAGCTAACATAGTGCATTACAGGGACCGGAAAGGCCCATTTAAAACCGTTGACGATCTCTCTAAAGTCAAAGGTTTACCTCCGGATAGATTAGCAATTGTAAAAATATATCTCACCATTGATTCTTCGATAAATAACTCATCATCTGTACAAAGTAAGATATCTCAAAACTGTGTGTACGGTAAACGTCCGATAGGGCATCGTAGAACAAATTCAGCTCCTAGCGGATTGTCGAAGTTGCGTTCGTGTGATCCTAGTACAAAAGACTTCTATGAACTAGTCTCTTCTCTTGTCACAAGACCACCTGTAAATGAAGTTTTCAATTTCAACTATACGAGTAGGCAAGTGTTACGGTTAGCATCCTGGAACCTTCAGAATTTTGTTGTGCAAAAGGCCAGAAATCCTGGAGTCCAGGAAGTTATTTGTAGGACTATATTAGAAAATGGGTAAGTAATGGTAGTAACTGATGTTCTGATGTAGTTTTATTGTGGTTTACAATTTTATAAATGCATGGCATTTTTAAAAACAATTATTCTGGCAGTTTAGTTTAGAATCAAGTTTCAAAACATACAAATTAGCTGAAACTCATTAACTGACATTTTTTTTTTTGAGACACTAAATGCTTACTTTCTTGATGAGAACTACACTATTATGTTGTAATGTGTTTAAAATATATATAACACTATCAAGAAACTAATTATTCTTATTTTTCATCCTAAAATGTAATAGTCTTTAAACATTTGTACAGTAGAAAATAATTTATTGTCAGTTGATGAGTTTCTGCTTTAAGCTGGCGATATAACTTTTGAGGCATAATTTATTGCTCTTATACGTTTTACTTGAATAAATTTTGTCTGAGACTTTCAATTAATGCTTAAGGAGGGGTTACTTTTCAGTACATACTTCAAATTAAAACTTGATTTTCGAAAATCTTGTTTATTGTGCTACTGGAACCATATGAGTAAACAAAATAAGTCATCAGCAATTCCTGCAAAGAGCTTGTAAACTCTGGAGGAAGAAGCCAATGCAACCACTTTTTGCATTTAACCCTCCAAGTAGTTTCAATAAGGTATCTCATCCATCAAGATCTGAACAATTTTACTAATGAAATCTTGTTGAGACACTTCCGATTTTTTTTGGGTGGTGGTGAAGAGAACAAGATCTGGTCAGTTTTTCTAATGGTGAGATATCTCATCCATCGAAATCTGGTCAGTTCTTTTCGAATGACTAGATATCTCACCGAGACAATCACTAGGAGAATGAAGGATCTAATGTTTAAAACGTATAAAATCGGGTAAATATGACTCTTAAAGTTATTTGAATGTTCTAAGATTGCTTTGTGTTTGAGACTTGTTCAAGTTTGTGGTTTGAGATTAAACCATTGCTGTGGCCTGCATTTTTTTTGTAAGACATAGTTTTAACATCTTTGTTAATCTAATAACTGGCTTGATTGGTAAGTTTCATATTTGTCATTGACTTACTGTGCTATTTTGATTAGGATTCATTAATTCATTACTTGTTCATTGCAATTTCAATAACTAAAAAATATTTCCCACAGATTTTGATTAATTTCTTTTAGAATTTAAGAGTATCAGTTTCACATTATTATACACTGGTCTTTTACTTACTAATGGTGATAGTCACAAGTAATTTTCCATCACTAGTGGAGACATTTTGTATATTTGATCATCATGATTGGAGCTAGAATAGTAGCTTTGAGTATTTTTCTTTCCAGAATGGGAAACTAAATCTTGTAGAAATGAAGCCAAAATTATCATCATACATTTTTAAACTTCAGTTTTCTTTAATATAAAGAAGTAAAAATCTATGCTTGATAAATTTTTATCAGATTTATTTCATTCGGAATTGTTCCCTTGAAGCTTAAATCTACGTAGATTAAAGATAAGATACTGGTAGTTCCTGGTATTATAAAGGATAGTAAATTCTTGGATTATAAAGGATAGCAAAATTGCTATGAGCATTATTCCTACTGTTTTTGAAATTATTGATTGCATATTCTATAAATAGAATGAAAAAATTCAACTTGAAGAAAGCAAATTGGAAATAAATGATTGTGAATTTTCGCTTTAAACTTATTGAATTATTTAATCCTAACAATGGCATGTGTAACGAATCCTGCATTTAATAGTTCTATTTTTAATTTGCTATTTTGATCAGATGTCAATATATTTACACTATAATTTGTGGAAATTGTAACATCCAGAGGGGTCAAGTTTAAAAAGATTTACTTCTCAGATTAAATCTGAGGTAAATTCAAGGTAATGTAAAAAATATATCTAACTTTAAATATTTTACATTTAACTGTATAAAAATTTAAAATGTGACAACAAAGTTTCACTTCAAAATTTACTATTGTGTTAAACCACTTTTATCAGCAAATAACAGCTTCTATATGGCATGATGATGAATGGAAAAGGTTTCATTAATTTGTATACCTGCCCATTTCTGAGTTCAGAGTTTATTTGTTGTAATTGCCACCTAGGTGTGGTCATAGTGTTTATCTGTTAACCAGTAGGTCCTAGGTTTGTATCTGTACGTAGGCGCATGGGTGTTAGTGATTGTCCCTGTTAGAAGTGGCAGTCTGTCCCCTGGGTGCTCCTTCACAAATAGCCATCAGTTCGCCCTTTTGTTGTGTAGAAGAGGTCAGTAGTCTGGCATTAGAAAAAATTATTTTTGTTGAGGGGCTTGAAGTATCACTTGGTTAACTTCCAAATGCCAAACATGTTCAATTGATTACCTATCTGTGATGAATATACAGAAATATAGGAAAGAGATATCCATCATTCCCTTTAGATCTTAGAGACATTCCTGATATATCGCACTTATTGAATTGCTCCCTGAATTCATATGTATAGTCAATCACATTGCTGCAAGTTGAATCATGATTCATCTGAAAAAGCATGACCTGTTGCCATTCTGCATGCCAATATCTTTGTTCAAAACTTTCAAAGCCTGATATGTCTGGTTAAGAGAGAATTGCAACAATGAGATGTTGGTAACTACTTAACTGCTAAGAAGTTGATGTTTAACTATCCTGAAGAAAACCTGACCTGAGTCTGCTCTGATAATGTCATTGGGAAGTTGGTAACTACTATCTAATGCTATAGCTGTATATGTTCACTATCAAGATTTCTGTTAATCTGAATCTCATCTGTTCATTCATTCCATATATCCATAACTGATTTGGCATTTCATCTTTATATGTGATACATAATTTGGTAATAAAAAAAATTGCTGATCCCAACAACAATTTTTACTCAAATTGAATCAGGCTGTCATCAGGGAATAGTTACCTATAATAGGATATATAGTATACACTCTTTAAACTCAATTTTAGCTATTTACAACATCCCATTTGAGACTTTATAATTAAGACCAGGATGCTCATAGAAGTTGATTCTCAGAAACTGCAAGTATGTTTTCATTCACTGACGTTAAGGTGATTTTTGTGTCAAACTTACAATACATATTATATAACTCTTTAGATTTCTTGATCATTCCAGTTGGCTACACCAAGAGAAGTCTATTTGGTGTAGCATTCAGCTATTAGAATATAAATAATGATGCATAAAATCTTATTTAATTTTTTATGTTTAATTGAGCATTTTTACTGCAGTATTTCATCATTTTACTATCAAAACCTTTTAAGTTGATTTTTTTATTGTAACATTTGATTACAAATCTGTTTGCTAAACTTGTTTCGAAAGCTCTTAAGTCTAAATCACTTATAAAGCCCCATAGCGATGAATTTTGAAACCTTGTATCTCATAACTGGTCAACAATTTGGTACCTGGTTTTTCTACGCTCCTGAAAAATTTTGATTTCAAGACTTATGAGGTTTTAAGAGTAAAACGATGATTTGTTGAATTTTTACTCATTTTTACAATTTTACAACAGGATGTTGTCCCTTCTATGATGAATAATTGTTATTTTCCTTACATTTTAATGTGATTTTATAAGATATGATGCTTTTATTTAAAATACACTCTGTTGACTGTTAATAAATGATATGCTTTATGAAGCGTATTTCAATCTTAAAATATTTTAAGATTGGCAGTTTGCAGAATAAAATTCTGTCAGGACGTAGTTCGTGTGTTGTCTAAGCAATAGTGTCTAGTAATCTAAGAAAATTATGATTACACTTTTCTGAACACACTATGAACATATTGGAACTATTAATTTATTTGCAAAAGTAATGAACTTTTTCGATGGGTCTTTTTTATTTTATGTAATTGTTTACTCAGATATTGTTGGCATGTTATCAAAAATACTATACTTTAATCTGAATTATTTTCTGAAAATTTTACTTTCCATGTTTCCTGAAAATTCTATTAAATTAATTTATTCTTTTAGGTTAAGTATAGTTGCTGTACAGGAAATTGCATCTCGAGAAGCTTTATCATTGGTAATCATAAGATTTTAATTTTACATTTTTTTTCTGTTGCATATGATGTTATAAATTTGCAATTGGTAAAACATTTTTTCATAGTCTTTAATGAAAGAAATTATTCCTGTTCTTAAACATTATGTTTTTGTTTTCTACTGATAAGAATACATTCAGCCATTTTATCGGTTTGAATTTTTAAAATATCATCAATGAAAAATTATCCCCAATAATCATTCTAAATGATTGTCAGCTATGATTCGTGGAAATATTCTTATGCATTTAGGTCAATAGTTTGCCAAATGCAAATACATTTAAAATAGAATGGTTTTATTCAATTCATTTCATTCCTTGCCTTCACTTTATTAAAGTTTGTAGAATTCCGAAGTCCCTTCAACTCCTCTTAGGCTTGCTGCCAAACATTCAACCAGTGCCTTGTTCTTTTGCCAACCAGACAAAAAAATAAGAAATAGGGAAATATTTCCTCTGGATGCAAGATTGCATTCTTGTTTATTTTCCTATTTCTTTTCCCTTACTTCCCCATTCTATTTAGCTTCAGAGAATAAGAAAACAAACCTTCATTTTTCTAAGGTATGTTCCATTCCAGTTTAATTGTTTGTGTATTTCAAATATGTTATGCTCTGTTTAATCGAATTGAGTTTGTTTTATGAAAGAAAAGAAAGTGTTCGGATTTTGTTATTTTGAATATTTCTATGAATGCAATTCAACTTCAGTCCAATAACTTTTTAAATATTTTTTTATCTTCCTTCAAGTTGTAATTTCTCTTTTTTCCCCTTGTTTTCTATTTTAGAAACATTTTAGTCCGAATCAATTTAGCATCCTATTCAAAAATATTTTATGAAATATATTTCCATTTATAACAAATTCATGTATAGTATCTTTGTTTGGGCTACTGTAGATAAAAGGCCAAATTCATTTATTCATATATTGATATGCCAAGAAAGTAAGCATAAATAGAAAGTAGTTAAACTATAATCTAAATAGTCTTAGCATCAATCATGCCTAGAGGTTTAAAAGCTATTTTCTGACAGCTATGAATATATTCAAATCTATGAAGGTTACAAATTTTCAACCATCTGTTACATCAATGAACCATTGTTAACCTTTCTGACCCAAAACTGTCCTATTCGAACATGTAACCATGTTCGGATAGGAAGTTATATGGAACTCAACCATTTATGGCTGAGTTCCATACATCTGAAATGGTTAACTTACTGTATGCTTTGTTATGAGATGAAACTTAGGTTTTGCCTTGAAACACACCTTCTGTTGATCACATTTCGAGTTCTTAATGTATGCATTTTCCTATATCTACCATCTAAAGATTTGTTGTGATGACCACTTTGGTAAGGAATGGTTGAAAACACCAGACACATTTTTATCAAAGCAATTCTTTCCTGTAAACTTTAAAATAGTTTGCTTTGGCTAGTGGAGAATCTATCATGCTTTTCAACTTTCTAACTGTTGATAATTGAAAGATACATTATTCATATTTATTTTTATCTTGCATGAAACTCATCTATCCAATTAATCAAATACCTGAATTCAGCAAATTCAAAGGAAGTGTGTTGATCACAAGGTTCATTTTTTTAATCAAATCAAATTTCCTGACTAAAATGTGATGAGTTAATGCTTGATATTTTTTTCAGCTCTGCTTTTTTTACAGTTTTGGGTGCAATCAATGTCCCAATTTAATCTCGTAAAAATAAGTTTTGCTCTGTTCCTTGGTTTGAGTAGTGTTTATTATGTTAAGTAACATGAAAGCTAACATATTACCTTTAGCTGATAATTTCTTCTACAATTTATGCATTTGTTTGCTGACATTGGATTTAAAATATAATATTTTGAAAAATGGAGTTTATTAGTATCATAATTTCGAAGGATTCCCATCTTTTTATAATAGCCCATTGTGTTGCTCCAGTGCGACGTTAATTAAATACCTATCTACCCATCCTTTTATACCTATTAAATACATTGTTTAATACATTAAGTGTATCTGTATTAATAATTTTTTAAATTCAGTAATGTACACCTAATTCATGCAATTACTTTTGTTTTCATTAAAAAATTAGTCAGATTCCATTAAACTTTTACTCGTTCTTTTGTTTTTCTTCTGCATTTACTAATCCTGTTCAAATTATTTTCAACAGATCACTTCAGAACTTAATGAACCTAAACTTTATCCCGTACAAAGTTGGAAAGGTGAAATTGGTAAATGGCACAGCTTAGTTCCTTCTATGTGTAATAATGATGATAATTGTCATAAAAAAGTAAGTATTCCCAAATTAAATTCATTGTTATTATTAACTTTACATTATTAATGTTTCAAAAAGTTAACAAGCTTTTCTTGCTCATATTCCACATGCATAGCACTTATATTATCCATTAGAATAAAAGTAATATATCTTTGGCTATTAAAATTATCTAAATTAATGGAATATTCATAATTCACAATTTATATTGCTTTATAATTTGAATAAAACAGTGTTATAATAATGTAATCTACAAATAATATATGTAGCATGATCTCAAAATGAGTCACACAACTTAGATATGAGCTGTTGAATTTTATGAAATTTTTACATTTTATCTATTTTAAATTATTTACATATTTCTGTTTGAATTTAGTTTAGATATCTCATGTATATGCTGGGTACACATGTTAAATATATAGTTCAATACTGCCAACTGACTTTTGGGTGGCTATTGATATTGTAAAGTCCACAATTCTGTCCTGATGAGCCTAAAATTTGATCTAACCACACATCCAAGTACACAAAAAGTAGTATTAATGGTTGTATCAATTTGGACAACATATGGTATTAAAGAATATATAGAGAATTAATGGAATAAAAATTTTGATGTTTAACTCTATATCTCTTATGAGATAGCATAAAAATTACCATTACAAATCTTGTTTCATCAAAATTATTTCTTAATACTTTGTAGACCCAAAGTACTGTAGCAATCTTTTCTTTTCACTTGGTGTTTACTGTTATTAAACACTGGGTCACTCTTTTGGGATACTAAAGCAATCTTTCACTGCTTTTAGTCCACTACTTTGTTTCCCAATGCCTCTTTTTTTCCCTTTAATGACATCTTTTATTTGATGTTGTTTCGTGTTTGGCGCAACATGACCAAATATCCTTGTACCATAAAATGCCAAAACAACTGGCTTTATAGTTTGTAAAAATTGAATGTATGCTCTTTTTTGCTATGCATTTACTTGTTTCTTTCAAAGAAAGATATTCAAATTTTTCTTTTATATTTTTATCGCTGATAGTCCTCGTCAAATATTTTGATATTGATTTTACTTTTGATTGAAAATACTTTTTATTTTTCATTACATAATTTTAAAGCATTTCCGTGTAATTGAACCAAAATTGACTCTTTCGACAAGTAAATCCCAACCTACCTACCTTATTAAATAATGAATACAAACAAAGTTATAAATTAAGAGTAGATACTCTGGGAATCAATGATATCTAAACCTTTTTCCTGAGGTGCTAAACTGTTCTACTTAGTTACAGTTTCAGAATGTATATTGTTTACGTGGATGAACATGGAGCATAGTTAATGACTAGGAATTGTACTTTGGTGACTTTGTATTTGTGGACCTTTTTTCCTCTTAAAGATTTTGTTTTGGGTCATTGTTTTACGTTTACAAAGCAGATTGTTAGAGGTAAGAATAAATGGTTAATTAGTGAAAAATGTACCTTACAAGCAAAAGTATTCAGAAAATTTAGGCATAAAAAAATGACGACTGGGTCTAAGAACTTGACTGTCGAAGCAAAATTCCACAAGCTTGTATTTTAAAGTCAGTAAATGTATGCATTTCAATTATTTTATATGAACTAGAACTTTCAACTGGAGTTTGTTAGCATATTTACTTTGTTATCTCTTTCTTATTGAAACACTTCCCTTCTGCATACATATCATCAGCTTAGAGCAGAAACTCATTGACTGACATTTTTAGAAAAGGCATTTTTTGACACTGAATGATTATTTTCGTGATGATGAGAAATAAATTGTCATATTATATTCAGTTTGAAAGAAAATATAACACTCAATATATGTAGAATTTTTATTTTTGACCTTCAACTAATAGTTAGTCTTTAATCGGCTGTTCTATAAAAAAAGTTTTGATCAGTTAATGAGTTTCTGCTCTAAGCCAAGGATATATTTATCTTGACCTTGTTTCATCCATTTTTCACACGACCATAAAAGCTTAACAACAGCTAGAATTAGTTTGTGTTTATTTAGTCATTAATAGTTTTTATCTCTGATTTGGTTTTAGTTAATTCAATGAATGAATATAAATTTTTTCAGTCGCTTGTGAATGGATTTCTTTATGATACAAGTCATGGTTTACAATTACAAGATTCTGCTGTGTTATACTTACCACCAGAAAAACTGATGGGCCTTACTGTAACCTGTCAACCATTTTTTGGATGTTTTAAAGTGAGATTTTATTTCAAACGTCATATTTCTAATTGTACTGTATGAAATTCATAAAATCCTTTTACTTTCGTTTTATGTTCCTAAAATATTACTGTTTATTGAAAAAATTGGATTAAAGATTAACTGAAAAATTTGAATGTGAGAAAATGTGAAATACACTACAGTTATTTACTTTTGCCATTCTGCATTGAAAAACTTAGTGTGTGCGCTTAATGCTAGACCAAGTATAAGCTTTAATATTCACATTTTATTGATGAAAATTAACATTACATTTAATATTCTTACAGTATATATAATTATGCTTACTACTCTTAGAAACATTTTTTATTTATAGATATGTGCAATTGCAATGTTCGAGATCAAAGTCATGTCTTGAGAATCTTGTTATTTTTTAATGTGTTGTTGGCTCTTATGAATACGCTGGTCTGCGGTATCTTGGTTGGAAGAGTAGCAGATTAGCAACCGGAGGATTGCTAGTTTGAAATTGGATCCAACCAAAGACTGTCGTGTATTGGAGGCTGGTGCATGTTAAATCTGTTGTGTCCTGACATTGGCATAGTGGGGAAATTTGGAGAGTAGGGTGCCAGCTCAGGTTTTGACCTCGTCATCTGCCCATGGTTGAAAATGATGAGGTGTCCTCAGATCTTTCCCTTTGGAATTGATCCTGGACTGTCGACAACAGCCCGATGTGTTGCACCAGTGCAACATTAATTCAACTACCTATGTACCTTGTGTATATGCTAGATATGTGCATGTTAAATCTATAGGCTGCAAGTCTTCTCAATTCGTAAACGGATTGCATGTGAAGGGAATACAAATTCACAGTGCCTAAGCCTAAATTAAATTGTTTATGTATTTCTGGATGCAATTATTCAAACAAGTAATATCCTAATTAGAATTGGGAGATTTTCTGGTTTAATCTCAAGTTCTTCATTTTAACATGCTTTTGTATTTAGTCTTGGATTTTAAGTGATTTAATTTAAGGAGAATTTCAATGAATTTGCTTATTGCCTATATCTAGTTATCTTCTATGGTTTTTTTTAAATATGTATTTTCTAGTACCTCTCTGACTTGTAATTATCATGGAAAGAGATTGAAAAACTCAGAAAGTGTCTAGAATTCTTTCCCAGAAATTGATAGATTTTTTAACGTTTTCAATACAGCAGCTTGTCCAAATAAAACCGTAAAACAACCAACCATCTAAGGAACAGATCACTAATTTATTTGATGCAGTACTCATAATTCCCTTTAATCCTATGAAGGTCGTTTAGGCATTATTCTACCATACAACATGCAGTCTTCTCTACATTGTCTCTAACTTTGTTTCATATTTCTTGAATAGAATCTTGGGATTCATTCGACCAATAAATGTAGCTATTTAGTCATTAAGTTGTAGAATAAAAGCAATAGTACACTTCCTGGAAATCTTGTGATGGTCAGGCATGGTGTGGAAGTTTGGAGAGTGGGGTGCCAGCTCAGGTGTGACCTCATCATCTGACTGTGGTTCAAAATTATGTGGTGTCCTCGATCTTTCCATCCGGATTTGAACCCGGACCGTCACCAATAGCCCGTTGTGTTGCTCCAGTGTGACTAATTAAAAATACCTACCTGCCTTGTGATTGTTAAAGGGTTGGTTAAAAATGGATATTTATCTTTTTTATTGAATATTCCTCAGAGTTTTATAAACATATTTTTACTGTTTGGGCATAGAATTTGTTTAAACTTAACAACAGATTCAAAATGCAGAAACCATTAAATTTATTATAAAATGGCACAAATGAACAATATATCCTTACATATTTGAACTTTTGTTAAACTGCCTAACCATGTTTTAAAAACTACTGTCTCTGAGTTTGATTTTACGTAGTACATTTAATTTATGTTATAACTTAGAAACTGCTTATTTCTAATTCATATAATATTTGAACAGTGTTATTGTTGCAGGCTCATATTTATGAACTGATGCTGATTTAAATTTCGTGTTTTGATGAAATTTTTATTTTTCAACCGTTAGTAGGTTTGAATGCAACTTTTTTAAATGAGAAATACTGCATTAAACATGAATTCCATTTTTATTTTAGGTCAAGTCTCTGGACTTTGTTGTTGTTACTTTTAGCTTGGTATCTGAAACATGTGTTGCTAAGCTACTTCCTTCCATTTTAGAACAATTAAATGAAAAAATTCCAGGTATTGTTTCTTGTTTTTTAGGCTTAACTATATTACAGGTTATAGTGGTTATTAATTTTTTTAAGATTTAATAGTATCCATATGCATTTGCTCATTTCTGCTACTTAAATTACAATCAAGATAGAAACTAAACAAGCATTCTTAAAAGGCTAATTAGTTTGTTACGTATTTTAAATATGAAGGTAAGTCAGTATATAAATGTTTGAAAGATCAAATCAGGTGCAAACGTAAAATTATTTTTATTATTTGGACATTTTCCCTTATTTCTCAACATAATTCTCACCTGTATTGATACATTAATTTCATTGCTTTATCAGTGCCTTTACCTGCTACATGAGTTGCTGTCTTAGACATATTTACCCCTTTTTAACATTCTTGACAAAATTTCTTGAGCCAATTCCATACTACATGGGCCATAAGAAAGTCTGATCTTTCATTTTAGTTTTTAAGAGCCCTTAAAAGCCTCAACATTTGTTGAAAGTCCTTTAAAGTTTTTTAAGCCTTAATTTTTGCAAGAACGCTGCATATTTTATTTCATCTATTCAAAAACCAAGATCACTGATACTCCTCTGGGGCCATCCTGGCTTAGTGAGTATGCTCACTGCGCTAGCAACCTTCGAGTTGTTCAACAGCTCAGGTTTGATTCCTGCTAGGTTCATTCCTCCCTGGGTGTATTTCTCTCTTCTGTATCAATAAAGCTGTCACTGTGTGTGTCAATATTGGGATTTTATGGCACAAGGGCCAAATATGGTCCTTGCACCATAAAACCCCAAAACCAACCAACTGATACTCGTCTAAAGTCAAGTGTTACCAAAGACGTTGTCTCTGACATATTTACACCTTTTTAACATTGGCCAAATTTATTGAGCCAATTTTGGTTTGATAGCCAAGGTCACTGATACTCATCTAAGGTCAGTACCAAATTTAAAGTCATGAGTATCTAAAGGCAGTGTTATCAAAACTGTATGGCATAATATTTATAGGTTAGCTAGTAATTGATATTTTTAAAACTGTACCCATGGACCCAAACCTAGCATTAACAATTCCTTCACCTATGTACTCCAATTTACGTTCAAGCTAGGCTTAAAAACATGAAAATAACATTGGGAAGGTCTTAATCCTCCTGGTAGCTGTATCAATGTGGTATCTTGTCATTCGGAAAAACTGACCTGATCTTGATCATCTTGATCTTGACATCATCGAAAACACCAATATCTTAATCAATTAGCAATCTTGATGACAAGATCTTATTTGCAAATTCAGTCATATCTTGATGGACAATCTTTCTTGTTGGAACCACTTTAAGAGTTAAAAAGGCTCTAATATTTATTTAGCTTGAAGATAGAACACTAATGTTTTTACGTGACAAATACACCTATCAATAGGTATAATCCAACTCTTTGGAGAAAATAGTTCAGTTACGAAGTTTTGAACTTGTTAAAGTAGAAAAAATTAAATAAAATGAACTTATATAAATTAAAAACCAGTCCCCATTTCTATTTATTATTAAATTAGATAAATAAAAATGGGGACTGGTGGGGTAACTTAAAGTGCTTCCACAACTGGCTGAGGGGGCATTTGGCCTCAGTGGGTATGCCCACTGTGCCAGCAACCTACAAGTTGTAGGCGGCGTAGGTTTGATTCCTCCCTGGGTGTATTTCTCTCTTCTGTGTCAGTAACTTTCTTTGTGTGTATGTTCATTACTTGATATTGTATGTCTTGTGTCTGGTGCTGCATTGCCAAATATAGCCCTTGTGCCATTGAAACCCACCCAACCGCAAGTGCCATCTTTAGGTGAATTGTGGTTCTAAGTTTATCGTTTGGTATCAAAAGTGGGTTAATGCAGGGAAAGCCAAACACAGTGATCGCTATTCATGATTTTGCATCGGGCAGCTTTCTAATGCCACATACACACCTTTTTAAAAATGTATTGACCCAAGGTCGACTGCCTTCTTGTCAGAGCCGTACTATTCTGGGTTTTTTTCTGGAAGTTCTTTTGCCCACAAAAAGTACACACCATATTGCTCTTTTGTTGACTCAGTGAGCATAATTGCATCTTCAAACCACAACTGCCCCTGTGCTTATGCACAGGGGCAGGAATTAATAGGAAATTGTTTATTTTCTAACCTTAATATCCATCAGGATGTTGCTGTTATGTATTGCCATATTTAGAAACTTCTAATTTCTAGCCATCACTTATTATTTTGTGTGCGTTTTCTAACTTTCCTTATACTATATTCAATAACTACAAAGTTGCATAAATCATCTTTATTAATTTTAAATTTGTTTTCTATTGTAGGAAAGAAAAATATTTTTCTTATGGGAGATTTTATCTTGCCTCCTGGTCATACAGGTAAGCTAAATATTTTAGAAAATATGAAATTGATATTTCTTTTTGTTTACATTTAAAATAGAGATAACTTTTGTCTCCAAGATTTTTGAAAACTGATGTTTAGCAATCTCTGATTTGCAGTGATGCTGTTATACTTTCTTAATACTAGCGAATATATGAGTCAAATCAAGTCATACAAATGAATTTGTCAAAAGCAAGTCTTAGAAATCAAACAGTCAATATTTATTTAGATGATGCGATTAAATACTTCATAATACAAAACAAACACTTGAAGTTTATAGACTTTATCTAAAAATAAATTGTTTCTATATCTATAGTCATTGCATTTTCATATTCACTAAATCTAATTATCTATTATATACATATACCTATGTTATCTACATCTATTTTTGTATTCATCTATGCTGTTTTGTAGGCTGCTTTGTATGAGTTATGTTCGATTAAAATTGTACACGTTTTTAAAATGACAAATTTGGGTACAAAAAGGTTTTTACTGCAAATATATGTGCTATTTTATAATTTTTTTATGCATCTATGTCGGTATCAGAATTTTAAAAGTAATTTTCACATTTGGTTTTTGAAATTATCCAAATTGTTTAAAGAAAAATCATATTTTTGTTTATGTTATGAATATAGCTCTGTACTCTAATAATTCTCTTGATAGTATAAATATGTTCTGCGAGTGGGTATATATGTAATGAATTCAGACCTACTTTATTTTGTTCCTTTAATTCTTCTTTCCCCCATATTTTTGTTCCTTAATTCTGAAGTAAGAAACTAACCTTTTAACCCCTGTTAGCTTTAATTTTCACAGGAATTTGTCTTGCTTAATGCAAGGCTGTCTTGAAAAAGCAACCCTAAAATTTTTTACACTGTCATGATTGACACAATACAGCTTTGCACATTCCCCGAACCTTTCTTTCCAGTTTAATTCTTGTTCTGTCAAGACATACCTTGTATATTTTATCTTTAATAATTGGATGTAAAATAATATTTTGGCTGCCTAGCTGGTAAAGTGGTCATAGTGCTTGTCTGCCACCCAATAGATTGCGGGTTCGAATCCCTGTTTGTAAGTTCATGGAGTGTTCAGTGGTTGGGCTTAAAAAATTCTTCTTCTATAAAATGTTCTATAATTGTAGCTTTATTTATATTCCTTCTCAGATTAAATTTAATCTTGCATGATGCTATCATTTATTTACAATTTGAAACAATTTTAGTGTGTAGTCTAATTGTATCCTGCTGTCTCCCTATCAACAGTGCAAACAGTTTTTTTATTCATTTTTTTCTGACTATAAAACTGTTATTTCTAACAGTTGTATATTATTGAAGGCCGTTCTTCGCTGTTCAGTATTTGGTGTAGTTTGAACAAGCCTGACCATTTAACCTTCCATCTTCCCTGCCCTTTAAAAATTGTATCTGTAAATCTGCTGTGTTTTGCAGAATCTCCTCAAGATATCTAAAAATGTTTTAATTGCAAATATGTATGATTTAAAATATTTACACTACTAAAATTTCACTCATGTTAGTACTGTAAGCTTCAATAAGCTTATTATTTAATTGGCAATCTTTTAAAGGAAACTCATCACTTTTTATTTATTCTACATTTTGAAAATGAATGTATTAAATTCCCATAAAAAAATTTATTGTCTTGAGTTCTTTTGATTATAAAATTACTTAGTTCCAGAAATTGGTGATAATTTTAAAAATTTAAAGATAACATTTCTCTGGATCAACAATTTCATTGTTAAAACCAGTTTCAATTGATTCCTAGATTAACAATTAGCTTTCAAATTCAAACTTCTAAAGTAAATAATCCTATTTAAAAGAGAGTATAGGATTTTACATTCATAGAAAGGTTTGCTGCAATTTTTTTAACAGCTTATAAGCAAATGAATGTACACAAAGCATTTTAAATACAAATATTTCTTGAAGAGTATGAGAATGTTATAACTTATTGTGTGCAGAACATAGCTCATATTCATTTTTAGCTCTTTACAAAACAAATTATTATTCATTAAAAGGGGACCTTATTTTAGTTTACACTTGTTTGTACTTTTGCATGCATTTAACTATCAAAAACAAGTCTATGGTACTGTGATAATAATGCTTTGCATTTTTAACACAGAAAAAATGCTTTGGATTTAAAGTTACTAAAGCAAATAAAGTCTGCTTTGAGAAGTATTTATGATACTGTGCAGAATCAATAATTAACCTTCATAAAAATGTGTAGAATTCAGTTAACTATTTTTATTTAATTTAAGAATGAAACATTCATGCATGGTTGGTTGATAGGATTTATTTTTAAACAGTTTTATAAAGGTGGGATTAAATGAAAATACATGTTATACCTTGTATTTAAAAAATATATATACAGTGGACTCCCTCTTAACCGGCCGCCACTGACCAATTATGTACTGTAAATACAGTAGCCTACAGTAACATGTGTTTAGTTTTTCCAAGAAAGGAAGTTCTTCCAGGTTAAGTTTTCTTAATTATATATCATTACAATAAAATAGGCTATATACTTTGTTTTATTCTAATAAAAACGATTTCGTGTGTGTATTTCAATGTATTAAGGGAACAACGGTTTAACCGGCCAAATCGTTATCTGGTCTGGGTCCCTGTCACGAAGTGGCCGTTTAAGAGTCCACTGTACATTTGTTTTTGTCTTTTAACAATGGAACATTAAACATGTTTATTAAGCAGAAGATAAACAGCAAAAATCTGCAAATTTGACTCAAATAATTTTTCAGACTAAGCAATATGAAGTAATCCTTGTTTCATTTTAAGTTACATGAGTATTCCAAGAAGTTGCATAAAATATTGATACCAAATTAGATTGAGTTGTGTCTTTGATCAACTTTTTATGAAGTTTGATTTTTCTTTATTCATTAAATAGTGTTTGAAGTGCTTTGCAGTCAAGGTTATACAAACCTAATTCCTGTTGAAAATTCCTCAAATAATGCCAGGTGGCAAGAAGAAAGTCATATATGGTCTAGCATAAATGTTAGAAAAATATTTTCTGGTATGTATATATTTTCTTGTAAAAAATGTGAAAATAAAACTATGATAAAAATAAAAAATAACTTCTATTGAGCATATTTAATTATCTTTTTTGAAATGTAAAACGGCTAATGTATTTCATTTGCAGCCATCAAAATATTTTTAAAGATACTGATAGGCCCTGGTTATAAACATACTTAAATTTCTCGCTTTTGTTTTATTACATTTCATTGTGTGTGTTTATCAGTATCTTTAATTTGTCTTTAAATTTTAATCTGAGAAAATATTAATTCTTAAAGGAATAGTTTAATTACAACTCTCTCAATTTTTCTAAATGCATTCATGTAAAATTATTGTAATTTTTTTGGAATTCTTTTGCATACCTACATACTAAATTAGAATGTTTGTGGGTTCTATGGGTCTTAATAATTAACTGTAATGTTGCCTGTATGTTATAGAATTCTCAGTAATATAAAAGTTGTCAGTTTACCCTCCATTAGTCGTGGGTCGTTTTTAACAATTAAGATCATGGTATTCGACGTTTTCTTTCTAGTTCATTTCTTAAAATATATATCTAACTTATTTTAGGACATACCAAAAAATTATTTAAATGTATAAATAATACATATTATAGTTATTCTTTTCATTGGTAAGATTGAAAAAGTCACTGCACTTGTCAGAACTAGTGCAACTTACAGAGGGTTGATATAACATTTCATGTAAATACTTGAATAAAAATATTTCATTTTATTTGAGAGCATAAAATTGTGCATAATTTGTCTTGTATACATCTGCATATGGCCTTCCATTAGGACTATCTCTGAATGACTGTTTTTAATCAAAGGATGGTTTTCTTTGAGGTTTTAGCTGAATAAGGAATAATAATTGACATTGCAATCTTAAAATAATCTCAATTGAAAGTGCTTCTTAAAATTGTAATTGGATCTCCCTGGCTCAAAACCACTGCACTAGAAACCTGTGAATTATAGGCAGTGCAGGTTCGATTCCTCCCTAGGTGTATTTCTCTCTTCTGTGTCAGTAAATCTTTCCTTGTATGAGTATACCTATTACTTAACATTGTCTGTTTTGTGTTTGGCACAGCTTGACCATGTAGAGCCCTTACGCCATAAAAGAAATAGTACTTAAGGTATCTAAAATCATGATGTTTACTGTAAATGGTTATTTTCAATTCTGTGGTATAATTTGGGTTCCTCAATATTACTATAATTCAGTGATATCCAACCAGTGTGCCATCCTCAGAAGCACATCATTAGGTGTATATGGGCATCACAACCCCGAGGTACCCGAGTGATCTGTCCTCTCCTCTGTTTTACCCTTGCCTACCCTTCTGTTCTATACTTTTTTCTTCCCTCATTGTTGTCTTGTGTTTAGTGCAGCTTGGACAAATATGGCCCATGCGCCATAAAACCCCAAACCAAGCAATTGGTGTGCCGCATGGCACTGGTGTGCCTTATGATTTGTAAACGTTTTAAATTAAGTAAGATTTATTTGATCCCAATGGTTAAGTTTTGAACTTTTCACAAGTGTGTTCACAAATAACTTCAAGTAAGGCCTGCATAAATAATTTTGAGCATTATCTTTTTACTATGCAGTGTAAATAAATTGTTTTAGAAAGCCACTTTTTGGAGCAAAAAGGTGGGTAATTACTAATATTTATTGTGAATTTTTTGTCAGATCGAGAAAAAAGTGTATTTTTTATGAGCCACAAAATTTTAGTTATTAGTTTATGTTATGTGTTTGATTAGTTTAGATGAAAGGTTAAGTCTCCGCTCTTAATCATTATATTGAATTATCATTTCTTAATGAGTATCTTTATATCCCAATTTTACTACTTATAAAGATTCTTAGATCATTTGTACTTAATTAGTTTTATTTTTAACTACTAATACAAGTACTTCAAAAATCTTTTGCCACTTCGCTATCACTAACATATAAGCCAAAATTAATTTCTTTATTAAAGGGCCATGTTAACCCGGTTGGAAAAGTAGCAGATTAACAACCGGAGAGTTGAGTTCGAAACTCGACCCAATCGAAGATCATCATGTACTTGGGGGCTGGTGCATGTCAAATGTTCTCACATTGGGATAGTGCGGAAGTTTGTAGAGTGGGGTGCCAGCTCATGTGTTGACCTAATCATCTGACCTTGGTTCAAAATTACAAAGTGTTTTCCTCTGATCTTTCTCTTCAGGATTGATCCTGGACCATTGCCAATAGCCCGTTTTGTTGCTCCAGTGCAATGTTAATTCAACTATCTACTTACCTACCACTTTATTAAGAACTTTTTTATTTGAAAATTTTGGATTAAAAAGCTGCTAGTTTCTTTTACTTTAGCTTATCTGTGGAAACCTTAAAGCAAGTAATATTGTATTTGTTGTAGTCTAAGTGGCTTTATTTAATAATTATATTTTCATTTTACGTGGGATGTTCTAGATGGCTCAGGAATATGTACGAAACAAGTAACTAAGGTAGGAAAACATACAAATGAGTAACTCAGTTAAATAATGAATTAAAATACATTTAGCAGGTTATTAGAATACTAGGAGCATCTTGCACAGGTACAAATAAACAATTAAAATATAAATTATAACACCATGTAGCTTTTGTTTTGTCCATTTCACATGTATCATCTCAATATTTGATCTCGGATTTATGTAATCTAACAACATTTCAATGTTTTACAGGCCGAAGTGGCGTTGTCACCAACGGTCTCTGTCATTTGGCCATCCCAGATGGATGGAAGTGGGGTGGGGCAGTCAGCAAGCACTGTCCAGTGTGGGCAGAACTTTACACCGAAGAAGAATCGTCTGATTCCAATGTTCCGCTTCTTCTGAACGGCAACCTTAAAACATCGAAACTAAACTCAGATACTGTTAGTGAGCGAATATCAACATTTGACGAGGCGGAGAAAGGTAGATGTAAAGGATTTTGGGAACGGAGTTGGCCTTGGAGGCACAACAAACATAACATTATTAGTGAGAATAATAGTGCCATTAGCAAAGAAAATGGTATCCTTTGATTTATGCATAATTATGGTATTTAGATGCAATGGAAGTCAGTAATTGAAAAATGTGTTTGGAATGGAAAATGTGCAGATGTGAAAGCTGCAAAAAGTTAGGACTGCGAAACAACTTGTAATCACATTACCTTAAAGTTTGTTTGAGTTTTCAAATCGTGATTTTGTTTAAAGTGTATATGTATTACTTGGGTATTTACATGGCTCACTGAGTATTTTATTTAAAGTTATTAATTTATTATTCTCAGTTTTTAAGACATGATGCTATTATATTGATATGTAAATATATTGTGTTGTCAGTCCTTATACAAAAGTGTTACTATGAGCTTGGTAATATTGATGTGATGAAGCTATATATAGGAATGAATTTTTTGTATGTTTCGCGAGAAATATTTTAACTAAATTATTGCTTTGTGCTTTTTCTTTTCATTCATTTGTACAAATGATCTGAACTCTTAGCTGCTGCTACATTTTATAAACTTGGAAGACTGAGTTTTATTTAAATTTGTGATTATCTATAAACATAAAATAAAATTGTTCTAATTATTTTTTCATTTTATTGTTTTAAGTCTTGGTAGTTATGCAGCAGCACTGAAGTATAGAATGTTTAGAAAGGTTTTCTTCCCTTTATGATGTGGAATGTTAAATTTTGTTCTGCTTTGTTAGGTTTTATTACCTAAAACATAAATGACTGGTAAAAGTAAGAACTACAGTACATTACATTATTTATAAAAAACATTTAATGTTAAGGTTATACAATTTTACTGAGGTTTACATAAACTTGCTTCCACCAGTATGGGGTTTACTTCTAAAGAAACAGATGTTGTACAATAAGTTTAGGATTCAGTGTAATAAGTTCATTTTCCATCTGCTGTATTTTAAAAATATATTTTGTTTCAAACACTAAGCCCGGTGACAGATAGGGTGACCTGGAAAGCTAAAATTGGGTTGCTCTAGTCTTCATTGCGACTTGCAATGAAGACTTGAGCACACTGACTTGCCCGCCAGGCTTCGCCAGATAGTACGATCCATGCAGTTCAGTTGATCGCTCTGTTGTATGGTTAGGAAGAAAAGGGGAAGCAGAGTTGTGCCTCCCAGGTTGCTCCATCTGTCATCTACCTAAGGAGAAAAAGTAGATTTGGCACAACTTGTGAGACTTCCAACAATCAGCATGATCCAGGTCACTCTACTTTGGATTGCGACTTCGCTCGCGATCAGGGTGGTGCGATCCGAGCAGTTCAGTTGATCACCCTATCTGATTACTCTTCATCTGACCATGGTTCAAAATTATGTGTTCTCGGATCTTTCCCTTGGGGGATTGATCGCAGACCGTCGCCAATAGCCTGTTGTGCTGCTCCAGTGAGTCGTTAATTAAAATACCTACCCTATCTGGTTAATAAGCAAAAGCAAAGAAGGGTCGCCCCATCTATCACCAACCTGAGAAACAACAGGTTGAATAGGTGGCACGTTTTGTAAGGCCTATGACAGGGGTCATGCTACTTCTTTTCCTTTGAACTTCGCTCTCCACTCTGGTGGTGCAGTCCAAGTGGTTCAGTTAATCACCTTGTTTGGTTAGGAAGAAAAAGCAAAGAAGGGTTACACTGCCCATGTTGCCGGATCTGTTACAGGTGGGGAGGTACTAGTCTGACTGCCAAGTCGTATATGATCAACTGTTGTGTGCTACTCATGTAACACCTTTTTCTTAGTTGGGCGCAGCCCTCTGTTCTGACTAACTGACGTCACTATGGATTTGGGGGTGGCCCGGAGAAAATTTGACAGGGTTCTCAACAGTTATTGGCGAGAATCATTTTTCATATGGTCATGAAAATGGAAATCAGACATTGTACCTCGTGTGACTGGAGCAATAGAAATGTATTTACCCACCAAGTTTCCCAGTCTGTCACCTATATATAACGTGTGCTATACTACTTGCTCATAAAATGTGACTTACATTTTTAGATTGGTTTCCATGGGATTTCCATATTCAAATTGACAGGATAATTATTAATTACTTTTGAAATTGTAAGGTGCCATTTTACTTATTTTTGTAACTGGATCTGCAAGTGCTCATGATTTGTACTTAATGTTTCCTTGCTCTCGTTTTTTTTTAGATTTTTAAAATACATTTCTCCTTGCCTGATCTGTCCCAAAACTTAATCTGCATTCCTTGGTTTGTTATTTGGTCATTATCATTAATTTCTTGTCCCAATACTTTACTTTTCTCCCAACATTTTTTGTTTGCATTTTTATTATATAAAAGTATATATTTATTTAAAAGAACTTTTTCATTTTAAAAATGTTTCCTTTCTATTTAATTGCATGTATTAATTTATGTTATAAAAATCGATGTGTGGAAAGAGATGAGAAATACCTATGTTTTTCAAATTTCGTTGCTGTTTTGTAGTTTTATGAAATCTATTATTTTATTCAGGCAGGCTCATTAAGTAGTATAAATGTATTTTACAGTTTGCTACTAGTGATATTCATTGCTCATTGTATAGCATACTACTGGAGTACCTGTCTGAAAAATATTTGCCTCAGATTTTTATTTAAGTAATGAACTATGCAGTGAATTTTAAGTGCATGTATATTTTCTAATATTTGATTAGCAAATGTATTAAATTCATTTATTGTCAAAAGTGATTTGAAGAAGTATTTCATATATTTTCATATGAATGTGTGTCTCATTATGTATTGTGATATCAATTGTGAAATTATATTAAAATAGCCTAGTTTAGACAGTTATTAGTAATAGTTGTTTTGATGTATATCATTCTTATATATAAGAACAAATGATTCATCTCAAAAGTGTAAATATACAGGAATCTGTTTATTTTTTCATTGATTTATTTATTAATTTACTTGTTTATTTGCCAAAGTGAAAGCATATTGTTTGCCATCTATTTTCAAAACAATCATGGCATTTCAATTTCCGTAACTCGAAAGTGACTTACTGCCCCTCATGAAATTATAGGCATTATTTTGGATAATCCTAGAAAATATAAATAATTATTTTAAAAACCTGTGAGAAACAAACATTACAAGTAAAAATATCAACATCCATTAAATAATGAACATTATTCAGGTCATTACAAACATTACCAGAGGAGGGAACTATGTTAATAAATAATGTGTGAAAATGTGTTCTGTCAAAATTTATTTGGTCTACAGGATGTCTTGATAGCAGACTAACAAACAATTATTTGAACTCATTTAAAAGAGCTGTAAATTTGATTCTATTTGAATGGATTTAAATGTAAAATATATTGGTGTAAATGAAGTGCATTAAATTTCGGTTTTTTACCGATACAATGCTTTGAATGTTAGTTTTACTGAAAACAGGCTATCAAGTTATTTCAAAATAGTGCTGGTTAGGAGGCATAAGTTCTCTATCATTGCTTCCTTTCATTGGTCATATGCTTGCAAATATTTTTTTATAAATAAGGTAAAAAATATACAAGAATTGATTCTTGAATGTATTACACTGTTTAATTGTGCCTTTAACCAGACATTTTCTCCTGCTTATGTTAATCATTTATTGTATGAATTTTTAAATTATGACCATTTCATAATCTTAAACCACCAACCTGTATTTTATTTACTTTTATTTTGAGTAAATACTTGGAAGAAAAATTAACATTAGTTGAAAATCCTTTCATGAACACAACTCTTTTTGTGTTCATAAAATTAACTGAATTTCTATAATTTGCAATGAATGCTTTTAAATATGCAATTTCAAGCTTTATGCCAAAGATATAGATCCAAGTAAATTGTCTTTCAAATATTTTTATCTCTATTTTGAAATTATGTTGTAAAAACGATAGTCTAGTGAAATATTTTGCATAATTTTTATTATCTATTACATTTTTAGTTTATTTTTCAGTGATTTCAAACTTTTAGCCTCTTTTATCTAAATCATATTTTAATATTACTCTGGAATTACAATTTTTCAATTTGCTCTCAAATCGAGGCAGTTAAGTAATGTTTCTGTAAAGTAAGCACTTCCCATTCTTTTTTTTTCTAAATAGATTGAAATTTTGTGTTCATTATTTTTATGCTTGCTAATTAAATATTATGCATTGAAAGAGGTTTTATTTGTGATGTGAATAACAGTATATTATGCGACACTGCTTTGTGAAACGATTTCTGTGCAAAGACAAAGTGATATGTATGACAAAGTGATTGGCATGCAAGCTACTGATTTACCTTGATCAGTGGACAGCCT
This sequence comes from Meta bourneti, assembly GCA_933210815.1. Classification (NCBI taxonomy): domain Eukaryota; kingdom Metazoa; phylum Arthropoda; class Arachnida; order Araneae; family Tetragnathidae; genus Meta; species Meta bourneti. The sequence continues at coordinate 16,039,953 of OW119928.1, read as the reverse complement.
TGTATTTTAGATTGAGTTGAATATTTTTGTTTTATAAAATGATATCTGCCAAACAATTATACTTTGTTTTGCTAATTTTTCTAATGAAATTCCCTTTGAACCTGACCTGTTTGTTTAACAAATAGTACCAAGAATAATTTTTATGGAAATTTTAAATTTACTTGCATGGTTCCTTAATTGCAATATAGTGCCTTTCCCATGTTGTTTACTTCTGAAATATCTGTTACCTTCCAAATCTAAACTTTCTGGTGGAAGGTTTTGCATAAAAATCGATATGGTATACATTGCTCAAGATTAACTGCACTCTCTCACAAGATAAGAGTACAGTATTGATGAAGATAATAAATCTTCAACATGAGAGTGAATGTTACTGAAAAAAACTTTAAGAGAAGGCTGTCTGAAAATCTCTATTTTACTAACTTACATGGTATGGAAATCGACATTATTCGTTTATTGTTGAATGGCAACAATGAATGTAAACAATATAAAATAAAACAATTAATTGGGATTCATTCGCCCATTTTGCTGCTTAGTTTAAAATGCTTGATTTGAGGCATGGAACTGTATAATATTAAAACTAAACTGAATAGCTCACCACGCTTATAAAATTCTTCAGCAATCTGATTACATAGGGCAATATGAGAAATCAATGCAGAAAAATATGAGCAAAAAATGCTTATTCTTTAAACAACATGATGAGATGAAATTGAAGTAGACATTCAGAATCTATTGGTATGTGTTCTATTAGAAATAAGAGTTATTACTAGTAAAAGTAAACGAAATGCTGTCAGATTTTTAGATAAATTTGTTTCATTAAGGGTATGAAATCCACGTATGTGAATATGGATGCTATATTCATTATATATGTATTGAAAGATGTGAAATGTGATCAACACTTTGCCATCAGGAGATATAAACAATTAAGAAAGTTTAGCGCAGATAATATGCACAGGTCCGCTATATATAGTATAGTGAAATTTTACATTCTAGAAAGAAATGGTCAAGAGGAAATAAAGTTCATCCTTATTTTTTTACCTTCTAATGTCGTAGGAGTAGTTAATAAAAATATTTGATGCTGAATACAATTTAAAACTTACACTTTAAAATTTGAATTATTTTAATCCATATGAGATTTCATTTCAAAGTCATGTCTAGTTAAAACAGTTTTCATACTGAGAAAATTACGAATCTAAAATTTTTACTGCATTAGAACATTAAAAATTATCGATCAAATATTTTAATTAATAGGAGCAATATAGTTATCCCATTTTTTTTAATTTTCAAGAATGCTCTCGTTTTTAAGTATTAGTTATTTTCAAAATGCTACAATGTAAAATCATTAAATAATCTGCTACTGTAATTACAGTCTTAACCCAAAATAAAAAATTGACAACCCTTGAATAACATGGTACTTGAATAAGTCTTGGAATAGCATAATGAAAATTTTATCACCCTCAAATAAAATCACTTGAATTGCTTGACCATTTGATGATGAAATGCATATTTATGCAATTCTGTCCTTGAACCAAATGCTCAATTTATATTGATCTGGAGTCGGGAATTTCACTTTTTTGTCATGGAGCTTAGTCTCCAAAATTATCCGAATCTGATAACTGTATAGTATTAAATAGCATAGAACCAATCAATTGTGTGATGGTTAACTGTATTTTAAATTTTTGAAAAGTGATCTTTTCCTTCTAAAAAAGTGAAATATAGCTTGCTGTGTTAATAAAAGTATCCGAAATTACTCCATAAGTATTTCGTTTTTTTGTTTAGACTGCAATATTGCTTGTTATGTCTGGTGCTTTAAAACCATTTCATCTTCTCATTAGTTCAATGCTGCTGTGCAACGCTTTTGCCATAAGTTAGTGCAAATATTAGCAACCCTAAATAATTGGGCTGAAATGGCTTAGATGTACAGCTTTGTTGCAGATCAACTTAACTTGTAGTACAACTGTAGGTTTGTCTAGAACACTATGTGCCTATTACTAAAAATTTGAATATAAATGTTTGGCAAATATCCTTCAAAATACATTGATCTTGGTTTATGAATATTTCATCATCTGTTGATTTAATGGTGAAAGTGAGTTAAAAGGATTTCCAGTGATAAAACAAAGTATCTGTAAATTCAAAATACCTTACAATACTTTCCAAGATAATAGAATTTTAGCCTAACATTGAATCTAATTTATGTGCGTGTTATAAAAATGCATGCACAATACTGAAATTATTTTTTAATATAAGTAGGTCATAAAAGTAGGTATAAATAGGAGTATTTACTGCGTTAACTCATCAAAATGACTTTAAATATAAGTGAAGAAATTTTTTCAAAGATAAGCACATTTTTAAATAATTTGTGCAGACAAAATGTACCTGACATATTTTGAGTGATTCAGTTTTATCTTTGGCTAACTTATAGCACATATGACAATATTTTGGTTAAACATATGTATTTCTTTTCTAATATTTATCAAGTTTTTATTACCGCTGCAACTTGGGTGAACACCCAACTTTCTTTATCATTCTAATTTATAACACCATTCTTTTGCTTGAGCTCGGCACAATATGCCGAATGATTCAAATAAAATATATTTTCTTCCATTATGTGAAACCTTTATTCCCCAAAATGAAAATCAGTTTCAATTTAACAAAATTGAATAAATCTCTCTCTGAGTGCCTTCTTTCCTATTTCGATATTTAATTTTGGTGGAAAAGTAAGGTTTTGTAAAAATTTGAGAGATATTACCAGCTCAGATACAATAATTGAGGAGCGCAAAACGTTACTTGATTGTCTTCCAAAGTATTTTTAAGAAGCTGTATCTTTCCCATTCAATACGCATGATTATAATTAAATTTTCCAGAAAATCCAACCACGAAGTTGATAAATTCACGTTTTAAATTGAATTTTCAGTTTGGAAAATTCAATTCAAATAAGTATTTGTATGAGTTATTTTTCAAAAATAAAAACATTTAATTTAAAGTCGGAGTAGAAAGGATCTCATTTTATTTGGCGTATTTGAAATCAACCTAAATTTAATCACGCCAGCAATTGAAAGGATTTGAATCACAAAATTTGCATATCGTTTGTAACATATCTATAAACTGCATTAGATTTTACATATAAGTGTTTTAAAAAAATTCTATATAGAGAAGTTTATAAATACAATTCTTACATAAGTGTTTGAATAGGAACTTAATTCATTCGTCCAAAATATTAAAATGTTATATTCTATTCAATGTCTAAAATTCATCTGTACTTTGGAAGAAAAATTTGAATCGAAACTTCCTGTATGTAGTATATGCGTGATTGAAATTTAAATGTATAATGTATTTATTCTATTCAGATAAAAATGTTTAAGTTATATATATTTCTGAAGTATTTCAGTATTATTTTTTTAATGTGTATTATAGATTGGTAACGAGTCTTCAAAAGTTTTAGGGAATAAAAGCTGCTGTTAAAGCTCATAGTGGTATTTGTATCTCATAAAAATATATGTATATTCCTCATGCATTTTGAATGTTAATTTAGTTACGAGTAAACATTACAAAGATTCATCAAAATCATACATGCTATAACGAAATAAAAGTTATGTGAAAAGTATCTTAGTTTTTTTCATTGAAATTACTCAAATATTACGTGTTTAATTTAGGTTTCCTTTATATATAGCAGCGGCTTCATGAACAAATTCATGACACTGATTTTTATCAAATATGATTTTATTTTCACTATGGTTAGCTGTTTCGGTTTACCATCTTTATTTTAGGACCGTCGTGGCGTAGTTGGTATGTCCACTGCGCTAGCAAACCTTCGAGTTGTAGGCTGTGCAGGTTCGATTCCTGTCAGATGCATTCCTCCCTGGGTGTATTTCTTCTGTGTCAGCTTAGGGTTTGATCTCGAACTGTCGCCAATAGCCCGTTGTGTTGCTCCAGTGCGACGTTAATTAAAAAAACCCAACCTAGCCAGCTACTAATGCTCCAAGTGACTCGGCATTCTCAGTTATTGTTATGCTACTTTACTAATAGTCTATCATCAAGGTCCTAATTGGGTATCATCTAACTTGTTCAAAATCCCCAAACTTGAACATTTTCTTCGAATTATTTTTAATAATCAAACGAAGTACATATATATTAACCCTCCTTGTGGTTGTTTCGACGAGGTATCTGGTTATTGGGAAAAAAACAGACCACATCTTAATCTCGTTATCATAAACTCGGCAATATAGTATATCTTGACGATGATATGTTAGCAAAATTATCAAATCTTGATGGACAAAATATGGAAACCAATTGGAAGCTTAAACCACCAGAAGATAGTGTCTGGATTTAAATCGAGTCAAGAAGTTTATATAAATATTGAATTTAGATGAATACTTTTCCACTAAAAACAGAATTACCAACAATGTAGAAAGTAAAGCTCTACAAAAACCAGACAAAGCACTGAGCACACCCCTATAAGGTGTTAAATATGTTAAAAAGCTTCGCCCCACTGTAATCGCGTTTAATAAAATTCGTTAGAAAAGTATGCATCGCGTTCAACACAAAGGACTAACAGTTTCACTAGAAAAAAGAAATCCACTCCATTTCAAAAAAAAGCGAACGCCATAGCGTTTTTTTAGATCCAGACGAAAAAGTGGCTTTCAAGAACTACTTTTTATATAAATACTGAATTGATAAGAATAGTTTACTATTTCCACTAAACAGGGCCGTGGTAGCCCGGTACGAAGTTTGGAGAGGGATGTCTGCTTAAGTGTTGTTTTCGGCATTTGGCCGTAGTTCAAAATTACGAGGTGTCCTCAGATCTTTCTTTCCCTTGGGGGTTGATCCCTGACCGTCGCCAATCACCCGTTGTGTTACTCCAGTGCGACGTCAATTAATTACTATACACAGGTAGGTAGTTAATTTATGTCGCACTGGAACAACATAATGGGCTCTTGGCGACGGTCCGGGATCAAACCGGAAGGGAAAGAACCGAGGACAACGCCACGTAATTTTGATCCACTGTCTGAGTAGTCCAGCTGGAAGAGCAACTTAGCAACCGGAGGGTTGCGAGTTCAAAACTAGTTCCAGCAAAGACCATCGTGTTCACGAGGGCACGTTAAATCTTCCTTAGCGTCAAATGGTCTGGCGTTGACATGGTGCGGAAGTTTCGAGAGTGGGGTGCCAGATCAGGTGGTCAATATGTCATATGACCGTGGTTCAAACTTACGTATTGTCCTCGGATTGTTTCCTTTTGGATTGATCCCGGACCTTAGCCTATATCCCGTTGTGTTGCTCCAGCGGTATGTTTATTAATTAACATTACCTTCGAATTCTTTTTTAATAATCATATCGAGGTCGGTAGGTAGATGAATTAACGTCGCATTGGCGCAACATAACGGGCTATTGACGAGGGTCCGGGATCAAACCCCAAGGGAAAGATCGAGGATAATACCTCGTAATTTTGAACCACGGTCATATGAAGAGGTCATAACTGAAGTGGTACCCCACTCCAAACTTCCACGCCAACGTGAGGATATTTGAGGCCACGACAGATTTAACGTGCACAAGCCTCCATGTACACGACTGTCTTTGGTTGGACTCTAACTCGCAACCGTCCAGTTGCTAATCCGTTGCTCTTCCAACCTGGCTACCTCGGCCCGACGAAGGTCCCGAATCCATCCCGAAGGGAAAGATCCGAAATAAACATCGAAGTAAAAAAATGTATTAAACTACATGGAAATAGTCTGGATTTAAAGCTGGGGTCTTGAGAATTTTATATAAATTCTATATTTTACATACATACTGAAATTTAGAAGCTTTTTTTCTGTATACGTTAAACACGGAATTACCAAGATTATAGAATTTAAAGATCTGCATAAACCTGACAAAGGAATGAGCACACTCTATAAGGTGTTACATATTCTTCTCCACTGTGATCGCGTCTAATAAAATTCGTTAGAAAAATATGCTTCGAGTCCAAACCCGCAATTCAACACAAAGGTCTAACAGTAAGAAAAAAGGAAATCCACTCCACTTCAAAGAGAGCGCTTTTCAAGATCCAGCCGGAAAAGTCTGTTCTTAAGAACTGCGTTTTATATAAATACAGACTATATAAACGTAGTTCTTAAGCGCAGACTTTTTCGGCTGCATCTAGAAAAGTTCTATAGTATTCGCTTAAAATATATATAAATACTGAATTTATATAAAATAAATACTGAATTTATGTAAAATAAATACTGAATTTATATACAAAATAAGTTCTTGATTTATATAAAACGATAATATATCAAACGATAAAAATATAAATACTAAATTTATGTAAAATAAATATTGAATTTATGCAAAACGATAACGGTATAAATACTGAATTTATATAAAGCGATCTGCATAAATCAGACAAAGCACTGAGAACACACTATATAAGGTGCTAAATATTTAAATATTCTTCGCCACTGGAATCACGTTTAATAAAATTCGTTAGAAAAATATGCTTGAGTCCAAACCAGCAGTTCAACACAAAGGACTAACAGTTTTACCAGGAAAAACCAAAACCACTCCATCACCAAGAAAAAGCGAACACCACAGCTCTTTTCCAGATCCAGCCGAAAAAGTCTGCGTTTAAAAACAACACTGGAGCGGAGTAGCAGCAACTTAAAACGGGAAGCAGGCTCAGGGAAAGCTCTTTTGTTTTTCCGATCTTTTAAACTCTGCAGGGAAACGCGCAATGCTCTGAATGCGGAAAGCTCAGAGATTAATGGTGCGAGTATTCTCTGGGCGAGCCATACCCCCACCCCCATATCTTTCAGAAAACGCACAATGGCGGTTCAAATGTCAAGCCGACTTTTCGACATTATAGTTTGCGGCAGCAGAATTCTTCCTTTGCGTTTGGGGACAATGGAGTTGTGGAGATCTGCTGGGTGTTAGGGTCAACTGCTGAGTCGGATTTTCAATGAAGATTGCCAGTATTAATTTGTCAAATTTGTCAGTCTTTCTCGATTTTGCTTACGGTTTATGTTAAAATATTGAAAATGAGTATTCAATCTCGTGGAATAACAATGACTTCGAGTATATTTTTTGAACTTCCAAACGTATTTCGTTATTTGAACAGATTTTAATACGCCCAAATAATTAATTTAACTTTATGGTGTGCTCTAATTTGTCAGTCTCTCAATTTTGCTTAAGGTTTTCGCTAAAGTACAAACTGGAAATGTGTATTCAATTTTGTTTAATAATTCGAATATATTTTTTACGAGATTAATTTCAAACGTATTTTGTTATTTGAACAGATTTTAATAAGTCCAAATAATTAATTTAACTTTATGGTTTGCTCTAATTTTTCAGTCTCAATTTTGGTTACGGTTTACGCTAAAGTACACATTGGAAATGTGTATTCAATTTTGTGGAATAATTCGAATATATTTTTGACGAGACTAATTTCAAACGTATTTCTTTATTTGAACAGATTTTAATAAGCCCAAGTAATTCCACTTTGTGATGCACTCTAAAAATGCATTTGTTTAATTCTTTGCTAACATTTTTTAAATTTTTTTATCAACTATTTAGGACATATATTCGTTTTTAATTAGATGGTAGGTATTTAATAAACGTCACACTGGGACATCACAACGGGCTATTGGCGACGGTCCAGGATCAAACCCGAAGGGAAACATCCGAGGCCAATACCACGTAATTTTGAACCACGGTCATATGAAGAGGTCATAACTGAAGTGGCACCCCACTCCAAACTTTCACGCCAACGTGAGGATATTTGAGGCCACGACAGATTTGACGTGCACCAGCCTCCATGTACACGACGGTCTTTAGTTGGATTCGAACTCGCAACCCTCCGGTTGCTAATCCGTTACTCTTCCAACCGGGCTACCGCGGCCCCCTTTTAAATTATAATTATGTTATATTATTTTGTGTTGATATGATGCTCAATCTAATTTTGTGAGGTTTAATGTGACCCCCCGTGGGACACACAGTCGTTCACAAATCCGCCTTTGTAGCACCAGGATAAAAATGCTCAAATTGTCCGGGCATTAAGAAAAAATAGGTAGTGTCATTACCGCTGAGGTTTTGGACCGAAAACGTCTTATCCAGGCGGTGTCGGGACAGGGTGCTTGTAGGGTTGATAAGAAAGAAATGAGCTCAACGAACTTATATGTCATTTATTTTATTTATATCTCACAATGCTGACTAATTTGTAAGATTTTGTTGAAGGGAGGACAATGGTACGAGTAGTACGATATGTAAGACTCTCACACCTCTATAGAATGTTAAGTCTATCGTGGTATTCTTTAAAGTTGTGAAGTCCGTTGGTTGGTTTGAGGGTTTTATGGCGCAAGGGCATATTTAGCCATGCTGAGTCAGACACAAGACATACGACATCAAGTAGACACACACACAATGGAAGTTTTACTGAGACAGAAGATAGAAATACACCCAGGGAGGAATGCACCTGACAGAAATCGAACCTGCTCCGCCTACAATTTGAAGGTTGCTGGCGCAGTGGACATACCCACTAAGCCACGATGGCCCCGTGAAGTCAGTTGGATCCGTGGCCAACATCAATCTGAACTTGTCGTTCAGAAACTATATTAGACGATCGCTCGAAGCCTCATTGTTAAAGTCTCCTGTGAGCATAAGTGGTATGTTGTGATCGCAGAACCAGTCCCTAATTATTGTTCTGACATGCTCTGTGTATTAGGTAAAAGAGAAACATCTCGTGTTGGCTTCGATGTATACGTGAAGCTCTTACTCAACGTTTGCACCTAACGTACAGCAGTTAGAGTACAACAAACTGTAGGACATCATCATCTGCGAATTCCTGTTGTAAGAATTGCAACATAGCTGCATTGGGCCCTTTTTTATTATTTTTGAATCATATGCGATCAGGTAGGTATTTAGGTGGAGATGTCGAATCCGGGGCACTAGCGAATTATCACCAAACATGGTAACCTTGGTGTTTTGATCCAGCTTTGTGGCAACCCTATGCAAAAGGTTTTTCATGAAGGAAAGTCCGCGGTTTTTTTTTAACGAAATTGCGATGGCGTCCAAAGCCATACAGGCTTGGACGCCATATTGATTTGGCGACAAACATGCCCCGGATACGACATCTTTACCGGTATTTAATCAACTTCGCACTGGAGCGACACAACAGGCTATTGTCAACGGTCGGGATCAACCCCCGAAGGGAAAAATCCGAGAACAGCACCACGTAATTTTGAATCACGGTCAGATGACGAGGTCACACCTGAGCTGGCACATCACTCTCCAAACCTCCACACCGCGCCAACGTGAGGATATTTGAGGCCACGACGTACACCAGCCCCCTTTGTACACGACGGTCTTTGGTTGGATTCGAAAACACAACCCTCCTGTTTCTAGTCCGTTACTCTTCCAACCGGGCTACCGTGGCCCCATGTGCGATCAGAAACTTCACAAACAAAACCCAACTTGTTGCCATAGAACGACTTTTCAATGGGCAGACGCCAGTGGGTTATAAAAGCTGTATCTCAATTTTCAAACCTCTCATCTGTTTGTATTTCATCGGTTCTATCTCACTGTCGACATCCATTGCCTGTGAACTTGCGTCATGCCCGCCTCAACTTGTCGACGCTAGGTCATCCTCCGCATTCGTTCTGCTGCTGTCATAGGGGCCTTTTTGTAATCCTCGTTCATTCTTCTTTCACTTTGTAAACTTTTATGACTGGCCATTTACCTCCTTGTTTTGAAGATATTTCGACATTTTTTAAATTTTAGGAAAAATTCGTCCAAGTTCAATAGTTTGTTATTGTATATTTTTTCCAATTCTTTCACTATTGTCACTGTTAGTATTTATTTTATAGTACTTGTCAAGCTCTGTTAGACGAGTTCTCACACAACGTCCTAGGCGTACGCGTTCCAGAGCTATTCTAATTTTACTTTGCAGCGAACCGGTAATTTTCCACTCCAACTTGGCGACCATCTTGTGGCGGCATTCACCTTAAAATGAAATAGACGGAGCATTTGCCATCAGTTTCATGTTATTTCTTCCAGTTGCTCGGTTTAAAGATCTGTCACGTGGTTGTGGGTAAAAGCATGTATCCCAAATTATTGATTGGTACAAGTGATTATCCACCGTGATCAAAAACATTAGTCTGCTCTTCCATAGCCAATCAGCTAAGTCGATTTGTGATTTACCCTTCTTAGATCTTACGACAGCGACTCCCCGCACTTTATCCGTCTATTTCATTAGAAGGTCGATGTGTGGCGGCATGTGACGTGACACGCTCAAGGTCTTCGACCTTATAATAAAATGGGCTGAGTCGCTGTCGTAAGATCTCTGAAGGGTAAATCACGTGGACATACGAATCGAGTTTGCCGATTGGCTGTCGAATCGCAGATAAGTGCTTTTGATTACTCTGGATAATTATTTTAACCAATCAATAATTCAGCATTCATGCTTTTACCCACAACCACGTGACAGATCTTGAAACCGAGCAACTGGAAGAAATAACATCAAACTGCGGGCACATGCTCCGTCTATTTCATTAGAAAGTCGATGCTCAAGGTTAATGTTCCGTAACATTTTTTCATGCTTGCTATTTTTAAACCGTGTATTGCTTATTTGGATATCATTATAGTTTTAAAGTTATTAAGATTTGTATGGTATATACTAAATCGCAACATCAACGTTTGCATAGTTTCCTCCATACCGTACCCGCGGTGGTAAGACGTTTTCCGTCAAACGTTTTCAAAAAATTTAGGTCGAACATTTTGCTTGAAAAATAACAATTAAAGCACAATTGCGCAAGGACATCAAATCAAACTGCAGGCACTTCTTGAATGAGAACTGCGCACAGGAACAGCCTTTCCCCGAAATCCAAAATGGAGGACTTCGTCACTCTCACAAAAATTTTGCATCTTTCAAAAGAGGGGGGAATAAAAGTATGTAAAAAGGAAAAGAGCATGGGGATTGTTTATTACTCGCCACTTACTTGCCAGAGCCACATTTCACACAGCTGTCATGCAGTCGCCACCTCCTAACATGCATTCCGACGACAAATGCCCACGATGCATGCGGGGTCTCTTTTTTAAGCTTTCTGGTAATGAAATCGTTCCTTCTCTACAAGACGGTTGGTACAAAAAGGACGGGAAGACTTTTTTAAATCAACGTCTAGGTTATAGAAACAAAAGGACGCTGCTTTTTGGAATATGCTTTGTGTGCTGTATAGGGTTTTATTTAGAAATTGAATCAACTGTGAAGGGAAGGAGTAATGAATGTATTTAGTATTCAGTGGCGTTAGCAGGGAGGAAACTCTGGGACCCCATCTCCCTGAATGTGTTGGTATGATTTAAAAAAAACCACAAATTAGCTACTCTTGAGATGCAAGAGATATTTTTTGCATTCATTACCCTCTTGGTGGTTGTCTCGTCGAGGTATCTAGTCATTAGCACAACTAACAAAATATTGACTGACGAGATGTCTTTTCATTAGAAAAACTCCTGACCAGATCTTGATCTTGTCAACATAAAAAATCGGCATTATCTTTATATATCTTATCAGCAAAGTTGGTCAGATCTTGAAGGACGAGATGCCTTGTCGTAACCACTTGGAGGGTTAAAGTGAAATAATTTATGAATTAACCCTGTCTCAACAAGGTTTCTCGTTGTTGGCAAAACTGATTAGATCTTGATGTCGTCAACATAACAAAATCGGCAGTATCTTGAGGACGATGTACCTAGTTTATCATGAGGCTGCCCAACCACTTTTATCTTAGTTATCCAGAGTGGTCCTGGAAACATGGCAAGTATTGCTATCATACCCTTTTCATGCCCTTTCGAACATGTGTCTACCTGTAGGAACACACCTTTCCTCTACGTTGGTGTATCCAACCATTTTTCTATATACGGTGAAGGATATACGGGTGATCCTAAAGGTCTTAAACTTTAAAGGTAGGTCAGGAATACCAAATCAAACCAATTTTATATAGGAAACGCCTCCCGAAGTTGCTTGAAATACAGGAAGAAGAAAAAATAAAGGAATACAAGGAATAACATGTCTATTTGACATACGTTTACAAATTCAGAGGAAGTGTTCAAAGTTCCTTCCACCAGCATCAATACATGCTCCGCAACTGTGAATGTCCCCTTTCACACAATCTGTGGTGTAAACGCACAAATGTTTGATGGGAGCGCGTCGTTTTGGGAACCGTTCATGGTACAATCGCACTGCGGCGTGACCATTTCCATTCGTTGTCCCACATGATAAGTGCATATCTGCCATCTCTGTTACTGAATTACTACAACACTGCATCCTATTTCTACAAAGTCAACTACTAGAATGACGATGGCTCGTGCTGTCCAACTCAATTTCTGGCAAACAACGCCTTCTAGCATACTCGGGCGTCGTTTATGTAAGCATGTTTATGTTCCTATGTAACATGGCTTGTTTCTATGTTCCTATGTAAACATGTTTTTTTTTTCGTTTTTCTGACATACTCTTAAAGTTTGTCTAAGACCTTATGATCCACCCTGCATAGACAGACGTATAGTAGTTCGTATAAGCTATTAAAGGTCACAATAAATTTAAATTACATTTTAGCACTTTGAGATGCACATAAAATTATTGCGACACTAAGTTGACATGTCTTCCTTTCAAACCGTCATGTTCTAAAGAAACACAGAAAATCGAAGAGAGAATAATTAATACTTTCTTCAGATCCTCAGGCTCGAATGCAGAGATTCGACATTTCCGATTTCGCGAGTTTCGACTCAAGAAGGGCTGAATCGAACCGTATTTTCGGAATCGAAGCGGTCGCTGCCTTACACGTGCTAACTCCGAGACTTCATCCCACTCCAGTTCTTTTTCATTCCGTACTTCCACCCTCTTCACTTCACGAAATTTGCATATGAAGCGCCAAACGAGGCGAATTTCCACCCCCACCACCCAAGTCCTTCGAATAAAATAAAACGTCTGAAAGACTGAGATGTCAGTGAAGAATATATTATTTGTCAGATGGTGGAAGGGGAAGTCGGGGATAAAGGTTGAAGTAATATTTTGGACTGGCACCAAGTGCCGTCTCCTTTATTTTATTTAATTTTTGCAGCTCTCAAATCTTGCACGACTTCTAATACTTCACGCTTCAAAGGGATCTGTCTCGTTTGGGTTCGAATTCTGCTTTTTTGCGTTCGGTCCTTTCGCAACTTCGTAAGTAGGAAGTGCAATTTAGAGCGTTGACAGAATATACAGCTTTGCGTCGTGCCTTCCCGGAATATATTTGTTCGTACCGATAGTAAAAAAGCTTTCCGGAAAGGAACAATAAAAGGGGTTTGGAATTTATTCACGTATTTGAATGCCGTTTTTTACAATGTTATGGTTTGTTTTGTTTTCTATCTCAGTTCCTGGATTTTGTTTAATGTGTTTTTGTTTATGTTTGTTCGTGTCTGGAATAATAACGACCTATGAATTATTTATTCGATAATTTTTCATAGGTGCTAGTTTATGTAGACTTTTAATTTATGTGTAGTCTTGTCATATGCACGGATGTTTGGAGCTTTGCCGAAGGAAAAGCATATTTTTTACGAATTTATTGTTAAATTCTAATTGCGTAATAGAAAGAATTTTAATGACCCTTTCTAGAAGTAGACACTCCCAAGGTCATATGCCTGGGCGAGGAAGACTCCCAGAGCAGAGCAGTGAGAGGGATTTTCGATGTAAACAAACACACCAGACGAATGGTTGCTTGGTTTTGAGTTTTATGATGTAAGGACCATATTTGACCAAGTTGAGCCAAACATGAAACAGACAATGTGAAGTAATGAACATACACACACAAGAAAAGTTTTACTGACACAGAAGAGAGAAATGCACCCAGAGAAGAATCAAACCTCTTTCTTCCGCTAACCAAATGCTCTCATGATGCATATCGGGGTTGCCTTTAAATGTTCTTTGTCGCCGTTTTGATTAACTGCAAAGGGATGTCTCGTTTGGGCTCGAATTCTATTTTTTGCATTCCGTCCTTTTGCAACTTCGTAAGTAGGAAGTGCAATTTAGAGCGCTGACAGAATATATAGCTTTGCGTCGTGCCTTCTTGGAATATTTTTTCGTGGCGATAGTAAAAAAGGTTTTGAGAGAAGAGAACAATAAGGGTGGTAGGAATTTATTCATGCATTTGAATGTTGTTATTTACAATTTTGTTTTGTTTTTTATATTTCCAGGATTTCGTTCGTGTTTGTTCGTGTCTGGAATAATAAACGACCTATGGATTATTTATTCGATAATTTTTCTTAGGTGTTAGTTTATATACTTTTAATTTATGTGTAGGTTTGGATGTTTGGAAATTTGCCAAAGTAAAAGCAGATATAAAATGAATTTGTTGTTAAATTCTTATTGCGTAGTAAAAAGAATTCCAATGAACCTTTCTGAAAGTGGACTCGCCCAAGGTCATATGCTTCGGCGTGAGACTCCCAGAAGAACGCTATGAGAGGGATTTTCGGTGTAAATGGTTGGTTTTGAGTTTTATGGGGCAAGGGCCATATTTGACCACGCTGCTCCAAACACGACAACGTCAAGTAATGGAAATACACAAAGAAGGTATGTTTTACTGACATTGAAGAATGAAATACATCAAGAGAGGAATCGAACTTTTCAAACCAGATGGAAAATGAAGATTTATTCTTCCGCTAACCAAATACTGTCCCACACTCCAAAAGGTATTATCTTCAGATCTTTCCCTTAGGGATTGATCTCAGATTGTGTTGCTCCAGTGCGACATTAATAAATTACCTACCTACCCTTTACTTTTTCTATTGCCGGCCAATTGTACATTATTCATCATGGTGCTACAAATGGGATTTGGGAACCACTTTGCGTTACCTTGGTGCACCACAGTGGTGGCCTTTCCTCAGATACATGCTTCACACTCTATGCACAATCGGTTTATAGAGAGGCTACACATTCATTCCATAGGGACAAACATCCATGCCTTATACCGGATTCGAATCGGATCTATGTAAATTGGCGTGACAGAATGCTTGATAACTATTCCACTTGATAAAAAAACCCGATCCAAATTCAAAGATCACTCACGGTGGAATATATAAGAATATTATAAATAAAGGCTAACAGTTCCTCTCATACAGACACCGTATCCATCCCTCTAGTATTACAAATTCGCCTCGAGCAAGGCATAATCCTCACCTTTAGCCTCCTCCTCATTACAACCCCCCATCAGGAGAGGACAAAGGCTACGTGTACGAGCACTGAAAGGTGAAGCCAGTAAAAGAGGGGAGAGTAGGGATTTGGTCTCCAAGACAACCTCCCCATGTATCCCGATATTGCCTCTCCGGTAAATTAACTCGATTAGAAGAGCCGCAGCCATCCCTCCCTGGAGCATTTTTCCCGAAAGATTCGAGATTCAGCGCTTTAACTCTGGAGACCTTCCTCCCCAGCCTTTTCCGGACGGATTTAACGCGGCTGCTACTGACAATTTAGACGAACCTCGCTCGTCAGGGGAATGATACTGATTGGGGAGGAGATTTTCCACGAGTTAGACCTCTCCTGGACTGGATAGGCCATCGACCTGCTGGGAATTGAACCCGGGTCTCTGACGGACGTTTGGGGAAAGATAGTGCTTCTCCTATTTCTATGGGAGGAATAAGACACGTCGTTCCGTGGCTCGATATGTCCTAAATGCGAATTTGTTGGGTGGGGGAGGGTTCCGAGACGCACGCTCCTCTTTTGGGGGATAGGTGCTTTCTTTAACCCGTTAGGTGGTTTCGACGAGATATCTCGTCCATCAAGATCTGACCCATTTTGCTAATAGCGCGATATATCGTCATCGAAATATTGTTGAGTCTTTGATGACGACGAGATCAGTATCTGGTCAGTTTTTCGAATGACGAGATATCTCTTCCGTTAAGATCTGACCAACTTTGCTAGCGACGAGATACTGAGTCTTCAAGATATTGTTAGGTTTTTGATAGTGACGAGATAAACATCTGGTCGTCAAACTCGATCCAATCGAAGGCTACCGTGTACCTGGAGGCTGGTGCGCGTTAAATCTGTCGTGGTCACAAATGCCCTTACGTTGAGTGGTGTGGTAGGTAGGTGTTTTAATTAGCGTCGCACTGGAGCAACACAACGGGCTATTAGCGACGGTGCGGGATCAAACCCGAAGGGAAAGACAAGAGGATAATACCATGTAATTTCAAACCACGGTCAGATGAGGTCGGACCTCAGCTAGCAGCTAGCCCTCTCTCCAAACTTCCACACCACGTCAACGTGAAGATATTTGAGGCCACGACAGATTTAACGTACACCAGCCCCCTTTGTACTTTGGTTGGATTCGAACTAGCAACCCTCCGTTGCTAATTCGTTACTCTTCCAACCCGGCTACTACAGTCCCTATAATAGATAAGTAAAGGAAGTCTATTATAGAAACGTGTTTTACCCCGATAGATTTTTTGACATTCTTCTGGTTTCAAATCATTCCCTGCGCATCTAGTTTTGAATTATTCATTTAATTTGTTTTGGACCATCCTTGAAATCCGTTGTATATATCTGCAAATGGGAAATTGATCATGCTTCCAAATTTTAGACTTTTTTTAATAGAAAACAGTCTGTTTAAATTTCTTAACATTCGAATAATAACTGCAGAAGTTTGTTTTGGAAGTTCACTGTCCCCTTAAAGATATAAACAACGAAAAATTCTGGAGACTCATTAAAGTTTTAATTACTACACGAATTGTTCGCATACTTTTTACCCGCTCGGTATGTAATAAATAAAAAACGAAAGCTTAGTTCACTTAAGGTTACCATGACAACGAAATATTTCATTTTACATTCCCTTGTAGCTTCGTCGGCCCGACGTCTTAAAAATTCTTATTATCAAATGTACCGGTAAAAAACTCGATAAATATATTACTTGTGAAATAACTAGCATACCACAGTAGAAGCGTTTTAAAACCCATCCCATGGAACAGCTTTATCAACTAAATTTATTTGGGTTCGCTAAGCAGTTTTCTTTGAAGAAGTGTTTCATTAACTGCAAACACGCCTTAAGAGAAACGAAAAAAAATTCCGCAATATTAAAATAAAGAAAAAAGTGCCCTCATGATTTATTTAATATATTTATTCTTATTCGACTTGTTTTATTACTGAATTGATGATAGAAAGCGTCAACCAATGATCCAATTTTTATTTTAGTTTCTGATTGATTAACCCTTTTGGTGGTTTTCTCGACGAGGCATCTCGTTATTAACAAAACTTCCCAGATATTGATGGAAGAGGTTTCTCTCGTCATTAGAAGAAAACTGACCAGATCTCGATCTCGTCATGATAAAAAAGTCGTCAATATCTTGATGCCGAGATATCTTGTCATTAATAAAATTGGTAAGATGGTGGACAGAATATCTCGTCACTAGTAAAACAAGTTAGATCATGATGAACGAGATATCTCGTCGAAACCACTTGGAGGATTAAGAAAAATTGATTAACATTCTGCTCTGAATTTTTAAATTTGTTCTGATGTTACCTGAGAAGTATTTTCAGTTAAACAAAATATAGGTGGAGGTAGTGCTTCTGCGACGATTGTGTTACCTGTACGTATTCTAAAAGTGACGTCAATTGGTTTATTTCGTGAATTCAATACACTTCGCCAATAAAATAAACAAATTCCAAAGAATAAATTCCCAAGTGATGCATTTGATAGTCGATTGTCATCCTCGATTAGATTAAACGGCAAACGTTGCCAAAAGAACGATAAACTAAATTTTAAGGTAACTCCGATTTGTATCATGTGAGAGCATTTACATAGTTAGGTAGGTAGTTAAGTAACGTCACATTGGAGAAACACAATGGACATTGGAGACGGTCCAAGATCAATCCCGACGAGAAAGATCCAAGGAAAACGTTTCGTAATTTTGAACCACGGTCAGACGACGAGATCAACACCTGAGTATTTGGGAAACAGGAAGTAAAATCTCCGCAGTCCGTCTTGTTGGTTTGTTTAAGCTGAAAATCCCTCTCATAGCGTATATCAACCAATCACAGTACAAAATTTTATTTTAGTTTTTGGTTACGAAGAATTAATCAACTGTCATCTCCGAATTTTCAAATTTTTTCTGACATTGTATAAAACATTTCAAACGGTATTATTGTAAACTGAGGAATTTGGTAACTTTTCTGATTTCATTTTTCTGAACTTTTGAACTTTTCTGAAACTTTTCTACAGTGGGCATACCCACTGAGCCACGACGGTCCCAGAGACGAAAGAGAGAGAGATTTTACTTAATGTAACCTAAATTCTCTCTCATGATACATATCGTGGTTACATGTAAATGTAGTTTATTGCCGGTTGCTAATTCCAGACTCTACCAACTGGATTACCACCACCCTTGTATTTTTTTGGTTTTATGTTTTAATCCTTGTTACCTTTTCATGTACTTTTTGCTTATTTCTTTTTCTGTGATATTTGTATAGTGTTTTGTGCTTTGCTTTCTGTTATTTTTCTGCATTTTTAAATTGTCACTTAAATTTATTTTTCTGTATGACATTGAGAATAAATAAATACATCACGAAACATACAAAACTATTAATCTCTTTTTAAACTCTTACATAAGGTTTAAATAAATTTTTATTTTAAATAAAAATAATTAATTTTCAGTCAAAACGCGGGCTTTGCGAAGTATGAGTTAACAGAAAACCATGTAATATTTCCATCATGAAACACATTTCCACTTTCATTCCCTGTAAGCAAAATTAAAAATATGGGGTTGAACTTTAATTCAAGGGATTTATAGGGCATCTTGCTTCGCAGAAAGTTTAATTAAAAACTGCAATCACATTCACTTCCTTTCAGTCTAAATTAACTCCAGAATGAAAAGAAGCGCTTTTTCTTTTAATAAAGCACTCGAAAAATGTATTACCTTTACACCCAGCTTTCAATTCATTTACAGCTCCGCAAATAACATGGAAATTTTAATGACAGGAATAATTTTCAACCGTCTCAGTTAATCCTACACAATCTGAGAAACAATGGCGCCATTACTGGAGTTGCTTTAAGGCTTTTTATTCTAATGCGTTTAGTAAATACGAGTTCACGGTAATCATCGGGGTAAATACAAATTCATTTTCATGCGAAAAATAACCTAGAAATTAAAAACTCCCTTTGTGAAGTCTATTTTTTTATCAAAGAGTGCATGGAAAGCTTTGTAGTACCTTGGGCGATTTGCTTTCGCCCTTTAATTACTAAAAGACTAATTTTTCCAAAGTTTATAATTTAATTTGTATAGAAGATGTAATTAGAGCAAAGTGAGCAAACACTGCTTGGGACGCGAAAAAATGCAGCCGTGCGAGATATTGAGGTTTTGGAAAATGAAAAGTTTCGTAAAAACGCTTAATGAAAATAATTAATCAAATATTCCGAAGAGCGAGATGTATTCATTTGCTCCGTCGGATTTGAGGCGTCTGTTATATTCTGGCATTTGTTTCAAAAGGAGGTTTGGAAATCATAATGGGGATTATTTTTATCTTCCTGTTGTGTTTCGGTTTCTAAAGAAAGTCAGAGGATCAAAAATAATTAAATTTCACTAACAATCGAGAAAGTGAGGTATTCGGTGGCAATTTATTTTCCAAAAACGATTCTTATTAGCGTGAATTGATTATGCGACAAGTGCATAAAGCTCATTTTTATAATTTGGTATTGTGAAAGCTTTTAATATAAGTTTTTCGCATTGGAATTCTTCGGTGACAAATTTGTACAAGTCGCTTTAATTAAGACACTGTCTGAAAGTATTTTATTCTTTGTTATTGAGAATACAAAACCTAATTTATATATAAAGGAATGCAAGAGTTTGGATTATTAGTTGAGACTTAAAGTACTACAAATTAGCAAAAACTGTTTCGTGAAACAAAAAGAATATATCAGCTTATTTTTTGCTGATTATTTATTTTTATTGCTTTTATCAGTTATTAAATAAGCAAATCAATTAAAATTTAAAACTTTCATTTCTGTTATAAATTAAAATGTAATAACATAATTAACATGTAATACATTTAAATGTAATTAACATTAATTAATTTATATCATTAAAATGTAATAACATTTTAATAATATAAATTAATAAAAATAATATTTATGAATTGAAATTTAATATTTTAATTTTTGGAATTTTTAACCCATTCCTTTAAAAACAAAAGTCATTCCCATTTATTACAATAAATGCTTTACAGACATGTATTTTCATTAAATTAATGAACTAACTAAAACTTAAGAGTTTTCAAAAGACAACAGCGATTTATCACTGTATCGGTTTGAAATATATCTGTTAAGTTGTATTTAAAATATTAAATTTGATTAATTAACACTTAATTTTTGCTTATAAAAACTTTAAAATCAAAATTCAATAAATGAACCATGATCATAACTAATTTTTAAAGATGGTTATGCAAGTAACGCAAAATTTGTATCAGTTGCAACCCCATTATATGAGTAATTTATTCAAAGTATTAAAATTGTATTCTTTGCATTGAATTGTGTTATTAGAAATTAATTTAAAAAGTAAAATCTCTTAGTTTAAAGTATAGCATATTTGGAGTTCAAAGAATAGAAAAAATCCAAGAGAGCTACTTTCAAACTTTTAGAAACTTTTCTTAGGAACTTTTCAAACTAAATGTCTTCGGAAAGTTCTAAAAATATTTTGGCCACAAACTATTTTGTGAGCGCTTGCAAGCAATCCTGAATTTGATTTTTACTGCGGGCGATCGTACTTGTAGCAGTTGCATTTATTAATCAGTTATATTTATTAAGCACCGCAAACTATAATATTAGTAAATATATTTTTTAATTATGCATGCGCAAACTATGATATTGCGAATGTATTTTTAATTACGCTCGTGCAAACAGTAACTATGATATGAAATGTGATAAAAAATTAATTTTGGAATTTAGAAGAATTTAAGACGGAGGGAAAACAGTTGGTCGATGTTCTTAGTAATTTTGTATCGTCTTCAGTTTTTTTAATAAATGTCTAATTTTTCTAACAAGCGTTCGTCTTCGTGTTTGTAATCTAAAAGCTTATCTACAACTACTTAATGCTGCTATTCTGATCATTCAAAAAGTGAAGAGTGAATCTTCATCTCCAAGGTGAATCAGGAACCGACTCGGATCATCACACTACATCCCGTCATATCTCCAACACCGAACTGTATGAAAAGACAAGCAAAAACACATTTCAATTGGAATTCAATTTGGGACGTGAACTTGGATCGTTGATGAACTCTGAATGCCCTTACAAAGAGCATTGGCTTGGACCCCAGATGGAAAGAGATGTCGAGGCAGAAGCTGGGGTCAAGTCAGGTTGGTTGGTTTGG
The DNA here is from genome assembly GCA_933210815.1 of Meta bourneti. Taxonomy (NCBI): domain Eukaryota; kingdom Metazoa; phylum Arthropoda; class Arachnida; order Araneae; family Tetragnathidae; genus Meta; species Meta bourneti. The sequence goes on along the minus strand of OW119928.1, from coordinate 16,018,613 downwards.
GGGGTTTTATGACGTAAGGGCATATTTAGCCATGCTGCGTGAGACACAAGACAGACAACGTCAAGTAATGGACACACACACAAAGAAATTTTTACTGACACAGAAGAGAGAAATACACCCAGGGAGGAATCGAACGTACACCCCTACAACTCGCAGGTTGCTAGATCAGTGGGCATACCCACTGAGCCACGAATACAGTGGGGGTCAAGTCAGAGATGGGAAGGAAGAAATGGGGGACGAGACTGAAGGCCTCATGTGCTTACTTGGCAAATAGAGGATGATGTTGATATTGAATATTGTATTGTAGTAATGCAATATTCATTCCTCTGATCTTACAAGTGTAGAGAGGGTTCGCATGGTTTACTTTCTCGTTTTCCGACCACTATTTTTCTGCACGAGGGTTCAAAGATTTAGCATTGTTCAACACCATCTGCTGTTAACTGGTATATTACTATCAAGTAAAAGTATCCTAATAGTTCGCTAACTTGTTGAAAACTACCCATATGTTACCTCCAACGGATTTGTGATGTAAAAATCTCCGGTACGTCCAATCGGACCCATAGACGTAAAACATAAGTAGACTGAGCATCGCTATTGGGGGGGGGTGTATTTCAATTAACGTCCCACTGGAGCAACACAATGGGCTATTGGTGACGGTCCGGGATCAATCCCAGAGGGAAAGATCCGAGGACAACACCACGTAATTTTGAACCACGGTCAGATGACGAGGCAACACCTGAGCTGGCACCCCACTCTCCAAACTTCCACACCACGCCAACGTGAGGACATTTGAGGCCACGACAGATTTAACGTGCACCAGCCCCCTTTGTACACGACGGTGTTTGGCTGGATTCGAACTCGCAACCCTTCGGTTGCTAGTCCGTTACTCTTCCAACCGGGCCACCGCGGCCCCATCGCTATTGGGAGGAGCTTCAAAAACTGCGACCAACATGTCGACTAGTAGTCACGTGACTGAAAAATGAATTATTCATCTTATCGCCTCGACTGGCGATATAACATCTTATGACAGGGTAGGTGTGTGAATGCGCATTTCTATAGTATGGAGACAAAAGTGGTGAAATCGCCCATGTCTACTACTATCAGATGATCAATCAATGGAGAAATCGGATGCATATTAGATCATATGATGCATCAATGGATTGGAGTCCTCCCATTCTGTGGACCAATCATATGACGAATGTCAGGTTTCACCCAGCAGACGAAAGTAGTCTAAGGGTCACGTTACTACTAGTTTTGGTTGCATGATCCTGGGCACAATAAATGGTTACTTACTCTACTTTTATATTTCCTTTATGATCGGATCTTTCCCTTCGGGTTTGATCCCGAACCGTCGACAATAGCCAGTTGTGTTGCCCCAGTTTGATATAGATTCAACTCCTTACCTATCCAGTATGTTCAAATTGGATTATTACTCAGCTTTCTATAAACTGGCACGTCACAAAAGCATTCCAATTTTCGGCCGACTTGTCAAAAACGACCCACAGGTTACCGAATGCGCGTCATTTGACGCGATGACATCACAACTCTCACGAATCCGATAGTGCGCTACAATTCAGCCCCCTTCGTGACATCACGAGATATGACAACGAATGTGTTAAAAGTTACGTGAATCCAGCCCCCGCCACGCTCCCCCCAGCAGATCACCAACTCTGGCAGCCTGCACTTAAATCGTTCTCAATACCTCAAGAATGCAAATGCAGGATGTGGATGCAGAAACAAACCCAAACGAAACCACTCTACTTGCTAATGGCATCTGCAGCCCCCCTTTACTTTGCCCTTCCCCTCATCACCCTCCGGCCCCCGAAAACTGCTAATCTGCTCAAATATTTAAATCGGTTTCGCCTGCACGTTTGCGATAAATAATGGGAGAAAGGCAAGCTTAACGCCTTACAGCCCCGAAAAGCAATAATTGAAGTTCATTCTTAACTTAACAACCTGCTCTGAAAGGCATTTCCTATTATCTGCCTGTCAGCCAATTTGAATAGAAAGGAGCATTTTTGGAGTCTCAGGAAGGAAGTTAGGCCTAAATCTTCTCCCGACAGCAGGGCTTCCCGCTAGAGACATTTTCGGTCACTTAAAGATCAGAAACGAAGGGTTTCAACTATTTCGAATCCTAACTTATTGTGTGAAATCAAAGTAATTTAGATGATTGCGATAAGTTGTAGTAGATCACCCTACTTAATCGTCCAAGTGTTTTAATGAGATATCTCATCCAAGATCTGGTCAATTTTGTTAAAATGACGAGATATCTCGTCGAGACAAAACTGCCCTATTACTCCAAAGGAATGATGACCTAAGTAGGAAAAACAAACTGTCCCTTGCCCAGAACTGGTGACTGTTTGGAACAGGTTTTTGCTACAGAGCAGTTTCCGACGCCAGATAAGCTACCAAGAGGGTTAACACTAAATTTACTGTCCTTTCGTAAATACCTATTTTTATATAAACGGGTTAAATGCCCCATTTTCCCCATTTGGATGCAGGTAGAATTAGTGCTTGAAATAATAAATGATCTCAACTAATACATTTAAAATATAAACGAAGTATAACAGAAATTCAATAATCATAAGTAAGATATTATTTTGACTTTGCATTCATGGTTTCACTTTTTTTAATGTTCGATAATAAAATCTCAATTCACAGGTGTTTGTGTGCAAAATGTTTTGAATTGAACTTCCCTTGAGTTCATACAGTTTAGTTTTAATGATTTATGAACTTATTTTTTTGTAATCATTCCTCTCTAAACCCTAAATCCTTTAACTCATTGAATAGATCGTTCTCCAAAACGACACGATCTTTTGCTTTAGTTCATACAGTGGTGAATTACTTTAGTTTATACAATGGTTTCGATTATTACAGGTAGGTATTTTAATTAATGTCACACTGAAGCAACACAACGGGTTATTGGTGACGGTCCGGGATCAACCCCGAAGGGAAAGAACCGAGGACTACGCACGTAATTTTGAACCACGTTAGATTATTACAGAGCATGGTTGCTTGGTGAAGCACTTGTATCGTTTTGCCATCTACGGTAACCCGAAATGTGTCCTGCGCAGAGAGATGGTTGATATAGACTGTGAGAATGCTTGGCATTATCAGGGGAATGCGTTAATGCACGATGCTGGAAGGCTAGAAAACTTTTGAAGCAGATGGTTGGTTGATTGTTTTGGGGGGTTTTGTGGCGCAGAGGACACATTTGGCCATGCTGCGCCAGACACGAGACATACAATATCAAGTAAATAGACACACGCAATGAAAGTTTTACTGACACAGAAGAGAGAAATACACGCAAGGAGGAATGTATCTGGCAGGAATCGAATCTGCGCCGCCTACAACTCGAAGGTTGCTAGCGCAGTGGACATACCCACTGAGCCACGACTGCCCAGTTGAAGCAGATGGACTCTTCTTGATCTTACGACTTTTATTTTGCTTTATGCTCTAACTACATGGACCAAATATGGCCAGTGAGCCACGACAACCAGCCAATCAGTTTGCAAAAAGAAATAGACAAAAGAATGTGAACCTAGTTTGAATTTTCGCACTGTGAAATCCTGTTATTTTGAAATAAAAAAAGCCTTTCATAAGCATAGAACAATTACGGTTTAAATTTTTATTAACTAGGCATTTTAATTATTGCTTAGAATTCGTTAATTCATCAATATCCAGTCCAGTCCCATTACCTCCAATAAAACCCCATTTAGAATCAAACCATTCACTCGTATCTGAGATCATCGCCAATTCAAAAGTTCCAGTGCTATAAAGGATTAATCCAGCAGCGTGTCCTGAAATGGCGGAGATGACTTCACACATTTCCTTTCTGAAGTGGCTGTATAACCACCGCATATTGCAAGAGGTCACGCACTGTTAAATTTTTAGTTGCTTCTCGGGAATTTATTAAAGATCCAAGGTATTCGCTACTTCGGTTTTGAAGGAAAAGGGTGTAATTTGTTTAAAAGATTCGGATTGGATGAATGGAATGCAGGAAGTGTTTGTTGCTGGAAGATGCCTTTAAAAGCAATTCTCTTTCCTCCTTGATCAAGATGATGGGATAAATCACTGCCGATGAAACGGTTGACAGTTCATAATTAAATGGCCCACGCATAATGAAAGGAATAATTTTCGATTCAAGAGATGCTTTCGCTCTCATATGCCAAATACGGTTCATGGAGGGAAAAGTCGTGAATAATCGGAGATTTATGCTCAAATGAGGGATTTGGTTGTTGCTGAAAATGCTTGCTGGTGGCATTTGTTTCGGTTATGGCATCGCTCCAATAAATTGTTTGGAAACTTTTGAAAAGCTTAAATTATAAAGAGACAAGTTGTAATCTTGTTTGAGATTTTCACAATTGTTGGATGGCTGTTTAGGAAAGAATATCCTGAAATGAGTTATTCAAAATATCATTTAATATCCAATTTGGGATTGTTTTATTGAGTAGAAATATCTGGATGTTTGTTGTGTAAAAAATACACTTATTGTGAAGATTTGAAAATAATATTGTTTTTTCTCCATGTAATATATTAATATCTATGTCACTTTCTCAGAAATTGTATTAGAATCGAAGAAAAATTATTTTTTTGATTATGATTAAATTTGATTTACTGAAACTGTTAATTTATAAAGACTGTACTTGAAGGTAACCCTCCTGGTGTTTGTAACGACGAGCTATCTCTCCATTAGCAAAGGTGATTAGATCTTGATGGACGAAATATCTCGTCGTTACGAGAAAATTGACCACATCTTAATCTCATCCTCATAAAAAACCGCAAATCTTGTTGACGATATACCTCGTCATTAGCAAAATTGGTTAGATCTTGATGGACGAGATATCTCGTCGAAACCTCTTGTAGGGGCAATTCGTATATACTCGTATAAAAACTTTAATTTCCTTGATTGTAAATAGAAATAATCCATTCCTTATACTAAAAATATTGTCGACTTCACGAACTTTAATGGAATACCTATCGAAAGGTAAATGTCACTACTTTTAATAGATATAAGAGAATTTCTATTTGTAGTCAATGTTATTGCACGAGGAAAACTGAGTCACTTTTCAGTTGACTTTTCTTAGAAATATTTTATTTTTTCTTCATAATTCCTTTTTCTTCGTGTACACTCAGAAAAAGACTTTTTGTAGATGCATAATTTTGTATGTATGGGTTGCATTTCATTATGTATTACTAGCAATTACTAATAACCTCTGTCTCCTTTCAAAAGCAGTTTGTTCTGAGGTGTGTTTATTTATGTCTTGATTCATTGTTAGCAATGAGTTTAAAATATCATTTTATATGAATACAAACCGTCACCAAGCAACTTTACACTTAAGAAGCTTGATATTACTATAATAGACATGGCAAAAGACATGGTATAATAGATCATTAGTCTATAATCGGTGAAACTTTGATTATAAACTATTTACACTCAAATGTATAAACTCTATAATTTGAAGTTAGATTTTTATCAAGAATACATTTTCGCGTATAAATTATTCTTAAAAATTTGATTTATTGAAATTTGATTTACTTTATTGATATACTAATTTGATTTACTTTATTGATATACTAATTTGATTTACTTTATTTTCGTATAAATGTATTCTTGACCCATCTCTACTCTACTAGCGGTATCCCGGCTAATAGAGTAGTGAATTAGCAACCGTGAGTTGCGAGTTCGATACTCGATCCAACCAAAAGACCATCGTGTACGTGGGGGCTGGTGGACATTAAACATTTCGTGGCCTCCAACGTCCTCACTTTGGCGTGGTGTGGAAGCTTGGAGAGTGGGGTGCCATCTCAAGTCCTGACCTCGTCATCTGCCCTGGTTCAAAATGACAAGGTGTTATCCTCGTATCTTTCCATTCAGGATTGATTCTGGACCATGATTCAACTACCCACTTGTATAAATATTTACTGTAGTACAATTTAACTGGAGCACTTACCTTGCATAGAAAGTACTTTATATAATAATTAATGTTTATCTTCTCTATGCACCCTTTTATCTTAACCTGCGTATAGAGCGACGCGATTAAAAAAGCATCGTAATAACGCAAGCCTAACTGGTAAAATTCATAACAGATGCTACCTGCCCTTCCAGAAATATTACAAATACAATTGCATCCAAGACATCCCAATTTAAACAAAACCTCTTCATCCCAATTCAACAAAACCGAAATTTAAACATTCTCCATCCCATATCCCGAAACATGCATTCTCCGAATTATGTAATCATCCTGTGGGTGAGACGCGCACCGCAATTACAGATTCTGCGAAATTCAAAAACCCTTCAATCCCTCACCATCCTCAAACATCTCCCAATCCCGACATTTCCGAAGCCATCAATGCCAAACAAACTCGAAAGGTCTCCGGAAACGAACACAGACCAAACACAAACACAAGCGCAACTCCATAAAATGCTGATCCGGCCTCTAAGCCGTCTTGCCTAACTGTTTCGTGTCCGGGAGAATATCACAGTGGGGACCCCCGCCTGCCCCCCGGTGTAATGCGGCACGTTCCCCTGCCCCATATGCGCTGCGTGCGGTTTATCCCCCGGGATGGATACGTCCGTGCTCTCGGGTCTCAATCCCTTGTTAAGCAAATGGAGATTTCTCTAAGTCCTGTTTCGACCCCATTAGCCCGGGCGCTTAGGGGACCGTATACACAGTGACGATGGGATCCCGTAGGTAGGATTATAGGTGATTACATGTCGGAACGCTTCGTTACGATGATGGGTGTATTCTCATTGTTCGATGGTGTGTGCAATGTCGAGATTGACTACGAGAAAATTTAAAAGATACTCTTGCAGAGAATGTTCACGCATTAAAAGAAAATTTTGACCCTTGAATTAGAAGGAGAGAGTAATGACGAATAAAAGTCAATTTAAAGAATAGGAGCTGTAAACTGTAGTTTCCGATAAAATTGAATGACTAAATCCATCTGTAGAACACCGTTTTGTAAAATTGGATGTAGAACATCGTTTTTGTAAAATAAAGACATCAAACGTTTTTAATTAAAAGGAGAAAGTAATGACGAATGAAAGCCAATTTAAAGAGTTGGAGCTGTAAACTGTAGTTACCGATAAAATTGAATGACTAAATCCGTCAGCTGAGCACAGTTTTATAAAATTGAAAGCTGAACATCGTTTTTGTAAAATAAAAATAAAAGGACATCGAACTTTTTTAAATTAAAAGGAGAAAGTAATGACGAATGAAACCAATTTAAAGAGTTAGAGCTGTAAACTGTAGTTACCGATAAAATTGAATGACTAAATCCGTCAGCAGAGCACCGTTTTGTAAAATAAAAATAAAAAGGCATCAAAATTGTCTGTTACCTGTTTTCTTAATCACTGGGTCCTACAAAAGAACAAAATGGCCATGGCGTGCTGCTCATCAGAACGTATTTGAAGGAACTAGGAGGTGCGGAAACATTCTACTCTACCTCTCTGGAAAGAAACAACTACAGAGAACAGAATTAATCCGCCTTGTGGTTTGCATCGAAAACCGCCGTGATGCGAAAACAAAATCTGCTCCAAACTGTCACCAGTTCCAAGCAAGGAACAACTTGTTTTGTCTGCTTGGATCTTCATTCCCTTTAGAGTAATGGGGCGGTTTTGCTTCGACGAGATATCTCGACCTTATCAAAATTGACCAGATCTTGGAGGATATATCTAGTCGAAACCACTTGGTTAAGGCTGGTTAAGTTATACGTATGCCAAGTACGATTGTCGTGACGCCATGCATGAGTTTTCAGGGGCACTTCTGTAGACGTATCCACTCTCAACCCTATCTCGTTGAAACAATCAAACGTCGGTCTAAGATCTAATAACAAATTTTTTCGATATTATATATACCAATACCAAGCTAATTAACCCTCCTGTTTGTTTGTCTTCGCATGGAAAACCATCCTGTAGTGATCGCCTCTGATGCAAACACCTGTTCCAAATTGTAACCAGTTCCATACAAGGAACAGTTTGTTTTGACTACTTGGACTATTTTGTTTTGGCTTTTGGCTACATTCCCTTCGGAGTAATAGGGCGGTTTTAACTCGACGAGATATCTCATCCCAGCAAAATTGACCAGATCTTGTACGAGATATTTCGTCGTAACAATCAACGTCGATCTAATATCTAATGAGGAGTGCAAGTTGTGATTTTTGGTATGCTATGTCTACCACGCTACTTAAACCTCATGGCTAGATTCCTCGTCGAGACAACCATTAGTAAGATTAAATAGAGAATTCTAAGTTTTAAGAACGTGCACATTCGCAAGTCACTGCTATGAATAAGCGTTGAATTATTTTACAGTACGTACAACTGAGACTCACTACCACTTGCGGAAAGTTGGTTTCCTTTCCGTCGCGTGACTGGTGTCACGACAAATCTTTCCTCCTCTGAGGTGTTCAAACCATCGACCTTCAAATCATATAGACAAAGCATGTGGGCATAGTCACTGTCGTAAGATCTCAGAAGGGTAAGTCATGTGTACTTACTAATCGACTTGTGCCAATTGACTATCGAAGCATAAACTGATGTTTTTAACCAAGCTGGATAATCACTTTAACCAATCAATAATTTATCCTATATTAGGATTCGTGCTTTTCCCCTCAATCACGTGACAGATTTTCAAACGGAACGACCAACAGAAATAGCATGAAGCTGCGAGCATACAGAGACGTAACTAGAAGGGGGCAGACGGGGCATTTGCCCCGGGCGCCGGATTGGGGGGGGGGGGCGCTAAATTGGCCGAATATTTTTTTTACTATAGATATTTACGTATGATAAAAAATGAAGAGGAAAACTTATTGGTAGACTACAAAAACCATAAAAGGAGCTAAATGCAGAATGTGTGAAGAAATAGCAGGAAGGCTTAACCTAAATCCTCTTTTTAAAGAAGTACAGAGGAGGAAGAAGCGGATGTTTGATTTGAAGGAAGTTGAAAGCTATGAATTCTCAGAAGAAAAAAGTTCAGATTATTGATTATAGAAATAATAGATCGGATTCTGAATGAACTGAGGCAAAGGTTTCAAGTCATTCAAAACATGAATAGTTTATTTGGTTTTCTCAATGGAGCTCGGTTTGAAACTATGAATGGAGAAGAATTGAAGAACCAGGCACTTGAGTTAGCTACTACATATAAAGAAGACTTAGACAAAGGACTAGCTGGCGATAGAAGTGGAGAGTTTTAAGTATCATGCCTTGGATTTAAGCCCTAATATGAAAACGGCTACACCATCAGGTCTTCTAACGTTAATATACAAGAACGGACTTGAAGACGCGTCCACCAACATAACGACAGCGCTGAGAATTTTCCTCAAATATCAGTCTTAGTCGTCTCAAACGAAAGGAGTTTTAGCAAACTAAAGATCATAAAAAGTTACCTCAAAAACTTAACAGGACAACAACGACTAACCAAAATGAGCATCATATCAATAGAGCACACGTTAGCTTCAAAATTATCTTTTGAGGACATTGTAAAAATGTTTGCAGTCGAAAAAGTCCGTAAAGTTAAGTTTTAGTTTAAGCTTTCTGTGTTTAAATTAATTTTTTTCACATTTTGTCAATAGATCAAGAGATTGTGAAAAATGTATAAGTATAATTAATACTCAAGATAACTTGCGTAAAATCTGTTATTAATTCTTGTTCCACAGTTTTCCAAAAATCCTTGAATGGTTTTCGGTCGACGTTTCGATAAATCTCTTTTTAAAAGTCCAAAAGACCATGGGTAAGACATCTGGAGATTTAGCAGGAATATCAGTAAAGGGTATTTATTGACTTGATACCAGTTTCTTGTTCCATTTTTTCCACGAATTTAATAGTGAATTTAGATGTGTGGCTGCTTGCTTTATCCTGATGCAGTTCTACTGATTGTTGGCACTTTGGGTAAAGATATAGTATTTGTTTTTTGAATATTTGGGATAAAATAGGGTCTTGATAATATGTGGGAGTTGATTTTTACATTTTCCCCCATCCTTTTTACTTTTAATTTTCCATTATATGCAATACCGGCAACAATCATAAATCTCTTAGAGAAAGTTCTCACGTTAAAGTTACAAAGTTAGACCACGTTTTAAGATTTTTCTCCTCTTTTATGATAATAAATTGTTCTTTTTTATTGCAATCTTTTAAATACACCCACGCCTCGTCTATTGTAACAACATTTTTCCATCTTTCTCCAGCTAAATTCTTCTCATGCAGAATTCTGCAGCGAGTTCTGCTTTCTGCAATATGTCGTGAAGATAGACGATGGACATTGTATTTTTTGGCCTTTTTAAGATTCAAATCATTGTTAATTATTTTATTTACAGTTGAAACTGAACTTTTAATGACTTTGTAATAGTCCTTTGACTTGGCGGATTCTCTTTTAAAATTAAAGATCTTACCTTACAAATATTCTCAGAAATTCTTTTCTTTTTTGGATACGTATTTGGAAGTATTTTTCCTTTTATACGCGTTTATTCCTTTCTCATTAATAATATTACTTATCGTACCTTTAGAATATAGAAAAAACATGACTTTTACAGCGTTTTTGAATAATTGAATAAGCAGAATTCTCTTCGGAAAGAGCGGAAACATAGCCTTCCATCCATTGCTCATTTAAAAGCGCCATTTTGAAAGTAAACAAAACTCTGAGTTAGCAGACGATAAGTTATACTTTAACTATTTAACTACTGCAAAGATAATATTATTTCGTAGCATACAAATTTTTTACAGCTTATCAAAATCATTCAAAAAATGTCCGAACAGCCTCTGTATTTGTCATAATTAAATATCCTATTCTAAAGCAACAGTCTGTTGATTTTGATGCAGCCCACACATATCCCGATATCATTTGATAAAACCTTTTCATTTCATTTTCAGCGATTATAAGTATGAAAGAATGTACCAAACATGCTACTCTTAGATTATTTGTCTATGAAATATCTTAGAATTAATTAGGTATTTTATCTTGCACTAAAAATGAAATTGCTGCAGATTAATCTATTTACCTTTTGAAATCAAGCATTTACCATAAATGTTTTTTAAAAAAATTTGGACTAGTGGAATTAATGTGTGGTGGCGATATCAGGTGTCGTCGGGGAGGGTTTTGGTTTGGTTGGTCGGTGGGGGGGGGGCGCCAAGGCAAGTTCTTGCCCCGGGTGGAAACTAGCCTAGTTACGTCTCTGCGCTCCTTCGATTTCATAAGGACGATTGTCCGCACGAGTATATCCGGTTTGCTACTTTCCAGAATTCTTTCATTCCAGAATTTTCCCTGCATGATTTCTAACCAGTTTTGACTTTCTTGACCAATAGAATCATTCCTAGGATTCTTTGAATCAATAAATGTGGTCGTTTAGTCATGTGGGCTGTGTAGTAAAAGCAACACTACACTACTTTTCGTGAGGCTCAGAGGGTAAAACAACCTGTCACTCAATAGTTCACCATTCTGAGTATCCTGAGATTTCCGAGTAGTTTAATATTACTTTTACCCCACGACCAACACATATAATGACTGAACCACTCTATTGGTTGAAAGAATTCTGGAAAAGATATTATTGGTCAGGAAGGTCAACATAATGCAGCAAAATAATTATTTATTAAATGCAGTGTAATGTTTTTTTATTAAATCATGGATTTATGTAAATAATTTTTATTAAATGCAGTACGGCTATTTTTATTGAACACGGAATTTATTATTAATATTTTAAAAGTAGTTAATAATTGTATTAAACATGCAATTTAAATAAAAAACAATTATATTAATCCTCTGAGAATCACGATATTTCCGTGAATTTATAGTATTGCTTTTACCCTACAACACACACACATCATAACTAAATAACCCCATTATTGGTTGAAAGAATCATAGGAAGTATTCTTTTGATTAGGAAGGCCAAAACTGGTTAGATGTCATGCGACAGAGAAGCGTGCAGGTTGCAAACCGGATATATGCGAGTTAACCCCTCAGAAGGTTTGTCGGGAGAGAGAGTGGTGATACGAGTCAGCTTCTAATCAACCTTGGAAATGGAGATTATTCAATTTTCGAGTGGTCAGAGTAACAGTAAGAGTGTGCACTAAATAGTTCTAGATAATCTTTTCGGTAGCACACGCGGTAGGCAAGTAAGTGGGTATTTTAATTAACGTCGCACTGGTGCAACACAAAGGACTATTGGTGACGATCCGGGATCAAACCCGAAAGGAAAGATCCGAGGACAGCACCATGTAATTTTGAACCACGGGGCCTCAAATGTCCTCACGTTTGCATGGTGTGGAAGTTTGAGGAGTGGGGTGCCAGCTCAGGTGTGATCTCGTCATCTGACCGTGGTTCAAAATTACGTGGTGTTGTCCTCGATTCTTTCCTTTCGCTATTGGCGAAAGTTCGGGAGTTGATCCCGTACTATCGCCAATAGCCCGTTGTGTTGCTCCAGTGCTACGTTAATTAAAATGCTTACCGACCATTTTTAAAAGATGCACATGCACAGACGAAAGCAGGATCATGCGCACTTGAAATCAACTAATAAAACTTATTATACAACTATAACACGCTTATTTAAAAATAAATGACATCGTGTTTGAGAAGTTTATATTACTTAAGGCTATTTCTGTCACATTGAGCTTAACCATTCTGCGCTCAAGAACAAACTACTGTAAAAATTAACTTAGGCTAATTTGAATTTAATGTTAAGGGGGCACAGTACCTTTAAGCATACAAATCAGCAGGTAAAATAGACTAATTTCGATAAACTGTATCACCAAAAGTTTTATGTGTATCATAGTGAAGTTTTTTGCAGGGTTTATTTATACTTTATACTACACAATGCAGAAAAATTGGTTTGATTTTTAAAAATTAAATAATATTTTACTAGAATTTACATAAGGTCATTTTTTAACATACTTTTTACAAGCATAACTTGTGCGCAACATTCTGAGTCATCCTGTGCATTTTCTATAAAACTAATGGCTGATATGAGCAACACAATGCTTTTATTTTAAATTAAAAACAAAAAATAGTAGTTAAGTAACACATAAATATAACATAATCATTTAATATTTCACTTCATTAATTTTTCCAAATTTTCACTCATACTATATCAAAAAATTTTAATATATTTTTGGCTTTTGAGTAAAATTTTGGTTTCATTTTGAAGCCCTTTTGATAATCTATTGTCATTCAAAATTTCAGGAGTCTACGTTCATTAGTTGCAGAGTTATAGTGCGCGCAAGTTTGAAAATTACCATTCTGAGATAAATGCAATTAAAGTTGAAATAGTTATTTTTAGCATTCACGTGCTTCAAGTAAACAGATTTGTGAAATGAAAGAGTTGAGTAGTACATATTCTGCTTATATTTGTTACAGTAAAAATATTATTATTAAAATTTTCGAAAAAAATAAATAGCATAATTTCAAACCAAAACTAAAAAACGTAAACAGCTGAAAATAAAAATAGGTGTGTTCGAAAAATTCTCATTACGAACGAACGAATGCGAATTTTTTCATGCGTTTTTTTTTTTTACCAGAATCAGAACATTTCAAACTATCTAAATATATCAAAATTAGAAAATCGATTTTTTTTAAGGTTTTAAAGGTACTGTGGCCCCCCACATTGTTTCTTCATAAACTGGATTATTATTGATCGACAAAATTAGGAATGAACTTGATTACAATATTTCGCAGAAAATAAAATCATATTAAATAAAGGATGACACTGTGCGTAATATATTCAGATGAATACAGTTCCAATAAAATCGGATTGGGACGATTTATCGACTAGTAGTTCATTGACTTTTCCCGAAGCACCGATTAACAGCGAACATAAAACGACGAAGAAAGGCGGATTCCAATAAGGAATTAATTGAAATTCCTACTTTAAAGGCCTAATTGGAGGAGTAGCGGATTTCCAACTGGTGGGTTGCGAGTCCGAGACTCGATTCAACCAAAGACCGCCGTGTACGTGTGGGATGGTGTGCGTTGAATCTGTCGTGACCTCAAATATCCCCACTTTGGCGTGGTGTGGAAGTTTGGAGAGTGGGGTGAGAGCTCAGGTGTGGACTCGTCATCTGACCTTGATTCAAAATTACGTGGCGCTGTCCTCGGACTTTCCCTTCAGGTTTGATCTTGGACGTCGCTAATAGCCCGTTGTGTTGTTCCAATGTGACGTTAATTAAATACCAGCTACCTACCAGAAGATAAATACAGCGTCGGATAGAAAAAGAGTGATCGTACTTGACATGCTCTTCCGACGGAGTGTGCAGGGGCGTTGAATAATGGGGGAGTCAACAATGCGTCAAAATTCTACGGCGAGCTTTGGGCCAGTGACTGAATTTACGTGGAATGAAAACTGCGTAAATGATCTCATTCGAAAACTTGCGAACTACGCTACAATCACAAGACCTTTACTAAATAAAATTATTATCCAATATTTCTATCAAACTGCACTTTAATCGTTTAAACTGTAAACTAGTTGTTAATATTCAGCAATAAAAAATCGTACAAATTTCCTATATCTGCTTTATTCATTCCACAATCCATCAGGCCCGAGTATTCACGTCAAAACAACGGTTTGTGTCCTCGACGCAACATACCATTTTTTAAAAAAATTTCTTCACATTTTACGTGTCAAAGAATCTACAACAGTACACAGAGCGATTCAAATATAGTAATTAGCCACCCATTACAGCTGTAGAGTCACAAACTGATATCCAATTCTGATGTCACCACCAACAGGATTCAGCCGCAAGTAAGAGTCTTTAAGTGCTGGCATTTCACAGGATGAGCATTTCTTAAGCCGCTTGTTTCGACAGTGGTTGAGGTAAGCGTCTTAGTGTCAGATACTTCCAGAGATCGGAGACAGTCTTAAATAGGGATTATAGACCTGTAGTGGTATCTACGATTAAAGGCGAATTAACTTGTCTGATCTATTATCTTCAGACCCTACGATAATGCTTTGACTTTGGCTTTTTAAGTATGTTGATTAATTCTAACAACGGAAGGTTAATTTAAAGATTTTAAGGATATTTCTCTTCTCCAGGATTGTTGTACAGGATGTGTCCTATTGAAACTTTAACCTTCCAAGTAGCTTCGATGGGAATCTCGCCAATAAAGATATGCCTAATTTTGTTAATGAGATATTCCCGATTTTTTTTATGTTGATGAGATCAAGATCTGGTCAGGTTTCTTCTAATGGCGAGATATCTCATCCATCAAAATCTAATCAGTTTATTTTTATAATGACGAGATATCTTGTCCATCAAGATATGGTCAGTTTTTCTATGATGAGAGATCTTGTCCATCAGGATTTGGTTAGTTTTCTAATTATGAGATATCTCGTCATCAAGGTATTGCCAATTTTTTAGGATGACGAGATCAAGATCTGGTCAGGTTTCTTCTAATGGCGAGATATCTCGTCCATCAAGATCTAATCAGTTTATTTTTATTATGACGATATATCTTGTCCATCAAGATCTAATCAGTTTATTTTTATTATGACGATATATCTTGTCCATCAAGATCTGGTCAGTTTATTTTTATAATGACGATATATCTTGTCCATCAAGATCTGGTCAGTTTATTTTTATAATGACGATATATCTCGTCCATCAAGATCTAATCAGTTTATTTTTATAATGACGATATATCTCGTCCATCAAGATCTAATCAGTTTATTTTTATAATGACGATATATCTTGTCCATCAAAATCTAATCAGTTTATTTTTATAATGACGATATATCTTGTCCATCAAGATCTGGTCAGTTTTTCTATGATGAGAGATCTTGTCCATCAGGATTTGGTTAGTTTTCTAATTATGAGATATCTCGTCATCAAGGTATTGCCAATTTTTTAGGATGACGAGATCAAGATCTGGTCAGGTTTCTTCTAATGGCGAGATATCTCGTCCATCAAGATCTAATCAGTTTATTTTTATTATGACGATATATCTTGTCCATCAAGATCTAATCAGTTTATTTTTATTATGACGATATATCTTGTCCATCAAGATCTGGTCAGTTTATTTTTATAATGACGATATATCTTGTCCATCAAGATCTGGTCAGTTTATTTTTATAATGACGATATATCTCGTCCATCAAGATCTAATCAGTTTATTTTTATAATGACGATATATCTTGTCCATCAAAATCTAATCAGTTTATTTTTATAATGACGATATATCTTGTCCATCAAGATCTGGTCAGTTTTTCTATGATGAGAGATCTTGTCCATCAGGATTTGGTTAGTTTTCTAATTATGAGATATCTCGTCATCAAGGTATTGCCAATTTTTTAGGATGACGAGATCAAGATCTGGTCAGGTTTCTTCTAATGGCAAGATATCTCGTCCATCAAGATCTAATCAGTTTATTTTTATTATGACGATATATCTTGTCCATCAAGATCTGGTCAGTTTATTTTTATAATGACGATATATCTTGTCCATCAAGATCTGGTCAGTTTATTTTTATAATGACGATATATCTTGTCCATCAAGATCTAATCAGTTTATTTTTATAATGACGATATATCTTGTCCATCAAGATCTAATCAGTTTATTTTTATAATGACGATATATCTCGTCCATTAAGATCTAATCAGTTTATTTTTATAATGACGATATATCTTGTCCATCAAGATCTAATCAGTTTATTTTTATAATGACGATATATCTTGTCCATCAAGATCTGGTCAGTTTTTCTATGATGAGAGATCTTGTCCATCAGGATTTGGTTAGTTTTCTAATTATGAGATATCTCGTCATCAAGGTATTGCCAATTTTTTAGGATGACGAGATCAAGATCTGGTCAGGTTTCTTCTAATGGCGAGATATCTCGTCCATCAAGATCTAATCAGTTTATTTTTATTATGACGATATATCTTGTCCATCAAGATCTGGTCAGTTTATTT
Organism: Meta bourneti; assembly: GCA_933210815.1. Classification (NCBI taxonomy): domain Eukaryota; kingdom Metazoa; phylum Arthropoda; class Arachnida; order Araneae; family Tetragnathidae; genus Meta; species Meta bourneti. The sequence goes on along the minus strand of OW119928.1, from coordinate 16,001,726 downwards.
TTATAATGACGATATATCTTGTCCATCAAGATCTGGTCAGTTTATTTTTATAATGACGATATATCTTGTCCATCAAGATCTGGTCAGTTTATTTTTATAATGACGATATATCTTGTCCATCAAGATCTAATCAGTTTATTTTTATAATGACGATATATCTCGTCCATCAAGATCTAATCAGTTTATTTTTATAATGACGATATATCTTGTCCATCAAGATCTAATCAGTTTATTTTTATAATGACGATATATCTTGTCCATCAAGATCTAATCAGTTTATTTTTATAATGACGATATATCTCGTCCATCAAGATCTAATCAGTTTATTTTTATAATGACGATATATCTTGTCCATCAAGATCTAATCAGTTTATTTTTATAATGACGATATATCTTGTCCATCAAGATCTGGTCAGTTTTTCTATGATGAGATATCTCGTCCATCAGGATTTGGTTAGTCTTCTTCTAATGACGAGATATGTCGTCATCAAGATATTGCCGATTTTTTTTATAATGACGAGATCTCGATTTGACTAGATTTCTTTTAATGACTAGATATTTCGTCCATCAAAATCTGGTGTTTTGCTAATGACCTCATCAAGACAACCACTAGGAGAGTTAAGGGAGGTAGGGAATCTTAATTTTCACATAAGGATATGTGTCCGCAAGCCCAATTTGGATTTGCTTGAGGGTACTGTTCGGTAATTCACCAGTTTGGGCATTTTTTACGTTGACTGTGTACGGTAACATATCGCTGTTCCGGAAAAATACTGAAGCAAGTAGAATTCATCAATTTATTCAGAAAATGAAAATATATATTTCATAATGTTTATAAATATGTTGTTTTTATTATAATAAACAATTATAATAACAATAACATAATTGATTTTTAGAACATGTGATGTCATAACATCATTTCATCTATTGCGTTGAAATTGTGTTCATAATTTGTGTAATAAAGTATAATTCAAATATTAATACGTTGAAATATTCATATTTCGGAAACTAACTGTACTCGTATTAAAACTGGTACTGTTTTATAGATATTCAGAATAAAGTTTTATTTTTTGGGTGAATAAAAGATTGAAAATTTAAGAAACTTTTTGGTCACCTGTTTACTTAGAAAAAGCGAATGATTTAATTTCATTCGCTTTCTAAAACGTCGTTTCCTTTAAGCAAAGTAAAAGTAATTAAATCATTCACTACTTCCAAATTGTTGATTCTTTTTGAATGCATGTTCTAAAATGAAACATGAAATCAAAAAGTTTCTTAACTTTCCTTATGTAGATGATATGTAAAGCCCCGCTGAAAAGAAACAAATACATGTTTACAGTTTCCTACTCTTCCAATCAGAGGTTGCTCTGTAGATCGAGTTTCTCCGCGTTTGTACTCTCACTGTAAAAAAGCAAACTTTCAGTGTTTGTTTGGGCGATGTCAAACACAATTTCCCCCAAACATGAAATGAATCTAAGGAACTAGTAGCGTTTCATGTAAATCACTGGTTAAACTAGATAAGTAAAAAGATTTTTCTAACAGAAAAAGTATTCTTGTCTTATCAAATTCGTACATTTTCTTAGATGATGTTCTGAAAATTGCTTTTTATCTTAAATATAAATGTAATGATACCAAGTAAAATAAAGTCATGCAAAAATGAATGGATCAAATGTTAAATTTAATATTTTGGGACAATAATTATTTTCGAGCAACATTGCTTAGATCTTTAAAAAGTATATAATGTCAACAAATTTATCCTTTTTTCGTTCTTAATGAAGAAACAATAAGGTAAATCGCAACATATTCATAAAATATTTATCTTGTTAAACATCTGATGAACCATTAAATGTATAATTTTAGAATAACGATCACTATAATTGATCTTGTGCTTTATTATTTTATTACAAGTAGTTGTTATTACAATTTTAGCTCTCTGAATTCTTTTGTGCATGGGTAAAAAACATTTTCATTACTTAAATTTTATACAAATATTAGAATGCAACCCGCATCATATAATTTGTGATTATAAATTAATATTGGCAAGAGCGTATTTAACACACGCAATAAGCATATTCATTGATTTTTATCAACTAGAAAAAGCAAAGAAACATATGAGCTCATATATATTTGTACTTGAAGAGAAAGAATAATATTTGATAGAAAGAAAATGTTTTTATGACATTTTCATAGCATATTATTTAACACAGTTATTGTTGAATGTAGTTATGTTAGCTCCATAGAAAGTCTATTTTGTATTTAAATATTTTATGACGCTTAAAGTTTTAAAATATTTTGGAAAATATCAAGCATTACTAGCTCTTGATTTGTGATGTTTTCAGATATCACAAAAAAATTAATTTTACCGATAACACTCAACTTTAATTTAATCCATTTACTGTATAATATTTACAATAAATACTGACTCATGAATACGTTTTGTAAATATTTCTCTCCTTTCCTAAGTTTTATTTTGATGTTTACAAAAAAGCAAAACGGTATTTGGAAAGATAATGTCATGTTTTAACATCAAAACCCATCAAATCGGTAATTTAAGAATTTTTTCTGTAATTTAATCAGTCAGTACCCTATTTTCAGGTAACGACTGTACTTAAAGTATGTAAGCTGTTTCTATCAGTAGTTATCTGCTTCAACTGTACTTTTTACTTCCCAATGGTGCGATGGAAAGACTAAGTTTTCCGATATCACCGTATTAAGTTATCACCAACCAACAGCTTAAGTTCACGCATTCATAACATTGCTAAACAGAGATAGCAATGGTTGAAGTATATTTTTCTGAAGCAAAACTTTATTCTTATCAGCTTCTTGACTTAGAGAGGATTAACGAAGCCTAAAGTATCCAGCAGTGTTAAAGGAAGAAACACTAACAGGAAAATCGAAGTCAGTATCAATGGTATGACTCGAATTACTGTAATAATACTGCTCAAGCATTAAAGGCTTTGTAAAAATTACTGCAGTTACACTGGCCTGATAAGCTTAACTCTCCCTATGGTTGTCTTGACAAAGTATATCGGCATTAGCAAAACCATTAACAGATCTTCACGGACGAGATATCTAGTCGTTAGAAGAAATGTGACCAGATCTTGATGGACGAGATATCTCGTCATTATCAAAATTGATCAGACTTCGATGAACGAGATACCTCGTCGAAACCACTTGGAGGATTGAGATTGGTTAGTTTGAGGGTTTTGTGGCGCAAGGGCCATATTTGGCCATGCTGCGCCAGACACAAGATATATAACATCAAGTAATAGACAGACACACACATATTAGAAGTTTTACAAATACAGAAGAGAGAAATACACCCAGGGAGGAATATACCTGACATAAATCGAACCTGCGTCACCTACAACTCGAAGGTTGCTAGCGCAGTGGGCATACTTTGGAGGGTTAAGGAACAGTAAGGTTATTAGCTGCTATTTTGCAATGAGGTGACTTGCATGTGAGAAAATGATGTAAAAGGTGCCTCGATTGTTACCAATCCGATGAGTGGAAAGAAAACAGTAGCAAAAGTAGAAACAAATAGTAAAAAAGAGTTTGAACTGAAGTAGTGACACTGGGGTGCTACGAGACAAATGGGTAACTGAAAACTGTAAAACAGAGGAGGTGGTCCTTTGTAGACTGTATGGTCCTTTGTAGACCATCTAATATTAAACAGGGCTGAGAGAATTATTGAAGAGAGCCTGCATAAGTATTTGTGGTGTGGATCTGATATCGTGTTCGGGCCTTATTAGGGCAATGGAGAAGTGACATCAATGAGACTAACATTCAAATGAGAGGATTAAAATGGAGTGATCAGAAGAGGAAATGAATGGCCAAAATAGTTAAATTACCAAAAGATGTAAGTTGAATTAAAATAGAGAGGTTTATGCTAGGTAGGTAGTTGAATTTAGGCCGCATTGGAGTAACACAATGGGCTATTGGTGACAGTCCGGGATCAATCCCGGAGAGATCCGAGGGCAACATCTTATAATTTTAAACCACGGTCAGATGACGAGGTCAACACCTGTGAGCTGGCACCTCACTTCCCAAACTTCCATACCACGCCAACGGGAGGACATCTAATGCTCCGACAGGTATAAAGTTCACCCCCCCCCCAACGTACACGACCGTCTTTGACTGGATGGAGATTCAAACTCACAATCCTTCAATTGCTAATCCACGAGTCTATCAAATGAGCTACCGTGACCCATCAACTGTAGCTCATTTGATAGAGTCGTGGATTAGCATTAGGTAGGTAGGTGAGTTTGCATCGCACTGGAGCAGCACAACTGGTTATTGGTGAAAGTCCGGGACCCATCCCGAAGGAAAAACTCCGAGAACACCTTGTCGTTTTGAACCACGGTCAGATGACGAGGTCTGAACATCTGAACTGACACCCCACTCTCCAAGCTTCCGCACCGCTCCAACGTGAGGGCATTTGAGGCCCTGACAGCTTAAACTCGCACGGCAGACACGTACATGTCAGTCTTTGCGTGGATCGAGTTTTGAACTCGCGAACCCCCGGTAGCTAATCCGCGACGCTTCTCTTCCAACTGGGCTACCCGGAGAAGTTCATGCATGGCAAAAATAATTAACAATTGCGCCATAAAAGTGCTGCGAACAAAAATTTGCATTCACATCGCTACGCCACAGAGGAATGTAACCAAATGTCCATCTCTTCCACTCAGATATTAACATCCCGTGTTTTTTATTTATCGACACAGCTGGAGAAACAGACATTCGAAACCGCCACTCTCCGGCACCTATCGATAACAAACACCACCTGCTAACCCGGGTAGGGAGTCCTCCACCCCCGCGTATGTCACCGATCACTCAACCCCCGGACACTTATTAGCCAAGTGAGCCAAGCAAACCGTCGCCAAGCGGGCGCCAGCGGGGGAAAAAACGGCGACCAATCGCTGCAACCGCAGATGCCAAGCGACCTGTATAGGTGCAAGTTGCAACGCGAGTCGCCATCTCTAGCCAAGTTCCCCGTCTCATGTGTCGGAGGACACGGATCGATAGGTCCGTGGAGCGTCCGTGTGAAGACCGTGTCCCTAGCCAGTGGGTGTCTTTCTTGTTGGCTAAGTAGAGATTGTCTGCCATGTCTTTGAACGATTACTTCGCGGCCAACGGAGCCGTGTACCTGCGGCCGGTGGGCCTGCCGGACTGCTTCCCTATGCCAGGTAAGACACCTTTCGATATCATCCCTGTCGCTGTGTTGTGAGGATAGGTGATACCTTTGGGGATCGGATTGGAAGTGATTCCGGATTCTGCGATGAGTGTCAGGATTTATTTCAGATGGAAACTTCAAGATTGGATTCTCGAAAAATCTTTTTATCTTTACTGAAAAAACATTCTTCCTTTATCTAAATAGAAGATAGATTAATCCTCATTGGCGTATATGTTATCTGAGAAAAACCCTTCGTTGTATGTGTTTGTATCTTGGTGGAAACATCAAGCTGGTGTTGGATTCTTGAAAAATGACATATTTTTTACATAACTGAAAAAAAATTGTGCTTCCTTTATCTAATTAGAAGATAGATTAGTCCTCATTACTGCATCTATTATTTGAGTGAAATTCTTAATTGTATATATCTGTGCATTGGTGGAAACTTCAAGACGGTGTTGGATTCTCGAAAATGAGATCATTTTATGTATTACTGAAAAAATACGTACTTCCTTTATCTAAATAGCGGATAGATTAGTCCTCATTACTGTATTTAAATATGTTATTGAGTAAAACTCATAGCTGTATATATTTCTACCTTAATGAAAACTTCAAGCTAGTGTTGGATTCTCGAAAAATGAGACATTCTTCTGAAAAAATTAAGTGCTTCCTTTATCTAAATAGGGGATAGATAAATCCCCATCAGTGTATATATTATCTGAGTAAAAATTCTTAGTTGTTTATATCTCTACCTTGGTAGAAAAAGAGCCGTCCACAAATCATTTCAATGTTATAAAAGTTATAATAGAAGAAGTGCAAGTCTTCCTGTTAAGACATTATGAATGAATGTAAGCATTGAAAAGTATTTTCTGTACGCTCTGTATTAAAAATTAAAGAAATATTTATCTTGTTAGAAAAAGGACCAATGTCCAAATTCGCTGATTTTATGTCCACAAATCACTTTAATGTTAATAAAGTTGTAATAGACAAAGTGCCAATGTCCTCCTGTGAATATATTATGAATGAATCTAAACATAGGAAAATATTTTTTGTACGCTGTATTAAGAATTAAAGAAATCTACCTTGGTGGAAAAAATCAATGTCCAAATTCACTGATTTTAAGTTACGTCAACAAATCACTTTAATTTTATGAAAGTTATACTAGAAAGTGCCAATGTTCTCCTGTTAATGCATTATGAATGAATCTAAACATTCGAAAGTACCTTTTGTGCGCTGTATAAAAAATTAAATAAATAAAAATTATTATCATAATAAATAAGCTGTTACCAAAAACTTGCAAAATTTGCATTGATCCCTTTTCTACCAAGGTAGATATAAAATGTTTAATTTTACCTTAAAATGCAACCATAGTATCGATGCAAAATTATTTATTCCTGTAATTTTTAGAAGAAACGATTGTATTTTCTCACACCCCATTTTACTCTTACCTTAGATGAAATGGAAAGAATTAGTTGACTTTAAACTAAATAAACCCTCTTCGAATGTATGACACAAAAATATTCTGTTGGACAAAATTGGAGAGCTTAAACATAATGCTGTGCATGTGATAACTTTAGGGGATACGGTTGAGTCAGGATACCTCTCTATGCAATGACTCTTAGGCTTTATCTCAGATGAGAACTTCAAGCGTTAAGGGGTTGAATTGATTCTTGATAAAACGAGATCCTCTGGTTGTAGCTGAAAAAAATCATTTGCTTCATTTACACAAATGAAAGATAGATTAATAGCGTATTGCTAGTACTAAAGTTCAATATGTATACATTGAATTTTTAAGAGAAAGTTGACACTTTTTTGGCTGTAAATTTGAATCAAACTACAGATTTTGACAGCAATCTAAAACGCAGTGCTTTGCAAACTAAGGTGAGGTTGAAATATAAAAGATCTAAACGACCTAAAATATTACCTTAGTTTCAAAGCTTGTATCCTATCTATCTTTATGAGAAAAGCTGAAGATATCACACATTTTTGTATCATAAAATAGCGAAATCCAATGAAAAGCTATCTTCAAGCAGAACAGATTCAAATCTCTTCCAGTTTGGACCTGGTGCAAACAATGATGTTTTGATTTAAGACAAAACTAATCTTATAGACATTGATTTTCAGGTGTTGTTTAACATTTGTATTTTTTACGTTAGATGGTCGACTACTTTTATGTGTCGGATTTCATGGGTTTTATTCATTCTAAATATTTATAGCAAACTTTATTTTGATAGGAGCGGAAAAAGGGGTTATATGTGGTAAAATTTTAAATCTTAAATTTAACTACATCCTTGCAAAATTTACGAAAATAGTAAAAAACTTGAGATGGATGAATATTTTTGTCATTCAATGCATATTATTTGAATAAACTTTTGTTGTATATATAAAACGTTTATTTCATTGTTGATATACATAAAATATTGTTAATACATTGAAATAAAACCATAGAAACTGCAAAAAATATCCATCCCTTATTAATGAAGAAAATGTTCTTAAATTCGTATTCAAAATTCAACGAGTTTATTTAAAAACCGATATAAATCTTGTTTCTGAAACTAGAACTTTTTAATATTAAATATTTTTCTCATTCATATCACATATTGAGATTTAAGTATGCAAATAATATAACTCGCGTCATTGCATAGATAATTTTTTCATATTGTTCTATATAATTTACTTTCAAATGAAACGTTTATGCATTTTAAAAGATTCTATCAAATTATTTTTTGAAATGAGGAATGCCAAAAATGCTAAAAAGTTTATTTCGATCAAATATTTTCAAATTCAAATTTTCCAACATTAATTCCAATGCAAAAAATCCCTGTATTAAATATTTATTTCAGAAGAATAGATATTAGTGTTGGTGTGATGTTATTGGATTAAAAGCTAGATATAACCATTTCCGGCAGGTAAAATGTTATTCGATTCATCTGCTAAACAGTATGGTTAGTAGAATCAATTATGTTAAGTGCATTATAAGAGCAAAAGTTATCAGATTGAATATTTTACAAATTTCAGTCTAAAGTAAAACTATTTTATGAGTTTTATACGCAAATAAATAGACAGTTACATAGTTGGCAATGTTACAAAAAGCGATATTCACAACTACTAATATAAAACTATCATTAACATGTAAAAAAATTTCAAGGGAAAATAATTATTTTCCAATAAAATTGTTTTAAGTTGATCTTACAATCAATATAGATATGGAGCTTATTTCATGCAAGATATCATCTTATATCGTTAAGAGAATTGCTTAAAAAAAGTTTTATATAATAGTTGCAGAGCTATATTTTCATTATAGGCCATATTTGCATTTTTATTGCATCTTTGGATTTGCATTTTTATTAGTATTCAATGCGCATTTTAGGCTTTATATTATTCCTGTAAAATAAGCTTAAAATCTTTGACGAATATAACTTTTTAGCTGTAAAGTAAAGAACATTGATTCTTAAATATCAAGAGTGAAAAATATACAAGACTACTATTCGAATATTATCATAATAAATAGAAAACAATGCATGGGAAAATAAAATAAAGGATTAGATAAAAGAATAAATATCGCATTCTTTTCTACATAACGCGTAAAATCTAAAAATATTAGTTCTAGAATTTATCTAAAGTTACCTGAATAACAAATACCGTTTAGTGGAAGAGAAAAATGCATTTTGCAGAAACAAGATTCAAACCTTAGATGTTTTATCTCGAAATATCACTGAAAGTATTATGGTCTCAAACAAAAAAACTAAACATTACAGCCTAAACATTACATTTTTTGTAAAGCAAAACATAAAAACAGAAAAGTTGACACATTTTACTTAATATGATTCATTCGTAAATAGAGCTAATGCAGACAATTGCTACGTTGAAGTGTTAAAAGATTCACTTAACCAAGCGCACGTTACGTTCAAAATTCATTTTAATTTCTCTAACTCCTATTAATAAAATGTCTTAGCTAGTAACGAACAGATATGATTTTTCATAATGGTGCTTCTAACTACTAAACCTGTCACTTTATTTAAAGTATCCTTAGAATGTAAAAGATTAGATTCATTTGAAATTACGGCTAACGCGCAAAAATTAATTAAATTGTTAATGCATTTACGATTCTGACATGGTTATTTGAGGTTAATAAGGCGTGTTAAGTTCCTTAATACAAATTCAGAGTTTAGTTTCTCTACAATAACGGCTCGTTTTATCAAAACACGTGTTTTCAAATTAATTTCAACCGATAAAATTTTTAAATAATTTAAATCTTTTAATCTGAAATTCGTTGTCTCTTATTTTTTGATATTTTAGTTTATTGAAAATATATTATCTTTGCTTTCCTAAAAAGATCTTGTCAAATATTAAATACACGAGAAGAATCCAAAATTAAAAGATTAAAGGTATCAAAACAAAGAAAATGTTTCTGCTTAATTTCAGTTAAATTCTCTGATACCTGCCATCACGTCTTTTCCAATTAAAAATACATGAAAAATATTTCATAGCAAAAAAACATTTTGAATTATAATTATTTAAGATATTAAATATTTAGTGTGAGAGTTGCGGTAGTAAAATTTGATTCATCTGTGGCATAATAAATAATCCAATGTGTTACTTAACCCAAAGTGGTTTCGATGAGATATCTCGTCCATCAAGATCTGACTAATTTTGACAATGGCGATCAATCAAGATTTTGCCGATTTTTTATGATGACGAGATCAAGATCTGGCCAGTTTTCTTTAAATGACGAGATATCTCGTTCATCAAGATCTGACCAATTTTGTTAATGACGAGATCAAGATCTGATTAGTTTCTTCCAATGACGATATATCTCGTCCATCAAGATCTGGTCAGTTTTGCTAATGACGAGATACCACGTCGAGACAATAACAGAAGGATTAACAATCCACATTTATTCTCACATTCTTTTGGATAAATGCACGTACTGTACGTATATCAGAACCTATGTAGTTATATTTTCCCTTACTGTACGTATTTTCCAAAACTGTATTCATCCGTACTCTTACATGTTTTCTACGTATTCATATTTCATAACAGCTAAAGTGATATAGTATACCACACTATTCATGCACTATTGACATAATTAAATCGATGAATATATCACGAAGCAAGCAAAGGACATTTACATAGGAACATAGTTCAACGGTGAGTTATAGGTACGCGCTCATTAGTAGTTCCACCTGTATTTGTGCAGCAGCAGTAATTCATAATTTGATGTGAATGTGCTTAAATAACATAAAATTGGGGTCAATGCATGAATTCCAGATTAATATCCAGTTTAACATTTATTTAATTTAACGCTCCTTGTGTCATTAGCAAAACTGACCAGATATTGGTTTACGAGATATCTCGCATTATCCAGGTCCAGGTCTCGTCATTATCAAAAATATTGGCAATATCTTGATGACGATATATCTCGTCATTAGGAAAATTGTTCGGATCTTGATGAATGAGATATCTCGTCGAAACCACTTGGAGGATTAAGTGATACATTGAACTATTTATTATATTACTGATGAATCAAATTTTACTACCAAACGCTCACACTAAATATTCAATCTCTTGAATAATTGTAATTCAAAATGTTTTTGTTATGAAATATTTTTCGTATATTTTTATATAGATAATAGTATAATTTAATTAGAAAAGACGTGATGGCAGGTATCATAGAATTTAACTCAAATTAAACAGAAACATTCTCTGTTTTTATATCTTAAGTTTGTTAAGGTTTGAAGCTTTCTTTTTGTCATAATTTGTTCCTATCTGCTGTGTAATAGCAAGTCCACCACAGGATCTCACGTTGATGCCATTTTAAGGATGAAGCCATCATAATGTATAAAATTGTCTGTTTCATAACTTTGTAGCCATAAGGATGTACTTTCATCTATTCAGTCTGACACTGCAATCGGATTGTGACGTAGTACTTACGAATAATTCCATGGATAGTATGCGATTTACCGCCGATCGCGCGTGACATAAATGCGTCCCAACTGAAAACGTTACATGGTTAAAAATACGAGGTGAGTAAACGCTTTTGTATATTCCTAAGCAACATGAAGTCTAAATTGCATACGCTTCCCTTCCCGACCGTGTGCGGTGGGAATGATGTTACATTTCTGTGTGCCTCCGAGTTTGACTCAGTCTCTCTCGGCAATCGTGAGCGCATTTTTTGCGCGATTAATAAAAAGGTGCATTTGTCTTTTAACATTACGAGGGTTCACATCCGTTCTTCAACCTACAATCTTCCTGGCATGACTTCCAACAGTTTTGAACTTCTTGACAAACAGATTATTTCCTAGAATTCTTTCACCTAAACGATGCGGTTATTTAGTCATTATGTGTGTTGTGGAAAACACAACAGTACTACATTATCCTACTCGGAAATCTTAAGACATCCAGAGTTAACCCCAGTTAGTCACGGGTCTTTTTTTAACAAATGAGATTCTATCTCATTTGTTAAAAAAAGCATGCATCTGTGAAGTACTCGACTTTTCCTTTTCTAGTTACACGCGCATTGATTATTCATTAAAAAACTAGAAATAACTTTAAGGGTATACTGAAAAAGAAATAACTGAAAAATGTGTTATTTAAATTCATAGAAAATGCATGTTTATGGTTATTTGTTTCGTTGCGTGACAGTTGAAAGGATTATGATGCATAAGTATGAGTACAACTAATAGTGCCTCTCTTATGTGCCTTTTTAGCAAATGGGATCCAATTGAAGTGGATGTCCACAGAGCCCTATTAGGAAGTACACGAAATGCTGTTTTATATTCTTTGATCGATTTTATTACATTTGGAGGTATGAAAGGTTATATCGATTATAATGCTTATATCGATTAATGCATTAATGCTTATATCGATTATAAACGAAGGCATGAAAATGAATAACGACTCTGCCATCAATTGATAAGAGTCAATATTGCAGCACAGATGTTATGTGCGGGTCCTCTAGTATTATATGAAATGCCTAACATTAATTAAAATCGATCTTTTCGTGACACAAATTATATAGGTCTCACGAATTGCTACGTCAATGATAACACACGACTTGTTCTATTCGATAAATATTTCAAATACATCGTAAGTGCGCAATAAACCGCGCCTCCCACATAAATCCATTTCCCTTTTACGATTGCGACATTAACGCAGCTTAAATTCTTAGAGAAACAGTCGCTTTCGAAAACGTTGAAAGAAAGCGGTTTTACACGACTAGCAAACAGTTTTCTCTTCCATTACCCCTACATGAAACCAGTTGACTAACACCCAAATAGTCATAATTCCTGTTCATACAAGGATAGATTTATAGATGAAAGAAAACAATGTTGGCGTTCCGTTCACTCGTGATTCAACGACTCTGCGATGTTTGCGAACTTTGCTAGCTATTAGCGCTGGTGTTTGACCAGCGGTTGTGGACTCAGCTGGAGTCTAAACAAGCGGAGATGGCTATTTTCCGCCTTCATACATGATAGACGGATCGCTGGAAGGCACTTGATTAGAGCGAAATCTAAGATCTAATAACGAACTCAACTTGTGGCGATTTTTTTAGATATTATGTCTACCACGCTACTTAACCCTCTTGGTGGTTTAACTTTCGAGTCGAAAACTGCCTTGTAGTGGCCAACCTCTGGTACTGAAACGTGTCCCCACCTGCTACCAAGGGACAATTTTGTTTTGCCCATTCTCTTAGAGTAATAGAGCAGTTTTGTCTCAACGAGTTAACTTGTCCTTAGCAAAATTGACCAGATCTTGGAAGAAATATCTTGTCAAAACAATCAAACGTCGATTTAAGATCTAATAACTAATGCAAGTTGCGATATTTTGGATTTTATGTCTACCACGCTACTTAACCCTCTTTGTGGTTTATCTTCACGTCTAAAACTACCTGTAGTGACAGGGAGTGTCCCTGGTGCAAAAACCTGTTCCAAATTATCATCAGTTCTGGGCATAAAATAGTTTGTTTTTCGAATTTGGATCTTCATTCCCATGGCATACAGATTCATCATAGACAGATCTATCTAAGGCACTTAATTATAGTCAAATCTGAGTTCTAATAACAAACTTGAGACGATTTTTCGGATATTATGTCAACCATGTTAATGCCTTTTGGTGGTTTATCTTCGCGTTGAAAACTGATCTGTAGTGTCCAGTTTCTCATGCAAAAACCTGTTCCAAACTGTCACCAGTTCTGGGTAACGGACAATTTGTTTTGGCTATTTGGATCTTCATTCCCCATAGAGGAATAGGGAAGTTTTGTCTAGATGAGATTGGATATCTTGTCCTTAGCAAAATTGACTAGATCTTGGATGAGATGTTGAAACATTTGGATAGTTAGTTTTATAATCCTGATTGTTAAACCTTTACATGGGGTGTGTGGAATACTTGGTGTCTTTGGGGGTGACTAATAAGTTTCAGCCACCCCAAAAGCAATGCAAAGATTAAAGGTTAGTCTATTATGATAATTTTGTTATGGTAGAACTAAATCTACCAGAATTGAAGGATTTATTGATACATTGATTGACCATTGATATATTTCTGCGGATAATTTCTTAAACGGGGTTAAAAACAAGGGTATATTATTTATTTCACCTTATTGAATCCACTTAAAGTAGCGATTTTCTACGGGTGTGCCGTACGAATGATGAAACAGTTTAAACAGTGTAAGATTTATTTCGTTTCAATAGTTTAATTTATAGCTTTCGACAAGGTGTTATAAATTTATTTATTTTTTATTATTATTTCGACAAGGTGTTATTTATTATTTTTTATATGTAAAATTATATTATATATTTAAATTATGAAATATCATTTTAAAAGACCCTTTGGGAGGTAATTACTATTTTTACTTTGGAGGAGCAAAAAGGGTTGGTAATTACTATTTTTATTTTGTAAATCAACTGCTTTTTTTCTTTTTTGTCAGATTGGTAGAAAATATAATATATTATTCGTATTTGGCGTGTCGATTAGTGGCTCTAACTAATTTTTATCTGCATTTCTGTTTATGGGTTTTGAATCACCAGTTATAAATTAAAGTACTCGTATATAAAAAAACTATTCTTTAACGAGATTTTGAAAATCTACGTTTTCCTTGAAAATTAAAGACATATTTAAAAAATTATTTGTTTTAGGTCATACTTTTCTTTTCGCATTTTTGATGACCTTAGACTTTTTAGAGCAAGGACTTCTAATGGATTTAGGACAAGGTCTTGCGTATTCTCAAATTGTGCATTTTTTTGCGAAGACTCATCTGAGCATATTACAATATTTGCAATATTTTAATTCTTAATGTAAAAATTTGAGGTATATGCGGAATAACAGAAATTAATTGTCTCTTTCGGATATTTCCTTTTTTGTTTCTTAACTTCTTCAGTATGCAAATCAATTGGAAAAATCCACCTCATTTTCACAACCTGAATTAAGTAAATTATTTGACGTTGACTCTTGTGCTTGGCACAGCTTGGCCAATTATGGCCCTTGAGCCATAAGAACCCAAACAGTCAACCTCATTATTCAAAACAGTATAACATTCTGTTAACTTCCTCATTGTTTTTGGTTGGCGTTGTGTGGAAGTTTGGAGAGTGGGTTGCCAGCTCAGGTTTTGACCTCGTCATCTGACCGTGGTTCAAAATTACGAGGTGTTGTCCTCGGATCTTTCCCTTCAGGATTGACCCCGGACCGTCGCCAATTGCCCATTGCGTTGCTCGATTGCGAAGTAAATTCAACTGCCTACCTAATTGTTTTGATTCGGAAAATTTCAATTTTAGATCTCACAAAGAAAGTTACTCACATTAGAGTTGGATCGAATAGCTTCTCGTATAACAATGCGGGGCAAAAGTAGCTCAGTCGGCAGAGTCGCGGATTAGCGAGGACTGAGGTGTACGTGGAGGCACGTTAAATCTATCGCGGCCTCAAACGTTGAACTGGTGTAGACTATTTGGAGAGTGAGGTGCTAGCTCAGGTGTTGACCTCGTCGTCTGATCCTGGTTCAAAATGTCCTCGGATCTTTGGGGAAAAATTGCGGATCGTCGGCAATAGCCCGTTGTATTGCTTCTGTGCGACGCAAATTCAACTACCTTCCTACCTAGCATACCTCCAAATTGCCTTACGCCTCTCAGAATATTATCAGTTCACTGGAAAAGCATAGCACCCGCCTGTCAACGCTGCCCTCGAAAACCTCCCCTCCCGCTCCCCTCGCCCGAAGGTCAAGAGGGGTGGAGTTGGCGAAGCCCCGTAATTTGTGGGCGGTCCCCCAGGGTGTCCACAAGCAGGAGAGCAAATCAGGATAATACCTCCGTCTTCCTCCCTCCGGAAAGCGTCCTTTTCAAAAGATCCGCAGTCGGCGGCCGCTTACGTCAATAGGCGGCCTCGCTTTATGGCCACCCACCAACCCGATTGTGTTGCCATGGGATCGGGTTGCCATGGAGACCGCGCTCCTTCTTCTTTCCTCCCCGAGAGGAGTTATTCCGCCGGCTCAATGAGGGAGATCGTCAGAGCAAGATGGGTTCATCAACACTCCAGTGGTCCGCCATTGTGCTAGCCGGAATCGTTTGGCTTGTCGCCCATTAATTGGCAACGCTTTTCTCTTTGGATTAGTGCGGGGGGTGGAGGAGGGGGGGTCGGCCAGGTGACGAGTGGATGGCAGATGAGGTGTGGAATTTTATGAGCGGGAGCTAAAAGCCGCGCGCCGCGTAAACTGATAAAGGCCACTGGCTGCCTCTTCTGGGGAGAGGTGCAGGTTTAGAGGGGGGAGGCTTTTCAGCCACCCCCTCACCACTTGTTTAATGTGACATTTGAGTGGGCTGGTTTCGGCGGTGTCCCAGAGTTATCGAGAATCAACGATCGGTTAAAGTGGTTTCGATCAAGACTATTAGGTTCCTTTTGTAGCCCAACAAGATGGTTAATCTTTCGAGTACAACGCACAAAGCAGAACTTTCTTATACATGTAAAAGGAATTCACATGGTGAGGGGACGTTAATTTGTACTTCATCAATCGCCAAATGACCCATATCCTCTACTTGCTATACAAAATACATATGCCTCTTAACACTGTCTCTCTGAGCTTCACTAGATTTCTTGGTATTGTAGTATTTCTTTCATTTCTCAACCCACATATTGACTAAATAACCATATCCATTGGTTGAAACAATCGATCGGAAGATTCTATTGGTCGATATTGTCGAAATTGGTTATAAATCATGCATGAAAGACTGCAGGTTGCAAAATAGATATACGCGTGTGAACCCTTCAGATGGTTAACCCTTCGGATTAACATTTCCGAATAGTATAGTATTGCTTTTGCCCCATAAGACACATAATGGATAAATAACCACATCTATTAGTTGAAAGAATCCATCGATTCTTTCAACCTTTAGAACAATTCTATTGGCCCTTTCCTTAGAATAGAAGCCTTTGGAAGAAATTCTATCACCGCTTTCCTTAGAATATAATCTTTTGGCAAGATTCCATTGCTCTTCTTTCCTTAGAATAGAATCATTTGGAAACTTTCCATTGCGATATTTCCTTTGAATATAATTTTTTGGAAAGATTCCGTTGCTCATTTCCTTAGTATAGTTATCTTTTGGAAAGGTTCTAGAGCACCTTTCTTCAGAATAAAATCTTTTAAAAAGATTCCATTCCTCTCATTCCCTCAAGACAGAATCATATGGAAAGATTCTATTGGTCACGAAGAACAGAACTGGGGGACATGTAGAGAATACTGAAGTTTGCAGGTCGTATCCATGCAGGCGAGCCTATCAAAGGGTTAAACATTCTGCGCAGTGTCTGATTCGATTTTGCCCAAAACTTGCCAAGTCTGTTCAAACAGATGAAACTGTAACTTCGTGACCATGTAGACAAGAATAAAATAATAATTTCATGCATCACGAAAGCTTCTTGGGAGCTAAATGCTACCTCGAGACATCGTGGTAATCAATCTTAAAGAATAGTTGGCGTTTTATATAATAAAACAAAGAGGGACAAGTCAAGTGTATGCGTACTTATCTGTGTTGGAGAAGTATCACCGGTTTTTGCAGCATTGTTTCTTAGGGACGAATAAACACGATGCATTCTATGCAAACATGTTTGCTTACTGGAAACAAGAGCAGAACATTCGGAGCTTTGTTTACTTTGAAAAAACTTAACTTTCATTTAAATCATTTCCATTAATTTAAAATGAGGTTTGCGACAGATAGATGGAAAATATAATCAACGGAGTCATTTTGACCTTATGTCTATGAACACGTAACAGAAATATACGTCTGTACTTAAGCATTAACTTGTGATAAATTTTTCGGAACTTCCTTTACTTTGAGAAAACTGCAATTCAATCATTTCTATAAACTCCAAATAAAGTTTACAAAAGATAGATGGAAAATGTAATCAACAGAGTCATTTGACCTCATGTCTATGAAAACGTAAGAAATATATGTCTGTATTCAATCATTCGCTTGTGACATATTCTTTGTTTTTATCCAATCTTGTTCAGAATTGCCTCTGTGGCTTGTGTTTACAATAGCAGAAAATGCATATTAGCTATATCTGTAACATCTACGTTACATAAATCTATGTTGTAACTAATGATTAACTTGTGAAAGATTATTTATTTTAACTTAATCAAAATTCCCCCTTTGTGTTGCTTCTACAATACTACAGTTGCTTCTATAATAATGGGAAAATATGCATTATCTACTCCTGCAACATCTACGTAGCATAAATTCTGTACTTACTAGTTAATTTGTAACAAATTATTTATTTTTTCTTAATCTTGATCAGAAAAAATTCCCTATATGGCTTGCTTCTGCAATAACGGTAAATATGCATTATCTACGTCTGTGGCACCTGTGTAACATTACGTCTGTACTTAATGATTAACTTGAGACAGTTTATTTATTTTTGCCCAATTTCGTTCAGCGTCTGTGGTTTGTGTTTACAATAACAAAAAACAAATATTATCTATCTCTGTTACTTCAAAGCATAACGTCTGTACTTGTTAATTTTTAACAGATGATTTATTTTTACTTAATTTTAATCATAAAATTCCCTTTATGGCTTGCTTGTGCATTAAAGGAAAATACACATTATCTACGTCTGTAACATCTACGTAAAATTTTATTTTTACTTAAACTTGGCGAACATCTTTTTTGTTTTGCGATTACAATAACGGAAAATATATATCTCCCCCTCCTCGGCTGCAATACAGCAATAACTGAAAAATAAATTTCTAGTTCTATGTGAAGACTAAATACATACATCTGGATATTGCAATACTGCTGTTACAATGGATTCAAGTAGAGAGCAGGAAAAACTGCAGAATGTATGGTAAAATGATGCGTTCATTATCCTAGACGGTTAACCCTCTGAACTTCACGAGATTTCCGAGTAGTGTAGTGTTGGAATTTCCCCCACAACACACATAATGAATAAATAACCACACCTATTGGTTGAAACAATCTTAGAAAAGATTCTATTGATCAAGAAGTCTAAAACAGTTTGAAAGACTTGCAGGGAAAACTGCATTTCGCATGGTAAGATGATGCTTGCATGATCCTTAGAGGGTTAATCCACAGAGCGTCACGAGATTTCTGAGTAGTGTAGTGTTTGCTTTTCTACCATAACCCACTAAATGAATAAATAACCACACCTATTGACTGAAAGAATCTAAAGGTCTAAGAAGGGAAGATTCTATTGGTCAAGAAGTCTAAAACTGGTCAAAAGACATGCAGGGAAAATTGCGGTTCACATGGTAAAAAAAATGATGCGTGTATTATCTTTTGAGGGTTAACCCTCTGAGAGTCACAAGATTTCCGAGGAGTGTATTGTTGGCTTCTCCCAACAATTCAAGCAATGAACAAATACGTAAAACCACATCAACAAGTAAGAAGTTACGTAGGAAAGATTGAAGGTTGCAGAATCTATATATGCGTGTGAACACCTCCAGGAGTTAAGAGAAATACACCATTTTACCAACGACACAATGTCTAATACGGATTTAATATTTTGTGTTTTATCGTGGATAGCGTATTTTATAAAGTACAATTCCTTATTTCCTAAAACCAAAATGGCACTTATATCTAAAATTTCACCACAAAGAAATAAAAAAAAATTTGGGCCTTCTGCATTCAGTATTTATGCACAGTATCTAGATACTTTTCCTGAGTTTAACCCTCCAAGTTGTTTCGACGAGATATCTCGTTCATCAAGATCTGATACATTTTGCTAAAGACGAAATATCTCGTCAAGATGCAGAGGATTTTTGATGACAAGATCAAGATCTGGTCAGTTTTTCTATTCACGAGATACTTCCTCTTAAAGCACAGCCACGAGGAGGGTTAAAACCTCCTGAAAGGATTAAGGAATAGTACAGATATATTCTATGGATTTATAAAATATTTAATCTATAAAGATATGCTAAAGACGAAATATCTCGATTTTGCTAAAGACGACATATCTCGTCATCAAGATGCAGCCGATTTTTGATAAGATCAATATCTGATCAGTTTTTCTATTGACCAGGTACCTCCTTTTTAAGCGCAACCACGAGGAGGGTTAAAAGGTCCTCAAAGGTTCAAGGAATAGTACAGATATATTCTATGGATTTATAATATTTAATTTGTAAAGATATAAAAATACCAAACAAACACTTTCGTTGTGCTGCACAAAGCCGAATATCCCCCGGATGGCGAGCCAATGCAAAGCGCCATCATTATTGTGGGTTGGTGTGGCGGCGCTCGCACCAAAAGGGCGATTACTCCTAATCCTTTCATCCTGCGGCAACCCTGGGTGAGTGCAGAGAGCAGGGCCAAGCGTGACAGAAAGGCCAATTAAGGAGCAGAAGTGGCAAAAGCAGGTGGACTGTGGTCAGGAGCGGGGTTAGGGGAAGGAACGGATTACGATGACCGCTGGCCACCCCTCTGTCTCCTTCGCGATCCTTCACTCCGCGCGCGCCGCTTCGACGTTTCTCGCCCCGTTTGGCGATACGAGTGCGACGACGGGGAGGAATAAAAACGCCGCCGCGTCTGGTTCTGAAAGGGAATGGAGATTGGGTTATTATTTAACCCTGCTGGTGGTTATGTCTATGAAGAGGTATCTCGTCATTGGCAAAACTGACCAGATCTTAATGGACGAGATATCTCGTCATTAGAAAACAGATCAGATTTTGATTTCGTCATCATCGAAAAATTGACAGTATCTTGATGACGAGATATTTCGTCATTAGAAGAAAACTGATCAGATCTTGATCTCGTCATCATCCAAAAATCGACAGTTTCTTGATGACGAGATATTTCGTCATTATCAAAGTTGGTTAGCTTTTGATGAACGAGATAAATCGTCAGCACCACTTGGTGGGTTAGTATGAAAGTAAGGACTCTTGTGTCTGTTATCATTTTGTATTTTTATTTTTATACATGTAATGATCAATTTTTTATTGAATGCAACTGAATTATTTTTACCCCTCTTAGTATAATGAGAATTTCAAGTCGTGTAGTATTGCTTTTCCCTCTTAGCAGACAAAGTGACTAAATAACCACATTTGCTGGGTGAGAGAATCCTAGGAAAGATTATTTTGGTAAATAAAACTAAAACTGGTTAAAAGACATGCATTGGAGACTGCAGATTGCTGAAAGATCCTTTCAGCAATCTGCAGTCTCCAGTGCATATCTTTTAATCAGTTTATCTGTGTGAACCTTTTAGAGGATTAAATAAGGAATTCATATTATTATTATTAGCTTAAAAAACAGTAAATATGTTTATTAAGTACGGAATTTATTTTTATTAACCCTCTGAGGTATTTATTCAGATGCACGGATATGTTCTGCTATCTGCAGTCTCCGATAGCACGATTTATAACCAGTTTTGAAAAACGAATATAATTTTTGCAAAAGCTACGTGAGTGCGAGCAGCATATCTGTTAGACAAGAGTCTTGAAATTAAAAACTAGTCTGACAGTCAACTAGAAATTCTTTCTACTATCTAGTGTCCTGAATTTCTGTACATAGATGGAATTTTAACAAGATTTATCAGTGATTATCTTATATGACACTCCTGCTTAAATTAGAAAAGTATCTAGATACTGAACTGGCAACAGAACGCAAACTGAAACTAGAAGGGTCAAACTTTTTTGAAGTTCTTTATGATAACACTTTTTATATATAAATGCCATTTTGATTTTTAGAAGATATGGAACCGGAATTCAAAAATAGCAATAATTCCATGAGCTATAAGTTGTTTTATGTGGACTTGCAAACCTGTCAGTTTTTATTCATTTCAGAATACTTGATATGGTATTTGCTGAGACTGATAAACGAAAAATTTATTTCAGTGATTTTGTTAATATACTTTAAAAGATACTTTTTGTTTCCTCATTTGTTGAAAAAAGAAGACAGTTTCAGAATTTAAAACACGCTAAAACTACCTCCCATGGAAAAATTTTATTATTTCCAAATGGCCTCGTAAATAAATTTCGTTTTCTGAAAGACGTGTGAATAAAAAAATCAGTTCCAAGACACTTGATTTTGTTGATCTCCGAGAATGCGGATGTTGGCTTCACCTCTATTACATTGCTGTTGTAAAGAAGAGAGATTTACAGAACTCATTTTTCCAAATACATGGTTTACCAGCCCTATTCAGAATTACAGAATAATTCTTTCAAACCAAGCAAGTTCTTTACTGAGCTCTCTGAATATCGTCGCAAATTTGTTCTCAAACACAATCTCTAGAGTCCCATAACCGATGACAAATTAACAAGCGAAGAATTTAAGACCCTAATTCTGCGAATTATTAAAAGATCAGAAACAAAAATACTAAAAACACCATTCGAAAGAATCCATTTCGCAAAATACGCTAACCCTAACGATAGATTCGATGTTATCTCGACATGACTATTAGTTAAGCCCTGATTTATTCTTTCCACAGCTAATCTTGATCACGGTCCTCAAAGATGACGCATGATCCTTGTCATTCGAATAAGTGTCTACTGTAGATGGTAAAAGAGATATTTTAGTATTTGGTTACCATTAGTTCTTTTACTGCGGAAGTTATGACATTGTTGGAAACGTTACGCAAATTTGTTTTCATAAGAATGGAAGTTCCTTTTCATCTCACAAGAAGTTATAAAAACGCTGAGGTTATATTACAGTCAGCCATGTATTTAATTCAGATGGTGTTATCTTAAAAGGGATAAACCCAATCTGAAAAAGCACTTAAACCGCTCCAGTTTATTAGAAAAGATTCCGTTTCGGAAGGAGCTCAAAATAAGAAATACAAGATTTATGCAAACCGAAATTTGTGAAATAATGTGTACGTGAATTAATAAAAAATAAAATATAAAGTACTTGTAATAAGAATTTTTATCTTAATTGGCTCACAGAATACAGAGGGAATATAATTAAAAGGGATGTGTATAGAGATCTCTGTAGAAAGAACTGCTTGTCCAAATTCAACCATATGTAGTTATATTTCACTTTTTACCATAGAAACATTATTTCATGCATATATTCATTCCTATTTTGAATAAATCCTTTTCCTTTGAACATGAACAAATTCATGACATTATCAGATATGATTTTATTTTGACAATGTTAGCTGTTTAGGTTTACCATCTATTTTAGGGCCGTCGTGGCTCAGTCCACTGCGCTAGCAACCTGCAAGTTGTAGATGGCGCATTTTCGATTCCTGTCAGGTGCATTCCTCCCTGGGTGTATTTCTCTATTGTGTGTCAGTGAAACTTTAATTGTGTGTTTGTCTATTACTTGATATTATTCGTCTTTTGTCTGGCGCAGCATGGGCAAATATGGCCCTTGCGTCATAAAACTCCCGACTCAACCAACCAAACTTTTCTTGAGGTTTTGAATGTCAAAATTTTCGAGTGCAAAATTAGTATTTCTGCTTTAGTGAAGCTAAACGAGTAGTGAGTTATGAGGTAATGTTTTATTTATTTCCAATGGTACTGAAAATAAAATTGAAAATACAAAGGATAGTATCAATAGTACGCACAAACAATACATAAAATTGATAGGAAAAGGCATGACAAGAAAGAGAAATAGTTAACTTTCCAACTAACTCTAGATCAAGAGATTTTGCTAATACAATAGGACACTTTCCAACCTTTATCATAGTTTCTACTCTTTAGGAAAAATAAAACTAGGTGTTTCGTAAGGCCTCTTCAAGGATATTTTACGTATTTTTAAGGCTAAATTTAATCTAGATCGAAGTAAATGAAACTGTAAATGCACAGGTGAAAAAACTTTCATGAGTATTAAGGTTGGATAACACAGACCCAATAATGATACTAGTCCAAAGTCTAGTGTCATTAATATTGGTTGTAGTGGGTGTAATGAAAGATTTATATTGGATTGGACTTCTTCATACTCTGAGGAGTTCACCCATATATCCGTTCTTAACCTTGCAGTCTTCTCTGCATGACTTCTGATTTCTTTGTCTTTATGACCAATAGAATCTCTTTTAAGATTCTTTCAACCAATTGAAGTGGTAATTTAATCGTTATGTGTGTTGTGGGGTAAAAGCAATTCTACACTACTGGTTAATCTCTTCAAGGGTAAAGATAATTAAAATTGTATTATTGAATAATCTAAGGTCATTGTCTAAAGTCATGTGGTATTGGTCATTGATTTTGAATTCAGGCGAAACGAAATATGCATCTGAAAAAATAAATCTTTTTTAAAATGTTAAGGACTTTAGCAAATACTGAAGTTTTTAAAAAGCAAATGTGAACCCTTTTTATACACCCGAAGGTTTCATAACTTACGTAATATACTTACTGAATAGATATTAATGCCAATTTTTATCCTGATAACAAATTTTTAATCAAAATATCAATCGAATTCCTAGTGTTAAATTAAAATAGTTTGAATTTGGTCCAATAGTTCTTTCTCCACACTGCTCAAAACACGTCCTGTTCAGTCATAACCACCCTAAAACAAATCAAATTAACATTAGTTACATGTAAAACACATCACCAGAGCTTTACGCCAATGCAACACAAACACTTCCGCGCAATAACTCATCAGTGTACTTTCTTTAAACCTAAATCATACAGTAATTATCGGAGCTCATGGCTCGTAGATCAAGGTCTAATGAGTGATCGAAGGTTGTGGTGGCTAAAAACAAAAGATCCCGCCGCAATTAATTGGGGTATCAGGGCTAAACCATGTCACGCAAGCCGGCCATTACACGAGCCTTGCGAATAATGCGAGGGGGAAATTTTCCACCAAGAAAATGAGGTGTAATCACTTATTCGGCCTCTAATAGCTGCAATTATTATGTCTTCCTAAAGCAAGAGGTTAAGAACTAATCGAATTAATCATTCGCCTACCAAAATATTTCGTCTAAATATCGATAATTTTAAGGGCAAATTTAGAGGTGCAATCAATTATGAATATGGGGATTGATCACTTTTTTCGTGAAGCTTATGTGCTGGGAGAATGTGATGTAAGACGGTAGGCATCCGGAGAAGTTAAAGGGCGGCTGTTGTTAAGAGTGGATATCCTTAAGGCGTGGTGTTTTTTAGTAAGAATCGATAGGAATAGATGCTATTTTTCTCTTGGATTTAGTCTTTTTATTTAGTTCAATCTTTTCTAAGTGTTTAGATTTTTATTCATCGACAGGTGGGCAACAAAGTGGAATGCTTCAGTGGCGTAGTTAGAGGGGATTGGGGGGTTGAGACCCATAACCCTTCGAGTGGTTTCGACGATATATCTCTTCCATCAAGAAAGATCTGGTCAGGTTTGTGAGTGAGGAGATATATCACCCATCAAGATCTGATCAGTTTTGTCAATGGCAAGATAATCGTCAAGGCAAAACTGCCCCTTGATCTTCATTCTCCTTGGGGTCAAGATCCCATAGGGGGTGCTCCTTGATTTTCATCTCCTTGGGCCCCAAAGGGGGTGAAGATCTAAATTGGAAAAGGTTTTGTATCAGAGACTGGCCCACTACAAGGCAGATTTTGACTCGAAGATAAACCACCAGAAGGGTTAACACTAGAAATACTGACGGTGCCTATGTGCCATCGAGCTCTTTTTCAGCCTGTAACTCACTTAATTAATGAGTTGAATATCCTGGTGTTATGTGTTATTGTGTATTAACTAGTAATGCTGTTATTGTGTATTAACCCTCCTGGTGGTTATCTAGACGAAGTATCTCGCTTTTAGCAAAATTGACCAGATCTTGATGGACGAGATATATCGTCATTAGAAAAACTGATCTGATCTTAATATCGTACTCATCAATCAAAGAATGGTAATATTTTCATTCGGTATTCAATCGATAATCTTGATGACGCGATATCGATACATTAGCAAATTTGATCAGATCTTGATAGACTAGATATTTCGTCGAAACACTTGGAGGATTAAATTATTTTGACCTAGCTGCCATAGAACCTGAGATATGGGACCTCATACATAGAAAGACAGACGGTCAGTGTCTCCTATGTATTTCGCAATGATGCCTACAATGACATTTAAAGTATTTCACTGTTTTCTCCCCTTTATATTCTGTTAACTCTTTTTGTTGTTAATTTTTTCAGCAAAAATTACTTTTAAAATATTCTGGTTCACTTGCTGTTTTTCTCTGGGGTATGCAATTTATTTATGCTCCGGGGTATCTCAGAATATGCAATTTATTTTGTAAGAAACCTGACACGTCACTTTCGAGAAGTCTCTGAAATTTATGACTAAGCATGTCTCGAGTTTTTCAATCTGCTGAGATAATTGTATGACTTTTTTGTTTTTAATAATTTTTACCTTTTACTGACGAAAAAAACTTTTGTTTGGACATACCTTGGAGGATCTAGAGTGCAAAATAAGTAACAATTACATTTTATTGTATAACAGCGTTTAAATGCTACTTTCATTAATTCAATGCTTACTTCATATTACATTGAATTTAAAGTTGCTGAAAGTAATATTATTAGATTTAACCTCATGTCACCAACACAAAATTTAAAATATGTTCTCCTTTTATCGTCCATTCGAAAAAATTCTTTTGTTCCTGTAGCTAAAAAGCAACAGTAGTAAGTTTTAAATATGGCTCTAACGTTCTATATATTATAAATAATACACATTATATAGAAAATAATGAAAAATACAGGCTCAAATAGGCCACAAACCCTATAAAATACTTTCTTAACACTAAAACTACAATGAGAATACCATTTTTACTTGAATTACCGCAACTTACGTAGCGTGAAACTTCCTTAAGCAAGTATTCCAAAGCAGAGTGCAATTTATTTTGTGAGAAATCTGACATGTCACTTTCGAGAAGTCTTTCCAAAATTTATGACTAAGCATGTCTCGAATTTTTCACATGACACCCAGGAAATAAATTGTTCTATTAATGGAAACTCCGAGGTAGTTCTGTTTCTGGGTATTAATGATGTTTTGTTCGTTAGGCATTATTTCTTGAAAGCGCTATCTCAAGAGAGAAAACTCAAATAATACGAACAATTGTATGTAGCATTTATGCTAATATGCTCATTTCATTTAAGTACTTCATAATTGCTTAGGTTAACATTATACATATAATATGCCACATATGTTATGTATATATAGCAATGTTAGGAAAATCACATTTCAACAATTATATTCTGTCCAGTTTTAGAGGGGGATTTGGTTTGTTGAGTTTTATGGCGCAAGGGCCATATTTGGCCCTCCTGCTCCTGACACAAGACAATGTCAAGTAATGGACATACACATACAAGGACAGTTTTATTGACACAGAACAGAGAAATACACCAAGGGAGGAATCAAAATATGTAGTTAATTAACGTCACACTGGAGCAACACAATGGACTATTTGCCGCGATCCAGGATCCATCCCGAAGGGATAGATCCGAGAGCTACACCTTGTAATTTGAACGGTCAGATGGCGAGGGCAACACCTGAGCTGGAACCCCACTCTCCAAACTTCCGCACCATGCAAACGTGAGGATATTTGTGGTCACGATAGATTTTACGTGAACCAGCCCCAAGTACACTACGATCTTTGGTTGGATCGAGTTTCGAACTCGCAATCCACCGGTTGCTAGTCAGCTACTATACAAACCGGGCTATCCGGCCTTGGGAGGAATCGAACCTGCACCGCCTACAATTCCCAGGTTGCTAGCGCAGTGGGCAAACACACTGAGCCACGACGAGCCCCCAGTTTTAAGCCCCATTTACTCCGGAGTTGCAGACACGTGTTGACGACAAATGTCGGCGGCATTTCTAAAAACGGCACTAATTCCGTCGTCGACAGATTTGGCGTACCTGCAAAACAAATTTTGTTTTCCACCAGGAGTCGGTAAAGATCAAAGGACTTCGACATTTGTCGACCACAAAAAGTGCAGTGCTTTTTCGGTGTTGCAGACATTCCCCCGATACTCCCTCTGCCCATCGTAAACTGTAATCAGGCTGCTGCTGCAAGCACAACATCCTCCACACTCCACATCTTGACGAATGAAGTGAGAAGAGTGCTCATCCCTTTGTGTTGTCGACAAAAGTTGCAAGAACCCACTAGTATTTTGTCTGCAACCAAAAGTCGTCGACACAAAAATTGCAGACAAATGTCTGCAACACTCGGTGTAAACGTGGCTTTAGAGGTGGTTTTCTATTAAAAATTAATGCACTGAAGCTTTAATTTCTAATTGAAGCTTTAATTTCTAATACACTTACGTGCAAAACTAAGGAACATCATTGTTTTTAGAGATTACAACTTGGAAATTAAACAAAATAGCTTATGGTATTTGGTATTTTCAATTAACGTCACACTGGAGCAACACAACGGGCTATTGGTGACGGTCCGGGATCAATCCCAGAGGGAAAGTCCGAGGACAACACCACGTAATTTTGAACCGCGGTCAGATGACGAGGCAACACCTGAGCTGGCACCCCACTCTCCAAACTTCCACACCACGCCAACGTGAGAAAATAGCTTATGACGATTTGCATAACCAAGGATATTCAGAAGAATACTGGTGCATATACGAAACGAAATTTCGAATCATAACGCTAGAGGCTCTAACATAGGAATGGATTATGCTATCGCAGGAACTCATCCCTAACCTAATTCTCTAAATGCAAACCTGCATCAGTGTTGGAGGAGATCAACCTGCAAAGAACCACCTCCTCTTTTTACCTACCTAACGTTATGACGCTCAGATGTTGACCTCGCGGATTAGCTATCGGAGGATTGCGAGTTTGAAACTCCATCCAACCAAAGACCGTCATGTACACGGGAACTCGTGCACATTAAATCTGTCGTGGCTTCAAGTGTCCTCACGTTGGTGTGGTGGGGAAGTTTGGGGAATGGGTTGCCAGCTCAGGTGTTGATCTTGTCATCTAACCGCATTTCAGAATGACTAGTTCTCGGATATCTTCCCTTCGTGTATGATCTCGGAACATCGCCAATAACCCGCTATGTAGCTTCCTCCCAGTACGGTGTAAATTCAACTTCCTACCTTCCATAAACCTCTCCCTTTCTATTCAACTTACATCTTTGGTAATATATCTATTTTTTGCCTTTGATTTCTTCTTTCTCGCACTTCGTTTTAACCCCTTTATTTGAATGTTACTGTCTCATTGTTATCACTCCTTCATTGCCCTAATAAGGTCCGATCGCAATATCAAATCCATACCACAAATACTTATGCAGGCTATCCTCGAAAACTTCGTCAGTCCCAGTTTAATATTATGTGGTCATGCAGCCTGCAAAGGACCATTTGATCTCTTTTTCTTAAGTTTTCACAGATATCCTTCCGTCTCAAGGCCACCAGAGTAGTGTCACCACTTCAATTCAAAGACCTTTTCAGTAATTGTTTCTGTTCTTGTTATACTTTTGTTTTTATTCATCCGTTCGGTAAATAACGACATACCTTTTGTATCACTTTCCCCTGCCAAGTCATTTCACTGCAAAGCAGCTACTGAAAATCTTACTGTGCCTTAAGGTGTATGTATACACTAGAAATCACGAAAATTGACCAAAATATTGATTTATATTTTAATAATTCAAAATATTGTCCAACCCTTAGCTTTCAAATGATACCAAGATCTTGTAAATATTCGAAATAGTTTTCAAGTTACAAGGGTTTGGGATAGGTACTGTCGCCATAGACAAACAGGTTTCCAAAATTCTAAACTCGATTTCTGAATAACTACATTTTTAGAATAGGATGCTTCTTTCGAACAGTGATAAGTCAACAATGAATTGTTCTATTACAATTACTTTTGTGTCGTTATAATCTATGTAATATTGTGGATGTTTTGACCCTCAGTCGAAGTTATTGGTTAAGAAACGAATTTTTAGTTGATTTTTAAATGTTGAAATTCCTGAAAAAATCTTGATTTTTTAGACTTCCTTCGTGAAAAGAATTGTAAAAAATAACCTATTCCCTCTAGCAACTGGATGGAGGGTCAAAACATGAAGAATAACATTAGGAATAATTTCGAACAGGAATTGTCCTTCTGAACACATTAGAATTTGAGATATCACTTCAAAAACACACTAATTAGCTAATTATATCTAAATTAGATAATTAATGAGTAGCTTAATCAGAATTTTTCACACTGAAATGAGTTTAAGCACAAAACAATGACCTATTGTGAAAAACTGAATTTTTTAAGTCAAAATAAAAAAAAAACCTTCTAGTGTATACATACACCTTAAGTTTTTCGAGGGTTGCGAGTTCGAATCCAACCAAAGACCGTCGTGTACAAAGAGGGCTGGTGCACGTTAAACTGTCGTGACCTTAAATGTCCTCACATTAGAGTGGTGTTTTTTAAGTCAAAATAAAAAAAAAACCTTCTAGTGTATACATACACCTTAAGTTTTTCGAGGGTTGCGAGTTCGAATCCAACCAAAGACCGTCGTGTACAAAGAGGGCTGGTGCACGTTAAACTGTCGTGACCTTAAATGTCCTCACATTAGAGTGGTGTGGAAGACTGAAGTGTGGTGTGCCAGCTCAGGTGTGACCTCGTCATCTGACCGTGGTTCAAAATTAGGTGGTGTTGTCCTCGAATCTTTACCTTCGGGGGTTGATCCCAGACCGTCACCAATAGCCCATTGTGTTGCTCCAGTGCGACGTTAATTTAATACCTACCTTAAGTTTTTCGTGCCAGTTTGTCTGGTTACGACCAAAAACTCCGAGAAAAATGAATCATAGTACATCAGACTTAAAATTGTGAATATACTTCAGGTAGGTAGGTATTTTGATTAACGTCGCACTGGAGCAACACAACGAGCTATTGGTGACGGTCCGGGATCAGTCCCAAAGGGAAAGATCCGAAAACAACAGCACGTAATTTTGAACCACGGTCAGATGACGAGGCAACACCTGAGCCGGCACCCCACTCTCCAAACTTCCACACCACGTCAAAGTGAGGAGATTTGAGGTCACGACCGATTTAATGTGCACCAGCCTCCTTTGTACGCGACGGTCATTGGTTGGATTTGAACTAGCAACCCTCCTGTCGCTAATCCGGTACTCTTCCAACCGGGCTACCGCGGCCCGAATATACTTTGGCAAAAATAATTTTCTTTTGATAGCCAGATTACACAAGATAGTGAAGGTGTCGCCAATCTTGCAAAGAGCAAGATATGAAGATATTTCCGTTCTTTTTATAATGGCAAGATTAGGTATATTCATTTTGATCAGTCAGATCTGGTTAGTTTTTACTAATGACGAGATATTTCATCCATCAAGATCTGACCAGGTTTGCTAATGACGAGCTACATGGTTGAGGCAACCACGAGGAAGGTTAAACGGTTAAATATCCCCACTGACATGCTTCTACGTTTCAGTGATTATTTCAGTAAAATTTCAGCTAATATCTGGTGCATCTAGTTCGGTTTCGTCCCGAAACAAAGATGGCTTCTCTCTTCTCGAAACGCACCAGCTGTTAAAGAGAAAGCGCCTCGAAGAAGGAATAGAAAGATCAATGATGAAGACAAGGCCCGATTCAAGAAGAAAAGAAAAGCACCGCAAATAAATTAAAAAATTACAAGCATCTAATTAATTTTGAGAAAGCGAAATTTCCAGAGTGTTTAGAAAAGGAACAAAAAAGAAAAAAGAGAGCACAATGACTAATGAAAGAGACGGAGAGGACTTAGGAAAGGAAAAAAATATTTAATTAAGAGGAAAGATGGTTGAGCATCTGAGAGTTTGTACCGAATATGAGAGAACAAATATTCGCTTAGCAATGAAAAAGAAAACAAATTATTATTTTTCGGAAAAAGAGATTTTCCAGTGTATAATGGTGTTCCTGATAAATATTTAATGAATCAGAGAAATGGAATTTCTCGTAAATAACTGATAAACTTAAAAGAATTCATAAAAGCAAAATGCGTCATCATGGAATTTTAATTTTAACTTTTGTTTGTGTGGTTAACAAGGGGAGAAATTAGTCGAAGATGCTTTTTATTCATTAGGATCCCAAAAAGCTTTTCATTAAATTCGTTAATTAAATATTATGTTGAGTATGGGGGTATTTTTTTAAATTACATCTAGAGGCTGTCGCGTTATTAGATTTATTGTGGTAGCATTTCTTGATTTATTGTACATTGCAGTTAAATACTGTAGAACTATCATAATCTGATACAAATTAACTTCATACACTTTTTAATTAAATACAATAAGCCATTCTAAATTTTTTTAATTAGGGTTAATAAATCCTTACGCATGGTTCCATGGGTTTTTATGGATGCATACTTTTTACCATTCACTTTCCTGATTCGTCTTCTTAGAAGGCGTTCATATTCCTTATTTCACAGTTCTTAATCCTTGTGTCCATCTGCTTTTACAATTGACTGCTAAAATCAAAGAACTGAAGCAGATGTAAATAATTCACACTTAGTCCTTAAAAACTTTAGTTTCGTCAAAGTGATATCTTTAAACATACAGTGATGTTGAAAAGTTCTGAATATACTTTTTGGACGTGAATACGTCTTTAAAATGGGAACAATACCTGGAAGCATGCATGAAAAGTCGAGCGTTACAAAAAAGCGTTAGAATTGTTTTGTCTTGTGATTTCAGAACTATTATAAGCATCCAGAAGATAAATATAGTGTCTTGAAGACAAAGGATGTCCGTACCTTATAAGACCTTCGTACCGAGTGCGCAGGCGCATGGAGCACACGGAAGGGGTCCGCAATATGTCAAAATTCTACGGTATAGGGCGAGCTTTGGGTCAATGCAACTTTCGATTTTGTGTAGTAAGGACTGCGTATGTTGTGTCATTCGAAATCTGCCAAGCGAAGTTGCAACTACAGGGCTTTAATCAATAAAATTATCCTTCAATATTAATATCAAACTCCACTTCAATCGTTCAAACTGTAAATTAATTGTTGAATATTCACACTAAACAATCGTTCAAACTTCCTATACCTGCTTCATTCATTCCCCAATCTAACATCAGGGCCGAGTGTTCAGGTCAAAACTAAGGTTTGTGACCTCGACGCCAACCTAACATTTTTTCAGACTTATTACTTTCTATTCCTCAAGTACTTAATCGTCATCTGACCGTGGTTCAAAATTACGTGGTGTTGTCCTCGGATCTTTCCCTTTGGGATTGATCCCGGACCGTCACCAATAGCCCATTGTGTTGCTCCAGTGTGACGTTAATTGAAATACCCCCCTCAAGTACTTAAGGATACTTATCTTCAATTTTTCTCTTTTCAGTGTTTTTGGTCAATAAATTGTAAACTCTCTTATTAATTATGATATGAAAATTCGATGAAACTCAGTAGGGTATTCCGTAATTGATACGTCCGTTAAAGTATGAAATAGGGCCGTAGTAATTCCGTAATTGATACGTCCGTTAAAGTATGAAATCGGGCCGTAGTAATTCCGTAATTGATACGTCCATTAAAGTATGAAATAGAGCCGTAGTAATTCCGTAATTGATACGTCCGTTAAAGTATGAAATAGGGCCGTAGTAATTCCGTAATTTATACGTCCGTTAAAGTATGAAATATGGCCGTAGTAACGGATTAGCAACCTAAGGGTTGCGAGTTTGAGACTAGGTGCAACGAAAGATCGTTGTGTAGCCTGGGGTTGTTGCATGCTAAATCTGTCGTGGTCTCAAATGTCCTCACGTTGGAGTTGTGTGGAAGCTTGAAGAGTGGGGTGCCAGCTCAGGTGTTGACCTAATCATCTGACCGTGGTTCAAAATGACGAGGTGTTGTCCTCGAATCTTTCCCTTCGGAATTGATACTGGACCGACACCAATAGTACGTTGTGTTGCTCCAGTGCAACTTAATTAACTACCTACCAGTATGAAATACCCTTCGTTATTGTTTCTATAGCGACCTTTTTCTTATGAAATCGTGCACTCCTGTATCGAAATAAGAACCTCCTAATAATTTTTGAATAATTTCTGATTTAGACATCATCAATTTCACATTATTTAAGATTAAAAAACTTCCTATTTCATTCTTCGTTTTCCTTTCGAAAATTGGTTTAAGTATTCTTATTGAAGCTTTCGATCTATGTAAGTTTATCCAACAGTGACCGGAACTCTCATAAAAACATGTTCGTGCTTGTAATAGAGCTTCGAAACTCTGCACGAAAAAGGCATTTAGCTTCTTTTATTGCCTATTAGATTTTTCGGCAGTTGTCAGTAAAGCTCACCTTTCGTGAGTGCCTGAATAGAAAAAAGTCCATAATCTACGATTCTTGCCGAAGTTCTCATTTGTGATTCTAAATTTATTCAGACATTACTTCCGTCCAAAATATTGCATTTCTTGTTCCACAAAATGTATTTATATTCTAAATTTACACACCCTTTACCTTGCACATACCGTCAATGTAATTTTTTGAAAACGACTGTTCTAAAATTGAACTCGGTGTAGTGCGATTGGTGTTGAAAATTTCCTGCTATAATTACTTGATGTGATTATATGCTATACATTGTGATTTTATGCTGTTTGCTTGCTTACCGAGTTGAAAATAAATGAAATACATAAATAATTAAAGTAAAAATACTTTCAGTAGCCGTTAAGAATGAAGTGCCCGGTCCATCCTGTTTTACACTACTTCTAATAGTGGAAATCTAACATTCATAACGTGTATATTCAGATTCAGTTTCGAGATTATAATTGTACACTGATTTTTACCCCACTGGCTTGTATCAGTATTTTAAGCTTTAACCCTCCTGTTCGTTTACCTTCGCATCGAAAACTGCCCTTTAGTGGCCAGTCTCTGGTACCTAAACCTGTTTCAAACTGTCACCAGTTGTGGGCAAGGGGCAGTTTTTCTACTTGGAT
Organism: Meta bourneti; assembly: GCA_933210815.1. Taxonomy (NCBI): domain Eukaryota; kingdom Metazoa; phylum Arthropoda; class Arachnida; order Araneae; family Tetragnathidae; genus Meta; species Meta bourneti. The sequence continues at coordinate 15,967,303 of OW119928.1, read as the reverse complement.
CTTCATTACCCTTGAAGTAATAGGGCAGTTTTGTCTCGACGAGATATCTCCTCCTTAGCAAAATTGACCAGATCTTGGACGAGATATCTCGTGAAACACTTGGAGGGTTAAGAGAAACAAGAAAGTAATTTGTTCTGTTCAAAAATCCTACCGTAAAAATAGGCTTATTTTGAATCGTGTTTGGCTCCACAACCATTTCAAGCCCAGTGTCTGTATATTTGTGACGAAGGGTTTTACAGATACGAATATGCCGAACTTTTCCTATTTTTAAAATTGAAACGAGCAGACTAATAATCTAAAATTAACCCTCCTGGGGTTGTCTCGAAGAGGTATCTCGTCATTAGCAAAACTGACCATATCTTGATGAAAGAGGTAACTCGTCATTAGAAGAAAGCTGACCAAATCTTTATCAAGTCATCGTATAAAAATAGGCAATATCTTGATGAGATATCTCGTCGTTAGCAAAATTGGTCAGATCTTGATGGACGAAATATCTCGTTGAAACCACTTGGAGGGTTAAGATATGTTCTTTAGTCATGGAGAATTATACTATATTCAACGTTTACTACTTTTGAAGACTTTAACCCTCCAAGTGATTTATTTCGACGAGATATCTCGTCCATCAAGATCTGGTTATTTTAAATAGTTTTGTCATAAACAAAATTAGACTCCTGATTAGCATAAGGATCATAGCATTTGTATGCCACCCAGTAGGCCCGGGTTCCAAACCCGGTTTGTAATGGTTGGTGAATTGGTGATTGTTCCTATTTGGAGTAACGGTGACTTTACCACTGGGCACTATATCACATATAGTCGCCTTGCAGTGCGCACTAGAATGTTTTTTATATAAATTAAATTAACCCAACGATTAACAATTAACTCCAACAAAATAACTTAAAATAAAATAGGATATAGGGGACATTCTATGCATTCGATGCTTGTTTTGGGGACAAATATAATAAATCAACCTTATTTCTAGACATGTATCATATCTACTTGTTTATACTTCTTTACTGGACTCATCCAAGCTTCCATTGCTTACCAACAAAGTGTATGAATGGCTTCTTCCGACTGCTTAGAAAGAAGTTACAAAGCTTTTGCTTATTGTAGGGGGAAGTAGTCTGAATGAAAATGAAAAGAATGGCATCTTTGATATGTCTCTTTTCTGGACGAGATTCAAAGCTCAATCATCCTCGACAATAGACACGCACAAAACGAAAATAAAACTAGAACAACAAAAACTAGTAACGCTAACTAGGTAAATAGTCCGATTTCATCTAATTGGGCTATATTTGACTCTTCAGTTTCTTTTGACTTTTAGCTTCTTTAATTTAGTGCCTGTTATTCTAAACTTACGAAGTATTTGTACTTTTTATAATAGGTTAAATGAGAAATTTTTAGTTTACGAAAAGCAGTGAATTAAGCACATTGCTTATGTACTTCTATCAAGGTTGATAAGCGTATTTTAAAGCCTAAAATTCTTAGATTTGGTTATACAATTTTAGAAAGCGAATGGGAATGTTTTCTTTTCTTTTCCTTTAAGCCTTGAAACGAAAAGATTTCAAAATAAGTTGTCTTTTGCCAAGTTAGATTGATTGATTAGTCTGGAAAATGACACCCGAGTTTAACAATCTAAAATAGACGCCACATACAAGGACATGCGTTCTTATTGGTCTATTTACATGAAAATAAATTCTAAAATGGATGTTAATGGTTATAATTTTATAAAAACTTTTATCCAAACATTTATGAAAATATAATATTACATTTATATAAAGGATGAATTGAAAACGAAAATCGACAAGACCCCAATTTTCTGTCATTTTAAATATCTTACTGTTAATTTATGCTATTCAAAAGGGTTAAATATCTGAAATATTGATTTCTATGTACCGATATATTTTGATTTTGTATAGTCGGATAAATTAAAAAGAATTAAATAAACTGAATACATTTTGCTGCAAAAAACTCCGAACACATTTATTTCTTTTCTATTGGCTTGACAAACTCTAAATTTGTTGAAACGATCTCGCTTTTATGTACTTCTTAGTATAGTGGAATTAAACCTTTTCACCAGACATTTGTGGTGTAATCTAGAGCTAAAATGAGACATTTTATGTTACTACAATTACGTATGGACGCAGAACTGTTGATTTTAAATGTAACTTCAGTGCGTTGCCTACTTTGGAGGGTAGGCAATTTATATATTCACTGATTGTATGGCAGCTCTTCGTCAACACAAAGCAATGATTACTTCCATAGTTTTGAAGAACCTGCAGATCATCTTTTTAAATTTAATAAATAAAGATATCCCTTTACAATGGATTCCGCCATGTATTGTGGCGTAAATGGTAATAAAGTAACAGATAATTTAGCTAAATTTTCATTCAAAATGAGTTCAGTAACATTCACTCCTATAAAATGCATTAAAGTACTTTTATAATAAATAAAAAGAAATAGTTTGAATGCATATACTAGTCAATCTTAAGAGTAATTGTAATTCATCACGTAATAAAGTCTCTATATATTAATTTCAAATTAAACTCGACGTCTTTTTCTTACGTAGATTATTTTTGATATGGATACCTATGCATCAAAAGAATAATCCTATCCTTTAAAATGCGTTTAAATATTTCATGCATATAAAATAAATTTAATGAATTTGAATAAATTGAAATAATTTGAATACATATATGATTCAATCTTTTAAGAGGAACTGTAATTTTTACATAATAAAGTCTCTATATTCTATGTACCAAAAGAATAATCCTATCCTATAAAATGCATTACAGTATAATCCAATAATACAAAAAAATAACCCAATCCTATAAAGAGCATTAAAGTATTTTTTGATGAATAAATTGATATAATTTGAATACATATACGAGCCAATCTCTTAAGAGTAATTGTAATTATTTACATAATAAAGACTATATATTAGTTTCAAATAAACCTAGACGCCAACTTCTTTCGGAGGGATTCTTATTGAAATGAATACCTACATATCAAAAGAATACAAAAAGCCCTCGCAAACAAGGCTCATTTTACAGCTTATTTCCAACTCCTCTTCATTTATCCCTTTATTAGATTAAGAGCTCTTCATAACAATAATCGCATTTCATTTAATTATTTCGGATGTTTATGATCTTCAAATTCTTTCAATAACACAACTGTTTTTCTTCACCGAAGGAGCATTTTTGCTGTATTCGCTCCCTCAAAGAAACTGGCAGGAATCGCTTCGCGAAATTTAATTATTAATCTATCTCAAGAAGCGAAAAGCGAAAAAAAGAGACTCAACCGTTTCACCTCACTTACACTTCGCATTCGGCATCTCCTTCATTGCGATTCATTAAAAATATTTTGCCTCGTAAGTCTCATTAAGCAACATCTTCGAAACGCTGAGCCCACTCTTTTCCCTTTTACTTATTGCTTACTTATTTTTTCGCTCCTCCCTCCTTCTCCGACTATTTACTTATTCATTATTCCCGAGGAAGAATTTCTTGAGTTCTTAACATACCGTCCTTCTCCCCTTCATAAAACGTGCACGGTTTTTAAATCACTTCATATATCCGTACATTTTTTCGTCCTCTCCTTCGTTTTATTTTTACATCTTCCTCAATTTCTTCTCCTCCTCGTACTTTCCTCTCAGTCGTCTTTTCCATTTGCTTTATCCCCGGCGATATTTTTTGTATTTTTCTTTCATTATTGTTTTTGTTTTTTATTTTTCATCACCCCCCTCTCCTCTTCCCCCCCCACCCCGCTCTCGGAATTCATTTTTCTGCGCATACAACTCCTCTCCTGCACCCCCTCAAAGACCCCCCCACAAACGAACACTCCAGAACTCAGCAGATGGAAAAGCGTCATGCTCGACTTGGACGGCCGGGGGGGGGGGATCAGCAAGAGAGGGGGAGAAGTCGAGCTGATATGGAAGATGCTGGGAGGGGGTGCACGAAGGGGGGTTCGAAGGAAAATTGTAGTCGAGAAACCGCGTAATAGCCGTCGTTCGTCCTTCGTTTTAGTTTTAGAGGGGTGGGCGTTTCTCATATTATCTGCCTGCTATGTAACGTGATTTATACTTTTTTTGGCGTTTTACTTTCTTTGAAAACTTCCGGTATTAATAATGTATCCCTTCCCGTCGACGATGTGGAATGGAGGTTTTTCTATAGCGGATGAGGATGGCGGTATTTAGACCTGGGAGATGATGAATTTGTAATATCCGTTAAACGTTGAGGCCTGGCTGTTGCCAGTCTGATCGCTGGTTCTTGTTGAGGAGAATTGACAGTAGTTCGAGTTTATTTCGAGGTGTTGCGTGATTGCTCGCTATTGTTGTCAAGATCTTATTTGAAATATGGCGCCGGTGTTTTGTTCTGTTTGATCTGTATTTAATTTACATAAATTAATATTCACAAAAGTATTAAGTAATATGAAGTTTAAAGGTTGCTTATTAAGTATTGAAAAATTATTAAAGGTATAGTTGCAAAGTTGCTTGCTTTTGAAGTCCGTTTAGATCTCATACAAAATAAAAGGCTGATGTTAATTCGGTTTAATCTATTCATAATTAACATAAATTAATGCTTGTAAAAAATATTAATGCATTAAGTAATACAAGGTTTAAATATTGCTTTTAATCCATGTAACATTAGTTTGAAGCATTATTTATATAGAAATAATTAAGCTTTAAAATATTGCATAATTTTTTTACTATGCTGTTATTTAAGGGTACGCTTCTAGAGGAAATCGAGTAGTGCTTTTTAAAATGAAGTTTTTAATCTATCGAATACAAATGTTTGAGTTATTAATTTGAAACGAAGTCAGACAGCACTTTTCAAACATTCATGTATTTTTCTTAGTGAACTGAATTTGTTGCATTAATTAATTCAGGGAAATTTTTTAATGCATGTTATGCTCGTGATAACGCCAGTTATATTGTATTTTTATGTGTTAATATATTTATGTACTTCGTTTCTTTATGATTATTATTTTTATTCAGTTTTCTTGAAACGTCCTATAATACTGCTCTGTAAAACAGCTAAGTATCTGGGTATAAACGTATTTACGAGAGGAATGCTTAGAAGTGCTATGAATCCATCTACCTTAAAATAATTTTTGTTTTGAAAAAATTTTAATAGCATGGAATGTATCATTTCTTGAAATTGAAATAAATATGTAATTATTATGAGAAAGATTTTGATAAGAATAAGAAAATAAACTAATACATATTATAACGTCATATCTTGTACTTGAACTTGATATTCCGAACAGTTTGTTTACTTTTCAGTCTCTTGTGATAAAAGATAAACAAGCCAATGTTAAATCTTTTTTTTTCAGTCGCAATATCAACCTCCCATAATGGGTACATATATCTATTCCATTCTCAATCCTTCGGCTTACGAAAACATCTCGATAGCTAAAGCCCGGCAGTCAAATAAAAAAACTCATTTAACTACGCACACCATGTCGAACATTCTCGGGAAAAAAATCGTCCACCAGGGCGTTCTCCAGTACCCAATCTGCTAAGTACCACCACTACAGAACGCGCAGAAATGAAAAACACAGTACCAATCAAAAACAATAAACCCAAAAAAGAAAACCCGGGTAACACACAACAAAACAAACAAACGAACCCTCCGAAACGACCGCACATCTCCCCAGATGGCGCTCTGAGCAGAAACAGCCCTCCGGATGGAGATAAAAGATGCGGAAAGAGCGACATCGGCGGCAGATAGACAGAAGAGAGAAGAGAAGAAAGGAAAGAGGAGAAGGGAGAGAAGCACGTTCCAACCTCATTAGGACTCCCGGACACGATCACTCCACCCACTCGACCCCCTCCCAGGACCACCCCCATCCCCCTAGGTTTGTCTATCTGTGTGTGAGGGGGGTCGAGATTGCAGCTATCTCCTCGCCCCACCTCGCTTCTCCAGTCCCAATAACCCCGACTGACGTGGCACGTGAGAAGGTCGAGTACCTCATCCCGGAGCATCCTTTTGCTCTTGCGCTTCTTTTTCCTCTCCATCCTCCCTTTCTTTCCTCCAGTGGCGCGCATCTGATCTCCCCAAGCGCGGCGGCAACACACTTTCTTTCTTTCATCACTTTATCCGGGAGAGATGTCCATTTATATCTTTTTCTTTTCCTCTTTTTTTCGCTCCGGAGAAGAGGGGGTTTGTTTATTTTTTTCATCCTCCTCCTCCTTCTCCGGGAATTTTTTTTGTATTTTTTTCGATTTTTTTGTATATTTTTGTTTTGGTTCTCTGGGTTGTTGTTTGTTTTGGTCCCTTCCCCAGTGACCTTAAAGCAATGGTGCGCTTAGACGGCGACAAGCGACTATTCTTTTGTCAATCTGGCCGGACTCTTCTTCCTCCTCTGCCTCTTCTCATCCCTCCTCTTCCTCCCTGGCCGCGTGTCAAAGTTGTTTGGTCTGGCGACAAATAGCGGCATTTGCAATTATTTGGACAGAAAGGCAGTGGACGTAGGGTGGGGAAGAATATAGTCGGTGCCCAGTTTTTTTCCCTCCTTTTCAGAAATAGGGAGGTCGTGATTTGCTTTTCGGACACTCCAGTGGACAGTGGAGCGAATAACAGTCAGGGCCATTTATTGACCGAGAGGGGAATATATTTCGGAGGAAAAACATATTGACACTTGTTTGTTCACAGACTCAGACGGGGTGAACGCATATCGTATTTGAAGAGATTTGATTTAGTGTGGTCTGAGGAGCATGGAGAATGAAGTCACTGACTCTCTTTCCAGATTCATTCAACTACTTTATATTAACCAACGTTAGAGATTATAAAAAAACTAACCCTCTAAACGTCACGTTGCTTCTAACCCACATCACACATAATGACTCAATAGCCATATCAATTGGTTGAAAGAATAAAAGGAGAGATTCTATCGATCAAGGTGTCAAAACAGGTTAGAAGTTAATAATGGAAGATTGCTGGTTGGATAATGGATATATGACCCCCTTTAGAGGTTTAATCCTTCGGGTGGCTTACCTTCGGGTCGAAATTAGCCCTGTAGTAGCCAGCTTCTGATTCAAAACATCTATCCAAACTGTCACCAGTTCTGGGCAAGGGACAATTTGTGTTTCGTACTTGGAGTAATAGGGCAATTTTGTCTCGACGAAGTATTTTGTCATTTACAAAACTGATCAGATCTTGATGGCGAAAATATCTCGTCATTAGCAAAATCGGTTGGATCTTGATGGACGAGATACCTCGTCGAAACTACTTGGAGGTTAAAGATTTCAAAAGTAGTGAACATTGAATATAATATGAATTCTCCAGGACTAAAGAACAGAATTTAAATGGAGCAATCCATTTTTGTAAATCATCGGTAGCAACTCCAAATCTGCTCAATTCAAGTTTTAGCTACTTCCATCTAAATACAAGTCCAATGTTTTTATTCAGTGTTTAACATACCACAGGTACGAAATCTATTTCGTAGTTTAAATTGATATCAACACTTTCAATATGGACCTCACTTTTTTGCTAAAACGTCAAATCTTAAAATACGTGCTTCTGAAATCGGTTTGTAGATTTATGAATTTTACGTGTGATCCAAACTAAAACTTATATAAACACATATAAACTAATATAAACCCATATAAACTAATATAAACACATATAAACTAATACAAACCCATATAAACTAATATAAACACATATAAACTAATATAAACACATATAAACTAATATAAACACATATAAACTAATATAAACACATATAAACTAATATAAACACACAAGCAAAATATTAAGCCGCGTGAAACAGACAAATTTTAGCATAAACGTGATCAAACCAAACTATATTTAACATCAAATTCAACCAATGTTTAATTTTCTACATTATACTAATAACATTTCACAAATTCATTCATCTAAGTTAACTTTCAATGACCGAAAAGGAAATTTCATTCACGAACCATAACACACATGCAAGAGGCTGCCATCTTGCTTATCTCTACTTTCACTGATGTAAATACTATTAAAAAAATCTACAAATACCAATAACTTTTTTCATAACTAATGAAATATCTCATCTTTAAAACAAAAACTGTTATAAAGTGAACTGAAATTTAAATGGATTCATTTGAATAAAATTTTATGAAGTTTGACTTGATTTAAAAGCTGTAAGCTTTTTCTCATGGCACTTGCATCATTTAATAATTTATTTTTTGAATCTATTTCTCTACCTATTTTTATGCAGCTCAGGTGTTGTTCTTGTCATCCGACCGTGGTTCAAAATTATGAGGCGTTGTCCTTAGATATTTTCCTTCGAGATTGATCCCGGACCGTCGCCCATAGGCTGCTGTAATACTCCAGTGCGACGTTAATTAACTACCAGCTAGCCAACCAACCCTATTTTTATGAGTGAAATTAAAAACTGTTGAATTGTTTTTTTTCTGGATTGTATCGTATCATTGCACTTTCCATCCAAAATCCAATAATTTAATTTTGCTGAAATCCAAACTCTTGCATCAACTTCGATAATCGAATTTTCATATAAACATTCATGAATCGCATAAGGAAAGAAAAATCCGATATTTAGGTATCTAACATACAATCTAAATACACTGGGTGTTTCGAAAATATCTGGCCAAATTGTAAAGGGTAGTAGAGGGGCCCAAAACAATCATTTTCGTTAAAGAATGAGAGTCCTAAAATGCAATGTTTAGGTGGTAGAGGGTGCTATTTAGGTCAGCCTATAACATCGATTGTGTGGCGTAAGACATCATTCCCTTCAGATTTTTAACGGTATGCATCTCAACACGAATTCGGAGCTTGCTGTTGAAAATCCGAGCGGAGAATGACGCCTTATGCCACAGAAACAATGCTGCTGACAGACCCAAACAGCTCCCTCTACCATGTAAACGCGGCATTTCCGGACACACATTCTTTGACAAAAAATGTTCACTTTAGGCCCCTCTATAATTTAGGCAGATATTTTTTCCAGACTCCCTGTATAGGCGTAGTTTATTTACTCAAATGAATAACACACGGGAACTTTTAAGAAATAGGCTTTCAAGAAATGAATATCAGCTACTTTATCAACAAAAAATGCATATCACATTTTTAAGCGTCTTGTATTTCGAATTTCCCCTCTTGTTACACTTCAATAAATAAAACTGATTCTACCTAAACCGTACGAACTCCAAATGATGAAAGATGGAAAGATATCTCATCTAACAGGTCATTTTTTCTCCAGTGCCCTTATCGAGAAAGATATATCGTTGGCCACCAGATATATTTCTCCTCGGACGTGACGTCACGACGATTAAATCCCACAAAGAGTTGTGACATCTTTCACACCACTCCATCCTGATCTATCGCTTGTAAGGCCGAGTCTCGTTTCGAGTAACTGTGACGACGGCCTCCAGGGGGCGGGTCAATCGCAATCAATGTCCGAGCTTTATCACTGTTATTCCTCCCCGTCTTTTCCAGTCCATTTAGATCTCCATCATTTAGAGGGTCACTTTGTTCGGTGGGAAGTTCTGTTTTTGATATACGTCCAAGAGTCCCGGGGATTTGATTGAAATTTTCTTTTTGCTTGGGTTTTTCAACGGCTTTATAAAGGCTGTGGTGAGGAAGGAAGTACGGCTGTGCTTTTTTGACTAGATTTTTTTTCACTTGTCCCTAATTCGTGGGGTTGTATTTTTTCTGCTTGCCCTCGAGGTGTTTGGGCGAGATACCTTGTCCAAAATCTGATCATCTTTGCTATAGACGACATATCTCGTCCAGACGAAGCTGCTCTATTACTCCAAGGGGAGTGTAGATCCAAGAAGGAATAAAATTGTCCGTCTAGAATTGGTGACAGTTTGGAACAGATTTTTGAGCCAGATGCTGGCTACTACAGATCAGTTTTTGACATGAAGAACCCTCTGTTTCGACAAGTTACCTTGTCCAATATCTGACCATCTTTCCTAAGAACGAGATACCTCGTCGAGATAAAACTGCCATAGTATTCCAAGGGAATGAAGATCTAAGTAAGAAGAAGCAACTGTGCCTTGTACAGAACTGGTGACAGTTTGTACCAGTTTTTGCACCATAGTCGGGACACTACAAGGCAATTTTCGACTAGAAGATAGACCAACAAGAGAGTTAAATAGCTTGGTAGACGTAATACCTAAAAAATCGTCATAACTTGGGTTCGTCATTATCTTAGATCGACGTTTGATTATTTCGATGAGATATCTCGTCCAGGATGTGGTGGATTCGCTAAGAACGAGATATCTCATCGAGACAAAAATGCCCTATTACTCCAAGAGGAAATGAAGATCCAAATAGGAAATATAAGTTCTTTCTTGTACAGAAGTAACAGTTAGGAACAGGTTTTTGCACCAGTGGCTGGCAACTACAGCCCAATTTTCAACGCGAAGATAAACCTCCAGGAGGGTTAAGTAGCATGGAAGACATAATATCCAAAAACTCACAACATACATTCATCAATAGACCTTAGATCAACGTATTGATTATTTATAAGAGATGCCTCGTCTAAGATCTAGTCAATTTTGCTAAAGACGAGATATCTCGATAGTACAAAATTGCCCTATTACTCCAAGGGGAATGAAGATCCGAGTAGGAAAAATAAATTTGCCCTTGTCCAGAACTGGTGACAGTGTGGTTTTCGAAGCAGAGGTTGGCCATTACTGGTCAGTTTTTGAAGCGAAGGTAAACCACCAGGAGGGTTTAAAACACCTCATTCTCATGATTTTCCTGAACTATACTTTTGGCCAAGCATTAAAGTATATTTTGTTGAACTTAATAGTCCTCTATTCCTAATGAATCTCCGGGGCCACGGTTGGCCAGTTGGTGGAATCGCGGATTAGCAACCAGAGGGTGCAGTTAGAAACTTGATCCAACCGAATATAGTCGTGAGTGTGTACGCCGGTGCGACTTCAATCTGTCGTAGCCTCAAATATCCTCACATTGGCGTGGTGTGGAATTTTTTTTCCAGTATATATTATTTGTTATTAACTTTACAATCCGGTTTCACTTGCGATGTTTTGCAATTGCAGACAAACCTAGTCGTGTATCTGTGTCCACAGTTTCGTTGAGTCGTCGAACAGCTTTTTGAGCTTTTTCCGCTTCACGATCTTTTGTTCTTTGCTTTTAGAATTGCTCGGCCATTGACAGCTTCTGATGTTTCTTGTTGATTCGAGTTTTATTAAAAATCAGTATCTTCTTGCATAACGTTGTAAAGTAAATTTTACTTATATTATTCTAAGGGAACAACGTAATGAGTTTAAACTTGTTTCATTAACCTAGAAATTTAAGTTCAGGATGCCAGAGTTCGAGAGCTTTTGCTACTTCAGACAAACAGATTTCTGTTTTATGTATAAGATTGTCTTAATACATTCCCATAAAAAAGCTAGCGAATTTGAATACGTTCATTATTTTATGCAATCAGCGATAAAATATTATCAAAGAACGTTTTGAAATATATTTCGTCTTTAACTGTAACAAAAAATGAAGGTTATGGTTACAATTTCTGCTTCTCGTCAGTTCTTAACAATACTTAAACTTTTCAGAGATGTTTCATATTTTTATCGCACAGCCTGCGAGGTAATCTTTTATCGACACATTTCTCAAGAGTAAATCGAACTTAAATCAGAACATAAGAAAATCCCATCTCTCCCTCAACCGAAACATAACTGCAAAACAATCCATCTCCAGAGAACGCAAGCAATTTCTCCTCCACAAACTTCCACTACGAATCCATTAAATTTTAACAAACTCGAGCCCACCGTCCAAACGAATACACCATCCGCAACTTTCCAGCAAAGAAAAAATAATCCAAACCCCCGAAACCTAATATCCTTCTCAAAAGGGTTATGCAAAGAAGGAGTCCCCCTCGTGACCCAACTCCTTTTTAGCTGAATTTTCCCTCCACCAACTTTATAGAAACACGCAACGCTTTAAAAAAAAGCAGAAACAGAAGAAAAAAATCTCGGGCTTAACAAAGAAGATTAAGCCGAATATTATCTATTTAGAAAAGTGTACTTTTCATCTCGTCCACCCCTCCCCTCCTCTGTGATTTGGAAATCCTAGCGTCGCAGTGCAATTAGTTTGATTTCCAGTTCGTAGTCAGCCAATTATCTTTCGAGACTGTCTCTTACGCATTTGACTGGATCCCAAGGGGAAAGGGCATGTAGTGTCGTGGTTCGGGTTTGCCACATTTGGCACGGTGCTCGCCTGGCTGTGCAGGATTCGGTTTCAATAATGCGATTATTAATTTGGAGTCGTTTCTATATTTAAAAGTAAAAATGCGTGGGTAGTTACGTTTAGATAGAGGGTAAAGATTCAGGATAAGAAGGTGGGCGTTTAATATTGCATCCATTTACAGTTTTTTAAGGAAATAAATTCTAGTCTTCTATCTAAAAATTGGTTTGCAGTTTCTGATGACTATTTGTCTAGCTATCATAATTTTTATTTGTAGATGAGAATGATTCAACAGTCAAAATTTACGCCTTTGAACTTTTTTCTCATACAAACTTAGGCCTCTATGCGTTGAGATTTCGAAGAAGCTTGTTGTTGCTTTTACCCTGCCACACATGCATTATGACTGAATAACCACAGCTATGGGTTGAAAGAATCCCAGGAAGGATTAAATAGGTCAAGAAGCTCAAAACTGGTTGGAAGTCATGCAAGGAAGACTGCAGTTTGCAGAAAGGATATATACGTACATTCTCATATTGATACAGATTCTCAGTGACATTTGAGTTGAGCTGATTTGAGCGATGAATTATCGAGAATCAACGATGGTTAAAATTGTTTCGATCCTATATGTGCCTATATTCTAGCCCAACAAGATGGTTTCTTAGAAGGAATCCGTGGATTCCTTCAATCTTTACAGAGATTCTATTGGTCCTTCATAGAATAGAATTTTTTTAAAGATTCTATTGCTCCCCATTCCCTTAGAATATAATATTTTGGAAATGCTCTATTGCTCCTTTCCTTAGAATAGGATCACTTGGAAAAAATTCCATTGTTCATTTCCTTAGAATAGAATCTTTTGGATTGATTCCATTGCTCATTTCCTTAAATTAGAATCTTTCGATAAAATTCTAAGGGCAGGGAGTTGATTAGTTGGATTGTTTTTGGTTGTTCGCTAAGCGAGATTAACGTTTTTCGCTTAACATAGTTAGTATTGTTTTTACCCCGCAACACGGTATAATGGCTAAATCAGTTTTCAATAACCCTAGCTATTTGAGTTGAAAGGATCCCAAGACAGATTCTATTGGCTAAGAAGGTCAATACTGTTTCGAAGTCATACAGAGAAAACTGCAAGTTTCAGAACGGATGTATGTGTGTATGCCTCTCAGAGGGTAAGGGTAAAAGTTTAATATCGCGAAAATCGATGAAAAAATCCTGTTTTTGCTTTTTACAGAACCAAATTCTAGATTCTTGTATCCAACGAAAAGAATTTTGAGATTCTGATGATCATTCACCGAGCTATTAGCATTTTTATTTGAAAACGAGAAGGGTGACACCCTCAACACGGATGGCTTTGAACTTGTTTTTCAATTTTCCTCCATTTCCAATCCCGTGGGTTAATTTTTCAAGTATTTACTTCAAATTTTCTGTACATACTATAATACAAGGGACGAAGTTGGCATGCATTTTACAAATAAAGGATATGTTTTAATTAAATCTATACATGTAAAGCACAGTTGGCGCCTGTTTGTCTGTTCTCCGTAAAAATCTATACCGTTTGACCCATCCGCACCAAATTTGGTACTTATTCTTCAGAATCCTGCGGATAACAGGTCGCATATTAACCCTAATTCTATTTGTCCTAGGTGTGCAAACAATTTGAAATTCCAATGGGAATAATATTGAATATTATTACGATTGCGGTACGTAACCGGATTGTTTCACCAGCGTTCCTGGGAAAACAATTTTTTCCGAAAAATTATTTAAGAAAAATTAAAATTTCAGTACTTAGAATTGAGCTTATTTTGTATTTATTTCTAAAATATCATTAACGTATAAACATATGACTAATGATATGAAATAATTTAAAACATTTAATTTTGCATAACTTACATTTTGTAAGGAAACGTCTATTCAATGCCACAAGCGCAAGCGAGAAACCTTATAAAAAGAAAAAATACAGAGAAATAAATGCAAAAAAACGGGACTTGAAACGGGATGAATTTTTCTCTTTAATTTGTTGTTCAGTGGGTTTGCCCACTGTCCTAGCAACCTTCTAGCTGTTGGCGGAACAGGTTTGAATCTCGTCATGTTCGATTCGTTGAATTTCTCTCTTCTGTGTCAGTAAGGCTTTCCTTGTATGCATTTCCATTTGCTTGACGTTGTTTGTTATAGCTTGGCCAAATATGGCCCTTTGCGCCATACGACCCAACCCAACCAATCACGAAACCTCTTTAATTCATGTATTGAAGTTACAATAGGATGCCAACTTTTGTTGATATGAATTGTTATACTGCAATGAACAAATATCGGGTGTCTATTTCAAACACATAAAGCTACTTAGATCATACACAAATTTAATTCTTTCAAATAACGTGAAGGTCAAAACATAAAAATCAATTTTTGAAAATCTACTTGATATATTTTGCTAAATGTTTGCATGTGTTTCAAGTAACAGAAGCCATTGAATCTCGTCGTAAATATACTTCTCCGTACTCTTGTATTTAATTTAACCAAGTTGTGTTTCGACACAATGACACCACCAATAATTAATACAGTAACGTTTTGATATATCAGACATTTGGCCATGTAGTTCCTTTTTACTTGTCTCGCAATTAATTTTGTTGTGTTCAAAACAAGAAACCTCAATCTATTTAATTTAAATTGAGAGTTCAAATTTGATTTGTTTCAAGCAGTTGTCCGTAACTAAATTTGTGTAAAAGATTTGAGTGTATCGATACGTGGTTGAGAAGAAATTGTTTTGAAAAATATTCTATCGTATTCAGTTTCATACTAAAATGTGTAGTATCGATTCTGTGGTGTTTAGTTTATATTTTTTTTTCTTTGAAAGACGTATAATTTAAAGTACAATTACATGGGATTCATTTCTTAACCATTTAACGCATTTACCCGTGTTTGAAACGGGCGAAAATTACCGGCAAATTTGCACATGCCAGTATCTCACACGGGCGCTCTTCCGTTCTAGTAAAAATAGATAGGCTAGATTAAACTTATACCAAAGATGGCATAAACTTATTTATCATAGATGATTTACCACTTATTTATAGATGGATATTAAACTTATTTACCGTAGATGGCACCACTATGCACCATTTTTCTTGTGTAAACCAAGTGGTGCATTTTGATGATTAGCTATAAGTTTGTTAGGAATTCTTTGTTATAAAGCAGTTGTTAGGTCTAAAAGGTAATATATCCATTTTTATTACGTTAAATATCATAAAAGTAAACAGTTAACCATAAATTAATTTTTACTAAGTGTTTTTGTAACTTGTTTAGAAAAAGTTATCTGATAATGAGCGACTGTGACGATTTTGAATATGCCAATTTATCAGAAAGTTTCAGCGATGACAGTGATCATCTCTTGAGTGATGGAAGTGAATCTGAAGTTAATATTTTATTATTATTAATATTTTGAAATTCAAAATAAACATGTAATCAAATCGTTTACACTTTGTATAATAATTTTTTTATAACTTTTACCCCACCCCCTGCAACTGAAATCGCAAAAAACAACTTACACTATACCTATATATATATATATATATTCATTTTCTGTAAAAAAAAACTCGATCATTTTTACCAGTTTTTCCGAAAAAAACTCGTGCTTTAAGTGGTTAAAAGCAAAATTTTCTCGATCCTCTTCGAGACTACCCACTGCGTTAGCAATGGGCGAGCTGTAGGGAGTGAAGATTTGCTTCCTCCATTGATTTATTTCTCTCTTCTATGTCTGTAAAACGATTCATGTTGTGTGTATGTCGGTTTACTTCACCTTGTTTAGCGTAACTTGACCAATATAGCCCATGTGCCATATAAACCAACCCGACCAATTAAATCATACACACCCTTTCTGTAACCTGCAGTCTTTCCTGCATGACTTATAACCAGATTTCACATTCGTAACCAATAAAACCTTTCCTGGGAATTCTTTCAACCGCAAATGTGGTTATTCAGTCATTATGCGTGTCGTGGGGTAAAAACAACACTACTCTAATCGAAAATCTCGTGACACTCAGAGGATCTATTTCATGTTAAAAGGCTTTAGTATCGATTTACGTTTAACTTATAATTTTATATAAATACATAATCTCGTGTCTTCAGACATTTCTCGTCTCGATTTAAGCCTCTGAGGGGGCTCACAAGCCTATATTCGCTCTGCAACTAGTGGTCTTCTTTGCATGACTTCTAACAAGTTTTAAATCTTTTCTAGTATTCTTTCAACCAATAGTTGAGAATATGTTGTAATTATGCGTGGGCTGTGTGGTAAAAGTAATGCTACGTTACTCAGAAGTTCTCGTGACGCTCAGAGGATTAAGGATATTCCCTCTGACACTCCTTTTCAGACTCTAGAAAACGAAACTCGTGGAAGGGAAGTATTCTAAAACTCCAAACCGGAAGCCACCATGCAAATTCGAAAGCATCTGTCTCTGACAGGCTAGCTCCCTCGTGCCTTGTGTACCTGCAGATGACTGCCTCCCACTCGAAAACCATTTTTTTCGACTGTTGGCAACTATTGGCGCTTGGCGCTGGCGAGGAGCAGCCATTGCGCTGCAACCCTGGAAGTCATGCAGATGCGGGGAGTAGGAGATGAATAGGTATTAAATTGCAGAGGCGAAACAGAGAAGGAGCGGCCGCCATAATGGCCCGACGGTTGGTGCTTTTTGATTGAACAAGTGCTATTGATTCTCGACGCTCACTCCACACTTCACGCGATTCGGTGCAGGGGGAGAAGCTACAAATTCAATCCCCGATGCCGGCAGTGGGGGCTGTAATTTGTTCCAGGTATTCGTGCTGGTACGTCCCCTCTGCGGTTGGTAACAATGGACCGAGGACGAATCGATCCTGGAATGCGTTTCCGGAATATTGCTTTGATCAGTGTTGGTTTCGTTGTTGGGTTGCTGATTGAGTAATAGAGAAAACAATTATTCAAATGCGGTTGTTCATTTGAATAATCAGGTAACGAACGGCGCGCTTCGATCCGGTCGTGTTAACTTTGCATATGGGAAAAAACTGTCTGCGCTTTTGTAAATTATATGCGACGAATGAAAGGCTTTCTGAGTAATGATGGTAGAAAAAAGTTGGAGCATTTGAACGTTTTAGCGTATAGTGGTGATGCTGTAGTATTTCGCAATACATAATTAATTTTGCATGAAATATTTTAGACTTATCACGCGAGAGTAACTCAGTAGGAAAGCGATATCTCTCTGCATCGAAAAATGAAAACTATCTCTCATTCCAGCGGTAGCCCGGTTGGAAGAGTAACGGATTAGCAACCGGAGGGTTACGAGTTCGAATCTAACTAAGGATCGTTGTGTACAAAGGGGGCTGGTGAACGTTAAATCGGTCGTGGCCTCAAATGTCCTAACGTTAGCTTGGTGCGGAAGTTTGGAGAGCGGAGTGCCAGCTCAGGTGTGACCTCGACATCTAACCGTGGTGTTGTCCTCGGATCTTTCTCTTAAGGTTTGATCCCGGACCGTTGTCAATGGACCGTTGTCAATAGTCCGTTGTATTGCTCCAGTGCGACGTTAATTAAATATACCTACCTACCTACTTGTAATTCCAAATTATAGTTACAGTTGAAGAATAATTTAAAATACATTCACTAGTATCACAGTCTGTAGACTGGATATACCCGCATAGTAAGTATTTAATCCTAAATCATAAAAGATGATTTACAACTCTTTATAATATGTATAAAGTCAAACTCTATTTATTACCCAACTCTGCAAACATCAATACATAGACGCGAAATTTTTCATGAAGATAAGCAATGTGTCCATTTAATGTATCTGTGTCAAGATAAAAGGGTTTAAGTCTGAATTTTGATGGTTCCAAAGGAGTCAAGTGCATCATTAATTTAAGTAACAATAGAATATGCTTAAAATCAAAACCAAATGAATCTACGGATCTAAATTACAGTTATTTGTATTATGGCATGCTTCTTTTTCTTCCTGAATATTCGTGAATTATTAAACTTAAGATTCCGAGAAGTAGCCATTTTGACTTAATCCCTTTTGACCTGACACGGAAGATACAAACTATCAAACATTTTGAATTTCAACCATGTTTAGAGAAACTCGAAACTATAGAAACGTCACTTAAGTTGGGTAAAACGTAAAAGTCGGATTAGAAATATAACGCACATAACATACAAAGACAGAATTTTACAAGTACTTAAAGTAAAAGTACTGTCTAGGTTAGGTTTATTACACAACCCTGCCATCAAAAGATGGTTTTTGTATAATTAATTATAAAATGATAGATTGCCAGCCCCCACAGACACGACTACCTTTGATTGGATCGAATTTCAAACTCGCATAATAATCCGCCACTCTTTCAACTGATCTACCGTGACCCCGGTATGCTTTTGAGAGGAACTTGCAAAGCTGTACAAACATCACTTGAATTGCAATATTTCTAATGCAAGAGGGATTACACACTACCATTTATTTAATCTTAAAAACTCTTAAAGTATCATCGCATCACAAATGTTGTTTACGCTGCAAATAACTATTATGAAATACTTTGGATCTTTCTTGTTTATCTCGCTTTGAAATAGTATTTGGTAGAACTTACTATCTCACGTAATTAAACTGCCAACCGTAGTTACGTATTACAAATGTAGATTTCTTATAACAACCCCGCTCTAAAAGTGAAGTAAATAAAATATATTTATTCACAGAAGGGATTAAAATAACACGAAGCCTTTTATTTAATATAGATATTTTCCTATCATTTGAGCATTTTCAGATGCGAAAACTATACTTTTTCTTTAGATAAAAACTTTTCGTATACTTTAGAGACGAAACGCTCTGCATTACTAAAATGATTTTCGTAGCTGGAAGTGTTCTGTGTAGAAAACAGTGAAAGCTTGAATTGTAATTTTTTGCATTAAATTACGGGATATTCGATTAAATGAAAGTGATATTTTAATAGAGTGGATGCAACTCAAATTTTTGCTGCCAAAGTTAATCACATTTGTAATTACTGTAAGTGTAATTAATGCATTTTAATTATTGCAAATGTAGATTTCTTATAACATGCGGCCTTTTACTTAATGTAGATATATAGATGCTTTCTTGTCCTTTGAGCATTTTCATAAGCGAAAGCTACACTATTTCTTTAGATACTTACAAACTATCCGTATATCTTAAGGTCGATGCGCTGAGCTTTACTAAACTATATGTTGTAGCTAAAAGGGTTCTGTGTAGAAAACAGTGGAAGATGGAATTGTAATTTTTTGCATTAAATTACGGATAATGATATTTGATTAAATGAAAGTGTTATTTTAATAGTGGCGTGGCAATTCCAACTTTTGCAGTTGCAATAACCAAATTTTTTTGGGTCACACACATTTTATCAACTAGAACTATGGACAGAAAAATTAATCCTGGTTGACGAAGTAAAACCATCATTTTCAAACATTTCAATCTCTAAAATTTCTTTTTTATATATAACTTTAACACACGATACATCACTATGGATGAAAACGGAGCTGTATTACAGTAACTCCTCGATTTACTACGCGTTCTATTAGAGAAATTTCCAGTGTAAACAAATAAACAAACCAGATTTTGAACGTTTTACAAACTTAAATAATTTTCATTTAGCTGTGTTTTTTATTGAGAGCCCCAGCTGCATTTATTTTGCAAATTATCTTAATGTAAGTTAGCTCTTAGCTCCTAACAACGTAGTTGTGTTACTCTAGTGCGACTTAAATTCAACAACCTACATAAAAATGTAAGCACAATGCATTTTTTGAAAACCACAAAAGCTGTAAAAATGATGTACTAAAACAGATTAAAGGGAGAATAAAAACGCATTAACTCATTTAAAACTACAATTCATTGTTTCTTAACGTTATACAAAAAATGTAAATAAATTATATAAATTATTTAAGTAGCGTTTTAAGCGTTATGCAAACTAAATTGTGTTTTTGATGCATTTTTTACGCAGTTGAAATTTTCTTGATATCTGTAAAAGTTGTTTTACTGCCAAATTACTCTTAATGCTGGTAAGCCGTATTACCCTTGGTCGATCTTCGTTGTCGAAGAATGAAAATAGATAATGCTAAAAATATGTCTTGTATGGAATTAAGTAGAGTATACAATTTTAATTTATATCATACCAGTAACAATTTCAATTGTACTCTTTAGCGTTATCTTAGTGTAATACTCTATATTTATTTACTTTGCAATGCTTTGAATATGTGAAATACCCCAGACGGCACTAAGCGCCAAATTGTAAGAAGTTGTTGGCAGCCAAACGACAGAGCACATATAATAGCTCTGATCTCTGAACTAGTAACAGTGCGTGTGTGTTAAAATAAAATTTGGTTATTTATAGAACTGACTTATGATTATTATCACTGAACATACCAATGCTTTACAGAATATAAGACTGAATTTATTTGGGCTTGCAGTATTCTAATTTATTTACTTGTAATGTTTCGAATTTATTTGTTTATAATATTATAATTTATTTACTTGTAATGTTTCGAATTTATTTGTTTATAATATTAGAATTTATTTGCTTGCAATGCCCTGAATTAATTCATTTACAATATTCTAAATTTATTTACTTACAATATATATATTCTAAATTTATTTACTTACAATATATATATTCTAAATTTATTTACTTGCAATGATCTAAATTTATTTTCTTACAATATTCTAAATTTATTTACTGCAATACTCTGAATTTATTTACTTGAATGCTCTGAATGTGTTTATTTACAATATTCTAAATTGATTTACTTACAATATTCTGAATTTATTTACTTGCAGCTCTGAATTTATCTACTTAAAATATTCTAAATTTATTTACTTTGCAATGCTCGGAATTTATTTGCTTACAATATTCCAAATTTACTTACTTGCAATTGCTTGAATTTATTTACTTGCAATGTTCTAAATTTATAAACTTGAAATGCTCTGAATTTGCTTCCAATATTTTAGAAATATCTACTTTCAATTCTCTGCATTTATTTTCTTAATGCATTCAAAATTTATTTACTTGCAAATCTCTGAATTTTTATTTGTTTACAATATTCTGAATTTTCTCTTCCAATCCTCTGAATTCATTTGCTTACTATATATTCTAAATTTATTACTTGTAATTCATTTAACTTATTTACTTGCAATGCCCCTCTAAATTTATTTACTTATAATATTCTAAATTTATTTACTTACAAAATATTCTAAATTTATTTACTCTACACTGCTTGCTCTCTAAAAAGTGAAGCGTGCTATTTCCGAATCCCTTTCACCGATCAATACGATTACTCATCCCATCCCCTAACCATCCGAACTCATCGAGTGCATTCGAAGAGCTGGGGAAGCGTTAATTATTTAATGACGATTATTGAACTCCATCGCCGACCACGTGACCGACTCCTCATTAAATATTGAAAATTAGGCGACCTGTCTCTTCAACTGACGACTCCTGCGGAGATAGAGGGGTTCAAAAGATCAGTAATTACTCTCCAGTCCAGACGACTGACTCGGCACGTTCGAACAGTGGGGGCTCAAAAAGTCCTCTCCGATGGAGAAAAAACTCACCCGGACGTCATCACTGTTTGGATTAGGTCCTCTGTTGCCAGGGGCAACGGCCCCCTAAATTGATCATTAATTCATCGGGACACGGTTCGGTACGCAACATGTAATTTCTCGGTTCTTGGCAGCTAACCGCAACCGCCGTCGTCGATCCTCCCCCCTCGTCGCTGGGTGTTACAGATCGAGGGGGGGTCCCGACACTCCCCCCTTGTCGTTTGGAGGGTGGGGGCGTAAGGGAGTTGACGTATGACACTGCGGACAGCTAGCTCATGAACCTGCTCTAATGACTATCATCGTTCGGGAATTCTGCGTTTTGGGGTGTGTGCGAGGCGTGGAATGCGGAGAAAAAACGTGTACGACAGTTTTGTAGCGTTTTAAAATAATGTGCTTGAACGAAGTCCAGGTGCGAAGAGAAAGGAATAGCACTTATTTTCTTGATTTGGATCCCGTGGACTTTGAATGTAGCTGAATATTATCCGTTATTCGTGGGCGTTATTTAATATGAATCCCCCTGCTGCTGTTTCACCGATAGAAATAAGTAATAAACCATAAATTGAAATATATGTTTATAATTCGATGCAATTCATTCTAAGGCCCATTCTCAGACAATAGATATTTTTAATTTTTTTTGCTTTTTCGAGCATGTCTGCTTTTTAACCCTTGAGGAGTCCGCAAGCATATATTCGTTCTGCAACCTGCAGTCTTCCCTGCATGACTTTCAATCAATTTTTAACCTTTTTCACGTGAATCTTACCTAGGATTTTTTCAATCAATAGATGTGGCTATATATTCATTAATTGTGTTGTGGGGAAAAACAACAATTCAATATTCGGAAATCTAGTGACGCTCGGAAAATTAAATATATTTTTGTTTTGAATCATTGTTTTGTGTTTGTTGCCTTTTTATATTAAAAGATATAAAAAATTAATAAATATTGTGCAACATTCGAAACATAACAGCTCGATTTGACAACATTTTTTGCTGTTTTTATATTAATGAAAAAAATATCTAGGATTATACCTTGCTTTCAATGGCAATGCTCAAAATAAACTAGCTCATTCTGAAAACTGTGACCTTTTTCTTTTAAGCCATCAGTTTGCATTTTACGTTTGTTACAGATATTTAGCAAAATCAACGAAAATATATACAATTAAACTAAACAAGGGTGCAAAAAAATTGTTACAAAATAAACTGAACTCTAGTTGGTTTCAAATCATGCAATTTTACCTATTCATTTCATGATTCCGTGATAAGACTGTAATCTATTCATTCTATATAAGACAGTAATCTATATGCATTCAAAGATAAGATTTAGTAATCTATCTATTCATTCCATGATAGCTGAATCTATTACAGGCAATGGCGCTTACTTGCATTAACAAGTTTCTTGGCAGTAAAACAACTTTTACAGACTATGGAACATACAATTGGTAATAAACACATCAAAAAACCCTACTTCAATTTACATAATATTTACAGTTATTTAAATAATTTATAATACTTATTTACATTTATTCTAGCAATCATGAAATGGCATGAATTATAGATTTTATTTATACTTAAAATTTTTATTTTTCATTCTGCTTTTGTTATGACATAGAGATTTGGATTGTATAATGCGGTTAGTTCCACTTGAACACATTAGTCTAATGATATTCTTCCAAACGACAGTGAAAATTAATTTAACATTTATAACACTGGAATTTTTAACATTCAATTTTAAAACAGTCAATATCATTTTGTTACACCTGCTATAACAAATAATGATCAAACAGAATATATTACCGTTGAAATAATTTTGCTTCATCCATAGTTAAAAAATCTAAGGATATTGTTAATACCCTAATTTAAAAATTCGAGTAGCCAATCCTCTAAATATGGAATACAATAGATGTATACATAAAATTCGGTTGAAATACTGAATTGCATAGAGCTAAGTCTAATTGTGTTTTGCAATCTATAGATATTAATAAATTATGTTTTGCATTACATACTAATTATAAACTATTTTATTTCTTTTAACACATGTCTATTTTAAATAATTTAAAAATTGGAACAAGTTCTCTAAACATAATATACAATAGATATATGCATAAAATTCGATTAAAATACTGAATTGAATAGAGCCAGGTCTAATTATGTATCACAAGCTATACAAATTAACAAATTATGTTTGACATTACATACTAATTATAAACTGTTTTATTTCTTTAAACAAATTTTGCATTTAAAATAATTTAAAAGCTGGAACAACAAAGTCTCTTATTATAGAATACAATAGATATAATACAAAATTCAATTAAAATACTGAATTGCATAGGAGTTAAATCTAATTATGTTTTACCACTTATACAAATTAATAAATTATGTTTTACATTTTATACTAATTATAAGATGGGTGTTATTTCTTTTCACAAATTTTGCATTTAAATAAAGCGCTACTCGTTCACTCAATAGAAAATACCAGCTTAACAAATGTTATCTTATCAAAATCTGATTGCTTAAAGCATTTTTTTCGTAATTTCATTTTCATAAGTGCAGTTAAATTAAAATGGACAAACAGTTGAACAGTCGATAAAACCTAACAGCGCCAGTCATTTTCATGTATTTTTTAACACATTTGGTTTACTTTCATTAGCTTCTTTTGATCTCATTCATTTGGCTTGTGTTGTGCTCTTTTGTGTGTGTTTCTTCACAATCCTGCGTGCAAACATCATCATTATCTGAGTCAATATTTACAATATTTGCTCTGAGCAACACGCGATTTTTACATCACGAAACTAAATTGAAACACCACTCAAAATCGATTTCTTTTATATTCCATAGCCTGCAGTCATCAGGGTTAGCATTTCCCTTAGGGTTATCCATCTTGTACCTAATAAATGCAATGAAAACATTCCTGATTCTTATCAGTAAATATATGTTTCATGAGAATAAGTTACCCTATCAAAAAGAAATAATATAATAGGGATAAAAAAATTATACATTATTATAAATTTGATAATTCCACACGCATTATTCATGTATTATAATTTGGACTTTTTATTTTGCTACAAAAAATAGTGTATACTTTCGTGATTTATTTATGATTGCATGATTATACTTTAAATGTTTACATTGCGTTTCCCTGAAATGAAAATAAATATACAAATAGAAAGGGGAAAATTTATTGATCCAGCAACCCTTTTCCAAAACTATCAATTGCAGTATTTTTGTGGAAAATGGATATCCTTGAAATTCTTGGAAAAGTAAGATATTTTTTTCCGTCGAAAATTTGCATTCTTTAAACAGTGTAAAGAATTTGAGTTTGAAATTGTAGCAATAAAACCAATATTGGAATAAAATTGCTTACCAATTTATGAAATAAGAAAATATTCGTGAGTCAAGTTACACATCAAGCAATTACAATATTGTCAACCCAGTCTAACAAAAAGGTTTTGATTGAAACTTCAAAACAACGACAGATAAAGATTACAAATTTAGAAAATGTCATCAATTGCCATTTCGGTCGAGCAAGACGTCCACCATCATCAGGACAGAAGTAAGTCACCAGAGTAAAACGCGCTTTTAAATACGTTGAAGATGTGGCAAAACTGCTCTGGGAAACAACATATTTAAACGCGCGTAAGTATTTAACCTTTATTGGTCGCTGGTTTGAAGTTTTTCATCTTTTACTATTGCTTCCAACTTGCAATCTTCAATCAATTCAACAATTATGAATTCCAACTTGCAATCTTCAGTCTTCCCTGCTTGACTTCTAACTAATTTTGATCTTCTTGACCAATAGAACCTTTCCAGGGATTATATTCAAAGGAAATAAGCAATAGAATCTTTTCAAATGATTCTATTGTAAGGAAATGAGCAATAGAATCTTTCTAATAGATTATAGTCAAAATAAAGGACTGAAAGAATATTTCCAAAGGATTATATTGTAAGTAAATGAGAGCAATAGAATCTTTCCAAAGAATTCTATTTTAAAGATAGGATCGAAAGAATCTTTCCGAGGGATTCGATTCTAAACAATTGACCTATAGAATCGTTTCAAAGGATTCTATTCCAGGGAAAAGACCTATAGAATCGTTCCAAATAAATATTTTATTCTAAGGAAAATACCAATAGAATATTTCTAGAGGTTCAAAGAATCCATGAATCCTTGAGAAAGAAGTGATCATTTAGTCATATTAAGTTTGTTGGTTAAAACCAACACTACACTACTGGCAAATCTCTCAACGCTCAGTGTTAATCACACGGTGATGACAACTGATATCTTTTTAATGGATTTGTGTGATTTTGAATGATAACTCCATACATGAATCACTCATTGTTTAAAATCAATCTGAAAACAAAAATAACGAAATTATAATAACCTCAAGTGGCATACAGCGTTTTCTTTTAAACTATCAAAACCACGCAACTGCTTCATTTGTTGAAATAACCCCTCCAATCGGAGATCAAAGGTAAAAAGAACGCTTTCATCTTGTGTGTCACTTCACTTCATTCCCCGCCCCCCAACAAGGGCTGTATCTTTTCAACACATTGACTTCCCAACACAAATCAGCCAGTGTTACGAACAATCGCGATGATACGAGGAGAAAAAACCGATACCTGCCTCCACGCTATCGATGGTAATCGATACGGGAAATAAAAAAGGCATGTCAACCGTGATTAATTTCTGAAGTTTGGGGTAGAGGGAATATCAATTCCATTTGGGAGGTTTTGTTCTCTCTCCCCTCCTATTCTTTGTTCAATCGATCTTGAACCGTGCCGTATGGTTGGCCATATTTGAGCACTCCTTTTCTCCCTTTGTTTCCCACCCCTTTTGTTTCACAATACGAATACAGATGAAAAAAGGAAAGAGGAATTTTGTTTTGCATTTATGTTACATTTCAAAAAATGCAACGTTATGTATCGTGAATTATTTATTTGTTTAATCGTACTGCCATACATTAAAGTCCACTTACATGACAGTTGGTTGAGTTGGGTTTTATGGCGCCAGAGCCACATTTGGCCATGCTGCGCCAAACACAAGACAGACATCAAGTAATGGACATACACACACGAGGAAAGTTATACTGACACAGAAGATAAATACACTCAGTGAGGTATCGAACCTGCTCCACCTACACCTCTCAGGTTGATATCACAGTGGACATACCCACTGAGCCACGACGGCCTCTATATGACAGTTGAAAGAAACATAAAAGTAACAGATATAGAGAAAAATAGGCACAAATGAAAAAGCACTGAAGAATGAAAAATACAATCAACATTTGTTTTTAATGCGCAACCAATTTGAACATTTCTATCATGGGCGTATTTGCGAACCACTTTGTAGTACCTTGGTGCATTACGGAGGGTGGGTTCAAGTTACACCTCACATTCTTACCATGCATTCTATGTATAACCCGTTTATATAGATGCCACAAATTCTTACAGGACCAACAGCATCCATACTTTACCCCGGATTCAAACCTGAGGAACTTTTCGCTCCAGATACCAGCACTCTGGCAATCAGCCTGATTGGTCGGCAGTTAATGTTGAATTCAAGAATACAGTTAATTTCAAATTCAAGAAAAAATTATGTAATGTGTTAATATAAAACCATTTTTGACTACCATAGGAGAACCCCCACCCTTACCGTTAATTTTTAAGGTGATTGTCTTTGATGATAGCTTTTAGCCATCTGAAGGGTTAACACGCATATATCCGTTCTGCAATCTGCAGTCTTCCTTGCTTAACTTCTAATTATTCTTGATAATTTTGACCAATAGGACCTTTCCTGGGATTCTTTCAACCAATAGTTATGGTTATTTAGTCACATACATAATTTGAAAGTCAATAAAACTCATGTTTTAAGCCTATTTATATCCCGGTAAAGTAGAAAACTTCGAATGAAATTATTTTACATATACATACACACATACATTCTTTAAAAAAATGTTGCATTCTTTAAAAATATTCGCATAAAATTTTCATTAAATATTTATATATTTAACCCTCTGAGGGGTTCATACGCATTTATCCTTTTTGCAACCTTTAGTCTTCCCTGCATTTCTAACCAGTTTTGACCTCCACCAATAGAATCTTTTCTATGATTCTTTCAACCAATAGAAGTGGTTATTTAGTCATTACGTGTGTGTTGTGAGGAAAAGGCAATGTTACACTAGTCGGAAAGACAAAAAAAATAATTTCCTGTAATTTTAAAAATAATTTCCTGTAATTTTAAAAATTAATTTTCTGTAATTTAAAAAATAATTTCCTTTAATTTTAAAAATACAGAAAATTATTTTAAAAAATACAGAAAATTATTTTTAAAATTACAGGAAATTATTTTTCTCTGTGTCTTTTTACAGTAACGTAAAAAACAAGATAGGAAATAGAAAAATTTTCCCCTGTGATTTACAATTGAAATGAATCGATACGAAAATGAAATGATTCCTATTCTGCACTCAATGAACAACTAACAATAATCCAACTAAAGCACTTCACGCCCCCAACAATACAGCACTATCCCAACTACACCACATTTGTATTAACCCGATAATGCAAAATATTTCAGCGATGTTTTAAATCTCACACTCTCAAAAGCCGAAAACATCGACTCAAATATGGAAAACTGTTTTATATGTAAATCACACCCGAAACCCACACCGCGTAATGATAAATGCAACGCGTTAACGGCACTCAGCGAACAACCAAAAATAATCCAACTAATCAACTCCCTGCCCTGTTCCAGCCCGCCATTGTTATGAAAAATGGAGAGTGCAAAAACTGAGCGATAATGCTAATTTCTCGTACGGAGGGCGAGCAATTTGTCAATAGCAGAAGGGTTGCAGCGCCAGCTGATGATAATAGCTGGATTGGTTGAGAAAATATTAATTCAATACACTTGATCACCATGCACGACACGGCGCATAGGCTGAAATAAATCCATGATTCACCTTCCCCCACTCACGTTCCTTTTTCTGTTGTTTTTTGTTATCGGTCTTTTTTTCTGTTTTTATTGAACCATCAGAGCCAGGTTTTCTCATCCGAGAGTGTGGTAGGTAGCGCCATCCAGCGGAGATGAGGAGAAACGGCGATTGTAAACAAAGGACGCGGTTTGAGGAAGTGAGATTCTGCGATTTGCATTGTTTTCTACTCGAGGGGTTTCAACAGATAAAATTTCCGTTTGCAAAAAAATGCATCAGTTTTCATGAATGGATTTTTTTTAATTCTCATATAATTATATACATCGGTGGGAAAATGGCTAACGTCGAAATTCGCTGATTTTGAGTCAGGTCCACAAATTCAATGTAATAGAAGTTGTAATAGAAAAAATTAAAATGTCCTGTCTATATGTTATGAAAGAATCAAAACATTGGATTTTTTTCAAGCTGAATCAATTATTAAAAAAATAAGCTGTTACCAATAACTTTTGGAACACTTAATTATTTGTATTTCATTTTTTCATTCCTTTTTTGCTCTCCTTGTCCTGTAATCACAAAAACTATTTTCACTTTTTCATTAGATACAAAGCTATTTCATTTACTAAAGTAGTTTAAATTTTTAAAGCACCTGTTTCAGAAGCATTTGATTTTCTGTTAAAACTGAGCGTCACGAAATTTCCGAATAGGGCAGTATTGCTTTCTCACCGCAACAAATGTAATGACTATTTAACAACATCGTTTGTTTGAAAGAATAACTGATTAGAAGTCATGCAGAGAAGCCTTCAGGTTTCAGAAATGATACATGCATGTGAACCTCTCAGAGGATTAAAGCACAAATTATAAAACAGCCACGGCTGTCGACATGTATAAACTTCCCTAATTCTAATTCAAATTTGTGTATGATTCTTACAACCTATTTCCTTCTCTGTGGAATCACGTATTTTAGACCATTTTTCTACGTTCAATGATTTTCTAATTCTGCTCCGACATTTTTGTCACTTTTTGAGTCATTTCACTGTCACCAATTCTTCGTGTTTTTGTAGTCAAATACTTTCGATCTTTCATTTCTGTGTTTAGTTTGCACCCATTATTTATCGACCTGTTTCAGTACAATATGCGTGATTGTCTCTAAAATAATCTTCGCCCTTTTATCTTTCTCTCACATGGTGTCTTCTCTCTCAATATCCTTCTCTCTCTGTCTTCCAATCTCTACGATTTGTCGTCTTGAACCGGACATCTATGGCTTTACATGGTAGTCTAGTATATATATTTGGCTCTGTGAAAAGAAAAACTAGATTCTAAGATTTCTTTATTAGATTTTTGAATATATTCACCATCCCACACTTGATTCCACTGTAAATGACATCAATTTTTCTGTTACTCTAAATCGGATCTTTATAAGTATTTTTGAAGAGACAGAGTATGATTTGAAAGAACCGAATTCATAGAAGTCATTTGCTACCACCTCCAAATACCACTGAATGACGTGGGTGATAAAGCAATATGTCCAATGTTCTATCAAAATATCAACCCCAGATGACGAGATATAACTGCCTTTCAGGGTCCTCTGTCTTTCGAAAGTTGAAAACCGGCATGTTTAAATGTCGATTTTTTAATGCTGGTTTCCATGGTTAATGACAAACATCTTATCAAGCTGCCTATTTTCAGCAATTCTTCTTTTATGGTAAAGAGAGAGATAGAGGATATGTTAATCCTGCGCAAGACGAGGACAATGGTAATAATGAAGTTATTACCATTATAATGTTTAACTATCACTCCCGAAGTTGATATTTAACTGCACTTCAGCGTCCTCTGGCGATGAAAACTGGAAACCTACATGTTGAAAAGTCGACTTCCTATCCTCCAGGGTTAATTTTCAGCAATTCTTCTTTTCTGGTAAAGGAGAGAGAAGACATACATTAATCTTCCGCAAGACGAGAACAATGGTAATAATGAAGTGAGTAAAACAATACAAGAGGTCCAATGCTCTATTAAAATATCGCCCATCGAAAACATTTGACTGCACTCAGCGTCCTCTGGCGATCAAAACTGGAAACCTGCACATTGAAAAGTCGACTTCCTAATGCCTGGTCTCCTCCAGGGTTAATGACAAACATCTCTTCACGCTGCCTATTTTCAGCAACTCTTTCCCTTCGGGATTAATCTCGGATCGTCACCAATAACCGGTTGCGTTGTTCCAGTGAGACGTTAATTAACTACCTACCCATCTTTACTAGTAAAGGAGAGAGAGGACATACATCAATCCTGAGCAAGACGAAGACAATGGTAGTAATGAAGACCATTATAACTTCATTAAACATTGTATCCAATGCTAGAGCATTTGATTCATAATGTTTAAAAATCACTCCCGAAGACTAGATTCAACCACTCTCCAGCGTCCTCTGGCGATCGAAACTGGAAACCCGCATGTTGAAAAGTCGACTTCCTAATGCCTGGTCTCCTCCAGGGTTAATGACAAACATCTCTTCACGCTGCCTATTTTCAGCAATTCTTCTTTTCTGGTAAAGGAGAGAGAGGACATACATTAATCTTCCGCAAGGCGAGGACATTAAAACGAAGTCCTCCCGGAATAATTAAGAAAGGTCGCGTCCCGCTTTAAAGCCCACTTAAAGTGGGATAAAGTAGAAAGGGAGAGTCGAGAGAAAACACTCGCGCTGATGATTCCAGCGACAGAATGGGTCTGGTCCTCCTCCTACTCCAGAAAGCGGTAATTATTTCGCTTGGCTCGTTAAGTAGACGTAAGCAGTCTTTGGGAAAAGGAAACTCTTTTGTTCGACATCTTCAGTGAACGTCTATTTGGCATTAAAGGGTTCCGGATCAGGAATGGAAGGTTCCCGGATACTGGAACTACTGGGGAGGGTAGATTAATTAAGGGTTCCCTTTTGTTTCGTCGTTTGGGAGAGGTCGTTTGGGTTTCGAGTGAAGTGGGAATTTGGGAAGATTCGATAGGTTTGTTGAAAAGTTCGAATTATCTGCGGGACAAAGCGAAAAGCAATTTGCGTCGGGTTTAAGATTTCCGATGATGTCTGTTTGCGCAACGTGACAATCAGGATTAAGTCAATTATCGATAATGGAAGAAGTCGAATTCAAAGGAAGTAATAAGATAATAATCTAGTGAGATTTGTCACTGTTAATTGAAAATAGCGACTGCAAAAGTTCAATGTAGCTCCAAGTTTGATATTCGATGCGTGGGAAATAAGTTCATGTTTTCTCTTAAACAAACCCTCCTGGTGGTTTTCTTGACGAGGTAACTTGTCATTATCAAAACTGACCAGATCTTGATGGTAGGTAGGTATTTAATTAACGTCACACGGGAGGAACACAACGGGCTATTCCAGATCTTGATGGAAGAGATATCTCGTCATTAGAAAAAACTGATCTGATCTTGGTCTCGTCATCATAAAAAAGGTAATATCTTCATTCGGAATTCAATCGGCTTTTTGATGACTATATATATCTCATTAGAAAAATTGGTCAGATCTTGATGGACGAGATATCTCGTCGAAACCACTTGGAGGGTTAAGAAACGGTTTGCTTCTTAAACCTATGCTTCCCTTGTTTATAAAAACTGTTATTTTAGGTCTAATTATACCCACTGAAAACTTTTCCCTATAAGTATTTAATAAAAGGAAAAACTGTAATCCAGGGGTGGAGAACTTATTTTCAAAGTACCCATAGATGTAGCAAGTGAGAAGTCAACACGGCAACAACATTTAAAAACTGAGAAATTAGATTGCTGTCAACATTTTCAGTAATGGAAACCGATTGGGCAGGTTGCTTTAACCCTCTGATGGGTTGACACGCAACATCCGTTTTGCACAACCTGCTGTCTTCTCATTATGAATACTAATAAGTTTTTACCTTTTTAGCCAATAGAATCCTAGGATTCTTTTATCTAACAGATATTGTTACTTAGTTATGATGTGTATTGTGAGTAAAAGCAATACTAAATTTACTTCCTAATGCCTGGTCACCTCCAGGGTGACCCGGCATTAGGAAGCTGACAAACATCTCTTCACACTGCAGAATTCTCATGGCACTCGGAAGGTTAAAACATGCAAATTTTGACTGCTCAGTTACTGCCTCAGACGCAATTGATGGAAACCGCTTATTTCAAAGTGTAAAACAATTTAATGCTATATTTGACATTCTATTTATCAGGCAAATTGCAGAAACATTGGATCAATATCATATTTGGGCTTCTCTTTCAAATTGATAGCAGTAATGCGAGACAAATTTTCACTCAATATACTTCATATGGACTTACTGTATAACACTTCATTTAAGTACTTCGATTGAACTGAATCATACTGAGGAAATATTTAAGAAATATAAAGTATTTAATAACTAAAAGACTGAGCAATTATTTGGTTGAATTACAGTTTAACCAAATTAATATTTTATCAGTTATAAACACAATGATTGTTTTCAGTTTTCAATTGCTTTCATAAGTTGAAAAAGAATATTGTATTATTCTTTTTTATTTAAAAAGGTGGGAATTTCGGAAGTCAAGATTAAATTCGATGTTCAAGTCTAACACTAACATCCAATCTCAGAGCACCCCTCTAAAAATTGTATCTAGTCATCTTTCCATTCAGTTAATTGCCCCATAAGAATGAAATTAATCCTTACAACATTTCTGTTTCCTTCATTTCTGGTACGAAAATTAACTTTTGCAACTCTGGTTTGGATAAATGCAATAATGTATTCATATTTATTTGCTTACTTATTTTTCTTTACCATAAATGCTGTTCTTGCAAAATATCATACTCTTTTTTCTCAATCATTCAAAAACAATTTTATACATAACTGAATAGGATAAAGCAGACATTCTGCCTTGTCAAAGCGTGTTCTTTTTCTTAGATATATCATAAACATTGTCCAGAATCAAGCTGAAAGGGGAACCGTATAAAATGCAAATCTGTGAGGATCTATGTTTTCATATTTGAATTCCATCTAAACATTAGTTTCTGGAGAATTCTAAATGTTCCCGTATTGTAGTTGCTTTATGCATTTTGAGTGTGTAATTAAACGTGCCAATTCCAAATCCCAAGAACTAGCTTCAGTTGCGCCATCTATTGGGGTACGGTCAAACTGAAATAGATGAAATAGCATTATTTTATTCCATTTAAGTTGATAATATCTCGTACAATAAATTTTAATACTACAATCACACAAAAATTAGTTTAAATTGTTTCTGAAATAGAAAAAAAATAGTTATTCAATATTCACTCTTCTTGTAAATAATGACGTTTATATCTAGAAATTGAATTAAATTATATCGTTCACGTAAAATTGAAAGATTAAATTATAACAATAGCAGTTCATAAATTGATATTTTCACAGATGTTTGAGGAATTTATAATCGAATGCTCCTTTTGTAGTGCTTTTTTCGTAATTTGAATATTGGGATAAACTTTTAAAAATAACCACCAAGATATATATTCGAATTTGATAGCGTTAATGTCAACTATTAAAACAAATTAAAATATTTTATAATTTTCAGCTGCGGAAAATCAAATAATTTACAATGCTTAATATTAAAAAATTATTCGTTAAAAGTTGGAGAAAATATAAACAAATATTCAGGAAAGCATTATCCGATCCCTCTCAATAAGCTCACGAAACAAAATTTATAATGTATTCCCAAAAGAAGCATGTTTATTCGAGATACAACAATAAATATTCAATACTTATGACAACAAAGTTTTGAGAACCACGCTTAAGCCTCGCATTTTTCACAAGCCTACGAAATCCGATAAATCTAGCGCTTTTATCAGGAGAATTTGTAACATTCTAAGGTGCATCTCTTCACTTCGCTTGGGAATCTATCCAAGATCAGATTATATCGATATCAGTCAAAATCTCTCTTCCCCTGAATACCGATTCTTTTAAAAGGAGCTCCATCAATCTAAATTCAACAATTTAAATATCCATCAATACGGAATTGTATTTCTTCTCAGACACTGAAAGCTTTCGGGAGGAAGATAAATTACGATGAGAGCTGTGAGTAGGTTCTTATGAGAGCACAAAAAAAGTTCCCACACTCTGTTTTCTTTTGACTTTTTTTTCTGCTCAAGAGCTTCTGGCGTCAAATAGATAATGGAATTCGCCTCTTAGATTCCCTTTATCTTTTAAGCCCCCAGGATCACCATGCTCGGTATAAAATTGAAGTCAAATCCGTGGGTCTTCATAGCTCTGGGTTTTGATTATAAAGATGTAAGATCATGAAAAAGCAATTAATTTACTTAAAAATGACGTAACCCTAGGAAATTCTTTTTGAATGCATCAAATTTTCATTAGTGCTACGCCTTATGAACTGCAAAAATAACTTTAAAATATTTATAAATCAGCTATGTGTCTTATCTTTAAATTACTCGAAATTTCTGGCAAATCGTTTTTGAGTGCATTACATTTTCATCATATGCATGTGTTACGCCTTATTAACTGGAAATATACTCTCAAATATATGTAAATCAGTTCTGCCTCATACCTTTAAATTACTCTAAATCTATCATAAAAGGTGACAAATTCTTTTTGACACATTATATTTCCATTGGTGTTATGCCTGTTAATAACTCTAAAATATTTATGAATCAGAAGTTCTGTCTCTTATCTTTAAATTACTCTAAATAATTATAACGGTGACAAATCCTTTTTGAACCGTTAATAATTAATAATAAAAGGATTAATAACCGTTAACGGTGATAAATCCTTTTTACATTTTCATTGGTGTTACGCCTTAAAAACTAAAAATAACTCTAATAATACTTATAAATTAGTTGTGTCTTGTCTTTAAATTACTCTCAATCTGTGGCAAATTCTTTTTTGAATGCATTACATTTTTTATCATAAGCATGTGTTACGCCTTATTAACTGGAAATAGCTCTCAAATACTTATAAATAAGTTGTTTCTTATCTTTAAATTACTCTAAATCTCTTTGATAAACGGTGGTGAATCCTTTGTGAATGTATTAAATATTCATCAGATGCTGTTTGGTACGCCTTATTAACTGGAAATAACTCTCAAATACTTATATTCTAGAAATTCTGTCTCTTATCTTTAAATTACTCTAAATTTCTATCAGAACAGTAGCAAATCCTTTTTGAATGCATTACATTTTCATAATAGGCATGTGTTACACCTCATTAACTGGAAATGGCTCTAAAACATTTATAAGTCAGTTCTGTCTCTTATCTTGAAATTACTCTAAACCTCTATCATAAACGCCGGCAAATCCCTTTTGAATGCATTGCATTTTCATAAGTATATGTTACATTTTATTAACTGTAAATGGCTCTAAAATATTTATGAATCAGAAGTTATGTCTTTTATCTTTAAATTACTCTAAGCCTCTATCATAGACGGTGGTAAATCCTTTTGGAATGTATTAAATGTTCATCCAATGCATGTGCTACGCCTTATTAACGGAAAATAGCTCTAAAATATTTATAAATCAGAAATTCCATCTCAAATCGTTAACTCTTCAGGTGGTTTCGACGAACCGTTTTTATGATAACGAGATCCAAGATCTGAAGAGTTTTCTTCTAATACCGAGATATTTCGTCCATCAAGATCTGTTCAGTTTTGGTAATGACGAGATACCTCGTCGAGACAGGAAGGGGTAAAATTACTTTCAGTGATCAAGACTCAAAATCGAAGTAATGAAATTTAAGTAACAAATATCTTTCTTATTTTTAAATATATTTTCTTTTTATTTATAAATAATTCCTCAGTCACTGTGGTGTCTTTGGCAATGAATCGGTGGATGGCTTGGTTAAGACCGGTTCTGAATTAACCCACCCATTTCCTCCCATTGAATACATACAGTAAAAATGATTATAAATACGAAAATCAAACATTCCCGACTTAATATTTACAAAGGAATAAATAAAAAGAAAGACTGAACTTGTTGCTAAGGTCCCGATTGCCACAGGATCTACCGAGAGCTATAGGAGTAACTTGTTTTCGTGTTCTTATGGACACGACTACCTGAAAAATCATCTGCCCGAATTGGCCTGTCAGACTTTCCACCTTACTCTGTGTGACCTTTCTGACATAACATCACCCTTCTCAATAGTTTCTCTGGCCTTACTGACGTAGCAGTGAATAACACTGCTGATAGAGATTCATATTTTTATTTGTTTCAAGACTGCTGGAATGCCAGATAGGTATGGTAGGTAGGTATTTTAATTAACGTCACACTGGAGCAACACAATGGGCTATTGGAATGCCAGACAGACTCACGGTGAAAAGGCTAAGGTCTGGCGTAGGATACAAAATTTAAATAAATAACTGCTTTATTATTTTCACGTAAAAGCAATCGCAAAATTTGAAACACTGTTCATTGCTTTTGATTGTTTAAGCTAAATTCGTAAGATAAAGAGAGGAGAGAAGATGCGTTTACAGTTAGATAGCACACACTTGAATATAATATATATCTTTATTTCTATTCAAAATACAATACAATAGTTTATTTTACGCTGAATATGAATAAATCATGACAAAACAGCATCTTGCTCTATATAGGTAGGTGGTTAATTACCGTCGCACTGGAGCAAGACAACGGGCTATATGTGACGGTCCGGGATCAATCCCGAAGGGAAAGATCAAGGACAACACCTCGTAATTTTGAACCACGGTTAGATGACGAGGTCACACCTGAGCTTGCACCCCACTCTCCGAACTTCCACACCACGCCCAAACAGATAAATTATCCTCATAGAAAATAAGCCATCCTCCACTTTCTCTTAAAAATCACCCCAAAGAATATTCTATGAATCATACTTCAGTTACAAAGCATTAAACGCTCAAATCTGAACACAGTTTTTTCTCGGCACCACCCTGTGTTCTCACCCCCAGGTCGCACAAGGTGTCACATCCTCCCCCTAATATCACTCCGCATCAAACACGGGCTTAGTTATCTGCAGAAGAGCAGGAATTCTGCTGGATAATACAAGTCACTCAGCCCCCCCCCCCTCCATAATGGAATCCCCCGTGTTGATAGCGGAGCAGCTGCCCCCTTGCTTCCGGCACTGAGTCACAAAGCCTCTGGGGTCAGCTGGGCGCCGCCGCAGACGATGATTCCATGATGCCACCCCCTCGCGAATATCATCAAACCATCAACCTTTCACTTCAACCCTCTCCCCCGCTGCACTTCACTGACAGTGGCTACCGTTTGCCATTTCATTTGGAGGCTGGTGAGTAGGCTCCGTTGGAGGGGGTTTCCGCATTTGGCGAGTGATCACTCTCAGGACGATCATGACTGAATTGAGAACAGAAATACAAATTGCAGGAATATTCATTTGTGTCGGTGTGTTTGGGGCTGCCAGTCTGCGGTGTAGCTAAAGAGGGCCCTGGGGCCCAATTCTCCCCCTGAAAGTGTTACTTTTATCTTTACCAATAAATTTATTATAAGCTCAAGGATGCTTTTGTAAAATTCCTCAAATCAAATAGCGATAGTTAAATTAATTTAAAGCTTACTAAATTAATTATTCGCTACGAAATATGAAAAGAAATATGATCGCCAACCAATCGGTCTATGATCAGGGTACTTGGCTTCTGTATAGAAAAGTTCTTTGTTCGCATTAGGTGTGAAAAAGGAGCAATAGAATCGTTCCAAAGGATTCTATTTTAAGGAAAGACGCAATAGAATCTTTCCAAAGGATACTGTTCGAAGGAACGGAGTAATACTACCTTTTCAAAGGATTCTAATTGAAGAAAATTACCAATAGAATCTTTCCAAAGGATTCTATTCCAAGAAAGAGACCGATAAAAATCGTTCAAAGGATTCTATTCTAATTAAAGAGCCAATAGAGTGTGTCGTTCCGAAGGATTCTATTCCAAGGAAAGGAGCAATACTATATTTCCAAGGATTATAATCGAAGAAAACGACCAATAGAAATCTTTCCAAAGGATTCCATTCCAAGTGAATGACCAATAAAATCGTTCCAAAGGATTCTGTTTTAAGAAAAGGATCAATAGAATTGTTCCAAAGGATTCTCTTCAAAAAAAAAAAGAACCAATAGAATATTTCTAGAGATTGAAAGAACTCATGGATTCTTCAATCTATTTTTGTGGTTATAAAGTCATTAAGTGTGTTTTGGATTAAAAGCAAATTTTATTAAAAAATAATCCTATTACACTCGACCAAACCATAAAAATCAAATCATCAAATATACCAAATTTTCGATAACTAGTTTCACAAACTTTAAAAGAAGTAAAAATGCTTAACGATGTTCAATCTTAAAAAATAACGCCTCGTCGCTTTAAAAGAACACCTTCATCTCTTGGAAATTTAGTGTAATTGGGATATTTATAATTTTGAAAGTTTTCCGGGTAAGAAGTTGAACTACTGAGGAATTTAAGCCACTATGGGGGAAGAGTTATTAGATTTTCAGGTAGAGAGATAGATATTTCACATACAAATTTAAAGTTAAAACAAGAGTAAAAATTCTATATGGATGTCTATATACAAGAGAGCATCAGGCATACTTCATTAAGTAGTTTATTTTGGAGTACTTAAGTCATCTGTCAGGCTTTTGCACTAGAGGCTGGCCACTATTGAGCAACTTTCGACGCGAAAGTATACCAAGACGGCTTAAACCATTATCGAATGAAATTGATTTCAAATGTAAGAGAAGTAATCGATTTCAATCACTCTTTTTGCCTTCTAAAGGGCATCCATTACACCGAAGTATGTATACAGACTAGTAAACCTCATAATAATGCATCGCGAATCGCAGGGTCAAGATTATTCAGATTCCGTTTTCATAAAATTTCTCATTTTCTCCATTGCGTAGACTTTCGAACAATTGTTTTTAGGTAGGTAGTTGAATTAACGTGGCACTGGTGCAAAACAACGGACTATTTCCCGTGGTCCGGGATCCATCTTGAAGGGAAAGATTCGTGGACAATACCTCGTCATTTTCCACCCAGATGACGAGATCAGCACCTGAGCTGGCACCTCACTCTTCAAACTTCTACGGTCATGACAGATTTAAAGTGCACCAGCCTCCACGTACATGACGGTCGCTGGTTGGACAGAGTTTCGAACTCGCAACTCTCGGGTTGCTGCTCCGATACCCTTCCAACTGGGCTACCGCGGCTCCGTTTTCGTTTCAAAGGAAATATTTTAGAAAGACCGCCGAACAAACATACAATCTCCAAAATACCCTCACAGAATCCATCTGATGTCACAAATTCGCTTACAGCACCTTGAAAATTCGTGACACACGCAGGAAAATATACCTTTTCACCACACTATTCATCTCGCTTGATCCACTACCAAAACAAACTTGGCGTCCTTGGCAAGGTAGTTGGCGATTCCGTGGCAGGGGGCGAGTCACATCGCTGGTCGCACGCGTGATCATCAGTGAAATGAAAAGATCCACGTGTGGAGGGAGAAAGGGGGTTGAGAGGAGTGAATCTATCGATCTGATGTACTTTTGTCAGTGTTTTCCCAATTCCGCTGAGAGCTCTTTGAATGCATCGAATCTCGGTGTTTGTTTTTGAACAGGAAGATCAATAGGTTCTTGTTAGTATGAATATCATGGCAGGTGAGATAAACCTTCTTGGAACGAATCTGTTATTAATTTATTGATGTGTACAGTGGGTTGAGATCAGAAATAATGTATATCTTTCAACTATATCAGCTTTCTCTGTTTTTAAGAATTGCCAGTGAAGAAACATTGTATCAGCATTCAAATATTTCTTAAATAACCAATATTTAATAATTATTCGAATATTTTGAAAAATATAATGAGATTTGATAGTTATTCGAGTAATATTTTTTAAGTAATACAGGTTTGATAATTATTTGAAGAATGTTTGGAAAATAATGCAGATTTTTTTTCGTACAACAGTTTTAAAATATAGTAGATTTAACCATTATTCGAATAATGTTTTCAAAATGTTGTTGACTTAATGGTTATTAGAATAATATCTTTCAAGTAATCTAGATTTAATAAATATTCGAAAAATATAATGCAGATTTAATAATTATTCGAATAATAAATTAGAGAAAAAGTGTAGATTTAATGATTATTTGAATAATATTTTTTGTGCATATTTTATAGTTATTCAAAGAATATTTTTATATAATGGACATTTAGTAATTATTTGAATAATATTTTTAAAATAATGTAGATTTTGTTCCATCAAAACCTAAGAATCGGTTGAAAAATTCAGTTGAGTGGAATTTGATTTTGAACTACCTGTGAGAAATTAACTTTAACTGACAATTTTAAATATTTAATTTCATTTAACATTTAATACATTTTAAAATAATCTTTTGATCTATTTATTGCACTAAATTAGTTAAGAGGAAATATGCAGATATTATCAATATCCTACCTATATAAAAGTGCCAAGCATTACGAAAGTTTAAATTAAGATATTGAATCATGTGAATATTACTTGTAATGTGATTATTGTAGTTACGCTATAAAATTACGAATGCGCGATTTATCAATGGAACTTTACAAAATGTCTTCAACATGAATGGTAATTAAGAGACATATTTTTCAGTGTCCATATAAACGTTTGAATTTATTGAAATGTGTGATTTTCAGGAAAATAGGATTACTAATAAGTTAATACTAATAAGTTGATATTACCCAAACAAAAACTTTGTGATGCAGAAATAAATTCATATAAATTAATTGTCATCGTTATTTACAGCACAGTCCTGAAATACGAATTTTTTAAATTTGTGTATTATTCTTTGCTTAATATTCACTATGTAATATCATAGATTAATGATCAATATTTATTACGAAGTATGAAAGCAATGATTATGGACATTGTTTTTGTTTCTCTGCTCTGATTCATACTTTCTCCAACTCAGTATACTGAGGGCTATAGTTATTAATGTTTCATTGTAATGAACCGAAAAGTTCAGATTTATTAATTTGTTTATACATGTGTGATATATCAATAATGCAATTTTAAATTTCCTTATTCGTAGTATTGCCTTTCTGAACCTGTACAAAAGAAATTTAAAATTAAAAACCGAAGTTTATAATGGCATTTCTACGTATGAAAATGACGTCTGCTTTTTATTTCAAATAGGATCGATCGAAATCGATAGGAAAGGAAACATAATAGGTGATAATATTATTAGAGCCATATTTATAAATAAACGATTTTACATTTCAACCAGTTATGGAAAAGAAAATTTGGTTACATTGAACTATTTGTATTTTTATGGCATACTTGTGTTAATAAATTTTAAATAAATATTTGTCAACATTGTTTACTTTACAACCTGTCATATGAGAGGCATTTTCTGTCAAACAAAATATACGTGTTTCCTGTACGCATTCCGAGTTGGTGTCTGTCTATATGTTCTCGGTACAGGTCTACACCGTTTGACCAATCCACACCAAATTTGGTACATTTATACTTTGGATCCCTCTGCGAGTAACGCAAGTTGCATATTGACCCCGTTCTATTTAACCTAGGCGTGCAGATGGGACTAAATCAATTCAAAATTGCCATAGGAAAAACATTGAACATGAAACGATTGTGGTACGCAACTCAATTTGTTTTACAGGTATTGATCGAAAATCAAATTTTATAATAATTGTTTTACCAGTATTGCTCGAAAAACAATTTTTTCCGAAACGTTACATTTAAACAATTTAAAATTATAATTATGTTTGAACTGATTTTTTATTTCTTTCCACAATATAAATAATTTAAGAATATTTGAATGATGAAAAAGGGATACGTAACATACGTAATTTTACACAACTTGCATTTTGTAATGGAACACGAAGAGCCAAAACAAAAACTAATTGATGATAAAAAAGCGTAATTTTGCAATTCGGTATCTGGCAACACCAGAATTAATGATTTGTTTTATAAATTAGATTTAGAATTCCGTGTTTGTTTATTTGAATTAAGACAGAAATGTTGCGGTCATATTTAAACATTTCTAAGTTTGTAAATTTGCGTTCTTTTTGTAAATAATTCATTATTGTTTATCAATATTTTTCAAGCGCCTTTTTCGAATTTCTCTATTTCAGAATATTCTCATGCCGTCGAAATTCTACACGCTTGCTCAGATCTTTCGTTTTTCAGAATTCTACATTTTTCAATGACCACAATTTCGTTTCTGTTTGTATTTATGTGTTCCATTAGTTTCCATATTACAGATATATTATTTAGATAATGAATTATTTTAATTTCTGCCAAATATCACTAGACATGGGTAATTTCTTGGTGGTATATGTATATTTCAACGAACTTTCCTTAAGTCTTTGGTTAAATACGTTATAGTTTGTTGAATTCTGTTTCATAAATAGAAGCCTTTTTAAGTAAGGTGAATAACTTCTTATTTTAAAATTACTGGTAAAGTTAAAATAAAGTTATTCTAAAATAAGATATGTTGTTATGATGTTAAATCAAAACGGGTAGCCATACTGTATATATTTCTGACATATTTTCATTACAAGACGATTAAAATAAATTTAATTTACATTTGTTTTTCATGTTTCATGGGTATTATTGAAAGCTGTACTCCATAGTCAAGTAACTACATCTATCATTCTAAATAGGTACGTGGTTTCCTTGTAGAAACTGAGTCTCTCAATTGAAAAGAGTACCTTAAGGATTCAATGTAAAACTAAATTTTTCTGTTGGAGGAAAGCGCTGATCTTAGAAAGGACTGCTGATCTTGGAATAATATCATAGTAAGAAAGTATGTAAATTAGGACTGTTGGAGAATAGAAATTTTTTGTCTTAAGTGGCAGAAGGTCGAGGTTGCTTACTTGAAGTTGAAACTGTTCATATACATCTTAGGTACCTGTGAAACATTCATTGAAAGTAGTGATTTTGTAAAAAGTGTAATCGATTGAGTTTGCTTAGTCTACACTGATGACATTTGTTTTAGAAACAAGCTCCGTTATTCCACGTGTAGCTGAATTGAATTTTCGAGAAAAAAATGTGTGCTTCAAAATAAATTAACCACGAATGCCGTAACAATTTAATTTTCCAACCTCTCACACTGATAATGTAATTCGAAAACATCGAATCCATGGGCAAGGGTACCACAAATAATAGATATTGATTGGAAAACTGAGTGTAAGACTATACGCTGAAAGTTCCTCATTGTTACTGAAAATGAACTTAATTGGCATTCGTAATCACTCCAAAACTCAAAATCGACTTCTGAAGTCAACTCAGAAAAAACTTTTGTAGTTTGTCTTACAGCAAGCGTGTGATGAATATGAAATGGTTTATATG
Source organism: Meta bourneti (assembly GCA_933210815.1). Classification (NCBI taxonomy): domain Eukaryota; kingdom Metazoa; phylum Arthropoda; class Arachnida; order Araneae; family Tetragnathidae; genus Meta; species Meta bourneti. The sequence goes on along the minus strand of OW119928.1, from coordinate 15,923,376 downwards.
GATGGATATATTATGCATACATATTTTCGTCCGAAGTAAATTGTAGAAGCTATGAAAAAGTTAAAACGATGTTAAAAAATATTCTCTGTACACTTAAATGATGCTTGCATTTTTCTATGAAATAGAATCAACATTTAACCAATTCAACCCGAGCATCGCTGGGTAATTCTGCTAGTATATATATATATATATATATATATATATATATATGTATATTATCCCAAAGTATCCATCTCCTCTACTCCGCACAATTCAAAACGCATCGTCTCACTTACGACCGCAATAATCATCCTTAAAATACGCCGCATTTCAGGTGTCTCTCTCCGGAAATTGAGTGCCGCCTTGACCACTGCCACCTGACCCCCGACGGCCACCTTAATCACCCTCACCTCCACCTCCACCTATTCCTCGTATCGTTTGGCCGGCTTTTATGGAATGCCGGCGAAATGAGGCTCCAAACAAAGCAGCCCGTCTCCGTTGCCATAGCTACCAGTCCAGTGTGACGCGATGGATGTTTGAGTGCTGCCTTTGTGCGCTTTCACTGGTACGGGAACAAAAAAGATTTAATTGAGTTTTTTTCGCTCTGGTGTTCGTGGTAAGGGGAGATCCATAAAGGGGAAAGAATTGTATATTAAATTTAATCGTGATTTAATTTGCGGAATTACTTACGTTCTGGTAGATGAAAGGTGGCGTTATTGAATTTGAACTTTTTTGTCATCTAAGCTCCTTTGTATGGTTCTAGGAGGTTTAATTTAATGCATTTCTTGGTCTTTTAAAGTTCAAGTTCGCGTGATAAAGTTTCTATACTTATAATTCTCTTATGCGGCTCCGAAAAAGTCTCATTTGGGTTTTGTCGTTTGGCAACGACTTGAGCAAGCGTCACGTGATTCAAATAAAATCTAACGACGGAAAGCAAACAAAATTTTTCACAGAACTTTGAACAAAATAATTGCCATGAGCTAAAAATTCAAATTTTAAATATGAATTTAAGTTGTGCTGTCAAATATTGTATTTATTACTTTCAAAGATCTAGTCAATGAGCTAATGCATCACTACAGGATTGGTAATTATTTAAAGTCGCACTGGAGCAACACGTCGGGCTATAATTACTACAGGAAAGCTGTAAAAGACAAAATGCAAGAATAGAAAGAAAATAAATTAGAAATCAAAAAGTATGTGCATTCAGAGTTAAACCAATCAGCGAACGAAATAGATGAAGTTGGTGGACGGACTCGCTATCGTAAGATCTTAGAACGCATCGACTTTTTGATGAAATAGACAGAGCATGTGGGCTGAGTTGCTGTTGTAAGATCTCAGAAGGTAAGTCAAGTGTGCTTACAAACCGACTTTGGCCGATTGACTATCGAAGCGCAGACTAGTGTTTTTAATCACGCTGTCTGATCTCTTTAACCAATCAATAATTTGTCCCACATTAGGATCCATGCTTTTTCTCACAACCAAGTGACAAATCTTCAAACCTACCGACTGGGAGGGATAGCATGTAGCTGCGCGATATGCTCCGTCCATTAGAAGGTTGGTGTTAGAACATCGCCCAGCTTACGAAATAGACGGATCATGTAGACGGATTGGCCGTCATAAGATCGCTGAAGTGTAGGTCACCTGGGCTTTGAAATCGACTTGGGCTGATTGGCTATTAAAGTGCAAACGAGTGCTTTTCTTGACTGGATAATCGAATTAACCAGTCAATAATTAGTGCATCATTGATTCGTGCTTCTCCCAATACCATGTGATAGGTCTTCAAACAGAGTGATCGGAATAATTAATATGAAGATGCGCCTACATGCTCCGTCTATTTTATTAGAAGGTCAATGCCTTAGTGTAGGTCACGTGGGCTTGTTAATCGACTTGGGCCGATTGGCTATGGAAGCACAAAGGAATGTTTTTCATCACGCTCTTCAATTAATCCCACATTAGGATTCCTGCTTCCTAATACCACATTTTCGTTGGGGATAAATTCCTTTATTTTAAATATTCTCATTCGTTGACAACACCAGGGTTGATTGTTGTTACATGCTACGTAGATAAGTATCTGTAACCTCATCACACTTGACAACAATAAAATTCTTCAATCAGTAAATTAAATTTAGTGTCCATACTGTTATCGAGTTTTGTTAAATGTCAAATACCTATATATACGTGGAATGTAACAACAGTCAACTCAAATTTACAAACCTTGGGGATACTTCTATTTTGTTTAGGATGACAACAAAATGCTCTTAACTATTTTAAGGACAATGGAACTCATTGGAGCTGGCATACCATCTCCTATAAATGTTTAAGGCTAGGTATATACATATTCAAGTGTCAAATACCTATATACGCGGCATGTAACAACTGTCAACTCAAATTTACCAACCTTGAGGATTCTTCCATTTTGTCTAGCACACACATGACAGCAAAATTCTCTTAACTTTTTTAAGGACAATGGAACTCATTGGAGCTGGCAAACCATCTCCTATAAATGGTTAAGGTTACGTACATAAATATTCAAGGTTTGTTAAGGTATCTTCTAAGGTATATAAACTTTCTCCCTTGTGATACTGTTTGATATCTAAGATGTTATGTTTAGATGGCTGGTGAGACATAAAAGAATCCATCAGCTTATATGCGAAATACATTCACAAAGGAGGGAAGAATTTTTAACATAGGTTTTGAGGTCTCATGTCTGCGCCAAGCACAAAGCAGACAACTTCAAGTAAACAATATAATGAAAGGGAAAAAAGAGTGATTGGGAAATAGAATAATGGGATGAAAATAGGAAAAGATCCCTTGTGTATCCCGGAAGCGCAACACCCTTGTTTACTAAAGAAAGTAGATTCCATGGGAAAAGAAAAGATCACTAGAGTACCTCGGGTCCTTGAAGCCCGTACACAACTAAAGGAGATGTGCCTCTGAGGGCCTCTTCAAAAATACCATGATCCTACCAGGGACACCTTGATAATGTAACAGCGAATGATTTTAACTAATATAAACCCTCCTGGTGGTTGTCTTGACCAGATATCTCAGTCATTAGCAAAACTATTAGATCTTGGTGGACGAGATATATCGTCATTAGAAAAACTGATTAGATCTTGATTTAATCATCATAAAAAAATCGGGAATATCTTTATGACGAGATATCTCGTCACTAAAAAGTTAGTCAAAGCTAGATGGATGAGATATCTCGTCGAAATCACTTGGAGGGTTAAGAGTAATAATGCATTGCTTTTAATTGACCATAACATATCTTTCACTCTTTACTTCTTCTTTCAGGTCTGCCGCACGGCTGCAAACCGCCCCCCATGTCGATGCAGCACCCCTGCAACCCGCCCCAGAAGCCCCGCACCATGGCCGCCGTCTCCCCCCTCCACCAAGTGGTGCCGCCCCAGGCCACCATCCCCTCGTACGAAGGGGGCTTCAGTGCGGCCTCCAGGACGTCCAGTTTCGCGGCCGCCCTCCGGAAACTGGCCAAGCAGGCCGTGGATCCTGTCTCTGGTGAGTGTCCGGCCATCCGGCGATGTCAAAAGGGGACAACTGGTGATGTGTAATGTCCGTGCGGGTGTCGAGTGTGGGTGATTGTTCGTCAAAAGTTGCACGTTTGTGTATCTAAATCTAGGGTTGATAAAAGTCCTGAATATTTTCACCCATAATGTTTGCTGCAGTTATGAAAAAAATACTCATAAATCCGTACTTATAAGTGATTGCATTATTTAATGTGTTATGTCTTGCAATGTCGAAATAAAAGAATACAAATAAATGTAGTAAAAAGACATTTGATAAAAGGGTTCAGGCAGGTTATTGAATTGACGTCACACTGGAGCAACACAAGGGGCTATTGGCGACAGTCCGGGATCAATCCCTAAAGGTAAGATCCGAGGACAGCACCTCGTAATTTTGAACTAGGGTCAGATGACGCTGTCAACACCTGATCTGGCCCCACTCTGCAATGGAAGATAAAAGGCTTGACAGCATTGTCACTTTAAAAGGTAGACGAAAATAAATATATTACCAAAGGTTATAAATTGAATAAATAGGCAGAGGTTTATGGTAGGTAGTTGAATTTACGTCGCACTGGGCTGTTCGCGACGGTCCTGGACCAATCCCCAGGGTAAAGATCCGAGGACAACACCTAGTAATTTTGAACCACGGTCAGAGGACGAGGTCTACACTTCAGTTGGCACCACACTCTCCAGACCTTCACACCCCGACAACTTGAGGACATTTGAGTACACGACAGATTTAATGCACTATAGGCTACAGTGATCCCTGATAAAACTGAGACATTACAACGAACAAGCATACAGCGCAATACGAACAAGCCTAAAAACTATAATGCAACTATTTTACTACGTATTTAATATGATTGCCACTCAGACAATGTAATAACATGCATGCAGTTAACTAGTAATCTATAACACTAGCAATATACAACACTATATAACCGGTCTGCCTAGTGTGTCTCTAGTGTTATATTAGTCTTGTAATGCTCGGAGCTATCCACCTGTTTGTCGGCTTCAGGGACAAATACGCCGGAGATCGCATTAAGACAGTGCAAGCTGAACAGAGCGTTGCGCTAATGACACATTAGGCCTCGAAGCGAGTATTTTCCCTTTCTACATTACACCACTGTGGATTCATGTATTCACGAGCATGCTCCAATCACTGGGTATTCGACTGCTTATGGCTGTGACTGTGGACATAACGTTCACATCCCAAGTTATTACATGTTGTAATCACTAATGAGTATGCGGACGGACATTACGAACGTATCGCCGTCTCCACGTAAGCAGCACGATTCTGCGAAATAGTTGCGAGAAAACGTATTTAGATTCGATGTTCTGTAGTAAAAAATAAGCGACGCGGTAGTTCGGTTGGAAGAATAAGGGACTAGCAATCAAAAGGTTACGAGTTCGAAACTCGATCCAATCAAAGACCGTCGTGTAGTACGTGCGGGATGGTACACGTTAAATCTGTCGTGGCCTCAAATGTCCTCACGTTGACGTGGTGTGGAAGATGGAGAGTGAGGTGTCGGCTCATGTGTCGATCTCGTCATCTGACCGTGGTTCGAAAGGACGAGGTGTTGTCCTCGGATCTTTCAATTCGATGTTGATCCAGTACCGTCACCGGGCCGCGGTAGCCTGGTTGGAAGAGTAACGGATTAGCAACCGGAGGGTTGCGAGTTCGAATCGAATCAAAGACCATCGTGTACAAGAGGAACTAGTGCACGATAAATCTGTCGGGGCCTCAAATGTCCTGGTGTGCAAGTTTGGTGAGTGGGGTGCCAGCTCAGGTGTTGACCTCGTCATCTGACCGGGGTTCAAAATTACGTGGTGTTGTCCTTGGAATCTTTCCCTTCGGGTTTGATCCCGGACCGTCGCCATAGCCCGTTGTGTTGCTCCAGTGCACTGTTAATTCAACTGTCTGCTTATCTATCTACCTGTAGTAAAAACAGTTATGGTGAAAGTTTAGGTCTTACCTTCGAAAGTTGGGGCTACGATTAGGATTCATAAAACATCGAGCTGTGGCATGATACAAAACATCACAAAATAGTTTAGAGAATTTTAGTCTAGAATAGCCTTTGCAGGAAAACACATAAAATGGCAGATTCGTGTGTACGGTGGTGCCAACGATATACATATCAAGAATGGTATATCATTGGTTCTGTTTTTTAAGTTTTTAGCACTTTTTTAACCAAAGCCCATCTCAGGACTTTCGGCCATCAGGTAGGTAGGTATTTTATTAACATCGCACTGGAGCAACACAACTGGCTATTGGCGAAGGTCCGGGATCAAACCCGAATGAAACAACGCAACGTAATTTTGAACCACGGTCAGATGATGAGGTTACACCTGAGCTGGTAACCCACTCTCCAAACTTCCACACCACGCCAACGTGAGGACATTTGAGGCCACAACAGATTCAACGTGCACCAGCACCTTTGTACAGGACAGTAGTCTTTGGTTGGATACGAACTCATAACCCTCCGGTTGCTAATCCGCTACTCTTCCAACCAGGCTACCGCGGCCCTGTCGGTCATCAGTTGACGAGCAGACCAATAGAGATCTGTACTGATAAACTATGGTTTAAAAATACTATCTACACATACAGTATTTGCGATTGTATTGTCAAGAATTTTATGTCAGTCCTTGAGATGCTTTCCAGTCCGTTCAGTTCCGTTCGCAAAGAGGACAGAGAGGTGACTTCGCTACTCAGAAAAAATACTGTGTAAGTGCCTTGGTAGTCAATGTCGGGTAAGAAGTCGAAAATATGCGACTCCAACAGCTGCGGGCAAGAAACCTGGGATACGAGCTTTATTTCTCAATAAAATATTCAGGTTCTTTCCTGTAGACAAAACAAAATCTACACTGTGCTTACAAAAGTCACCGTTCACCTGTAGTAGAAACAAAACATAGTATTTATTTTGGGGTCTGACTATAAATTGAAAATTTTAATTTCAGAGTCCACATCCACATGGGTAACTGCAGACCTAACTATTAGAGTATAAACTGAAATTTAAGGAAGGAATGTCCTATAAAGAAATGTGCAAATCAAATTCTAAACACTGAATTAGCAGTCACTTCATTATCTTTAAATGTCTATATTTAAAATGTTAAATACGTACCATCGTATTTAACATTCTAAATGTGGATATGTTTTGTTTCTACTCCAGATGTGCTGTGACTTTTGCCAGTAGAGTGATTTGTCCTCATTGCAATCTCATTCTCAAATTTACTCAAAAGCTGAAATGAAATTACTTTTGACGTGGTAAATTTGATTATAGCTGCTTTTCAAAGCTATTCACGAGAAAAACATTTCTATTAAATACTGCATATACCCGCACTAGTTTTTAACTTATATTTTTCTGTAGCTTTGTAAATGTTTCTCGGTACCATTCATGCTTATCGTTTTGTTCTAGGGGAAAAAGACCTGACTCAAATTTCCCCCGTCTCCTCTCCAGTGCTGAGCCAAGGGTCTCTGACGCCGAAAAGGAACGTTTCGAACGCTTCCCAGCCTCCGCCCCCGCAAGCCATGTTCCTCACCAATCATCAGGTCTCCTACGCGTCTTCCTCGCCTCCGGTGGTGACAATCGCCCCTAGCAGACCCCTCGCCACACACACCTCCGAGAGCAGAAAGGTTTGTCATTCCAATCTGTTAGAGATGGGCTAAACTGTTACTTGACTATAACAGGGGTATTAGCGATTACTGCCAATTTGCGATAACAAATATTACTGTTAATATTAACAGCTTCGTCAAGAGTTGATAACACACCAACAGTTAGAGAATAAATTTAACATTTATTTATTAACTTTCGTTTGACGATAAGTGTTCACGGTTGCTGCTTATTTGCGATATCTTCGTAAACAGTTAATAACACATTAACAGTTAGAGAATAAATTTGTTAGTAACTGTTGTTTTGTGATAACAGTTGCTGCCAATTTCCGTTAGATATTGTTAATATTAACAGCTTCGTCAACAGTTAATATCAGAGAATAAATTTAACAGTTATTATTAACTGTTATTTGAAGATCGTGGTAACTGTTCCTGTTACTTTTCAAGAACAGATATTATTATCTGTTAATATAAGCATCTTCGTCAACAGTTAACAACCCATTAACAGTTAGATAATATATTTAACAGTTATTACTAATTGCTATTTGGATAACTGTTGACGGTTGCTGCAAATTTGAAAAACTACTTACTATTAATGTTAACAACTTTGTCAAGAGTTAATAACACACTAACAGTAGGCGAATTATTTTTAAAGTCGTTATTAACATTATTTGGAGATAATAGTCTTAACCGTAGCTGCCAATTTTTGATAACAGATGTTATTTACTTCTACTTTTAAAAACTTTGTCAACAGTTAAGAATAACACACTAACAGTTAGAAAATAAGTTTAGCAGTTATTATAAATTGTTATTTGACAATAACAGTGTTAACTGTTACACCCTATTTGCGCTAACAAATATTATTAACTGCTAATAACAGCTTCGTAAACAGTTAAAAAAACAGAAACGGTGAATAAATTTAATGGTTATTTTAAACTTAGATATTGATGTAAAATGGTTAATTTAAAGATTTGGTAATACTTAAATAATAAGTTATTTCAACTTTCATTCGGACCAAGTTTTTAATACATTTTAATATATTTTTTATAAATTTATTAATTTTTGGAACAAGTTTAATTTTGTTCAAAATTGCTATTCAACATTTATCGATAACTGTTAATATTTTTGATAACCGTCTCTAATGGTTAATTTTCAATAACACTTATTTTAACTATCGGAATAGCAAACTATACTCACTGTCTGACACTGAAGCATTAGGCATAGAGTATCGATGACAAAGTTGTTAAATACTAGATATTTTATGTAACAGTGATTTGCAGGGAATGTGTAGAGTGGATTTCAAGGGGTACAGAAACCACCTGAAATATTTCTGACTTTCAAAAATAAAGGTTGAGGTTAACTTAATCAAATAGATCGAAATTCTCTAAAATCTATAAGTAGAAATCCTTTTTTAATGGAAAATTTCTTGTTTAGCATGAACAAAAGTGGGTTATATATGAACAAATAATATCCTTTTAATCTATATTATATTTATAATGGTACTCATAATTCTTCTAGGTCATGGACCTTAGCAATGTTCCACAAGCGAATAGCACAAGCACACTGACCAATGGTCATATGCAAGATTCCTTAGGGGTCAAGTTAGATTCATCAAAGGGAGGTCCTAGGAGTTCACATTCCGAAAAGTGGGACGATTCCAATTTGTCTAATAAAGGTTTATCGGCTTCTTCTGCCTCATCACAAGTCAGGTAGCTAAAAATTCATTACTCACCAAATATGAAATTAAGTATTCTTTGTTTCTTTTAAATGTTTTCTAAATTAAGTCGAATTCTTTAAATTATCAAACGCAAAGTTTTCATATTCTAAAAATTAACAATTATTTCTCACTTATATCAAAAGCCTTCGGTGAAGTCCTACTACAATGTGTTCTCAAATTAAATCTATGAATATATAAAGTCTATATGCATGTTTCGAAAATATCTGGTCGAATTGTAAAGGATGGTAGATGGGCCCAAAATATACTTTTTTATAGAGGACACACATTCATTCAGGACGGACAAACATACATGTCGTACCCCGGATTTGAACCAGGAATCTTTGAATTCAGAAGCAACATTCTGATCATTGTACAACTTTTAAGCAGCTCGTCTGTTTCCTTTCGCATCCCCACACATCAGATGCATATCTGCGCGCTCCGAATTCGTGTAGCGGTGCATGCCGTTGAAAATCCGAGGGGAAATGAAGCCTTACGCCACACTTATTTTAACTATCGGAATAGCAAACTATACCTACTGTCTGACGTTGATGTTATCTACTGACCTAAACAGCCCCTATACCACCTAAAAGCGGCATTTATGGACACATTCTTTGACAAAAAATGTTTGTTTTGGGCCCCTCTACCATCCGTTACAATTTGGTCAGATATTTTCGAAACACCCTCTGCATCATCTATTAATAGTTCATGGTAGCTCTAAGCAACAGTATACAAAATAAAAGCAATGAATTTAGCTTTTAAAGATGGGATCTAAATCAAATAAATTCATTTCCATACACATCAATGATTAAAAAAGTTTAAATAAAAATAAACAAAAAGCATAGATAAAATGAACGCTTATAAGAAGAATATGAAACAATTTTTTAAACCAATCTTTTTCTATCTATAATCTATTCTGCTCTTTTGCAAATTCGTCTTGATTGTTTCTTAAAAACTACCATTCACAAAAATTGAAATTAAATAAATAAATTAAAACAAATGACTCATAATAATAGTTCGCGTTAATACTCTGTTCACACTCGTACAAAATGGAGGTCGTAAACTGGGATTATAATACAAGCTTGAAATCAAATTCATTGAAACTCATAGCAGTGTGTGTTATTTCAAAAGGTTATATAAAAATTAACAAAATGAATCCTCCGAGAGTCCCGAGATTTCCGAGTAGTGTAATATTGCTTTTATACAACACACATGGTTAAATAACCTTATCTATTGATTGAGACTCCTAGCAAAGATTCTATTGTCTAAAGAGGTTAAAACTGGCTAGAAATTATGCAAGGAAGACAACAGGTTGCAGAACGGATCTATGCGTGTAAACCCTTGAGAGGATTAATACTAGGTGAATAAACTTTGAAGTACCTTGTTTTACATTTTTTAAACTACTTTGACTATGTTGCAATTGGATATTGAGGTATTTAAACAAAGAACTTGTTTGCATCAGATGAGTTAACCTTCTAAAGGTTTCACACGCACATATCCGTTCCATATTGTGAAACAACGCATCCTATAGATTCGATCTACATTTCAAATCGGATTGTATATATATAATTTCAAAGGGCTTGTTTACATTGTGTGAATTGTTCTCCAGACCCCACGCTACGATTGCTCCCCTTCCCAGGCCAGACGACTCTCTGACGTCTTCGAGAGGCTTCCAACCGTACCGTGGAACAGAGGAGTCCAGGAACACCCTTCCTCACCACCTCTCGCTCTTCGACCACCACCATCCGGCTGCCTCCTATCCGTACACTCCCGCGTTCCTACCACCGCCGCACCTCTCGCACCCCGCCTACAGGTACGCTTGCTTCCCTCTCATATCTGTGAACCCCGTAGAAATAGTCGGACTTGTCTTCCTAATAACGTACCCGAGCATTTTTACATGTCATTCTGAACCCTTCACTCCTAGGTGAAATTACATCTCCCAATTCAGTTTCATCACATCTTAAACCATCTAGACCTGAACGTGGTTTTGCATATTTCATTTAATTGTGGTGAACGCCACAACTACATAAATTGCCATGTAATATAATAGTATGTGTATCAATGTAATACAACTTCACCATAAAGTACTTTTTGGAAGACGACATTGCACTGTCTTTCACCACGTCTTGCTAAATTGGAGACCCGGTTTCAAAAACAAGCCATATGACGCTTCTGACAAATTCCAGAAGGCGTTTCTGACAAATACCGGATGGCTCACGTTAAACAGTTGAATTGCCAATGTAATGTTAATCACTTCCAACAACTGTCTGAAGTGCTGAGATAGGACAATAATCTTATTCCTACCACGGTTTCACCATGCTTTGTCACTCAGTTTTCTCTTCACAAGGCGCCTCATATACGTCTGCTAAAGATAACACTGGACAGTCAAACGTCACAATCATTTACTGCATAAACACGCCTACGGAAGTACACCGGTGATCTTAATACAACTCTCACGCAATTGGTAATCGACTAATAGTAACATCTATCGAATTCAGTCACTGTTATATTTTGGAGTTGGAGCATTGTGATGAACTTAGCCACCACTACAAAAATCAAGATACAATACTGTAGCATATATAGCAGTGTAACTCAACTCCACCATGAAGTACTTTTTGGTAGACAAAGGGGCATTGCCTTTCCCACGTTTTGCTAGAGATATTACTTGAAATGTGGCCACTTTTCCAATAAAAGTGAACAATAATAGTCAATAGAGTACTTCTTAGCCATAGAAGGCGCATTTCCTAGATGGAAATCCACAAACGGACATTTGCTTTTAATTAGTCTACTGTAGGAAGTCCGTCTACGGCGTCAACGTCAATCAATTCAAGCAGCGCTTACAATGAAATTGTAAAGTTGGCAAACATGAATAGTCATATAGTGAAGCTCCAACGAGGAATCAGGCGAGCTTGGGTTAGTCGATTTTTGAAAAGGTGTGAAAACACGTTCGGAGATGGCTGCCATACGCAAAATCATCAATGGCGATCGCCGTGGGTGTTTTCCCCCTTCCTACTCGTTGTCAATGCTATCACTTTCGGTACTGAACGATTAACTTAGAACCAGAAGACACCGATGATGGAAGCGGTTTGTTTAGATTGCCATCAGTTCCCTAATTTAACTAATAGCCTCGTTCAAAACCATGTGACTCGATTGCAGCCGGACAATACCACAGAAAAGTTGCTATTTCATAAACATGTATACAGATAATTTTGAATGAAACCGTTCTTATTATAACATCAACTCTTTTAGTACTTTGATCTGTCTATGTCTATGAACTGTCTATACTTTCCTCTTCCTCTGTAGATTCGACGATCCCCTGTACCTGGAGCGCTACAGCCTGCTCCGGCCTCCTGTGATGCCTTACCCCCAAGCAAGCATGATGGGACCTCCAGCTGCCTTCTACCCTAATAGCCGCTATGCGGCTGATCTCATCGCTCAATCGCTCTCCATCAGCTCGGCCAACAACAGCATACTCAACCATGAGAGGTAACTCGGACACGCTTTTTGTACTGAGAAGGATTGGACGTGCTATATTGAAGATGTAAAATATTTACATAGGGGTCGGTATATGGGAGAGCCGAATGGGCCAGTATATGTAAGGGAAGTAAAATTTGTAATTTTTCCTAATGATTCTAAACTACATCAATAAAGAAGCTGTTCTTGCCATCATTTCTATCCCAAAGAAAGCATAATGGGACCTCCTGCTACATTCTACCCTAATAGACGCTATGCGGCTGATTTGATCGCTCAATCGCTCTCCATCAGCTCGGCCAACAACAGCATACTCAACCATGAGAGGCAACTCGGACACGCTTTTTGTACTGAGAAGGATTGGACGTGCTATATTGAAGATGTAAAATATTTACATAGGGGTCGGTATATGGGAGAGCCGAATGGGCCAGTATATGTAAGGGAAGTAAAATTTGTAATTTTTCCTAATGATTCTAAACTACATCAATAAAGAATCTGTTCTTGCCATCATTTCTATCCCAAAGAAAGCATAATGGGACCTCCTGCTACATTCTACCCTAATAGACGCTACGCGGCTGATTTGATCGCTCAATTGCTCTCCATCAGCTCGGAAACAACAGCATACTCAACCATGAGAGGTAACTCTGACACGCTTTTTGTACTGAGAAGGGGTGGACGTGCTATATTGAAGATGTAAAATATTTACATAGGGGTCGGTATATGAGAGAGCCGAATGGGCCAGCATATGTAAGGGAAGTAAAATTTGTAATTTTTCCTAATGATTCTAAACTACATCAATAAAGAATCTGTTCTTGCCATCATTTCTATCCCAAAGAAAGCATAATGGGACCTCCTGCTACATTCTACCCTAATAGACGCTATGCGGCTGATTTGATCGCTCAATCGCTCTCCATCAGCTCGGCCAACAACAGCATACTCAACCATGAGAGGTAACTCGGACACGCTTTTTGCACTGAGAAGGGGTGGACGAGCTATATTGAAGATGTAAAATATTTACATAGGGGTCGATATATGGGAGAGCCGAATGGGCCAGCATATTTAAGGGAAGCAAAATTTGTAATTTTTCCTAATGATTCTAAACTACATCAATAAAGAAGCTGTTCTTGTCATCATTTCTATCCCAAAGAAAGCATAATGGGACCTCCTGCTACATTCTAGCCTAATAGCCGCAAAGCTGCTGATTTGATCGCTCAATTGCTTTCCATCAGCCCGGTACTCAACTACAAGTGGTACCTGGGACACTATTTTTGTATTCATCAGAGCCGAATGGGCCAGCATAGTTATAGGCTGCAAGATTCATAACTTTTTCTGATCATTCATAACTACATCAAGAATTAAAACTGTCCCGGCCATAATTTCTATCCACTCTTTCTTTCCACTCTATCCTGGTTTTACCATTCCTTCATCTAATTAAAAATAACACTTTTAACCCTCCTAGTGGTTTACGTTTGCGTCGAAAGTTGCTCTATAGTGTCCAGCCTCTGATGCAAATACCTGTTCCAAATTGTCACCAGTTCTGGATAAAGGACAATTTGTTTTCCTACTTGGATCTTCATTCTCTTGGAGTAAAAGAGTATTTTTGTATCGACGAGGTACCTCGTCATTAGCAAAACTGACCAGATCTTGATGGACGAGATATCTCGTCGAAAAACCGCTTGGAGAGTTAATAGTAGTTACTAAGCCCCACCATGGTCGAGAGGCTTAAGGCGTCACCGTTAAGAAACTACTGGTAGACTAAAGGGAGATCGAATCTCGTACGCGTCAAAGTCGGGTCGATTGCTTTAAATTTCCTGACTTTTTCCCCAAGACAATTTAATGCGGGTCAGCTTCCCAAAAGCCCTCCAGGAAGACATGTCTCCTCAAACTTCACGGCGGGTAAGATATGGCAGCACCTTGTAGGCTAGCGCATAGATTACCACATTATCGCCAATTAGTTCTAGAAGGATCATACGATAAAAAGTAATGGTTCGAAGTTCTAACGATTAAATATATCGGCACAATTCACTTAAATCTCAACTAACATAACCTATTAATTTTCTACTTATAACATTTTTCCTCATTTCCTTTGTTTACAGATGTTTGTGTCAAGCTCAAGTTGAGGGCTTATGCAAACGTCTCGATAAGAAAATGAAAGGCAAAATCTATCAAACTTTACTTGAAGATGTTGAAATTTACAAACTATACTAACAAAGTATAACTTATACCCAGAATATGAGCATTTCAGATTATAAAATGCAATTAACTTCTAAAATCTCGGAATTCAAAAGTTACGTGCCTCATTTTTCAAGCCACGATCTAATCTTTATCAGAGTAAAAGCGGCTGAAGAAAGCTTTTACATGAATCATATCCCATTTGTAAATCCAAAGTGAAGTTGATTCATAATAAAGTTAATGAAACATTTCTCTATTGAAATATAAAATTGATAAAATTTTATTTCATAGTTTACTCTCGAAATGCTAAAAAATTTACAAATATAATTTATACTCAGAATCTTTGAGCATAGCAGATTATAAAACGCAATTTACTTCTGAAATCTCGGAATAAAAATTTTAAGAAATTATTTATCAATAGTTAAGAAGAAAAACTTATATCAGAAAAAGCGGCTAGAGAAAGCTGTTACGCATTCCGGTTTTTGTAAATACAAAATGAAGTTGATTCATGACAAAATTAATGGAACATTTCTCTATTGAAATAAAGCTGATAAAATTCTATATTTCATAAATTTTTCTCTCGAAATGCTGAATAGGAAATACTAAAAAAATTTACAAAATATAATTTATACCCAGAATCTGTGAGCATAGAAGATTATAAAATGCAATTAATTTTTGAAATATAGGAATTTTATTTATGAAATTATTTATCAAAAAAACTGTTATCTTAGTGAGATAAAATCAAAGTGTCTTATTTTCGAAACTACGATATAACCTTTATCAGATTAAAAGTGGTTAAAATAGCTCTCAATCTCCTCCCGGTGGTTGTCTCGACGAAGTATCTGTTCATTAGCAAACCTGACCAGATCTTTATGGGTGTAATATCTCGTCAATAGAAGAAAAGCCTCTTACCAGATCTTGATCATCATAAAAAAATCAGTATCCTGATGACAGTATCTTGATGACGAGATATCTCGTCGTTAACAAAGTTGATCGGATCTTGATGGACGAAATATTTCGTCATTAGAAGAAAAAGAGACCAGATCTTTATCACGTCATCATAACAAAACCGACAATACCTCGATGACGAAATATCTCGCCAGTAACAAAATTGGTCTGATCTTGATGGACGAGTTATCTCGTCAAAACCCCTTGGAGGGGTAAGCAGTCCCATTTTTTGTAAATCCAAAGTGAATTTGATTCATGACAAAATTAATGGAACATTTCACTATTGAAATAAAGCTGATAAAATTCTATTTCATAAAGTTTACTCTCTAAATGTTGAACGCTCACTGCATTTCCAGGTTAAAGTTGGAAGAGGAGCGACGGATGCGGGAAAAGGAGATGGAACTGGATCAATCCCGAAACAAAGAACAGGAGAGGCTCCGGGAAAAAGAGCACAAGGAAAAGGAGACCAGGGATCGAGAACACAAAGAAAGAGAGCAGCAGAGGGAAAAGGAGAAACGGGAGAAGCCTCACAGAGAGAAAGAGGATAATTCGGAGCATAAAAAGGGATTACATAATTCCAATTACTACTCCAAGAGGACAGAATCGCCAAGTAAGGAGATCATAATTGCTTTCTTCATCATGACTGGGAACGGGGTTGTAAATCTTACGGTCACTTCAAAGGGCACGTGAAATCATTAGAGAATTGTTAATTGAAGATATGTGATATCGGATCGACGTCGCAATGTAAATTGTGCTAAGGTTGCGTAGATTAAATCTTTGGAAAGAATCAGGAAGCCTAGATTGAACCTTTTATGGCGTATTGTTCATTCTTTCAAGCTAGGTTCCACAGTAATTCTGGTTTGCAAAAGTGATTAATGTTGGAAGCAACGAATGATTTTTATTAATTTGTAATTACGAATTGGAATTAGGGAGAGTGTACTATTTGTAAATTGTGTTAAGGTTGTGTAGATTAAACCTTTGGAAAGAATCAGGAAGCCAAGATTGAATCTTTTATGGAGCATTGTTCATATCTTTGAAGCTAGAAGATTCCACGGTAATTCGAGTTTGCAAAAGCGATTAATGTCGAATTATACCAATGATTTTTCTAAATTCATAATCACGAATTTGAATTAGGAGGTAATTTTGAATACACATAAATTTTGAATAATTATATGTGATAATTGGTGACTATACAGCCATGTATGAATTAATTTTGTTACAAATTAGTGCCAAATATTTGAGAAATTTCTTTGTTTAGAAATGTATTACTCTCTAAGCGTCACGAGATCGAAAGTAGAATAGTTATTGTTTTTACCCTATAACACACACATAATGACTAAACAACCACATCGATTGGTTGAAAGAATGCTAGGAAAGATTCTTTTGGTCTAGGAGCTCAAAACTTGTTATAAGTCATGCAAGGAAGATTGTAGGTTAGAGAACGGATATATGGTGAACCCCTCAGTCCCGTTGGCAAAGATGGTATTGTATGTACCGTCACTTTGCTCGTTGCGCCATTCTTTAACGATTCGTCTAAACAATTGCGTAGATTAAAAATTACCTTCGAAACCTTTCCCTACAACAAGGATGTTCAAAACATGACAGAATATTCAATGACTGATAAATCACTTTTACATTTACTGCGACAATCATAAATATTAAAATAGGTACTAATAATAATTGAAATAATAATTATAAGCACACATTTTTACATAGTCAACTATTTCAATAAAGTCTTTAATAAGTTATATGATTTCCTTTTCGTTATAAAGTTCGAGAAGTGCTTTATAAACAAAGATAGAATTCTCCAAACATTATATTTTAATATATGTACTATAGGTATTACAAAACGAAGGAACATCATTGTTTTTAAAAGTTACATCCTGAAAATTAAATGAAACAGCCTGTAGCTGTTTGAAAAACCGAGGATATTCCGTAGAAAGCTGGTGAACATTCACATTTTGTAATCGTGACATCAGAGGCTGTAATATAGGAAGAGGTTCTGCTATCACAGGATTTCATCAGCAACCTTAATCTCTGTATTCTGGCGCAGAGTAAAGCCTGCGTCAGAATACAGAGATTAAGGTTGCATTAGGCACATAGACTACAAAGAACTGCATGCACTCTTTATTTAAGTTTTCACAGTTACCATTCTGTCTCATGGCATACCAATGTAGTGTCAGCACTTCACTTCAAAGACAGTTTGTTACTGTTCATTTATGCTCTTGTTATCGTTTTGTTTTTAGTCATCGATTCTATAATGGACCGGTTGGAAGAGTAACTAACTAGCAACCGGAGGGTTGCGAGTTCGAATCCAACCAAAGACCATCGTGTACAAGAGGGACTGGTGCACGTTAAATCTGTCGGGGCCTCAAATGTCCTGGTATGGAAGTTTGGAGTTTGGGGTGCCAGCTCAGGTGTTGACCTCGTCATCTGACCGTGGTTCAAAATTACGTGGTGTTGTTCTTGGATCTTTCTCTTCGGGTTTGATCTCGGACCGTCGCCAATAGTCCGTTGTGTTGCTCCAGTGCGACGTTAATTAAATACCTACCTACCGGTTCTGTAACTCTCAACGTACCTTTTGTCATTTTCTTACATCCAAATCACTTCACTTCGAAAAATAGCAGCTGGAAAACTTACTGTTCTTTAACCCTCCTGGTGGTTATCTCGATGAGGTAGCTCTTGATTGAAAAAATTGACCAGATCTTGATGGACGAGATATCTCATAAAAAATCGTCGATATCTTGATAATGAGATATCTCGTCATTAGCAAAATGGGTCAGATCTTAATGATCGAGATATTTCGACCAAACCACTTGTAAAACTAAGTTTTGCGTGCCAGTGTATTTTGGATGTGATTCTAGAATTGATTTTTTCATTCTGCTTTCGAATTGCTTAATTTTGAACCCTATCCTAAAAGATTACGCGTATCTGATTAGTTAAAGACATGCAAGATAACAATTTCCAACTATTCAGGTTTTTGTGCGTTCGGTAATCGTTTCGATATTTTGCTTCTTTATTTCATGTGCCAAGTTCACTGAGTTCAAATAACAGTCAATGTTTATTTTAACTTAATGTAAGCAGTGACCGTTATTTTAACTTAAAATAAGCAGCTTTTTTTTAAATTTGATATTATTATTTCTAGGTGTACGAAACACTCCAATCATTCACTGCGCTCCCAATCATACCTCAGCTCCCACGACGGTGACCGGTTCGACACCTTTAAATCTAGTCGTTCAAGCCGAACCTTTGAAAAAGGAAACGGAACTCTGGTTACCATGGCAGCAGCCAGTGAATACCTATGTCAAAGAAACTCAACACGAAGCGGGAAGCAATTCTAAGCACCCAGCATTTCGACCACAGGTATAAATTTCAATCAATACCTGTATAAGATAGAATTAAAATTTGAATATGCATGCATATTCAGGCATTTTCTTATGGGAGACGCTGATAAAGTTTTCATGATCATAGCAATAATGTAGTCTGTAACATAGTTGCCCGAGTGGTGTGCCAATGAACACAACGACACAGCCTAAATTAGTAATAACTAACGCTTATTTACGTTAAATATATAGTATCTACACTTCTTACAATCAGGGATTTGTGTCCCTTGGTAGTGGGCGGTGCATGCAGGGAAAAATGGAATTAAAGGCTGGCTCGAAACGAGCACCACAAAAAAACACCTCATCTCAGCTCGAGCTCTTCAACAGTTCTCTGTGTCGCCAGGAACTTTCACAACCATGACAGCAGTCGGTTGCAAAAAAATTACTGAAAAACATATTAATGAAATGATAATTAATAATAATAATTGTGATTAATAAAAACTAAAATAGGAAATACATTTTATTAATGAAATTTTTTAGACGCCAATAATAAGTAAACTCACAATTCGTGATTTGAGTAATTTGAATTTTTATTTTTCGGTTGATATCAAGATCGCAAATTAAATAGGCTTTCAATAAATTATTTCAACATTGAAAATATAATAAAGAACAAATTATTAGTTTTGTTTTTTCAAACTATGTAAGTAAATATAGACTCATAATCAACTCACGGATTTAGGTATTTTTACCTGTCTTTTTGGTGGGTGATTTTGACTCATATGTAGCATACGTTGATCTATTATCTTCCCCTTCATGAACTATCCAATTTCACAAATGTTTCTTCCTTTCAGGAAGTACATCGAAGTAGCTCCTCAAAGGACAGCCACGTCAACGAAAAAGTGAACCTCAGATTTAGCCCGACGATCTTAAACGAAAAGAAGCACGCCAGCATTTCAAACATTGACCCACCAAATGGCGAAGCCAAGAAGCATTCCACATCCGACAACAAGCGATTCGATTCCATACACCATCACATCAACGAACTTTCCACCAAAGAGCACGGTGGCCATCACGAATGGCGACACGAGAAACTGCAGAAGGCTTGCACCAACAACCACAGGAAGAGCTACGAGTCCAAAAAAGCCAAGGAAGACCGGAGCAATAACGTCTTTCAAAACCACCAGAGGAAAGTAGTCAACGGCGCCATTTTGAAACCCCCACCCTACCAGAACGAAGGCATGCACGCTAGGTTGCTTGAATCCGAGAAATGCAGGTTGGAAATGAATGGACATGCGCTGCCCAAGGCACATGCACCTAGTAATGTCAATGACAGACTTGTTGTTCCTACCTATAAATCTAGTCATTTACCTGTTCCTGGGAAAGAGATTGTATCTCAAAAGACGTATACGGATTTTTACAGTACCCCCTTACCTAAAAGCAATGTCAATCTGACTCCAGTGGTGAGCAAGCTTGACTTAGATGCTAAGAACTTAAAAAAGAATGATTCCAAACACTGTGATGACGATGCCAAAGAAGAACTTAGGTTGAAGAACTTTCTTATTCTTACAAAAGTACCACCAGTGAAATTCGAGTCGAACCCACAAGTAATTGTATAAATTTGATTATCCTCAATCATAAGGTAGCATTATTTCCTTACGACACGCTAACTACTTCAATATACGTGTTCAAATGAAACTAGGGGTGTTCAAATGAAAAGGTACGAAACGACACTGTGGGTATAATTCAAGTCTATTCAAAAGTAATCACCAGAGGACTGAGCACAACTATCCTACTGTTTCACGAGCCGAAGGATTCCCTGTTCCCAGAATTCCTGTGGCTGTGACAAGAGCCAGTCCACCACTGTGTCCTTCAGTTCGTCGTCCGAGTTGAAGCGCTTCCCTTTGAGATGTTTTTTAGCGGACAAAACAGATGGAAGTTGTAGGGCGATATGTCCGGGCTGCAGGGCGGATGCTCAAGCTGCTCCCTCTTGAACTTGGCCAGTACACTTTGTGTGACCCTGGAGACGTGTGGACGCGCGTCATCGTGGAGCAGAATCACTCCCTCCGTGAGCAGCCCAGGCCGTTTGCTCTTGATGGACTTGCGTAGGCTACGGAGTGTCTCACCTACCGGTTTAACACCTTCCGCAATCAGAAATCTGATAACACCTCGCTGCTCCTCAATCGTCGAATTTTGCAATGTGAACGCCATGATGTCCTCACACGCACTGCCGCGTCAATTGGACGGAACACACAACTGCATGCTTCTCTTCTGCGTCATGTGCGGGCGCCCGCGCATGCGCAAAACCACGCCGGTACTCGTGCATTCGCTTCCTTAGATGTCTCACTACGTTATCCCAATGCGGCATATTCAAATTTCAACCGGTTTGGTTTTTACGACGTTTCGTACCTTTTCATTTGAACACTCCTCGTATATAGCTGCTCATACAAAGTATCCCTGTCCTAAGAAGTAGTGATATATAAAATAACATGGCATTTCGCATAGATGGTGGCGCCCTAGAATGTGGTGTGTGACAACATTACTATTGCAAACAATCCCGTTTCGTTTTCACAGCAATCAAACAAGTTCAGAGGTTGCCTTTATTCTTATGAAAATAAAATAGATTTTTTTATTCTGGAACAATAGATAAAAGTCAGCACCTTTACTGCAGATGAACTTCGATAAACATAAACATACGAAATAACTAAAATTAGAGACTTTTGATTTAAGAAAATTTACGTCCCAGCGTTTGTTATTTACTCTATAATTTGGAAGATCATTTGCTTTTTGTTATACTATAAAGCGAAATATCCTAAATATATTACGTATATATCAATGATTTAAATCTGCAAATTTTTTAAAACGTCCTCTAAATTTAAGCAACCAGTGTGTGACTTTGTTTCTTTAATTTCTTTTTTTAATGAAAATTAAAAAAACGACTATTACAAAAATGCCCTTTTGACTTATTTAAAGATTATTGATATCTGTTGATAAAGTCTGCGAAACATTACTTAAACTAAAAAGTACGAAATGAAATAGTCTTCATGCAATAGCAGGTATACAACAAAAACACTAGACTCTATACAATATAGTTCAAATAAAAATAGTTCGCGATTTTCTGTTATCAGTAAAAAAGGTAATGGCAGAATATCGAACTTGTGAACAAAATACAAGTATAAAACATATTTAAAAACAATAATCAAAAATTTTCTGTACTCTGAAAGAATAAATTATTAGTTTTATTCCTATTAACTATGTATCATTTTAATGTTAGAAATTCAAAAGATCACTATTCAGAAAAACAAGTCTTCTATTTTAAATTAATTGATATCGATCAATTATGTTGATACAAAACATTGGAATAAGTATATCATCATTAAAAAGAGCACTTACACTAATGACGAATGAAGCTGGAAATGATACAAATACTTTGTTCTAATTAAATGCTTTTTACGAAATAAAGCAACGAAAAACATTAAATTGGAAATAATAATTCTGATACGTTAATTCTATTCTAAATATTTGTCCACTGCAGCAGCAACAAAATGTGACAAAAATTAGTAACCAAATAATTATGTTAAATTATTTTTAAGTATTAATTACAGGGAAGCTTTACAAGAACTTTTTAAGTACATGACTACCAGAGTAAAACATAATAACAAGTATTCTGATATATTCAATTCCAAAATAAAAAGTTGAGATTAAAAATACAAGCGATCATGGCAAAACCAGAAAAATGCAAACTGCAAATGATTTCTAATTACCAATATAAAGGCATAGCACGTTCTGAAAGAAAAACAAGCCTACGTTGAAAATGCTGTCTTGAATTACTTTTCACTTACTTGTATTCACCGCCATCTTTGACATCGGAACAGCATTTAGAAGAATCTCCAATTTTTCAATATGCAAATTTTTTTTCAATGATGGTGGATTATTAAATGGCTAGTTTTCCCCCAGGAAAAAATACCACCTTTGGAACGTTCGAAGCGCATAACTCTTGCAACCCGCGCGATTTGTTTGCGTTTACGAAGAAGCTATGGCGATTACAAAATGGCGACTGTTCTATGAGTGGAATAAAAAAAAGAGCTGGTAAAGGGGAAAAAGCGTGCAAATTAAGGTCACACACCACATTCGAGGGCTTTACTCCTCTGTATGCGTAACTATTTACTATGTAGTACTTCTCTTCTAAAATGAAAATGTAATACATTCACGTGCAATAATTATTTATTATATGTTAACTGAAACCGAACTGGACTAATGATCGAACAGCGAGTATTTAATTAATTAGACAAATTGTATCATGAACTACGAAGTACGAGTATTTGTGCTCTTAATTTTATATTTAATAATATATTAGATTTTTTATATAACATCTGTCTAGTTCTATGTCTACCGTCCACATAGCAACTGAAAGTAGCATCAAGGAATCAACGAAATACTAGTTTACTTTCAACTGATGGATAGGATATTGGTATGGTTTTTCATAGTACGACTTAAAACAATTCTTTAACATGCTTTTAAAACTCGTAATCTAAACCTAAAAACACCTCTTCTAGTCGAAATTACCACAAAGGGTTTTGTAACATAAAGGTCCTAAAATGTTTAGTTGAGTGCCTTTCCTGTTTACTAGAATTTAAAAAAGAATTATGCTATCATTTTTATATTAAATGACTACACAAAAAAACAATTTCGTTACATCAATTTTGCTTTTTATAGAATTTAAGAGTATTGTTCTGATTAATTGCAAATATCGGTACCTTTTCCCCATTAGTTAAAAATTAAATTACGTTCTCCGAATTTTTAATGTAATATTTTTTCGTTTCTTTTTCAGAAACTAAAGTTTCTACAGTTATTGGGACTGACTACTCATTTCAAAAGGAAAAGTAAGGAGTTCTTTGACATTAAAAAATATGAGTAATTTGTTTTTAACTACTATATGAATAACGTTACATGAACAGTCTTGTTTAAGGTTTGTTGACAGGTTTTTATCAGAACACAGATAATTAATTTTTGAATAATCTTATTTAAAATTGGAAAATTAACATCTTAAATAATGCAGTTCAAATATGTGTTAGATTAACCAAAATATGAATCGAAATTTAAGTATCAACTCGAAAAATAGAATTTTCTTAATTTTTATGTTTGGGGAATATTAAAATATGTGCTGTGCCTATATACGCACGCGGCCGATGCAATGAAATTTTAATTTTTATATGTAATTCTTGTTATGTGCGATTTATTTAAATTTTTTAAGAAAAATATTACGGACCAAATTTAAATAAGTCTGTGCAAAGTAAAACAGACAAGTATTTCAAAACTTTTAATTATACGATTTTAAAATTTATATCAATTGCTACATCTACAATTGCATTACAAATGGCCATAGTATTGTGTTAACTACTTTTATTATAGATTACCGTTGTGTTGATTAATATTTTCAATTGATATCAAACACTTTTTCTCTTTGTTACCCATGTGCATCTTTCTCTCAAGATGTTCACCTTTTTACTAAAGGTACATATTGAAATCCATCAATATGGTAAAAAAGATAATTTTCAAAATAAATAATTTGAAACCTTTCATGCAATGAATGTGTAACAAATTAAATGTGAAAAATCAACTTAAATACACATTTGTGAGATGTTGAGATAAAATGCTCAAAACTATTTCTTTCTTTTTAACCATTTGAACATCTACAAGCGCGCTAATCCATACGTTAATTTATAATTCACTATTAAATTATTTAGATCGGTGTCAAATCACTTCAAACCATTATATAACACATGTTAGTATATAAAATTTTCCTTCGGAATTTATAAATTAATCTCACACAACTATTCTGTAAGAACGCTGAGAGACTTTTTCTATAAAGCTTAATGTTGATGGCACTTGTGGTTTTGTGGTAAAAACGTGCTTCCTGTAAGTTTTTCGTATGAGGCATTTTCCATTGAGGAAATATAAAAGTAGAGTGAGCAATGGTAACCTTTTTATGTGCCCAGAGAATCATGTGACCAAAACTAGTAGTAACGTGACCCTTAGACTACTTAGAGATGGGTGGAACCGAACATTGATCATCTGACTGGTCCCCCCACCGATACTCTGCTGTGGCAATTGTCGGGTGCGGAGGGGGCTGCGCCCCCAACTAAGTAAGTAAGTAGGTCCACGAGACGGGAGAAGACGCCCATCCATTAATTCGTCATCTGATTGGTCCGCTCGACATAGTAGGACACTGAAGATTTTACCAATTTTGTCACCATTCTATAGAAATACTCATTCGAATACTTACCCTGTCATCAAATGTCATATCGGCAGACGAAGCGATAAGATTCCAGATCGGCCAACCAAGTCAATTTTTCAGAGGTCACGTGACTACTAGTCGATACGTTGGTCTAACTTTTTGAAGTGCCTCTCAATAGCACTACTCAGTCTACTTACATCTCACGTCTATCGCATTTTCTGTCAAACATAATATAGGTGGCAATAGTTTTTGAGGGGATGTGTGTTTCCTTTACGTGTTCTGAACGTGAAGTTATAGCTTGTTTTGCGAATAAGATTTCAGCTCTTAAAAGATAAAAATTTCAAAGAATGAATTCCGAATTGAAAAATAATAGTTTATTCGTTATCGTCTATTAGATTAAACACCAAACATTGCATCGCCAAAACGGTGACAAGTTGCATTTTAAGGTACCCCGATATATATCATACTAGAGCGGATGTAAAATCTTTCCATTCCATCTGGTTTGTTTGTATAGATTGAAAATCCCTCTCATTGGGTAACCGGAATTAAAATCCTCGTGATGTTTTTTTGTACTGAAAATCTCTTATATAAATCACATTCAATTTTCAGAGATTGAATTCGACATGTACCTGAAGCGGAGAAAAATCTTAAGAGAAGAGTCTGCGATCCCACCTCTGAGCCCAGAGCCGGAGAAGGAAGAGAGCAGCATCTTCCAATCCGTGGTGGAGAACAGCGCGGGTTCGGACCGCCTCGCTGAGCAGCTTCTAGCTGAGACCAAACCTGTCAAGCTAGAATTCCTCTTCAAAATCGGGCTCACGCCTATCACCTTGGTGAAGAAGGAAGGTGAGAATAGTTCTTAATAAAACAAAACTGCGAATTTTTGATATTGAAGGCAGTTGAATACTGTCTGTCTACCAAGGGAACTGTCCCAGGCTGACTGTGCGTGCCTGTAACCGTGGAAATGAGACTCAACCTTCCTGGTGGTCGTCTCAATGAGGTATCTCTCAGGTTGGGGTAGTGTAGAAGTTTGGAGAGTGGAGTGTCAGCTCGGGTATGACAACTTCATCTGACTGTGGTTCAAAATTAGTGTTGTCCGCGGATCTTTCCCTTCAAGTTTGATCCCGGACCGTCGCCAATAGCACGTTGCGTTGCTCCAGTGCGACGTTAATTAAATTCCTACTTACCATTGAGATATCTCGTCATTACAAAACTGACCAGATCTTGATGGACAGATATATCGTTATTACAAAAAAACAGACCAGATCTTGATCGGTAGTATTTGACTTAGAAAACCCCGACCAGATCTAGATGACGAGATATCTCGTCATTAGCAAAATTGCTGATATTTTGATGGACGAGATATCTCGTCGAAACTACTTGGAGGGTCAATTCATCTATTAAGGACTCACTTTACGACAATTGTCTCCGTACTTAATAAGCCTTAAGGTGAAATATACGTTAATTTTACAAGAAACTTATCAATACTACTTCTCTTCGCAACTGAAATAGTTGACAAACATTTGGAACGAATGCTGTATGAAGGTTTTGTTGTTTTATGTAACAAGAATAAGACGAAAACGTGAGGAAAAACAGTTCTTAATATTTTAAAAATTGTTGGTAAACCCTGCAAAAATTTTAATGTTTTCTAAACTTTTACCACTGAACTCCTTCACAAAAAAGAGCTGCAGGAAATTTTTCTTGTTTTATGTAACAAGAATAATAAGACGAAAATGTGAGGAAAACAGTTCTTAATATTTTAAAAATTGTTGGTAAAACCTGCAAAAATGCAAATGTTCCACTGAACTTCAAAACAAGAGCTGTAGGAAGTTTTTCTTGTTTCATTGACAACGAGAATCATAAGACGAAAACTTGAGGAAAAACATAGTTCTTTAACCACCTGATGGTTGTCCCGACGAGGTGTTTCATCAAAACCGCAATCATTAGCAAACTGACCATAGCTTGATGGACGAGATATCTCGTCATTAGAAGAAAACAAACCAGATCTTGATCTCGGCATCATCAAAAAATCAGGCAATATATAACGAGATATCTCGTCCTTTGTAAAATTGGTCAGAACTTCATGCACGATATATCTCGTCAAAACCACTTGGAGGGATAATATTTTTAAATATTAACCCTCCAACCATCAGGTGGTTAATAACTGTTTTTCCTCAAGTTTTCGTCTTATGATTCTCGTTGCCCCCCAATGAAACAAGAAAAACTTCCTACAGCTCATGTTTTGAAGTTCAGTGGAACAGTGGTAAAACTTGCAAAGATTGAAACGTTTTCTAAACTTTTATTTCTGAACTCCTTAACAATCTTTTCGTCGTCTGACCGTGGTTCAAAATTACGTGTTGTCCTCGGAACTTTTCCTCCGGGTTTGCTACCAGACCATCGCTAATAGCCCGCTGTGTTGTTCCAGTGCGATGTTAATTAAATACGTACCTACCTTAACAATCTTTGGAGTAGATTTATCTTATTTGTATCGTTCATCTCAAGAAGGAAAAGAAATACATTTTATTTTCCTGTGAACGTGTCGATTGCTTATTTCCTTTTATTTCAGAAAAAGAACGTATTCGCCGAATAGTCGAAGAAGAGAAAATTCGACGTCACTACAGGATGCTAGCGAAAGTGAACAGGAAATCATCTCCAAGGCGTTTGTTCGTGCCAAAAAGCGAAGCAGGTAAACATAAACAAAAAATGTTTATTTCCTTACAAACCTAATTTCAAAAAACCTTTTACTACCTTTCGTTTCATAACCAGCAGACTCGTGCATTGCATCTGAATCCAGGAAAAACTACGGGTATAGAACCAGGCTAATGAATCCCATAGCGGTTGATTTCATATAGTTTTTTTTTCTCCTTTCTTTCCCCTGGACCTTTCCCTTCGGGATTGACTTGGGACAATCGCCAATATTCCGTTGGGTTACTGCTATAGAGGAAATATTAAAGTAAAGTGAGCAATGGTAACCTTTTATGTCTAGTCATAAAACCGAAATTAGTAACGTGATCCTTAGACTACTTTCATCTGCTGGATGGACCCAAACATTCATCATCTGATTGGCCACGAAACGGGAGAATACTATTGCTTCATAATCTGATTGGTCCGCGGGACATAGTATAGACTGACGATTTGGACACTGTCGATTTCACCACTGTATAAAAATTCGTATTCACACATCTACCCTATCTAAAGATGTTAAATGTCCAAACAAGGCGATAAGATGCGAAATCGACCAAGTCAAGTTTCAAATAACGGTCACGTGACTACTAGTCGACATGTTGGTCACACTTTTTGAAGCTCCTGTCTATAGCCATGCTCAGTTTACTTATATTTCATTCTATGGTTGCTCCAATGCGACGTTAATTCAACTACGTAACTACCTTTTGTTGCCAATACTCAAACAACGCCGATTTCTGTGCCACGTACGTTATATATACATATATATCAGAGTAAATTTATATAATATTTGATGGCATTTATAATGCATGATGGAAAGTGTTTCATTTACCTTTCAAACTTCTTTAAGCCGTGGCTCAGCGGATTTGCCTATCAAGTTAGCAACATGTGACGGCGCAGGTTCGATTCTTGTAACTTACCCTGGGTGTATTTCTCTTCTGTATCAGTAAACCTTTCCTTGTGAGTGTGCGTCCACTACATCGTGTCTTCGGTCTTAAGTTTGTCGCAGTTTGGCCTTTGAGCCATAAAAACCCATAAACCAAGCATCGAAATTCATTGCCTTTGTTTCCTTTTTAGCACAAAAGCTCGATCATCTGAGGAAGATGAGAGAGATGAATGCCGTTGCCAATGGCTTGAACTCCAAACGCTTACACGAGGAAGACGTAGAAATGAGCGAAGTGAAATACACTCCTAGTCAATTACTTTTACTAAAAGTTGAGCAAGGTAAGAAAGAACTAATCAAGTACCGGTAATCATCAGTTTTGTGTAAATTATTTTCCAATTAAATTGACGGAATTCCATTGCCCGTTGCATGATATAATTCAAATTTACCATTGCCCTGATTTGTTAAGTCAAGCCACGAAATGTATCGATGCATAAAAATACTTCAGCATCAACAAATTTTCCATTTAAAATGTGTTCTGAATATCGTAGGGTCAAGATTTTTCCCGCTTACTAGAGGATCTGATGTTATATTTTGGTTGATTTTGGCTTCTTTTCCATTCAGATAGAGAATGACTTGACTTGTGTCGCTTATAAAACAAAAGTGCAATGACATATATTCGAACTTTTTAAATTTCATTAACCCTTCTGGTGGTTTATCGCGTTGAAAACTGTCCTGTAGTTGCCAGCTTCTGATACAAAAACCTGTTCAAAACTGTTACCACCTAGGGGAACACAAAAAGCCCTAACGCCGAGAAAACGCGACTCGTGTGAACAGCGCAGTCCTTTCTACGTATCTCAAAACGTCGACGTAACGGCAGTATGAAAAGGAATCTCGAATCGCGATAGCGATTGGAAACGGAAGTTTTAGCGATTTCCCATGTGTTCTCCAGCAGAACTCTATGTACTTTAGTTAGCCTCGTTTTTTTGTTGATATCAAACGCGCGTTTGATGAAGCTTCATATGAATGGTCCGCATTCATAGAAGAGAATAAAATGCGTCCTTTAACTCTTTGGGGTTAGGTGGGTTAAAAACTGCCCCACCTTTTTCGTTTAGCTTTTTATGCATAGTGGGATATTTGTTAAACCACCTCAAAAAGTTGAAATTACTCAGTCATACTGTTTAATATTTTATTTAAAGTTTTTCATTGATTGGCAATGCTATGAACTAACGCTAAATGTGTAAATAACTGAACACAAAAATTTACACGTCAAAACGCATTAGTAAGTTGTTGACTCTGTTATTAAGGTTGGCGAATTGTGTGGTGCAGTGAATTTTTGTCTTTCATAACGGTAAATGTTTTTTTTCGCAAAAATTTATGAGTGAATAAATCGTTTTATAATAAAAAAAACAGGTTATTTGATGTTTTGTACTAATTTTGAAGCTGAATAAGTAAAAAAAATTATGTGCAACTTGGTTTTTTTTTTCTTTAAAATCGTGTGGCTCAGAGTTAAAAAAATATGTTCTATTTATAAACTCCCTCTGTGGCAAGTATATAGCTATAAAATCATGTATCTTCCCTCATATAAATGTTGCATACGAATGTTGTTTTTCCAGTGCCTTACCATTGCTCGTCAGATACAAGCGAGCCCTTGAATTCATCATCTGTTGCCCCGTCATCAGAGAAGCCCAAATCGTCATATTCATCTATGCACAATAAGTCTTTCAACAAATATTCCTTTAAAAGGGGTCATAGTTTAAAAAGCGAATTTAGGTTCGTAGCTCCCGAACCAATCCACAGAAGTAAGTCGAGGCCTCTTTATTTAACTATTTTTCCATACTTACATCATTTCATATCTTTCAAATCTATCTCTGTATTTGCTATTCATTTAGCTCAGAGTTCATGCATTTCGTATGCATGTGTTAAATGTTCTCATTATGTGTCATAAAAATTAAATACAAAACTTTCATTAAGTGAACTGGAGGACTACATTTTGTTCATTACTGAACTGGAGGAACTAGGACTATATTTGTTAACGATATAAGGCAATCTAAGAATAGCATTCGTGAATTGAGTAGGGTTCAATTTTTTTTTGGGGGGGGGTCTATTTCTTCATTGCATTAAAGCAACGCTATTTTATGTTTATTTATATTTGCAACTATTATATAAATAAGCATAATTTTATATTAAGGAAAGATATTTAAGTAAACAAATAGTCATATTTTTTTACCTAAACAAATATGACTATTGCTGAACTGTAAAACAAATCTTACGTGATTTGTTTGGTTCTATTCCTTTAGAAAAACGCAAGAATACTTTAAGTTTAACTGTTCTTTAAGTTTTTGAATAATTATGTTCCAGAATTACTATCCAACATTCATTTTTATACCAATATTCACACTTTAAGATCAGCATTTTTATTTGAAATACAAAAAAATCAAGAATAATCTTTCACAGGTTTTATAATTCATATTATAGTTATGATGATAATTTTTACCTATTTCATTACTTATTTCCATTGTTTAAAAGAAATTTTTATAAATATGTTAATTGTATCTTTGTTTTCTGTTTATTAGTCATATTTAAAATGGATTATTCTGTAGTGTCACTGAATAAATAAAATACATATTAGTGTGCTTATTTGAAGAGAAATATATTGAACCAATCTCACTAACATCATTCTTTTGTCCTGTAGACAATCATAGCACAAGATTGAACACGCATCCTTCTATACTCGACAGTACCACAGTTGAGAATGCTGGAAATTCTGTCAGCACTCAAGTAGACCCTAGTCTCTTCAGCAATAACATTGACAGGTCTCTATCCGATTTGAAAAATCCCTTCAACTGGCCTGGCTTAGAAGCAATCATGGAAGCATTTTATAGGCATCAAAATGGTATGCTTGGTTTACAAAACATTTCTAAGTGTCTGTATGAATGTTCGCTTTCATTTCATTGTGTTAGATATGTACTGGTTATAAAAATCGATAAATATTTACTATGTAAATCAAGCATGTACCACATCGTTATGCAGTCTGTAGTTTGGTTTCTATGAATCATTCTTAATACACAATTTAAGATCAGGTATCTTTAATTTGCAAATTTTTAACACTTAAATAACGGCCGAAACAATTTTCATTCTCTTACCATCAAAACCCTCAAGGTAAAATCTGCTCTAAAGCAAAAACTGTGTATTTCTTTAGCAGCTCAAAATTTTAATTTTAATTTTTCTAAAAAACAATTTCTAGCTCACCTCTAATCAAAATATTCTTGTTGTGGGAAGTTTTTTCCGCAAATCCTTTGTTGGGTCGGTATCCCACGATGGAGTTTAGTTAGTTTAGTTGATCTAAACTATTAATTTCTTTTGCATTTTTTAATGTAAAAATAGCGATTCATTTGTTAAAGTAAAAGTGCAAGTTTTAAATGTGTAAACTTCTAAGAATTTGTGAAATATTACTTCTTGTGTAATAAAGATAAAACGCAAATCCTTTTCTAAAAGTGTTTAAAATTAAGTTATTTAAAAGAGATTCCTTTTGTATCCGTGCTTTACAGGATGGGAAAATGTGACTTCTTTGAATTTCAAGCATTCGCTTATTAAGTAATCATAATATATCAACACCAAGCATTAAATATTTGGTTCATATGTTTAAGAATTAAAACAATTTTTAAACATTTCTTCGATTTTTGAAAGCTAATGAGCTAGGGCTTTTATAGACTTAAAATTGAAAGGGCAGTTTCAAATATAAAATATGAATGACTTGTCTTCGAAAATATGACTGTGCTCACTTGTGATTCTGAAGCATTAAGTTCAAGTACATTTCCTTTTTACAGAACAATCAAGTGAGAAAGTAGTTTTAACCGAAAGATGGCAACAGCTTCGTCAAACTCAAGAGGAACTTAAAAAAGAAGCAGATAGTCTGAGCAGACAGATGTCGGTACGTTTCCATTCAATTTATTACATTCATTTTTCTTTTTTAAACTGAATAAATTTAATTGCAAATGAAAAGTGCAGGGAAAGAGTGCAAAAACTAAATTTTTCAAGAACTCAATTTCAAAATTTAGACTCATCTCACAATGTAAAAGCTAATATCGATAGCCTAAATTCTTTTATTCGAAATCCGTTTGGGTATTATACCAGCCACCATCTGTTGTCATATAGATACTGCATTAAGAGCGTCCAATATTAATCCCTGTTACCTCATGCGGTATCTGGTCATAAGCAAAACTGACCACGTCTGTGGCGATACGTATTCCCTGTACGTATTCTGAACGTGACGTCAGTTGGCTTGTTTTTCTAACACGATTTCAGCACTTCGCCAATAAAAATCCAACGAATAAATTCCGAATTTATGTATGGTAGCTGAGTGGTCAACACCAATTAAATTAAACGACAGAAAGGCGATAAATTACATTTTAAAGTAACCCCGTTTTGTATCATGCGAAAGCATTTGTACAGCGGAAGTTAAATCTTCGCAAATCATCTGGTTAGTTTGCACTGAAAATCCCTCTCTTGGAATCTTTCTAAAATATTTCAGTTTAATTAAACATGTAACCAGATAAACTAGATGATCCGCACATAGCATCCGCACTGAAATTTCTACTCATATCAACTGATGGCATCGTCGTTTTTTACTCACTTTTAATGCCTATGTAAATCCATTTATAATTGATATAAGCATTGATATGCTTATATCAATTATAAATGCATATAATAAATGTTATGTATGGAGGTATGAATAATGCTAAATGCATATTTCATAAATCCAAACGGAATAAAATTAGTTTAAAAATACAAAACAGCATTTCGCGTACTTACTGGTGTTAAAGGTATAAATACTGGGGGTGAATGGCAAAAAGTTCATACCTCAGTCATGTTGCCATAATTAGCTTCTGGGCGTCTACTTCAATTGTATCCCATTTACTTGAAAGGCAATTCGATATCGTTTAACATCTGAACATATTTCTTTATTCGCTCAGTTTCTTTTCTGCCCTAATTTCTTTCTTTAAGATTCATCATTGTCTTCTGTCAACAGACGGCTGGAGAATTTCATTAGAGGCGAGCTTTCTTGAGCATTAAACAGTACTTAATAGCTTCATTAGCTCAAATCAAGCACATTTAAAAGAATCTGTAAAACGTGTCGCGGTTGAGTGTATATGGTTTATATCCTTTTGTTGCCATTCGACAATATACAAATAATATCTATTTCTGTGCCACATACTCTTTTACAAGTTTAATACATTTCCACATCGACCAAAACGTCGGTGTGTTTCGTTTGGACCCTGAAGTTTGACTTCAATTACTTAAATTAATCCTTCCATCAAATTGCTTCATTCCAATTCTGATCACCAATAACTAGGGCAATGATATTATAGGACATTTAATTATATCACTACTTTTAAAATAACTTGTGTTTAATCGGACCCATTTTTTTAATTTAACTTTTCCCTCTATCTTTTTATTTAATGTTATCGATGCCCCGATCCAGGTAGGTAGGTATTTTAATTAACGTCGCACTGGAGCAACACAACGGGTTATTGGCGACGGTCAGGGATCAAACCCGAAGGGAAAGACCCGAGGACAACACGTAATTTTGAATCGCGAGGTAACATCTGAGCTGGCACACCACTCTCCAAACTTCCACATCACGCCAACGTGAGGATATTTGAGGCCACGACAGATTTAATGTGGTCTTTCGAACACGGAATCCTCCGGTTGCTAATCCGTTACTCTTCCAACCGGGCTACCGTGGAATCCCGATCCAGAATCGATCACCAAAACCAAAGCACTCTCGGTTGCGGTTAATACTTGGGTTAGTTGTCTTGGAGGTTTATGACGCAAGAGGGTTAGTAGGTCGCTGCTTGAGTACGCCGGGATTTGACGAGTTTTTAAATTTTGTACTGATTTTTATGTTTAAGCCCCTAAATCTAAAATTTTAAATTTCCCCCTCCTTTGTGTAAATTTCTTTATTTAAATATTTTATGTGGAGATGAGCTCCTTTGTAGTGGGTGCTCCAAAAGGGATGTCTTATCCTATCCTCTACCTTAGTGAAATACATACTGAGAAACACATTTTATATTTTGCAGGATCTGCTCAGAAGTAAACGCGAACTCGACGAAGAGAGGCAAAAGCATCAACATTCTATTGATCACATAAAACAGTGCCTTCAGATCGGAAGGTAACAAGAATGCGAGATCCGCAATCATTTTTACTTGTTAGTAGAAATTATTTCATTTATTATACGACCCCCAGTGATCGATCTCGGCAGAAGAGAACAGCGTGAGAAGATATCGTGAGCATCACGGAACAAGGCAGCCGAGATGAAGTCTTCGAATGCTGCATCAGAGAACCGAGTCATGCAATATTTAAGCTAGTCTATTTTTGTTCCTTATGGTTTCTTGAGCTAGAGGGGCTGCCAATGTGCTAGTTTAAAATAAATTCTCTAATTTCTGACCCTAACGATTAACTTCTGATCCGATTGATCCAAAGTTTGGATTTTAATTCAGTGATACGAAGTGGCATAGGATCGACTTGTTATCTGTTGCGTGACTTCGTGATAGCGGAATCACGCACACCATATTCGTGCAGAAAGTGATCACTCCCAAAGCAAGCTTTTTGTCTTGCGAGATGAGACAGTCGCCATCATTCCGCCATTTAGTGAGCTTCAAGGGTGATCACTAATGGTGGAAGGAGACCAAAACGTACGAGGTCTCTTGAAATTACATCCGCAGGCGCTATTGTGTCTTGTAAGAGACACGAGTCAAAAAATTCTAGTCGTCAAATTCAGGGCGCCATCTGTTGATAAAAATACAAAGCTTTTTATCTTTTCAGTCCAAGGTCACCAATGAAGCGACAAACTAAAGTGTCAACTATGCATCTGCTGTGTTTAAGTTGACAAACTTGTATATAATCATATATAAATAATCCAAAACGTGTGATCACCCTCCCCCATCAAATACATATGGAAATCATAGAATCAATCCCCTTCTCTACAATCAACTAATTTTACGGTGTGTAAGTTTACATAATACGTGGGATATTGGCATTCTTTCTAGCACTTGTTATTTAACAGCTGTATGTTTAGGACCAAAAGTTAACCCTTAACTTGAAGGGACCATATAAGAAGTATTTTAACATGCGAATCACACTCTAGTGGTTTTAAGCTAGTCCGATTTCATGGCAGCGGATATTGAACACTTTTCACCGATGAACTCTTTGTATACAAATGTATTATTTAAGGAATATCTTTAGTGTCGTCATTCGTGTAAAGAAAACTGTCATGAAATTTTTTCTTGTTGATATCATTGTACAACTTTGTGATTTACCTTCATGTTTTGCACATTGATACATATACTTACGCTGTTATATTTATATTTTACTTTATTTAGCTTAAAAGAAATTAAATGTCGTACAATTCAAGTTTTGTCTGTTCCTTTTTTTTAACAGTCACTTTTCACGTCATACATACATACATTTAACCTTAATTAATCTTATAGAAGAGAAAAATCTATTAACCTTCCTGGTGGTTGTTTCGACGGGCTAACAAGGGGCTAACTGATATCTATTTTGTGAAGCACCCCAGTGGGTAAACTGCCTTGACTACTAACCAGACGTGAATTATAAGTAGATCTAGTATTGCTGAGAAGAGCTTCAAAAATGACCAACATATCCACTAGTAGTCACGTGACTACTCTGAAATATTGACTTGGTTGGCCAATTTGGCAACTTATCGCTATGTTCGGAGATATAACATCTTATGATAGGATAGATGTGTGAATGCACATTTCTAGTGGTGACAAAAATGGTGAAATCTCCAGTGTCCATGTCACATGGATGAATCAGATTATGAATGTACGTTTCCACCTATCAAACGAAAGTAGTCTAAGGATCACTATTTTTACTAGTTTTGGTCACAATCCTGAACCCATAAAAAGGTTGCCATTGCTCACAGTTGTTTCCTCTATGCTCCTAACAGACAATCACTAACACCTGTGCGTTTACAATATGGGATTCGATCTCTGTACATACTGGGTGATACATACGCTGACCCCTGTACCACATAAATTTAGATGTTTAAATTGATATTAAAAACAATTGCACAATATGCCGTATTACACGAGATAAGGCTTTACGTATTGATCGAAGTTAGCTATACAATTACACTACCAACTATCTAGAAGACAATAAAACATATAGTATCCATATTCATTATTTTTGTAATTAAAAATATTTCATTCTTTTCGTCTTAATCAAATGCTCTTAAACTTATT
The DNA here is from genome assembly GCA_933210815.1 of Meta bourneti. NCBI lineage: Eukaryota > Metazoa > Arthropoda > Arachnida > Araneae > Tetragnathidae > Meta > Meta bourneti. The sequence goes on along the minus strand of OW119928.1, from coordinate 15,886,574 downwards.
GAAAGGAGTTGCAGAAAAGTATTTAAGTACAACGCGGGCTGAATCAAAAGCATAGATCATTCTTCAAAATATCCATATAAATCATTGATGCACGAGATGTAGTATGTTTATCTGTACAACAAACCCATACTAATAAGAATCATTCTAAGTCGCGTAAATGTAAAATACTGTAATGTAAATTTTTTCATCGACTTGTCACTACGAGGTCACTTGACCTAATATAAAATAGGACTTACGTCATTGTGCCTATAAGAAATTGGAAGGGGTTAAACCACAATAATTAACTGAGAGAAGAGTGGACTTGCTGACATTGATCAAAGCATTGATTGCGAAGTTGGGTTTTATTGAGGATGGAGCCGGCAAGAGTTGGAATTTCTCGGGGGTATAGACACATCTTGTATACGACGGGAACACATGACCAGAAACCAGATGTACCAAAAACGTTAAAGCAGCACCTTCGGAGACCCGTATCCTCATCCCTGGAACATCAGACATGATTAATCCAAATGCCAGAGATCAAATTCGGGATGTGAGTACCACTTATCCCATAGAGAATTATCGTGGTTGCTTGACGCGATGCTTCTTTCTATTTGATCACGTGACGTCGTGGGGACAGACTCCAAAGTTATTTCACTTATATTTTAAACTTTGGAGCCTTAAGTACAACTTTCTAAATTTATTATTTAATATGTAAATAAGTTGCAAGGTAGGTAGGTATTTTGATTAACGTCGCACTGGAGCAACACAACGGGCTAAGTTGCCAGGAATCTGTCGGTAGTTGGTAAAGGGGAAAATGCGGAGGCTCAATACGATTTATAAGGTAGGTATTTTAATTAACGTCACACTGGAGCAACACAACGGACTATTGGTGACGGTCCGGGATCAATCCCAAAGGGAAAGATCGCGAGGACAACACCGCGTAATTTTGAATCACGGTCAGATGACGAGGCAACAGCTGAGCTGGCACCCCACTCCAAACTTCCACACCACGCCAAAGTGAGGACACGACAGATTTAACGTGTACCAGCCCCCTTTGTACACGGTGTTTGGCTGGATTCGAACTCGCAACCCTCCGGTTGCTAATCCGTTACTCTTCCAACCGGGCCACCGCGGCCCTATGGTTTATAAGGAGACTAACTGTTACATCCAACTCCAAGAGTAATCAAATAAGGTAGGTATTAATTAACATCAAACTGGAGCAACACAACGGGCTATTGGCGACAGTCCGGAATCCATCCCGAAGGGAAAGATCCCAGGACGCCTCGTAATTTTAAATCACGGTCAGATGACTAGAACACCTGAGCTGGCATTCCACTCTCCGAACTTCCACACTACGCCAAATCAAAATACGGAAACTTCGTTTACAGGCAAGATGGAGTTCCGACTTAGTTCTATCATTAAGGCTTTATGCATGAAGAAATGTTTGTTGCCTTGGTTGGAAAATTTTCCTGTTGGTTGTTTTAGGGCGCAAGGGTCATATTTGGCCAAGCTGCGCTAAGCACAAGACAATGTCAAGTTATAATAAAAAGGAAGGATGGAGAAGAGAAAGATCGCTTGGGCATCCTTGGGTCGCGAATCCCCTGTTTACCAGAGGAAGTAAACCTCATGGGAAAAGAATAGATCACTGTGGTACTTCGCGTTTCCGAAGTCCGTATATACCTAAAGATGTGCCCCTGAAGGGGAAATTTTTCCCGATATAATTTTGATTGAAAAGCCTTGGAAGCTAATGAAGAGATGTGACATAGGGGTGTATTACTGAGGTTAGACTGAAGAACACGGTATCATCGCGAATTGGCAATTATTGTAGATTATGGTAACCCGTAGTAAGCCTATCTACGAGGGGTGATCAAAAAGTAAGGTTACAAGGTCGATATTCCTGGAGTTTCATCTGTTATACAGAAATTAGTTGTGTGCGGTAATTCTAATACATGCGGTCGCTAACTGTGGAGAGTTTCACCTACCCGTGACCTACAGCACTAGTTGAAGGTTAACAGAAATGGCGACTCGCTTGGAAAAGTGGTCTCGCCAAGAAATCCGCTCAGTTATTCGATTTTTGAGGGCGAAACATGTAAGCGCGGCTGAAATTTACCGGCAGCTGGTAGAGGTTTACGGAGAGACTGTAATGTCTCGTCAGCATGTCGCAGAATGGTGTCGAAAGTTTGCGGCCGGTAGAGAAAAAGTCACCGACGAGGATCGCAGTGGCCGACCCAGCACCGCAACAACAGATTTGAACACAGCTCGCGTGGAGGAGCTGATTCAGGACAACAGGAGGATCACTTCCTTCACGACGGCGCGACCTCTTACAGCTCAGAGGACCACCACGCTGTTGAAGAAATATCGCTGGGACATCATCGACACCCTTCCTACAGCCCGGACCTCGCTCCAAGCGACTTCCATCTCTTTCCTCACTTTAAGGAGAACCTAGGGGCCGACGATTCGCTTCAGACGAGGTGGTGAAACACTTCGCCACAACATGGCTGAACACGCAAGGACAGGATTTTTACTAGGAGGGAATATTCAAACTCATCCCACGAAGTGACAAGTGCCTAAACCGATATGGAGACTATGTCGAAAAATAACCAAATGTATGTACTATCAGTTGGCTATATTGGTTTTATGAAATAAAATGTACACGTTTCATTGCAGGCTTTGTAACCTTACTTTTTGATCACCCCTCGTAAATAGCCATTTGGCGATGAAACTTTTAGTCGCCGGATTGGTGATGGGCCGGTATCGCGTTCTTGAGTTTTACCATTACTACAAATATTCACGTATGCAAATAATCATTTTCAGAAAACTGCGATTATGCATTTCCTCTTCTGGTTGTGTCTAGTCATTAGCAAAACTATTAGCAGATCTCGATGGACGAGATATCTCGTCATTCGAAGAAACCTGACCAGATCTTGATCTCGTTATCATCAAAAAATCGGCAATATCTTGAACGAAATGTCTTGTCATCAGCAAAATATGTCAAATCTCGATGGACGCGATATCTTGTCGAAACTACTTGAAGGGTTGAAACATGCAAAAGCGAATCGAAACTTTGATAGCCTCAAAAAGCATCCCTACAAAGTATTTAAAATCTTACATTTTTTTATGTACACATTGGACGAAAACAAATACAGGATTATTACTAACAAATAAGTTTGCTTTATTATTCTCCAATATTGAACTCTAGCGGTTGCTGTTAAGTTTGCAAAAAATAAATACGTAGCATTTTCTTCAAGTGCGTCGAACAATTTCGACCAAACTTGAGGTTTTGCCTTCTTGGCAAGCCAGACAGTATTGCCGCAGTCTTCGCTCAGATCATGCAAGATGTATTTTTTCAAAAAACGTTTATTAAAGTTATAACACAGACAAGGGGCGCTTAAACTGCGTCGATGTCCATCTCCAGAAACCCGGCCTTGAAATCCATGGGTCGTACCTTCATCTCAGTAATCCTCAGGGACTCCATGGGGCCCTTCCACGTTGCCCAGATGACACCGTCGGCGCTTTTGACCTTGTCGCTGTTGTACATGCCGTTGAGGTTGGACGAGAGGCAATCGGCGTACCACCAAGCGCCCTTGTGTTTCTGTGCGCAGTTCTGGGTGCTGTTGTCGTTGTCGCGGTCGACGGTGGTGAACTTCTCGTCGTCGTGAGTTCTGGAGAAGGAGTCACCTGCGGAAGATCGTGAATTAGGTTGGTTGGGTTTTGTGTCACGAGGGTCATTTGGCCATGCCTCGCCAAACAACGTCAAGTAAATGGACATACACACAGAAAGAGCTGTACTGAACACAGAAATACACTCAGGGTTGGTTTTGGGTGCATTTTATGGCGCAAGGGCTATTTTGGGCCATGCTACGTCAGACACAAGACATACAATATCAAGTAATAGACACACACACATAATGAAAGTTTTACTGACACAAAAGAGAAATATACCCAGGGACACCCATCGTGGCTCAGTGAGCATACCCACTGAGCCACGTTGGCTCACGTCAAGTAAATGGATACACACACGAAAAAACTTTACTGACACACAAGATGGTAATATGTACAACCAGTGAGATTGATTGGACTTAGTGGAGCAAAAGCCATGTTGCGCCACACATCACGTAAATGGACATACACAGAAAAAGCTTACTGAAAGCTTAGAGAAATACACCCAGGGAGGTTGATTGGGTTTTTTGGCGCAAGGGCCAAGCTGGACGAAGCAACGTCAAGACATACACAAAAAAGTTTTACGGATATAGAATAGAGAAATATACACGGAGGTTGGTTGTTTTTAAGGTGCAAGGGCCATGTTTGGCCATGCTGTGCCAAACAACGTCACGTGAAGGGATATACACAAACGAAAGCTTTGCTAACACAGAAGAGAGTAATATACCCACTGAGGTTGGTTGGGTTTTATGGCACAAGGCCATATTGGTCATGCTGAGTCAAGAACTTTAAGTAAATGAAAAAAGCTTTACTGACACAGAAGAGAGAAATACTCAAAGGAATAGAACCTGACAGGAATCGAACCTGCGCCGCCAACAACTCGCAGGTTTCTATTGATTCTGGCAACCCACTGGACCACGGCAAACCCTTGACATAGAAATTCAAAAATATAACTAAAACAGTTATTTCTACTTTAGAACATAAGCCACAACTAGAGGGGTGGTGGGGGTATTTCAATTAACGTCACACTGGAGCTACACAATGGGCTATTGGTGACGGTCCGGGATCAATCCCAAAGGGAAAGATCCGAGGACAACACCACGTAATTTTGAACCACGGTCAGATGACGAGGCAACACCTGAGCTGGCACCCCACTCTCCAAACTTCCACACCACGCCAACGTGAGGACATTTGAGGCCACGACAGATTTAACGTGCACCAGCCCCCTTTGTACACGACGGTGTTTGGCTGGATTCGAACTCGCAACCCTTCGGTTGCAAGTCCGTTACTCTTCCAACCGGGCCACCGCGGCCCCCACAACTAGAGGAAAAACAGCGAAGAGTAGATGAGAGTAAAACGAAAGGGAAGATCACCAAGATACATATCTCGGGGTTGTGTGATGCCAGTGTTTAAGAAAGTTAACCTCACTAAGGGTGCTAATGTCAGGATTTAATTTAAAGAATTGACTATTTAGAAATTAACTAATCCAAAATATTACAAAAAATCTTCTGAAATACAATTTAATTTTTAGTATAGTCAGTTTTCAGAAATAATCTTTCTCACTTACCTGCATCTCCACTGTAATCATAGGCGTGCAGTTTATAATGCTGACTCTCATTGTCTATCCAAAACTGGTCGTAGAACGCATATCGCGAGTTATTGGCGAAGTCCGTTAGATCAATTCGGAGGTAATACCTCTTCTGATTAGTTATAGCGTAAATATTCTCATTCCCTAAAAGAAAAACGCCACATTTTGCAAACAAAATTCTATCCACAGCACCCAAAAATGACAAAGAATCATTAAGCCATACATATAAAAATATAAATAGAAATATAATATAAATAAATAGCACAAAATATGAAAATAAAATATAAATAAATAACAAAACAAATTAAAATAAAATATAAATAAATAACAAAACATATGAATATAAAATATAAATAAATAACAAAAATTATGAAAATAAAATATAAATAAATAACAAAACATATGAAAATAAAATATAAATAAATAACAAAAAATATGGATAACTAATTTTACTCATTGGATGGAAATTTTTATCCATTTAACTTACTGTCGCCTTGCTTTCTAAAAGGAAATTAAAAACATTTCTTAAAATTATTCTGAGCCCATGGATCGCCTCTAAAAAAAAGTCCACTACAGTTACTCCTCATTTAACGACCTGCCCGTTTAACGACCGCTCGGACTTACGACCAGCTCTCCAGAGCAGGGAACCCCCTTTCTCAGCCTGTCCGTTTACACACACCTGCGAAAACATCTATCGCCGGATACAACAATCAAATGTGGAATTTCAAACGTAGCCCATCCGGCAGATTTATAACTTGCGCCTCCTATAATTCTCAGAGCAGTGGAGGCAGGTATTGAGGTAGGTAATTAACGTCGCACTGGAGCAACACAACGGGCTATTCGCGGCGGTCTGAGATCTATCCCGAATGGAAAGATCAAGGACAACGCCTCGTAATTTTGAACCATGGTCAGACGACGAGAACACCAGAACCTCGGAGCAGTGGGCAATCCCACTGAAGCACAGTAGTTTTACAGAAATCGAACCTATGTTGCCTACAATTCACAAGTTGCTAGAGAAGTGGGTTGGCTCTGGCTCCTTTGGGAGCCGCGGAAAGCTGGAAACTTCTGAAATAACCGATTATTTTACGTTTACAAAGATCAAGTCTCCTCTGCTGTTGTGAGCATGATGTGAAAACGCCCTACAAGCAAAGGATATAGTGAATGATATTAATGTTTGAAAGTTCAATTTTAAGGTGTTTATTGAGTGGAACACTAATTTTTATTTCTCAGCAACTCAGAAAATAATCGTAGGTTATTGTAAGAAAGGCAAGCTTACAATCGCTTTTACCTAACCAAAAAAAACTAGCTACTTCGAATTATGGCTTAAATTTTGGAACTAACCCAACCAAAAATCCCGTCGAAGATCTCCAAATCCAGTTTTGTACTTGTGCCAAGTTTTGAGGAAGAAATCAGCAGGTCTCTTAAAATCTCCTCTCCTTTGTATCACCTGGAACAGGAAACACGAAATTTTTTTAATTTAATAGAATGGAATGGCAATTTAATTCATACATGATAGGATGCAATTCTTTAAACATTAGAAATGTCAAACATGTTTTCATTTAAACGAATTTAAACGAAACACGAAATTTTTTTAATTTAATAGAATGGAATGGCAATTTAATTCATACATGATAGGATGCAATTCTTTAAACATCAGAAATATCAAACATGTTTTTATTTAAACGAATTGACATGAAAATATGAAGACCCAATGATCTCGAATTATTGTTGCTAAGGAAACAATCCGTCTTCGATCTTCGATTTTCTCACATCTCATAAAAATGCTAACAATTTCAAATTTCAATGCCAACTATGAGATCATTCTGGAAGTTAGAACCATAGGTTTCGTATTTGAAAGTCTATGGTTCAAGGCACTGGTCTCATTTTACCAATTTAAAAAATGACTTCATTCGTTCGACACCAGTGTGAGCCTTGGAAGGCAGGTAGGTAGTTGAATTTACGCCGCACTGATGCCACACAACGGGCTATGGACTACGGTCCGGTATCATACCCGAAGGGAAAGCTTCGAGGAAAACACCTCGGCGTTTTGAATCACGGTCATGTGACAAAATCAACACCTGAGCTGGCTCTCCAAACTCCCACACCACGCCTATGGGAGGACATTTGAAGCCACGTCAGATTAAACGTGCACCAGTCCGATAAAAGTCATAGCTCATTTACTTCGATCACATGTATACAGGTCGTTTCCAGGTATTGACACTCAATTCAATTTCTTAGAATATGAAAATGTCTCCTTAAATCGTTTATAAATTCTAGAAAATCAGAAATACAGCATGTAATGGGTAGGTAGGAAGGCATTGTTTATTATTGGAGCAACACAACGGCTACAGTTGGGGATCAACTCCGAAGTGAAAGATCCGAGGACACCTCGTAATTTTGAATCACGGTCAGATGTCAAAGTCAGCATCGGAACTGGCACATCCCAATCTCCAAACTTCCACACCAACATAAGGACATTTGGGGTCATGACAGATTTAACGTGCAGTTGCCTCCCCTGTACATGATCTCTTTGATTGGATCAAGTTTCAAATTCGCAACCCTCCGATTGTTAATCTGCTACTCTTCCAACCGAGCAAAGGCGACTCTCGTTAAATGGGAAATTAGAACTCGATCTAAAGAATGGAGGATTGTAAAAGCAAACACATTTCTCAAAACTTACCGTCCATCCTCCTCCGTTAGTCTCCAAGTCGCAGAAGACATTGACACTTCCGGTCATGACCCTATTGCGAGGCCAAATTTGATAAATACCACTACGGTTGTTGCCGCATTGCAAAATTTCATCGCAATCCATCGGCTTGGCGGGACAACTGCAATCGAGTGTTCCTTCTGAAAGAACAATTTCTCAGAAATGCAAGGAATAAAACAGACGTGAAATATAAGTAGACTGAGCATTTCTATTGAGAGGAACTTCAAAAAGCGTGACCAACATGTTGACTAATTGTCACGTGACTGTTCTGTGAAAAATTGACTCGGTCGGCCATTTTGGCATCTTATCGCCTCGTTTGGCAATACAGCATATTATGATAGGGTAGATGTGTGAATGCGCATTTATATAAAGTGGCGACAAAAATGGTAAAATTGCCACTCTATGTCGCATCAGATGAATCAATGAATGGGCGTTTTATACACTGGTGTTCAAAATTAAGAGAATTTGCATATTTTGTCGAATTTCTCGAAAAGTACTGAACGAAAGGTAAAACTAATGCTACCAAACAAAGATGCAAATCTTTAGTGTCGAATACGTAAGTGTACACGTGTGTGTGGACGGTGCATTTAGAGGAACAGGCTTTCTAAGCGCACGTGACAATTTCCGCGCTTCGTTCGCTAGCACACCTCGGCGAATTTCGTGGTTTTTTCAACATTCGGTGAAATTCGAAAGCAAATAGTTAAAATTAATAACCACCAACGTTTGGATGATGGAATGAGGTGGCGAATAGTCAGGAAAACTGGAAGCAGGGCAGTCTCAAGTGCAGATTGCTGGAAACTTGAATGTAACACCCAGCGTCGTGTACAACTTATGAAGATAGTTTTAAGGATACCGGATCCATAGAGAGAAAGCCTGGGCAAGGTCGTACAAGAGCCACGACGGCCAATGAAGATCGATATTTGTCCATTATAGTGAGGAGTAACAGGAGTGCAACAGCTGCTCAACTCTCTCGTTACCTTCATGCGGCCACAGGAAGCCGAGTTTCAAGGGTTACTATTTCCAGAATGTTACATGAGAGAGATCTCTTTGCAAGACCTGCTATTTGAGTCCCTCTCACTTCTTCGCACAGGAGAGCCCGTTTAGCATGGTGCAGAGAACATCGACTTTGAACCAGGGATCAGTGGGGACCGTTCTACTCACTGATGAGTCCCGGTTCATCCTAACCACTGATTCTCGACGTACGTTCATCTGGAGAGAACCAGGGACCCGTTACCAGTCCTCCAACATCCGAGAAAGAGACCACTATGGTAGGGGAGGTTTGATGGTCTGGGCAGGCATCATGTTGGATGGGCGCACAGACTTCCATGCCTTTGACAGAGGTTCTGACTGCTGTGAAGAATAGGGATGAGATCTTAGAACCCTATGCTCGCCTTTTCAGGAGTGCAGTTGGCCCTGATTTCATTTTATGGACGACAACGCTCGTCTACGGCTCATCTGGTCGACGAATATCTGGAAAGTGAGGATATCCGCCGGATGGATTGGCCAGCCAGATCTCCAGACCTAAACCCTATAGAACATATCTGGGACGCTTTAGGGAGGGCAATTGCAAGTCGCCTTACCCTCTCAGAACCAACCAGGATCTGAAAACAGCGTTGCTGGAGGAGTAGGACCGATTGCCACAGGGACTCAAACTGCCTCAATTCCAGTAGTCTACTGGTCACGTTACTACAACATAGGAATAGAGAACATGTTTCTGCGAAGAAACATGTTTCCTATTCTTATTCGAAAACATTACGTCACTTGGCTCGCTTTTCGAATACGATTTCTGCACTTCGCCAATATAAATTCCAAAGGATGAATTCTGAATTGATAAGTGACAGTTGATTGGTCAAAGCCAATTTGACTAAACTCCAAACGTCGCCCAAAGGGTGATAAACTACATTTTAGGTAATCCCAATATGTATCATGCGAGAGAATTTGGACTAACGAAGTAAAATCTTCGCAGACCGTCTGATTTGTTTGCTTACACTGAAAATCCCTCATAAGATGTTTAAAATGAAACTTTTTTCAATATCAATCAATTCTTAGTCAAATAGATATTAAACACATTCGAAGTATATTAATGATACATTTAGTAAATACTCATACAAAAATTTTCGGAAACCTAACTGTTATATATAACTGTACTTTTAAAAATGATTTCGTTATTTAATTGTCGATTTTTTTCTGTGCTCCAGTAATACTTTTATATTGTAGTTTTCAGTTCCATGAATGAAAAAAATTTCTACTTCGTTTTCTAAGAACTGAATCGATGTCCTGTAGCATTCAACTGTTTAAATTAAATTTTCTCAGAGAATCCATGTGTCAGCCATTTTTCATCTTACTATAGCTAAACGACTCAATAGGATAATATAGACTCGTTATTCCTTATATTTTCTTATAAAGACAGCCCTAAGCAGAGATAAATTCTTTTTAGTGATACTTATTAATCTTGATTGATTTTATTAAATTAGTTTCCTTTCCCGTATAGTTGATTTTTGTTATTTTTGCGTAGTCTTTTGCCCATATTTGTATTAAATTAATAACCGATTGCATCTAATGGGAAAACTTTACCTTATTTGAAATATAATTTGCATATACGTTTCAACCCTCCAAGTAGTTGTCTCGACGAGGTAGGTATCTCGTCATTAGCAAAACTGACCAGATCTTGATCTCGTCATCGACAAAAATCGAGACAATCTTGATAACGAGATATCTCGACATTAGCAAAATTGGTCAGATCTCGATGGACGATATATCTCGTCGAAACCACTTGGAGGGTTAAGCTTCTTAAAAAATACTTACATCTCAAAATCATATTCCAAACACTTGCATTTAATTGTAACGTTTAAGTTAAAATTTTACCTTCAGGCAAGTTGTCTCTAAGCTTATCTATCAATGCAGCAGCAGTTTCCAGGTACGTTTCTGCTTTGGCTGCTTTAGCTGACCCACATGTAGGCGATTCTTTGGTAGCCTCCTCACACAACACAGCTGCATGTAGGACTGTGAGAAGAGCTAGACAGAAAACGAGATTCGTCTTTGAATCCATCTGCAAAAAAGGATTGAACATTTTATAATTCAATATTATAAATCAATTTATGAAAACATTTACAAATTCCTATTCAGTTTCTTTAATGTGCTATGATAATTTCCACCGAATTTCATGACTTGATTGGGGTGCCGCGGTAGCCCGGTTGGAAAAGTAACTGACTAGCCACAGGAGGGTTGCAAGTTCGAATCCAACCAAAGACCGCAGGGGGGCTGGTGCACGTTAAATTTGCCATGGCCTCAAATGTCCTCACGTTGACGTGGTGTGGAAGTTTGGAGAGTGGGGTGCCAGCACAGGTGTCACCTCGGCATCTAAACGTGGTTCAAAATTACGTGGTGCTGTCCTCGAATCTATTCCTTCGAGGATTGATCCAGGACCGTCACCAGTAGCCCGTTGTGTTGCTCCAGTGCGACGTTAATTAAAATACCCACAAACAATGACTTGATTGGTGAAACGAAATTATACTTTGTTTCGCGTATGAAATTTTGATAGATGGTAGGTATTTTAATTAACGTCGCACTAGAGCAACACAACAGACTGTTGGCGACGGTCCGGGATCAATCCCCTGAGGGAAAGATCCGAGAACAGCACCACGTAATTTTGAATCACTGAAATGACAAGATCACACCTGAGCTAGCACCCCTCTCCAAACATCAAGTTCTGATGATATAGATGGTTAAGAAATATCAGAACATTTCTTGTTAGTCCGCTATTGGAAGTAACCAAATTATACTTGGAATAAGATCTGTAAATAAATCTGCATAAATGTAGCAGTCTTCATTTCAAAATTTGCACCAACTTAATTCTTTAAAGGGTAGGTAGTTAATCAACGTCGCACTGGAGCAACACAACGGGTTATTGGCGAAGGTCTGGGATCAATCCCGAAGGGAAAGATGAAGGACAACGCATCGTAAATTTGAACCACGGTCAGATGACGAGAACACCCGAGGTGTCACCCCACTCTCCAAACTTCCACACCACGACAGATTTAACGTGCACCAGCCCCCTTTGCACACGAGTCTTTGGTTGGATTCGAACTCGCAACCCCCTGTGTTACTAATCCGCTCTCTTCCAACTGGACTAGAGTGGTCCCTCTGTAAATGGTAACCCGTCCTCTTGATTAGACTGATTTTCTGGATCAACATAGTAAGAATTTATAGGTAGGTAGTTGAATTAACCCTCCTAGTGTTAGTTTCAACGAGGAATCTCGTCGCTATTAGCAAAAATTGACCAGATCTTGACAGACGAGATATCTCGTCATTAGGAAATTGACCAGATCTTAATCTCGTCATCAGAAAGTCGGCAATATCTTGATGAAGAAATATTACATCATCAGCAAAATTAATCTGATCTTGATGAACAAGATACCTTGTCAAAACCACTTGGAAGTTTAACGTCGCATTGGGACACAGCGTTCTATTTGGGGGTGTCAATCCCGAAAAGATAGCTCCGAGGACAACACCTTATCATTTTAAACCACGGTCAGATGAAGAGGTCAACACCTGAGCTGGCACCTCTCTCCAAACTTCCATACCATGCCATTTGCGGCCACGACAGATTCATCGTTCACCAGCCCCAACTACAAGACGGTCTTTGGCTGGGTCGAGTTTCGAACTAGCAACCCTCTTCGCTACTCTCCTAACTGGGCTACCACGGTCCCAATAGAATTTATAGAAAATACATTTATTTTTGTCAAATCTGAGTGGTTGGTATTGGTATTTGGTATTTTCAATTAACGTCACACTGGAGCAACACAACGGGCTATTGGTGACGGTCCGGGATCAATCCCAGAGGGAAAGATCCGAGGACAACACCACGTAATTTTGAACCACGGTCAGATGACGAGGCAACACCTGAGCTGGCACCTCTCTCCAAACTTCCATACCATGCCATTTGCGGCCACGACAGATTCATCGTTCACCAGCCCCAACTACAAGACGGTCTTTGGCTGGGTCGAGTTTCGAACTAGCAACCCTCTTCGCTACTCTCCTAACTGGGCTACCACGGTCCCAATAGAATTTATAGAAAATACATTTATTTTTGTCAAATCTGAGTGGTTGTAATTCCAATCTAATGTTACATGAGTGCTGCAGTCTTCCTTATACATATCTACCTTAAAAGTAATCAGCTCATCAAAGTTATTATGTTGAACTATTAAACAACCCAAACAAAATGCTTCAACTTTTTTCAAAGAAATATTTTGTAATTAATCAATGCATTTGTCTCAATGTCTCAAACCTAAGTCGGAAAATTGTATTTATTTCAGTATATATTTATTTCAGTATACATTTATTCAGCCATACATTTATTCAAACCCTTATTTATTTTATATTGAGGTCCTCATAAAACAGAATTTGAAAGAAAAAAAAATTTCTATGTAAATTTTATATTCCAAAACATAACTATTCTTGGTCATTTTTCAAGGTCAAATGTTCAATAAAATGTCAGTGTACTTCCACGAATGATAATTTGGTAAAAGGTGAAAAATAATCACTTTACGAATCCATTTGAAGTTTCAGACAAATTAGCCATGTACTGCAAGTTAGTATCGCAATAGTTTTTTGTGAGTGAACATAGTTTATTACTAATTACTCATGTAGGCAAAAAAATGACCATAGAGCAACAGACCAAAACCATAGAAAGTTAACAAACGAAACTTCTAAGACAATGCGAATAACTTTATCAGTTTCTAAAATAAATGGACGATTGTTATTACTTCCCTGCAGAATAAAAGAGAATAAGTACTTCTTTTTCATTTGGTAGGGGTAAGTATTTTAATTAACGTCACACTGGATCAACACAACCGGCTATGCCTTTTCATTTAGAGAAAAGTCTTAAATCGATCATTTTAAATTTATTTTCTGGACCATATCCCGAATATTTTTTAAATACTTTCAATGTATAGTTGAAATATAAATATCACTTCATTAGTCTAACTTTTCTCCTTTAATCCACCTAGTGGTTGTCTCGTCATTAACAAAATTAACCTGATCTTGATGGAATGAGATATCTCGTCCTTAGAAAAAAAACTGACAGGATATTTCCATCATCCAACACTTCGTAATATCCAGATGACGAGATATTTCGTCATTAGCAAAATTGGTCAAATATTTATTGACGAGATCTCGTCGAAACCAGTCTGAGGGTTAAATAAACCGATTTAATAAAAAAGGCTTAACTGTCGAAATAGATTAGTTCCTGGAAAGTTCTATTGATATCTCTTGTAATCGATCTAATTAGTTCTTTTTGGTTCTGTACCAGATTCAAATCGTCTTGATTATGGGGAATTTCGAGATTTCTGCTTTTTAGGCACTCAAATTTAATAAAAAAATAATTTAATTAATAAAGACGATTTAATAAAAAAGGCTTAACTGTCGAAATAGATTAGTTCCTGGAAAGTTCTATTGATATCTCTTGTAATCGATCTAATTAGTTCTTTTTGGTTCTGTACCAGATTCAAATCGTCTTGATTATGGGGAATTTCGAGATTTCTGCTTTTTAGGCACTCAAATTTAGGTTATTATTAACCTATAGGAAAGCATCACCTTTAGAGGCAAAAAATGTGAACGACTATGCGTTGATCTAAATGATTGAAATGTTAGTCATTCAGATATAACGTGTAGCATTCTAATATAGATTTGTCTAACACAGCATTACAAAATTCAAAATTAAACCAGAGATCGAGATCTTAGCTGTTTAGAATTTAAAATCTAATGCGCGAACAAATCTCATCACTTATTGGTAGTTAATGTAATTACTTTAATCGATGCAAAATTTAATTTACTATGAAAGATAAATTGCGTTGGTATCAGAAAATTCATGATTGGTTGGGTTTTATGGCACAAGGGCCATTTTAACCAAGTTGCACCAAATAACATCAAGTAAATGGTAGGTATTTAACATTCACTGGAGCAACACAACGGACTATTCATCAAGTAAATGGACACAAGGAGTTTTACACGAATGAAAATATAACTAAATATTTAATTGGAAAATATTTATTCGCATACAACAAATTGCCTTAGCAGTTTTCGATTTCCATATTTATACTAATAAATTGTAATTCATATCACTAGTCGAGTTGGTTTTGGGGTTTTATGGCGCAAGGGCCATATTTGGTCATGCTGTGCCAGACACAAAACATGCAATATCGAGCAATAGAGATACACACATAACGAAAGCTTTACTGACACAGAAGAAATGCACCCAAGGAGGATTGGATTGGATGTTTGGGTTTTATGGCGCAAGGTCCAAAAGCGGAGAAGCTGCGCCAGCACCCAACGAGGAATGTACCTGACAGGAATCGAACTTACGCCGCCTACAGCTCGAAGTAGTTGTCTTGGGAAACTAATTTATGTTAAACTATCGAAAACGTTGATTTGATTTTTTTCTTAAGCTATTAGAATGAAATTTAAAGATTCAAAGAGAAGATTGTCAGGGTAGCATTTAGATAATTTATCTGAAATCAAATGCTAATAAACTCAAGATTCATCGCCATCTTTGTAATTACAACTTAAATACCGTTGTCGAAGGAATGAAAATCGCGTTTAAGAAAAACGTGTTCTTTACCTTCTGGAACCTGGAATATTCTGCCCGATCCATAAAATACGTTTCCTGCTGCAACACAGTAAAATTCACAGACGTTTGTTCACCTGAAACTTATTTCTAGTAACCATTTTACTATTAATAAAATTCTATTTATGAAGCAATTTCGTCGATAGGTTTACGATTGCATGAATTGTCAACTCCCGTTTGTTTACTATTATGATAAAAATATTTATTAATCCTATCACTAAAAGTGTAGATTCCACAATTCAAGCGTATGATCAGTCGTTAGTCCAGTTTGCTGATTTTATCACGAGCTACACAATCAGCGATCCTCGATAAACCAGTACATCACTTGATAATCTTGTTTGGATTGATTTGTCACTTTACGGTCATTCTTTGCCGACACCGAGGGTTAATACTACGTCTTAAAGCACAATCACTACCGAAGTAGATTAGGATCGAAGATCTACATGTCCAAACCAGATTGAACAAAGGGCCAGATAACTTAATGAGCCAGCATAACAAACATTTCCCGAGTATCAGTTCCTAAATTATATTCTCTATTGTGGTTAGTTTGGTTTTTATGACTCAATGGTCAACTGTCTCGATTATTCAATGGTTGGTTAGATTTTCATGGTGCAAGGGCCACCATTTGGTTGTTGCTCTAGACAATACATACAATATCAAGTAATGGACATACACAAAGAAATTTTTACTGACACAGAAGAAAGAAATACACCTAGGGAAGAATCGAACCTGCACCACCTACAACTCGCAGGTTGCTAGCGCAGTGGGCATACCCACGATTATGGAATCAATGCCTGTTATAGTTGGTTGATTTTTTTGGGTCTCTTGGCCATATTTGGCCAAGCTGAGCCTAACACAAGACAACTCACGTTAGATTATTTCACTTGAGAATAACATTTTCATCGGCAGATACATACTTTAATCATCAAGAGTGCTAAATTGAAAACACAAGTACACGCAGAAACATCAGCGATGTATTCCAGAGAATTGAAACAAAATCTAAATTCAGGTTGGGTTTTATGGCGCAAGGGCCATATTTAGTCATGCAGCGCCAAACACAAGATGACATCAAGTAATGAACATACACACGAGGAAAGTTTTATTGACAGAGAAGAGAAAAATACACCCAGGGAGAAATCGAACCTGCGCCCCTATATCTAAATTCAGGAATATTTGATCAAGTATCTGTTGTAAACTTATAGTAATTTGTAGTTAGCATGACAAGTTATATTTATATTTAACTGGTGTGCTTAATTCACAGTAATTCTACGTGATTTCGAATAATTAACGCAATATTCAATATCCATATTACTAACCACACCTCTAAATAATTTCTAAATAAAATTATGCTTTTGTACAATAACAAGTTTTACCTCTTGATTAGTGTAATCAGGCTTAATATGCACGTCAATATTTAGGTGATGTAACTCACGATTTACTCTTTCTAAAATATAAATGAAAATAATCGGTTTCAGTCTAAATTTTATGACCGAAAAGCAATAGGAACTTAAGATCTATCAAACCAGTTTGTGACACAAGTTGTTTGGTGTTTTATAGCGCAAATGCCGGCATGTCTTTATTGCGTCACATAGTACTGTTCACGTTGATGCTTACAGGAATTAGTAAATGTTTGACAGGAATAGATATTTGATGAGCGAACAAGTTAATCAAATTATGTAATTCCTGAAAAATAAAACTTGGAATATTTGTTTACAAGTTTTCTTTGTGGAGATTCAGACTATTTTATTTATCATGCATTTATTTTAATTTCCGAAACTCCTGGCTGCCATTAACTCTCCAAGTGGTTTCGACGAGATATCTCGTCAAGATATTGTCGATTTTTTATGACGAGATCAAGATCTGGTCAGGTTTCGTCTAATGTCTTTTTTATTGGTTAAAATTAGTTTAGATCGTAAAAGTCGTTAAATTTCTAAATCTCGTTTGCTAATGACGAGATATCTTGTCATCAAGATACTGTCCATTTTTTGATAACGAGATCAAGATCTAGTCAGTTTTCTTCTAATGACGAGATATCTCGTCCAAGATCTGATCAGTTTTGCTGATGACACCTCGTCGGGACAATCAGGAGGATAAAACTTCAATTAGGTCGGTTGAGGGTTGGGTTTCGACGCAAGGGGCCATAAGGCAAAGCTGCGCCAAACTTTCAATTAGGACAATCACGGAACCAAGGCTAAAAGTGAGGTTTGGTTTATCGCTCTACGGATATATTTTGCAACACGAAGGTTGAATGAAGTTGTTTGAACTCCCGCGTGAACTTCTACTTTCCTCTTCAAAACCAGAAACTATAACATTCTTATCACAGACCCCATACAAACACATTATTTAAACAGAAAACAAATACACTCACCTTCAACATTGAAAAGCGAAAGTTCAGGTTTCACAAACTCAGCCACTTCAACACCAGTGTCGCATTCCAATTCGCTGGGTGACTTGCGCAAGCTTCGAACTCAAACAAAACTCGATTGACAAAATCTGTGCCTCGCGGGGATGACGTCACGAGTGTGTTCCCATCCACGAAAACATAGCCCTAGAAATGACAACGACGCGCGTCTAACGTCGCGTCGTCATATCCTATCTTGCCATATAAGGCAGCTTGTTAATTCCGCACCGGTTGCAAGAACCCTAATCAACACATTTATTTCACCAATAACTCGTCAGTTCCTCTCGTAAAATACAATCATCCGCTGACAAACTTTTATTGAGATTTATGGAAAGTCCTTGTCTGGGTGCTGCAAACAACGATGAGGACCATAACGGACGGGTGCATCGTCAACTCAAGATGGTTAATGAATGTTATTGAAGGGGAGATAAGATAACCAAAATCTAAACTAGCGTAAACTTTCCGATTTCATTGGCTTGGTGAAATTTCTTTCGGGAAGACCTTCCAGGCGATAGGTCAGAAGGGAGGGTCAATGGAGCTTCCGGAAACGACAAAGTTCATCCTGTGTCATGTGCTTTACATCGATTCCCAGAAATAGCGTTCGCGAAAAGACAATCTAAAGTTATTTGACGGGGGTGGGGGGGTATTTCAATTAACGTCACACTGGAGCAACACAACGGGCTATTGGTGACGGTCCGGGATCAATCCCAAAGGGAAAGATCCGAGGACAACACCACGTAATTTTGAACCACGTTATTTGGTATTTTGGTATTTGGTATTTTTGGTATTTTCAATTAACGTCACACTGGAGCAACACAACGGGCTATTGGTGACGGTCCGGGATCAATCCCAGAGGGAAAGATCCGAGGACAGCACCACGTAATTTTGAACCACGGTCAGATGACGAGGCAACACCTGAGCTGGCACCCCACTCTCCAAACTTCCACACCACGCCAACGTGAGGACATTTGAGGCCACGACAGATTTAACGTGCACCAGCCCCCTTTGTACACGACGGTGTTTGGCTGGATTCGAACTCGCAACCCTTCGGTTGCTAGTCCGTTACTCTTCCAACCGGGCCACCGTGGCCCCCACGTTATTTGACGGAAGAGGGTAGGGTAGGTATTTAATTAACGTCGCACTGGAGCAACACAATGGGCTATAGACGACGACACTACGTAATTTTGAACCACGATCAGGTGACGATATTTAACGGAAGAACTTCGAAGACCAAGAAAGGGGGATGCTTTATCACTTTCCCGGTTTGAAAGCCGCTTCCGTTTTTGCAAAATCGCCTTTTAAAATTCAAGCAATTCAGTTTAGTTTGGTAGGTATATAGTTGAATTAATGTCACACTAGAGCAGCACAATGGGCTATTGGCGACAGTTCGAGATCAATCCCGAAGAGAAAGTCCGAGGACACCTCGTAATTTTGAACCACAGGCAGATGAGTTATGTTTAGTAAAATACCGAAGACACCACGTAATTTTGAACCACTGTCAGATGACGAGGCAACACCGAGCACCCAACTCTCCAAACTTCCATACCACGCCAACATGAGGACATTTGAAGCCGACATTTTTTAATATGCACCGGCCCACATGTTCGACGGTCTTTGGTTCGATCGAGTCTCGAACTCGCAACCCTCCGATTGCTAATCCGCTACTCTTCCAACCTGACTATCGGATCTTTCCCTTTGGGATTGATCCCGGACCGTCACCAATAGCCCGTTGTGTTGCTCCAGTGTGACGTTAATTGAAATACCCCCCCTCCAACCTGACTACCGCAACACCGAAAAAGGTTTGGTAGCTAGGTATTTTAATTAACGTCGTATTGGCGCAACATAGCGGTCTGGGATCAAACCTGAAGGGTTGGTTTGGGGTTTTATGGCGCAAGGGCCATATTTGGTATTTTTCAATTAACGTCACACTGGAGCAACACAACGGGCTATTAGTGACGGTCCGGGATCAATCCCAGTGGGAAAGATCCGAAGACAACACCACGTAATTTTGAACCACGGTCAGATGACGAGGCAACACCTCAGCAGGCACCCCACTCTCCAAACTTCCACACCACGCCAACGTGAGGACATTTGAGGCCACGACAGATTTAACGTGTACCAGCCCCCTTTGTACACGACGGTGTTTGGCTGGATTCGAACTCGCAACCCCTCGGTTACTAGTCAGTTACTCTTCCAACCGGGCCACCGCGGCCCTGGGCCATATTTGGGGGGGGGGGGTATTTCAATTAACGTCACACTGGAGCAACACAACGGGCTATTGGTGACGGTCCGGGATCAATCCCAAAGGGAAAAATCCAAGGACACCAGTAATTTTGAATCACGGTTAGATGACGATAGCATGCAAGGATCTCGATTTGTTTAGACTAATAGAAGCTGGTAACGAACTTGGTGTTTTACTTATGATCCTGAAGAAAACGTACAAGCAATTTTTTTTACTTATGATCCAAAGATTATCATAGGCATAGAAAATAGTTACACTTGTTTTATACCATGCGCAATGAGGGAATCAGGATTGTGGTTTGTTGCGGAAATTTTCGCTGAAATAGCATGCATGGAACTGAAAATTTTTTCAACTAATAGTAGCTGGTAAGAAAACGTGATGTTATACTTGTGATCCCGATACAAATGCATAGACCGGAATAATTCCTTCGTGACAGAAATTTTGGTTTTACGTCAAGAATGAATATTATGTTGATATCTTGACTGGAAGAGGAATTTAATATGAATATTCTTTTGATTTAATGAAAGTAAACTCTATTCTACAAAGTGTTAAGATGAAAAAATGACAGCAGTGGGACTAACAATTGCACAAAATATTTTATTTTAATTAAAAATAAATCACATAATTAAAAACATTACAAACGAAGAGGTAAAACGGGCCACAGATGAGGTTGATGAATATCACAAAGACGCTCAAAGTTTATAGCTATACTAGTTTCTAAGCCAGCTATCATATCTGCTTTTTCACCGTATAAAAACTTTTTCGTTGCTTTTTCATGCAAGCCCTCTCCTCTAGTATCAGGTCGAAATTTCAAACCACGTTTCTTATCCACTGAAAAACAATAAAGAAAATTAAATGGATAATAAATAAAATAATTAGTCAAATTCATATGAAGTAAAGTCATCACAAAAAAGATTTTCGAACAATTCATAATTTGTAAGTAAATTAATTGTAGAAAAATGTAACTCCTTTTTCTAATCTATTTGTTAATGAGAGTTGGTTTTGGGGTTTTATGGCACAAGGGCCATATTTGGCAATGCTGTGCCAGACATAATACAATATCAAGTGACACGACATACAATATCAAGGGACACACACACATTGAAAGCTTTACTGACACAGAAGAGAGAAATACACCCAGGGAGGAATACACCTGGCAGGAATCGAACCTGCGCTGCCCACAACTCGAAGGTTGCTAGCACAGTGGGCATACCCACTGAGCCACATGGCCCCATTGTTAATGAGAGCTTGTTTGGTTAAATTGTCACATAAAAAATTAATTCAGTTACTTTACCTAGGATCACCACTCCCTCAAAATGCTTAATATCATTGAGAGAAGCTCAAGCCAAATGGTGCGTTTCCTGGAATTACATTGGTGTGCATCAACACTTATTTTTTCAATGAGCTGAAAGACCCTATATATTTCAAAAAGTTGCCACTTTTCCTGCTGAAGCTAGAAGAGGCCATATTTTCAATCAGGCCAATTAACAGATACCTTCTTGCTGATTCAGATATGTCTTGTTTGTCTGAACAGAAGATACTTTGGAGCACATCTTGTTCTTCTGTACGGGAAAGACTATTTTATGGAAATTTTGAATGGACTATGAATCACAATCCACTGTTCCTGTTTTCTTACTCCTTTATCATGTGTATAGAAGACATTGTGATGCTAGTGCCAATGCACAGGTAGGTAATTAACGTTGCACTGGAGCAACACAACGGGCTATTGGCGACGGTCCGGGATCAATCCAGAAGAGAAAGATGAGAAAAGCACCACGTAATTTTGAACCATGGCCAGATGACAAGGTCAACACCTGAGCTGCCACCCACTCTCCAAACTTCCACACCACGTCAACATGAAAATATTTGATGCTAAGGCAGATTTAACGTGCACCAGCCCCCTTTGTACATGATGGTTTTTGGTTGGATTCGAACTCGCAACATTCCGGTTGCTAGTCTGTTACTTTTCCAACCGGGTTATCGCGGCCCTGCCAATGCACAGGATTCATGTATCAAGATTGAATGTTTTATGGTTGTATATGTTGGTTCATTTTGTGTTTTTATGATGCAAGGGCCATATTTGGCCAACCAGCACAAAACACAAAGCAGACAAAATCAAGTAATCGATGTACATGCATAAGGAAGTTTTGGTGACACAGAAGAGATACACTCAAGGAGGAATGGAACCTGCTCCATGTACAACTCACAAGTTGCTAGCACAGTGGGCAAACCCACTGAGCCATGGTAATCCTACCCATTTAGGAAGAGGAAAAAAGAAAAAGTAGCCATATCTGGCCAACCTGCACTAAACACTATGCAGAAAAATCAAGTAATGGACAAACATAAGGAAACTTTCACATCGCATAAGTTTCACTGATGCAGATACTGTTCTCCCATAACTAATTTTATATTTTATGCGTCATATTTCCAATTTTCCATACATTAGTTTTAAAATTATTCTGTAAGGAAACAGCTTCATGTTTTCATTGACATTATAATTAAGTGTTCAGTGTAAAGGTATTGTCGATTCTAGTATTTTTTTCATGCTTAATACTACTGGATGCAGTACACTTTTAAAAAAGTCACAGAATTAAACAAAAATTAATGTAGAAACTATAGTAATGTCTTTCCTTAATATGGATTTGAAATGACTGTCTCATATGGAGTCAAGAAAACACCCACTGGTAAAGTATACCCTATCAGCACACACCCTACCATATCTTTTACCAGCTTGGATATTACTTGGTCGGAAATGCATTTATACAAAAGATCAGAGACTGTGCTACGACAACTGACGACAACAGTAATTTGTAGTGTACATACATCAGTTTCCCAATGCTACTCGTGTGGGTGCTGAAAAAATCTAGAGTGGCAATAGTGGCCCCAGGGATAGGTAGTTGAGTTAACATCACACTAGAGCATCACAAAGGGGTATTGGCAATGGTTAGGGACCAATCCTGAAGAGAAAGATCGAGGATTCACCGTAATTTTGAATCAAAGTCCGATGACGAGATCTACACCAGAGCCGGCACCCAGCTCTCCAAACCTCTACACCATGCCAAAGTGAGGACATTTGAAGTTAAGACAGATTTAACATGCACCAGCCCCAGTACGATGGTCTTTGGTTGAATCGAGTTCTGAACTCGCAAGCCTCTGGTTGCCAATCTACTACTCTTCCAACATGGCCAGCTTGGTCCCCTGGCCCCAGAAGAAATAGGTTGGTTGGTTTGGGTTTTATGGTGTAAGGCCCATATTTGGCCATGCCATGACAAACACAATGTAGACAATATCAAGTAATAGACACACATAAAGAAAACTTGACTAACACAGAAGAGAGGAATACACTCAGGGAGGATTCGAACCTGCACCACCTACACAGGGGAAAGGATGCATTAAGGAGCAAGAGGCAAGAGTGGGCAATATGATGCTAAAAAAATTTGTTGCCTAAAATTTTTTATACAAATACTTATCCACTTGACCATACAGACACACTTACTAGTGCTGCACTATTGCAAGAATTATACGTTGTAAAATAAATGCATCTTATAACTAATCAGTCTAAAAACAAGACGACAGGTTGTATCAAGCAAGTGTTAGCATGTATTAGCCCATGCTTCCGACTTATGCAGGTTCTTAAAATTCCAGCGGTGGGAATATGTGAAAGCTATGTCAAGTTTAATGCAGTCTAGTGTGTCTATGTGTAATTAATACTTTGCTATTTCATTTTAATAAATAGCTTTATAATTTCAATTCTAAGTTGTTTCACATTTCCAAACCTTTTGAAAATCTACCACTACACACATCTACATGAATATTTTTGGTGAAATTCAAAAATCACATGCACAGCTGCATTTGCAATTTATTATTAGTTTTCCAGAGGGGATGTAGAAAAAAATTGTTTGAAAAGGGGACATTGAGTAGAAAAAGTTTGGGAAACTGGTGTATAGTAGCAGAAAAAAGAATCACCCCTCTTCATTTGAACAATTTTAACAGTACAGAAAATTCAAAGATAGTGTTTGACCGGAACTGACATCTATAAATTCATCTTCTAATAACAAGGAAGCGCCTATTTCGACACGCAATTTCAAATCTATATCAAAATGTAACTTCAGATACCAAATTTTATATCATTAGGTCAAATAGTTTTGAAGTTATGAGTACAGAAAGATTGGAGCTCCTAATGTTAAATCAGATTTTTATGGATATCTTCCTAAATCTTTCTATAGTGCTGATATTTTGTACCATGTTACTGTTAGACAACCCAAACAAAATCCACCTAATATTTTATTTTATAAATAATTTTTAGTATGCAATAATTATTAAATTAATGTTTGAAAAAATTATGAATTGGAACCTTACTATATTTTGATGGAATCGATTCAGGGCTTCCAATATGACCACGCACAATTTCAGCTCCGTTCCAATGGTTAATTTTTGCATTACATTATATTTTCCTCATTGTGACAATTTCAGGAGGCAATCAAACGTTTAAAAACCTTTGAAAAACCTTGGATAATAATTCTCGGATCATTTGCACTTGCATAATAAATATAATGTAATTCTCGAATAGTGTTCACTTGCATAATAAATATAATTCACGGATCATTTACATGCATTGACAAATATGTTTGAAATAGTGTTCAAATTTTAAATCCGGGTAACTATAACTACAATTAGTCTCAATCTACAAATAGCAATTTTCAGTGTGGAGATGATCCCTGTAATTGACAGCAACTTTAATATCGAATATCTCAAGATATAAAGATAATTAAGTCATGAAATTTTATATTTAGACTAATTTAACGATCCAGAATCTGATTAAGACATCAAAACATGGTGTATCCATTGGAAATTTTGTTGTTTGTGCAAAATTTAATATGAAGACATCCCCTAATGTAATTTTTTTGTATTTGAATTTGTAGAGGACATTATTTCCTTTGGAATCTTTGAATTTGCTCTACTATGAATAGTGCTCGAAATAAAGGGGGTGGTTCGTTTTTATTGTGACTCTACAATCTAGTGTCTATGTGTATATAATTGATACTTGGTTATTTCATTTTAATAAATGAAAAAATGATTAAAAAATAAAGTTAAAGTCAATCATTCCATTTAAAAGCTAGACTTTAAAGTCATCTTTCTGATTTATTGTTACTATGCATTATGGATGTTGGAAAAGAATTGGCACCATTTTCATATTTTCTGCAAATTAAAAACATCCACCATTTATGAATGGATTACTTTTTTGGATAATCTTATAATGCTCTTTATAAAAATGTGCTATACTGAGATGTAAGTAAAATACAAATTTAAGATTTAGTCATGAAATTATGACTTTCATTCAAATAGAAAAAATGTGAAAAACAGTTTTAAAAAATTCAGATTTTTATAACACAAAAATCAATATGCAACTGTCAGAAATGAAAAATGCCCCAAAGTAATTCTTTTATAAAAAATTATTAAAAGCATCACATTGAAACAATTGTGCTAAATTGGTTTTTGTGAAAGCAATTCAAAACAGGAAAAGCTTGGTTTCTACTGTTTTATGCTTGGTGAAACCAATTTGGTAATATTGTACACAAAATAGTGCAAAATATGTTAAAATGAACAATTAAACTTTCTCTTGCATGTTTTAAAGGTATATTTGTTCTTGAAAATTAATGCCCAAGGTTTATTTGAAAATTCTGATGTTTTTCTTTTATGGCTGCAATGGCTTGGCACCAAATGACTTTCAAGTGATGCCAAATTTGAAATTGGCATCATTTGAAATTTTCTTCCTAAAAAAAAATCCAGAAATTATTTTTTCCGTCCAGAAAACTCGGAAAACGGTGATTTTGGCTGATCAAGCAGTTTGAATGCTATTTCAAATTTCTTTTCTCATTCTGAGCAAAACTGAATTTTCACAATAAATTTGCTGCAGCCAATATTAAACAAATGCAAAACTGCTGCTGAAAACAAATCTTGAATACCAGTATTGTATCTAATACAAAAGACAAATTTCATGCATGTTTGAAAAACCTACTAAACTGTACAGTAAAACTACTACACTAAACTGTACAGTAAAATAAAAATGCTTTACGCAAGAATTCTTTCTGGAACATTTTATTTCACAATTTACTGATTGGACACATCTATTCTACAATGGCATAGTAATTTTTTTAAAAATAGCACTTTGCTATGAAAAAGTTTTTGAAGCAATGTGACATTCTCATTTAATTTGAAAAATCTATTTCAACAGCTGCAAGAAACTTACACCGTCCAAATTCGTTCAGTTCAACATATTCAAACTCTTCATCCACAAGCGAATCAATGAATTCAAAATTCTCTTCTTCCGCTTTTTTTGGATTATTAGCTAAGAAATAAAAAAAAATGTGTTAAAATTGCAATGATATTCTATGTCAATTCTATAATACAATGTCAAAGTAATTAGTAACCTACATCTTGTAAAATAGATATAATCTAAAGGAGCCAATAAAGCTCACTGATGCTAAGGCGAAATAAAAAATTCATTAGTACTTACTTTCAGTTTGTTTTCATAACTTTTAATGCTTTTGATTTTGCTAAGTACATTATAAGATTACATGTTAATGGAAGCTTTTAGTCTGGCATTATGTTGAATAAAATATTAATAACTTGTGGTCTAAATTTAAGTATCATTGATACACTTTTAAATTTGGATAAACCAAGATCTGAATCCTTACACTTGTTGGTTGTTATAGAGTTGTCTTTGAAATTTTCAAAAAATTCTGATTCATGGTTCTTGATTCTTCTACCCCTGAAGAAAATTATCAACCCAGCATCTTTGTTATAGATTAAATTCCTGACAAACAAATAGCGATACTTTTTACAAGAAAATAGGATAAAATGGTCAAAGTATTCGCCAAACAGCAATATATTTACAAATCTGATACCTGACAATATTTGAAAGTGTAGTTTAGTTTAGGCAGATAACTAATCAACAAAAATTTTTATTATAGTTGGTTTTACTTTAAATATTTTTTTAATATTTTTGGACACCAAAATATATAAATTTCATCTTGTAACTGTTATATTTATTATACAAATAACATAAGGTAAAAGGGTGAAATGATTGAAATTACAGCTCTGTATAACTTGCAGAATGTGTAAGAAATCAATATTTTGTGTAGGCGCTACAAGCCACAATAACTTCTGCTACATCTTTCGGCATTGAAAGATATAACTGACATCTCTTGTTTTCCATGGTGTTGCATTGTCAATGGCCAGCAGTGTCCAAAAACTCATATGTGCATTTTTATTTCTAATAATTATGTTTTCACTATCCTTGTATTGCTTCCCTTTGTATATCACGCTTTTTTCACACTCAAGAAATGTAATATATTGAGATAGGTTGCTGTAAATCAAAATTTTCCTGGAAATAATGTTAAGAATGTTTTATTCCTTATTCTTCTATATCGACATTTGTTTCCCCCCAGGAACATTTAACATTTATTTACCTTTTTCAGCTCTCATAGCTAAGATGGCATCTAAATTCAACTCTAATTCATCACCAGAACTGGAATAATCTGAAAGACACATCAGTTATTTTCTTTGCTTATTTAGCACAGATAAAGCAAAAGCAAACATACAGAATTAGCAAGTAAAATTTATAAAATAGCTTAAATCAGATTTGCCAGGAAAGCATCCAGTCATGCGATATGAAACAAGATACTTTGCATCTAGGACTTTTGACACTCTCTTCATCAAAGTAAGCACCTTAGAGCTTCACACATCTCTCCCACTCTCCAAAACATATGGCAAAGTCCATTGTTGGAATCGCCATCAGCTGCCTTGTCTCTTGAATAGCATTCCCTTTCACTCCCTGAATCCCTTTAAGAGGTGATTTTAGCTTTAGAAAAAGCCAAAAGATGCAGGGTGCTGGTCTCTGGGCTGTAGAGGGGCTGAGCCACCTGGATGATTTGATATTTTTTCAAAAACCCTGAATGAGACATGATGAATGGGCATAGCCATACCCATCTCATGCTTCTTCAAAATCTTGAACACAGTAGTTTTGGGAATCCTCAGATCATCTCACAATGTCATTAGCCAATCTTCATTGATTGCAGCCCGTACACATTCAATACTCGGGTGTTCTGTGAGTTGAAAGCCTTCCTGAACGTGGGTAACTTTCAACAGGTTACCAGCCAGTTTTGAAGCTGTACCGCATATTTTATTTGTGGCACACTCATTGCATCGTCCCTTCTTAATCATCTGAATCCTTTCTGTGGATGAATTTTTCAAGTTTATGGGAAAACTTGATGCAAATTTGCTGCTCTACCTGCTCGATCATTGGGAATACGATGGTCTCAACATTCAATCAAGTGCATCTAGCACCCAACTGATTAGCCTAATGGGTTCATGCATGTTAATCAATGTTCCCTCTCCTTGGCTGCTAAGTTATATTGATGCTGCACAAACCATTCTGGTTATATTAGCAGTGGCTGGATACTTTCTGATCAGACCTTACTCCTGGGCAGTTTCAACAAACTATATAAATTATATTGAAAAATACATATTGACAACTAAATATGATTAATATCTGTTTTTCAATCCTGAATGTGTTTATGTTCACAACTATGTTTAAGTTTAACCTGCTCCATAATTGAATGTATACTCATTGAAATCACATGACCCAAATACCAATTTGCCAGTCAGACTAAATTCATTTCTTGATTATATAACTAAACTTCAGCTAATTTCTAATTATGATAATTTTTTAGCTTACTTACTTACTAGCTTACACTTGTTTACTTAACTAGGAGGAACATATAAACATTTTTGAATGGGACAGTACCATTTTGTTTATTTTTTACCATATTTCCCAAACAACTAATCTTTTAATAAAAATGTCAATTTTGTTCGGTTTTCAATAAAAAGTGTGAACATACTTTAGTATTAGTGATTTAAAATCATAAATTAAGTTTGAGATGATGTGAGAGCTATGTTAGTTGTAAGATAAAATCGTGTCATGGAGTGTGAAAAGTTAAATGCTTAAGTCTTAAAATAACAAAATTTGCTGTGTAAGATTAATTCATTGAAGTATCCATGGTACAATTGTAAAATGTCGTCCCCTTCACGTCTACCTAAATTTTTGGATGGGTTCTGTCTAACAAATAATGAGCTCATTTTCTTTTATCATGTTACTTTTTTATGAATACAGAATATTACATAACCTCCATCCAGTTTTTGCCATCCAAATGTTCCGTTTGTGCCTCAAGGAAATAGATTCAGCCTAAACTTAACACCTACTTACTAGGCTCACTTAACACTTATAAAAATCTCAATCCAATCTCTGATGTTTTGCTGCTTTAAGGGGCACAGGACCCTAAAACTGACCAGAATGTTTAATTTTTTATTATCCTTTATTAATACAACTTTGAAAAATATGCACACAAAATGTTATAGATGTAGCTGCATTATTTAGCGAGTTATTAAAGTTTTTCTATCAAAAGTAAGAACCAAAACCAAAGCCATTTAAAACTCAAAAGTGCTTTTTTTTCTCAGCTTTCTATTTTTTATGACTAGTGGTGTATTTAAAATGCTAAGGCTTTTTGTAATTGAAGTAGAGATTTGAAACTTTTGGGGTTATTTATTATGATACATTTGATAACTTTGTGCATGGATAAGTATTTGGAAGAATAGTTAATTTTTTCAAAACATGAAGAAATCTTTTTTTACTCAGTGTTTGTTACAAAATACTTATAAAAATAAATAATAATGGTACATGTGTAATCCCATGCACAAAATTGTGGGGAACACTTCATGGAAAGTATATTAAAAAGAAAATATTTGAAAAAATTTAAATTTGCAGGAGTAGGAATTTTAAAGTATTTAAATTTTTTATAAAAATTGAATTTAATTATTGTGAATGTAAAAATGATTTTTTTTTCTTGTGATGTGTATGAGGTATACACTAAAACATTTTGTTGTTAATTGTGAAAAAAATGTTGAAAGGTTACTGTGTCCCCTTAATGTAGAACTGAACACATTAATAATTTTGAAACACATACCCTCCTCTTCTTCATACATCTCACCATGTTCAACATAACCTTCAACTTCCTCTGCAGGATGGGTTTGCTGGTCATATTGGGGTGAACTGTATGGATATTCAATAGCATTAGTTGCATACTGTGGTACAGGGTTGGCTTGTTCATGACAACAGCGACAATACTCAACATTCGACTGGTCGTGGTAAGAATTATTGCCCTGAAGTTGTTGAACCCATTGCATCATTTGTGCATGTTGTTGCAAATACTGATTATAAAAACCATTGCTCCATGAAGAGTTTTGACTGCAACATCCTCCATCACACATGTTCTCAAAATAACTGTAAAACAATTTTTTTAGGATTGATAAAATGTGTTACATACTAATTTAGGACACAAATTAAATAGTTTGAGAACACTTTTTGAAAAGTGATCGGAAATAGCAAAAACAATAGCAAAATTTGGTTACTTCGATAGACTTTTGTGGAAACACTTTTGAAGAACTTTTTGGCATGCTTTTTCTATCCCCAAGGAAGAATTTCTTAAAATTTGCCTTGGGGATTATTTTCCTCATTTTAGACTTGGTGGAAAATAATTAAAACATTAACGAAAATAATTTTTAAAACAGAAAAAATCCACACGCCAAGGAAAATAATTAAAACATTAACGAAAATAATTTTTGAAATAGAAAAAATCCACACAACTGATTGTTCTTTCTTCAACCAGATATGTATTTCTTTTCTGAAATATTGTTATAGAAGTTGGTCCAAGTTAAATAATTTATTAGTTTTAACATTAATATGCTAAAATTAGAACATTAATATGCTAGAATTAATGTTATAAAAGATCACATTAATTCTAGCAAACTAGAGTGATAACTGCATGGTAAAATCAAACAGATAATAATTTACAAAAATTAATAAGAGATTCAAATAATTGAGATTACCATAATCCTAATAAAACAGATTACCTTTCCCTGCCATGACTCACTACAAAAAGCATGCCAAAATTGCACCAAAAGCATTGCCAAAAAGTCTTTATATCACAGCTCTAGCTACCCCAAATTTAACATAGTAAACCCAATGAATGACTCAAGGAACATACTGTTGTGTAAACGTACCTTTATGCCTATATTTGTTATTTGAAGTATTTATAACTGCTAAGAGAAAATGACTTAAAACATAACCTTTACAGATTAAATATTTGGTTGGGTTTGTCACTCTACAATCATTTACTGCCACATAAGGCGGATTAAAGGTATAAAACTAGTTCATTACCAAGACAACTTACAATCAATTCTTATCCAACATGACTAAATGAAATATAAAAACAAAATTACAAAAAAACAAAAAATCACTCCTATAAATGTTTTTTTAATTTGTAGAGATAAAGATGATGGGTATGATTTAAGAATACACATCAAAACTAATCACATTTTATTGTTTTCTTACCACACCTAATTATATTTTTCTGGAACATTTTGTAGTTTTAGGGGAGGAAATAATGCATTCTCTCTATTTAAAAAGAATGATTTATAGATCCATGTTTTTTATTGTGTATTTTCTCATTGGCGTTCTAAATGCAATAAAAATTTGAGGAACAAAACCTAGCCACAAAAATAATTTGCAGATTGTAAATGCAAAACTGCATATTAGAAAAAATCTGGAGGAACAATGTATAAAAGTTGTTTTTTATTAAAAAAATGCTTTTAAATTAAAAAATTCAAAATCCACCTTCAGATAATTTTACTCTTAAGCACTTTTTACATTTTGTTCTGTTATAGAAAAACATCTAATAAAATTGAAATATTCTTAATTCATTAAAGTTTGTAACCATTTTTATTTTACTGCGGATCGAAATGACAATAAAATATTTTTAGGAATGTGGAATTCAACTAGATTTAAAGATTAAAGTACACATTAGAATTATTTTTTAAATGTAGTTGTATAAAATTGTAAAAATAGTATTATAGTAAATATTCATGTCTACTTTTAATGAAATCAGGGAACAGATGTAGTATAGACCCCTCAATCCATTTGGTGACTATTTCATCGCCAACCCTCAATTTCGATTTATGTAGGTTTTGGTAACCCCCCACTTATTTCCACTCCATTCTAGCAACCCTACGCTATGTATATATAGACCGCTTACCATAACCATTTTCATTTCGTTCACCAGTAGTCACCAACCCTAACGTTACTTGGCGACATTATTTTAACCTCAAAAATATCAATATAACATCAGAAATAACAGATGTATTACAAAAAACTGTACATAAGTTAAATAAATTTATTCTAATCTTATAAACAGATTTCACTGTAAATGAGAGTTTCCTGTTTAAACGGGGCTGCTAGTCGTAAACTGAACCTTCAGTCACACCCCATTCGATTTTTTTGTAAAATGGAAAACGAAATTTCAAAGCAAACCATTATAGAAAAAATTCCCTGGATCCTAATCGCGTCCTACTGCAATAGCTACTGGTGAACGATGTGAAATTAAAATAATGTTGTCAAGTAACATCAGGGTTGGCGACGAAAAAAAGTCGCCAAATGGATGGATTGGGGGTCTATACTACATCTGTTCCGAAATCAGAATTGCAGGGTTTCAATGGTACACCATTAATTTTAACTACACTAATGCACAAAAGAACAAATTTAATTTTTGCTTTACCCCATCTTATGCTTGAAACAAGAAATTAATGTCTTTGAACTGTTCTGTTATTTTTAGTACCTAGAAAACTATTTTAAAATTATAATCGACAATTATAAAGAGAATAAAATCAGTTATTGTACTCTCATCTACTGCAAAAGTTTTGATTATTGGCTGAGTTTTTATGGAGCAAAGGTCATCTTTGGCCACCAAACACAAGGCAGATAACGTCAAGTAATGGAAATCACATACAAGAAGCGTTTTTGCTGACACAGAAGACATAATCAGAAAAAGTTTCCATAAAAACAAACTTTTGTATGTACACCATTGTTCACAAAAACCAAAACTGATTTATTTTATACTTCGAACATAGAAAGCTTATTTTTATTCTGTAGTAAGGAAAAATTTCAAAACGCGTACTAGCTACAACTGCATATATAGATAAAACTAAAATTCTAAATGCCTAATCAAATTTAAACAAAAGGCGAGAAGTTAGTTCGAAGTACTCAACAAAGTGATGAAATAAAAACGCACTCACGCCTTTTGAAAATGGTACAGAAAATTACCTAAATAGTTATTATTAAACAGAAGATTTTATGCAGAATTTTTTAGAATTTCTTCGGTTAATCACTCGTATTCTTTTCTATCTTTTATGATTTTTGTTTACATCTTCAACTGACATGTTGCCAAATCAAAGTAACTAAGAATTCTTGAATAAATTGAAGAAATATCGGGACAGTGGTAGCCCGGTTGGAAGAGTAACGGACTAGCAACCGGAGGGTTGCGAGTTCGAATCCAACCAAAAGACCGTCGTGTACAAAAGGAGTGGTGCACGTTAACTGTGTCATGACCTCAAATGTCCTAACGTTGGCGTGGTGAGGAAGTTTGGCGAGTGGAGTGCCAGCTCAGGTGTGACCTCGTCATCTGACCTGGTTCAAAATAACATGGTGTTGTCTTCGGGTATTTCCCATTAGGTTGTTCCAAAACGAGATTAATTAAAATACCAACCTACCTACATACCTACCTCAGGCAAAATGTTCGTCATCTGACCGTCGTTCAAAATTACGTGGTATTGTCCTCGGATCTTACTCTTTGGGTTTGATCCAGGACCGTCGTCAATAGCCCGTTATGCTGCTCCATTTGGACGTTAGTAAAAAAACCTACATACCTATCTCAGGCTAAGTGTAGCAACCGAGGGTTGCGAGTTCGAAACTTGGTCAAACCAAAGACTGTCGTGTACGCGGGGGCTGGTGCACTCTAAATCTTTCATGGTGTGTATAAACGTAAAAGCGTGTAAATAACCGAACATGTTTGTAAAAAAATGTTATTTTTAGGCTTCGGAATATTACAATGTGATATTGACACAACAGTTTTATTTTCAGGCTCTAACTCTTTTTGTTCTTTAGATTTGATATAACAAAAGAGTTTATTATAATTTTTACCATAACAAATTTCACACGGTTGTATTTTCGATCTACAATCGACCGACAAATGAGATTTAAGGAAACATCTGTAACACCTGCTTTCTTTAACGTGTTTTTTTGTCATCGGAATATTTAAAACATTCGGCGGACACATGTTCATTAGATCTGTAGAATATGCAAAACGTTTTTATTGATGTATTAAAAGCAGAGGCTGACGTCTTAGAATTATTATAATGAGTGTTTTTGTTTCTAAATGACGACTGATTTCGATTAAATGTTTCTGTTGTTTTTACACTTCGTGAGTTATTTATTATTTATCATTAAAGTGGCTTCGCGACACTCAATTTCATTTTTGATGAATT
The DNA here is from genome assembly GCA_933210815.1 of Meta bourneti. Taxonomy (NCBI): domain Eukaryota; kingdom Metazoa; phylum Arthropoda; class Arachnida; order Araneae; family Tetragnathidae; genus Meta; species Meta bourneti. The sequence goes on along the minus strand of OW119928.1, from coordinate 15,851,937 downwards.
CAATTCAGTTATTTCAAAGTTTTCTTTAGAAGTGCGTTTTCTCTCTCTCTCTCTGAAACTCAAGTGCTAAATCTTGTGGAAGTAATTTAAGAATAATTGGATTCAATAAATGTTCGTAACTACCACTAGTTACATCAAGTGAATTCAAATTTCTTATACTGATTTCTAGTTGATCATAAAGCTTACGCATTCCATACACATTATTTGAATATTTAACAGGTTCCAAATTCAATAACTTATTCATATGGCTGTTTATTATTAAATCCTTTCGTCCATATCTCTTTCAACAATATTAAACAACTATCATTAGTTGTCTTCAGTAAGACAGAAACCAGACACTCAATTAAATGCTTCCCCAACAAGTAAAGATTTCAAATATGTAAACTTTTCCACTTTAGATAGAGTTGGATTTTGGATTTTTATGAATTGAATTTTCATATGCATTAAAGAATTCAGGCCACATGCTAGAATCACCAGAAAACTTTTCTAGAATTAATTTAGGAAGTCTAATAGAAACATTTGGCGAATTCGAAATTACACACTGAGAGGAATTATTTTCAGTACTCGTTTCAATTTGTGTATTAGAACTTCTAATACCTTTTTCATATTTATTCAGACAATTAGTAATTTTCAATTTACAACAAACTAAATTTTCATTATATTCTTCACTGACATTTATTTCCTTTTCATATTCGTTTGTGTCAGTGATGCGAATTTCGATCTCTTTATCAAGCTCTTTCAAAGATTTATGCTTGTCAGTTAAAATTTCCAAATATTCATTCAGTTCTTGAATGTTTTGTGGGGTTAAATCAGAAATTACAAGCAAATTATCAACTTCAGTTACAATTTTCGTAACTCCAGCTCTAAAAGAAGAGCGTTTCGTTTTCAATTTTTCAAGTTCTTTTTTTGTTTTGTCCGAAAGAGCCATTTTCAATTATTTTTCAAAGATCAATATTTCTTTTCGTGCAGCAGACACTTCAAAAATCTATTACCTTTTTAAAGGCAATATTCCATGATCCCGGGTTTCGGCACCAAAAATGTGTAGGAGGGGTGGGAGAGCTAATGATTTCAAGAGTCGATATCTGTTTCAAGGTGTCCGACTACCTTCGGAAAGGATTTTTTGAAATAATTTGAAATTTGACTTTTTTTGTGCATTATATTATAGAATATGGTTAAAAACTTAGAGAATAACATATAAAAAAAATAATTAATAATTTTTTTAAAATTTAAACCCCAAAAAGGGGTGAAAAATAGACAAAAACTAGCACCACCGCAAAACATGATAACTTAAATTTAAATTAAGATATTCTTATTTTGTAAATTTTATTTTGAAGATTGAAACCTCCTTTAGGGAATGTACCTCTCACATCATTGTAAACCAGTTCTTTTAAAAACTGGAGAGGTTCAAGTACAACCAAGAAGAAAATCTTCCATAAATTATAGCAACGCATAACTTTTATAATTAAAAATAAAAAAACTAATTAATGCACAATTACAGAAGTGGTACATTCCCTTTATAAACTCTTTGAAAGTATTCCTACCAAATTTCATAACATTTGAAGCATAACTTTTTGAGTTTTCATGTTTTGCGTAAAAGCAAAATTCTAAAATGTCAATTTCAAGAAAAAGCTAAAAACAAAATTCAATAATGAATCTTACCTTTAAATGGAAAATGTAGCTCTAAAATGATCCTGATTTATAAAGATCACCTTCTATAGAAGTTAAATCAACTACTTTTTTTTTCCTAATTGCCCTCAAAACCTTCCTGCGCTTCTTTGAAACGGGTGTTGTATGGCGCTTGGAATCACTGATTCTAATGCGATCCAAACTTTGGTAACCTTTTAATGTGAAGTAACCAAGATTTTCAATGTTCATCTTGCTTAAAACACTGGTGCAACCCTCAAATCCATCATTATATTGTATTACTGCATCATAAGCCCCTAATTTTACAGTTTTTAGGCTGACGAAAACCTCCTTCGGAACTCTCTGCCAAATAACACCATTGAAACTTTCATTGGCATTTTGAGTTTTGCCATGCAGACACTTATTCAAAAGTTCTCTGGTGCAAAGCTCTAAATACACTGGTTTGACTACATTTAAAATATTGTTGGGCAAACCAGAATGCTTGAGCTTTTCTGGTTCTTTCCCTTCGCTTACAGCTCGCTGGTAATAGCACCAACTGTCTACACCAATAGGGCACTGGCCATGCATCGGTTTCTTTGGTGATGAAGCACAATGAAACAAAGCTGCAATTACATTTTGCTGCATCATTTGTAAGTTGCCCACGTTAGAGCGAATCGCAATGCCATAATAATTTTGTAGTCTGTCGATAAAGACATCTGATAACTTGCCTTTACCAGACAGACCTTTGGTTTTGCTTTTCAATTTTCGCAGACGTGTACCCACCCGTTTTTGAATGTGCCCAATGCATTCCAGTTTTGAAACACTTTTTTCGCCATATGTGTTTTGGACGCACAAATAGCCTTTAGAATCCCCATCACCGTAGTATTTCGTGTACTTCAGCTTCCGAGTGCTCACTGACCTCTTGAAAATTCTGTCGACACCAACAGTTTCCATCTTTGCTGATGACCCTTTAAAATTGCACTGGCATATATGGTCAGCTTCCTGTGATTCAAATGACGGGTTTCTCTTCAGTTTCTGTAATCTTTTGCAAATTCTGCAGTATGAGGACATGACTTCTAAATCGAGAACCTTTCCCGTGTCAATTGAAATGGCAGCAACACAACCATTCAAAGAAGTGTACCCTCTACGCTGCCACGTTCCATCTACAGACACGCCGCATTCACTGTCTTCTCCCTTTGAACCAACTTCATCAGCTGCTTTTAACATTGAAGATTCAGCAACCTCGGACACAACTTTCAAGAGTTTCTCTTCATGGATGTTATACGCAGCTTTAGAAATTGGTGGCAAATTCAGCGTGGTGCACAGTTTATACGCTGAAGAAAATCCCTTTCCAATCTGCCTCATCCCATAAACTATTCTAGAGTTCACTTCAGGTACATTTTTGTTCTTTTTGGAGGAGGCAAAGCCTTTTACAAAATCACAATTGTGACATTTCAAAGAGAAGTGTGAGCACAATCCATACCTGGAGTCTTCAACTAAATGCAAACCAGAAGCAAAGCATTTGGGACATGGAAGCACCAAAAATATATTTATTAAAGTTTCCAGGTCGAAAATCCGATTACCACACAGTTCCTCATTCAAAACTTCGAATTTGGAAGAGCTAGATGCTTGCAGTTTTGAAGCACTGGCTGTGCACACTGGATCTTCAAGACTGTTAGTCTTCAGTGTTTTAGAGTGTTGATTACCTTTGAAGTGGTGTTTCTTCTTCCTGGCAATACTCTTTCCCATTTTGTAAAGAAAAATCACTTTATGCAAGAAGAATTATCAAGTTGTAGAACTTTTTGAACGCACGATCGAAAATCACGAGTTCAAATTGTGTACAAACTGAAACTCAAGTTTGATGCCAGATTGTGAAGTTAAACATGATTGCCAGATGTATTTTTGTGTAAAAAGTAGTTTTTTAATTAATTTTTTTTAATTAATAAAAAAAAATCCACACTTCAGAGCAAATTTTAACGCTTTAATTTGTTAAAATAAGAATGTAAACAAACTTTTACGTTCACTTCCTGTTTGCAGAAAGGCACTTCCGGTTTTAAAAAGTGTCGACTATGTAGTATTAAAAGACCTGTATCTTACGTTCTATGCATGGTAGGAACAAAATTTAAACAGATTTGGAAAGATAAGAAATCGGGCTTTCATATTATATCAAATTTGGAAAATCGCAATTTCCGCCGAAAATCGCGTTTTAAAGGTAGTCGGATACCTCAAGAGTCAGGTTGCAAATTTTCATGTCCAGAGTCAAGATTTATGAATCCAGTTTCAATAAATTCACTGAGGACTAAATTTAATAAGGTGACATTTAAAATTACAATACAATTCCGCTTCATTTCGCGGCTAAGATTTTAAGCGTCATTGCACTTCCATTGTTACAGTTCAACTGATTGGCGCAAGAACGCCATCTACCGTCATTACGGAACGCATGGCCTCAAATGTCCTCTAATTGACGTGGTGTGGAAGTTTGGAGAGTGGGATGCCAGCTCAGGTATTTTTCTCGTCATATGACCGTGGTTCAAAATTACGAGGCGTTGTCTTGGACCTTTCCCTTCGGGATTGATCCATGACTGTGACTGATAGCCCGTTGTGTTGCTCCAGTGCGACGTTAATTAACTACCTACATCAGGCTATACGTAGATAATGGTAGTGTTTCTGCAGCAAAAAGTGCTTATTGAAAGTATTCTTGACGTGATGTCACTTAGTATGTTCAAATGCAATTTCAGCAAGTCGCAATAAAACTTTCAAAGAATGAATTCCGAATTAATATTAAAATTGCTCAGGCAACACCAATTATATTAAACACAAAGCGTTGCAAAACTACAATAAATTACATTTTAAGGTAAACCCGATATATATCATATGAGAGCATTGGACAGCAGAAGTACAATCTCCCCTCTCGCATGATACATATCAGAATTGCCGATGAAAATCCTTACTCATTCACTTGAATCTCGTGCGAGCATGTCTTTTTCAGATAGTGTGACACTCAATTCAATTTCTTGGAATCTGGGAATTTTTCTTTTAATCATGTATAAATTCCAGAAAAACCAAAATAAGACATGTAGTGGGTAATCACCACAATGAGGAAAACACTCTTTCTCCCAATCACTTCTCAAATTTGACAACTGGCATCTTGGTAAAAAAAAGGCGCCCAAGTCCAAATTTGCTTATTTTAAATTATGTCCAGCCATGACTTAAAAGTAATGAAAATTATATTAGAACTAAGTGTCAATGTCACCCTGTCAATACATTCGAGTTGGTGTTGGATATTTTTATCTGATGCTAAAGCATACTTACAACTCAACTTGTGATATTACTTCGTTTAAGTGTTTATTATGATTAGACTAGCGTTGAAAACTCATGATGTGATGCTGTATGAACCTGCTTTCTTTTTTTGTACTTAATTATCTCTTAACTTAATCTAAATAAATTATTTGTTTTGTTAAAATGCTTCCTCATCAATCCATGGCTTCAAATTGGTAGCAGAGTGTCATGTATGCCAGGTAGACCGAGAGACGATACGATTCGTTTTACATACACGCAAAGAACATTTATTAGCATTAAGATACACAGGCACGAACGAGCATAACAACAACTACACCGAACATGTACAATACGAAAACTACGGAACCCAAAAAGGTATAAAAGCACGCGCGCGTCACACAGCTTGGAAGGTTCTCTAATCTGGCTGTTGCCAGATACATAACAGTTCCTCCCCGACAAAATATAGAGTCACAGGTCGAGTCTCTTTGGAGGTCTCCTGATTCGGTTTGAGCGTCGGAGTGGCACATCAGTTTTCGGCTTTCCGGAAGCGTCTGGTACAGGCTTAGGTGGTATATCATCACTTGGAGTGGCAGGTACAGGTACATCTTTAGGTTCAGGGACAACTTCAGGTACAGGTGCAGCCGGTTCCGATTTAGCAACATCATCGGATACTGGCTCATCTGGAAAATTCAATTCTTTATCGTAAATTGGAATTTCAGTAGCAGCTTGGAATAATTCAATCGACTTCCCACATTTCCTTATTTGATCTACGTGTCTCTTCCAAATTTCATTTCCAACTTGTATGCTATAACTCAAAGTTCCATCTCGGTTTATAATTGTTCCAATTTTCCATTTGTTAGGTCCGGAATAATTTCTTACGGCTACTTTCTCCCCTTCCTGAAACTCACGCAAGATAGATTCTGTGTCAAGTCTCGAACTCTGTTTCTGAACAACTTTGTCTCTCAAATTTGGTTTAAAAAGATCAAGCCTAGTGCGAATACATCTCTTCAAAAACAAGGCACTCGGAGTTTCTCCCGTGAGAGAATGTGGAGTTATTCTATACTGTAATAAAAATCTTTGTAATTTCACATTTAGATCTCCAGAATCACCTCTACTCGATTTCAACGAAGCTTTGAATAACTGCACTATTCTTTCTGCCTGTCCGTTCGTAGCAGGATGGTACGGTGCTGAAGTTATATGTTTAATATTATTCAGTTTCAAAAAATGTCGAAATTCGTAACTAGTAAAACTTGCGCCGTTATCACTAACCAAAGTTAAGGGAATTCCATAATGAGCAAAAAGAATACGAAGATGATGAATTGTAAAACTAGCTGTAATATTTTTCATCGGAATGACTTCCATCCACTTCGAATATGCATCAGAGACTACAAAAAACATTTTCCCCATAAAAGGACCAGCGTAGTCAACGTGTATCCTTTGCCAAGGTCCATTTGGCCATTCCCACGGATGTCGATTTATCCTTGCTGGTTCGTTCCTCGTTGCGATACAAGCTGAACAGTTCTGAACAAAATTGGCTATACTGGCATCAATACCTTGCCAATAGCAGTAGCTTCTAGCTATGGCCTTCATTTTGACAATTCCAGGATGTCCAACATGAAGTTCTTCCAAAACTTGATTCTGGTACTTTTCAGGAATGCATACTCTATGACCATACATTATGCAACCATTTTGCAATGAAAATTCAGATTCTCTACCTTTCCAAGGCACAGGTAATTCAGTTCCAGATTTTAAACTTTCATACAGTTCGAACAATTTCCTATCAGTTTTAGTAGCTCTAGCTATGTCAGTTGCTGTAACAGGCAACGACAGGTGCGAAATATTTGTCACGTCTGCTTCAGTCAAGTACTCACAGTCCTTGTCAACTGCTAGTGGTAACCGTGAAAGTGCATCGGCATTGCCATGATTCTTAGTGTTTCGATACTTGATTGTATAACTGAATGCTTGGAGAAAAAGTGCATAATGAACCATTCGTGTTGCTGATAGACATGGTAAACTACGATTAGGTGCGAAAATTGATACTAGGGGTTTATGATCGGTTACGAGATCAAAATGTCGACCAAATACATATTGATAAAATCTCTTTACTCCCCATACGATACTCAATGCTTCCTTGTCTATCTGCGAATAATTACGTTCCGTTTTAGTCAATGACCTTGATGCAAACATTGCTGGTTTTTCTGAACCATCTGGCATAATGTGACTTAAAACTGCTCCTATTCCAACTGGTGATGCATCAGTTTGTAATACAAGAGGTAACTTAGGATCATAATGGCATAAAATTCGGTCTGAAGCAATTTCTTGTTTCAATGCCTTGAAAGCTTTTTCACATTCTGCAGTCCACAAAAATTTAGTACCTTTCTGCAGTAATTTATTGAAAGGAGCGACACGAGTAGATAAGTTGGGAATAAATTTTCCGTAGTAATTGACTAAACCCAAAAAACTCTTCAAATCAGATACAGTTTTTGGAACTGGTACCTTCGTAATTGCATCGATTTTTTCTTGTGTTTTGTGGAGGCCGAATTTATCAATTGTATGACCACAATAATTCACAGATTTCTTAAAAAATTCACTTTTCCGCTTATTTACTCTGAGACCATATTCTTCTAGTCTCTGTAGTACTAATTCTAACCTTTCAAAATGCTCTTGATCATTTCTCCCCGTTACGGTAATATCGTCTAAAAATACGTGTACCCCCGCGATGCCTGATAAAACTTGTTCAATGGCTCTCTGCCACACTGCCGGAGCTAAGGCTATACCATAATTCATTCTCTTGTAACGGAACAAACCCTTGTGAGTATTGATCGTCAATAGATGTCGGTCCTGCTCATCAACTAACATTTGAAGGTATGCCTCAGATAAGTCGATTTTAGTAAAGAACTCCCCTCCTGACAGTTCAGCAAAAATGTCCTCGATACGGGGTAAAGGATACTGCTCAATTTTTAGTCCCGGGTTGATAGTCACCTTATAATCACCACAGATTCGTAGGTTCCCATTCTGTTTGATAACAGGAACAATTGGTGTAGCCCAATCACTATATGTCACCGGCTCAATGATGTCTTCTGCAACTAACCTATTAAGTTCAGTTTCTATTCTTTCTTTTAAAGCAAATGGTACTGGTCGAGGTTTAAAAAATACCGGTTTGTAATTAGGTTTCATTTGAAGACGGCAACAAAACTTTTCCAGTTTCCCGATACCCGGAGAAAAAATTTTCTCATACTTTTGAAGCAAGATATTTAATTTATTGGTTCGAGAATTACAATTTTCAACCCGAACTGCTTTAATTGAGCTCCAGTCTAATTGGAAATTTCTCAACCATTCACGACCAAAAACTGCGTTTACTTTTGCATGTACCAAATAAATAGTTTCTGTATTAATTTGATCTTTGTATTGAATTTGCACCACTGCTTGGCCAGCTGATGTTATCATAGAATTATCGAAATTCCTAAGCAATAATTTGGTAGGCTTAATGGCTACATCCGGACAAAGTTTCTTAAATTCATTCACATTCATACAACTAATAGCAGCTCCAGTATCTAATTCAAATAAACATTTATTCCCTTCAACAAAAATTTCTAATAAAATCTTATCCCTTGCATGTCGTGGTGATTTAACGCTATTAACTGGTACAGTTTCAGAACAAGATTCTATTTGTTTAACTGTTTCGTTACGTTTTGAGCGGCAGACTTTTGCCAAATGCCCGTTCTTTAAGCAATTCCTACACTGAGTGTTCTTGTGCTTACATTCGTGAGCTAAATGTTGAGTACTATCACATCTGTAACATTTCCGAGATTTATCAAACTTCTTTGTAGGTTCAGATTTCTTAAATTTAGAAAAATCTTTTTTGATAGTTTTATCTTGCGAACTATGTAATTTTTTTATCGATACTATTTGATTCTGAATTTCACACACATCTCTCTGAGCAGATTCCATTGCGAATGCAATGCTCTTAGCTTTTTCGTATGTTAACTTATCCTCTGCTAACAGCTTTTTCTGTATATTTTCGTTGTTGAGACCCATCACCAATTTATCACGAAGCATCGTACTTAAATTGTTCCCAAAGTTACAGTGTATCGACAGTTTTTGTAATTCGGCACAATAATTTGCAATGGACTCACCTTCAAATTGCTTCCTCTTGTAGAAACGAAACCGTTCTGTCATCTCTAGTGGTTTAGGATTCAAATGTTCCGAAAGTAATTTTACGATATCTTGATAAGTCAATTCAGAAGGAATGTTCGGAGTGGCCAGATTCTTTAACAATTTATACGTTGTTGCTCCCATAAGGCTTAAAATAGCAGGGACTTTCATTTTATCTTCGATCCCATTAACAACGAAGTAAGATTCTAAACGTTCCACATAACTGGACCAGTCTTCCACAGACGCATCATAAGATTCAAAATTAATGTTCGAAGATCCCATCCTTCGTCGCCAACTCTTTTGTCATGTATGCCAGGTAGACCGAGAGACGATACGATTCGTTTTACATACACGCAAAGAACATTTATTAGCATTAAGATACACAGGCACGAACGAGCATAACAACAACTACACCGAACATGTACAATACGAAAACTACGGAACCCAAAAAGGTATAAAAGCACGCGCGCGTCACACAGCTTGGAAGGTTCTCTAATCTGGCTGTTGCCAGATACATAACACAGAGCGTGGTTGATATTTAGAAATGATTTTAAATTAGAATTCATTCGAATAAGCCTAACTTTGTATTGCATTCTTTGGGAACTTTTCTGAAGCCTAACCGCACACTTAGAAAAATGGATTTCAATTCAACTAGGATAGAACAGTTGAATGAAACAAACTATGCAATTTGGAGCATGAAAATAGAAGCTCTATTAAATGCAAAGGATTTATTCGAAGATGTAATTCTAAGAGATGAACCTGCCTTAAATGAAGATGCACACGATCATAAAATGTGGTCAAGAAAAAATAAAGAAGCTTTTGGAATAATTGTTCTTAGCCTGACAGCGGAACAAGCGATCATTTATAAAGGCATCAAGAAGGCAAAAGAAATTTGGGAAGCAATAAAGATTCGCGTTTTGAAGGAGCTGTTGAAGATAGAAGAACAGAGTTATTGCTGGATCTGACGAGATTGAAAAAATTGCAAAAGGAAAGCATAGATGAATACCTTACAAGGTCGCAAGGACTTTCACAGCAAATAAACGAACTGGGTAAAACGGTTACTGAAAGAGAATTAGTTCGGTATATCGTGGAAGGTCTGCCAGAAAGTTATGAGACGATTGCAATGGCATTATCTGTAAATAGAGGCATCAACTTCACAGACCTGAGGCAAACCTTGATGAATTTTGAAAAGAAAAATAATAAGGGTGAAGAAAAGTTCTGTACAGCTTACAGAACTTATGACAAGCAAAAACAGAAGCAGAAGTTATGCTACACATGTAAAAAACCTGGACACTTACAGAAAGATTGTTGGTTTGGAAAATCTAACCAAAATGTTAAGAAAAGAAATTTTGATACAAAGCGTACAAGGAACTCTAACAACTTCCGAAATGAGCGTGCACAAGTTTCTGAGGAGGAGCCTAAACTTGGTAAAGAATTAGCTATGACAATAAGTGAAAAAGTATATGGTGATAAGGAACTGACAGAATGGCATTTGGACTCTGCCTGTACATCACACATGACCCCAAATGAAACTTGGATGGAAAATTTGAAAGAAGATAACATAATTGTCAGTGTTGCAGAAGAAGGTAGAAACATCGAATCGACCTACCGAGGAGAGATTAGAGCAACTACTACTGAAGGAGATACAAGAGCTATCAGATTAAAGAATGTCTTATGTGTTCCAAAACTCAGAGGTAATTTAATGTCTGTTCCGAATATTGTTAAATATGGAAATGAAGTAGTGCTTAATTCAAAAGGAGCATACATTTATGATGAAAATGGTCAATTGGTGTGTGAAGGTAAATTAAGAGACAATATGTTTATTGTGAAACTGATACCTCGAAAGACAAAAACAGAAGATGAAACATGTCTCCAAACACAAGTAAATTCCTATGAAATGTGGCACAGAAGACTTGGCCATCTAAATCATGAATACCTTAAAATGATGTTGGCAAATAAAATGGTACGAGGACTAGAAAAACTGGAAGGAGAAATCAAAACTTGTGATTGATGTATAAAAGGGAAAATGGCACGTTGTTCATATGACACCACCTATTCAGAAACATCAGAAAAACCCCTTGAAGCATTACATATAGATCTGGGTGGTCCATTTAGAGTGGCAACTTTAAGCGGAAAGAAATATATGATGACAGTGGTGGATCAGTTTTCAAGAAGATACTTTGTTGAGTTTTTGAAATCCAAAGATGAAGCAAGAGAAGTTATACAAGTCTTGATAAGAAAGCGAGAAAATGAACTGAACACAAAAGTTAAAAGAATAAGGACAGATAATGGAACTGAATTTATCAATGAAGGAATGTGTCAGTATTTGGATCAAAAAGGCATAAAGCATGAAAAGACTACATTCTATTCACCGAGAAGTAATGGAGTGGCTGAAAGAGCAAATAGAACACTACTTGATAAAGCACGAACTTTACTGATAGATAGTCAGTTACCCCTTGAATTTTGGGCTGAAGCTGTAGCTACTGCAGAGTATATGCACAATATAACACCCACAAAGAACCGAAGATATAAAACACCTATGGAGCTTTGGAAATCCAGAAAACCTTCAGTACGTCATGTGAAACCGTTTGGATGTTTAGCATATTACAAAATTCATGACAACAAAAGACATAAGTTAGAAGCGAAAGCTAAGAAAGGTATTTTCCTAGGATATTCAAGAGAAAGGAAAGCTTACAGAATATTTGATGTTGAAGAAAGAAAAGTTTGTGAATCATCAGATGTAATATTCGACGAATTAAAGAATGGATATATACCAAGTGCAGAGAAAAAGAAAGAAATAAACTACATAGAAATAAGCTACACTATGGATAATCAAGATGATGAAGAAGAAACTAATATAAGACCTGAGACTAACTTCGAAGACAACTTGGATGAACAAGATAGTAATAATTTAAGTGTTGATGATGGAAGTAATGCGGTAAGGAGATCATCACGAAATAGAAGGATGCCTACAAGATACAATGATTATCAAGTATATTCTGCGGGAGACTTAACACCAGAAACTTATGAAAGTGCAACGACATCTAATGACAAAGATCAATGGACACATGCAATGGATGAAGAGATTAATTCTATAGAAATGCATGAAGTATGGGAACCAGTGGAAAGACCTAAGAACAAGAAAGTTATCAAAAGTCGTTGGGTATACAAGATCAAGAATTGTGATGATGGGAAAAATTATAAAGCAAGATTAGTAGCAGTTGGTTATGGACAAAAACAAGGTGTAGATTTTGAAGAAAGTTTTAGTTCTGTGATGAAATGGGATTCATTGAGAACACTTCTGACACTTGCAGCCACATATAATTCAATTGTAAAGTTCTATGATGTAAAAACAGCCTATTTAAATGGAATATTAGATGAAGAAATATACATGGAACCTCCAAAAGGTTATCAATTACCAAACGATAAAGTATATTTGATCAAACGCAGCATTTATGGATTACCACAGTCAGGAAGGTGCTGGTACAATAGATTTTCTGAAATATTAGAGCAAGCAGACATGAAGAAATTAAAATCAGATCCATCTGTGTACACTAAGAGGAAAGGCGAAGAAGATATTCACATTGGAATTTATGTGGATGATTTTTTAATTGTGGCAAGTTCAAATGAAATTATCAATGAAGTAATATTAAGGATTGAAAAGAATATTGAAATTAAGGAAACAACAGATTCAAATATGTTTTAGGAGTACAAATCAAGCAAGCAAGAAATGAAATAACCTTATCCCAAAAGAATTACACAATCAAAGTTTTAGAAAAATTTAAAATGCTGGATTGTAATCCAATGAAAACTCCAAGTGTAGCTGGGGAATTGGATGATTTTAAAGAATCTGAACATTTTTCACCACAAAAATACCAAGAAGCGATAGGCTCCATAATGTATTTGGCAACTGGAACTCGACCTGATATAGCTTGTATTGTAAGTAAATTGTCTCAATACAATCAAGATCCTAGACAGATACACTGGACAAGCGAGTTTTTCGATACCTGAAAGGGACTATGGATTTTTGCCTAACACTTAAAGCTGCAGATGGAAAACTTAATGCAAGTACTGATGCAAGCTGGAGCACAACAGCAGATGGAAAATCATACAGTGGATATTTATTGAAAATAGGGAAGTCCCTCGTTGGATGGAAAAGTGGGAAACAGAAGCTAGTTGCATTATCAACGATGGAATCCGAACTAATTGCAGCATGTGATAGTGTTTGTGCAGTGAAGTGGCTAAAATATTTACTTGAAGAATTAGAAGAGGGCTCTCTTATAGCCAAACCTATTAATGTGAAAACTGATAGCAAGGGATTAATGGACTGGGTTAATAACCAAAAAATAAGTAATCGCACACGCCATATAAATAGGAAGTATCACTTTATTAAAGACGACAAGGATAGTGGAGAAATTCAATTCTCACATCAAAATACGAAGGAATTAGATGCAGATATGATGACAAAACACCTTCCTAGTGATATCTTAAACCAATATATGGCTGGACTAGGATTAGGGCCAATAACACCTACCATTGGATGCAAGTGATTATGGACTGTGAAATTGGACTGTTACCAAACTAATTAAAAAACATAACATAAATAAGGACTGTAAATGATAAAAATATAGGGGGGAATTGTTGGATATTTTTATCTGATGCTAAAGCATACTTACAACTCAACTTGTGATATTACTTCGTTTAAGTGTTTATTATGATTAGACTAGCGTTGAAAACTCATGATGTGATGCTGTATGAACCTGCTTTCTTTTTTTGTACTTAATTATCTCTTAACTTAATCTAAATAAATTATTTGTTTTGTTAAAATGCTTCCTCATCAATCCATGGCTTCAGTTGGGCCTTTTTTTCAGAGAAGCCAATGTCAACCGTTCACGAATTTTGAAAGGGCCAGTGCTCACACTGGCCCTTTCAGCAATTTCGATATTTCTATAATTTAAATAGAAACGACCAATATTCTGACATTGCCTTGTCTTGCAGAGCCTACTGAGTGGATTTAGTGGTGCCTGTGAATGCAAGGGAAGATTCTATGATTGAATTACTACTAAACTTAACAGCTTATTTACTAATAATTAAGACTTGCATGATGAATTCTCCAAACTCTCAACGATGGACAAAACAAGCTAATTGCTAACACAGTTCTCGAATTTCAAAATTCGAGAGAACGGATTTGCACTCAGAAAACACAAAGCCGAAGACAGTTTTCAAGAAAGTACTTTTAAGTATTCGTAATGGAACAATCGCGATGTATTAAGTCTGTCTATTTAAATACGCAGTTTGTTATGTACTTAAATACTTTTTCGTTCATCCTTAAGAACGTAAGGGTTATAGTAAAAAATAGAATATGACGAGACAAAAGAGTACATCAGACGGCGCATAACCAGCTCTCCTGCTTATAAAAATCATTACTCAAGGGAAAATACAGCAAGAAAAGTAGTAGTATTTAATTCCTTATTTATCTATGGTGCAAATGTATAGAACAATACAAAGAGCAAACTTCTGTTTTGTCTTCATCTACCATTGAAGAGCTGATCCTATACAGCCTGCGTTGATGCGCTCTGCTTTCTTTAGTTCTCAAAACACAACCCGCATCATTCGGCATTAGTCAATTTGGGCTTTTCTGATTCCTTTTGAAATTTTCCTTCCAATGATTTACGTTTCCTACTGTTCCTTCCCTGTTCACTTTTCCTTTGCAATTTTTTCGACATTATGAAAATTTTCTTGAACTCAGCACACTTATCAGCTAATAATTTCTACTTAATCGGTTATTATTTCTAAATAATATTGTAGATAATGTTATTCTCTACAAATCGACACCAATTTTAACGGTTTAATCTCTTCGTAATTCAAAGTTACATTGCCCAAATGCACAGCGGCGTTGCCATTTTCAGTGTTCATGCGCAAGCGCAACCCCTCCTTCTCATAGATGTTCACACCCCTGTACCCACCATTTTAGGTTCGGACACAAACACTCTATCCAAAAGAATTTGAATAATTACAGTATCATTTATAGTTCACGAGATATAAGCGCGACGAATCTGTCCATTTATTTGGTCGATTTAGTTTCCGTTGTCTCCCCTATTCCGAACCAAATTTAAAGATGTATTCACGTCAAAATAAAAAAATCGACTATTACCAACAACTTGAAAAATGCACACCCACCATTTTTCTACGAAGGCGCAGATATAATAGTGCATACACACTCCCACCATAAAGGATATGTCTCCTGTACTTGAGCCTGGGAAATGCGAAAAGGTTTTGTACTGCAATGGATAGCTTGTTCTCTAAGTTTAAAAATGATAAATTGTTTCATTGTAAGTATAACAAAGCTGTGCACACAAAACATGTACAAACGTAAATAACATTTATGCAAGTTAAACGTTCAGTGATTAGGATATTTAATTTATTTCACGAAAGATATTAATTAACCAGGTGCTACATATAGGATATGACTTGAAGGTGCAAGGTAGTAATGGTAATGGTATTCAATTAAATTCGCTCTGTAACAACGCAACGGGCTATTGGCGACGGTCCGGGATCAATCCCGAAGGGAAAGATCCGAGGACAATATCACGTAATTTTGAATCACTGGTCAGATGACGAGGTCACGCCAGAGCTGGAACTTCACTCTCCAAACTTCCACACCATGCCAAAGTGAGGACATTTCAGGCCACGATGGATTTAACGTGCACCATTTCCCCGTGTACTCGTCGGTCTTTGATTGGACCGGTTTTCGAACTCGCAACCATCCAATTGCGAACCCGTTACTATTCCAACCGGGCTACCGCGGCCTCGTGTAGGTGTCGGTAGGCTAAATTAATATTTGATGCAAAATTAAATTTGGCAATTACTCGGGCTAGTTAAAAAATTTATAGAAGGAATTGAGTGCTTATATGACCTCTACTACTGAATGTATTTCTCTCTTCGGTGTTAAAAAGCTTACTTGTGTGTATGCCCATTTACTTGACAGGGTTTGGCGCAGCTTGGCCAAATATATGGTCCTTATACCACGAAACACAAAACCAACCCTCCGATCCCCCACTCATAATTTCACAAGTCTCGCTCTCTGGGTTTTCAAATGACAGCATTGAAATATGGACGTCGAATACAGATCATCATGGAGGCAATTTCACAGTACAAAAATTCCATGCTCTAATTTGACTTGAATAAATTGTTTTATTATGGAATGAGTACAAAATTGCTAAGGAGTGGAGCTGTTCTTATCTCTATAGTAACGATTGAAGTAACTCAGAAAGTATCACTGTGCTATTGATCTATTCCGTGAATCATAATTGGTCACGAAAGGACCAATTCGCGGAACATGTTCTACATCGAAGTGAGGGGCAATAGAATCGATTCATATGGCAGTGTGGAGATGGATATATACCGCACGCGTTCGTGATTATTGGAATGTTTGGTTGCCGATAGAAGTGTTTGGTTCTCTGACATTAAACTTGGAGGCTTTCATCATTGTGCTTGAAAAAGTTTAAATTCAATTGTTCTGGGAAATATTTAGGTAAGAGACATTTTTATGTAATAACACTTCGATTATATTACTAGTTTTACCAAGTATTAAGATTATTCGAAACTAAAAATCTTGTTTGTGTTGCATTCCAGAAACCTTGCATGTGCTAGTTTCTATGTGTAAAACAATGTGTTTATTTTCAAGATTTTGCGCAACGTTCTTTTAATTTAGTATTGAACTTGTCATAAAAATATTTTTTGCTAGAAATTTCATGATCATTAATTCTCTGAGTGTCATGAGATTTCCGAGAAATGTTGCTGCTTTCAGCCTACAACAAACATAATGACTAAATAAACACATCTCTCCCGTGTAAAGCAATCGGTTCAAATAAGTGGATTGTATAATTAGATTTATTTACAAAATTATATGTACATTAACAGAGGCCGTGCCTCTGATTCTATACTGAGCGCTTATCCATGCGTCTGTACAAAATTTGAGCTACGGCATGAATTTCGGCATACTACTAGTCAAAGAATTCTTAACACGAACAGTTCTAACGATAACAAGAACAAATTTAAGAATATCTTTACCACACTAGGTGTCTAAAGAATAAAAACAAAAATAAAAACTGCAAACTTAAAATAACTAAATTCTTAATTCTTCACGAGTCAAGAAATCAATGCGCTCGTCAAACTATAATCATTTGGTATTCGCGCAAACGATAATCATTTGGTATTCGCTCAAACAATAATCATTTGGTATTCGCGCAAACGATAATCATTTGGTATTCGCTCAAACAATAATCATTTGGTATTCGCGCAACGATAATCATTTGGTATTCGCTCAAGCAATAATGATTTGGTATTCGCGTAAACGATAATTATCCGGCACGCAGGCACACACAACATCTATTGGTAGAAAGAATCCTAAGTATGATTTTATTGGTAAAGAAGTCTAAAACTGACTAGAAATCATGCAGATAAAACTACAGATTGAACGGATGTATTGTAAGCCGAGTTCAGGCCTACTAGGCAGAGTGCGGATGGAAGAAAGGCGTATTAAAAATAAAACATTTTATATTGTACTTTGATGTTTACAGATTAGCAATTTGTAAATTTACATGAAAATAAATATAACTAACATAAATAATCTAACCTAACCAGATCCAGATCTAACCAAATCTGACAAGAGCATGAACTTATATAGCATAGATAATTTGCATTTCATGATGCCACAATTCGATATGCCCTTTTTTCATTCCCGAAGTCCAACATATATGAGCGTGAGCCCATCAAAACGTTAATGATAAATTATTTATCACTTATCTGAATTGCATGACAGTCTTTGTAGCAGTAACATTTTTTCACAATTTTTCCTTCCGCTGGGCCGCTGTAGCCCAGTTGGAAGAGTAACGGATTAGCAATTGGAGGATTGCGAGTTCATATCCAACCAAAGATCGTCGGGTACAAAGGGGGCTGGTGAACGTTAAATCTGCCGTGACTTCAAATGTCCTCACGTTGGCGCGGTGTGGAATTTTGACGAGTGGGGTGCCAGGTCAGGTGTTGATCTCGTCATCTGACCGAGGTTAAAAATTACGTAGTGTTGTCCTCGGTTCTTTCCCTTCGGGTTTGATCCGGATCGTCACCAATAGCCCGCTGTGCTGCCCCAGTGCGACGTTAATTAACTAGTACATTTAGTACTTTCATAGGAAGTTGATTCACATCTGTACACTGAGAAAATGCCTCAGACACCAATCGGACGAGTGGAAAATAGATTCAACTCGAAAATTAGGACCCAATCTTACTTTACTCTATTAACCGTGTGATTAATTAACTGGAGAGGCGACTAAACAATAGCAAATGAAAATTGAAACAAAAATTATCAAGGGTTGTTCCCAAAGATGAAAAATTTAAAGTAACTCAAATTACAAATCAAAGACGTTGAATAACGTAACTGAATTCTGCATATTATTACAAATATTTGGAAACACAGCTGAAATCTAGTCCATTTGATTGAAGTAAAACAAAAGTATTTTCCAAGTATTGATAAACAACATTTTATACTGAATATAAAAATAATTTTTTTTGGTTGATCAATTAATAAAATCTTTAATAACTGAAACAGCGAGTGAAAACTTATGCCGTGCACTAACGGGTTTCCATACAAGCAATATATAATTGAACTTAAATCAGTGTGATACTGTGTTTGAATATTTTTAAAGGATCATATTTAGTAAATAATCTATCATGGAGGATAAAGATGAGGTAGTAAAGCATTTCATTTCGCTCTTGTTTCATATTTGTATCAAAGATAATTTATTTTTATGCTAGAGCAATTAGTTTTGGAATTTTTTTTATGGATAACAGCATTATATATATATATTTACATTTTACAGAATCATGACTTGAAAAACTAAGATTAGATTCTTTGCGGTATTTTTTTGATGCAAATTAAAAATTCAAACAGAATTCTCTCCTCATTAAATTCGCATATCGCTTCGCAAAAGTAATTTTATTACATTTATTTTGTTTTTATTCTATATCAAATTCCTCATCAAACCTGCCAACATATCTATTCCTTGATTCTTTAAAATTAAATAAATTCAAAAGCGATAAAACATTACATTTTTTTAAGATTTTGATCCGATAATTGTATATGAAATAAAAAACTTGAGGCTTATAACATTAAAAACAATTGCATATATGCACGTCTTTTTCACAAAAATCATCCAACCAAAATATGTGGATTAGGATTTGTATGAAGATTGCGAATTCAGATTTACTCTTCCAAAAACAAATTACACAAGAATTTGAAATAAAGGGAAAACTTATGAAGTTATCGATCAACGATATCCTTCGCGGTCCATAATAATGAATAATTCCAAAACCCATTTTGGTATCACCATCAAGCACCATGACTTATTCATATAATTCTGAATGTAGCACCTTATATTTAAATACTGACAACATGAAAAAATAGCATTTGTTTATATTTAAGTTACTGTTAATCCTCCAAGTGATTTCGAAAAGATATCTCTTCCTTCAAGATCTGACCGATTTCATTAATGACGAGGTATCTCGTCTCATCAAGATATTGCCGATATTTTTATGATAACCACATCAAGAACTGGTCAGCTCTCTTCTAATCACGAGATATCTCATCCATCAAGAAATGGTGAGTTTTCATCTAATGACGAGATATCTCGTCCATCAAGATCTGGTCAGTTTAGCTAATGCTGAGAAACCTCTTCGAGACAACCACTAGGAGGTTAAAGGAAAAGTACTGAGTGAGAGAAAACGTGAAATTTAGTTTTAGAGGAATGTATATAAACGAATACGTTTTTCATTATGTCCCGTATAGTTAGGGTGTTTCAAAACTTCCTGTAAAAGTTTTAACGGGAGATATGTACACAAAATTAAGCTGTGTTCTCATAAGGATGTATGTCTACAAATGCCATCTGGATTTGCTAGAGAGTTCTGTTCGGCAGCTCAGCAGAAGGCAGACAATCCATGTATCAACGCTGTGAAGCATGCATTACTGTTATTCACAACTTTGAACACCTACCGTGAGATTGTATGTGTACAATAGGTACAACCTAAGAATAGATTGTTAGTAGAGATATTGTTGGCAATGCTGGCACAATGAAGCGGTTTTATCATTACATTAAAAGAGTAGACTGCTAAGTTAGATAATGGGCAGGTTTAGTAATGTTCAGAGTGTTCAAATGATAAAGTCAATGCTTTTCAAAAATTGTAGTCAATGCGTTGATTATACTTAAATATTCTGCATATGAGAATGCTTTGAAATAAGAATCTACTTTATCATAATCGATTAACTCTTACCTTAAATTATTTGTAATAAATTCAGTAAATAGAACTGCTTTTATAGAGAGCCCATGCCAACCAACCTATAATATCTTCGTGTTAGGGAAAAAAGGGGTTAAGTCAAAATGGCTACTTCTCAGAATCTAAGTTGAATATTTCACTCTTTCTCACAAATATCCTGGAAGAAAAAGAAGAATGCCATGATGCAACTAATTATAATTTAGATTCGTAGATTCCTTTAGTTTTGATTTTAAGCACGTTATTTTTTAAATTAATGATGCACTTGACACCTTTGTACTGATCAAAATTCATACTTAACCCCTTTTGCCCTGACGCGGAAGATATAACGTCATTGGGTTGACAATTTGATTGTTACACTTTAAGTACTTCTAAATGCAAATTATAAAGATAACTGAATTAATTACACTCTAAAATGAACTATCTTTTTTTGCTAGAACGTTGAAACAGACAAAATCAGCGCAGCAGAAGAACCTCAATCCTCTGCACAGTCCGAAGAAACCCAAGAAGACACGATGATGAAAGACGACAGCGAAACATCCCAATCCTCAGACAGCTCAGGGGAGTTCGAGGAATTCGACGACGTAGAGAGGCTCGTGGTGAGGATCTCGAAAGAGAGCCCCGAAACGAAGGAATCCAAGATCGAACTCCCCGAGAAGGACGAAGAAATAGAAGAATCCACTAGAGACGACGTTTCGTCGCTGAAGACCGAAGAGGAACGGACACGGGACGATCTCGAGCAGAAGGACCGAGATGACCTCTTGTCCGTCGAAGAGGAAGAACTGAGGCGGGAGGAAGAACGACGGGAGAAGATGAAAGTCCTCCTCACTGGTTACCTGGAGCTGAAAACCAAAAAGGAGATCGAGAAAGCCTTGCTGAACGAGAAGAGGATCATTTCCCAGTGGCTGTATCCTTTTCGAGGTGCCTACCAGAAGGAATGGGCTCTGGAGATGAAGAAGTTGAAGTTGGGTTTCCAGAAGGCATTAGATTACAAGAAGTCCCACATCCATGCAATACAACGCGAGCGGAAACTGGTGGAGCTGAACCATCTGTGGGCAGACAGCGCCCACTACAGGATCACCGAGGAACTATTCGATTTCATGCGGATGAGGTGCGAGAAGCTGAAGAACACGTACTTG
Source organism: Meta bourneti (assembly GCA_933210815.1). Lineage (NCBI taxonomy): Eukaryota > Metazoa > Arthropoda > Arachnida > Araneae > Tetragnathidae > Meta > Meta bourneti. The sequence continues at coordinate 15,830,416 of OW119928.1, read as the reverse complement.
GTCGAACTGGAGGAGACGAAGAAGTACTACCTGGAAAGGGAGAAGGAGATCGTAGACAAGTGCACCAAGGCGGAAGAGAGAGCGAAGGTTCTGGCGCGGATGAGGAAGAAGGTCCATGAGAAGAACCTTCAGAAGACTCAGGAGACTCTGGAGAACTTCAGACAGGAGGGGGAGTTCCTCAGAGAGAAAGAAATGGAGATCATCAAGGAAAAGCACCTCACGTACGTCGAGATGATTGCGCAAGAGCTGCAGACCTCGATCTCACCACCAGAGCACAGAATGGAGGACATACGAGCCATGTTCGAGGAGTGGAAGGATAAGTATCAAGACTTTCTTCGAGTGAGCGAGAAGAATAGAAAAGAACTCGAGCAATTTAGTGATGAAATTCCGACCCTGGAGGCCAAGGTAGAAGCAGCCAGGAAAAAACTGGAAGATTTGAGAAACGAGAACAGGTCAACCAAACAAAGAGAAACTGAGGAAATCATCCGCCTACAGAAAATCGCGAAGAGGTATGCGTCGCTGAGACCGTCTCTTCGGAAGATGATATCAGCCAGTGAGGAAGTCATGTCCAAACTGAGAGAGCGTAAAGTTAAGTTGGATAAAATAATGAAACTGAAGAAAATCTGCGATCAGCTAGAGACCGAAAGCAACATAATTTGCCCGCAAAACGTTTTCCTGGACCCCAATGAAGAAAAAGAAATCGAGGAGAGTGACTGTTTGTCCCTGGTTCGAGGTCTGTGTTCTGAAGATGTCGAAGACCAGAATTTACTGAAAAACTTACATCATAAGATGAGCCGCGTGAAAATGCAAAATCAATTCCTGCAGCATGATATAGAAAACCTCAGAGTAGAGAATATGGCCTTAAAAAGTGACATGAAAAAATATCTACATCTTATTACCACCGGTGAATGGAAAAGAGTTTCTGATAATGAATTGAAAATGATGTATTTCCTTAGTTCCCACCAAACTCAGAATCCACCAGAGCATCCATCAGAGGGTCGAGATGTTTCTATGAGCCTGAAGCTGTTGGACAGAAATTGTCGAGCAATAAATGAAAAAATTATCAAACGCATCGAGAATCTCTGATATCCAGTCACCTGTGTTTTTGAACTATTATAATCATATTCAACTTCGAAGATATGGGGCTGTTAAGGCCTGTATAAAGAGCTAAATATTACGTTTTATCTTCCTTATGTCATATCTTCCATTAAATACTTTTCCTCAGGGGAACATCTTTAGGTGTGTACGGGCTTAACGGACCCGAGGTACTATAGCGATCTTTTCTTTTTATATGGGGTTTACTGTAACCCCATATAGTAAACACGGGAGTTGCTCTCCCGGGAAACCCAAGCAATCTATTTCTGCTTTCATCCCACTACTCTGTTCCCCAATTCCTCTGTTTTTCCATTCACGACATTTTTTAATTTACGTTGTCTTGTGTTTGGCGCACCATAAACTCCCAAAACAACCAACCAACCATTAAATACTTAAAGGTCTGGTATACTTTTCGATAAAAATTTTTGTGGGCCTATTCAATGAATAATTCTCTATGTCTACCACGAGAATTGCTCCAGACAGAAAATCTGCTGCTGTTTGTTACCGTAGAGACTTTATCCATTTTCTATTGAGGATTCTTGAAGCATTTGTGTTTGTCACATTGGTGCACTTAGCGACAATTGGCTCACCAGGCATTTGTGCGATGATATACTATTGCGGGGCCATATTCAAAACGTCGCCAAGGTCTGATCGCCAAACCCTCATCCGACTTATACCCACTCAAACCGTACGAGACCTGTTCCTATAATGACCACTAGTTCCTAGACTGCATGTCTGGAGCGGTTCTTCTGATAGACAGACAGTAATCAAAAAGGCTTAATCTCAAAGTTTGGTCTTTAGGGTTAGCGGTTGTTAAAATGCTGCGTATGACAGGAAACAAACACTAGCTCGTAGAGCGCAGCATAGTAAAAATCGGATGGCTTCGTGAGTGGTTGACTGTAGTATCGAATGAAAGTAGTCCTGGGCATTGATTTCTCACCAACCGCTAGATTGCCAACCTTGAACCGCCAAAGCATACAACCATTTTCAATTTGCCATCATTTTCATTTGACATCCTTATTCTTCTGTAGGCTTCACTTTATTCATGGTCTGCGGATGATAAATGAAGTTTTTTTAAAAAAGGGCTCTATGCTTCGACAAGTCAATATTGGCAAGCTAGCGGTAAGAAACAACACCATTGGAAAAGAGGAAAAAAGCTGATAAAATAGCCAACTTCCAGTTAAGTAAGAGAACAAACATTTATTGCTAGCATTCACACCAAAGCAAAGAAATATGTGACAGGAAAAAATTTACCCTGACTGTCAAAACTGTCAGGATAATAGCATAGCTAGTCATGAATACGAACTGCAGTATTTCGAAGTATCATAGGAGGATATTCATGATGATCCGAGACCTTTTTTGGACATTTTTCACAGGAAGGACACCACAAAACTGATCTCGGGGTAAGAAACCAAATAAGTTCTTGAACACTCTAATTCACAAAAGTGGGTTATTCAGATTTAAATTTGCTTTATTTTTTCAGCGAAAGTTGCAGAAACGCATTGAAAGTGATAAAAATTATTGCTTCTCTCTCTTTTACAGAAAAATGCAAAGCTATTTTAGTGAATGGAAAATAATTTTATTGCTCGCGAATAACACATTTTTAGAATTTTCCACAATTGATTAGTGTTATACCTATAGTTGTGTACCTACAATTTTCACTCACATAATCCATTCAGAGTTTCCATCAATACCATTAAAGAGGGTTTTCTAACAGATAAATAATAAATTGATTTAATACAATATTGTTTTTAATAAGTATTTTCTCCTCGAAAATTCTGTTTTAGCACTAGTAAAATGAAAACTGACTAATCACTTTTAAAGAAAAGAGTTATTTTCAGCAAAACTTTTCGCAGAACTATATATGGAAGTAAAAAATAGTTTAGACGGACAATGTTGCCAGTATGTCTCTACTGTAAAGAATTTTAAAAATCTTCGAAAGACACAAGTTACAATTTTATTATTAAAAGAAATAAGGCACACATTTAGAAACAAATTGTGGTATTTAAGTTGTGAAAAATGATATCTTGTTAGAAATAGAACTACAATTGCGAATTTTTACGAATGATGATTAAAATTTTAATCTATTTGAATTTCTCATATTCCATAGTTTTTATTTCTCCCTGGGCTTATTTCTCTCTTCTGTGTCAGTAAAACTTTCCTTACGTGTGTATGTCCGTTTGCTTGACGTGGTCAGCTAGTGTTTCTCACAACTTAGCAAAATATGACTCTTGCGCCATAAACCCATATTCCATAGAAATATTGAAATATTTTAGGTTGAAAAGTACTCCCCACAAAAAGTTTTAATCAGCACAAAATGAGATAAAGAGCGAAATCAAGATTTTGATATCAACAGTTTATTTTAGTCTAAAAATATTTTGTCACCTTGCTTGCATTTCTGTAGTGAATATAAAGCCAAAACAGAACATCAAATAGAAGCAACATCTCAGTCAGAAGGGGTGGCGCTCTAGGGAAATATCTCCTCTCTGAAAATATTGAGATTTTTCATTTTTACAATACTTTTTAATAAATATAATACTATAGTGTATAAACCCTGCAATATTCTTCATAAGAAATAACAATTTTTTTAAATAATTGTACAGCTTTTTAAGTTATTCGCTCACTACGAAGATGAAAGTATAAAGATTGGTAACTTGTTTTTTCCTGACATAACATATTCGTAACAGCATATTTAAACATCGTATCCACACATAACAATGATGATGAAAGAGGAAAATAAATTCTCAGAAACAAGATTTGAATAATTTCTTTATGTCATTTACTGCCATTATAGACATTGAGTTTGGAACTTTGAGCTCCTTCCGGTGTGAAATTCTACGCTCTCCTGTAATGGTTCCGTCACTAATAAAGCTTTTGGGTGAAAGTAGTGCCACAAGTGAATTGTATAAATGTACAGCAAAATGAGATACTACTAAATCTACATAATGGAAGGATTTTTTATTCATACAATCTAAATAAAGGCTGAATAATTGTTCTCATTGTACCTCAGAACGTTCATCTTTGCTTTCATTAAATTATCCTTCCTTCTACCGTTTGATCCAGGTAACTGAAATGGTTAACCCTCCAAGTGGTTTCGATGAGATATCTTGTCCAAGACCTGGTCAGTTTTTGCTAATGACGAGATGCCTCGTCGAGATAAAACTGCCCCGAGGTAAACTCCGAGGGGAATGAAGATCGAAGTAAGAAAAAGAAATTATCTTGCCTAGAATTGGTGACCGTTTAGAACAGGTTTTTGCACCAGAGACTGGCCACTACAAGTCAGTTTTCGACGCGAAGATAAACCACCAGGAGGGATAAATAATGAAGTAATGACGACCAGTCGATACATCACAGACGTCTCTCCAATCAATTAAAGCTACAGAGTCAATTTAACACGTTGAACGCTGACTTACAGTGAAATACAGACGGAGGGTACTGTTAAATCCCACACGTTGTAGAGAGGCGCTGTGTGAGCACATGAGTGTCAGTCAGGCGAAAGATGCCAGAGAGAGAAAAGCTTACTTATCTCTGAGCAAGCGGTTCTTCTGCAAATTTGTTACATTTGTTGCTATTAAAGTATTTTTGATACAAAGAATTGTTTTATTTGGATACAGCCCAAAACTATAAATGTGAAATATAAGTACACTGAGCATTATTATTGAGAGGAGCTCCAAAAGAGTTTGACCAACATGTTGACTAGTAGTCACGTGACTTCTCGGTGAAAAATGGACTTGGTTGGTCGATTGGGTATCTTATCACTTCCTTTGGCGATATAACATCTTATGACAGGGTAGATGTGTGAATGCGCATTTCTATAGAGTGGTAAAATCACCCAAGTCTAATACTATCAGATGATCAATCATTGGACCAATCAGAGGATGAATCAATGGATGGGCGTCTCTTCCCGTTGCTTGGACCAATCATATGATGAATGTCAGATTCCACCCAGCATACGTGAGGGTAACTTTACTACTAGTTTTGATCACATGATCCTGGGCACATAAAAAGGTTACGATTTTCCATTCGACTTTTATATTTCCTCTATGCCCAAAACTCGAGCTGTAGGTCACAAAAAGGTACTTATTTACATTCCGTCGCCTACTCTAGCATAGCCGTGTATTTGCTGTCCATTGTTACTATTCCTTTTGCCGCTTAATCCAGGTGGCTTTTTCTTAAAGTAGCGATGGAATTCAGGCAACTTTGCACCACTCGCTGAAAATAGTGGTATATTTACCTGAACACGCTTCACTGGTACTCGGTGGCGAGTCCTGGAAGGGGCATATTGGCGATCGTACGGTCGAAATGGAACAGAAAATGGGTTTTCCCATTGAGCTGTTGTCCTGGGATGATTCTCTTGCAAATGATGTATGGGGTAAGGGGCTTGATGTTGGTATCCTGCAGGAGTCTGAGCTTCATACACTGATCGTTGCCCTGACTGGGATCCAGTTTGTGAATATTTATTATACACTTCGTAACCTATAGGATCGTGTGTATAAGTTGGATAAGGTCTAGTATAGTGGTGTTTACTTATTTGGTCGAATCGAGGCATAGAAATTGTAACGTATTGCTGCTGTTTAGTCGATTCTTCAATCTGGTATTCTTTGATTAAATAATTTACCGGGTGAAGAGCTTGGTGTTGGTATTCTATAGGAGTCTGAGCTTTATACCCTGATGGTTGTCCTGACTGGTGTCCAGTTTGTGAATATTTATCGTACACTTCGTAACCCATAGGAGAGTGTGAATAAGTTGGATGAAGTCGATTATAATGTTTATTTGTTTGGTCAAATTGGGGCATAGAAGTGGTAAAGTATCGACTATCTATGTAGGCAGCAGTTTCTGGCAAAGGAAATCGACTTTTGTGTTTTAACTGTTGTTTTGTTAAATCGTCAATCTGGTGTTCGATCATATAGCTTACAGTTGGTTTGTGTGCAGGTGTTTTGGGCTGGTAATAAGGCCTTGGCGTGTTAAGATAGTCTGTATTATCATTTATATATTGAGAAAGCGTTGAATCCATTTGAGGCCTGTGAGTGATGGAGCCTGGTGTCGCTGAGCTATAAATGATGTTACTTATACCCGGTATCTGAGATTTTGAATTATAATATGATGAGTGATAGTTACTTGATTCAATAAATTTACGGTGATATGTTCTTGTAGTGTGGGCTAGAGGTTTATATGTATTAATACGTGTTCCATAGATGTAAGTGGCAGGATAATAGGAGTAAGGTTTAGAAATGGTATTAACATAAATCGCGTTTGGACTTTGAGAACTTCGAGGATAAAACAGAGTTTTATGTTGTTGATTCGACGTGATATATCCTTGTTTATATATTTCTGTGTAATGTGATGGTTGCTTGTATGTTTTTCTAAATTCAGTGTTTGGCCTATAAGTATGAAAACTTGACATCGTCGAAATAAAATGGTTGTAAGGTCTTAACGTATAGTTGGATTTATTTTGACGTGAGCTTTGAGATGTTGTTTCGTATGCATTGGTAACATATGTCTTACTTTTGTAACTATTGGAGCTTGAAGTCGATGAACTATAAGCGTAAGTATGTTCCAACGCACATTTAGTTTGATTACCACCCGAAATTTGAGCAGTAGGATAATGTACTTTGTGATAGAGAGGAGTCGAGGCTATATATTCTTGGTGATAAGATCTACGAACATGTGTAGTTGGTGCATATGTACTGGTGACATGAGCCTTTGATTTGTATGTGCTGGGGACATGAATCTTAGGTTTGTACGTGCTGAGGTCATGAATATTTGGTTTGTATTTGCTGGGGACATGAATCTTTGGTTTGTACGTGCTGGGGACATGAATCTTAGGTTTGTATGAGCTCGTAATATGAATCTTTGGTTTGTATGTGCTGGTGATATGAATCTTTGGTTTGTAAGTGATGTATTTTTGAGGTATCGATCGATAAGTGTTGTAAGGATTCGATGTATAATTGAATTTAGTAGATATTGGAGAATAAAATACAGAGTGATATGAATTACTTGTTGAGGTATATGCCTGGTGATGTGCTTTTGTATAAGGGATAAGTGGCTTATACGTATAACTAATAACATGTTTGTTAGGTGGGTAGGTTATACTAAAAGTTGGCGAATAATAGCTTTTATAATCTTTCAACGAGTATTTTGCTTTTCCCGTCTTTGGTTGATAAGTTTTAAGACCTTTAGTTGTAAGTACTTTAGAATAGGTTTGAACAGAAGAGAAACGTTTTGAAGGATACGTACTTTCTGTAAAATTATATTTCGGATAATAGACCGAATGATTTGAACGAAATGGTGGATATGTTACAGTGGTGTATTTATCGTAACTTTCTTTCGCATACTTTGGCAATCTGGAAGTGTAAGTGACATCACTAGGTCTTTTAGTAGAATATATATAAGGCATCGGAGAATGGTACAATTGGTGTTTCGTGGAAAAGTTATACTGATATGGGTTTATGGCTCGATCTGTCGATGAATAAAGTCGGTAAGAATTTGTAATAGGTTTAAGTGTCAATGTGGTGCATATTTTATGACTTGGACTTGTATAATGTTTTTTAGGTTTATAAAGATTAGTTCGATAAGCACTTGGTCTGTTAGAGACAGAAGATGGAAATACTAAAGGAACAGGATTGGGTTTCATCGTATATTGGAGCGGATACACGCTTGAATATTTAACAACTTCTGGGTAAAATTCCGAATACGGTGGACTAAAAGTTTTAATTGAGGACGTGAAATACTTTCCAGGACTTGAGATCGTATAGAGTTTGTTGAATTTGTAAAAACTGGTTGGATATAATTTCGGTCTCCGAGTAATATGAATTGTAGAGTGGGATGCCGTAAAATAGTCCTGTTTCTTCGGATGTTTAGTTTGATGAATATCTGTGGTATATTTATTTGAGGGGTAATTAATGTAAGGATTGATAACCATTGAAGTCACGTATTTCTTACTACTGACATTTGAATAATGTGTTGACAATCGAGAAATTTTTGTTGAATGAACACAAGGTCTTTGAGTGGTATAGATTGAAGAATAGTATGGTTTTGGTGTGGATTTGATTTGATACAAATCATATTGTTGGACTGTTGGCTTTGAATACTCAGTAAAACGTGAACTTGCTGTCCTATAATGATAAGGTAAATAGCCACTAGGTTTGAAAGAGACAAAATAGGAAGAAGATGGATTATTCACATAGTGAAGTGATCCTTTTGTGATATACTTGACTTCCTTACTTGGCTGAGAATAACTTCTACCAGTACTCGAAAACTTATTCAGTGGTTTGTAAGTGCTAGTCAGCTGAGCAGTAGGTTTGGAGAAAGTATGTTTTGAACTATGGACTTTGGGGTATGAAGAGTAATATGTCTTGTATTTAGATGAATAGGAACCCAAATCACTTGATGTGTAACGTGCTGCTAGATGGGATGAAGTTCTACTTCTACCAGTACTCGAAAATTCATTCAGTGGTTTGTAAGTACTCGTCAGCTTTGGTTTGGAAGAAGTATGTTTTGAAGAACTATAGACTTTGGGGTATGAAGAGTAATATGTCCTGTATTTAGATGAATGGGAACCCAAATCACTTGATGTGTAACGTACTGCTAGATGGGATGAAGTTCTACTTCTACCAGTACTCGAAAAATTATTCAGTGGTTTGTAAGTACTCGTCAGCTTTGGTTTGGGAGTAGTATGTTTTGAAGAACTATAGACCTTGGGGTATGAAGAGCAATATGTCCTGTATTTAGATGAATGGGAACCCAAATCACTTGATGTGTAACGTACTGCTAGATGGGATGAAGTTCTACTTCTACCAGTACTCGAAAAATTATTCAGTGGTTTGTAAGTACTCGTCAGCTTTGGTTTGGGAGTAGTATGTTTTAAAGAACTATAGACTTTGGGGTATGAAGAGTAATATGTCCTGTGTTTAGATGAATGGGAACCCAAATCACTTGATGTGTAAAGTACTGCTAGATGCGATGAAGTTCTACTTCTACCAGTACTCGAAAAATTATTCAGTGGTTTGTAAGTACTCGTCAGCTTTGGTTTGGGAGTAGTATGTTTTGAAGAACTATAGACTTTGGGGTATGAAGAGTAATATGTCCTGTATCTAGATGAATGGGAACCCAAATCACTTGATGTGTAACGTACTGCTAGATGGGATGAAGTTCTACTTCTACCAGTACTCGAAAAATTATTCAGTGGTTTGTAAGTACTCGTCAGCTTTGGTTTGGGAGTAGTATGTTTTGAAGTACTATAGACTTTGGGGTATGAAGAGTAATATGTCCTGTATTTAGATGAATGGGAACCCAAATCACTTGATGTGTAACGTACTGCTAGATGGGATGAAGTTCTACTTCTACCAGTACTCGAAAAATTATTCAGTGGTGTGTAAGTACTCGTCAGCTTTGGTTTAGGAGTAGTATGTTTTGAAGAACTATAGACCTTGGGGTATGAAGAGCAATATGTCCTGTATTTAGATGAATGGGAACCCAAATCACTTGATGTGTAACGTACTGCTAGATGGGATGAAGTTCTACTTCTACCAGTACTCGAAACATTATTCAGTGGTTTGTAAGTACTCGTCAGCTTTGGTTTGGGAGTAGTATGTTTTGAAGAACTATAGACTTTGGGGTATGAAGAGTAATATGTCCTGTATTTAGATGAATGGGAACCCAAATCACTTGATGTGTAATGTACTGCTAGATGGGATGAAGTTCTACTTCTACCAGTACTCGAAAAATTATTCAGTGGTTTGTAAGTACTCGTCAGCTTTGGTTTGGGAGTAGTATGTTTTGAAGAACTATAGACTTTGGGGTATGAAGAGTAATATGTCCTGTATTTAGATGAATGGGAACCCAAATAACTTGATGTGTAATGTACTGCTAGATGGGATGAAGTTCTACTTCTACCAGTACTCGAAAAATTATTCAGTGGTTTGTAAGTACTCGTCAGCTTTGGTTTGGGAGTAGTATGTTTTGAAGAACTATAGACTTTGGGGTATGAAGAGTAATATGTCCTGAATTGAGATGAATGGGAACCCAAATCACTTGATGTGTAACGTACTGCTAGATGGGATGAAGTTCTACTTCTACCAGTACTCGAAAAATTATTCAGTGGTTTGTAAGTACTCGTCAGCTTTGGTTTGGGAGTAGTATGTTTTGAAGAACTATAGACTTTGGGGTATGAAGAGTAATATGTCCTGAATTGAGATGAATGGGAACCCAAATCACTTGATGTGTAACGTACTGCTAGATGGGATGAAGTTCTACTTCTACCAGTACTCGAAAAATTATTCAGTGGTTTGTAAGTACTCGTCAGCTTTGGTTTGGGAGTAGTATGTTTTAAAGAACTATAGACTTTGGGGTATGAAGAGTAATATGTCTTGTATTTAGATGAATGGGAACCCAAATCACTTGATGTGTAACGTACTGCTAGATGGGATGAAGTTCTACTTCTACCAGTACTCGAAACATTATTCAGTGGTTTGTAAGTACTCGTCAGCTTTGGTTTGGGAGTAGTATGTTTTGAAGAACTATAGACTTTGGGGTATGAAGAGTAATATGTCCTGAATTGAGATGAATGGGAACCCAAATCACTTGATGTGTAACGTACTGCTAGATGGGATGAAGTTCTACTTCTACCAGTACTCGAAAAATTATTCAGTGGTTTGTAAGTACTCGTCAGCTTTGGTTTGGGAGTAGTATGTTTTGAAGAACTATAGACTTTGGGGTATGAAGAGTAATATGTCTTGTATTTAGATGAATGGGAGCCAAAATCTTTTGATGTGTAACGTGCTGCTTTATGTGCTGAAATTGAAGGTTTGACGCTTGATGATGTATATGCAGAGCCCAAATAAATTGACTTGCTTTCAGAACTTCCACTATAAACACCAGGTCTTTTTATGGAATGAATGGTCGGTCCATCTGAGTAGTAAGGAGTATGCTTTATAGTGGACTTATTGGGGAGCCTCAGATTAGTAGTGGATCTGTATGCAAATGAATGAAACTGTGGTGTTGGATGATTGGAGGGAATATTATGCTTATTGTAATGAGGTCTTGTAGTATAATAATTATTCATAGCTGTTTTATAAGTATTCGGATGGGGTACTTTATCTGGGAGGCGAAAGGAACAATTGAAGTACTCCTTTGGGCCTATCACTAAAACACTACTTTGGTGAGAATTGATTTTGAAGTTCTGATATGTTGGTCGACGAGTACCGATGCGATATGCGGACGATGAATGATGATTTTGAGCCAATCCCTTCCGCCGAGGTTGAATGTGACCAACGGATGGATTTGAACGAGATTTGTATGAGATCTTTGGAGAATCTAAGACAGAAGCGTGATGTGTCTTACACAATATAAAATAATTTCTTTGAAGTTCCGGAGAAAAGTTCAAAACCTTTAGTTGTGAGTAAGAGGAAGTAGGCTGTACTTCCAATGTTTTGTCATGCTCTTCATAGGCAGAATCGTCTTCAGAATCTTCAGAATCCATTCGTATTTTCACTGAAATCATTGGTTCTGAATGATACGTTGGTGGTGGAAGATATTCGCCTGCATAGGAATACTCGTCAAATGGAACGTCAACAGAAGGATCATCCAAGTTGCTTTTCGATAAATCTCCATAGTGTTCATATAAATCTTCATCAAAATTGTCTTTGGATTCTAGTGATGTTTCGTCAGATTCAATTAATTTTCTTCTCGAATCAATAGAATATTCTACATTATCCCATGGAAAATGTTGTTGTTGGGAATTGGATTCCAGTGAAGATATCTGTAAAAAAATCTGAAAATATAAGAACTGATGTTTAGTTTTTATCCAAATATATCATCGATTTACATAATTTTATAAGTTATTTAAGATTTGAAAATTTATTTTAAGATTTCAATTTCTGCAAAATTTTCAGTGTAGATTATCCTATATGACAGCCATGTATTAATCCATTATCCTCTATGACAGTCATGTATTAGTCTATTACCCTCTATGAGAGTCATATATTAGTCCATTGCCCTCTATGACAGCCATGTATTGGTCTATTACCCTCTATGAGAGTCATATATCAGTCCATTGCCCTCTATGACAGCCATATATTAGTCCATTGCCTTCTATTATAGTCATGCATCAGTTGGCAAGACAGCCTTCCCACTTATCCACACATAAGAATAAGAAGAGGTCATCTGAAGAGTCCGGATCTGGCAAGTGGGAATTTGAGTCACGTCGTTTTGAATGAGTCTACTAGTTAACCCTCCTTGTGGTTGTCTCTACGAGGTATCTCGTAATTAGCAAAACTAACCAGATAGTGATAGACGAGATATCTCGTCATTGGAAAAATAACTGACTAGATCTTGATCTCGTCATCATAAAAAATAGGCAATATTTTGATGACGATGTATCTCGTCATTAGCAAAATTGGTTTTGATGGACTAGATATCTCGTTGGAACTATTTGGAGGATTAAATTAAGGGCAGGTTAACTTACGCAATGCGTTGCCACAATTTGTGTCCTTAGAGGGTTTCTAGCTCCGAGTTTATCGTTTGGTGCCAAAAACAATAGTCACGATTGGAGTTAGCGAAATAAATATTCACATGAGGCGGTTGCAAGCAGTTCATTATTTTGCTTATGGCAACACCATTCCCGTACGAGTTTACCACCAAAGCGAAGAGCGTTATGAGCAAATTTATTTTTTCGAGGTCATCTGGGGGCTTTCTCACCGGATCTTTACCACGACCCAGAACCCGAATAAAGCCGTCTTTTTTAGATAAATCAAAATTGAACAATTAACTAATAAAGAGTTTCCATTACTTCGCTGCATGCATAAAGCGTACTACAGTTAGTTTTTCAATTTCAATATTTGCAAACCATTTCATTTTATTCATAGTAATAAAGCTGTGCACAATAAGCTTTTAACCTTTCATGGGCGATAGTGTGGCATCCCACTTTTGGGAAATGGTTGAGGTTTGGTACATACGTAGGTGGTCAATGAGCAATAAAATAGCCCAATTATCACCCGTAATTTTTTGTTATGTGCAAAATACATTCGTGTAATATGATAAGTCATCACCCATAAAGAGTTTTTCAAAACACTTTTTAGCCTAATATCCTTCAACGTGCTTCGGGGTAATTGAATTAACATCGCACTGGGGCAACACAAAGGGCTATTGGCGATGGTCCGTGATCATTCTCGAAGGGAAAGATCCGAGGACAACATCTCGTCACTTTGAACGACGGTCAGGTGACCGAGGTCAACACCTGAGCTGGTACCCCACTTTCGAAACTTCCACATCAAGAGGACATCTGAGGCCATGGCAGATTTAACGTGCATCAACCTCCACGAACACGATGGTCTTTGGTTGGATCGAGTTTCGAACTCGCAACACTCCGATTTTGAATCCGGTTCTCTTCCAATCGGGCTGCCGCGGCCCTCTTGTAGAGTGTGGAAAAATTATTGAGCAAAGCAATGAAGCAGTTCATTCTTAAATATTGTAAACTAGATCATTAATTTGCTCATAAAATTAGCAAAATTTACTTCATTATAAATAAAAATTACGATGTGTTGTCCTCAGAACTTTTCCTTTAGGATTGATCCCAGACGGTCGCCAATAGCCCGCTGTGTTGCTCCAGTGCGACGTAAATCCAACTATCTACCTACCTAAATAATTATGTATAAAAAGCTTTAAAATTTAGTTTAAAAGTTTTGTTTCAATTAACGTGCACTATGGTGATAGAATTTAATTTAGGGCTAATTGAAATTGAAAATTTATTTTAAAAATGTTCATGATGGAAAAACAAAATATTTCATCCAATTATTTGTTTTACACTTATTGAGGTACCTAATTGAAAAATTACTATATACTTAATTTTTAAATTAATAACATACATATTTATTGAATCTGCAAAGCCGAAATTCGTTTTCCAACATAACATTTACGAAACCAGACATGTGAGGAAAGGATTTTATGTGATAATAGATAGTAAAAATTTGTTTGATATCAAAATTGAGAATAAACAATTTTGAGTCAGATAAATAATAATACGATCGTTCATTTGAAAATCTATGCTAATAGAATGAATTGAAAAATAGAATTCAGTGAATGTTGCTAGTTTGAATTTATTCCTTTGTGGTTTCGAATATCCAAATCCAAGAATGATGATGCCTGCATAAAAGAATCTCAAATTCACTCTCTGGTTATCTCTACAATCGTATGTCTGATTACATTGTCATACTGTGCCTGATATCGAAAGGAAAACATCGATTAACGATGGACATAAACGTAAGTAAATGAATTCATACCATTATATAGGCATAAGCTCATATTAGTATAAATGTTTATGTAGTAAAATGAACAATTTTTCTATCTTATAATCTGAAACACGCGATGCGGTATGTTTTAAATTATATGCATTTAACAAGGCAGGTAGCTAGTTGAATTAATGTTACACTGGAGCAACACCGCAATGGGCTATTGCCGACGGTCCGGGATCAATCCCGAAAGAAAAGTTCCGAGGACAATATCTCGCAATTTTGAACCACGTTCAGATTACGAGGTCAACATCTGAACTGGTACCCCACTACCCGAACTTCTACACCACGCCAACGTGAGGACATTTGAGGCGACAGCAGATTTAACTTGCACCAGCCTCCACGTACTCGATGGTTTTTGGTTGGATCGAGTTTCGAACTCGCAACCCACTGTTTGCTATTCCTCCACTCTTACAACAGGGCAACAGCGGCCCTAATTTAATAAGGGCTGAAATATTTTTGGATAAAAATTTGTTACGCCTATTTATTGAGTAGTGTATTGTCATACTTGTAAAGGAGGTTTTATCTCGAAATTTGGTCTATTCCGCTAAGGGTTGTTAAAATGCTGTGTATATAAGTATCGGGTTAGGCTCAAGAATACAGTACCAATTGGGAATAATTTCTCATCACCAATTGGCGATATTTTTAGAATATGGTAACCCGTCGTATGCTTATATAAATAGCCGTTTGGCAATGAAAAGTTTAGTCGCCAATTTGGCGATGGGCTGGTACCGTGTTCTCTCTCTCTTGAGTTTTACCAGTATCGAATGCCACATAGCATGCTCGAAAATAGAGTAACTCTTAACCAACAATTGGTTGAGTTATCGTACACTTATTTAGTGATGTTAGTTGTTTGATTCTTAACAAAATAACAATCGGATTCGATTCATGTAACAAAATAACAATAGTCAATCTCAAAAGATCAAGTGGCTCAGTGGGTTTGCCCATCTGTAGTGGCCTGATTGCTGTAGGCAGTGCAGGTACGAAAATATTTGGTAATGGTAAAGATGTATCTAGCGCCTCGTCTGATGGCAACGCTCTTGGCGCGTTTTTGGCGCAAATTTAGTAGCAAGTTATGGCAGGTGAAGGTAACTCATCTTTATTTAGGGTTATTCCCGCTTTTATGGCAACCTCGGCAAGCGGAAAGATTGAAAAGATATTATACACTGCTGGCCACCGTAAATGCAACACCCTGAAGGAAGCATGCAAATAATATGAAATTTACAACATGCATTAGCGGAGGTGAGATATGCAAATGATTAGAATTTCAGCGCAGACGCACATCACGCGCGCCTGTGGTGCCACTTCAAAGCGATATTTAAGGCTTGGAGATTTCGACGATTTCAAGTACGGCAATTGTGTTTTTCTTGTGGTTTTTTAAAAAAAAACGATCATTTATGCCTCGTAGAAAACAGCGATCATCTTTTGATCAAGTATCCGAGTTTGACAGAGGAGGGATAGTGGCCTACCGAGATTGTGGATTATCTTTCAGGGAAATCGGTAGTCGTGTTGGACGAAACCAAACAACTGTAATGCGGATATGTGATCGTTGGATGCAGGAGGGTACGACGGACCGACGTGTTCGATCGCATCCACCTCAGTGCACCACTTCACGTGATGACAGGCATATTGTGCGTATGGCAGTGACGGATCGCTCAGCCACATCACGAACCATAGCACAGCACATTCAGTCTGTACCGCATCATCCAGTGTCTGCGCGTACCATTCGACGCCGTTTACAGCAGAGTGGTCTGTCCGCAAGACGTCCATTGCTTCGTCTACCCTTGACGCAGAACCACAGACGTTTCCGCCGCCAATGGTGCGATGAAAGAAGGATGTGGACGGCAGAATGGAATGAAATTGTCTTTACTGACGAGTCACGCTTCTGTCTGCAACACCACGATGGCCGGATTCGAGTCTGGAGACACCGTGGAGAGAGGATGCTGAACAGCTGCGTTATGCACCGCCACACTGGTCCTGCACCGGGTATTATGGTATGGGGCGGTATTGGATATCACTCTCGCACTCCTCTAGTACGCATTGCCGGTACTTTAAACAGCCAGCGCTACATCTCCGAGGTGTTGGAGCCAGTTGTCCTTCCTTACCTTCAGGGCTTGCCCACAGCCATATTTCAACAGGATAATGCGCGACCACACGTGGCACGCATTGTCCAAGGGTTCTTCGTCAATCGCCAGATTGAATTGCTTCCCCGGCCAGCTCGCTCTCCGGATCTTTCGCCGATAGAAAACATGTGGTCCATGGTTGCTCAACGATTGACCCAGAATACATCCCCAGCTGCCACACCAGATCAACTTTGGCAACGTGTGGAAGCTGCTTGGTCTGCTGTACCCCAAGAACACATCCAAAGTCTCTTTGAATCAATGCCGAGGCGTGTGGCAGCGGTGATCTCCAACAATGGCGGCTACTCTGGCTACTGATTTTGGCAGGAACCACACTTCACAGAAGTCTATAAATTTAATCATTTGATACTTGGTCAACATGTTATCTACAAAATAAATTTTGTTGTGATATCTCTTGTCTTTCTTGGTGTTGCAATTTGGGTGGCCAGCAGTGTATTTGTAAAGATAAAAGAAGATTTTTTCTAAGGTTTCTTTCCTTGGCGACATAAAAAAAGCCCCAAAAAGGGCCAAGAGCGTTACCACCAGACGAGGCGCTAGATACAGCTGTACCTTGGTAATTAACTATAGCACACTTTTATAAACTTAAGATTTTTTAATGTGTATATTTTGAATATTTTATGTGAATATGTTAAATAAGAATCAGTGAGTATCAATAATTGAAATATCTTAATTTTAATAAGTGAATATTTTAAAAATTCATTCATATGGTTTTCTAGCACTTTTGTTTGCTGTATCATATGCAAAATATACGAATATGTATGTGAGGTAAATATTAATATGAAGTGAACATAATACATTTCTTTTTAGTATGCATATCAGAATTTCTTTAGTGCTTTCCAAACTGTAAATACGAATAAACTTAACTAGAAAAAATCAATAAATTTCAAGCTGAAACAATTCTAATAAAAGTGTTAAATGTTAGTTATTACTGTTCTGAATAAATGATAAATGCTTTCAAATTGTAGAAACAATTTTAATTATATGGTATTTGCTAATTATTCTGAATTAAATCTATTACAATATCTATAGCCATGATAAAATATATATACACTTTGCGTTTGTAGAAAATATCTCAACAATTTAGGAACATTCAAAGTATTTTTATGCTCATGAGATAGAAGAAATCTAAAAACTTTCATTAATATGTCCATTTTTAAATTCGCTATCCATTGAGTGGTAAGATTTTTTGAAAGAAGTTTATATAAGATTTTAAGACTTGTATAAAAACTCCAAATTGGAATAATTAGTCAATCCACAAATTGATAGCTGCCAAGAAGAGATACGCAGTATCGTAATGATAGTATTTTATTAACAATTTTTGTTGCATAATTCCATATATAGAACAGTCAAAATTCACGATTAACATACGAAAATTTTGCAAAATCATGATTTTTAAAAAGGTATGCGAATGTGAGCAAACAACATATTCAAAGGATTTTGATCAGGTATTTTTATTTCAGGTGATCTACTCAATTTTCTTCCTGCTGGCCGTGATTTTTCAGGTTCAAGCACAGGTACAAGAAAACGCACAAAACAGTTCGGTACAAAGCAGTTCGTACAAAACAGTTCGGCCTCCTGTAGGACTTTACAAGAGAACTACAGTCACACGAGACAAAGAAACCATTGCTTCCTTTGGTGATTTTCCAATTTTCACACTCCTTACTTTTAACAAATATCAATACAGTAGAGCCTTGATTATCCGAGGTAATGTGAACCAAAAATAGCCAAAAACTCGGATAATACGGATGTAGTAATACAAAACAGCCTATACGAAGTACAGAAAATATTACTAGGCTGCATGTTGCTACTACTGCTACTGAGATTCATAAAGCAAGGACTAAGAATAATATATACTCGGATTTGTATCACAGTATATATTTATTGTGATAATTTTACAACACATCTGGGCGTGAGTTACGTATCCTTTAAACTCTCTTGAAAATTTCTTAACGGTCTTCAGTTTCACAGAGCTTTTGCATTCGCAAACTGCATCATTTCATCCTTCACATCAATGCCTTTTAAACCACATTTTACTTTTTCGTGTTATGAAGAGATGCTTCTAACATATTTACTTTCTCACACTTTTGAAGTGTTTATTTTGTTTTTATATTGTTTAATTTTCATGCTTTTAATGCTCTTCTGATTGATAATCTGATATTTTTAAATCTATTTTTATTGAATTTCATTTTGACTTGCGTTTCGCACAGCTTATCCATTTTCGGAAATTGCGCCATTTCATCCCCAAACCAACCATCTGCCCGCCAAACGAAACCAGTCAAGGACAAAATGTGCACACACATGCCCAAAGGTTTAATCAAAGCTTAAAAATACAACCAAGGAATCAAATTCCATTCGGATAACGCGGACACAGGGTTACTCGGAGCTCGGATAAGCAAGGTCTTGCTGTACTTATTTGAAAGCACAATGGATCAAGGCAGACTTTGTGTACGTGTTATTACAACTGCTACTGAAAGATTCGTTAAGAGAAAACTCGGTATCAAATTCAGTTCAGATAACATGGATACTTGTTTAATCAGAGCTTGGATAATTAAGGTTCTACTATGTATCACAACACAGCTTCAAGAGTACCATAACTCAAAGCAATAAATTTTGAGAATTTAAATTATTATGATTGCGCTCCAACTTAAGGTTCGTCTCATAAGTTTTTCGTAACTCAAATCGTGAAAGCTCCAAATCTACGGCGACTAACAGTCTAGCACTCACAGTATTTTCTGTGACTTCAAAACATTTTAAATTTGCTTCGCCTGAAAAAAGAAACGTGCTTTTTGAGTTGGGTCAATTTTGAAACGGGAGTGCGAAAAATTTGGTGATATAATAACAAAAAATGTTTGCCGATTATTAGTTTTATCTCATCATCTATACAGCATTAGGCATTAAAATAAATTGTAACCTTTATAAAAGCGCCATTCTGAGATTTCTGACCCAATTCAAGTAGGAAACTGAATGAATAATTCCTTATGGGTGAAAAACGAAGAAAGATATTTGAGTAGGTAAAGAACTCTTTAAAAGAACGACATATTTAATATATTTTAATGGGCACAACTCATATAATGCATACTTCTGGTTTTAAAACAAGGATCTACAATTGAAGAGCTCCGGGAAAAACAATAATAAAACATAGAAATATGTTTCGTAATGAAAAAAATTAAATAGAATATTTTTCGAGATAATCAGAATTTCTGATTGTTTGAATTAGTGTAATATCTGAAAGTTTAAGGTAACATGACCTCTTGAATAGTGAACAAACCATTATAATTTTGGATTTTTTTAAATCATGAAAATTGTTAGCCTGAAAAATTCATAGTGGCTTATCATTATTTTTCCCGAAACCCTTCATTTATTGATAGGAAGTCAACCCTCCTGGTAGTAGTCCAGAAGAGGCAACTCGTCATTAGAAAAGTTGACCAGAGCTTGATGGACGAGACATATCGTCATTCGAAAAAACTGACCAGATTTTGGTCTAGTCATAAAAAGTCGGCAATATTTTGATGACGAGATATCTCGTCATTCGAAAAAATTGGTCAGATCTTGATGGACGAGATATCTCGTCATTCGCAAAATTGGTCAGATTTGATGGACGAGATATCTCGTCGAAACCACTTGCAGTGGTAAGAAAGATGTAATTTAAGGATGCAATAGATTCACATACAACAATGTTTGTTATAATTAGAAGTTACTGTACTGTTTGTATAAAATGATGATAACTGCTTGTAGGTTTATATTAGTTTGATTTAATTTCCGCTCTACAATTTGCTACAAGCGGAATAATTGAATCGAGACCTACGGCTTAAAGGGAATTCAGACTCACTTCGAAATTTGCCAGCTCGGATCGAGATTCTAACCCAGAATCTGATTAACCAAGTCTTAAAGCGATACATTAGTTTGCATTTTAAGATGAATTAAATTCATGTAATTGATTTAGATTATGTAGCAGTTTTTCATGTTGTATATGATTGTGAACTAAAATCTCCATCTTTAAAATCGTTTTATATAAATGTTTGGAAATGTTAGAATATTGACAGCAACCTGAATTTTAGAAACGTACTTGTTGCTAACTGTTTTGCTGGACTAAAGAAATAACGTATGTGTGCATCTAATTTTATTATAAACATACTTAGACTCCTACATCTGCAGAAATTTATTTAAACTTTATAGCTTGACTAATTTCAGTTTGAAATAGAAAATTGTTAAATCTTATATCAGTCTTCTTGATTTTGTTTCATATTCTTTTTGTCTTGTGTTTGGACCACAGTTTAGCCAAATACGGACTTTGCGCCATAAAACTCAACCAACGTATATCTGCAATCCGGGCCTCGTACCAGGTTATATGGTGACCCTTGTACTAGGTTGAGATGACGGGTCCCTCTAGAAATACCAATATGCATCCCAAATACTCATTGTTTAAGGTTCACAAATGCTAATTTTTTATCAATTTTCTTGCACATTTAGAATACAGCTTTATTATTACAAATACAATGAAGATTTTAAACTTTAGAAATACACTCCATGTTTCAGTTTACAAATTTCACACATTTCCCGGGGCCCCTTTTGCCCTATGTACATGGTACCGGTACCCAATAATGGCTCCAGTACCATGGTGAAAATCGAAATTGTAAAAAAGGAAATGAAGCGTCCAAAGATGATACCATCAAAGACCCCATTGGTGATTTTTTAGCAAAAAGACATTTTGGTAATTCTTAATGCTGAATTTGATGTAGGGCTTTATATATGTACACTGCTGGCCACCCAAATTGCAACACCAAGAAAGACAAGAGATATCACAACAAAATTTATTTTGTAGATAACATGTTGACCAAGTATCAAATGATTAAATTTATAGACTTCTGTGAAGTGTGGTTCTTGCCAAAATCAGTAGCCAGAGTAGCCGCCATTGTTGGAGATCACCGCTGCCACACGCCTCGGCATTGATTCAAAGAGACTTTGGATGTGTTCTTGGGGTACAGCAGACCAAGCAGCTTCCACACGTTGCCAAAGTTGATCTGGTGTGGCAGCTGGGGATGTATTCTGGGTCAATCGTTGAGCAACCATGGACCACATGTTTTCTATCGGCGAAAGATCCGGAGAGCGAGCTGGCCAGGGAAGCAATTCAATCTGGCGATTGACGAAGAACCCTTGGACAATGCGTGCCACGTGTGGTCGCGCATTATCCTGTTGAAATATGGCTGTGGGCAAGCCCTGAAGGTAAGGAAGGACAACTGGCTCAACACCTCGGAGATGTAGCGCTGGCTGTTTAAAGTACCGGCAATGCGTACTAGAGGAGTGCGAGAGTGATATCCAATACCGCCCCATACCATAATACCCGGTGCAGGACCAGTGTGGCGGTGCACAACGCAGCTGTTCAGCATCCTCTCTCCACGGTGTCTCCAGACTCGAATCCGACCATCGTGGTGTTGCAGACAGAAGCGTGACTCGTCAGTAAAGACAATTTCATTCCATTCTGCCGTCCACATCCTTCTTTCATCGCACCATTGGCGGCGGAAACGTCTGTGGTTCTGCGTCAAGGGTAGACGAAGCAATGGACGTCTTGCGGACAGACCATTCTGCTGTAAACGGCGTCGAATGGTACGCGCAGACACTGGATGATGCGGTACAGACTGAATGTGCTGTGCTATGGTTCGTGATGTGGCTGAGCGATCCGTCACTGCCATACGCACAATATGCCTGTCATCACGTGAAGTGGTGCACTGAGGTGGATGCGATCGAACACGTCGGTCCGTCGTACCCTCCTGCATCCAACGATCACATAACCGCATTACAGTTGTTTGGTTTCGTCCAACACGACTACCGATTTCCCTGAAAGATAATCCACAATCTCGATAGGCCACTATCCTTCCTCTGTCGAACTCGGATACTTGATCAAAAGATGATCGCTGTTTTCTACGAGGCATAATTGATCGTTTTTTTGAAAAAACCACAAGAAAAACACAATTGCCGTACTTGAAATCGTCGAAATCTCCAAGCCTTAAATAGCGCTTTGAAGTGGCGCCACAGGCGTGCGTGATGTGCGTCTGCGCTGAAATTCTAATCATTTGCATATCTCACCTCCGCTAATGCATGTTGTAAATTTCATATTATTTGCATGCTTCCTTCAGGGTGTTGCATTTACGGTGGCCAGCAGTGTATAAAGACAAATAATGATTTCAATTTTGTTTTAATAATCAAAAATATCTACAAATTTGTAAAAAGTGCATTTTTTTTATTAACCCTCCTGGTGGTTATTTCGACGAGGTATCCAGTCAGTAGGAAAAATGTGACCAGATCTTGATGGGCAAGATATCTTGTCACTAGAAGAAAACTTACCAGTCCTTGATCTCGTCATCATCAAAATATCGTCAAAATATAATTGGATGACGAGATATCTCGTCATTAGAAAAATTGGTCAGATCTTGATGGACGAGACATCTCGTCGAAACCACTTGGAGGGTTAAAAAAAAGCTTCAACTTGTAACTAATTGAACTTGTATATGTTTTAGGGGGTGCTTCCGTTGGTTTGTATCGAAGGCGGCAATCTTTCGAAGGTCGTATACCTCCATCAGGGCAGCGACGTCAAAATAAAAGGCGACCAGGACGTACTTATGCAGAGAAGAACTCGACAAGAAATGCAAAGCCTGGCAATCCTGGACTTCGTTTCGTTTCGAAACGAAGACAAAAGACCAATACCACTTCATGTTTCGAGAAAATAGTGTCCAAATGGTTGGACTTCGCTCTACGCTTTGGACTGAGATCTTTTCTGCAAGCATTATCTTCAATATCTCGTGAAATTTGAAGCAAATTGTTATTTCTAAGATCATGACAAAAGATCAATCCCAATTTATGTTTGAAGAAAATATTTGTCAGACTAAAGTTTGCTCTGCGCTTTGAACTGAGATCTTTTCTGCAAGCAATAACTTCTACATCTCGAGAGACTCTTGAAAACTGTTGTTACTACAGCCAAGATAAAATACCAATCCCAATTCATGTTTTAAGAAAATGGCTTGCAAAATGGTTGGACTTCGCTCAACGCTTTGGACTGTATTTTCTGTAAGCATTGACTTCTACATCTCGAGAGACTTGAAAAACATTTTTATTTCTAAGGCCACATTGACACCTACAATTGATCACTTACTCGTGAAACTGGTGATATGAGATGAGGAAATATACGCAACGTATTCGTAATCGTTAATTTTTGATTTCATAATTTTATAGAACATGCATTTCGACAAAACTACACCTTTGTCATAAATACATTTTTCATTGACAAATCTTAATCTCAATGAGCTATATTAAACATAATACGTACCATAAAGAAATGAAAAGCTCGATACATGGTGATATTACATAGTATGTAGTCAGGATAGCAGTTTTGTTTCCTTTATCAGATGAGTAGCTGAAATAATTCTCGCCACTTGATCTCTAGTTGAGCTCTGGGAAGCATCATTCTTATGATAATAGAGTAGCTGAATGACTTGGTGATATCTAAATAAGATGAAATTTCAACACATGTATATGATTGATCAAAATTGAAAAAATATTTATTTCATTGAGATCATAGATAGGTTTTCAAATTTAATAACTCTAAAAGCATTCATTCCTAATGTTTCTCAGTTGAATATTTTTAAATCTGTTTTAAAATTATTTTCGTTATGAAATAAAATTTTCGAAGATTTATTGCTGAAAATTTCTTATTTTGTTTTTTTTGTGTAAAATACATATAATTGTTTAGTGTTTCTTTTTTAATATTATTTTCTAATATCGGAAATAATTTTAGAAATTCGTATTGTTATATTTATATATTTTAAAAAGTTTATCACATTTTCTTTACTTTTCACTATACATACAATACATTCAGCCGGGCAAATGAGAAATAGAAACCAGTTATTAATTATCAGATAATTTTCCTTTAGAAATAAATAAATTCCAACATTAACTTTTTAGGGAATAGTCTAGTTTTCCTTAAAATTTCTTTTGAAAAATCGGGATCAGGGATAATACAGAATTACCGTCTGTTTCGAAGACGGTTTTATTAAAATAACTATTTTTCTTCATAATTCATGCGAATTTTATTGCGTTCGTATTTTATTTTTCAATCAGAACCAATTACCAGGAGAGACTCGGGGTACATTAATTCAATTTAGATTGAAAAGATCAGACTAATTTCTTCTTTTTCATAGAAAAACTAATCTCATTAAGTATCCAGAAAATATTTTTAAGAACTCCACTTTCAATATTTTTAAATTTCTCTCTTTATACTTGGGAACTCCAACATTCATCCATATAATCCATTACACGCACAATTCTGAATTCCACCAACATGTTTTTAGAGACGGATGATAAATTAGTTTGATTAAAAAACATTATTAAGGCTAAATTTATATTTTGGCTTAAAAATTTTAAATCATAACCCATGAAAGGAAAAGAAATCTTGGATTAAAATTAACCGTCTCCAATACAGGAAAAAAAATCTAATTACAGATAAAAAAACACTTTTCGAAAACATTTTACAGTTAAATGAATGGCAAAACAATATTTAGTTCCAATTAGAAAAAAATTATAACCTCTACTACAATAAATATGCCTGCAATTTTTCAAAAACCATCCTTCAAATACTTTTCTGACTTTCAAATATTTTTCTGAGACAGCAATTTGCTCATGTAAAATGTTACTTCAACTGACATGTGAGTATAAATTTAATCCTCACAGCACTCGTTTTTAATCAATTCAGAGATGTTCAGTTTCTGAACGAATCAGCTATTTACTGTAGATGGTAAAATTAGAAATTAAAATGATACTTCGAATTCGTGCGCCACCAGGAACGCCTTTACTCATATTTCATCACCCCACAAAAATAAAAAAAATTGCAAAACGTAATGGTAGCGAGAATCTTTTTATACGGAAAATTTCAACAACTTTTTCCATCACAAATTGTCTCAATACCCCCAGTTTTATAAGTAAATAGAGCAACAAAACTTTGTGCGTAAATTAATGAGGAATTTACTACACCTTTTACTACCGGATTCTTTTATTTATGGCCAATTTGCAACTGTGCCTCGAGCAGGGGTACACATCTTCAGGAGTGCCGAGTTCTAGATTGTAAAGAAAGCTGGTCACATCTATTAGTTTTAAGAAGCGGAAGGTGTTGAGTGAGAATACAGCTGACAACAATAATCCAACTCATTCCATTTTAACGGGATTTACTTATTAATCCTGCTGGTGGTTGTTTCGACGAGGTATCTTAGCAAAACTGACCAGATCCTTGATGGACGATATATCTTGTACATCAAGGATGTCGTCGTCCCTCGTCATTAGAAGAAAACTGAACAGATACTGATCTCGTCATCATCAAAAAATTGGCAATATCTTGATGACGAAATCTCAAAATTAGTCAGATCTTGATGGACAAGATATCTCATCGAAACTACTTGGATGGTTAAACATCAGTGTGACGTGTCATATTTTTTCATATTATCTCAAAATTAGTCAGATCTTGATGGACAAGATATCTCATCGAAACCACTTGGATGGTTAAACATCAGTGTGACGTGTCATATTTTTTCATATTATCTCAAAATTAGTCATCAAAATCAGTCAGCAAAATTAGTCAATTTTTTCATATTATCTCAAAATTAGTCAGATCTTGATGGACAAGATATCTCATCGAAACCACTTGGATGGTTAAACATCAGTGTGACGTGTCAAATGTTTTCATATTATCTCAAAATTAGTCAGCAAAATTAGTCAATTTTTTCATATTATCTCAAAATTAGTGATCGTGATGGACAAGATATCTCATCGAAACCACTTGGATTGTTAAACATCAGTGTGACGTGTCATATTTTTTGTGATTTACAATTGTAGTCGAGAGTAAATTGTATTGTGGAATCCCTCAAAATGTACCCCAATTTTTCAAATTTAAATTTTATTTATTTACACTTCACATGATACTTCTTCAATTGATCCCTTCTCATGTTGGTCTGCAAGGAAACGAAATTGCCGACATTTTGGTTCACCCTCTTGGTGGTTTATCTCCTCGTCGGACACCACCCTGTAGTGGCCATCCTCTGAGGCAAAAACTCGTTTCAAACTGTCACAAGTTCTAGGCAAGGACCAATTTGTTTTTCCTGCTTGAATTTCCATCACCCACTTGGAGTAATAGAGCAGTTTTTTCTCAACGATACATCTCTTCATTAGCAAAACTGACCAGATCTTGGATGCGATATCTCGTCGAAACCACTTGGAGGGTTAACGAGGACACTCCAGATGCGTTACCATCTGACAGCAGCGTTACCTGTGATGAAATCATTTCGAAAAATCAACCCTCCAAGTTGTTTCGACGAGATATCTCGTCATCAAGATATTGCCGATTTTTTTATAATGACGAGGTCAATATCTGATCAGTTCTCTTCCAATGGTGAGATGTATCATTCAATTAGATCTGATCAGTTTTGCTAAAGAGACGAAATACCTCTTCGAGACAACCACCAGGAGGGTTAAAGTGTGCACGAACAGAATTTAATACGCCTTCACTCAGCCCTGTGCCTCAAATAGACAAGAAATATAAGTAGACTGAGCATTGCTTCTCGTATTAAGAGGAGATTCAAAAAGTGTGACCAACATGTTGACTAGTAGTCACGTGACTACTCTGAAAATTGACTTGGTTGGCTGATTTGGGATCTTATCGCCTTGTTTGGAGACAACATCTTATGACAGGGTAGGTGTGGGAATATCCATTTATTAGCAAGTTATACACACTTAATTCGGTTTATAATTGTAAGTGTTTGCTCACACATCTGCTTCCAAAAATTATCGACCCTTTCTGAGCAGTGGCTGTAAAATTTTTAAACTTACCCTTTCCCAGGCTTTTGTCGAATTTAATTCCAGGAAAAGTTTTTAAATCTGCTTCCATAGATGGTAGGTAGTTGAATTAAAGTTGCACTGGAGCAACACAACGAGCTGTCGGAGACGGTCCGGGATCAATTCCTAGTAGAAAGATCCAGGGACAACGCCTCGTAATTTTGAACCACGGTCAGATGACGAGAGTTCAACTCCTGAGCTGGCATTTCACTCTCCAAACTTCCACATCACGCCAAGGTAAGGACATTTGAGGCCACGACGTGCACCAGCCCCCACGTACACGACGGTCTGTGGTTGGATCGAGTTTCGAACTTGCAACCTTCTGGTTGCTAATCCACTACTCTTTAAACCGGGCTACCGTGGCCCAATAAATGTATCGAAAACGTTAGAAATAGCTTAGTGGACTTCACCAGTATAAAGATCACCCCATTCCGGTTTAGGAAAACTAAAAAATTCATAATTGAAACTTTCGACTTTGTGTTTCGCTTGTTTAAGCCGACGATTTAGCGCACTAAAAACTTTTTTCAGTCCATTTATTTTGTTTCAGATCATGTTATCGGAGCCTTAGGGCTAAGAGCGGGTCTGGAAATGTAAAAGGTGTTTTGTACAGTGGACTTCGTGTCTTGTAAGTTTAACATTTATAATTGTTTCGTTCTATTCCCATGACTGCAAGTATGAAAACGAAAAGAGAAATATTCATATTAGTACACGTCCAACATTGAGTACTTGAAATGCGCGTGTTTAATGTTATGAAGGCATCTAAGCCTATACTGTGTTGGTTGGGTTGGGTTTTACGGCCCAAGAGCCATATTTTGGCTAAATGTGCCAAATAAAAGACAATTTCAAGTAGTGGGCATGCATACGCAATGAAAGTCTTACTGACACTGAAGAGAGAAATACACACATAGCGAGTAATCAAATTTGCACCCCCCTCAACTTTAGATTCCTAGCACAGTGGGTAGGTAGGTATTTAATTAACGTCACACTGGAACAACACAACGGGCTATTGGCGACGGTCCGAGGGGAAAGATCCAAGGACAACACTCCATAATTTCGAACCATGGTCAGATGACGAGATCACACCTAAGCTGGCCCCCCACTCTCCACACTTCCACACCACGCCTACGGGAGGACATTTGAGGACACGACAGATTTAACGTGCACCAGTCCCCTTTGTATATGACGGTCTTTGGTTGGACTAGAACTCGCAACCCTCCGGTTACTAGTCCAATTCTTTCTAACCGGGCTACTAGCGTTGTGGAAAAATTCACAGTGCCACGGCAATCCCAATTTAGATTGCGCAAAACTCTAAAACAGTGAACTGTATTATGGCTTCACTGCGTCACATTGAAAGCTATATTAGACAGCCAAAGATGTCAACTAAAATTACTTAGATTTTGCAGGATTTCTTATGCCTCAAAAAGAAACATTTGCCTATATAGGTTAAGAAATAGAAAGTTTTCTGTCTGCAGTAACTTTCTAAGTTCTAAAATAAGTGCAATCTAATGTATCTACAAAGTATTTGAATATTTTTCTCAATAGTCTTAGTAATATCTCTTTAGTGGGGCTGAGATGACTCAATGGGTTTGACCCCTGCATTACCAATCTGCGCGTTATTGGCGGCATTTTCTATTCCTGTAACTTACCCTGTGTTTATTTCTCAATTCTGTGTCAGTAAAACTTTCCTTGTGTTATGTCCATTAAATGATGCTGTCTGTAGTGTTTGGCAAAATTAATTGGGATAAAACTCAACTCAACCAACTTTTTTCTACCCTAACGTATGTTTCTACAACAAACAGTTTGAAATATAATAACCGTAAGATTATTTTTGAATTATTCTGTGTTCTTTTAAAATATCACTCTCCATCATCTAATATTCAAAACAGAGATTCAAATAAATTTTAAATGCTCAGCGTTGCGTTAGTGTTTGATTTACACTGAACTTATTGAAAAGTCATTTGAAAAAAATATACTTCTTAAAATGGTTCATTTACAATTCAGATTTATAATAACTTATTTAACTCCTGTTCTCTATAAATACAAAATTAATTTTGGAACCGGAGTGCAATCAAATACTGCTGATAAACAGTATTTTATTGCACTATCCAACATTTAAATAATGGCTTTGGTCTTTCCTTGAAGTGTACGAAATTTGGATAATCTAATGCAGAAGGCTATTTTCATTATTTTATTGCTACCAGTATAGCTATGCTTTCCATATATTTATCTACAGAATAATTCACTTACCTAGCGGTTCATAATTATCCATCCGTCAGCAACAAAGACAAAACGAGCAAACGTATCCATCTGATACATAACGTACGGAAACCTATGAATTACAATTCAACAAATCAGCTCATTTCTCTTGGTGTACCATTCAACAAAGCTAGTACTCGTGTCAATCCAATAACAAACTATGTGATTCGCATGGCATTAAAATATTTCTAATAGGCGAAGTTTTCGTTGTCATAAGATACCTTTGTGTCTGGAAAATTCATTGCATCCAGAAAACAATGTCAGCAAGCGACATTGTCATACTTGTACTCATTGGTGGAACAAGAACGATTTCAACGTTCGGATGTCATCAAGCAGCTTAACAGGTACTGCTGTTCGAATCAAGTTACGTTAATTGGTACACTCAGTTCAAAGAAAATTATTGGGATTGTAAGTATAGAAACGATTTCATTTCCAAAAGAGTAGTAGAGTGGAGAATTTTAATTCGGGAACAGTTTGTGTTTTGTTGCATGTTGCTTGTTTATTAAATGTTCTGTAATATCCTTCCTTCTCTAAACGTGCTTCATCGTCAAAATTATGTGTGTAATTGAAGGAGGAATAACGAATGAACTTACAAATTCAGAAACTCAAGAAAACATCAATATTGCAATAGAAAGTAGAAAAAATTTAAAAAATTAAGTGGTTAACCCTTCAAGTGGTTTCGACGAGATAACTCGTCCATCAAGATCTGACTAAGTTTGCTAATGACGAGATATATCGTATTGCCGATATTTTTATGATGACGAGATATGTCGGCATCGAGATATTGCCGATTGTTTTATGACGACGAGATCAAGATATGTTCAGTTTTCTTCTAATGACGAGATATCTCGTTCATCGAGATCTGTTCAGTTTTGATAACGACGAGATACCTCGTCGAGACAACCACCAGGAGGGTTAGGGAACGTAAATTATATTTTTTCATTGAAAGTAGGGAAAAGGCTTAAGAAGCGATTCTTAATTTATTTCGTTTTGTTCTCTATTTCGAGATCAAATTAAAAGTTAGACGATTATAAACATGAATGAAATATACAATAACATGATTAAAACAAGGGCATCAAGTACCTTGCCCATGGGGGTATTTCTTCACATTTACGGTACCTTTAAAAATGTGGTACCCCCTGCGAGCTCTCACATTAGTAGTTCGCAGGAATATTTTCTCATAACTGTTCACTAGTTACTAATAACTAAGTCCTCATCTGTTTGGATCAGAAATGAGATATCCCCTAAAAAGATGGTGTAGTTGTATTAACTTTTTTGTTCCTTTAACATCCTCTGTCGGTATAGGAGTGTAGGCGGTGCCGACCACATCTTCAATTGTATTTGAACAAATCAAAATCACCTGGTTAGACCAACTGACAATTATATAGATATGGATTAATGGTTGTATACAAAACTATAAGCTCTTAAAAGGCATCGAGATGTTTGTTCAGATTGGCTCTCCACGTCGCAGACGGAATTACATAATTTTTCAAATATTTTCCCTTGTTTTATCGCTCTCAGGGGCAATCTCCTTTAGGTGTGTACGGTCTTCACGAACCCCAGCTACTCTAGTGATCTTTTCTTTTTCAATGGGATTTACTGTCTTTAGTAAACAAGGGGGTCGCGCTCCATGGATACCCAAGCGATCTATTTCTGCTTTCACACACACATCCCAATACTCTGTCCCCCCATGCCTCTTTTCCCCCTTTCACGACATTTTTTACTTGGCGTTGTCTTGTGTTTGGCGCAGCGTCGCCAAATCTGGCCTTTGCGCCAAAAAACGCCAAAATAGCCAAGCAACCCTGTTTTATCTATCCTAATGGAGTATTTCTGTTTTCGTACAGTGGGAGATTTGGTTACCTTTATAATGAATTGTAGGTTGATATTGAATGTAAAAAGAGGGGTAATGATAACTCAGTTTCAAAATTAGCGGAGGGTGGGGAGTTCGAGACTCGTTCCATCCCAAGAACGCCGTGTACGGGGTGGCTGGTGCACGTTAAATCTACCGTGGTCTCAAATGTACTCACGTTGACGCGGTGTGGTTTGGAGGGTGGTGAGCCATATCCAGGTGTTGGCCTCGTCATTTGAACGTGGTGCAAAATTATGAGGTGTTGTCCTCGGATCTTTCAGTTCTAGTTGGATCCCGGAACGTCTCTAATGGCCTTTTGTGTTGCTCCAGTGCGACGTTAATTAAAAATACCTACCTATCAGTACCGTCACCAATAGCCCGTTGTGTTGCTCTAGTGAACCGTTAATTTAACTGTCTGCTTATCTATCTACCTGTAGTAAAAACAGTTATGGTGAAAGTTTAGGTGTTACCTTCGAAAATTGGGGTTACGACTAGGATTCATAAAATATCGAGCTGTGGCATGATACAAAACATCGCAAAATAGTTTAGAGAATTTTAGTTCGGAATAGCCTTTGCAGAAAACACATAAAATGGCAGATTCGTGTGTACGGTAGTGCCAACGATATATATATCAAGAATGTATATCATTGGCTCTGTTTTAAGTTTTTAGTACTTTTTTAACCAAAGCCCATCTCCAAAGTCCATCCTCAAATGTACTCACGTTGGCGTGGTGGTTTGGAGGGTGGTGAGCCATATCAGGTGCTGACCTCGTCATTGAACGTGGTACAAAATTATGAGGTGTTGTCCTCAGGTCTTTCCCTTCTAGTTGGATCCCGGAACGTCTCCAATGACCCGTTGTGTTGCTCCAGTGTGACGTTAATTCAAAAACTTACCTAATAAAAATTTCTTCATTATTTCAGATAAGATGCATCAGTCTAACGCTATTCATGTTATGGAGAAAGAGAAACAATATCCTCCGAAAGTGCGTTCAAGTTCTAGTACAAATTCGTTTCGTTTTCATCTGGGGTTCAATTACATCAAATCTTACAACCAGAATCGATTATACGCAACGAACACAACGTATTTTCAAGGCATGTATTTTTAATTAACGTAACACTGGAGCAACACAACGGGCTAGGGGTGACGGTCTGGGATCAATCCCAAAGGGAAAGACCGAGGACAACACAGCACCACGGTCAGATGACGAGGCAACACCTGAGCTGGCACCCCACTCTCTAAACTTCCACACCACGCCAACGTGAGGACATTTGAGGTCACGACGTATTTAACGTGCACCAGCCCCCTTTGTACACGATGTATGGTTGGATTCGAACTCGCAACTCTCCGGTTGCTAGTCCGTTACTCTTCCAACCTGATTACCGCGGTCCTAAAGTGTTTTCAAATATACGATATATTGATTTAATCAAAAATCGTAAGATATTTATTACTAAGGTGTTAAGCTTTTTTTGTCAAGCTGTCATAGGTAGCGATACGTGTTTCCTTCACACATTCTGAACGCGACATCAATTGATTTGTTTTACGAATACCATTTCAGCACTTCGCCAATGCACATTCCAAAGAATAAGTTCCGAATTGATATAGGATAACTGATTGGTCAACACCAATCCGGTAAAATGCCAAGCGAAGTCAACACGACGGTAAACTACATTTTAAGGTAACCCATATATGAATTATGCGAAAGCATTTGGACAGCAAAAGTAAAACCTTCGCAGACCGTCTGGTTTATTTACATTTAAAATCCCTCATTCCGGACTTCACTTGACTAGTTTTCGAATACTATTTCAGTACTTAACACACAAATAGTCCGTTGTGTTTCTCCAGTGCGACATTAATTAACTACCTATCTATCTTCAGCACTTCATTAATATAAATTCCGAATCCACATATGATAATTAATTGGTCTACGCCAATTAGATTAAATGCGGAACTTGGCCCAAACTGCTGTAAACTACATTTTAATGAAACATGTATACGTATCATGATCGCGCGCGACAGCATTTAGGTAACAGGAAGTAAAAATCTCCGTCTGGTTTGTCCCTTTGCACTGAAAATCCCTCTCGTATTTATAAGATGCAGTATTTTATGAGAGGCATTCAGTATTCATGAAAACTACGGAGAAGAAAAATGCACCCTTTTTCGTACGCACGATAAATAACTATTTATCACGGATTTACCTTTCGTGTGGAATACTTAGAGCTGGAATTCTTGGTGGATCCATATGACGTACATGCGTTCAGTTTCCCAAAAAAGAAAACTTAAAATATTTGCGATATGAGAGGCATTTTCTAAATGTTTGTGGTGGTAGTGTTTCTGCGGTGATACGTGTCCTCCTGTATATATTTTGAAAATCAATGTACTACAGATTCTAAAGTCACAGATAAAACATACGTCTAAGAAACGTTGAAAAAATCATCAAACTCTCCAAGTGGTTTCGACGAGATATCACGTCCATCAAGATCAGACCAATTTTGCTAATGACGAGTTTTCGCGTCATCAGGATATTGCCGATTTCATGACATAATTAAGATCTGGTCAGTTTTTTCCTCCTTAGGACAAGGTATGTCGTCCATCAGGATCTGGTCAGTTTTGCTAAAGACGAGATACTTTGTCGATACAACCAAGAGGAGAGTGAACTTTACGACATTTAGGGAACCGGAGGAGAGAAGACTGAACCGTTTATTTTGATACTTGTTTGGTGAAGGACTTTCTTTAGAAAATCAAATGCTTTTTGGATTATGGGATCGCTTGCTGTGGTTTGCACGTGGGCATCTAATTCCTAAGGAACAGCCCTGCGGGGACCTATCCTTAAGTTTCCTAAGGTTAGGTACCTTCGGGACTTGGGTTTCGATGCCATGGTACCGTTGACCTCAGTTGTGTGTGGGGGGCGGGGACTACGAAGAAGTAAAAATACACCCTGTTGAGATTAATTTCTTTCTATTATTTATGATAGATATTCTTTTATTTTGATTACTCCGACACACAGTTATTTGTGTGGAATAAGAGCTCGACTTCTTGTGTGTGTGCTCTATCCTTCCTTATTATCACCTATCCTTAGGACTCGGGTCTTATTCCCATGGTACCTGCTGAGAGCAAAATTCAACGGTATTATTGTGATACTTGATCAAGTGAATGCACACAAATTCTCTGTTTTCAGATGGTTCCCAAGTAGGTGTGTACCGCCGACAACTTCACCAACCGAGAATACCAGATCCTCCAATATATCCTGAACCACATCGACCAACCGCTAGGCCACCTGTTAAGAAACCCTACGGCGATGTCCAGGGAAGGAATCTAGGGGATTCTGACGTACAAGACGATGGACTGCTGGGTGGATTACAGGGAGGAGGTGGACTGCTGGGCGGAAGCTTAGGTGGAATAGGACGATGAAAACAATACGAGTAGGTTTAACATATGGTTCAGTGTTCTTTGTATTAAAGGTAGTTTTGAAATAAATTTGGTCGTTTTGGGTGTAATTAGAGTATTCATTTACATTTTTCAAGGCCCCATATTTGTATTCTTGACCCAGAGTCAAATAGATAGTGGACCCCAATGCTATGTAACATCAGTTAAACTATGTTATACCAGCACCAATTTTAACATGTCATACCAGTACCAGTTGGATATCAGGCTCATATGAAGTAAAAATATACCATTGTTCAACTTGAGAAATGCAAACATTTTTCTGTTTTTGTGTTTTTGACACATAAAATTCTTTATTGAAACAATAAAAGTATATTTATGTTTTGTAATTTAGATAACAGATTACATATTATAGTAAAAACCATTTTCATATTAATTAACTTTTAAGTTATAAGTTCTTGACACGTTTTTCATTTAAAATTCATGTACCCTTTGATGAATTTGCATTGCTTCAGCCTCTGTAATATATTTTTACAAAAGTACGCAAGTTTTAACAGATTTTGTAGTGATAAAGCAGTTAGGAAGTTCAACACAGAATTGTCTTCAAATTCAATACTTAGAAGATCATTTTATTATGTTTTCACCCCACAAAAACATATTCCAGAACTTTTTCTTAGAAGTCATAAATGTATGTAATTATAAACATTCTTCCTAGATTTCGGAATCTAAAGTAATATTTATATTTCGATGTATATATATTTATTCCTAATTACTTTATTTTTAGGAAATGCCTGTCATTTTTTTCTAAATTCATAAAATAAAAAAAATGACATGAAATGTTATTTTTGATTGTTATTTGTATCCTGTTATTTTCATAGTATGAAATCAATCTTAATTCTAATTTCTTTGAAAGTTTTAAACATGTTTTTCTCTAGGACAAATCACAATACTTTTGTAGAGCAATTCTTCCTTTCTCATGGAATAAAGGCAGGTAAATAGGTAGTTGAATTTGCGTCCCACTGCAACATGAGCAACGCAACGATCTATCGGCGACAGTCCGGGACCAATCCCGAAGGAAAAGATCGAGGACAAAACCTCGTCATTTTGAATCCGTGACTCCACCAAATGGTGTACCACTGTCATTCTCATGAAATGAAAGAAGCAGATAAAGAAAATTAGACAGATGCATGGCTTTATTATGCATATCTTCACGTAGAACTACGTGTGGGTGGTGCAAGATATGGAATAAGGTTGTGTACGCAATCATCATTCATTGCATTAGAAATCATTCTGATTGAATTTTGCAGCCTTCCACGCCAACTTCTTCCGGGCTTTCCAGGTGTCCTTTGACGCCTGCTTTCGCTCAGCAGGCGTCTTACCAGGTGTCTTTTGAATCTCAGAGACCTCGGCTTGCATTCAAATTGCAGCTCTTTGATCGCGATTGTATACTTTACCTCGTGTTTCTTGGGCATCTTCGAAATTTTTAAGCCGATGATCCGTCTACGGGCCTTCTACCTCGGCCTTAATTTAGGTTTTCCGTGGTGTAGGTTCAAACGTGTTGACGCCTAATGTCTAAAGGGACGCGTGGTAATTCAGAAACGAGCCAAAGGGAGATTTCTACGAGGTTGCCAGCTCGTTCAGGATCTATCGGCAGCATCCATTTTCTCTGTGTGTCTTTTCATTTGCGAACAGTAATGTCGAGAGTAATATGTCTGTTACTTGATGTTGTTTGTCTTGTGTCTGATGCAACATGGCGAAATATGTCCCTTGCGCCATAAAACCCAACCAACTTAGTTACATCCCTACAGTGAAAAAAAGACGTAGTTCTTCGTCAAATTTGTAAATTAGTTTTAACGTGTGCTTTAAATTTTAATGTTATTGAGGAAATTTTTCACTGTTGCACGTTTGCCGAATTTGGTTTCACCACTTGTCTTTTATGTTTATATTTATGTTTAAAATGAGACAGACACAATAGGAATATTTTTTTAAAGAAATTATAGAGGATATCAAATTCGTGATTGTTTAACATGTTGAGTGCAAAATTATTCAGTCACCTGGAGTAGTGAAGGTTTCTTCGTTGCTATTACGATACACAATTATTTTGCATCGATGTTAAACTTTGTGTCATCCTCTTTCGTTGTTTTTTTATAATGCCTAAAACAGTTTCCATTGCTGTTCACTGTTGTCATCTCCGTTAAGTGCATGTAAAATACATAAATTTGGTTTATAAACCTATTTTTGTGAAAATATAAGCATACATTTAAAAACTACTTGGTGTGCTTTGCTCGTATGCCGACAATTTAGTCCTCTAAACTTTGTCGAAAACCGATTAAAATAATTTTCTCTAATACAGCCCTGTGTTAATAAAAATATGCAAGACCTTCGCAGTCCGGATAGAAGCAGCCCGCGTGCCGTATGTGTGCACCCCTGGTCTAGTGTATATGGCTCTAGTCTCTCAATTCTACAAAAAGCATATAAATTCAGAGTACTTTTTCTTGTACTATTTATTTTACCTTACATCATTCCTATAGCTTTTAGCTGAAGTGTTAATAATTCAATAACAAGAATCATGGTGTCTGATAAATTTTTGTACCCGTCTTTTCCTCAAAGGCACTGAGAAGCATCGTATATAAGTTAATATATAAATCACATCCAAAAATCTGAATTAGTATATGTAGACAAAACCAGATCTAAGAAATACATACAGTTACTCATGTGTGTGTGTGTGTGTGTTTAGGTGAAAATAACAATTACCCAAAACTTTTAACCTTTCAAGTAGTTGTCATAATTTTAGTTATATAATGTTTCGATTCTACTTTGATTTTCATAGAATGCAACAAAAATAGAAAGTTTAGAGTAGAATTGTAATTTCTTTAAATTAAAAAACATTTCATGTGTTATTCTACAACTACGAAACTGCAATCTGCATGAAAATTCAAATTATTGCAACAATTATTTTACTTTTAAAGTTGTACGAATAGCATGCGCCGTAGAATAAACCAAGGATTTGTATCAATTCGAATAATTTATCTATAACATAAATTGAGCAATTCTTGTGTATTTTTAAATTTTAAAAGGCGTAAGGATTTTGATGAGATAAGATGATCTCTACCGTAATCGGGTGCTGGATAGTTATTTAACTAGGTCTCGATTTAAAAACTTTTGGAGACTTGGGTGCTTCTTGGTTGTGTATTTCTCCATGAGACACCATTCACGACCGAAAAGGTTGTATGAAACCACCTTTTGGTGATTGGACGGTACCAACTTTCTGCAATTGGATGGTACCAACTTTCGGCGATTGGACAGTACCAACTTTCGGCAATTGCATGTTACCAACTTTCGGTGATTTGACGGAACCAACTTTCGACGATGGGTTGGTACCAACTTTCGGCAATTGCACGAAACCAACTTTCGATGATTGGTCAGACCCAACTTTCGACGATTGGACGGGACCAATTTTCAACAATTGGACGGGACCAACTTTCAACAATTGGACGGTATCAACTTTCGGCTATTGGATAGTACCAACTTTCAGCAATTGGACGGGAACAACTTTCGACGATTGATCGGAACAAACTTCCGACGTTTGAACGGATTCAACATGCATTGAAACAAGAAGAAAACCGAGTTAAATGTTATTTACCAGTATAATTGGCAGATGCCCAAATATTTCAAATTAGTCAGAAAATCAAGTGAATGGGTGGCGAGAACTTGCCGTCTAGGCGTCATTGATCAAATCTGCAACGGTAGATAGGTAGGTAATTAACGTCGCACTGCAGCAACGCAATAGGCTATTGACGATGGTCCGAGATCAATCCGTAGGGGAATGAATCTGCACCGTCTTCTTTCCTTTTCGCTGAAGAAGATGCGTGTCTATACAGAATAAAAAGAACTCGCAAAATATTTTATGAAGCTTGAGGGATAGAGAGCTGCCGATGAATGCCATAGACGAAATTAAACTACAGGAATACATTCTTTCTAATGACAATCTCATCTATGAAGTCTTCTGAAATTACCTCGCCAATGAGAGCTGAAGGGATGAAGGACCGAGTTATACTATTGTCATTGAACAAAGACATCATTAAGATCAACGCAGAGATCATTAAGCAGGAGATTACAAAGTCCACCAAAGTTATGATTAAGCCGATGACCAGCCAAAAAGAACGCTCTAATTCACGCCGGAATTCCTCAACTCCATTGAAATTCTTAATTTGCTACTTCCTGATCTGAAGATGAAAAACAGAATCATCAATTGCTCAACAGTTACTCAATCTGGATGTCTCAGAAGAACTCTGCAATGGAACGAGGATGGTTGTGACCGAGACTGCTACAACATCATCAATGCGAAGATCATAATTGGAGAATAATCTGACCGAGAAGTACACATTATGCGAATCACGCTTGATGTAAATAAAGGTCAACGTGGATGCACAATGCAGAAATCAGTTTATGCAGTACTATGAGCAAGAATGAATCCAAGGGTCAATCCTTCGAGTTCGTTGGTATCGATCCCCGTATATCAGTCTTTTTTTTTTCATGCATAGAATGCAGTAGAATGCATTTTCCAACGTCAAGAGGCGAATCAATTTGAGAGTCCTTTACCAAAAGAGAATCCTCCTCACCCTTGTAATATCAAATAGAAAGATCTGTTAAATACCATGGAAGTTAATCCTCCTAGTGGTTGTCTCTAAGAGGCGTCTCGTCATTAGAACAAAATTGACCAGATCTTAATGGACGAGATATCTCGTCGTTAGAAGAAAGCTGACCACATATTAATCTCATCATCAAAAGAAGTCGGTGATATCTTGGTGACAAGATATCTCGTCATTAGTAAAATTGATCATATCTTGATGAACGAGATATGTCGTCGAAACCACTTGAAGGGTTAACCTGTATATAACGCCTACAGAACTCGACTATAAAGAAAGCAGCGGCAGTTACCCCGACAACAAGGAGGACTGTACCGTAGTCGAATAGCTACAGAACAGAACCCGAAGAACACCATCGGAACCATTATATGTTACCACAATATTGGATGTAAATTTATCACTGCTTAATAATTATATTTCGGTGCTTTGTACTATTACTGTAAAAGAATAAATTTTCGATTCAAAAGTTCTTGCTATAATGCAAACAAAACTGATCGTTCATCTTTGTTTTGATGCTGATTTTTAATTTATCTCTAATAATAAACCTTACAATAGTAATCTTAGAATTACAATCTTTGGAAATAACAGCAAATAATAAACTTTTTTGTGCAGCACAAGTTTACCTTTACCGAACAACCATCATTCGTCTTGCTTGTATTTACAAAATATACTCAAACTTAACCCTCCTGGTGGTTGTTTCGACGAGGTATCTCATCATTAGCAAAACTGACCAGATCTTCATGGAAGAAATATCTCGTCATTAGAAGAAAATTGACCATATCTTGATCTCGCCATAATAAAAAGGGATGACGAGATATCTCGTCACTAGCTAAATTGATCAGATCATGAAGGACGAGATATCTTGGCGAAACCACTTGGAGGTTTAAGTGCTATTCCCAAAATTAATATTGACTTTACAAATTTGATACAAATAGCTGATAAGATAGGAATATTTTCTTTGCAAATTTATTAAGCCTATAGATAATTTAGCAATGAGTAAATGCATGCGAAACTCGTAAGCCGATGAACCAGGGATCGATGAAGTGGGATGTAGAGGCGAACTCGCATCCCCATTGTTACTGTCGTAAGGGTGGTCCCCATTGCTTTGCTTTCCCTCATGCCAAAGGAAGAAAGAAAATGTTCCTTCCACTTCCACAAAGAAATAAGTTTTAAATTTTTAAACAAAATAGTTCTGCACGTCATTATTTCCTGACCCGTTTTGGGAGAGAGAAAGAGAGATGGGCAGGAGTGCATCTCTCTGAGTGCTGAGCTACTAGCGTCCCAAATCCGTAAAATGATTGGTTACATTATCAATAGGTTACAAATGAGGTAGAGAGTTCAAGAAAGATTGACTAATAAAGTAATTGGATTAGTGAAAAGCGTGATTTTAATTTTCGGGAGACATCTGCTTCAAAATCGGGAAATCAGTTTCCTGACTTTCGCACTCGTATCGTTTTAGTGTCAGGGAAATGCTAAGTAACCCGACTTATACGAACTCTAGCTTAACCCTTCTTAAATATCTGAAAGGTTCACACACATAATTCCACCATGTAGTCTGCAGTCTTTCCTATAACTTCTAACTAGTTTTGACCTTCTTGACCAATGGAATCTTTCCTGCAATTCTATTGTAATGAAATGAACAATAGAATCTGTCCAAATGATTCTATTCTAAGGAAGGGGACCAATATAATATTTCTAAAGGATTATATTCTAAGGAAGTATGAGCAATAGAATCTTTCCAAAGAATTCCATTCTTATAAAATGAAAAATAGTATCGTTCCAGAGTATTCTATTCTAAGGAAAGGACCAATAGAACCTTTCTAAAAGTTGAAAGAATCCCTGAAGTCTCGTTCCAGAGTATTCTATTCTAAGATAATTGTTCCAGAGTATTCTATTCTAAGGAAAGGACCAATAGAACCTTTCTAAAAGTTGAAAGAATCCCTGAAGTCTTCATAAAAGGGATTTTCTTACTAAGTTATTTATGCATAATTACGACTTTTTTTTATGCAATTGCTCAAATTTCAACACAAAAACAACTCACGCATCTACTTCTCCATGTTCATAAAAGAAAAATCTGAATACATTTGTGATTTTGTGCTTAAATAATTCAATTATATAACAGCTGAATGAACATAAACTTTAGAAAGAAATCAGATAGAACTAAGTAAACTTTTTGGACAAATTTGGTTCAATAAAAAATATGTACCTGCGTATGTTAGCTCATAGATTCAAATAATGAAACAATCTTATCACACTTATAAAGGTTACTTACCTGTGAATTTTTTTGGTAATGATATGGTAGGGTTTCTTAATTAACGTCGCACTGGAGCGACACAATGAGTTATTAGCCACGGTCCGGGATCAAACCCGTAGGGTCCGGGATCCTAGGACAACACCACGTAATTTTGAACCAGTCAGATTACGAGGTAACACCTGAGTTTTCACCCCACTTTCCAAACCTCCGTACCACGCCAACGTGAGGACATTTGAGGACACGACAGATTTAACGTGCACCAGTCACTTTGTGCACGACGGTCTTTGGTTGAATTTGACCTCGCAACCCTCCGGTTGGTAGTCCGTTACTCTTCCAACCGGGCTACCGCTGCCCGAATTTCTATTGGATAAATCGTTCAGTATGTTTTATGTATCTCAGTGTCAATGAGAAATTCATCATGCTTCCAAATTTTTAAATTTTGGTTTAATAACCTGATTTTATGTCATAATTTTAGGTGTTTTAAAAAAATTTCTTGTTTTACAATTGAGCAGATAAACTTATCAAATTTAATTTGATGGATATGCATTCTAACTATTATGTTAATTAAAATTTTTACAGCACGTGGGAAAATTAAGGCGCATGGGAACCATCAATTTTTGCTAATTTCTCCAAAAACAATTTTGATCAAGTTTTTTAATATAACTTCCGAATGACTTATCGTTATCTTACCATGGTTCAAAATTACGGGGTGTTGTCCTTGGATCTTTCCCTTCGAGTTTGATCCCAGACCGTCACCAATGGCTTGTTGTGTTGCTCTAGTGCGACGTTAGTGAGTGTTAAAATACCTACCATCCGAATGACTTAATATTTTTGCACCAAACTTTATATATACAGGATGCTTTAAAGCAGAAAACAAAAGTCTACAAATTTCATAACAATCGGATAACTGCCAAAGATTATCTTGAAAGTCCACTGTCACCTTTAAAGCTTCACAAGTATCCAAACGAAAGACATAAATTTGTATTAGTATAAGTTCAACAAGAAGTACTTGAAACGCACATTTTTAATTTAATGAGGACCCATCATCTAAACCTGTACTTGTATGTAGGTATTTTAATTAACGTAGCACTGGAGCTACACAACGGGCTATTGGCGACGGTCCGGGATCAAACCCGAAGGGAAAGAACCTAGGACAACACCACGTAATTTTGAACCACGGTAAGATGACGAGGTCACACCTGAGTTGGCACCCCACTCTCCAAACTTCCACACCACGCCAATAAACATGAACTG
This sequence comes from Meta bourneti, assembly GCA_933210815.1. Taxonomy (NCBI): domain Eukaryota; kingdom Metazoa; phylum Arthropoda; class Arachnida; order Araneae; family Tetragnathidae; genus Meta; species Meta bourneti. Next base: position 15,787,379 of record OW119928.1, on the reverse strand, counting down.
GACCTCATCATTTAGATTAATACCATGATTGCTGATCTGTAGAGTTTGGTTAAACCCTGAAACAGTGAACAAGACAACATGTCTTCGGTTTCACTGCATCACACTTAATCAAACATCCTTTTATTTCTAATCGCAGGCAGATAAACAAAATACACAACACAAAGGCTAGTAACAAAAATCGCACAAATACATAAAAATTTATAAGAAAAGGTAAGAAAAGAAAGAGAAATAATTAACTGTCCATCCTGTCCTCTAGTCTCAAAATATCCCAGAGGTTTTGACTAGAAAGCACAGTACAAATTTGCATATCGGGTGCATATTTCTTGGGATTTAGTACAAAAAAGCGGCTCTGTTGACCTTTTACGCAGTAGAGATGTTTAGCTAAACAGCCATGACTTGTCGGGTTATTGCAATAGCCTCTGCCCTTGAGGCATCTGAGATGTATTTAATGAATATAAGCCAAGGCTTACTTGAGTTTTTAGTTATTAGTTCTTGATAGAAAAGTGAGCTCGTGCAAGATATCCGTGAGTTTAATTTTTATAGCACGTGGAACTGCTGCTAGAGTATCATAGACCTTCTACTGAAATATACGGATCATGTGGACGAAGTCGCTGTCGTAAGATCTCTAAAGGGTAAATCACAAATCGACAGCCGATTGACTATGGAAGCGCAGACTAGTGTTTTCGATCACGGTGGATAATCAGTTTAAACAGTCAATAATTTAGGGTTCATGCTTTTACCCAAAATCACGTGACAGATCTTCAAACCGAGCAACTGGAAGAAATAACACGTTATTGTAAACGTCATTGTGTCTTGATAATATATAGCACGGGCCAAATTTCTTTTTAATTGTGCACTTGCAAAAACTAACCATGGTATGGAATGTGATAGGAAATTAATTTGGAATTTAGAATTATTGGAGACTGAATGAGAAAAAGAGAGTTGATAGGTGTTCTTCATAATTTTGTATCGTCCTTAGCTCGTTTAATAAATGTCTAATATTTTCTAAGAAGCTTTCGTCTATGCAACCGAAAAGCTTGTCTACAACATTTTAATACTATCTTTTTGATACTCTGATAACACATCCAAAGAGTGATCAGAGAATGTCTTTATTTCTAAGGTGAATTAGGAACCGATACGGGACCACCATGCTATCTTCCCACGAAAAGGTTATTTGGTTTTTCTTATGGTTTTGGAATGTTCTGTACTGCAAATATTGAAACCAATACAGGCAGCTAAATAAGTCAACTTAGAAGGCTGAATTTTTAGGATTACTTTTGCCTACCAATTTAAACTTATCCATATGGGTTGAGAAAGAAAAGAATTCTTTTGTAATTTTCGATCTTGATTACTTTCCAACCACCTCAAAATAAGTGAAATCTATCGGACCTTCACTCGATTTAAATTCTATTTCTACCTGAAAGTATGTTACTACGACGAATAGTTAAAAATATAATCTCTGTATCCATTCTTTCTTAATTACTCTACATATTTTTTAAATCACTTTCAGACATTTAAAATTCTAAATAAATTCGAATAAAGTGCAGACGTTTTTATTTTTAGAGTGATACAAAATCCATATCCTCACTCTTAATAAAGGTTGAGTTTGTGTCTGATTTAAACCAATCTTATTTTCAAAAACGAAATATGTCTTCTTAACATGGTTATTTACAATTCTGATTTTTAATTCATACTTAACTATCAGGGTAACAACATAACTAGTCTTGACCCCGTACTGTAGTGTTTGGTAGTGTCATGGAAGGAAATTCATTACATAATTCATCATAATTCGAGACCTCTTTTGGACATTTTTCGCAGGGGACGATATGAAATTTATCTAATTTTGATCCCAGGATAAGAAAAATAAATGAATAACATAATTCCTGTAACACCCTGGTGTATTTCTCTCTTCTGTGTTACTTAAAACCTTTCCATGTGTGTATACCCATTAATTGACTTTGTTTTGCATTTGTCAAAACATGGCCCTTCCGCCATGAAACCCAACCCAACCTTTTTCTACCTGGAAGCATGTTTCTACAACAGTTAAAAATATAATCACCACAAGATTCTTTTTGAACTTTTCTATATATTCTTTTAACTCTTTGAGGAACACGATTTCAAAGAAAAAACAAGTTGCAATGAATTGTTTATTTACTGATTCAGCTTCAAAATTAGTATAAAATATCAAATAACGTGTTTTTCTTATTATAAAACGATTTTTTCACTCATAATAAATTTTTACGAAAAGAAAACAACCATTTACCGTTCTGAAAGACAAAAATTCACTGCACCACACAAATTCACCAACCTTAATCATAACAGTGTCAACAACTTACTAATGCGTTTTGACAGGTGTAAATTTTTGTTTTCAGTTATTTACACATTTAGCGTTAGTTCATAGCACTGCCAACTCAATGAAAAACTTTAAATAAAATATTAAACTGCATGACTGAGTAATTTCAACTTTTTGAGGTGGGTGAAAAAATATCCCACCATGTTTAAAAAGCTAAGCAAAAGGTGGGACAGTTTTTAACCCACCAAACCCCAAAGAATTAAAACTCATTTTCAAGCATCTAATATTCAAATAAAGTTTAAGATGTTCTTAATTTTAAAAAGTGATTCAAAATATCTTCCAGATATTCAAATTCGTAATAAGCGTTGTGTGAGTGTTTGATTTACACTGATCTTATTGAAAAGTTATTTGGAAACAAAACATATTTCTTAACGTAGGTCATTTACAATTTTGATTTCTAATAACTTAATTCCAATTTTCGATAAATACAAAATTTAATTCAGAACGGAATGCATCAAAATACTGCAGATACTACAAAACATTTTTGCAGTGAGACCTTGAACTGCCATCATGGCGAACGAAATTAGAAACATCTCATGCGGAAGGCTATTTTATTATTTTGTTTTTGATATATCTATGGCTTTCTACATATTTATCTGCAGAAACTTTCACTTACCCACCGGTGCATAATTATCCATCAGTCAACAATAAAGACAAAACGAGCAAGCGAATCCATCTGACACCTCACATAAGGGCTCCAGTGTGAATTACAATTCATCAAATCAGCTAGTTTCTCTTGTGTATAATGAAACAAAGCTGTCGATTCAGTAACAAACTATGTTATTAGCAATGGTGTTAAAATATTTCTAATAGGCAAATTTTTCGTTGTCACGCGAAACCTTTGTGTCTGGTAAATCCTTTGCAACCAGAAAACTGTCAGACAACGCCATTGGTGGAACAAGAACGGCTACAACGTTTTTCAAATCTGTTATAAGGTATTACTAAACAGCCCTGTTTGAATCACGTTACCTTAGTGTGCATACACAGATCAAAGAACATGATTGAAATCGTAAGTATCGAAACCATTTTATTTCCAAGAAAGCAGAAGCATAATGGTGAATTTTAATTCGGTAACATTTATCTTTTGTTGCATGTATTTTATTTACTGTTTTCATTTCATATCTTTTCGTTGTCCTCCCTTCAAGAGCGCGGTAGCCTGGTTGGAAGCGTGGCGTATTATCAACCGGAGGGTTGCGAGTTCGAAACTCAACCCAACCAAAGACCGTCGTGTGCATGTGAGCTGGTGCATGTTGAATCTGCCGTGGCCTCTCCTCATGTTGGCGTGTTGGGGAATTTAGGAGAGCTCAGGTGTTAATTCGTCATCTAACCGCGGTTCAAGATGACGAGGTGTTTCATTGGATCTTTCCCTTCGGGATGGATTTCGTCCAATATTCCATTGTTGTTGCTCCAGTGCGACGTTAATTCAACTAACTACATACCTTCTCTTTCAAAGCAAAATGTTTAATTATGTTTAAATATTTTCGAAGTTTAACGTGTTTGCATTATTTTCAGGATTTAATTCATCTTTTTTTTCCTAAATAATTGATGATTTACATAATTACACATAAATACACGTGTGTGTCTTCACAAGCACCATCCAGGGCATGTTTAAATAACATTCAATTGCAAGGCATATCGTGAAACAATGCTGCTGATTCAGCCAATTTAAGGATCCGTCTAGCTTATAATAACGTTAAGAACAAGCTCTAGTCTATTTGACTGGTCCACTGAGCTTCAAACGTTGCCTTCCTTGATTTAGTTCCTTGATTTTTCACCACTTGCAAAACAACAGTCGGGAAAAGTAATCCTTTTATCCAATTCATTTTATTCACTCAATCACACCTAGCATATCGGAATACAATTTTATTGAACTTTGTTTTCCCCGAACTCTTCTTTAGTTCTCTGTGAACAAAAAACACTACTCCTAATAATTAAGGTTGGTTGGTTGGTTTGTTTTGGGGTTTCATGGCGCAAGAGCCATATTTGGCCATGCTGCGCCAGACACAAGATATACAGCATCAAGTAACAGACAGGCACACACAACAATGAAAGTTTTACTGACACAGAAGAGAGAAGTACACCCAGGAATTCCCTGACAGGAATCGAGCCTGCACCGCCTATAACTCGAAGGCGCAGTGAGCATACCCACTGAGCCATGACTGCCCCCTAATAATGAAGGAGCCATGGTAACCTGATTGGAGGAACAGCTGATTAGTAACCGGAGGGTTGCGAGCTCTAAACTAGATCCAACCAAAAACCATCGTGGACGTAGGGGCTGGTGCACGTTAAAGCTGTGTGACCTCAAATATCCTCACTTTGGCGTGGCGCGGTTTCGATAATGGGGTTCTAGCTCAGGTATTGATCTCGTCGTCTGATTGTGGTTCGGAATTATGAAGTGTTGTCCTCGTGTTTTTCTCTTCGAGATTGATCCCGGACTGTCGCCAATAGCCGTTGTGTTGCTCCAGTGCGACGTTAATTCAACTACTCACCTTCCTAACAATTAAAAAAAAACATTCTTTATTATTTCAGGTAAGATACATCAGCCTTGCTCTGTTCCTGTTAACCCTTTTCCAAACACTGAAGGCACAAGATGATGGTTATGGTCTTCCTCGTTCACTTGGAGTCTACTCAAGAGTTGGGCCACGTGGAGAGAGAGAAATGATGTTATCCGAGAGTGAGTGTGGCCAATATCTAGAAAAATTTCATTTCATCAAAAATTTGGCTCAATTACAGCAAATCTACCACTAGAATCTGTTACAAAAACTCAAAATTGAGTTAAAATATGCGCTGATTTAATTTTCATGAAATCATGATGCGTATAAAAATTGCAATAAATTATTTATGATTACGTATGACTGTTATTTATGATTACGTATGATTATGTTATTTATGATTACATATAGTTTTAGTATAAATTATTGCACATGGTTATATTATTTATGATTATATATGGTTCGATTATTTGTGATTATATATGGTTATATTAGCTATAATTTATTTGACCGTTTCAGCTTGCATAAGCAAACTACGGAGAAATAAATATATAACCTGTTAAGACCAATTCCCTTTTAGTATTACCGATAGATAATTATTAATTGTAATTGCTCCGAATTCATGGTATGTTTCTATTATTTGACACAACTTGGCCAAATAGGGACCTTGCTCCATAAAGCCCTACCAACCATATGTGTAAAAATCTTTCTCTTTTTCCATTATATAATCGTAGCACGCCTTTGAAGTTAAAAACAGAATGAAATGATTTTCAACTTTTTAAACCTTGAAAACTACGCATTACTAAATAAAAACTTTTTCATCTTTCATATCCTTCCTTTTCACATATCCTTAGGAGTCAGGTCCAAGTACCATGGGGCACGGGCGTCACCGCCAGGGGACACGTCCCCCCCCCCAATATTTTTTTGAAAAACAATTTGAAATTTTTTTAGTCCTAGTTTTAGGAGATTTAAGTACCTTTAAAATACGGTAGGAGGCATTCAGAATGCCTCAAAAAGTGTTTTTAGTCTTTAATTTTTCCAACATTTTCCAGAGAGACCCCCTTTAGACCCATGGTAATCTATACCCTATGTATTGAGTCATCCCCAATAATTGGGTGCTGGTGACGCCCATGCCATGGGGGGCAATCGTGGTCCAGTTGGCCCATCAATTTGTGAGTTGCAGGCGGCGCTGGTTCGAATTCTTCCTGTATTTTCCTGTTATATGTCAGTAAAACTTTCTTTGTGTGTGTCTATTACTTGACGTTGTCTGCCTTTTGTCTGGGGCAGCGTGGCCCAAATATGGCCCTTGCGCCATAAAACCCAACCAATCAACCCTGCGCCATAAAACCCAACCAATCAACCCGGTACCATATTACCGGCTGAGAGCAAAGTTGAACGATATTATTTCTGATACTCGATCAAGTGGATGCTTACAAGTTCTCTGTTTCAGATGGTGTCCAAGTAGGCGTGTACCGCCGACAATTTCACCAACCGAGGATCCCAATATATCCTGAGCCACATCCACCAACCGCAAAGCCACATCCACCAACCACAAAGCCACATCCACCAACCGCAAAGCCATATCCACCAACCGCAAAGCCATATCCACCAACCACAAAGCCACCTGTTAAGAAACCCTACGGCGGAATCCAGGGAAGGAATCAGGGAGTTCCTGAACCAGAAGCAGACAGTGGACTACTGGGTGGATTACTGGGTGGAGTTGGTGGTGGTGGACTGCTGAGTGGACTACTGGGAGGACTCTTAGGTGGAATCGGACGATGAGGTCAGCATTAGTAGGCTTAGCATATGGTTCAATAATCTTTATATCATCTGTAGTTTTGAAATAAAGTATTTGGACGTTTTGTGTAAAGCGATAGGGTTCATTTACATACTTGGGTCTCCATATTTTCAATCTGGTCCCCAGTGCCATTAACCCTCCATGCGGTTTCGACGAGATATCTCGTCGAACAACGTCTGACCAATTTTGATTATGACGAGATATCTCGTCGACGGGATATTGCCGATTTTTTTATGATGACGAGACCAAAATCTGGTCCGTTTGTTTCTAATGTCAGGATATCTCATTCATCAAGGTCGGACGATGAGGTCAGCATTAGTAGGCTTAGCATATGGTTCAATGATCTTTATATCATCTGTAGTTTTGAAATAAAGTATTTGGACGTTTTGTGTAAAGCGATAGGGTTCATTTACATACTTGGGTCTCCATATTTTCAATCTGGTCCCCAGTGCCATTAACCCTCCATGCGGTTTCGACGAGATATCTCGTCCAAACACATCTGACCGATTTTGATTATGACGAGATATCTCGTCGACGGGATATTGCCGATTTTTTTATGATGACGAGACCAAAATATGGTCCGTTTGTTTCTAATGACAGGATATCTCATTCATCAAGGTCCTGTCCGTTTTTCTAATGACGAGATACCACGTTGAGACAACCACTAGGAGTGTTAGCATAAGAAATACCTCTTTTTTGTTATACCTCTAATTTGTTTTGCAACAAACGCTAGTTTGTTATTTCAGCACCAGTTCAATGTACTCTTTTCTCATATTCATGATTTGTAGAATCGAGTTTCACTACTTGTCTCTTTCATATTTATATTTATTCTTAAAATGAGAACAGAAACAAAATAAGTATAAGTACCTTTCTGGTAAAATTATAGAGACTATCCAATTCGTGTATGTTTACCATAGTGCGCACAAAATTATTTCAGCTACCTGGTACAGTAACTTTGTTCCTGTTACGATTCAGAATTGTTTTGCATTGATGCTAAATATTCATTCTTTACTGTTTATAGTGTTTGGTTATGATGCCTAAAACAGTTTACATAGAGGTTTACAGTTGACATATGCTGAATACAAGTAAAGTATATACATTCTTTACACAAATTTATTTTTCTGAAAATATAACGTATGGATTTTTTGAGATTCCATTTCTTCATTAGCAGACATTTGCTTTCGAGTGTTTTAACATTATACAATTAACTGAAATTCAATTATTTGTAATAAACTTTTTTATCTTTCGCGAATGAAACACAAAATAAACTTTCAAGTACATTTGAATTACTTTTTGATTATCTTGGAGATAAGAATTCACTCTATTCTTTTTTGAAATATCAGTTGAATTGCATTAAATAATTGTAGATAAACGTTTTGCTTGCATACATAGAGACGAACGTTTATTAAAAACATTTATTAAGGAAACTAAAGACAAATTAAAAAATGCATTCAAAATATTATCATCGTTTTGAGCGTGCATAATTTATATATATAAAATATATTTGACAATATTGTAGTTTACACGTGAATAATGAATATAATAACGTTTACAAATACGCTAGTAATAGTTACACGTACGCAATAAGAATTAGATTCACGGATCGATTACATGAGATCATACTATTTGTATATAGGTATTTTTTGTTTTAATTCTTTTCGCCCATATTCATGGATGCAAGAGCCCAAAAGTACTTTAGTAAACAAAATTTAACATATTCCCATTTTTCTTGCATGTGAGTAAAATTCGGAAATTTAGGTCATTAACGATGATTAATGGAAAACAAAAAACTAGCTAGGAACCTTTATTTAAGGTGTATGTATACACTAGAAATTACGAAAATTCACCAGAATATCGATACTTTTTTATTAATTCAAAATATTTTCCAGCTCCTTAGTTTGAAACGAAATAGTTCTTGTAGATATTCGAAATAGTTTTCTAGTTACAAGGGTTTTTGTTAGATACTTTCAAACTTTAAACTTGATTTCTGAAGAACTGTTTTTGCAGTATGATGCTTTGGTAAAACAGCGATAACTCAACAATGAATTTATCTATTATAATTATTTTTGTATCATTATAATCTATTTAATACAGTAGATGTTTTGACCATCAGTCAAAGTTATTGGTTAAGAAATGAACTTTTAGTTGATTTTTAAATGTCCAATTTCCTGAAAAAATCTTTTTTTAGGCTTCCTTGGGGAAATAATTGTATAAAAACCTATTCTCCCTAGCAACTTGATTGAGGGAGAATAGAAACATGAAGAATAATATTAGGAATAATTTCCAACAGGAATTGTCTTCCTGAACAAATTAGAATTTGAGATATCGCTGTTCAAAAAACATGCTGGTTAGCTAATTGTATCTAAATTGGATCATTAATGATTAGATTAGTCTGAGTTTTTCAAACTGAAATGAGTTTAGGTACAAATAGATTATCTATTGTAAAAAAATTAAATTTTTCAAATCAAAATTTTAAAAAATCTTCTAGTGTGTACGTACACCTTAAGAAACAGCAAGCTCTAGATTGAATTTATTTTCTAAAGGGTGTATGAATTTCAGAGAAAGGCGAACAATTTAATAACTCTCTTCTCAATTGTGATTTATATTCAAAACTAAACTATTAAAGAATGAAAACTTCAATGCTAAAGAATGGAATAGGACTCGTTCATTCCAAATAACATTCAAAAGTACAATAGATGAAGAATAATCTAGAAGAAATAACGCTAGTAAACACTAAGTAAATAATGAAAAATTAAGGAAAATTTATTTTCACATACATAGTGACAAACACAAACTATTTGCAAGATATTTGGTATCCATTAAATAGAGGCAAAGGGGTGGGTATATAATCCAAAGGTAAGGGGATCAGTAAAAAATTAAAAGGCGAGCTCAGCACGTTCCTTCAGCCCAGTCTAAATCAAATTCTGAATTTAGACAGGAAGTTATAGAAAAAGAAAATCCTCTCAACACAGCTCACTGACCTAGACAGCGTCCTTTATAAATAATTTTCAATAGAGGGTCGTTAATTAACGTCGCACTGGAGCAACACAACGGGTTATTGGCGACGGTTCGGGGTCAACCCCGAAGGGAAAATCCGATGACAACACCTCGTTCTTTAAAATCACGGTCAAATGACAACACCTGAGCTGGCATCCCACTCTCCAAACTCCCATACCACGCTAACGTGAGGACATTTGAGGCCACAACAGATTTAACTTACATCAGCCCCTTCCCGTACAAGACGGTCTTTGACTGGGCCTAGTTTCGAACTGTCAACGCTCCGGTTGCTAATACGCTACTCTTCTTACAGAGCTACTACGGCCACCAATTTTCCAAAGGAGGTCTAAACAATACGAAAGTTAAACTTCCACACCAAACCAACGTGAGAACATTTGATGTACGGCAGATTGATTTAACGTGCATCAGTCCCCACGAACACAACGATCTTTGGTTGGATCTAGTTTCGAATTCGCTTCCTATTGCTAATCCTCTATTCTTCCGACAGCGGTCCACAATTTTGCATAAGAGGTCTAAGCAATAAGAAAATAAAACTTCGTTTAAAAACAGAAAATCGAAAATGCTCACGCTTCAAAACCATAACATGTGACTTCCACAAATAGATTTGGACAATTTCTGGGGTGGAAAAGCTATATTACTTTTGCTGATACTCAATAACAAAACCAGACGAACATTCTCAGAATATCAATTTAAAATGACAATCCCCTTGAATTCCCAATCTGGAAAACCGAAGCACTTGCATCCTGCTGGATGAAAGTATATCCTGCTTAAATATACGATCCCATGTGAGTCTGTAATTCAAAAAGTATCCATATGAGCATTTTATCTCATGTTCGACGAGCGATCCCATGTTATTTCACAGGATGCCGAAACCACATCCAGAAGCAGAGGCTCATTTGGACAATGAATCCAATCTCGAACCAGGAGAGTGGCATAAATAGAGCTGGAACCACGGTGCTGTGACTTTCGAGTGGTCATTATTCCCCTTGACTGTGACTACACCCTCGGACAGCGGGTTCGATTGTGTGGTGGACAGGAAAACGGAAATAAGAGGGCTAAAATGTACTCTGAAATGAACGGAAGGTACAGGTGAGTTTTTGGAGGAGGTGGGATGAAAGGATGGGTTCTGAAATTCAGTTTCAGTGTTTTTCTGTGGTCTGAGCGGGTGATTTTGGATTGACTGATTGTTGCTTTCTGGATATTCAATGAGGATACTCTATCTTTTACGTGTGCCTCAAAAATATAGTATATATCATGCTTGATTTGAGAAGGTAAGCAATTTTCAATACCGGTTCAGGTTTAACTTTCGTTTTAAATTTTGAATGATGTATTATTTGTGATTTTTTTCCCAATTTTGCGATTTGATTAGCATGAGAATTGTTTAAATTTCAAAATAAATTTTGTTTTGCGTTTATTTCGCCTAACTGTTGTCGTCTGAAAGATAAAAAAATATATTTTGCCTTGAGTGTTTAGGTTTTAATCTACCAAGTGGTTTCGGCGATATATCTCGTCAATCAAGATCTAATCATTGTTGCTAATGACGATATATCTAGTCATCAAGATCTTGCCGATTGTTTTATGGTGACAAGATCAAGATCTGGTCAGTTTTTTTCTAATGACAAGATAAAGTTTTCATTAAGATCTGGTCAGTTTTGCTTAATGGCAAGATACTTCGTAGAGACAACCACCAGGAGGATTAAAAAGCAATTGCTTAGCATTTATTCATTTTTTATATCTTTTTAGTGTTTTTTCATTATAATTAAATATAGTTCAAATATTGCTAATTGTATTATGTTCGTGTAAATATATTTTGTTGACTAAATTCATGTCAACCTGGTATCTCTGATAGAGTGATAGTGAAAGGGTAGTCCAACATTTAATTTCTAATTTCGAAGATACTGTCAGAAACTGTTTTAGTTTATATATTATTTTAGTGTGGATATTGGCATATCCAATGATAAATTCCGATTCTAAAACAAGAATTTTTCATATTCAAAACTCTGTTTTCCATTAATGTTTTTAATAAGTTATAGGAGTTTCCTCGAATTGTTTACTTTGACAAACAGATATCAAGTTCCGAAATGGATCGTCAAACTTTATAATTCTATTCATTTATTACTGTTCACAACAGATTCTGAGTTCAAACCCTGTCTAGGATAGGATGTTCGTAGTGGTGTGGAATCCCCTTTAAGCTTCAGGTTCCGGTAATTCCACGTTCATTTAAAGATTTCTTTCATGTAACATTTCCACTAAAAAACATTGAACATTTCTGAATTTAACTAAATTTAGCAAGAACATATTGAATAAATGATTAATTATTTTCTACAGTTTATATAACCTTTAAAATATACCAACAAAAATATCAAATTTCTGAAACTTCTGTTTATGGTTAGTACTAATGAATGATGTAGCTGCAAGCATTATTTTGTCTCATTTAGAGTCAAAGATGATACATCATTAATTGATGTATCATACGCTCAGTTACAACATATTCAATTTATAAATCAGAAACACGGTATAGGTAGATCCACACAATTCAAATTAAATTGATAAATATGAAAAATGTCGGCCAAAAATTTGAATAGGTTTTGATCTTATAGATCATGCTTTACACTTTAATTTTTGAATCGGGGAGGTTTGCGAGGTCGAAACTCGGTCCAACCAAAGACCGCCGTGTACGCGGGGGCTGGAGCATGTTAAATCTGCCTTGGCCTCAAATGCCCTCACCTTGGGGTGGTGTGGAAGTTTGAAGAGTGGAGTGCCAGCTCAGGTGTTGACCTCGTCATCTGACCGTGCTTCCAAATGATGTGGTGTTGTCCATGGATTGTTCCTTTAGGGATCGACCCCGGGCCGTCGCCAATATCCCGTTGTGTTGCTCCAGTGCGACGTTAATTAGCTGCATACCTTTTGAATTGTGATCCCCTATTTCTCTCCTTAACATAACACTAGAAGCGTATGATGACTGTAAATGCCTAGATTGGATTGAAAGCAAAAAAATCTTATTCTTAGCTTTAGATAACCTTAAAGTTAACTTATGGTTGAAAATAAAAAAAGACAACCTTAAGGTAAAAGATAACCTTAAAGTTAACTTTATTTGCAGTTCTTTCTTTTCCAGAAAGACGATGCGATGCATATCATGTTTAACCCTAACTGACCAAAAGTCATACTTGCGCCTAATCTTAGCAAATCATGATCCAAATTCCACCTTAACCCTCCTGGTGGCTGTCTTTACTAGGTGTCTCGTCATTAGCAAAATTGACCAGATGTTGATGGACGAGACATGTCGTCATTAGAAAAACTGACCTGATCTTGGTCTTGTCATCATCAGCAATATAATCATCAAAAAACAGCAATATAATCATCATTCGGAATTAAATCGGCATTTGACAATAGCAAAACTGGTCAGATCTTGATGTACGTGATATCTCTTCGAAACCACTTGGAGGGTTAAAGCTGGGGTCTCTTACAAAGGCTGTAAAATGAGCAGAGAATGTTAAACCATGTGCAAAGCCAAATACGCATGTTATCTCAGTTTAATGCTAGCATCTATTGGAAGCATGAAAAAGAGAGGAAGGGTTGATGCTGAAGGCCATAACATGACAAAAGAAGCTGAAATAATCCACATTTCTTGGCATTCACATTTCCTGGTTGGCTTCTTGGGGTGAAAATAAAGAATGTAAAAAATCAAAACTGACATCTAACTCAGATTTCGATTTAAAAAAAATCGTCATTTGTACTTCAGATGTGGGGGCATTTGACTAGCACGTATGGGACAATCACACCCACATGTATTTTAGTCATGTCAGCTCTATGTATACCATACGTGACGGCTTGATAATAGCTCTTTTTTATTATTTAATCCTACAAGTAGTTTCGACGAGGTATCTCGTCCATCAAGATCTGACCAATATTGATAATGACCAGCAATATCTTAATGATGAAATATCTCGTCATTAAGAAATTACTCGTCATTATCAAAATAATGCCGATCTTTTTATGATGACGAGATTAAAATCTGGTAAATTTTTTTATGATATGAGATATCTCGTCCATCAAGATATCTGGTCAGTTTTGATAATGACGAGAGGGAAAACATAACAGATGTGCTCAAAACTTTGGGATATGCTTACTTGAAGGAAATATAGTTTAGAATAAAAAACGTTTTTTGATTAATAAAGAATAACAAAAGATACAAAATCTGTCCTAACTAGTTCTTGCGAAATCATAAAAATAAAATCAACTTTACCATTCATCGCTCATATATGAGTAATCATGCCTATTTCAAGTATTAAAATGAATGGTTTTTGAATAGTTGAGGTCAGAATGCGATTTGCTACCAGTCTCAGTTGTTAGCCTTCGTCTGGAAACCAGATTTTCATTTTGAATGATTTCGCCATTTGCATTTTAATAAGTTAATGACAGAATGGAAACAGTTCTAAAAACTATCTATAATGGTTATTGTAAGAGAAAACGTTTTGAAATTGAAATTTTCTTTCATAAAATAAATATTTTTCCTTCACTTCATTAGTTTTAATTAATTTTGCAACCAGTGTATCTAAGAAAATAAATAATCGAATGGATTAATCAGACTGATTTCAGTGACGTTTGGTTGTTTTTAGAAACTGGCCTGATTCGATACTTCTTCCGTGTCAGGACAAAAGGAGTTAAGCCTGACTTTTGATGGGTCCAAAGGAGACAAGTGTATCATTAATTTAAAATATAATGTAATATTCTTGCAATGGAAACCAAAAGAATCTACGAATCTTAAATTACAGTTATTTGTATCATGGCAGGCTTTTTTCCTGATTATTTGAGAAAGAGTGAAATGTTCAACTTGATTCTGAAAAGCAGCAATTTGCACTTAAACATTTTTGCCCTGACATGGAATAATTAAATTGATTTTCTCTAACTTTTAAACATTTTACCATTAGTTTTGTAATTGGGAACAAAACAATCTCAAAATTAATAATTTCTTTTGCGTTACCGTTATATGACCCCCTGCTTCAAGTATTTTTTTCGACTCACCTAGCCAGCATGAATTGTCATATATTCATTACGTATATCATTCGTTTAACCCTCCTGGTGGTAATCTCGATGAGGTATCTCCTCATTAGCAAAATATCTTATCATCTTATGAGGTATCTTATCATTAGCTGACCAGATGTCTTGACGGACGAGGTATATCGTCATTAGAAAAAATTTACCAGATCTTCATCCGTCATCATAAAAATCGGCAATATCTTTGTGACGAGATATCTCGACAAAAGAAAAAACTGACCAGTTCTTCATCCGTCATCATAAAAATCGGCAATATCTTTGTGACGAGATATCTCGACAAAAGAAAAAACTGACCAGTTCTTCATCCGTCATCATAAAAAATCGGCAATATCCTTGTGACGAGATATCTCGTCATTAGAAAAACTGACCAGATCTCCATCCGTCATCATAAAAAATCGGCAATATCTTTGTGACGAGATATCTCGTCATTCACAAAATTGGTCAGATATTAATGGATAAGATATCTCTTCGAAACCACTTGGAAGGTTAAAGTAAATAAAAGTAAATAAAAATAAATCCGACGATAATCGCTTGAACGGTCTTCCTGCAAAAAGACATATTTTTAAAAATATTAGCATTTTTTTCCTTTTGTACTCAATCTTACATATTAAAAATACCAATCTTACAGTATCAAAAATATCAAGAAAAATCTATATTGACAGATGGGAATATTTGGTGCTATAAAAATTATATTGTGATTTCACAAAAATATTTTATTTTAAAGTTCCACAAATCTAGCATTGTAAAACTAAATATAATCATCTGAATCTGTATAATTAAAGATAGTTAATTAACGTCGCACTGGAGCAACCCAATGGGCCATTGGCGGATCAATCCACAAGGGAAAGAACCGAGGACAACATGTAATTTTGAACCTCGGTCAGATGACGAGGTCAACATCTGAGCTGGAACCCCACTGTCTAAACTTCCACTCCACATCAAATATAATCAAAGAATTTGTTAGGATCTACGTTTTAAACTTTCCTAAAATATTTCTTGAATAATCAAAACAGATTTTAAAACATTCTATTATCGAAAGATAAACGATATTAACTCTTAAAGTAGACAACAATTAGGAGCAATTAATACTAAGAAAATTTGAAAATTTTATGATCTTCTAACATAGAATGACAAAACAGACAATGAATTCACTTGCCGTTTGATTTTTATTAATCGTAACAAACGCTATCTGCAAACATTTTCTTGGTTGGTTTTACTAACCCTTTAAAATGTCTAGTTTAGATTAATTTTTGTTACTCTACACATGAAAGGTTTGTTAATGTTTCCAGAGTTTAAGGTTTGAAAATTTTAGGATAATTTTAAAAATTAATACTTTACAAGCTGATACAGAAAACAAATATACGTATCGTTGGCTTAGAGCAGAAATTTCTAAACTGACATTTTTTCGGAGACATCAAATGCTTATTTTCATAATGATGAGCAATACATTATCACCTTGTAATCTTTTTAAAAGATACATTACGCTTTAAAAAATGCTTCTAATTTGTATTTTTGAGCAAAAAATAAAGTTACTCTTTAAACAGTAGTTTAGTAAAAATTGTGTTTTGTCGGTTGATGAGTTTCTGCTCTAAGCCGACGATATGCGAAAATATAAGTTAATTAGATGTAATTTAAAATCCATATTGATAAATTAGATTAGTTTCTGTTACTGCGTCCAAATTATGAAAAAAAATGCTTCATGAAATAAAGGTAGGTATTTAATTAGCGTCGCACTGGAGCAACGCAACGGGCTATTGGAGACGGTCCGGGACCAAACCCTAAGGGAAAAATTCGAAGACAACACCACGTAATTTTTAACAACGGTCAGATGACGAAGTCACACCTGAGCCGGCACCCCACTCTCCAAACTTCCACACCACGCCAGATTTAACATGCGCCAGATTTAACCCCTTTGTACACAACGGTCTTAAATAACTGCAAAAAATTAAAATCGAAAAATATCCTGTTATATTGTAAAATAAAAATTACCGAAATTCCGTTGAACATGAATGAAAGGAATCCTATAGTTCTAAGAAAAACTATTTAGAACGCCGAATAAAATAAAATATTTGAAAAACGGAAAATACCTTTCTGTACCACTCGATTCTCCACATTTCACAACTAGTTAAACCAGAAACCGCATCAGTTTAAAAACCGTTTGAATAAAAACATTCTGCACGGAAAATTTATTCATTTAAAGTTATCTTTTGTGTTATTAATTCCTAAAAGCGGCGTTCCTCATGCAAGTAGGCAAACCAGATCGCTGCAATACAGAAAAAAACCCGTTCGACCTAATTTCCGTGTCTCGAAAAATAAACAGTAAATAAAACAGCGGGGTGAAAAACACGCGTGCGTCTGCGGTATTTCAGCTCTCACTATCAGTTCCACTCTTCAGAACGCACGAGACGTTTATAGAAGTGGGACGAGTTTAGATGCAACCGGCGCTGCTTTCTCCGGAGTTATCGTTTGCTGGGTTCTATTATTCTTTATAGCGTTGTTATTTTTTTGCATCTAATGTAGCACGTCGAGAACGGAAATAATTATTCATTAGCGATAGAAATGTATTCCTGAAAGAAAGTGCGCCTTTATTTCGAGAAACCAGTTCTGAAATAGTTTTTGTTTTGAGAAGTGAAAGTCTGACTGTGTGTGTGCTGTGATCGTTTGCCTCGCTACTGGATATTTTGAGCGCGGGAAAAATGGTTTTGATTTTCTCGAGCTTAAATCCATTCTAAAGAGAATATTTTCGGTTCCGAAGAATGATCCTGGTGTGTTTGGTGGATTCTGGGTAAGATAAAAATTTAAACATATTCTCTTTTCAAATATTTTCCATTTTTAATCTTTAATAATTTTACTCTGAACCCTATTCCAAATGAAAATTAGAACATATCGTCAGCTTAGAGAAGAAACTCATAAACCGACATTTTTCGGAGACACTAATTGCTTATTTTCATGATGAGAAATGCATAGTCATATTGTTATCATTTTAAAAGACATAACACTAACGAAATTATTATAATTTATATTTTTTATCTAAAAACTAATAGTTAGTCTTTAAGCAGCTGTACAGTAAAAAATTCTTTTTGTCAATTAATGAGTTTCTGCTCTAAGCCGACGAATTAAGATGCTATTTGTTACTTGTCACTTATGCCATGCTTAATGAAAAAATGTTTCCATATTTCGGCGCATTTTAAGAATTAATTTTCAGATTATTTAATATTTGTCAATTTCTTGCTATTCCAAATGGTTTAATCTTGTAATGTATGAACTAGCATTGTTCCTGTTGCTAGATAGCGAAAAGTATGTTCACTTTACTGAGCGATGGAATGTAAAAAATGTATTACGAAAACTGTGTAAATATCAAATACCTATAGACTACGAATTATGTTGAGTATCATGTCGTGTGGTAAGGAAATTAACTTTACCAGCCAAGTGGTTTCGACGAGACATCTCATCCATCATATTTAGTTAATTTTCTTCTGATGAGAGATATCTCGTCATCAAGACATTACCGATTTTTTGGTGTTGATGAGATTATGATTTGGTCAGTTTTCTCCAAATGACGAGATATTTCGTTCATCAATATTTGGTCAGTTTTGCTAATGACGAAATTCCTCGGCAAGACAACCAGAAGACACAGGAGGGTTAAGGGGATACAGTACACTACAAATGACCAAAAGTGACAAATTTTTTTATTACCTTACATTAATTGTACAGCTTTGGAGAAAATTTGTGCAACATTGCATAGCTGTAGCTATATTATTATATGAGTTATTAAATTTTTCCATCGAGTCAGGTGTCAAGCTGACTAGACTATGAAGTCCTTTTCCTCGTTTTCATAACTGCAGTGTATTTAAAATTTTAAGCCTTTTTTGTAATTAATAAATAAAATAATAAATAAATAATAAATGTAATCAATAGATAAAGATTTAGAACTTTTTGTGGTTGTTTTTTATGATGTATTTGATAACTTTGTGCATGAAATAGGGGAGGATTTTTAGAAGAGTAGTTCAGAAAAGGGAAATTGATAAAAATAAAATATGACTTTTTTATGTTTTTCATAGTGTCTGCTATAAAAATGTGTGTAAAAAATAAACAGCAGTAGTGCATACAAATCCATACCGAATTGTGACAAACACTGCGAGGTAAAAATTAAAAAAATCTGAAAAAATTCAAATTTGCAGGACTAGGAATTTTAAAATATTGAAATTGTTTGAAAAAAATTGAATTATATTGTTTATACAAATATTTATTTTTATTTTTCAATGCATACATTATGTGGATTGGAAAATGAACATTTTTTTCTGAAATGCTAAAATATGTGTCTGCAAATGCAAAGACAAGAATAATTGCTCAATGTCCCTTAAAAATTTAATTTTACATTTTTAGCACTTGGTATAAGAAATACATTTCATGAGGTATTTTCCTTAGAGTTTTAATCTATAAAAGTTAATATTTTTTACGTCATTAAACAAGATTCTAGTTTCAATTCAGTGTCCCAAAAATTATTTTGATAACGGAATTACCCTTTGAAAAAATTTAAATAAATGATTTTTTGTAATTTAATTAAGAAACTTATTTTCTTAAATTAAATTAATTTCTATGGAAATTTTTCATTGGGGTATATAAAACGAAAAGGTTAAAAATCATCTCTTCAAATATTTCTTTAGGAGAGTACGTATACTTTACGTAAAACTTATTTGGAACTTGTTATTTCTTTCATATTTGTTTGTTTTAAATTTCTAGAATAAATATGTAAAAAGTTAAAAATATTCTAAGAATTTTTTCCAAAAAAGAACCTGATAAATTAATAATCAACATTTCACTGCTTTCAGAAATATTTTGATAAGTGTTTTACGTATTTATTATTGTTAAACTATTAACCCTCATGGTGGTTTTTTGACGAAGTTTCTCGGTCATAAGCAAAACTGACTAGATCTTGATGGACGAGATATCTCGTCATTTGAAAACAATGTCCAGATCTTGATCTAGTCATCATAAAAAAATCTGCAATATCTTGATGACGGATATATATCATTAGCAAAGTTGGTCAGATCTCGATGAACGAGATATCTCGTTGGAACCACTCGGAAAGTTAAACTATACATTCCATCACTAAATAAACTAAATATTCTATAAATATTGTTTTGTATCTTGTTTATGCATCGTAAAAATGAAGAAAAAACATGAAGCTTACAAATAATAACAAGCGTTAACTTAGTCGTTAGTTGCTTTTTCAAGACATCATTTTAGGAACATCAAGGAAACATTTAAATTTCAAAATAAATTAGTTACATATCAAATAAAATCTTCCTAATTATTCTTTTGTCATTTTAATTAGTTTGCAGTTGTTGAGAGGTAACAAAATTCATACTTATTATATGTTGTTTAATTATCAACAAACATTACAATCTAATTGCATTTGAGACTACGGAATTTGTGGATGTTATCAGATATTTTAAACGCCAATTTTTGCTAGTTATGATTATGGTAACATATTTGTTAGTCTGATTTCCAAACTGTCGTAAATTGGCTGCAAAAGATTCAAAATTTTCTCGACCTAAACTATTCTCTCATCAAAATTATTCCATCAATAGATTATTAAATACAGTGTTTAGCCTGTGAGTAAAATATCCAACCCCGGCAATGAAAATTGTTATTAAAACTTATGTATTAATTTTTAAGTACCGTTCATTAAAATAAAATGAGCGAATGATTAGTTTTTTCGAAATTTATCAAATAAAAATCCCTATTTAAAGTTCAGAGAAAGTTTTTCTGTTAACGTTTTACGAATAAAATCTTAAATCTTAAATTCCAATTACATTTTTGGAAAGTTATGAAAGCTAATAGTGGAGAGAAATTAAAATTATGACAGGGACTAGAGGGTTCGAATGTATTTTCCAAGACAAAGTTTAAATGTTATCAAACCACGGATACGCTTTCGCATTTTCGTCATTTAACTCAGCTTCACAAACGTTTTTAGATCAACACTCCCTTTTCAAAGACATTTTCTTTAAATTTCCCCTTTTATAAACTCTATCTCTAATAATTAATTGCGATTGCAGCTGTGCCTATAATTCTTGAATTTCACCAAAATATTTATATAGCTGTGCGTGTAATTTTGCAATTTAAAATAGCTAAGTCGGAAATAATACAACTTGCAACTGAAATTATAAAGTTTATTAAAATGAAATAACAAAAATAAATTACACATCAACACACTAGATTACTCACTGCTATTAGTAACTAATATCAATAAATTAGCAAAATTAAATATATTCAGTAATGAAAAGGACGAATCTCGTGCTGTTCTACCAATTTTTGTATAGTTGGACTCTATTTTCGTCAGCAACATCCTTAAATATACGCCCTCAGGGGCACATCTCTTCTAGGTGTGTACATTCTTCACGGATCCGAGGTTCTCTAGTGATCTTTTCTATTCCCATGGGGTTTACTATCTTTAGTAAACAGGGGGGTCGCATTCCTGAGATATACCTATACGATCATTTTCTGCTTTAATCTCACTACGATGTTCCAAATCCCTCTTTCCTCTCTGTTCTCGACATTTTTTACTTCACATCGTCTTGTGTTTGGCACAGCTTGGCCAAATATGGCCTTGCGCATTAAACTCCAAAACAACCAACCGTAAATACACACAGAACTATTTGCTGTCGGCTCCACTTTGTAGTTAACCCTCTAAGTGCTTTTGACGAGATATCTCGTCCATCAGGATCTGACCACAATTTTTGCTAATATACCAACAATTATGTCTTGATGACGAGGTATGTCGTCATCAAGATATTGCCAATTACTCTATGATGACGAGATCAAAATCTGGTCAGTTTTCTAATGACGAGATATCTCGTCCATCAAGGTCTGGTCAGTTTTGCTAGTGTAGAGATACCTCGTCGAGACAACCACCAGGTTAAATGGATCAATGACAATACATCACTGTTGAGAGTTTTCCCATATGGTCAAGTGGATATTTGCTTAAAATATTTTTAGGCGACGCATTAGGGAAATTAGGCGACTTGCCCTATTTCCCCTGGTCCACCATTGTCCCCTAAGATTCCTTCAACACCCACAAGGCCTGTAGATTTTTGGACTTCGCGAAATTATTATTTAATTTTACAATTTGAAGGAATCAGTGCACAAACGACTGCAAAAAAAATCAAACACTTATCCCAGTTAATTGCTCAACTATACGCATAAGAATTCCTATTCATGCAGTGTAGGGTTTCAACGTGAATAAAAACGCTCAAAACCTTCCGATCACGCGAGCTCCCTACACAACAGCATGCGCAAAGCAAGAACACACATATTGCGCAATAGAAGACGCGATAATAAGCGCTTCGGGTTGTAAAAATGCCTTTCATCTCGCCAAGTCCGCTAATTAGGCCTCATTGTCCGAGGAGTACCGCAGCGGAAAATTATATCCATCCCTTTTGTGCAGCGTCGGCGGACGCGAGGTGGCCGTTTTCGCGGTCGCCCTTTGTGGCACCGGATGCTGCTTGAAACAAAACGGCAGAGCGTCTATCGCTGGAAATACACGCCGTGGTGTTATAAAATCAAGTCGGGTGTGCTGGAGACGGCGTTCGGTTAATTAGGAATCGGTACTGTTGAAAACAATAGAGGAACTATTTCGGAGGGGACTCGAATCCAGAAGTAAAATCGGGTACCTTGTGTCAGGAACACGGCAACGAGGTTTCAAGTGAATACGTCTCGTTAGCGCATAGTACTTATTTGGTCTTAAAGCTAAAGGCAGTCTTTTACAAAGGCTGAAAAAAAATGAGAAAATTATCTACTATGCGCAAGGTAGATAGGTAGATAGTTAATTAACGTCTCACTGGAGCGCCATAACGGGCTATTGGCGACGGTGCGGGAACAGTCCCGAAGGGAATGGACCAAGGACAATGCCTCGTAATTTTGAACCACGGTCAGATGACGAGAACAACACCTGTGTGAGCTGGCATCCCACTCTCAAAACTTCCACACCACACTGACGTGAAGACATTTGAAGCCATGGCGGATTTAACTTGCACCAGCCCTAGTGTACACGACGGTCTTCGGCTGGACCGATTTTCGAACTCGCAACTCTCCGGTTGCTAATACGATGCTCTTCCAACTGGGCTTCCGCGGCCTCTAAAGCTGGAGGCAGTTTTTGCAAAAGAAGAAAAATGAGAAAATGATCTACTATGTTCAAGGACATAGTAGATCAATCCTGGGGAAGAGAGGAAGGGTCGGTGCTGAAGGAGCCATAACGCATGACAGACACTTTTAACCCATGTTAGAAACCAGTGGAATCTGAAATGATCAAACATCCACATTTTCTGGTTGCAGTGAAAATAAAGGATGTCAAAAATAAAAACTGACGTCTTACTCAAATTTAGATTTAAAAAATTGGAGCACGGCAGCAAGGTTTTACGTGAATACATCTCGTTTGGGTCAAGTATTTATTTGGGTGTGGTTAATGAAAAAAGACAAATCCAGTAATCCAATGTTTATCGAAAGCTGACGATTTTCTCATTCGCGTAGACTGTTCGATGTATCTCTGCTTGGCTTTTCGACGCGTTTGTGAAATTTTGAAGGTTTTTCAACTGTTATCCAACGTTTCACAAACAAGACTATTCAATATCCCTTCTTAAATCGGCATATCTTGACGTTAGCTTTCGTTTGAGATCAATTTCGACGTCATTAAGCTTTGCAGTTCCGAGTTATACTGATTTGAAGTTTGCGCAGAGAAAGTCCCCACACCGCCACCCCTACCCTCCCTTCCCACGAACTCAAGGTCACTAACAAGTCTGTTCCCTCAGCTATCGAATGACACTAGATTAGTTTGGTTCGCGTTGATAATATAAAATTTATTATACCGAACTCGATGGCCATTTTTTCTTAACGCTCAACTTTCTGTACTTCTGGTATGATTTTAAATGTCATCTGACCGTGGTTCAAATTTACATGGTGTTCTCCTCAGATCTTTCCCTTTGAGATTGATCCCGGACCGTCACCAATATCCCGTTGTGTTGCTCCAGTGTGACGTTAATTAAAATGCCTACCTACCTGATTTTAAATACGTATTTACGTCAAAACTTTTTTTATGCCAAATAAAGATCTGAACCTTATTAAGTTTTTATAAGAGTTTGTTTTACATAGAATTCATATCTATATGTTTCCGTTGTGTTGCTCCAATGTGACGCTAATTAAAATACCTACCTACATACCTACCTATATGTTTCACTAACGTGCGTAGCACAAAAATCGACATTATTACTATGTTGGCAAATATAGCTAAAAAATACATAATCAACCTACTGGATTCATTCACCAATTTTGTCGCTTAACTTAACATGCTTTATTTGAGCCATGGAGTTGCATAATCTCTCTCATGGCGCGGCACAGAAATTTACGTTATTTGTTTATTGTCGAATGACAACAACAAATATAGACTAAACAATATTAAATCGATTATGATGTGTGTGGGATTCATTCACCAATTTTGCCGCTTAGTTTAAAAATGCTTGATTTGAGCTGTGGGGCCTGTATATAATATTGCTCAAACTACACGGAAAAGCTTGCTTCTCTTATGAAATTCTTCAGCAGTCTTACAGAGAGAAAGAGAAATCTGGAAGATAGAAATCAGAGCCGAAAATAATATAAGCTAAATTAAGTTTGGCATCAAAAAATGAATCGTCTTTAACAAGGGAATGGGATGAAATTGATTGAATTTTGAATTTTGTGGCAAAAGGTCCTAAACGGGACAAACTGTGCCAAGGGATGAAACTGAAGTAGACGTTCAGAATCAAATCGTGGTAGCGTGACTGAGGTGTGTATATTTCACAAGACACATTATTCAGCATTTCTGTTGTAAGATGTTTTCAAATCCCAAAATTATAGAGAAATTAAGAATTACTTTACTGAACCTGGCACGACTGACGATACGAGAACATTTTTAAACAATGAAATCCAAACAAAAAATGTCATTTTCGTTTGAAACAGATGATGTCTCCAAACTTCCATTCCAACGTGAGGACATTTAGAGCCACTACTGATAGCTAATCCGCTATTCTGCCAACCAGGTCCTATTTTATTGCAAAAAGTCAGGAAATGAAATGGTATGCAGGAATAGAAAGATTTTTCGTACTTTTGAGCAATGCAGAGATTGATTCATATATGTAAACGTATGTACGTTAGTCACCGAGGTTTTCTCAGTGACTAACGTACTAAATCTCTTCTAAATATGAATATTTTACAATATGAGTCAAGTATGCAAATACCGCCTGTAAAAATTGGCTGATCAAACAAACATGACGAGACCGAGCGAACATGACTCAAGATCAACAAAAACAAGCGTCTTTCCACCAAGTGGTGTTCTTTCCTCGGAACAGAGCACCACACTTGGTCTCGCCTCGGCCAACCTGCGTGACTCGGAGTCGAGGTTAATCGACGACACACGGGGCCATTTCAACCGCAATGGATATTTCACAAGCATGTTCAAAAATATTAAGAGCAGACTCGGAATGCGAGAGCGAAAGCTGTACATCCGGCAGATGTGACACGCGAAATGACAAACGGCGCAAGCGCGTCAAGAGGAGCTCCAGATCTGTCATGCGTGGAAATGTCAGATATGAAATATGCTTCTTTTTCAGACAACGCTGTTTGTTATTGAGATGAAAATTGATATGATAACGGAATAAATGTTTTTTGTATTTGCATTCGAGTTTTAGGTCGACGATGTACGGTGAATTTGCCGAGTGACGTTTCGGTTTTTGTGTTGAAAATGCATTAACCCTCTTGGTGGTTGGCTCGACGGGGTATTTCGCCATTAGCAAAACTGACCAGATCTTAATGGACGAGATATCTTGTCATTAGAAGAAAACTGACCAGATCTTAATGGACGAGATAACTTGTCATTAGAAGAAAACTGACCAGATCTTAATGGACGAGATATCTTGCCATTAGAAGAAAACTGACCAGATCTTAATGGACGAGATAACTTGTCATTAGAAGAAAACTGACCAGATCTTAATGGACGAGATATCTTGTCATTAGAAGAAAACTGACCAGATCTTAATGGACGAGATAACTTGTCATTAGAAGAAAACTGACCAGATCTTAATGGACGAGATATCTTGTCATTAGAAGAAAACTGACCAGATCTTAATGGACGAGATATCTTGTCATTAGAAGAAAACTGACCAGATTTTTATCTCGTCATCATAAAAAAATCTTCAATATCCTGATGACACGATACCTCGTTAACAAAATTGCTTAGATCTTGATGGACAAGATCAGAGATATGGAGATATTTTGTCATTAGCAAAACTGACCAAATCTTAATGGACGAGATATCTTGTCAGTAGAAGAAAACTGACCAGATTTTCATCCCGTCATCATAAAAAAATCTACAATTTCTTGATAACGAGATACCTCGTTAGTAGCAAAATTGGTCAGATCTTGATGGACGAGATCAAAGATATAGAGATATCTTGACGAGGTATTTTGTCATTAGCAAAACTAACCGGATCTTAATGGAAGATATATCTTGTCATTAGAAGAAAACTGACCAGATCTTGATCTCATAATCATAAAAAAATCAGCAGTATCTTGATGACGAGGTATCTCGTCATTAGCAAAATTGGTCAGATCTTGATGGACGAAATATCTCTTCGAGGATTCAATTACCTATTTAAAAGGAAGAATTTATTCTATTTGATGAAATTCTCAAAAACATAGCTAGGTATTCAGGACCCGCCAACTCCCAGCTCGCCTAGAAGGCTTAGAGCTTTGTGCATGGGAGGCGGGAGGGTGACCACCGCCAGAGGACACGAAAGAGGACGGCGAGCCACCCAACCCAACGGCAGGTAGCACACCCGACTCCTACACGTGCGGCCCCAAGCAACAAGGGCACCACAATTTATTAAATCTTTAAAAATATACAATGCCAAAAGGCTAACAGGGCCAAACAATAAAATCATAATGACGACCGGCACACTGCCGGTTTACAGTGACGAACACGTGGCTCCGCACTGGCCACCCTGCAAACATATGTAAACCAACTAATATAAATGTGTGGTTTATATAAGACACCACAAAGAAAAAGAAACCGGTTTATAGTAGACACCGGGTGGCCAGAAGGAGACCAAAAGTTTAAGAAAACCACAACCATCCAATTCAACTAATAAACAAATAAATAAATACAAAATTACAAAAGGAAAATACATATACCACTAAAGAAATGAAAATAGCTGGGTATTATTGTAAAAGACATTCATTTGTGTGGTAGTGTTCCCCACCACTCAATGAGTACCCCACTCAACAATAGAGGTAGTTTCATCCACTGCCAAAGTTAAAGAAAAAATAAATGTCCATAGATGATAGCATCACCAATTGGTTAAGTAAATTTGCCAAAAAAATTACATCAATCTCTAAGAAAAAAGGGGTCGCGGTACCCCGGCTGGAACAGTAGCGGATTAGCAACCGGTGAGTTGCGAGTTCGAAACTCGATCCAACCAAAGACCGGCGTGTACGTGTGGGCTGTTGCTCGTTAGACCTGTCGAAGCTTCAAATGTCTTCACGTTGACGTGGTGTGGAAGTTTAGAGAGTGGGGTGCCAGCTAGCTCAGATACAGCTAGCACTGAGAAAACCTCCTCGGTGACTAACATACATACATTTACATACTATATGAATCAATCTCTGCATTGCTCAAAAGTACGAAAAATCTTTCTATTCCTTCATGCCATTTCATTTCCTGACTTTTTGCAATAAAATACGACCTGGTTATCAGAGTAGCGGATTAGCTATCAGTAGTGGTCCTAAATGTCCTCACGTTGGCGTGGTGTGGAAGTTTGGAGAGTGAAAGGCCAGCTCAGGTGTTGACCTCGTCATCTGACCTTGGTTCAAAATGGCGAGGTGTTGTTCTCCAATGTTTTCTTTCGGGATTAATCCAGAACCGTTGCTAATAGCTCTTCGTGTTACTCCAATGTGACTTTAATTGAAGAACCTATCTGTAGAGAATGAAAATGGAATTCAACAAATTTTGGAAGAACATTTTTGGAAATAATTTGATTAGCTGATCAAGAGATAACTAAACTTAAGATTATCACCTAGCAGCCTATTTTTTTCGTCTCAAGTAGATATGTAGGTACTTAAAGTCGCATGGAGCAAGACAACGTGCTATTGGGGGCAGTTCAGGATCAATCCCGATGAGAAAGATGCGAGGACAAGACCTCGTAATTTTGAACCAAGGTCAGATGACGAGGTCAGCACCTGAACAGGCACATCACTCTCCAAACTTCCACGCCAACGTGAGGACATTTGAGGCCACACTAGATTTAATGTGCCCCAGCTTCCGCACACATGATGGTCTATGGTCTGACCTAGTTTCGAACTCGCAACCCTCCTGTTGCTAATCCGCTACTCTTCCAACAGGGCTACCGCGGCGTTTTTTCGTCTCAATAACACTTCCTTGGCAATACAACAATGTGTTAATGATAGCGGCAGAAGTGGTTTTTGGAAAATCGTAACACAACACTCCTTAAAGTAACATAATGAGCTTACTAAAACAAGTTTGCAACAAAAATACGTTTAGACTTATAACGGGATAATTACTTTTCTAGATCAAAAGTTACATTTTCTACCTTTTTTTTGGGGGGGGGGGGCGGTAGGCCGGTTGGAAGAGTAACGGATTAGTAACCGGAGGGTTGCTATTTCGAATGCAACCAAAGACTGTCGTGTTCAAAGGAGGCTGGTACACGTTAAATCTATCGTGGCCTCAAATGTCCTCACTTTGGAGTGGTGTGGAAGTTTGGAGAGTGATGTCAGCTCAGGTGTTGCCTCGTCATCTGACCGTGGTTCAAAATTACGCGGTGTTGTCTTCGGATCTTTTTCCTTCGAGTTTGATTCCGGATCGTCGCCAATAACCCGTTGTGTTGCTCCAGTGCGACGTTAATTAAAATACATACCTACA
This sequence comes from Meta bourneti, assembly GCA_933210815.1. Classification (NCBI taxonomy): domain Eukaryota; kingdom Metazoa; phylum Arthropoda; class Arachnida; order Araneae; family Tetragnathidae; genus Meta; species Meta bourneti. Next base: position 15,758,697 of record OW119928.1, on the reverse strand, counting down.
TCTACCTTTTTTTTAATTTCGAAAGCTTATGCTAGAAATTAATGCATGTTTTCCACTGGAAGATCACATCGTAGGGCTTATAAAAGTGGAACACAGTAAGTGTTCCACTTTTTAAACTTTTCTGGATCAGAATGTAGTGATCATTTTTCTTTGCATGGATGTTAGATTTCCTTTTGAGAAACACACGTGGTGAGTTTAGCTTAAAGAGTGGAATTTTCTCCTTTGTTTTTTTTCTCAGAACTGTATTCCGACGTAGTGTGCATCACTTGTAAGCTGACGATATGCGAGAGCAGGAATTTATGATTGGGCTCAACAAATGTCCACCAACTAAGCTCAAAAATTTCAGTTTGACATCATCGTTGGAGCGAGTAAATCTTTTGAATCTTTCTCTTGTATACTTTGCTTTAAATCCTGCAAAACAGAATTTCATCTGCAATAAAACATTTGGGTATGTAGGTAGGTATTTAATTACTGGAGCAACATATTTAATTACTGGAGCATTTACTGGAGCAACAAAACGGGGTATTGGCGACGGTCCGGAATCAAACCCGGGGAAAGATTCGAGGACAACATCGCGTAATTTAGAACCACGGTCAGATGACGAGATCACACCTGAGCTGGCACCCCACTCTCCAAACTTACACACCACGCCAACGTGAGGACATTTGAGGCCACGACAGATTTAACGTGCACCCCTTTATTCACGACAGTCTTTGGTTGTATTCGAACTCCGGTTGCAGATCCGTTACTCTGCCAACCGGGTTATCGCAACCCATGAAACTTTTGGGAATCAAACCTTCAAAATGTCTTGTTCGGAGATATCCGTTTTATTCTATAAAAATATACGTGAAGTTCTAATTATGTGCTAATTGTGGTAGTTTATAAACGAGGCACAATGAAGCATTTTTGATTTTGCTTTAGTTATGACAATCGAGAACAAATCTTCTTTCTCTATCGTCAGGAGATTTCCTAGTACTTATTGCTTTTTACCTTACAACACTTTTAACCCTATTGCTGGTTTATCTCCGCGACGAAAACTGCCCTGTAGTGACCAGCCTGTGGTGCAAAAACCTGTTCCAAACTGTCCCCACTTCTAGGCAAGGAACTATTTGTTTTCCTACTTGTATTTTCATTCCCTTAGAGTAGTAGGGCAGTTTTGTCTCGATGAGGAATTTCGTCATTAGCAAAACTGACCAGATCTTGGACGAGATATCTCGTCAAAACCTAGGAATTAATGACTAAATAATATAACATTGGTTGCAAGAATCCTTGGAAACATATTGGTCAAGGATATCGAACTGGATGTTATTGCTTTTACCCTCCAGTACAATTTAAAAAAAAGGATCATAGTAAAAATCCTTGAAAGGCAGTTTAATGACTAAAAACCATAGCTAATTATCGAAGAAATCCCAAGAAATATTATATTGGTCAAGGTCCAACCGGTTATTATTGTCTTTACCCTACAACACATTTAATGATTAAATAACCACAGGTATTGATTGAAAGAATCCTAGGATATATTCTATTGATCAAGAACGTCAGTTAGATCACTGCAGGTTGCCGATATATCAGTTATTTATGTTAAAACTATTTTCATGTTTCTGGACTAGTAAATCGTTTTCTATATTTATGATGCTAACTATTCCTCAAGATAATGTTATAAAATATTAAAATGAATTGCAGATAAATATAATATTATAGTAATGAGAGCCTCGGTTGTCTACACATCGATGAGATTTTTCTTATTAAGTAGCTTTCATATACCTTGAGTTCTTATCTAAACATACAAGACCTTCGGGATATTGTATAAGATTACCGCATGTTGAAGAGTGGAACAGTATATACAATAACACCTGAGTGTAGCAATACTCGAGTGTTACGCTGTTCTGATCTATTATGTTTTTAAATGGAGATCAAAACTAAATGTTAAAACTCGTGTCTTTCATTTGATTGTGTATGGAACTTAAATATGTATTAACTATAAACAAATTTAAAATATATATTTAAATGGTTTCTTTATGTTTCTTGATTTTAATACTTGATTTATTTCCTGAATCCATTTATTATTTTGAAGGAATAATTAATAAAAAAAAATTGTGGACCATTGTTTCTCCAATATCTTTATAACCCGTTTTATTGCCTCCAGTGTGACGTTAATTAAAATACCTACCTACCTACTTCAAATATCTTTGGAAATTTGTGCCTTACTGTGCGATTGAAAATGTCTTTTTGCCTGACTGTGAATTCAATTACTGATACATTAATATCAGATAATAATAAGCACTCTTACAACAACACTCTCTATTTCAACACGTGTTTTGAGAATCAAATCACACAAACGATCAAATTACTTTACTTGATGAGTTGTCAAATATAATTCGCTTGAAGGCTATCTGAAGTGAGTTAAATATGAATAAAGCTACGTTTATATTTCGGGGTTATTTTTACTCCTTTAGATTTTGGGACTGTTTGGATTGATTATCATCGTAAATGTTGCTCCTATTGTACAGCTTATGGTATATTTCATGTTGGTTATGGTTTTCGATTGTGATAAGAAAACAATACCGGATACAGACTTGATAAAGAAAAAATTAAATATTGATTCAAATGTGAGAGAAAGAAAATTGGTAAAATGCGCCGAGATAGTCAAAAGTATCTTAGTGATGGATATAGAAACATATCGCTTCAAGTTGTGAAGCGAAACTTCGTAATGAAATCTGAGACTCCAAAAATACTATCATCGGTAAATGATGAGAAATTTGATTAATATTGTTGAGGAAGTAGGCAAATGATTCAATGTAAGCAAGTTAAGGTTTTAAGACGGGGCATATCCATTTTTTCAGGTTGTGAGCAAGAACTGTGAAACAGTCTTCAACGGCAGAAGTAACTCATGCGAATCTAATGAAAAGAAAGGAAAATATGACAATTTCACCTGTAGGGATTCGTGAGTTCTTAAAAGAAGTACTTATCCTCCAAAATGTTTAGTTAAACCTGAGGAGAATGACAATTATTACCGCGTCTACAGAACAAAATGGTACAGGAAAATTCGCTTATGGCGATTCACTGAATGTCTTAACCCTCAAGTGGTTTCGACTAGATATCTCGTCCATCAAAAATTCTGCAAATTTTGCTAATAACGAGATATTTCGATATCAAGATATATATTGCGGATTTCTTTATGACAAGATCTGGTCAATTTTCTTCTAACGACGAGATATCTCGTCCATGAAGATCTGGCCACTTTTGCTAATGACGAGATACCTCAAAGAACCACCATGAGGGTTAATGAAACCAAATGGAGGTGGCAAAATTGTGGACGCCTCCAAAGGACATGGTGCAGTTAGTCTGACCTGTGGGGATTCATTGAATGTTTTTGAGAAACCAAATGAGAATGATGTGATTGTGAACATTTGAAAAGACCAAACAAATTTCAGAGTTTTTCATGTGGAGATTTGCCAAATCCTCATGTGGAATTCAATACTACGTTAACGAAAACTATTCAACCAAGAAAACGCTCACCTGTGCTTAGATGTAGCCAGGAAGAAAAAGCCAAGAAGTAAACTTGAGCATATGTGGATCTCTAAGGAAGAAATGCCTGGTCGGCTTACTTCATAAACAAAACTACTTTTACATTCTGCATCATTTCAATTGGGACAGCATGAAAAGATTCAATACAAGCCTAGTTTAAGATTCATTGACTAAGGGAACGAAGAAATACATTCACAACGACCGCGCCAACCATTTGAAATGATGAAAACACCATTGAATCTATGGCCTTGTTCAAGGCAGAGAACATAACCTATATCTAAGAAGGGAAAAGGTTACATCCTGTAAATAAATAAACTGTTACAAAGATTCAAGCAAAAACTGTTGAAAAAGAAAAACGCCAGAATTTTTCAGTAGATTATTATTACTGCATTTTTAGTGAATTATTTATTGGGTATCTATAAGAATATATAGAATATAAGATTTTACTCAACGACTTCAAAATTGTCAATTTTTAATCTCGATATTATTTTCGTTTTTCTTTGATCACGTTGGAGTGGTATAGAAGTTTGGAGAGTGGGATGCCAACTCAGGTGTTAACTCGTCATCTGACCGTGGTTCAAAATTACGTGGCGTTGTCCTCGGATCTTTCTTTTCGGGATCGATCGCGGACCGTCGCCAATAGCCCGTTGTGTTGATCCAGTGCGACTTAATTAACAACCTACCTACCTTAACATTTAATAAAAGGAATATAATTTGCATTTTTAATGTTTTTATATATCATTTATTAATAAATGTTATTACCTGACACTTAATGTACTAACGTTATTAACATTATTAATAAATGTTATTACATAACGTTTATTGTAGTGTCATTATTAACATGATTAATAAATGTTATTAGATAACATTTAATTAATGACATTATTAGCATGGTTAATAAATGTTGTTACATAACATTAATATAGTAACAATTTTAATAAATATTATCACATGACATTTATTAATGAAAGTAAATTATTTTGTTCTTTTTTATTTCTTTAGATTTAGGTGGTTATTTAATAATGTAAATAATGTCAAATTTATATTAATAAATATAAAATTTAAAAGTGAAAGATACTAGAGAATAGGGAACAGGTTAGAAAATATGCTAAAACATTCTACATGCGTGAATTATTTATTTTATGGTAGACTCCGAATAGGTGGCTCCTATATTTCGGATAATTATATAAGATTGACATAAAAATTAAAATTAGATCTTACTACAGGAAGAGGTGGGGTTTCTACTTGAAATTTAGGAAATAATATTTTCATAAATTCAAAGACGGCCCCTTTTGCAAATATACTGCACATTTAATATAGTATGTATATAATTATTATAATTATATATATATATATATATATATATATATATATATATTGCATAATATATATATAATTGTATATATATATATATATATATATATATATATATATATATATATATATATATATATATATATGAGATTTGTCTTTTGCCACATTTATTTACTTTCGTTGTCTGCGAAAATGCTGTCTTTAGTGCCCTAGTTTGTATAAAATATTTTTTGAACAACTACCTACTTGTGTGTATGATTAAAACCAATGTACAAAATTAAATCTGAATGTAAGGACATTCAAAAAGCTATCTTATGTAGAAAGAAAGCGCGAAAGAAAAAGTTAAAGAATTTAGCATGAATTAAAGTAAAGCTTCATCTTAAATCCTTTCTATTTTTTCTTGCCAACTCTGCAATTTTATCATGTACATGTTCTCTGCAGTCAACAAATGACGTAGATACGAAGAATCGTTCCGAGTTCCATATCTATCCATGGAAATGAATGATTCGTAAATTTCATCGGAAAAAATGTTACGCAACACGTACAAAAAATTTCTGAGAATAAATATGAAAAGTATACTCAGAATCAGTCCTAATTTGCATTTCGTACGAATATATATATATATATATATATATGTAATTTAAAAGAAATTACATTGTGCCTCATCTTCTTTCTATTAAGACTTATTTAAATAAATTGGAAAACTTGTGTCAAGTATTTAATCCAGTTTCGTTATTATGTGTTTTATTATAATCTCAAAAAAATGTAAGAATTTTTCTTAGAAACGCTCGGAACCTGAAAATTATTCACCCACACAAAACTATTAAACTGCTTAAAACTCCCACATTAACATCTATTAAAACACTGTTAAGTCAAAAAAAAAGAGTCGTTCGACCTTCAAACACAAGGATTATTTGCATTGAAAAGACCATGTGAAAGGAAAACCCTTCGGCGATATGATAAACAAATCACTAAAACGTGTTAAGGAGGTGGGACAAGAATAAAATGGAGAGTCTAAACGGTTTAAGAAACGCCATGGCAACTATGTGACCTGAATCCAAAATGTGAAACCAAGCATGACAAATCATGCAGGGTGTCCCTTTGTAGGGTTGCACGTGTCTGAATCAAACAAGTGCTTTTTATGCTGGGCATAATGCCGAATTGAACAACAAAAGTGACACATTTGTTCCAACAATCAACTTCGAAGCGCTTTTTGTCATACAAAAAAGATTCGGTACATGTGAGTTTGTGGAGATGGATTCACCAGTCGCCCAGAAAGAGCGGCTTGTGAATCCCGACACGGTAAAAAAATTGGCTCCAGATTTTAGCGAAAATTATTTAGGTGTCAAAATCGAAACCGCTTTGTCAGAAATAAATATATATTATTTATTTATTTACATATATATATATATATATATGGAGAGTGGTTTAGCAACCCGAGGGTTGCGAGTTCGATACTCGATCCAACCAAAAGACCGTTGTGTACATGCGGGCTGGTGCACGTTAAATGTGTCGTGGCCGCAAATATCTTCACGTTGGCGTGGTGTGGAAGTTTGGAGAGTGCGGTGCCAGCTCAGGTGTTGACCTCGTTGTCTGACCGTGGTTCAAAATTAAGAGGTGTCCTCGGACTTTCCCTTCGCGATTGATCCTGGACTGTCACCAATAGCCCGTTGTGCTGCTCCAGTGCGACGTACATTCACCTACCTTCCTATATCACCATCCTTGTGGCATACACTCGAAAATCGCTGCTCTATTGTATAAGACAATTTTCTACATGAGATTTGTCTTTTGCCACATTTATTTACTTTCGTTGTCTGCGAAAATGCTTAGTCTTTTGTGCCCTAGTTTGTTTAAAATATTTTTTGAACTACCTACTTGTGTGTATGATTAAAACCAATGTACAGAATTAAATGTGCATTTAAGGACATTCAAAAAGCTATCTTATGTAGAAAGAGAGAGCGAAAGAAAAAGTTAAAGAATTTAGCACGAATTAAAGTAAAGCTTCATCTTAAATCCTTTCTATTTTTTCCTGCCAACTCTGCAATTTTATCAGGTACATGTTCTCTGCAGTCAACAAATGACGTAGATACGAAGAATCGTTCCGAGTTCCATATCTATCCATGGAAATGAATGATTCGTAAATTTCATAGGAAAAAATGTTATGCAACTCGTACAAAAAATTTCTGAGGATAAATATGAAAAGTATACTCAGAATCAGTCCTAATTTGCATTTCGTACGAATTCGTCGTGTTAAGCAATGGAGAGCAATAAGATATTCAAAATTTAGAATGAAAATGTCGATCTCTTAGGTAACATGTTTATCCCTATTTCATGTGATCGATATTTTAAGTTCTTAGAACTTTTTGGTGTAAATTGAATTTAATCTTTTTCTCAGAACGAATTTCTTCGTAATTTCTTTTTTATTTGTGGTAATGATAATATAAAAAGTACATAATATATATTCGTAGTACACTCCTCATACTTTACTGAATTTATCTCTCTCTCACCTTCACTGGATTAATATTTCAAAATAAATTCCAATAATTCAAGAGTCAGATTAGATGACTCGTTAAGGGAACCATATAAATTAACCTAGATATTATAAATATAATTTTCATTTTACAAACGAGCTTAAAGCTCATTTGTAAAGTTGTCAATAAAATCAGAAACGTTTTATTTTACTCAACGTATGCGTTATAGGAATATACGTGATATAATTAATACGCTGTATACTTGATACTAATCCCCTTGGTCAGGTATAACCCAGAGCAAGTCCAACAGATCATGTTGAACAAGTCGCACAGCGACCAACTCCTGATCATCCAGCTATCTCAGTGTTATACTCTTAAATACGTTATACGAATATAAACTTTAAATTCCTTAAATAAAACTCAAAACATTTACTCATATAAACTAGACTATTTATTTGTATAAACTACATAGGTATTGTATACATTGTGTAAGCTCGATAAATTAGTTACATAAATTTTAAAAAATGTCTTACATAAATTCAACAAGTTCCTCATAAAAACGGGGTCGATACAATCAGGTTGGAAGAGTAGCAGAAGAGTAACTCGATCCCCAAAGACCGTCGTGTACATGGGGGCTGGTGCTCTTTAATTCTGCAGTAGCCTCAATGTCCTCAATTTGGCGAGGTGTGGAAGTTTGGAGAGTGGGATGTCAACTCAGGTGTGACCTCATCATCTGAGACAGTGGTTCAAAGTTACGAGATCGTGTTGTCGGATCTTTCCTTTCGGGATTAACCCCAGATACTCGCCAATAGCCCTTTGTGTTGCCCCAGTGCGACGTTACCTACATACCTCCGTATAAAAATGATTAATTCCCTACATTAACTCTAAATTGACACAAGTTTCTGCCTCATATTTGTTGATCACAGTGAACATTGTAAGCGGAATGATCGACTGGAAATTATGTTTCAATTATATCCTTTGGCATTTTAAGTGGTACTACGTTAAGAATTTCCATTCTTGCTCATTCTTAATAGCCCCTTGTGTTGCTCCAGTGAAACGTTAATTAACTACCTACCTACCTTCCTCATTCCAGATTAATTTAGAAAGTGAGTCCAGCCAAAGACCGTCGTGTACACGGAGGCAGAGGCACGTTAAATCTGCCCTGACCTGAAATGTCCTCACATTGGAGTGGTGTGGAAGTTTGGAGAGTGAGGTTCTAGTTCAGATGCTGACATCGTCATCTGACCATGGTTCCAAATTATGTGGTGTTGTTCTCGGATCTTTCCCTTCTGGATGGATCCCGACCATCACCAATAGCCCGTTGTGTTGCTCTAGTTAATTAACTATCTACCTACCAGATTATTTTAGTACTCTGTATTTCAATACTTAAAAGGTCCGAGGTAGCCCGGTTGGAAGAATAACTGATTAGGGGGGTATTTCAATTAACGTCACACTGGAGCAACACAACGGGCTATTGGTGACGGTCCGGGATCAATCCCAAAGGGAAAGATCCGAGGACAACACCACGTAATTTTGAACCACGAATAACTGATTAGTAACCGGAGGATTGCGAGTTCCAATCCAACCAAAGACCATCGTGTACAAAGGGAGCTGGTGCACGTTAAATCTCTCATGGCCTAAATGTCCTCACGTTGGCGAGGTGTGGAAGCTAAAAGAATGGGGTGCCTCGCCATCTGATATGGTTCAAAATTACGTGGTGTTGTCCGCGATCTTTCCCTTCGGGTTTGATCCCGAACCGTCGCAAATAGCCTGTGCTCCAGTGCGACGTTAATTAAAATACCTCTCTTCAATATTTAAACTACTCTTGATAAAACTATTATTGAAAGTAATGGGGCATTTCAAGATCGACCACATAAACGACAGATTATTCACTCTTAGCAGCTAATGAAGCGACACGCCGTGGCACATATACCTGCCGCCCATTGGTGGAAAATCCAGTGTCGTAACAGCACCGAATTCTAATCCGCTTTCATAGTTGACTTAAGCGTTCCTCTTGATTATTTCCCTCTTCAGCAGAGGCGTTTCGGCGGAATGATTGCGTGGAAGAAAGTTCTGCTGTTCATGTTCTACTTCTCATGGTTTCGCTTTCTTAGAGACGTTTTCTAAGCAGGATATAATCATAGTTGTGTCGCCGAGTAATCAATCCGAGGTGTTGCTGAGACGAAAAAAATAGGTTGTCAGGCGGTAATCTGGAGTTTAGTCACCTTTTAGACAGTTAAGTCAATTGCTTCCAGAATTCGTTCGGGGCCGCCGTAGCGCAGTTGGTAGAGTCGCGGATAGACTAGCTAATGGGAAAATCCAAATTGAATTATTTATATTCATTTTGCTATGCAAATTAAAGACCTTTTGCCACCAATTATCATTTTCCTATCACCTGAGGGCCTCCGTAGCCCTGTTGGAAGAGTCGCGGGATAGACAACCGGAGAGATGCTAGTTCGAAAGACCTTCGTATACGTGGGGGCTGGTGCACGTCGTGGCCTCAAATGTCCTCGCGTTGATGTGGTGTGGAAGTTTGGAGAGTGGGGTGCCAGTTCAGAAGTTGATCCCATCATCTGACCGTGGTTCAAAGATTCTTCTCGAATCTTTCCTTTAGGCATTGATGCCGGAACCTCTGTGACCATTAGATAGACCATTGTGTTGCTCCAGTGCGACGGTAATTCAACTACCTAGTAAAGACAGAAGTGGTTACACCAAGGCGGGGAGAACACGTCTGGTTGGCAGAGACGTAACTAGGCTAGTTTCCACCCGGGGCAAGAACTCGCCTTGGCGCCCCCCCCCCCCACCGACCAACCAAACTAAAACCCTCCCCGACAACCATCTGATATCGCCCCACCACTCATTAATTCCACTAGTCCAAATTCTTTTTATTCGACTTAGATGGTAAATGCTGGATTTCAAAGGTAAATAGATTAATTTGCAGTAATTTCATTTTTATAGTACAAGATAAAATACCTAATTAATTTAATCTAAGAGTAGCATGTTTGGTATATTCTTTCACACTTATAATCGCTGCAAATGAAATGAAAAGATTTTATCAAATGATATCGGAATATGTGTGGGCTGCATCAAAATCAACAGACTTGCTTTAGAATGGGATATTTAATTATGATAAATACAGAGGCTGTTCGGACATTTTTTGAATGATCTTGATGAGCTGCAAAAAAAATTGTATGCTACGAAATAATTTTATTTTCGCAGGAGTTAAATAGTTAAAGTATAACTTATCATCTGCTAACTCGGAGTTTTGTTTACTTTCAAAATGGCGCTTTTAAATAAGCAATGGATTGGAGGCTATGTTTCCGCTCTTCCCGAAGAGAATTATGCTTATTCAATTATTCAGAAACGCTGTAAAATTCATGGTTTTTCGATATCTAAAGGTACAATAAGTAATATTACTAATGAGAGGAAAAAACGCGTAAAAGTGGAAAAATACTTCCAAATACGTATCCAAAAAAAGAAAATAATTTCTGAGAATATTTGTAAGGTAAGATCCTTAATTTTAAGAGAGAATCCGCCAAGTCAAAGGACTATTACAGTCATTAAAATGTTCAGTTTCAACTGTAAATAAAATAATTAATAGTGATTTGAATCTTAAAAAGGCCGAAAAATACAATGTTCATCATCTATCTCCACGACATATTGCAAAACACAGAACTCGCTGCAGAATTCTGTAAGAGAAACATTTAGCTGGAGAAAGATGAAAAAATATTGTGACAATAGACGAGGCGTGGGTGTATGTAAATGATTGCAATAAAAAATAACAATTTATTATTAAGAGGAGAAAATTCTTAAAATAGGTTCCACTTGGTGGTAACTTTAACGTGAGAACTTTCTCTAAGAGATTTATGATTGTTGCCGGTTTTGCATATAATGGAAAAATAAAAGTAAAAAGAGGAGGAAAATGCAAAAATCAACTCCCACATATTATCAAGACCCTATTTTATCCCCAATATTCAAAAAAGAAATACCATATCTTTACCCACAGTGCCAACAATCAGTAGAACTGCATCAGGATAAAGCAAGCAGCCACACATCTAAATCCACTATTAAATTGTTGGAAAAAATGGAACAAGAAACTGGTATCAAGTCAATAAATACCCTTTACTGTCCTGCTAAATTTCCAGATGTCTAACCTATGGACTTTTGTGCTTTTGGACTTTTAAAAAGAGAATTATCGAAACGTCGACTGAAAACCATTCAAGGATTTTGGAAAACTGGAACCAGAGTTAGGAATAACAGATTTTACTGAAGTTACAATATTATCTTGAGTATTATACTTAGACATCTTTCACAATCTCTTAATCTATTGACAAAATGTGAAAAAATAATTTAAATACAGAAAGCTTGAACTAAAACTTAACTTTACGGGCCTTTTCGGCTGCAAACATTTTACAATGTCCTCAAAAGATAACTTTGAAGCTAACTTGTGCTCTATTGATATGATGCTCAGGTTGGTTAGTCGTTGTCCTGTTAAGTTTCTGAGGTAATTTTCTATTATCTTTAGTTTGCTAAAACTCCTTTCATTTGAGGCGACTGAGACTGGTGTTGTGAGGAAAATTCTCAACGCTGTCGTTATGTTGGTGGACGCGTCTTCAAGTCCGTTCTTGTATATTAACGTCAGAAGACCTGATGGTGTAGCCGTTTTCATATTAGGGCTTAAATCCAAGGCATAATACTTAAAACTCTCCACTTCTATCGCCAGCTAGTCCTCGTCTAAGTCTTCTTTATATGTGGTAGCTAACTCAAGTGCCTGGTTCTTCAATTCTTCTCCATTCATTGTTTCAAACCGAGCTCCATTGAGGAAACCAAATAAACTATTCATGTTTTGAATGACTTGAAACCTTTGCCTCAGTTCATTCAGAATCCGATCTATTATTTGCATAATCAATAATCTGAACTTTTTTCTTCTGAGAATTCATAGCTTTCAACTTCGCCCTTCTCATCAAACATCCGCTTCTTCCTCCTCCGTACTTCTTTAAAATGAGGATCTAGGTTAAGCTTTCCTGCTATTTCTTCACACATCTGCATTTAGCTCCTTTTATAGTTTTTGGTTTTTGTAGTATACTAATAAGTTTTTCCTCTTCATTTTTATCATACGTAAATATCTATAGTAAAAAAATAATCGGCCAATTTAGTGCCCCCCCCCCCCGAATCCGGCGCCCGGGGCACATGCCCCGTCTGCCCCCCTCTAGTTACGTCTCTGCTGGTTGGTTGGGTTTTATTTCGCAAGGGCCGTGTTTGGCCATGTTGCACCAAACACAAGACAGTCTCAAGTAATGGACATACACACGCAAAGAAGTTTACTGGCACAGAAGGTAGAAATGTACCCAGTTTTTTGTGTTGCTCTACTGTGGCGTAAATTCAACTACCTACCTATCTTCCAAAATTCCAATCTAGGAAAATCAGTTAAATTCCATTTCCAGTCATTGGAAACGTTACTTATTTTCTCTTTCAATGATTAAAATAAGTCAAATGATTGTGTACTCGGAGTGTAAGTGAAAAAGAAAGTCAGATCATAAATGTTATTAAAATATGTGTGGTGGTTTTGTTATATAATCGGCATCCAATTATTTAAAATAAAGAGCTTTGATTTTTCTCAAGAGTTACATTGCTCTTGCAAAACTACATTCTTATTTGAGAAAATTTTTAAGTCGATATATTTAAATATTCAAATTGATAATCTTACTCTACCAAAAGTGCATTCCTATCCTATTAATAGTAATGATTGTGTAACTACAACTCAAAATCCGGTTACAGTATTTTTATAATTAATTAAAGGTAAAATAAAATTCTGATTTTTTATGTTAAATCTGTTTACAAGAGCATTTCTAATACTGAAACAGGAAGTCACAAAAGGGAAATTTGTTGAGCATAGACACGTCACAAGTGCTGTCTTGTAAAGTATGCTAGAGATGTCGACTCTATTGATATTGATAGTATATTTTGTGTTGATAAAGTAAAACAGGATGAGAATATTTGATATAGAGATGTTTTGTGTATCCTAAGTGAGAATAATGCAATCCGAGATTAATCCCGTGCCAGCTATCTACACAAAAGTACTTCAAATGACTTCCATAAGCATGTGGACTAAAATTGGAAAATCACAAGCCACGTGCTGCGACTGGGAATTAAAGAAATGGAAAACTGCTTAGGTGATTTGCATTGTTGCTTTTACTTATTGTGAAAAAAAAATGTTGCTCTGTTAAGCAACCTAATATGGAAGGTGCTGACTTCTAACGCAGGCAATGTGCAAATATGCTCTCCCCTAGACTAAGAGTTCTTATAACAAGGAGTCCCATTCGCGCACTAGAGCACATATTTGCTCTTGTCAGAGCAAATGCGTCCTGGAGCATCCCAAGTATTCTCGATTGGATTGAGATCAGGTGACCTTGTTTGATACGAATTTGGTATTGTCCTTAATATTTGAGCATTTGTGTATAAACAGCTTTTCATTTTCAAATCTGAGAAACCTCGAAGTGTTATTTTCATTTGTCAAAGCAGAAAAGACTTTAAGCTTAAAGTATAGAATAGCCAACATATTTCGCCGATGTATTACACTCTAAACCTTGCATTTATTTATACCCTATTAACTTAATTTTTCTCTGCATAATTCATATTTTCTTCCATAAACATCTTCAAATCGAATTTCCATATAACCCTAATAGATGTTTTTAAAAACGAAAGGATTACTTTCCTCTAGATTGCCAGAGTTATTGAATTAATCTGATTACACAATGGATTTGAAATATCATGAATTCTCTGGGGAAACAAAGAGCAGCAGTATTAATTTATTTAACTTTCCCTTTGAAAAGATTTAGTAGATTTCAGATGATTCTGAATGCGAAGGACAAAAAGAACTCGGTAAAAAGTATTTAACAAGCGATTTAAAAAGCGCTTTACGGATACTTTTTCCGAGAACCTAAACGTCTTTCAAAAAGTAAAGTCGAAACTCAACAGGTTTTTAATGTAATCGAACTTATTGGAGCACAAGTCGCAGACTTGGTCTCATAGTTCAGGCAACGGCACAATTTAACACAATTGATAGTTCAGTTTTCGATATTTGGAATTAAATCAACACAATGATAAATCGCTGTTTTAAACAAAACAATTTGATGACGAATATATATGACGAGACGTTTACGGGATAACTGGAAATCTGCAACAGCACAGTTCCAGTCCGTATTCAACAGAATTGAAATTGGCTTCTCTCCAACAATAAATAAGTAGTTGAATTAGCGTTGCATTGGAGCAAGGGGCTATTAGCTACGGTCCGGGTTAGAATGAACATCCAGAAGGAAACTTCCGAGGTCAAGACCTCGTCGTTTTGAATCACGATCAGATGACGACGTGGGTTTGGACGAGTCTATTAGTTAAATTAGGGGATTGGTAATAACGCAAATAAATTGCTTCCACACCATATGGTCTGGTTCTAAGTTTATCGTTCCATGCCGAAAGCAACAGTAGTGATAGTGTGTTGTCGGGGGGTAAAACCAGGCACTGCGATCGCCATTCATGCTTTTGCTTATGGCAGTCTTCTACAGCATTAGTAGCCTCACATGTGTTTTCTTCTATATTCCGAAACTGAAAAATACTATTGAGATATTTAAATAACTCATTCACAAAACTGCACTTTGTTTTCTTCTAAATGTTTTCCGTTGTGTTGCTCCAGTGCGAAATTAATTAAAATACCTACCTACCTACCTACCATCTAAATGTTTTCCGCGGTCAGATGATGAGGTCAACACCTGATCTGATACCTCAATCTCGAAGAAACTTAGAACCAGACCACATGTGTGGAAGCAATTTATTTGCGTTATTACCAATCCCCTAATTTAACTAATAGACTCGACCAAACCCACGTCGTCATCTGACCGTGATTCTACACCATGCCAACGTGAGGACAGTTGAGGTGACACGAAAGATTTGACGTGCACCATTCCCCACGTACACGACGGCCTTTGCTTGGATCAAGTTTCGAACCAACAACCCTACGGTTGTTAATCTGCTTCTCTTTAGACATGGGACTACTCATCCAACATATGCATTGCGCATGCGTATTCCGTTTCTGTAGGAAAGCATGCCTGTACTCATGCGTGTTTCAGTCTACCTATAAGAGTCCTTTTTCTTAAAATACTATTTTGGACACATTGCAATCTGTGCTGAGCTTAAATACGATGTCTTTACTTGTTTCTTGTTGCCTTCCAATCTAATATTATAATTTTAAGACGCCAATACATTTTCCCCCTTAACTTATTTTATATTTTATTTCCAGATAAAAGCGGAAAGAGCTTAAAACCAAAGAAAGATGGGTTTATCATGTGGAGCGAGATGTGCCAAAGGCTTCCTGGTCACTTTTAACCTATTATTTTGGGTCTGTACATTAATGTTTCTTGATAGTTTGTACCATCTGATTTCTTATATCGAAGTGAGAGTGATATTTTTAGATAATAATTATAAGTCATGATCATTCTTGTGATGTGAAGAAAATTCATGATTATATGAATGCCTCACTTGCCAAATCGATTAACTCCATAAAACAAAAAGTTGAGAAAAATGATAAAATAGTATACATTGTTTTTTTTTAATTCCTTTTAAATTATAAATTCAAATAAGCGATGTAGACTGTATTACTGCAGATGTATCTTTTATCTAACGACATATAGAAATTATAAGATAGAATATCCTTGGAGTAATCGATTTGGCAAGTGAAAGAAAATTATTAATTCAAATTCAGTCATCAAATTATTTTTTATTACAGAAAAACTTCATTATATACATTTTTTATTAAAGCTTTTAGCAAAAATGAATAGTAACTGTTCTGTTACTGTTATGTATTATGAGTAATATTATTTTGTTTAAATTGATTCATCAGCAATATAAATGATGTCTTCTTCGTTAGCTGTATTTGAGCTCCCGTCATTTTTGTGTTTGTTCGGACTGTACGTACAAATTCCTTTCATTTTCTATGATGTTCGGTTTTTACTTTGACTCACTGTATATAAGAAATAGTCAATTGCTTAGTTAAAAAGTGTTTTAACTAAATTTTTATTACGATTTACATTAGAGTATGGAGTTAATCAGATTGGCTTCTGAAATAAATTATTTATTATTCAATGGCTAAAAAATTTTGTCATTTAGTGGTGTTAATACTTATTATTAGAGAAACTTGTTTTGAATATATACAGTTAATCACGTCAATCAAGTGCTTTGACATTAAAATTTAATAAAATTCTGAAAGTGTAGTTAATCGATTTGGCAAGCGAAGCATTCATATATACATGGAACAGGGAATACATGGATATATTGGAAATTTTATTTTCAAACTGTTAAATTGAAGCTGTAATATAAGGTAATATCAATCTATCAAGTGAAATATACGTAGAGTGAGCATTGCTATTAAGAGGAGCTTCAAAAAGTATGACAAACATAGTCAACTAGTAGTCACATGATTAATCTGTGAAAATTGACTAGACTGATTGATTTGACATCTTATCGCCTCGTTTGGCGATATAACATCTTTTGACAGGGTAGATGAGTGAATGCACATTTCTAGAGTTGCGACAAAAATGGTGAAATCGCCAAACTCTACTACGTCGCGTGAGCCAATCAGATGATGAATCAATGGATGGGCGTTTTCTACTGTCTCGTGGACCAATCAGAAGATGAATGTTCTTTTGCATCCGCAAACGAAAGTAGTTTAAGGGTCACATTACTAATAGTTTTGGTCACATGATCCTGGACACATCCTGGAAAAAGTTACCATTGCTTTCTCTACTTTTATATTTCTTTTATGATGCTGACTTCTGGATCTAGAGATTCCTAGTTCATGTTCGGGGTAAGGCATGTGTGTTTGTCCGTTAAAGTGAACATGTGTTCTCTCTATAAATGGATTGGGCCAAAAATGTATTGTGTATGAGAGGTGAAATCGATCCCCTGTGGTGCACCAGGGTAAAATAAGTGGTTCCCAATTCCGCCCTTGTAGTACCATGATGAGTAATGTTTAATTGACCATTGGAAAAAATACATAAGGTAGTATTTAATGAACACAAGATTAAATAAGAGTTCCATATACTTAGGATATAGTTCATAAAGCTCATATCTTTTAAACTTATATACATTATATCTACATAACCTTGTGTAAAAAGCAAAATATGTAGATAACATTTTATTACTGTTTTCATTTTTTAAATAAATAAGAGTTCGATGTACTAAGGATTTATTTTCACATTTTAAAATGCATCAATTTTTATTTCATATCAATGCACACATACACTTGAATTATCCAAACTATGTCAAAAAAATACCATAATATGTATTCTACTCTTAAAATCTACTAAAATATGTTTTTAAAGCCGAATCAAGTCATAAATATTAGAAATGTGAGTATTTATAACATGTGACACATGAGCGAATGTAAACCTCAAAAGTTTCCGATCTTCAGGATGATTCTGCAAATTCAGCATGAGCATTCTATTTTCGAACGAAATATTACATCATTCTCGAAGCAGATGTTGACAACGATTTTCAGACAGTTTATGTGTTCAGTTGAAGTTCAGGAATGTAGGTCATATCAAGAACAAAATACAAAGCGTGCGAAGCGTAATTCTGATGAGTCTGTAATGACGACGGTAGCGAATATTGCGTCGTGTTTCTGCGGAACATGCTGATTACACGACTCAACCTGTTGATAATGCGTCTGGTTTTGCACCTGGGGACAAACAGTGGGCGACATTTCATCCCATCTGTATCAATAGATCAATGCCAAGATACTGCCGAAGTGCGATTTGTGCAGATTATGGACAACAAATCCAAAAGGATGAAATATTCGAATGGTGAGAAAATGTCAATGGACCGGTTTAGGACTAATTTCTTAGAATCTCGACCTACGTATTGGATATTATATTGGATTAGAACTATGATTTACTTTGCTAGAACTGATTCTAACCTTACAAACACTGATTCTAAATTTATTTAATAGTTTATAGATGAAAAGGAATGTTTAGAATTTTCTAATGCTTCCAGAGAGATAATATGCATGTTTGGCTCAGTGGGGTTTGTTCACACTATCCGGGCCACGGTAGAGTTGGAAGACATTGGAAGAGTAACGGATTAGCAACCGGAAGGTTGCGAGTACGAATCCAACCAAACACCGTCGTGTACAAAGGGGGCTGGTGCATGTTAAATCTGTCGTGACTTCAAATGTCCTTACGTTGGCGTGGTGTGGTGTGGAAGTTTGGAGAATGGGGTGCCAGCTCAAGTGTGACCTCGTCATCTGACCGCGGTTCAAAATTATGTGGTGTTGTCCCCGGATCTTTCCCATCGGGTTTGATCCCTGGCCGTCACCAATAGCACGTTGTGTTGCTTCCAGTGCGACCTTAATTAAAAATACCTACCTACCTGTTCACTATCCTAGCAAACTGCTTGTAGCTTGAAGTGCAAGTTGGATTCTGTTACCGTGGATGTATTTCTCTTTCCGCTACTATATGAGTTCAAATGTCCATGTGTGCATATACGTACATTAATTTGACGACTGATTGATTGAATAGACATATAACCCGACTTATGTGCTTGATCTCAAGGATCCGCTTATAAATATTCGTCAAGTAATGGACATACACATGCAAGCAAAGTTTTACTGACGCAGAAGGGAGAAATAAGGTTGGAAGACAACTAGCGGATTAGCAACCGGAGGGTTGCGAGTTCGAAACTCAATCCAACCAAGACCGTCATGTTCTTGGAGGTTGGTGGGCTAGTTTAGAATTTAAATTCTATTGCATAGATTGGTGGCTTACAAGTGAAACACTAAATCAAAATTTTCAAATATGAGTTTTTTAGTTTTTCTAGACCAGAAGGGGATGATCTTTCTGGTAAAGTCCACTATGTCGTTTCTTTGCATGGAGGTTAGATAACTTTAAGAAACACACTTGGAAAAGACATTTGTGAAACACATAAGTAAATGAATAAATATACATTATTTATTATTTTATTAATACGTTTCTGCAGCAATACATAATCGTAATCAAAGTACTTCGAATAATCAGTAAATTGAGTAAATCAGTGTAATACATCCAGACAATTTTCGCATTGGAAAATTGGAAATTTTCTCCTTCATATGTCAGAGCTGTTTTTTGACTTAGTGTGTTTCACTTGTATTTTGATATTTATCACACCGTTCACCTGGAGTATTTTATTGAATGAAAAATTCCACTGTATTAAACATAACTAAATTCACATTACTGAAAATAATAAACGTACAGTAAAAAATGAAAATCCTTCAAAATAGAGACAAATAAAGATTACTTATATAAAAGATCGTCTATGGCCATTTTGATAGAGCAACCCACCCGTCCACCTTCAACAGGACAGGTAGGTACTTGAATTAACGTGGAGCAACACAATGGGATACTGGCGACGATCCGGGATCAATCCCGAACAGTGAAATCCGAGGACAACACCTCGCCATTTTGAACCACGGTCAGATGACGAAGTCAACACCTAATCTGGCATCCTACTCTCCAAAACTTCCACACCGTCAACGTGAGGACATTTGAGACCACGACAGATTTAACATGCGCCAGCCCCCGTATATACGACGGTCTTTGGTTGGATCGTGTTTCGATTTCGCAACCCTCCGGTTTCCAATCCGCTACTCCTCCAACATGGCTACGACGACCTCACCGGATACAGGATCTTAATAGGACGAATTTTATAGAATCTTGACTTCCAGATAAGTCGAATTGGTATCAAATTTCGAGTTCTCAAAACGATTCAAAAATTGGAGAGAAAGCAGCAGCATTAAAAAGAACAACGCCTCTTTTTTAGCGTATCGTTCAGAGTAGAACCAATTTCAATATACCATTCGATAGGGATGTTATATATGAATTCATCCGTGCACGCAAACACTGAATAATGGGTCAAAATATCAAATTGAGCGCATTCATTAATTTCCGGTGGCAGTTGGGACCGCGGCAGCCAGGTTGGAAGAGTAGAGGATTTGTAACCGGAAATTTGCGAGTTCGAAACGATTCAACCAAAGATCATCGTGTACATGGAGGGGAGGTGCACTTTTAATCTGTCGTGGCCTCATTTGTCCTCGCGTTGGCGTGGTGTGGAAGTTAGGAGAGTGTGGTGCCTGCTCATGTGTTGAACCTCATCATCTAACCATGGTTCAAAATGACGAAGCGTTGTCCTTGGATCTTCGACCTTAGGGATTGATCCCAGTAGGTAGGTATTTTAATTAACATCGCACTGGAGTAACACATTCCACCAGGGGAGACCTATCCTTGTGAGGATTAACCGGTTTAGTAGTCTCCCTTGGGAGTTTATTAGTTTTTTATTCGCAGTCACTGTTTGGTTTTCTTGACGGTCAGCTGATGGTCATACGGTAACTAAATTTATGTCGCTGCCATAAAATCCACGGGATTGCAGGATATCTATGATTCTACAAATGTTTTCTCTGCATTTCCTATGATTCAGCGCTAGGTTTAGCCATCCTGGGGTGGGTCTTGGTGATGGGCATCGCAGGTGGAGTGAGCTTGTGAGGGGACATTCGAGACGTAATGCATTGAAGTTCCCTCTATCCCACAGGGGCATTGGTTGGTCTGAGATAAACCGAATCTGTGGAGATGGCGAAGGGATAAGCCATGGGGTCCGTTACAAACTGCAAAAGATCTTTGGAATCCATGGAGACGTTTGGGAAGAGATCGTATGTTGAGCGGCCTGTGTCGTCTGTGTTCCATTCTAGCTGCCACAATTGAAGAATGCGGTCTCTAATGAGACTCTTGAAGTGGGAGACTGGAAGGGCTATTGTTTGTCCTCTGGAGCATCTTTGTTTGCTGCAGCGCTACTGGCAACGGTCCGGGATCAATTCCAAAGGCAAAGATCCGAGGACAACACCACGTAATTTTGAACCTCGGTCAGATGACGAAGCAACATCGGACCCCACTCTCCAAATTTCCACACCACGCCAACGTGAGGACATTTGAGGCCATGACAGATTTAACGTGAACCAGCCCCCTTTGTACACGATGGTCTTTGATTGGATTCGGACTCGTAACCAACCCTCCGATTGCTAATTCGCTACTCTTCCAACAGGGCTACCACGGCCCGGGTTTGATCCCGGACCGTCGCCAATAGCCTGTTGTGTTGCTCTAGTGGGGCGTTAATTCAACTACCTACCTTTTTGATCGTTGTTTTGAAGGTTCTTCATTTTTACAACCAAATTGACAAAGGTGTTCGCGTATAGAAAACACATTTGATGAAATACAAAATATATTACATCAAAATATATTACGTAGTACATTTATTAAGCTATTCTAAATTTAAACAGGAGAAACTCTCCGATCAAGCAATAATCAATTTCCGGAAGCTTAACAAATAGTATTTTACGCTAACTTGAATCTTTCTTTTTCAGATTTCTGGATGTTTTGTGTTTGCTGTGGGCATCTACCTTCTTGTGGATAAGGAGAACGCCACTCTATTTCATTTGTTTACAGAGCCTGAATTAGACTACACCCTTCATCAGTATTTAGCATGGGCGCTAGTGGGAATAGGAGGCCTGGTGTTTTTTGTCGGTTTCTGTGGATGCTGCGGGGCTATACGAGAGAACAGGGGCTTCCTCGTAACGGTAAGGTTTCTTTTTAGTCACATTTACCACATTTAACCGTCTAAGTGGCTTTGACGAGATATATCGTCCATCTCTATCTGTCCTATCTTTTTAATAACGAGATATCTCGTCAAAAATATTGTCAATTTTTTTATGAAGGGATCAAGATCTGTGTGGTCAGTTTTTAATGAAGAGATATCTTTTCCATTTCTAATATCAAGATTCTTCGTAGAGACTCCCACCAGAAGGATTAACCCTCTTGGTGGTTGCCTCGACGAGGTAACCTCGTCACTAAACTCTGAACAGATCTTGATGGACGAGATATCTCGTCATTAGAAGAAAACTGACCTGATCTTGATCTCGTCATCATAACAAAAATCGGCAATATATCTTGTTGACAAGATATCTCGTCATTAGCAAAATTGATTAGGTCTTGATGGACGAAATATTTCGTTGAAGCCACTTGGAGGGTTAACATGCTTAGTTTTGATGTCAGTATATTCTGATATGGTTGTTATGAGTAAAATATTAACCTAACTGGTCGTCAATAGTTTATAAACTTCAAACAACGACTAATAAAGAACAAAACGAGATGGTAAAGTTGGTCTATAGCTATTTCGGTGGAACCAAACGTCTCCATTATCAAGACCAAAAAAATCATTTTTTGGTTCTAATGATTGTGGACATTTTGTTCCATAGAAATAACTATAAACCGATTTATCATCTTGCTTTTATCTTTATTAGCCATTGTTTGAAGCTTTTTAAATTATTATAAGAACTTGGAGTTTTGAATATTTTCATTAGTTTTACAATTTTCCATTAAGTTGTAGATTTATTTTAAGAGTATTGATTTTGAAAATCCGTGTCATTTATTGTCTAATTCAAACGACGAACATAAGCGATTGCAGATAGTTCCAAGCTTTTGAAATGACACGAAAGAATGTTATGAAACTTAGACCCTCCCCTCAACAATTTTAATTACTATCAGTACCATTAATTTGTCTTTCACCTAACTATTACTTCATTAAGAATTCAATGTGCTAACTTTCTCACACATCTCATGGGAAAACATGGTTTTCTTCATTGCTCGCTGAAGAAAAAATGCTCTTTTCCTCTATTTTATTGAAGTTATCAATGGTGAAACTTGGCATTCCTCCTACATAAATCCCGACTACTCAACATTATTCGAACTTTTAAGCATATCAAATCTGAAGATATCAATATTTTCTATTCTTTGATTACTATCTATATATTATTCTTCCGTAAAATAATTGTCAAATGATTGGCAAGAGCATCGACTTGCCAAAGAGCATATGTACAAACCTTCATGTTATTTTCCCCGATCGTTCGGTCTGAAAATCTCCGAGTGCAGGTCACGTGGCATAGGGAGAAAGCACGAATCCTATTGTAGGACTAATTGACGAGCGTGATGAAAAACACTCGTTTGCCCTTCGACACTCAATCGGCCCAAATCGATTCCCAAGCCCACTTGATATATACTTCTGAGATCTTACGACAACGACTCGTCCTACATGCTCCGTCTATTTCGTTAGAAGATCAGTGGGTAAAAGGAATATACGACTCAAACTAAATTCAATCCTAAATTAATTTCTGAGTAATTATATTTTCAAACAAATGAAACTAATATTTATTCGACTTGTATAGTCGTCATCATCATTTACTACATAAGTCAAGAAGATCAATCTAAGTGTGTGTATCAATTTAGTGCTGATTACTGTATAGGCTATTGTCATTGGTTACATGTTAAGGATCCATATATTATTATTGGCAATATTATTATCCACCATTCCCTTTCATGAAGAGATTATTATGCACAGCTTCCTTTCTAAGCACACTATAACCTTCCAATAACTTAAGATAAATACGTTCGTAGATACTAAAATTGTAAGATAGGGATTTAAAACACTAATATTGATTCACTGTGT
Organism: Meta bourneti; assembly: GCA_933210815.1. Lineage (NCBI taxonomy): Eukaryota > Metazoa > Arthropoda > Arachnida > Araneae > Tetragnathidae > Meta > Meta bourneti. The sequence goes on along the minus strand of OW119928.1, from coordinate 15,734,812 downwards.
TATATAATATGTAACACAGTGAATCAATATTAGTGTTTGGTTTATTATTATTTCACTTTAAAGTTCCCATATAATTAACAATTCTTGAGTACTTATTGATGAGCAGCTTTAGTCCGTATTGCATACTGATTATCGTGCTGTTTATTAACTATTACACGTTAATGTCATTATTTTTAACACTCCTGTGAATACTTATTCATCGTCATCTATAGTTCGTGTTGAATTATGTTAATCAGTAGGTATATCAATTAAATTTAATTACTTAATGCCTATTTATGCTTATGGCAGAAATGTATTAAATCTTCAATGGATTATGAACTAATTCAATGGATTATTCAAATATTATTCGAATGCATATAAATTGAATTAAGGTAACATAGTTTTCTAATGATGAGCGCCATTTTAAGTATTCTAAAACATTAAATTACAGAAATGTATTCTAGAATTTTCGTTATTGATGTTCCTAGCAAGACATGATATGGTAAAAATGAATTATATATTGATACTATAATAAAAATATTTTATTGCTGTTTGTTTTAATGAAAAAATGAAAACTTCTTTTCGTCTAACACTTCTTCTCGTTTCAGTATTTCATTTTCCTCTTTCTCATCATGGGGGCCGAACTGGCTGTGGGTATTCTGAGTGTCATTTTCCAGAATAAGGTAAATTGTAACGTCTGAAAATTGTTTGTATTTGTACTATATAGAACATTCAACTTAAATGTTGAAGACAAAAATTAAATAGAGGCTATAATCCACTGTCTAGACATCGGAGATCGACTTCTTTGGAGATGCATAATCGTAATAAAAGTGTTCTTAGGTAGAAACAGGGAAGGCTGTTTGTTTAGGTACAAAGGCTGATAATTTCTAGCTTCTTATTCCTGGATATTCAAAAACAATATTCGAAATGCAGGTCTATCCTATTTTTAAAATTGCATTCCCAGTGAACCAGTGAATGAAATATTGTCACGTAGAAAGAACAAAATGTTCGACAAGAAATTTCAAAGGTTTATTTGGAGAAGGAAACACAGGGCAAAGCACACCAGAAATAGTGAAATCGGAAAGATCAATAAATAATGATTAACTTTATATCATAGTAAACATCGTTTGATGTTTTATCGTTGGTTATCTAGAAAAATCTATGATGCCATTACCAAAAATACAAAATAAAATGTTTAAATTTAAATGAAAATTAAGAGAAAATATCGTCTGCCATCAAAGTCTAATGGCATTTTTGAACCTGGAACCCTTTCAATTATCATTTTTTGAAATAATATAGCTAGATATAGCTAGAACAAAATTTCTTGATTTTTTTTATTTGAAACAAAATTTGTTTTTCCATTTTCCTTTCCTCCTTCATACTAACCAATATATTACAATTCATTATTTTCATTCTGTGTTGTTAATTGAATATTTTTTGAATGCGCTACGGAATAGTAAATTTGCGTACGACTCAAGGCTTTAATCTAAAGTCCAATCAATACCTAATTCAAAAAATACTGAATAAACAAGAAGTACATTTTTGGATCTTCAGAACTGTTTGAGTTTGGCAAAAATGTAAATGCAAATTGTTATATTTTGCATTTTGACTTACAACTTTGACAAGTTAGACTAATACGATTTATACAAATTATTGATTCGTGAAAATACTTGCTTGTATTGATTAATGAAATATTAGAGTTATACTTATTGATAATACTAATGAAAAACAATTTTTTGCTTAGACTCTAAGCAAGCTGGAAGATTTGTCAACCGTGCTTAAGGAAGAATACGGGATTCAAGGACAGACAACGGAGGCCTTTGACTTTGCTCAAACAAAAGTATGTCAATTTGTTTCATTTTTCCGAATTATGTATTTCCTGAAATGAGTATTTAATGTTTTACTATTGTGAGGTGCTTTGCATGAACATAAAAGTGCATATTTTATACATTAGGTAAGCTACATTAAACCAAATACCTGTATGCATATTTCATTTCTATTTAAAAAATATGGTGGCATGCATGTGTAACTTGTCGTATGCCCTTTATCGGTCCAATATGCGGCTTGCCTTTGTGTGTGCGTGCGAATGTATATTTGTAAGACAATTCACATTGATTTTTAGTGTAGAGACTTGTATTCTGGTTCACATTTCTATTGAGCTGTTATTCAGCCTGACTTTGAGTGCAATTTTTGTATTACTAATTTTTTTGTCGTATGCATATTACCCGATTTTATTTTATAACTTCAAGCAGTGGTCTAAAAACTTGAAAGCAGATAGATTTGATCTCTATAAGATAATAATAGTGTAAACATATACTAACCTGTGTGATTTCCCGGTTAGTTTAATTAGGCAACTGAAAATGAGAGATATTTTTTATATCAGATAATAAAATAATTACCTCAAACATGCATGCTTTGAAACTCGCATAAATGTGTGTAAAAATTTCTAAACTCGCTTAAATCAATAAAATGCGTTTCAAATTTCTAAATTTGACTATATATTAGTGTTTGCAGTCTACAATATATAAAAACTGATAGCACGCTTTTGACAATAGGTTTGGAGAAATGGGATCAGCCAAACGAACAAATTAGTATTTGCAACATCTACTTTTTAAGCAGTACTAGTAAATATATAGGGCATTCATCTTCAAACAGTTGTCTAAACTTTAGTCACGAGGTCTCTCGTTTGTTCAAACACTACAACAAAAACCAGCGAAATACAAACATCACTCTAATGAATCCACCAAAATCATGTTTGTCGTCTCAACGTCAGGTTCACTGAATCTCAATTGCCACAGATTCGATCAAAACGCATAATAAGATCCCAAGGAATTACCAAATATTTTATAGCATCATTCAGTCGTTTAATCCCTAATACCCTAAGGTAGGCTCATGGAAACAATGATCCTCCAAAGATAGGCTGTCATAGAAATATTTCTTAAGCCAACTGTGACCGTCGCACTTGACTTCACTTAGTTGCACTTTCTATACAAGATATTATTTTCATTAGAGTATGGATACGTATCATCCTCAATGACCTTTTGGACTCTGAACTGTATGGTACCGAAAATAATACCGTCTTCACTTCACGGAAAAGCAATCTGGGTTCTTTACGACAAACAACGCTTTGTCTTGTCTTGATGGAACTGGGGAATCTTTTTCATTTGAGATTAAGTGTTCGGTAGAGGGGGATGCGCTGTCTTAATAACAGATCACTGGGTTCTGCTTTGATAAATAAGATATATCACAATTGAATTTTTCCTGTCTTTGACAAGATATACTTAGATATGGATCGCTAAATCGTTTTCTAATGCTCTTCAACCCTCTGAGGTTCACACGCATAATTCCTCCTGCCAACCCGTTTGTTCCCTGCATGATTTCTAAATATTAATTTTCTTGGAAAATAGAATTTTCCAAAGGATTCTGTTCTACTGAAAGGAGCAATAGAATATTTCAAAAGTATTCTATTCTAAGGAAAGGATATATACCAATGGAATATTTCAAAAGGATTTCTATTCTAAGGAAAGGAGCGATAAAATATTTTAAGATAATTCTAAACTATGGAATGGGCGGTAGAGGTATTCAGCTAAACAATCGTAAACAGTTGGTTTTGGGGTTTTAAGGCGCAAGAGTCATATTTGGCCATGCTGCGCCAGGCATGACATACAATATCAAGTAATAGACACACACAATGAAAGTTTTACTGACACAGAAGAGAGAAATACACCCAGAGAGGAATGCACCTGAGAGGAATCGAACCTGCGCCGCCTACAACTCGAAGGTTGTAAGTGCAGTGAGCATACCCATTGAGCCACGACCGTATCCAGTCAGAAGTCAGGTTGTTGCAACAGCTTCTTCCCTTGAGGTCTGGGATGTATTTACGGTTTATAAGCTAATGCTTACCAGTTTCAAGTTATTAGTTCTTGATAGAAAAGATTCTTTGATTTTCTCTTGAGGTACTTTCTTTTAATGATACGATGTGGATCTTATAGGAATCTAAATAACTGCATAACCACTCTTTGCCAAATAATCTGCTTGTCTTTTACCATAGACTCAACGGTCTACTGGAATCCACTGTAGTGTTTTGTAGTGCCAAGTTTAGATAAGTGAATGACATTAAAGTGTTTCATGTATCTTGAAGCATTTGGTATAGCCTATAGCTACCTAATTTATAAATCTAACTTTTTGCAGTTCAATTGTTGCGGTATCTTTGGTCCAGAAGACTACGAAGACAGCGCTTGGAAAACTCAAGATCTCGGCAAAGGTGATACTGTTGCAAAGACATGCTGTATGCTGTCCAACACAGATCACCTGGACCCAAAGCCAGTCAACGGTACATGGTGCCAGTCGGATAAGCCTACAGAGAACGCTGCCTTCAGGCACAACGAGGTGAGACCTCAAACCCAATTAGTATCTGATTACCGTCTCTATATCTTAAATGCTATTTAGGGTGTTTCGAAAATATATGGCCAAATTGCAAATGTGGTAGAGGCCCAAAATAAACATTCTTTGTCGCAGAATGTGTGTCCGGAAAAGCCGCGTTTAAGTGGTATAGGGCGCTGTGTCGGTCGATAACATCGTTTATGTGGCGTAAGGCATCATTCTCTAGTCGGATTTTCAACGGCAACTCCGATACATACCGTTGAAAATCCGAGCGGAGTATGACCCCTTACGAGGTATTTCGGGAACTACGAACGATGATATACTCGATGAAAATCAACAATTGCGTTGTCGTTGTCCAAGACCTGCGGTGCTCACGTACTAATGTACGCTGTACTCCTCGGCTTGGACACTCCTAGCACTTGTTGATTTTGATCTTCGTCCCAACTTTTCATTTACGAGTAGTATATTAACGTTCAATATGTTGTGTTTTTCTCTTTTCATCTCCTATTCTTTGTACAAATTTGGCAGTTGCAGTAGGAGTTTTCTTTTGTGTTTTCTCCTTAACTTCTTTAATCTTAAGTGTCAAAGGTCTGCTGTCTACGTGTTCTGAAAGGCCGTATTGTCCAACATTCTTGCCAGTTAACACATTCTGCGACCAAAAATGTTTATTAAGGCCCCTCTACCGCCCTTTACAATTTGTCCAGATATTTTCCAAACATCCTGTATAAAGACAAGGCGTCAAGGATTTTCCTAAGAGGAGTCGCCGGGGCTGATGCACTTTAAATCTGTCGTGGCCTCAAGTGTTCTCACGTTGGCGTGGTGTGGAAGTTTGGAGAATGGGGTGCCAGCTCAGGTGTGACCTTATCATCTGACTATGGTTCAATTCTACGACACATCAAAAATTATTCTACACTTTTTGCCGAAAATAATAGGTTTCGTTTTTATTTATTTACTAAAAATAATAAGATCAATTGTTTTCCCTTTTTGCTCCAAAAAGTGGCCTTTTAAAAAATCTTTTTGAAACAATTTATTTGATACCTTGTTATAAAAAAATAATACTAAAATTATTTATACGGGTATTACGTGAAATTATTTATGAATACTCCCTTGTCGAAAGTTCAAAACTGAACCGTGGAAATAAAATAAATCTTATTCAATTTAAACCGTTTCGAAATCCGTAATGTACACTACTGTCGTTCTTTCGGCACACAACGGTTGAAAATCTGCTCTATTGGATATTGTCCAATAATTAGTAATTTCAAAAGAAACCCACTCGTCCAGGCAAACGATGAAAACATCAATCGAACACAAGAATTACAGCAGGACGAGGGCAATTCAAGTTCGAATTGTAATTAGATGATTGGATTTGTGCGTGGGTCGTGAGAGAAACCCCCCCCCCCCCGCGCGCGGCGAAATTCCAGATGCTTGATAAGGCTAACGAAGGTCAATGAATTCAGTGGCCAAATGTCAACGTTTTTTCACTGACTCTCCTGTATCTTTTTATTTTCGATTTTTTGTTTCATTTTTATCTTAAGTTTTTTCACAACGTCTGAGTATTGGCTCTTTCTTCCCGCATTCGGTACGAGAGTCACTAACAAAGATGCATAATTCAGGAAATTGTTTGGGTAGGTAGGAATAAAATTAACGTCACACTGGAGCAACACAGCGGGCTATTGGCGACGGTCCGGGATCAAACCAGAAGGGAAAGACCGAGGACAACGCAACGTAATTTTGAACCACGGTCAGATGACGAGGTGAACACCTGAGCTGAAACCCCACTCTCCAAACTTCCACACCACGACAACATGAGGACATTTGAGGCCCCGACAGATTTAACATGCACCTGCCCCCTTTCTACACTACGGTCTTTGGTTGGATTCGAACGCGCAACACTCCGGTTGCTAATGCGTTGCTCTTCCAACCGGGATACCGCGGCTCCGAAATCGTTTGGAAGGTAATAAAAAATAGATTGTTGTGTTCATAAGACTCATCATCACATGGAACTCTATTAGCAACAAAACAAAATTGTGTCGCAAACGTAGAATTAAAGTCGCACTGGAGCAACACAATGGGCTATTGGCGACGGTCCGGGATCAATCCCTAAGGCAAAGATCCCAGGACAACACCTCGTTCCTAAGCTGGTGGCAACCCCACTCTCAAAACTGCCAAATCATGTCAATGAGAACATTTGAAGCCACGACAGATTTAAAGTGCACCAGCCCCATGTAGACGGCGGTTTGGTTGGATATAGTTTCGAACTCGCATGTTGGTTGGAACCGGTTGCCAATCCCTTACTCTTCCAAACGGGCAACCTCAGCCTTAGTATTTTTGAGGCACTTGAGTTTCGAACCATTTTTGAAGTCTATGTAAAGCATATTTTTGTACGTAAATATACTTTAAGAGGGAATGCTATGTTTATTTTTGGTTAGATTCTTATAAAACTTTCGTATTTTACATATAATTTAAATGTGTATTTTATTTACAATAAAGCTCTCACAATCATCTCTCATCTTATTTAAGGTGTAACTTCATTGGAATAAAGGATTTTTGTCTTTTTTTAAATTTAATCCTTAAAATTTTTTCCACAGGGCTGCTTAGAAAAGTTAGAAGAATTTATCAAAGATACGAGTTTACTTTTAGTAGCTATCGGATGTGGAGTTGCAGCTTTGGAAGTAAGTGCTCTTTGATGTTAAATAAAAAAAAAATGATAATTCACAAATTAAGTCATTTTCTTTCAACAAAATAAAGATTAAAATGAATATGTAACATATGCCAAAGTACTTTAATTTAAGAAACATTTATTTCTTCAACAGCCTATTACCAACATTAGGTACTTTTTGAATTAAATGTAAATTACTATGCAATTCAATTCTTGTACTCAAATTCCAATCATTCCTGCATCCTTCTAGAAAACTTTCTTGTGACAAACTTTCTTTAGCAAGTGCCTAACTTCATGTAGGATTAACCCATTCGCGTCATATACAAGCTGCATTCGATATAAATGCATATAGTTCAATGCCTAGCACCCAGATGTTACTTGTATACATTCTGAAATGAAATGCAGACATGTTACATTGGGAATCCCCAGATGTAGCCTCACACGATGCTTCTTGATCCTCCAAGTAGTTTCGACAAGATATATCTCGTTCATCAAGATCTGACCAATTTTCTAATGATGAAATATCTCAAGAATCTTGATGATGACAAGATCAAAGATTTCTTCTAATGACGAGATACCTCATCCATCAAAATCAGGTGTTTTGCTAATGAACACTCCTGATGGTTGTCTCGACAAGTTACCTCGTTGAGACAACCACGAGGAGAGTTAATCGAGAAAAAATAATTTCTTCGTATTTCGCCGTCCTCAGTTGCCATCAAAGTTGATTAAAGTTGTAGTTAATATAAAGTTTCTCTTCATTCGAAATGTTTTGAGATCTACCATACTCAATAATCATATTAAGGCAACAGAATTGGTGATTGCATGCTTTCAGTATTATCCATGCAAATTTTCATAAATAATTAATTTTAAATTTTCATTCAAATAATCATTTTTTATAGTATATTAGGCTTCCAACTACTCCGCGAGGGAACTTGAATGATTCCTCAGTCAGTTCTCAGGGCATTTAAATACATCATTGGGTTAATTAAATTACCATCTTTACATTATATTGGGTCGGGTGCGAATGAAATGTCCGAAAAATGACCATCACACTTTGATGGCGATAACTGAAAAATAAAGTACCTGGCCCTACTAGAAATAATCTCCCTCTGAATTGACACACGGTTGCCACTTGTCTGACAAGGCCATGATCCCGAAACGAAGTCTTGTGGCTGGGATGCGAAGTCGGTGAACCTCCGCATCTTGGTTGAACCGTTTGCCAGCCAGAAAGCGATCCAGGTGACAAGTCAGGGGAATAGGGGGTTGAGTCATTGCTTCATAGCCCAACTCGCGTAGTGTCGGCATCGTCCTTTGTCCGACATGAGGACGGGCGTTATCTTGCAAGAGAACGCCATGCCTGTTTACCAAAGCCGGTTGGTTCACCGTCAATTTCCGGTGCATTTGTCGCAATTCATCACAATATCGTTTTGAAGTGATGGTTTGGCCACTTGGCAGGAAACTGCGATGAATTATTCCAGCTGTAGACAAGCATAACCTTCCTGGGATGTATGGGTGGTTTGGGATGGCGTCCAGGAGGCTATGCTTTGCTCAACCATTGTACAGATCGTTTCCGATTGTCATATAGGACCCATTTCTCGTCGCAGGTATCGATTCGTTGCAGTAGAGGTTCTCTTTCATTCCTGGAAAGGAGCGATGCAGACTTCCAAACGTCTCTTCTTGTTGGCAATTGTCAATTCATGAGGCACCCAAGAATCCATCTTTTTGACCTTACCCAGTGCAGCCAAGACGGCGAACAATTGTAGTGTGGTGGACACCTAGCTCGGCCGCTATCTCATGTTTTCCGCGGTTCAGCTTCAACCATACTTAGCAGAACATCGTCAGAAATTGCAACTTCTCGGTGACCACCGTGGTTCGTTTTTCAAGTTTATATCTCCACTTCGCAAACCATCGCCGAATGGTTCGTTCATTGGCTGCATTCTCCTCGAATGCTGTGTTAATGTTTCGAGAAGCAACTGTAGCAGAATGTCTCATTTTAAATTCATAAAGGAAGATGACTCAAATCTGAGTTTTCCATGTCGAATTTGGAAGTACCTTACGCCCAAACAAATTAAATCTGGAATTTGTACTTCACACGCGTGATAGCTATTTATAGTAGCTCTGACATAAGATGCCGGAAGCTTGTAGGTAATTACTTTTAGCTGTATGGGGGTCATTCCCAAAGCATCTCATTCTCATCGGACATTTCATTCGCACCGACCCAATCCAATAGGCAGTTCAAACATCTAGCACAATGCTTGAAAGTCAAATGCAACAAAACTATAGAACATTCTAACACCAAATATGGGATTTTGCAAAACATTGAATCAATTCTGCAAACAGCACAATTTTATGAGGACAAAAGTTTTGTTTAAAAATGAGAGTAATGACTACTTCAAATGAAACAATGTACTTTTTACTAAATAGATTTACTACTACACGGCAGTTTTTTTCGTTCCCGTTTTCAATCAGCGAAAGATATCTATTTACTTCTTCAAATGAAGTTTATGGATGGATACTTAGATCTCATATTTACTTCTTAAATGTAATTTTAAGAGCTAATTTTTAAAATTTGAACTATCAAGTTAATCTCAGGGGAACAAGTTGAAATTTGTTTTCAAAGATACAAAATTTTGACTACCAATTCAACACATTCTATCATCTTTAAAAGTAAATTAAAACACCAAATCATTACTGAAATATTTATTTGAATCTTTTTTCTTCAGATTTTTGGAATGGTATTTGCCATGTGCCTCTGTAAAGAAGTGTAACAGAGCTTGTGATTGAAAAGGAGTAAAAATAAGAAAACTGCTCAATGTGAGAACAGCTCATAAGACAATTATGTGAAGCTTATGGCAAGCAGGAGTATATTATATACTTTGCTTTAAATTCCTTTTGTAGCCATTGCATGTGTAAATAATATGTGAGCCATTCTTTTGATTGTGTTCAAAATCATACAATTCATGATATATTAAAAGATCTGAGTGATTTGATATCACCTACGATTTAACATCAAGAGCACCAAGTGGAATACCTCTTGGGAAAATATACATTATAGCGATAAAATGCACATCGTTAATAAAGTTGTAAGTTTACAAAATATTTCGAAAACTGAAAGCCTCTGATCATTAGAATAAATTTATCAATATTCTCATGCTTTTTAATTTGTATAATCTTCAAGACTAGAATATTTTGTTTTCATGTTTGAAAAATGTGTTTTCATACATTTAAAACATCTTAGCTTTCATAATCTCTTTACCCAAATTACACCATAAAAATAATTTTAAAAACAAACATCAAAATGTTTATATAGGTTGAAAAATATATTTTAATTCCAATTCAAACTGGTTGGTTTGGGCAAGGTCCAAAGACTGACAAGCTGCACCAAACGCAAAATGATGCAAACCAGTAAAAATAAGTAAAAGATTAAAAAAGTAATCAACAATAAAACTTATATTTAAAATTACCTATTTGTTGTACAGACGACATGATGTAGTTTAGATGATATAAAAGGTGCAGGATTAAAGATGCAATGCAAGATCAACATTGGTAAAAAAATTATGAAAGGTAATATAATTGGAGAAAATTTTTGATAAGATGGGATATCCCCATCCTAGTCAACTATTAAAATTGTAATATGTAATGTAATTGAAAAATTATGAATTATAACAATGGTAAAATGCTACAGCAATGTAAGAAGGCAAAGAGTGACGCATTTTGAACGTGACAAGTCTGATAAAATTGATGACGTATAAAAAAGCGTCCATAAAAAATGTCTAAGACCTGTACAAGAAGTTGAAATATGATTGGAGAGGGGTTCTTCGACAATGCTGACATTATGGAGCAGTTTCCCACACCAACAAAACCTATGCATGATTCCAACTCAAACTGATTCAAACACACAAACTACTTTTAATCTGGTTTATTTTTTTAATTATAAAATACAGAAAAATAAACATGTAAAGAATATACAGTAGATTGATACGAAATGCTAAGTTAAACAATAAATGACTCAAAATGTCAAGTCAAGAGGTGAAATGGATGAATACAAGAATATTTGAGCACACACAGACACATGAATATCAAGGAAGTTTCCAAACCATAGATGAAAGGAGTTGGGCTTGCATATTTACACAACTGAAGAATGCATATTTGCTGCCAATGAACATATGCAACACAGGCTACGCAATTTAATGCTGCACACACTGAACAAGCATATTTTTGTAAGGCACAATAATTATATAATACGTAAGTATTATAATAAAGATAAATTTAGGATAATAATTAATGAGTTCTTATCTAAAATAACTGTTTTTATTTACATTCAGTATATAAAACAGATTTAGATGTATTTATAGGTGGGTAAGTCATAACAAATAACTTTTTAGATAAAAAGATATACATTCTATGCCTAAATGTTATTAAGGACATTTAGGCACTGAATTTATTTCAGGAATAGAATTATTTTCATCATATTTAAATAAAAATTATGTGTAATAAAGGAATGAAAAACATACAGGTATGTTTTAATTATGAATATCCTGCCTATATATAGAAATTTGATCAGTCTTACACATACTGAGCAGTGATGAGCATGAAAATTAAACTTGTGTAATAGTTTCACAACAAGAAAAAAAGAAGGTTACTATGTAAAAAATATGCATGAATTCAGTCTTTGCACAGTAAACTCAATTTTATCAAAAGAGTTTAGACAGACTATGTTTGAAGAGACTATATTATTACGAATTTAAGTATTTCTTAAAAGGCATTTTAAATTAGAATTTGATGCTATTTACAGTTACTTCAAACACAAAAACTTATATCCAAAAAAGCTAATAGTGGCTTCAGCTTGGCTTAATACTCCCTTCCCGATATTGAACAACATAGAACGAGTGAGAATACGAATCCAAAAATCTAAAAAATAAATACTGAATTAGCAAACACCAAGATATGGCTGAAAACACTAAGATACAGTTAATGTTATTTTCATAAATTTCTTATGGTAATTGAAATAGTATCCTAAGAATGGTTTTAAATAAAGCATTGAAAGTAGTCACTCCGAAAAGCATTAGGGCACAACAAAAATTCAAACATTTAATTAAAAATCAGCTATTACACCAAAGCTAAACCTTGTTTCATTTCATCTAGTAACTTAGTTATAAAGTATTTTAAGTAGCATTTTCATCTAGATCAATGTTTTTCAACCTTTTTTATCTCATGACTAATTACTAAAATTCTGTTGCACACAAAATAAAATATCTTTTTTGCCAATCGGACAAAAAATAGGTATAAATTTGCCTGATTTACAAAAAGTATTAATTATCTACGAATTTTGCACCAAAGTTATTTTTTTGAAAAATCTTCCTTAAACAATTTATTTATGATATATACTTTGTAATAAAAAACTCAAAATTATTTATACAGATATAACTTGAAATTATTTGTGATTGCACATGTCAAATATTGAAAATCAAACTGTTGAAATGAAATAAATTTTACAATTTAAACAGTTTTGCCATCAGTAAAACACACCAATTGAAAATCACTGATCTAGGTGAATACTCTAGTACTAAATCTCTCTCTCTCTCTCTCAACCTAAACCTCAAAATTAAATTAAAACTATACACAAATTAAACTAAAGGTTAAGAGCCTGAATCCTAGATTCCTATATTCAACTATTCACAAGATTTCTTTTGATGTTACAAAACTTTTTACTTTTCACTGGAAAGGTGGAGAAATAGTGAAATATTAGGTAAATCTATCATTCATAATAGAATTTTCAAGTATCGGAAAACAAATGAACAGACCATCTTAGGTACTTTATTGAATGAATTCTAAGGAAAACCTAGAATCCACCCCTCACTCCTAAAACTTGCAAAGTTTAATTGACTTTTTTAAAGTCCAATGGATACTTAAAATGTCCTGTTAAAAGTGAGAGAAACATTTTCCTTTCATGGTCAAGTATCGAGAAAAACCCATTCACTTGGTCAAGAAAAAATTGCAATATGCTGTAGGGAGTTATGTAGCATAAGTCAACTTATGTGAAATTGATTAGTTAAACTTAAAATACCATCTTTGATAGAAAATTACTAACATCTATGCGACACAAAAACCATTGGTAAAAAACTTTTAAAACAATAGAAAAACATTTTAGCATATTTTTAAAATTACAATAAAAATCTAATAGATTCATAATTAGTACATAAAATTTGTATACTACACAAATGTTAAAATAAGAATCCTGAGAAACATTTCTTTGATTGCGTTTGAAAAATAGATTGCAGATATATTCATAGCTTTTGAAGAGTCATAAGCCGTATGTGCTTCTTAGAGCAACTGTACATGCTGAAGCTGTTTTCACATAGGGAACAAGTAAAAAAGGGCAAGACTGCCAAATGTATGTTAGAATAAGAGTGTTAAGCTTTTCACAACAGTGTATCAGGAAATAAGAAAAATAAAATATACAAATGGTTAAAATGTCATGATTCTATAAATAGGATTATAAAAGTTGACAATTTTAAAGCAAGAGATGGTATAAATGAAGGGAGTACTGAGTTTTGTGAATATTTAGGTTGGTTGGTTTGGGGTTTTATGGCGCAGGGCTATCTTTGGAGAAGCTGTGACAAAAACAAGACAAACTATGTCAAGAAATTGTGAAAAGAAAGGATGGAGAAAAAGATTCCTGGGGTCATGACCCCATGTTTACCAGAAGCAGTAAACTCCATGGGAAAAGAATTGATCATTAGGATACCTCGTGTTCATGAAGCCTGTACACACATTTATATTTAGGTAACAATCAAAGCTCTTAATTTTATAATCAGGATTCAGACAAAACTTTCTGTCAAGGTGAAATATGGCATTCAAAACAATACTTTTCAGTTAGAGATTACTGGTTTAAAAATTTAATAGTAACTTCAAAAGCTTGTAATGAATTTAGAGTACACACATTCTGAAAAGTGGTTCTTATTTCTATCAAGAATCAAAATTACATATTGATTTCGACTCAGATTATAGGCTGATCCCAAAATTGATATGCATTGGAATAATTTTAAACTATTTACATTTGAAAAGATGAATCAAACAATTATACACAGAGAAAAATTATGAAATATGACTTTACCTGGATAACTGCTATGCTTATTCCAGCAACAATAATGGTGAACAAATGTTTTTCAACTTTGTCAGAAATCTTGGACAAGCAACCCTGTAACAAAAATTTAAAAAAATTAATAAAACCAAGATTATGAAAAAAAAGGAGATAAATATGAACTTTCTTAAAGTTGAATGTTTAAAAACATTATACAAAAATATTAGTTACAATAAAACATAAAAATAAAGCAATGATTGATGCATAAATATGTATCTCATAAACTTAATTCAATGCACAAAAATTTCTTTTAAAATTAAGTAAAAATATTCTCTACATGCATGTGAATAAACATGTACATTTTAAATCGTAAACAAATAAGTTCATAATATATCTTCCAATTTTTTAGCAAATTAATATTATTTATGAAGTTACTAGGATCAAATAGACTATAATTTGAATTACAATAAATGAATGAATCAGTTTTTAAAGTCCCAACAAATTCTTTCACTCACTGAAAAAAATACATTTAAGTCACTAAGAATTTAAAATAATTCATCATATAAGTTTGAAGATTTAAATCCTTGAAAGTATTAGAAATAAAAGGTATAGTATCAAAAATTGATGAGCATATAAAATATACTTTTGACTGAATTTGCTCATGGCGTGTGATGCTACTTCATATAACAATCAAATTGACAAAAATAGCAAAGAAACATTTTATCATAATAAAGAAACATATTTATAGGAATCATAGAATCAGTTTCCAAATGGAGTTATTTCAACACGTTTCATTATTAAGTCACTGATAGTAAAAATTCTCTCCATTATTGCACAGTGTACATTACACACTGTCATATAGCAGAAAACAATGAAGTGGTAAAATGTAGTGACACTAGAGGTATTGAAAGAGTCCTCCATATTCATTATGAGTTCTAATGACTAAGACTATTCATTTAAATGAAAGAACAGTTTTATGAAGTGTGAGCAACTCTCATAAGGACACTCCATTGGTGTTCAAAACAGAACCTGCTCAATTGACAGCACACAATGATTACTTGATTACTAAGCACTTAAAATGGTATAACACATGGAAAGTATTCATATAAGACATGAAATAGTTTCAAGTAAATATACTTGTTCATATGTATGTTGCTCTTACCTTCTTTACAACCCTCACCCCCGAGTTGGGCCATGCAGACAACTATGGTAAATTCATTGTTGCAAATAGGGTAGTCTAGTTCGGTGTGGAATTGAGCATTCCCCTACCCATGTCTCATATCACAGATAAAATACAATCAATCGCTAAATGGAGAACCTACTGGAATTCGGCCACAGGACGGAAGCCATTATAAAATTTCCCAATATTTTTATTACAAATAAACCATTAATTTATATTCTGACTGGACAGTTGATTTTTATCATATTTACACCGATTCAAAATTATGAGGACCCACTTCCTTCTGTCTTTGCAGGGTGGAGGGCAACCCTGATCATTACATGTTTGCTTGTAATTCCTCTAAGGAATTTCCCTTGGTTAAACCATCTGATAATCAATCACAATGGATAGCTAATTGAATCAATATCAATCCCTATGGTAAATACGTGTGTCTGGGTGGCCTCCGTTATGGTCATTAAGGTGGATTGATTTGATCTTATTCATGTTTAGCTTGCTGTACTACCCTCCTGGTGGTTTATCTTTGAATTGAAAGCAGCTTTGTAGTGGCCAGCCTCTGGTGCAAAAACCTGTTCCAAACTGTCACCAGTTCTGGGAAAGGAACAATTTGCTTTTCCTTCTTCGATCTTTATTCCCCTGGAAAAAGTAGGGCAGTTTTGTCTTGACAAGGTAACTCATCCATAGCGAAAATAACTCATCTTGGACGAGATATCTAGTCAAAACACTGGGAAGAATAAATTCTTTGTTTCTCTTGCAGTTTGTACTGATGTCGTATTTTGTTTTCTTTTTTAATGAATGCATCAAGGTTATCCATTGACAGGCCTTAAGCCCTTTGTTGGCAGGCCCGTGTTATAAAAAAAATTGTGGGTCCTGGGGTATGGGTTATAAAAAGCAAAAATGACTGATCTTGGATGACATATCTACTCAAAACACTTGGAGGGATAAATTGTATCTTTCTTTTCCTTTGCTGCAGGATGCAGAGCACTTTGTATCGATATTGTATTTTTGTTTTCTTTTTTAATAAATGCATACAGCCCCCCACTTGACAGGCCTTTATTGGCAGGAGGCCTAGGTTATAAAAAAATCCTCATCTTGCATACTCTGTCACCTTATAGCTGTTTCAAGACACCATGAATACCAGAATGCACACACTTACATCAGAATACAGAGTGTTTGGAAAGGTGTTGGCAGCAGGAATGTTTGTGGCAGCATCGCAAATTCCACTGTCTTCATCGGTGCAGCATGAGCGGGGCACTTTGTAGGAAACCCCTGGGAGCAGGGAAGAGAGAAAGCCACCCTCCTTCTGCTTGTTGTTGAAGCTGGAATTTTCCCAGTCACTGATTCCAGTCGCACCACAACACATCAACTGAAAATAATAGAAATAGTATCATGTATAAATGGAAATTATGATGTATTAGAAATCTTGATTAGATTAAGAAATTATTAAAGAATGTTGAACAAAATGAACAGCAATAAAAAACAAAAGCTAGTAGTAAACACATCAGAGTTAATAACTTGTCATTTGCTTATATGGAATTCAGATGTCCCATCATGCATTTCCGGTCTCACTCTTCACTTCTGATCTCACTTTACTTCAAGTTGGCATGATGTGAAAGTTTGGAAAATGGGGTGCCAGCTCAGGTGTTGACCTCGTCGTCTGACTGTCGTTCAAAATTACGAGGTGTCCCTCCTAGGATTTTTCCCTTAGGGATTGATCTCGGATCATTGTTAATAGCCTGTTGTGTTGCTCCAGTGCAACATAAATTTTAAAGTTTACGGATTTTTATAATTTTCATATGAAAAAATTTACAATATTTCTACACCATTTATTGAATAAATAAAATGAGTTAAGATAGTAATTTCAACATATTAATAAAATAGTTTCAGTTTCTGAAAAATATTTGAAATACCTGATCAATAGTTGATAACAGATTTTGATATCTGTACTAATATACTGGTACAGAGTGACTGTTAGCAAGAGAGAGAGAGAGATGCAAGACAGTTCAACTTTGTATACCAAAAAATACTTCCAAGTGGATCTGCTGTATATACAACCATATAGTGAGTTAATTTTTGTAGAGGTGGCTAAGTTCACCATAGACTCAATAAGTGGGAAGCTTTACACGCAGTTTATTGATGCAGATTAATTATGATAGTTTTTATGAGTTTAAAGATTAAATTAATATCACAAAACATCGTTTCTCCCAAACCTTTATTTAATGACTAACCCTATGGGTGACTATTTTTTCTGGATCCATATAAGTGGTCACTTAAGATTTTATTTTACTTATAGAACTCTGTGATAAATTTTAAAAAAAAAAACAGTTAAAACATATTTATAAGGGATAAAAGGTATTAAAAAGGCTTTGTAAAGCAAATGGCTAACATAAAAACCCTATACAAACAAGTTTACAAAGCAGAAAGAGATAAAACAGTACATAATAGATAACACAGTTCACACATGTCCAAAAATTAAGGATAATGCAATTCGACATGAATCCTGTGCCAAGTACCACAAATGAATATTCCACAAGCTATGCGGAATAAAATAAGAACACATGCATGCATTATGGTGCTACTGGGATCTACATAAATGAAAAAATTGCTTGTGCAAACACATTGTAGGTTTTAGTTATTGCAAATAAAAACATTTTTTTGCACTGTTCAAAGCAACCTGATAGGGAATGTGCTGGCCTATAACCCTAGTGCAGACCTCATAATGTGCAGACATGCTTTCCTCATGGCTGTCCTAGAGTTCCTGGGGCAAGGAGTCCCATTTGCAAACTAGAAAACGTCTTTACTTTTGTGCGATCCTTGGTGGTGTTGTGTAGGTTGTAATGTAACATACGAGAGCATCCCAAGCATGCTATATTGCAGTGATTTTCAATTGTTTTCATCTCATGGCACACTTAAACTAATTACTAATATTTTGCGTTGTACCAAAAAAATATTTTTTTATTGGACTTGCAAAAATATATGTATAATTTTGATTGATTTACAAAAAATAACTGCCAATCCTTTCTACTCCAAAGGGCTTTCTAAAAATCTTGAAACAATGTTTGATATTTTGTAATAAAAAATAATAAACAAAATTATTTATACAGGTATTACTTGAAATTAATTGTGAACACACTTGCAAAGGTTCAAAATTAAACAGTTTAAATGAAATTAATCTTACATAATTCAAACCGCTTCGAAATACGTAAGGCAGTGCCATTCTTGAAGCACACTGATTGAACAATGCTGCTCTATGACCTTGTCTGTGACCTTGCTTGATATGAATACAGTATTATCCTCAATTTTTGACATGTATGTAATTGATAAGACAAAATTCATAAGCAACAATGAGTTATTGGAAAAGGCACAAATGTGTAAATTAATAAAGTTACTATTACCTTTTGCTGCATAGCATCAACAGCTAATGTGACAGCATCTTGAACACTATATTCATTCTTAACCATATTTGTAACAGTCTTAGTGATGGCAGTCTTTACCTGAATAAAAAATGTAAAAATTTTAAGAAACATTAAAATGATGTTATGAAAATTTGAAGAGTTATGTCATGAGAATAGCTACACTATTACCATGAAAGAAAAGTTAATACACCTTTAAATGGGGAGTCAACATATACAAATATAAATTACTAGCTGAATTACCAGGCATTGCTCGGGTTGAATTATTTATAATTCATCGTAATATAACTAAATATTATTCCTATGGATATTTTGAATTGTTTTTAGCCCCCAGCATACCCAGGACAAATCAAATGGGATTAATATACAGCCTATGTGTCCCGCAGAATTCTACAGGATGAATGTACCAAATTTAGTGTGAATTGGTCTGACATTAATCATATAAATACGCAATGTTATTCCTATGAGGATTTTGAACTTTCTTTACCAGCCCCCTGTACCATATCGACGATAAAAAAAGACCACTTTCCATAAAAATAATCTTATATTATCATAAAAATTTACATTCAAATAATGAAGCTAGTTTAAAAATTTACAGACGGGATACGTAAAAGATATGATACTGAGCGATTCTCAGTGCAACCGCACCCATCTCTGATTGCACCATTCTCCAAGATTCTAAAAAATTCCAAGGCCATCCTGAGAGGCTTGCAGATGTAACTGACATCATCTGCACAGCCAGACTAGGAGAAAGCACCCCCTATCAAGTGCTCTGTCCAGGATGACGGGACACTACACCCCTCTACACACAAGACAGGGTTCCAAAGTATAAGCATACCAAATTTCGTGTGGATTGGTCAAACGGTGCAAATTTGTATCGAGAACACAGATACCAATTCTGCTTTATATGTAATTTTATACAATTAAGAATTAGAAATTAAAAAAATATATGTATTTACTTAAAAGAAAAAGGTTTATCATGCACAGTGCAGC
Source organism: Meta bourneti (assembly GCA_933210815.1). Classification (NCBI taxonomy): domain Eukaryota; kingdom Metazoa; phylum Arthropoda; class Arachnida; order Araneae; family Tetragnathidae; genus Meta; species Meta bourneti. The sequence goes on along the minus strand of OW119928.1, from coordinate 15,715,124 downwards.
TAAAATTTCTAGGTTGATGTTATAAGAGAACAATGTCACAGGGAATCAAATCTACAGCACATTGTAAAGTGTCAGCTGTACAATGTGATATGCTTTGAAAAACATTTAAACTTAGTGTCTAGGAAGAAAAACATTCAAGCTGAAGATTTACAAACTTTTTATACTAGCCAAATGAAAATAGGATGGTTGTTTGATTATTATACTAGAGAGCTTTGAACCTTAGTTCCAAAACCCTGAAACACCTTTAAATATGAAAATTCAAGGGTGGGCGAAGTCTTTCCAGTTTCTCCCATATTTTTGTATTACATACAATTGATATACATAATGTAATCATTATAGGTGACTGACAGTTCAATGTTTAACATTTAATTTTCTTGAATAAAGCCTGTTATGTTTAAAGTTCAGAGTACCCACATCATACTGTTAGAAGGCTAAAACTTATTTTTATTACAGGATGATATGAGACATGGTATCATATGAAGCACATATCTTGTGTTGCAGGGAAACAAATCATACTGCAATCTGTCTGATGTTAAAAAAATCAGACAAAATTTGGTGGCAGCCTATTTCCTACAATCTCACATATGGCGTCAATGGTTCAATGACCATTTTTGTGGATTGCTTGATAATTTTTCAATGTTTTCTGGGCATTGTGTCAATAGATAAGTGAGCAAGAAGCTTGTTGTCTTGTCTGCTTTTTAATAATGAAAATCAGTCAAAAGTTTCTATACATTAACTTTCGATACATGAACGGCAAAGGGTTTTCACTGTTGCGTAAATCATGCCACATGGACTTTTACTTTTACTTCAATTGCTGTATGCATAAATACAGTGATCAAAATTTCTACTATCGGTGGGTAGCTTGATAGTGCATGTTACAGCATGCACTTTCTTATAATTAGAAGGACAAGTTGCTGACTAATATTACACAATGTTTGTTTTGATGATGAATATCTTTTTCAATAAACTGGCATATCAATTTTTTCTCTCTGATCTGTATTTGACATCCACTCTTTCAGTAAAAGAAAAAATCAAGGCCTCATAAGAGTTTTTTCAATGCTATTTTGCTACACTAAGTTTAAATGTTTTTCAAAGCATGTTACATTGTAAAGTTGACACTTTACAATGTGCTGTAGATTTGATTTACTGCTTTTTAATAAAGAAAATCAGTCGAAAGTTTCTATATATTAACTTTCAATACATTAAAGGCACAGGGTTTTCACTGCTATGTAAATCATGCCATATGGACTTCTACTTCAATTGCTGTACGTATAAATAGTGATCAAAATTTCTACTATCGGTGAGTAGCTTGATAGTGCATTTCATAGCATGCACTTTCTTATAATTAGATAGACAAGTTGCTCACTGTAATATTACACTATGTTTGTTTTGATGATGAATATCTTAATAAACTGGCGTATAAATTTTTTCTCTGCGCTCTGTACTTGACATCAACTCTTTCAGAAAAAGAAAAATCAAAGTCTCATTCAATGCTATTTTGCATATTAAGGCTACATTTATCATAGATCAAGGATTAGGTCATAAAGGCACATGTAAAGAAACTTTCATGGGTGTCATGGTTGGATTTAACAAACCCAGTAATAATACTTGTCTATGGTCAAATGTCATAGATATCGGTTACAGCTGTTATAAAAAAAGACATGTATTCGATGGGACATCTTAAAATTGACAAATTGTCTGTCTAAGGTCACATGTCATTAATCATTATCTTTAAATGTAGGTGAAATGAAATATGTAGTGCTTCTGTAAAAATAAAGCATTTAAAAAAAATTAAGTTGGTTGTTATGGTGCATTTGGCCAAGCTGCGCCAAACACAAGACAACGTCAAGTAAAAAATATCGTGAAAGGGGAAAAGAAGAGGGATTGGGGAACAGAGTAGCAGAAATGGAATGAAAGCAGAAAAAGATCCCTTGGGTATTATTCAAGAATTGAGACCCCCATATTTACTAAAGACAGTAAACACCATGTGAAAAGAAAAGATCACTAGAGTGCTTCGGGTTTGTGAAGCCCATACACACCAAAAAGAAATGTGCCCCTAAGAGCATTTTTAAGGACTTAAGCAAATATTAAGGCTTTATAGAGCCCTACATACAAAAAACAAGCCTTTTAAAGGTTTCAAAGGCTTTTTTATACTCATCTTAACCCTTTTACAACATCTATTACGTCTTGGTAGCAGTTTTGCAAAGTGTAAAAATCAAAATTTTGCCCAACTCGCGAAATTCAGGCATTACTCAAATCGCAACCACTTGACAAGAAATAGAGTAAATTCTATGCAGAAATTTACAGCAAGTTTGCTTAAATACTGATTTACTACACTTGGTATCTGCACCTGCCAATTGTAAGGCAGTGACTTTTTATTTACTAGGCAGAAAATCAGTCTAAAAACTTTGTGACTGCACTTTGAGAAGTATCATTAATAAACTAAACAAAGACGAATATTTTTTATTTTGCTGGTAAAGATGACAAAAATTTCTTTGTTTAAATGTTGACCAAAATTCAAATGTTATCTCATGTAAATCTCATACACAATTTATCTTACAAAAAATAACTTTTTATCAAAATGTAATTATCCATAAAAAATAATTTTACTTAAGTATGTACCGATTGTTATTTAATTATTGAAAAGTAAATAGTAGATAAAACTTTTGCTTAAAACAAAAATGCAAGTTTACTAATACAAAAATGTTTCAAATTTTTGTACTTTTTTAGTATAAGTATGTGTGATCTTGATGAAGAGAATATCAAAATTTACATATTAGAATCTAATTCATAACAATCCATTTCAAAATATTATCTTAGTAGTGATATGCAATAGTATACTGCAATCTTTTTTTACTATTTTGCTTTTCTAGAAAAAGTATTGTATGATCTTGATGAAGAAAATACCTACTAAAATATATTTGAATATAATTCAATATAAAAATCCATTTCATAGTGCTATCATAGCAGTGTTAGGCATATATTTATTTAAACTATACATAAAATACATTTCAAAACAACAGTAATGAAATTTCATAAATGAAATGTGATTGCACACTAAACTGAGTAATGGATTTTATAAGTTTTTGCAAATGCATGAAATGAGTAGTGTAACCTTGTTTCACATGTAATTTGTAATTTTGAACTTAGCAAAATTAATTCTATTTTACAGTATTGGATGAAAGAGGAATGATTAATATCGAAATGACTGCTAATAATCAAACTTTAAAGCATTTTTCATTTGTTTAAAAAGTTTCACATATTTAATGACTTACTTCATCTTTATGAGAGTATCCATACACAGCACCTGCGATTTCAGCAGCAAATATCAAAATAACAAATGTTGAAAACTAAAAGAGAAAATATACACATTGAATATGTAATACAACAATGCATTGTAATTTAATCAAAATTAAAGTAATTTTAATGAAGTAACTCTACAATATAAATTCAGGAATTTTAAAACACGTAATTACATTGGAAATCCATGCAAAGAAATTAAAACATTAAATGTTAAAACTATCATTGCAACACAATGTAAATAATGAAAAATTGTTTTCAATGTTGTAAGAAAACCGTTATTTACACATAAGGGGCTTACATAGTAAAACGTCTGATAAATATACTATATGCATTTCTGACAGATCTTGAAGAGTAAAATTGAAAAATATATAACCAGAAGTTTTTTTGCTTGATTGAGACTTATGTAGCAGACAATTGGCGGAAAACATGAAAAATATCAAAACAAAAGTATAATAGTAAAACATCCTGATGTTGAATACACTCCAAGCAGCAAACCCAAGTGCAGTTCTGAGGGTTTCAGTACTACAGGCGGCATACCAGAAATATTGCAATTTTTCTGGATGGTATTCAAACTGCATTTTGAGCTGAGTTTGGGTGTGTTGATTAGGAGAGCTAAGTGTTCTCAATTGTAACTTTATGCAGTCTGAGGTCAAATTCAGAAACAGAAGTTAGATAAAAATTTTATAACAGGTGATTGGCTGTCTCAATGACAATTTAAGCGTATCATATTAAAACTAGTTAGAAATTAGGAACACAAATACAGATGTGTAAATGCAAAAGCAGAAATCCAAAACAGTGCCAATTTACAGTAAAATTTTGATCCAAATGTTACCAACTATGCTGATAAATCAGATCTCATAGCAGCATCAAAGCACATGTAAATATAGTTCCTCACAATGGTTGTAAATCTAACTCTTCCAGCTCTTCAAGAAAGGTTGGTTGGGTTTAATGGCACAAGAGCCATATTTAGCCAAGCTGTGCCAAATATTTAGCTAGGCTGTGCCAAGTCTATAATTCAGCTTGCTAGAACAGTAGGCAGATCTACTGAGCCACAAAGACCCCTTTCTTCATAAAACAAAAAGAGGTAGGACATAAAATCACACAAATTGAAATTCTGCAATGAGGTTTGTAACTTTATGCATCCATAAGAGAAATACAACTGAGAAACATGTCAGAAGCCAAATCTTGTCAACTTATTTTAAATTACAATTCTGTGACTACAAACACAAAAATTTGCTTTTGGATAAAGAGAAAATAAATACTTGAGCTGAATTTAAATAGGAAGAGCAAGGTGCAAAGCGAAACACACAGACTAATCAGGTGATGGCACAAGCGGTGAAAATGCTCTGATTGGTCGGAGTATCGATTCTTATTTGAATTCAGCTTTAAAATGCCAGAGAAGAAAGGGAAAAGGGTAGAGAGCATAAAAATTAAATTGGTGTCCGGCAGTAAGGTTTGTAACCATTTCATGTATCCATAATCCAAGCACAATTGAGAAACATAACACAAAAGCCAAGTCTTGTCACCTTAATTTGAATTATAACTCTATGAGAACAAAACGTGTATGCTTGTTAACAAAGAGGAAATAAATACTTACAGTGCCCAACATACAAGAGCTTTCTTGCATAGCACCACAGCATCCCAAGAAACCAACTAAAGTCATCAATGATCCAGCTGCCATCAGTATGTATATAGATACGAAAAATTTGTCATTATGATCAGCCACTAAATAGGAAGCTGTGTCCACATACATCCATATCGAAAGAGAGAGCAATGCAACGCCAGCCAACTAAACAAAAAAGAAAACACATTAATTTAAAAGTTGCACTTTTTATATTTATACACCCACTTAACAATTATAATTCACTTCACACAATCAAGCTTTGATTCTGCTCTGAGGACGATCATCTGTCCGTACTTAAAAAGAAATTGCATAGATCATCTCCAGTATCCTTTCATCACTGGTAGTTCAGTGGAACACCAGGAGAGCTGCTTAACCATAAATTTGCCCTCGAAAACTTTCCATATGCTTGCCAGGCTCCGATCTGGCCATTTGAAAAAGACGTTATTTGTTGATGGCCAGAAATTCTTTCCCACCTGTACAAAGTGCAGCTTATTACCAGCCTCTCCCTCACATATACTGAATTGCATTGGAGCCATATATGAAGACATTTTTAAGGACACATCTGCCATTGTCCAAAAACTTTTTTGCACTCAATATCTTAGTGCAATTTGTTTTTTACACTGGGATAAGAAGCTTTGCTTAATCTTTAACCCTTCATTGGTCTCAGGTCTTTTAAGCCAATTAGTTAATGCTGTATCTGAGAGGTACTCAACGTTTTCTTTACTAATTACACAAGCATTAATTATTCACTTTTATAACAATATGAATGTTTTAGAACACATTAAAAATCAAATTTCGATAAAAATATATTGTTTCAATTTACAAATTATGTGAAGACCCAATGCACTTAATGGAGGGTTAAACAGAATGAAATTTAAAACAAAAATGCTAAGTAAATAAAATCAGGGTGCAAATAAACTGGGTACAAAAATAAAAATCTCAAGATTCAAATAAGGTTTCTTTTTCAATTTTTTTATTCTTTTAACTATTTTGTTGAGGCAAAAGATTTCTGTACATAGTAATACTACTATAAATACAAAAATAAATTTAATAACAAAAATTAATATGAAATCTTCTATTGAAAGTAAAGGTAAATTTCAGTTGGTTTAAATTGTTTTTGTATGTGAAAATTGATTTATTACTTTATTACATACAACATCAATACAATTTGATTCTTACCAGAAAACTATCAAATATTTCCTGCAAAACCAAAAGTGAATTGAACATAATATTTTTAATTGTACAAAATCAGCCTTGAACACAAAAACTCTTGGAAGTTACTTGGAGTCCTTTGGTATCATTGGATAGTTTAACAGTTAGTTGGATAGTTACAAGTGTAGTTTGCAAGACAAGCTATTAACATTAGTCAATAATTTGAATAAAACTGAATTTTTTATGTATACTTACGGTAAACATTATCACAAAATTTTAAAATTAATAAGACATAATGAGGTAAAATAAACCCATTTTGTAGAAATATGCAACCTGCAATCAAAAACAGGTATTAAAAATAAAAATTGCAGTCAGATCCTCATTGCACATTTTTTAAATCAGAATCAAGGCTTATTTTCCATTTAACCAACAAAGCATACATCTACAAATACATGCAAGAAAATTATGCATTCTGTATAACAGAAATACAAATACTCACAACGTGCAAAACTAAAAACAGAATTACTCCAGCACATTGACCATTATCATACGATTCATGAAATTTATTTACAGAGGAATATTTCGCCTTAATTAAACTCATTCTTAGTTATAGAAAACATGGATTTTTGACAAATTTCTGAAATTTCCGATTAATGACAGCAGTGCCAATTTTTTAAATACAAATTTCCAGTTGATTCAGGTTTCGTTTCATTTCATTCAATAACAAATAAATTTTTGGTACGTAGTGCTCCGAATGAACGCAGAAACATGATAATATCCATTCAGGATATATTCTTAACAAGCGATAAGTCTCGTAAGATAAACAAACCGAAAGTAATCGCAAATTTGTTTGTAAACAAAGCAACACTACACTGTGATATATATAGAGATTAGTTGTCAACTCCTGTTCGCGTCGAATGGCGCAATTTTTTACGCTGCATTTGAAGCCTACAGAGCATGAAATTTGACGAATAAAAAGATTTAAACATTTTTTTATTCGACAATCATACTAAAACGAGGCACCAATCAAGAAAGCAATCCCATCTCTACGTGTACTTTAATTCTAATAAATGACAAGGCAGAACAATAAGGAGAAAGGCGTTGAAGCAATGCGAGAATTGTCTCTCGCGACTGTTTTCTTTTTAACGCATTCAAGGTTGTTCAGACCGATATTTCACAAGCTCTTTTGTGTTTGGTATCAGTTGTAAATCAGCTTTTTGGACTGTCTGGTTATCTATAATAAAATTCATCATTCAATTCTGAAAGGCTTTTCCTGTAAAGCTAGGAGTAGCTGGCGTTAGTGATTTTGTGGTAGAACACGCTTCCTGTACGTATTCCACCACAATGGTAGACTAAAAACAAAATTTTTATTTTCCATTTGTTTACAATTAAAATCAATCATACCGTTCTGAAAAATGCTTTACAAAACGTTTTTCTGGCTCTTCGAAGTATATTTTCTTTGTTTCAACTCTTGTAACTTTTTTGACGCCATCGATCTAAAATTAGCCTTTGGTTCACCCATCATCCGGAAATTTTTGCTTGCTCTTTTGGCATGAATCTATTTCAATCTACAAAATATTTGTCTTGAGTGCAATAAATGTTTTGGCTTTTTTTTCATTATGTGCAAAAACATTTTTTCTTCAACTAGCTTTTAAATAATTCATGTGCTTTACACCCAATAATTTTTTCTTCTTGCATCCGAGAATGCACACATTGAAGTAACGGAAATATGTATGGAAATTCAACACATATAAGCGAACGTGAAAACATGTTCAAAATCTTTTCACCCTTTCAATTTTATTTCACATACAGATTTCAAAAGAAATTTTACATCTATTAAATGAAAATATTTTTTCCCTTCTATTACGATAATATGATAAACTTGATTACGATAGTGACAGCATAAAAACTCTCTCTTCGTAATCAAGTTTATGGAATAAACAACATATAGCAGATGAAAAGGCTAAGTTTTTTTAATATTACTATTGGATTCACAAGAAGCGGTAAACATAATTTAACGGAAAATAATAGCGATATTGCTCGGGAACTAGGCAGAATAAAATTATCACATACAAAAAAGTTATTTTACCGCAAGACATGGCTAGAAATTATTGATTTTTATTCCATCGACAACAATTATTATTAAAAATTGAACAATCTGTACACAAATGTGAGCTTTTTAAGATTTAGAAAAAGTTTATATTGTTATAGTTTTTATACGCGTCGTGTCGCCATCTATCGATAAAGTTTTCTATGCAATGGTAAAACAATGGTAATGCAATGGTAAAACTATGAAGCACACACATTTGGAACCCAGGGAAAAAGAAAATATTCTATAAAAAGTCCGTAATTCCAATAAAAAAAAGTAGGAGGTAAAATACTTCAGTCAAAATTGAGTCCTAGCTATTTCAACAAAATCTATCAACTCTCCACAAAAAAGATGAAGGACAGGCAGGCCAGATATACTATTTTTTGTGCTTGTTGATTACGCAGAAAGATTTGACGCAAAATTTAATTCAACTACTGCTGTCCAGCTACTTTCTTTAGTTCATCGGCCTGGTAACTGAATGGATAGGGCTCTGGCCCTATAGATAGATTCCTGACCCTACTCTTAGATTCCTGACCCTACTCATAGATTCCTGATCTAAGAGTAGATAGATGTTCATAGAAGGAATTCATTTTAAGCCGTAGGTCCCGATCTAATTCTCCCTCGTGTAGCAAAAATGCCCGAGAGTGACAAACCAACACATCTATCTTCATAACAGTGGCAAAACTGGGAAAAGGTTAGATGTATAAGTTCATCTATGAGAGTTTTTCCCGTTTTACAAAAATTAGCAACATTTTAAAGCATTCATTTCAACCCTCCAAGTAGTTCTGACGAGATGTCATCGAACCAAGATCTGATCGGTTTTGGTCATGACGATGCCTCGTCGAGATAAAACTACCCTATTAATCCAAGGCAAATGAAGACCCAAGTAGGAACAACAAATTGCCCCTTGCCTGGAATAGATAACAGTTTGGAACAGGTTTTGCATCAAAGCTGGCCACCACAGGGCAGTTTTCGACGCGAAAAACCACCAGGAGGGTTAAATAAATATAATTTGTTACAGAAGGAAAATTATACATACAAGAATAAAAAACTTAATCCGAACTACATATTTGATCATCCTTTTATTAATGCTTTATGTATGAGAGGGATTTTCAGTGTAAACAAGCAAACCAGAGAGTGGAAATTTTACTTCTGTTGTCCAAATGCTCTCACATAATATACATCGGGGATAAAATGTAGTTTATTGCCGATTTGGGCAACGTATGGCGTTTAATCTAATAGTAGGTGTTGATCAATCAACTATCATACATCAATTCTCAATTCAATCACTGGAATCTTTATTGGCGATGTGCTGAAAATGTATTCGAGAAACAAGCCAAGTGACATCACGTGCAAATCACGTACAGGAAATACATTTCGTTGCAGAAACACTACCGCCACCTACATTTAGCTTGACACAAAATGCTTCTCACAGGAAAATTATAACGCAGTGAAGATTTTTGGATATTTTGTTACACTATAAGCGCTCTTCTACTGTAATCTTTTCTCTGTCAACTCGCCAAATTCGTTTGATTTATTCTTAGTCTTAATATCGTTAATAACAATGTGACAGTATTAAAATTAATTTTCCTCATTCTTATACTCAAATCACACTAACATATTTGTTCTGTTTAATACGCTACCAATTGAGATTTTAGTCCGTCTCCCATAGAATCATTACATTCAAATTCCAACTGCTGGCTATTTTAAAACATTGTTGACTTTATATTTCAGTCAAATACTTTTGAAATTGATAAATGGCTGTTGGCGAAATAAACAGGTAAAGCTCAAGAGCACAACACCGGAACCTCGCGAAATTGACCACTAAAATGTTCGTCAACAAACATCTATTTGGATAGGCTTACGACAGGTTACCATATTCTATAATTATCACCAATTAGTGATGGAAATTAATCGACAATCGCGATGGTATCGTGATCTTAAGTTGAACCAAAATATCAAATTTGTGGTTCGGTCTTTTGAAGAAAGAAATTATTATGAAATTATTAGACATATTTTCCGAGCAGTTTTAAACCAGTTAAATCGAATTCTATAATTCATCTCAAGTTTAAAATTGAGAAGTCTGTAGACCAATGCTAAACACGAAAAGTTGCATTCAGTCAAAGGCACCTATTTAATAAGATTAACAGCAGTGAGCCACACCCAGTACAGTCAACAGACAGGTGTTAATTAAGGCATCTGAAAAAGTCGTCATTAGACATCAATATAAATGTGCAGCATCACTTCAAACGTATTGTGCTTGAAAATTTGCTCATTTCTCCTGTAATCTTTCACCTTGATGCTTAAATTAACCTGACTCATCCGAGGACATGTGGGAAACAATTGTGCAATATTTGGTACAACGTTAATTTACATCAGATTTTTTTCAATCACATTTGAAGAACTAGAATGAGTGGCTAGAAGTAAATCCAATTCGATATGTAGAATTGGGGGCCACGGTAGCCCAGTTGGTAGAGTTGCGAATTGGCAACCGGAGGATTGCGAGTTCAAAACTCGATCCAACCAAAGACCGTCGTGTAAGTGAGGACTTTAGCACGTTAAATCTGACGTGGCCTCAAATGTCCTCACTAGCGTGATGTGGAAGTTAGAAGAGTGGGGTGCCAGCAGGTGTTGTCCTCGTCATGTGATCGTGGTGTCCTCGTATCTTAGCCCAGATCGTCGCCAATAACCCGCTGTGTTGCTGCAATGCGACGTAAATTCAACTACCTATCATATGTCGAAAACTGATGCATTTTGATATAGGCTTATTGATATAGCTTCCATTTCAGAAAAATATTGCAAATGCGGTGAAAAGAGCATTTTGAATGTTTCCTTTGATCTGATATACATTCGGAGGCCCTCACTTCTGTACTCCTTCGGATCCTGGTATTAGATTATATGATTGATCCCGTACAAATTTTTTTTCCAAAAATACTGTTTCAGTTGCACAATATATATATATATATATATATATATACATTTTTCTCTTTTCTTTCGACACATAACCCACTGCACTAGAAATTACGAGTTGTAGGCAGCGCTGTTTCGATTCCTTCCAGTCTGTCTTCTGTACCAGTAAAAATTTCTGTGTGCTTGTCTATTTACTTGACGCTGTTCGGCGTAGCTTGGACAAATACGGCTTGGGCCATAAAAACCCAATCCAATCAACCAGCCATTGGGCCACAGCGCTAACAACCTGCGAGTTGTAGATAGCACAGATTCGATTCCTGCTATGTTCCATCCCTCCCTTGATGTATTTCTCTCTTCTGTGTCAGTAAAAACGCTTTCCTTGTTAGCGTATGTCCATTTACTCGACGTAGTTTGGCGTATCTTGGTCAAAAAAACCCAACAAACCATCCTTTAACACATGTAAACTGTCAACTTTTCACAAAAACGATTAAAAGGTTCATAAACTTTTAAACTTCGAAAACAGACCAAACAAACAAAAAAACTTTCGAATATTTTGGACACTTAAAAAGATCGCAGTGTCAGGTACCATGGCAATGGCGACTTCTCCCCTAGGAGAGGGTCTTGCTTATATCGACCCATAGGTTGCTATTAACTTCCGATACCACTGAGGTACTTTTCCAAAAATAACATTAATAGACCTGGTCGTATCAAAACACCATCTCAAGAGAAGAATGGCATGGGCACACGAGAGGACAAAACTCGAAGAATAGCATCGAAACTTGAGTACACAAACTCCAAGCCTCTTCGAGTATCTGCCAGGGCATACAGTTTTACTTATTCATCTCCAGTTTCCTGTTTACTCGGGGAAAGATATCGGTTTGTCAATCGATTCGTCCATTCTAGACACCCCGCATCAAGCTGTTTTGTGTGTTCCATTCACACACAAGCAGTCCCTATTCCAGTCATTCCAGTCATTTTTTCCCAGTAAGTAATAAAAACATCGCGCTGTAAAAGCAATAATACCGTAAATGGACAAGAGGTTTGTGGGAGACATTTGAATGATTAATGGTGTTTTCGTGCAAAAATGGCTATTTGTATTAGAGACGAAATCGGTGTTTTTATATTTTTATTACTTTTGGACAAGATCGAATTAAGAGATAGTATTCAAACACTTTCGTGTGAGTTGAATGACCTGGCGAAAAAATTACTTCGATAGAAAAAGATTTTTATTTTCATTCATATATCGTCCATATTTTTTTCTTTCGATTCAGAAGAACCACTGTAATTTATTCATTCTTTACTTCGACACAGGAAACTATTTTCCCAATTTCTGATTTTTCGCTCATCGAATATGCTACCTAAAGGAAACACTAGTGCACAAAATCTGCATAAGTTTCCCAGATAATTGGGAGACATCAATTCTCGATTCAAGAGTGTTTATGGACACAAAACGAATTTTTGTGAGCAGTATATCAATCGAATAAATAAAAAAGAAAAGAAAACGAATAAACTTTGCGAACAATTTTAAAAAGTGTTTTTAATGACTACTAAAGTTTTTCTCTTCATTATAAATTGATTTTTTTCTTAAACCTTTAAACAAAAAATAAGTACAATAGGTTCAGAGATAAAGTACTGTATATGAGGCTATCAGAGCAAGAGTGGCCTAATCCATCCTAAAATCCAAAAATGTCAAAATAATATTTTTGGCACCTACAGTGCACTTTTCTTGGCATTTAATGCGTTTGCAATATAGATTTTAACCCTCCTCAAATCATATTGTGGATAAATAAAAATACATAAAAAATGGTGCCAAGAAAATCGTATTTATCTCCATTGGGTATGTTGGTGGGTTAGGTCACTCTTTTGCTGAAATAGCCTCATATAACTTGAGTCTCTTTTTTTAATGTGTTTGGAAACAAGCTTCGCAAAGAAAAATAGTCGTATTTTATAAAGTTATTTCAATTCTTCGAAAATAAGATTTCTATTTAAATTATGCTAACTGTGTGGTCATTGTATTTTCTTTGCTTTAAATACTATAATTATTATTTGCTGATCTTTATATTGCACTGTTTTTAACCCTCCAAGCGTTTTCGACGAGGTATCTCGTCCATCAAGATCTGATCAGTCATGATAATGATGGGATATTTCGTCATCAAGATTTTGCTGATTTTCTTTGTGATGACGAGATCAAGATCTGGTCAGTTTTCTTCTAATGACGAGATATTCCGTCCATCACTATCTGGCCAGTTTTGGTAATAATGAGATACCTCGTCGGGACAACCACCAGGAGGGGATTAATCCCAATCTTGACTCCATCATTTCCGATTTTATTTAAATCTAAAAACTTTAACAGACATTATACGAATTATGATGCATGTACATGCAACACTTTTATTTTGGCCTACATTAAATCAGCAACATTGCAAATACATTTTATTGGCTATTATATAAATGAGCTGACACACTATAAACGAGCTGCTTTTGTCGGCTCATTATGGAAATGACCTGACAAAAGGTACGCTAGTAAAAAGGAGTTGGGAATGAATCAGACTGTTAGTTCGATCCAAATCGGGCTTTCAATCCTTGGTGACTGTCTTCAAATATAACACGAAAGATGACCCCCGCCCTTTGTTTCTCACACAAAATTAAATCGTTCGCTCAATGCTCTTAATTCTTAATCTTTTCAGCTCTCAGTGGAAATTGTTCATCAAGAACGTACAAAACCGTTTGACACTTTCGAAACTCATTTCAATTCGAAGTAAATGCACAACACGGCCTACCCGCTATTTACGCCCCGGTGGGATGCGGAAATACCAAGGGGTTAAAGAGTTGACCTAAAAATCAGATCCAACGCAAAAATCGATAGCATGTTTCCGAAAAGTAACTCCAGACTTAACGAAGACAGCTGAGCAAAGTGGGTCAGAGCGGACGTTTTTCTGGAAAACGTCTTGACAAGGCGCACACGGATTTCTTTAAGGTACGAGAGGATAGCGCGAGTAGCCAGATGCTTTCACAAGTCATCGAACAGATAATAGACAGACGAGAGCTACCTCAGATGCCTACTGATGATCCTTGGTGAATTGCCAATTATTAAGCGATAAAAAATGCTGCAGATTCTCAACCCCCTTTTCCTTAAGCTCGTGTTTCATTTCTAAGCGCTCTATATTTCGGTGCGTGATTTGGAGGGCCATTATCCACGGAAGAAAAAGTTGACCGGAGCTTTGGGGTTGAAGAACTGTCGTACAAACAGGAAACGTGATTATATTTTATAGGCTCGTTCTGCTTCCTCGATTACGTGAACTGCTTGGGAGCTGAAAATCGAACTTTTAGAGAAGGTGACTGGGAATTAGATTTTAGTCCCTCTGAGTGTCATGAGATTTTCGAGTAGTGTAGCATCGCTAGCCCTATCTATTGGTTGAAAGAATCCTTGGATTCTAACAACTTTTAGAAATATTCTAGTGCTCTTTTCCTCGGCAGTGAATCCTTTGGAAAGATTCTATTGCTTCTTTCCTCGGGATGAATCCTTTGGAAAGTATCTATTGGTCCTTTTTTAGAATAGAATCCTTTAGTAAGATTTTGATGGTAATTTCCTAGAAAGAATCCCTTTCCATAGAATCCCTTGGAAAGATTCTATTGCTTCTTTCCTCGGGATCAATCATTTGGAAAGTATCTATTGGTCCTTTCTTTAGATCAGAATCCTTAAGTAAGATTTTGATGGCCATTTCGTTAGACACATTCTATTGGTCCTTTCCTTAGAAAAGAATCCCTTGGAAAGATTCTATTGCTCCTTTCCTCCGGAAATAATCTTTTGGAAAGTATCTATTAGTCCTTTCTTTAGAATAGTATAGTAGAGAATAGTATAGCATAAAGATACTATTTCATTAGAGTCATTTCCTTAGAGTACTATCCTTTTGAAAGATTCTGATGGTCATTTCCTTTGAGTAGTATCTTTTAGAAAGATTCGGTTAATCCTTTCCTTAGAATAGAATCCCTTGAAAATATTCTATTGCTCCTTTCCATATACTAGAATCCTTTGGAACGATTCTATTGATCCTCCCCTTAGAATATAATCCTATGGAAAGAATCTTTTGGTCAGGAAGGTCAAAACTGGGTAGAAGTCATACAGGGAAGACTGCATATTGCAATGTGGAATTATGTGTGTGAACCCCTCAGAGAGCTGATGGTCGAAAATATATGAAAAAAACCCCTCTCTGAGCGTCACCAGAAATTATTTGCGAACACACTTGTTAAAAATTCAAAACTAAACCATTGAAATGAAATTAATTTTACACCATTTAAACACCATAAACCACCGTCCCTAAAGGGGAAATGCCATTCTTGCAGCAGCTTCAAATTTTTAATTCCTTTCCGAAATCCCATTTATTGAGGGTAAACTATATTAACTGAACATTTCATCTTTCAAAACAAGGAGTATATATTCTACAAGAAATGAGAACTATCCAAAACAATTAAACTTTACCCTCCTGGTGGTTGGCTCGACGAAGTATCTCGTCATTAGAAAAACAAACCAAATATTGATGAACAAGATATCTCGTCCATCAAGAGATCTCGTCATTTCTTGCCATTAGAAGAAAATTGACTAGATCTTGATCTCGTCATCATAAAAAACGGCAATATTTTGATGACGAGATATCTCGTCATTAGTAAAATTGGTCAGATACCTCGTCGAAACCACTAGAGGGGTAATGATACCTATTTTCCGTACTAAAAGAATCGAACCATCTAACACTTGCAAAAAACTTGTGGTCGCGATTAGAGAAGACTAAGCAACATTTCAAATTCAAACTTGTGCCAGTTGAGGTTTATAGTTCCGACATAATTGTCAATCTTCGCCTGTATTGTACAGTCACATAACGCTGGCTACAAACGGTAACCAATAGAAATTTGACGTGAGCCCCATTTATTTTTAAATACAATGGAAATTTCCTTTTGTAAAATGCTGATAATTATGATATTGATTATTCAGAAGATTGTTTGCTATATTAGTATCGACCATAGTTTTGGGATTTAAGGATAAAAGCCTGCCATCAAATACGGCGGATGAAAACTAATTGCTCCGTGATTCCCACCATTTCGTAAATTATGTTGAAAGGAGAAACGCTCGCATAAAGGGGTGAAAAAGGCCACGATATTTTCTCCCCAAAATTGCTCCAGAGTAGGGCAAATGGCTCCTAATTCCAGTTATTTTCTCCTCAGCGAGAGCTCCGTGATAAGAACTCTCATAAAACATAGATTAGGTGCAAGTAAGCGAATGTTGTTAGTAAATTGACCATTTTTTTCCGCTGAAAGTTTTCAGAAATGCCATTTTCATAATTCTTTTCTTACAGTTTGCAGAGCAGGTGTGATTATTTTTCAACATACTTGCCCTCCACTCAAATAGGCGCATTTAACCTGAAAGTGACGAATTTGTCGAAATCCGAGCGATTTTTTAAAGGGTAAATAAGGTTTACTTTCAGGCCTTTTATGAATATGAAAAGCTAGTGTTTCTTTCCTTGTTTCATTAATATACCGACCTCAATGAATTCAATCGAAGTTGTTCCAGTTTTGAAGGATTTACCAACATGGTGGTTGTCTTGACGAGTTATCTCGCCATTAGCAAAACTGATCAGATTTTGATGGACGTAATACTTCGTCATTAGAAGAAAACTGACCAAATCTTGATCTCGTCATCAACAAACAATCAGCAATATTTTTATGAAGATATATCTCGTCAAGTATTAGCAAAATTGGTCAGATATTGATGGACGAGTTATCGCGTCGAAACCACTTGGAAGGTAAACAGATTTAATGTTTTTGACCAACATATTCTACTACTCATGTAATCTTAAAGCTCATGTTAGACTGTAACACCAGGCGATGACTCCAAATTTGGTGGGCAACCGTGGGGTCAGTTTGTATTAAAAATAGAGCCAGGTCAGTTTAGGGATGGGCACTTTTGGTCAAAGTATCGATGTTCTGAATCGATTCGTTTCGAAGTACGTAGTATCGATACATCTAAAGTTTCAGACAAAAGGTATCGATCCGTGAAGAATCGATATTCGATATCGACAAAAAAGCTTCTTGTTTCACAGCACCCCCTGTTTTTTTCTTGTTGCTCACCCTCCTTTATTTGCACCAGCGGTTCAAGTGGTCGGACTAGCATCTCCAAGGAAAAGTATCAAAGCGATCCGACCCGATTCGAATGAATGCGGGTTCGATATCCGCTTTTGACGGTAAGAGAACTTTAAGAGTATCGGTCCTCGTACTGGTATCAATCGCTTGGTATCGGTCTAGCATCTCTTGGGAAAAGTTTGGACTCGGTCCGATCTGATTTCAACGAATGCCGGTCCTAGACAAGGACTTCACAGAACGTCTGCAACGATATTTTATTATTGGCATTCTCTTTGAAATTTCATCATATGAAGGAAAAATAAGAAGCAAATGTAACGCAGAAAAAAGAAATTACATTCGGGGCCGGAAGTCAGCACAAAGATGATATTAAATACATACCATTTCGATAGTATATATACACTTAACCCACTGAGTCAAAGATATTAAAATTGCTTTCAAACATTTGGAGCACACAATACGCTCCAAAATATGCATGTTAATTAGGTAATCGAAACATTTATATAAACGGGTAGAAAAATAAATTTCATTTGGGAAAGGCATTCACAAATAGAACCATTGCATAGCAACACCTTCATACTCAACAAAACCCTTCTCTGCCAGATTCTTTTCTATAGTATTATTTCCAATAGCCAGGGCAAGATAAAAACAGAAAAAAAAATACAACACTGGAATACAAACTATTACAATACAAAACAGACGAGTTCTCTCTCTCTCTCTCTCTCTCTCTCTATATCACTACATAAAAGAGAAAATACAAAAAGGAAAATATAACCACAGTTATCACCCTAAAATTCTCTCGCTTTCCAGTATCGGGAAATCTCAGAGTTTCTATGAATTTACAGCGAATCTGCATTTACAGCGAAGTGGGTAGGAACACGGAGGTGAAATATAAGTAAATTGAGCATTGCTATTGAGAGGAGATTCCAAAAGTGTGACCAATATGTCGACTAGTAATCACGTGACTGCGCTGTGAAAAATTGACTTCGTTGGCCGTTTTCTAGAGTGGCGACAAAAGTGGTGAAATCTCCGAAGTATACAAATATCAGATGATCAATCAATGGACCAATCGATGATGAATCAACGGATGGAAATCTTATCCCGTCATGTGGACCAATCAGATGACAAATGTTAGTTTCCACTCAGCAGACGAAAGCAGTCTGAGTCACGTTACTACTAGTTTTGGTCATATGATGGCTCACTCCACTTTTATATTTCATTTATGGTTCGGAGCCGAGATCCTGAATTTTCTATTGGTTAGGAATTTTCTATTAGGGGGTAATTGAATTAACGTCACACTAGAACAAAACAACAGGCTATTGGCGATGGTCCGGGATCACCCCAAGGTAAAGATCAGAGGACAACACCTAGTAATTTCGTACCACGTACAGATGACGAGGTCAACACTTGAGCTGACACCTCCTAACGTCCACACCACGCCAACGTGAAGGCATTTGAGGCCACGACGGATTTAACACGCACCAGCCACCACGTACACGATGTTCTTTAGTTAGATCGAGTTCCAAACTCTCAACTCCCCGGTTGCTAATCCGCTACTCTTCCAACTGGGCTACCGCGGCTCAGGTCAACGCATGAAATTATTGAGACTTCCCCGGTAACCGTTCTGCATTGCTGGGAAAACGTATGAAAGGGACTGGAGGAAGGAAGAAAGCGATATCGGCAGTGAAGCCAAGTGGGATTAGTCCAGTGATTAAATTGGACGGTGGAAGTCGATGGCTTGGTTCCCAGGCTGTTATTGTGAAAAATTGCTTTACAGAACTTTTGGTTCTGCTGCGATCATTGTAAATTGTGTAGCTGGTATTTTAAAAGCCGGAAACAAAGTGTGTGCGGTTCATTTATAACAGTCGTGACGATCAGTTCTATGTCCAAACATTGAAAATTAGAGCCTAGTGAAGCAACAGTTCCCATATAGAATAATATTATAACCTGCTATTTTCTATTGACAAAATAATCATCGGGAAAATTATTTAATTCTCTTTTAAAAACACTAATTAACATGTTGCATTATGTTATTGCGTTGGCCATTCAATTCTTCGCCGTGGCGGTCCGGAATCAATCCCGAAGGGAAAGATTCGAGGACATCTCGTCATTTTGAACCACGGTCAGATGACGAGGTTAACACCTGAACTTGCATCCCACTCTTCAAACTTCCACACCACACCAAAACTTGAGGATATTTGAGGCCACGACAGATTTAATGTGCACCAGCCTCCACGTACATGACGGTTTTTGGATGGATCGAGTTTCGAATTCGCAATCCTACGGTCGCTAATCCGATACTCTTCCAAGCGGCCCCTCTGTTCTTAGTAGAAAGATTGATTCTATTTTCCCTCTCATCTGACCGTGGTTCAAAATTACGGTGCTGTCGTCGGATCTTTCCCTTCCGGATTGATCCCGGACCGTCGCCAATAGCTCGTTGCGTTGCTTCAGTGCGACGTCAATTCATCTACCTACCAATTTTCGCTCTTCGAAACAAAGCGTGTCATTTCAAAACAATGTACTACGCATTTGAAGAAGTAAATGGTTTAAAAACATTCCATTTGCGAGCTTAATCATCAACAAGCGTGTGAAAGACGTGACCCCAAAAAACTCCGACCTCAATTTTCAAGTAGTTAATTTGAGTCATTGATAGTTCAAGGAGTTGGGTTCAACACAATTACACAAACGGCAAGCAACACTTCGCTAAAATATGCAGACCAGAAACCTTCGAATTCGAATATCCTGAAGATAGATCAGCAAAAAGAATAAACTTTCGTCAGACGCAAGAATTTCAACGATCCCAGCAAGACGAAAGCATTCATCGTGTCACAAAACCCACCAGTCCTTTAGAATAATAATTGAGCTAAAATGTACCCCCGCCTATCGCCAAATCCCATTTCAAGAAAAAACAAATAACGTCCAATACATCGGATGAATGCAACACCCTTGAAAAAAATGATGTCATCGTGACGTCAAATGCCGGTGATGACGTCATCGTATGGTAATGAACATAATGCCCTTTATTTGTTGAAATCATTTTAGATTCTCAGACGCAGGATGCCTGTTCGTCATCATTCAAACACAGTTCGAATGAAGAGGCAATTAGAAATACCTTTACAATGGTGACAGGATGTGGAGAAAATGGTTTTCAAGAAGGCGGAAATAACATTCTCCTGTTTTGTAACAATGCCATCGATTAAATCGAACATGTGGAATATAGGCACCTGTTGATCGGTTGCGTGTTTTTAAAATAAGTGAGGAGAAACTCAAATTCAAGGGCACAATTTAACTCGTCAATTGATTCAGTTTTCAACATTTGGAATTAAATCCACACTGATAAGTCGCTGTTTTTAAACTTATCACAAACTTGAACTTATCACAGACGTTAACAGGACGACAGGAAATCTACAACACATTTCAAATTCATATTCTACAGGATTGAAATTGGCTTCTTGCCAACAATAGGTACGTATGTAGTTGAAATAACGTCACACTAGAGCAAAACAATAGGCTATCGGTGACGGTACGGGATGAATCCAGAAGCTAGAGATCCGAGGTGAACACCTGAGATGGCACCCCACTCTCCAAACTTCCACACCACATCAACTCGAGTCCATTTGAGGAAACGACAGATTTAACGTGCATCAGCCCCCGTGCAGCGCTGAGCCTTCTGGAGGAAAATATTTCTTTACAGAAGGCTGGCTGCAACGTAGAGCGGCACCGTGAGGCCGCAGTAGCCCGTTTGGTAGAATTGCGTATTAGCAACCAGAAGGATGCGAGTTCGAAATCAACCAAAACCGTCCAACCAAAACTCAATCCAACCAAAGACCGTCGTGTACGTGGGGCATGTTAAATCTGTCATGACCTCAAATGTCTTCCTCAGTAGAAGTTCGGAGAGGAGCAGGATGCCAGCTCAAGTGTCGACTTCGTCATCTGATCGTCGTTCAAAATGACGAGGTCTTATCCGCGGATCTTTCCTTTCGAGATTGATCCCGGACCGTTGCCAATAGTCCATTGTACTGCTCCAGTTTGACGTTTTAATTCAACTACCTACCTACTTAGAGCGGATACTTTGAGATATCTTGCAACCAAATTCTTCAAAACCTCGAATTAGCACATTGGGATGACGCGTAACAAAATCAGAAGAATAATTTAATTCCTACAATGGGCAATTTATCAGGTGAACAGGATTTGACACCAAATCATGTCAAATATCTAAGTTCGATGTGATCATATCGGGAATGAGGAGGGCAGGTTTTAGGTCAGCCTACGCACAGCAAGTAGGCAACCCTGGTCCTGCTACAGCCAGCCAAGTGGGAGCGTTCTGGCCCTCGAAAGAACCCTGGACTCGAATCTCGAATTTGGTAAGGATGCTCGTAATAGCTTAGAATCCACTTTAAGCCGTAATTTCCGATCTAATTAGCCCTTGCAAGGTAAAAATTGACCCTTAGAACTACAAGCCGTGTCTGCAAAAGCAACTCTTGGAGAAACCAAAAATGAACCAAGGCAAGAGGATAAACTAAACTAAACATGGCGGGTGAATTAGGAAAATTAATCAACGCAACGAACATCATAGAAATCGACATTATTTACATATTGGCGAATGGCAACAAAAGGATGTAGACCATATAAAATCAACCACTAATTTTCCCGGTTGATTTAAATGTCCTCGATTTGAGATATGGAGCTGTAAAATACAGGTAACCCCCGTATAACACGGCACTTCTATAGCACAGATTCACTCTAACACGGTTCGAGAATTGGGAACATCCCCGTATAACACAGTGCTTTTATGGAATGATTGGAACAACGATACGAAAAGGACGGCATTATGAAAGTTTAATTTAAACGGTGTAGCATGGGAATATTCTAAGAACTACACGCGCGGATATTATCTCGAGATAAATTAAATAAAAAGTTTCTTAGGCTTAGAAGAGACATGGCGTCTCTCTAAACATGGCATCTCTCTAAACAAAGAGACATGGCATCTCCCGCTCGTCATCAAAAAGAAAAAATGGTAAGAACGCTTAACGCGTTTCTTTCTCACAAAACTGGAAAGTCGTTGGACTGAGGCAAAAAAAAGAGCGTATTCTTCCTCTCAACGCTTTTTATCAGTCTTTCAGGAGGTCGCAAATCAGGGGAGATGGTCTTGTCAATCAAGGGAGCTGGACTTCCTGATTCGCTGCTTTTAAACTAGCTCATCTGTAATTTGTTAGACGGACACACATGACATGGCATGACGTAACTTTCTGGAAGATTCATAGCATAGTTAATGAGTGTCACTGGAGCGAGGGAGAAAACGGAATTGAGAAATAAAAAATAAATGGCATCATTGATCTCGTGGCTGTCACTCAGAGGATAAGGATATCTTGCCAAAAAGAAAACACCCTCGGTTAATAGTGCTTAGTGATGACGAAGAAAACATTGTTTAATTCATATTAATATGTATTACTTCTTAAGAAAATGTTAATAAAGATATTTATCTTAATTATGAAAATATAATAGCATGTTTTTTAATTTTTGGAACCTAACCCCCCTTTTCGTACTAGTTCTTTGTTTCGTATAACACGGATTCGCATAACACGGCAATTTTTTGGAACATAACTCCCGTGTTATACGGGGGTTACCTGTACTGTTAAAAATACTCGGAAAAGTTCGAAGCTCGAATGAAATTCTTCAGCCGCCTGAGGACAGATGTAATTAGGAATCCAGAAGATAGAAATCAATGCAGAAAAGAAAATTTGAGTGAATAAGGAAATAGGTTCAGATATTATACCGAAATCGGTGTTAAATTATACCGAATCATCTTTCTAGTAAATAGGATACGATCGAAGTGAACATCCAGAAGCTAGTTGTGGTAGCATGGCTAAGGTATGAACTTTTTTGCCACGCACTGTAATGGTAGGTATTTTAATTAACATCACACTGGAGCAACACAACGGGCTATTGGTGACGGTCCGGGATCAATCCCAAAGGGAAAGATCCCAGGACAATACCACGTAATTTTGAACCACGGTCACGTACTGTATTGGAAATAAGAATTGACCTCAGTAAAAAGTACACGAAATGCTGTTTCATATATTTTTTGACTAATTCTATTCCATTTAGAGGTTATGAAATGTTCATACCAATGCTGATATCGATTATAAACGGATTTAAATAACGCATGAAAAGTGAGTAACGACACGATTATCAAATAATATAAGTAGAAATTTCAGCGCAGATGCCATGCTCGTGTCTTCTAGTAATAATTAATACAAATATGTAAAACAAAGGAAAAGATTATTTTTTGGTGTTTTTAGGTTTTATGGCTCAAGGGCACTATTTGACCAAGCTGCGCCAAACACAAGACAATGAAATGTCGAGTTAGGGAAAAAAGGAGTGATTGGGTAAGAGTAGTGGGATGAAAGCAGAAAAAGAACGCTTGGGTACCCCCGTAAGGCAATAAACCGCTTGGAAAAAGAAAGGATCACTAGGGTCCATGAATCCCTAAAGGACATGTGCCCCTGAGGGCATAAAAAACACCATGTATAAGGATTCATGAGCAATAGTAAAATGTCGTATTTCTGTTGGGACTGAAAGTCTTTTTTCCAGAACACTATAGAAGTACGTTTTGTATTTCAAGCGAAGAGGAAATCGGAGACAATCATCTGGTAATTCACAAAAAGTTTACAAAACCGAAAAGCAGCTGCCATTCTTCAATTGGGGGAAATGATGTTTACCAAAAAGACGTGCAGGTATAAATATGTGGACTTCTTTCACATATGTACTAGGAAAGGTAATATTGCTACTTTTCTTGTGATTCAGATCTAATGAAATGGAGAAGTTATTAAATGCATATCTCGTCGGCTTAGAGCAGAAACCCATTAACTAACAAAAATAGTTTTTTACTGTACAGCTGTTTAAAGACTAACTATTAGGTAAAGAAATAAAACTAACAATTATTTTGATAGTGTGGTATATCTTTTAAATAGGCTGCAGTATTATTGAATTTCTCAACTCTAGTGTCTCCGAAAAAATGTCTCACGTTGGAGTGGTGTGGAAGTTTGGAGAGTGGGGTGCCAGCTCAGGTGTTGCCTCGTCATCTGACCGTGGTTCAAAATTACGTGGTGTTGTCCTCGATCTTTCCCTTTGGGATTGATTCCGGACCGTCACCAATAGCCCGTTGTGTTGCTCCAGTGTGACGTTAATTGAAAATACCAATACCGAAAAAATGTCAGTTAATTTTTCTTCTGCTCTAAATCGCCGTCTTAGAGCTAAGTTTCTGCTCTAAGCCGACGATCAATATTATACAATTTATAAATTCTATAAAAATATTTCATTTTAGTGCTAAACTCGTTTCAATATTATATTTCATTAACAATATTTTGGTATATAGAAAATGGAGCAACTTTAGTTTTTCCCCATACAATTTTTCGTAAACCTTAAATATATAGACGAAAAAGTCTGTTTTCAATGTGTAAGCATTTACGAAACAAATACATGCAAAGTAATGCAAGTCTGTAAAACTTTAAGTGGGAATATTAAAATAAATCAAATTAAATTCTAAATCAACTTTTGCTATCTTTCTTTGTACCGATAAATATAAATAACATATGATAGATAACTTTCATGGCTTTTTTGGGCGACCCTCCCATAAGTCAGTGAATCTATGGGGTCCTTGGTCTTAATAAGTCTGTACATTCCTGCTATAGAGAAACAACGGCAAATAAATAAATACTTTGGAAAGAAAAAATTAAAAACTTTTCAAACAAAGAATTTCAAATGTTGCAATTTAAAAGTCGTTAGTTGCAAAGAAAGGTCTCACGAACTTTAACAGAGAACCACCCAATTTCAAGGTAATTAGATTTAAGAGCTGCCAAAAGTTGTTTACCTTTACTTTTAAAGAAAAGAATTTCCCAAGAGCAGTAGATGAGCAATGAGAGTGAATGAATAGTTCAACTTTAACCCTTTGTAACCTTCACTAATCTTTTGCTTTCATTCCGTTCAAGGTGAAAAAAATCTTCCAAGAACGATTACGATTAAGAGGAGTGATTACCACCAAACAAGGAAGAAAGTTCGTTAAATCCTCATTAGCAACAATGCAGCCGATTGTAACGCAGACCATCGAATTATTAATAGATTTGGGCCGTCCTGAAAATTTATCGGCCTTAACGCTGATTAGCATTGTCTTTATTCACGAAACCGACGTTAATGTTCCAAAGCCTTTTGAGGGATTAAAATGCGTTTTCCTCCCTATCTACAGATTCAATACATTCACAAATTTGATTTTGACCCTCCTGGTGGTTGTCTTGACGAGGTATCTCGTCATTAGCAAAATTGATCAGATCTTGATGGACGAGATATCTCGTCATTAGAAGAAAGCTGACCAGATCTTGATCTCGTCATCATGCAAAATATCGGCAATATCTTGATGAACAGGTAAAGCCTCATTTGCAAAATTGGTCAGATCTTGATGAACGAGATATCTCGTCATTAGAAGAAAGCTGACCAGATCTTGATCTCGTCATCATGCAAAATATCGGCAATATCTTGATGAACAGGTAAAGCCTCATTTGCAAAATTGGTCAGATCTTGATGAACGAGATATCTCGTCATTAGAAGAAAGCTGACCAGATCTTGATCTCGTCATCATGCAAAATATCGGCAATATCTTGATGAACAGTGTGAGGATTCATTGACAGACCCTCAATTATCCCTCCCAAAGGCAAACCCGCCGACAGGTCGTAAAAAAGCCGGACAATACATTTCCATCTCTCTGGCGCCAGACGGTCGGGACTTGGATCGAAGAGGACAAAAGGAGATTCGTTCCGTAAAAGAGCCCAGGTGTTTAGGAGTGCACCTGCCAGGTGATTAAGTCCACCTGCTAGGTAATCAAGCCACCTGCGCTAAGTAGCTAATCCCATTTTACGTCAGAGAGTCTCTACCGAATCAGCAACCTCAAAAATGAGCAAAGTAAAAACGAACCAATTAAAAGTAAGAACCAATCAAGAACGAACGAATCGGGAACCACCAGCGAACAAAGGCTGGGAGGTTTCAAAAGGAAAAGTAGGGAGTCGAATCGGGAGTTCTTGCCTGTGATCTCGTTCGAGAGGCTTAACTCAGCGACCCTTCGAGCGGTCACTCCTTTGGGAGAAAATACATTTCTTGAAGACGGTTCTCTCAACCTGAGAGGACGCGTTCTTGTAGCCTGGCGTAGGCTGCCCATTTCGAGTTCTTGCCTGTGATCTCGTTCGAGAGGCTTAACTCAGCGACCCTTCGAGCGGTCACTCCTTTGGGAGAAAATACATTTCTTGAAGACGGTTCTCTCAACCTGAGAGGACGCGTTCTTGTAGCCTGGCGTAGGCTGCCCATTTCGAGTTCTTGCCTGTGATCTCGTTCGAGAGGCTTAACTCAGCGACCCTTCGAGCGGTCACTCCTTAGGGAGAAAATATATTTTTTGAAGACGGTTCTCTCAACCTGAGAGGACGCGTTCTTGTAGCCGGCGTAGGCTACCCATCTCGAGTCTTGTTTGTTTCCCGAGCTAACGTCTTAGCTCAGTGACCCTTTGAGCGGTCAACCCCATTAAGGAGCTCTTACTAATTTGGAAGACGGTTCTCTCACCCTGAGAGGACGCGTTCTTGTAGCCTGGCGTAGGCTGCCTATCTCGAGTTCCTGCTTATTTCTCGTTCGAGACTTGAACCAGCGACCCCAGCGGAGCCGTGCCTGTCTTGTGCCGATCCGACGACCCCAGCGGAGCCGTGCTGTCTTGTACTGACCCGACGACCCCAGTGGAGCCGATCCCTGATTGTGCCGAGCCGACGACCTGCGGAGAGTTCGGTACCGACTTCTCGTCCGGCAGTGAACCTGCCTTGTCCTGTCGTCCAGTGAGGATCCAGTGCTGATCTGGTGAAATCGTCACCCGACGAGTAGAGTTTCATCTAGAGACTGTTGAGATACCTTTCTCCAACTCAGAGACTTTCGTACGTCCTGAGATTTCGACACCCTGTCGCATCCAGTTAGCAGAGGCGTGAAAGTGTCGTGTAAATAGATTCTAATATAGTCAAGACATTATTTTAAATAAAATTATCGTTTGTTATTTAAGCTAGACTGTTCTCTGTAGATTTGAATCTACCACGCTACTCAGAGAATCACTACAGTCTACTTAAATTATTACCCCTCCCCCCTAAGAAAGATTTTGTGGTATGGCAAAATCTATAAGGCAAGGGTTAGACATGGCAACTCGACACATCATTAGAGGCAACAATTTTAAGAATTTATATACAAAATTTTAACATGATTTCAACACTTAAATTTCAAGTTACATCTACTATTTACAATACTCTTACATCCTACTCTTGTGATACAATTATATTTTATCACATAAGTTCAATCAAATACTGGGGTTTATGTACAATTTAAATCGGTACTTTTGGTATTATTTAATTTTCCGACAGCATTCTGCTCAGACAATCTGCATGTTGGTTGTCCTTCCCAGCCCTATGGATGATCTGGTAATTGAAGGGCTGTAAAGCCAACGCCCACCTCATCAATCTCGGGTTATTCCCGGAGTTATTCTTTAAAAATACTAACGGATTGTGGTCCGTTTCAATAGTGAAGCGTTGTCCGTCCAAGTAATGCCGCAGCTTTTTAATTGCGTAAATAATGCTTGCGCATTCTTTTTCGGTAGTGCAGAATTTCTTTTCTGTGTCGGTAAACTTCCGGCTTAAATATAATATCGGGTGATCAGCTTTATCTGGCCCTTTTTGTGCCATGATTACCCCGATTCCTTGGTTGGAAGCGTCAGTTTGGAGGATAAATTCCTTTGAGAAGTCTGGGGCGTACAACACCGGCTTCTCAGTGAGTTTCGTTTTCAGCTCTCGGAAAGCTGAGTCGCATTCCGTGGACCACTCTACCTCCTCCCTTCTATTCTTTCCTTTTAATGCCCTCGTTAATGGCTCGGCTATTATGGCATAATTTTGGATATACCGGGCGTAATATCCACTCAAACCTAAAAATTGTCTGATCTGTGTTTTATTCCTGGGTGTGGGGAAATCAACTACCGCTTGGATTTTCGCCTCAGTCGGAGTTCTACATCCACTCCCTACCATATGTCCCAAATATTTGACACTGCTCTGTGCGAACTTGCATTTGGCAGGTTTAATTGTTAATTTCGCATACGTGATTTTCTTAAGAACCACATCGAGATGTTTGATGTGTTCCTCCCAAGTTTGCGAAAATATAGCTACATCGTCTAAGTAGGGTACACAAAATTCATCTAACCCTTGTAAGAGTTGAGCCATGAATTTTGAGAAGCAATATGGCGCGTTTACTAGTCCGAACGGAAGAACTAGTGGTCTATATGACCCGAATGGAGTCACGAAAGCGGCCAATCTTTGTGCCTTAAGACTCAAGGGTATCTGCCAATATCCCTTGGTCAGATCTATGACCGTTATATATTTTGCGGCTGCCACTTGTTCGATTCGCTCGTCCATATTAGGCAGTGGATAATATTCCGTCCTAATGATGGAATTTAATCGACGATAATCGACACAAGGGCGAGGGTCACGTCCTGGACTCTCTACTAAAATCATAGGGGAAGTGTAATCGGACTCCCCGATCTCAATGATTTTTAAATCCAACATCCTCTTAATTTCTGACTTGAGGATTTCCGTTTGTCTAGGAGAGGTGCGGTAGGGTTTCGATCTAATGGGTTTGTCACTAATTAAATCGATATCATGTTCGATAAGATTCGTCCTACCGGGATCATTTGAAAATAATTGCCTATGGGATTTTAACAATTTCCCAAGTTCATTGATTTGATCCTGCGTGCATCGCTCTTCCAATTTACTGTTTTTCACTACCTCTCCGAAATCAAAAATATTCGGATCTGCGATAGGATACTGAATATCCAAATCAGATTCTACGGTGTCGTGAGAGAATACTTCGCTCATCAAAACATTTACGCTTTCCATCCGCTGGTGGTATGGCTTTAATAAGTTAATGTGGTACACTCGTACCTTCTCTACCTTCCCTGGCATCTTAACAACGTAATTGGTCTCCGAAAGCTGTTCCTCTATAGTTCCCGGACCAACCCATTTTACGGCGAATTTTGTTTGTTGGCAAGATGACAATACTAAGACGCGATCGCCTACTTTAAACTCGCGCTTCACCGATCCTTTGTCGTAGTACGACTTCCTTTTAACTTTTGCGTCCGTTTCGGTTGCGGTGGCTACCTGTTGACACCGTCGCAATCGATTTATCAACTGGAATACGTACTCCGTGACAATGTCTTCACATGGGGGACTTTGGCACCATTTGTCAAATAAAATGGATTCGGGCATTCTCAAATTCTTCCCGTAAATTAGCTCTGCGGGGCTAAAACCGGTTGACGCATGGGTGACGTTCCGCAAAGCCAAGAGAGCCGATGGAAGTACGTCCTCCCAATTTTCTTTTAGCTCCAGGCACATCGCTTTCAAAAGTCTCTTTAGGGTCCGGTGGAACCGTTCCACCGGGTTCGTTTGCGGATGATAGATCGAACTACGCACCACCTTAATCCCAAACCTCTCAAAGAAGGTAGTTGTGAGGTTGCTAGTGAAATACGTAGCATTGTCCAGTTGTAGTTCTTTGGGGAAACCTATTCTACTAAAGATAGCAAGCAAGGCATCAGTGACGGTTTCTGAGTTCACTGCTGATAAAGGAATAGCTTCCGGGTATTTGGAAGCAAGGCAAATAGCCGTCAGGAGATATTTGTTCCCTTTCGGTGATATTGGCAAGGGACCCACAATGTCTATATTCATCTTCGCGAACACTTCGGTGATCACGGGCACTAACTTAAGGGGCGCTCTCTTTTGTTCCGAGGATTTCCCGACTTTCTGACAAGCATCGCACGATTTCACATATTCCTCGATCTCCTTAATACACTGGGGCCAGAAATAATAGCGCAACAGCTTATCTTTAGTTTTCGTATTGCCCATGTGGGATCCGAACCCATCATGACAAAGGCTTAAAATTTTATTTTTATATATAGCGGGTATTAATAGCTGCCTCCGCTCTTCGCCTCGATGATCCTTAGACTGCCTAAAGAGTAGCTCTTTTTCAATCACGAACTCACTCGTTTTATTTTGCCTGACCTTATCCCAAATAGATTTGAGTTCGGGACAATTCTGCTGTTCCTTGGCAAAAGTTTCAGCGTGAATGCCTACTAATTCGATTTCCGAATTTTCCTGTAAGGGTGGTAACTCTATCCCCAAATTTTCGTCCTCTAGTTCATTTTCAGGTTCCGTTACCTCAAGTGGATCTATTTCTGTCTGGTTTTCCTCAACTACAGTCTGTTCAGGGCTCAGACGTTTGGTTTGACTCCTAGTCATAATCGCGTTTACCAGTTCTGGTTTTACTCTCTGCGATTCAATTAATTCCTGGGTGGAATTTCCTAAGAGGTAATGTCGCATTTCGACGGATTTACCTACAATTGCTGCCTTAGTTCTAATTACGCCGAGTTCTGGACTTTCGATTTTAATTCTTGCCAAAGGTAGGCACTTGAAGTGGTTGTCCAGAGGTTGCTTAACCCAAATGTGCTCGCCTGTAAAATCCTCAGGTTTCACCAAGTCTAGGGGTCCCAGGTCAATGGTTGTTCCTGAATCACGCAGCAATACCATGTCAACATCATTTATTTTGGCCTTGCTTAAATAAGGCTCAAATGAGGGAGCAAAATTTGCGCTCGTAGCAAGATTATTTAAGGGTTCCGCTACTTTCTTTAACTCGGGGCATTGAGGGCGTATATGACCAGGTAAGTTACAATTAAAACAAACGGGGCCACTACGTTTCTCAAATTCCCTTGTCCGCCATTCTGTGTTGGTTCCCTTACTTCCCGATCTCCAGTCCTTTCCGTGATTTTTCTCCCCCCCGAATTTCTTTCCCTGATTCGGCTTTTCAATAGGTTTTGGGCGGTCGAGAGCCCTTTTCTCCGGTAGTTTGGAGAACACCTGTTTCTTGACTCGACGGGTTGACTCGTACGCGTCTAGCTTCTCAGCCAATGCGCTCGGTTCGGTCAACTCGCCCCATTGATCAATAAAGTGGTCCTTTATGTCGGCCGGTACCCTTCTTTTCATTTGATCAGCGATCATCAGATTCTTAAGAGAATCAAAATCCTCAACTTGGATTCCGCTAAGCCACCCTTCTAGATAGCTTCTTAGTTCGAAGATCATGTCCTTCCATAAAGAGCCATTTTGTCTCTGATGCGTTTGAAATTTGCATCTAAAGGATTCTGCGCTAAGCTTGAATCTAGCGAGAAGTACGGACTTTACATGATCATAATCATCACTCAATTCCTCGGGTTCACGAATAATAATCTCCGCGATTTCAATCGGCAACAGACTAAGCAGCTGTGAGACCAATTCGTCATACTCGATTTTTAATTTTCTACTCTGGCGTTCAAAAAGAGTTAAGAACAAGGCCATATCTATTTTGTCAGCATCAAACTTTTGCATGACTGATTTAATGTTTTTAGACGGTTTCCCGCTATCATGGCTAGACGAACTTAAACTATTTACTTCTCCCGATTGTTGTAATCTTAGCTTCTCTAGTTCGAAAGCCCTTTCCGCAGCTAATTTTTCCTCTTCCTTAGCTAATTTTTCCTCTTCCTTAGCCAATTCCCTCTCTTCTCTAGCCTCGGCCAATTTCCTCTCTTCTATGATATTAACTATCATATCTTTAGCGCTCTCCTCGCTAAAATCATTGCATCCCTGTATTTTCCTTGCTAGATCGATGATTCGATCGTCGGAACCAAACTCAACATTAAACTCGTATGCTAATTTCTGCAAGTCTACCTTTTTCTGCTTAGTTAAAAACGCCATGGTTCTACACTAAATTTTCCCAGTGACACAATTACAAAATTCAATCACCAACTATTCTGAACTTCAATTTTCAAATAACAATACACACATAAAATAATAATACACAATGCAGTCAATTTCCTAAGCCTTAACTATTTTCCAGACTCATGCAATATTAAAATATTTTTACTTAAAATAATACACAATAATAATCTCTACTACAAGTTCACTAAATTTCATTCAACTTGACTAGGTAGTTCACAATTGCGTAGATACTTCACAATCTAAGTTAATTTAACTATGTGCTAAAGGTACAAGATCATCCACAGCCCTGGAACTTATTCGAGCAATTGCTAAACTGACAATTTCCAAATCTTCACTACAAATTTACTGCAATTATTAAATCCTAACGTTTCCGCGAATTTGCATACACTAGTAATCAGAATTTCTTTAGAATGGATTCCACAATTAAATCAATTTAAAAATTTAAACACTCTTCACAACAGTTTTTTTTTCTCAACAATTTAAAACAATAATCTATTAAATTGCCTCTAAAGAAATGCCAAGCTTACCTTGTCTGACGACTGGCTCTGCTTTTGCGACAGGTCTCTGCTCTGCCTCTGTTGGGATGTCAGACGGGCGTTCGTTTTTTTTTCTTTCACTGGCACACTAACACTTTTTTCAACACTGGACAGGATGTCCTTCACGTTGTAGCAGTTCTGGATGGTTCTGCTTTTTCTCACTTCACAACTCTTCTTGAGTTTGCCTCTGGACTGGATGTCCTCACGTAATAAATCCTGGGTGGGCTTACTACGCAAAAGGTGTGGTTGCCAATTTTTTATTTAATGGCTAACAATCCCACCTGCTGCCACCAATAATTTAAGTAGACTGTAGTGATTCTCTGAGTAGCGTGGTAGATTCAAATCTACAGAGAACAGTCTAGCTTAAATAACAAACGATAATTTTATTTAAAATAATGTCTTGACTATATTAGAATCTATTTACACGACACTTTCACGCCTCTGCTAACTGGATGCGACAGGGTGTCGAAATCTCAGGACGTACGAAAGTCTCTGAGTTGGAGAAAGGTATCTCAACAGTCTCTAGATGAAACTCTACTCGTCGGGTGACGATTTCACCAGATCAGCACTGGATCCTCACTGGACGACAGGACAAGGCAGGTTCACTGCCGGACGAGAAGTCGGTACCGAACTCTCCGCAGGTCGTCGGCTCGGCACAATCAGGGATCGGCTCCACTGGGGTCGTCGGGTCAGTACAAGACAGCACGGCTCCGCTGGGGTCGTCGGATCGGCACAAGACAGGCACGGCTCCGCTGGGGTCGCTGGTTCAAGTCTCGAACGAGAAATAAGCAGGAACTCGAGATAGGCAGCCTACGCCAGGCTACAAGAACGCGTCCTCTCAGGGTGAGAGAACCGTCTTCCAAATTAGTAAGAGCTCCTTAATGGGGTTGACCGCTCAAAGGGTCACTGAGCTAAGACGTTAGCTCGGGAAACAAACAAGACTCGAGATGGGTAGCCTACGCCGGCTACAAGAACGCGTCCTCTCAGGTTGAGAGAACCGTCTTCAAAAAATATATTTTCTCCCTAAGGAGTGACCGCTCGAAGGGTCGCTGAGTTAAGCCTCTCGAACGAGATCACAGGCAAGAACTCGAAATGGGCAGCCTACGCCAGGCTACAAGAACGCGTCCTCTCAGGTTGAGAGAACCGTCTTCAAGAAATGTATTTTCTCCCAAAGGAGTGACCGCTCGAAGGGTCGCTGAGTTAAGCCTCTCGAACGAGATCACAGGCAAGAACTCGAAATGGGCAGCCTACGCCAGGCTACAAGAACGCGTCCTCTCAGGTTGAGAGAACCGTCTTCAAGAAATGTATTTTCTCCCAAAGGAGTGACCGCTCGAAGGGTCGCTGAGTTAAGCCTCTCGAACGAGATCACAGGCAAGAACTCCCGATTCGACTCCCTACTTTTCCTTTTGAAACCTCCCAGCCTTTGTTCGCTGGTGGTTCCCGATTCGTTCGTTCTTGATTGGTTCTTACTTTTAATTGGTTCGTTTTTACTTTGCTCATTTTTGAGGTTGCTGATTCGGTAGAGACTCTCTGACGTAAAATGGGATTAGCTACTTAGCGCAGGTGGCTTGATTACCTAGCAGGTGGACTTAATCACCTGGCAGGTGCACTCCTAAACACCTGGGCTCTTTTACGGAACGAATCTCCTTTTGTCCTCTTCGATCCAAGTCCCGACCGTCTGGCGCCAGAGAGATGGAAATGTATTGTCCGGCTTTTTTACGACCTGTCGGCGGGTTTGCCTTTGGGAGGGATAATTGAGGGTCTGTCAATGAATCCTCACAACAGGTAAAGCCTCATTTGCAAAATTGGTCAGATCTTGATGAACGAGATATCTTGTCATTAGAAGAAAGCTGACCAGATCTTGATGAACAGGTAAAGCCTCATTTGCAAAATTGGTCAGATCTTTATGAACGAGATATCTCGTCATTAGAAGAAAGCTGACCAGATCTTGATCTCGTCATCATGCAAAATATCGGCAATATCTTGATGAACAGGTAAAGCCTCATTTGCAAAATTGGTCAGATCTTGATGAACGAGATATCTCGTCATTAGAAGAAAGCTGACCAGATCTTGATCTCGTCATCATGCAAAATATCGGCAATATCTTGATGAACAGGTAAAGCCTCATTTGCAAAATTGGTCAGATCTTGATGAACGAGATATCTCGTCATTAGAAGAAAGCTGACCAGATCTTGATCTCGTCATCATGCAAAATATCGGCAATATCTTGATGAACAGGTAAAGCCTCATTTGCAAAATTGGTCAGATCTTGATGAACGAGATATCTCGTCATTAGAAGAAAGCTGACCAGATCTTGATCTCGTCATCATGCAAAATATCGGCAATATCTTGATGAACAGGTAAAGCCTCATTTGCAAAATTGGTCAGATCTTGATGAACGAGATATCTCGTCATTAGAAGAAAGCTGACCAGATCTTGATCTCGTCATCATGCAAAATATCGGCAATATCTTGATGAACAGGTAAAGCCTCATTTGCAAAATTGGTCAGATCTTGATGAACGAGATATCTCGTCATTAACAGAATTGGTCAGATCTTGATGGACGATATATCTCGTTGAAACTACTTGGAGGGATACAGATTTTCAATATTTTATACATTTCGTGAAAAGTTTACTTTGTTGACCTAGAATCACTTTTCTGGAAGATGCGATACATTAGTTAACGAGTGCGTGTATCATATCATTGAGAAGTAAGAAAGAATGCTTATTTTATTATAGTAAGGGTTGGGGATTTTACTAGAATCTTGTGTTAGTTGTTTACACATCCCAAATCATGGGGTCCCAAACTATCTCAGAGAACAAGGTATTCATTTCACATCAAAGTTGGTAACACAATTCTAATTTATAAGTTAAATTATTATTGTCAAACAATTTTGAAGATAATTTAAGGGTCCTGGCAAGCCCCTCCCCCACATAGAGGGGTCGCCGATATCACAGTTTAGGGGCCCAAAGACAAGAAGGGCTGGAAATATGGAAAGATTTTGTATAGAAATGTGTCATCCTTTTCTAAGTTTAAAAAATTAAATCGTGTTGTTTATCCTCCTGGTCTAGAAAATGCTAGACCAGATCTATAAGATCTTGAGCCAGAGCAGGAGAGAAGATGTCTCCTCTTGGTCTTCACACCAATCAATTCAAAGATACTCATAATAATAAAGCTGTGCAAAAGAACTTTTATGTTCATGTAAGTTGAACAATAAGTACTTGGTTTAAACTAATTCATGATAATGAATTATGATAATGATAATGAATTCATGTTTATTGATAATTCATGATGGGCCATTCATCTCAATGTGGTACCGGGGCCAGTCATTAAAGCGTGGCACTAGGGCCCAGAGACAGATGTGGAGAGACCTGGTTTCTGTATAGTACTTTAGAATTTAGAGGATTTTCTCAGAAATTTGGGTATTTATGCATATCCAAAACCAAAATGAAAGGCGTATTGCAATCATAAAAACAGAATGAAAGGGTGAGTGATAGTTACAGTGTTTGAAGAAAATCATCTGTGTCCCATTGTGAGAGGGATTTTCTAAGTAAACAAACCCGACGCTCTGCGAAGATTTTATTTCTGATAACCAAATCCTTAAACATGATACATGTCGGAGAAACCTTAAGATGTAGTTTATCGCCGTTTTGGCAACGTTTGGGGTTTAATTTAATTGGTGTTGACCAATCAACTATCATATATCAAATCGGAATTTATCCTCTGGAATTTTTATTAGCGAAGTGGTGAAATCGTATTCGAAAAAAAAGCCAACTAACGTCAAGTTGGGAATACGTTCTGGAAACATGTATCCCCAGAAACACTACCGCCACCTATATTCAGCTTGACAGAAAATGCCTCTCATAGCGTGTCACACACAAGAGCAGTACGCGCCAAAACATATGTTGAGTTCTGTGCAGAAAACATGTGGATACGCATGCGTATTTGAGCCAATTTCGTGTCGCAGGACTCACGTTGGATCAACGTGCGGCTCGCTAGTGTCAAATTTCTACTAAAACATCGCTTCAATCACTCCTTTCCAAACTTTTTTATACTATTTTGAAGCTTCTGTTGCTGCCTAATGCCTTAAATCCTAACCCCCAAACAAAACAAAAATCAAGCAACGTGATCAAAGAAAAAGTATCCTCACATTCTAACGGCGATGTACACTTTTTACAACTTGAAGAGCAACAGGTAGTAATCACCCCTTTGGCACACGGCCGAAGCTCCACAACACATGCATTTCAAAAGAAAAACACCCACTTATCCTGAAGACTTCCAAAAAAAACTAGAAGTGCGGGGTAAAAAAAGAAGCCGAGTTGCCTTGACATCAGCAGGGCACCTGCAACTCAGCCAGGCCCAGATCCGGTTCCCCCCTCGTGACGTCACAGTATATTCATATGTATTCCTCCGCTCGCCACCACGCCCACTTACGCAGCGAAAACTGGGCTTTATTCGAGCGATTAAGTAGTACCCGAAACCCACATCGGGAGGACGTTGTGACTGGCTTGTTCATTAGTGCTCTGCGAAAGGAAATGGTCTCGCAGAGAAGCTTTTTCACAATTAGTTTTGTGACAGTTAAAACAAGACTGACTTTAAGACGCTTCGCAGAGTTTTCTTCTATGCTCTACTACACGAAGCGTGAAGTTATGCTATGAATGAATGACCGAAAATACTACTTTCTCACACAATTTTTCTTTTCCATTTCGACCAAGCGTATTTTATGGTGCATTCACTGTGAAGAGGAACTGGAATGTTGTGATTTGAATTTTACCATGTACTAACTGAAATTCAAAAAATTAATAATAATAAATTGTCGTGTAACATAAATTTTCCAAGCAGATGTGTGCGTGACGTCACGATTGACGAAACCTCGTTTATTCATAAAGAATAATTATAATCTCGGAACTGGGTCTAAACGGATTCTTATTGAATCTAAACGGATGTTTAGAGGACGTCCTCATTGTAGAATAATAGGGTAACAAACCCAACTTTCAGCTTAAAACTATTCAAATATTAAAATTCATTTACAGTGTATATGGGTTTTGGGGTTTATGGCGCAAGGGATATATTTGGTCATGCTGCGCCAGACAGAAGGCATACAATACCAAATAACAGACATGAACACACAATGAAAGTTTTACTGACAGAAGAAAGAAATGCACCTGACAGGAATCGAACCTGCCCCGACTGCAACTCGCAGCACTGCATATGGGATAGATTTGAAATGAATGATATAAAAAAACACTCGATTCAATGTATAAAAATTCCTATTTTGTTGGCAAATTTTATGATTAATCCATTCGGAGGGGAGCCATCATCTTGCCGGTCCGGGAAAACCTAACAGGAGGACCGTATCTGGATTGTGACCCATCCGCTGATAGATAGGGTAAACCTATCAGCGGGTGGGCGTATAAGGGTTGTGGGTAGGGTAAACCTGTCCGAAGGACCGTATCTGGATTACGGGTAAATCTGTCCAGAGGACAGTATCTGGACCTGGTAGGGTAATCCTGTTCGGAGGATCGTATATGGGCTGTGGGCAGGGTAAATCTGTCCGGAGACCGTATCTGGACTGTGGGTTGGGTAAACCTATCCAGGGTCCATATCTGATCTGCGGGGCAGTTGAACCAATCCGGAGGGCCGTATCTCGTATGCAGATCTGATCAAAATATTTGGAGGACCAAATTTGGTTTCCGGGCCTAAGATCAATCAATTCTTCTCTTACGTGTACGTTTTTCTTATGAACGGGCTGGTTAAACCTGATCCCTAAGAGAATAGCCATTTTTCAAATGGCTAAAATATTCTCTTGCTAATATCAACCACAATTTGTTGTGTTGAAAAAAGCTCCATCCCACTTTAAGTTCCGATTAAAAAAGAATTTTTATGAAACTTTTACCTTCTCACTATGGTTACTTGTTATCCAGTGCGAATCTGCAACGTCATCTGATTCGAAAAGATTCGTGAAACGGATTAGGGCTTACGAAGCAAATTGTTCAGTACCTCGGCTGTCATCACCATCAAGCGATAACTCACTACTCCAATAATTCCGAAAGCGATATCGTAATTAAATTCCAAAAACGGGTGCGTTTATCTCGTCAGAACTAAGTGTTAAAAAAAATCTCGGGAATAAATATTTCACAAATTAGCATTGCGATTTCCACTGTCCTTTTTGCTCCTTAGGTACGGAAAAGGGTCGAATTTTTCCTAGAAAGGAGCTGGCATGTTCAATTACAATACGATTTAAGCTTCCTTTTTCTGCAGTTAACCCTTCAAGTGGTTTCTACGAGATATCTCGTCCATCAAGATATGACCAATTTTGCTAATGGCGAGATATTGCTTATTTTTTGATGATGACGAAATCAGCATCTGGTTAGTTTCCTTCCAATGACGAGATATCTCGTCCATCAAGATCTGGTCAATTTTGCTAATGGCGAGACACCTCTTCGAGACAACCACGAGTAGGGTTAATATCTAAAGATAAAAGATTTCATTCATTTCATTTGTTTTAGATTGTACTCTGAAACAAATGAAGTGAAGCTCCACTTATGATTGAAACCTTTCATTAGAGGTAAGTGTAGAATATTTTAGCAAATCTACAATTGATGATAATCTTCCTATTGCTTGGGGAAACCAACCCAAGGGGGTGGCTGCCACCCTTCAGCCACCCCCTTGGGTTGGTTGGTCGGGTTTTATGGCGCTAGGACTATATTTGACCAAGCTGCACCAAACACAAAACAGAAGACGTCAAGTAATGGACATACACAACAACGTGAAAGTTTTACTGACACAGATGGTTGGTTGATTTTAGGTTTTAAGGCGCAAGGACCAAATTCGGCCAAGCTGCGACAAACACAGGATAATGTCCAGTAAAAGATGTGAAAAATAAAGAGAGATTGGGGAATTGAATTTTGCAATAAAAGCAGAAAAAGATCGCTTAGGCATATCGGACCGCGGCTCCCGTGTTTACAAAAGACAGTAAATCCCATTTACTGACACAGAAGAGAGAAATACACCCAAGGAGGAATTAAACCTGCGCCGCCAGCAACATGGTACAGAATCTTACGTGGACAGAATTAGTTGAAGTCACGAGTATAACGTCCTTGAGTATCCACTCAATATTAATAAGATGAAATACAAATATCCAACCTGTCAACGCGTTGGATTACAATGCCGTTAGGAGAATTTCCGTTTTCGAAGTACCCTATTCTCTGAAAGCAAATATTCCAAAGAATTTTTACGAAGCACATGCTTGAAAACATTTTCCACATTATATAAGATTTGGTGGTGAAAACTACGATGGAGAAATACTAGTATTTTTTATCAAATGGAGATTACTAAGATTTAACCCGTCCTGGTGGTTCATCTCGACAAGGTATCTCGTCATTAGCAAAACTGATAAGATTTTATGGACGAGATATCTCGTCATTTGAAAAAGCTGACCATACCCTGATCTCGTCATCATAAAAAAGTCGGCAATTTCTCTTGCTGCATACTGAGAAACTTTGACCAATCTGATTTCAAAATCGAATTTGTACATATTTCATCGATTTCGTAAGTTTTAAAATCAACACGATAGTTCGTGTTAAACAATTCATAGCTCATTATTTTATGACACAACTTGTTGCTAAAAAATACTTAACAATGAATAATTAATTCTATAACAAAGTTATGCTCCGTTTAGAAACTAAGGAAGGCTTACGTCGAATAATTTTTAAATGACAAATACATTCTAATTTTTTTTTCAAATTTCTAATAAGAGCCTATTCTAATAAGAGAGAAAATCAACGAGACAATTCGTGTCACAACTCAGTATTTTATGACAGAACCACTTTCACTTGTTACCAATACTTCAAGATAAATTATTTAATGACAAAGTTATTCTTTTAAGAACTGGGCCGCTGTAAGCCGGGTTGGAAGAGTAACGGATTAGCGACCGTAGGGTTGAGAGTTCGAATCCAACCAAAGACCGTCGTGTACAAAGGGGGCTGGTGCACGTTAAACCAGTCGTGGCCTCAAATGTCCTCACGTTGGCGTGGAAGTTTGGAGAGTGGGGTGCCAGTCAGGTGTTGCCGTGGTTCAAAATTACGTGGTGTGGTCCTCGGATCTTTCCCTTCGGGTTTGATCGCAGACCGTCGCCAATAGCCAGTTGTATTGCTCCAGTACATTAATTGAAGTACGACGTTAATTGAAATATCTACCTTCTTTTTAAAAACTAAGGTAGGCTTAAGTTGGCGAATTTCAAATGCATTCTGATTTTTCCAACTTCTAATACGAGCCTGAGATTCTACGAATCAATCATAAAAATCCTGCCGAAAGTTCATTAAAATTTGCCCTTCCTGGAACTACTTTAGCATGCATATGTATATAGCTCTGAAAGCTGAGTATACAAAGACGTTGGTAGATCCCATCTCGTTAAATATTATCATCACAGTACACAGAAATCGAAGAAACATGTCGAATCTGATGCGCACATGCATCTCTGCTTGACTACAGCTAGTCAAACAAATTCCAGATACGAATCGAGGGTGTTTCTTCCCGAAACGAGAACCAGGAATCGCCTTGTTTGCAATTGTCTGGATATCCTGCACTGGGAAATTATCCCAACACTAATGGAAAATGAGTTGACCGATTGTATTGGGAATTGGGGAGATCTCGTTCTGCATTGTTTATCAAAACGGCAAGCTGGAATAATGCATTCCATTATGGAAATCGCGACGAATTCAATTTCACGCCAATTGTCTAGACGTGTTTCGAGATGTAGAGCGTAAATAATCAAAACTATAATTAAGTTTATCCTGTCTAGGGTTACGGTATTGAATATTAATGCAAAGAAAACTTTTCGGTTAACATACGGTGAGTTTGATAGTACGGAAACTGAAACACGTTTGGGCGTTAGGGATTTTTAGTGTCAACAAACGAAGATTTTTCTTCTGCCGTCAAAATGCTCTCGGGGGGCATTATCCTTTCGGGGTTACCTATGTGGAGTTCTATACATAATTTTTCGTCACCCCTGTTTTGCCTTTGGACTCGTTTAGTTAGGGCACGATCACGAGCGTTAATGGTCCTGACAAGAGCTATGAGAAGGATTTTCAGTGGGAACAAACCAGACAGTTTGCGAATATTTTATTTCTGTCCAAATGTCGTGATGCCGCGGTAGCTTGGTTAGTAGAGTAGCGGATTCGAGTTCGGAACTCGATACTACCAAAGACCGTGAGGGGCTGAGGCACATTCAATCTGTCGTAGCCTCAAATGTCCTCACGTTGGTGTGGCATGGAAGTTTGGAGAGTGGGGTTCCAGCTCAGGGATTCACCACGCCATCTGACCGTGTTTCAAAATTACGAGGTGTCGTCC
Source organism: Meta bourneti (assembly GCA_933210815.1). Classification (NCBI taxonomy): domain Eukaryota; kingdom Metazoa; phylum Arthropoda; class Arachnida; order Araneae; family Tetragnathidae; genus Meta; species Meta bourneti. The sequence continues at coordinate 15,673,171 of OW119928.1, read as the reverse complement.
TCGGATATTTCCCTTCGGGTGTTGATTCCGGAACGTCACCAATAGCCCGCTGTGTTGCTCCAGTGCGACCGTTAATTAATTACCATTACCATTTCCAGTAATGAAGATAAAATAGTGAAAATAATTAAAAAAGTTGTTTAAATCAAAATTTAATCGTAGCCAATCCGAAGGTGGCAGTTAAAAAAGTAACGCAATTCGGCTCCCACGCCTTGATGTACATCCAGTGCGAAAACTAAAACCATCGCTCAAGTTAGTTGAATTTACGCCAAATTTTTATCCAAAAAAGCTCCGCTTATAACTCCGCACATTTAATTAATTATTCCTTTTTTTTTCAACCTGTAACGCATGCCACGCCCTGGCTGATTGCAGATTAACACATCCGTCATGTTCAAAACAATGATTCACCCAAACGACTAAGTATTAATTACACTTGTAAGTGAATGCACGAATGAAAAATTCATCCATCCCTAGGTTTTAATGATTTATCATTTAGATAATAATCACGATATTCATTCCCTTGGGGTGGAGATTTAACTTTTAATTTTCTCATTCGATTGAAAGATGCCTGTTATGTAACGACTTTACCAATGATTTGAGTGGGTTAAGCGGTTGGTTTGGGTTGGACAAGGGCCATACTTGGCCAAACTGCGCCAAACACAAGACGGACAATGTCAAGTAATTGTAAAAAGCAAGGATGGAGAGGAGAAAGAGAAAGATCGCTTGGGCATCCTGAAGTCGCCACCCTCATGTTTACCAGAGGCAGTAAACCCCATGGGAAAAGAAAGAATAGATCACTAGAGTACCTCGGGTTCGTGAAGCCTGCACACACCTAAAGATGTATGAGGTATAAAGATGTATGAGGAATAAAGACCCTGAGGGGTGAGTGTGTTAGAATAAGAGTAGAGCAAGTTACTACTTTAAATGGAGTTACAATTGCTTTCGCGCAGGAATTATTTCTCATCTTCTATCTAGGTATATAAAATTTTAATGATTTAAGTACATTCAAGAAAGACTTGTATATTGTTTACAAAAATAATCATGAGACATAGCGAAAACATTTGATTCGTGGCTTAGGGTAAACAAGACAGTTATTGACACCCTTAAGGCAATATTTATGCTATAAATTCATGGAAAAAATAGTAAAAATAGTTCAATCAAGTTGAAATTCATTGTAACTTTTCCTGAATTACTCTACTTTAAGCTGAATAAAGGGTTTTATACCAAAAATTATCCCTGGAAGGTATTTTGAAATATAATTGAGAATAAATAGTGCAAAATCGGTTGACACCCTATGGGTGAAAAATTGACACCACATTTATTGACATCCCTTCACTCTTATTTAGCTTATTTTTGCAGTATATAAATGGACTTATGCAAAGGAAACTACGACTAACCTATCTTACAAAACATCCTCATGCTCTTTTCTTAGCAAAAACAGAAAAACCGTCCTCTTAACTAGTACCTGGTCTGTATACTTCTTGATTACGGTTATATCACCTTTCTTGATGTTTGCAGTCTGAAAATCTTTTAACGCAACTGACTTCTATGATTCACGAGGAATTTTTCCCGCTCTTATTTGAAACTGAACATTGACATTGAAAGCTTATTTTTTTAAATTAAAGATTAGGGTGTCAATAACTGTCTAGTTTATCCTACTATACTTTCATTCGATCTCGCGTTACTATTACTGACTATAGTATTAGAGCGAAAAGCGCTTTCGGGTTTGGGTAAAAACCTAAATCAATTAGACATGGCTACTCCTATCGACCCGAGTAGTCGAAAATTACGAGACGTTTTCCTCAGATCTTTACTTTCGGGATTGATTCCGGACCGTCGCCAATAGCCCATTGTGTTGCTCCAGTGCGACGTTAATTCACCTAACGACCCGAATATCTTGCCCTCAACCCAATATATTTATGATCGGGGCCCGGTCCTAAAATAGAAAGGGTCGCCGTGGCTCCATGGGTTTGTCCATTGCGCTAAGCAACCTGTGGCTTGTAGGTGGCGCAGATTCGATTCCTCCCTTGGTGTATTCTCTACTATCTATGCCAGTAAAACTTTCTTTGGTATGTCCATTACTTCATGTTGTTTGTCTTGCGCTTGACGCGGCTTGGTCAAGTATGGTCGAATTGTGGGCGCAAGCCCCGTTGCAGGAGGCAGCTCGAGTTTGAGCTTCCTACATGGTGATGATCACTGCCAGAAAAACAATGTATTCACGATGCGTCTACGGGGCTGAGAATGTAAACGAAGAGAGCCTGGGAAAGTATTTCTAATTAGCGCTGAGACAGCAATATTCAAATGAGTGTTCCAAGTAAGCGTGAGAAAGAGAAAACGAAAGGCGGGATTAGTATAATACTAAGTGAATTGCGCTGCAATAAAAGGGAAAGATAGGCATGATATGGTATGTGAAGCAAATGAGTCTTAACTGTCCTATCCTCCAATCATTTAGCGCCGCCGCCTGAATGAATTACTTTGAATGTAAATATTAGTTGTTGGGTGACAGAACAAAAATTCATTTGAAAATAGAAAAATAACCGCATTGTTCCTGATATTAGGGTTAACTGTTTCACATTGTATAAACTATTTATTCACTAACGGTGGTACAGAAATCGACGTGTTTTTTATTGTCGAATGGCAACATCGGTTATAAACAGTATAAAATCGATCGCTACGGGATTCATTCATCGACTTTCCAATGAAATAGACAGAGCAATAGGCGGAGTCATTGTCGTAAGATTTCAGAAGGGCAAGTCACGTGGATTCCCAATTCACTTGGGCCGATTGGCTATCGAAGCACAAACTAGTGTTTTTAACCAGGCTGTATAATCACTTTAACGGATCAATAATTTGACCCACATTAGGATTCATCCTTTTTCACACAACCACAAGACAAACCGAGTGATCGGGAGAAAGAGCAGGAAGCTGCGAGAGCACATAGTCCGTCTATTTCAACAGAAGACCGATGGATTCATAACTCAAATCAAGCACAATTAAAACTATTACTAAAACTGCAAGGAAGGGCTCGTCAGAAATTCTTGAGCAGTCGGGTGAAAACAATGAGAAATCTGGAAGACAGAAATCACGCAGAAAAGAAAATACGAGCGAAAAAGGTTAGCGTTCAAAAACACCGAATCGTCTTTGAACGGGAATGGGATGAAATTCACGTGGACGTTCAGAATTCAATTGTGGCAACGTGAGTGAGCTGTGCTTTTTGATATTCATTCATTTGAAATAAGAATTAACACAAGGAAATGAAATGCCGTTACATATTTTTGGATAAATTTTATTTCATTTCATGAAATCCATATATTAATATGGATGGTACTTATAATCAATATGAATGGAATGAAATAAGATATGAAATGTGAGTAACGACACTCATAGATGTGAGATGAAAGAAGACTGCTATTTAGAGGATCTTCAAAAAGTGTAACCAACATGTTGACTAGTAGTCAAGTGACTGCTCTGTGAAAAATTTACTTGGTTGGACGATTTGGCATATTATCGCTTCGCTTGGCGATGTAACATCTTATGACAGGATAGATGTGGGAATGCGCATTTCTTAAGAGTGACAAGAAAAATGGTGAAATCGTCAAAGTCTACTATTTAGCGGGGACCAATCAGATTATGAATCAATGGATGGGCGTCTTGTCCCGTGGACCAATCAGATGATGAATGTTCGATTCCACCCAGCTGAGGAAAGAAGTCTAAGAGCCACATTACTACTAGTTTCGGTCACATAATTCTGGGCACATAAAAAAGGTTACTATTGCTCACTCTACTTTTATATTTCCTATATGACGACAGTTTGCCATCAGTAGATATAACCAATGAAAAAAGTTTATCGCACATGCTATGCGTGAGTCTGCTAGTTTTAATAGTTAAGCATGATTTATGTCTTCACACGAAGTTGTCTGGAAGGTGACCACGAAGGAATTTATTCGAAAGACGCAGCATAACAATACGCGTAACTTTCACGAATAACAATACACTCACTCCGATCGAAGTTTCAAAAACAATAGTTTAATAAATCTTTAAGACAGATTATGAATTGCTTACAAAAATGAAATTGTGGACGCAGCAGGCCGCTGAAATAAATGACTGAATAATCCTTCTCGGAAATTCCCTCCGAATACAGATTATATCAGAGTTGCTCTTCACTGGAATATTGTGAGCAATGCGAAATGGAGAGTACGTACACCGAAATTAGCATGAGAAACATGAAACCGAAAGAAACTCTTGACGTAAGTAGTTGTAAGAAAAAACTTGCAGTAAGCTGTTAGCTACAAAAACGGACGAGACCGAAATAGATGTATGCAATTTTTGTCAATTACCAAGATACTTTTTTCCAAGTAAAATCTAATTGGTACTAGCATTGCAAAAAATGACCGTAACACAACTAAACCAGACGCGAATTTATCTGATTCTGTACTTATCAGTTCAGTAAATTTTCAAGGTGCAAAGTTTTTGTCCTAATTTAGGGAATTAAGGACAGGAATAAAAATTGTTTTTATTGAATTGTCTGACACGAAGTCATGTATTGGATGTTGGGGTTTTATGGCGCAAGAACGAAGTCATGCATGATTCCATGACAATTTCGAGCTCTCTAGGAATATCTAGAATCCGTACTTGGTCTGCGTGCCGGGTAAACCTATTCGGAGGGCAGCATCTGGCGGGCAGGTCGAGAAAACATATTCGGAGGGGCATATCGCCTTTGAGGGTCTGATAAAAGCATTTCGAGAGCCGTATCTGGCCGGCAGGCCGAGAAAACCTTTTCGGCAGGCAGGCAAATAAATTACCATCGCACTGGAGCAACACAACGGGTTATTGGCGAAGGTCTGGGATCAATCCCGAAGGGAGAAACCTGAGGACAACACCACGTTATTTTGAATCACGGTCAGATGGCGAGGTCAACACCATTTCGAGAGCTGTATCTGGCAGGTGGGCCGGGAAAACGTTTTCGGAGAGCAGTATGTCGTCTTTGAACGGGGTAAACCTGTAGGGAGAGCTGTATTTGGTCTGCGGACCTGATAAAAATATTTAGAGGGGGTCAAATTTGGTCTGCGGGCCCGATAAAAATATTTGGAGGGCCGCATCTGGTCTCCGGAGCCTGAGACCAATCTATTCGCTAGAACTGATACATCTTACACGATTTTTCGTGGATGGACTTGTTGAGCCTCACCCCAACGAGAACAGCTTTCACAAACAGCGAATAAACAACAGCTCCTTACCCCAATTTCATTGTTTTCAATATCATTCACCAGTCAGGGCCAACACATTCAATCACCTCGCGAAACCAATATAAGCGAAGTATGAAGGACGGGGGAAGACGAATTATTGCTCCCAACGCAAAGACCACGCAAAGCACACACGCCGCTATGGATCACGCAAGCACCATTACACATCAACGGAACTGCATTGGGGTCAGGAAAAGAAATTACGAGAACCTGAATTCTACCCCCCGTCGCTTGATCCTGCACTCACAACAATTACGCTATTTAGATACCGTGGATAAATATATTAAGTGTAGACTGGTCTACTCTGGTCTACCCGCGCATTGTCAGGGCACGATGCCAGTCAAACGCCTATCTAGGTCATAAAAGCTACAGTTTTTTATTATTTTTTATTGGAACTGTCAAGAGAAAGATGTAAGCATTTAATAACGCGATGAGGGTTGATTTATTTTAAATATAGCTTCGTATTTTTTTTAACTTGTTTTTCAGTAAACTAGAAATGCTTTCCATCAGTGGTGCAGCCATCCGTGCGTTTCCACCTATGGCTCCAATTCACGCACTCATTCAGCAGGTTGATTGATTCGCATGTGCGTTTTTGAAAGCTTATGAAGACATTGAATCGGTTGTAGAATGGCGAGAAGAAACTAAAAGTCACTGGCACGATTCAACTCATCAATTGGTGGTTCAGCTTTCGACATTTGGACGTCATTAGAATACAACCGACCAGATCTTGATCTAGTCATCATAAAAGAACCGGCAACGGCTTGACGAAATATCTCGTCATTAGCAAAATCGGTCAGATCTTGATGAACGAGGTACATCGTCAATAGCAAAGTTGGTCAGATCTTGATGTACGAGATATCTCGTCCTTAGCAAAATCGGTCAGATCTTGAACGAGATATATCGTCAATAGCAAAATCGGTCCGTTCTTGATGGACGAGGTATCTTGTCGAAACTGCTTCACGGGTTAATGGCGAACATATCAAAAGACGTTTAAAGGATAACAGGAAATCCACATAGTTCCAGTTCTACTGATTAGAAATTGGCTTCTTACCAACAGAGAACAAAAATAGTCATGGATGGCGCAGCGCCCTCTGGAGTAATAAATTTTTTAATATATGGTGATGATATATTTATTGAAAAACATCTCCGAGAGGCATTTTCTTTCAAGCTAAATATAAGAGGCGGTAGTGTTTCTGCAGCGATACGTGTTTCCTGCACGTATCCCGCACGTGACGTCAGTTGGCTAATTTTTCAACTACGATTTCACCACTTCGCCAATAAAAAATCCAAAGAATGAATTCCGAATTGATATGATAGTTGATTGGTCAATTAGATCAAACGCCAAACGCTGCCAAAAGAGCGATTATTTACAGTTTAAGGTAACTCCGATATGTATCATGCGAGAGCATTTGGACAGAATTAAAATCCTTGCAAACCGTCTGGTTTGTTTGCTCACACTGAAAATCCCTCACACAGTCCGGATTTGGCGAGTTGGCGTTTGAGATATATGCCTTCATGAAATAGAGATATATGGCTCCATGAAATACAAATATATATGCAAAGGTTAACTGTGACAGATCTATACATCTGTCACTTTTCCTTTGGGCAATTGTAGTTTTGTTAGAAATTTAAATTTAGAAAATGCAGCAAATTGAGGTACAAGTAAATTTTCACACATTTATCGCCCCATCTCTCATCGACCCGGGTACCAGCGACTCCTAACCAAGGGGCCGTGGTACTATATATAGAATTGCAAATAATATAACTCTATTAATGGGTTGTAATAAACACAACAGCATTGAGCAAGCAAGAACTTCGCCATTTCAACCCTTCCATTTCACTTAAGCATTAAAATTCCAGAAGAATTAATCATTCTTAAACGTTTCTCTGGCTTCAGAGCTCGAAATGGTTCTACGTCAATGGCGAGGATGTCGGATCCCCAGAACGCAGAACACCCTTGAATCGTTCGAATAGGTTTCACCGAGTTGTTTTGAAAGAACGTATTTCAAGCAGTGCTTGCCAAGGCTTTCCAAGAAACCACCAACAATGCGAGAGTTCAAAATTACGAGACGGGAAAACAATAAAACTCCACTCTGACCGGAAGTGACGTGCAGTATCGATACGAAATTCGATTGGAAAAGTCCTTTGTTGTGGTGGGTAATAGGTTTTTTCGAAGGAGAGGGTATCTTACGCATAAAAACTAAACGCATGACTGCACACTGGATGTGACTAACTTACCACCTATTCCTTCAGAATTATTCGTACAAGGACAAAAACCCCATACCACCTGTCAGAGCCAAATATTTCTTTAAAACGCTCGTTCCTCTTTTTTCCTAGCAGCTTGCAGAAATATTTGTGGACCATTGTTCGAACAATTCCATTGAAAAATCATCTGTTAACATTTGATGGGTGAGGAAAAATAGGACGGGTATATGGCGAAAGGGACGAAATAAAAATGTTTTTCGCAGACTGAATAAAAATTGCGTAGGCATTTTGTGATCAACAAGCAGGTGGCTACAACTTGAAGATGTCACAACACAGACGACAAAAGATTGAAAATTGTGTCGCTCATGTTGAGTATATTAAATTATGTAAAAAATAAACTTTTACGTATTTTCTTTTAAATTTAAAAAGGGGATTAGTAAAAAAAGAACATTCTTTCTCTGTGCTTTTTTACATAGGAGACTATCTACTTGGATTGCTTTTCTGGAAATCAATACACCTTTGTTAACCTTCCTGGTAGTTGTCTCGACGAGGTATCTCGTCAATAGCAAAACTGACTAGATATTGATGACGAGATATCTCGTCATCAGAAAACCCTGACCAGATCTTGATCGCATCAACGTCAAAAAATCGACAGTATCTTGATGACGAGATATCTCGTCATCAGAAAACCCTGACCAGATCTTGATCGCACCAACGTCAAAAATTCGACAGTACCTTGATGACGAGATATCTCGTTAAGTATTACCAAAATTGGTTAGATCTTGATGGACAAGATATCTTTGAAAACACTTAGAGGGTTAATGCTCAATGAAAAGAACTAGAAAACGGTGAATCAACTGATACGGTATCAATATAATGATGGACACAAACCTGTTTTCTAAAATAATATATGCCCTTGTATTATTTTGGCGTGTGGTGTGGAAGTTTGGAGAGTTGGGTGCCAACTGAGGTGTTGACCTCGTAATACGACCGTGATTCAAAATGACGAGGTGTTGTCCTCAAATCTTTCCCTCCGGGGTTGATCCAGAACTGTCGCCAATAGCCCGTTGTGCTGGTCTAGTTAATTCAAATACCTACCTACCCTTATATTATTTGTTTATGTGAAATAAAAGGAATGATAATTGTCCACGATAATCAAATGCAAAATCCACATTTCTTAAACCACCCCTAGTTACGCAACTTTCAAGGTTTCAGCATCGACCAACAGTTCCTCGAGGACAAATAATTAAGCATCGGTGTGACAATCTCGAGTTAAGTAATAGCGTTAATTGAATTTGAAATTGGGAAAGACTTTTTCAGAAAAATGCACCATTGGACAAGGTTGGCGCAAATGGAGACTAACCCAATCTTCCCATCACCTTAATTAGTGAAGGACGCTGCAAATATTTGTGCGATAGGTGGAACGCAACCGCGAAACATTACGAAAGAATATGGATTGGGTTTTAAAGCAAATGTGTCGCCTAGCGGGTTTGTAATTAATAGTTGCTTCGAGGTAGAGTTCTAGAAAACGAGTAACAGTTCTTGGAATGAGTTCGGGAGTTAATTGCAACACGAACCATTGATACGCTTCTGGAACGCATTCGAAAGTAAATTAATAACTTCGATACGGAAGAAATTAATGATAGCTTTGCTTCCGAACAGTGAATGATTTAGACGAATTATGGATGTTTGGTTTTTATGGCGCTTGGACCAAATTCGGCCAAGCAATGTTTTTCCGTCATGGATAGATATACACGCACAAGGAAACTTTTACTGACACATAAGAGAGAAATCCATCTAGGAAAGGAGTAACATTGGCTCAGTGGGTTTTGCCCACTGTGCTAGCAACCCGAGAGTTGTAGGCGGTGCATGTCCGATTCCACCTTGGGTGTATTTCTCCCTTCTGTGTCGGGAAAACTTTCCATGTGGGGGGTAGCCCGGTCGGAAGAGTGGTGCATTTTCAACCCGAGGTTTGCGAGTTCGAAACTCGATCCAACCAAAGACTGTCGGGTGCATGTAATCTGTCGTGGCCTCAAATGTCCTCACGCTGGCGGGGTGTGGAAGTTTGGAGAGTGGGGTGCCAGCTCAGGTGTTGACCTCGTCATCTGACTGAGGTTCAAAATAACGAGGCGTAGTCTTCGGGATTGATCTCGGAACGTCATCAATAGCCCCTTGTATTGCTCCAGTGCGAATTTAATTCAACTACCAACGAACCATCAAGTAAATGGAGATATATGCACACAAGGAAAGTTTTACTGATGCAGAAAAGATAAATCCATCCAATGCAGGGGTCATCGTAGCTTAGAGGGTTTGCCCACTGCGCTAGCAATCCGAGAGTTGCGGAATGCGCACGTTCGGTTTATTTCTGAGTATGTTTCTTTGTCAGAAAAACTTTCCTTGCAGAATGTCCTTTTACTTGACGTTGTTTGTCACAGTTGGGCTAAACATGCCCATACGCCATAATACCCAACACAAAACTGAACTGTGATGGCGATCGAACCAGACATAAGATGACGTTGGTCAAAGCGTCTGTATTCATCACTTCGATCCAAAAAAAAACAGCGTGAAAAGCGATTTTAAGCGTGACTGAACATCAAAGGCGACGTCTAAAAAAAACCTCACCGCTCCTCACATAGCGTGTGAGGAGATACTCCCAACTCCAAATCGTACATTAACAACATGCCGCATAGAGCTATTTATAAATAGATCCGCCGAACACTAAATCAGACAATCCAGTCGATCAGCATCGCAAAATATGTTTTATTGTGCAATAAATCAGACAATGAGCACGGACCATGCGCCTCGTGCGATCAGAATCGACAGCAGCGCGTGGGCAGGCGACAAAAACTCTCCGCGAACAGGTTTATTTCAACCCCTCAATCCAAGCGCAACGAACAAGTGACACAGAATATCTAAGGTCAAGGCGATAGCATCCAACTCAAGCGGGAAGAAAAAACGGGAACTTCTGCCTTACAACTGACACTGCTGGTTATTTTCCTTCATGGAAGCTCCGTGCTTGTCCATGTAGATGATATCTTAAGCCAAAATAAATAATATAGAGAAGCTGTAGGATTCGTCATTGCGATTGTTATTGAATAGCAAATGCTGGTTGCACATGCTTATAAATAATTGCTTGGGCTCTTTTAATCGTACAGGACGAGAACAGGTTTTCACTCGTTATTTACGGACTCGGCAAGGGTTATCTGAAAACGCTAAAATATCTGCACGTATGGGTACCATAGAGGAAATATAAAAGTAGAGTAAGTAATGGTAACCTTTTTATGTGCCCAGGATCATGTGACCAAAACTAGTAGTAACGTGACCCTTAGACTACTTTCGTCTGGTGGGTGGAACCGGATATTCATCTGATTGGTCCACGGGACAGAAGACGCCCATCCATTGATTCATCATCTGATAGTACTAGACATTGGCGGATTTCACCACTTTTGTCGCCACTCTAGAAATGCACATTCGCAGACCTACCCTGTCACACGATGTCACATCGCCAAACGAGGGGATAAAATACCAAATATGCCAAACAAGTCAGAACAGTCACGTGACTACTAGTCGGAATGTTGGTCACATTTTTGAAGCTTCTCTCAATAACAATGCTTAGTCTACGTATATTTCACGTCTATGAGGGCGAATATACTTTTCAATGTCATAAAAGCGGCAGGATAACGTTGATAACTGGGAATGACGAGATTGGATCGAAATGAAAACCACAAATCTTAGCTTGAGAACCTTATAAGTCGACTTCGTTCGACGTTGGTGCCGCGATAGCCCAGTTGGAAGAGCAGCAGATTGAAAAACCGGAGGGTTACGAGTTCAAAACTCAGTCCAACCACAGATCGTCGTGTACGAGTGGGCTGGTGCACGTTAAATTTGTCGTGGCCTCAGATGTCCTCACGTTAGCCTGATGTGGAAGTTTGAAGTGGGGTGCCAGCTAAGGTGTTGACCTCTTCATCTGAGCGCGGTTCAAAATGACGAGGTGATGAACCCTTCGGAGTTGATCCCGGACCGTCGCCAATAGACCGTTACTTTCATCGATCTTCTAATGAAATGCATACAGCATGTGAGCGGAGTCGCTGTCTTAAGATCTCGGAAGGGTAAATCAAGTGGGCTTACGAATCGACTTACCGATTTGCTATCGAAGCGAAGACTAGTGTTTTTGATCACGGTGGAAAGAAACTAACCAGTCGATTAATTAGGGGATTCATGCTTTTCCCCAAACCACGTGACAGATCTTTAAACCGAGCGACCGAAAGAAATAACTAAAAGCTGCGCGCACATTCTCCGTTTATTTGAGTCGAAGGTTCAGAGTTGCTCCAGTGCGATGCAAATTCAACTACCTTCTGAAACGCATTGAGGTAATTAATCTGAGATTAAGCTGTGGTTTTCTTGACTTTACCAAGACACAAGTTGCGTTAAGATATATCCGCAAAAGTCTACACGCCACAGTCTAACGGGGAAATTCCTACACAATTTCTTAGAAATTAGATGGAATTCTGAAAAATTGCCTTCTCATAATCGGCGCAATAAAAACCATTTCGAAATAACGTCACGTTCGCAGGATCTGCGCGTTCCAGGTATCAAATCAGACAAAAGCAAGACACGGCAGGAAATACTCCTCTACCGGCAACTTCTAGGCGCTGGTAATGTGTATTTATAGAAGAGACAAAAGGAAAGATCTTTTCTCGGTAGACCTCTGCTTGAGACGTCACTTCTCATTTTGAAATCGCCTCGCAGTTTTACGTCAGTCGCCTACGCATCGTGAAAACGATTTTATGATGACACACCCACAAGTGAAAGTTTAGTACCGAAAAGTAGAGGATGTGTGCCTACGCTTGGAAATGAACAGTTTCCACAAAGAGGAAATCGTTGAGGTAGTCTAAATAAGGCGAAATTTGATAGCTTTGGAGGGTATTTTCCCCAGGAGTGTTCACTCTTATTAAGTTACTGAAAGCCTGATGAGATTTGCTCTTTTGCACAACAATACGCCATAAAAACCAAACATAACCAACAATCACATCTCGATTGGAAACATCTATTTCTACTTGTATAAGCCGCGGTTGCCCTGTTGGAAGCAGCGGATTAGCAACTGAGGGGTTGTGAATATGAAAGTCGATCCAACCAAACACCGTTGTGTACGTGGGTGCTGGTGCACGTCAAATCTGTTGTGGCCTCAAATGTCCTCACGTTGCCGCGGTGTGGAAGTTTGGAGGGGGTGCAAGTTCAGGTGGTGACGTCGTCATCTGACTGTGGTTCAAAATGCCGAAGTGTTGTCCGTATCTTGCCTTTCGGGATTGATCCCGGTTTTTTTTTAAATAAATTCAACACATGTCAGTCCCGGTGTTTAACCGTGAACTGATATGTGTGGAATTTAGCAACCGAATGTGAGAAGAGAAGGCTGAGTGGGGCAAAGAAAAGTGAAGCAAAGCAGACGGAATAAAAGCATTGTCTGTTAACACAGGGCTCCAAGCAGTTGGATGTGATTAGCATCGCAACGACAATTCAACTATTCACCGTAGACCATCCATCGAGGTGCGTGATGATTGCATTTTCCACCACCTGGTATTCGTCAGAAGCGCCATCAGGTTTGTATTTGAAAGTGTGCGAGTTCATAATCAATCCGCCAGTGACCCAATTTAGCTTAGCGTGTGAAGGACAGTGCAACGTAATCAACCAAAACGTACTTCATTCTGGAGTTGGGTTACACACAGCTATATAAAATACTGTATTGTAAGTTAATTTTTTACAGTGGTGTCTAAGTTCACCGCAAAGGACTTATCGAGATTTTCTACAACGGTGTGCACTCTACAAGGCCCGGTCCCAGTACAAGTCAGGTGAGGGTCCCTTGAAATAAAAATATGTATTCCAAATACCCAATGTTGGCTTACATAAATGTATATATTCTTCTCTTTTCCTATGAACACACATACATTCTATTAATACAATGAAAAATTTATGACTTTTTAAACTTAGAAAACAAACTGCACATCACAGTGCAAAAAAAACCTTTCATATTTCTCAGGCCCCATAATTTCCATTAAATAGTAGTAGGACCCCTTCCCTATGAGAACGCCCTAGCACTTCCATAGAGCACAACACACAAAATATTTAAATTTCTCACTCTGTCATTGCACATTTATACATCCATAAGATAAAAGCACGTTAGGGTTGTTGTAAGGTTGGGTTTTACGGCGCTAGGGGCCATATTTGGCAAAAATGCGCCAATTTCAAGTAAATGGGCATACACGTATAAGGTAGGAAGGTATGTAGTCGAATTGACGTCGCACTGGAGCAACACAAGGGCTATTGGCAAAAGTCCGGGATCAATCCCAAAGGGAAATATCCGAAGCATGGACGTGAAATTTTTTCGTTGACTGAGCGTTTCTATTGAGAGGAGCTTCAAAAAGTGTGACCAGCATGTCGACTAGTAGTCATGTGACTGTTCAGTGGAAAATTCACTTGGTTGACCGATTTGGTATCTTATCGCCTCGTTTGGCGATACAACACCTTATAGCAGGGTAGATGTGTGAATGCGCATTTCTATAGAATGGCGATAAAAGTGGTGAAATCGTAGTCTACTATGGTCGTGCGGGCCAATCAGATAATGAATTAAGATGAATGGGTGTCTTCTGCCCACTCAACCAATCAAATCAACCAAAGACCGTCGTGTAAGTGGAGCTGGTGAACGTTAAATCTGTTGCCGCATCAACTGTCTTCACGTTGGCGTGGCGTGGAAGCTTGGACAGTAAGGTGTTGACCTTGTTATCTGACCGTAGTTCAAATTGACTAGGTGTTTACGAATCTTTCCCTTCGGGATTAATCCATAGACGTAAAATATAAGTACACCAAGCATTGCTATAGAGAGGAGCTTCAAAGAAAGAGATCAACATAGCGACTAGTAGTCATTTGACTGCTCTGTGAAAAATTGACTTGGTAGGCCGATTTAGTACCGTATCACCTCCTTTGGCGATGTAATATCTTATGACGGGTAGGTGTGGTGAGTGCGCATTTCTATAGATTGTCGACAAAAGTGATGAAATCGCCAATCTACTATCAGATGATCAATCAATGGACCAATCAGATGATCAATCAATGGATGGTCGTCTTCTCCCGTTCGGTGGACCTATCATATGACGAATGTTAAGTTTCACCCAGCAGACGAAAGTAGTCTACGGGTCACGTTACAGCTAGTTTCGGTTGCATGATTCTGAGCACATAAAAAGGTTACCATCGCTCACTCCACTTTTATATTTCCTCTATGATACCAAGACAACACCTCGTAACTCTGAACAGTGGTTAGATGACGAGGCCAATACCTGAGTTGTTACCCCACTCTCCAAACACACACAAGGAAAGCTTTGCTGACACGGAAGAAAGCAACACACCCAGGGAAGAATAAAACACACGTTAGAAAAGATAAAGATATAGATATATAAAGCACACTATAAACAAATATGGGCTGTAAATCTCCTAAACACGGCCTCGATTCTCGGACAATGCGGCACGGACACGAAATAAAACCGTCACAACCGGGGAAGCGCTTTAATATTTGAGCACACAAGTTTCCAGGTAATCGGATCCTAATAGCAAGCACACACTGCAAACAGCTATCAGATCCTGCCTGTTTTACCCAACACCAGCAAGAGGCGAGGCACGATCTCGAACGAATGGGGTCACGGGAAGAGAGATGGACACAATGAAGCATGGACGCGAGGGGTTCCATTTTCGGCAATCCGCCTCGAAAACTACACCACTGGTAATAGCGAGCGTAGGTCAGAGCAAAAAGCTTCACCGTTTCAGAGAGCACGGATGTTCAGCCATCCGAGATGTGCTTCTAAGTACCAACAAACCACGAAGTGAAAATATATATATAAAGTTAGGTAATTAACGGGAAAAAAAACGGAATTCATTTAAATTTCAATTTCCTTTTAGTATATATTGTTTTTATGTTATTAATGTAGCAAAAGCTAATTTTGTGAATACCTGGAGGTCTTCCTACACTCTCTTATAAAACATTTATCAAACGTGAAAAAAATTGATATTCGTAGGAAGAAATCGTAAATTTCCAAACCCAATTCCGCTGGTACCTTACGGCTTTCTCTGGTTAATTTAAAGTCGCACTGGAGCAACACAACGGGCTATTGCAGACGGTCCGGGAGATCAATCCCGAAGGAAAAGTCCGAGGACAACACCACTTAATTTTGTACCACGGTTCAGATAACGAGGTCACACCTGGCACTCCACTCTCCAAACTTCCACACCACACCAATGTGAGGACGATTGAGGCCATGACAGATTTTAAATGCACCAGCCCACACGTGCACGTACTATCCAACAGGGCTACCGTGGCTTAAGTTATATCGGAATGTCTGTCATGAATATTTTTGGAAACAATGTCTTAAATGTTCTCATAAAATCATTAAAAATGTTTCACTAAGCAGAGGATGGACACAATGAAGCATGGACGCGATGCGGCTCCATCTTCTGAAGGCCGCCCAACCTCGAAAACTTCACCACTGGTAGTAGCGAGTGTAGTAGGTCAGAGCAAAAAGCTCCACCGTTTCGGAAAGCACGGATGTTCAGCCATCCGAGATGTAGTGCTTCTAAGTACCAGCAAACCACGAAGTGAAAAAATAAAAGGACGAACACGTCCAAGGGGAACAAGGATGCTGCCTTCTGTTTGGAAGCCATTTTTGTTTGTGTTGTTATTTCAACCCCTTTCGTTTCTTTTCTTAAGTGTTTGTTATTGTTGCTTCTTTTCTTGCCGGCTTCACGGATCAGGAGGGAAGGTTCATTAAGTTGGAGCTGGGGATGGCTTCTTCCCATCTCCTTCAAGGATTTTTCTCTGGCGCGCTATTTTCGGGTGAAGCTTTCATAGGGGGAGCTATTTATTTCTCTTGACGCAGGGGCGTAATGATGATGATACAGGCTGGAAGGACGTCTAGGTGCTGGGGCTTATCTGCGATGATTCAAAGGAACCTTGAGTCGCGAGTGCCAAGATTCGGATGCGGAAGACTTTCTGGAACCGAAAATGTCGCCCACTATAAACATGTCGGCACACGTGAGCTTCAGGACGAATGCAAAAGTAGTCACAAGATCGTGTGCGGGGTCTTTCACGTAAATGCACCCTTTTGTTTTTGCAAAACTTTTAGGGGATTGGGTAGTTGAATTTATATCGCACATGGAACCACAGAATCCGTGCTAAAGACGGAAATTGTTGAAGGGACTTGTTTACGTTACCACCAGTCCCCTAATTTAACTCATAGACTCGTTCAAAACCATGTGACAACTGCCTTCTCGTGTTAGCCGCGGTATAGGAAGGTAGGTAGTTGAATTTAAGTCGCACTGAAGCAAAACAAGAAAAGTAGTCTAAGGATCACGTTACTATTAGTTTTGGTCACATATGATCCTGAGCACATGCATTGCTCAATCTATTTTTTTTCTATATGGGTATTAGCATCTCCTAGCTTCAGAGGGGCCATGTTGGAAGAGTAACGGATTAGCAACCGGAGGGTTAAGAGTTCGAATCCAACCAAAGACCGTCGTATACAAAGGCGACTGGTGCAGGTTAAATCCGCCGTGGCCTCAAATTTCTTCTAATTAAATACATACCTACCTCTTGATGGTAAGTGTCGTTACAAACATTTCATATCTTATTTCACTCCATTTATATTGAATGTATAGCATCCATATATTCATAAGGGGATTTCATGAAATGATTTAAATTATCCAAAAATATATAACATCATTTCGTTTACTTTTATTAGTATTAACTCTCTGCTTCTTCTGTCTTATCCCAGTCATGGGGGGCCGCGGTGGCCCGGTTGGAAGAGTAACGGACTAGCAACCGAAGGGTTGCGAGTTCGAATCCAGCCAAACACCGTCGTGTACAAAGGGGGCTGGTGCATGTTAAATCTGTCGTGGCCTCAATGTCCTCACGCTGGCGTGGTGTGGAAGTTTGGAGAGTGGGGTGCCAGCTCAGGTGTTGCCTCGTCATCTGACCGTGGTTCAAAATTACGTGGTGTTGTCCTCGGATCTTTCCCTTTGGGATTGATCCCGGACCGTCACCAATAGCCCGTTGTGTTGCTCTAGTGTGACGTTAATTGAAATACCCCCCCCCCCAGTCATGGGTAGAGCGCATTTGTTATTGATAAGATCTGGGAGCCATCTCTGCAGCAGTAAGATTTAGCCACCCGTCTACATACAATATCAAGTAATAGGTAATAGTAATTAATTAATGTCGCATTAGAGCAACTCAATGGGCTATTTATTGGTGACGGTCCGGGATCAATCCGAGGACAACACCACGTAATTTTGAACCACCGTCAGATGACGAGGCAACACCTGAGCTGGCACCCCACTCTCCAAACTTCCACACAACGCCAACGTGAGGACATTTGAGTCCACGACAGATTTAACGTGCACCAGCCTCCTTTGTACACGACATATTTGGTTGGATTCGTCCGTTACTCTTCCAACCGGGCCACCGCGGCCCTATCAAGTAATAGACACAATGGAAGTTTTTACTGACACAGGAAAAGATAAATACAACCAGGGATGAATGCACCTGACAGGAATCGAATCTGCGCCGCCTACAACTCGAAGGTTGCTAGAGCAGTGGTCATACCCACTGAGCCACGACGGCTTTTGTTAACTCTTATTTCCAATAAAAATGCATGGCAAAAAAGCACACTTCAGACATATTACCACAGTTAAGACTGAGCGTCTACTTCGATTTCATCTCATTCCATTGTTCCAAGGCGATTCCGCATTTTTTTTTGACATCTAGACCTACTTTCGCGTTCGCTGGCATTTTCTTTTTCTGCGACGATTCCAATCTTTCAGATTTCTCATTGCTTTGGATAATCAGACTGCTGAAGAATTTCATTAGAGTGGCGAGCCGTGTAGTTCGAGCAATACACAAGCAGCTGCATAACTTAAATCAAGCATATATTGAGGGGCAGAAATGACGAAGAATTCCGTAAAGGTCGATTTTATATTGTTCTTATCTGTTGTTGTCATTGTACAATAAACAAATAACGCCGATTTCTGTGCCACTTACATTATCTAAAATTATATAGAGATCTAGCCAATAATATGTTTATTGTTGTTGCCAACAAGTGTTGTTTTTTTGTTAAGGGGGCACAGTACCTTTAAAACCTTACAAAAATCGATTTTCCAATTTTGATCTATTTAGATAGTTTGAAATGTTCTGATTCTGGTAAAAAAAACCGCATGAAAAAATTCGCATTCGTTCGTTCGTAATGAGGAGTTTTCGAACACACCTATTTTTATTTTCAGCTGTTCGTTTGTTTACGTTTCTTAGTTTTGGTTTGGAATTATGCTATTTATTTTTTTCGAAAGTTTTAATAATAATATTTTTACTGTAACAAATATAAGCAGAATATGTACTACTCAACTCTTTCATTTCACAAATCTATTTGTTTACTTGAAGCAAATGCTAAAAATAACTATTTCAACTTTAATTGCATTTATCTCAGAATGGTAATTTTCAAGCTTGCGCGCACTATAACTCTGCAACTAATGAACGTAGACTCCTGAATTTTGAATGAAAATAGATTATCAAAGGGCTTCAAAATGAAACCAAAATTTTACTCAAAAGCTAAAATACATTAAAAAATTTTGATATAGTATGAGTGAAAATTTGGAAAAATTAATGAAGTGAAATATCAATTGATTATGTTATATTTATGTGTTACTTAACTACTATTTTTTTGTTTTAATTTAAAATAAAAGCATCGCGCGCGCGTGTTACTCATATCAGCCATTAGTTTTATAGAAAATGCACAGGATGACTCAGAATGTTGCGCACCAAGTTATGCTTGTAAAAAAATATGTTAAAAAATGACCTTATGTAAATTCTAGTAAAATATTATTTAATTTTTAAAAATCAAACCAATTTTTCTGCATTGTGTAGTATAAAGTATAAATAAACCCTACAAAAAATTTCATTATGATAAACAAACCTTTTGGTGATACATTTATCGAAATTAGTCTATTTTACCTGCTGATTGCTTAAAGGTACTGTGCCCCCTTAAATAAGTGCCATTTTAAATACTCGTTTAAATCGATTTTCGGTAGATAGGTATAACGTCGCACTGGAGCAACGCAACAGGCTATTAGGAAATCGTTGAGATGGTCTAAACAAGTCTAAATTTGAAAAATTGATAGCTTTAGAAGGTATTTTCAACAAGAGATTGATCACTCTTATAGGTTACATGTAGGTAATTTGTAGTTGAATTAACGTCGCACTCTAGAGCAACACAACGGGCTCAATCCCGAAGGGAAAGATACGAGGACACCTTGGAATTCTGAACCACGGTCAGATGACGAGGACAACACCTCAGCCGGCACCCCAACTCTCCAAACTTCCACACCACGCCAACGTGAGGATATTTGCACCCCAACTCTCCAAACTTCCACACCACGCCAACGTGAGGATATTTGAGGCCACGACAGATTTTTCGTGCACCAGCCCCATGGTCCTTGAAAGCCGATTTTCAGATAAAAAGGTATTTAATTAACGTCGCACTGGAGCAACACAACGGGCTATTAACTGGAGACAGTCCGAGATTAATCCTCAAGGAAAAGATCCCAGGACACCATGCAATTTTGAACCACGGTCAGATGACGAGGTCAACACCTGAGATAGCGCCCCACTCTCCAAATTTCCACACCACGCCAACACATGAGGCCACGACAGATTTAACGTGCGCCAGCCCCCGTGTACACGACGGTCTTCGGTTGGACCGATTTTCGAACTCGCAACCCTCCGGTTGCTGATCCGTTACTCTTCCAACTGGGTTACTGCGGCCCTCGCACAAAAGAGGTTCCACTGTACTCCTAGACAAAGCGTATTTCTGTGGTAATCAAGCAGTGGACGAAAAAGGAAACGCATATGAGGGGCGGGTTCCGGTAGGCTACCGAAAAGAACAGAACTTAAACGCAAAAATATGAATAATGCATACAGCGAAAGGTCCCGTGCTAAAAGCGAATGCATTAATAGACGTCTAACAAAGCACTCTAATGAATGATTGCATAAAAAGATAATAGAGGAGGGAGACCTCTCACATTTAATTTCCAGAGATGGATATGAATTTTCAGGGGCCACTGTAGATTGCCGCGCAAATTAATTTTTCAGAACACTTCCGAAAGGCAGGAAATCAGCATCATTGTGATCCTAGTCTAAAAAGTTTATCTTAACCACTGGGCTACTTTAGAAGCTGGCATTTTTAGGGCTGCCATAGTCAAAGCACTTGTGAAATAGTAGCATAATTTCTGAAAAATAGACGCACAAAAAATCTCCTCTTAGACCCTATTTTAATAGCAATTTTATTTGCTCAAATCAAAGTGAATAGGCTAAGACACAAAATGTGCAAATTAAGTATTGATCAGATGTTGAAGGGGATCTCGCCAGGAAATTTAAATTCAAAAATAAAAACTAAATATTTGCTTAATGGGGTTTTCATGACAATCCAGCAACCAGATTCGGATGTTTTCTTTCATGGTTGTCACGGCAGCTGGCGTCCCTTGGAAACTTTCCCCCTAAATAAGTGGGCCACGGCAGCCCGGTTGGAAGAGTAACGGATCAGCAATTGGAAGGTTGCGAGTTCGAATCCGACCAAAGACCGTCGTGTACACGGGAGCTGGTGCACGTTAAATTTGTCGTGACCTCAAATGTCCTAACGATGGCGTGGTGTGGAAGTTTGGAGAAGGGGGTGCCAGCTCAGGTGTGACCTCGTCATCTGACCGTGGTTCAAAGCGTCGGATCTTTCCCTTGGGGATTGATCCCTGATCGTCGCCGATAGTCCGTTGTGTTACTCCAATGCGACGTTAATTAAAAAACTTACAACTCCCTAAGTGCGGAAAATATTTTTCTCATACGTAAGGAAAAAGGGATTCTCTGAATTTTCGTTGACCGGTTAATTTTCATAAATAGTCGCCAAAATTTCAAAATTATGAGCTTTCGAGACGATTTTGCTTAAAAACGATACCCCTAGTCGCCAAGTTTGAAAAATAGTAGCAAAAGTCGCCACTGGCAGCCCTGCCTGTGTAATAAACGAAACTTCTATTCATACTGATTAAATTACCTCCAATGCATATTTTTGAAATTTAAAAATATTTCGGGGAGAGATCGATCTCTGTGTGGCGTCCTCTGTGCTTTCTTGATGACCCATGTCAAGATTAACAGACAAGAGATTTTTCTTATCTTGCTTTATCCCTTCCCGGTCTGTGGTAGGCCAGTTGGTACACTCGTGGATCAGAAACGGGAGAGTTACGAGTTTGAAACTCGATCCAACCTAAAGACCGTCATGTGCGTGAGGTCTGGTGCACGTTAAATCTGACATGGCCTCAAATGTCCTTAAGCTGGAGTGGTGTGAAAGTTTGGAGAGTGGGACTGCCAGCTCAGATGTTGACCTCATCATCTGACCGAGGTTCAAAATGACGAGGTGTAGTCCTCGAATCTTTCCCTTCGGGATTAATCCTATGACATCACACATAATGACATCTATTGGTTGAAAGAATCCTAGGAAAGATTCTGTTGGTCAAGAAGGTTAAAACTATTTAGAAGTCATAGAGGGAAAACTGCAGGTTACGGAAAGGATATGAGTGTGAACCCTTCAAAGGTTATTTGAATTAAACATGCAGTGTAATTCGAAACCATGAAAAAGAATACAAAATTCATAACAAATCTTGGTTTCGATTCGAACAATAAATTTTTTTAGCTTTGTTTTAGAAATACGAATCCAAACAATCCTGCTCTGCACAATACTTTTTGCAAATCTTGAAAACGATAAAATTTCTATAGATCAGAATTTATTTATGAACAGTCATTCAATTTTTTAGTAATTTACAATTTTAATTTAACCTCAAACTATCACTAAATTATATATTGTAAAACTTATTTTAAAACATCTTCTTAATACTTAAAAAAACAGCGTATCCCATATAAAAACAAATAACGCTCAAGCATGAAGAACGCCTGTACAAATGTACTTAATTGTTGTAAAGAACACTGAAAAGGGAAAAATTCCGTCGTTGACATAACACAAAATTCTGAAACACAACTCATCCCGCAAATCCTCAAAGCATCGCTATTTTTAGAGATCAAGTGACAAACATGATCGGGAGAAACAAACGTTTTAGAAAGTGACAGTATAGAATGAAATACGTACCCAAAATATAAAGTTGATCAGCAGCACTATGTATTTAATGCACGCAAGAAATCCTTTCACGGCCATCTCTGAGCAGTATTCCTTCCCGCAAACGGAACCAAATATCAAAACAATAGCACGTGCGATGAATCAACACAGAACCTTATTGTAGGAAACTCGAAATGCGAATAACGTAGAAGGATAATGGAGCCAAATTCGCTTCGAAATGAAAACAAGAGCAGGTGAACGGTAGAGCAGCGATGAGATCAACTCGAGCTGTGATTGGACAGATCCAGAGATGCATTCCTCCTACGCTATCTATTGTGTCGCCATCTATATGTTGTTGTCGTAAGTGAAAATTCAATAGTGGGTTGAGTTCGTAAATCTTTTGAATAAGACGACCGTAACATTCATAGAGGCTAAAAACTTCTTTGTCTGATAGAAATGACAGCTTCGTATTTTTCGGCAATTTGTAGGCCGTAAAGTGTTTTCAAAAACAGGCAATTGTCACAAAAAATCCGACTCGAGGTCATTTTATTGCTTTTTTATTATATTTTAGTCACTTGTGCTACTATATACTACTGTAAAGAAATGTGATTAATTGTAAAACTATCTTAAAACTTTAAATATTTAACTCCTGTAAAAGAAGTACGTTAAATATTAATTATGGAAACAAATATTTTTCTGTTGAATTGGTAAATGAAAAATTATTTTATTTAACTAGTTAGGAAACGCAAAATAGTTATTGAATTTTATCTAGTTAGAAAGAAAGCGACAAGATGATAAACTTGCGCTCGCACTTTTAGAAAAATTTAAAAATAAACAAGCTGGATTAGACTTGCAGAAAAAATTCGATTTGAGCTTAAAACAAAAGCGTCGAGATGATAAACTCGGCTTGTATAGATGCAAACCAGAGACATAAATAATGATTATCCAACTTTGTTAATCCAAGTGCAAAGTTCAGATTGATGTATTTCCTTTCAATGTAATATTTCTGATTTAAATCACTGTACTATAAAGGAGTCAAGTATATTTTATAGAAATTTCCTTTTTAGAAAATTGATTCCATTAATTAAATAACCGATTCCCATAGTATAACTCGATGGATCGACAGAATCTTATAGGTTTAATAAGATAGTGGTGAACTCTCAATAATGCAAGAGTTCCTAATTTGTAGAAAAAAATTGGAAATTCTCCAGTCTTGTTTTTCCCGGATCTCTATCCTGCTTAAATTATTCCTTTTCGCAAAATGCACGCATCAGATCGTTTGAAATGATGTTTTTAATTAGAGGGATTTTCTGTCAAGCTAAATATAGGTGGGTGTAGTGTTTATGTGTCGATACACGTGATTTCTGTACGCATTCTGAACACGAGGTCAATTTGCTTGCTTTTCGGAAGATAGTTGAATTTACTTCGCACTGGAAGCAACACAACGGGCTATTGGGACAGTCCGGTATTAATCCCGGAGGGAAAGATCCGAGGACCTCGTCATATTGAACCACGTCATATTGAACCACGGTCAGATGACTAGGCCATCACTTGAGCTGGCACCCGCTCTCCAAACTTCCACAACGCGCCAACGTGAGCACATTTAAGGCCACGACAGATTTAACGTGCACGACGGTCTTTGATTGGATCGAGTTTCGAACTCGTAACCCTCCAATTTCTAATCCACGACTCTACCAACAGGGCTTCCGCGGCCTCGCTTGTTTTTCGAATGACTTCAGCACTTCGCCAACAAGAATTCAAAAGAATAAATTCCGAATTGACACAAATAGTTGATTGGTCAACAACAATTAGATTAAATACCAAGCGTTGCCAAAACGGCGATAAATTACATTTTAAGGTAATCCGTATACAGGGTGAGTCTAAATTGTTTTTACAAAATAAGAGGGGTGATAGTACCCATCCAGACGAGCAATAATTACCATGGAACATAGGGTCGCATTCCACTCTGAGAGGCAGAAAAGTGTCCGCTATCCATCCAGAGAGACATGTGGTTGATGCACGAGGGAGCCCCAGCACACTTTTCCAGCAAGGTCCGGCACTTCTTGAATGCCACATATACCGCATGATGGATCGGACGTGGCGGAACTGTGGCTTGGCCTCTTCACTCACCGGACCTCAACCCACTGGACTTTTTCTCTTCTGGGGCACATGAAATCTTTAGTGTACCAGACGCCTGTGAACTCGGCTGAAGATCTCGTAGCGAGAATCGGTGTTGCCGCAGACAAAATTGACACAACACCAGGAATCTTCGAGAGGGTGCGCCAGTCATTCCTTCGCCGGTGTGAACTGTGCAACGACATGCGCCACTTTGAGCACTTGCTGTGAGTTTTTCTCTGATCAATCAATCAGATTGTGCAACTTTTGGTATCGTTCATTCGCTTTCCCAACACTGTTGTAAGTTCATGTTGAAATTCTAATTTTACCTCTTTAATTCTGCCTCTCAGAGTGGAATGCGACCCTATGTTCCATGGTAATTATTGCTCGTCTGGATGGGTACTATCACCCCTCTTATTTTGTAAAAAACAATTTAGACTCACCCTGTATACGTATGAGATAGCATTTGGGTTGCGGAATTAAAATCTTCACTTTTCTCTTCTCTTCCAACCAGCGGCCACGGATTGATCCCGAACCGTCACCAATACGACGTACGGTGTGTTGCACCAGTACGTAGCCTACTCAAAAATATCCCGTTTTGAAAGAAAATAATACGAAGACAAAGCCCTTCTGAAAGAAAATGCCTCCTTTTATGTGAATGAGAATGGGTATCGTTTGTCGAACAGCGAATTATCTTCGTGCATGTAATTTTCCTATTGCAGATTGTTTTCCCAAAACAGATCACGTCTCCTAAAAAGGAGAACACGACCTCGACAGGAAGAGAAAAAAATTCTTTACACGTAACAAACATTACGAGTAATCTTCGCCCAGCGTAAAGTAGCGTTAATTATGCGCCAACCCCAAAGTGGTACCGATATTAAGGTAATGGGAAGACGTGTGCATTAAGACAAAAAGAAATGTCATTTTCCTCCATGTCATTTTAATATGGGAAAAAAGAAATAAGCTACCGTTCGATTGGTTAGAGGTATAATTTTACGGTTTTCTCTTAGTACAAGGAGGGCCGCGGTAGCCCGGTTGGAACAGTAACGGGCTAATCGTTCGAATCCAACCAAAGACCGTCGTGTATAACGGATGCTGGTACACTTAAAATCTGTCGGGACCTCAAATGTCCTCTCGTTGGCGTGGAAGTTTGGAGAGTGGGGTGCCAGCTCAGGTATGACCTCGTCATCTGACCGTGGTTCAAAATTATGCGTTGTCCTCCAATCTTTCCTCGTCATCTGACCGTGGTTCAAAATTACGTGGTATTGTCCTCGGATCTTTCCCTTTGGGATTGATCCCGGACCGTCACCAATAGCCCGTCCTGGTGCTCCAGTGTGACGTTAATTAAAATACCTACCTTCGGGATTGATCCCAGTCCGCCGTCAATAGCCTGTTGTGTTGCTCCGATGCGACGCAAATTCAACTGCTTACCTTAAATATGTGCCCCCAAGTGAAAATCGAAATGACGTCTGTGGAGGTGAAACCAATCTCTTTGGGACCCGGGGCAAATGAAGCTGATGCGCCCTCTGCCAAATCAAATAATTATTCAAATAACTAAGATAAAATATACTAGGTAGGTATTTTAATTAACGTCACACTGGAGCAACACCACGGATAATTGTGACGGTCAGGGATCAATCCCAAAGGGAAAGATACGAATAAAATATACAAATTGATTCCATATGAATTTCATTAATAAATTATCGTTCACAATGTTAAATTTTGGTTTTTTAACTGTTGACAACACAAAATTAACAAAAAGACGGTTTTTGTCGTTGGCTCCTGTTTGAATCTCCACGTCAGATTTCGTACCTGGCCTCGTTGTGAATTGGTTAATTCCGAATTGGGAGCAACACAATGGGCTATTGGCGACGGTCAGGGATCAATTCAGAGGAAATATAAAAGTGGTGACAATGGTAACCTTTTTGTGCCCAGGACCATGTGACCAAAACTAGTTGTAAATTGACCCGACTACTTTCGTCTGCTGAGTGGAACCTAACATTCATCATGATTGGTCCACGAACGAGAAGTAGTATACTGGCGATTTCACCACTTTCATTCATCACCTACCGTCATAAGATGTTATACCAAAGAAAGTGATAAGTTACTAAATCGCCCAAATCAACTTTTCAGATCAGCCACGTGACTACTAGTCGCCATGTTGATCATTCTTTTTGAAGCTCCTCTATATAGCAATGCTCAGTCTACTTATATTCCGCGCCCATGGATCAATCCCGAAGATAAAGGGGACGCGGTAGCCCGGTCGGAAGAATAATGGAATAGCAACCGGAGGGTTGCGAGTTCGAATCCAGCCAAAGACCATCGTTTACAAAGGGGGCTGGTGCACTTTAAATCCGTCGTGGCCTCAAATTTCCTCACGGTGGCTTGGAAGTTTGGAGAGGGGTGCCAGCTCAGGTGTTTCCTCGTCATCTGACCGTGGTTAAAAATCACGTGGTATTGATCCCGGACCGTCACCAATAGCCCGTTGTGTTGCTCCAGTGTGACGTTAATTGAAATACTCCCCCCCCTAGTGATTTCGAATCACGGGCAGATGACAAGGTCAACACCTTAGTTGTGACCCCACTCTCCAAACTTCGACACCACGCCAAACGTTCACCAGTCCCACATACACGGTGGGCCGCGGTGGCCCGGTTGGAAGAGTAACGGACTAGCAACCGAAGGGTTGCGAGTCCGAATCCAGCCAAACACCGTCGTGTACAAAGGGGGCTGGTGCACGTTAAATCTGTCGTGGCCTCAAATGTCCTCACATTGGCGTGGTGTGGAAGTTTGGAGAGTGGGGTGCCAGCTCAGGTGTTGCCTCGTCATCTGACCGTGGTTCAAAATTACGTGTTGTCCTTGGATCTTTCCCTTTGGGATTGATCCCGGACCGTCACCAATAGCCCGTTGTGTTGCTTCAGTGTGACGTTAATTAACTACCTACCTACCCACATACACGGTCTTTGGTTGAATCGAGTTTCGAACTTGCAACCCTGTAGTACCTAATCTGCGACTCTACCAGCTGGACTACCGAGGCTCCTGCTATATGAAAGGAAGAACTGACTTTTAGGCGCCGTAATTCCAAAGAAATTCGCAAGTACAACTCTGGGAAATGCTTCTTTAACAAGGGGAAAATCATGCTTTGTTGTGAAATATTTTCCCTAAGGAAATCTACAACTCTCGAATAAATATATCTCGCCCGTGCAGGCATTGATGTTCATGGCCGCCCCACCTTAGATACACCACGGAATTTAATCAATAAATTAGAGGTAGCATAAAATTTCTCATTTTCTTTCAAACGAAATAACGGAATCTAAAATGGTATTTCCCAGAAGGTATTTCATGACCTCGACGTTTATTCAGAAACCACAAACGTCATATTTTTCAAAACAAAATGCTGAAGTGTTCTGATCTATTTTGATGTTCCTTTAACGTCTTTCCTTGACGGATTCGAAAAAAATTTCTTTCGCTATCTTTTAGTTTTTTGTGGAAACGTGTTGGACAAACACTGAATGGATCGTAAAACGGAAATAAATTTGAATAGGAAAACTAAATTTAATGCTTTTGTACCAGTTTTAAAAATATGAATTTTAGCGACATTGAAATGACATTATTTTAGTGAAGACAGAAACAAAATATATTGTTTTTGTTTAAAATATATTTTGTTAGAAAATAAGTCAAATTTTTTTTAACTGGAGATATATTCGCTTATATATTTGAGTTAAAAACTTTCCCACTTTTGAGTTTAGGGAATAAATGTAAAAGTTTGGACACTTTCAACGTCAATTTTTTGTATTCGAAATGCTAAAAATTTCACAATTGCCACACAAAATTTCACAGGATTCATTTTCTACTCTTATGTGTAAATCATTCCGCATTTTAAAAAGCAATTGTAATGCCAGAACCTATTTTGAGTTATTTAGAGATACTTCACACCACATTAAACTAGTCATTTTAAAAATAACAATGTGCTTCAATTGGAAATTTTCGTTGCCCTTTTAACAAAGTTTAAGCTTAAAGTAAATATTTAGAGTACTCCTTAAGTATAGTTGGTGCCATAAAAGTCAAACCAACCTCTTTAAGTATGAATTTCGAATGGTATATATAAAAATTAATTAGACTGTTGAAAATCTATAAAACATAATTGTTATTTATTTACAAGAAATGTGCAATTGATAAAACATGGGAAAAAGCAAGATTTAATTGAATTAATATATCCCAAATATATTTTTACTTCATTGTTAATTTAATTCCCCGAACACTAAGTATTAGGTATGCTATGATAGTGAGAGTATAGCAGGGGTAAATGCAGAAAAAAGATGCTTTTCCCACAAATCAATTGTGTTCAGTTTGCAATACTAACGAAAAACAAGCATTCGACATCATTTCAAACTGATTAAGTCATTGTTTTAACTGATCAACAGCTTGAAAAATTTACTAATGCAAGTATGGTAAAGACATTTTATGTAACTACAACACATTATGCACAGCATATTTCACAATTGATTACATTACAAATCTGTACAGAAAATCAACAGTTTAAAACATTGATTTACCAAATGCACTGATTAAATAACATCTATTTTTAAAAAGTCTTTCAAATATGTTGCAATCAACATGCATCTATCAGATCAAATAAATTATTGCTTTATATACATTTCAGCTTATAAAAACAATACTCGATTGTTTTAAAATATATGTATTATCTCAAGCACTTTTAATTGTCGTTCTAGGGCTAACAAGGGAGGAGAATATTTAACTAAGACAATATTTCACTAAGTTTTAAACTAACCCAAAACTAAGAAATGTTAAGACTAGAAAGTTACTTCACATGCTCATGTATAAAACGTATTCTCTGGCGAGCAATTTATTACTTTCTTTACTAAAATTATTTTAATACGCATTGAGATATTTTTATAATATGAATAGAAAATCTAATCTTTTTTCTTAATTGTGACAACTATAAAACAGATAATTTGTACAAAAAACATAACAAATCACAGAATTGACATTTGAATTAAGCATTTCACAAAATCTTAAAAGCACCAAAAAAGCATCACATCTTTAGATTTGTTTTACCATTTTAAGGTGTCAATAACATCAAACACATTTCGAAAGTAAATTAATGCAAGAAGTAAAATAATGCATTGAAATCGGTACGATTAATCTTAAACAATATTGCACACCACAGTAAACAGAATTGGTAATGCAAAGGACAATGTAGTACAAATTCAAAAAAAAGACAATTCGAACATAAATACATATAGTGTGGCTCTTGGGAGGAGCAGTTGACCTTGAGTCAGTTGATCTCTGAACAAGAGTGATAAAGCGTTAGATTGGTTTGGGGTTTCATGGTGCAAGAGCGATATTTGGCCAAGCTGTGCCAAACACTAGATAGACAATGTCAAGCAATTGTGAAAAGAGAGGATGGAGAAATAGAGAAAGATCGCTTGGGCACCCTGGGGTCACAATCCCATGAAAAGCGTAAGGTTGGTTGTATTTTTGTTTAATGGCATAAGGGCCAAGCAGAGCCAAACGCAAGACAACCTGAGGGAAAAGAAAAAGCAGATGGAAAGAGCATTAGGATAAGAATACATATGCAAAAGCACGAATGGCGATCACCATGGATGTTTTCCCTGCCAACTCATTATCAATGCTCTCACTTTCGAGAGCATTGATAATAGCACTGAATGCTAAACTTAGAACCAGAATCCATGCTAAAAAAACCAATTATGGAATGGATTTGTTTACATTACCACCAGTCCCTTAATTTAACTAATATATTTGTTCAAAATCATGTGACTCAACTGTCTTCTCCTGGGAGTTGCACTATAATTCGTTATAAACCCAAATTATGTTTGCCAACAGAATTTTTAAAGAACAAGATTCACCTGTTTTAAAATATCACAAACTATTTTACATGACAAGAAATAAACTGCATAATGTTGGAAGAGAGTATATACATGTTAAAATACCTTCTTTAGAAGAAAACTAGAATTACATGTTCAGAAAACTTTCCAAATATTTTTTAAAAACATTGAAAGACACTGAGTAAAAGAATTTAAAATTAACAAAACAATTTAAAAATTCATGCTTGAAACTGTAAATGAAATCATTCAATATTGTAAAAATTAATTCGGAGCTCAACGAAAATATATTCATAGAAAGCTCAATTATATACATAAACTTTTAACCCTTTGAAAACCACAAGTACCAAATGGCACCAAGACTCAAACTTTTTGAGAACCACTGCATCTCAAAAGTTCCATTTTGAATCATTCGAAAGACAGTTTCTGACTAACATTTTTTTTTTATCAATAGATGGTAGGAAATCTTTTCAGGACTTAAAATCTATTATATGTATTAACTGTCAGGCATGAAATTGACACATGAATGTGAAAAGAAATTCCTAATTTCATATTCATTCTAAATATTTTTATTCTGTAATAATATGAAGAATGTACTTATTTACACAGTAAAATTAAACTTTGAAAATATTTTTGTAATAACAAGCAGTGGTTTTAAATGGCAAGATTGAAAAATTTTACAAAAAAACTTTAATATTTTTTTTTTAATTTCTAAACAAAAAAAACAATTTTAATTCAAGGAAATTAACGTCTTCTGGTAAATAAAATTACAGGCTTCAAAGGGTTAACACAAAAACATAAAATTTCTGAATTATACAGCAATCAGACAAATTTAAATGACTAGAGAAGAGTGTAGTATGGTATTTTCTTGTGCTCGATAGTTTTGAATTTTAATGTTTTGCAGAATTAATTCCAACTGTGTAACATTTACTAGAAAAAATATCTGTGATTTAAATACTCCAAGACACATTGCATATCCAAAAAACTGAATTTAAAAAGTAGTAAAACTAATTAAAACTTTTGTCTTTGGGATTTATAAAATTTGAAATTTCTATTGCAATCAGAATTGTTCTTTTTTATCACTGTTCAAATTCAGATTTAAAAAATAGTTCTTGCCCAACCAGCACTCATACACTAATTACATGTTTTTCCTAAAATATTTTAATGCTAGGTATTACGGTCAATTAACTTTTTAATCATTAGAAATCCAATTCATTGGAAATGTGCTTCATTTACTTGTATATCAAGTACACAGAAATCAAACTTTTTTAAAACTACAAAAGGGAAAGTTAAAATTAATAGACATAATAAGCTACTTTGAGATACAATATGAAGCTGGCCTACATCTATGAATACATATTTAATAATCCTTTTGAGATTTGCCTTTATCATTAGACACATTATATCTACTGAGCAAGATACAACAGCTACTATATAAAAATACTTTCTTGATCCCACAATGTCATTCTTATTGCTCTACTTTCTGTATTCATTTTCACTGTACATTTATTAGATTTACAGATTAATGTTTAATTAGATTTGCAAATATCAAATATCTTCATTGATTAAATAGAAAACTCAATTATTTTGAGGACATTTTTACAACTGACTAATAACAAGACATGTTTTTCCCTTATTTTCATCAACTTAATATAGACATGTTTGAAGTATTAATTTGGTTTCAACAAAATAAATAACTGGTAGTGATATTGCTTTAAAATAAACCTTTTGT
Source organism: Meta bourneti (assembly GCA_933210815.1). Lineage (NCBI taxonomy): Eukaryota > Metazoa > Arthropoda > Arachnida > Araneae > Tetragnathidae > Meta > Meta bourneti. The sequence continues at coordinate 15,640,842 of OW119928.1, read as the reverse complement.
ACTTCAGAGAAACAACTGAAAGGAAAACTATGGAACTGCATGAAAGGTTAGTTGTTTCTAAGGATATTTAACAAAATTAAGATGTATGATTTATATCAGGGGTAGTCAACCTTTTTATACCTACCGCCCACTTTTGTATCTTCGTTGGTAGTAAAATTTTCTTACCGCCCACCGGTTCCGCAGTAACTTGATTTAGCGCAACTGCGAAGTACTCGCAATTTTTGAGTGGAGGTTTAGTAAAACTATATAGTTAAATTTATCTTTTTAATTGCATATGTTAATTTGATGCTGCATTTCTGCATCTCTGTCGATACAGCGCCTACTTGTGCAGAAGCTGCTTAAATTGAAGTAAATTTAATATAAAAATTATAAAGTCTATTAAATGACCTTTATAATAATTTGATATCTGCAATTTTCATAAGGAACAAACGAAAGTATCCTCTTTCGGAAATATTCAGACAGTTTTTGTTTGGTGATATGATTAACAGCACTAAAGCCTGATTCTACAAAATATGAAATAGGGAAAGGTATGAATAAATTCAATATCACTTTCCACATATTTGGATATAATGCAGGCGTTTTTTATTTAGCCATAGGTTTTCATATCTACCACTATACCGTTCTTCTTGGCAAGTTGTACCAGCATCCTCAATACTTGCAGTAAAAGGATTTTTCATCCAGTCATACACCTTCAAGTTCAAAATATCTTCAAATCGTTTTTTCATATCCAATTTAAGTTTGTTAAGGTGGCTACTGAATCTTTCAATCTCCTCTGGAGTTACATCATCTTTTATAGATGATAATTTGGAAACCGATTAAATTCTCTCTTCAATAGATTATAACGAAGATCAGGTTTGTCAATAAATAATGACACAATATTTTGGCAATGATAAGAGTTTTATTAGCTCTTTGAAGCTGCAAATTGATTTCATTAAATCTCTTGAAAATATCTGCCAAATAAAAGGCATCATTCTTTATTGTTTTAATTGTTGACAGAGATTGATCTCATTAATACTTTAAAAAATGTATGACACCATCATATAATGCTACTAATAGAGACAAATATGTACCCTTTGACAGCCACCAAACTTCTGTGTGTAAAAGTAACTTAATAAATTCCTCATTATTGTCCTGGCACAGCTATCCAAACATGCTATCATGTTTGGCATTGAATTTAATCTTATTTACAGCTCTAATTATAGTTAATGATGAATGGAGACTTGTACTTAAATGTTTTCCTACATGTTGTCTGTTAATCCATCTTCGTTTGTTGCATGTTGTTTCTTAAATGATGCAAGGATGGTTGAATGATTTTGAAATTTTTTATATATTTCCTGAAAATATTCAATGGACTTGCCTTTATCTCTTGGATGCTTTGTAGCAAGATGTTCTCGCAGTCGACTTGGCTTCATTGGATAATGTTTATGACACAGTAAACACATTGGGAGTTGTTTATTTACAGCAGATTCGATAAAACTCATCTTCAGATACTCTGATAAATAGCCATGAGCATATTTCTTTTTTTGAGACATGGGCTCATAATATTTCACACAATTTATAAAACTTGTTTGAAGCCATAGGCACGTGTTTACCTTCGCAAATCTAACTACATGAAACAAACTCAACTTGAGTGATGGCCAATGGTACACCCCGTCCTCGTCATGCGCACAACCTGCTGTCATTCAGTCATAGATGGGCGGTGATAACGGAAAGTAGCTTCAGTATCGGACAAAACTCCTACCGCCCACCATGAAAGCTTGAATCGCCCACTAGTGGGCAGTAGGGACCAGGTTGACTACCACTGATTTATATAGCATGAAAAACTGAGCTACTTTTGTTTTCTGACATATATAACATATAAAGAGTGATTCTGATAACATATACAGGGCTGCTAAAGCACTTGTGAAATAGTAGCATAATTTTTTTTTAAATAGTAGCAGTCTCTTAAACCCTATTTTAGTAGCAATTTCAGTTGCTAATACACAAAATCAATTGGCTAAAACACAAAATCAATTGGCTAAAACACAAAATGTGCTATTTTAGTTTGAAACACGTTGAAGACATTACCAGGAAATTTAAATTAAAAACTAAATATTTTCTTAAGGTTTTAATGACAATCTAGCAACCAATGTCTTTCTTTTAAGATTGCCATGCTTGGTGCCAAAAATTCGAAAATGGCCTCCCTTGGAAAATTTTCTCCCTAAAGAAAAATCCTAAAAATATTTTTTGTCCCGCAATTAGTTGAAAAAAGGGACTACGTTTTCGTTGACATTTGGTGAATTTTCAAAAAAGTTGCAAACATTTTCAGTCGTTAAATTTGGAAAACAGGAGCTTTTGAGATGATTATGCTTAAAAAGATATGTGGTAGCACTGTATATAAAACAATATAAAGAGTGACCCAAATAAAGAAATTTAAGACAAACGAATTAAGGAAAACCTAATTTAAAATATGGCAAATAAATCATAAAATTCTGAATCACATATAGCAGAAACTAATATCCTAAATTAACATAATTTATAATACTAAACATTATCACTAAAATATGGCCAAGTAGCATATACTATTTAATATTGTTATATGGCATTTCACTGTTTTATATTGTTTCAAAATTTTATGATTTTGAATGGTCTAAAGTTGTGACAAAAGTACAATAAAACTTCATGTAATTTAAATAAAATAATTGAAATGCAATAAATAAAAATGCACCTTTTTTTCCAAAATAGTTGGCTTCACAGCACAGTAATTCAGTTGAATCGAAATATGAAAAGAATTCTTTGGATAACAAAAAAAACTTGCTTTCTTTAAAAAGTTATTGCCTTTGAATAATCTAACTAGAAATAACAGCCTTCTGTGTTAATTGCACAGTTAGGCTCAATGCATACTTTTTCATTATAATTTAAATTACAGCTTATACATCCAGTGATCTTCTGAATCAAGTAAATATGAATTAAATCTAAAATTTCATTTATATTTAGAGAAAAACACTAACAAATCAGAAATATGGATTGAAAGATTAATTACATAAAAATTAAGCAACATTCAATTGCAATGTTTAAAAGGAATCATTACAATTTAAGGAATATAAGCAATTGAAACTAAGTTTGAAGTTATAGCTGTGCTATAATCAAAATTAGTCAATTTCTAGTTGTAGCTAAAAGTGTTCAATAAATTAAGTTTATACAGTAGTTTTTAATCTGATAGAAATAAAAGGGCAAAACAGAATAATTTTACGATTTTCAACAAATGTCCACACGATAAGGTACAGGTATGATATAGACATTTTTGTGGCAATGTTTTTGGAGCATTTTTTGGCATGCTTTTTATGTCGGAAAGGAAGAATTTTGGAGAAAAACACCATTTTAGATTTAGCGGAAAATAATTTTAAAAGTACAAAAAGAATTTTAATAAGAAAAAACTTATTATTCGAACTACTAGGTTAGAAAATATTTACTTTTTATGAAATATTGTTATAGAAGTTTGTCAAATAATTTATTAGTTTTAAGTCTAATGAAACCAAGCTACATAATATGGATGTCATAAAAAAATTAATTCTAGCAAACTAGAGTTATTCAGGCATTGGTTTTATCAAAAAGATAATGATTTACAAAACTTAAAAGATTCAAATAATCATGAGGTTGCCATAATCCTAATGAAGCGGAGTTGCCTTTACTAGCAACACACAACAAAAAGCACCAAAAGTGTTGCCACAAGTCTTTTTTATCAAAGTTGTACCCAAAATACCAAAACACTTAATATAATTTAAACAGTCAAATTTTCATCAGAAAAAAGGAAAAGATTTAAAACAACTTAATTCCAAATTTTCAATACATTTCAAAATGTAATGCATGTTTCTAATTACTTATTAAGCATATAATCTCTCAACTATTCATTAAAAAACTTTGACTTTTGATTACATCATAAATGACTAACTAGTTTTCGCTACTCTATTAAAATCTGTTATGTTGCTTTCTGCTGAGGACGCATGAAGCAATCCTTTTAAGGTTGGTATCATTGTCTGATGTGAGGTAGAGAAATATAAGTGCCTGTAAAAGGGTCCTAAAAAGGATTGGGCACCATTTACTGTAGTCAGACCTGAGCCATTGCTCTCTAATGGATCCTCCAGCTCTCGGTCATCACAGGACAAATGACAAGTTTCTCTTTTGACTGGCAGTATAGCAAGAGGAACTGTTTGATTGGGAAGATCAGTGTTTGTCTGAAGTGTCACAGGTGTGGTGCAAACATCTTCTTGTGGGGAATCTGGTGGGGTGGTTCCATTTATAACAGCACTAGTTGATAAGGGAGTGTGGGGACTTTCCAGCGATGCCGAAGTTTCATTTTTAACACAATCATGAAAAAAGTGATCCGATTTGGCCAAAAAGGAACGTCCACACTTGGTGCAGGTAAAATTAGCACGAGCTTGCTCATGTCTCCTAAGATGCAAATTCAGATTCCGTCGATTGCCAAAAGACTTGGAACACATTGGGCAGGCAAAGTTTTTATCCATCCTGTGCGTAGTCAAGTGTTGGCGCAAGTTACTTTTCAAAGTAAAGGTTTTGTTGCAGTGTTCGCATTCGTATGGTTTGACACCATTGTGACTGTTTAAGTGTCTGGTTAAATCACCTTTGAGACAGAACTCCTTTTGACAAATATTGCACAAATATCGATTGGATGCCAGTCTCGTGGACTGCTCATGTATGAGTTGTACATGTTCGTGGAGACTCTCCGGCGATGGAAAAGTTTTTGAACACTCGGAGCAAAAAGACAAGCCCACAGATGGGGACTGATGATTATTCTCTGATGGGGAGGAAGTCTGTACATATGGATGAGCATTGGTGAGACTGGTACTCTGATTAGATGTAATAACATGAGGTAATTTCAGAGTGGAGGCACTATTTGGCACAGAAACAAATGTCTTTTGGGCATGGGAGTAGCTCAAATCACAAATAAGCTGAGGCTCTGCTTGACTCTTGCTGTTGAACGAACTACTCGACACATCAGTTGATTTTGTTTGCGTGCGAACATGTGTTCTGACATGCTGAGTTAAGTTACCCTTCAAGGCAAATTGTCTGCCACAGTATTTGCATGAATGTGGTTTGACACCTGAATGAATGAGAATATGACGACTTAGATCACCTTTTAGAGTAAATCTTTTACTACAGGTGGTGCACTCAAACGGCTTCTCCCCAAAGTGGGCTCGAATATGTCTATGAAGGCTATCCTTTTGGGCATAATTCTTTTCACATATAGTACATGCATATTGCTTCTCAGGAGTATGTGTGCGGAAATGTTGCATTAGATTTCCTTTGAGAGTGAAGCGGCGGCCACAAATATCACAGGCATAGGGTCGTTCACCACTGTGGATTCGTATGTGGCGGGTCAGATCTCCATTTAACATAAAAGCTTTCGCACACACTGGACAACGATATGGTCTCAGACCTATGTGTATTAGCATGTGTCGCTGCAAGCTACGACTATCCCCGAAAACTTTACCACAATGGTTGCAAGGATACGTACTAGTTGTTTTTGTACTAACTTGAGCTTTAGTACCAGCTTGTACAACCAAATGACGTTCTTGAGTGTACAATTCAGGTTTTATACCATTGTGAACGACAACTTGGGGTGAACTTGTTGGAGCTTCAGTGACTATTGTTAAGTTAAGCATACTTTGAGGGACATCTTCGAGGGCTGAAGTGACCACGTGTTTATTCTGAGAGTCGCTACATTTCCCTTTCTGACCAGAGCTATCTTGAGAACTGTGAGGATCCTCTCCAAGAGATGCATGACAAGGTATGTCATCGACTTGACAAGAGACATCTCTTCGATCTGGAATCAGTTCAGTCAATTTTGTGCATTCCCCAGACAGATCGATTGGAGGTACATTAGCAATGTCCTGATGTCTGGATTGGTCAGTAATAAGATGATTCCACTGCTTGTGTCCATTCATTATTCGGTTTGATTCTGGATGTGAATGAATGATTTGAGTCGAATGCTGAATATCTCTTGCAGTCGGCATTTGATCCAGAACATGATTCCATGAGCCGTGATCATTAGAGGACAACATTTGAGATTGCTCTTTGGTCGCAGAATGTAAGTGCTGCTTAACACTCTCAGAAGTTTGTTTTATAACATGAGTCCATGCTTCTGTATTGCTGATAACTGCAATTTGAGAAGATTTCGGAGGGTGCAGCAACTCACTTTCTGAAACTGCATCCTCACTTAAGTTCTGTGGTTCTTCTATAACATTTTCCCAGACTCTTCTGTCTTCTGGAGAATGATCTTTCATCGAATGAAGAAGCTGTGCTCTCTCACTTAAATCTTCTGAATGACTAGATTGCTCCCTCAAAACATGCCTCCATGCAACCTCATTCTCTGAACTATCATCTTGGGCATCTTTAGGTGAATGAAGCATTTGGGAAGCATGGGAATACTGCATAGACACTGCATTCAGGTCCCCTGAAGGACGTAAAATAGCCTGATGTATTTCTGCGTTTGGGTTCGTCAGCTCAAAGACTTCTTTCAAATCAACGGGGAAAGCTGTGTGGCATGAAGGCACACTATTCTCTTCCATTTGACTTGATAGAGGCATGACTTTCTCAGTGTCAGGATGCAACGTTTTCTGGGACAGTGTTAGATCCTGATAATCTGGAGCACAAACTACACTGTCATTCCCAGAAAGGTACGTCTCTTCTTTATCAGGCATTATAATTCAGACAAACATATAAAGTCTACATATAGTGGTTATATATAGATTCTTGTGTATGGATAAATTATTAAACCAATATTCCAGACTATAGCATGGTTTTGCTGCTTTGCGTGCAATTCTTTTCTCATTTACAAACTTTAGGATACACATTTTCTATTGAACAAAATCCTGAAAGAATGAGAAAATTGTTAAACATTTGCTAAAATCAAAAAATTTACTAAATGAATAAAATTTTAAATGCAATAGTTACATTTTCAACAACCAACTCCAAAATGCATTTAAACAACTTTTCGTATCAATAGTTGATCTTTATGGAATCAGTAGTGTCAACTACTGTCATGTGTGTTGGTAAAAAGGGTGATTAATTCATAACATAAAATTGGAGGTCTTTCTAAAACTTGGACAAAATAGAAATATTTAGAAGTAAAAATTTGATTTTGTAATTCCAATAAGATACAAATGAACATTACATAGGTTTTCTTTTTTATAGGTTTAACAATACATATAACTAAAGTAATATTAGTTAAATGCAAAATACATAAAAAGAATTGTACATTGGTCAGTAGGGATACTAAATAAAAATGTAATTTTGGATATTTGTTCTCTACTGTAAGAAAGTTTGGAGATAAATGAATCAGTGCAAAACCACACAGGAGTCCAAAAATTTTGGAAACTGACTTTATTGCAGACTTTTTGCCTAGGGTCGGCACATAAAGTGTGAAGAAATCACATTAATCCAAGGTTTCAGTTAGTAAATATAGAGCCATGAAGAAATACATTGAGGGCATAAATTACCTTGCAAGACACTGATGTGGTTTTGCACTCATTTGTATTAAATTTCAAAAAATGGGACTTGTGTCATTTCCGCACTCACCGATTTAAATGTTCTGCAGAAAAAAATTATGCTCCTCATTTCTAGCTCAGAAAAGAGCTAGCTAGAACCAGTTCAATCAACAGTTCATAAAGTCATCCAGTGGTACCAAACAAAATTTATTTTACTGCAATTTTGCTTAATTCTGCGAAGTGGTACAGATATTTTTTGCATATTTCATTCAGTAGTAATTTTTTAAGCATTCAGAACACTTATACCTATAATCCATTATGCCATCCATAACCATTTTCACCATTTCTTTATCTCTAAAAAATACAGCAATTTTCAGAAAGAACACACTTGTCTGTGAGCTTCAGGGATCAAAATCATGTAATGGTCGCACTTCCATACCTGAATGGCAATTTTCAGTGTGATAATTCTGTTGTTGCTCTACTTTCTTAGTTAAATAATATTAAATAACAACCATCAAGAGTAGAAATGTATGAACTTTTCGTTTCATACATTTTTACTCTTGGTGGTTTAAAATCTGTATTTTCAATGACATCTACATTGATTGCACAGAATTTTTTGAGTTCTAAAAAGCATATCTATCAGCGAAGCTAACACAGATGTTCAATTTAATGAACTTCTATTTTACAAATTTACACGATCTTATAAAAGTCCTGATCAATGCCATAGAACAAATTTTAATCTGTCTTCAACTTTCCAGTTTTACGAGCTTTTCTCAGTTCCTTGGGGTTATTAAAAAGTTGTATATCAAACACATGAAAATGCATAAAATTACAGGTCTTGATAAGAAAATCCTGCTATCCATATTAGACATCATAGATGACAAACTAGCAATTTAAAGGATCAACATATCAAAAATAAATAATTTTCACAAAATAAAATACATAGCAATGGATTCATTAGAAAGCAGTAATATCAAAAAGTAATGTAAAGTTAAGCACCTGGCCTTTGTTTCATTCATATAAATAATAAAGAAATATGTAGTTTAGTAACAGTAAAATAATAATACTCTACCCTGGATAGCTTTTGAAATGAAAAACTATATCCTCTATCCTGTTTCTTTTAAGAGTTTGCAAACACATCTTAATGCATACTGTAATATCCTCTTTGATGACGGCTGCAACAAAACAATTCCACAGCCTGCTTATGTTAAACAACCCTGGTCACCAAACCACTTCTCTCAAATTTGGGTATAGGTTTATGGGATAAGAGCTGGATTGGTCATCCCTCTCAGCCCTATTTAAGAAAAACAGTATGAATTAGAACAGGGATCATATCTGGTGCAGATGTCACCTTGGCAACAAAAAAAAATCACACATGTATTTTTTGCTCTTCCTTGCTTAACTCTTACCTACATAACTTTTATAAATGTCTCTATGTAAATAAATGAAATTATTTCATCACAGCATGCGGATGTATGCTGAGGCCGCAATCTGGTTATCCACTACATATTTTCATCTATGCTCATATGATATTCATTAATGGCCAGAAACCTTTCCCACCTGTACAAAATGCAGCTTATTACCCGCCTCTCCCTCACATCCAGAATTGCATTGGAGCTATAAGTGAAAACATTTTTGAGGACCCATCTACCATTACCCAAAACATTTTTTGCAAACTCAATGACAGTGTAATTTTTTTACACTGGGATAAGAAAGAATGCAATTGTTACTTGATAAAATTTTACTTTCTCACATATTTCATTCCCTTAAAAATTGATTTTAAATCACAAAAATTGATTTCTGTAAATATTAAATAGCAATTATTTATACATGCTAAAGTTAATTACGTAAACAAAAATTTAGCTGAAGTTGCACCAAATTTGTCAAATTGGAATTCAATACCAATTAATTTCTTTCTTACGATAACCTCACATAATAAACTGTTGCATGTGTACCACTGAATACCATATATATAACCAGTATGTGGATTGGTTGGTTTAGGGGTTTTATGGCACAAGGGACCATGCTGCACCAGACACAAGACATACAATATCAAGTAATACACACAATAAATGTTTTACTGACAGAAGAGAAATACACCCTGGGAGGAATGCACCCGACAGGAATCGAACCTGTGCCACTTACAACTCAAAGGTTGCTAGCACAGTGGGCATACCTACAGCCATGACGGCCCCATCCAGTATGTGGAATATTGCTTATCTGCAATAACCAATGCACAAACTTATATCAATGTGCATTATTCTTAATGTATTTATATATATTATAATTATTACATGGAAGAATATATGTATTTTTATGTATTATAATTATAAGGAATAATAATTTATGTAGATACATATTATAATTAACGTCACACTGGAGCCACAGAACGGGCTATTGGCGAGGGTGGGGAATCAAACCCGAAGGGAAAGATCCGACTATATGTATTTTTACGTATTAATATATATTAATCTTTTCAAAAGTTTAATTAGCAAAATATCAGACAAACACCAGAAATAACTAAATTCACAACTACCAGTGCTTAAACCAAATTGTGAGTAAAAGGTGATACAACATCCACAACTGTTTGTTCATTGTATTTGTTGTGATATAAATAATGAATTTATTAATTGCATTTTGTAAAAACACCTCCCTCTCAGATGGAATTATATTCGTTTCACTAAAAATTATTCATTTTTTTCACAAAATAAAATTATTTTATCATTCTTAGGAAGTAACTTATTAATCAAGTAGCTGTGGGATTTTCAATGCAGTTATGGTATTGCAGTTTCAACTGCGCTTTTCCATCGAATTCAGCAAAACATACATACATTTTAAAAATATATTTTACTTCATAGATTTTGTAACCAAATTAGAACATCAACCCGGTGGATATTTACCATTTTCAGATACAAAATATGTTTCCAAATCATTCAGCATCAAATTTTCATCTGATAAACACATCGAATCGTGCTGAAAACATTCAGCATATCTCATTTTTTAATGAGAAACAATAAAAATAACTGTTTCTAGTGTGGAAATTTATTTTCATCCGAGGAGAAATTATTTACAAAATCTGGTTATTTTTGAGAAAATAAAAGCCCGGTTTAGAACAGACGAACTTGACAGACTCTTAAAAGCTAAGAAAACAACATTACAGTATAATGGAATTGTTGCCATATCAATAAACATAATACTTAATTTTCGTTTTAGTTAACAAGCTACAAGCCATGAAATAATTTTTGAAGCAAAAAATATTTTCTGTCTTGTTGAAAGTCTATCTTCTAAATAGGTTACTTTAAAAAAGAATCTCGTTTCCCTACTTTTTATCTTGGTTGGAAGAGCAGATGATTAGCGACCAGAGGGTTGCGATTTCGAAACTCGATACAACCACGGACCGTCATGTACGTGGAGTTGGATCTGTCGTGCTCGTTAAATCTGTAGTGGCCTCAGATGTCCTCACGTTGGCTTGGTGTGGAAGTTTGGAGAGTGACGTGCGCCAGCTCAGGTGTGACCTCGTCATATGACCGTGATTCAAACTTTCGAGGCGTTATCCTCCGATGTGTTAAATAGCCCGATGTGTACCTTTAGTGCGACGATAATAAAATACCTACCTTCCTCGGATGTTTTCCTTCGAAACTGATCCCGGCCTGTAGCCAATAGCTCTAGTGCGGCGTTAACTCAATTACCTACCCAATTTTAAAAGTTCTCATGGTTGGTCGACTTCCTCAGCGTTGTTCCCGTCCTCCACTTGCAGCAATGAGTTCATTCAATCTCACCTGTAAGAACAAGAGCAAAAAAAGCTTCTCCGACCCACACCACGTGCAGGAAAAGGCGAAAACTACTTCACGTTTGAGACACATCGCAAAGAATGTGAAATAAATCTCTCGAAAGGGTCGAGTTCACCTTTAGGAGACCCCAAACTACTTCTCGCGACCCAGGAATGCCGAGGAGGGTGCAATCGATGTTCTCATGGTTCGCAGACTTGCTCAGCGCTATCCCCGCTTCTCCACTTGCACCCACGTGTTCCTTCAATCTCACCTAGAAGAACGGGAACAAAAAAAGTTTCTCCAACCCACACCACATGCAGGAAAATTCGAAAATGACATCACATTCGAGACACATCGTAGAGAATGTGAAATAAATCTCTCGAACGGTCGTGTTCACCTTTCGGAGACCCCAAAATACTTCTCGTGGCCCAAGGATGCGGAGGACGTTGGAATCGATGCTCTCATGGTTCGCAGACTTCCTCAGCGTTGTTCCCGATTCAACACTTGCAGCCACGTGTTCATTCAATCTCATCTAGAAGAACGGGCACAAAAAAAGCTTCTCCGACCCATACCATGTGCAGGAAAAGCGAAAACTACTTCAGACACATCGCAGAGAATGTGAAATAAATCTCTCGAACGGGTCGAGCTCACCTTTCTGAGACCCCAAACTAATTCTCGCGACCCAGGGATGCGGAGGACGTTGGAATCGATGTCATGGTCCGCACACTTCTTCAGCGCTGTTCCCGCTTCTCCCCTTGCAGCCACGTGTTCATTCAATCTCACCTAGAAGAACGGGAACAAAAACCTTCTCCGACCCACACCATGTGCAGGAAAAGTGAAAACGACTTCACATTCGAGACACATCGCAGAGAATGTGAAATAAATCTCTCGGACGGGTCAAGTTCACCTTTCTGAGACCCCAAACTACTTCTCGCGACCCAGGGATTCGGAGGAGGGTGGAATCCATGCTCTCATGGTTCGCAGACTTCGTCAGCGCACTTGCAGCCCGATTCAACACTTGCAGCCCCGTGTTCATTCAATCTCACGTAGAAGAACGAGAATAGAAAAAGCTTCTCCGACACACCATGTGCAGGAAAAGGTGAAAACGACTACACATTCGAGACGCATCGTAGGGTATGTGAAATAAATCTCTCGAACCGGTCGAGTTCACCTTTCGAAGACCCCAAACTAGTACTTCTCGTGACCAAAGAATGACGAGCAGGGTGCAATCTATGCTCTCATGGATCGCAGATTTCCTCATGGTTGCTCCCCTATTTAATCAAACTCATCTAAAAGGAAGGCAATAAAAAAAGCTTGTCCGACCCTCACGACGTGCAGGAAAAGGCGAAAACTACTTCACATTCGAGACACATCGAATGTGAAAGAAATCTCACGAATGGGTCGAGTTCACCTTTCGGAGACCCCAAAATACTTTTCGCGACCGAAAGATGAGGAGGACGGTGGAATCGATGCTCTCGTGTTTCGCAGACTTCCTCTGCGTTGTTTCCGCTTCTCCACTTGCAGCCACGTGTTCATTCAATCTCATTTATAAGAACGAAAATAAAAAAAAGCTTCTCCTGTTCACACCAAGTGTAGGAAAAAGCGAAAACGACTTTACATTCGAGACACATCGCAAAGAATATGATAGAAGTCTCTGGAACTGGTCGAATTCACCTTTCGGAAACCCCTCAAACTGCTTCTCGAGAGCCGGGAACATGGCAGAGGATTCTATCAAAAACCCTTATCGTTGACTGTTCTCATTGTTGATTAAGCCTCTTCGCGTTCATTCAACGTTACCTAAATCAAACAGACTTAGAAACTCTTCTTCCGATTCACACCGAGTACATTTGAAGATGAAAACGATATCACATGCAAGACTTGGTTTAGAATCGAAAAGAAATCAATGTTGAAAAAATTCAATTTTTGGCTGACTGGTCATGATTATTTAACTAAAAATCCCAGCCTAACAATTCTGTAGAGCGCCTGCTGCTCACTTTATACTAAATCCCAAGAAATGGACATTTTTTACCTTCAAATTTGTACTGCGCTCTCTAGTTGGGACTTCTGTAGCAAATACTGTGAGGCTAGAAGACGTATAAGCATCTAACTATTTTTCTGTCTTATGTTGCCTTTTATCAGTTTTGGTTATTCCTTAGGCATGTATGTAACATGTTTTGTTTTCAACCTTTTATTGGAAACAAAAACCTTTTTTGGAGGTTTCTGTTTCTGAGCTTGACATAAAAACCGTCAAACAATGGAACGATTTGGCTATTAAAGAAGATTAGCTTGAAGTTTTTTTCTCAAAACAAACACATACAAACAAAACGCAACCGCAAATATCCGAATTCGAAAGGAAAATAATGTTCTCATTGCTTTCAATCGTAGTTAACTCTATAGTGCACGATTTGAATTACGATTACAGAAATTTAGAGGTTAGAGTAATATCGAGAAATCTGAAGGATGTATAACTATCGCAGACTTGGGATTTTTTTATTTGAATCAGCCTGAAAAATTAACCGTCTCTAAACACAAATTGAAAATTTCTGACAATCTGAATTTATGAAGTAAATAATTATTATTAAGCGAAAAATACTTTTCTGGGCTGACCTCATCGGGTAGCCTAAGTCGTCTCTTCATTCTGTTAGGATGAGTTTGGCTTTTATGGATTAAAGGCCGGATAACCGTTACTGATGGGAATGCAATATGGCAATAGACGATTGTGAACATCCGCTTTTACATTTTATATGATCATCCTCTTCGTGTCTCTATTTTAAATTAACTTACATATAATTATCATGAATCAGTGAACTTTTAGGAGTGACGATAAAAGACATCCTTTTACAGTGAAGACAGGAGTTAAACGTAAATAAATTAAAATTTCAAAATTTTCAAACATTTCAAAACGAGACTTGGTACATGTGAATTACACTGCTGGCCACCGTAAATGCAACACCCTGAAGGAAGCATGCAAATAATATGAAATTTACAACATGCATTAGCGGAGGTGAGATATGCAAATGATTAGAATTTCAGCGAGAAACGCACATCACGCGCGCCTGTGGCGCCACTTCAAAGCGCTATTTAAGGCTTGGAGATTTCGACGATTTCAAGTACGGCAATTGTGTTTTTCTTGTGGTTTTTTCAAAAAAACGATCAATTATGCCTCGTAGAAAACAGCGATCATCTTTTGATCAAGTATCCGAGTTCGACAGAGGAAGGATAGTGGCCTACCGAGATTGTGGATTATCTTTCAGGGAAATCGGTAGTCGTGTTGGACGAAACCAAACAACTGTAATGCGGATATGTGATCGTTGGATGCAGGAGGGTACGACGGACCGACGTGTTCGATCGCATCCACCTCAGTGCACCACTTCACGTGATGACAGGCATATTGTGCGTATGGCAGTGACGGATCGCTCAGCCACATCACGAACCATAGCACAGCACATTCAGTCTGTACCGCATCATCCAGTGTCTGCGCGTACCATTCGACGCCGTTTACAGCAGAGTGGTCTGTCCACAAGACGTCCATTGCTTCGTCTACCCTTGACGCAGAACCACAGACGTTTCCGCCGCCAATGGTGCGATGAAAGAAGGATGTGGACGGCAGAATGGAATGAAATTGTCTTTACTGACGAGTCACGCTTCTGTCTGCAACACCACGATGGTCGGATTCGAGTCTGGAGACACCGTGGAGAGAGGATGCTGAACAGCTGCGTTATGCACCGCCACACTGGTCCTGCACCGGGTATTATGGTATGGGGCGGTATTGGATATCACTCTCGCACTCCTCTAGTACGCATTGCCGGTACTTTAAACAGCCAGCGCTACATCTCCGAGGTGTTGGAGCCAGTTGTCCTTCCTTACCTTCAGGGCTTGCCCACAGCCATATTTCAACAGGATAATGCGCGACCACACGTGGCACGCATTGTCCAAGGGTTCTTCGTCAATCGCCAGATTGAATTGCTTCCCTGGCCAGCTCGCTCTCCGGATCTTTCGCCGATAGAAAACATGTGGTCCATGGTTGCTCAACGATTGACCCAGAATACATCCCCAGCTGCCACACCAGATCAACTTTGGCAACGTGTGGAAGCTGCTTGGTCTGCTGTACCCCAAGAACACATCCAAAGTCTCTTTGAATCAATGCCGAGGCGTGTGGCAGCGGTGATCTCCAACAATGGCGGCTACTCTGGCTACTGATTTTGGCAGGAGATCACTTCGCAGAAGTCTATAAATTTAATCATTTGATACTTGGTCAACATGTTATCTACAAAATAAATTTTGTTGTGATATCTCTTGTCTTTCTTGGTGTTGCAATTTGGGTGGCCAGCAGTGTACATTATATATATATATATATATATATATATATATATATATATATATATATATATATATATATATATATATATATATATACTTCAAGGACCTTGAAAAAGCAATTTTTCCATTTTTCATTGGCTACATTTTTATTTATGAATGGAAAATTACTGGAAATTTCCAAAAACCCTGCATCAGTACATTTTTCTGTTTGATATCTTCAGAATATGAGCTTTCAATTTAAATGAGTAATAATCGCGTCAAATACAATTATTTGTAGAATATATATGCCACACATGTATCACATCAATTAAAAAATATTTTATACGAATAAGTAACATTCCTCGTCTCAAAATTTATGAAATAATTATAATATAAAAACGATACAGCTGTATCTAGCGCCTTGTCTGGTGGCAACGCACTTGGCGGGTTTTTTGGCGCACTTTTTATGTCACCAAGGAAAAAATCTTTTTTTATCTTTATTAATATAACATCTTTATAAATCTTTCCGCTTTACGAGGTTGCCATAATAACGGGAATAACCCTAATAAAGATGGGTTACCTTCACCTGCCATAACTCGCTACTAAAAGTGCACCATGAGCTTTGCCACCAGGCGAGGCGCTGGATACAGTTGTACAATAAAAACATAACGGTACGCTTAAAAACATGCTAAAAAATTAGTAAATCAGAGTAATTATAAACTCATGAAGAAATTGTAGGAAATACATGTTAAAAACTGAGATTAGTGATTTAAGACTGATAGATACAATCAAAAATGCGCATACATTTGCATTTAATTTTAAATTAATCTCGTTATAATGTCAAATAAATACTTACAAATATTCAATGAAAAGATATGCGACCACCACTTAGTTGTATATGACTTGTTTCTGATGAAATGGGCATCAGAACATAAAAACAGCTTCAAACTGTCGAAGTTTACGGTTGCGTATGCTCTTTTCTCGGATAAAGTTACACAGGATGCTACTCGCTCAATTTCCAAATCCCATCTGACAAAAATCACCTGTTGCTGAGTTCTTCAACAATACGAATTCATTGTTAACAGCATTGTTTGAAAACTTCATTTTTGTGCAATAATAGTCATCTTTGTTACAGATTGCTTTCTTATTAACGATGTTGAAAATTATACCATTGTTTCAAATATGAGAAATTATGTTTTTCATAAGAAAATCTTGAAATTAGCAAAAAACCAGACTTTATACGATTTATAATTAAAATATCACGTTTTGCATTTAAGCACATGGGGTTAGATGATAAAATATTTAATTTGAGATAATTAAACTTCAGGGTACAAAATGGCATTTCCACGATTAGGATCAATGAACATATTCGAGGAACTGAATATATATACACTTAGGATTGCTTCGGAAATTTCCTCATACATAACTATCATATCAAAGGTTTGATAGGCGGTCATTCAGCTTAAATACTTGAACGAAAACAGTATTTGTGAACCCCGTCTTATGTAGAACTATTTCCGTATGTTCCAGTTACGTGTATTTACATTCATAGTTCAGTATCATAGCATAAAAGTTAGGATGCGAAAGACAAATAACATTAGACTGCCGTGATCTCCAATTTCAGTGGAAAAGTTTTCCTTATGGTTCCTTGCTGATTTGTCATTGACACAGGTGTTATTTAGGCGTGCTGGGCTTTTCGTCACATTAACGAATATTTTCTCAGAATATTTGTACTTTAAAAAATATATTCCTAAAAATTGCTTAGAAAACAAAGATGATAAATTCCATTGGAACTTCACATGGCCCGGTATAATTTATGGGGCAACTAAAACTGCTCCTAAAATATTGCCAACACGTCAAAGGTACGAATCGGCATTTTCACCTAACTGCATTTTTCGAATCACAATTTGATGTGTTTTATACTATGCCAAAGGCACGAACCTCGATTCTTAGTGAAAATGACGATATTTTCAGAATGTCTATTTCGCTTATCTACATAAATCGGTTTTCTCACCAAGCGAAAACACGAATCTGGTAGATTCGTTATACTGGCATTGTGAGCAGCGTGGCAGTTTCACGAATCTACCACTCGCTAGTTGAATTCTCGTTTGTTCGCCTCTTGTCTGTTGAATTAATTTGAGGAACATGTGTATAACAAACGTTTCTCTCGTCCACATGACGTCGGACTCCTTTGGAAAGGTCAGAACGAAAATTCATTAGTGGTGGCAATGTGCGAAAACAAGAACACAAGTTAAAAACGGTCATTTTTTTTTCTAGGTTGAGCATAGGAAATAGGGCGACTCCATCCATTCAAACGTAGAAAAAAATGCACAAATTTGCCAGTTTTCATACCCGAAGGTTGGGATCAAATTGTTCGAGCTCAAACAAACCCAGCACCCTTTCTTGTCCATAACATCCGAATATATCTTTGAATTTCTCATTTCCCTCGAATTTTGTTATTCCGCGGAGAAAGATATGAAGTTACGAAGGAAAGGTGGAAGCATTTTATAAGACTGATTAAAACGTCTGAAAGGAAGGTTAAGCAGAGAAGCAATCAAAGGATGATAAATGATTTTAATGCTTACCTTTTCATTTTCGCTGACGTTTCTTTGCCACTCAAATACCTTTCGATGGGATTATTTTTACAATTGCATTTTTTGAATGAATTATCTTTCAAAGTTAGTGAAATGTTAGTTTAAAGCTTTCATTTTCATATCAACACCTAAGCACGAAAGTGCATTTTAATCAATAGGCACCACGCA
The DNA here is from genome assembly GCA_933210815.1 of Meta bourneti. Classification (NCBI taxonomy): domain Eukaryota; kingdom Metazoa; phylum Arthropoda; class Arachnida; order Araneae; family Tetragnathidae; genus Meta; species Meta bourneti. The sequence continues at coordinate 15,622,524 of OW119928.1, read as the reverse complement.
AAAAAAACGAATCTGCTTTAGCAACTCCAAATATAATCGAAATTAACAATTTTTTCCAGTGGGGAAAGAGAGGGTCTCTAAGATGGTAATCGTGACAAAACAACTTGAAGTCGTAACTCGATTTTTCCCGAAGCATCAAAACTTTGAACCGTTTTTCTCGAAAAGTCGATTTTGCATATTCGTGCATTTGGCGTGGTGGTAACGATATATAAAAATGTTCTAATGGCACATAACTCAAACATTTTTGTAGGATGGGTGCAATTTTTCAAATAGTTTTACATTGTAGTATTTTGATCTTGTTCATTGTATCATTGCCTCAAAGATATATCTAAAAAGTATATAAATTTTTAAGAGAGCATAAAGCTTTTATTTTACAAATTATTTTGTAGTTTACAGAAGCCTAAAACAATACCTCTACTTCAAAATGCTCAAATCATCTTTAATGAAAAAATGTTGGTGAATGTTTAATGAATAAAATACATCAGGTGTTATAAAACAGAAATTTCTTTAAGCCGATTCAGAAATAATTGAAACAGTTAATTACAACAAAAGTGACAAATAAATCTTTATTTTGTCTATCATTATAACAAAAACAGTAAGATAAATAAATTTTTCGTTAAAACAGAAGACAAGATTTTTCAAAAATAAAAACATGGATGTGTGAAATTTATAAAGTATTAAAGATCAAAGTGTAATTAAAAAACGAAAGATATAAAAATAAATGCATATATATCATGAGCATTACAAAAAAAATTCCTGAAATTAAAACTAGTCTTTATGCACAAAGTAAAATTATAAATTACACTAATCAAAATTAAAATTTAACTACTGTGCACAGTAACTAAGTATCAGAAAAATCAAACAATGCTCAATAGTTTGAAGCAATTTAACATAATTTCAGGTACATAAAAAATGACACTAGTAAACAAATTTGAGTTTTATCTCCTTTCATCTATAAACACTATCAAAAGTATGGAACAAAAATTGAAAATAAAAACAGTGTTTACATAACAAGCTGATACTTAAAAAATTAGAATACAAAGTTCAGTATAAAATATTAACATAAGACTAGAGTGCACTGATATTACAAAACTTAAACATTTCTTAAATGGATGAAAATCGTCAGTTTTAGCAAGTTCACAACAGATGTAATATTTTTACCATTAGTCACTTTATAACCTGGATTCTCTACATCAAAACAGGATTCAATAAAATTAGATAACCTCGATTTTCACCATTGCAAAACGTGACTCATGCAAATTGCAGTCTTTTGATAAATCTGGCATTTGTGTAGAACCTTAATTTTTAATTTGCTTTTTAGCATTTGATAAAAATGTGTCAAAAAACATAACTTAAAAGTAATTCAATAACCAGCACACTATTATTTTTAGTAATACATTTTTTATTAAGTTCCAAGAGTGGGCTGCAAATTTTGTTTGCTGATGCCAAAGACCATCTAATTAGATAGCTTAAAATTGTTGATATAATTCAACACAAGGCAAACCCCAAGAAAGTAAAATAAGTTATTAGGCAATTATGTTTCTACTCTCATAACTTTTAATAGTCAATTGTTCAAACACAACCAGTTATGAGGGATTTCCAGTGGAAACAAACTAACGGTTTGCGAAGATTTTACTTCTCACATGATACAAATCAGGGGTTATCTTAAAATGTAGTTCATAACCATTTTGGGATTTAATCTAATTGGAATTGATCAATTAAATTATACATCAATTGGGAATTTATTCTTTGGAATTTTTATTGGCGATGTGTTGAAATTGTATTAGAAAAACAAGCCAAATGACTTCTCATTCAGAATAATACAGGAAACATGCATCGCCATAGTAACAAAACCGCCATCTACATTTGGCTTGACAGAAAATGCTTCTCATATATTCCAAGAAAAAATGGGAATTGAGATATACTAGCTATTGAAATTGTCTTGTGAAACTGAATACAAATGAGAAATGTTTGTTGTAGTATTGAATTATCTGGCAAGAAACTGAAACAAGAACTTGAAGAGATGGAATAGTCATATATATAAATAACTTAAATCTCACATTTCCAATTTTACTACAAATTAAAATAGTTTGATCTGTTGGTCTAGTATCAGGGGTCACTTGAAACATACTACCTTTCCCTGTTTATATGCCAAAATTTAATACTAATGCATATCAAACCATAAATAGCATTTAAAAAACCATTATTTTCGAAAACAAAATTTCTAAATCTATTTTTAAGTAGTGAAAAGTTATGTCCCCTACTAATTCAAGGAACATTGAGCTGGAGAAAATTTGAATAACCGATGGTCAGATAAAATCTGAAAGTCAATACGGAATCTGAGTACCATTCCATAAATTGAAGTGTTTTCAGTTGACTAGAGTTCACTGATTTAAAAACCGGTAAAATGCACAGTGGGGATTATAAAAGGGTAATTAATTTTTAATTTATTAGTTGTTTTATGCGGCATAACCACTATAATTTTCAACCAAAAGCAGCAATTTATATTGAGAACATGAAAATTTAGATAGTACGACAATAGTAATGTCCTTTAATAAATTTTTAATAATGCAATAGTTTATAATACAAAAACCATTGTTCTTAAAGATGAACAGAACTTCCCATAAGGGAGAAAAATGGACTTTAGAAAGGGGTTCTAAAAGAAAACAAAACAGTAGAGTAAATGCATCTGTCAAAGAAAACAGACTAGTAACTTTATGGGATCCTAGTGCAACGATTTTCAACCAGTGTGCTGCAAGAATGGCATTGGCAGAAGGTAAAACAGTTTATATTACGCAAGATTGATTTCATTTCAATGGTTTAGTTATAAACTTTTCACAAGTGTGTTCAAAAATAATTTCAAGTAATACCCATATGAAAAATTTTGAATATTTTATTCCAAGTATCATGAATTGTTTCAAAAATATTTTGTAAAAAGCCATTTTAGGACAAAAATGGTGGGTAATTTATCATATTTTTTGTGAATTAAGCATAATTATACTCCTGTTTTCATTAAGATCGGCAAAAAACATTTTTGGGTGTACCACAGAATTTCAGTAATTAGTTTGTGTGCCACAAGATGAAAAAGGCTGAAAATCGTTGCCCCAAAGATTAGTTTAACATTTGATATAAATTTAATAACAAATTATATCTCCAATAAATTCAATCACTGGGATATTTCTGGACATTTCTAACAAAATTATTTTGGAAAGTTAAAAATCAATAACTTAGATATAGCAATACAATGCATCTTTTTGAAATTAACAATTCATATTAATTGTATTCTTTATGGGGATTGTAGTAAAATGAAACAGTTTGAATAGAAAAAAGGAGATATAGATTACTGGCATAAACAATTAAATTTAACAGATGCATATTGAAATGTGCAGTAGTGCCAACAATATCAAGTGTTATTAAAACAAATTGCTTAAAATAAAATACCACTTGCGAGTCCATATCCAGAGATTTAAAGTGAAAAACTTGCATTCTACTTTTATATTAACAGGAGATGAAAGGATTTAAATACAGTATTGAGGAAAGGGATACAAGCAAATAATAGTGATTTCTTATTTTGCTTCCAAAAGTGCATGTTGCTGATAAGTGCTACAGTTGATATCATTTAACACAAATTCATGTGTAATAGAAAACATATAAATACAACATATCTTAGATGCCTCTACACTATTTACAAAACACATATAAACATGACTCTGATACATAACACATTTACAATGTCCAACCAGGTCATTAATATGGAAAAAGCTTCCTTTGGCATATTCAGCAAAAGCTGGATAATACACAAGCTATACAACATTTCGTATGTATATATATAAAATACTAGTAATAAACATCTGTACATAACCTGATAGGAAAAGAAAACAAATATAACAGTTAACATTAGGCAACTCGGGCCACGCAACTGCACATTTAATTGCATACATTTTGTTCTTTTCCTAGCTCTCTAACAGTGAAAAACTAATTTTTCTTCTCTGGAGAAGAGTTCGATTTGTCAGTGCACGAATATGGCTTTTGTTTCAATAACAATAAACTGCTATTCGGAATGTACCGAACCGATGCAAGAAAAATGCAGATAATATGCCATTTATACATAGAAGAGGTAAATGGACCCAGCTACCATACAATGAAAAAAGTAGCTTTATTTTTAAAATGTTAGAATAACATTTTTAAATTGTTAAAATACAGTCTAAGATTAAATAGCTGATTCTGATCATGCACGAGAATTTACGTTTCAGAAAATAATTTTTAAAACTTGGTTAAAAGTACTAATTTCCAATGCGAAAGAGAAATAGTACAAAAAAAGTTACACGATATTTTTACATTACCTATTGAAAAACTTACTTAGATGAATTCTATAGTACTATTACCTGACAAAGTATGATGAATAAACAATTTTTAGCTGATATTTGAAGAATATCTTTCAGCTAAAATTTAAAAAATTTTAACAAATGTAATCAGGTTAAAAATAGCCTTTTTGTCACTTTTCTTACCAAGCTACCTTTTGATATACGACAGATTTTATATATACAACCATCTGGTATCAGTAAAATATTTTTAAGAGCACAAATATTAGAATGTTTTATATAATTTAGGAGGTATAGTTAGTAAGTGACAATATAAATTCAAAAATTTTGTTTCCAGCATATTTTTGTCTACAGTATAAACAAGCAATAAGTGACAAGATATCGAAACACTTAAAGAATTCTTGAACAAAATCTTAAAATACGTTTTTAAACAGAAATTATACATTAGCTTAGACAAAAAATGAAAAAGAAAAGTATGAGGGCTAAAAATTACTTAGTCTTTTACAACTACAGAGCATTAGGTTACATAAAATGCCCTGAACATTGAAAAGCTGCATAACATTACAAAAGCAGAAAATTAACTCAGCAGCAAGAAGCAAATAACATTCATAACATACAATTGTACAACATTAAAAATGTCCATTTCTGTCACATTTATTAATGGAAAAGCTTTTATAAAAGAAAAGAGTATCGATGAAAAAATGTTTTTTAGCTGTAATGTCATCATAAATATTAGTTAAATTTTAGCATATTAGAAAATGACCTTTAATCAAGTTTAAGAATAACTTAGTTACAAATTTTTAGAACAATTGAGCAGCATGTAGTGGAATGGAATTATGTTTTACACTGGATGTGGAATACTGAGCTGAATTGTTGCAAAAGCTTTAAATTGAGCAAATACTAACCTAATGCTTTGGAAATTTAATACTTGAATGTGTTGAAATGGAGAAGACATTCAACACATCACATTTCAGTCTTTTTGTTCTTTGTCATTGTAAATAAGAATGCAAATAGAATTTTTGATTCGTTTTATTATAAGGCTTAAGGTGTATGTATACACTAGAAATCATGAAAATTGACCAAAATATCGATATATTTTTAATTAAAAATATTGTCCAACCACTTAGTTTTCAAACGATACCAAGATCTTGTAGATATTCGAAATAGTTTTCAAGTTACAAGGGTTTAGGTTAGGTACTGTCACCTTAGACAGACACGTTTCCAAAACTTTAAACTCGATTTCTGAAGAACTGTTTTTGCAATAGGATGCTTCTTTCGAACAGTGATAACTCAGCAATGAATTGATCTATTATAATTACTTTTGTGTCATTATAATCTATATAATACAGTGGATGTTTTGACCCTCAGTCGAAGTTATTGGTTAAGAAATGAATTTTTAGTTGATTTTTAAATGTTGAAATTCCTGAAAAAATCTTGATTTTTTAGACTTCTTTCGTGAAAAAAATTCTAAAAAAAGAACGTATTCCCTCTAGCAACTGGATGGAGGGTCAAAACATGAAGAATAATATTAGGAATAATTTCCAACAGGAATTCTTTCTGAACACATTAGAATTTGAGATATCACTGTTCAAAAAACATGCTAATTAGCTAATTATTTCTAAATTAGATAATTAATAAGTAGCTTAATCAGAATTTTTCACACTGAAATGAGTTTAAGCACAAGCCAATGACCTATTGTGAAAAACTGGATTTTTAAAGTCAAAATTTAAAAAAAATGTTCTAGTATACACATACACCTTAAATGAAAAGAAACGACTGATATTTTTGGAGCAAAGCAAACATAACTGACAATAACATCCTTGAAATATAGGAATGAAATTGTCATAAAAGTTCAAATAAAAATTGATAACATGAAACATTGGGCACCTTGCAAAGTTAGTATTTTCAATAGTGATTCACAGCAAGGACAATTTAATAGACAAGTTAAATCTTCATTACCAAAATGTATTTTATTTATATATATATTATCAAATCCCATGAAATCCACAATTTGTTGTAGTGAATAATTGCAATGTTTACTTGCTATGAACCACTTGCAATAACTAAAAATAAGCTAAAAGATACAAAATTTTAAAACTTGTTTGTTTTAAATATAGTAAAACACTAATTTTATAGCCTGAATATTAAAAAGCAACACTTTTCAATCTATTATACCCATGAATTTTGAGTTTATATTAATGCGTAAGATTTAAAGTAGCTACTTTTTCTTATTCAATGCCTTTGAATTGTTATACAAGCAATTAAAAGGAAACTTAACTAGACACGACCACACTTCATTTGAAAAGTCATCACTATTACAATTTTGGGCTGACAAATTTTAAAAGTTTATTAAAAACACATTTCTCACTAATCCGAAAATCTATTACCTTTTTTACAGAAACAAATAAAACACTAACCACATATTCCACTTAAAAAGCTCAAGAAACTATAACTTCTGTATTAATAACCTACATTGTTAATTTTATTTGAAATGAATTAGTATTGACCTTTTTACAGTTTTAGAATACAGCTTTAGAATAGGCACTATCAATATCAACATGATGCAAGTTACTCGGTCATAGCAGCCAGTGAAGAACAATTTGTACAATAATGAAGGCTATAACAACTGTATAATCATGTCTGTTAGCTAACTGGGATTGAATCCGTCTCTGTTGTGTTATAACAGATTCTATGTGACCCTGCATGGATCGCAATGATTGGTTGCTTTCTTGCTGGAGATGTTGTAATGTCTGTAGAGATTGCTGCAGTGTTGAGAGAGAAATACTGCTCTTTGATGTATGGAAATTCTTTACAGGACCTTTAAATAAAGCAATACTTTATTATGTAAGCAGAAACGATTTTTCAATAAAGGACACATTCCTAATTTTCTAAATACACTGCTGGTCATCAAAAATGCAATAGCATGAAGGAAACATCCAATAGCCTTGAAATTTGCACAATAAGTATAGTTCATGGAAGGATATACAAATGATTAGCACTGCAGTATATATACAAATCATATGCACCAGTAACGTTCCCTGTATAAAAAGGAAGCGATGGTTTTAAGTATTGGAATTGAGTTTACTCATTGTTCTCTTCGAAAACACATCCAAAGCATTTCTTTCAATGCCAAGACATGTAGCAGCAGTTATTGCTACCCATGGAGACTACACAAATTGTACAAAGCGAACAGAGATATAATTTTAATCACTTCACCCTTGTGCTTTATATTATTTGTTTCATAAATATGACTTTGATATCTCTTGTAATTCATGGTGTTGCGTTTTCGATGCCCAGCAGTGTATTCATTCAGTTCATCATTAAACACATTAAGTCACACACCTTTAAAAATTTTATATTGCATGGTTGATTGTCTTTTGTTTTATGGTGCAAGAGATCAAACAAGACAGACAACATCAAGTAATGGACATACACAAGGAAAGTTTTACTGACACATGAAAGCAAAAATAAACTCAGCGAGGTATCGAACCTGTGCTGCCTACAACTCAAAGCTATGGTGACTCCTAATATTAGCTGCAAATGTTTCATAAAAGATTAAATTTAGAATTGCCTTTTAAATATAGTTCAAACTAAACAAATAATGTTCGTTTGTTTTTGTCCAAACTTACAATATAATGAAAAACTCAAGTCTAAAATTACAGCTTCATAGTACTGTAATATATGAATACTTTTATTTCCTAAATATAAAATACTATATACTTCTCTAATAGACTAAGGCAGTAATTTCCTTTGAAGTGCAGTACAGAACAGACAAGATATAATACATGATTTATTATATTTTTGATGCAATTTGAGTAATGTTTCTTGTTAATGCCAGGCCAATTGAACTTAATCATTATGGCACTACAAGGGCAGATTTGTGAACCACTTAGGGTTACTCTGGTGCACCATGGGGGTTCATATTACCTCACATTTTTGGTACAGCCTGTTTATAGAGGCCACACATTCATTCTACATAGACAAATATCCATGCCTTAACCCCAAATTCAAAACAGGAACCTTTAGTTTCAAAACCAGCACCCTAACAACTATACCGATTGGTTGGCCATTTCAGCAATGTAATAAACTAAAATAAAATGATATCTGATCATGTTCTCAGATCGAAGTCTTACCGTCACTCTCAGTAGAATCACTACCATGTAATGCTTCTCCATTAGCTGAAGAGCTTTCACTTCCGTGGGAGGTGATACTTTTACGGTGCCGAATCTTGGGCAATAAGCAGACGGCTGGCCTTGGCAGGACGCGATCTACTGACAAATGACGTATGAGGTCCACTTTGGGCGTGTCATCTACACTGATAATGCTACCAGTACGAACTGCAGGGGGTTTATGCTTTGTTAGGGTTTGAACTTTAAAGTCGCATTCATATTGAAGTACATCAGTTCTTGGATCCCAAGGCCTAGAGCTGTTAAAAAAATAACATGTTTTCACATAATTCATTTCTAATATGAATATGTAGCAAAAAAAGCGTCTAAACATGGAGAATGTATAATTATATGAGGATAAACTTTCATCTCTTTCTTATTGAAATTTCAACTTATTCTAAAACGTAAGTTTATTCAAAAATATTTTATTTATAAAAGGCATTTTTACATTTAAAAGTGAAGTATTAGAAATGTACCAATTATATCTTCCGTGTCAAGGCAAAAGGGATTAAGTCTTGATTTTGATGGGTTCAAAAGAATCAAGTACATCATTATATTTTAAAAAATAATATAAGCTTAAAATCAAAACCAAACGAATCTACGAATCTAAATTCAATTGTATCATGGCATGCTTCTTTTTCTTCCTGAATATTTGTGAGAAAGAGAATTATTCAAATTAAGATTCTGAGAAGTAGTCCCCTTTTGCCCTGTGATATGGAAGATATATTAAAATGATACAAATGAGATATTTTAAAATTTGATCTTTTCAAATGATAAATTTACTTCAACTGAAGTATTAATGAACAGGAAAATATGTCAACTGTAATGCAGGAACTTTGAGAAGAAACTATATATTTTAAATTAAAATATATACCTTTAGATTTTTTAAAAACAGTTTTTGACAAAAATTGAGTTTCTAATTGATGTTTTAGAACTTTTTCAAAACACAGAATATCATTTTGAATCATGATAAATAGAAAATCAAAATAACTGCCAATCATCAAACTAAATTTTTATCATACAAGCATTTAATAATTTTTCATTTCTATAACATAAATATTACCTTGCCTCACATATGTACTAATATTAAGATTTACTTACTCAGCATATTTATAAACCCATTCACCAGTCACTATGTCTTGAACAAAATATTTAGGAAACCACTTTTCAAGTTTTATTTGTCGCTCTTTAGCAGATTTGCGTTGGGCTTCCTCCAAGATAGTTTTTTCATCTGTAGCAGCAGCTTGATCACCACGCAAGATAGCACATGAAACATGCTGCCATAATCTGTTGAAAGAAATAGAACACTTAGAATATTTCTTGTAAGTCCCCAAATTCCTTAATCTATAAAGAAATAAATACGCTTCTAGTGTGAACAATTCTCTTATGAAGCATAAAACTTAAGTTCTAGATACAGACAAAACATCTAAGGAAAACATGCTTAGGAACAAATTTTCCTTATTCATAGAACTAGATTGGAAGGCAATATACAAAATACCGAAAATGATTTCTTGCTAAGTCTAATACAATGGATGCACTAAGTGAGTACAAAATGGTCTAACGTAGGGGTGCACAATATAAGTGCAACGGTCTTACATCTATAAACACTGGACTATATAAATTATTTGATTTCAATTGTATCTTTTTAAATTTAGGTTGAATTTTCTAAAAGGACGATATAAAAGTGTTGGTGAAAGAATTAAAAGATGAATCAAGATAAAAAGTTTAAGTTGAGTTCTAAGATGCAAACAAGGCATTCTATTATGTCTGAGAAAGTCAAATCTCTGCCTAAAACTAGAGACCCATAATTCTCGGACCAGCTATGCACCGTTCTCTAGTAGAGATAATTAATCTCCAATGTTCAACAACACAAGGTAAAATTTAGGAATTTCGCTACAAGACTAGAAAAGGGTAAGTTAACATTTGATATCAACTGCCCAGAAAATGTTAAGCATGTTTAGAAGCACATTTGTATAGGTGCAAATATTTTCGATTTTGATAAAAAAAATACGTGTAACTTACAGGCTAATTTTATAAACGAAATTTTGGGGGATATCTTGAGGATTTCTACAACAGCAATAACTGCTGACTATGTCTTGTGAACGAAAACATTTAACATGTCACTTGAAAATGTTTGATAAATAATTCTCCCTAAAATGGATTATTGTTGTCAGTTCGTTTCTCACTCAATTCCTTCCTCATCTTCAAACTTACATGTGGACCACTTTCTTCAATCTGGCCTTTATGAAGGCTACCTGAACTACTGGTTAATCCATTCAACATATATATGTGTGAGTTCCATTAACATCAGTGGTTCAATAAGAAAGATGACTAATTTGTTACAATATTAATGGTTCTCAACTTAAATATAAAATACTTTTCTGTCATCAAAACTTTCATAATAGTAGAAAATAATGTAAAAGTTGAATTAAAATTATATCAACATTTTGCAATAAGCTTTATGAAGAATTTAAGTAAGGAGTTTTCTTTTCAACTTTTCCATAAACTTGAATCAGGGGGTTCATGTTTGCAAAAGAAAACCACCAGGCAGTTGCCATCAAGGTTTATAAAGGCATATAGTTATGGGGTAAGAGTCTAATAAAGAGTACATCCACTGCTTTCATGGCATGTAAAGCTAAAAACACAAAACTGACTGTGTTCTTACTTTGGGTGATTTTGAATATTTTTAGTAAATTTATCAAGCTTTGTTTATAAAAAGGACACATCAATGAAATCACACCAAACAGAACAGTCATACCTTTCAGACTCGTACTCATCTTGATATTCGATTGGAACTGTGAATCGCTTTAATCTCTTTGCTCTTACTTCAGCATCAGGATTCCAGAACAAATGATCTTCCTATAAATAAAGAGAAAAATAATAAACTAACACACACATTTTGACAAAATTATTCTACAAGTTATAAGACTGTAAGTTATTTTTGGCATTCAAAACTTTAATTATTGATAGATCAAATAGAAACACATTAAAATACTCACCCCAGTTCTCCTATCACGGAAATAAATTTCACCATCCCAGTGACCTTCAAGAGTTGCCAGGGTGTCTTTTCCTAATTTTATCTTTCCGGTGACTAGATTGGAAAGCTCAGAACCTCCAAGGAATGGCTATTTTTAAAATTAAAAATAATAATAAATAGTCAAATCTTTATTAACCATAGTTTTTAATATTAATAAATAAACTATTGTGAAGTAAAAACGAGCAAGCCTGCCACATGTTCCAAGATATTGAAAAAACTATTTAAATTTACAGAACTTGAATGTAAATTAATACATTTAGTAAAATATTTGAAGAATACATTGTTAAAAAAGGTAGGTAGGAATTTAATTAACGTCACACTGAAGCAACACAACAGCTATTGGTGAAGGTCCGTAAACAACTGGCACCCCACTCTCCTTAACTTCCACTCCAACATGAGGACATTTGAGACCACAAATGATTTAATGTGCACCAGCCCCTTTTGTACACGACGGTCTTTGGTTGGATTCGAAATCACAACCCTCCAGTTGCTAATCCGTTACTCTTCCAACCAGGCTACTGCAACTCTGTCAAAAAAAGACTTACTTTGTTTGAAATTACAGTTCCCCAATTCAAGTGAAGCAACCATGTTAAAGTTTTTTACTATTGCTTCGAAGTTTCTGCGACCTCATTTCTATTACACAGGACTTGGGAAATATCTTCTGGGATTCAGATAAAAACAAATCACCAAGTTCACACATCCCTCACAATCTCAATATTTCCAGTTTCTGAAGGTGGAAAGGAGCTAAAACAAGTCCAAGAATCCACTATTATTATGGTATTAGCTGGTTCTAATTTAGTATTAGCTGATTTATTATTAGATGGTTTTAATTTGTTTTAATGATAATAAATAGTTCACACTAGGGTTTAAAAACCAGTATGAAATGCCAGTAAAAATTGATTTTGGATAGGTGAGAATTGCTGCAAATGAAACATTATCACCCCTTTCTTCTTAGTTACATTGTATTATAATTTTAGCTCAAACATGTGACAAATGCCATCAGGAAGGGACATGTCAAAAATCTAATCTGAACAATTTCAGTTGTGAGGTTCTAAGGTTAAGTAAAGATTAGACAAATCACAAAAAGTGACATAATTTATTGTTTTCATGGTTTATGTGAGAAAAGGTTGGTTGGTATGAGGTTTTATGGAGCAAGGGCCTTATTTAGCCATGCTATGCCAGACGTAAGACATACAGTATCAACATGTGAGAAAAGGATTACTATTCCAGAGATCAAAATTAAATGTAGTTTATTTTTGCAGTTTACATTATATTCTGGCAAAAAAGAAAGTCTTAATTCCATGTCACCAAAACAAGTAGTCATGTTTGGTACTCCAATATGAAGTACAAAAAATAGCTTGAGATATTTCTAAAATAGAATGTTGTAGTATGGAATAATCCTCGATTTATAATCAGCTGCCTAACTGGTATAGTGGTCATAGGATGTTAATGATTGTCCTTGTTAGGAGCAACTGTAGCTTACCTACAGGGTGCTCCATCACAAATGGCCATCAGTTGGCCCCATGTAGTGCTGAAGGAGTCACTGGTCAGGCATCGGAAATTTACGAAAAATAGTCCTATAATCATGCCAATTCAGTGACTCAAGCTAAGGACCAAGTTAAAGAGAACTAACAACCTTTATTGAGAATTTTCGTCAGTAATTTACCAGTATTGAGAATGTCAGTAATTTTCAAACTCTAGCATGATGTTGGGGCCACAAAATTTGTTCAAAGTAAACAATTTTTATTATTTGAATTAAAGAAACTATTAACTAAACTGGCACAAATTCGAGAATTAACATCACTTGAATACATGCTAGTGCATACTAAGAATGTCATTTGTATCATTGATAATTCATATTAAGCTTTCTTAATGTCTTTTTCCAAAGAGAATAAAAAAAATTCTTTATTCTTTAATAAGCAAGAAAAAATATTACCTTCAGTTTGAACTCCAATTCTGTACGGTATCCGGTTTTCTCACAACATATATCAATTTTTCCACCAAGTTCTAAAGTTAAAGTGCCCATTAAGATTCCCTTACAATGAGCATAAGGCATTGTTATGGTATAGTTTTCTCCCCTTGTAAGAAGTGTCAAGTGAGCTGTTCCATCCATAATCGCAGATATAGAATTTCCTACGCAATAAAAAAAGATTTCAAATTAGGATCATAAAAGAAATAATTTTCTCTTAAATTAATGTCACAGAATTGAAGATGTTTTGGTATAAAAGTGAAGTCATAAAAATGGTTGCATCAATACATACGTATACATGCACAGCAGGAGTATTTTTGAAAGGTTTCATATGGGCATAGAAATTTAAGTTTTTAAATAATCAATAACTGATGTTATATATTCAACGAAAGGGACACAACATTTTGCATCAGAAATAAGAAACGAATAGTGTTGCTGTCAGTTTATCAGATACTGCTCCAGACAGTCTAGGTACTGGTGGTCACATAGAAACGAGTCTAATACATTTTGAGTTGGATGAGGTTTTAGTGATAGGTGGTTTGATAACGTTTTGAATGTAGCCCCTTACGATCATGTATCTTATCACAGAAATGCCTGGAGTCAATTGCTGCTAAGTGTGCCAAAGTGATAGTTCAAATGCTTCAAGAATCTCCTATAGAAAATGGGCAGTCTTGTTTCTACAACAAGACAGTCACAGACTTTCTGTCTGGGGCAGTTCTTATGATAGACAGTACATTATTTCATGAGAAATATAACATTTTTAAAGCCTGATAGCAATATTTTATAAACATTTGAAATGGATGATACATTACAAAACCCTTTTATAAGTATTTGTACAAAAGATTTTTTGTTCATTTTATAATAAAAATTTAGAAATATATTGTTCATTATATATAGAAAATAAAAGAATAAGAGCATATTTTATCATGTACTAACCATAAAATTTTGATTTTGCTAATATGCTTCCACGTATACAAAAACCATCATGTCTGTTGCTGACATAAAATGCAGATACAGGAGGATGATGCGAGACCTAAAAAACAAACGATGGTAGTAAAAACAATTACAATTTAATAGTTTCCACCAAAATCACATTACTACCAGAGACAATTTTAAACAATCATCTCAACTCACTTTCAAAAACATTCACATGCATTAAAATAGATAAAGTTGCAATAAAATAGCTTTAAATAACAAGTTTTTTACTTAATTATACTCTCAAATTATAAAGGTACACCTCACTTAATGACGTAGTTTCCTTTTTGACGACTAGGTTGTAAAAAATCAGTCCATATGCAAGTAGCTTATTTGTTTTTATTTATTCTGAATAAAAAAAAGTTGACACACAGTCAAGTGTCGATAACTAATTTATTTTAGGTTGGTTGGTTTTGGGTTCTATGACACAAGTGCCATCCAAGTTGCACCAAACATAATACAATGAGGAAAACAAAGCAAAAAGTAGATGAGCAGGTGAGGTAGTGACAATAAGAAAAAAGAAGACAGACCACTCGGGTACCTCGTGGTAGTTTATTTTAGACCATTCAGAACATTGGCATTGCTGAGTGATTATTACAGGAAATGGTTGGTTGTGATGAGTTTTATGGCACAGCAGCCATTTTTGGCCATGCTAAGCCAAACACAAGACAGATATGAAGTAATGGACATACACATACAAGGAAAGTTTTACTAACAGAGAAGTACACCCATGGAGGAATTGAACCTGTGCCGCCTATAACTCGACAATTGTTTGAGCAGTGGGCATACCCCCTGACACATGATGGCCCCATAAAAGGAAATGGCAGGTGTAGGGTTAGCAAGGTGTGCCAATCATCACCAGCAGATCACATTCCAGCATTCGATTTGTTGAGTTCAAAGGCAGCTGGGCTATGTGTGAAATCCTCCATTTCATTACATAGTATCCAGGGCCAGTGTTAGCAGTCTCCGGTTTTGGAGGTACGAATGAAAATAGCCCACTAAAGGGATTCCCTGTGCTAGAGAGCTAGTTGTAATTCAGAGCAGATGTTAAACAGGTAGTTTGTTAAGGAGTACCTATATAGTGAATTCTCAAACAAATATCAATATATTAGTAAAGAAAACAATACCTGCTCAGCAACATAAAATGTCCTGTTATCAGAACTTGAATGCTGCCAAAAGCATCTAAACATTTCTCCAAGAATGGGGTTATAAGGCTTTTTCAACCCTTTTGGCTTTTTATAAAATCCGGAAAGATAAAATTTGGTGACCAGCTTCATTCTAGTAAGTGGATCATCTTCTAAAACAGCACTATTAAAAACAAAAATATTTAAATATAAATACATCACAATCTAATACACAATACAAGCAATACATGACTTCATGGTATTTTAAAAACATCTTAAATTTTTAATCAAATTACTTAACTTTACAAATTGATAAATTAGAAGACATTTCACCAAGTCATTTTAAATTCTTACTTTGAGAGGATATCTGAATGGTAATAATAATCTGACAACTTGTCCAAAAAAGATCGAGGCTCTAATATGAATGTTGGGAGAACAACTTTTGATAAATCCATCCCAGGTCTAACCTGTCAAAAATTTTAAAATGTATAGAATATAAATAATTTCAAAACATGGGGATACACACTTTCATTTTTTTTCTAGCTGATAAACTCACTAAAATAGACATTTTAAAGATGGATACATTTTAAAGTTTAAGGCCAAACTGTTCAAGAAAGAATTTTTGAATTAATTTGGTGTTCGGACACTAAATTCCTCTTTACTTTAGATTTAAATAAAATATCTATATATCGTATATATAGGCACTTTCCCTAAAATTACACAAAAGACCTATCAGACACTATGGCTAACTGCATCAACAATCACTTCTAATAATGGCTGGCCAAATCTTTTATGGCTACAGGCATTGTGTTATAGGATGTAGTTATTAAAATGGTTGCTTGAGCACTGTAGGCCTACCCTCATTGAAAGCGAATAGATATAAAAGATTAATTATATTTTGTTAGATTTTGGTGAAAATTACATTCACTTGACATGAAAATGGGCTTTTTGTGTTCACAAACTACTAACCAGCTTTTCAAATCTTTATATTTCAATCATCTTTCCCTAAGAGTCCTTTGTATTTCAATAATGATAAATATAATTACAAAACATTTTAAAACAAGTTCAGTCACTAAACTACGTGAGTAATCAATGTATTCAAAATTTCATGAAATATATCCAGCCATTTGGCTGTAGTGCGGGCACACGCATACAAACGGACAGATAGTCATGAAAAGCGGAAACCACTGATTTCATATTAAAATGGGC
This sequence comes from Meta bourneti, assembly GCA_933210815.1. Lineage (NCBI taxonomy): Eukaryota > Metazoa > Arthropoda > Arachnida > Araneae > Tetragnathidae > Meta > Meta bourneti. Next base: position 15,605,722 of record OW119928.1, on the reverse strand, counting down.
CATAATTGATAAATTATTTAAATTTGGGCAAAAATATTCAATACACAAACATGTTTTCATTCAACTTTCCTGAGTGGTAAGAGTAAAACAGGATCGGCATTCAGTGTTTTCTTGGCAAAAAAATAGATACTTGCACTGTATCCAGTAAGCAGTGCAGATACACATAAAGTTTTAACTCAACACATGTAAAGAAACATGCAAGGATTTAAAAAATTTTGTAGCTGATATTTTTTTGGAATTATTAGGAGTCGCCATATCTCATACATGCACACACCTATCAGAAGGTTAATGTACTACCTCTTTACTGCTGTATGCTGGAAACTTTCACCAACCACTTGCTTTCTGATTTGATGTGTTTGTGGCATATCTAATGTAACCTCAGAAAGAAAGCAAAACAGTTTGTATTTGCTTTCTTCCTCAGTGAGGGGAAATAGGCTTTCCTTTCATTGGATAGCTCATTGAATAATTGTAAAGATAATAAGTAAACAGCTAAGATTCAAACATAACTTTTTCCCATCCCAAAACAAACTTTTAATATAGATAAAGCATTGGTATATGTAGTTAATCATTGGAAATCATTAAAACAATGGATGCTTCTTAATATTTGGATCAGCATGAAACTATTTTCATTTTACTATGCAATACAAACTTTGTAAATGAAACTACATAAAATAGAGTATCTGAATAGATATTAAAAACCTATCAGCATAACAAAAATTTATTCATTAAACTAGAGACTAATTATTTTATTTGAGTGAGTTTTCTCAAACTCTCAGCAGGTTAATTTCCAATGGCATATTTTTAATGTTAATAAATAATAAATTTCGATATGTTTAGATACCTGCTTAAGAAGTGTCCATATAAGAGACTTGTTTTCCTCGGCAACTTCCTCCGTTTGACCAGCATCTCCAGCCTAAAATGATCAAGACACATCAAAAATACAAGGTCATCAAAAATCTTTAATACAGTTTGAAACATTACAGAATCTTCAATGTATACATAATATTGAAATAAGTAAGAGCAGAAAGAAAATATAACTTGAATAAATGCTGTTAGCCTTAACACTATTGTGAGCCGAGCTCGATTTTTTGGGACCTGGGGCAAATAAGGCTGATGCCATCCTATCCAAAACAAAATTTGTGTATTTAATAAAAAAAATTAGGATAACAAAGAATGTTCCCAATATTATTTTTGAAATTGATTATTGAGTGTGCAGACTAACTAAAGGCTGAGCTCTGTTGATGGATCTTCAGGTTGATTGGTTTTGGGGCACAAAGGCCTTATTTGGCCATGCTGCACCAGGCACAAGACAGACAACATCAAGTAATGAACATACACACAAGGAAAGTTTTATTGACACAGAAATACGAAATCCACCCAGAGAGGATTCAAATCAATGGGTCTTAAGGACAAAGTAATACCTGTCACGCCTTGTGTTCTTTCTGAATTGTAATATAATTTCAGGAGGAACATAAAAGAATCGACTTTTAAGCATTGTGTTCTAAAGATAGAGAGAATGAAAGCACACTCACTTCACAAACTTATCACTGGAAAAACTTCTGTGAAAAGGACGCATGTTAAAAATTACAACATTTTAAAAAACATATTCCCAAGAAAACGTTTTATTAAATATTTCTGCTACCCCTTTAGACACTGGCACTCAGATACAGGAGTGTAGCTAAGTGAGGACTGCCCCGTCGTCCTCACTTAGCTACACCCCTGTAACTAGAGAAGCATTATTGAGAATTATTTCTTTGCTATGACATAAATGCCCAGTACTTCTTATTGTCTTCCCTACCATATCATTTTAAAAACTGTTCATGTAAACTACATTTTTTGTGCTTTTAATGTACTATTTTCTTAGTAGTAATGAATCCAAATTTCTCCAACTAATTTTCTTGAGTAATAAACTCAAGGAAATTATTTTTTACTGGCACAGAAGTAACGAAATTAGATGTATGCAACATTTTGAAGTTGAAATAGAATCTACCCCAATAGTGCTAAGTGAATGTTTATCGCATCAAATTAGACCCCTAGGTATGATTCCAGTTAGGGATTAACTTTTTAAGGTAAAAATAGATCTCCAGTAAAAATAATTCAAAATATAAATTTCCTTAAGTAGCCCTGTCACTCCACCTATCTTCCAAAACTTGTATGTCTTTGGACAAGTAAGGTTTTTAATGTAGGTACCCCTTATTCTGGAATCAAAACTGAATGGAATGATGTTTATATCAAGTATGAGAAACGCGCCCTGGCATATCTACGAATCTTAATTCATTAGCATATAAACAACACTTACCAAACCAAACTCTTCATAGCCATTTGCTAAGTAGGGCGTTTCTACAGGAGGGGTTTCAACATCTTCAACTGGATGAGCCTCTGACTCAGAATCTGTTGAGTGAATGCTATGAATGCCATCAATATCTGCTTCCCTGTTGTCATCTGTATGTACATCATCGTCCAAATCTGTAAAAAAATTCTTAGATATATGCTTAAAATTTTCTGAAATACAATAGTTATTGTACAACTTTAAACAGAATTAGCATACAACTGCTAGCATTGAGAAAAAAGTTATTTGCAACTATGTATTTGGAATAGCAGTGGAGATAAATTTCCACATATTATGCAATACAACGAGAAATTAAACATTTAAAAATGGCATAGAAAAATAAAAAACTTTCAAAACAATGATTTTTAATAAAGATTGAAAACAGAAAAATCGTCAATGGCCAGTTTGATGGAACCATTCACAATCATCAAAACAGAAGTCACAAGTTTAAATTTGTTTTAGGATATTGTTGAACTCACTTTTTGGAACTAAACCTTTCTAGGCTGAGCATTAAGGTGAAGTACTAGTGGTATTTACTACACTCACTGCCAAAAGTTAAGCACGGAGAGGAAAATGTTAATTTCTGGAAGCCAATCTGAATTTGAGAGGCTGCATTTCGCTGCAGGGGTAGATGGAAGTATGCAAATATGTTCTGTAACAGCCAATCACGGTTTCGTGTCGAGAAATATGCAAAAAAGGCAGTCGTATAAGAAGCCCGCATTATGAGGATTAGGAGTTTCATGTCAGTTAGTGCTGATAAAAAGTGTTTAGAACTTTCGTACGATTAGTTTTCAAGACAGACGTGTTTCTATGGCTTCCAGAAGACGAATGGCAGATAGTAAGAGCTGGCGTTCTGTAGGACGCCATGAAGCAGGACAATCAATCACAGATGTTGCTCTTTTCTTCGGCGTTCATCATTCGGGCCTTTCACAATTATGGAAACAATTCCAAACAAGCCAAACAGTTGTCCAAAGACCTGTGGCCTGTCGCCCTAGGGTTACGACCCAAGCGGAAGATCAATATATTGCTGTTTTAGCCAAGCAGAATCGAAGAGCGACCTCCACACGTGTGACATCTATGGTTGCAGTGTCCATTGGTAAGACGATATCTGCCACTACTGTTTGCCGAAGGCTACACATGAATGGACAGTACGCCCGCATACCACGAGTTTGTGTTCCTCTATCCATCCAATCCAGAGGGGCACCATTAAAGTGGTGTTGGCAACATGTGAATTGGACTGTCTGATTGGGCCAACATTATGTTCACGGATGAGTCGAGATTTGCCCTGGAGCCAGATGACAAGCGTGTAAGGATCTGGAGAGAACAAGGCACACGCAATCAGCCCCAGAACATCATCGAGCATCACGCATTCCGAAGTGGAAGCATGGTGAGGGCAGGGATTTCGTTGGGAAATCGCACCGACCTGCATATCTATAGACGGGGTTCTGCGACGGCTGTCCGGTATCGGGATGAAGCTCTAGAACCCACTGTGAGATTGTACGCTGCAGCAGTTGGTCCTGCTTTCGTTTTAATGGATGATAATGCGCATCCCCATCGAGCCAACATCATCGATGACTACCTGGAGAGCGAGGGGATTGCACGTATGGATTGGCCAGCGTACTCGTCCGACCTTAATCCCATTGAAAACTTTTGGGATGCCCTCGGCTGTGCTGTGTCTGCACGTTTCCCACCCTCAGTCATTCTCACAGAGTTGAAAACTGCTCTACAGGATGAATGGTGATTACTTGATTCTCGGGTGGCTGATCACCTCATGGAAAGCATGGTCACATACTGTAAACTTTGTATTAGTCTTATAAGTGTCAAAATAAGCTGATTGAAGACTTAAAAATAAGTTATTTATTTAATTAAAGTTTTAAAAGTACATTTCGTATGCATATCTAGCACAAGTCAAACATAACGAAATAACATCCAATAAATAATAGTCGGGTCAAATGACAAAAAAAAAATCACACATAATCAACTTGATAATAAGCGAGTGTATGTGGACAGCAAGCTAGACGTTCAAAGGAAAGAGAGTCAAAGTAATTCAAATTTAGTTTATATAGTACATACATTTGCATATCTCGATCTGCTTGCTATCTACATATTTGAATATTTTATCTGAAATAAACATGCAAGTAGTTCTTTAAATATCCACGTATTTGAACTGAAATGAAAAAGTACTTACACTGAGATTTGTTTACAAAAGGTAAAGTGGGCATCCCGATTGGCTTCGTGGGAAACTCAAAACTCTGAATGCAGTAAGTGTATAAATATGAAAAACTATTGTATATTACAGTTTTTCCTAACACTTTGTATATGAGGATGAGGGATGGTAATATACCCTATTAAAGTCGGTTTTTTGTTTGTTTTGGATTTAAACATCATTCATTTTGATAATGACTCCAATATGACTTCCATTTTATAATTTATGAAAATTCAATATTGTTTTCATCTTTGTATGTAATTCGTTGTTTTGTTTCATGCATAAACATATTTGCTACTTCCCTGCCGCATTTCTTGTCAATCAAAGCCATACTTTTCGATTTTTTTTGCATTTTACCATTTCAGGCTTAACTTTTGGCAGTGAGTGTAGTATGTTCAACATTGTAAAAATATAAGACTTCTCTCATGCTTAACTTGAGTTATACATCTTGGAGATTGATTTCAAACAAGTGTGTCACCATTTATTTCAACCGGTGAGAAAAATTGCTAAAATTGTTGAAAGATTATCCTAAGATTTTAATCTTTATTTCTTTATTAGTTGTTGTTTTGAAGGTCTTTCATTTTTTTACTACCAATTTGACAAAGGCTTTCATCTGTTTATCTACAAAAGAAATATTAAGTTCAACGATATATTACATGTTTCATGAAGTATAAACAGACATTTCATCAGAAAGCAATAATTCCATTTTTTTAAAGACAACCGACATTTAGATATACAAACCCAGAATTTTAATCATTTATAACTAATAAAAACAACTATCAAATAATGATACAGCATCAAATGAATCATTATTAACATCAAACAAAAATAAAAATGAAACTCGGAATGTTGGTAAGTAGTCAATTAATGTCGCACTGGAGCAATTCAATTGGCTATTGCAATGATCAGGGATCCATCACAAAGGGATACATCCGAGGACAACACCTCGTCGTTTTGAACTGCAGTCAGATGATGAGGTCAACACCCGAGCTAACATCATACTCTCCTAACTTCCACGCCGCACCACCATGAGGACATTTGAGGCCGAGACAGATTTAACATGCCTTTGTACAGGACGGTCTTTGGTTGGATTCGAAATCGCAACTTAGTAGCCCAAACTTAGAAAAAAAATTAAAGATAAAAAGTAATCCAAACACATGTTGGAATATATTTTTACCATGATCTTGAAAATGTTTTTCGGGATCTACTTCTTTCCATGATGGGAGGGGTTCCTGAGAAGATGAATTGCTGGGTAATGAATGAAGTAATGAGGGCTGCACCTCTTTCCCACTCATTGTCCTCATCAGCAAAGAGGAACATCGTAATGCAAGCTCGAGGGCATCCATCCAACATTTTCCAGCACCTTCGGATGGTGCCCTAAAAATCAAATGTGCCACTGGTAAAGGCTGGACAAGTGCACCAATAGTTTCTCCCTTTGGCCCCTATAAAAATAATTAATAAAAAATCTCCAGAAAAATTATATAAAAAACAAAGTGAGAGAAAACTAGGTTGTTTCATTTATAACAAGTTTTGTGGTCATATTTATACTAGCAACCAGAAGGGATTAAAAAGATCAAGTTGATCCAAGTTGTCACTTTATCTCTAGTGTAGCAATTTTCAACTTTTTAATCTCATGGCACACATAAACTGATTACTAAAATTCTGTGGTGCACCAAAAACATTTTTTGCCCATCTGACAAAAAATAGGTATAATTTTGATTTATTTACAAAAAGTAATAGTAAGTAATAAAAGTAATAAAAAATAAAACTCAAAATTATTAAAACAGGTACTACAATTTTTTTGTAAACACATTTGTCAAATGTTAAACTGTTGATAAGAAATAAACCTTGCACAATTTAAACCGTTTCATCATCCATAAGGCACACTAGTGTCATTCTTGTAGCACACTGGTTGAAAATCGCTGCTCTATTGCCTTTAATGATATAACTGAAAAGTATAAAATGACTAAAATGCTTTCCCCTAATGCAGAGTTTAACAACTGAGCAATTAACTCACATGATGACAGCATAGCAAATTTTACCTTGCTTTAGTAACACCATGAAAGGCCTCCCACTACAGCCAAAAATCACCACCAAATTTGGCTCACTATTTAACACTGTGAACATTTCCCCACCTCACATGCCACCACACCCATCAAATGGGAAGTTCTGGCCAACATATAGAACATGCTATGAAAGGATTAACTGCTATTACCAAAATGACAAAAATCAATTTTGAATTCTCTAACTTTTGTATAAGCACAAGTGCTGAGCACCACATGTAGTTGGTTTTATGGTACAAGGGCCATATTTGACCAAGCTCAGAAAAAGATAGCTTGGGTAATCTGGGAGTTCAACCCCAGTGTTTACCAAACACAGTAAACCCCATGTTAGAAGAAAGATCACTAGAGTACCTCGGGTCTGTGAAACCCGTACACACCTAAGGGAGATGTGTTCCTGAGATACCACATATAGAACCATAACATTGTAGAAAACAGTAGTTGCATATTCTCCAGCTGTCACATATAATTTGTAACTGAATTATATTTTTGAAAGTAAATGTTTCAATTTTGACAATAAACTATTGGAGAATTTTTCAATAATTGACAAAATTGTTCAGAAAAAGCAGGAGTATAAGAGCAGAATAAGATCATGAACATCAACCACCCCATTATTCATAATTTCTCAGTAGCACAATTTGAACTATTCTAGATATATGCATATTTTTACATTTGGTAACTAAAGCATGTTATTTGAATAGAAATGGATTTCAAAAGATGAAAGATTCTTTTACTATACATAATCAAGTCAAAGTTTTAAGGTATAATCAGAAACAATTGATGCGATAGAAAAGTAGAAAAGTACATAATAGTATTTATCCAATTTTATGTATCACACAATTTTCATCAGTTTTTTCTATCAATTTCGTTCATGCAGGCTTTCATTTGGAAATCTAACCAAGAAAAATTAATGTTGGAAATTATCATACCTTTGATGCCCAAATGGATTGTTCCAAAGGATGATAAAGTTTAAAGCAGAATCCATCTTTCTTTGATGGTCTTTCAATCAATTCACAGGCATTTAATAGCACAGTGCCAACCCATTGACTACTCTGAAAATAAATACACAGAAATAAAATTTTAAACATAAAAAGGATACATTGAAAAACAATAACCATATAATTAACTTGTCAAGAGGCTGTGTGTTGCTTGAAAAATTTTTTTCAATATAATTACCAAGTATTCTCATAAATATTAGTCTACATCATTTGTAAAAATATATTAACTGGCTTATTGTTATCCAGGGTAGTCATTTATAAAGTGCAAACCTTGAAGACACCAAAAAGTTGCTTAATTAAGTCAGTGTATAAGTCTCAGTCACTGATTATTGCATAACTAAGAATTTTTGTTCAATCTATATCTTAAAAGCAGAAATGTAGAAAGAACTATACTAGCATTTTCTACAGCATATGTTGACCTCCCCATCGAATTATATCAACCTGTTTTAAATTTTTTTTATGGAGCTGTGTCAGCCATAACAGTTAGTTATTCATGCATACTTTTCAGCAGAACAAATAGTGTTTAAGCCTTTTCTGGGCAATCTTAAGTGTTCTAAGCTAGTAAACATCACCAAGTTTTGGTATCTCCTATTTGGGGGAAATGCACTTTAAACATTCAAAAATTGCAAACATAAAAAGTTTCTACAAGTCCATTCTATATAATTATTATATTCTGCAGAAAGATACCTTATTTTGTAACAAACAATTAGGAAATAAACGTTACAGTTAAGATGAATGCGTATTTAAGAAAAACGGCTGTCATTTTACTTTTTGAATCACTCACTATAATTGATTCAAATGTAAATATTTATGCAACAATCATCAATCAATATTGATACTTATTGAAAGATAGTCAACATACCTCAAGCACTAGAATATCAAGCAAGAATTTTAAAAAACTGAATTAAGAAACACAACACATTACTTAAGCTTTGATCACTTCCCCAAAGAGAAGTGTAGGGATATATGGGAAAAACAAAAGGGATCAATTCCACATGAGATATTACATCTCTAGAAGCAGGAAATATACAGAAAACAAAGGTCAACACTTAATGTAAAATTAATCATGATTAAAACTATTTTTAATTAAGGACTATACATTACAACACGCTTAAGTGTGATTGACAACTTTAAAACTATAATTGGTTATTTCTACAAAACATGCAAGGGTTAATTACATATACAGAACTTTTTCTTAATATGTATGTACATTTATTGATAGAAAAGGGACTATAAATTCTATTACATACCCCTTTTTATGATTTGTGTTAGTTTAAATATAACTAATACACTAAAGCTAACATGATTTTCAAAACTACAATATTATGACATTGTACAGAGAAAATCTGCTTTAGCTACTGCCCTTAGTTGAGTGTCATATATTACTTTTCAATTGTGCCACTTAACCATCTACAGATATGTTAAGTACAACTTAATTAAATGTTCAATCATGTACTTGTTCAGTTGGGAAAGGAATTTAACAAAAATCCAATCTGCAATAATTGTTTATGAAAGCCACTTGAATACAGGGAGAAATTAGCATCAATATATACACACATCATTATTAATTTTTCAATACCTTATGAGTTTTAGGACTTTTGTACAACAACAGTAAACCAGGCTTCAAGACACACCACAACTTGGTCCACCCTTTCAAAGTTCCTCGTACTTTCAGCCAGTCAGCTAAGACGATAATTGATGGATCTTTAAGAGTAGTAGATAATTCTTTAGCAACCCGTTTTTTCTCCCTTCTGTAGTTCTTTCTCTGGGCCTTAAACAAATATCAAAACATCAATTCCAAAAAATATGGAAATAGAAGCAATTGCTATAAAAAAATTCCCATTAGTCTAATAAGCTTTAAAATAAGTAACAACTTTAAACAATTTTTTAAACCAGTTGTAATTTGTAGTTTTTAGAAAAGTAGCAGTTGATTTATTCACTTAGTGATGAGATTCGATTTTATACTACACAAATGTCAGAGGGACATTGTAAACTAGGAAATTTATTTGAGAAAGCTGTGACAGATTTTAGCTCAGTTTCAGAAGTATTTTAAAGTAAAAAGAAGAAACAGTTTAGGATTCAGTATTGGGCATTAAAATTAGTAATATGATAATATATTTTACATAATTTGGGATATAACAATTTTTAACAAGTGTTTGACAATATATCATTTTTCATTTTAGAATCTGAATGGAATAATTTGAAACTAAGTAGTTAACAAAGGGTACATTAATATTTCCTCTATCATGTTGATGGATCAAATCTCACGTAATAGCATCACAGATAAAAAAAATTTTAGCCTGTGCAAAGCTTTCATAACTATGAAAGAAAAATTATTAGATTTACCAAAAGAATGAACATTTATCAGACCTAATTTTAAATTTTAAGAGAGAAACCTCTTTTTAAATCTAATGAAATTATTACACTGATAGAGTATGTAAAAATACATTTTTTAGGTTACGATCGAATTATTTATATCTTGGTGTAATCTTACAATTTTTCGAATTCATGGTGTTGAAAAGTATAAAATGTTACAATAGCAAAAACACATCAAAAACAAAAATAAGTTCTGAAAAAAATTGATCACACTAAGTATCATGGAAGGTATTTTAAAAAGTAAACTGTAGTACCTTATAAGACTCTCGTTTATCAAACTTTGAAGCAGAAGGTGGCTCCACAGTCATATCACCCTATAAAAGTTCTCATCATTATAAGTTAACGTTTAAAAAAACAATACAAAATTTATAAATTTCAATATAAATGCACATTCATGTTAATTTCATGGCTGCAGTCAAAACACTTGTGAAATAATGTAATAAATTTTAAAAAGTATAGTAAAAGTCTCCTCTTAAATCTTATTTCAGTTGCTTAGATACAAAATGAATAAGCAGAAACATAAAATATGCTAATTAAGTATGAAACAGATGTTAAAGATCTCGCCAACAAATTTAAATAACGAAATATTGTCTTAATAAGGTTTTCATGACAATCTAACAACTACAGATACTGATGCTTTTCTTTCATGATTACCCCACATCAGCACCAAAATTTGGAAATTTGCATCCCTTGGAAAATTTTCTCCCTAAAGAAAAATTTAAAAAAAAAAAAAAAAAAAAAAAAAAAATCCACTATTAGATTAAAAAAGGGACTAAATTTTCCTAGACCTTTGATAGTTTTTAAAAGGTCGCAATTTTTTTAAAAATAGGAGCTTTTGAGACAATTTGGCTTAGTCTTTTAGTCGCATGTGGTAGTCCTGTAATTTGTATCTTAAATTTTATTTGGATAGGAAATAAAAAAAAATTTTCGCCCAAATACGAAATTAGTCTGTCAGAAATCAATTCAAAATAAATATTTCAAAATATCTTAGCTGTATTTAGTATCACTGAGAAGACATTTCTTTTAGTCTACTTTTTTGCAGTCTTAATTTTCAAAACAAACTAAAATTTTATAAATTGCTTAATCAAAAGCCCAAATATAAAACAAAGGTGATGAGCCAAATCAATTAAAATCATAATGCAGTTAAAGCGCAGATACACTACTAGATGAAATTTTAAAAGAAATAGTAAAAACTGTAAGGAAATCATGGTAGTTAAGTGTACAAGGACATTTTAAACATTCCTTCGAATGTCATGTTTTCACATTTACAATCTTATAATTTTAGCTATTCAGAATTTGAACATTTGCATCTTTAAATAGAACAAATTTTGATATCAGTTTAAAGAGTTCCCAAAAGAATTAAATTAGGTTGGTTTCCCTGAAAATAAATAATCTTGCTCTTGCATTCTGCTTTTAGAACGTACATTATTCATGAGTTTTAAAAGAATGAAATAGGGATCAAGGCATGGAACAAATTCCCTATTTCAGCTGATTCAGACATAATTCAATTAGAAATGTACTTGATACTACCAATAGAACAACTAATGCATTTTCCACAGAACTCAACACGGCATTTTCTGTTTCATAAAATAGCCATGATACATTATAAGAAATATCTCTAATAACATGTTTGTAGATTCAAGAATGATTTATATCTATCACCAATGAATTAATTTAAAATTGAGAATTAAAAAATGCATTGACACACTAAGTAGAAAAATATGTATTGAATTCTGAGCGCTTGAATGAGGAATAATTTCATGATTCAAGTTGCAAAAACAAGACAATTTTTTAAAACAGCTAATTTGTTTTATACCAAAAGCATAATACATTGTATAAAGGCAAAATAATAAATATAGTAATTGTGTTCTATAATAAAAGTGATAAAATATTAAATATAAAACATGCAAAAATCAAATATAAAAACATGCTGATCTCTTAACAGAAAATTGACTTGATGTCAGAGTTGTTATAAGTTTTTAAATTAAATAGAACCTCAATGAGAAATTCAATTTTAAAAATTTCTTACATGAAATGGTAATATTAGCTTATTCAAAGCACACAAAGTTTGAAAATTCAACATTTTAAACTTTTATTGAACTAAGCTAATAGTTTTAGTACTTTTCATAAAATGATAGCTGGAGTTACATTTGCAAACCAAATTTTGAGTCTGACCAAAAAATATAAATTCTAAATTTCCTTGAAGAAATTTTTCCAAACACAATTGTTTGCAGGCTTCTATACCGGCACTTAAAATCCCAGTAACAATTTAGATTCACCCCTTATAAAAGACAATTTTCTATGCCAAACCCTCTGGAAAACTTAATCTCAACTAATAAATTAAGTATACTTGTGCCTATATAATTTTCGAATTTCATCAAAATAGTTATGTAAGCGTAGTTTAAGAAAACTGGTTTGGAAACAAAACAGCTCGAAGGAAATAACAAAACATAAATTTCACATGAACATACTAGATTGCTCATTGTTATTGGATATCAATCAAATCAGAAAAATTAAAAATGATCACTAATGAGAAGGATGAGCTATATAGAGAGAGGTATTGTGCTATCAATTTGTCTAAATTGGGTCCTATTTTCGTCAGCAGCATCTTTAAATTTCCAGTTAAATACTTGCAGTCAGTTCCTCTTTTTAGTTAAGACTTATTATGGCAAATCCATTTTTAACAAAATAGGATGAGGGAAATGCAATGAATCCATTGTTATCTGTCATCTTGATTTCAGATTGATCAGTTGTAATGCATTTTAGAACATATAATTACTGCAACAATGTATCAGTGTTGTAATGAGTGTCTATGATCAACTGGGTAAGTATTTTCCTGAAACATTTTTAGTCAATACATATTTTAGCATTTTCTTATTGCCCACTCTTGCTTCTTGATGCCCCTATTTCCCTGGGGTCAGCATTGCCCCAAGTTCCTTTCAACACCCACTTTGGGAAACAATGATTCAGATAACGGGCCCTTCGTGAAATAAAAACTTGTATCCCAAGTACTTAATATTTAACTTACACAAAAATATAAAATTTTCTCATTTCCTTTATACAATTGTACATCTTTCATTTTTGAAGCACAATGATAAAATTTTTAAGTCACAAATATTGAAAACAGGCAGCCCATTACAGTACAAAAGCTTTTCATGCACATTTCCAAGGGCCTCCCTTAGACCTTGAGCCCAGGCACCTCAAAGGGGACCTAAAATTTTTTTGTAAAGTGGAGTCTTTATGTAAAATTGAATTCTATTCAACATGCAGAAAATAAATTATGTATTTGAAAATAGTGAAATAGGAACAAGAAATTGCATATTAACCTTCGGAGAAGTGCTAGGTGTGCTTGAGACCTCTGAATACCGTGGTGTCATTGAATGATCGCCACTTAAATCATGACCTGAAAATAATAAAATAAAATAAATAAATAACTTATGAAAACATTTTCAAAGCACATCAAGAGAAAATGAAAATATCTTCCAAGACCTACTTTTTAAGAATACATTTCAGCAATGTTTATAACAAATTTTGACACAAACGAGAAAGAAATATAAAATTTTCTTCTCTATTTGTATTTAGCAAACAATTGCAAAGTTTTAAATTAGACAAACTAAGAGCTAACTTGTTTCCCTAGTGATATGTGATACAATATTTTATCATGTGTCCTTGAGAATCGCCAACTTGGAACGTATATATTGTCTTCCTCATGAGTTATAAAATTGCTGCAATTCAAATTACGTAGTCAAAAAATATTTATTTATTTTATCATGTATTATAATCTCCAAAAGATTATAAACGAGAAATTTAGATCTCTAACTGGGATCTCCATTCACAATTGAAACCCAGTTACCATTGAAAACCATCATAATTTGTAATCATTAAAAATGGAAACAATTCATAAAAACACTTAGTTTTTTATAATTGGCAAAAAATAAATCCTTTTAAATATAAAAAGCATGATGCAGCACAGAAACTTCTGCACACAATATATAAAAATCAACATAAAAAAATAAGTTATTGGCAAACTGCAACATAAATTAATTATACAATTACAATGCTACTGTTTTCCAACCATAATTTTGAGGCCTATGTGGTAGGTAGTTTATTAATGTCACACTGGAGCAACACAATGGGCTATTGGCGATGGTCTGGAACAACACCACATAGTTTTGAACCATGGTCAGATGACGAGGTAACACCAGAGCTCTGGCATCCACTCTCCAAAATTCCACACATTGCCAATGAGGCCTGTGTTTTAAAATTAAATCACTGGCACTTCATGTTGTATCCCTTCCTGCTCTTCAAGGCAGATTTAATCAAGAGTTTTCAGATCTGAAAGATTTAGTTCATAAGTAGCAAAACAAAAAAAAGAATTGCCTTCAGTAGCAGAGTTGAGTTTGTTTTCTATCCCTTCAACACAAATTTTTGCTTCAGATTGCAGTGTTTTAGAAATGGTGAGTTATTTTGTAGGTAAATTTGAAATCATAAAATAAAAATAGTAATGAGGTCCTGAGAAACTACCTATGATCAGTTGCATGTGCAGTAAATACAAAGTTCGACTTTCAAGTTTCTGAAGGGATAAGTCATACGCATAACAAATAGGTATTTCAAGGTATTAAACATGTAATAACTTTCATGCTTTAGAAGACAAAATAAAAAATATACTAGAGAAACAATTAGTCATGTAGATAGTCGAATTTAAATATACTGGAGCAAAACAAAAGGACTATTGTCGACAGTCTGGGATCAATACCGAAGGGAAAGATCTGGGGACAACACCTGAACTGGCACCCTACTCTCCAAACTTCTATACCAAGGACATTTGATCCACATGTGAGGTCATTCGAGACCAGACAGAATAAACATGCACCAGCCCCCATGGTAATTAGTTATAGTCTCGGAACTCTTGCCAATCCATGACTCTATCAGCTAACCTACCGGGGTCCCCCAATTAGTCAGTTTCTACTCATAAACTTTATTGGCAACTAAAACCCAAAAGGCTACTATGCCCCTAAATTGTGATCAAATCACAACTAAATCTGGCCTCCAATCAGACTGGGAAATGGCATTGAATTGTAAAATTTCAGTTTCAAATTTTCAAAAACCTGTTTTCAAGTTGAAAATGATTGATAAATAAATATCATTGAGTTCTTACTTTTGAAGGCAAGACTTTTCAGGAGAGGGAACATTTTCTGTAGTCACTATCTTTCATGTCGTGCAGAATATTTATTTGTAAATGTAATGCATATTTCTTATGGACAACTAATTTGAAGAGGATTTAGGGCCAAAGTATAATTATATCTGAGAATTTGCAAGTTAATCTGAAAATAAAATTGCAATTCCCTCTTGATTAAAAAAACAGCCAAATTTTTTTGCCAGGAAGGGAAAACCTGTTATCTTTATCTTTGTTTTACATGAATACTGTTTAAAGTAGGTTGAAATTAAATAAAAGCCTGTTAAGAACAAATTCCTAATATACTTTCTTATGCTATAAAATAAAGATATCCCTTACAAAAAAATTTTAGTTGCATAGAAAATTCTAGACAAAAAGCTGATTGCTATAAAATTTATTTCTATAGAGAAGTTCTATAGAAAGGTAAAGTCTTGAAACTAAAGAAATGAGCTATAGAGGTTTCTACATATTCTATAGAGGTAACTTCATAGAACTTATAGAAAAACGGGAGGATTCTATGTATCACATTCTATTAAAAAATTATAGAATTCAACAGAAATTGTTCGTAAGGAATGTGTAAAATGCAATGAGTCAATGTAGTTTTCAAACTCTTACAGTAAAAAATATAACACAGGTTAGCCACAGATGGTTAAAAAATTAAAATTAATACTTTCTTTACTCATAATTTATAAAAAATATGAATGTCAACCAAAGTGCTAATTTAATCAGACTTCAACGAAAGATTTGATGCAAGTTCCGGTAATACACGCTTGAGTGCATAAATATGCACAATAAAGTGTATAGTAAATCATAAGTGCAATGATAAAATCTCACAATCAAAAATAAATTTACCTTTGCATTTGATGTGTACCAACACAAATTCAATATTAGCAAGCAACTTACAATCTAGCTTGTCTCAAAAATTATAATACAAAATTCGAATTCTCTTTAGCACTAATTTCGCCTATTCTAAACAAATAGATTGAAATAATAAATCATGCAATGTATTGTTTACACTCACCAAACGATCTGGATGCCACTGCCATTAAATAGAATCCCCCGATTAACTCTCATAATTACTCATACCGAGCGCCTCGCTATATTCCTCGTTCGCTAGCGATTCTGGTGTTTATTCGGGACAAATACAAACACTCAAGACACATTGGAACCATAACTGCACATCAACACAAAGAGCCGAAATAAAAGCAAAAACCACGCAACGCTTTTGGTTTCACCCACCGGAGCTTTCGAACGTTTGCGTGAAAACTGCAGACGAGCTGCTTTCGAGTGACGTAACAACTCACACTGGAACCTCCGCGCTTTCGACCAATACAGTCCGAACTTGGCTTATATGCGCTGCGCTCTTGCGTGATTCGCCTGCCAAAGGTCTCCATAGCAACGCACAGAAAATGCGGCTCCGATCGCAGCATCCGTACGTCCTCCATCTCCTGATCTCGGAGGAGGATAGGACAAAAAATCCCAAGACCGGCCAACTCTTTGGATCTCTCCCCCATTTGTCCCTCCCGTCTCGATCGCTGTTTAGAAACAAATGGGAAGGCATGGGGAAATCATGGTGAGTCGATCGGTGTGAAGCAGGAAAAACAAGAAAAGGAATTTATCTTATTTTTTTATTATCATCTCTTGTTTAAAGGAGGAAGCAAGATTGATTTATTATGGCACGAGGCAGGAAAAGAGACAAGTGTAATTGAGTACAACTGAATCGAATACCTTAGTATTTGTTCAATTCGGCGGAAAAGAAGTTTTAATAAGCTTTGTCTGATTCGATAACTTTCGATTCTAGAGAAGAGTAAAAGAACGAAGAGTTAAAAATAACGCTGTTTCAATTTATATAAGGATTTCAATACACGAAGCAAAGAGTCTTCATGAAAAGTTTTAACATCAATCGAGTCTCACTATCACAAAAGAATTCATTGCTGTATTTGATAAAAAATATATTTTCCCGATTGGCAAGAAAAAATTGTGCGATGTAATTAAAATCGAAATAATCTTCGCTTTTCGTTAATTATTTTCGTTGCGGACAGTATGAAGTATATCTTGTCAAGTTTGTTTCACATAAGGTAAGTAGATAGGTACGTGAATTTACGTCGCACTGGAGCAATTCAACGGGCTACTGGCGACTGTCTCAAGCAAATTCAAACTGTTGGTGATATTTTTTCACGTTTGGGGTATTATTATTCCAAAATCAAAGTTCAATTATAAACTAGCACCGATACCAAAATTACGTATTAGATAATAAGATAAATCCAAAAACAGTTTTGGTTTGATTCCACCCTGGATGTATTTCTCTCTAATGTGTCAGTAAAATTTACCATCCATTACTTGAGGGGTAGGGGTCGCGGTTGGAAGAGTAGAGGATTAGCAATCAGAAGGTTGCGACTTCAAAACTATCCAACGAAAAAAACGTCGTGTACATGGAGGCTAGGACACATTAAATCTGTCGATGTCTCAAATATCCTCACGGTAATGCGATGTGGAAGTTTGAAGAGTGGGGTGCCAGCTCAGGTGTTGAACCCATCACCTGACCGTGGTTCAAAATTAAGAGGTGTTGTCCTCGGATCTTTGTCTTTGGGGTTGATCCCGGACCGTCGCCAATAGCACGTTGTGTTGCTTCATTGAGACGTTAATTAACTACCTACCTACCATTACTAGCAGTTGTCTGTCTTGTGTTTGGCGCAGCTTGGCCAAATATGGCCCTTGTGCCATAAAAACCCAGCCAACAAAACAGTTCCAATGAAACATCGAGAAATTTTAAGTAAACGCAGAGTAATCTAAAAAGGTTCCCACTGTTCAAGAAATAGAAAAATTAGAACCTCAGGCTATTTTATGTAGTTTCAAGGCGGGCCGAGGTAGTCTGGTTGGAAGATTAACGGATTAGCAACCGGAGGGTTGCGATTTTGAATCCAACCAAAGACCGTCGTGTAAAAATGGGCTGGTGCACGTTAAATCCGTCTCGGGCTCAAATGTCCTCACGGTGGTGCGGTGTGGAAGTTTGGAGAGTGGGGTGCCAGCTCGTGTTGACCCCATCATCTAACCGTGGTTCAAAATTAAGAGGTGCCCTCGGATCTTTGCCTTTGGGATTGATCCCGGACCGTCACCAATAGCCCGTTGTGTTGTTCCAGTGTGACGTTAATTAAAATACCTACCTATGTAGTTTTAAGGCTAGGTTTACATCAAAGACTAACATGTGAATGCACGGTAAAGAAACTTTTACGAATGCTGGGGTTAGAGATTAAGGGGGTATTTCAATTAATGTCACACTGGAGCAACACAATGGGCTATTGTGACGGTCCGGGATCAATCTCAAAGGGAAAGATCAGAGGACAACACCACGTAATTTTGAACCACGGTCAGATGACGAGGCAACACCTGAGCTGTGGAGATTAAGGACCCAGTTTAATTATAAAAATAAATTTTTAGTGAACCTACATATATCATACATATTAGATAAGAAATCTGAAAATTATCCAAATTACTTGTCACTGATTTTGATTTTTGAATGCAAGCGATTCAAAATGTATAGTTTTCTGCCAGAAAGCCTAAAAAATAATTTGAGGGACTAAACAAAAATTACAAGTTTTTTAAGGGACCAAAGTTTTTAAAAAATCAAACTGAAAAATAGATAAAGATAAATATAGCGTCAGGTAGACATACCTGACATGACCGAGTGCTCAGGTGCTCTGAGAGGGGGTCCGCAATATATCGATGGCCACGTTAGTCCGGTTGGTAGAGTAACGGATTAGCAACAGGAGGGTTGCGAGTTCGAATTCAACCAAAGACAGTGGTCTACAAAGAGGGCTGGTGCACGTTAAATCTGTCGGTCATGACCTCAAATGTCCTCACGTTGGCGTGGTGTGGAAGTTTGGAGAGTGGGGTGTCAGCTCAGGTGTCACCTCGTCATCGGACCGTGGTTCAAAATTACGTGTTGTCCTCGGATCTTTCCCTTCGGGTTTGTTCCCGGACCGTCGCCAATAGCCCGTTGTGTAGCTCCAGTGCGACGTTAAATTAAAAAATACCTAAATACTGCAATATGTCGAAATTCTTCGGCGTTGGGAGAGCTTTGAGCCAGTGTAACTTTGAATTGATTGGAGTTAGGTAAGTGGCGTCATTCGAAAGCTACCTTACTGAGCTACAATCACAGGCCTTTAATCAAAAAATTCATCCTTCAATATTAACATCAAACTGCACTTTAATCCTTCAAACTGTAAATTAATTGTTCAATCTTCCCAAGTCTGCTTCATTCATTCAACATTCTAAAATCAGGCCCGATTATTGACGTCAAAACTACGGTTTGCGTCCTCGACACAACATACCAATTTTTTTCTGACACAAGATCTGAACACACGAATACGACACTGCATCAATTGAACCAAACTTTTTTCAAGAGAGAAAATTCCATCTATTGAAAGGACGCTGTTTTTGCGTCACGACTATTGAAATTGTTTCGGGAATACAATTTCCATTATATTTTCACAAAAGGAAATCCCTCTTTTCTTTCAAGTTCTCCAAGAGCCTCAGGACAGAGCAGAATTTTCCATCGCCCGAGACTAGTTCGAGAAATATAAAATAAACTTATTTTCTCGGTGTAGTAACAGTTGCCATGCCAGCGATGTTCCTTGAACTCCGAGGAACTTCGAAATACATCGATGTGCAGTGAATGGAAATGATGGGAGGTTTTCATGGGTTGCTTCACAGCGGCGACGTTCCTACAAAACAGGCTTCCGAGACGGGATAAGAAATAGATCCCGTTAACTTCGGTTTTGATAGCGACGGAAATACGATACATCATGTGCCTTTGAGATCGAATTTTGTAATAGAGATCACGCAGTTAATGCGTGACCGTGACACGAGGAAAGTTCCTTATTGCTTTTTTATGAATTTTTTTAACTATTATTTGAGCTTCAAAGCTGCCACTTAAAAGTATGAATTTATCGAAAAGTTCGAAATTTTTGCTGTCCTATGTTGTTTTTAGTAACTAAGTTAAGAGAGTGGTAGAGCGATCGAGTGGTTATGAGAATGAATAGTTAATTAAGTGATCGAGTAATTATTCAAAGAGAGTGGTTAAGTGATCGAGTGGCTAAGGTAGGTAGGTATTTAAATTAACGTCGCACTGGAGCAATACAGCGGGCTATTGGCGAAGGTCTGGGATCAAACCCGAAGGGAAAGATCCGACAACACCACGTAATTTTGAACCACGGTGAGATGACGAGGTCAGGTCTCACCTGAGCTGGCACCCCACTCTCCAAACTTCCACACCACGCCAACGTGAGGACATTTGCGACCCCAACAGATTTAACAGCCCCCTTTGTACACGGTATTTGGTCTGATTCGAACCCTCCGGTTGCTAATCCGTTACTCTTCCAACCGGGCTACCGCGGCCCTCGAGAGGTTAAGAGTGAGACAGTGGTTAAATGATCGAGTGGTTGAGAGAGAGAGAGAGGTTATCGATAAAAAGAGGTTATCGATAGATTAAGAGAGGTTATCGATAGATTAAGAGTGGTTATTAGAATGAGTTGTTAAGTGATTAGTGATTAAGAAAGAGGTTAAGTGATCGAATGGTTATAAGAGAGTAGTTAAGTGATCGCGTGATTATGAGAACGTGGTTAAGTGATCGAGTGGTTAAGAGAGAGAGAGAGTGAGTAGTGAGAGATTAAGTGATCAATAGATTAAGAGTGGTTGAGTAAGCAAATGGTTTGCAAATGATATAAGAGAGTGATTAAGTGATCGAGTGGTTGAAAAAGGGTGAGAAAGAATAGTTAGGTGATCGAGTGGTTAAATGATCGAATGGTTGAGAGAGAGAGGTTAATATAGATTAAGAGAGTGGTTGAGGTGATCGAATTATTATGAGAAAGTAATAAAGTAATCGAAAAGACAATGCTGTCATGCTAGAACATATTGATCCCAACAAAGTAACACAAACACAATAATCTATTTTCAATCCATAACACTTGAAAATAAATATATTTGCGAAGGTGAGAAAAATTGAAGATACCAAAGATGTGTCATGTAGATGTGTACTTTGCACCCAACGAGAATAATAATTACCTACCGTTCCCTTCTCTTTTTCTATATTAATCTCAAGTAATTAAAAATTCTTGTTTGATTAATTAATCTCAAGAAACTATATATTTTAACCAATTCGACGTGCGTAATGGTTGGTTGGTTGTTTTGGGATTTTTTTTATGGCGCAAGGGACATATTTACATTTGTAATGGATTTGAGTACATTCGACATTTGTAATGGAGTTGAGTATACTCGACATTTGTAATGGATTTTAGTGTACGACTTCAATAAATGAAAGTTACTTTTCAATTTGTTTATCTAAAATAATTAATTTTTTGCTTTCCGTAAACTCACAAGAATAAATGTTACATAGTTACTCAGCTACACGGATAGCAATATATAGCACTGTCGATTCTGAATAACGTTTGAAGAACGTATAATAGGTTCAGAAGTACAAAACGACTTTTACAATTCTGTAGCATCGAAAAGAAAATTTCCCATTTCCTGTAAGATTTTCTGACAAGCAAGAGAGATTTAAATTGCTTACGCAGTATAAAAAGAAGGAAGAAAGTGGATGCTGTAATTGGCCTTTACTTCTTTCCCTTTCGATCAATAGAAATATTCTAGAACATTTATTCTAATTATTCTATTAAGAATGAAACGAATAACTCGTTTCGAACAAAAATAAAATCGTAATTTTCTCATACATTGCTTTGGAGGATTGGATTGAATTTTATGGCGCAAGATCCTAAGCAGGAACAGACGCAAGAATATAAAATTAAAACTCAAATAGCAGTTATGCTAAAGGCCAAAAATGAGAAATCCAGGGTTGAGACAGAAGTAGAGGAATTTAATTTACATATGCCTAAAATTTTGGAAGTGTGAAATTTGAAGGATTGAATTATAAAATAATTTGAGAAATTAGATTCAAAAGTCATTTTGAATTTGGAAAAAAATTAGATGATATTTAAAAAATCAACTGAACATAAAAACGCGAAGATGTTTGAATGGTGGTTTTCCCCAATCAAATCTCTCAGATTCAAAATTGTACTTTTGATAAATTTAAGACGATGATGATTGAAGACAGGACGGATATTAGGAGTTCGAACATAATTTTAGAATGCTTCGGCTTTGTGTAATTACACAGTTCATCAGTACCAAGATACTTCACGCAAACATCAAAAAATTGATTTCCTTTTCGATCAATAGAAATATCCCAGAACATTTATTCTGATTATTGTATTAAAAATGAGATGAATAACTTGCTTTGTACAAAAAATAAAAGTAATTTTCTCATCCATTGCTTTGAAGGATATTTAGAGTTCGAACATAGTTTTGAGAATGCTTCGGCTTTGTGTAATTACATAGTCTATCAGTACCAAGATACTTAATGACTTATTTAAGTTTTCCGATCGCACAATGGATATAAGAAGTAAAACGGTATTTTCCAACCTACAGTTGGTTGGTTTTGGGGAGTTTTATGGCGCAAGGGCCATATTTGGCCATGCTACGCCAGAAACAAGACATACGATATCAAGTAATAGACATTCACACACAATGAAAGTGTTTTACTGACACAAAATAGAGAAATACACCCAGGGAGGAATGCACCTGACAGGAATCGAACCTGCGCCGCCCACATCTCGAAGTCCAACCTATGGAAGTAAACATTGCTTTCCTTTTCGATCAATAGAAATATCCTTGAAAATTTATTCTTATTCTATCAAGAATGAAACGAATAACTTGTTTCATACAAAAATAAAGTCGGAATTTTCTCATCCATTACTTTGAAGGATAACCAAACTTTCGTTCGAACAAATTTTAGAATGCTTCAGCTTTGTGTAATTACAGTCATCAGTACCAAGACTCGTTTAAAATATTTCCCGATCGCACAATGGATTTAAAAAGTAAAAGTCTTACAACCTACGGAAGCAAGCATCAAAGTATGTTGTCTTTGTTCAGACTTTCGTCAAGAGAATATTAAGGAGAACGCCACTACACGGACAGCTGTGCAATTGGAAGCATAATAATCTGATCTGAGGATATTAATGTTGTTCGGACTGGCTATTCTTAAGCCTTTTCTCAAATCGAATGTGAGACATTGTCTGTCAAGCTAAATGTAGGCGGTGGCAGCGTTTCTGCGGCGGGAAATGATTCCTGTTCGTATTCCAAATGTGATTTGGCTTGGTTTTCGAATACAAATCCAACTCTTTTCCAATTAAAAATTCCAAAGAATGAAATGGTAGGGTAAGGAGTTAATTAACGTTGCACGGAAGCAACACAACGGGCTATTGGCTACGGTCCGGGATCCATCCCGAAGAGAAAGATTCGAGGACACCTCGTCATTTTGAACTACGGTCAGATGACGAGATCAACACCTGACCTGGCACTTCACTCTCCAAACTTCACCACGCTAACGTGAGGGCATTTGAGGTCACGTCAGATTGAACGTGCATCATCCCCCGCGTGCAGGATGGTTCTCGGTTAAAACACGTTTCGAACTCGCAACCCTCAGGATGCTAATACGTTACTCTTGCAACTGGGTTGCCGTGAACCAGAATGAAATGGAAGAATGAATTGATCAAGTTCATTGGTCAATGAAACTTAGATTGAACGCCAAACGGAGCTAAACTGTATTTAAGGTAACCCCGATATGTTTCATGTGAGAGCATTCGGCAGAGGAAGTAAAATATTCGCATTCCTTCCGGGGGTTTTTTACACTTAAAATCTCTCATAATACATGCATCTTGTAAAAAAAACTTGACGAAAGGCTTTTTCACCCTAAAAATTTGGCACGAAGGAAAAAAAAATTAAATAAAAGCTTTTAAAAACTGCACCTTTCCTTTTGCATCAAAAGAACTCATTCTCGAGAAATTTATTTTTTTAGAAGGGTAATTGAGAAATATATTATAGTTGATTGGTCAAAGAAAATTAGATTGAACGCCAAACTACATCCAAGGAATAAACTCGATATGTATAATGCGAGAGCATTCGGGCAACGGAAATAAAATATTCGCATTCTTTCTGGTTTGTTTACACTGAAAATCCCTCACATATTCACGCACCTTGAAAAAAAATCTTTTCGAATGCTTCATGCTTCTTTACCCTAAAAATTTAGCACATCAAAGGGAAAAAAGTCAAATAAAAGCTTTTAAAAACTACTTTCCTTTTGCATCAAAAGAATTTATTCCGGCGAAATTAAATTTTTTGGGGAAAAATTTCATTCCACGAGAATTCATGTCTAACATACATGATCAGCAATACTTTCAACAAAAAAAAAACTTTCGAAATATAAATTCTACTTTTTAAAAGATAAATTAAAATTACCTCTGATATTAGATTTGAGAAATGCATAGCCTCTGCCTTTTAAAGATCGAAATCAAAAACTAGTCCTATTTCGGAAGATTAGATGAACAATCTGAATAATTTAAAGGAATTCATACAAAAGAAAGGACTTAAAAGGAAATGTATTCTTCGCAAGGGAAATGATTTGCATATTCCTCTAAATCAAAATATGAATTTTGATCGAAAAGTGAAGTTCAGGCGAGTCGGTTTGTAGGAAGACCTTGGGTATTCTGAATTTATTCAGTCGCCGAGAAATATGTAGTTGGGTACCGACTTTCTGATATCGCATTATAAAAATGAAAATCTATTCAACCGGATCAGGAACTGTAAAACTTGATTGAAAGTGGCGCCATTCCTGAATTTTTTTTTCCAGGGCATCTACATTTCTTTAAAGCGGCGGAAACTTGGTATTTGCTGTTTCGCTATTTTTATCTAAAACTGTCGAATAAATATGTATAGTGAAACTTTAGAGCGTTATAAGCAATGTTATGCGCTAAATTTAAAACGAGTTTTCTAGAATGATGGCAATACTAAAGTATGTCTCACAATTTCCAAAACAATGAGGATTTTACGATAGCTCTATGCAAATTGCAAGGAATTTTTGCCAACTGCGGAATCCAAATTAATATCAAATCATACAGCAGAAGAACTAGACAAAGAATATTCAGTTTTTGCGTGTCAGTTTCAGAAGTGTTGGAGGTGGCGCAATGGGCATGTCCACTGCGCTAGCAACCTTCGAGTCGTAGGCGGCGCAGGTTCAATTCCTGTCAGGTGCATACCTCCCTGGGTGTAGTTCTCTCTTCTCAATCAGTAAGACTTTCTTTGTGAGTGTATGTCTATTACTTGATATTGCATGTCTTGTATCTAGCGCAGCATGGCCAAATATGGTCCTTGCGCCATAAAACCCCCAAAGCAACAGAAGTGCTGTACCTCGGGTGACCAACTTTCCGGCATTAATTTAAGGGAGATTCAGAAGCGACGAATTTTTAGCAGTGCGGGGTTCAGTCAAACAAAAGTTCATGGAATGGATAATATTAAACAAAACAATTCATTTACAGTGTAAACAATGTACAGGTCACAATACAGAAAAAATTTACAAATCTGCATGTTTCTTAGTCCTTACCTACGATTATAAGGATTCGTCCACTGATGCTGCAGAATTAAGCTTTTTTTATCTTATGCAAATTTCAAAAACTTTACAACTCGTCTTACTATAGCTACCATTAGATCTGACTTCAATAGTTCTAACCTGATTTGATCTCTGGACAGTTCATTCATTGCTCAAACTGTGAAGAAACTTTTTCTGGGTAGATATTTGAGCCTGCAGTGCTTGATCTTATTAAAGTATAACACATCAATTTGTTTCTCAAATCACTGAGGATATTCAACTTAGTTCCTAGAAGATATAGAAGGGAAATAGTTTTCATCTCCAGGTGAATTTAACATTGGCGTGGTGTGGAAGTTTGGAGAGTGGTTTGCCAGTTCAGGTGTGACCTCGTCACCTGACCGTGGTTCAAAATTACGTGTTGTTGTTCGTTCCCTTCGGGTTTGATCCCGGACCGTCGCCAATAGCCCGTTGTGTTTCTCCGGTGCGACGTTAATTAAAATACCTGTCTACCTCCAGGTGAATTAATTAGGAGACGATTCGGTTCACCACGCTATCTCCCGACATTAAATGGTGGCAGCGGAGAATACATTCAATACCAGACAATTAACAATAACCGTTAACACTGTTATCGTAAAATGCAGGTCTATCCATCACTACCAGAGGACAACCAACGGTACTCATACTTCTTCTCCTGGTAATTATTCTGAATTTGGATTTTCAAGCGGAATTCTGATTCTGACCCAACCTACCGGAAAACGGCTGCAAAGACGCGATACGTGAAAATTATAACATAAAGAAGAAAATAGAAGAAAAAGGCATTTTGAAAATTATTTTCAAATATAAAAGCAGAGTTGGCGTCTGTCTGTTCTATATACAAATCTACACCATTTGACCAATTCACCCCAAATTCGGTACACATTAGAACCCTGCGGTTAACATAAGCTGCATATTAGTCCCCGTTCTATTTGTCCTATGTGTGCAGAGGGAGTTAAAAACGATTCGAAATCCCATAATAATAACATTGAGCGCTATTACAATTGCGGTACAAGTCTCGGATTGTTTCACCAGTATTGCTGGAAAAACAATGTTTTCCAAAAAATTGTATTTAAAGAATTTAAATTTTAATACTTATATTTGAACTTATTTTTTATTCCTGTCCAAAATATCAATTACTTGTAAATATTTTACTAATGATATGAAATGATTAAAAAACATTTAATTATGTATAACTTACATTTTGAAAGGAAGAGTCTATTCAATGCGAATATAATGATTTGAAGAAAATTTCTTTTTGATCAAGCGTGCAAAAACAAAACTTTTTAAATAAGACGGTAATGTTTCACTTTTAAAAGAGGATAACGCTAAAATAAAGTTATTTTGAAAATAAGACAGTGAACGTGTTAAAATAAAAGGTGTAATCATACGTTGTAATTCAAAGATATTTTTTTAAAATTTTGACGCAGCTTTCCAGTACAAGACAATTAAAATCAGTAAAACTTACATTTGTTTTCAAGTTTCAAATTATATTATTGGATTGGATTGAAAGCTGTACTCAATATTTCCATTTAAATACCGGATCTCTGAATTGACAAAAAAGAGCGCTACAAAAGAATCGATTTAAAACTGCATGTCAGTTAGAGTAAATTGAATTTTAAATAAAACTTTGCTGATCTTGAAATAATACCACGGTTATAAAATATTCTAACTAGGACTTTTGAAAAGTTGAAAGTTCTTGTATTAAATGAGAGACGATTGAGGTTTACTTTACGAGTTGAAGCTATTCTTATGCAACTTTGCTATCTCAAACATTCGTTGAAAATACTTATTTTCTTTCTTTTTAAACGCTGTAAAATTAAACCGTTTTCTGAAAACAATTAAATCGTTCTTCTGTACTGAAGACATTTAATTTTAAAACACATGCATTATTTCACATGCGGAATGGAATTTTCATGAAAAAATATTTACTTGAAAAGAAATTGATCATAAATATCTAATCAATGATTTGTCAGCCTTTTATAATGGCGAATTCGGAAATATCGCATTTCCTGTGGCAAGAATAACTACAGGTAAAAAATATTGATAGGAAATCTGGCTGCAATAATACGCTGTAAGTTTGTCATTTTTACAGGAAATGAACTTAAAGGACGTTCCCAATCACTCCATAACTCTAAATCGACTTTTGTAATCGTCATCTTTTATCATCTTATGCAGTTTTGCCTTTCACTATAGAACGATCTATGTGAAATGGACTCTAAAAAGATGGATAAAACAAGCATATGTATCTCGTCCAAAGCAAATTGTAGAAGCTATTAAAATGTCAAAATAGAGTTTAAAAATAATTGTCCGCTCACTTATTTTTTCCTTCTGTATTTTGCATTTTTCTACAATAGAGAAAAGTGATTTTTCGTATCACTCTCAATCAACGTTTTACCAATTCGAACCGAGCAAAGAAGGGTGATTCTGCTGGTATATTACAATTAAAATTAGTTGTTTTCACTAGATTGGATGAGAATAATCGACATTGACTTACATAAATCATAAAAAACTAAGAACTGTCTGGGTAATTAGATTTACTCAAGCGAACATCGGATCAAAATATGAAATAATCTACGGATATGCACATTCAAATAATTAAATTTTCAAAACTTCTACACAAGCACACGAATTAAAACTTACCTTGATTTGAATCCATTTAATGAAACAGAGAGAATAAGTGCATAATAGTATGGCGTTAACCAACAATTTTAACAGCACATCCGCAACAGTGATTTGATTACGTATATACCACTACGCAGCGCAGCTCTAACCCGAGGGAACATGGTTGCATCAAACAGTGAATTGATTGCGTACGTTTCGTATAAGGCTCAACGTAACAATAAAAGTATATAGTTTTAAAAAAATTTATCCGTAATAACGAGCATATGTTATGTGACACAAACTGGAATCGTACACTTTGAATGAAAAATGACATTACACGTTCCATTGCGAAAGGTTACACAAATATAAAAAAGAACGATAAAATAAGACAATTCTTTGTCTGACCCGGGCGGGAGATGACGAAAGACGCTATTTCCATGGCCGAAGAAATTTCACGGGAAACAAATTTTCTCAACGCATCACGCTCTCAAAGGAATTGATTCACATGAAGCAGTCACTGTGAATAGGATGACCAACTTTAATTATGAATTTAAGAGATTTAGTCGCGACAAATTTTGTGCATTTTTAACGACTCGGCGTTACTTCAATTGTTCATGGAATGAATAACATTAAACAATTTACATTGTATATACCGTATAGGACAATACAGAATAAAATTTTTCAAATATGCATGTTTTTTAGTTCTAACCTACATGTATTTGTTCAACGATGCTGTAGAACTATGCATTTTTGACGTGAATACATCTTTAAAATCGGGACAGAACTGGGGGAGCATGCATGCAAAGTCGGGCGTTGGAAAAAAGCGATAGAAATGTTTTGTCTTTGCACTAGAAGGAACATACAGAAGATAAATATAGCGTCATGTGTTTATTGTACAATTCTTAAAAGAATTACTGGCCGCTGTAGCCCAGTTGGAAGAACAACGGATCAGCAACCGGAGGGTAGAGAGTTCGAAACTCGGTCCAGCCAAAGACCGCCGTGTACACAGGGGCTGGTGCACGTTAAATCTATCGTGGCCTCAAATGTCCTCACGTTGGCATGGGCTGGAATTTGGAGTGGGGTGCCAACTCAGGTATTGACCTCGTCATTTGACCGTGGTTCAAAATTACGAGGGGCGTTGTCCTTGGACCTTTCCCGTCGAGATTAATCACGGACGCCGCCAATAGCCCGTTGTGTTGCTCCAGTGCGACGTTAATTAACTACCTACCTTCCTATCGTACAACTCTTAAAACGATTACGCATAAAATAAAATACATCATACAAAAGGTACCTTCACGATTCAGTTAAAAAAAGGATCATTCTTGGGTTGTTACTGAGAAGAAGAAATTAAAAAAAAATTTTTGTATAAAAACAACATGTATCCAGTCTCACGTCATTGCATTTTCAATATTCAACTTTTATGAAGAAAAATAAAGAAAATTTAAAGTTTGACGTTATATATAATTACGATTTTTTAAATAAAAAAAATCGCCCGATTTAAATCAGCATACCTTGTACCACGCATTGAAGAAACTCGAATTTCGTATACGATTTGGGATTGATAAGAAAAATCGATTTTATCCACTCGCAAATGGAAATCGTAGAACTCTTAAAAAGATTACGAATAAAATAAAATACATCATACAGAAGGTGCCTTCACGATTTACAGCACATACATAAAAGAAAGAATCCAATTTGTATTCTGTTACAGTACAAATAGGAACCACCTTCAAGGACGAAGAAAAGAAATAAGAAAGATAAGAAACTTTTTATAGTATTTTTCGTTATATAATATAACTTTCTTTAGCACTGTGTTCAGGAATTTTCCATTCGTCATTCCAGTTATTCCCTTGAAAATTGAGAAAAATATTTTTTTAAAAAACAATAATACCCCCCATTCTGAAAGTAGAGACACATGAAATTTTTACAATATGGATTTGAAAAAGAGTTTATATCTGGAACATATAAAATTCTATTATTTGACTCTATTCGTTACTTTTTACGGTTTAGAAGCTTGTAAATATTTATTTGTTTATATTTCTAGAAATAAATTTTTATATATCTACCTGACTATCAAATTTCATATTTTTTCTCGAAAGGAAAAAGATGTTCAAAAGATGAAACAGAGGGGATCGAAAGTTAACCAGTAATACTGTAGAAATTTAATTTTCTTTATTCTTTCTTAGCAAAAGCAGTCTATTTTCACAAAGAGTTAAAACACATTACATCATTTTATAAAACATTAGATCATTATTTCCCAAAGTGAACGTTCAGGGGCGCACCTACGGAAGGGGCTATGGGGGCTTAAGCCCCTCCCAGACCGTATAAAAAGCAAAAAATATCCTTATTTAATTCATTGATTTCTTTAAAAATCGTGTATAAAGGTGTTTTGATTATCTTCTCGATGTCAACTTGTATTTATTCATAGCTTTTAGCCCACTTACAAGAGTGTTCCATTTCTTATTTACTAGTGTTGGATAAAATACTTTAAAATTTTAATAATGTGGTACCAAGAGATACGAGTGCCCCAAGATACGAGTTTTTTTAGATACGAGCCGTCACTAGGTCGATTTTCTGCCTTGAGTTACGAGCCAGAATTTGAGATACGAGCTTGCTTGCTTCGGTGACGTCACAACCACCACTCCGTCAAGATTCCCGTCTTGCGCGTCGTTCAATTCACATGTTTACCTTACCTGATGACAGTTAACGTTTGTCACAAAAATCAATCAATTTCTTAATTTGGTTTGACATTTATTGTCAACTGCCACAGGGAGGCCCGAGTCCCTTTCCTATTATTATTATTATTATTTTTTATTTATTAATTATTATTATTTTTTTTATTTATTAATTATTTTTTATATTATTATTTTTTTCTATTATTATTTTATTTATTTATTTTCTTTTTTATTATTATTTTTATTTATTTATTTATTTAGTTTATTTATTATTATTATTTTTTTTTTCCCATTTTTCTTTCCTCCGACCAGATGCGTTAATTCTGAAAACGGAAAAAAGGGTTGCATGTAGTTAATTTAGCTAATTTTTTCGTATAACCATCATGAGTCCAAAGGTGAGTATAAAGATCAGTGGTGAGAAAAGGAAAAAGGTAATAGTCATGGAATTAAAGAGTGAGATAATAGGCAAACATGAGCAAGGCGTAAGAGTAATAGACTTGGCAACGCAGTACGATCGCACTATTTCTACGATATGTATTATTCTGAAGCAGGACTCGATAAAGGCTATAACTGCAGCTACAATACTTTTCATTATAAATACATTATTATAAAAAAATTGGAGTTGTTTTTTTGGCGGCTGGTACGAATTAGTCTCATTACAATTTCAATGGGGAAAATTGATTTGAGATACGAGCATTTTTAATTACGAGCTCGGTAATGGGATAAATTAAACTCGTATCTCAAGGTACCACTGTATTTTATTTAAACGTTGGCAGCTTTTCCCTTAAACACAGCTTCTATTCGTCTCGGAATAGTCACTATTAAACTGGCCTCTATGTGACATACTCTAAAACTAGTCTCGATAACGCACAATAAAACTAGTTTGTATTTCAAAGATATTTTAAATTTTAAAATCACCCCTTACATAAAGAGCTTACGATAAAAATGCAACCCCCTCCAGATTGATATCCTGGGTGTACCCTTGTGTACGCTGAAGAAGTCTTGGGGCAATGCTGAGAAAATAGGGAACGTTGAAGAGTAAAACTGCGCAATTCGAATATAAAAAATTGTCGCCGAAAACTGTTTCAAGTAAACACTTATCAACACAAACACACACTCACTACAATGTTGTATTGCCATTGATTCTTAAACCAAAAGAGGAACCGACTGGAAATTGTTGACCGGAGATCTAAGGATGCTGCTGGAGAAAATAGAGCCTAATATAAACAAATCGGTAGCACAGCATCAGGCTTATCCTAAGGTAAAACAATTACAGATTCGTACTTATTTCAATTATGCAAAAGATTAGCTTTAAGTCATGGAATACATCCAATTCTAACTAGCAAAAGTAACTTAAAATATGAATAATCAAGTCTAATTTCAATTTTGAAATTAAAATTCAAAATCGTTAGCTTTCCAAGAGTGTTACAGTAAGTGCCGATTTTCAGTCAAATCATTTACCATTGCCGTATACTATATCACTCTTTTATGAAAAGTAGGGAGTAAATTCTATTTCTCTGGTTCAACAAATTTATCGATATTAGTATTGATTATAAATTATGGCAAAAGTAACTTAAAATATGAATAATCAAGTCTAATTTCAATTTTGAAATTAAAATTCAAAATCGTTAGCTTTCCAAGAGTGTTTTCGGCTGTTAAGCCGAAAACATTCTTGGAAATTCTTCTTCGCATTAAAATAATTTTATTTTCCTTAGGCACATTTATTTATTTACAAAGAAATCATTTTTCGCACGTTAAAGTAAATAAGATTTGTGTCCCCACTCTCTAATTCATTTGGCCAGGCATTTCGTTTGCTCTCACACACAAATTTGGATGTTCTTGACAACGCAAAAATTAATTTTCGAGACTTTCAAACTTTTGTTTCAGAGCAGCATAGCAAAAATGATCAATCAGGGAATCTGCTTTCTTCCCTAGGAGTATCCATCGAACCACGAAAATAAATCCTTCATAAGATGAGTAAGTGCGCATTCCTGGGAAATGTTACTAGAATCAATCTCAGTGCTATATATATAAACGGACATTTTTCTGCCATTTTCTGAAGACCTTTCTAGAAACGGTTCACGGTTCGCAGATTGGGAAAACTATACTATAGGAACCTTTATAAATAAAGTTCTCGACATTTCACAATTTCAAACAATTCTATTCTGAGCATTAACACTTCAAATAACGAACACGAAGAAGAAAGTCAGCAGATCGAAAACAAAAAAAGAACAAAGCCAAATATAATTGCCTGTTTTGTCACTAGTCATTTTTCTTACACGAAGGCTAATTAGATCGGTACCTACGACCCAAAGGGGATTCCGAACGTCCATGCCAAGACTGGAATTCGAATCTAGAGCCTGTTGAACCGAGGGCCAGAGAGCAGTATGAACTATCTTATCTAGTGTTGGATTCCCAAAGTTTTTAGCCCAAAACTTTTCGCAGACCCCCTTCAGATTATAACATTGATGATCGCATATGTAGACACGCATAGGACCACAATGATTAATTTTTCATTTTAGTATAGGATAGGTAGGTAATTGAATCTAGAGCCTGTTGGAGCAAAGCAACGGGTTACTTTCCGGGACCAACCACAAAGGGAAAGGTCCGAGGACACCTCGTGATTTTGAGCCAAGGTCAGATGGCGAGGTCAACACCTGAGCAAACACCCCACTCTAAAAAATTCCATAACATGCCAGTGAGGACATTTTGGCCACGTCATTTTTAACGTGCACCCCCCACACGTACACGACGGTCTCTGGCTGGATTGAACTCGAAACCCTCCGGTCACTAATCCTCTACTCTTCCAACCAGGCTACAGAGGCCCCTCTAATATAGGGAGTAAAATGTTTAGATGTACGAGGAGTGTTCAAATGAAAAGGTACGAAACGTCGTAAAAACCAAACCGGTTGAAATTTGAATATGCCGCTTTGGGATAACGTAGTGAGACATCTAAGGAAGCGAATGCACGAGTACCGGCGTGGTTGTGCGCATGCGCGGGCGCCCGCACATGACGCAGAAGAGAAGCATGCAGTTGTGTGTTCCGTCCAATTGACGCGGCAGTGCGTGTGAGGGACATCATGGTGTTCACATTGCAAAATTCGACGATTGAGGAGCAGCGAGGTGTTATCAGATTTCTGATTACGGAAGGTGTTAAACCGGTAGGTGAGACACTCCGTAGCCTACGCAAGTCCATCGAGAGCAAACGGCCTGGGCTGCTCACGGAGGGAGTGATTCTGCTCCACGATGACGCGCGTCCACACGTCTCCAGGGTCACACAAAGTGTACTGGCCAAGTTCAAGAGGGAGCAGCTTGAGCATCCGCCCTGCAGCCCGGACATATCGCCCTACAACTTCCATCTGTTTTGTCCGCTAAAAAACATCTCAAAGGGAAGCGCTTCAACTCGGACGACGAACTGAAGGACACAGTGGAGGACTGGCTCTTGTCACAGCCACAGGAATTCTGGGAACAGGGAATCCTTCGGCTCGTGAAACAGTAGGATAGTTGTGCTCAGTCCTCTGGTGATTACTTTTGAATAAAGACTTCAATTATACCCACAGTGTAGTTTCGTACCTTTTCATTTGAACACCCCTAGTATATCAAATATTTTACTCGATCGTAAAGCGTCAAAATTTTACATTAAGGATAACGATATCGCAATCATCAGTTACTGGGAAATACTCCCTTGGCTGAAGGTTCAGTACCTTGTTTTTAGAACAAAAATGAACATTTTTAACAATTATTTTGAGAAAGTAAAATAATAGAATATTTTATTTTTTTCTTTAAAATTATCCAGTTCTTTAATGCTAGCAAAATAATGAACGTTTTCCTAGGACCCCCTGAAACCTTGCCAGTGATTTAAGAAACAAATTGATGTACTAACTCTGTGAGTCTACTGACAATACTTAGGGAACCAGTGGTCTAGCGTTGTTGGGTTTGGTTTTATGGCGCAAGACCATATTTAGCACAAACTGCGCCGAACGCAAGACAACGTCAAGTAAAGATGGCATAAAAAGGAAAAAGAGACATTGGGGAACAGAGTAGTGGTAGTGTTGTTGGGAAATTACATTTAACAAAAGCAACTCATGCTAGTTAATGGAATATTTAAACACAAATAGCGTAATTGGTGTCAGACAGCGATAGATAGTCGAAAACAAATAAAAAAAACCAGTTCGTTGAGGTGAAAAACACGTTTTATTGGTACATGTCTTTAGTCATCACTTTCCAAGATCTAAAAACAATACCCTTGATGACAACAAACTTTTCGAAAATCAACCCAATCACAGCAACTGACAATTTTGTAGAACGTTTCAAACAGACAAAAAAAGTAAGGTACATTTTTTTATTGAAAAGTTGAGTGAAAGTCCCGTTTTCGAGTTTTTTTGTATCCCCGTATTAATCCATCTATTCTCCCGTACTTTTCAATAGAAATCAAGATAACAAAATTTAAATTCTATATTATTCTAATACATTCCGGTTGTTTGATCAACTATGGCCCTTGCGCCATAAAACCCAACCAACCAAATACATTCCGATATAAACTGCCAAATTATCGACAGTTTAAACTTAGAGGTACTCATCCATAAACATCGAAAAATTATCAATAGAAAGTTTAGTATATATCAATCAATAACAGAATATCCATTACCAGATTGTAATCGGGAGGTATAGAACCAAAGTTGGTTCAATATTTTCAGTGATTTAAGAAACAAATTGATGTGCCAGACCTTAACAGGATCTTAAGCTTAATTTTAAGCATTCCTGGCTCAAATGCCCATACTGAAAGTTTTTCCACTGACGAGCGATAAATGGACTGATCACAGAAATCAAAGCAGCTTGAACTAATGAAGTCAGCGCTAATGGTAGCAATTCATTTACAAAAGAGGAAGAGTTTTTGAAATTTGCACGCGATTAAAAAAATGATTAATTCTGCAGTATCAGTGGGTAAATATGCATGGGTTAAGTTGGTTGGCATTGGTTTTTTAGGCGCAAGGGCCATATTTGGAGAAGCTGAACCAAACACAACAATGTTAAATAATTGCGAAAATAAAGGATGGTGAGAAGTAGAGAGTGAAAGATCGATGGGGGTCGCGAACCCATATTTGTCACATGCAGTAAACCCGAAACTATGGGTAAGGACTAAGAAACATGCAATGCGCAAAATTAGTCGCAACTAAATTGCTCTGAAATTCATGGCCAAAGTTGATCACCCTATTGCAGACCAAATTAAAACTTGCGGAATAATTTCTGGAATTGCGGAGAAACTTTCGTTTTCTTTTTCACTTGGAAAATTTAACCCTCCTGGTGGTTGTCTCGACGAGGTATCTCGTCATTAGATGAAAACCCGCCAGAACCTGATGGACGAGATATCTCATAAGAAGGAAATTAACCAGATCTTGATCTTTTCATCATCAAAAAATCGGCAATACCTTGATGACGCGATATCTCGTCATAAGCAAAATTGGTCAGATCTTGATGGATATCTCGTCCAAAACACTTGGAGGATTAATCCAATCATAGCAACTGACAATTCTAGAAAATAAGTTACAAATGGATTAAAATAAACTATCCCGCAAGCTACATTTGTCGATTAACCGGTTAACGATACACACAATTAAATTTAACCAAACCTACTTGAGAAACAACATTACAGAAAGTGGATTCTGCGTCAATAGCAAAATGCGGGAGAATCGCAGTCGTGTAAAAAACTGAGATCTTCCGAGGACAGACTCTTATTAAGTGTCTCCGGTAGGTCAGGGTCAGCGGGCTATTTTTATCCCGAGCAGTCCAGAGCGTTCTTGGCCCATGTGTTGACGTGCGGGATCAGCAAACGCCCCCGCCCTCTTGGCGTTGAATCCTTTTAGTTTTATGAAATTCCCGTCTGGCAAACATTATACTGTTTCCAAAATGGAGCCCCGTAAGCGCATGGGATTTTGATACGAGAAAGTTTGGGTCACACCCGGAAAGAGTTGAATTATGAAAATATGGTAATCTCTACAAGAGATAAAAAAAAACGGTAGGTTGTGTCGAGGACGCAAACCGTAATTTTGACGCGAATACTCGGGGCTGGTGTTGGATTGTGGAATGAATGAAGCAGGCAGAATGGGAACGGTTGTTTATTGTGAATATTCAAAAATTCATGTACAGTTTGAACGATTCAAGTGCAGTTTGGTTGGTTGTTTTGAAGTTTTATGACGCAAGGGTTTGGCCCAGATGTGCCAAACACGAGACAGCGTCAAGTAAAAAATGTCGCGAATGCGAAAAAAAGAGGGATTGGGGTACAGAGTAGTGGAGAAAATATCGCTTGGGTATCACAGGAGTGCGACTCCCGTGTTTACTAAAGGTAGCAAATCTCATGGAAGAAAAGATTACTAGAGTACCACGGATCTGTGAAGCCCAAACACACCTTTAGGAGACGTGCCCCTGAGGGCTTAAAGTGCAAGTTGGTATCAATAATGAAGGATAATTTTATTGATTAAAGGCCTGCGATTGTGTAGCGAGTTCGGATTTTCGAATGACACTACTTACAATACGCAGTCCTCCACGCAATCCAAAGTTACACTGGCCCAAAGCTCGCCTAGCACCGTAGAATCTCGACGCATTGAGGACCCCCTCCTCGAGCTCAGTGCGGTCCGAAGATCATGTCACGTGCGGACATCCTTTGTCTACACGACGCTATATTTATCTTCTGGATGTTTCTTGTTCTGAAATCAAGACAAAACAGTTGCAACTTTTTATGTAACGCTCGACTTTTCATGCATGCCCCCAATACTATTCCGATTTTAAAGACGTATTAATGTCAAAAGGTCGGAGAATTCATACGAGATGTCATCTTCCTCCTGTGGCTCCATCTTGGCGAAATCATTGGGGGAGGGTGGGATAAGTAAGACATAGTTGCGTTATATGCATTTTTTCCAAACCAATTACATTTTATTTTACATCCGTGATTCCCAAACCGTGGCCCACGGACTCCCAGGGGTCGGCGACCAGATTATAGTGGGTCTGCGCAAAATATGCAATATTTCACTAACCAAAATAGAGAACTTCTAAGAAAAAATAAATATTTCATAACTTTCTCCGTTTATTTTGTTATAAAATGCTGTTATATTCCAAAAAGATTATTAAAAAAATTGTCTAGTTTTTCTTAATGTTTTTGAACTCTAAACTGCCATCACTAATCCTTAATTTGAAGTGTTAACGTTTTATATATTTAACATAGATCTAAATATTTTACTAAATATTTACTTTTTTAACATAGATCTAATATATTTAACATAGATCTAAATATTTTACCCCCGATATTGAGGTGAAAAATAAGGATCACTATGGTCTCTCTTCTATGTAGGTCTACAAATGCCCTATTTAATTTTTTAATCTCAAAAGGTTTTTTGCTATAGGTTAATCACAGTAAACAATTAATATTATTCATTTTTAGAGATAAATAACTTTTAAATAAAAATATTACTAATACTTTTTCAAAATTTAGTATAATTGTTTAAATTGAAGAATTTGAACGTCACATCCCAAAACAGGGATATCGTAAAGTCAAAGGGTTTGAAATATAATTTTAAATAATAATAATTCGCAAATGCTTTGTATCTCGTTTAGGTGTACAAAAGGAACACACCCGATTGTTCGAGCATTAAACAAACACACAAATCGCGTTTCTGGAAAATTATTTTCAGTTGCGTCAAGGGATATGTTACAGGACCTATGTATAACAAATCCCAATCTATTCCAATGGAAAATCTAGTCTTAGCTGTCAGACGCAATCAGCTACAAGTCCAACCAATCAGCTTAGCAAACGGGTGTGATTGACATGTTGTCACTCCGCCTCCCGCAGGTCCAAGCATCTTTGAAGGAAAAGAATTTGGAGTTGGTTCAATTTTTACGTATACTTCCGAAGGGCATTCGGAAGATCGTGTTTGAGCTTTTATCCAATTACCTTCGTCAGTAGCAGTCGAGATGAGAAATGTTTTCATTTCTAACAGTTAGACTTTTTCAATACAAATTCATCGTAGAGTAAAATTCTCAAGAATGTGATGCACTTTTTTCTTTGGTTTCTTGAGTTTTTGCTTATGATAAGAAAAAGCAATTTATTTCAAGACACCAGGGCCCTCGATAGGTCAAGGCTACCACAGTCAAAACACTTGTGAAATAGTAGCATAAATTTTTAAAAATCCTAGCAAGTCTTCTATTAAACCCTATTTTAATAACAATTTTAGTAGGTCAGATACAAAATCAATCGTCAAAAATTCAAAATGTGCTAATTAAATATGTAACCGACGACGTTGAAGATCTCGCCAAGAAATTTAAATTTCAAAAAAATTTTAAAAAACTTAATATTTTCTAAAGGTTTTCACGACAATTTAGCAACCACAGATTCGACGTTTTTCTTTCAAGGTTCTCACGGCTTGGCGCCAAAACTTGGCGACCTTTGGAAAGTTTTCTCACGAAAGAAAAATCCGAAAAATATATTGTCATCCGTTCTTTCAAAAGTAGGAATTTTTTAGACGATTTTGCTTAAAAAGATACCCCTAAAAATTGTTTGCCCTGTGAGGTATGTGTGTTGGAAATGTAAAATTTTTTTGCACTGTAATGCGAGTGTTTTACGAGTTCAAACAGTTTTAATCCTTTCATTGTATTCATAATAAGTCATAACTAATAACATAAACACATAACTAATTACAATTCTACAATACACAAAAAAATATACGATCTGACAAAAAATTTGTATTATTTTGATTCATTTACAAAAAATAATAAGATCAATAACAATACACACCAACCCTTTTTGCTCTAGTCGCTTTTCAAAAACATCCCTTTGGAACAATTCATTTCTGATAATTTGTAATAAAAAAACTACCCGAAATTGTTCATACGACTACTGCTTGAAATTATCTATGGACACACTTGTCAAAAGATCAAAAATAAACATTTGAAATGAAATAAGCCTTGTACAAATTAAATCATTTCACCATCCGTAAGGCACACCGATATGTCGGGGCACTTCGATTGAAAATAGCAAGTACAAAGGAAGAGAAAAATTTATGTAGTTTCGCCAGCTATGCATTGAGTACTTGTTAAACTTTTTTTGGCTGCTTGTCACTAAACTGGAACTAAGGCCCATCATCCAATTTTGTATTGAGCCCGAAGGTAGATGTAGAGGGCCTGGATAGGCTTATAAATATAGTTTGTGAAGAACAAGTGACATAATCTATTTTTCAGTGAAAATAGTTGTACATTATGATTGATATGAGAAATAATATAAACAACGATGGACTGCGTGTCAAGAGTACTCCACCCATGGGAGATGACGCCTAGATGGTAGGTAGGTATATAATGGTAATGAAATCCCATGCGTAATTATTAAACGATGAAGTTAATACTAGCAATTGCTGTTTTAGTAAGGCGAAGAAAGGATATATTAGGGTTGAAATTCACACGTGGATTACAAAATCTGAGATGAGTTGGACAGTTGATTCCTCTAGGCCATATTTGACCAAGCTGCGCCAAGCACGAGCAAGTAATTGTGGAAAGAAAGGATGGTAGGTATGTAGGTATTTTAATTAACGTCGAACTGGAGCAATGCAACGGGCTATTGGAGACGGTTCGGGATCAAGCACGAAGGGAAAGACCGAGAACAACACCACGTAATTTTGAACCACGGTCAGATGATGAGGTCACTCCTGAGCTGGCACCCCATTCTCCAAACTTCCACACCACGCCAATGTGAGGACATTGGAAGCCACGGCAGATTTAACGTGCACCAGTCACTTTGTACACGACGGTCTTTGGTTGGATTCGAACTCGAAACCCTACGGATGCTAATCCGTTGCTCTTCTAACCGGGCTACCGCGGCCCGATGAAGCCTAGAATTTTTTCAGTTGGTTGGTTTCGAGTCCTATAGAGCAGGGGCCATATTTGGTAAAGTTGTGTCAAAAACAAGACAGGCAACTTTAAATAAATGGACACACTCACAAGGAAAGATTTAGTGATGCAGAGGAGAAAAATGGACAGGCAGGAATCGAACATGCACCGCCTACAACTCGAAGGTTGCTAGCACAGTGGGCAAATCCACTGAGCAACTGAATTTTTTTCGGATTATCGTATTTAAAAACCGCGATGCGTTCTGTACAAAAACCTTAAGGAGATTTTTAATCAAAACCAAGACCAAGTAATGGTTAGGAAATGCAGAAAGAAATCGAAAGTACCTATTGGAAATTGTTGCGTGTTTTGAAAGGATTCTTCCGCTGAACACCAGTGAAGATATGAGTTATCCTCTTTAACATTCCTTGCGAAACAGTAAAGCCGGATTCCGATAAATTGAATTTGTACCATTCACATACGACAAATAAACATAATGAAAAATAAACGGAGAACAGTTTAGCGTCCATAGCCATGGCAACAGCACGTTTCGCAGGAATATATATGGAAGTGGAAATTGATTTAAACAGACACGCATATCTTTTATACAGCGCAGCAAAACAAACAGCACGGGAGAAATCTATTTCGAGTGAGAGTATAAAAAAACAGCAAAGGCTCATCTACGTTAATCCCTTATTTGCGTTTCCTGCATGTGGACCTCGAGAAAAGAATTCAGTGAAAAACCAGCTAACCAGACTATATTAAGAGCAACAGCTTTGAATACAAATAAAAATTTAAGGAACTTCAGTATCAAAAAGAATATAACAGCCATGGAGTCATTTCAACACTGAAAGAAACAAATAAAACACAAGCGTACCAAAAAGTCGAGTAAAATAGCAACATAAACTAAATGGTATGCGCATGTTATAAAAAGGAGCTAAGAATAAAGCCAAATTAGTAAAATAAATTCCTTCCAGAGATAAGTATCTGATTAAAATAATACTTAGATAACTGGAAATCTGATACATTCTAAAAAATAACACTTAGACGAGAAAACAACTACTTCAATAAATTAAAATAATCTTAATTAGAGTTTGTAAGGAGATATAAGATAACAGTGCCTTTAAACATAAACCCAAATTTATTACCGGGCGCTAATTAGGAGAGAATTTTTTGGAATTAGTTTAAATAATTATGTGGGTACAATTTCAGATTTATAAACTACTAGCTGAATTACGAGGCGTTGATCGTAATACTGTTCAATATTATTGCTATGGAAATTTCGAATTGTTTTTAGCCCCCAGAAGACCTAGAACAAATCGAACGGGGTTAATATATATCCAATGTGTCCCGTAGAATTCTACAGGATGAATGTGTCAAATTTAGTATGAATTGGTCTGACATTGATCGTGTAAATACGCAATGTTATTCCTATGAGGATTTCGAATTGTCTTTAGCCCCCTGTACCATATCGACGATAAAAAAGCCCACTTTCTATAAAAATAATCTTATATTATCATAAAAATTTGCATTTCAATAATAAAGCTACGGTTTAAGAATTTACAGAAGGGATACATAAACGATATGATACTGAGCGATTTTCAAAGCAACCGCACCCATCTGCGATTGTATCATACTCTAAGATTCTAAAAAAACTACCAAGTCATCTTGAGAGGCTACTCCTGTAGATGTTCTGACAACATCTGCACAGCCAGGGGGAGAGAGAGTGCCCCCAAGCAAGTGCTCCGTCCAGGATGACGGGACGTTACACTCCTCTGCACACCCAAGACAAATAGAACGGGGGTTAATATGTAGCCTACGTTACCCGCGGAGTTCCAAAGAATAAATATCAAATTTGGTATAGATTGGTCAAACGGTATAGATTTGTATAGAGAACAGACAGACAGACAGATGCCAACTCTGTTTTGTATGTATAGATTAGAATAAGTCTGGCTTCGTGCGATGCGAAAATATTGCATGAGTCGGAACAATGACGAAAGCAGACAATTAAGTAAGGGCGAAAGGATGTTGAGAGATGAAAAAGGAAATGAATTGCACAGCAATCATAACTTGTGAGGCTAAAATAGGCAACGAGTCATCAGTTTGACTTCAAAATAATACAGTCGTACTATTCTAGTTGCGAATAACAAAGCAATTATATCAATAATTTTCAGTTCCCAACAAAGCGCATTGAAACCAAAACAGTAACTACTGAGATAAACAATAATCGATAATGAATAATCTTTCAATGTCCAAAATAAAAAAAGAGAATTTAACTTCGAATAAGCAAAGTTACTTTTAGCCACATGAGACTGCTAATTCTAATAAACTTCAATCAACGGTTCAAATAATAAGCATAATTTAAGCCGAAGGTAACTGAAACTATTTATTTAGCACAAAAGAAAAAACTAATAATACCATTCTATAAATAAAATTTTTTGTTGCAATAATTCATTGTGGCCACGGTAGCCCGGATGGAAGAGTAACGGATTAACAACCGGAGGGTTGCGAGTTCGAATCCAACCCAAAATCGACGTGAACAAAGGGGGCTGGTGCACATTAATCATGGCCTCAAATGTCCTCACGTTGGCGTGGTGTGGAAGTTTGGGGAGTGGGGTGCGACCTCGTCACCTGACCGTGGTTCAAAATTACGCGATGTTGTCCTCGGTTGATTGATTGATTGTTGGGTTTTATGGCGTAAAGTCCAAGGTGTTGTCCTCGGATATTTCCCTTCGGATTTGATCCCGGACCGTCACGAATAGCCCGTTGTGTTGCTCCAGTGCGACGTTAGTTAAAATACCTACCAAAGTATAAGGTATTGGCTGGCCCCAGTCTTATTCAGCGTCTTGTTCACCATTTTATATTTTTACGATTTTTCTAGATTGACTAGATCTGATACGGTCATCTTATGTGATCATGTCAATCTTATGTGAAGCCCTTTATAGAGTATTGGTTAGGAAATAACTTAAAGAGCACAGAAATCGATAGATTGGATGGTTGAGTTCTATTCTTTATGGGCCATATTTGGCCAAGCTGCGCCAAACACAAGGTAATGTCAGGTAATGAACACACACAAGTAAAAGTTTTAATTGATACCGAAGATAGAATACACAGATAAGTTAAAAGAACACCAGGGTAAGCTAAAGGAAAAGAACCGGCACCACTTACAACTCGTAAGAGATTAATGGGAAAAGCTGATACAATATATAAGGCTTTATATAAAAAATTTAGGTTAATTTCTGAAAATCTATCTTTAAAACCGATAAAGATAGGTATTTAATTGACGTCGCATTGGAGCAACACAACGGGCTATTTTATAACCGATAAAAGACTGACGTTTATCCAATACCCCAATTCATATTTCTTTTCATCTAGATATGAAGGTAGGTAGTTGAACTAACCTCGTAACACAACAAGCAATTGGCGACGGTCCGGGATCAATCCTGGGAAAAGATCCGATGACAGTACCATGTAAGTTTGAACCACGGTCAGATGGCGTGGTCAACCCGCTGAGCCTGGCACCCCACTCTCCAAACTTCCACACTATGCCAACGTGAGGACGTTTGGGGCCACGTCAGATTTAATGTGCACTAGTTTTCATCTAGATCTCGTAAGTCCTTAAGGTGCACTAAGCGAAAGTTAAAGAGAAAAGTAAGACAGGCATTATAACGTTTAACCTTCTAGATTTTAATAAACCCCTTAAGGTGCATTAATTGAGAGTGTAAGAGAAAAATAGCATAGGATGGCACTTAAATTTTAGTTAATAAATAAACCCCTTAAGGTGCATTAATTGAGAGTGTAAGGGAAAAATAGCATAGGATGGCACTTAAATTTTAGTTAATAAATAAACCCCTTAAGGTGCATTAATTGAGAGTATAAGTGAAAAATAGCATAGGGTGGCACTTAAATTTTAGTTAATAAATAAACCCCTTAAGGTGCATTAATTGAGAGTGTAAGAGAAAAATAGCATAGGATGGACTTAAATTTTAGTTAATAAATAAACCCCTTAAGGTGCATTAATTGAGAGTGTAAGGGAAAAATAGCATAGGATGGCACTTAAATTTTAGTTAATAAATAAACCCCTTAAGGTGCATTAATTGAGAGTGTAAGTGAAAAATAGCATAGGATGGCACTTAAATTTTAGTTAATAAATAAACCCCTTAAGGTGCA
Organism: Meta bourneti; assembly: GCA_933210815.1. NCBI lineage: Eukaryota > Metazoa > Arthropoda > Arachnida > Araneae > Tetragnathidae > Meta > Meta bourneti. The sequence continues at coordinate 15,560,754 of OW119928.1, read as the reverse complement.
TTAATTGAGAGTGTAAGAGAAAAATAGCATAGGATGGCACTTAAATTTTAGTTAATAAATAAACCCCTTAAGGTGCATTAATTGAGAGTGTAAGTGAAAAATAGCATAGGATGGCACTTAAATTTTAGTTAATAAATAAACCCCTTAAGGTGCATTAATTGAGAGTGTAAGTGAAAAATAGCATAGGATGGCACTTAAATTTTAGTTAATAAATAAACCCCTTAAGGTGCATTAATTGAGAGTGTAAGAGAAAAATAGCATAGGATGGCACTTAAATTTTAGTTAATAAATAAACCCCTTAAGGTGCATTAATTGAGAGTGTAAGTGAAAAATAGCATGGATAGACACCAAATTTTAATATTTTTAGTAAAGAACTTATTAATACGAGGAGCCAATATACATTTAATATAATTTTCAATACAATCCATTGAGGTCGGATTGTATTGAAAAGGTTTCGATTAAGCGCAGATTTAATTCAAAGGAAACTAATTACACGAGCAAGAGCTGATACACCAGAGAAATGAATTCGAAATCAAAATAACAAGCGCCAAATTCCCAAATGAGTGTCATTAAATTACTCCACTGGAGCCATCTCAATCCATACTAATCTTTTTATGTTTCCAATTAGCTGATTTTCATAGCTTCGTGATTCTGCGACATCTCGTTTTCGATGGTCGTTGGCAATGCTTTCAATCTCGTTTCGCAGATCATTAGACGATGTTGTGCCGACAATCAGAGTAATTCAAATATAACGGAAGTTTCGCCAGGCTAACGCAAATCGGTTCGTGGGCAACATGTAAAACATTCAAACACGAAGAATAAAATTATATAAAAAAAACTAGCTGAATTACCAGGCGTTGCTCGGGCCGAATTGTTTATAATTCATCGTAGTATTACTCAATATTATTCCTATGGAAATTTCGAATTGTTTTTAGCCCTCTGCAGACCCAGGACAAATCGAACGGGGTTAGTATATAGCCTATGTGTCCCGCAGAATTCTACAGGATGAATGTACCAAATTTAGTGCTAATTAGTTTGGCATTGATCGTATAAATACGCAATGTTATTCCTATGAGGATTTCGAAATGTCTTTAGCCTCCTGTACCATATCGACGATAAAAAAGACCACTTTCTATGAAAATAATCTTATAAAAGTTCACATTCCAATAATAAAGCTACTGTTCACGAATTTACAGACGGAATACATAAACGATATGATACTGAGCGATTTTAAGCGCAACTGCACCTATCTGCGATTGCATCATACTCTAAGATTTAAAAAAAACTCCAAGGTCATCTAGAGAGGCTACTCCTGTAGATGTTCTGACGTCATCTGCACAGTCAGATCGGGAGAGAGCGCCCCCAAGCAAGTGCTCCGTCCAGGATAACGGGACGTTACACTCTTCTGCACACTCAAGACAAATAGAACGGGGATTAATATGTAGCCTACGTTACCCGCAGGGTTCCAAAGAATAAGTGTACCAGATTTGGTGTAGATTAGTCAAATGGTGTAGATTTCTATAGAGAACAGACAGATACTAACTCAGCTTTATATGTATAGATAGTAGAGACGCGCATAACTTCTGAGCTAAACTTCCCTCATTGCTGTTGATGGCGAAGCGTCGTTATTCACACTTCATGTTATTTCAATCCATGTCTAATGTGAATATAGCAACTATATTCATATAAATGGATTTAATATCTCTAAATGGTGGGGGGCATGGTAGTGGTAGCCAAGTTGGAAGACTAACGGATTATCAACTGGATGGTTGCGAGTTCAAAACTTAAACGTTAACTTAAACGCTGCACGTTAAATTTGTCGTGGCCTCAAAATGTCCTCACTTTGGCTTGAAGTGGAAGTTTGGAGGATGGTGCCAGCTCTTCGTCATCTGACCGTGGCCTCGGGATCTTTTCCTTCAGGATTGATCGCGGGCCGTCGCCAATAACCCGTTGTGTTGCTCCAGTGCTACGTTAATTAAGTAACTACCTACCTTAATTGCTATATTTGTTGAAGGAAAAGTGTCGTTACTCACATATCTTACCTTATTTCAATCCATTTATAATGAACATAGTATCCACATTTGCAAAGGGGCGGTAGCCCGGTTGGAAAAGTAGCGCATTAACCAGCGGGTTACAAGTTCGAAACTCGATCCAACCAAAGACCGTCGTGTATGTTGGGGCTAGTCCACGTTAAATCTGCCGTGGCCTCAAAAGTCCTCACATTGGCGTGGTGTGGAATTTTGGAGAGTGGGGTGCCAGCCCAGGTGTTAACTCGTTATCTTACCGTGGTTCAAAATTACGAGGCGTTGTCCTTGGATCTTTCCCTTCGGGACATCCCGGACCGTCGCCAACTGTCGCTGTGACTGCCTATGGAATTGATTCCGGACCGCCCGGACCGTCGCTGTGCTGCACAAAAAGCACATCAGTCATGTTATCACAGTTAGATTCTGAACGTTTTCAATTTTATCCCATTTCCTCGTTCAAAGGCGATTCGTCATTTCCTTGACTACCTACGGTAAACTAAAAGGTTGAAGAATTCTCTTCCTTGAAGCTTTAGCAACATTACGCAACTCCATAGCTCAAATCAAGTATATTTGAACTAAGTGGTAAAATTGGCGAGTCAATTTCGTAGCGGTTGATTTCATATTGGATATCTGCATATCTTTCAATTGTACGGGGTTCTTTTCAATTCATTTTGAATCCTTTCTAATTTTTGCAATAACCTTAGAAAATAGCACTTTTACGCAACTATTTCAGTTGGGTTGTTTACAAACAATCACTGCTTCCAAATATAATACTTACTCCTACTGATAAATTACTTTCTGATAAAATGTGATTAGCATGCAAGTATATTTAACATAATCTTTACTCCTACTGATAAATACTTTAAAAAATTTGATTGGCATACAAGTGAAAACTTAAGTTTAACAAGTTCTGAGAAAACGAAAGGAGACAATTATAATTTTCAAGTGATATGAAAATTGTGATTTTCACATTTTTAATTCTTTATTATCAATTGTATTTACTCAATTTACCAATTCGCTGTTCTGAAAGAACAATGACGTAAGTGCAAAATATGGGTATTTTGAGTTAAATGCGTCATTGATTCATTCTTCCAATGAGACAAGGACAGAACAGTAGTAACACTTAGACCGTGTGTCATTATGTAAATAACTAAATGAATGAAAATATTAAAAATATGTTGTAAAAATAATATAACAAGTAAATGAAAAAATGTTTTGCATAGTTTTTGACTTCGTTGATACCAAATTTTAGAACACAATTGCGAAATTGGGGATGAATATTCAAAATATACCTGCATTGAGTGACATCATTAACATGAATATTCTATTACTAACCGCACTTTCATTACCATCAAAGTTTCTCAATCGTTACAATTAATATTAATCATGAACTGTATTAGTTTTCGTTTTCTGAACAAATCGATGAATTACACTTGGGCCATTGTTCTTCTGGGAGAGCGAATCATTCAAAGAAAAATTTCTTCGTGATTAGGGTGTTGCTATAGCAACTTATGCACAAAATTATAATGATGCATATTAATCCATTTGTTTATGTATTACTCGAAAAGAAATCTAACCTTCACGAAAAGAAAAAATTACTTAGAGGACTTCAATTTAAAGATCACCACATTATAATCTAGAAAAACTACAAAAATCATAATTGAACATTTTGACTTGGTATTTAACTTTGAGCCGACGATGTACTATTTTATTGATATGTGGTGGCATCAGTTTACGCATGAAAATAACTCGCGTCGCTCTGACAACGGATTAAATTTAAATTATCGTTTTCTTTCAGTTGTGCTGAGCGTGCGCACTGCGCATAAGAATATCATTTGCTTGCAGGGATAAAAAGATTTATCCCTAAGCCTTAACAGCTATTTATTTTTAGAATAAATAGCTGTTAAGGCTTTATTTTGAGAAAAGTCGTTATGCTGGTAGTCTAATAGAGTATTATATTTATTTAATGTCTGATGAATTTTAATTAAAGTTACTGTTTTTACCTGTTTAGTCATTCCTTGAATCAGCCAACATCTTCATACGAGAGATGATAATTAACATCCAAATAAACCCATAGATAAATAAATAAATTTATATAAATAATTGCGTCTGAATTTGCTGTATTTATGCGCCAAAAGTAGATTGCTTTAAAATGCTGCTGCAGTTATGAACGAAAATGTGTTTAAATACATTTGCTAAAAATATCGAAACGATTGGAGAAGCTCCATTCGCCTTAGAGGGGAAAAAACAGGTATCACTGATCTAGAATGTATCCTACGACTCGAATACATAATGGGAAAAAGCGGGCAAAAAGCCCATTTAGCCAGGGGCCTTTCATCTTTCAGATGAAAGTAATGAATAGAACAGATGAAAAAAGAGTTTTTTAGAGGGAAAAGCACAGTAAAAAAATACCACCTCTTTCCAAGATATTAATTCAATTTCTAGCGCTCGAATTTTTTTTAAAAAATTGCATTTTCGAAAGAACATTAATTTTTCCTATTGATCTTTTTTTCGTATCTACAAAAGCGTGTAAATTAGAAATAAAAATTCTTCTTTGAGATCTGCAATAGACAGGGTAAAATAAACTGTCGCGATCTGCACAATTTAAATTTTTAAATACTTTTCCATTTCAGCCTTTACTAAAAATGCAAACAATGCAAGCGAAGCATGTCAATAAATCGAAAGCAAAGAATTTAAATGAAAGCATAAATCATCTGCATACCTGTCCGCATTTATTATACCTGTGCCCGTAGCATTATAAACGCATACATTGCATGCTTCCCCCAACTTAAGCAAAAAGTCACTTATTCAGACTTGTTTTCCTTCACTAAATAACATTGTGGTAAGGTTTATCTCATTAAAAGAAGACTTCAATTTAGTAAAATTTATTTTCCCCGTTGACAAATATTTTACCTTCTTGTTAGGCGTGCACATTAAATTTCTATCCTCTTTAAATTTTTATAAAATATTTGGACAAACATTATAAAGAATATGTAAATAGCGTAAACAATTGCTTTCTGCTTTGATGATTGTTTTATATTGTAGCTAGTTTGGTTATTATTTCAAGATTGCTTTTTTCAGCGCAAGGGCCATATCTAACCAAAACAATGTTTTATATGTCAAGTTAATGGGCACAAGGAAAGTCTTTAGAGATACAGAAGAGAAATACACACAGGGTAGTTACAGTGGTCGAACCTGCGCCAACTACAGCTCGCAGGCTGTTAGTGCAGTGGGTAATCCCATAGACATGAAATATAAGTAGACTGAACATTGCAATTGAGACCAGCTTCAAAAAGTGTGACCAACATGTCGACTGGTAGTCACGTGACTGATCTGTGAAAAATTGACTCGGTTGGCCGATTTGGCATCTTATAGCCTCGTTTGGCCGATTTGGCATCTTATAGCCTCGTTTGGCGATATAACATCTTATGTCAGGGTATGTGTGAATGGTCATTTCTATAGTGGCCACAAAAATGGTGAAATCGCTTAGGTCTACTACGTCACGTGGACCAATCAGATTATGAATCAATTGATAGGCGTCTTCTCCCATCCCGTGGACCAATCACCTAATGAATGCTTGTTTCTATCCGGCAGACGAAAGTAGTCAGTCATGTTACTACAAGTTTTGGTCAGATGATCCTGGGAACATAAAAAGGAACCATTGCTCAATCTACTTTCATATTTCCTCTATGGGCAAACCCATTTCGTCTTTCATTATTTTATGAAAAAGAAATATTTATTTTAACTCGAGCAGTGATAGTAATTGCTACAAAGTGTTTTGGAGCAGGTAAATTAACATTTTGGAGCAGCCAGACTGTCTTTTGGAGCAGCACATCAAAGGAGCAGTAGAAGATATTTTAATAATGAAACTAATAAAATTCAGGTTTTTAAACTTTAAACATATGACTATATGAATGATAAACTTTAAACATATGACTGATAATGATAATAAACATAATTGTAAACTATTACAAAATTCATTTTAAATACTTACTAAAATTGATGAAATATTTATTTAACATTTTATTTATTTTAGAACATTTTATTAAACAAAAAATATTTTATTTTCTTGTTTGTTACATTCCAACTGCGCCTTTCTGTTTTCTTCTAAGGCACATATCGTTTTGGACATTCTATCTTTATCTTTAAAAAGAATCTGTCTGCTTTCAACAGCACTCATATCTTTGTCTGCAATGCCTGTGAAATCTTGCTTTCAGCATGATTTAATAGTTTTTCAGAAAGTTCAAGTTCCTTTTGCAATTCAATTTGTTTCGACTTTAATTTTAAATCTTCCTCATAATGGCCAATATTTTCCACTTTTTTTGTTTTGATGCTAACAGCAATCTGTCATGGTACCGCCTCCAGGAATTTCGAACTGATTTAATCAAAGCCGTAGTAACTTGAAAGTTCTTTATGCTTTCTGTATTAGTAAAATGTGACTTAATTTTCCTTATACCATTTATACTGTATACAGTCAGATTACTCCTATTTTCCAACATGCGATTGTTCTCACTGAAGCCTCTTTCTACATGAGTTTCCATGCGCTAAACTTAAGAGACACTTTACAAAAATAGGCAAAATCTCAAACTTAAACTTGCCAGATGATTCCTCTTATATTAAATATATTCCTCCAATAATGGTCTAAATGACTACATGTTGAAACTTCTGGAAAATGAAAGATATCAATGGTTTCACACTTATATTTGATCCATTCATCTGATAGAGCAGATCCTTCACTTGGTTTTACAATAAATGGAAAAGATGCTGCTAAAAACTTCAAAGAGCTTAAAGATTTTTCTTCACTTCATGGGATGAAGGCCAGAAAGTAATTCTTACATAGCGGGGGAAGACCTCAAGAGTGAATTTTATCATTACTAGAACGCGATTTGGAGCAGCTCTGGCGCAGGCAATACGCTATGGCGCAATTGGAGCAGCATTACCATCACTGCTCGAGTTATATTCAGGAATCTAACCAACCAAAGGGTGACAAGCCAAACCTCTGGCGATGCTTGTTGACAAATTAAGAAATTTGAGACAAAATAGAATGTTCTGGAAGTACAGTTTGGCGATATCTCCTGAAGAAACGATCTCAAATTTCTCAGAGATTTGGGATACCTCTAGAAACATCGCGAACTCGGCATTAAAAACCTTTATAGTGCTCGCCCCAGCAAAAGATGGTTTGTCTAAACAAATTTGATTTTATTAAGCGGGTGACTTTTAAAACCAGAGTGGCGATTCAAAATTTAGACTTTTTAAAAAAATCGAGTCGAGTATGCGGGGGCTGGTGCACGTTAAACCTGTCGTGGTCTCAAATGTTCTCACATTGGCATGGTGTGGAAGTTTGGAGGGTGGGGTGTGGGTCAGGTGTTGACCTCGTCATCTGAACCATGGTTCAAAATTACGAGTTGTTGGATCTTTCTCTTATTACGTTAATTCAACTACCTACTCTTTTAAGAACTGCAAACGAACGAGAAAAAGTTCTTAAAAATAGTACGTTTGCAAGATTGCGTAACATCAACAGGTAAAGGTTCGATAATATTTTCCAAACAATAAGATGAATGATGAGGCGAATCTTCAACACCTCTTGAAAGTGCATTTTTTATTACAAAAGAAGCAACACACTTGATCTTGCCAGCCATTGTGTGATTATTATCACAGTAACAATACATACGATTACACTAAAGCAGAGAATCAATTTAAACTTTCTCTTCTTTTAATATCAGAAGATTCATACAATAAGAGCAATACTCTATTATCTGCTCATTTTAGTTTGGATAGTTAAACCAGTAACTATCAGCTCGATGTAATCAAATTACTTTTAATGGTTTCTTAGCCATCAATTTATACTTACTCTAATTTTATTGATGGCAGCGACGTAGAAGTGTCTATCAACCAATCACAGCCCCAGGATCGGATAAAGAAAAACTGATCGCCATTTAGCTTTAAAGTTTTAAATACCGGTGTAGTATCAATGGTAATTTAATTTATTGTTAAAAGATAATATTTTAAGTTGGGATTATGACAGAAGTTCAGTTTTTGTTGCTAAAGAGTAAAAGTATTTTTATACAAGCTTTTCAAAACTAGTTGTTGCGTAAACAAAACACATTGGAATTTTGTGAATGCGTAAATAGAATTGCAAAAAAACGACCAAAACGTTAAGTCAAATTTAGTATTCCAGATTTTTCTATTTGATTTATTAGCTCACAATTACAAGGTGTTTTTATGTAAGGACACTTTTTGCTTGGGAATAACTTTTAAATTAAATATTTTGCAGCAGTCTGGTAGAGTGGTAATTACTGTGAACACAGAGAGGAACGTAATCTTGCCACAAATGATTTATTATAAACATATGTACAGTGTCCTATTTACAAACTAAGGACATCAGGTCGTCCACTCTGAATCTGTTCTAAACTTAACTAACGTCTAAACTTAACGTTTATTGAATTTTGATTAAAGTTAATATTTTTATCTACTAATTATTCCCTACACCAGTCTTTATACGGAATTACCTCTGTATAACAGAGCGCACGTGATGTGAATCTCACTCATTTTTTATTTAAATGTTTACATATTGTTTACTCAATTGATGGCATTGTTTATGAAATATGGCAATGGCCAAATGACCGCATCAGGTCGCGCTGCAAATATGGGCTCTTTCGACCACGTGTGTTGCAGGGTGATTTTTCCAATTTCTTCGAGATATTTTGCTTAACTCAATAGAAAAAGAATCAGGCGCGGCCAAAACAGGGGAACGAGGAGGCCAATCGACATCACCACATTTTGACATCATTCGGTCAGGAATCGTCCTCCAAAGTTGGCATCGTTGCACTAGCTGTACGACATGTTCCTCCATCTTGTTGAAACCACATGTGCTGTAAACTTTTTATCGATCCATTTCAGACAGAAAGAAAATTTGCAACAACGCGCGATATCATTCACAATAACCGCATTTTCATTGGTACCTCGAAAAAAAAATGGTTCAATTATGCCTCCACTCCAAATTGTATACCACAGTTGCTCTATGGGATGAAGAAGTCGTTCATCAATTAACCTTGGATTTTCTGATCACAATAACGGCTTTATTTACGTATCCACCGAAGTCGAAATGAAGAGCGAAAAAAAAAAATCGAACAAATCACGCAGTCGAATGAGCCCGTATTTGTAGCGTGACCAGAGGTGGTTATTTGACCGATGTCATAATCCATAAATAGTCATTAATTTCGTAAACAACATGTACAAAATAAATTAATAAAAAAAATGTTTTATTTGAAAGTTACTGCAAAATAAAATGGTGTTCTTGCACAAAACACATCCTGTATTAAATTTTCAGGTACTAGGATTAAAAGTTTCGGTTTTTAAGTTATTTTTTTTCGGTCCCACAATTTATAACTATTCGAAAACACAGATTTTTGTACGCCTAGCGGTAGGTACTATACGATTTCGGAATCTGGGTACATCTTTTGAAATACAGATACCACGTGGTCAACAGAAAGAACAAAAGAATGACATGGAAGAGAAATATTACGAATAAATAAGAAGAAAGAATATTAAGAATCAGAATTTGTGATTTTGCTTTTGAATACCCTTATAAACTTTCATTTCTTGTGCAAATTCCCCAACACCATGATTTGGACTTGGAGAAAGTAGGTACTTTTCGTGACTTTCATGATGTCAGGAATCTTCACGATGACCACGGAATAATAATCATGGAATGACAAAAAAGCCTTCTTACATTTCTATCTGAATTTTTGAAAGTCCTACGTTTTCCAAGTTCAATTCATCCGAAGATAACTCCATCAATTAACCAAATCGTCAAATGTTAAACCAAATTGTCAAAACTCCAAAAACAAGTGACCAAACAAAAGTAAATGTTAATAACTTTTATTTTTTAAGAGCTTATTCTATTCTCATCAATAAATGAATGAATGAAACAAATGCCAGGCACTCGATTTTACGTCATTTTCCATCTGGTTTCCCAATATTCCTGTACTCCGTTACTAAAATTATTAAGTGCAGTGTACGTGTCTAAGTATTGAGCCGTCATAGGTTGTCTACTATTACATGAAATACTGTCAGGAGAGTCAACAATATTACAACAAAATAAGTGTGCCCGCGGACAGTCATGCTCAGTCTGGAAATAAAACTCAGCAATTGAAGCCTTCCTTGGTGTCTGGAACGACGTCACTGGAGGAAAGAAGGAATTCCCAAGATTTATCCTTGGCAACATTGACAAGTCTTTCTTTCAGACGTTTCCCATCAAAAATAAATTGATCGTTCTACTTCACCAAATTACAAATCTTACTTATCCCACTTGGTCTGAGCTAGACCAGACTAGGCCAAGTGGGATAAGTAAGATTTGTAATGTCCTTGGTGTCTGGGACGACGTCACTGGAGGAAAGAAGGAATTCCCAAGATTTATCCTTGGCAACATTGACAAGTCTTTCTTTTAGACGTTTCCCATCAAAAATAAATTGATCGTTCTACTTCACCAAATTACAAATCTTACATATCCCACTTGGTCTGAGCTAGACCAGACTAGGCCAAGTGGGATAAGTAAGATTTGTAATTTGGTGAAGTAAAGCCTAGTCAGCTAGACCAGGTACAACAGATCGTTAGCCTTGAGTAAACTGAGCCAGCACCGAACTTATTGAGGAACGTTCCCTATCCACTCCAATACAATGAAGGTACTGAGGCGAAGTCGGAGCGGACATAGACGTGAAATATAAGTAGACAGCATTGCTGTTGAGAGACGCTTCAAAAAGTGTGATCAACATGTCTACTTGTAGTCACTCGACCGCCCTGTGAAAAATTGACTTGATTGTCCGATTTGGCGGCTCATTTCGCGATATAACATCTGACAGAGTAGATACGTGAATGGGCTTTTCTTTAGTGGCGACGAAAATTGTGAAATTGCCAGTATACTACTATGTCACGTGGACCAATCAGATGATGTCAATTGATGCGTGTCTTCCCCCGTCCCGTGGACCAGTCACATAATGGATGCTCATTTCCGTCGAGCAGACGGAAGTAGTCACGTTACTACTCGTTTTGGTCACATGATCCTGGGCACATAAAGTGGTTACCATTGCTCACTATTCTTTTATATTTCCTCTTTGGTAGCGGACGTGCACTTGGTGCTAAATTCTTTACTCGTCACACAAACTTCATGGGCCTTAAATGCCAGCTTCTGAATCTTGAAAAGGCGGTTTGATCCACCTTGTCCCCAGAGAACTCGAGGGTTACAATATAATAATCACTCTGTTGAATATCAAGTTTCAAATATGCTTTCAACCAAGCTTAGACTATACCGGTTAACCGATCAAAATATTATTTTCAAGGTAGTTCCCAATCTCTATGAGAACATAAACAAATTAAGTATCCGTTTTTGAATCCAAATTATTATCAACACAGAATTTATTCTTTGTTCAAACAGAACTAAACCTCAATTTGGAAATCTGTCTCATTGAACTTTTCAACTAACCATTAAAAAAATTTCATTCCAGGTTCATGTATATGAAGGTACTAATTATCTTAAACAAAACAGATAGCGAATGCAAGAAAAAGTATAATTAAGTACAAAAACAAGTTTTTAAAAGGAACACTCACATTTTCACCACGATAAAAAATAATTAATATGTACATTTTACTGAGTTTTGTTAAAAAATATAGTACCGGAACATTCCAAAGAAAAAAATTCCGACACTTTAAAATCCAAGTCAGAATTTCAGTTTTCATTCGGTAACTGGAGAGAAAAACGTCATTGATAATTTAATCATGTTCTTTGGCACAAAAAGAACATAATAATCCTCAAAAACTTTCTTCGTAAAAATATGAGTTGAAAAACCTGATGGGAAAAATTCCATCCTTGCATATTTGAAAATAATATTAGAGCACGGTGTATTTAAAAAATGGCGAGTTTAAAACAGCCTTTCCTCTTATCAGACGAATGGAAAGATTTTTTAAGTTTTGCATTGATAACGTCCTCGGCTATTGAATTACTATGCGTCTTTTCGAACTCGAATGATGGGTCGAGAAGAATATTAAAATAAATCTTGCAACTAAGATGATTTTAGTAGAGAAAAGCAATTTTACCCCCAAGCTTTTAAAGAGGAGCACTGCAAGGAACAAAATAGAAGTTTGGCAAATATGTTTGAATACCTTCACTGAATCTGTTTGAACACCTTCACTTAATTAAGGGTCCAGTCATCGCTGTCATTACAAAATGAAACCACTCTATTTCTTTAGTAAGTCAATCGAACACTTTTTTGCGTATCTCCGTGACAGTTGTTGGCGCTACTCCTTAATTGGCGTGACTTTTCATGTACTTGGCGATCGCCAAGAACGTTGCCAACTTCTCAGTTTGTGCCTGATCTCTTGACGCGATAAGTCGATATCGCCAGCGTTCCACTCCAAGAACTATTCTTTGCGTACGTAGGAGAGAACACTTCTTTGTGTACTTAGGATAGTACAACACTTTGTGCAAATTTGAATCAAGTAAATAGAGTTTCTGTACACCGAAGTGTGTACTTTTGTGTGAGCACTACTTTTCGAACCGGCCTACCGCGGCCCCTAAAGTAATCAAAAAAATATACATTAGATAAAAAAGATCATGAAGTCTGGATCGAATGAAAAATACTTCTGTGATTGCGTGTGCTTTGCGTGCGGTTCAAGAACTAAAGTAATCACATCGAGTAAAGAAACAACCGAGACATACAAGAAAACAAATGAATTTCCCACCAGACACGCCCACACAAGCGGTCATAACGGTGTGAACATCCACCGATTAGTTTGCACTCGCAAGAAAAACAACACACAGGGGGCTAAACTTTGACGCGACGGCAAAATATTAAAACACGAAACTCTTTCGAAAACGGAAGCTCGCTCCTTTATGCGCGGTATATAACGGGGGGAAGCAAGCAAGAACAGTTTTGCCATTTAATAAAAATGATGCCTCATCCAAGCGCAAAAATCTCCACCAAGACATCCACCCACGCAATACGACCGGAGGGAGGAAGATAAAAAATGTTCATCTAAATCGTTCGAGAGCGATTGAAAGATACTCGAGAAGATGAAATTTTGATGGGACGCATCCCCAGGGAGTTATGATGAATAATATCCATCTAGTGCAGGTTCTAAGGGAAGTTCGACCGGCCCCGAAATGACGGGAGACGTCGAGTCTTATGGAGAAGAGTTTTCGGAGTTGCATTATTTATTTCAGGCAGTCTGAACTCAGGGAACAGATGTAGCGTCGCTGTTCATGAAATCAGCCGCTTAATGCAATCAAAGTCACAGGAAAGGATTAAAAACAACGATACATAGAGGAAATATAAAAGTAGAGCGCGCAATTGTAACCTTTTTATGTGCCCAGGATCATGTGACCTGAACTCGTAGTAACGTGACTTTTAGACTACTTTCGTCTGCTGGGTGGAAACGAACATTCATCATCTAATTGGCCCATAGAACGCGAGAAGATACCCATCCATTAAGTCATTATCTGATTCGTCCGCACGACATTTGGCGATTTCACCACTTCAGTCGCCACTCAATAGAAATGCGCATTCACACCCTGTCATACGATATCGCCAAACGTGGCGATAAGATATCAAATCAAGCCAATATCAACCAAATCAATTTTTCAGAGCAGTCAAATGACTAGTCGATATGTTGGTCATACTTCTTGAAGCTGCTCTCAATAGGAATGCTCAATCTACGTATCTTTCACGTCTATGCAACTATATTATAATAGCAATATATTTGTACATTGGGAAATGGCAACAAATGGAAAGAAAACATAAAAATTAAACGCTACTAACTTTGCCGATTCGTTTAAATGTGCTTGGTTTGAGCTATGGCGCTATGAAATACTGTTAGAGGGAAGAGCTCACCGCTCTAATAAAAATAATTCTTCAGAGTCTGAAGACAGAAGGCAATAAGGTTGGTTGGTTTTATGGCGTAAGGGCCATATTTGGCCATGCTGCGCCAGTCACAACATACAATATCAAGTAATAGACACACACACAATGAAAGTTTTGCTAACACAGAAGAGAAGTACACCCAGGGAGGAATGCACCTGACAGGAATCGAACCTGCGCGGCTACAACTCGAAGGTTGCTAGAGAAGTGGGCATACCCACTGAGTCACGACGGCCCCGAAGGCAATAAGGAATCTGGAAGATAGAAATCAGTTCAGAAAAGAAAAAGTGAACGAATGAGAAAATAGGTGTAGGTGTTAAAATATACCGAATCTCCTTTCAAGTGGGGTTGGTTTGGTTTTTTGGGGGTTTAATGGCGCAAGGGCCATATTTGGCCATGCTGCGTTGCGTAAGTGGGATGCAATTGCAGTGGACGTTCAGAAGCTAATTGTGGAAACACGACTGAGGAATGAACTTTTTTCAAAGAGCACTGAATCGGAAATAAGAATACCAGTAAGAAGTAGACGAAATGTTGTGTTATATTTTAATTGAAATTTTAAATTCTTAAACCTGATCAAAAGCGACATAGTTAGAAATCTAATTAATAGCGAATTAAAAAATAATTAAATTTTCATGAATATACAATATCAAATTGTATTACTGTGTGTGAAAAAAAAAAATTTAATTGCCGTTAAGACTCAGTTAAAATACCTTTAAAATAAGATAATTGATTCAGCAAAATACTTCTTGTTAGAGAGAAATGAGATCCAGTAATTTAGAATTATAGAATAATGGATTGTAATATTGGCTTTCTGACAAGACATTAATGCAAAAGCATAACAGCTGACTTTTAAAAGATCTATACAAAAGAAAGAGTCGAGACAAAATATTTTTTTCAAAGGTGGTGATTGGAAGGTCTGAGAATCAGCAAAAAATGTTCAAAAGACCGATTCAATATCTACGATGAAAAACAGGCATAGGAAATAATTGAAAAGAGAAGATTAAATATTATGTTCGAACACTTCTTTTTTTTTCTGTTGGCAACATGGACGATGTTCTTCGCACGCTCGACTAGCCATGTGGATAGCGGAAAATCAATTCAATTTATACCATTAATCCTAACAAAGCTCTTCATGACAGATTCCACGTGGCGAGTCTAAAATTTCGCTTCTATTAAATGGCAAAATGAAAATCCTTTTATTTTACGAGAACAATTTATCTGTTAATTATTTCATAATAAATCACCAGAGATACTCCGGAGAGAGCAAAGAAGTCAACTTCACAAACAATACTTTTGATGCCAAACATTAAGGCAAATATCGGAAATATTACGCAAGAGCAGCTGATAACAACACGCGTGTCGAACTGAAAACAAACCAGACAAAAGAATTTATCAGTTTTCCCCTTATTCTAAAACTCTTTTTTTTCTTTGACAGCGATAAGGAAAAGGCGACAGTTTCCTGAACTTTCACAATGACGACACCAAATTGTTATCGCTTTTAAATGCGATGGAAGATGGCAGAGCTTCTTTTTGATTTCTGTTCTAAAGTCACTGAGAAAAGACTCTAAAAATACAGCGTTTCGTCGATTCTTCTATGAGGCATTTTCTGTCAGGCTAAATATAGGTGGCGGTAGTGTTCCTTCGCGATAAGTATTTCCTGCACCTGTTCCAAACGTAGCGTCATCTGGTTTCATTTTCGAATACGATTTCAGCATTTCGTCAATAAAAATGTCTAAGAATAAATTCCGAATTGAAGTCAACCCAATGAAACTAAACGCCAAAAGTAGATAAAATGCCATTTAAGGTAATCCCATGCGAGAACATGGGAGACAGCAGAAGTGAAATTTTCGTAAACTGTCTAGTTTGTTTGCACTGAAATTCCCTCGTATAGCTACCCTAATAATGAAATTACTATAATCTCCACTTAACTACACATTATCTATCTGATCGAGCAGAAAAGAAATGTTACCCGAACAAGTTTTGGAGAGTGAGATGCCAGCTTAGGTGTTGACCTCGTCATCTGACAGTGGTTAAAAATTACGAGGGAAGGGGGTATTTTAAGTAACGTCACACTGGAGCAACACAACGGGTTATTGGTGACGGTCCGGGATCAATCCCAAAGGGAAAGAACCTAGGACAACACCACGTAATTTTGAACCACGGTCAGATGACGAGGCAACACATGAGCTCTCCAAACTTCCACACCACGCTAACGTGAGGACATTTGAGGCCATGACGGATTTAACGTGCACCAGCCCCCTTTGTACACGACGGTCTTTGGCTGGATTCGAACTCGCAACCCTCCGGTTCTAGTGTTCAGACAAATCGTACGAGTGGTTTGGGAAAAAACGGGAAAAGTTCATTTTCCGGACCCCTGCCTTGGCAACTTTGGGAGGCCATAACTCCCGAACTAATGGACCGATATTAAAATCGCATAGCTCATCTTGTTCCTGGTCCGTTACTCTTCCAACCGGGCTACCGCGTCCCTAAAAATTACGAGGTGTTGCCCTCGGATCTTGTTCATCGGGATTGATCCAGAACCATCCTCAAAAGCCTGTTGAGTTGCCCGATGCGACGTTAATTCAATTATCTACAGAACAAATTGTTTCCCCTTTAGAATGCAATAGAAGTGAAAAAGAGAAGTTTCTTGAATGGAACGACATAAATAAAACATTGCAATGATACAATTGGAGAATAGAACTCGGTTTATTCTCGCAACAAAGCATTAAAACTGCAGAGGTAACTGATAAAACTGTCACTTTAGAATAAGGTCTTCATATATACGCTCTTGTGTTCATAAATGTGTATTACTTTCAACAAACTGAACGCTTTTAGACTTTCTATCGAGATTACATTGCATCGACTCATATAATTACATCCATAAGTGAGTTGAATTTAATTTAAATTATGTCGATTTTCAAAAAATTTTCTTGAAAGTATCGGAATCAAAGGAAAAGCCCTCTTCAACATATTGCATGACATTTTATCAAAAATTTAAAAATTCAAACTGAACAATTTCGTGTTTTCTTTGCAAAATGCAGAAAAAAGCAAGCTAATACCTGTTCCCACCTCTTCCAAAGATATCAAGTACAAAAGTGAGTTTTGTCTGTCAATTTACGGTCATTTTAGACCAGGAGCTACTGCTTAAAGTGATTCCGAACCATTACGCTAGAGTAGTTCTTAATTGGCCAACTACTTGCAACAACGTCCAATTTTCGGATTTTTTGCAACGAAACAAATAATTTTCAATTATTCAGAAAAGTATTTTGTAATATTACAAAAAGTTCATTGCGAAGACTATAAAAGCAGGATCAACACAAAGCAGTTTAGAAGAGGAACGCGGACTCCCACAAAATCGTGCAAGACATTTACCAGTTTGTTGCCATCAGTAAGAATTGGATGTTTAATGTTAATCAAACGACGGTAAAAGGGTAAAATTATATCTAGTAATACACACAATTCACAAAATAGGTAGGCACTGGCTTATAGGGGTATACACTAACTCCAAAGCACACACACATATGCTCCAGTCCCAACTTAGATGACGAGACCTTGTTGAAAAAAATATGCATCCCAATGTTTTCGAACCACTGGGCTTATTGCCCTACGGGGGACGAACTGGCGGCTATTTGTGAGGGAGCACCCAGCGGGTAAACCGTCGTTGATCCTAACAAAGACTATCACCAATATCCATGCGCTTATAAACCAGTATTCGAATCCGATATCTACTTGGGTGGCAGACAGACGCTATGATCACAAAACCAGGTATGTACCCAATGTTTAACTTGAACAATGCACATGAATGTTTCTATTATTTTCCTTCGTGCAATTGTTGCACACTTGTAATACAAACAAAATGAAAATATTTGTAACTTTTTGAACTTACTAAACAGATAACACATGAAAGTACAAAACCTTTTCACACACACCCCTTATAGCTTGAGCTCCGTAGATGACAAAGTGTCGTTGCTCACACTTCGTTTAATGAATATGACATCCATATTCACATGAACAGATTTAATAAATCTAAATGAAATAAAACTATCCGAAAATATGTAACAACCTTTCGTTTACTTTGACTGATGTTAATTCTTGTTTCAATAAAATGTATGGTAAAAAGCACACCTGTCATGTTGCCACAATTATATCCTGAATGTCGACTTCTATTTCATCACATTCCCTCGTTCAACGGCGGTTCGGCATCTTTTGACGCTAAGCCTATTTTCTCGTATTTTCTTATTTGCGCTGATTTCTACCTTTCAGATTTCTCATTGCTTTCTGCGACTAAACTGATTACAAATTTCATTAGTGGCGAGCTCTTTCGTGTAGTTTTAGAAATACCATGCAGCTCCATAGTTCAAAGTAAGCCTATTTAAACTAATTGGATAATGAATCCCATAACTGTCGATTTTACGTTGTTTACATCCGCTGTTGACATTCGAAACAATGCACAAACGACGTCCATTTTCGTGTCACTTTTTCTCATGTGCTTGGAGAAAAGGTGTACTCTTCAATGGATTCCCGCAAATGTGGACATTGAAACTGCAGATCAATTGGCAAAGGAAGCCAGAGGATTAAATGCTGAACAAACCCCAACTAACTGATGCTAATCCTTTGGTAAAATTCAAACTCCTATCAAAAAAAATTTGTGAAATTAACACCGACAGAAAAACCGCCACCACAATATCCAGACTGAGAACTGGACATTTTAAAGGCATGAAAACTAACTGATGGAACCAGAACGTATAGACATCGTAACAAACATCTCGGCGTTGAACTCACACCTCATCACATATTCACCTGCCCTGCAACAGTAGCTGCTCTTCGAGCCATCGATTATCATCCTGAAGAACATCTTTACAGCCAGAAAATAATCGACAGCGCCAAATCTGTTCAAAATGCACACGGCGGCATCTGACTCACAAATGGACACAGCAACACGGAAATGAAAGGTATTTAAAAAATTTTATGCTCACCCTGAAGTGAAGAGAATTCCGGGAGTGTAGACAGGTAGACTCCGGAAGACGGAGAGTACCTCTTGTTGAGGAAGCTCTCCCAGGACGCAGCAGTGGACGTAGACTTGAACTTCATGCCAAATCCCAGAGGACAAGCAACAGAGACGACACGAGTGTTAACACGAACAGACTCTTCCTCTTTGTGAGATACCTTTTTTCCTGCACATGTTTTCGCTACACAAAAGACACGGAAAAAAGCCGGAGAGATGATAACCTCTTTTACGTTCTGTAATCACGAGAGATTTGACAGCGTTTCACGGCCACCAAGATACTGCCATGTGTTGCATGTCTGGGTAAATTGAAGTACATGTAAGGGGGAGTAGGTTGATTTGTGTTAGATGTCTGGCGCGTTCTTTTTCATCTTGGAATGATTGCTCGTCGGGTTAATGATGCGCCATTTTTTTTACTATTGAGGACGTTAAAATCGATACAAAAATGGCATGGATAACTCAGTTTCCAAGGTTATGGGGAACGTCCCAACATGTTGGATATTGCGTGATACGTTTGAACCCACATCCATTATTCGATGACACTGCTTTCTCATAAAACGGAAATATGATTTCCATTAGGAGTGGTTAGGGATATTAAATCCCGACTTGTATTCGCCATTAGTGCGGAATAAATGAATGGCTTCGTTCAATTACAGACGATCGACTTATCTGAAAATGTATTGAACAACGGAGAGTAAATTTACGATACAGACGTTCTACGAAAGGAAAATTCGACTCAGAATTATAAGTATATAGTAACAATTATTGAACTTTATTCTAGTCATGCAAAGTATTTCGGATCATTTAACGATTTAAAATATGGCATTCAATAAAAATGCAATGGGATTTGTAGAAACAAGAAATTTTGATACGACAAAACAGTACTAAATTTTGTTAGTCATCTGATACTGCACTGTTGGCAGTCGATCAGGGTAGCTGAATAAACTTTTTCAATCAATTAATCAGATATTTAGTTTAATATTTAGGAAGAAAACATTTTGATTCGAACGGTAATAGATTCTGTAGCCGAATTAACTTTCGTAGAGTTAATTATGTCTCGTGCACTGTAGAAGGTTCAAATAAGAGGAGTGTATAATTAAAACTTATTTATTTACAAAATTCAATTTACGTTACTAGGCCGAAAAAATAATGATTTTACGAGTACTTCTATGCATAAATCGGTTAAGTTAAAAATAAAATTAAATCGGAATACAGCTAGTCAAAGAATTCTTAAAACGAACAGTTCTGAATAACAAGAACACAAATTTTAAAGATATCTTTTTTAAATATTGCCACAACTGGCGTCTAAAGAATGAAACAAAAATAAAAAATGCAAACGAATCCTAATTCTTTGCTAGCCAAGATATCAATGCGCGCACAAGCGAGAATCATTGATAATCAAACGATAATTATCCGGCACACGCGACAAATTAATCGCAGTTATTTAGTTAAATATCTTTTATGAGCAAATTTACTTAAAATAAAATTCTTGCTAGGCATCGGTCGAAGATCTTTGACATAAATTTTCGTCCGTTTGAAGCATAAAATAAAACGTTCAGTTGTAACTTGTGATTGGAACACTGGACAGGGCAAAGTTAAACTACAATACAAATTTAACATTAACATAGCTAGTTAGAACTTTATTCACATTCTGATAATCATTATCAAGAAAATGTATCGCTTAAATTTCCGCATGACGCTTTTTCAAGTCAGGCGCAAACGCATAAAATATTCCCTGCTTAAAATTCACGTAAGCTTCGCCTAAACTAATAACCGATGGCGGTGCTCCGCTATGACAAATGATACGAGGCGAAACGATGGATTCAATCACTTGGGCTTTCAGTGGATTGAGGGATTTCATTTTAGTAGATTAGATCGAATCTGGAGAGAGCTTTAGAAATGGAGAGGACTAATAAGTTTTACCTCCTCCGTATTTCGACTCTGATTGAGTCAGAGTCCTTTAAGTGCACCCCTTCGAACTAAACTCGTCATTTATGGAGCAAGTCTTCCGAGATTCTGAAGAATATGTGTTCCTTTCTCAAAATGTGTGCTGTCGACAGATGGGATATTTGAGGCGAGATAATTACAATTCGCTATTGGTTGAAAAATTATGCAGTATTAAATAAAACACGATTATTAAATAATCATTGAATAAACATGCATTATTAAATAAAACACGATTATGAAAAAAACATGCATTATTCAATAAAGCACGATAAAAATCTGATTACAAAAATTATGTGAGGGAGGCATTTTCTGTCAAAGTAAATATAGATGCGGTATTATTTCTGGGGCGATTCGTGTTTCATGTACGTATTCTGAATGTAACGTCAATTGGCTTGTTTTTCGCATGATTTCAGCACTGCAAATAAAAATTCTAACGAATGAATTCCGAATTGATAATGATAGTTGATTCAACACCAATAAAAATAAAAGCCAAACGCTGCTTAAAAGGCGATAAATCACGTTTTAGTTTAACCTCTATATTTATCATGGGTTAGCCATTTTAAGTCAAAGTAAAGTCTTCAGTCTGAATGGTTTATTTAAACCGAAAATCCCTCTCATAGAAGGCTAAATAACAACTTTCAATATGTAAAGAAAACCCTATAGAAATGTTTCTTCTGTGTTAAACATGCTTTGTATCAATTCAAAATATTCCAATAAAGTAGTGAATTGGATTCGAACCTCATTTTTAGACATAAATTGTCCTGTGTCATAGCCTGTTAAAACCTGGTGAAAGTTTTGATGTTTTTAATTGTGTAACTTAACCACTATTTTGTTCAGAATATGTGAAGGACTTCCAAAATCAGTGGAGTCAAAGAAGTGGAGAGGTAGGTAGTTAATTAACGTCGCATTGGAGCAATACAACGGGCTATTGGTGACGGTCCGGGATCAACACCAAAGGGTTGGTCCCGGAAGTGGGATTAGGAAATTTTACAAGTTTGCTACTCATCGTGAGGTGACTACATACTTACCAACATCGAAGAAAAAAATCATGTAGGTACGTATTTTAATTAACGTCGCCTGGAGCAACACCACGGGCTATTGGCGACGGTCCGGGATCAAACCCGAAGGGAAAGATCGAGGACACCAGGTAATTCTGAAACACGGTCAGATGACGAGGTCACACCTGAGCTGGACCCTCTCCAAATTTCCACACCACGCCAACCTGAGAACATTTGAGGCCACGACTGATTTAACGTGCACCAGCCCGTTGCAAAAAAATCAGGAAGACTTTTCGACATAAAAACCAACACACAACTGTCCAAAATGAAAAAGGGCCGCGGTGGCCCGGTTGGAAGAGTAACGGACTTGCAACCGAAGGGTTGCGAGTTCGAATCCAGCCAAACACCGTCGTGTACAAAGGGGGCTGGTGCACGTTAAATCTGTCGTGGCCTCAAATGTCCTCACGTTGGCGTGGTGTGGAAGTTTGGAGAGTGGGGTGCCAGCTCAGGTGTTGCCTCGTCATCTGACCGTGGTTCAAAATTACGTGGTGTTGTCCTCGGATCTTTCCCTTTGGGATTGATCCCGGACCGTCACCAATAGCCCGTTGTGTTGCTCCAGTGTGACGTTAATTGAAATACCCCCCCCCCCCAAAAATGAAAAATGCCTAAAATAATTAAAAAGTAAAAAAAATTGAAAGCACCAAATTAGCGCCAAATTTAGCTTTAAGAAAGCAATTAAAAACAGAAAAGTAATCCTGCCCTCTATTACTGTAATATGCTTCGTGGCAGTTCGAACTCGGTGAAACCAACTTGGCGATATTTCACACAAAATGGCGCCAAATATATGCAAAAAAAAAAGCAACTAACCTTCTTTGAAATTAGTGCCAAAGAAGGTTTTATAATCCACCAACCACTGATTCCGATGTTTTTCTTTTTCATGGTTAGCACGGATTGGCGCAAAACTTCGCCACTTGCTTTACGTGGCGCAAAACTTTCGCCACGTTTTGCTAAAGAGAAATCCGGAAAATACTTTTCCCCGTTCGGGGAAAACTGAAAAACAAAAGTGCTTATCCCGAAGCCGGAAAAGTTGTCAGGAATGCAATATCGTTCCTTCATGGATTGCCACAATGTGGCAAGAGGTCGAATTTTGCGTCATTTAAAAATTTCTCATATTGAAAAGAAAATCCGGAAGATATTTTTTCAGTCCAGTAGACCGGAAAAAATGTGGTTTTCCGGGAGACTTCCTGAAAATCAGGAAGAGTTCGAAGGTATGGATCATAGTACCCCACCCATTGTGATTATTCAATAAGAAATTGCGATTTTCGGTAGCCCGGTTGGTAGAGTAGCGGATTACCGCCCGGAGGGATGTGAGCTCGAAACGTGATCCAGCGAGAGTCGTGTAGGCGGGGGCTGGTGCATGTTTCATCCGTCGTAGCCCCAAATATCCTCACGTTGGTGTGGCTTGGAAGTTTGGAGAGTGGGGTGCCTGATCGGGTGTTGACCGTGGTTCAAAATTACAGGTGTCCTCGGTACTTTACCTAGGGGATGGATACCGGATCGTCGCCAATAGCCCGTTATGTTGTCCAGTTGGAAGGGCAACGATTAGCAACTGGAGGGTTGCGAGTTCGAAACTCGGTCCAGCCAAAGACAGTCGTGTTCACGGGGACTGATGCAGATTAAATCTGTCGTGGCCTCAAATGTCCTCACGTTGGCGTGGTGTGGGAGTTTGGAGAACGGGGTGCCAGCTCAGGTGTTGACCTCATCATCTGATCATGGTTCAAATTGATGAGGTGTTATCCCGATCTTCCATTTAGGGATAGATCCAGGACCGTCGCCAATAGCCCATCCTGTTACTCCAGTGCGACGTTAATTCAATTACCTACCTACCGTTTAATGGAGTGCCAGACAACATAAGCACAAAGCAATCAGCTCACCTTAAAAATCCCCTATAGTCTAAAAATGTGTAGTACAATACTCAAGTCTCTTCAGTCAAAAAACGTGTGAAAATAACATTCAACAAAGCCTTTTTTTACCAGATTTAGAAGATTAACCTTTTCAAGCCCACTTATATTCAACCAACTTGGTGAAATACCGTAAAAGAAAACCCTAAATATTTCTCGGTAGTTTACAAACTACATTGGCAGAATTAATGCAATTTTTTGGGTAGAGTCGGCACGCTTTTAGAAAGGGTTTGCAGTCTAAACCTCCCTAAAAACGTACTGAATGATAGAGGCTGAGTTGAGAAAAAAATAGTCGTTAAATTTTATCCACTTTGGGGGTTATCAGTTGAGATTAAAGCAATTTTTTCCCTTAAAATAATTGTGCTCGCAGGTTTTAAAACTTTTTACCCGCGGTTTTTTCATCTCAAGAAATCGAAACCTCACAAAGTTATCATTTATGTGATATTTTATGGATCGTTACTATCGATCCTTTACCACATTAGGTGTCAAAACAGAATTTAAAAGCATATTTTTGAAGAATCGTTGGAACAATTTCGTATTTTCTAGGCTTGGTTTGCCGTTTTATGATCATTGTGAATCCTAGAATTCCGCCGATGACTCGCAGTATTAAACATTGTTTTAACTAATTCATAATACTTTGACAGTAGAAATATTTTTAATATGTCTGTGATAAGCAATAAAAAAGACACTAAAATCATCGACCTTATAACGAATAGACGGAGCATGTGCCCGCAGCTTCATAATATTTCTTCCAGTTGCTCGGTTTGAAGATCTGTCACGTGATTGTGGGAAAAAGCATGAATCCAAAATGATTGATTGGTTCAAGTGATTATCCACCGTGATCAAAAGCAGTAGTCTGCGATTCGACAGCCAATCGACTAAGTCGATTCTAATGCCCGCGTGATTTACCCTTCAGAGATCTTACGACAGCTGCCTACATGCTCCGTCTATTTCATTAGAAGGGGTCGATGATTAAAATAAGGTTGCGTAGGCTAGATGTCCTAGGTCCTAGTAGTCAGCTGACCACAGTATGAGAACGATAATTCGTAGTATTAAACATTGGTTAGACAAATCGACAATACTTTCAGTCAGAAATATTTTAAATAAAATTTTTTACTTAGAGTACCTTTCGGCCAAATACCAAAAAAATACCACAGGTGCCAAACGAAGCACTAGTCATTACCATCATATGACGACACTGTTAAAAGCTCGTAGAAAACGAGCTCTTCTGTATCAACAGTAACACCTTTCCACATCGACAAAAACGTCGGTGTGGTTTGTTTCGTTTGCACCCTGAAGTATACGACTTCAATCCCCCATAAATTAATTCCCCCATTAAATAACATCTCTAAAATTCTGATCACCAATAACTGGGGCAATGGATACGATAGGACCGCTATTTATATCACTACTTTGAAAGTAAATTCTGATTTTAATTTCACCAATTAAACGGGACAGCGGTAGCCCAGTTGGCATTGTCCTTGGATCCTTCGGGATTGATCCAGGAGCATTCCCGCCCGTGTGTTGCTCATGTTTGACGTTAATTAACTACCTACCTACCCATACGTAAATTCCTTTACTTAAATTTTATTCTCTTTCTGATGTGGAGATGAGCTGCTTTCTAGCGAGTGCTCCGAAAGTGATATGTCCTATCTTATCCTTTCGCCAATCTTAAGGTATTTCAGAGAACGTACCATGAAATTCCGCAAGGGCAGAAATTCCGCAAGGGCAGAAATTCCGAAACGATGAATTGCTCCTGCTTAACGTCAAGCTGATGGAATTCGATAACAAAAATTTTGAAAATACTAAACGCTTAGAAACGGGGAGTGCACGGAAACGGTTATTTATATGCCCATACCTATTTGTTAAATTGTAATGCACTGGTTTAAAAGAATCTGTGCGATAAGTGGCGAACTTAGAAAAATTGATGAATTCAGACGGGAATGTTTCTCGACACTTACTTTCATACTTTAGTTCGTTGTTTTGATGAATGATTGTTGAAGTGCTTAGTCAAAACAGAACAATTTGGAATATTGTAAAACGATATTAGTGTTGAAGAGATTTTCACTTTTGCATAAGAGAACGCTTTTGTGATAAGATATTACAACTGCTATTACATCGGTAACGGTTATTTTAACGGCTCAAAATCCATTGCATCTAACACAAAAAATCGTAACATACAACATCATAACATAAAATATACCTTTTATCATAGCCATGATAAGACAAAAGGATTCGTGCAACAACAGAAGATAATCAGAAGGGTTCCGAAAACTTAAAAAACAATTGTTCTACTATTCTTCAAAAGATAACAAAAGTTAAGGTTTTCCGTTAATCAGTCGTATTTTCAATAATTAAAATTAGGTAGCAAATATACCCTGTCAAATACTCAAGATTTTTGAATGTAATTTTTAGAGGTGCATACTTTTAAGAATTGTAGATGCGAAATTGTTAAATTTCTACACCATCGATGCTCTTGAATCAAATCGAAAGTAATCGACATGCAAATAGAAAACATTCACTTTTCGGTCATAAAAATTGGACTAGTGCCTACAGTAAAATGTAGATAAACACCAACAATAACCATTCTGATTGAAGCTCTAAGAGAAAAATACATTCGTCACCGCTGTCTTCAAGTACAGCTTTAAGAGCAATTTATCTAAGCCTAACTCTCCGATGAAAGATTAAAATTTTATCTTTCTTAACTACCAAGTATAAAAAGATGACACTCTATTACAAAGGCAATTAATCACGATCGAAGCAAATCAGAAGGGTTACGACCAGAAGGCTTACCACGCATGCTCCAAGTGGCTTAGTGAACATTTTGTGTGGCACGTAATGTGTAAAAAAAAACAGGGATACACCACTTCACGAGCGGTGCAGGTCGGATTGTGAAGAAAGCCGCATGTATTAGTTTGAAGATGAGGAAAGGTGTTGAGTGCAAGAAAGAAAGTGACCAACAATAATCCATTTTTACAAAAAATTATTAATTAAACCAATGTAATATGCAACACCTTTTTCATCAACCATGGTAGGGCAGAGTAACGAATTAGCGACCGGTTCGAAACTCGATTCAACCAAAGACCCTTCGTGTACACGGGGGCTGGCGCACGTTAAATCCGTCATGGCCTCAAATGTCCTCAAGTTGGCGTGGTGTGGAAGTTTGGGGAGTGGCGTGCCGGCTCAGTTGTTGTTCTCGTCATCTGACCGTGGTTCAAAATTATGAGGCGCTTTCCTTGGATCTTTCCCCTAGGGATTGATCCAGGACCGTCGTCAATAGCCCGTTGTGTTGCCCCAATGCAACATTAATTAATTACCGATCCTTTGAAGACTTTTTTTACTTGAAGTTGACTGTCTTGTGTCTGGTTCAGCTTGGCCAAATATGGTTCTTGAGTCCTAAATCCCCAAAACAATCAACCAGTCATTCAGTTGATTAAAGATACTAAACTTTTTACCACATCGTCCATTTTCAAAAGACAATTTACATACAGTAGAACATTGATTATTCGAGGCAATGTGGATCGAAGCCACCTCGACCCAGAATCTCAGATAACACGGAAGTAGTTTGGCGTGGTGTGGAAGTTTGAAGAGTAGGATGTCAGCTCAAGTGTTGACCTCGTCAATCTGACCGTGGTTTAAAATTTCAAGGTGTTGTCCAGGGATCATTCCCTTCGGCATTGATCCCAAACCGTCATCAATAGCCCGTTGTGTTGCTCCAGTGCGACGTAAATTCAGTTACCTACCTACGGACGTAGTAACACAAAAACATCCTATACGAAACACAAAAAATTTATTGCACTACATGTTGCACCTACTGCTTACTGAAAGATTCATAAAGCAAAAGAAACTGTCAAATTCGGTTGGATAACAGACATTCGATTAATCGGAGCTCAGATAATCAAGGTTTTACTGCACTAAGGACAGCTCTTAACATGGTTTTTCTAACGACTCTCTTAACATGGTTATCGCCTATCAACACATCTACATCTCAAATAAAATACAAATAAAAAACATTGTGTGGATTTCTGCCAAAACATCGTAAAAGACCAGACCATTATAATGTCTGCTCAAAGACAAAAACACCTGGAAACTTAATTAACACCCTAGAAGCATCCACGTTTTATGGTGTGATGAATCAAGGTGGAACATCACATTGAAGGTATTAGCTTATTATATTAAGAGGTTTATGACTATATTCTGAGACCTGATGCTACAAGGAACATATATAAGTGACAAAATTTGAATATAATGTATGATACTTCCTACTATTGTGCTACCAAAGAGAAGGAAAATTTCAAGAGGAAAAATTTACGTTTCCAACCCAACTTGAAGGAATTGTCCACGCTGTGATAGTTCTACAGGTAATATCTCAAATGTATACTCCTAAGTGTTCAGCAAACAGTTAAATTTAAAAATAGATCTATAATAGGTTACTGGGATTTTAGAAGAACTGTTCAAATAAATAAGACTACAGAAAATATCCATATTACATATACTGAAATATTCGTCAAACCTAATGGAACATCGCTGGATGCTTTCGGAAATATTGGATGGAAGTCTACAATTGCTCACTTGAGTAGAATAACATAGTCAGATAAATATGTGGTTTTGTAAAAATGAAATTGAAACAAATATTTGAGTACTACTGCACTCTGCACTTAGACCAGTATTCACAAACTCAGGAAATGGTGACGATTGATGGCAAGACTTTTTTTTTGGATATTAAACTCAACTCTTTCTCTTGTTACATAAAATTTAGATCCTAAAGGGAGAATGTTTTTATTTTAATGTATTCTACACACAAATAAATAACCGAACTTAAACGTAAAATTGAATTACCATAATTTTAATTCAAATATTCCTCTTTATGCTGCAGCAAATTATACCATTACCTTTTTAAATTTCCTAGGCACGTACGGGCCGCGGACCAAGCAACGAACGTCGTGTACGTGGGGGCTGGTGCATGTTAAATCCCTCGTGGCTTCAAAAGCCCTTACGTTGGTGTGGTATGGAAGTTTGAAGGTGCCAGCTCAGGTGTTGACCTCAGGTCTGACCGTGGTTCAAAATTAGGAGGTGTGCTCCGATCTATGCCTTCGGAATTGATTCGGGTCCGTCGACAACAGCTCGGTTGTGTTGCTCCAGTGCGAGGAAAACTTAATTGCCTACCTAGGGAACGTACTGGACCTGGTAGCTGAATAATTAACACTCTGACCTTCGGTTCAGGGTTCGAATCCTGGTCGTTCATGGATGGTCGTAATGGCTTGGAATCGACAAAAAGTCGTTAAATCCCGGTCTAATTAACCCTCGTGTAGCAAAAAATGACCTAATGGCGCTTCGGCATTCGACGCCAGTTAGAACATGTAAATAATTACACCAAGTAAATGCATATAGCGAGGACAAAAATAGGAAAAGAGATATACAAAGCTTTTTACATCTGACTTTCTTCGTAAGTTACACAGAAATTGCACAAATCGATCGATGAGTCAGATAAATAACAAAATTGACCTCGAAAAAATTTCAAGCCAAACAATCAAAACAAAATGGAAAATTCTATTAAGACTCAGAGAGCACATTCCATAAGTATCTTCTACCAAATCTCATTATCTCCCTAGACAAAGGATTTAATCAAGAGTTGAAGTTTTTGGAATTCTTTCTCAGAAGTCTTCGAAATCAGGCAATACGCGTGGGGGTTATTTTTATCTTCTCTACATTATCATTTCATTAAAACTTAAGATAAAATATTCATCAAATTCTTCGGATAGTCCAGCAGACTTAGGAAAAATATGCACATTCAAGAGGGAGAATTAGCTTTTTAAGAATCGCACGCCTGAATTTTCCTTCCTTATTGAAAATTCCGAGCTTCTGATTCAGAGAGGTTGAGTCCTGGCTTGTGATTAATGCCAAGTTTGACGTCACAGAAGCACGAGCACTTGAATAAAAGCAAAGATGGGAAAGGAAATCATTCAATGAAATTAATGTTTAAACGGGAAACAGAAATACATGAAAATTTGGTTTTCCGAATTCATTTGGGGGACGCTCCACATTGCGTTTCTTAAAGTCAATTATGAACTGGCTGGGGTGATCGGTTGGTTTTGGCTTTTTACGGCGCAAGAGCCATATTTCGCCACGCTGTGTCAGACACAAGACAACGTCAAGTAATGAATATACACACACAAAGTAACAGACAAACAACATTAAAAGGTAGGTGGTAGTAAATTAACGTCGGATTGGAGCCATGGGTGTCACCAGCACCAAATTATTGGGGGTGGGGTGACTCAATAGATAAGTTATAGATTATCAGGGGTCTAAGGGGGGGTCCCTCTGGAAAATGTTGAAAAATTAAGGACTAAAAACACTTTTATAAGTGGATTTACATTTACCGGTGCATTAGTAAAACTTGCACAACGTTATTCTTTTATTGCACAACAGTTTTTAATATTCGCAATAGTTAAGTTTGGTTAAATTCGTTCAACGGTGTCATTTTTTGTCAACTAGGACTTAAAAAATTCAAATTGTTTTCCAAAAAATATTGGGGGGAGGCGTCCCCCAAAATGACTGGAGCAACTATTGGCAACGGTCCGGGATCAATCTCGGTGGGAAATATGCAAGGATTAAGCCTCGTCATTTTGGCCACGGTCAGATGACATGTCAACACCTGAGCTGGCACCCCGCTCTCCAAACTTCCAGACCACCAACGTGGGGACATTTGAGACCACAACAGATTCAACGTAAATCAGCCTCCGTGTACACGACGGTCTTTGGCTGGATCTAGTTTCGATCTCGCAACCCTCCGGATGCTCTTCCAATCGGACTACCGTGGCCCACACATATAAGGAAAGTTTTACTGACACAGGAGAGAGAAATACACCCAGGGAGGAATCGAACATAACGCTTCAATTCGCAGGTTGTTAGAGCAGCAGGCGAACCCATAGAACCACGTTCCCTCGGGTTGGTCCAGGAAAATATAGCCAATCACCGGCCTGAGGAAGGAAAGACTGAATTGTAAAAAGTAAAATAAGCAATTTCAAACAATTTGGTAGGTAGATACTTAAATTTACATCACACTGAAGCAACACGAGGGGTTATTGGCGACGGTCGGGGAATAATACCGAATTGAAAGATCCTCGTTATTTTGAATCACGGTCAGATAACGAGATCAACACCTGAGCTGGCACCCCACTCTTCCACGCCAAGCCAAGACATTTGAGGCCACAACACATTTATCGCGCACCTGCACCTAGAGACACTGCAACGTCGTGAGATAAATTTAAGTGGCGAGTGGTTTTTAGGCAATTAAAAAACAGCTTTAAAACATACAGCACATTTAATAAGATATTTGACATTATTTACAAAGTTAACAAGATAAGGCAATTTCGAGGCTAAATGAGGAAAAAAATGGTTTCATCGGAGCAGACGAGGCTCTGCATCCGTTCACGTCCAAAACTCCAACGGCTCTCTTTTCGAGGGGTCAGAAGTCAGCGTCACCCTTCTACAAACCTTGCTCCTCGTACCTTGTTACCGACCCTCGACAGTTCAAAAACGAGGGGCTACAAGACATTCCTTTACCCCCATCCGGTCAAAAATTTGCAGCCTCTTCCAACATTGACGGCGAATTCGAGAGGAATTTTCAAAGGGGAACATGACGCTACAATACGATGGTCTTTGGTTGGATCGAGTCTCGAATTCGTAATAATCCGTCAAATAATGGATATACACACAAGTTTTACTGACACATGCTGGGCTGCCACATCCAAAGAACTTGTGAAATAATGGCATTAAAAATTGTCACGAACTATATATTAACTAAATGTGTGGCATATAGTGTGACGTAACCATGTGGTTAGCCTATAACCTATGGTAGGTAACCATAGGTTCATAATTATGTGCAACCATATTGATAAATAAGGGTAACCACACACCCTTATTTATCAATATGGTTGGCAATTTTCACTATTAACATTATACTTGAATTCGAGTTCATGGGTTTCAATGTTAAATGTTCCTCCTCACTCGAATGCCGCTGTAGTCCGGTTGGAAGAGCAACGGTTTAGTAACCGGAGAGTTACGAGTTCGAATCCAATCAAAGGCCGTCGTGTACAAAGGGGGCTGGGGCACGTTAAATCTGTCGTAGCCTCAAATGTCCTCACGTTGGCGTGGAGTGGAAGTTTGGAGAGTGGGGTGGCAACTCAGGTGTGACCTCGTCATCTGGCCATGGTTCGAAATTACGTGGTGTTGTCCTCGGATCTTTCCCTTCGGGTTTGATCAAAGACCGTCGCCAATAACCCGTTGTGTTGCTCTAGAGTGCGACGTTAATTAAAATACCTATTCACATCATACTCCAATTCAAAGTTGATCGGTTTCAACGTTAAATGTTCCTCCGCACTCGAAAAACATGTTTTAATATAAAAATTTCACTCGCTCGTATAATATAGTCCGCACAATTTTAGTTATGAAAGGGAGTTGCAACAAATACATCCCACATATTTTTAATGCTAGTACTAACTAATGAAAAGGCATCAGAAGATAATCTCCAGTAGAATCCCTGGAGAAGATAGTAAACCAGTCTGCACTAAGAGTTAACTTGTTTCGAGGTAACTACTTTTGACAGACGAGAAGACAGTTCCTGGATTACAAAGACATGGCATGGTTATATGTGAGAATCAGCCTGCGAACAGAATTGAGAATGTTCTAGGTGTCAGCATGTTTTACTGCATTGTGTCCCCCATTTGTAGAATAGAATTGTACTTAAATTCTCGAGTTTGCTGTCCTGTAAGAAAACGCAGACTAATTTTGCGTTTTCATGCAACCATCACAGAATAATGCAAGTAAAGATAACTATCCTTTCTTACAGAAATATTAATAGTAATTCACAATGGCTTGAAAAATATATCTGAAATTACGGCGCTATCTTGCAAGAAGTGTCTCGATCCAGCTTCTAGATCATATGAAATGCAATATACCTTAAATTTTAGTCCATTTTTATTCTATTTGGGTTTGAATATAGGATTGCCGAACATACTAATGAAACACCGATAACGAAATACAGTAGAACCTTGATTATCCAACGTAATGTGGACCTAAGTCACCACGGATAACCAGAAACTCGGATAATACAGATGTAGTAGCAAGAAACAGCCTATACTTTGAACAGAAAAAAATTACTGTACTATATGTTACTACCGCTACTACTGAAAGATTCATAAAGCTTGGATGAAGAATAATATATGTATACGCTATTCTGTTTCGCAGCACTTTCTCGCTTCTTTGGGCACACTCAAGCTCGAAGCCTTTATTTAAAGCTTGATAAAACTCAGTATCAAGGCTTTGATAACACGGATACTCCGTTAATCGGAGCTCGGATAATCAAGGTTTAATAGTTGAATCGCGGATGATCATTAAGACACACTGACGAAATAGCTTTTCAATGTTAATTCGTTTCGCAAATTAATATTTTCGATGGTCCTAAAAGCTTATAAACACATGAAAAAACAATTTCTGTTTTATCAGATCATGAAAAACATTAATCGTTACATCTATTACACGACATAAAAGGAATTAGTTTACCAGCGAGTGTTGATAGAGAGAGAGAGAACGAAACACTATAATCAATAACCACTTCCATAACTGTCTTCAACGAAAACGTGTCGATAGCGTGATATCAGTACATTTTCCTTAGGCACGTTTCAAAATAAGATTTCTAATGAATAGAAATGCTGCATTAAGAGGTAAAATTTCTCTTCCCTCTTTTTCTTGCGCTAACCTGAAAGTAATATTTTTACCATGTTTACATCAAATTTTCACGAATTTTTTAAAAGTAGAAACAAAAGTACATAATCTCGCTACTAGACTAATATTCCACTAAACATAAGAGCCGCGGTTCCCCGGTTGGAAAAGTAGTGGATTAGCAACCGGTGGGTTGCAGAATGCGATCCAACCAAAGACCGTCATGCATGTAGGGGCTGGTGCACGTTAAATCTGTCGTGACCTCAAATGTCCTCACGTAGGCGTGATGTGGAAGTTTGGAGAGTGGGTGCCAGCTCAGTTTTTGTCCTCGTCATCTGACCGTGGTTCAAAATTACGAGGCGTTGTCCTCGGATCTTTCCCTTCGGGATTGATCCTGGTCCGTCGATAATAGCTCGTGCTGTTCCAGTAAATTCAACAAACTATCTTGCGCTAACCTAAAAGTAATATTTTTACCACAACGTTTACATCAAATTTTCACTAATTTTTAAAAAGCAAAAACAAGAGCACTTTGAACCTTCTTTTAAACTTGTACTCAATTTAAAATACAATTCCAAATACGGTATTTGCAGTCAGAAAATATTTTATTTCTCAGATCTCGCTTGGATAGCCACGAAGTCGATTTAACAGTTTGGAAAAAAGTTTTAAAAGGTTTAGCGTAGACTGAAATGTAGGTTCTGTAAAACCCATATTATGAACTATTCTTAAGCCCCGCGTTCAAAACGGAGGACGAATATTTTAAGCTGAATCTATTTTTACTTTAATACCTAATACCCTTTACTAACTTGACTGGTTACGAATGGGCATTCATTATGCAAATGTGGCATGACAAATGGGCACTTTCGACAAACCTCCTAAGTGCATACCTGCGTTTCGTTTAGGGGGTTATTTATCAGTACGTGCGGTTTAACTTTTTAATCGCTACCTTAAACTTTTCAGAGTTGGTTAAAAGGGTTTAAAATTGCATTAGACGTCGCACGTGCGCGATATTGTTAGAAATCATCGATCGGACTCAGACCTTTAAAGATGGAATGTAATTTCCGAGACATGCAATTTCCGAGAAACCTATTTGAAAATTTTTTTGGCGGCAACTACTTAGGAAATACAACGAAAGATAATTAATTAGCTCTTTCATTTAGTATGAGAATTGTATTTCAATGAAAAAGAAAGTCAACATAATTTTTCGTACATGTAAGTTTTCTTTCCGTCTATTATTTATTTTCTTGTTAAAATTTGTTTAATACTATTTTCACATTATTAAATACGCAAAGGACGAAGAATCGCCAGTTTTTTTGCAACACGTCGATCTTTTTAGCGACAAAAAACGTCTCGGTGAAAAAATCTGTTAAAAATGGATTTCTTAAAAAATGCATTTAAAAAATAGAACTTTAAAGCACGGTGCAATGTACCCGTATTTGTGTACTCTCAACTACATTTTATTGAAGGTGACTATTACCCCTACATTCACATTGGTTAGGTACTTGAATTAACGTCGCACTGGAGCAACACAGCGGTCTTTTGGCAACAATCCGGGTAGGTAGGTATTTCAATTAACGTCACACTGGAGCAAAACAACGAGCTATTGGTGACAGTCCGGGATCAAACCCAAAGGGAAAGAACCGAGGATAACAACTCGTAATTTTGAACCACGGTCAGATTACGAGGCCAACACTGCATCTAGCACCCCACTCTCCAAGCTTCCATAACATACCAACGTGAGGACATTTGAGGCCCCGGCAGATTTAACGTGCACCAGCCCCCACAAACACGACGGTCTTCGGTTGAATGGAGTTCCGAAATCGCAACCCTCCAGATGATAATAATGCTACTCTTGCAACCGAGCGGCCCCACAAAAATACAAAAGAAAAATGTCGTTATATTGATTTTACGTTTATAAAAATATTCGGAATTAAATTTATGACTACTCACCCACAACACTCAAAACCCGTGAGTGGAAGTGTAGCCAAATATGATCGTATTGAGCCAGGATTTTGGTTGATCGGAAACCAGAAAGCCGGGACTCTACAGCAGATAGATGCATACGGTAGAAGCATTGGAGGCAAATTTTTGATGACGTGTTTTTCATTCCATGTACGGTTAATGTTGAGTCTACCCATTTCGAAGAACTGCGTAGCATAAACATGGGTTGAAAAGATCCTTACACAAACACGTAATTACAACATCACGTCTTTGTGGATTGCAATAACAAGGAAATGCTCTATTTCGAAACAATTTTGGGGCGTTGCAGCACAAGGCGTAATGAAATCCCATGCGTAATTATGAAACGATGAAGTTAATACCAAGAATTGCTGTTTTGGTGAGGCGAAGAAGGGATATATATATATATATATATATATATATATATATATATATATATATATATATATATATATATAGGGGTTGAAATTCACGCATGGATTACAAAATTTGAGACGAGTTGGACAGTTGATTCCTCTAGACCATATTTGACCAAGCTGTGCCAAGCACGAGACAATGTCAAGCAATTATGGAAAGAAAGGATGGTAGATATTTTAATTAACGTCGCAACGGGCTATTGGCGACGGTCCGGGATCAATCCCAAAAGGAAAGATCCTAGGACAACACCACGTAATTTTCAACCACGGTCAGATAACGAGGCAACACTTGAGCTGGCACCCCACTCTCCAAACTTACACATCACGCCAACATGAGGACATCTGAGGCCACGACAGATTTAACGAGCACGGTTGTTAATCCGTTACTCTTCCAACCGGGCTACGGCGTCCAGAAAGAAGAAAAAGGAAGATCGCTTGGGCATTCTGGGATCTCGACTCCCATGTTTACCAGAGGCAGTAATCCCCATGGGAAAAGTAAAGATCGCTAGGTTACCTAAGGTTCGTGAATCCCATACCCACCTGAAGAGGATGTGCTCCTGAAGGGATTCAGGACAATGGAAGAACCCATACTGATTTTAGGATGAGGAAAAAAAATGATAAACCATAAAGTTCGGTTAATCTGCATACAGATAACTTTCGAATAACGTGAAATTC
This sequence comes from Meta bourneti, assembly GCA_933210815.1. Lineage (NCBI taxonomy): Eukaryota > Metazoa > Arthropoda > Arachnida > Araneae > Tetragnathidae > Meta > Meta bourneti. The sequence goes on along the minus strand of OW119928.1, from coordinate 15,524,137 downwards.
AAAGGTTAATTCGAATTGTGGAGTAAGAGATAGTTTGATAAAAGTTAAGGGGTATCCTTGAATAACAGTACAATTAAGTCCCACGGACACTCGATGAAAGAAATACATCATATATATCCTTTAAAACTCTGAAATCTAACATACGATTCATATGTATCTGGAATTTTAAATTACAAGACTAAATAAATAACACGAAACGTTATCACCAAATTGCATTAAACAGGAGACTCGAGTAGCAGCATTTGGAATTACACGAAATAAATGATGTTATTTGAGGACTGTTGACGTTTGTAGAAGAAATCCGTGTGATTTGAACCAGTGGCGTATTAAGAGCCAAGTAAGACTCCCTCTTACACATTGGAATCCCAGGTAGGGAAAAAAACATGATTTAAAAAAAATCGGATTTATTTCATTTAAATCGGATTTTTATGATTTTAATTAATTCCTTATCTCTCGAATTTAAATTTGTTGGAGATACGAAATCAATATATTTTTAGATGATTTAAGCTAAACGTTAATGCATATGATGGTTTATAAAATATAGCAGGATACATTTTAGAAATATTAAAACATGGCATAGGAATTAGCGGAGTTAATCGCATAATAAAGTAAATAGAAAAGTACCACAAATGAAGAGTATAAAGCAATATTTTTTCATCTGGTTCTCGAGAGGTTTATATTACTTTGATCTTAACCATTAACATGACATTTTTGGACAGATAAATAAGGTTGAGGGGTCCTACAAACACGGTATTATAAATTCTTGTATAAAATTATTCAAAAATCATACAAATATTATAATTTTTTTGCAAGAAATTTATAATATATTAAAAAATGTATAAAATTTCTTCAGGTACTGTAAAATAATTAAGTAGTTTCTTTAACTACAATGCTAAATAAATAACTTGTTTTTGAGAAGGAAAATCATGTCACCAATAGAAAATAAAATAAAAAGAATTTGTATCAAATTTCATGATAAAATTCCTACTATCAGTATAGTAGCTTTAACATTTAGCTAGCAAAAAGTACTTTTTTTGTGAAAAAAATTTTTTATTTGTAAATAAACAGTAAAAATAGAAACAAAACATGAAAATACATAAATTGGAATAAAAATGCCATGCCTGTTTTTCAAATTTTCTCCGAAGAAACAAGGTTTATACACATGAAAAAAAAAATTAAGGGAATTCTATGGAACTTCAAGATTTTAATAAATAATTAATATTTGCAATAATCATAATCATTAAAATAGCTTTCTACTTTCAATCCATAAAGTATTTTGTTAACATACTCATTTAATTGTCGGATGGGCGAATTAACATTCACATTAAAATTCTATAAACACAGAATACTTATACCAGTGTAAAAAGTCCTAGGCATCAATGAATAAAATTTCCCAATAAAATTTAAATAAACCAACATATTGGCCAAAACAAAATAAAAATATTAAAATTGTTAATTGAATTGTTGGTTGAAACAACGTGATGTTACAAAATGCAAATTTTAAAGGAGAGCCATTTTGAAGGGAGCGCAATAATGCGTGAAATGTGCTCTTAAACCGATTCAGCACTATCTAGCGGTTAGTTTGAGAACTTAACCTTTGCACATTCCGATCCAGGGAGTCACGACAAACGTTATTCCACCAAAAAAAAGATTCAAAATAGTCACAACCGACGTTGTTCCAGCCACCAATTCAATTATAAAGAATAATGTGTAAAACTGGAATGTTTTCTGGATGCTGCAGGAAACCTTTTCGTTGTGACTAGATGTCTATCTTTTTCCATGAAGACTATGATGCTAAATAAATAAATAGAAAGTTCAAATTAAGAATACAAGCTGCCATAATTTTAATAACTTGAGTGAATATAGTTTCAGCATCTTCACCCATCACTCGGAGAAGGATTCAAAATTGGCCACATGCGATTTATAATCACAAGATATGTAGGTAGGTATTTTAATTAACGTCGCACTGGAGCAACACACCGGGCTATTGGCGACTGTCCGGGATCTAAACCCGAAGTATAATCACAAGGAATGTTGAAAACAAAACCCACGTTGATGAACAGGTTTGTGACAGACACCTTTTGGCAAATGGCCCAAGAGGGAAATACATACTTATCTGGTAACTATGATCCCAATCAACGAATACTGTTATTTAGTGTTTTCAAAGGGAGGATGATTTTCAGTAAAATTTTTGGGGTGAACTGAGTCAAAAGCAAATTTCTAACTTATTTGGAAAAACAACATGCATCTGTGGTTCAGAGTTATTTTATTTTCAATATTATTTAACTTAAATCGTGATTTAAATCGGCATATCCTGCCTGAGGTGATATCAGCTTCTTGAATAGTTAATCGATGACCTTTTGGGGTCGCCATGGGTTAATGAATTTTGCCCACAGCGTTGTGGACGTCAAAGATACAGTTCCTTCCTGGGTGTATTTCTCTCTTCTGTATCAGTGCAACTTTCCTTGTGTATATCCATTTACTTAAACGTTATCGGGCGCAGCTTGGCCAAATATGGTCCTTGAGCCACAAAAACCAACCCAACCAACCATAGATAAGCTTTTATTGAGTTTTCAATTGCACTACGAATCATTAAAGAGAAATATTTTTATCGTCAGAGATTAGTCGCAAGGTTCGAAATAGCTATTGAGAAGATCTGCGATGAATTTTAAAATTTCAGGTAGTTGAATTATCGTCGCACTGGAGAAACACAACGTGCTATTGGCGACGGTCCTGGATCTGTCCCGAAGGAAGAGATCCGAGGACACCTCGAAATTTTGAACCGCGGTCAACTGAATACTTCTACAGCCTGCGGTATTCCACCACGGAACAGCAATCGAGCTTATGATTAAAACATGATTTCGCGATAACACATGTGATGAGTCGAGTATTTGATGTTTTTTGCCTCCCTTTCACCTGAGGTCACTGTGGATTGGTTTCGTTTGAATGTGAATCGGGAAGACTGCGTGGAATCTGTTCACAAAGTTATGTAAACTAGAATATTTCAATTCATCTCTCTGAGGTTAAGACTATAATTGTCTGACGAAATGTTTAACACTCCTTATGCAGAGGAGAGACTTTTCAAAACTTTCTCTGTTTAAGAGAGGGCAACTAGATTTAAATGATGGAACCAGGGCTGCCATAGTCAAAGCATTTGTGGTAGGGGGTAGTTGAATTAACTTCGCACTGGTGCAACACGCGGGCTATAGGCGACGGTCAGGGATCAATCCCAAAGAGAAAGATTCGAGGAAAACGCCTCGCAGTTTTGAACCATGGTCAGATGATGAAGTCAACACCTGAGCTGGCACCCCACTCTCCAAAGTTCTACACTACACCAACGTGAGGACATTTGAGGCCATGGCAGGCGGCTTAACGTTCACCAGCACCCATACACGACGGTCTTTGGTTGGATCGAGTTTCGAACTAGCAATCCGGTTGCTAACCGCTACTCTTCAAACCGTGCTCCCCAAAAGCATTTGTGAAATAATAACATTAGTAGCATAAACATTTTTAAATGGTAGCAAAAGTCTCTTAAACCCGAATTTGGTATATAAAACGAATGGGATAATATATAATGGTCTAAAGCACAAAATATGCCAATTAAGTATGAAACAGGCATTGAAGATCTCGACAAGAAAATTAACTTTTAAAATTTAAAAAATAAATTATTACGGTTTTTGACAATCTAGCAACTAGATTCCTATATTTTTCTTTCATAGTTGTCACGGCTATGCGTGAAAACTTTGAACGCATTGCCGTACCTTGGAAAATTTTCTCCCTAAAGAAAAATCCGGAAAAAACATTCCGTCCGCTATAAGTTAAAAAAAGAGACTAAATTTTTGTTGACCTTTGATGAATCTTCATAAAAGGTCGCCAAAATTGTGAAAACAGGAACCTTTGAGACGATTTTGCTTTAAAAGATACTTATAGGCTGAAAAATAGTAGCAAAAGTCACCTTTTAGTTGCATGTTCGAAGTTTACCTCAGCAATAAATTAAGTATTGATACAAAACGCCACTGCAATAAGCTAAATCAAATGCCTAGTTTAAAAACTACATTTAGAAAATTAAAATTTAACAGAATTCTGATATGGGGACACGAGGGACAAAGGGTTACTTTCCTATTATCACAATTCTATTGGGTGCATAACATATAAAACTTCACTTGCGTTACCTTTGTATGTATTGCCACTCTTCCTATAATGCTGAATAGAGTGGGACTTATAATCACATTACCAATGAATACTAGTTTGTTGCATATATTCAAATAGTGTCTCCAAGGTCAAGTCTTCTCTTCCACTTCCTCTCTCGTAACCATGGTAACATTTACCGGCCAAATATCGAACTCACTTTTTCCACTTTACTTACGTTTTGTGTTTCGATTGCACTTTAACCCTGAGCGAATCTACGACTAGCCTTGGGTGTAGCAGGACGGAATGAAGGTGAGCGTGACCTTGAGGTGCCTATTTAAAGTGATAGTTTTAAGTATAGTTTGACAAAAAGGAACATAAATTTTATGCAGGTAAATTCGTTATCATTTTCATTCCAATTTTTTTATTTTGTTTTTATTGCATGCATTTTCTTTTGGATTCTAGGGGCCGCGGTAGCCCGGTTGGAAGAGTAGAGGATTAGCAAACACGGTTGCGAGTTCGAAACTCAATCCAACCAAAGACTCGTGTACGGACGGATAGTGGAGTGGTGGGAGAGTTTGGGCTGAAGTTCCTCCATATATTGTGAAGCTTGGATCTTGACTGAACTAAGACTTAGAGATGAGGTGGCGGGTGGTGAGGCACCAATCAGGAGCTTTGCTTCCTTCTCGGTGTGTGGAGTTTGATACCATCGTGTACGTGGGGACTAGTGCACGTTGATCAGTCGTAGCCACAAATGTCCTAATGCTAGCGTGGTGTGGAAGTTTGGAGAAGGGGTGCCGGCTCAGGTGTTGACCTCATCATCTGACCGTGGTTCAAAATTACGAGGTGTTCCCTTCTGGATTGATCCTGGACCATACCCATTGTATTGGTCCAGTATTCCGTCAATTCAACTACCTACCTTTTACATTCCAGCATCCATGTTGAGAAAGCATGTCTTAAATCAGCATATTCAAATAGTAGGTTTAATTTCGAATTACAATATCTCCTTTTATAAACACTGCACAGATAAAACGTGCCTAGTACAATTGTGGTACGTAAATCAGTCGTAGAAATTCGAGATGAGTAGAGAAGATATCATAATAAAAGAATATTTCATAAGCATCTTTTCCTTGTTCCTGCTATAAACCGAATTACTAAACATGACGTGGCAAAGAAAGTCGAAAATAACTGAGGTCATTCACAATTGGTACATACCGACTACTATATACCAATTAAGGATCAACATGGAATGGAAACATTTGTGTAAGGTTAACGTCTACACTTTAAGGGAAAATTGCGTTCCATCCAACGTAAGAGGAAAACCGATAGCAACGTAACAAAGGCACTGTTTGGATACCGGCTGGTAATTGAATAAAAAAACGAGAGTAATTAACAAATATAAATACTTTTAAAAAATTGCTTCTACACAAAGTAAAAGAACTTCTACAAATAGACTTACAATTGCTTCAAATAGAGTAAAAAGCTATTTTTATAAATTCCTCTGGGGATTATATTGATAAAAATACGAGCGTTGTATACACAAAGCGTTGGTACCCTAAACAAAAAATTAAAATATTGTAGTAATGTATTGTAATAATACAATATAATATATTGGCAATCGATTGAAACGAATTGAAAGTCATGGTAATTATAAGCACATAAAAATTAGTTCTTTCTAGTTAATTAACGTCGTACTGGAGCATTACCCGAGGGTATTGGCAACGGTCCGGGATCAATCTCGAAGGAAAAGATTCAAGGACACCTCGTAATTTTGAACCACAGTCAGATGACGAGGTCAACACCTGAGCTGGCACCCCACTCTCCAATCCCCATACCACGCCAATGGGAGGACATTTGAGGCCACGATAGATTTAACGTGCACCAGCCTTTGGTAACCACTGCACTTGTGAATGACGCCAGTGCTTCCCCACCTGTACACGCGGCTTGGAAAAGCAACGTTAAAAAAGTGAATTGTGGCAACACTATTCTCTAGAACTTTAAACTCGCGCTTCTTGTAACTAACTTCTGTCCTGATAATGGTAGACGTGTTGCGCCACTGAAATGGCATTTGAGGATCATTATTATTTTTCATCGTTTTTTACTACGAATTTGATTAAGATTTTCCATCTGTGTTTATCCAATTTCATATACATTAAATTTAAATTATTTTATAAACATCACGTGTATAGCCCTTGATACCGATATGAACTTATCGAGAGAAGTTAACAAGATAAATGATATCAATGATGATAAGAGATTATACCAACGAAAATCAGTGTTAGTTATCTTCATCTAAAATCCTGATATTCCCCGTTTTAAACGACGAAGTCGCATCGTAGATCTGATCACGGGTTATTTCAAAAGAACAGATAAACAAAGAGGATCAGAGACACAACATTAACAGACAGCTGTGACAGAAGTGTAAACAATATTGTCGCGCATTTTTCTGCCGGTCAGGATTATTAATCAGGAGTAAGGTTGCATTAAATGGTTGTTGATCAGCAATACGATGACCGTCTGTTTCAGTCGTGTACAAAGGGGGCTGGTGCACGTTAAATCTGTCGTGGCCTCAAATGTCCTCACGTTGGCGTGGTGTGGAAGTTTGGAGAGTGGGGTGCCAGCTCAGGTGTTGCCTCGTCATCTGACCGTGGTTCAAAATTACGTGGTGTTGTCCTCGGATCTTTCCCTTTGGGATTGATCCCGGACCGTCACCAATAGCCCATTGTGTTGCTCCAGTGTGACGTTAATTGAAATTCCCCCCCCCCCCGTCTGTTTCAATTTTCCAAAAACTCGTTTGAGGCTGCGGTGGCACAGTTGATAGAATCACGATTAAGCAACTGGAGAGTTGCGAGTATGAAACTCGATCGAACTGTACTGTAGAGAAAATACAAAAGTAGTGAACAATGATAAACTTTTTACGTGTCCTGGAACATGTAACCAAAACTAGTAACGTGAGCCTTAGACTACTTTCTTCTGCTGGGTGGAACCTGATATTCATCACCTGATTGGTCCGCGGGATGGGAGAAGCTCGTCCATTGATTCATTACCCGATTGGATAGCGCGACATAGACTTTGGTGATTTCACCATTCTTTTCGCCACTCTATAGAAATGCGCATTCACACATCCGCCCTATCATAAGATGTTATATCGCTAAACGAGGCGATAAGATTCCAAATCAGCCAACCAAGTCAGACTGCTCTGTGAAAAATTTTCACAGAGCAGTCACGTGACTACTAGTCGATGTGTTGGTCACACGTTTTACAGCTGCAATGCTCAATCTACTTCTATTTCACGTCAATGTCGTGGGGACTGGTACACGTTACATCTGTCGTGGCCTCAAATGTCCTCACGTTGGCATAGTACAGAAGTTTGGGTACCTGCTCAGGTATCGACATCGTCATCTGATCGTGGTTCCAAATTATGAGGCGTTGACCTCGGAACTTGCGCTTAGGGATTGATCCCGAACCGTCGCCAATGCCCCGTTGTGTTGTTCCTCCAGTGTGACGTAAAATTGAACTATCTACCAAGGTAAGTAGTTAACGTCACACTGGAGCAGCACAACGGGCTAACGGTAATTTTGAACCACGATCAGATGACGAGGTCAACACCTGGAGATGACAGCCCAACTTACACACCCCGCCAACGTGAAACTACCCATCAAAACCTCGTTCTTCCAATTTCAATTTCTTTTGTTCGTTAAAGTTTGTTTACTGCTTTACCTTTTGCAGAGTTGGCTTTCCCCACAAGTGCTTCTTTTAATTTAAATGACCATGTATTCTTAACGAAATTTACACTTAGTTTTCATTTACCCTCGGTCGCTTGCACGCGCTCACAAATACAACACCAAGATCAAATACAATGACGATTCAAACAAAAAACGTAATACCTACTTTTTTGTGCATCGATTTTCGTGTTTTGCATCTCCAGGGAAATTAAATAGTTGCGGAAAAGTTACGATAATTTTTGAAGCCTTTCCAGGGCGTGTGCCTACTAAAGACAAGTATCTTTGTTACTCTTTTCTCTTCCCAGAATACTCGACGGGACGAGTTTTATCGAGGAAACCTGGGATACACCGAGTTGCACTTAAAGTGAAATATGACTTCCTAACGAGGGTAATTTCCCTCGACATCAACAAGGGATTGAGAGAATATAAAATGCCCCTGGAACACGAATTTTAACTCAAACGCACGTACCAGGCACATTCCCGGAAAAAAAAACTTTTATGCGTGGTAACTAGGCATTTTATTACGAAGACTCGGTGCCTTTGAACGAATGCAAACACTCAGTTTTTCATGGTCTCATTAAATCTTCAATTATGTGTGTACATCTGGATGGAAGTTGACTAATGTTTCATGAGAAGTCAATGACCAAAGGATTCTCCGCAATAAAATGTTTTTTTTTTCATTAGCGAGATAGAGAATGAATGAAGTGATTGAAAAAGTAAGATCTTTAACTTTAAAAAAAAATGAAATTGTCTTAAGTTCAATTTAATACTTAAGTGAGAAACAATCGACCTTCTAATGAAATAGACGATGCATGTGTCCGCAGCTTTATGTTATTTCTGTCGATCGCTTGGTTTGAAGATTTGTCACGTGGTTGTGGGAAAAAGCATAATTCTTAATGTGAGACAAGTTATTGATTGGTTGAAAAGGTTTTCCAGCGTGATCGATAGCCTATCGGTCCAAGCGATTCGTACGCTTACGTGACTTACCTTTCTCAGATCTTACGACAGCGACTCCGACCACATGATCTGTACATTTCATTAGAAGGTCGATGTGAAACAATGTGACGGAAAAAACTATCCTGTTTACATACGGCTGTGTGCACAAATTTGTTCAAGTAAACTGGGCATCACAACCCCGAGGTTCCCGATTGATCTGCCCTTCTATTTTTTGCTTTTTTTCCCCATCTTCAGTGGTTTTATAACCGGAGGGTTGCGAGTTCAAATCCAACCAAAGACCGTCGTATACAAAGGGTGTTGGTGCACTTTCAATTTGTCGTGGCCTCAAATGTCCTCACATTGGTGACATCTGACAGCGGTTCAAAATAACGAGGTGTTGTCCTCGGTCTTTCCCTTCGGGTTTCATCCAGACCGTCGCCAACAGCCCGTTGTATTGCTCCAGCGCGACGTTATTTAAAATACATACATACGTTTAGTGGTTTTGCTCACTGCACTAGCAACCACCTGCGAGTGCAGTGAGCAACCTGCGAGTGGTAAGTGGCGCTGATTCGGTTCCTTCATGGATGTATTTCTCTCTTCAGTGTCAGTAAAACCTTCCTTGCGTGTGTCTATTCATTACTTGACGTTGTCTTGTGTTTGGCGCAACTTGGCCAAATATGGCTCTTGCGCCATAAAACCCGAAACAACCAATCAAATGTATGTACAAGACGCGGAATATCCAGTAACCTGAATTTAATGCAAATTTTCATTAATTTATTCAAATGATGCACAGATAAATGCATTTCTAAAAGTTAAAGAAATTTCTGTGTAGTGATGTTTGGTCGATTTTCTAAGCGTTATACTAGTTCCAAAACCACGAAATCATCCCGCTGACTTCCTCGTTAACAAGCAGTTAGAAGTCGAAATTGAGCAACTGAAATTTGTGGAAGTTTTGTTATTCGGTGGGATTTCATTTTTGTGGGGAACGTATCCACATTTACAATGGTTAACATGCAATTCAGTAGTAAATAAAGCTTAACAATGGGTCTAAACCCAAAAGTACTTTTTGGTAAATTGACTTTTCTGATTGAATTTTCTGACTTTCCGAATTACATTACATCTGGTCCTGATGCTTGGAACATGAATTTTAATGGATGGTTCACTGGTTAAATTGTGAAGAAAATTAAAAATTATTACCTTCGTACAAAATTACTTTCAATCATATTCTACACAGTTCTGTTTTAACGCCTCTAGTTCTTTAAGTCAGTGTTGTTACATGAGTCAAAAGGGTCGTTAAACGAATATTTTCATTGCAAAAACATCCTATGTTCCTTTATAAAGATAACTCATTGTATAGCTTAGAAAGAGGTATCGATTACATCTTAGTAGACAAAATACAATGACGAGGTCTCCTTTCCTTTAATAGGCAACCTTTTATTCCCTAAATTACAGAAATATCGATTTGATGTACCTTAGATATGGTAAATGGCAGACGTCCAAACAATTCCACTTCGCGAATTCATAACAATACCTGCGGTTTCATCACAATGAAAGAAACTAGGTTTAACGTTATAAAGATGATACAGGAAGATCTATTGGTCCAGTGGTTTGTAAACGATGAGACCTGGCTCATTAGAGCGCCTTTTAGAAGGTTGGTAGTTTAATTTACGTCGCACTAGAGCAATACAATGAGCTATTACCGAAGGTCCAGGATCAATCCCGAAGGGAATGATCGAGGACAACACCTTGTAGTTTTGAAACTCGTCAGCTGACAAGGTCAACACCTGAGCTGGAACTCTACATACTCGCAACCCTCCGGTTGTTAATCCATGACTCTACCAACTGAGCTACAGCGGCCTTACCTCAAAGGAAAAGAAAGTGTCGCATCAGAAACAGACGTGAAATATAAGTAGAACGAGCGATGTAGATAAGTGAATGATAAGTATATTGAGAGGAGCTTCAAAAAATGTAACCAACATGTTGACTAGTAGTCACGAGACTGCTCTGTGAAAAAATTGACTTGGTTGGCCGATTTGGCATCTTATAGCCTTTTTTGGCGATATGACACCTTATGACAGGGTACATATGTGAATGCGCATTTCTATAGAGGCGACAAAACGGTGATGTCACCAAAGTCTGCTACTATGTCGCGTGGACGTAATCAGATGGAAAGGGAGAGATGAATCATCAATGGATGATTCATCTCTCCCTTTCCGTGGACCAATCATTCTCGATGAATCGGATGAATGTTCTTTTCCATCCGGCAGACGAAAGTACTGTAAGGATCACGTTACTACTAGTCATGGTCACATGATCCTGGGCACATAAAGAAGTTAGCACTGCTCACTTTCTTCTACATTTATTCTATGATCAGAAATACCAGCATAAGAGGGTAAACGAATATTTGTCTCATTAAGTGGGTGGGTACAATTTATTTTATCACTTAACAAATTATAAAAAATTCAACAGTTCTGCATTTTAGAGTGGACATAGTATTTGAGTCGCAAAAATAGGAGTTGATTTTCACAAAACCCCAGATTTTTAAAAGATAGAAACATATTTTGGATTTTTTTCAATATTGTAACTGAGATAATTATAAGATGGGATTCCAGACTATGCAGTCATGGTCTAGAATAGGCCTTACTAAAGAATTAAAAGGACAAATAAGTACAGAGGCGTTTTCAAATTTCTGACACATTCATTTTAAAAATCCAAGTAACAATTAAAACAAAAGTAATAAGAATGTTAAAGAACATTTCTCAAAAGAGTGCATCGTGAACTTCTTAGTTTTTCTTAAGTGTAAAACAGGCGAAAAGACGATTGTGAACCATCAAGATACAAGAAACCAGTTTTTTATCAATTAACAGCTAATGTGGACTACAATTTATTGGATCGTTTCGATCACCAGAGCAATTGGCAGTTTGCTATCTTCCCTTTTTGAAAAAACTCATTTGGATTGTGCGTGTCAGCATTAACATACAATATTAGAACTACAAAAACACGAACTCATGTGCATGCGTAGCAAGGTAAGTATTTCAACTTAATTTTTTGTTTTTCGAATGCTCGACCATTGACCTCTTCGGCATTCGGCACTACAAAGGGTGAACAGACGACTATTTATGAGGAGCAAGCTCCTAGTACATTTAATTTTTGTTGAAACAACCCTAAAGACGGTTGGGTCTTGGACACTCAATAAGTCACCCCACGATTTTCAATATTTAATGTTTCCTGAAGGTTATATTGACCCAATTGAGGTTGTGGGTTGTCACAGCCAAAGAACTTCTGAAATAGCATAAATTTTCAAAAATAGTCGCAAAAAAGTCTCAATTCTTTGGGGTTAGGTGGGTAACGTCACACCTTTTGCTTAGCTTTTTATGTTTGGTGGGATATTTTTTAACCCACCTCAAAAAGTTGAAATTACTCAATCATAAAGTTTAATATTTTATTTAAAGTTTTTCATTGAGTTGGGCAATGCTATGAACTAACGCTAAATGTGCAAACTGAAAACAAAAATTTACACACAAGTCAAAACGCATCAGTAAGTTGTTGACACTTGTGAATAAGGTTGGCGAATTGTGTGGTGCAGTGAATTTTTGTCTTTTATAACGGTAAATGTTGTCTTTTGTCGTAAAAATTTATTATGTGAATAAATCGTTTTATAGTAAAAAAACATGTTATTTGATGTTTTATACTAATTTTGAAGTTTACAAGAAACAATTGTGTGCAACTTGGGTTTTTTTCTTTAAAATCGTGTGCCTCAAAGATTTAAACTGTTTAGTAGCAATTTTATTGCTCGGATACAAAGATTTCACCAAAATATTTCAAAATTTTGAAATTAAAAAATATATATATTTTCCTCATAAGTTTTCATGAAAATCTAGCAAACACAGATTCTGATGTTTTTCTTCTATGGTTGCCACGGCTTGGCGCCAAAACTTCGAAAGTGGCGTCTTTTGGAAAATTTCACGACGTAGTATCCAGTTATAATTCACGTCGAATAATGTTCCATTGATCTTGCTATCTGTTTTTCACATCTAAAATATCTTGAGAAAAAGATTTTTCCCTTTTCCTCACTGACAACTAGTAGATTTTCTAGGAAAGACTTCAAATGCGCATTCTAGAAATGGATTTAAATACGCATCCATCAAACAAAAGCTTTAAATTCTCCAGATGCTTTTAACAATGGTTGCATATTTAAATTCCTAATTACTCCAACTGGAATTTCATTAAGGACAGTCTTTGAACGCCTGGACCGACAAAAATAGCATCTTTTAATTCCACTTTTGAAAGGTCAAAGAACTTTATGCGAAGGTATTTTAATAACTTAACTATTCTAGAGGTTCATCGTTATGGCAGGCAGAAGTTATTTCTTCGAGCTTGAAAAGATTTCTACAATTTAGCCTTCCAAGTTCTCGGACGTTTTCTTTTCCAACAGTTTCTGCTACCAGTTAAGTTTTTTATCTCATTCTCAGTATAGTTCATCACTCTAGTTCATTGTTCCTGACTCTGGAAATATGCACAAGTCTCCACAAATCACCCATTGCTTTCGATCTTCATGAAAATCAGTTCTAGAATTTCAAAGTTCCTTTGAGATGCATCTAAGTGTACAACAATTAGAGATTCTTCTTTCAATTATTCACAAAATGTGCTAATTAAATATGAAACAGACGTTGAAGATCTCTCCACGAAATTTAAATTTTAAAATAAAAACTACATGTTTTCTTAATAAGGTTTCCATGGCAATTTGGTAACCGCAGATGAAGTTGTTTTTCTTTCATGGTTACTATGGCTTGGCGTCAAAACTTCGAAATTGGCGTCCCTTGGAAAATTTTCTCCCTGAAGAAAAGAGAATTTCGCCCGCTATCAGTTTGAAAAAAGGGGAAAGGGATTTTCGTTGACTTTGGTGAATTTTCAAAAAAAAGTTGCCAAAATTTTTAAAGGAGCTTTTGGGACGCTTTTATTTAACCCTCCTGGTGGTTTATCCTCGAGTCGAAAACCACCCTGTAGTGACCAGCTTCTGGTGCAAAACCCTGTTCCAAACTGTCACCAGTTCTAGGTAATGAACAAATTGCTTTTCCTACTTGGATCTTCATTTCTCCTTGGAATAATAGGGCAGTTTCGTCTCGACGAGACATCTGGTTCTTAGCAAAATTGACCAGATCTTGGACGAGATATCTCGTCGAAACCACTTGGAGGGTTAAAGATACCCTAGTCGACAAGGTTGGAAAATGGAGGCAAAAAGTCGACTGTGGCAGCTCGAATTTAGGAGTCGTGAACTCAAATTAAACCAGGCGACTTCACGATCAACTTAGGTAGGCGATTAACGTAGCACAGAAGCAACACAACGGGTTATTGGCGACAGTCCAGGATCAATCCCGAAGATCCGAGGACACCTCGTCATTTTGAACCATGGTCAGATGACAAGGTCAACATACGGTCTGGCACTCCACTTTCCAAAATTCTACACCGCGCCAACGTGAGGACATAAAGTCACGACAGATTTAGCGTGTACCAGCCCCTGCGTACACGACGGTCTTTGGAAATCGCAACCCTCCAGTTGCCATTACTCTTCCAACTGAGCTACCGTGCCCCCCACGATCAACTTAGGATGCACGAAAAAAAGCAAAAATACAAAACAAAAATATCCCAACTCTCAAGGATTTGTTTATTGCGATTGCCTTCCACACATCCACAAAAGATCTGCGCCGTCGTCCGATAAAAAGTCACAAAAACTTTTACTGCAAACTCTCTCTCTCTCCTTCATTCGCATTCTTAAGTAAAAGGGAGTCCTCTCAAGTTTTGTTCCCCAACTCAGATCGATACGACAGCAGCGGCCGTAAATGGGACTTTTGGCAGGTTGCCCGTACGCGAGTGGGACAAGCTTGTGAAAAGGGAGAGCTAAAAGGAACCCCAGGGCCAATAACACTACACCGTAACCCCTCCACGTCTTGCTTTTCTGCAAGGCATTGTTGCGGAACTAATGTCTCCACCAAAGCGTAATTTCGCTTACAGAATATTTGGTTTTAAGATAGATTCGGGAAATGAGAAACAATGGATAATGAACTTGGAGAGTCCGTGTCCTGTTCCTCTGTCTCGGTGTATGAAAGGAGGGGCATATCGACTTTTCCGCCTTTCAAAAGATTAAGACTCGTGTAATCGAAAAGAACAGAAATCTGTGCGCTTGTCTATAAGAAGTCGGATCGCTTGCGCATCTAAACTTAACCCTCCAACTGTTTCGAAGAGATATCTCTTTCAATATGTGTTCAATTTCGCTAAGGACGAGATATCTCGTCAAGACAAAATTGCCCAATTACTCCAAGGGGCATGAAGATCCAAGTAGAGAAAACAAATTGTCCCTTGCTTAGTTCTGGTGAGTTGAGAACATGTTTTTCTACCCGAGGCTGGACATTAGAGCAGTTTTGAACGCG
Source organism: Meta bourneti (assembly GCA_933210815.1). Lineage (NCBI taxonomy): Eukaryota > Metazoa > Arthropoda > Arachnida > Araneae > Tetragnathidae > Meta > Meta bourneti. Next base: position 15,508,920 of record OW119928.1, on the reverse strand, counting down.
AAGGTAAACCACCAAGAGTTAAAATAGATCGAATAAGCGAATCTATCTTGAAACCAAATATTCTGTAAGCGAAATTAAGCTTTGGTGGAGACATTAGCGCCGCTACAAGGCTGGACACTACAGGGCAGTTTTGGACGCGAAGATAAACCACCAAGAAGGTTAAGTACACGATTTTAACATTGATGTTGTTTTGATGAAGTTCAAGACATCAAGTCATACATAAATTCATCGCTCAGAAATGCTTTTCAAATGTGACCAAAGAAAACAATGATGGATTGTAAGGTATTTAGTTGAACCGTGATCTGGTCTTGGTTCAATCCTTATAGTTTATCGTCCAGTAAACACATCGCTTTCTGAATATTTGGTTTTAAGACAGATAAAGATTATACGATACCATGGATAATTAACTTAAAGCGTTCAGTATTCTATTCCTCCATCTTGAGTATAATGAAAGACGGAGGCAGATCGACTTTTCTGCCATTCAAAAAATCAAAACACTCGTGCAATCGATAACAGAAATATGTGCGCCAATCTTAAAGTCGGATCGATTGGGCATATAAACTTAAGTACACGATTTTACCATTGAGGAAGTTCAAGTAAAAACTCAAGACATAAAGTCATATTCGTGCTTTATCGTTCAGAAGTGCCTTTCAAATTTAACCGGAGAAAACAGTGATATATTGCAGGGTACTTAGCTGACCTATCTTGATTAAATCCAGATAAAATATAAAAGTAAAGTGAGCAATAGTAACATTTTTATGTGCTCAGGATCACGTGACCCAAACTAGTAGTAACGCGACCCTTAGACTACTTTCGTCTGCAGAGTGGAAACGAATATTCATCATCTGATTGGTTGACGGGACAGAGAAGAATCCCATCCATTAATTCATCATCTGATTGGTAAGCGCGACATAGTAGACTTTGGCAATTTCACCAATATTATCGCCTCTAGAAATGCGTATTCATACACCAACCCTGTCATAAGATTTTCGCCAAACGAGGCGATTAGATGCCAAATCGGCCAACCACGTCAATTTTCTACACAGCAGTCACATGACTATTAGTTAATATGTTGATCACCTTTTTTGCTCATACGAAGCTCGTAGTAGTAAAACTTGAAAAACTTTCAAAAAGTCGACTAATAAAGATTAAAAACTAAAAAGATCGTCGGTCGATGGATATTTCGGTGGAGCAATGCGTCCATCATCACGACCGAAGTCGAACACACTAGTGTATGACGCTAGTGCTGCACCGCTTTTACACAATCCGCAAAAACTTGTTAAATTGAGTAGCGGCATGACTATTCTAGAACATATTCAAATTCGCGTATTCTTTTTGTGACTTACTCCTGCCCTGATGATGGTGGACGTCTTGCTCCATCGAAATGGCCTTTGTCGATCTTTGAAGAGCCCTCTCTCCTGACGAGCTTTCACACTTTTGCAAAAATCGACTGCCTTCTCGTCGGACTAGCACTATCTGTAAGTTTTTAATCTACATTAGTCGCTGTTTTGAAGGTTTTTCAATATTAAATAGGGGGCTTCGGTAGCCCAGTTAGAAGAGTAACGGATTAGCAGCCGGAGGGTTGCGAGTTCGAAACCCGGTCCAACCAAAGACCGTCGTGAACACTGGGGCTGGTGCACGTCAAATCTGCCGTGGCCTCAAATGTCCTCACGTTGGGGTGGTGTGGAAGTTTGGAGTGGAGTACCAGCTCCGGTGTTGTCCTCCATCTGACCGTGGTTCAAATTACGCGGTTGTTGTCTTCGGATCTTTCCCTTGGGATTGATCCCGGACCATCATCCATAGCCCGTAGTGTTGCTCCAGTGCGACGTTAATTAACTACCTTACCTTACCAATTATTACTATCGATTTGCCTGCGGTTTTCGTCCGTTCATCAACGAAGCTTAAAGATTCCAATGAAAACAGACAATTACGCCTTCAAAAGAATTATTACAAAAAATTACAAAGCAAAAAATACGCGACGCATTAATTTCAAGGAACGGCTATTCAAAGTTTCACTTACTATTATTCAACTTAGTTTAGCTTGTTGCCTTTGTCCTGGATCTATTTACTCAAAGAACTGAGCCATATTAATGAATTCAATAAATATTAATGTCGGCAAGGACAACCTCTCCCGGCGGACCTATCAAAAGGCACGTTCCCTAATGCGGGCTCAAAGCACACAACGAAAACATCTCGGCTAGACAATGTATCCCTGTGTCCATTAGCGAGGGTAAATGGATCCTTTCAGCAGTTATCTGGTACAGAATATCTAATTGAAGCTAATGGGTGACAGAGATGAGCTGTCAGAAAACTTTTAAATTCGTATCCCTTAAGGTGGTTCTTATTTCGTAGAGAGAAACCGTAGATAAAACAGATTCTTTGAATTTCGGTAAAAATAGAAACATTTACTCTTCATTTTATGTAGTTGCATTTCATTTTACTCTTTTAACGCTATGTCAATGGAAGGTCTGATGGGAATTGTCAAAAAGGCTGGGAGAGGTTTTAAATAACTCATGCTTTTTGCAGATAACCCTTCATTTAGTTTAACCCAGAGCGCCGCGAGGCAGGTATTTTAATTAGCGTCGCATTGGAGCAACACAACGAGCTATTAACGACGGTCCGGAATCAAACCCGAAGGGAAAGATCCGAGGACAACACCACGTAATTTTCAACCACGGTCAGATGACGAGGTCACACCTGAGCTGGCACCCCACTCTCCAAACTTCCACACCACGCCAACGTGAGGACATCTGAGGCCCCGACAAATTGAACGTGCACCAGCCCCCTTTGTACACGTAAGTCTTTGGTTGGATTAGAACTCGCAACCCTCCGGTTGCTGATCCTCTACTCCTCCAACTGGGCTACCGCGGTCCCAGAGCGTCGTGAGATTTCCGAGTAGTATAGAGTTGCTTTTACTCCAAAACACACACATAATGACCAAATAACTCCAAATAAATGCATGGATCCTTTCAAGAAAAGATAAGACATAAAAGATATTTCTTAAAGATTCCTTTTAGAAAGATATTGATCCTTTTCTCCAACCAAAGACAGTCAGTCGTGCACGTCAAATCTGTCGTGGCCTCAAATGTCCTCACGTTGGCGTGGTGTGGAAGTTTGGAGAGTGGGGTGCCAGCTCAGGTGTTGTTCCCGTCATCTGACTGTGGTTCAAAATTACGAGGCGTTGTTCTTTGGATCTTTCCCTTCGGGATTGATCCCGGACCATCGCCAATAGCCCATTGCGTTGCTTCAGTGCGACGTTAATTAAAAAATACATAAATAAATAAAAATTGATCCTTTTTTATAATGGAATCCTTTTGAACGACTACTGATATCTTCCAAAGAATTAGAATCCTTTGGAAATAATATACCGGCCAAAACAGTCACAACTGGTTAAAAGTCATGCAGGGAAGACTGCAGAAAACATATATATGCATGGGTTAAAACGTACTTGAATCGAATATTTTAATACATTTTTTCCACGCCAATAAAATCACCACTTCCTTTCATACAATTAGCATTCCTCGTAAAGAAAAAGAACTTAGTGAGCGCGCTTCAGCGGTCAAAAGATTACTACATTCCGATCTAGAAAATTTAAAATACTCATATATCAAAGATTTTGAGTTTCATTTGTAAGCCGACAAAATTTAGTATCAAAACTTTAAAGATTAAAAACTACAATCTATTTCAGAATACGGGACTAGTTTTGCCACGTATTTTGGTTTCAACATGTCGTGTACTCCATGTTAGTTATTGTTTCCAGTTGTGCTGGAATTCAATTTCTCAAATTATTTTTTGGATTCTCAATTTAAAATTTTTGACCTATTACCATTCCTAAAATGATAATATGGAGTAGAATTATAGAGATATAACAAAATTTTGTGGGGATAAAGCATATATTTTATACTATTCTCGGAAGTATTTACTCGTGACCGGGAATACCAGTCGTTTTTTATATAATTTGTAAAAAAAATTGCAATAAAACAAATTTCAACAGACGCAACAAATGAAAATTGAAGTACGAATCAAACATCAAGAAGTCCAGAGAGTTGGCAGTCGTGTCACGTGGTATTGAACGAGTCTATTCAAATTAGGTGATAGGTTGAAAAGTAAACAAAGCACTCGTCAACAACTGGCGTCCTTAGTGCGGATTCTGGTTCTAACTTCGGTGCCGAAAGCGATAGCTCGATAAAGAGTTTGCGGGGGAAACCATCCATGACTATCGTGATGTATTAATGCTGATGCGTATGGCAGTCGCACTATAAGGCATTAGCGTCTTTCACGGAAAAATCTCCTAAATAAAGTACAAAGAAATAAAAACGTGGAGAATATCATTTCACGCTACCTAATGTGTCGTTGAAATTCTTCTTCTGTAATGGATAGTAGGACATTTTTCCGACATAGAGTACAAATATTATGATTATACTTTCATACACTCCAGGTCTAATAACTCTAGAGTAGTCTTCGGAACGGGCCGTGATAGACCAGTTGGGTAGAGCAGCGGATTAGCAACCTAAGGATTGCAAATTCGAAACTCGATTCAACCAAAGACCGTCGTGTACGCAGGGGCTGGTGCACGTTAAATTTGTCTTAAACTTCAAACAAAAAAACTTCAAAAGTGGGACCAACATGTCGACTAGGCACGTAACTGCTCTGTAAAAAATTTACTTTGATGGTCGATTTGGCATCTTATCGCCTCGTTTGGCGATATAACATCTAATGACAGGGTAGGTGTTTGAATGCGCATTTCTGTAGAGGGGCGACAAAATTCGTAAAATTGACAAAACCTACTGTCGCGCGGACGAATCATATAATGAATCGATGGATGAACGTTTTCTCCCTCCTCGTGGACCAATCAGATGATGAATGTTTGATTCCACCCAGCTGATGAAAGTAGTCACGTTACTACTAGTTTTGGTCACATGATCCTTGGCACATAAAAAGGTTACCGTTGCTCATTTTACTTTTATATTTCCTCTATGGTTGTTCCAGTGCGACGTTAATTCAACTACCCATACTAAAAGTGACGAAGAATTCAGTTTCGGTCTCGCACAGATTTTTCTTGTCAATTCACTTCGAAGGATAAGGTGTTTTTCAACACTTCTCAATTCCTTTCAGGACTCCGCTTTTCAACCCCAACAAACATTTCGATTCACCAATCAGAAAAAGAAATTCCAAGCAGGAAAAGTAGTCACCACAGGTTATATCGGCACGTGTTTTGTATTAAATTAGAGAAATAAGATACACAACAAACAAAAAGAAAGAAGGCGGAACGCTGTCCTTCCTTAAGTTTCTAAGTCACAGTAAAGCGGATTAAAGGCTTTTTCTTCCGACACGCTCAAAGAGGAAAGAAATTTTTTGTTTTTAACTTTTTACAAACTGGAAAGAGATAGAAAATGCATTAGTTTCCATTTTTTTTCTTTTCTCATCCTTGTCTCAAATCTGACATCGATAATCCAATTTTGGACCACACAAAGGGAGAATTTCGTGTTTCCAAGAGTGTATTTTTATTCACCACGAATTTTAATACTTACGTCTGGTATTTGAGGCTTTAATTCCCGTGATTTTATGTAATTTGTTTTGTTTTCCTAGTGATAAAAATTTATTTGAAAATTATATCCAGAACCATGCAAGAACGGATAATTTTTTTAAACAAGACTCGCGTATCTTTTTTTCTTTTCTTTTGAATTGCTGATTCTACTCTACTGAAATTAAATAATACTCATCGATGGTACGAAAATAAATAAAAATTCCTTGATAATAAAAACCAAGTCCGAATACGATTTGTTTGGTGTAAATCTTGTTCTGACAATGATTCAGTAGGAAAATTCGAGTCGGGAAAATTTTTTTTCCAGAAATGCTTACTGGGTGCCTTAGCATTTTGACTTGGTTGGATATCCGCCATCCTGGATATTTTCCGGATATGACGTCATCCAAAATGGCAGCCACTCGACCACTAAACAGTTTATATCTGTTAAAAATTGCCAGATTTTCATGAAACCTTTCAGATATGCTTCGTGGTGATCTTATGCATGGGTGGAAAGCATTTTTGATGAATGTAGACAATTGCCATACTATACATTTTGTGATTATGAAGTCATCAAAGATAGCGGCTGCTATTTACTAATGGTCCACCTTGGGCAACGTCCTTGACTGCAAGTGATACTTCCACTTTGACAAATTTCAGAGAGTATCTGTGGATTTAAAAATTCTACAGTATGAGGATGGTATGCACCAAACAATTTCTGGATAAGACATCATCCAAGATGGCAACCACTGGACCACTAAACAGCTTATATCTGTTAAAAATTGCCAGATTTTCATGAAACCTTTCAGATATGCTTCGTGGGGATCTTAAGCATGGGTGGTAAGCATTTCTGATAGAAGTAGACATTTGCCATGCAATACACTTTGTGATTATCAAGTCATCAAAGATGGCGGCTGCTATTTACTAATGTTCACCTTGGGCAACCTCCTTGACTGCAAGTGATACTTCCACTTTGGCAAATTTCAGAGTATCTGTGGATTTAAAAATTCTACAGTATAATGAGGATGGTATGCCCTAGACAAAGCATCAGGACATGACTGCCCTACCGTTCATTTACATCGCTTAAGCATCTTCACCGAGCCTTGGGAGTAGTGATGGACAGTAACTACCTGCTTCGATGTAGAACCCTCCACGAACTTTCAGAGGTAGTTAGTTAATTAACGTCGCATTGGAGCAATGCAGCGGGCTATTGGCGACGGTCCGGGATCAATCGCGAAGAGAAAGATCCGTAGAACTTTCTGAAGTGTCTAGGTATTCGGAGGCGAGAGAACTTTAAAGGCAATAACCGGTCTTCTTCGTTCTTTCTTTTTAATGGCATTGTTCGTTGTTTTTCTTTGTGTGTTATGTTAATCGTTATTCTTACTTTTGTTTGATTGTGCTCCAGTGTCATTGGAAATTTTAAACAAATTTAATTCCTTTGAAATAAAAAACCTATTGTTCAATTACAGTACTTTTATTATTTGCATTGATGTAGTTATTTATGTGCACTGATGTAGTTATTTAATGGACACTTGTACTACTAAGAACAGGTGTCCATTTTATGTATAATTGCGATTTACATACCTGCAAGAAATGGACTCCCAATTGTATGAATTACACTGAATTATGTCTTTTATCTTATTTATATTCCTATTAGTCGAGTGCTTAACGTCACTTTCTTTACCTTCACTCTGATAGAAATGTTCAACTAATTATAAGTTGTTATAAATTATGATGAGGAGGCACGCTGCTTTTCAGTAAGGTACTCCCGTAATTGATACGTCCGTTCCATTCTGTACAAGAAATGTCAAAATCAGCAAACGTAGAATGAGTTAGTATTGACAAAATTATGTTCTCGTCATCAAAAGCGTACAAAAACCAGAAAGCAGGTAGTTAATTAACGTCGCACTGGAACAACACAAAGGGGTATTGGCGACGGTCCGGAATCAATCCCGAAAGGAAAGATCCGAGAACACGTAATTTTGAACCCCGATCAGGTGACGAGGTCAACACCTAAACCGGCACCCCACTTCCCAAACTTACACACCACGCCAACGTGTGGATATGTGAGGCCACGACAGATTCAATGTGCACCAGCCCCATGTACACGACGGTCTGGTTGGATCGAGTTTCGAACTAGCAACCCTCCTGTTGCTAAACAGTTGCTCTTCCAACTGGGCTATCGTAGCCCCGTCTTTTAGAATAACATTTGAAAACCAACTGTGTCAAATAACTTGCAGACCAAAAGAGCATTTATACATATAAATGCCTCTTTCGACCCATATTCAGTCCGAAAATCCCACGAGCATCATCTTCCGAAGAGAAAAGTCGAATGCCGTCCCGATCCGATGGAATTTACACCCTCAATAAAGCAAATTGAAAAATGGAATAACTGCATTATAAAGCTCTGGGCTCCATCCTATTTTATGTCCCTGAATAATAAAAGCTCGACATGGCAGTGGGTGTATTCGTATATCCTCCCAAGTACTCGCTCCCAAAAACATTCCCCGCATTATTTCTCTGTCAGTTCAGAGGGATATTGTGGGTTATATTTCATTCCGGTCGAGATAGGGTAGAAAATGAGCGGTGAAAAAATTCCGTTTGCTTTATGCCATGGGCAACCGGAATGGATAAGAAATAAGCATGAAAGGGAATCAATCAAACAGAACTCCGGCTTCCTAATTCCTTTTTTGGTGAAGGAGTTCCGTTCAGTATCACAAGTCGGAGAACAGACAGCTCTTTTGCTAAGTATTGCAGTTTTAACTGTTCAGTTCTTCGACGAGGTAAATGTTTAAATTCAATTTAGTTCCTACATTTTGAATAAGAGTTAATTCGTAAATACAAATCATATTATTTTTTAATAATCTAATTTTTAGCAATCTATATAAATAAGAATGGAGTGTTTGTAATTGAATATTTTCGACCCATTTCAAGTTTTCTATCCGTTTTGAACCCTTCTGATGCAAAATCCGTCTCTTGCGCTTTTGGTGTCTGTCCGTCTGTCTGTATGTATGTATGTGCCCGTGTTACGTCCAAACGGTTAAATATATTTTCATGAAACTTTGCATACTGGAGTTCTTACATTCATTTAATGACTGAACTTGGTTGAGTAAGTTTGTCTGTCCGTCTTCCGGTTCTATGTTCGATTTTGTGACTGCGTTTGTACAAGTATAGCACACATTTATTCAAAACATTTTAATGCACAATGTCCTACATTTGATAAACCATATTTTAGTGTAGTGAATGCATTATTTTTTTTAATTCCTTTGCTTACGTATTTAAGCAAGTTTCTTGTTAAAACATCTGAGTAACTCTACTTAAATCAACCATAATTTGGTAGTTTTGGAGAAGCTGGAATGCATATTGAGCATTGCAATTACTAAAATTGTTTTACGAGTATTGCTGAAAATCAATTATTTTTTAAAAAACTATTTTTGCAGAATTTAAATTCAAATACTTTTTATTTTGAGCCTTATTTATTTTCTATGCAAAACATAAACTATTTCCTAACATTTGGGACAGACGATACTTTGCAACAAAACGGAAACTCGTGTTCGTTTGCCACGTGCAGTGATATTTTTTCGCTCCGAATTAATTTCGCATTTTTAAATTCTATCTAATTTTTAGTTGTAAGTTGTGACAACTGTGCGAGATCAAGAGATAGAAAAGAATCATGAATTATATCTTTAGAACTTTTACCGCCAACATTTATTTTGTTTTAATTCTTTTTTGTTTTAAAGATTTATTATTTTTTAATAAATTGTAATTCCTTTTCATCACACGCAACACCACCGCAAAGTATGCTGTTTAAAGCGGCCATATAAGTTAGAATAAAGCAAATTTTAAGTGGATTTTTGCCATTATTGAAAGAACGTTAATGTTAAAAATATCCGAACTAGGACTTGAAATATTATAAATTCTTTGTCATAGCGACAGATCGCCAAGATGGCTTATTTTACGAATTGAAGCTATATTTAAGCAACTTTTTAGGGAAAGTTAGTTTGAAACAATGATTTTCTTTAGAAGAAAAGCTGTCAAATTGATTTACCATTTAAAAAAATGGTAATAGGTTACCTTTGCTTTTTCACTACTGAAGATATTAAATTTTAAAACACGTTTTTTTATTATTGTACGTGCCATGAAACGGAATTTCAAAGAAAACCGTATTCGCTTTTAAAAACAAACTTAATGATAAATATCTTATCAAATTAGTCATTTTTCCCTTAATGGTAGCGAAATTCGAAAAGAGTACTACAAATAAAAAAATATTGGGAATTGAGTTGAGCAATTTTACAGGAATAGAACTTAAGAAAAGGAATTCCTAATCCTCCCTCAAAATCGTCTTTTGTAGCAGTTACCTTAGTGTTTCACCTTTCGCCAATACCTTTAGCAGGGGTTATTATACCATATATTAAATGTATTAAATGTATACCATATATTAAATGTATTACATGGTGGATTATAAAAATGTCGAAAAGGTGTTAAATTTTTTTTTACTCATACTTAAATGATTTTTGCATTTTTCTACGAAAGAGAAGTGATCATTTCTGGTCCCTTTCAATATATAGCTAACCAATTCAATCTGAGTAAAGTCGGGCAATTTTGCTAGTACAATAATATAATTTGAAACTCGGAAAGAAAATGTAAGTTTTACTGATTTTAATTGCCTCTTAATGAAAACCTTCGTCAAAATTTAAAAATTCTTTGAATTACACAGCGGGCAGCGGTAGCCCAGTCAGAAAATTAACGGATTAACAGCCAGAGGATTGCGAGTTCGAAACTGGAACTTTGGAGAGTGGGTTGCCAGCTGATGTGTTGACCTCGTCATCTGACCGTGGTTCAAAATGACGAGATGTTGTCGGAATTGATCCCGGACGTCGTCAATAATCCGTTGTGTTGCTCCAGTGTGACCGTGTGAATTAACTACCTACCTTCAAAATTACACCGAATGGTTGCACGTCTTATTTTAACGTTAACTGTCTTATATATATATATATATATATATATATATATATATATATATATATATATATATATATATATATATATATATATATATATATATATATATATATATATATATATATATATATATATATATATATATATATATATATATATATATATATATATATATATATATATATATATAACTTTATTCAGCGTTAGCTTCTTAAAAGTTTTGTTTTGACGCTTGATTTATTTTTATGAGGCGGAATTCTTCAAATCATTATGTATTGAATCAATGACTTTTATGAGAAAAGTTGGTCGAAATGTACACATACCGCCAAAAAAAGAACCCATATCTTTATAGTACAAAATTAGAAAATTAAGCGTTAATTTTGGTGTTGCCAGATACCAAGTAGCAAAATAACACTTGTTATCGCTTGCGCTTTTCGCATTAAATAGACTAGTTTTCTTAGAAAATGTAAGTTATGCAAAGTTAAGTTTTTAATTATTTCATATCATTAGTCAAATATTTATAAATTTTTGATACTTTGGAACGAAATAAAAAATAAGTTCAAACATAGGTATTAGAATTTAAATTCTTCAACTATAATTTTTTTAGAAAAAATTGTTTTTCCAGCAAATACCGCTAAAACAACTTGAGTTGCGCACCGCAATCGTAATAATACACAATACTCATTGTTATTCTTAAGGAGATTCCGAATTGTTTTTAGTCACCTCTGCACACCTAGAACAAATAACACAGGGGTTAATATGTAGCCTGTTATCCGCAGAGTTCTAAAAATTAAGTGTATCAAATTTCGTGTGAATTGGTTAAATAGACATACGCCAACTCTGCTTTATGAATATAGATGTTAGTATCAGAAGTACGAGCTACATTTTTAAACGTGATTTTTTTCACTTATTTATACATTCATCGATTAAATATTCTCCAAAAGATTACCAAGAAAGTTACATCTCTAATCACTATAGTTCGGTTGTGGTTGGCATTTGAGGTTGTCGTCGACTCGGTTTGTTGGCACATATGGTTTCCAACGAGTCTTCACTAAATTAGGTGATTGGTTGAAACGAAAACAATGCGCTTCAACAATTTGTTAACAATACGCTAATTGTGGGAACGTATTGTTTATATTTAAGATAAAGCTTGGAGGGAGGCCTTTCTAAAATTCAGGCTACCACTCGTCGAGATGCTGTTGCTGCCTTCAGATTGGAGATTGGGCATGACTGCCTAACCAAGCACCAAACTCCAAATTTTCAACAGTCCAAATTGTGGCCTGTGAGGAGGTAGTGACGAAATGGACTCCGCCCACCTTGGGGTTTGTCCAAAATTGTCGGGTAGGTAGGTAGGTAGGTATTTTAATTAACGTCACACTGGAGCAATACGAAGGGCTATTGGCGACAGTCCTGGATCAAACCAGAAGGGAAAGAGCCGAAGACAACACCACGTAATTTTGAACCATGGTCAGATGACAAAATCAACACTGAGACTACTCTCCAAACTCCCACACCACGCCAACGTGAAGACATTTGAAGCCACGACAGATTAAACGTGCACCAGACCCCACGTACACGATGGTCTTTGTTGAATCAAGTTTCAAACTCGCAACCCTCCTATAGCTAATCCGCTACTCTTCCAACCGTGCTACGAAGGCCCTCTCGTTAAATGGAAAATTAGAATTCTATCTGCAAGGCATTTTTCAGATATTGGAAGGCAAGAGATCTACTTCAAAACCTATTGGCTCCCCGATTGGTAAGGGAGGTCTTTGTCCCCATACCGAGATTAAAATAAACTCCAGATGTCTCTGTACCAGCCGGAATGAGATATGCAAAAGAACCAACATTAACTGTTAAGAGTTCCGAGTTTCCATAGGTTTTTTTTCATACTTTTTTTCTTTAGTTATCGATTTTTTATCCTATTGACTTTATATATGTATGTTATTTATATAACGTTTTGTTTTAATATCACAAATCATCCATTTGTAAAAACTCATATCATAGTCATGTCTTTTAAACTTTTACTGCCGGCGCCTTTTATGAGCCACCTAGTATACTATATACTACTATCTTACGTAACGCCTTATTTGAGCTACGTCACAACTGTTTAAATTATGTTTATTCTCTAGGTGGTGCGCGCCGGCTTCGTCTTTGCAAACAGGCAGTGTGCCGGTCGTCTTTTTTAAAATATTTGTTGGACCCTGTTGGTCTTTTGCGTGTATTCTTTTTGAAAAATAATAAATGGTGGTGCCCTGGACTTCGGGGTGTACGCGACGGAGTCTGTGTGTGCCCTCTCTCCGCGTCTGGGTTGGTTTTCCCCAGCGTGCCTCTTTTGCGCTCGTGGTGATAATCCTCCCTCTCCTCCCATAAAAAACTCTAAACCTACTGGTGAGTTGGGAGGAGGTGGGTCTAGAACACCTACTGACTGTTTAACTGTTGTTTATTTATGATTTTTTTAAATCTCGTTTTGATGTTTTATCCCTTTGTTCTTAATCTCCATATTTTTGAGCTGAGTGTTTACTCTAGTATTAGTATAGTTACTATAAAAAAATATTTAATTGCCCTCTAAATTTAAAGAATAGACTTATTAAAACACCACATAACTGAAATGCCAACTCGCGATAGCCAGACTATAAAACTGGTTAAGAAGCCATGCATAAAAAGATCCGGCTTACCCAGCGTGAAATAATGCGTAACATTTTCTACGAATTCCCATCAACATGAGTTTTCAAAAGGATTTTTGCATGTGACTAAGCCAGTTTTCCTTTGATAAGCAGAACTTTTATTTTCTTAAGATACATTTAAACGGTGCTAAGACATAATTTTTTTGTTCCCCTCGAGGAGAAAGTTTTGTAATTTTAAAAAATAAGTACCTTAACTACGCGAAAACAACGTGATTTTGTCAGAGCAAATTTATATCTATTATCGATTGTAGGGTCCGATCAATTGTATACTGTGTGGGATCGATATATTTCTGCACATAATATGCATGAATATATTGGGAGAAATCAAAACTGGCAAAAAATAACGCCATGCGTTAATATCTTAGCAAAAATAAATCAGCGCTCCATTCAAATTCAGTCAATTAAACAAGATGTTTCCCCATCGCATTATCCGATCACAAAGTGTACGGTTTCCCACCAATATCTGATCACACATCAGTTTTTCGCAGGGTGGTCGAAGTCCTCACCGTAATTTCGATCCTAATTCCAATATCGGAGTTGTAGTAGCCTCAAAAGCCCCTTGGCTCGCGTCCAAACCGTATTTTTACCGAGGTTCCACAGACAGATAATCTGGGCGCAGCCTTCCGCCTCTCATCCTACCTTCCAAAAATGAAAAATGTACATTTGAATTTTTTTAGACGTATTGATTCATGTCGCTTCCAAAACGCGAAAAGCCCAGATGTGATCAATTCTCCGATGTAGTGTCGAGTACGTGTACGGTAAAGGCGGCAAATGCGTGACACGTGAAAAGGTTGGGGGAACGAGATATTTCGTTGGAATGACGAGAGAGCAGTTACATGCGTGAGCTTTTTGATCTCTGGTGAGAACGACACGTGAATTTCAAATGAGGAGTCGCGTATCATTTGAATGGTATTTAAGGGATGGCAGGTTTTACCGTTGCTTTCTTTGGTACAGTAAAATTTTGCTGTGGCGGATGAAACGGGATAATGCTTTGAAAAATTAGTAGGTTGTGTCGAGGACACAAACTACTTTTGACGTGAATACTCGGGCTTGATGTTGGATTGTGGAATGATGGTTGGTTGAGGTTTTATGGAGACAGGGCCATATCTGGCCATGCTTCTCCAGACACATGATATATGCAATTTCTAGTAATACAGGGTAATTCAAAATGAATATAGCGATTACAAACGGCTATAACTATTTATTGAAAAAGAATTTATCGATAAGATTAACACATAATGTAGACGGAACTTCAAAATTTTGTATACATACGTCATAGAAGTTCTATGTGACTTCCCTTGGTCACACGGACAACATCTAGGCAGTAGTCCATTTCACGCCATACATTCTGAAGCATGTCTGCAGTCACCGACGCAAGCGCATTACAAATGCGTACTTTGAGTTCTTCAATTGTTTTGAGCATGGGAAGCACATACACCCTGTCTTTCACATAACCCCATAGATAAAAATCGCAGGGTGTCAAGTCCGGAGATCTCGGTGGCCAAGAGCAGAAGACATCGTCGGCATCTCCACTTCGACCGATCCAACGCTGTGGAAGATGTTGATTTAAAAATGTGCGAACCTCCGTACCCCAGTGCGGGGGTGCTCCATCTTGCGTTTGTAATCGCTATATTCATTTTGAATTACCCTGTAGATATACACACAAAGAAAGTTTTTACTGACACAGAAGAGAGAAATACACCCAAGGAGGAATGCACCTGACAGGAATCGAACCTGCGCCGCCTACAACTCGAAGGATTGTGCAATGAATGCAGGCATAGGAAGTTTGAGCGATTGTTTATTGTGTGTGAATATTCAACAATTAATTTACAGTTTGAACGATTTAAGTGTAGTTTGATACTAATATTAAAGGATAATTTTATTGACTAAAGGCCTGATATTGTAGCGTAGTTCGGTAGCTTTCGAATGACACAACTTATGCAGTCCGCACTCCAAAATTACACTGGCCCAAAGCTTGCGCAGCACGGTAGAATTTCGACATATTGCGGACTCCCTTCCCTGCGCTCAGTGCCCCTGAACACTCGTTCCGAAAATCATGTCAGGTGCGGACATCCTTTGTCTACACGACGCTATATTTATCTTCTGGATGTTAGTTCTAGTTCTGAAATCACAAGACAAAACAGTTGAAACGCTATTTTTCATGCATATCCCCCAGTACTGCTCCGATTTTAAAGACGTATTCACTTCAAAAGATTAAAGGATCGCAAGATCAACAAAATAAAACGGAAAAAAACGCATAAAACGAAAGCCGTTTAAGGATAACATACCTTTAAAGTTAATTTATTACAGGTGGTATGTGCTAAACACTTAAAACTTGAGATGAGAAAACAGATGAATATGTATAAAAAAGGTAAAACTGAATTGGTTGTCATACTCCTAAACACTTGAATGCAGATCAAGTAGTTGAATATTTGGAAAGGGAAAATTGTACTAACCAGATTTCTTAATATTTGAATACAGAACTGACGCAGAATGAATATTTGGAAACGGATGAAACATTAAAACCAATAGATACCTCAGAATTTGATTACAGGTTAAGGTAGGTAGGTAGTTGAATTAACCTCGCACTGGAGTAACACAACGGGCTATTGACGACGGTCCAGGATCAACCCAGAAGGGAAAAATACGAGGACAACACCTCGTCATTTTTAACCAGTCAGATAACGAGGTCAACACCTGAGCTGGTACCCCACTCTCCAAATTTTCACATCATGCAAACATGAGTACATTTTAGATCACGACAGATTTAACATGCACCAGCCCCCACGTACAAAACGGTCTTTGGTTGGATCCAGTCTCGATCTCGCAACCCGCCGGTTGAAAATCTGCGACTCTACCAACTGGGCGCTACAGCATCCCTGATTAGATTATGGGATTGAATACATGCAAAGTGTCGTTTGATATCTAAACATTTTATTACATTAAGCAGCCAACCCGACTTCGCCACATACGCGAATTTTCTTAAAATATATAAACAGAAAGAAAAATCAAACCAAATTTATAATTTACAAACGGGTAATTTGAAAGTGATATAACTGCAGAACTATATTTTCTAATATACCTCTGTTAATTTAAAATTAATTGATAGAATAAGCGGTTGTTATTAAAATATAGTGATATAAGTGTATTTCAATTGGAGTTGCCGATGAGAACAGTTTTTGGTATTCTTCATGAACATTTAAGTTTTCATTTTTCGCAGATGGAAAATATCTTTTAAAAGAAAGTTTATTTTAATTTTTCCTCCAGCCAAATTTGAGGCTAAAAAATCTTACGAAATAGGGTAAACTAAAAACTGGATGAAGTGGCGTAGAAAAAAAAACATTTTTTTAAATCATAAGTTAAGTAAATAGCATTGCCGAATAAATAACTTATTATTTTTGATGTCGGAACCCGCATACCGAATAATTGAATTCGTAGAATTTCCATCTCTTTTCCGCGAATGTTTGTTTTATTTTTCAAAGGAAACAAATGAATTAAAAATTTTAATTGAACAAAACGAAGGTCATTAGAAACTAACTGTAAAGCCCGTTGAGATAAGAACACAACAGGCTCAACGAATCACTTATTGCTATTTAAGAGCTTAATATCTTTTGCGGACTAATTATAAATAAGGAATGCGCATTGAAACATATCCGATATTCTTCTAACGAATATTTACATCTCAAAATACTCAGAATAGTGAACCAATTAATAAATCTCGCAATTCGAAAATACATCTGCCTCAATAATAATCTCACAAAAATTCAGTAATAGAAAGCTCAATTGAAAACTCAGATCAAAGCTACACCAATTATTCTAAATAGGACTAAAAACTTAAACATATTACTGGCGTTGCCACACAGATATAGAAAATTACATACTTATTAATTTAATTATATTATCGCATGCGCGTTTTTTTTTTTCAATTAGTTTCTGTATAAATATCGCTTGCGTTTTCTATTATTTTATCGTAAATACTATCGCTTGCATTACTCGTTTCCATACATTTATGTTGTGTCTGGCGCAGAATGGCCAAATATGTGTGTGTGTGTGGCCCTTGCGCCATAAAACCCCAACAAACAAACCTTATATTTATGTCGTGATTTAATATTTATTTATTGTACGGGAGCTATTTCTCTTGAAAATATTTAATTTTTTTTAATTTCAGTGATAGAGGATAAAGAATGATCGATGTCGTCGCAAGTTTCCCGTTTCTATTGTAGAATTGTCTATCTTGTTAAGAAAGGGCCGAGAAAATCTAGAGATAAAAAGGCATAATGCTGGGCCACACACTGGAGCAGTATGCGACAAAATATGCGAGATGCGCATGCGTACCCCGTTTCTGTACAGAAACATGTCTTCACGCATGCGTATTTCAGCCAAATTAGGGTCGAAAACATCGACCGTCTAATGAAATAGACGGATCATGTGGGCGGAGTCGCTGTCCTAAGATCTCTGAAGGGCAAATCACAAATCGACTTTTCCCATTGGCTATGTTAGTGCAGACTAGTGTTTTTGATCACGGTGAATAATAACCAACCAATCATTTAGGATTCATGCTTTTACCCACAACCACGTGACAGATCTTCAAACCGAGCACCTGGAAGAAATAACATGAAGCTGCGGGCACATGCTCCGTCTATTTCATTTTAAAGTTGATGGTCGAAGACTGATGTCGCACCAATGTATGGCTTGCCTTATTCTGACCGGGGCATGGCCTCAAAATAAAGCAATAGAGCAACAGACCAACCATGCGAACTCGGCCTTAAAAACCTTTACAGTGATCGCCGCAGCATAAAATTATTGAACAAATTTGATTTTATGAAGCGGCTCACCTCTTACAATAAAGATAAATTATAGACTACCCTTTTTAATTTGAAATCCATAAACATTTCAAAGTCAGCTATCTCATTAGATATGAATTCATCTTTGCTTTCAATTTTAGTCAAGGATTTTTTAAGACTACAATTTTTAGATGAAAATAAAAGAATGAAAAGAGCTAGGATATAAACGTCACTTACTTGAGAAGAACACAGCACCATCGTCTAGCTTGAAATCCGTAGGCACTAGGGAAAAAAAATAAACACTAAGCATCAGATATGGGCATTGATACATCTAAACACAAAAAGGGAATTGAAATCATTGTTGACAATGAAAGGTCGTTAACAGGTGGTACTTTCGATGGGAACAGGTGGCACAATTCTTGAGACCGTGCTGTACTTCAGAGTGGGTATGCACCAGAGATGTCAAGCTTTGTTTGACAGTGTCAGGAACGAGATGATTGATTTTCAGTAGTGATGCGTAAAATTTCAGTAATATTTCACTATTGATTACGTTTCGACGTAGAATACGTCTTCCCTTTAGAACCGGGATTCTGCGCTTAATTTGTGTGTGTCACGAAAAACGTTGATCACGAAAAATTTAATAACTTAAAAACTATAAACGATACATAAATGAACGATATCGCGTCCAATAGAGCATTAAACAAAGCATGTTATAAATACCCACTGAGCTTGCGTCGACCTCATGGACTGATGCAATCGCAGCGCAAAGTTGAGTCACGAAAATGTGAGCTGCCTTCAACATTAATTTAGTCTAGCACCGGCCCTCTGTGCGAGCACGACGTTTGAGGTGTCATTTGTTTCGTCTCTTTGCGTTTTATAAATAATAATATAAATGAAACCTAAATATTTAATACCTGTTTAGATATCGGATTTCGAAGTGTGGAAATTGCACAATTTTTTAAAATGTCCAAATATATGCATAATAAATACTAGAAGAATTATAGCAAACGTCTACAGGAAGAAAGATCGAGAGATGAGGAATCAAGAAGACTCAGATGTCTGATGCTGAGCTTCAACGGGCACGGCGGGAGCACTTGAAAGGTCAGGAGTCGCACCGTCAAGGTGGACATATGGCTGATCCGAGTACGCCAAGTATTTCTGCAGCTCAATTCGACGCAAATAGCATATCTGATGACATAAACGTTTCATTATAGAGTGATGGAGTTGAACCCATGGAGGTAGGTAATGGGACACAACCATCAACATCAATAGCGAATGCACCAATTGTGATATATGTGCGGAGCGATGAATATGAGAATTTGGGTAACGCTAATAGACATTTTCGTGCTGTATTCATAAACAATGAATTTGGATATTCGTGTAATGTCTGTGATAGACTGGTTTGAGGACCTGAAGCAGTCACGGAACAATGGAGTGATATCATTGTTCCGCAACGAGTTACCTCAGTCCAATGTGAATGATTTCATGCTGTGTAGAATAAATTTATCAAGAAAAAAATACCACCGTTGTCAAAATCTAATAGCTTTCAATACCCACCGAAGCCAGAAATCTTATGTACATACTTTGTCATTTAATTTGTAAATGTTGTAAATTTGTACAAAGTGTTAGAAAAGTAGATATTTGTAATTTAAAATATGGCGGTACTGATGAAATGTTGCATTTGTATTCGTTGTAACGAAATACATATATGAACATTTGATGTGTGAATTAAATGCTTTAAACTATATTGTACTAAATTATTTCTTTCGCTCTCATTCGCCATGTGGCTGCACTGACGTATTCTACGCCTTAAACCTAGCAGCCGTGTCCGTTTGTTTAATATAGTTAATGTGTATTGAGCCTCAATAGACATTGTGGTACACGGATGAATGACGAAAATATTGCATCCATTTAATAAAATAGGCAATCATTCTTAGTGACATATTTACCTTATAATGAATTTAGCAAATACGTGATTTGTATTTAGATTGACATAATAGTTTCAATCATCCATGTTTATGCAAGCAACCTTGCTCCTGGCCGTAATCAACATGCAAAAAACACAATGCAGGGATGCCGAACTCGGATTTGATGGCTCAGGAATGTATCTAAAATGTTGCGTTAGCAAGCTTTCAATCAAGATTACAAGTACAAGGTAGCTCTCTATTACATAGTTAATAAAAATCCATCACTCAGCAAATAAACAAGACATTTGTGACCAATTTGACCTTGTTACTTATTTGACAACAAATAAAAACATCATCAGAAAACATCGAAAGGTAAATGCCTTGTTACACATTAGCTTTTTCATTTAAATTTCATTTATATTTGGAGCCACGGTATCCCGGTTGGAAGAGCATACTAGCAACCGGAGATGTGAGAATTCGAAACCCGATCCAAACAAAGACCGTCGTGTACGTGGGGGCTGGTGCAAGTGAAATCTGTCGTGGTCTCAAATGTTCTTACGTTGGCGTGGTGTGAAAGTTTGGAGAGTGAGGTGAAAGTTCAGGTGCTGACCTCGTCATCTGACCGTGGTTCAAAATTACGTGGTGTCCTCGGTACTTTCCCATCGGGATTGATCCCGGATCGTCGCCAATAGCCCCTTATGTTGCTCCAGTGCGACGTTAATTCAACTACCTACATAACGTTTATATTTGATAGCATTTAACATACTATAACTAAGAATTAAAACTATTATGACAACTATTATTTACAAAAGAAATCCGCTTGATTATTTCACAAAATAACTAATTAACCTTTTCGTAGCTAAATATCGAACATTAATATTTGGTAGAAAAATGCTCTATGTACCACTTCACATGCACGTAACATTTTTAAACTATTCAAAAGCACTAAGTTTAATATATACATACAATACACACTAGAAACGCAAAGGGGAAAACATTTTTTTGCGAAAAACTTTTGAATGAAACTCGTCGCTAGGAACGAGTTTGAAAACAAAAACTGTCTTGCGCCATACATATTAAACATTCCACTCTTCCATTACCTTCGAAATCCTGCGCTGTAGCAACAAATTTTTAATTTCAGTTAATTACAAACTAAAACATTGCCGCCGACGCGATAAACTTGGATATAAAAATTTCCAAGTCGCTAATAAGCCAGCGCAGAAGTCAAAGAAATAGAATGGAATTAAAGAGGGAAGCTTTTTGAGACACGAGAAAGTACCGATGGCTGTCCAGTAATTAGAAGATTAGTCTGAAAATTTTCTTAATCAAGCCATTTTACTTCGCTTTAAGACACGACTTACGTAGAATTTTCGAGAAGCGCAGTTTTAGCAATTAGCCAGTATTTCAAAACGAAAATACCAGTTAAAATTGTCTGAAAGAATAAAGACAGCAAAGTCTTTAAAAATAACTAAACTCCTGGAGGCTTGATTCAGCATCGCAATTAGCCTCTTTTCTTGAACCAAATAATTTTGTATTTCAGAAGCAGAGTAGCCGTGAGCTTAAAGTATTTAAAGTTTCTTTTCGAGGCCCTAAGCGTAAATAAATTTAAGTTTCACTCGGGACCAGTTGCAAAAGAAATGAGTGAGGTGTGTTGTCTTGATTGCAACTGTGAATCACGTTCAAGGATTTTAAGTTGGAAGAAATTTAGAGGTAATTTTTCAACAATCAAATGCAAGAAATTTATTATTTTTCTGTTAAAAGTTTCTTGGTAGCATTTTTGTTATCTCTTTCCAAAATCTCAGTAGCCCGGTTGAAATGAGAATTACTTAAAAAAAACTACCACGATCTATACTTTTGAACTAAAGGTGTGTCGTATCCATACCCTTATGGATGAAGGGCCGCGGTAGCCTGGTTGGAAGAATAGCAGATTAACTACCGGAGGATTATGAGTTCGAAACTCAATCCAGCCAAAGACCTTTGTGTACGTGGGGCTGCAGCACGTTAAATCTGCCATGGCTTCAAATGTTCTCACGTTGGCATGGTGTGGAAGTTTGGAGACTGGAGTGCCAGCTCAGATGTGATCTCGTCATCTGACCGTGGTTCAAAATTACGAGTTGTCATTTGATCTTTCCCTTAGGGATTGATCCCGGACCGTCGTCAACCACCCACTGTGTTGCTAAAGTGTGACGTTAATTAACTACCTACCCGGTCCTCCGCCAATGGCCCGTTGTGTTGCCAGTGTGTCGTTAGTTCAACTACACTGCTGGCCACCCAAATTGCAACACCAAGAAAGACAAGAGATATCACAACAAAATTTATTTTGTAGATAACATGTTGACCAAGTATCAAATGATTAAATTTATAGACTTCTGTGAAGTGTGGTTCCTGCCAAAATCAGTAGCCACAGAGTAGCCGCCATTGTTGGAGATCACCGCTGCCACACGCCTCGGCATTGATTCAAAGAGACTTTGGATGTGTTCTTGGGGTACAGCAGATCAAGCAGCTTCCACGCGTTGCCAAAGTTGATCTGGTGTGGCAGCTGGGGATGTATTCTGGGTCAATCGTTGAGCAACCATGGACCACATGTTTTCTATCGGCGAAAGATCCGGAGAGCGAGCTGGCCAGGGAAGCAATTCAATCTGGCGATTAACGAAGAACCCTTGGACAATGCGTGTCACGTGTGGTCGCGCATTATCCTGTTGAAATATGGCTGTGGGCAAGCCCTGAAGGTAAGGAAGGACAACTGGCTCCAACACCTCGGAGATGTAGCGCTGGCTGTTTAAAGTACCGGCAATGCGTACTAGAGGAGTGCGAGAGTGATATCCAATACCGCCCCATACCATAATACCCGGTGCAGGACCAGTGTGGCGGTGCATAACGCAGCTGTTCAGCATCCTCTCTCCACGGTGTCTCCAGACTCGAATCCGACCATCGTGGTGTTGCAGACAGAAGCGTGACTCGTCAGTAAAGACAATTTCATTCCATTCTGCCGTCCACATCCTTCTTTCATCGCACCATTGGCGGCGGAAACGTCTGTGGTTCTGCGTCAAGGGTAGACTAAGCAATGGACGTCTTGCGGACAGACCACTCTGCTGTAAACGCCGTCGAATGGTACGCGCAAATACTGGATGATGCGGTACAGACTGAATGTGCTGTGCTATGGTTCGTGATGTGGCTGAGCGATCCGTCACTGCCATACGCACAATATGCCTGTCATCACGTGAAGTGGTGCACTGAGGTGGATGCGATCGAACACGTCGGTCCGTCGTACCCTCCTGCATCCAACGATCACATATCCGCATTACAGTTGTTTGGTTTCGTCCAACACGACTACCGATTTCCCTGAAAGATAATCCACAATCTCGGTAGGCCACTATCCTTCCTCTGTCGAACTCGGATACTTGATCAAAAGATGATCGCTGTTTTCTACGAGGCATAATTGATCGTTTTTTTGAAAAACCACAAGAAAAACACAATTGCCGTACTTGAAATCGTCGAAATCTCCAAGCCTTAAATAGCGCTTTGAAGTGGCGCCACAGGCGCGCGTGATGTGCGTCTGCGCTGAAATTCTAATCATTTGCATATCTCACCTCCGCTAATGCATGTTGTAAATTTCATATTATTTGCATGCTTCCTTCAGGGTGTTGCATTTACGGTGGCCAGCAGTGTACCTTCCTACGTTTTCCAAAATAACATTAATGATTAAAGAAAACCTTAGTCAAAATGAATAGGTCGTGCTCAATTCTTAATAAAAATATTTTTTGATGGTATATTAGAAAAAGTCATTTTTAAGTAATACAGTTTTTAGTCATTTCATGCATGAATGTTGTCACACATTTTTCAGATTCATATGGGAATTTCCATGATTATTATTGGAAATTCTGATATTTATATAAACATTAAAGCAAGCCCCATATTGTTCCAACATCAGTCCTCCGACACTAAATTGGCTGAAACACGCATGCGTACCGACGTTTACAAACAAAAATGAAGTACGCATGCGCCAATCACATGTTTTGTCGTAGCAATAGTTATTGCGATAGCAATGGCAAAAGCAGTGCTTGTTATTGAGATAGCAATATATGACTTGTGCCTCTAAGCCAGGAGAGAAAAACCATTTAATCGAACGACAGTTCCTAAGAATTGAATACTCCCCACAGGCAGCCTTATTCTGGCTGGGTAGGTAATGAATCTAGTGAGTTGTATTGGTATCGATAGATTTGCTTCAAAGAATGAATAACTAGTAATGAGGTTGTTCAGAAGTTGGATTTAAAGCTGCGTAATCATCAGTGAATTGTAATATGTAATGGTTTCTCTAGTGAGGAGAGCAGGTCCTGTGAACAGCCTTGTAATGCTCGAAGCTATCCGATCGGTAATCGGCAAAGGGTATTCGCAATCGATTATGGATGCTGATAAGAGCTTTACGATAGCCTTGAAGAACTAGCTACACACTACAGTACCAGTGGCGTAGCTTCCATGTAAATCTGTCATCCCCAAAAAATTCGGTGGTAAAAATTAAAAAAATCGGAAGCAAAAACGATGATTTTTATGCTCAAATCTGAGTGAAAAGTCCGTTTTTTGTTTTAACGTCCTTGATTTAAACCGCCGAAAGGCAATCGGAGAGTGGGGTTGCCCCGTCCTTTCAGCTTCAAATAGTTTCTTACCAGGATTGATGTCGTAGGTAGGTAGTTAATAACAATCGCACTGGAGCAACACCAACAGGCGAATCAATCACGAAGGGAAAGATCCAATGATTGGTGTCACATACCGTTTCTTAACGTCTATAGGCTACAACTGAGAGTGACGTTTCTTCGGGGTGTTTTTCAAACATTTATTCTGTGGAAGTTTGGAGAGTGGGGTGCCAGCTCAGATGTTAACCTTGTCATCTGACCGTGGTTCAAAATTACATGGTATTGTCCTCGGACATTTGGGGATTGATCCCGGACCGTCATCAATAGCCCATTGTGTTGCTCCAGTGCGACGTTAATGAACTAGCTACCTCAAACATATTTCCGGGTATCATAAATTCTTTGTACAAATATTTACATTTCTAACTCCACGTCCAACGTTCCTACATAGACATGACCTCGAAGGACCTGCACACGTCCTTCCTTCTCGATGTCCCTATCTCACTCCTATCGTTCTCTTTTCGTCTCCTCACCAGGATGACCGTCCAAGGACACCCCCGCCGACATCCCTCGGGAATCAAATGTTTCCTTCCAGCCAACATTCCTCAGTGTCTGGAGGGGAACCTCACAATTGGTTAAGAGTGTTTGTCGTGTGTAATTCGAATGCGACCTTCAGCAGACACTTCTCCCCTACCCTATGCTTCCTACTGAAACTAGCATCCAGTCCAGATTACATGCGCAGTGGGTCCTACCGCATGGTCTTTCATTCGCATTTTCCCACATTTGTAAAAGACTGCCATCAAGCTCTAACACAGCGTTTGGATGATTCACACTCAGTCAAGATTGGGCACCTTTAAAGATCTTTTTTAACTTAGGTCTCAACTCCCTGGTGGTTGTCTCGACGAGGAATATCGTCATTAGTAAAACCATTAGCAGATCTTGATGAACGAGATATATCTCGCCATTAGAAGATCTCGATCTCGTCCTCATCAGTAAATTGGCAATATCTTGATGACGAGATATCCCGTCATTGGCAAAATTGGTCAGATGTAATGGACGAGATATCTCGTTGAAACCATTTAGAGGGTTATTAAGATTTTTTTGTCTTAGCGATAAAGAAACAACAGCAAATCGAGTCTACTTATAAGGTTGACAACAGCTGAGCATAAGGTTTTTTGCTTTCTATCCAATCTCGGAATCCTCAGATACCAATGTTACGCTATGCTACTGTACAGCACTGGCTTTGTCTGTTCACGAGTACATACTAATCACTGGATTTGACCGCTTGCGGCATATTACATATCGCGATTGTGAACATACCGTTCGCATCTGAAGCTATTCCACTACATGGTACAATTCGCTTGTGAGTGAGGAGACAATTAGATGTCTAGTACATCTTTCCTGCCACTGATCTTCGTATGAGAACTCCCAATTAGGTCGTAAGCGTTCAGTCCGCCTATATTGAGATGGCTTTGTACATGACATTGCGGATTGTAATGCAGTCCTGAAA
This sequence comes from Meta bourneti, assembly GCA_933210815.1. Taxonomy (NCBI): domain Eukaryota; kingdom Metazoa; phylum Arthropoda; class Arachnida; order Araneae; family Tetragnathidae; genus Meta; species Meta bourneti. The sequence continues at coordinate 15,482,921 of OW119928.1, read as the reverse complement.
GGATTTGTTGAATCCCTTTGCAGGAGATTTGTCGGCAATAGGTAGTAGTATACTTGGGACTCAGGATTACACGCTGTTGGCTGCCTCATCGTAGGATGCCACTGGGAGGACTAGGTAAAGTATGTCGAGACTTCTTTGCCTGGTAGGCAGAGACGTAACTAGGCTAGTTTCCACCCGGGGCAAGAACTCGCCTTGGCGCCGCCCCCCACCGACCAACCAAACCAAAACCCTCTCCCCGACAACCATCTGATATCGCCCCACCACACATTAATTCCACTAGTCCAAATTCTTTTTATTCAACTTAGATGGTAAATGCTGGATTTCAAAGGTAAATATATTAATTTGCAGTAATTTCATTCTTTAGTACAGGATAAAATGCCTAATTAATTCTAAGATATTTCATTGACAAATAATCTAAGAGTAGCATGTTTGGTATATTCTTTCACACTTATAATCGTTGCAAATGAAACGAAAAGGTTTTATCAAATGATATCGGGATAAGTGTGGGCTGCATCAAAATCAAGACTTGCTTTAGAATAGGATATTTAATGATAAATACAGGGGCTGTTCGAACATTTTTTGAATGATTTTTAATGAGCTGTAAAAAAAATTGTATGCTACGAAACAATTTTATTTTCGCAGCCAGTTAAATAGTTAAAGTATAACTTATCGTCTGCTAACTCGGAGTTTTGTTTACTTTCAAAATGACGTTTTTAAATAAGCAATGGATGGAAGGCTATGTTTCCGCTCTTTCCGAAGACAATTATGCTTATTCAATTATTCAAAAACGCTGTAAAAGTCATGTTTTTTCGATATCTAAAGGTACGATAAGTAATATTATTAATGAGAGAGAGAAAAACGCGTAAAAGTGGAAAAATACTTCCAAATACGTATCCAAAAAAGAAAAGAATTTCTGAGAATATTTGTAAGGTAAGATCTTAAATTTCAAGAGAGAATCCGCCAAGTCAAAGGACTATTACAGTCATTAAAATGTTCAGTTTCAACTGTAAATAAAATAATTGACAGTGATTTGAATCTTAGAAATGCCAAAAAATACAATGTTCATCGTCTATCTCCATGACATATTGCAGAACGCAGAACTCGCTGCAGAATTCTATATGAGAAGCATTTAGCTGGAGAAAGATGGGAAAATGTTGTGACAATAGACGAGGCGTGGGTGTATTTAAATGATTGCAATAAAAAAGAACAATTTATTATCATAAAAGAGGAGAAAAAAAATCTTAAAACGTGGTTCAACTTTATAACTTTAACGTGAGAACTTTCTCTAAGAGATTTATGATTGTTGCCGGTTTTGCATACAAAGGAAAATTAAAAGTAAAAAGAGGGAAAAAATGTAAAAATCAACTCCCACATATTATCAAGACCCTATTTTATCCCCAATATTCAAAAAATAAATACTATATCTTTACCCATAGTGCCAACAATCAGAGCTGCATCAGGATAAAGCAAGCAGCCACACATCTAAATCCACTATTAAATTCTTGGAAAAGATGGAACAAGAAACTGGTATCATGTCAATAAATACCCTTTACTGATATTCCTGATAAATCTCCAGATGTCTCACCCATGGACTTTTGTGCTTTTGAACTTTTAAAAAGAGAATTATCGAAACGTTGACCGAAAACCATTCAAGGATTTTGGAAAACGGTGGAACAAGAGTTAGGAATAACAGATTTTACTTAAGTTAATATCTTGAGTATTATACTTAGACATCTTTCACAATCTCTTAATCTATTGACAAAATGTGAAAAAAATTAATTTAAACACAGAAAGCTTGAACTAAAACTTAACTTTACGGGTTTTTTCGGCTGCAAACATTTTTACGATGTCCTCAAAAGAGAGCTTTGAAGCTAACTTGTGCTCTATTGATATGATGCTCAGGTTGATTAGTCGTTGTTGTCCTGTTAAGTTTCTGAGATAATTTTTTATGATCTTTAGTTTGCTAAAACTCCTTTCATTTGAGAATACTGAGACTGGTATTGTGAGGAAAATTCTCAACGCTGTCGTTATGTTGCTGGACGCGTCTTCAAGTCCGTTCTTGTATATTAACGTCAAAAGACCTGATGGTGTAGCCGTTTTCATATTAGGGCTTAAATCCAAGGCTTGATACTTAAAACTCCACTTCTATCGCCAGCTAGTCCTTGTCTAAATCTTCTTTATATGTGGTAGCTAACTCAAGTGCCTGGTTCTTCAATTCTTCTCCATTCATTGTTTCAAACCGAGCTCCATTGAGGAAACCAAATAAACTATTCATGTTTTGAATGACTTGAAACCTTTGCCTCAGTTCATTCAGAATCCGATCTTTTTTCTTCTAAGAATTCATAGCTTTCAACTTCGCCCTTCTCATCAAACATCCCCGCTTCTTCCTCCTCCGTACTTCTTTAAAATGAGGATCTAGGTTAAGCTTTCCTGCTATTTCTTCACACGTTCTGCATTTAGCTCCTTTTATAGTTTTTGGTTTTTGTAGTGTACTAATGAGTTTTCCTCTTCATTTTTATCATACGTAAATATCTATAGTAAAAAAATACTCGGCCAATTTAGCTCCCCCAATCCGTCGCCCGGGCACATGCCCCGCGTCTGCCCCCCCTCTAGTTACGTCTCTGCTGGTAGGGTCACCCAGGCGTGAAGGCAAGTCCACAATGCCAGCTAAATGCTAACAAGTACCTCCTGGGATTAAGTCAGACTTCAGCCTTTATGGTACTTCACTAAAATGAAGCTGCAATTATCTGCCTAGGACATGACAGCTACTGGATGATCAGGAGTTGGTCGCTGTGATTTGTACAACATGGTATTTTGGACTTGGTCTAGGTTTAGTCCGGCTTCCACGAGTTGGCGATCGAGTCACGTGTGGTCTTGGACGAGTCTATTAGTTAAATTAGGGGACTGGTTCTTTCACAACAGGCGATCGTTCGGTGCCAAAAGCGATAGCAGTAAAAAGGGATGGCAGGAGGGGGAAACATTCACGGCGATCGTCATTCATGCTTTCGTGTTTGGCAGCCTTCTCCTAACAAAGTTTCACACCATTACAAAAATCGACAGACCTAAAGTCGACTGCCGTCTTGAGGCAACGACAGTGCACCAGCCCCACGTACACCATGGACTTTGGTTGGGGGGTAATTGCATTAACGTCGCCTGGAGCAGCACAACGGGCCATTGGCGACTTTCCGGGGTCAATTTCAGAGGGAATGACCCAAGTTCACCTCGATATTTTGAACCACGGTCAGATGACGAGGTCAACACCTGAGCTGACGCCCCACTCTCCTAACTTCCATACCAGGACAACGTGAAGACTTTTGAGGCTAGTTGGTTGTTTTCGGGTTTTATGGCGCAAGGGCCATATTTGGCCAAGCAGCGCCAAACACAAGACAGACAACACAATGGAGGAAGAAAAATCAGAAAAGTAGACGAAAAAGGACATTTGAGGCCACGACAGATTTAACGTGCACCAGCCCCCACGTAAACGACTGTCTTTGGTTGGATCGAGTTTTGAACTCGTAACCCTCCGGTCTTTAATCCGCCACTCTACCCCGAAAGGATAGAGTTTAAACTTAGTTCGATTTTAGTTTGTGTAATATAAAACAGTGTTACACAAAATGCAAAATATAATAACGAATTAAAATTACAACTACTTTTTATCTTGTTCAAAAACTAACATGGATTGTGCGTGTACACGGAGCTCGCACGCCAAGAAAGGAATGATAAAGAAAAGGCTGTTAAATAAGGTAAACGTACTACAGTTCTTATTGTACGCAACTAATGTTATAGCATTTTTGAAACTTAATTAAATCTAATGACCCATTACTCATGTTTATTATGATAGAGAACACGAAATTCATGAACATTCATTGCGGTTTTAACTGCGGCATCTCTTCTTGGTCCTAAACTTCCTCCGTTCATTGCTGTAGAATCGTAGCTTTTTAAATTAGTGCCGAGTTCATGAGTCAACTCGCACATAAATAAAATACAAAAACACTATCGATAAGTACACCAGCATCTCTTCTCAAAGGTAGTAAATACTTTGGAAATAGCTTGTTACGTAATTTTCATTGTGTAGAAGACAGACACCAAATGTTTTTAGTGCGTTCATTGAGACACGGCTAACTGGATTGACGAAAAACATAGCAGCGGCTGTCCGGATTGGAAAATTCCGGGTTTGTTCTCGAGTTGGAATATTAAGGAATTCGCAATCGGAGGGTTGCGAGTTCGAAACTTGGTCTAACCCAGTGATTCTCAACCTTTCTTTGTCACGGTACACTTTCAATAATTTGAAAATTTGGCGGCACACTAACAATAAGATAAATTTAAAGGAATTTTACTTGGTTGATTGGATGTACCTAAAATATATTTTGTAAAAATAGCATACGATAATAATTTTCAATGAAATATAAAATGAAATTCCATTACAAAGTAAACAAAATGTTTATTTAATGATAAATTACAAATTACATTTAATGCAAAATTTGAGCTTGGTGTTTTTTGATAACTTTATTTGCGTATATTTGGACGTAAAAATAATAATATTCTCATTTCGTGATCCAGATTTAAAAGTGGATCTTTTTTTCGTTTTTATGTTGGTCAAAGCCGAAAATCCGAATTCGCACAAATAAGATGTGGAAAATTGTAATAACACACTTAAGGCTTTTTGAGATTGTGGGATAATCGTATCTAAGATTAATCCAGAACGAATTAATTGATTCTTCTGAATGTTCGCAGTGGCGGCACACTTTAAGAATCTCGCGGCACACTAAATTGCCGCGGCACAGTGGTTGAGAATCACTGGTCTAACCAAAGATAGTCGTGTACGCGGGGGCTGGTGCACGTAAAGTCTGTCGTAGCCTCAAATGTCCTCACGTTGGTTGGCATGGAAGTTTGGAGTTGGGTTCCAGCTCAGGTGTGACCTCGTCATCTGACCGTGGTTCAAAATGACGAGACGTTGTCCTCGGACCTTTCCCTTCGGGATTGATCCCGGACCGTCGCCAATAGCCCGTTGAGTAGCTCCAGTTCGACGTTAATTGAACTACCTGTCTTGACATGGAGCATTCATGTGCGGTAGAGACCCAGCCCGAGCTACCATTTTCATGTCTCATTTACACTTGTGCGGCTATCCGCATTCGCTCTCCGTTTTCGAATCCGTCGAACCAATGAGCAAGGAAAACGAGAATCATTGACAGGTTGAATCACTTCCGTTCTCATCGTTCATTGGTTCGACGGATTCGGAGATCAGTACCAAGTGTAAAGAAGTCTTTAATTTACTGTCAATCGGCACACAGCCGTAACTCCTAGCCAATGGTGCGCACTTGTAAAATAGTAGTATAAATTTTAAAAAATAATATCAAGAGTTTCCTCTTAAAAGTTAACTGCTCTGATATAAAATGAATCGACTAAAACACAAAACGTGCTAATTAAGTACGATTTCCATAAGGTTTTCATGACAATTTAGTAACCAGATTCCGAAGTTTTTCTTTCGTGGTTGCGACGACTTAGTGCCAAAACTTCGAAATTGGCGTCCATTGGAAAATTTACCCCTTCAAGGAAAATACGAAAAATATTTTTTAGTCCGCTGTTAGGCCAGGCACACACGTTACGGTATACCGGTGAGGTTTACCTGTACAGGTAAACCGGAGCGTGTGTGCCAGCCGCTGCAGGCCAAACTGCACAGGCGTAGCGACCTGCGCAGGCGACCGGAGAAGAATCGAAATTCAATTCTTTCTACCTGCGCAGGCGTGTAGACCTGAGCGTGTGTGTGTCACTCCGGCACGCCTGTACAGTTTTTAGGTTAGTTGTGGCTAGTTCCTTGAGAGTAGAGAGCGTCGGTCGTCTTTGTATTTACGTGTACAATAGCGTTAACTAGTGACTTTTGTGATCATCATGTCAAGCCGAAAACGGAACCAAGTGATAGAAGAGTTTATCGAAATATATAGGTCGGAACCTTGGTCTGTGGCGGGTAAAAAGTAGAGTTCCAGGACCGTAAAAAGAGAGATGCAGCCTATGAAAGACTTGTGATTAAATTAAAGGAGTTAGAACCCGATGCTACAAGTGACAACAGTTTTTGGTAGACTTCTTCATCCATCCGCAAATAATTACGGTAATCTGAAGGATCTGAACTTAACTTAGTAATTTTGTATGAGTATTCATTTCTCTTTGTAAGCCAATCTTTACACCAGGTTTTGCGTTTTCGCTTCTTTTTACACTTCACGGCCACTAACAAACCGTCTAAAGCAGGGATGGGCAAACTACGGCCCGCGGGCCAACTACGGCCCGCCGGAAGGTTTTATGCGGCCCGCGGATAGAATTTTAATTTGCCGGTCCGACGGAAATTAAAAGAAAATATGATTTATATATTATATATTCATCTCCTTTTCTACTTTGTTTAAATATTATTTTTTTCCTTCCTTTTTTTCAAAGGACTGATGATCTTTTTACTTTCTCTATTTTTGTTCTACAACACATAAATCGACGGAAATAGCAAGCACAGACAGCTTTCAATCGGTAAAGTGTTAAAAGCGGAAGTTCTTTGTTAGTTATAGCTGTAGACTGGCGCCAACAAGCGTTATCTCTTTCTCGGGGAGCAGACCTATGGGAATCCAATATAGGTGAATTAGACCTCGCATGTGGCAGACTGCGCATTTTAGGCTCCAGCCAGCGGCTTTTTCTTTTGGCGCGAGTTTTAATATCATTGATTGCGTATGGAAAGATTGCGGACATATAGCATCATTGTGAATAGTGGTGAAAGTATAAAAAGTATAGCGTAGCTAGTGCTTGTTTGGGTTATTCGTAAAATATTTCAACCCCAAAATGGCTACTAAAAAACGTAAAGTTGATTCAGAGTGCCGTGTTTTTAATGATGAATGGACCTGGAAATATTTTTTTACAGTTGTTAAAGATAAACCAGTGTGTCTCATCTGCAATTAAGCTGTAGCAGTCTTCAAAGAATATAACATTTCCCGTCATTTCACATCTAAGCATAAGAATTCCAATTACGAAGCAATGTCCGAATATGAAAGAAAACAAAATGTAGAAAGTCTTTGTAAAAAATTATCAGGCCGACAAAATTTTTTCAAGAAGGTAAACACTATCCAAGAAACAGCTACACATGCAAGTTACATTGTAGCATACAATATTGCTAAAAATAATAAAGCTCTCAGTGATGGGGAGTTCGTTAAACAATGCATGCTCCAAGTTTGTGATGTTTTATGTCCAGACAAGAAAAATAATTTTGAGACTGTAAGCTTATCTCGAAGAACGGTGACTTCTAGAATCGAAGCCATCGATAAAAATTTGACATCACAATTAGAGTCAAAGATTGGCCAGTTTAAATTTTGCTCCATAGCTATGGATGAAAGCACTGATATAAATGATACTGCTCAATTAGTATTATTTATAAGAGGTGTTGATGAGAACTTTGAAATTACCGAGGAACTGGCGTGCATGCGTTCTTTAAAGGGAACTACAACGGGATGTGATATTTTTCGTGAATTTCAGGAAGGGCTTTTAACTTTGAAAGTGCCTATAACAAATATATGTAATATTACGACCGATGGAGCACCAAATATGACAGGAAAAAAATCTGGATTTCTTGGACTCTTTAATCAAAACTATCCCGGGAACAATGTTGTTTTTCTACAATGTTATACATCAAGATGCTCTGTGTAAATCTGCATTGAATATGAAACCCGTGCTTGATGCAGTCGTGAAGCTTGTAAATACTATTCGATCTCGTGGGCTTACTCACAGGCAATTTCGAGATTTTCTTCAGTCCGTGCAATCTGAATACTCTGATGTACTGTATTACACGAAAGTAAGGTGGCTTAGTGCAGGATGTGTTTTCGAGTGAGTTTGGCAGCTGAAAGACGACATTGTGTCGTTCTTCCATGAGAAACAGTGTTCTGCGGAGTGCGAAATGTTAGAAGATACAGAATGGCTTTCGGACTTTGCATTTTTCACAGATCTTCTTTGTCATATGAGCAACTTGAATGTCAAGATGCAAGGGAAAAATCAATTTATCGACGATATCTGGGCCCATCTCAAAGCTTTTAAACTAAAACTTAATCAGTTTGCTCGGCAGCTAGCTAAGAACGACTTGTCTCATTTCTCGAGGTTAAATTCAATACCCTCAGTAAATGAAGAGAAGCTTAAGAATTATGAAGATGGCTTGAAAAAACTGCATTTTGAGTTCGAACGCAGATTTCAAGATTTCAGTGCCATTCAAACAGAATTGGATATTTTTACCATGCCTTTCAACGTAAATTGTGAAGCAGTGAGGTCAGATTTGCAGCTTCAATTAATTGAGTTGCAATCTAACAATCATCTCAAGCAGCTGTTTCTAAATATGCCAAAGTTAGAGTTTTACAAATCATTATCGAAAGTAAGTTTCCCAAATTTAATATCTCACGCTCAGAAAATCAGTGCTGTAACGTACGCTATACCTCAAATCCTAAAATGTAGATGTCGCTACCTTACAGGTAGACTTTGGCGTGAACTTCCCTAGTATTGTCAAATTTTGCTCAGAGAGAGTTTGGATTTTGTCGAGAGCAGACCATCCCGGTCTGATGCCCAATTTTGGACTGTGTTAACTATTTTTTTTTCTCTATAAATGTTTTCTTTCAATTGTTTTGTACTGTGTAAGTACCATTTTTGTTAAATGTAATCCGTCCTTTGTAACTGTTATTTCTCGTCTAATTAAACATGTTCTAAACTTTACCCCGAGATTTTCTTTTTTTTCCATTACTTTTGGTTTAACACCAGTCATTACATTAATGACAGTTACAAATTGGTGCCCAACGTGAAAGGCCCGAAGTAAAATATCCCATCTCTCTCTCGCGTTTTTTTTGTACTGTGATTAGGTTCCTGCCTGAAGTGTTTGTCACCCTGACAAGAAGAAAATTCGCACCCGGCGAATGTGATTACAGATAGCTGTTCATATCTGGTACTGTAAAGTAACAATTTAACATAATTAATTATTGTTAGTCTTGTATAGTTGAATTTTAAGTTAGTTTTTTTCTCCTATTGAAAATGCTTTCGGTTTGAAACCATTCTAAAATGGCGGTTGAAAGCGAAACTTACAATCCACTCAGGAAATTCCATGTGTGGTAACCCTATGATCCTTGAGTGTTAATGCGAAAAGTTATAAACATTTCGAGTGCTCTTGAATGTTTTTATTTTCATTTATATGTACGATCTGTGCTTTATGAAAAAGTGAAATAAGAATTTAAGCTGAGGATAGATTACTTGTTTATTGCTAGTGTATTCATTCTTTTTAAGTTGTTTACCTTTGAATGTGTCATTTAGAAATTTGAACAGTGATTGATTAAATTGTAACAGTATTACAAACTTGATTTAATTGTATTGTTAAATGTACACATAGTTTCTGATGGAAAATAATTTTAATTATTTCTACTAAGTGTAAACAAGTTTACAATATATATAACTTCAAAGTGAATGAAATAATTTATGAATGGTATTTCTAGTTAAACATATTCTAATATCATTAATTGGTGCTTTTAACTTTATCAATCAGTTTTATTTAAAGAATTTCTCATTTGTGCATTTTATATTTAAACATGTGAATATCAGTTGAAATGCTATTGAGTTATCAATTAATATTACTTGTGGAAAATTTTTCCCTCTCATTTGTGAATTGTTTTGATTTCACGATTTCATACCAACTGCTGTTACTGTTATTGATTTGTGGTGTTTCAAGATAATAGAATTAACAGTTTTGAGTGAATTTTTAAAACTTTTAAAATTGAATTTTTTTCTGATTTATAAATTACGTCTGAAATAGACTAAACACACGAAAAATGTCATTTTTGGGAAGATCCAGAAAAGAGGATTTGAGGATTTTGGCCTCAGAATTGGGTCTGGCTCTGTCGGACAATCTCAAAGTGATCGATCTAAAGGATCTCATAACCAAGAGTGACAGGTATGATGAGGAATTCGTCAAAGATATGCTTAGCGTCATTGTGGAAGAACGTATAACAGCAGAAAAACAAAATGCTGCGGAATTGGAAGAAAAGCAAAAAGCTGCGGAATTGGAAGAGAAACAGAAAGCTGTGGAGGTGGCCCAACAACGAGAAAGAGAATTCGAATTGGAAAGATTGAAAATTCAACTTGAAATGCAGAAACTGTCACAAACGCCTGTTGTAAGTCAACAGCTCGAAAACCCGAAGTTTGAGCTAAATAGAATTATTCCGAGGTTCAACTCGAAGGAAGATGAAATTGGTCTTTACCTAACTATTTTTGAACGTCAAGTGAAGTTCATGAACATCCCTGAAAAAAACTTGGACAGCATACCTGATTGGCTCATTGCCACCTGATATAGCTCAACTCATCGCAAGAGAGGATGAAGATGATGCTCAAGATTATGAAAAGGTAAAAGAAATGCTTCTAAAAAGATTTCGAGTTACAGGAGACAGGTTTAGGCAGTATTTTTCCCAACAGAGGAAAAACCCGGATTCGACGTGGCGAGACTTTTATTTCGAATTGAATTCTTATCTCGAAGGTTGGATTAAAGATTTGAAGATTACCACTTTTGATCAGCTTAAAAGTCTAATGATCGCTGATCAGATAAAAAGAAAAACTCCAACAAATATTAAAGAACACTTCTTGGATATTTGGGCGGATTTGAACGATCCTTTGGAATTGGCTGAAAAACTGGACGCATACGACAGCCTAAGGCCTGGAATGAAAAACAATCCAAATCAGACTTTCAAGAAGAAAGAAGAGTTCAGGAAACCCTTTCCAGTAAAGAAAAGTCAACCTGTTGGAAGATCCCATGATGACCACCCACCAGGACCTTCTAGAACAGTACCTGGACTTCCAAGTTCCAGAACTGAAGGAAGAAAGCCCATCCGGTGTTACGGGTGCGGGACTCCTGGAGTCATCAAGTCAAAGTGTCCTACCTGCACGAGGGTTAATGAAGAGGAAACATCAGTGAACTGCATGACGTTATTCAACTTGGATTCAAACTCGTATCCCTCAAGTTTGATTGTCCTCAAAATTTTTGGAGAAAATATTGCTGTATGTGCTGATACCGGTGCTTCCCATACCATCGCGGGTGAAAAGCTGTTTAAATTCCTACAAGGGCACAACGTCACCTTTGTGAACAAGAGAATTTCATTTATGATGGCTGATGGAATTCGACAGACCATTACTGCTCTAAGTACTGTCGTCAACCTGTACATTGAAGGCAAAGTTATCCAAACAGAATTTCTGGTATTGCCGGAAGCAAAAGGAAATAAGACCCTGTTAGGAATGGATTTTCTTAATGCAGCTGGAATCGTCCTTGATGTCCAAGGCGGAAAATGGCATTTTTCCGAAAATCCTCAAAAACAGTACAAGTTCTTCAAGAAGACCGTAGATGATATAACCATCAGCGCATTCGAACTTCGAGAAGATGAGGGTAAACACCTATCTCCCGAACAGAGAAGAAAACTAAACACACTCATAGACAAAAATGAGACATGTTTCCAACCAGGGGGAGGGCCATCGCCGTTTATTGAACACCGTATCGACACGGGTGATCACCCCCCAGTAGCTACGTCACCCTACAGGATGAATCCTACAAGGAAAGAGATTTTGAAGGAACAGATTGAAGAACTGCTGAAGCAGAATATAATCGAAGAGTGCGAGTCCCCCTACGCTGCACCCGTGGTACTTGTTCCTAAACCAAATGGGAAAGTACGCCTCTGTGTCGACTACAGAAAGTTGAACTCTATTACGAAAGTGGATACCTACCCCTTACCTCGAATGGATGATCTATTAAATGAAGCAACACCGACATCCTACATGTCAACAATTGATTTGCAATCGGGCTACCATCAAGTAAAGGTTGCTGATGTTGATCAGGACAAAACTGCTTTCATTTGTCCTTTTGGAACTTACCGTTACTTACATATGCCCTTCGGCCTACGTAACGCTCCTGCCACCTTTCAAAGATTAATTGACAAATTTCGAAGTGGTCTGAAAGATGTGTTCGCACTGTCTTACCTAGATGACATCATCGTTCTCTCAGAAACTTTTGACAAACATCTCGAAGATCTCGAAAAAGTTTTCGAAAGACTGTATATCTTCAAACTTCATGCAAACCGTGATAAATGTCGCTTCGCCTGTGACCGTGTGAAATATCTGGGATTCTGGATAACGAAAGATGGAATTGAAGCTGACCAAGAGAAGATCTCTTCTATTCAAAAAATTCCAGTCCCTACCAATGTGAAAGAAGTCCAATCTTTACTACAAACCTGCTCTTGGTTTCGTCGATATGTCCCCAACTTTGCTGACATAGCACGCCCACTTAGTAACCTCACTAAGAAGAAAGTACATTGGCACTGGGGTCCTGAACAACAAGAATCCTTTGAAACGTTGAAGATGCGCCTGATGACTCCTCCTGTATTGAAGCAAGCTGACGGATCAAAGCCTTTTACCATCCGTACAGACGCAAGTAGTTATGCCCTTGGAGCCGTCCTTCTCCAGGGTAGTGGCCCTGATGAACATGTCATCGAATATGCAAGTCGTCTGTTGATCCCAGCAGAGCGAAACTACTCCACAACCGAGCGGGAAGCCTTGGGGGTAGTGTGGGCCTTAGAGAAATTTCGAGGTTACATAGAAAATCAACAAATCTCCATCGCATCAGATCATCAACCTCTCAAATGGCTGTTAAGTATAAAGTCACCTTCTGGTCGTCTGGCAAGATGGGCTTTAAAAATTCAGTCCTTCAACCTGAAGATTGATTATACCCCAGGGAAAGTCAATGTAGTGGCTGACATGCTGTCAAGACCGTTGTATGCTGAAGGCGCACCATCTGATGTGTGTGCCATCACTGTGGACATGCCATCCAGGAAATCCAGTGATATTCGAAAGGGACAGCTGGACGACGAAGAATTGAAGAAAATCATTGACTGCTTTGAGAGCATGGACAAAGATGAAAACTTTGCCAACTACACCAGTCGTGGATACTTAATGAATCAAGGTGTCCTGTATAGGTATTCACCTGAGAATGAAGAAGAAGAAGCTCAACTCGTAATTCCTACTCAAGAGCGACGAAGAATCCTTCAAGAGTACCACGATGCCCCGACAGCTGGTCATTATGGCGTAGAGAACACATACAAGAAGATTGCATCCAGATACTACTTTCGAGGTATGAAAAAGTTCATCTCAGAGTACATCAAGACTTGTCCTGAATGCAATCGCTATAAGCCAACAAACCAAAAACCAGCAGGACTCTTGAGAACACCCGCTTATGCACAAAGGTTTGAAACGCTGGCCATTGATCTTTTTGGTCCTCTTTCGGAAACCCCTACTGGCAAGAAGTGGATCTTTATTGTGGAAGATACAAGCACCAAATGGGTAGAACTATTTGCTCTTACTGAAGCCACTGCGGCAAACTGTGCCAAAATACTTATCGAAGAAGTATTCCTACGATATGGTCTTCCGCGTAGGCTAGAAGTGACAACGGACCACAGTTCGTAAGTGCTGTCATGCAATTGACTTGTGACTTGCTAGAGATTACGCAAGACCTTATCCCCGTCTACCACCCGCAAGCCAACCCATCTGAACGTAAAAATCGTGATTTAAAGCCTCGACTAGCAATTCTGGTGGGGGAAGAACATACGTCTTGGGAAGACAAATTATCTTTAATTCGTTTCGCAATGAATACCTCAGTGTGTGACACCACCGGCCACACGGCTGCCTACTTACAATTTGGAAGACAGTTGAGAACGTCAGACGATATCCGGCATGATATTCGACAAGTGATCGACAATGATAACTTCGTACCCGAAATAACCCCGTATCTCAAGAGGTTTGCAAACTCAATCTTGGATGTCAAAGATAGAGTTGAACAAAAACAGGATCGTCAGAAGGGAAACTTCGATCGACGAAGAAGACAAAAATACTTCAAACCTGGTGACAAAGTTTGGGTGACCATTCATCCCATAAGTCGGAACAACAGAAGCAAGAAATTCATGCCAAAAAGGGAAGGTCCTTACCTCATTCTCACCTTGAGATCACCAACAACATATGAGATTGCCGACCCGGCCAACCCACACCACGTCCTTGGAACTTATCATGTTTCTGCCCTAAAGGACTATCATGAGCCTGAAGTAGAAAGAGACACTGGACCTGTGGCTCCTATAAGAAAAAGAGGACGCCCCAAAAAATTACCTTCTGGTTCCGAGACGAGACGGCAACAGAACCAGAGGGGGAGTCTGTAACGTACGCTATACCTCAAATCCTAAAATGTAGATGTCGCTACCTTACAGGTAGACTTTGGCGTGAACTTCCCTAGTACTGTCAAATTTTGCTCAGAGAGAGTTTGGATTTTGTCGAGAGCAGACCATCCCGGTCTGATGCCCAATTTTGGACTGTGTTAACTATTTTTTTTTCTCTATAAATGTTTTCTTTCAATTGTTTTGTACTGTGTAAGTACCATTTTTGTTAAATGTAATCCGTCCTTTGTAACTGTTATTTCTCGTCTAATTAAACATGTTCTAAACTTTACCCCGAGATTTTCTTTTTTTTCCATTACTTTTGGTTTAACACCAGTCATTACATTAATGACAGTTACAGTGCTATGTTTGCTTCATCTTATATATGTGAACAAGTGTTTTCAACTATGAACCTTAGAAAGAATTATTTCAGAAGTAGACTGACAGATGAGCATTTAGCCTCGTTCCTTAGAATCAGTACATCTCACTTCGAACCTCAATATAAGGAACTTTTAAAAATGAAATCGCAATTTCATTCATCTCATTAACATATTTAAATTGTAATACTTGTATATTGTTTTTAAAATTTTAGAAAAATTTATCTTGGCCCGCCAAACTTTTTTTTTCGATTTTTGGCCCGCGACCGAAAAAGTTTGCCCATCCCTGGTCTAAAGCAATCGCGTCGTCTTCTTGTTTGCTCGCCATCTCTCGACTGAGTTAAAATATTCCGGTTTACCATAGCATGTGTGTGCTCTAACCTGCACAGGTATACCTTTCCGGTTTACCAGACAGGTTTATCGTAACGTGTATGCCTGGCCTTAGTTTAAAGAGGGATTATATTTTCATTGACCTTTGGGGAAATAAAAAAAAATTGAGCTTATGAGACGATTTAGCTATAAAAAGATATCCCTAGTCGCCAAAGTTGAAAAATAGTTAGAAAGTCGCCTTTTAGTCGTCTGTGGCAGTCTTGCCATCTCACTTACGACAGCCGGTTCCCTCCATCGACCTTGTAATGAAATAGACTGACCATGTTTGCGCAGCTGTCATTTTATCCGGTCGCTTTAAAATTATTTTTTGTGAATAGTCGCAGCTAATCTTTTCCCAGATATTCCTTTTATAGTAAGCGTAAACGGAAGTATTGCCTTGTTTTTAAGGGAATGTCACTTTAATAAGATATTTTGTCTCCCCTAATCAATGTTTTAATTTTACAGCCGTTAAAAATAGGATGAAATTTTTTTTTTCCAACAGAGAAACCTTAATTGTTTTTGTGTTCACTTGAGTCCGAATTTTGTTAATTTAGAAAGTATACAAATTTTACTTCGCTAAAAATGTTCGTATTTTCTAAGTTATGCTGTCCGAAACACAACTGTTCATCCTACAGTTAATAATCGTGACATTTTATAATTGTTAGGCAATGACATGGTGATGAATTTGTAGTTTTAAACAAATTAATATTTTTTAAATATTACTGATCAAGATTTTGTCTGATTTTCTCTCTGGTGGTGTCGCCTCAGCTCGTTCTTAGGATTTGCAATACTTTCAACTTTTAAAATCGAAGTTTACAAAGAAATGGAAAGCAAAATTTTAAATGTGTGGACATATTTCACTGTGAAAGATGGGAGTTTCGAATCGGGTGTCATGCTCTCTGCATAAGTTGAAAAGGGATCTCATTTAAGTCAGCTATTACGATTTTAGACATCTCGGAAACAAGCATACCACCATAAAACTAATATGTTGAAAAGCGAAAGTGATTTTTTGACGAAGACTTTTCGTTTCAAGCGAGTTTAGATAAATTATATCATTGACCTGGGTTTTTTTGACAAACTACTTTTTTACTGTTTATATTTTAAAGGGTAACTCCGTGTCACGGACCGTCGCCAATGGCCCGTTGTGTTGCTCCAGTGCGACGTGTTAATTACCTACCCTAATTCATAAAGCTATACTTAGAAGTCTTCCAGTGATAATCGGGCCCTGGATTTTGTTGAAAAAATAACATTAAAATCTAAAAAATAATACTTTCATTTGCGAATTTGTTTTGTTCTAGGCACCTCATATCTGTTTGGGAAACCGTACTTGAATTGGTTCAGATTCGGGATATTGTTAGCTACCATTGAGGATCCAGTAGAATTTAAACGTTTCGATTTACAAGAATTTTTTCAAATTTACGGATATATTCTAATTTTCTTTACTTAATTACTGATAGTTTGGAGTAGTTTGGACAGACTTGCTCCATAAAAAAAATCAATCAATCGATTAACACAATTTGAAGACTCCAAATTATTTTATCTTTCGTTTTCTTGTCAAAACGCCTGAGACGACGTTACACCAACCACATAGCATAGTTTGGGATTCATTTTCCATACAACTTGAGATGAGTAGTCACGAGCCTTTAGCAAACGACTGCACTTACTACACAGAAAAAACAGTAGTGTGTGCAAGCACGTAATAAAATAAACACGATAAAATATTCGATATTTTTCCGAACGATCGAAAATCGATGTGTGTAACTTAGCCAAAAGCTTCTGGCTGTTTTCACTTTCTCATAATTTGCGTCGGCTGCGAGTGCTTAGCATAACTAATTCTGTTTTCAAATTCGTTTCTGCCTGTTAGCGCGTGAATTTGTGTTGTGATTTTTTTTAAAGCAGGTAAAGCAAGTATAGCATGTTTTTCAATCAGTGCATAGTATTACTGAGTTGTTTGTCTGAGTATTAATTTAAGCATGCAAAAACGTTGCTGTTCGAGCAAAGATCTTATTTTCACTTTAACGAGTGCCTAGTAGGAATGTGCAGATTATCCAGGTGATATGCAGTTACCTAGGTATTTTGAGAAATGAAACAATTTTCAGCACTTTAACGGATCGGCCAAGTTAATCTGCAGATTACCTGATTTCCGTACTTTAGCAGCAACATGGTCATTGCAGCAAAAAAGAAATTGTTTTGAGTAGTACAGTGGTGTAGTATATGTAAAAAAATTACAATTTTATCGTTCAACTACAAAAAAATGCAAAATGTAATAAACTCCCTACACACATTTAGAAATTTCAAAGGAAAAACGGTTCATATCGGCAAATAAACTAAATCAAATTTTGTATTTGGCAAAAGTTAATTACAAACACGAGTTGTTTCGTATTGAATCAGAGTCAACATATCTATCCGGAGTCATTTGTTAACTCAAGAATATATGTCCTAATCCTCAGGTTTTGACTCCCCATTCAACTCATAGGTTTGACCTGCAATTTACATAAACAGCAACAATTAAAACAAGTGATCTTCAAATTCCCAATTCTAAAACAAGATTGAGTTACTCTATATGTATCATGTATACACATATATTGTCTGAAAGTACTGTGCATCTCTTTGGGACACCTCATTCGATGTAACAAGCTTATCACTTGGCTAACACTGAGAAGATGTTTAGTTGGCATTGTTTTATATAAATTTATTAACCTCCCATATAGTTTAAGTTAACTAGTGACCTTGTTCGACAATAGTATGATCTAAAATTAGGACATACTGACAAAGAAACTGATGCCGTTCTAAATCAAGAACAATTGACATTCAAGTTAATTGAAACAGATATAATATTGTCGGCTTACAAAGGAAACACACTAAGTGAAAAACATAGTTCTGAGAAAATGAAGGGGAAAATCCTACTCACTACGTTTCCCACATTAAGTGTTTGTTTCCAAAGAAGAAATCTAACCTTCATGTAAAGAAAAATGAATGGACTTCACCAGTCTAAAGATTACTACATTCTGGTCTAGAAAAACTAAAAACCCAAACCTTGAAAATTTTGACTTAGCGTGTTTCACTAGTAAGCCAACAATATTTGAATAATCAGTTAGCTGTAGTTTATGAGAACCTCAATTAATTTACCATAAAAGTAGCGATTATTTTGTTTGATTATATTCCAGAACTCAGTCTGCTGAAATAAAATTATCTTGAAAAATATGCCTTGTCTAAGAGGAAGGAATGTCAGATTCGTAATCCTTTCCATCTCAACATAGAACCACAAGTACAGGTCAGCATGATCTTTCTATTTAACAAGACCTCTTAAGGAGAGAATATAAAAAAAGAAAAGAAACGCGCGCGAAAAAATCAGAACATAAGTTTAGGACTAAAAACACAGTTTCTAAAGGTGCATTTTATTATTAGCATGTCTGTACGATGTAGTTGATACTAGTAAATGGACTTGTATTAAAACTTATTTATTTACAACAAATCAATATACTCTAACAGAGGCCATGGCTCTAAAATAATGCTTCCACGAAGAGCAAGCACTTCCAAATGTTCGTACAAATAATCTGTGCTAAAGCAAGTCGATGTAAAGCTAGTCAAAAAAAATTCCAAATTGACGAAAAGTTTCAGATATTTTTTAAGTGTTACCACAATTGGCGTCTAAAGAATTAAAAATATATTTTGCAAATAAATGCAAATTAATCTTAATTCTCTACAAGGCAAGATATGAATGCGTGCAGAAACGAAAATTATTCGTCAAGCATGCACAAATCGAGTTGGATAAATTGCAATAAGAATGTATTGCTTGAAAGATATGAAGATCAAGTAAGTAAATATAGTGCTGGACAGTACATTTCAAGCTACACATTTAAAGTATTGTTGTTGAAAATATAAGCTATAAATTATGGTAAAGATACAAATTACGTTTAAAGACAGGCGCCGTAGTTCCGCTTTCAAACGATTTGTTTGTTATGCGGTTGAAGCTAGGCGCCATAACTTCTCTTTCCGCCGTATATGATTTTGCGTAATCATTATTAGAACTTTAATAAGATCCCAGAACGCAATATACAATGAGTAGAGCTTGGATGCTCATTTTTGTTTGTCTCTAGACTTGTACATACCTTGTATATATTTATGTTAATAAATTAGAATGCCTTTAAAACTTTGATACTTGGATGTATTTCTTCACTGTGTCCGGCCTGCTCTCGACATTTTGTGTAGATATTAGAACACTTCCATCGAAACGGAAACAATTATCAAGAAGTTTCAATCATGCTGGAAGAGCAATATTATTCCTTCAACCCTTACACATGCAAAATTCAATACAAAAATCAATATTGTGTGTTGCATATTTCCTTCCAGTGTTTATATTACCAAGTGTTGTAAATCACTAATATTTATAATCACTCTTTCCTGCGTTCATATTTATGTTACAAAGTGAATCAGTTGCCTCTGTCTTTACGCTGTTTGGTGAAAATATACGCTATAAATTATGGTAAAGATATAAACAACGCTTAAAAGGAGGCGCCGTAGTTCCGCTTTCAAACTATATGTTTGTTGTGCGGTTGAAGTTGGCGCCATAATTTCTGTTTCGTCGCAAACGATTTGTTTCCGTAATCATTACTAGAATTATAAGATTTCAGAACGCAATGCGTAGAGCTTGGCTGCTCAGTTTTGTGTCTCAAGACTTGTACATGCTTTGTATATATTTATATTCATGTTAATAAATTAAAATGCCTTTAAAAACCTTGATACTTGGATGTATTTCACTGTGTCCGGCCTGCTCACATTTTGTGAAGATATAAGAACACTTCCATCGAAACGGAAACATTTGGCACCCCCGGGTGGGCGGCCTGTCCAGGGTGAGAATTCCATTTGCAAGTTACAAGGTAAGAATTTCCATTGAAAATTTTTGAGTCAGAAATAGTGAATTTGATGGCAAGAATGGATATTCTTAAACAGAACAAGACCGCTCTTCGTGCGTCTTTTACTAAGGCATATAATGAGCTTGAAAGTATGCTCAATGATATAAATATTGAAGTTATAAAACTTGAAATGCAATTCGAAAAGTTTATCAAGAAATCCGAAAGATTAGAAATGGCAAATCAATTATATTTAGATGCAATAATTGATACAGAATTTGAAAACGAATTCGAAATTGTAGAAGAATAGAGAAAAGACTAGAAATTAATCTAAATGTTGAAAAATTAATTGAAGAATACAAACTAAAGAATCAAAATCAGGCAGTCAAGCTAGATTCTAATGAAAACACTAGAATAGTGTCAAAGCCTAGACTCCCCGAAATTGAACGTCCAAAGTTCGGGGGAGAACTTAAGGATTGGCTAAGTTTTATTGGCCAATTTCAAAAAATTGACGACAATGATGACTTAAAAGGATCTGACAAATTTCATTACTTGACTCAGTCAACGATTGTCGGATCGAAGGCACGAGAGATTGTCGAATCTTATCCAGCTACGGATGAGAATTATCCGTTAGCAATGGAGAGTTTAAAGGAACGATTCGGTAGGGAAGATACATTGATTCAATTTTATGTCCGTGAATTAGTAGGACTAGTTTTGAATAACGCATTGAAAGTAAACAAACAAGATTCATTGAGCACCTTGTACAACAAATTAACATCTCAGTTAAGAGCTTTAAGTTCATTGGGTATAACAACTGACAAGCGTGCTATAGTATTCTTCCCTTTAGTTGAGTCGTCAATCCCTGTCGAAACTTTGAGGGCATGGTAAAGATCTAACTTGAATAGAATAGAAAGTAAGGAAGCATGTCCATCAGATTTCGAATGCATACTTTTTCTTCGAAAAGAAGTTGAATCCGAAGAAAGGATAAAATTAGCTAGATCTCTGGTTTTTATTTTGACTAAGGTAAATGAAAAGAAAAATCAAAATTGACAGATGAAAACAAGACTGAAGAGTTTGCGGCCCCAATATTCCTTAAAAGCACCTTGTAGTTGAGAGGATGATTGAGCAACATCACATCCTAAACAAACATGCTGGGGCGCTTGCTCTAATAACCATCTAGCGCAATAAAGTTTGGATTTTAAAGGAAAGAAAAGCTGTGAAAGCAGTAATTCACAGATGCACCACATGCAGAAGACATGGCCAAGAAACTTGAAGTACCTTTTTCTCCATTACCTAAAAACCGAACGAGATTATCTACCATCTTTGAGGTAACTGGAATAGACCTTGCAGGGCCGCTTTACACAAAATCTAAAGAGAAGACTTGGATTGTGATATTTACTTGAGCAGTTTATAGAACCGTGCATTTAGAGCTCGTGTAGTCGTTAAGTACAAGTGCATTCATACAAGCTTTGAGGAGATTTATAGCCCGAAGAGGAAGAGTATCTGATTTATACATACAACGGAACTAATTTTGTTGGCTTAAATGCTGCGATGAAACAGCTAGATTGGCAAAAAATTCAAAACGAATTTGAATTAAGCCAAATTCGCTGGAAATTCAATCCACCTGCATCCCCATGGTGGGGAGGATTTTGGGAACGACTCATTAGAATTTGAAAGACTTGTTGAGAAAGAATTTAGGACGTGCATCGCTTACTTTTGAGGAGTTGTCTACTCTGTTGTGCGAGTGTGAATCGCTCATGAACAGACCCTTGACGTATCTCTCAGAAGATCCTGAATTTCAAGTCCTAACACCATCGATGTTTTTACAGTCTCCCAAAAAATTATGCTTAACATTAGATCACATAGACAGAACAAGTCTAGTGAAAAGATACAAATATGTGTGAAAGAATATCAAGAAAAGATTTAGAATAGAGTTCTTGGGTTTTCTGAGATCATCCAATTCAAATCGGCGTCACGACTCAGTAAAAGTTGGAGATATCGTCTTGGTGAAAAGGGAGGACAAAAATCGTCTGGAATGGCCCCTTGCAAGAGTAATCAATGTGTTTCTTGGCAAGGACAACATAGTTCGTTTTGCAAAATTAAAAACAGCTAAAGGCGTCCAGCTGCGACCGATCCAGACTATCCCCTGGAAATTCAAGACGCAGAAACATCAGTCAACGTGAAGTGGGGTCTAGAACATCCTGCAAAATATACCTCTGAAGATCCTGTTGCTGCTACTACTGATGCCAGTCAGAGAATTCCAGTGGAAGTTCCCTTATCTGATGATCCTGATGCTGCCACTACTGATGCCGGTCCGAGAATTCCAGTCAAAGGCCCCTTATCAACCCGCTCTGGTCGATTTGTGAAGAGTCAAGCGATTCTTTGAAGAGAACTAACATTTCAGCTAAGCATAACTTTCTTAGTGACTTTACTATTTTAGTGCTTTTTTCTGTGCTTGAAAATTATTTAGTGTTGTGCTTGAGTGAATATTTAGAATAAAATTGTGTAAGGGAGCAATTTCATTTCTCTAAATAGATTTTGAATGTTTAAGATGCTTGTTTAACTTCTCATAGAGTAAATCGTTAGTTTCGATTGTGAATTATATTAATTTTATATTTAGGTTTGTGAATGTATTTTTGAGATTTCTCCCAAAATCTCAAGGTGGGGAGAATGTTGAAAAGATAAGCTATAAATTATGGTAAAGGTATAAATAACGCTTAAAGACAGGCGCATACGATTGCTTGCGTAATTACAAGAACTTTAATACGATCTCAGAACGCAATGCGTAGAGCTCTTTGTGCCTCAAGACCTGTACATACCTTGTATATATTTATATTAATGTTAATAAATTAGAATGCCTTTAAAAACCTTGATACTTGGATGTATTTCTTCACTGTGTCCGGCCTGCTCACACCATTTTGTGAAGATATTAGAACACTTCCATCGAAACGGAAACAAATACTGTTCGTATCGTTCTGTATTGCAATGTCTCGTATAATTATTAAATGTCTTTTTGGACTTAAGAGTTACTCTCATTTCATTATTACGAGACATAACACTGGCGATGAGAAGTACGGACCTACATTTACATTATTTCTGTATCAGCTAGATTGTGGATACATCTTCAATGGCGTTGTTTGGAAATATGGACTCTTTCGGAAATCGAAAGTTGGGCTCAATAAGTGGAAAGGGTATTAAAGATGACAAGAAAAAAGCAATCTTTCTGACTGTTATCGAAGCTTCAGTTAACAAGCCGCTTGGAAGTTTACTTTCTCTTCCAGATACAACCGAAAATACCAGCTACAGTGAATTGGAGATACTATTCTCCAAGCATTACAGTCCTACGTCCTCAGAAATTGTGGAGACTTAAATTTAATACACGAATGCGAAAATCGGAAGACTATTCATGTCGGAACTTCAACTGCTTTCCGAGTTCTGCAATTTCGGTGATACATTGAATACTATGCTGCGGGGCCGGCTGGTGTGCGGTACAGCGTCGGCTACTATCGGAATCACAGCTTACATTAGAGTGGTAAACATTTGATTTCTATGGAAACGGCAGCTCGAGATGTTTTGGATTTACAAGCTCCAAAGGGTTCCTCTTACTCAACAACAGAAACAAAAGCTCCAGAGGCCATTCCTGTTAAAAATGTCTGGAGCTTACAGAACCTCCCCAACTGACTCTCTCAATGCTCTGCTGTCTCTATTTAAAAAATTTAATATTATCAAAAGGCGGCTGCCCGACCCAGACCTTGGGCTGTCATCCGATATTGATTACAATAGAAAAACATTAAATCTCTCTTCATGCCTTCTTATTCCTCCGACTATTCCAAATTTTGACCATGGCATCCGGGTACACGGATGGCTCCGGGATTGATGGTGCGGCCGTGTGCATTTTCACTGGTCAAACCTTGATCGAATCCCACCAATTTAAATATATAATAACAACTCCGTATATCAAGCTGAACTTACAGCTATTCACCAAGCAGTTTTGTGGGCGATCAAAAACTATAAACATATACTATAGTGACAGCCTAAGTGCGATCCAGGCCATTCAAAATCCTAAAACCAAATCCAATTTTGTCTTAGAAATCAAAAATATAATAGCCAATAATACTAACCCTTTTGGCCTGAGCTGGGTTCGGGCTCATGTAGGGACCATTATACCAAGTTGGCTACTGTTGGTGGTGAGGAGTTGAGTGTCCCTGCGCCACTCTCATATGTCAAAAAGATACTGAACAAATTTATATTAAAAGAGTGGCGCAGTCATTATACACTGTCCAACAAGGGTCTCCGGCTGAAGGAGTTCATGCCGGAGACTCATCACTAACAGACATCTAATATGGTTCCTGACGGGCATGGGCCGTTTATGACTTATCTCCACAGGTTCCACATAAAGGATTCGGACCTCTGCAGTTGTGGGTGATGCCGACCACTACCTCTTCTGCTGCCCACACCAGAGAACACCACTTAAAATCACCAGGTGCCTTTGGTCCGCAGTGGCTGAAAGGTGTTTTAAAATCTAAAATTTTGAGAAATAAAATCAGCCACTGCGTGTTGGCGGCTGGAGGGGTGGCGGATGGGCTCCCCGCACCCCACAAATTTGGTGATTCAGGTGGTCGGCCCGTGCGGTAAGGGGCCTAGGACTAGGTCCGGCCCCATTTTACTTTCTTTTAATTATTTTAAAAATTTTAAGATTATTAGGGCTTTACATATATAATAAAGAATTTTTCAATTGGTGTTGTTTTTTATAATGTCATTTTAAACATGTGTCAAATTGATTGTTTCTATTTATATTTTGAATTAAAATTTTTTTCCCTTTATTTATTTAGGTCTTTACACTTTGAATATATTTGAAATCTTCTTTGTAATATCTAACCGACCTTGTAAACCAGCCTGTGCTGGTCGTCCCTTGTTTTGTTTTTTAAACCCTGTTGGTCTTTGTTCTATGTAAAGATTTTTTATATGTTAATAAATGCTGTCCGAGTGGGTGGCTCGTTGTCCTCTTTCGTGGGGCTGGTGGTCAACTCCCCCCACCCAAGGGCTCTACACCTCACGGTGAGCTGGGCGAGGTGGGTCTGGAAGCTCCAAAGGAAACTGCATGTGCACAAGCTTCAATCACCAAAAAAGTGAGAAATTTTCAAAATTATAATTTCAAGTCAGATGTAAAAAACTGTTCAAACTCTAGGGAGTGTATCCGATATGGTAGAAAGGATCACATGCCCTCAAATTGTCCATTTTTACAAACTATATATCATGCTTGTGGTGTTAAGAGTCATTTAAAAAAGAAATGCGAAAAACTAAGAATAAGGAACGTTGTAAATGTAAGACTGTAAACCAGATGTCTACAGCTCATCAAACTTCTACACATGCTCTGACTAGACCTGAATCTTCTGATGTTTTATCTTCAGAGTCATACAACATATTCCAGACTACAAATCAGCATAATTGTGTAGCTAACGCCATCGTTCTGACTGGAAATCAACAAACAACAGATTAATATGGAATTGGATACTGCTGCTGCGAAAAATAGTTCTTGCAATTTTTACTGGTAAACCTATTAATGTGTTGGGCTCAATTACAGTAGAAGTTCAGTACAACCAATTTCACTAGTTACCTTTGTTGGTTGTAGACTGTAACGGCGAATTTATGTGGTCGTAATTGGATTGACTCATTAAACATTTTAGAATTTCATAAACATGTGATCAAGGTGGATAATGTGAAAGTACAAAAATGTTTTAAAAGTGATTTGGGACATTTTAAAGGAGTTAAAGTGGACCTAATCAAGGAAGAATCGGCATTTACTCACAGCTTCATACCACCCTTCATCAAATAGCCAGGCTGAGAGAGCAGTTCAATTTGTGAAGAAATGAGTGAAAAAGTACAAGGTGATTGATTCACTATCTGTAAGACTAGCAAAAATTCTTATAACCTACAGGAGAACACCATTAGCCTAGTCTGGATTGTCTCTGGTGAATTACTATTTGGGAGATAGATTAGAGGATTAGATTTGATACACTCATCGAATATCTGTGAATCAAAGCCCAAATCATCATTCAAGGTTGGAGATCTTGTTAATCAAGAAGTTTTGGAAGAGGTGACAAGTGGATACCTGGTGTCATCTTCTCGGGCATAGGAAACTTAATGTTTCATATATTACTTCCCTCTGGATTGTCAATACACCAACACCAAGATCAACTACGTCATAGAAGTGAGCTACCTAATACAGGCTTCCTTGTATAAATCCAAACATTTCAATGCCAATGTTACGAAATACTACTACTCCATCACAAACAGTTACATCGGAAGTGCAACTTGGGAGAGAACAAGCTGAACTTAGCCGACCATAAAGTTACGACATTCAGAACTGGCCAGATGTCCACCTAAGAGACTATAGGTAATGATTGAACTTATTTAGGAAGAGAGGAGTGTTGCATATTTCCAGTGTTTATATTACTGAGTGTTGTAAATCACTAGTGTTAATATGAATGACTTCCACTGTTTATATTAATGAGTGTTGTAAATCACTAATGTTTATATTACTCTTTCCTGTATTTATATTTATGGGTTCCTGTGTTTAAATTACTGTTTCCTGTATACATATTCTTATCAGTTCATTTGTCTGGTGCAATCCTTTTTATGATATGCAGAGAATCAGTTACCTATTCAGTCTTTACGCTGTTCGTACGGTTCTGTATGCTTGTCTCTTAAATGTCTTGTTGGACTTAGTTACTTTTATTTCACTATCACAAAACATAACACAAACTGATGAAAAGTTCTAAAGATATTTTTTAAATTTTGCCACAACTGGCATCTAAAGAATTTAAAAAAATTTGCAAATTAATCTTAATTCTCCACAAGCCAAGATATCAATGTGTGCAGAAATGAAAAATTATTCGGCAAGCATGCACAAATCGAGTTGGATAAATTGCACTAAGAATGTGTTGCTTGAAAGTAGTATATGAAGATCAAGTAAGTAAACATAGTGATGGACAGTACTACATTTCAAGTTACACATTTAAAGTATTATTAAGAAGTTTTAATCATGGTGGAAGAGTAATACTATTCCATCAACCCTTAGGCCCAGTGCACACATCCTATTTTTAAACGCGCGGTGCTTCTGCGGCACCGTAAGTGCGGTCTGAGATACAGGAGATCAGATAGTGTAGTGCACACATACCTCAGGTGACATTGTGGCGATGTACGTCCAACTTGCGTGCAATTTGTGCCGCAGTTCCCCATGTCGCCGTATGGTAGCCGCACATGCTACTCCGGTCTCTCATACCTTGTTCTCTATTGAGCGGTGCACACATCCGTTATTTTTATAGTAATGCGGCGTATTATTTTATATGAATTAATCATATTCTTATAGTTCTTTAAGTTTAAAAAAATACAAAGAATATGAATCAAATGTGTATACGAATAGATTATTAATTAAATTGGGCACTTGCACTCTATTTCCCAGATAAACGATATGGAGAGGCAAGAATAAAATACTGGACACCAGATAACAATTTATAACAGGTTTAATTGTATCCTTTACATGAGATGATTTCATTAAGCGATTTAGAGTTTGGTTTGTAGTGGGTGCACGAATCCTACAGTTCGACCTCTGCAGCGTTCCAGCAAAACTGACTCCTTAGCAGCCTCAGAGAAGAATTTCGGTTCGGAATCAGAATGCTTGTTCTGTTTACGTTGTTGAACGCTAGTTTGCATTTTTCATGGCGTGACTTTCTCTGGCCTTACTCAACAGCTTAAACTTATCTGGGTTTTCTCATAAATCCGCAAAAGATGTATAAAATCTACCGTAAGTCTTAAATCAATAAATGGATGTATCCAGTAACGTCTATTTTATTTCAAAATATATTTTTGTACGCCAAGTAAGCAAAACAAACATGTTTCCTTCAATAGACATCCATCGCATTTGGCGGCCAAATGAGAACAGGCGTCATTTCACGGTGGTATGTGCATATTGGCTACGGCAACGCAGAGGTGCCATACACATTTAAAAACGGATGTGTGCACCGCGGGCCTTACTCATGTAAAATTCAATACAAAAAATCAATATGTAAAAGAAATTAGGATCTAGCAGAACATGGTTTGACAATCCACCAAAAGTACTTCATAGTTAAGATTCGTTGCACTGCTTTACTGTCAGTTAACTATTGTAGTGGCTAAGCTTACCACAGTACATCCTTATAGAATTGAACAGTGACTGAATTTGATAGATGCTACCACTTAGTGACTAATTACAAATTGTGTGAGACGATCATGAGATGGATGTAGTAAGCCCCCAAGTGGTTTCGACAAGATATCTCATCTATCAAGGTCTGGCCAATTTTGCTAATGACGAGCTATCTTGTCATCAAGATATTGCTGATTTTTACAACTAAATCAAGATCTGGTCAGTTTTCTTCCAATGACTAGATATCTTGTCCATCAAGATCTGGTCAGTTTTGCTAATGACATGATACCTCGTCAAGACAACCACCAGCAGTGTGAAGATCATAAGAGTACTTCTGCTTGAATGTGTGTGCAATGAATTAATGTGATCATTTGATTGTCCCGAGTTGCCTATAGCGGCTAATTAATTGAAAGACAGATTTTTTCTTAATTGAGCCTGAGCTGCGACAAGAGTGAAGCTGTTATTACAGGACTTTGGAAGTTGTTGGAAGTGATTTGGCAATTCAATTTGTTTATCGTGGACCAAACATTGAAGTGCAGGCTGATGTGTGGTGAGTGGCATCCAGCTTGTTTAAAATTGTGCATGTTCATAATCAATTCTAACAGTCATCAATGCAGAACATAGCTAAGAAAAATAGTGTAACTAGTCTCATAAAATACTTCATGGTTGATATTTGTTGCATTTCTATATACTGAAAGATTTATTGTAGTGGTCAATGACAGACTAGAAAATTGAACTGGCCAGGGAAATGCTACCATTTAAAGGCCTTGGGATCTCAAAAGTAAAATGAATGGGTTCTATGAAAAATTCAAACCAAAATGTGCATTTTCAAACAATTTAACACTTTATAAATGAACTGAAAAAGAAGAAAATGCTTAAGAGAATTCATGAAATGTATAAAGCCATTCAGTAATGTAAATGTTAATGACTTTTGCTAGAATGGAATAATTGTATGCTAACTAATCAATTTATTTTGTTATTTTTACAAGGCTTTGACTAGATGCATGAAGAGTACAGAAGATTCATTTTGAAAATATGATTTTAGTTGCTTGGTTGTTTTAAGTTTGGCTAAACTGCACCAAACACAAGACAGACAACTTCAAGTAAAAATCTTTGTGAAAGGGGAAAAATAGGAATTGGGGAATAGAATGAGATGAAAGCAGAAAAAAATTGCTTGGGTAATCCCGGGTACATGACACCTGTGTTTACTAAAGACAGTAAACCCCATGGGAAAAGAAAAGATCACTAGAGTACCTCGAATCGGTAAAGCCTGTACACATCTAAAGGAGGTGTGTACCTGAAGGCAATATGATTTTGAGACATCCATTTAAACGTTAAGGATTTAAAATCATGATGAGATAAATAGTTTGTCATTTATCATGTGTCACAGAACAATGTGTTGTGTTTAGAAGAAAAAACCTGGCATCGTTCTAAGCTCAAAACCATATTTTTAAAAGACACTTGCATAATGACGACTCATTTTGGAAAAGAGAGAAAATATGAATAAAAATTACAACTTAGAGTTCTTCAAATTCGAAACTTCATGAAATGCATTATGGATGGAAGGCTAGTTGGTACAGTTAAAGCCTGAGATAAAACATATGAACCGGACTAACCTCCTTCGCTCTAAACAGTTTTCCAAACTAAGTACGATAGAACACAAATATGAAGAAACTCAGGATTCCAAGACCAATAATAGTGAAAAGAACTTGTTAGATCATTTGGTTGGTTGCTTGCTTTATCATTTTATGGCACAAGGACCATATTTGGTCAAGCTGCACCAAACAAAAGACAACGTTAAGTAAGCAATGTAGAGATAGGGAAAACAGAAAGCATTGAGGAAGAGTAGTGGGATGAAAGTAGAAAAAGATCACTTGGGTATCCAAGGAGTGCGACCCCCATGTTTACTAAAGACAGTAAACCCCATGGGAAAAGAAAAGACCACTAGAATACCTTGGGGCCATGAAGCCGATACACACCTAAAGGAGAAGTATCCCTGAGGGCATTTTGATTCAGAAGTCTTAGTTAAAATATTTAGCTCACACAAACCTTAGCTCGACTAAAACAAAATTCATCCATGTCAGGATCAAAAGGGAAAACAAGTTACATGAGAAGATAGCTATCATTTCTCAGGCTCTGACTAGATGCATAGAGAGAACTAGAGATATTGGGTGGGTGTTGTGGTTTTAAAACAAACAAAAACTGTCTATTCATCATTTTGAAAAATTATCGTTATTACTTTTGATTTAGTGGGGTTTTTTCAGCTGGAAATTAAAAGCATTGCATGTGTCGAGTTAATGATGCAAAAAGGCATTATTTCTATTTGTTATATAGCTATAAATTCAGGAATATTTGTCAATTTATAGGATTTGTAAAATGTTGATGAGGTAACTAAACATACTTTACTATTTTAACAAATATTTACCTAGAGCAAAAAAAGATTAATCTTGTAGAAGAGATTTGGATGACAATTTCATTTCGTTTGAAGGCTCAACAGTTTTTATATCCAGATTATTTATAAGAAAATTACTTGCTGATGAAATGAAAGAAAGCTATGTGATCTCAGTAAAGGGTTAGAAAAAGATTTTTTGGAAAAACATTCTAGGCTTGTCTTGAATGTCTTTCTTTACTTTGAGTACATATATGCATACAGAGGGATGTAATCAGGGCAACATTTTCAGAGGGTTCCCACAGAAATTGTCAAAATTTGTATTGCAAGAATACAATTTTTCAGTCATCAATGTGAAAAAATTATCTTTTCTTTTGTTGTGCAACTTTATTATTAGAAAAGCAATGAAAAGATTTATAACACATCAGACTTAGAAAAGAGACTGCTTATTGCAGTTCAAATAAGACTTCAGAGTTCCTCTAAGCTTTCCTTTGCCCTTAGGCACCTGCACCATGGTACCGGTAACATCCCCATTATGATTATACATCTGGTTTAATATCATGTTTGTGACTTTTATTCATAAAAATCCTAATTTGAAGTTTTACCTATCAGATAATACTTTAGATTTGTTTCTATTCAATAAATTGCACTAAATGTTACTTTAGAAAGTGTAACATTAAAAATCAAAATTACTTCACTTACAGTGTGGCCATAAATAAAGAGAATGTGTTTGGAGCCTGGCAGTCAAAAATCTGTTGAGCCAAACTCAAACAAATTTGGTACTATGTAGATTTTGATTTCTAAAATATAGTTGATTTTTGTCACAACAGAAAAATGTTGCTATGATGTAACTGCAGATTTTCATAGGAAAAACAGGTCTATTATTCAAATTTCAAAAAGCTGATATAGTTTTGCTGATATGAGGAAGACAGAAAGAGTCGCATGTGTCATATAACTGATGCCCTAATCATGCTTTGCTGTTAAAATTTCGCTATACTAACATTATGTGATCATGCTTTGCAAGTATTAGAGGGACCGGAAAGTAATGTCGTTTCTGCACATGTCAATATTTGTTTACCATTTATCAGCTCACTGTGTACTTCAAAGTCGTGCCACAGACATTTTAAGGTTAAAGTGACTTGTTTACTTGTAAATAATTAAATCTTAAATTTTTTTGCAATTTTGGGTGAAATGGCCAGCCAAATACCAGAAGAGGTACATATCCGGCATTGTATGCTTTTTGAGTTTCATAAGGGTAGTAACGCAACAGTTGCTACCAAAAACATTTGTAATGTTTATCCAAGTGCATTAGATATTCGTAAATGCCTAAGGTGGTTTTCTAAGTTCAGATCCAGTAATTTTGATCTTTCCGACTCGTATCGATCAGGAAGACGAACAACTTTAGACAACGACGTGCTAAGGGCGGAAGTGGAAGCAAATCCGTGTCAGACAATTGAGGAACTGTCAAACGCTCTTAACCAACCTTGGTCGACAATCCAAGAACATTTGCAGCAGATTGGTAAGGTAAGCAGAGCAGGTGTTTGGGTCCAGCACCCAACCTTATTGCTTCAACGGCACAATACAGAAGCGTTTTTTGATCGCTTGATCACTGGAGATGAAAAATGGGTCCTCTATGATAATCCAAAATGCAAAAGGAAGTGGCTCTCTCCGAATGAATCGCCACGAAGTACTGCTAAGCCAGGTTTACATCCCAAAAAGGCGCTTTTGTCTGTTTGATGGAGTATTCGTGGAATCGTTCATTTTGAAGTGTTGAAACCTGGACAAGCTGTGAATGCAGACCTTTATTGTGAACAATTGGATCGAGTAAATCAATCTTTAATTGAAAAGTGTCCAGCGATATTGTCAACAGAAAAGGTGTTATTCTGCAACACCGCACTGCGAAGACGAACCTTGGAAAAAATTAATGAATTGGGGTGGGAGGCATTATCGTGTTGCAGAATAACGCCTCACCCACCATACTCTCCTGACCTTGCACCATCAGATTTCCATTTATTCCGATCACTACAACACTTTCTATGTGACATAAAATTTGAAAATTTGGATATCCAAAATGCCATCTCCAGATATTTTGCTCAAAAACCAATTGATTTTTATCGATCCGGCATTGAAAATTTGCACACTAGATGGCAAAAGGTTGTTGATAACGAGGGTGATTACATCACTAATTAAAAATTTATTTGTTTGAATTTAATGTAGAAAAACGACATTACTTTCCAGTCCCCCTAATAAAATACTGTACTACCAAATAAACGAAACTGCTTCAGGAACATCAAGTTTGGAGAGTTTAAGAAAAGGTCCAACTATCCTAACTTTGCAAGAAAACAATTTTGCATTTTGAAAATTATGAAAGTAACAAGCATTATCAGGACATGAACACAAAACTATAACGAATCAAGAACTTGACACACTTGAAACTGCTGTAGAGGATACAATGGATCCAGCAGTGCTTGGCCGAACATAGGCAACTGGATATGCCGTATGCTGCACTGTGCAGAAGTTTTTCCCATACAATACCAGCCACACTCAATAATTGCTTTAAGATATTTAAAATTTTCTGACATTAAAAGCTCACATGGAAGTCGGAGATGCATGGTCTTGGAACATGCTATGGATTAATGAAGATTTTCATCTGAATGGAAATGTAAACACACGCAATTGCCACATATGGGCTTCCGAGAACCTTCAAACATTTCAACAGAATCCTTTGCACTCATCCAAAGTAATGGTTTGGTGTAACTTTACTGCCTCATTCATCTTTGGTTTATACTTTTTCAAGGAAAACAGATCAATAGAACCAATGACTTTTCTGTCAATGCATTGAATTTTTACTCTACTGATAAAATTTATTGGTTTTTAAAAAATAATATCTTTAAAATAAGGCTATTTGTTTATAAATTTAGAATGTCAATACAAATTTTCTCTGCCTTCTTTTCCTTTTATCACATGAATCTTACACTATCCAAACAGAAATAGAACTTATCCAAAATAGAACATTTCCATCCAAAATAGAGAGTTCCATCAGAATTCTTACTGCAGAAATTTTCTTCAATATAAATAAAACGCCCAAATCTATATTTTCAAACGCATTTCAGATTAATAAGTCATTCTTATTTGGAGCATCCAGTTACGCAAGGTTTTGCTTAAGGCAGAGCAGATCTTAGCATGTAGCTATTTTCATGTTCAAATGACACTCCAACAAGCTTGTTTTTTTGTGATATAAAAGATAAGTGTGTAAAAAGGAGTACTGGATTTATTTGGCTGAAATTTCTCTTCCCTGGAAACTACAGAAAAGTTTGTTAACAAAAAGTTGTGGTTACGAAAGCTATTCTAATAAAGATAGTTTTTCAAATAAAATTATACTATTAACCGTAATTTTTATGATACAAAACTCAGGAATAATTATTTTGTTTTACCATTTAAAATCTTGAAAAATGTTCAAGGAAGTTTGAAATGTATAAGGTTTACTTTGAAGAAACATAATACTCTTAAAGACAAAAAAGATTAGCTTACAATCTATTTTTAATGGGTGCATCATCCACACAGACATAAAACGAGTAATACTATAAATAAGTAAGAATTTATTTCTTTTAAATAGTTGAAAATATACTACCAAAAGAATCTAACCACCGAAAAGACAGTGTTCGATCAGAATGAAACTTAGAATGTGTGCTGTACATAAAGAGAAAGAAATGACCACACTATCAAATATCAAGGACTATTATTGTAGAATTACATCAGAGAGGTCATAAAGCCCCACTGGCAACAATCCATGCCAATATATACAGAATTAGCACAATCAAACAAAATCCTCATCCTATCCTGGAGCACATTATGCCAAGCATTCTGCAGCTGCTGCTCCAAATGCCTTATATTCATAGGATGATACAATCAAGAGCCTAGCATATTCCAGACATGCTCAACGACAGAGCTGGGGATCTCTACCCAAGGAAGGGTTTCTACATGGAGATAGGAGAGGCGAGCAGTGCATGGCTGGGCAATTAGCAATATCGTGCTGATAAATACCTCCTTGGACATGTGTCATGAAAAGCAAAGCAACGAGATATATTGGACAATCAATGTGCTGTGTGTGAAGCTACCTCTTGTACCACTAACGGCTAGAGGGAACTGGCTGTAGTGTCATCAAAAAACGTGCCACCTAACTGTCCCTGTCAGGAGTAACTATGGCTTACCCAATACTGTCACAAACTCCTATTCCATGAGAAGAGACAAAAAAGTTCCACTCAGCTTTTACACCATGATTTTTTATGGCAAAAATTATAGTTTAAAAATTTATTTTTGTATTGGTCTGAGTTCCCATCACTGAAATACTTTGTATTTTAATTTGTGGAACTTGTGTTATTAAATGTTTGACAATTATTTTGGAAAAGTCCAAAATCTTGAAGTGTTGTGCACTAAATTGTCACTTATAAATGCACATAGAAACAGATTTCATACGAACAAGATCCTTAAACCTGCTTGTTATTTGGATGACTGTTTTGAAAAGCATCTTGTATAATGTAGGTATAATTTTCAGAAAAATCTGTTACTATGATAGCAGTATCCAGACTCAATTCATCCTTTTTCTTAATAATGGCATTGAGCTTTTGCAAAAAAAAGTGATGCGTACGTAAAGCAATGAGTTTTTCAAGCAAATTAGCAACAATAAAATGCAATATTGAATATATGATCATTTTACTAACAAAAGTGGTTCCTAAGTATATATATAAATTTGTTAACAGAAATATTATAATTAAATATAATAAATGGCTACCATCTGGTACCAAAATTAATAAATTTTAACTAGTGTAACGTATCAGCCCCTTAACGTGTATCTCAGCGATATGCGCCTTGATTGGCGATGGCGGACCACGTGACACACTCTCCGCGAAAGAGAATGAACCATTTTTCTCTAGTTGTTTCCCAAGGCGAGCGTAGAACTGACGCGCTGAAGTTTTGTTCCCCCGAGATGTTACTTTTTTTGTTTGTTTATTCTTGTAATTGTTTTGTCTTGTGCTTAGTGTTAATTAAAATTGCTCTTTTGGCCAATTCTTGCATTAGTCATTGGATTCAGCTCTAAAATTGACGCCCAACGTGGGGCCCGAATTAAAGCCTTTGGGAACAACTCGTTTTTTGTTCAGGAATCTAGGTCCAATACTGTTGGTATTGAAAGAAAAACACACCCTGTGTTTCATTGATGTTTAGAAACTCATCCCGAGTTAGCATACTGGTAGGAAAAGCCATGGTTTTAGTGTTCTGCAGCGGCGTCGAACTCACTATTTTTGGAAGCCTCATCCCAGGTGTATCCTATTGAATATAGGTGGAAATCCCTTCCACGGATCATCCTTATGCTCGTATCCCCAAGTGGTGATGAAGAATGAGATAAGTTTATTTTAATTTGTTTAAAATCATTCTTGTCTAGCAGTACTTTCGATTTGGCCAACCCGTGTCCAGCAACAGAATTTTGAAGTTTCGTTTTGTGTTCAAACAGTATTCTTGTTTAAAATATAGTGTGAAATCACTTTAAATGTTATTATTCCTTTGGTTCACAAGTGCAAAGTATTTGTGTTTTGTGAAAAGTATTTGTGTTTTATGAAAAGTTTTGTTCTTAAAGTAAAAGTGCAAAGTAGTATTGTTTTGATTAAGTGTACTGCTAGAATAAGTTTTTTGAAAATACATTATGTGTATTCATTTTGTAATAAGCTACTTTGTAAAATTAATAAGTGGTGTGAATTAATTGTGTTCAAAAAACGAAAGCTACAGCGTTATTTCGTTTTAAAAGTGCAAGAACCGATCGCATTCTGATTCGGTCATGTTCATGAGTCATAACTCAATAGATTCAAGGTCTGTT
This sequence comes from Meta bourneti, assembly GCA_933210815.1. Classification (NCBI taxonomy): domain Eukaryota; kingdom Metazoa; phylum Arthropoda; class Arachnida; order Araneae; family Tetragnathidae; genus Meta; species Meta bourneti. Next base: position 15,446,654 of record OW119928.1, on the reverse strand, counting down.
TTCTGCCAGCTGCATTAAATAAAAAAAAACCTTTCTAGATGTTTAAAGCGATTTTTTTTCTTTATTTTGTGTTTGAGCTACATTGGGATTTCCTTTTGAGTGTTATTGGTTTTGTTAATCTATGTATGAAACAAGTGCAACGTGCGCAGAAATGTGTTTATATTATGCCTTTAAGGATTAGATATTAGGAAATATGGATTCATTTTGTTTAAGCATTGATGTTTCTTTTTGAAATATTACGAGAATTTATCATTTCTTTTGAAGTATTATTGAAATAAGACTAACTCACGAGTGGAATGTTATCTAATGTTTTGGTTTTGAATATTTAAAAGTGTTTTGGAATTTAATGTTCATAAATAACATGTGTTTAAGAGTTATTGGACAAATGTTAATGTTTTAAAAGTAATTTGTTTAACAATGCTAAACAAGTAGTACCTATAAGAAGTGGTCATTAATTTAATTTTTTTTTCTTGAAAACAAACTGTGTGGGATCTATTTAAAAAAAATTTTTACTGAACTTGTTTACTTTCGTATTCAAAATTATTTGTACACTTCGTAACCTAAAGATGTCTTATTTGGCAAGAGCTCTTAAATGTGACCTGATAGAGTTGGCGAATGAACTCGGCATCGAAATACCTGCTGATGCTAGAGTAGTTGATATAAAAAGATTTATCACTGGAGATGAAAGTTATGATGAAGACTTCACGAAAAATCTGCTTCTGTCTATAAGCGAAAACCGTGCAAAAGAGAAAGCAGAAGAAAAAGAAAGAATAGCACGTGAAAATGAAAGAATAGAACGGGAAAAGGCTGAGGAAAAGGAAAGAATAGAACGGGAAAAGTCTGAGGAAAAGGAAAGAATAGAACGGGAAAATGAAAGAATAGAACGGGAAAGAGCGTACGAGTTGGAAAAGCTCCGTCTGCAGGTAGAATCACAGAAATTGGAGCAGGTCTCTGGTTTTAATCCTCTGTCTGCAGACCATCAACCCAACTTTAACTTGAAAAAGTTGCTACCTGATTTTGATCCGAATGATGGTGATATGACATTGTTTCTTCAGTTATTCGAGCGACAGATGAAAGTTCTTAAAGTAGGGAGACATAACTGGGTTGCCTATCTCCTGGGCCTATTACCTAATAGCGTGGCACAACTCATCGCCAGAGAACCAGAGCACAAGGCTCATGATTTTGATCACATTAGAACAATGCTGCTTCAGAGATTTAAATTAAGTGCTGAGAGAATGCGACAACTCTTCGCAACTCACAAGAAAAGTCTTGAGAGCACATGGAAGGACTTCCATTTTGAACTGCGTAGCTATTTTGAAGCATGGCTAGCAGAATTGAACATAACGGATTTTGAGAAATTGAAAGACCTCATGATCCTGGATCAAATGAAGAAACGCGTTCCTTCAGAGGTTAAGAACCATTTCTTGGACGTATGGAGCGAATGGGTCACCCCAAGTGACCTAGTGGAGAAGATGGACAGTTACGACAACTTACGTACTGTCAACCAGAAGCTTCCACCGAAGCAACATGAAACAAAACCCGTGTTCCAAAAAAGAAATTACTATAGAACCCAACAATCACAAATGGAACAAAGAGATGACAGACGAAGTCTGCCAGGGATTCCCAGTAACAGTAGGCGGGATCCCGGGGTCCTCAGTCAAAGTAGGAGGGACTCCTTTTCACAAGGCAGAATTACACCAAGGGGTATGGAAGAGAAGAAAGAAATATCGTGCTATGGATGTGGAGCACCAGGAACCATCAAATCAAAATGCAAAAACTGTTCGTCATCGACAAGAAGGGAGCCATTCCAAGCGAACTCTATCCGTATGTATACCTGTCACACCGATGCATCCCCGTTAGCGCTAATAGATATCTGTATATCGGGAGTAAGAGCCAGGGTTTGTGTTGATAGTGGTGCCAGCAGAACAGTCGCTGGAGAGATCATGTACCACCAATTAAAAAAGAGAGGAGTAGAGTTCCAAAGAGAAGTAGTAACAATGACTTTGGCAAATGGTTGTCAAACAACTGAAAAGGCTTGCACCGCCATGGTGAAAATAGAGATTGAAGGAAAATCAGTCTCGCTGAATTTACTGGCATTACCAAATGCAAAAAAGAATCGTACTCTACTAGGAACCGACTTTTTGGAAAAGTCCGGAATTGTTCTAGACATGAAGAACAAAAATTGGCACTTCTCTGACAATCCCTGTCGGAAGATTGGTTTCAAGAAAGATATCCCTGTAAAATATCTGCTATCTGTTGAAGACCCACCAGTAAAGAGTCAACAGCCTGTCGACAACTGTAGCAACAAAGGAAATTTTCATGAAGAAGATGAACGTTCAAGTTGCAACCAGCAACTCTCATACAGCCAAACTATATCACCAAGCTCACTGCGTTCTGATGAAGGAGAACATTTAATGTCTGATCAGCGCAGAAAGATGAATGGTTTGTTAGAAAAATTTGAGTCTACCTTCAAGCTAGGGGGAGAGCCTACCCCTTTTATAGAACATCGGATCAATACCGGTGATCACGTTTGGGTCACCATGCACCCTGTGAGTAACGCAGAAAATAAAAGGACTGCCAAATTCATGCCTCGACGTAACGGACCTTACGTGGTGCTCTCACAACGGTCACCTACAACTTATGAAATTGCAGATCCCAAAAATCCGACCACACCTATAGGAGTTTATCACTCTTCAGCTCTCAAGGCATGTAAAGCTACTGACAGTACTCCTGTGGTCCCACTAAGAAAGAGAGAGGACGCCCTCCTAAAGCACGTAATGCTGACTCCTCGTCGGGACGTCGTCGGAGCCAGAGGGGGTGGTTGTAACGTATCAGCCCCTTAACGTGTATCTCAGCGATATGTGCCTTGATTGGCGATGGCGGACCACGTGACACACTCTCCGCGAAAGAGAATGAACCATTTTTCTCTAGTTGTTTCCCAAGGCGAGCGTAGAACTGACGCGCTGAAGTTTTGTTCCCCCGAGATGTTACTTTTTTGTTTGTTTATTCTTGTAATTGTTTTGTCTTGTGCTTAGTGTTAATTAAAATTGCTCTTTTGGCCAATTCTTGCATTAGTCATTGGATTCAGCTCTAAACTAGTAATTTTCAAGTTATGGTCATTTATAGAGTAGCAAATTCAAGATGTCCATTTTGTAAAATTGACCAACTTTTAAATTCCTCGTATCTATGCTAATATTGAACAAAATATTTAAATAACTGAGATCTATGAGTTTCACTGCAATGCCTATCTATGCTAAAAATTTGAAAAAATCCATGACTATGGTGCAACTTTTTCTCAAAATGAGTCTTCACATGGAATGACCCTAATGCCTCTTTTGTTTAGGTGTTGAAGTGCCTAGTGCCTCTTTTGTATTTGTGTTGAAGTGTCAATGCACTCTTTGGTGTCGAAGTGCCTCTTTTGTGGCAAATTATGCCATTACCCACTTAGGCGAAACCTTTCTTTGTTCAGACAGATTCCCAGATCTGATTAAGCAAGCTTGGAATGTGCTAGGCCGTCAATTGCACTGTCCCCAGAATATAAGGGGTCTGAAGCAGCAAATACGGAATAATTGGCATAATTTCCCACAGGATGGCACAAGGACTCCACTTGATTATGCATGCGGTATATTTGAATATATCATCCACACTGCCTTTACAACTCACTACTCTATGACTTTTCTGAAGTATTTCTATAATAACAACTTAAATTTAGTAATTTCTTTACATACATAACATATGTCAAGTTTCATTTCGATCAAACACTGGCTTCAGGATATTTAGATTATTTTGGCAGTGTAAAATATAAGTGGAACATGAATACAATAGATTGAGAAATAATCAGAGTGCATAATACATAAATTATAATCTTACCCGGGGAAATTGGTGAGGAGGACAGTTCTGAAATATAAGAACTACTTGGTACAAGTACACTTGTATGCCTTCGTCTACAATCTAAAGATACAACAAATTAATTACATTTATAAATTGCATAGGTCACATAATCATATTTATAAAAATATTCAATAAATATATAACATGTGACAGATATTTAAATTTTTTATCTGTTATGTCTCAAAATTTACCAATAGAGATCATGAATTGTAGTCCTGCATTAAGTAGCCATTCAGACAGTAAAATGCCAACAGGCGAGAGTAAAAATTGAATCTTCAATAAAGAAAACAAAACGCATATGAATAAAAACTTCAGTTAACGTTGGAGAGAGACAGTAGGTAAAATTTCAGTGTATCTATACAATTTATATTGCATGAAAATATGCAACTGATGTAGTCAAATTTTTAATACTAAACAAAAATTAGCAGCTATGTTAGTATATGAGAATCATGTAAGCATATTTTTTAAACTATCAAAAATAATGATGATTATCTTGGTAAAATATAGGGGTAAACTAAATTATATCTGTAAATATTGCAGTTACAAAGTGGAAATATATTAGCATATTTGCCAACACCAACATAAAATTCTGAATATGCTGCCCCACTACAGTAAATAAAATCAGACCCAGTCCAAGTAAATTTAATTTGATTAAGCAGTTGATTCTTATGACTGACGATTAAATATCTACACTTTTTAAAAAACAACTTTCAGTGACCAGTGATGCCATATGTAAAATCATACTTATTAGCAATGATAAATAAATTTTGTGATTATAGGTGTTAATTTTGAAGTAGATAATTACTTCTCACTAATTTTGAAATTCAAATCACATTATAATGCAGAATAATTAATGTGCACATTAACTTTGCAACACAAAATTACCCATACCGAAACCAAGCCTTTCCAATAGTTGCAATTTGTTAGGCTGTAATCATTTGACAATTTTCTTAAAATAGTAGAATTGACAATTTTTTTTTATGTCAACTCTCTTCTATAAGTGTTCTGAGGATGTGCAAAGTTTGTTGACTGAGGTTATGGTGAGAATCTCTTCCTCAGACAACTTGTCACTTTTCAGCTCCTTCTAAAATAACCCCAGTTTAGCTGAATAGTTGCAGAAATATTCTGAGAAATAAACTTCTTTTTAATTTCGATTCTTTTTAGTCAGTTGCTAGATTGATACGTAGTCAGACTGAAATTTTTTATCTGTTTAAGTCAGTGTTTCTCAACAACCTAGCATTTTTACCAGGCCATGAGAAGTTCACCTGGAATTTGTCATTTTTCTTTTCTAAGTCTTTTGTTTATGAATAAATTGTGTTATAAAAGCAGAAATATTCTGGAGATTAATACATGTGTATGTGTCAAAAAGCTCAGATCCAAATTGCCAAAATAACTCCTGTGTAGTAAATGCCTGTGACCAATCAGCAAGGAAGTATAAGAAAATTATTCCACTGAAATTGAAGATCAAAGCGGTTTGTATTCGGTTCTCAAATCTACTACTGAATATTGTTCCTTTACAAGTTTGCATTGTATTGTGTAAGTACTTGTTTCAAAATCCTAGTGCATGATATTTTAAAAGTAATAGGTCTACAGATTTAATTTTAATACGAATATGAGACAAGGAACTTTGTGTTAATTTTGATGTTATGAAATCTTGTATTGAAGATGTTTGTGAGGCAACAAATATATCTTGTGAGGCAACCAAATGAGATATTTGGCATATCTCATTTGGTAATCCAAATGAGATATGCCAAAAAAATCACCAAGTTAGTTTAATGATGTAGGCCAGAGAAAACTACAATACGCTACAAGATTTCATTAATCCAGTGATTGATAACGAACTTAAATATAATTTTACATTTGTCAACATGCCACAAACATATTATGGCCATTTGTATATATGCCATAATTAATTATTAATACATGTTAGTTTAATGTATGAAATTTTTTAATAAATAAAAGGTAATTAAAAGTAAATTTGTTGGGATGGGGCCTTCATCTTATAAAATTAATTTTCGAGGCAGCAGTCTCCCGAAGGTTGAGAACCACTGGTTGCAATTCTATAATGACATTGCATTGATTTGCAATGTCATTATAAAATTACATTACCCTTTGCCCGAGAATTTGATTATATTAAGCAGCTAACTTTATTAGCAGGCACTGTTTAAGCATTGAAGCAAGTATGTCACTGGGATAAACGTTTTCTTGATTAAAAGGTAATTCAGTTTCTTAAAATATTTTCTCATAGATTTAGCAGTAAGCAAAAATTTAAAAAACTTTCTCATGATCAAAAGTGATGGCATACTTACAATAGAAATACTTATATGATGAAATGTCACCAACATAATTTAATGACAAATAATTGAACAAAAGCAATTAAGAGTACAGCATAAAACAATTGTTAAACCAAAATAAATAACATCGTAATCCATAATTTCAGTCCTACGTTTGCTATCAGAATCCGAACACACACTGCAGCAGTTGGCAAGTATGTTTATGATCAGATATTTCTATAAATGAATAAGATATTTACATAAATCGTACCTTTAGATTGCCTGGTAGTACTATAGTCACTAGGATGGGAAGGTTTAGTATAGGAAGGTGTTTTAGTAGGTTCAGTCAAAAGAGAAGTTGATAGAGGAGGCATGCCTGATAAAAATATTTAAGATTCAGTTCCCTCAAAATTTACAACAAGCAATAATCAAAACACATCACATTAATATTGACATGAAAACAAAACAGTAATTATAAACATTTGTAATCTCTACTATATAAAAGGAAGTGTTTGTATGTGTCTGTGCAATGTCGACAAATCTATAGCACTTTCAGCCATGAAATTCGGCACAGGTAGTCCTAAAGGTGACTGAATGTCCCTCGAAGCCCAAATTTTAAAATTTAATCTAGAAAACTTTTAATTAATATTTTGTGAAGCGCGTGTAGTCCCTCCTCCACTATGACATATCTGTGCAGATCGATCTGACAGATACTTATCGCGCATGCTATCTCTTCACTAAAAACACCTCTACTCACATTGAAATTATGGCATACTGGTTAAAGGTATGAACTGAAGTCGCGGTTAATGCTTTGGAGGGAGACCTCCTGAGTTCGAACCCGGCCAACGGATAATTTTTATTTTTCGCCTCTATATTTTTTAAAAATAGTGAATATACTCTAATCCTTCCAATTTTTCTGTACTTACTTTTACTTTATCCTTTTATTTTTTGAATTCAACACAATTATTTTTAAAAATTTAATTGATTTTATTCAGCTTTTTCAATTCTGAAACTGGTTTCTCTGTATTGTCACTGTTTTGTCCTTTTTCGTACCACCAGTGAAAAGCAAACCACTGAAGCTCCAACCCCTATATGTTCAGCTCCAAGTGCCAAGTTCCTACCATCAAGAAATTTTCTGCAACTCAGTTAATAAATTACATGAAATGAAGTAACAATGTTCTGGAGCCATTGAAGTACTCTTGCACATATTACAGCTAGAAATTGGGGCATCGATTATGCTTCTCAGAAATCTGCATCCACCTTCACTCTGCAATGGAACAAGACTCTATCAAGAAATTGATGCCAAATATTATTGAAGCCACCATCATGACTGGACATGCCGCAGGCATTTTAAGTTTCGCCATGAGCATCAACAAGACACAAGAACAATTGCTGAAAGTTGTAGGACTCGATCTCATTAAACCATGTTTCTCCCATGGTCAACTGTATGTGGGTTGTTCAAGAGTTGGAAAAGCCGAGAATCTTTACATCCTAGCTCCAAATGGAAGAACATTCAACATAGTGTATCATGAAGCTCTCTAAGCAAGAATCAGTGAGGTGGAGGAAATGAGGCGACATGCCTATGTCATGTCGGGTGATGGTGGGACTCATTCTTAAAATTATTTCTTCTTTTTAATGTTTTCAGAATCAGTGAGGACAAACAAAAATGATGTTGCGAGCAACGCCGTGTGGGTACTGCTAGTCTGATATATATGATGGAACAAGAGAGAAGTGAGGCTGGATGGGGCGAGCTGGTATGAAGCTAGACTTACTGCATCAGACAAGAAACTGGCGATCTAGATTGACGGCCTTATGTGCCCCTAGGCACTAAAGAATTTATGATGATGTAATCTGATATATAGATCACCTTAACAAAACATTTTATTTAAAATACTATTTAAAATTGAGTAGATCAATCCATTAAAAAAAGTGCCACCTAACTGTCCCTGTCAGGAGTAACTATGGCTTACCCATTGGGTGCCCTTCACATATAGCCCCAGTTCGCCCCTTATAGTGCCGAAGGCTGGAGACGTCAGTGGTCAGGCATTAAAAAATATATTTAAAAATATAGCTCCATTTATTTAAAAAAGACACCTGTAACGCATCAGCCCCTTAACGTGTATCTCAGCGATATGCGCCTTGATTGGCGATGGCGGACCACGTGACACACTCTCCGCGAAAGAGAATGAACCATTTTTCTCTAGTTGTTTCCCAAGGCGAGCGTAGAACTGACGCGCTGAAGTTTTGTTCCCCCGAGATGTTACTTTTTATGTTTGTTTATTCTTGTAATTGTTTTGTCTTGTGCTTAGTGTTAATTAAAATTGCTCTTTTGGCCAATTCTTGCATTAGTCATTGGATTCAGCTCTAAACACCTTATATTAAGTAGTAAAAATTTCATATAATCAATATATTAAAAACCTATCTTCCCTTGGAGCAGTTCTAACCTTTTCAAAGCCTGACTGACAAATAAGAGCAATAAACATTGCTTATCCTATTTCTTGTTTTAATGTTGTAAGAAATAAATATTTTAACGCATCTTAGCAAATATAGTGTTCCTTTTAAAACATTTTTCACATATAAAGCTTTCTAGCATCAATGTATCTAAACACCTTGGAATCAATAATTTTTTTCTTAAAATATGGTAAAAATGAATGGATATCAAATACACCAAGGTCTCTTGAATTGTTGTCTTCATAAATGGTGGGAAAATTACTTAATGCAGAGTATTTGAAACTAAAATTTCATTGTTTCAAAGGTGTTCCAGGCCAGCATCATTGGAGTTCTGTTAAGGGAGAACCAAAAAATGTCTTGCTTGTTGTAATTTTATTTTAACAATATCTTTTAAATATCCTACTATTTGTAATAATTGTATACCTGCCTTTACTGAAACAGAAATGGCAGTCACTTTCTAAATCACTAGAACAAAAATGCTGACACAATCGTGAAAGCTAAATTGCCCCACTTCCAGATGGATATTCAGATTACTGTTAAATAGAATTTAATATGAAAAGTGACTCCTATTAGATTTTTAGCTAAATATAAATGTCAATAGAAAACAGAATTCACATTTGTCTCATCAAAACATTCATTTAAAAGATTTAAAGTATAAATATTGAAATTTAAAGATTTAAAAATAACTCAATTACAAAACAATAGTGAATTTTTCAAAAGTTGGTACAACTTTGATAGACTATGGCAATGCTTTTGGTGAATTTTTTGTAGCAAGTTGTGGGCAGGGAAATGCCACTTCCACTTTATTAGGATTATGGCAACCTCACGATTATTTGAATCTTTTAATTTTTGTAAATCTTACCTTTTTTTATTATACCGGGCCCAAAAAACTCCATTTTGCTAGAATTAATATGATCTTTTATAACATTCATATTATTTTGCCTGGTTCCATTCGGTTTAAAACTAATAAATTAATTAACTTGGACAAACTTCTATAACAATATTTAAGAAAAGTAAAGATTTTGTCATTAAAGTAAATACTTACCAAAGAGTAGGAAGAATAACCAGTTGTGTGGATTGCTTTTTCCATTTTATAAATTCTTTTCCCCATAGCCCCAAATTCTTCTAAAAGCCACTAAAGAAATTTTTCCTTGGCTGACATAAAGAGCATGCCAAAAACGTTGCCACAAGTCTGTTTTCAAAGCTGTACCCAAACATCTGACAAATAGTGTTAAAAAGTTTCTTGAAATTTTATTCCTTTTCAGCATTTCCTTAATTTAAAATAGGTCTTACACAAAATGCAAACATCAATATTATACAGAATATACTATATTTTTTAAAAATACACAAAAATCAAAAATTTGTTTGTATTACTTGAATACACAAAAATAAAATATATCTGTCCTTTAAGAACTCACCAGGCGGGGAGCTAACGGACCGCATAGTTTTGATGTGCTTCTAGAAGAAAAAGGTATAAATTAAATAAAGAAAAATTTGATTGAGTGGAGCTTTATTCTAAAAAATTCTTGACAAATATATTTAAACTACAATATAATATAAGAACTTAAACATAGTCAGCCTGTATTAAAATCCGTATAAATTTGCAGCTTTCTACTTTTGTAAAAAATAAAAACTTTGATAAATTTTGTGAACTGTAAACATCTAAGCTCCAAATAATCCATCGTAATTCTAAATATTTTCATTCATGTCAATTTATATTTTAGTCATTAAATTATTTCCAAGTGAACACACTAAAATTTATTTTTGTAGTCTGTGTACATGAAAGGAGGTCTTGAATGTGCAAGTCAAGGCAAAAACATCCAGGTTTTATGGCCCTGTCTCAGTATCCTGATATATTCCTCAATTTCATAAATATGATCCTGTTTTTGAAATACACCCATTATTCCAAAAAGTAAATACTCCGAAATGAAAAAATTAATTGAACAGAAATATTTTCTTTTCTACCCTACATACCACAACAGGTTCAAAACTTAGAGTCATTCTAAATGAGGTATATGATGTAAAATATGAATTTACACTACAAATTTGAAATAATAAACTTATACATTGGATCACCATTTGAAATAAGTTTCCTGAACCCTGTTGGAGAAATATACCTTTTGACGTGAATTTGATGTGGAATCCTGTGCCAAAACTTTCATGATTGGAAACATTGTCAAAGACATGTTGTACAATGTCTACATGATTGAAATTGCAGAACTGCAAATCAAAAGGAACATGCTAAAATCAGTAATTTGTGTGTCCACCTTTAGCAGATACAACTGTTTGCACACAGCATGGATTTGGATTTTATGGCACAAGGTCCAGTAATATATAAGCTGCACTGCACATGGTGTGACATTGACAGAATAAAAATTCTAAATGGTTGTCTGTGAAATGTCGTTCCACAGATTCAACATGTAACAATTCGTCAGTTGTGATTGCAGTTGATGACATACTGATCAATTTTCAAGCAATTATATCCCACACATGTTAAGAGGGGTCAAATCAAACCACCAAGCAGGCCAAGAAAGAAGTGGTACTTGATGGTCACAGAACTGTTTGACAATTTGGGTAACATGAGGACGAGCATTTTTCCCTTGAAAGGTAACTCCAGAGGGTCTTTATGAGGGGTAAGTTGGTTTAGAGACCTCTGTGATGTACTGCAGACTATAAAAAGTGCCTGGAATCTGAATCAGGTAAGGCATAAATGAAGCCCAAGCCATTTGATTTGGAATAGAACCACTGTAACATTCTGCAATGCACCCTTCCAGATGCCCTTCACAATACAAGCCTTTGCTGCAATCATTGGCGAACAGTGCAGGCAGACATTGGTGAGTGTGTCGCCATCTTTTATTGTTGTGCTAACATTGTGGATGTTGATGTATGATTTGTCACTGCCATGCATAGCAAGTATATATCTTCCTTTACTGATGTAGCCATAGATGCTCCAAAACCCTTACTACAATGCATGGAATCCATGCTTCCATTGTCTCCAAGTACCAGGGGTGCCAATCCCCCAAATTTTTCTTTATCACCCCCCTCAAATCCAGTTAATCATATAACCATATAGCAAATGCTTTTAAAATCGGTAATTTGTTTCCACAAGCCAGTTGCCAGTGCCTTTAAGTCATTAGCAGCTTTTTTGTCAATGGACAAACTATGCAACGTCTCCTTTATTGTGTCATAGCAGGTGACAACTATTTGCAGTGCGTCATTTCTGCTTGACCATCTTGTAGTTTGAACTCTTTTCAGTCTCCTTATTTTGGTTGGACCTTTGTCCAAGTTTGTAGTAAAAATATCATGCCTTGTATGACCTGACATGAAGACATAATTCCTCTAAAAGAGAAAATAGATTTTTCATCTGGGGGCATATGTCCATAGATTTTTCCACAACTAACGCAAATCTGCGAAAAACACCATATATAGAGTGCTTTAGGACATTCTCTCTGGATTAGCGCTTTTATCCACCATTGAATTTTCTTCTCACATTACCAGCCCCATCCATACTTTGACCAACAATTCCACTTGGATCAAGACCAAGTAAATTCAGGTATTTCATTATTTCTTTAAAAAGATTTTGGCCTGTGGTATCTCCACTAGCTTTGAAAGACCTGGAGAAGGAAGATATGATAATTTTCAACACCTGCAATAGTATTCCTGACTCATATGATCAGTTAAAAAAAAGTAGTATTTGCTGTTCTTTCACTCTTTGGCTCTACATATTCGTGCGAACAATCTTTTTCAAGTATGAACCTTATCAAAAGTAAATTGAGAAATCGTCTTGAGAACCTGGAATCCCGCTTGAAATTAAAAACAACGACATACAAACTTGACTTATCCAAACTTTCCAAGGAAATGCAAGGTCATTGTTTACATTAAATGCGTGTTTTGTCATATTTTTATTTTAATGTAAAAAATATTTTTTTGTCAATAAATAAGATTATTATGATATCTGGTTTTATTTAATGTTAGTAGCTAGTTTAAACCGACTCCTAAAAACATGGTTCTTGAAAAGAAATTTGGCTCTCAAAAGAAATCTTAATCGTTGCACTGCTGATCTTTGGCTCTTTTGACTAATGAGTTTGCCGATCACTGGACTAATTGATCTGATTGTTCAGCTAAACGTGAATATATTCTCTGTTGAGAGATCCTTTGGATCCTTGCAATTTGTGTGGATAAGTGGATTTTAGATTTTTTATGGAGCACAATATCCCGGTTCCCTATGCTCTGTCCATTCTCTATAGACAGTTGTTCCCCAAATTGACTGTTCGCATGGGAGGGAAAACAGAGTACATGGCAAGCAAAATGCGGCATCTTTTCCTTGGCTATATATCAGCCATTTTCTAACTTTTGCACTTTTATTTGGTAAAACTTCATTCTTCCATGATGGGTTGAATTTTCTTCCACCTGTTGAAGGAAAAGTAACAAAAGACAAATCTTGATTTTCCAAATATAGTGCTTTATTTATTTCATCAGCTGACAGTTTGATGTTGGCATATGATGCTGGATCTCTTGGGTTTTTCAATCTATCATCAGGAGAATCTTCATTTGTTAGAGTTTCCTCTTGTTGAATGGAAACTGAAGGTCTTTCAGCAGATGGATTGTTACATGATTCTACCTTTCTGTGTCCTAATTCAGTTTCATCAACAACTTCTTCCTGACTTACATTTTCATCAAGGTTTTCAAAATCTACACCTTGGAACATACTTGATGAAGAGGGTTATATTTCTAAATCTCTCTTCAATGAGACGTTTTCAGGATTCGAACAGCACTGAACTAAAATTCCTTAACTTCTCCGAGACAGACTACGCAAAACATACACGACTAGACCGCTACCTGCATTCAACTGGTGACTTAACTTTATCTTGTCTATGGGACTATTAGCGATCCACATGACGTAACGGCGATGGACGGAAAACCCTCAAGGTGACAGATGTTTATAAATGGGCAGGGTATCAGCGCTGCCAACTAAGCGTTGCTCAATAAAAAATTATGGAATTATTTTATGGAAAATTATGGAACAATTTAACTAACTTCCTATAGTTAAATTGTTGTCATAACAGGAAATAGTAGTATTTTAAACAATTTCAGAGATAGTCTAATCACTAATGAAAAAATATATATAACAATAAAAAGGTTTCTTATTAAACAATTTTTTGCCCAAAAAATTTCCACCTTGAAAATTCCAAAAAAAAAGCCCTGAAAAAATTCCCCCAAAAAATTCTGATGGCTCAACTTTCGCCATGATCCCCCCCCCTGTGGGCACCCCTGCCAAGTACGCATAATTTTTACTACCATATCATCTAAAGCGTATAGTGATATCACGATACAACTAATCGTCTTCCCTCAAACTAATAATTCTTACCCCCTCAAACTGACAACTGCTCACTATGTTGTCTCGTTCTGCAACAAGACATATTTAATACAAATAGCAGAGCAATACCAATTGAATTCACTGACACAATGTTAGAGATTAGCTTCCTTCTCTTACATCTTCCATGTCAATGAACAGTGTAGTTCTAAATAGGACTTGGATTAAAATTCAATATTACAAAATAAGTGATGGAAGTTAATTTTCTACAACTTTTGGAATTGCAGGGATGACAAAAGAAACCAGTGCCATAGAGGAGTAAAAATGGAAATTTTATCTTGACAGAATTATAAGAAAAGAAAACCAAAATATTGTTAGCAATTCATGACATGGTTAAGATTTATAGAAAATATGGGTTTCTCAAACAGGTTTTGGCTAGATGAGCATGTTTCGGATATTTTCAAAAATGAGGTTGTATAGAAACTACCTTACCCGTATACAAATACTTCGGAGTACCAGTAAACACGAAAATTTTCAAAAGGAATTTCATTGCAAAAAAAATTAATGCATATGCCAGTGTACTTCAACAAAATAATTTACATCAATAGGTAAAAGGAAAGTATTTCTGACAAATTTCCCAGTTAGTGAGAAAATTAGTCTAAGGTACATCACTCTCCCCTATCAGGAAATAAAACGAAACTTGGAATAGAAAACTATGCGCTGATTTCGGCCAAAAAGAAAGATTACTCACAATTTCAGAAATAAATTAGTGTTTTAAAAAGTTAAGTTAAAAAAAATTTTGTGCTTAGGTTAAGAAATTTCCATGATTTTCTCTTTGAACCCATTAATATTTAAACTTACCGGAGGTTCCATCCTTACAAGTTTTATGTACTTAAAAAGTAATTCACTTAAAGTAAAACCAGGCAAATACACATTTCAACAAAACTTTAAATGGTTTAAAACTACAGAATTCCTAAAATTATCTGTATAAGTTGTTCTGTTTTCTCGATCGTAGAAGAAATAGAAAACTTAAAAAAAATTTATTGTTGACAAACAATAAAAAAATTCTATAAGTTGAGATGCAATCATACTGCTTCATTTTTATGTGAAACGCAGTTTAATCTGCCGGCATTGTAGCTAATTGATTAGAGCTTTGACTCTAGGTACAACAGGTTCTGAGTTCGAATCCCGTTGTGTTTATTAATGTCAGTAGTGGTTCAAAATAAATTTTTGTAGCATAGATCTTGGTCAAAAGTTAGTTCTTATATCACAAAAAAGTAAAACTACAAACGTAAATCAGAGTGACTAGAATCTTAATGCTGTTTACATTTTCCATGTTTAAAAAGACATTTACAAAAGCACAAGTGAATCGTCTTTTAAGTTCCTCGTTCAAAAAACTATTTTTTCCTAAGCAAACGATTTACAAATTCAATTCACTTATAAATCAAACAAGAGTCTTACCGCAGACCATTCAAGAGACAAGAGTCTTAACGCAGACCATACAAGAGCACCGTATTTAAACTGCGCATGCGCGACCTGTTTAAGTATACTGAGGGCGTGGCTTATTTGACGAAAGGAAGTAGAGGCTTACCCTGACTTCGAGAGTATTTGAGAACAAAAGCATGAGGGGAAGTTTAATGTTTTTGTTTTGTTTGTTTACTTGAAACATGTAACCCCTATTATTAATCTTATCTGCTTTTTCTTGCATGAAACATACTGTAACATTTTTAGCTTGTTTGTTATTTATAACTAAAGAAACAAGTATATCGCATACTGTTTTGTAAGCAATATTTTAAAGGAGTTTTCTTTTACCTTTTCTTAATTTTCTTGTTTACAAAAAAGCCTAAGCTTTGTACAATGTTAAAAAATGTATTTTTTATTTGTTTACTAAAATTGAAATGGGTAGTTTAAATAGTATTATTTATTAATTGTAACTTGTAGAAGTTATACTTCATGATAAAATTTTTGCTACAAGCAATTTGCAACATGTTTATACATATAAACAAATACCCATCCACAATTTAAAGTCAAATGTTTATCTTCTAATGCATTTCTTACCAAGTAGGGTTAAAGTGTGGAATTTAATCTCTGTATTTACTATCCACTCTGAACAGGACTGGGCTTATGATTCTGCAACTTCAACTTGGGGGGTTGGGTATTTCAATTAACGTCACACTGGAGCAACACAATGGGCTATTGGTGACGGTCCGGGATCAATCCCAAAGGGAAAGATCCGAGGACAACACCACGTAATTTTGAACCACGGTCAGATGACGAGGCAACACCTGAGCTGGCACCCCACTCTCCAAACTTCCACACCACGCCAACGTGAACTTCAACTTGGATTCAACTATTTGGATTGTTTTACTAAGATTAAAATCAGCTCATTGAAGTTCAGACAATTAAATTAATGCATATTACACTTGTACTTTACTAGTATAAATTTGTATTCCAATATTTAATATATTGATATAAATATTAAAATTTTAACTTCAGAATTTTTTAAATACAGGGCTCTTACAGTGACAACATTATAGCAGGAGCACATTTTCAAGTTTCATAAACCTTTTCTGTGAGACACTGAAAACTCAACTAAAATATATATAGGACTTTATTTCTAGTCCTCCACTACTAGTAGAAACTAAATTTAAGTATATTATACTTTATCGTGGAATACATTAGAAAGTTCACATTAATGCCTTTATTTTCCTTACATGGTTTTTTTTATATTTTAAATCAGTCACATTAATACTTGTAAGTGCTGCATTCATATTAACCCTCGTGGTGGTCATGTCGACGAGGTTTCTCGTTTCATTAGCAAAACTGACCTGATCTTGTCAGAAAATGGGCAATATCTTGAGATATATTTCATTGTAACCATTTGGAAGGTTAAACTAAATTCTTATTAAATTTGAAATTATGGGAACTTGATGTTTCTTACCGTAGAAAACTTAATTTCAAAATACCATTTTGAGGTTAATTTAGAGTAAATCTTTTTATTCCAATCAATTGGATAGAAACACCCAAACTTGTAAAATCTTAATATTTTAACTGGATTCGCTTACGTATAGGAACCCTATGTAAAGAATCACAAATTTGTAATTTTGTTTAACCCTCTGACACCCGTACACATCTCAAGACCATGTCATTTCAAACCCAAAACATCCGAGTTTCATTAGTACAATCGCCAACAAATTCTTTTCCCTTCCTTACAACTTATCTTACACCTCATCTGGGACCCCACACTGGGTCCTAAAACCCCACTTTTTTCGATGGGGGTGTCGTACATAAAGTGGCCTTTTCAACTTATAAGTCGAATTTGGAATTAGACATGTTTGCTGATGTCAGGCATCTAATACATAGCATTTTTTAAACTTGTAAGGAAAACAGGAATCAAAAGAAATTGGTTAGGAAAACAATTTTATCCATACACGCAAGAACTCTTTCGATGAAATATAGCCCTAAATTAAAACAATGTGAAATTATAATAGAACTTGGAAAATATTTTTTCTGTTAGATCAAACACATTCTAAGAATAAGTCGATATTTTTTCAATAAATGCTTTCAAAAACTAATTTGTTTATTTCCCTCCAATATCTTTTATTTCAAAGCTTTCGCTACAGGAATACAATGGGTTCTGCTTTTTCTGTTGTGCTATCAGCAATTATTTACTTTATTTTTTAAAGCAGTGTAAGAAATTCATAATTTTTTGAAGTAAAAATATATTTTTTGCTTTGAAATTGATTAAACATCAATTTCAAAGCAATCAACTAAAAGAAAATCAGAAAAATAATGCAATGATAGAAATGGTCATTTTCAATAATTCTTTATAAATAGAATCTCAACAGCATGAAATTTTTGGTAATGGTTTTATTTTCCAATTGTTGATTTGAAACATTTAGGTACATCGAACTTTCACTAGAATCACGGCCCAATAGATTCCTGAAATAGAGGCTTTGGTGGTTTGTATACTTTTCAATCTTTTCCAAAAAACACTAAGGCATGCTTTTAAATGCGGTATAAAGCCGACATGTGATAAAAACTTGCTTATTAGAAATATAAGTTCCACATTCTTACTGTCACTAAATAAATTAACATTGCAGGTTCCCATTCTCTTGCATATATTCAAGTCAGAACCATCTCTATAGTCCATGTATTTAAATAAAAGTTTAAATTTGTTACGACTCCAACTTATGACAAATTTTAATTTTGTAAATGCCAAGAATGGGAACAGGTATATTCCATAACCGAATACACTAATTTGATGTTTTAATAGTTGTTATAAGTTTCAGGGTACAATTTTGACATGTCCTAAAATGAACGACTCCATTTCCACATCACCCATGGGGTAGGAATCATGATGCGTTTTTTTATAGAGGTATCACCAAGAGCCCTAATCCTCTTTAGCAGCAGTTCCCACCTCTAAATTTAATAACCAGTTTATTGCCAAAGGATAACTAGATATTGGATGTATGAAAAATTCAATTTAAAATAATTTCAAACCAGTGAGAAGCACCAGCAGGTCAGTATCTTCCCCTATGATGTTGTTAAAGATCCTTTCATAGACTATAGTTTTTATATTGAATTTTCTTCAATTTAAGCAGCTTCCGCACTAGAAGGCGCTGCATCAAATTAACATGCAATTAAAAAGATAAATTTAATTACATAATTTTACTAAACCTCCACTCAAAAATTACGAGCACTTTGCAGTTGCACTAAATGAAGTTACTGCGGAACCAGTGGGCGGTAAGAAAATTTTACTACCAACAAAGACACAAAAGTGGTCAGTAAGTATAAAAAGGTTGACTACCCCTGCATTAGAGCAACACAACGACCTATTGACGACGGGCCAGGATCAATCCAGAAGGGAAAAGCCAAGAATGAGAAAAGATTAAACACCAGTTAATTAAATTGTATTGATTGAAAGTCACCTATAGTATGAATACAAACATTTGAACATTAATGTAAATGCAAACAAACACAATTTTTGTGGTTTGATACATATTTTACAAATTTGGAATTAAAATTAAACTAAAATATTACCAATTTAATAAACTGAAGCCAGAAATTCTCCCTTGATTGACACCGTGTTATAATACTAACTCGTAATTAAAAAAGGTAATTGAAAATAAAGCCACAAGAGCATAACAAAGAAAAACTCTCATGACAAGCACAGAACACAAAACCCCTTTCAGTTAAGATATGTACAATGAATCATATAAGACTAGATCTTCAAGTATTGCAGTTCTAAATAGTTCCATTTAAATATATCATCTTGAGACTGGTGGCATCTCGTAACGTTAAAAAAATCTAGTAAAAAATTAAACTCTTAAAGCATGTCATGAAACAAACATACGACACACAGGACACAAAAACACTTCAGATAAGATATATACAATGAATCACTAGATCCTGAGATAGCAATTACAAATAGTTCCGTTTAAATATATAATCTCGAGATTGACGGCATCTCATAACACTAAAAAACTAAGCTCGTAAAGCATGAGGCCATGAAACAAACACGAAATACACCAGATAATACACTGCTGGCCACCGTAAATGCAACACCCTGAAGGAAGCATGCAAATAATATGAAATTTACAACATGCATTAGCGGAGGTGAGATATGCAAATGATTAGAATTTCAGCGCAGACGCACATCACGCGCGCCTGTGGCGCCACTTCAAAGCGCTATTTAAGGCTTGGAGATTTCGACGATTTCAAGTACGGCAATTGTGTTTTTCTTGTGGTTTTTTCAAAAAAAACGATCAATTATGCCTCGTAGAAAACAGGATCATCTTTTGATCAAGTATCCGAGTTCGACAGAGGAAGGATAGTGGCCTACCGAGATTGTGGATTATCTTTCAGGGAAATCGGTAGTCGTGTTGGACGAAACCAAACAACTGTAATGCGGATATGTGATCGTTGGATGCAGGAGGGTACGACGGACCGACGTGTTCGATCGCATCCACCTCAGTGCACCACTTCACGTGATGACAGGCATATTGTGCGTATGGCAGTGACGGATCGCTCAGCCACATCACGAACCATAGCACAGCACATTCAGTCTGTACCGCATCATCCAGTGTCTGCGCGTACCATTCGACGCCGTTTACAGCAGAGTGGTCTGTCCGCAAGACGTCCATTGCTTCGTCTACCCTTGACGCAGAACCACAGACGTTTCCGCCGCCAATGGTGTGATGAAAGAAGGATGTGGACGGCAGAATGGAATGAAATTGTCTTCACTGACGAGTCACGCTTCTGTCTGCAACACCACGATGGTCGGATTCGAGTCTGGAGACACCGTGGAGAGAGGATGCTGAACAGCTGCGTTATGCACCGCCACACTGGTCCTGCACCGGGTATTATGGTATGGGGCGGTATTGGATATCACTCTCGCACTCCTCTAGTACGCATTGCCGGTACTTTAAACAGCCAGCGCTACATCTCCGAGGTGTTGGAGCCAGTTGTCCTTCCTTACCTTCAGGGCTTGCCCACAGCCATATTTCAACAGGATAATGCGCGACCACACGTGGCATGCATTGTCCAAGGGTTCTTCGTCAATCGCCAGATTGAATTGCTTCCCTGGCCAGCTCGCTCCCCGGATCTTTCGCCGATAGAAAACATGTGGTCAATGGTTGCTCAACGATTGACCCAGAATTCATCCCCAGCTGCCACACCAGATCAACTTTGGCAACGTGTGGAAGCTGCTTGGTCTGCTGTACCCCAAGAACACATCCAAAGTCTCTTTGAATCAATGCCGAGGCGTGTGGCAGCGGTGATCTCCAACAATGGCGGCTACTCTGGCTACTGATTTTGGCAGGAACCACACTTCACAGAAGTCTATAAATTTAATCATTTGATATTTGGTCAACGTGTTATCTACAAAATAAATTTTGTTGTGATATCTCTTGTCTTTCTTGGTGTTGCAATTTGGGTGGCCAGCAGTGTATATATGTACAATGAATCACTATATATGGCTAGATCCTCAGGTATTGCAATTCTAAATAGTTCCATTTAAATATATAATCTTGATTCCAAGCATTTTAAGACTACTGCATGAATAAGAGCATTTTGGACACTGTATATCACCTTTTGCTTCAGCTCTGATGTACAAACCTATGTACATCATGCTCCTGTCTTCTCAAATGGAAATTCTTGTCATAAGTTTTGTCGCAACATAAACACTTGTTTAGCAATTTTAATCTCCTTTTGAACCTGATCTGGATGACTCAGTTTCAAATGTCTAGAGAGATATGATAGATTAATACACACGATGACATTCAGAACAGGAAAACATTTTGTAAACAATTTCAATGAATTAAATGAAAGAAACACAACAGTTAATAATCACTAAGTAACTTTGTTAAGAAAGACATCACTTAAGAGCAATAGAAGTAATCCAGAAATGAAAGAAACGTAATACTTAAGTGATTTTCCAAACCGACTGCCTGGTGCACGTTAAATCTGTCGTGGCCTCAAATGTCCTCATGTTGGCGTGGTGTGGAAGTTTGGAGAGTGGGGTGCCAGCTCAGGTGTTGCCTCGTCATCTGACCCCGTGGTTCAAAATTACGTGGTGTTGTCCTCGGATCTTTCCCTTTGGGATTGATCCCGGACCGTCACCAATAGCCCGTTGTGTTGCTCCAGTGTGACGTTAATTGAAATACCCCCCCCCCAAACCGACTGCAAAATTTCTCTCGTGGAAAGCTCTCGCTGACCAAAAGGCAGCGTTTATAAGTCCTCAGAAAAAAATCCGCTGTCCAGATTCCAAAATTTGTCAGGCTAGCTAACCTTAACAAGAAAATATTACTCGACTCCTCCACTTCAGAACTAACCCTTATAAACACTGGAAAGCTCTTGTTGAAATAACGGAGCACATGGCCCCGAAGGGGTCTTAATCTCCAATCGATAGGTGAGTGGCTTGATGATTGAATTTACTTGGTAGGGATGAACTTGAGGGATGTGTTAGACGATGCAGGTCAAGACATCAATGATGGTGGCGATCTTATCCAACGGAGTTTTAGCTCGACGGAGTCTTTTCATTACTGTGGAGAACCCTCCAACTGATCGAAACAGGTCTGAGATGATCTTAAATAGCTCGAGTATCTCCGAAGTGCCCTCCAATGGGCAGTTAGGTGGGGGTGAATCTTGCTGGTAGGAGGAGCTAGAGTTTCTTTGAAGATTTTCCGACTGTCGGAGCTGGGGTTTAGCTATGTTCTTCGAAGTGATTTCAACGTAGCTGCCTGTTTGAATGGTGCTTTTAATGGGTTCTTGCTGGGTTGGCTTCTTGGGGTAATTTGAGTTCTTAGGGAATTTCTTGCATCCTTTCCATGATGCAATATGTCCGGGTTCGTTGCAGTTGATGCAGATGGGGGATTTGATTCTTGGTTTGGAGCAGTCTTTAGTGGGATGTGGGTCTCCACATTTTAGGCATCTGGGGGTCATTAGGCAGTTTCGAGAGCTGTGTCCAAAGCAGTTGCAGTTGAAACACTGAATTGGTCGGCTGGTTCCTCTGTATTTTTCTATAGCTATTTTCATGTGGAGGCATTCCTTGAGGTTATAAATCTTATCAGCGTCAGGGGATTTTTTAATTTCTAACAAGAAAAGTGGGTAGGGCAGTTTGTTGTGGGGATTTTTAAGTTGTGAAATTCTGTTGATTTGAAATTCTTGCTTCGGAGATCGTCCAGGATGTTGTGGGTAGGAGTAGTTGCTGGAAGTCCCTTGAGCACCACCTTGAGTGGTCTTTCATAGTGGGGGGTGATTAGGTAGCCTTCAATTTTCTTCTCTTTAATATAGCTCGAGACGTTATGGTGCTGGGTTGGGGTCTTGGTCTTGATTTTGATGAAGTTGTTGGCCAGTTGAGATTCGATATCATTGCCGAATTTTTCCCTTATGTCTTTAAGGACACTTGGGAAGTCGCTGGTGAGTTTAATCATGATGGGGTCAATGTATTGAGGAGTGGGATCTTGAGCTAGGGTTTCGAACTTGTTGCTTGTTATTGCAGGAGGTGCGATGTTTTCCCGAGGATTTGCTCGAAACTTCTTTTTAGGGAACTGGAAGGGTGTTTCACTTGTTATGGGTGAGATTGGTAACGGGGGGAAGTCATGATCAGAGGTGTCCGGTGCGTGTCTTTTGCAGTTTGGGATCACACATTTCCCGAGCTTGGTAATTTCCTCTTGTAAGATCTTGATAAGCATGGAATGGCAGTTTAGCCGATTTACGTCCGCCTCATTGAGTTTGTTGGTATTCTGCATCCTAGTGAGGGTAGAGATTTCGGTGAGAGTTTCACTGAGGACCTTTTCATTTTTGTGTAGTTCGTCGCATCTAGCATGGTCAGAACTAACTGATTCTGTGTCCACTTCCATAGGGAGATGAACAGAGTCTTGATAAAGACTGTTGTGCGTAAGGAGCGAGTCGTACAACCACGACTGGTGACTGGTAATATAAACACTGGAAATTTTCCCGCTCTTGCTTTTATACTGATATACTCTCGAAATCAGGATAAGCCCTACTCCTTCCCGTCAGATAAGCCACGCCTTCCGTACACTTAAAAAGTTTGCGCATGCGCAGTTTAGAAATGGTGCTCTTGTATGGTCTGCGGTAAGACTCTTGTATAAATCAACAGTTATTCGTTTAGTGAAATATTAAAAGGAACTGGCAATACTGATAGTTGTTACTTATGGGAGAAAAAGCATTGTGCTTTTTTGTGGTCTTGACAGTAAAGTTTGTTTTCATAAAATTTGTTTCATCATTGTTTTCATTCATTCAGTTTAAAATTTCAAAGAGAAAAAAAATTTGAATCCAGTTTTCTTTGAAAATTGTGTGCTGATAGACTATGTGTATACTTATTTTGGAACTCTTGTCTAGTGAGAGTTGTTTAATGGCGGAATTCAAAGATAAATAACTGGTAGATATTCAGTCCGAATGTGAACACTTTCTTAAATGTGTTAAAATGTAAGTATCTTAACCCCCTATTTCTGATTATAAATTGGTACAGCTGCAGTCTCCGCCGCGAGGAGTGGCAACGCGGTTTTTTTTTTGGCGCACTTTTTTTGTCTCCACGGAAATCTTCCAAAATTGAATATATACTGCATACATATGGATTAAATATATAAATCTTGATAAAACAACATTTTGACTAGTAAAACACTGCAAATCTGGATTAAATATACACAAAATACAAAAAATATTTTTTAACAGAAATCACATCTTGACTAATGAAACATTGCAAAACTGGATTAAATATACACAAATATGCAAAAAAAATTTAACGGTCGAGCAGTCGCATCAGGTTGCATTTTTCCTGTCTATTTTGTTTTATTAGTTATCTTATTATTTCTAGTATACCTTATTTCTTAAGATGCCTTCTATTTTAAGTGTAGTTGATAAGTTTCAAAATAATTTTTCCCGCAACTTAAAGTTTACTTTTTCTGGTGGTAGACAAACTTTCAGGACTGAGGGAGTTGATAATCGTTTTTTTTTGTTGCAGCTGTACCGGTCTTCAGAAGCAATACATCGTTTCCAGGGTATAAAAAATCATGAATCTGATTTTTTTATTTAAATCGGATTTTTATGATTTTAGTTTCCTTGCCCATAAGTTTAAATTTGTTTGACAGGAGACACGCAAATTACAGCGTAGATTTTAGATGGTTTTGATTTAAACATTAGTATTTTTATGTAAAACATCAATGGAATATTAGGAAATATACCTGGGTAAATTTTTGAAAGATTAAAACATGACAGGAATTAGCAAATTAAATCACATGGTAGAGTAACAGCAGTGCCCCAAATGCCAAGCATGAGCAATGTTTTTCCATCTGGTTCTCAAGGTGTTTAGATTACTTTGAGTTTAACTCATAACCAGTGACATGAATTTTTTCGACCCAGATAAATAAGGTTGCTGGGATATAGATGTACCTAGTGTTGCACGGTGTGGAAATGCGATTTTTTTTGGCACACTTTTTATGTCGCCAAGGAAATCTTCCAAATTTGAATATATACTGCATACATATGGATTAAATATATAAATCTTGATAAAACAAAATTTTGACTAGTAAAACACTGCAAATCTGGATTAAATATGCAAAAAAAAAATTTTTTTAACGGAAATCACAGCTTGACTTGCGAAACATTGCAAAACTGGATTAAATATACCAAAAAAACTCTTTGTCGCAACACAGCTCGTAGCAAAATAAATTATTAGGAACTCCCATAATTTAGTCTACCACCAGAAAAACTAAACTTTAAGTTTCAAGAAAAATTCTCTTGAAACCTTCAACCACACTAAAAACAGAAGGCATCTTAAGACATAATAAGATACCATTAAGACAAAATAGCCAGGAAAAATACAACCTGATGCAACAGCGTTGAACCTGATGCAACTGCACTTGACCGTGTCAGAACTGAAAAGAACAATCTATGCAAGAGCACTTGGCCGTGTCGGAAATGAATAGAATAATCTAGAAAAAAGAATGATCTGGACGCTGGCAAGGTTGCCGTAAAAACCTGAAAATCCGAACCATGAAACCAGAGAAAAATTCGAGATAAAGATGGGTTACCATCACCCGGCATTAGTTGCTTAAAAGTGCACCAAAAAACGCGCCAATTGGTGAAATGTTTTTTATTTTTGTAAGTTCGGTAAAAATGTTACGACATGAAAATACATAAATTTCAAACAAAGGTGTCTTGAAATTTTTTGAGCATTGACAAGTATTTCATAGGTATATTCGAAGCACATGAAAAGGTTTATATATAGAACAAAAAATGGAGCTTTTCTCTATGAACAGCATAGAACAAGTGTAATAGCATCCCTCAAATAATGCCAATTCAGTGGTATTTTGAGTTTGCAATAAAAAATTTATCAATTCCAATAACTTTCTGCTTCAAACCATAATCTTTTCTCAACATACTCACTCGATTATCAGATGATAGAATTAATTTTTACATTCCAAATTTCAATTCCATAAATATTGAATAGTTATTCTAGCAGGGTAAATAATTAATTCTAAGGAATCAATACATAAAATTTCCCAATGCATTAAAATAAAAATTAACCAATTTTTTCACAGAACGAAACTTAAAATTGCCAATTATAAAAATTTATATGCAAAATTGGAATGCTTTGTGATACTGAAGAAAACTTTTCGTTGTGAGTGTCTTTATATTTTTATGAACAGACTGCAATACTAAATAAATAACTAGAACATCTTAAAAAAGAAAGCAAGCTACCACAATTTTAATGATTTGAGTGAATATATTTTGAGCATCTTCACTCAACACATGGTGAATGGTTTTAAATTGGCCATGTGCGATTTATAGTCACATGAAATTAAAAAGAAACCAACACTGCAGAACAGGCTTGTGACACCTATTTGTCAAAGGCCCAAGATGAAAATACTTGTCTGGTAATTATGATCCCAATCAGCAAATACTGTTATTTAGTGTCTTCAAAAGGAGGATGATTTTCAATATAATTTTGAGGTGAACTCAGTACGAGCGAAGTTCTTAACTTATTTGAATAAAATAACATACATTTTCAGTATTTCATTCTCAATATTATTAAACATAACAGAGAAAAATGAAATTTAAAATTTTGATTTAAATCAATGATTTTTTTAATAAAAATCACTTGATTTAAATCGGCATACCCTGACCAACATTATCTGTATTTGTAAATGTTTAAACCTTATGTTAGAGAGGGACCAGGTCAAAATAACTTCTTCAGTTTCTCATTGGAAATATTTACCTCTCCTGTTTATGGGGATACAAGAAGTTTTGGCTTTCAGGAGTTGGTACATGTATTGGAATGACAACTGGCCAAGAAATATTTCTTTCTGCTCACTAAACACAGGCAGCAGCTGAATTTAGTTCATGCATTGCACAAAGTATTTTCATCTAATTTGATGGTCTTCCCAGTGGAAGCTTTGCACAGGCTTGAACTGATGGATGTCCTTTCAAGAGGGAAACATCACTGTTTAACTTTAGTTTTCAGTATGTTAAAAACTAGTAAACCCTCTGGAAGAAAAGCGACTAAGTTTAGGTAGAAAGAACCTCTTACTATTCGCAAAAGCAAAATATTCTCATTTAATATGCCTATAATTAAGAAAATTCAACGAAAAGCAGATGAGTTTCTTGATTTATTCTGAAAACATTGTAATCCAGATACTTTCTATTGAACGCAGAACAATTTGGTACCGGCGAATTTAAATGAGTTTAAATTTAGATTTTCATGAGTAGCAGACGTGAAAGGTATTAAGAAACAAAAAGGCCTGAAAATTCAAATATTTAATTAATTTTTTTATAAAAAGATATTCAATTTAAAATTTTCTTATTGAAATGATTATTTCTAAATTTAGAATTTTGAGTATTATGGATTTGTATCATCAAATACAATTCAGTTGAAATAATAAAAGTAACAAGGTAACCCTTTTATTGTTTTAATCTTTCAAAAATTTGCCCTGCTATATTTTCTAAATCCTCATAAATATTAATGTTTAACATAAATCAATACTGTATAGAAACTATATGATTTGCACGTCTCATATCTGACCAGTTTAAACACGTAGAGGCAATGAATTAATAAAAATCATTAAAATCAAATTTTAAATCAAAAATCTGATTATTTTTTTTTAAATCATGATTTTTTTAATACCCTGCTTTTAAAGGGAGGATGATGAATATAATTTGGGGAAGTAAGAGCAAAAATTCTTAACTTATTTGAATAAAATAACTTTCATCTTGTTCAGTTATTTCATTTTCAATCTTATTAAACATAACAGAAAAATTAAATTTAAAATTTTGATTTAAATAAAAGATTTTTAAAATAAAAATCTTGATTTAAATCGGCATACCCTGTCGTTAACATTTAAAATATTGCAAATTGCTTTCATTTTGTTGATTTGTGACTTTTTGATAAATATGTAGCAATCTGGAAATTAACGTTTAGGTTTCTCTCAACTTTGTTTATATCAAGTTAAATAGAATTATGGATTGAATTTTTGTGATTAAAATTATAAAATCTTGCCATTTTGTTTTGTTCACTTGGATAAGAATGCACCCTGCCTATTGGTTATAGTTTCGATTTTTGAAATATTGCTAGTGAACAAAGTAGTAGTTGCAGAAGATCAATCTATTTTACTAAGAGAATTGTAATAACTTGACATGAATTTGACCTATTATAGTGAGATCTATCATTATTGAAAAGGCAGATGACTTAGGGAAGTCCATTTCTTGAAAGAGTAGCACAAGGGTTGCCTTACCTGAAATCATACAATTGCCTTAGATGATTATGTGTTTCGCTAACACATAATAATTGCTATTGTTACTCTCACCGAATGATAAACTTGAAGCTGGAATCAGTGCTAAAGATGGTAATTGTTGAGCATTGTTTGCATTCAACCTGCCTTATAATTTAATGTAGTCTTGTTCACAACCACATGACACAAATACCAGCTATCCAGAATTAAACTATATTACTATTTTAAGTTGAACAGTTGCCTGTGTTTCTTCTCTACTTGAAAGTAAGAAACTTGTAATTTCCTCCACATCAATTGTTATCGACATTGTTGAAGTATATGGTCTGCAGTTGAATGGTTTTTTTCTATTTAAACTACTTATTATCAATTGCTAGTAATTTCTCAGAAAGTGTCGCAGGCTATTCATATTTTTCTGAAGCAAAGCATTTTTCCAATATTTGTTCAATATTTAATGTGCGCAGTATGTTTCCTCGTGAAATTGTGGCGAACTTAGCTACCACTACAAAAATTAACTTAGATACAATAGTATATACAGCAATGTAACCCAACTTTACTATGGAGTACTTTTTGGTAGACAAAAGTTGTACTGTTTCACATGAGCTTGTCAAATTGGTAACCGACGAACGTGATTTGAACACGCGAACATTATACACTTCTATGATGGTCCACGATGAGTAGTTGAATTGCCAATGTGACGCTAATCACTTTCAACAACCGTCCTTTTCCTATCTGGGCTTCACTCCATTTGTTGCTGCTCAGCCTTCTCTTCACAAGGCAACACAAGAGCTTGACCAATCAAGCAAACCTGTAATCTTAATGCAGATCTCATGGTCCCAATCAAAAATGGCAATCATTCAAGTAGTGGTGACATCTATCGAATTCGGCTACCGTTCTAAATTCTGGAGGGGTAGTAATGTGGCGAATTTAGCTACCACTACAAAAATTAACTTATGATACAATAGTATATATAGCAGTGTAACACAACTTTATTATGGAGTACTTTTTGGTGGACAAAAGTTGCACTGTTTCACACGAGCTTGTCAAAAAATATTGAACTAATGTGCACAGTGCGAGCAATTCAGGTTCTATTTCTGTAACTACCCTGTGTATTTCTGTCAGCAAAACTTTTTTCTGTATGACCATTTACTTGATGGAAAAGACAACCAACCATCAATATTTTATGCGTTTCATCAAATCCTTTTCTCATGCAAAGAAACATTCACAAAACTGAAATTGTTCAGTCTTGCTAAAGATATTAACACTAGGCTTTTAGATGTAAAAACTATCAAAAAAGGCATTTTGTAGGTTAGAAAAATCAATTTAGGATTCTTGAACACCAAGGCTGTTTTAGGATTTTATAGATCTTAACTCCAAATTAGACACTTTTAAGTGCTGGAAAATTTTTATACTTTACCAGGACATTCCAAAATCACAAAAATATGCTCACAGATTCCAAATAAGGCATAGAAGTAAAAAGGTGAAAACCTAAGAATCCAAGGCCTAGGAATTACAAATCATCCTATGAAACAAAATCTTAGAAAATAGCATCACAACTCTGCAAAAGTAAACCCATAGTCTTTTTAATCTAACTCATAAAATCCATTAATAGTATCAGTCTGTCAGTTATTTGGTCTACATAAGACCACTCATCCAAATTTTGTAGGTTGTGGTGAATCAGAATGTACAAACCCCGTACATCACACCTAGAATGCATGCCTCTGCCATATCTGTTTTGTTTTTAAATATAGTTAAGTTCTTGTTCTGAATCAGATAGAAATGCTAGATGTTGACAGCTAGCATTTGTCTAGCAATATAATTCAAAAAATTGTAAAAAGCAATCGGTACTTACGTATTAACCACATGCCAGCGATTAATCGCCAAATCTGTACGTATTAACCGTATGCCAGCGATTAATCGCCTAATCTGTTGGAAGGGGTATAAGACTGAAGAACTGGAACAATCTGGTTACATTAATTGCCAAGTGAACCACAAATACAATTTCATTGATTCTGATTGTTTTGCAAAATGTTTTTTAGAACCACAATTCAATGTTTAGTGCGTAGTTGCATTAGATACTAGTGTTCTATTTTCGGTTTTTATGTCGAAGTAAATTTTAACGTAACGTTTGATCGTTACGAAATAAATGCTGGAAGAATATTCCCATCCCAATGGATATTTGGGGGCATTTGTCGCGAAACAAGAGAAACTTTTCTTGTAATGTTCCCCGATCGTAGTGCTACCACATTAATGAACGAAATAAAAAAATACAATAAAGATGGATCAACCATTTTTTCCGACGTTGGAAGGGGTATAAGATGGAAGACTGGAACAGTTTGGTTATATTCACTGTCAAGTGAACCACAAATACATTTTCATTGATTCTGAAACTGGCACCCACACAGAATATAGAACACATCTGGGGAAGTGCAAAATGGCGAAATAAAAAACATCGAGGAACATATCGCCACCACCTCGAGTCCTACCTCACAAATGATAATCTGTTTGATACCATCCTAAGGGCAATTGCTAAGTATTTTTCGCCAATGGCATGCGGTTAATACAAGTACCAAGCAATCATAAATAAATTAAATGTGGAACATGCATTGTTTTAATTAACATATCAAGCTACATACACTTACGTCACCAAAATTGTGATTGGATTGGAAAATGGAGCAAGTTGAAAAGTGAGCTTTGGCTTGAGGCAAGACTTGGTGGTTGAATGTATTTGCTATGTTTCTTTATATTATGTGTTTGCATTTCCTTTGTTGTATCCTTCTCCCTTCTGAAATGGATATTCATATTTTTTCAGATTCAGGTAGGAGTTGATAAAGCAGAGTTGTGATTCTAGAGGCTTCTTGTAAAACAGAATTGAAATGTAAGTTGTTTTTCTTTATGTAGAAAATTATCTTTACACAGGATTTGAAATAAGCAGTTGTGGTACCGCTTTGATGTAAAGACTTCTCTGTCAAAGTTTTCGGCCTGCTTTTCGTGGTAATTTGTGAAAGACAACCCCTCTAAGTTAAAATTTTGATTTTTGGCCCTTTTTCGTTTTCATTGGTCCTTTTGAATTTTTTTTCCATTTTGTAAATTTGAAGAATTTAGACTTTCAGTTTGTTTTAAACACAACACTGTACAGTCACATCAGGTTGTACCTTTTCTTGCTTTTATTTTAATCTCATTAATTAGTTTAGCATTATCTTTTTATATTTTACCATGTCTTCTTTATTTAGTTAGTTTCAGTGTGTTCTTTTGCAAAATTTGAAGTTTAATTTTTCTGTTGTTAGTAAGGCAACTTTGAAATAAGGGAGTTGCTAATCATTTATGTAGTGTCAGGTGGGGTAAAGTGGGTATAAAAACAGTGTTTTCAATTTCAAAGTAGATTTTAGCAATGACAAGTTTAAAAAAAGTGGTGTTTGCACTTTTTTGTGTATATTTGCATAATGTGTATATAATGCAAGGCATTATATACAATTGCATTCAAGAACATACTGCTTATGTTTATTCTTCAAATTTAAACTTGTTAAGTAATTAAAATTTTTAGTTAAGTAGCTAGTTTTATACCCTTGTTTTTATACTCACTTTACCCCATGGTATGGGGTAAAGTGAGTAGCAGATGGGGGAAAGTGGGTAATTCATAGAAGTAAGTTATAAAATCATTAAATGGTGAAAAAAATTACCACAATATAATTAATAAGTGTATTGAACAATTTTTGTTGAATGAGCTACTTTTTAATTAACTCTTAGTTCAATGAGCTACTATTTTAGTGACTTTCTAAATGCTACTTATAATACGTAACAGTATTTATGATTGCTGTAGCTCACGATGTACTTGAACTATGTTTGAATGTTCATTTCACTGTAAATAACAGTCAAAAATTCTACACAAAAATGCAAAACATGAATTATTATTCAAAATTCATAAAAATGTCATGTTAACATGAATTTTAAGAAAGATATGGAGGTTACATAATCAAAACTGTCCATGATTATCAATGTAGGTTTTGTGGCAATATGTGTATAATAAATGCTTCCAATATCTATTGTGCCAACATCCTCCTTTTCTAGAAAATATACCATCAATTAACTCTAGATTTTTAAGAAATAATTAATTTTTCCGATTTCGGTTACTTGCTCAACAAATTGAACCAATTTTTTAACCTACATATTACCCACAGTGATGGTAATGCTGCTCCAATTGCGCCAGCATGCGCCATAGCGTATTGCCTGCTCCAGACTGCTCCAAAACGCCCGTTTTTGCTAAGATTGCGCCAGAGCTGCTCCAAATCGCGTTCGAGTAATAAAATTCACTCTTGAGGTCTTCCCCCGCTATAAGAATTACTTTCTTGCCTTCATCCCATGAAACGAACTGAAGAAAAATCTTTAAGCTCTTTGAAGTTTTTAGCAGCATCTTTTCCATTTATTGTAAAACCAAGTGAAGGATCTGCTCTATCATATAAATGGATTGAATATCAATGTGAAACTATTGATAGCTTTCATTTTCCAGAAGTTTCAACATGTAGTCGTATAGACCATTATTGGAGGAATATATTTAATATAAGAGAATCATCTGGCAAGTTTAAGTTTGAGATTTTGCCTATTTTCGTCAAGTCTCTTATCACATGGAAACTGATGTAGAAAGAGGCTTAAGTGAGAACAATCGCATGTTGGAAAATAGGAGTAATCTGACTATGCAGTATAAATGGTATAAGGCAAATTAAGTCGCATTTTACTAATACAGAAAGCATAAAGAACTTTCAAGTTACTACGGCTTTGATTAAATCAGTTCGAAATTCCTGGAGGCGGTACCATGACAGATTGCTGTTAGCATCAGAACAAAAAAAGAGAAAAGTAGAAAATATTTGCCGTAATGAAGATTTAAAATTAAAGTCGAAACAAATTGAATTGCAAAAGGAACTTTCTCAAAAACTATTAAATCATGATGAAAGCAAGATTTCACAAGGTATTGCAGACAGATTCTTTTTAAAGAAAGTAAAGATAGAATGTCTCTCTAAAACGATAGCCTTAGAAGAAAACAGAAAGGCGCAGTTGGAATGTAACAAACATAAGAAAATAATATTTTTTTGTTCAATAAAATGTATTAGTCATGTTAATGTCAAAGTTATTTCTTACCTTCACATAACTTTATGGATATGGAAAACACTTGGTAAGTTTTTATGTATGTTTTTCTTATTCATTATATATATTTCATCAATTTTAGTAAGTATTTAAAATGAATTTTGTAATAGTTTACAGTTATGTTTATTGGTTTATCATTCATACAGTCATATGTTTAAAATTTAAAAACCTGAATTTTATTAGTTTCATTATTAAAATATCTTCCACTGCTCCAAAAGACAGTCTGGCTGCTCCAAAATGTTAATTTACCTGCTCCAAGATCTGCTCCAAAACACTTTGTAGCAATTACCATCACTGTACCCAAGAACCTTGCTTAATATTGCTACTGTTAATTTTGCTCTATGGTTCTTCAGTATTTTCTTCTGGTTCCCCAACTTTATTTTCTGTAGGAGCTTGAGTTGATGTTCTCGACTTTTTCTTTTTACTTGACCTATCTTATGTTTCTTAAAATAAATGCTTTAGGATGCAAGAGCCTCTGTTAATACCTCACCTATTTTTCTGAACCCTTTTCCTTTTCTCAATGAATTCTGAGCATCATTTCTAAGATCAGTAGACATAGAAGTTGAGAGGGTTAATATGGCTAATTTCGGGTTTTTAAACTGAAAACAGTAATTTTATCCTGGCGTATAAGTTGCTTGAAAATTATGTTATTATTTCCTGTGAAGCTTGATTCCCCCCTTCATTTTGGGACAAGCTTACAACACATATTGAACTTCATTCTGGAAAATTAATGCCTTTTCTATCCATAAAATTCTGTTCGACAGCCTGTCCAATTTACCATATATACCACTTTCCTTAAATTCTTTCACAACATGGTCAATTTTAATGATTCACATAACTGTTTCAATAGACAGAAATGTTACCTCAAAAACATTTTGCAAGTTGTTTGTCCCTGTACCATGATATTGAAATTACTTTCTATGTTATTTTCAGTGGCATGGAAACCTCAACATTTAAGGGCTGTAATGCACGACTTGTAATTGGAGTAGCCATAATATTATACATATATATTATGGAATACTTGTATACCTATTCATTTTTGCTGATTAAAAATAATCTTTAGCGTAAAAGAACCCCCAAGTTTCTTCAATGTTGCTGCTAAGCCTAAAGCTATACCCACTTTACCCCACTTCATTTAAAACATCTAATATTAAAAATAATGTAATTTCTTGCTTGTTGGAATCTGTTAACAAGTCCTTTATCTAGCTCAGAAGAACAAAAAATATATAATAGTTTTAGAGAGGCATACATAAGTAGAAAGTTTCTCAGACACTTACAACCCACATGACTGGATCAAAACAAATAAAAGGCCACCAGGATC
Organism: Meta bourneti; assembly: GCA_933210815.1. Classification (NCBI taxonomy): domain Eukaryota; kingdom Metazoa; phylum Arthropoda; class Arachnida; order Araneae; family Tetragnathidae; genus Meta; species Meta bourneti. The sequence goes on along the minus strand of OW119928.1, from coordinate 15,412,013 downwards.
TTCTAGATGTTACCAGTAAAATGTTTTCGATTGAAAAACTTTTTTAAGAACTTAAATATATAGTTGTGAGTTTTATTTTCCATCGAAATAGGGTTTATAATTAATGAGATAGCTTTTGTATGGACTACCCACTTTACCCCCACCAGACCCTATACATTTATGTTGCTATAAGCAGCTTTCTTTCATATGAAAGCAGGATTAATAGTCAAAAACTGCAAAAAGGATAATCAATTTTGGATTTTTTTTATTTTGAAAATTATCTTAATTAATTTTTTAATTATTTTCCTCTAAGCCTAAAATGGCGGCCAAAAGTGTTGCAACCAAAAGTCTTTATATCAGATCTGTACTGCAGTTAATCATATTTTATACCCATAAATTATATTTTGACATCAAGTTTTTCTGTTCCAGGCATCTTTCATGCCTAATGTCTCTTAATTTTTTCATGTGTTTGCTCACATTTCGATCAATCCTATGTTTATTCTTTCTCACAATCAATACTTAAAGGTACATCAAAGTGCAATGTCCAGGTCATAAGACTTTATACTCATCCATGAAAACAAAACAAATTTTAAAATACACCCAAGTAGAATGGTTCGATTCCTCCCTGGTTGTATTCCCCTTTGTCAGTAAAACTTTCCTTGTTTGCACGTCCATTTCTTGAGGTTGTCTGTTTTGTATTTGGCGCTGCTTGACCAAATATGGCCCTTGCGCCATAAAACCCAAAATCAACCTACCAGAACAATTTGGTAACTGAAGGAATGTGTTCAGGTGCCATTGACACTTGACTTTCTGCCCCTAAATTACCTCTTCACATCAGTGTTTCTGCTATGTAATGATTAGGGTATGAAAAAAATCATGATTTTTTTAATCATAAAAATCGGATTTATTTTATTTAAATCAGATTTTAATGATTTTTATTCATTCGTTGCCTCTACATGTTTAAACTCGTTTATTATGGGACATGCAAATCACAGTATGGATCCTAAATAGTATTGATTATTTATTTATGTTATATATATAATATAAATAAAGGTTTAGAAAATTGAAACAAGTTATCATTGAGTGTTACTTTTGTTTTCTTATTTGAATTGTATTTTGTGATACAAATCCATTATTCTTAAAATTCTAAATTAAAAAATTATCATTTTAATAGAAGAAAATTTTAATTTTCTTAATTTTTTTCTTACCCAACTTGTTTCTTATGAACACATTTCTTGTCTGGTACAGATATCTAAATCTAAATTTAAACTTGTTTAATAAATTCACCAGAACCAAATTGTTTTCAATTTATAAGGAAATTCTTTATTATGGAATACAATGTTTGCGCAAAGAAGAAATCAAGAAACTTATCTGCTTTCTTAAAAAAGTTGTTAGATATGACACTGGCAAATCACAGTATAGATCCTAGATAGTATTGATTTATGTTAAATATTAATATATATATATATATATATATATATATATATATATTAGGTTTAGAAAATATTATTTACTACTTTTTATACTTATTTAGAATTAATTACAGGCATGAAATACTAGATTAATATTTTGCTTTTGCTAAATTTTGCAAAAATATAAAGAGGGTCTTTCTATTCAAGCTTAGTGGATTTTCTTCCAAAAGGTTTACTAAATAAACTAGTAGGTTAGGGGCACTTATACTAGTTTCTAACATACTTAAAACAAATGTTAAACAGTGCTTGCTGATTCCTTTATCAGAAATAGCAAATTCCCTAATGAAAGGACATCAGTTCAAACCTGTGCAACCTTTCCACTGAGAAGACTGTCAAAATTAGTCGAACGTACTTTGTACAATATGTAAACTGGACCCAAACTCAACCTCTTAGAGAGAAAAAAGAAATATTTGTTGGTCAGTTGAAGTTCCAATACAGGTGCCAACTCATAGAGGCCCGAACTCTTTGTGTCCCTACAAACGGGAGAGGTAAATATTTCCAATAAGAAACTAAATAAGTTGTCAAAAAAGAGCATCTACGCCAAGCATGCCCTAAAAGCCTGACTCCCTTGAAAATTTTTATGGTAGAACCAGGACCCAAATATAAGGGGTAAACATTACAAATAATACAAGTAACTAAATATGCACCAGAAGAGGCGCAAAGTTCTTGAGTCCCAAACACCTTTGGTCCAAATTAATACTACCATCTTGAATTGGGAATCCAGTTTTCAGTTAAAAAAGGGTCGTTCTTCAGGTGCTACTGTGTAAGGAGCACATTTTTAAACTTATTTGAATAAAATAACATACATTCTGTCACGGGTTATTTTAGTTTTAATATCATTATTTAACTTCAACTTAGAAAAAAAAGAAAATTTAAAGTTTGATTTAAATCGGGATTTTTTAAATACAAATCAAGCTGTTTAAATCAGCATACCCTGGTAATGATGTGTTGAAGAATCGGCATATCCTGGTATTCCTTGTTGATGTATTGTTGAGATGCTATGTATCAAGAACTAACAACAGGTCAATATGTTATTGTTTTACGCATATAATTTATTGAATCCATTATTTATTCATAATTTTGTTCTATTCTTTTCAGGAACAATGTTTTCTTCTTGAAACTTCACTGGTTCCATGGACTGTAAGTTTTAAGACAGATCTTTATATTAGCTTTATTATGAAGAACGGAAATGATGACAAATTATTAGGTAAAGGTTCAGAAGAACACAATATGAATATTGATGAACAAGCCGATACTTCTTGTCGACGTTGCAAAACATCTTACGACGACTTTCCGAGTCTTGTTGGCCATAAATGTTTTCCAAATCGATGCACTCTCTGCCCAGCAATGTTTGATATGGATTATGAGTTATTTTTTCACACAAAAAAGTATCATGATATAATGCATGGAGATGGTGATGACCAAGAATCCATAAATTGCAAATCTAAATTTGTTGATTCGTTGGATGAAAACTCACAGCTGCTTTTGAATCACACACAATCTTGTGATACACTTTCTTGCGAAATGTGCAAGAAACCATTGAGTTCTCGCAACAAAAGTCAATTTTGCCCAACTTGTCTAGGAATGATCAAAAAAGATAATAGAGATTACAATCTTAGATTCAAAAATGTTTCGCCATCCAACAAAAATGTGTTATCCAACTATGTATCACATAAAAATACCTTGAATGCTAGTGTAACAAACCTTGAGAATAAGTTGGTTTCAGTTACTTCTAATTTTACTGTCGGTAATAAAGATATTGATGGTGAAACATCTGTTACACACCAGGGAGTGAAACGTAAAAAAAATGGCTACACAGATTCTCGTGACAGAAACGTTGAAAAATGCAAAAGGTCTGCTATAAGTGGTAGAAGAATAAGAAATATTAATGAATCGGAGCAAAATATTCACACCTTGGAGACCAAAATAAAAAATAGAACTATGAAATATCTGGAGGATGTTCAGCAAAATTCTACTAAAAATCATTCAGCCAGTATTTTAAAAGATGTTCCTTCAACTTCGAAACATATTCCTATTCATTCTATTGATAGCAGGAAGAAATTTGTGAAAAGGGGAACTTATGAAAAAAGTAGACTTACTAATGTAAAACGAATGCATGGACTAATGAACAGAAGAGCAGAAATTGCTGTTAAAAGTCTTTGCAATGTAAATTCTGCATTGCAAGGACATCAATCTAAAGTTCTGAATCTGACACATGAAGAACAAGGCAATCGAAGCAGAAATTACTTAAAAAAGACAACAGCAAGTAATTCCCAGACCCATTCAAAACGCCCATCAGGTAAGGTAAGTCTTTCAAACTTAATCGACTCCTTACCAGATAATGATTGTGGCATCTTACTTCAGTCACAGTCACCAAATGAATCAAATTTTAAGTGCGCGAAATGCAACAAAGTTTTTAGGAGCCCTAAATTGTACTCGGCTCATTTCCCAGCTTGCAAGGTTAGTAGACTGAAGAAGATTGAAGTGGAATTGGCTGAAGTAAAGTGGGCTTGCATTGTTTGTCATTCTCATTTTGTCATTATTTCAGAGCTTATGAAGCACAGGCAGGCATGCTCTGATTTTCAGTTGCATGCAGGATCATCAAAACAGAATTTAGATGCAACTGTAAATAAATTAATTTCAGATTATGATCATGCCTGCGTAAACTGGTGCCCAAAATGCAGTTACGGGTGTATTAGCTCAGTCTCGATACAAAACCATTCTTGCAAAAAGAGATTGGAATATATGTGTTCGTGTTTTGTACTTCCCCATAAACTACCAGCTATAGATGTTGAAAGGGGTGAATATTTGTATGAATGTCGAGTATGTAAGAAAGTTTTTGTTGATAACTATTTGTATTCTCGACACATGGCAAGTCATCCTAATCGTCTGCAGTATGAAAATGTTTCGCCTTTGATTCTGAATCCTATTTACAGGCCTGAGGTGGCTAAAAATATTAAGACTGAAGTGGCAGGACCTAAGGATAGTAAAACTGAAAGTACTCTAAAAATTATCCGTGATGTGCTGATAAAGAAAAAACCTGACGACCGTTCGAGCGAAACGATGAATTACATATTGTCTCTGCTGAGCACATTACCAAGCACTTCCAAAACACCTAACCGACAACTACCCACTCTTGATGTGGACTCGCTGTTGTCGCAATTAGGCATTCCTGCTGAAACACTCAGTTGCTCTGATTCAGCTAACCATTCTGCTGCTCTTGAGGGAAACGATGAGCAAATGCCTTCTTCAAGCGTAACCCCTCTTGATGTCAACATGAATTATCATTTGTATAACTTACTCATTTGTAAGTGCCAAAGAAGGTTGTTAACCAAGGGTGTAGATGATAACAAACCATGCCCTGACTGCTTAACAACTGACCCTCCCTCTGATAACCAACAAGAAACTGTAGCTGCAGACCTCAATACAGAGGAAGTGAGTGAATCGAATATGAATGCAGGCACAGCAGCTCCAGAGCCTATTTTAAACTCTACTGGGTTGGATCTGGACATATCTGTGGTATATGAGACTGGCTCACTTTCATTGGACCTTATGCATTCACTTGGATCTGCTTTAACTCCACCTGTGTCTCATTCAGGGCTCACTCCTCCACCAACACCTGATAATTTTACCACCCAATACTCAACCCATGCATCTGTACTGGATAGGAATACCAATGGAGAAACAAATGGACCTGCTGTCTCTCATCCGCTACCTGAAGAAGGATCCTTTACTGCTCCCACTTGTCCTGGCAATGCATTTTCAGAGGACGAAAACATGCCTGAATTACAGATTGATTTGGAACATGAGCAAGAGTCATCTCTTCAAGTATCCATTCCCATTACACATCTTTGGACAGATGATAATTTAAACGAAATTAATGCGTGGGCTATTCTTTCTTCGAAAGACAGCAATACTGTGGAAAAATATGTTTGCCCCCTATGTTTCTGCTCACATGATCAAAACTCTCTACCGAATCACCTTCGTGTGAAGCACGAGAAATATGTTTCTAAAATAATCGCTTTGTATGTGGTGACACCCAATCCTGATGTGGAGAAAGAATTGATTATTGACTCTGACGTAAATGTAATATTTTAAAGTAATAATTCAAACCACTGAAGCAATCCTTAGGGTTTTATGTTGCTGATGTATTGGTTTGTTATGTGCAACTCATGTTCCAAACTGACACCAGTGATTTGTTTCGACAGGAAATTGAATTATATTTTTTTCACTTTTTACTTCAGAGGTTAATTTTTATTCTGTAATCTGTCTATTTTAAATTTTTTCAACAAGTGTTGAATGTTGTATCAAGAGAAGAAAGCTTACAAAAATGAATTGAATTCCAAATCTCCAAGATTTATTCGGAGGGAAAATTTTAGGATTTCTTTCCTATTTTACTAAGATTGGGTGAATTTTCCTTTTTTTTATTGAAAATTAAAAATCACATTATTCAAGGTAGAATTATGAGTCTTGTTATTAAAGCATATAGACAACTCATCTTATGCCAGTAAAACAATAAATTGTAATGATTTGACTAAAAATGGTTTTCTCGAACAATCTATTCTATAATTCAAATTTTTATTCATGCATTATGCTTATATTTTACCATGAATCATGTTATTTATACTAGCAGATTATTTAGAAGAAATATATATTGTGTTATAAAATGGCCTAAGTCTAAAATTAAAAATTTGAAAGCCATCTTTATCATTTGAGTCACTAGAAAAAGTTTTGTTTTAAATATTTGATAACAGTACCTTTTATACCATATTGAAATTGTAAATTTTTCATTTAACCGTATATTTTTATAATGTTTAAAAACATATTTTAAAAAATGCCAGGTTTCTAAAGGCACAAACATCCTTAATCTGATAAGATCCCCTTATGGGTAATATGTTTCATTTTGTCATTCTGTTCTGTTTATCAGTATTGGATTTGGAATAATTCAAATCATCTTGTATATTACGAAATATTTCTGTAACATTACCTGGTGGAATGTACTCTAAATCTTAAATTTTCCAAAACACAAATTGCGACTAAAAACTTGTTTATTGATAATTGTGCATAATCGCAATTTATGTTAAATTTCTTACACCAAATTCTACGATTTCCCTAAATCTTAAATTAAATCAGCACAAATTCCAACTAGCTTTTTTTTCGCTTCCTGGGCATGCTTACAAAAAGATTTTCTTCAGAAGCTGTATGAAAAATAAAGAAATGAGTGTTATCCCATTTAAGTTAAGTTTCTTACATCAAATAGTATGATTTCCCTTGTTATTGAGAATTTAAAAGGCTGGTTGCTTGTTATATCAATTGAAGATATTGAAGTAAGTATTATTTTGTATTTCTTATATGAACTTCAGTTCAAAGACTGCTGTATTTTTATGTAGGTAAGGTATACTTTCTATCTATATGAAACATTAACATGGATGTGTAATTGCATGTTTTGTGTCTTCAATGTATGGTTTACAAATATGATACTAGTGTATAAAAGATAATGAAAATAAACTTTGTCTCCAGAAAAAAAAATTTTTTAATCAGAAGTAATTTCAACCATTTTAAATGCAAGGCCTTCATTAAACTTTTTCCCAGCCTTATAATCAGAAAAGCTTAATGGAAAGTTTATGTAATTTGAATTAAGATAAAGTTCATTTTTAGGATTTGCTGATTCATTTGTTAGAAAACTTGGGTCTCATGAATATGCCAAAGCCACCAGTATTAAGGATTAATCACAAATTTTCTTGAACAACTTTAAATTTTATTAAGAAAAAGGCAATTCAATGTCAGTGCTCTGACTTCCATTTGTTTGAAGTGGAGTTCTGAACAGAACAATTCTTGGAATACTACATTGAGCAAAATACCTTAGTGATAAGTTAGTACTTTGTTAGTGGGTAATGATAAGTTTACTTTTTGTTACTAATGAAACTGCTTATGCATGGTTTCATTTTGCCATAATATATTACTGAACAACCTTGCTCATATTGCCATTGCAACCATAACAGAAGCAGGTGAGCATAGTTAATTTTATTGCTAAAACTGCACCCATAAATCTTTAATTGGCCTAATTCATTCATTTGGTACACTTAAATTTGTAAAAATTTGTGTTCGTTCCATTTCCTTCTTTCTTTTTTCAACATAGCAGTTTTAAAAATAATGTTCTATTTGCATCTAAAGGTTTTCCTTTGCACTTGGTTAAACCCTGAAATAAGTTCTTTCATTATCTTCAAACATCTTGTGTTCTAAGACTTAAGAAACTTAATTTTGTGTCCCTTAATTTGATATAAACTGAAATAGTTCTTGATAAAGGCATTCAAATGATCTATAAGTCTTGGGCCTTTTAAAATGTGATGATATTAACGAAGTACTAATATTCTTGTCTATCAATTATTTGTTAGTGTTTTTAAACAAATTTTTTGTACTTTTGTAATAAGGAAAAATGTACTGCTAAACATTTTTGGCATCATATATCCATGATGCTATTTGCATTATCAATTTTCTGAGCATAGGTTTATTAAAACACCTCATATTCATGAATTTCTTTTCTCCCATAGTTTTTTTTTTGCCATAAAAACTTTTCCTTTTTACGCCATGAGTGTTCATATGTCATCATATTCATGAATTTCTTTTCTCCCATAGTTTTTTTTTGCCATAAAAACTTTTCCTTTTTACGCCATGAGTGTTGTCTGGTCACTAGCTTATAAGATTTTTAGTCTACAAAAACGAATAAAAACCTATGCAATCTGATTTAACAAAGGTCAGTACATTTCTCTTTTGTGACGTTTGGAGCATTTTTGTGTAACCCCACAGTTTAATGTGTTGAATATTAGTGTCCATCACCGAGTCTGCTCCTCTATTTGCACAAAAAGATAGCTTCAAGCAGAACTTTTTCATTATCTAAGTAATTGCTTTTGTGTTTATTTGCATTGCTTTGTTTCAAATCATTTCATATGACTTAGTTGTAATCTTGGCTGTTTCCGGTGTAAAAATTAAATATTTTTTGTATTTGTAAAAATAGTATCATTAAATTATATTATTCATAATTTGTTTCTTTAGTTGATATTTGTCTCCAAAATGTAATTTAATTATGACTTTGATTCAATAGAATGGACTAAAGTGTAGTAGATACTTCATATCTTTCTAATACACGTTACCAACATACTCACAGATAAATAATATGTTTAGGTAATGACAAGAACTATTCATACAGCTGTTATTTATTAAACTTGTGAATTGAAATAAAACTGACCTTCTCAATTGTAGACCATAGATGGGCGTGTTATCATTTAACCACCAAATAAAATAATTTGTTCTTTAGTTGGAAGTCCTAACATTCAAGCAAAAATTATATGTGCTTTAAAGTTGTGAAAGTTTAAAAGTCAATCAAAAGATTGATCGCTTGTAGGCTTGCGTTTTTTGCTGTTACGATAACTTTATACATAGAGTATTTTCTCAAGCTCTTGATTTGTGAATTATCTAGGCGTGTGGAGAAATAAACTTAGGCACTATGAGAAATCATTCCTATTTTTATGTTTTCTCATTTTTCCAAGACATTAATCAAAATGCTTAAACAACCCTCACTGTCGTTCTCATATCTTTTATAACTATTAATTTCATTTACCAAAATATTCTCAAAGACAAAACATGTTACTTAGTTGAAATCACATAATAAGAGCCCAATTCTTTGGTATATCTGACAATTAAGCCTACCTCACGAGAATAATTTCAGAAGTTTTGATAATATAAAAATTCAGATGCAAGTTTTTGAATATACTGACAGATTTTAGAAATGCTGCACATTAACTAATATTAACTTCTTTTTTGAAAAAATTAAATGCTTAACTTATATTTCTTAGATTAGGCATTGCTTAAGAAAAAAATATTTATGTGCATATATACAAACATGTGCTTTATACCAAGCATCAAGTGGTTGTTATGAACTCGCATAAAAGTGTTTTTACTGGTGCCGAAAAGGATCAAACCAGGACAGGTTTGCAGGAATTAAATAATTATCTCACAGTACAGGCTGCTTGTGTAATATTGGAGAATTCTTTTCATATATGATAAAGGTACAGTAAACTATTTTTTATTGTTTACAGGTGTTCACTTGTTGATACTGATATACATTTATATTGGACTATAGTAGAGTTTAAAAAATCACTTGATAGAATTTGTTATGAAACTAGTTTTTAGAAGGGGCTTAAAATTTAAATTTTCTCTTTTAAAAATAAGTAAATGCACATTTATCATACAATTATAGAAGCAGTATTAAAGAATTTAAATTGGTTAAAATACAAGTATTCTACATCAAATATACAATTACATTACATTTAATAAAATTGTGTGCCACATCTTTTAAAATTTTGTTATATTGTTCAATCACCAATATACATAGAGGGTGTTAAGGAATCTTGTAAGCTGCCATAGAATTTCATCCTTTCAATTGGGCCACAAAGTCTATTTTACTTATGCTTCATTGACATTTGCTATAACTGACCTTTAGAAATACGATTCTTAATGTTGTATTGCAGTGATTTCCAACTGGTGTGCCACAAGAATGGCACTGGTGTGCCCTATGGATGGTGAAGGAGGTTTAAATTGTTAGATTTATTTCATTTCAAAGGATTAGTTTCGAACTTTTGACTAGTGTGTTCACAAGTAATGGATATGTAAACAATTTTGAGTATTATTTTTTATTACAACATATCGTAAAAAATTATTTTTCCAAAAATCTTAAGCAGTCATTTGAGCGAAAAGGGGTAGGTTATTACTATTATTTTATTGTAAATCTATCAAATTTACACCTTTTTGTCAGATTGGCAAAATATATAGTTTTTGGTATGCCCCAGAATTTTAATAATTAGTTTATGTGTGCCATGAGATGGAAAAAAATTGAAAATCATTATAGAATGGGATAAGAGCTGTGATAGCCCATTCATTGTCCGCCCCTATATGTAAAATACATCGATTCTTCAAGCCTACTTTCTTGATTTTTACATGAGAAATGTCTTTTCTGTTATCTGCAATGACTGAAATAGTCTAGAGTAAATGAAGAAATTGAAATTTAATTTGATTTATCAAAATTATGCAACCATTTTGATTCTAGGTACATCCACTTCCAGACCCACCTCCTCCCAACTCACTAAGAGGTTTAGACCTTTTACAGGAGGAGGGGGAATTTACCTCCCGCCGCACACGAAAGAGGAAAACAGGAGACCCAACCCAGGCGGGCAGATATTTATTGAACTTAAAAATATACATTCAACTGACCAACAGGGCCAATACAGAAAACGAAAAAAAAGTTGACCAGCACAGGGCTGGTTTACAAGGACGATGGACAAACATATATGTCCGAACACAAAACCTAAATATACACAGGAAAAGAATGAATGAATATGACAATGAGTATATACAAGTATAATTAAACGTAGGGATAGCAAGTCCCAGCATGAAGAAATAAGAGAAAAGCTAAAATAAATATGAGAATGAGATATATATATATAGGTGAGTAACACATCAAAAAATGTTTAAAAGTAAAAAGTTAAACCATTTAAAAGTGTAAAAAGTTAAGATTTTTTTTAAGAAATTAAAATAATATAAAATGGGGCCGGACCTAGTCCTAGGCCCCCTACACCGCTTCGGGTTACACCCCATGGGTGCCACCGAAATTAATCGTTGTAGGGTGCAGGGAGCCCAGCTGCCAACACACAATGGCTAACTTTATTTTTCAATATTCTACTGGCGAGCACACCCCTTAGCCACTGCTCGCCATGTACACCGGGTCTTTTAAGATGGTGGTCCTTGGTGTGGGCAGTAGAAGAGATAGTGGTCGGCATCACCTACCTCCCCACAACTAGAGGTCCGAGTTTTTGAGCCCAAATCTGGAGGTATGACATAAACAGCCCATGAACCATACGAGGTGTCTGTCTGTGATGAGGGTTGATATGGGTCCCCAGCATGAACTCCTTCAGCCGGAGACCCTTATCTGATGTAAGATAATGATTGTGCCACTGTCATTACATAATTATGAAGTTGTTTTTGAATGTATGAGAGTGGCGCAGGTACATCCACTTGTATATTTATGTAATTCGGAAGATTCCCCTAAACCTGATTCCTGAAAGGTTTGTTTATATCTAAATTTGTACCAAGCCAACCAGTTTTCTAGCTAATATATTTGTTTCAATGAATAGTTGTGTAGAAAATGGGAATGCATTAAGAAGTAGGTGTTTTTAAGATTTTGAAAGGCGAATACAATGAAATGCAGATTTGATATTTTCCCCTTTAAATTTCAATCTAATTTTTGTAGTCTATACTTGTGGAACAAATTCAAATATATTGTGGATTCCAAAAACGATTCTAGATCCAAGTATGGAAATAGGTTTGTATTTATTTTGTATACTGGTTACAGGCTAAAGGAATAATAAAATGTTAACTCAATACTTCATAAAATATTAAATCCATTATAGAAAAGTATTGTCTATCAATAAGAACTAAGGTGCACTCTCAACCATCATGTTTGACTTACTCGCTTTTCCTTTGAAACCAAGGATTACCATATCTTAGTGAGTTTGCCCACTACAATTGTAAGTGGAGCAGGTTCAATTCCTTCCTGGGTGTATTTCTCTCTTCTGTATCAGTAAAACTTTCCTTGTGTGTATGTCCATTACTTGACATTGTCTTATGTTTGGCCAAATATGACCCTTGTGCCATAGAACCCAACCAGCCTGATATATCAACAATATGTTCAAGTACTGTTTCACTGGTTTTGTAGAGGAGTATTTGGCTTTGTGCTTTTCCTTTTTAGGAAATGAAATTTGATACAGATGCAAAAAAATACTATTTTTTACCATACCCCTTTTTATTAGTCCTGTATTTTCATTAATGTTGATTTTTTAAAAATATGTTGGTAAAATATCCTATTTATTGTTGTATATTTCCCCCTTCACTTTTTGATCTCATCCATCCATATAATAAGTTTAAAAGTTTTGAATAAATAATTTATTTTTATTAATGGCACATTGTAGAATCGAATTTACTATACTTTGCATTACAGAATTCAGTTTGTCAACTTTACTGATTTCCGTCTGTAGGATTCATTTTCATCCATATTCAATTGTGTCAAGAAAAATTAATACTATAATAGAGGCAATCATGATGCATGATTAAATCAACAAGATACTGATTATCCAAAAGAAATGTAGCTGCCTCTGATTTCTAAAGTTTCAAAAAGATTAAAGCAGTTCAACATTCACATCTAATAGACACATGTAATATAAGTTAAAATAGTACTGTCCTGACCTTTCATAGATACTCTGGGGTCGTGTAAGCAATACCTTTGAGGAAGAAATCAATGCTTGATAAATATGGTGATATATCATGATGGCCTAGTGATGTAACCACTGTGGCTAATCCATCGAGCCATAAAAGTACCCTTGCATGCATTCATTCCCTTGTCAAAACAGTTATATTTTGCATTCCCTACTTCTCTTGGAGCTTATACAGGAAGTTTTGAAAAACCCTATACACACAATCAACTGACAGTACCTTGAAAAATTCCCTTATATTAGTGCTGAATTGAATCACTTTAAGAAGGAAAAACTATTATTTTTAATGCTATATCTTAGTTAAAGGTGTCTTATATAGCAACTTCATGGGTGTAATTCAGACCATTTGGCAAGCAACGTTACAACATTTTTCTGTTTATATATTTACAATTAGTTTTCTTGATAATGCTCCCTTGTTACAAATTAATTTTATTTCATGATTTTTTTCACTTGATGTTACAGTGATTTGACTGAATGGTTTACATTGCATTTTTCATTTTAAAAAGTCAATTTTTATGTGGAAGATAAATATAGGGAAATTGTAGTCATAAGCTTCATGAACTCAAAATCTTATTGTTCTTGCCCAAGATATTTTGACTAAAATTTATTATCCTATATCTGTTCACAAATATTCAATATTTATTTTCCATCCATTACTCATTTAGTTATTTGAAAACATTTCTTTTTCTAATTCTGATAATTTATTACATTTTTGCAATGTGAATTAAGCTAATATGCAGTTCCCAAAACAACTTATTTTTCTGCGACATTATTTGTGGTTTTGAATAAGGTACTGCATATCTTACCTCTATCTGGAAAAAAATACCATTTGATGTTTTTAAGAAACTCAAATTGTAAGAATAAGAATTTTGGTATGGTACTGTTTATGGTACTTAAACAAACAAGATGCTTTCATTGTCATTTTCTACATGGTTCGGCATAAGCATGCTGCATAAATGAAATAGGTTATTTTTTGATCATCTATACATTTAATTTCCAAAACATTAATTTAAAAATTTTAATATATCTCAATCAATAATTCCTATTTAACATAATGTTGATTAAGTGTATGAATTTCTCAAATTAATAAGCTTTCTGATGTTTATAAAACTTTTATTTCCTTCTCGTAAAAATGAAATGTTTGCAGAAAAATAATAGAAAATATTTTGATTTTTATTCTGAAATGGTGTTAATGCCTTATCTGATTCCTACACATTTTTCAGAACAAAATTTATAAAGTGACAAATATATTTCAAATTTCATCTGATATATTCTATGTATAATTTTTAGTTTTATATTAGAAAGATGAATCAGTCAAGAAAAGCATCTGCACTTGAACTCATTTACAAGGTTTGCTAAAGTGTAGTGAAAGACAGCAAGATATATTATTACTAAGTTTGCTGTTGAATTGTGTATTTGTTTGAAATTCAGTAACATTTTCTCTAAAAGCATAATAGATTAGACTTTTTGTCGGAGAACCTGGCCTGAAGGCCCTCAATCTCCAGTAAATAAAAATGAACTTGAAATAACTGAGCGGCATTGAGTTTTCAGAGCCTTTTTGTAGTCTAGGGAGACTTTGTTGTTGGGAGCCAATAGGAGCATCTGTTGTGGAAGCTTGCACCTGCATTTTTCGGATGATTAAGAGACATCATTGGTCGTACGCCGATCTAACATTGCCAAGGAGAGTCGGAAGGAATCCTAATTTATACATGATTAGGGAGGCTCTAAGTTAAAAAGATTAAGTTTGTTTAGAATCTTGGTCTTTTACTATTAATTGGTTGACTAAAGTCATATCTGAGGATTTGCTGTATTGTGGTGTTATCAATTAATTCCATATTTTGGAAGAATTTAAGGGCTAATTTAGTGTAGTATATTTTGAGTTCTACTACACCCAGGTCTTCACGAATTTTAAGTTCTTATAGAACAAAGGGCTATTAATTATCCTGAGTGGAATTTTGAAGTTTCCAGTTTATTAATGTGGATCTTTGCTGCATACTGCCATAGCTGATTACTGGTCTGTGCATAGTTTTATAGATCAAAATTTTTTTTATTAAGAGTTTGGAGTTCCCAGCAATTAGGCGAAGTTCGACAGATTTAACCACTAGGAACCTGTTTTTAAGGGAATCAGTTTGCAATTTCCAAATTAATCGTGAGTTCATCGGGACACCTAGATATGTACAATTAGGGGACCAAGGGATAATATTTAAGAGTAAGGAGGAAGATTTCTTTTTCTAGTAGAGCACAGCTTGGTATTTGTCCACATTGATATTAATTTTCCAGGCATAAGCCAGGACAAGTGCTTGGAAGTAATTTGTATGTGTGAGCATGACATTTTTGAAGTCATGTTTCCTAGCTAGTATAGCGGTGTCATCTGCAAACATGCAGAGAATTGAGGCATTATCCTGAGGAAAGTTCAAATATATATTGAACTTTCCTCATGAATTTCTCATTTGTAATGAACAAAGATCTCAATTATTTTCTTGTGTTATGTATTATTATGGGTTTTGTATATAATATTTAAACAATTTATCAGTTTTCTAGCTTAATCCTATTGTAAATAAGCTGAGAAACATTGATGTGGCTGCATAAATGTCTCCCATGTGGTTTATGAAATAAATGCTAAATGGTGTTAATGTGTTAAAAAAACAGGTGTTTGCCATGGGTACCTCATACATTGGAGAAACTAATTCATCTCTTAAAAAATGGACTAGAGATTAAAATTCATCAAACTGCGATTTTCATCAACTGCTCAGCTTATTTATACAAACAGAACCTAGTTTTAGAAAACAGTTCCTTATATTTCTTGTTGAACTTTCTTATTTTTATTGTGGTACAAGTGATGTTATATAACAACAAATATTATTAAATTTGAATTTTACTATAGAAACTGGGCCAATTTTCATGATTTAGAAAATACATAAAAAGATGTAGTTATAATTTCAGAAAAGATGGTCCAGATGTATGCATCATAAATGCAAGATGAAAGCTTTGTTAGAATTTACAAAATGGATTTTTATAAATTGCGGGAACTCTTTATGAAGCATTGTCCCATAAACTAAATCATGGGACTTGAACTCACTTACCCTTCTGAAGTTGTAGCACTTATGGTCATAGCATCAGTTTATATCTTATATTGAATTTTAAAAGATCTTGTTTCTTTTGCCAGAGTTAACTTTTATGTAGTTTATGCGGCAATTTTTAAAGCATTTGCTTTTGAATCATAAATATTTGTTGGTTCGTTTCCTCTAATTCTTTTTGTTTATAAATTCTTGAGTGGTAATTGGGATTTGAATAATGTATTCTAGCATTTATTATATTTTATTTATTGTGATGCATATACAGTGATGTGTAATGTGTATAAATGTTGGATGTTTCTGTTAAACTATTTATAAAATGTGTATGTTTTGTGAAACTTGTGGATTTCAGGATGAGCAAAAATAATTTCTATAAGTAATGAGTTACTTTTATTTGTTTCATTATTTTCTTGTGTAGTGTTAGCATTACCTTTTTATTTGTTATTTTCTTGTGTAGTGAAATTTATAGATGTCTTCAGCTTAATTATACTGCATATTTTTATGTATATTTCATGTTTCTTAATCTTTGTAAAATTTATGGCTCAATCTTGTGTAACGTGAAGTCACATATTATATAGAATGAATGTATCTTAATTTCTGTGCCATTATTATATAGAGCAAAAACATGTAGAAGTGAAGGAGTATTCTTTTAAATTCTTCCTTTTATTGTCTTAATGGGCTTTATAATTTAAATGATTGCTGCAGAGAAAGGCATGTTCTAAGAAAATAAGGTTGGTGCTAGTGTTACTCTGGTATTCCTAACCAGAACCTACACTGAGTGGCCAAAAAATTAGAGACACCTTCTAATAATGAGTTGGTCCACCCTTAGCTCTGATCACAGCCAATATTCTTCTTGGCATGGACTCAACAAGATGCTGATACAGTTGCTGAGGAATGTTGCCCATGCTGACATAATGGCAGCTTGTTGCTAAGTTGGGTCAGATTAGATGGTGGTGTTTCCAAGCTTTGAAGTGATCTCTCGACTTCGTCCCACAAATGCTCAATAGGATTGAGGTCAGGGGACTGAGCTGGCCATGGGAGCAGACTAAACTCTGATGTTCAAAACAATTTGTGACCAATCAAGCAAAGTGCATTGTCATGCTGAAAGTGACCATCTCCAGAAGAGAACATAACCATAGACTAGTGCACGTGATCAGCAACGATGTTGAGGCAAGCTGTGCTGTTCAGAGTTGTGTCCACAGATATCAAGGGACCCAGTGTACTCCAGAAAAACATTCCCCACACCATACATAATTCCACCGCCACCAGCCTGAAGACTTGTCATTCCATGAAATCGTGCTCTTAACCATAGATGACTCGTCTGCTACTCGTCTTTCACCTCTCAGAGATGCTGGCACCAGCTCTTGCACCGATGATCATCCCTCGTTCAAAATCACTTACATCTTTCATCTCACCCATTTTGACATTAACTTCCGTGATAACTACGTCGTCCCAAGCTGAGCGTTCCTTATATAAGCAGCTCTGCTTATATAAGGAACGCTCAGCTTGGGACGACGTAGTTATCACGGAAGTTAATGTCAAAATGGGTGAGATGAAAGATGTAAGTCAGCTCTGCTTATATAAGGAAGTGACGTAATAAGCAACTCTGCTTATTACGTCACTGCTCGACTGGTTTACTTTCAAATAAAGGGTGTCTCTAATTTTTTGGCCACTCAGTGTATATTTGTAATTTTTGCTGGTTGTAGTTGCAATTTATTTGTCCTGATGTATATGTTACTCATTGGTGTTTTAATTTTTTATTTGTGTTTTGTGTTCATAATAATTTAAATTTTTTAAGCATGCAATCAGTATTCCTTTTCTTATTTTTTATTTGCTGTGTTTAAAGAATAGGCTTGAAAGAATTGTTTTTGGTAGTATTTTTTATATTGGAGACCAGTACTTTTATGTTCTCAGTCCACCATCATCTTTTAGTCTGAAATGTTTTACCTATGAAAGTAACTTTTCCTTAAAAATCTATTAATGGTTAATAATACAGATACATTATGTAATGAATGTTTCAAATTCTATCACACACACACATTGTGCTATTCATAAAAGAAAATTAACAAAATGAGCAATTCAAAAGAAAGGATAATTTTGTTCACATATTCAAAAGATCTTTTCACATGATACATGAAAGTGTTAGGCATCATTCTCTAACAATTGTCATGAGAAAAGATGAACTTGAATCTCAAATCTTGTTCCGCATTGACAGAAAATTAAAATATCCCAATTTATCATTAATGCACCAAGTACAAAGGATTCACATTTTCGCACAGGGAAACAATATTTAGTTGCATGATAAAATCATTAAGGCATTTTAGAAGTAAATACAAAAAAAATTTGAATGGATGAATGTATCCTAAAAAGCACGTCGATTTTAAATTGTCTCTGCTCTCATCCACTTGTTAAAAACTTTCTATTTTGTAACCTATTGGCAAGAATTTTTTGTATATTTTTTGCTAGTCTCAATTGAGGCTATCAAGGCAAGAGTGGCCTAACCCACAAAACCGAAAATTCCAAAATAATCAATTTTGGTGCATACAGTGCACTCTTTCCTCAAATCATTTTGTGGATAAATAGAAATGGTGCCAAGAAAATCGCATTTATCTCCATTGGGTATGCTGGTGGGCTGCTACTTATGAAAGAAAATTAACAAAATGAGCAATACAAAGGAAAGGATAATTTTGTTCGCATATTAAAAGATTTTTTCATGTGATACATGAAAGTGTTAGGCTATCTGTCATAAGAAAAGACAAACTTGCCACTCTTGCTTTGATAGCCTCAATTCTACTTGTAACTTTTGTGTTAGCTGACTAACTGAAATATTTAATTTCAAACTATGTTTGCCATTTATTTCTACAAGTGCATTTCAAGATTTTTGTTACATTTCATTGGACGATTTTTGTATTTTCTGAGAACCAAACTTTCTTGGTTTCAGGCTGCTGGCTAGTTTTGGAACCACTGCTTTATAATACTCCAAGGGCACTTTTGATCCTCATTCTTTTCTGTTTTGTATCAGTGTTTCTATAACAATGAAAATTACATACTAAAATAAATATTCCTTTTCTCTTTAATGATTTATAATTTGTTCTGAATAATAGTGAAAAATTTTTTAGAAATCTAAGAAATGGCAAATGAAGGAGATGGTAATAAAATCATTCCCTCAAGTTAAGCTTCATAAAAGAAAAATGACTTGGGCAATAAGAGACTTAAATAAAATAATAAAATAATTAGAAATTAACACTGGGACAAAATTTGGGAAATAATTATGCTGAGTGGCATCCTTAACTCTGAGGGTCCTTTTTTGGCCCTCCTTCATTCCAGAGTATGTAATGCTCGAACAAATTTTTAAAAATCAAATGTGGTCGTGTGTCTAGCTTTCTTTCAGTTACTTTTACATACTAAATTGATCTGTTTGAATGGTCTAAATTGCATGGATTTGTAGGCACTACGTAGTGATCATGTGAAGATGAGTCATGAGCAAGCATTAAAAATCATTGCTATGGAAACAAGAAATAAAAAAAATTATGTTACTGTTACCCAAGAAACTTAATCAAGGTTTTAAATCATTGATTTTCACTCATTAAAAATTGTTCGTTAAGCATAATCAATATACCTGTAAATGTTTCACAAACCTTTTGAGGAATCAGCACTAGTTTTGGCATTCTTGTGTACTAGTACTTTATTTGACTACAAGTACAACAGAAGAAAAGATATATTTAATTGCATTTTACTATACAATCGTTTTTCATACAACTCAATTTTTGTTTCAAATACATAAAACATGTTAAAAAGGGTCATTTCGTAACACTGACGGTATGATAATGGTGGGTCTGATGATACCATGCACAGCAAGTAACACCAACATTAAGGTTTCTAAATAAGCAAATCTTCATGACACTCTGTTGACTAACAGGAAAACAAATTATAATTGAAATTTTTTTTACTTATGCAGACTAAATCATGTATGCATTTTTAAAATATCTCATTTCCTTTTCCTCTGATCCATAATTGCAAAATATGAACACCGAAGGGTTGCTTCTAAGATATTCGAGCCAATTTTTAAGAGTTTAAGTCTCGGTTCTATTCTAAATTTAGATGACGATTTGGGTAGTATGATTTGACTGAAGTATTTTTAATTTAAGCTTCGAATCATGCTATTACAAATTTATAAAAGCTAGAGTCCTAACGCAAAAAATATTAGCAGCTGTATACGATCTAGTACAATTTGTTTCAAAGCGAAGATTAAGGGAGGCAGATTTAATGCTAGCTTATAGATGGCAAATTGGTGTCCTGTTATATTTTTAAAAAGTTATTGTTAGTAGAAACAGTCCATGGACTTGTGAAGCCGTTATATGGTATACCTTGACAGTAATGGTAAGGAAAGTAAAGGACCTTCAATGTGATTAATAAGGTGCATAGATCAGTATATGCCAGAAATAAAATTCTTAAGGGTAGTGTACCAGTTGGTTTCGCGTTTCTACATCTGGGATTCAGACTTTCCTTGACTACCAAACAAGTTGTCAACACTTCTAAATTATCTTGGGGCCCTTCATGAAAAAATGCAGACGGGTCACCCCAGACAAGTACTTGTGTTTACAGTTCTGTGGAAATCCGGGTCAAAAAGCCATTACATCTGTCCTCGGGTTGGTATATAATCCACTTACTCTCCCTTTCCGTTATCATCCAGAAGGGAATTGGTAACTCAAACATGTCTTAACGATTCAGAGATCCAAAGAAATGATCTCGCAGCTGTGGTGTCTTATCGCCTTTCGTTGCAGGTGGGGTTGAGGCCCCCGGGATGAACATTCCAATGCTGAGACCGACTCCCAACAAACATGAGGGGAGAGGAATGAAATCGCGAAAAGAGCAGATGCTTCCTTCAGACTCAAAATTTTGGCGTGCCAACTGGCACTGCGGCTGATTTTATTGTTAATAGCTGTGCCTTCGTCCTTTTAAATGACTTAGTAACTTGTAAAAATAATCTTCAAATTCTTTATTTTAAATTAATGTTTTATTGTTCTGTAACCAGTGTAAAATCTAGAGACCGAAACGTTACAGTAGGCTACAATGGGGGCTAGGAGCCCTGTTACGCTATCATGTCACTTGTATGAGGGGGCACAGCGCCATCTTCCCCAAACTATCCATGCCATTAAATACTAGCCATAGATGAAAGGCCCGTACAAATTCCGGGCAGGTAGGTATTTTAATTAACATCACTGGAGCAACGCAACGGGCTATTGGTGACGTTCCGGGATCAACACGTAATTTTGAACCACGGTCAGATGAGGCAACACCTGAGCTGGCACCCCACGCCAACGTGAGGACATTTGAGGCCACGACAGATTTAACGTGCACCAGCCCCCTTTGTACACGACGGTCTTTGGTTGGATTCGAACTCGCAACCCTCCGGTTGCTAATCCGTTACTTTCGCAACCGCGGCCCTACAAATTCTAGGTTACATATTAAGGAGATAATCTACACCCAGACCCTACCCATCTGCATTCCGGACCCTAAATCCGCCTATAAGGACCGCGATAACCTACAGTTGGAAGAGCAACCGGTGGGTTGCGAGTTAGAAATTGGGTCTAGCCAAAGACTGGGTGCATGTTAAATCTGTCGTGGCCTCAGATGTCCTCATGTTGACGTGGTGTGGAAGTTTGGAGAGTGGGGTGCCAGCTCAGGTGTCTCGTCACCTGACCGTAATTCAAAATTACGAGGCATTGTCTTTGCATCTTCCCTTCGGGATTGATCCCAGACCGTCGCCAATTTCCCTTTGCGAGGTGCCTCGTTCCAGTGCGAGGTTAATTAACTACATCACCTCTAATACCTATATTCGCCAGTAGCCCTTTTTGTTGCTCCAATGCGAAGTTATAAATACGTACCTACCTCTGATACCTACATATAGGGCTGCGGCAGCCCAGTTGGAAGAGTAACGGATTAGCAACTGGAGGGTTGCGAGTTCGAATCCAACCCAAAACCGTCGTGTACAATGAGTGCTGGTGCACGTTAAATCTGTCGTGGCCGCAAATGTCCTCACGTTGACGTGTTGTGGAAGTTTGGAGAGTGGGATGCCAGCTCATGTGTGACCTCGTTATCTGACCGTGATTCAAAATTACGTGGTATTGCCCTCGGATCTTTCCCTTCGGGTGTGTTCCCGGAGAGTATACATATATATATATATATACAGGGTGTCCCAAAAAGGTTGTTCCGCGATTTATCTCTTTACCATTTGGAGATAAGTAGGCAATGGAAATTGCAAAAGTGCACCAAATAAAGGGGGGTATTTCAATTAACGTCACACTGGAGCAACACAACGGGCTATTGGTGACGGTCCGGGATCAATCCCAAAGGGAAAGATCCGAGGACAACACCACGTAATTTTGAACCACGGTCAGATGACGAGGCAACACCTGAGCTGGCACCCCACTCTCCAAACTTCCACACCACGCCAACGTGAGGACATTTGAGGCCACGACAGATTTAACGTGCACCAGCCCCCTTTGTACACGGCGGTGTTTGGCTGGATTCGAACTCACAACCCTTCGGTTGCTAGTTCGTTACTCTTCCAACCGGGCCACCGCGGCCCACCAAATAAGGTAAGTAATTAAGATATGTGAATAAAATTATCACGTGATAACAATTTAAGCGGATACAGTTTTTAATTTGTATACCACCCCTCTAGATAAAAATCCGAGATAGCAAAAATGTTCCTTATCTGTATCCCTATCGTTAGTAAAAAACCATATTTCTGTAGGTTGAATAGTAACGGAGATACAAGAGTTTCTATTTTAAGGGGGCCGTATCTAATCTAGAACGGAAACTGACCCATGCCCAAGAATGAAGAGCTAAGTTCTGCATTGCTGCAGATGGAAAAATTTCCTTTTATTTTTATTTAAAACACATTTTTTCTACAATATTTTTATTAAAGATTACATTGTCTACTATTATGCATTGCGATTTTCATCTGCAGTTGCAATACTACATTACTTTGCACAATGTTGCACTTTCTGACCGAAAAAAAATGCTTTTTAGCATTGTGTATGCGGTCCCTAATCTGACTGCTTGAACAGCTGTGCACAAGCGGTATGTCAACTTTTTTGCGTCCTTATGCCTCCGTTACTATTCAACCTACAGAAATGCAGTTTTCTGCTAACGATAGGGATGCAGGTAAGGAACATTTCTGCTATCTCGGATTTTTATCTAGAGGGGTTGTATACAAATTAAAAACTGTATCCGCTTAAATTGTTATCATGTGATAATTTTATTCACATAATTACTTACCTTATTTGGTGCACTTTTGCAATTTGCATTGCCTACTTATCTCCAAATGGTAAAAAGATAAATCGCGGAACAACCTTTTTGGGACACCCTGTATATATGTCATAACATCTCATAAACCTGCAGTCGTGACGAGAGTGTAAGGCATCCGGAGAGAACGATCTATTGGTATTGAGTGTAATGCAGATTCCACAAATGGAGAGGCAAAAAGTTCCATAACAATTCTTTATTGTTTCAATAGACTAGTAGTAACATTATAAGGCGAGGAGGTTGTTGAGGGCTTGGGGCGGCTCTGATGACTCCTTAGCCAAAATCTTAGCTCCTTAGCCAAGGTGGCGTTGCCTTAGCCCAAGAGGCTCATGAAAAAAAATAGTTTTCAATGATCTCGCCAGAGGGATTAGGATTATAGAAATATTATTGGACCAGGTGATCTAACAAGAAAGTTCATTGGTAGAAATCGGTGGTTTAAACGAAGGAAGAATGTGATGTTATATGTGCGATTTGAAAGTAGGAGAGTCCGGGAGGTCCAAGTTAACGAGACGGCTTGAGTTCAAAGGTGAAAGATAAGATATATTGACAAATAGGGATAAGGCCCTATCCATCCCCCGGACGGAATACAGGGAAGTATTCACCCCTCTTTCACTCTTAGCCTTAGAGGAGAGATAAGGATCTTTATCTCTGCTCTATGCTCTTAGCCAACCCAAGGGTTTGAAAAAGAGCAATGCCCTTCGTTTTCGCAGTGACAACTGAGAAGAGCGAATCTCAACTCGAGTCACTCATGCCGATTTTACTCGGAGTCACCCCTAAATCCGTGATAGCTTCAGCTAGTACGGAGGGACTGCGCCCCCACACGAAAAAAAAAGGTGAAAGGTAAGATATATTGACCACTTAGATAGGGAGACCAAGACTGGGAGAAAAGGGAACCGCTAAGGGACTTATCTGTAGTGACAATTGTACTTCAGCGGTTAGTTTTAGGTATCGTTTCATATCCCACCTTTTAGAAGAGTCTTACCGTTCCAGAAAGACTTTCACTAAATTCTCAACAATACAAAACACAATATAACAATGATACAAAATAACATTTCAAAACAAATATGATACCTAAACACTTGATACACAAATAATACAATATTAATTTACGCATTTCAACTAGATGGTTAATGAAAGTAAAATGCATCTAATATAAGGACTTCAAAATGTATCCTTACACCTTCATAAAAGCTTCCACATGTCCTCTACTTAGTGATAATTTTTTAATTTTTACTGTTCATCAAAATTTTCTATGCATGGTGACTGAAGAAATATACAGTATTGTAAGTTTTGGGGATGAACCTATACGACATCATAATCGCATCACTAAACAATTTCTAAATTCATTGTTACATTAGAAAAACTAATGTTCATTCGTTTTTATTTTTATCTCTTATTCATTAATTTGACGCAACAAAACGTGTGAAAAGGAAGATGAAAAAACTCAGGAACTTAGATGTGCAATAGGGACAACCTCTCTGTAGCAGTACCGACATGTCAGCGGTGTCTGTACGAGAGCATTATTGTAAGTAGGCTAGAAATGAGCTCCGTATACTTCTAAATGAGTAACTGCTCATTGTAAGCTACTAATTCGCATCAAGCATCCTGAAACGTTGAAAATGTGTGCGCTGTGTTGTATGTAATGAAGTTTTGTTTAATCATTTTTAACTTCAAAATCAATGTATTTTGTGATCAATGTATGTGTGGAATTTCGTTCATTCATCAGTACAAAATCATTGTCA
The DNA here is from genome assembly GCA_933210815.1 of Meta bourneti. Classification (NCBI taxonomy): domain Eukaryota; kingdom Metazoa; phylum Arthropoda; class Arachnida; order Araneae; family Tetragnathidae; genus Meta; species Meta bourneti. The sequence continues at coordinate 15,387,111 of OW119928.1, read as the reverse complement.
GTACAATTATTTCATTATCAACCAGTACAAAAATAGAAATAAAATCTACGTAATGAGAGACTGGAATGTTGAGGAAAGTGCTTTCCATCAAAGTGTCCTCGTACGTTGAAAAATTAAATTACCCTAAAATCTTTTCATATCATTTGATAGAAAGATTAGGACATGTTGCAAGTAAATATAAAAGATAGAAATTTTCGTTGGTTCATCTCTTACTAACACATAGAATAACTTAAATGACAATGTGTTATTCAAATAAATTACGTTGCATAACAAAGAATATTGTTCACCATGAAAATAAATTATTTACATTATTCGACACATTACTAATTCTTAATTGAATACATTCATGCATCATGTAATAGTATCATTTACATGATGTTTGTCTTCACATCATTATTATATTTTCTGCATGATGAAAAAATAAAGATAACTAAACATTTTCTCCCACATTTAACGTTTGTTTCTCAAAATCGTTTTAAACGAAAAGTAAAGAATTGATGGCAAAACATTTTTCAGAACTTAGCCAGTAACGACAATGCACAAACAGGAAAAATAATTGAACGACGCGTGTGCATTGAATTGGAGACGGGAAGAGATAAGGAAGGCTCTCGACGGGGATCACAACCACTTGTGGTGAAGAAAGAATGAAAAGAGAAGCTGTGGGGGGGGGGAGAAAATTCTTCCTTCTACGGTGGGGCATAGAGGAGAGATAAGGATAGAGAGCGCGTCGCCATTCAGATGGACGAAAACGTTATTGCACGAGTAACTTCACGTTTTAGCCCAAGCTTAAACCAGATTTGGATTCATATCACCATATAACAAACATTTTTGGCGATAACTTCGCAAAAGTAATGTAAGCATCCGGATTTCACCTTTTTGAATCAAATAAGCACACGAATAAACGAATTGTACTTATTGTTACAAATACAGCCTTCGTGATTAAACAAATAGTCTCGATTTGGAGTATTTGCTGTACGATTTTGCACCATTATTTCATAAAAATAAAGTTTCTTAGCATACCAATTTTGCTACTTTAAAATGTTTCCAAAATAACTAAAGATTAAAAAAAACTGATGCAGTGTAGAAAATTCAGTCTGAGATTAATGATTTTAGATCTCTTTGTTTTGTGAAATTGAAAAGGTTTTGTAAAGGTAAAACTTGTAATTCGTAGCCCCATGAAAGCCACCTGAAAGGTAGTAGGTAGGTATTTTAATTAACGTCACACTGGAGCAACACAACGGGCTATTGGTGACGGTCCGGGATCAATCCCAAAGGGAAAGATCCGAGGACAACGACTCGTAATTTTGAACCACGGCCAGATGACGAGGTCACACCTGAGCTGGTACCCCACTCTCCAAACAAACAAGGAAAAGGAAATACAGCTTTACATTTATTAAAAGTCATCACATTTGAGCAGAAATTAAGAGTGATTTTGGAAGACATTACTAAAGATTAATTTGTAATTTTTGAAAATCTAAGAAATTATAGGTTGAGTTTAAATCCAGAAAAATTTGATATTACATCAGCTGAAGTGTGATTAATGAAGTGTAATTAAAATTAATTGACGTCAAAACTTTCCTGGAATATCTATTGCAGATCTACAATGGAGATTCTGGAAATTCAGAATAAAAGTATCTGGGTGTTAAAACTTCAGGAAATGATAGCACAGGTTGAAAAAATGAGACAACTATGGAGGAAACGCCACAGGACATTATATTTAAACGCTGGAACTCCTTTCCAACTAATTCAAATGCCAGATTAGCTTTTGGGATTTTAACCTTATTTGGGTCCACATTCAATTGTGAACAATTTTTCTCTACGATGAACTTCTTTACAAACTACATTAAAAGCAAACATAGAAGCAGACTAACGGATGCAAGTTTAAAACCGGAACTCCTAAAATGTACGAAGTACACTCTAAATTTGACTAAATTGGCAGAGAAAATCCAAGTCCAAAAATCCTATTGAATGTGAACTGAATATTGAAATAAATAATTATAATATTTTTGCAATACTTTGTTGTATTTACATGAATAAAATAAAAATTTACAAAAAATGTCATTTTTATATTGTACCCACAAAAAAACAATATTTTAAATAAACATGAGAATTTTTGAAACTTGCATCTATATAATATGTGTTTGTAAATACTGAAATAATTAAAAATAAATTATTCGAATAAAAATAATTATAAATTCGAATTAAAATTGCGGCGCCCCTAAATTTTATTTCCGAAAGGTTCCCGACCCTGCTCTAATGTAATCCAACCTACTTGTTACTTCCCAAGTTTCCAAAGATTCAACACCTCAAATTCAAGTAAAATTACAAAATCAAGTTCTTTTGCTCTGTTTGATTGTGGTTCCTCTGCAACAATAATAAACCTATTTATGAGTTCCTTGGTTCACCTAAACTACGACCTACCACATTTTCTGGCATGGGTAATAAAAAAAGAACAACCTCTGGTAAATTCAACGACTCAATTTCAATTCAAGATTTTGTGTTCTTTACGGGGAAAACGAATATCTTCCGTCTACAGCAATTATAGGTATGGAAGTAATAAAACAAGGTGAGTTTTCTGTTGGTAAGAATGGTGTGAAATTACTATCAAAACTTGAAGACGACTCCGGTTTTTTTGATAAATATTATCAATGCAATTCTGATGTTGACCTTTCACACATACCGAACCCTCATTTAAAAGAGAAAATTGACAGTATAATTAAATCTTATCGACCCTCTAAAACTCGTAACACAGAATTAAAAATGAAAATTATTTTAACAAATGAAACCCCATTTGCTTTACACCCACGACGTCTTTCTTTTGCTGAAAAACAAGATGTCGAAACTCAAATTACACAATGGTTAAAAGATGGTATTAAAGAGTCTGTGGACTTTGCATCGCCCATAGTTCTTGTGAAGAAGCCTGATTATTCAACGAGAATTTGTGTAGATTTTCAAAAACTTAATAACAGAACTGTTAAGATCCGTCATCCCCCTCCCCTCATTGAAGACATTTTTGATCAGTTACAAGATTCTACAGTTTTTACCACCCTACATTTAAAGAACGCCTTTTTTCACATTGACTTAGATGAGGACAGCAAGCAGTGCACAGTGTTTGTTACCCCTTTCAGGACATTACGATTTTCAGAAAGCAGCCTTTGGCCTCTGCAATTCCCCAAATATATTCATGAGATGCATTCAGGTTGTCTTCAGAGACTTGTTGTAAAGTGACAAAAACATAATTTACATGGTTGACCATTCTCCCCTCCACTTGTGAGGAGGAAAACATTACAAAAGTACAAGTGTTTGACGTAGCGACTCAATTTGGTCTTGAATTCAATTTTAAGAAGTGCTCATTCCTTAAACGGATGGAGAGTGGGGTGCCAGCTCAGGTGTTGCCTCGTCATCTGACCGTGGTTCAAAATTACGTGGTGTTGTCCTCGGATCTTTCCCTTTGGGATTGATCCCGGACCGTCACCAATAGCCCATTGTGTTGCTCCAGTGTGACGTTAATTGAAATACCCCCCCCCCCTTAAACGGAAAATCACTTTCCTTGGGCATGTAATAGAAAATAAAACAATCCGCCCTTCCCCTGAAAAAACATTGGCAGTACAAACTTTCCTGAACCCAAGACTGTGAAAGATGTCCAATCGTTTTTAGACCTAACTTGTTATTTTAGAAAATTTATGCAAAATTATTCTTTTACCGCAAGACCTCTTAGTGATCTTTTAAGACAATCTACACCCTTTTCCTTTGGGCCTGACCAGAGAGAAGCGTTTGTGGCTCTTAAAAAAGCACTGACATAAGACCCTGTCCACCGAACAGATTTCATTCTAGGATAACTCTGAGGGATAAAAGCGCACAAATGGATGGACGGTCGAATGCAGTACATGAGCAGAGCACATATTCGGTGGACATCATAGTCGCAGTGGAGATTGTGCTTCCAATTTGGTGAGGTGATTTTACAGAACGCCAAGTTTTAGAATGATAAAAGGAAGTGAACCTGCAGGGACGTAACTAGGTTAGTTTCCACCCGGGGCAAGAACTCACCTTGGCGGCCCCTCTCTCTTCATTTTTTATCATACGTAAATATCTATAGAAAAAGAAATACTCGGCCAGTTTAGCGCCCCCCCTAATCCGGCGCCCGGGGCTCATGCCCCGTCTGCTCCTCTAATTACGTCCCTGTGGACATGGGAGTTCAAGTCGGAACCGGTTTCTACAGTTCTCGGCATCTCCTCGGAGGTGCTTGCAGTGGATGGACATTTTGATGCTTTTCGACTTTCTTCTGTTTATCACACATCGCTTAAAATAGATTGTTCTGAATTGAATTAGTATTTCTAACTCATCAAAAAGGCATGCATTGTCAAGAGATCTTTAGCTAAAAGAACCAGACGGTATTCAAACTTGATTTTTGTGTGTAAAGATTAAAAGGGTTTTGCTCGAAAGCGAATAATTTATACCAGAAAAATAAAAGAAATTATAATTTGATCACCGCATTCGAAAACTGATATATCTTTAATTACAGATAGTGGTCCAAGATTTTAGTGTTATCATTCTTGGATACCTATGATGTTTTTTAAAAAGAGAAAATAATTTTTTTTTTGTTTCACTTCATTTAAAGGTACCTCGAGCATTTGTGCTTGTTTTTTTCATCAGTCATGAATAAACTGCTCTGCAGATTTGTAATGAAATATACTTTATTTAAATCGTTAGCAGTATTGTAACGTATTGGTTCACGGGTAGCTAGAATAGTTACCATTGAAAGTATCCGTTTCTGGATTAATGTGTTTTATTTTACAATTTGTACAAAAGTCGGAAAATTGAATGAAGAGTTCATTAATGTTAGTTCGTTGGAAGGTCCAAAGTTCTATCGAGGCGCTTAGGGCTGCTGGCGAGCCTCACAATTTCGCTCGGGGGAGTCTAATGCACGGCTACGGGTGAGCCTATTCTCAACAAAAATACTCAGATGAGTATAGAGTCCCAAGGCAGGATATCTCAGTCTTTCCAGATAGGATCAGATCAATCTCCACTACTAGGATGAGCAGTTGCATGGATCTCTAGGAGGCTTCTCCTTCACGGCTACGGTCGAGCCTTTCTCAATAAAATACTCAGGTGAGTATAGAATCCCAAGGTGGGATAAATCAGCCTTATCAGTTCTGGCGAACTTTAGATCTTGGTGAAGTCTCCACTACTCGGGTGAGTAGCGACACAGGTTTCTCGGAGGGGTCTCCTTCACGGCTACGGCAAGCCCTTCTCAATAAAATACTCTGGCGAGTATAGAATCCCAAAGCGGGATAAATGCGCCGAGAGTGAACGGGTGTTCACTCTATCTCCAAAACGGTCTCTCTGCTGTTCTCTCCAAGCTCTCTCTCTGTCTGCTCCTCTCTTCTGATCCTCTCTCTCTGCTGTTCTCTCCAAGCTCTCTCTCTCTGTCTGCTCCTCTCTTCTCTGATCCTCTCTCTCTCCTCAAGATCTCAAAAACTCTATATATATTGGGTGCTTATCGACTCCTCCTTTTCGTTTCGGGTCCGCCTTTTAATCGGTGCTGGTTGGCTGTTGAAAATTCTCACCATCTTCGGACTTTCCCGAATGGCTGTCTCACGTTGGCCTCTCCCTTGACTTTTACGACAGACTTCGGCGGACTTGAAAGGGGACCATAAAACCCTGTCGGCAATGGTCATCGTAATTTATCTCCGTCCTCTTTGTCTCGAAATGTCATAGAGAGCGACAGAAAGGCGCCTGCCCTTTGTTTCGAAACCACAACGATTTCCGACCCCTGCTGGTTGGCTGTCGTTAAAAAATCGTTAAAAAGATGTTTCGGGTGGTCGCTTCGGTGTGTGGTCTTTTCCTCACGACACTTGAGCCAGCTGGGGAAGATTTTCAGCTTCCCTAGCTGCCGTTACAGTATCTAGTTATGAGAGGAAATCTGTTTCGTAAGCAGTCGAAAAAATTCTTGAAAGGTGTTTGATGAAAGGCGTTCTTTGAGAAAATCAAACGATTTAGAGAAGGGAGCGGTTTGGTGATATTTGCTCGAAGGCAGCTAATATCTCAGAACGGCCCTGGTTGTATTTATTATTTACTTATACGTGATTAAGTGGAATAACAGTTCGAATTTTAATGAGTGCCCGCTATAAATTAAGCTCGCTATAAATTAAGTATTTCAAATAAAACGGGAGACTGTATTTAACACATAACATAAAGTGGAGTTAAAATGTAAAAAAATTTCCTCGGGACATGCAACCTTTATAAGAGTATCAAGGTTGTTTCATTATTTGAATATATGAGCTACCACATACATATTTGTTTAATACACCTAAATTTGAGTCGTTTTGCGTTTAAATTTGTCCAGTTCCACAAAAAAGTCGCAATTGTGCATGCACAACTAAATAAGAAAATCCTTTTCATACCGACGAAATTACTTTCAAATTACATTACACATGACAATACATTGCACAAATATGTCATGAAATTTTGCATTCCACTCAAGCTCCAAGAACAGATCTGGTCACGTGATTCTTTGTGGAAAGCACTTTTTACTTTTATATTTAAAGCACAAATTTATTCATCAGATAATGGTAAGTGCTACAATTTTAAAAATGTTTTAAGAACTAAGTGGGGAAATTTTCAGAAAATTATAATATTTCACTATTTCTAAAGTCGGTCTTGTTCAAATCCCATCAAATTTGCAAACTTGATTTTTTAATATACTCTATAACTGAAAAGCTCTAAGTGTCAAGTTATAGATGTATTGCTTTTTGAATAAATAGTAGTATCACCCGAAATTGTGAGACTAAAACGACTATCCTGTGAGTACATTGTTTATTTTTAATATTTATTCTTGTCATTTTTTCAAAAAAGGGCAAAGATTGTTAAGGCCTCCAAATTTTGAACCATGTTCAGATGACGGGGAGAACACCTGAGCTGGCACCACGTTCTCCAAACTTCCACACCACACCAATGAGACGACATTTGATGCCACAGCAAAATTAACGTGCACCAACCCCTGTGTATACGACCATTTTAATGAGATGAAATTTTAATTTTAAATTTAATATATTTTTATAAATAAAAAATTAAAACAATTTTTTTCTGGCCTTTTTGTTACTCAATTAGTTTCTTATGAACTAGCGATGTTTTACTTCCCCCAATAATTTCTTAAAGTTGGCACCACTACATCCCAATTAGGGGAGACGGGGTTCTTAGTGCATTTGGGTTTATAAAATAAACAATTAATCTTGGAAGTTTTAAAAAAAAATACATTTTATTGTACATTACTAACGTTTATAATGATATTCAATTGAACTTATTTTCTATTTTTAATTAATTATAAAAACATTTTTCGATTGAAAAACAAAACTTTATCTTGCCTCACCTGGTGGGGCAAGATGGGATCGCTGGTGGGGCTAATCTTGGCATAATGCACAAAGATGAATTGATTCATCATTTTCGTCGTCTTCACCTGCACATGTGTAATGAGCCCATCGTTTACACTTCCAACACTGAATCCAGCCCTCAGTAGATTATAAATAACCGCATTAAAGATACTCAGCATCAGAAGCCTCTGATGAAAAGGAGTGTGACCGTTTTCGGTTTGTCTTGTTCACTTGTTTACTTTTTCTTTGTTTTCCTTGCTATGAACAATCTTACGTTACAAATTCTTGTTGCCTTTTTTTACCTTTTTCCCGATTTTTTCACAAAAACCCATTGCCAATTGTTTTTACCTTTTCCTTTTTTCCCACCTTCTTTCTCTTTTTTTAATATTTATTTTCAGAATTTTGTCCTATGCTTAGGTACTACGGTTACCCCAGTCTCGTCGCAATTATAGATTTTGGCAGCAGTGAATTTGTATTCGTCGACAACTCGGGTTAACAAATCATAAAACTTGGTGATACTTTGTTAAATGCTGTTGCCCTTGCCGCACTTGTGGCTTCCGGTTTCCTCAAACTTAGCTGGAGATGTCTGGATCTGAACCCAAACAGCCAGTCTTTACCGGCTACTTGTTTTGTCTCATAAAAGGTGTGTTGTTTACCCAGTTTATCTGCCCAGTTACCCGCAGGGTTCTAAAGAGTGTCTAGCAAATTTGGTGTGGATTGGTCAAACGGTGTAGATTTGTATAGAGGACAGACAGACGCCAACTCTGCTTTATATATACGTAGATTAAAAAGTTATCGAGATCTTACTATTTGTAACTTGATTCATATTAAATTTATAAGTTCAGGTTAATACATTTTATTTTCCTGATTATGAATGACTTTTATTTTCGGCTTTGAGGTTACACATGCCTTTTTTTTATAATTTTTATTAATTATTTAATTTAGTCTCATTTTTAAATGAGATTAAACTTATATTCATGAAACTTCACAAAATAAATCTTATACAACTGATATGTTAATATATAAGTTAGCTAAACTTTTTGGAATGTCAAACAGCCGCATTGAATTTTACAAAATTGAACAAAAGTAATGCTCAAGCTCCCGAAAAATTTCACTATCCTTTGTAGTTTTGGATAACCTAGAACTAAACGAGTGTATTAGATTAAATGAGCGGAGTCTATCTGAAACGCGGGAATATTTCCTTAGCCAGACACACGTATTCCTGACCCTTGGTTGAAAAGGCTCTGGATTCAAATCTTGATCTGGGAAAGAATGTATCTATTGGTTTGCAATCCACTTTAAGTCATAAGTCCAGTCTAATTAGTCTTCATTTAGGAAAAAGTTACTATAGAGCGACCAACCAAAAGTAAACCCAAACCCAGATACATAATCAGAAAATAATCTCGGAATAACTAGGTCTTCCCTCTACCGTTTCCTCAATCCAATAGAATTGAGCTAACGTTCTATGAGTATTGCATTTAATAATTTTTTCGAATGCTTAAATCTAGTACTGAGTTAAGGTATCGAGTTGTAATTTATCATCGTATCATGAACCCAGCGACGTAACTAGGCTAGTTTCCACCCGGGGCAGGAACTCGCCTTGCCCCCCCCCTCCGGCCAACCAAAGGAAAACCCTCCCAGACAACACCTGATATCGCCACCACACATTAATTCCACTATTCCAAATTTTTTAAATTCAACTTAGATGGTAAATGCTTGATTTCAAAGGTAAATAGATTAATTTGCAGTAATTTCATTTTTAGTACAAGATAAAATACCAAATAAATTCTAAGATATTTCATTGACAAATAATCTGAGAGTAGCATGTTTGGTATATTTATTCTTTCACACTTATCGTAATCGCTGCAAATGAAACGAAAATGTTTTTCAAATGATATCAGGATATGTGTACGGTAAGAATAGCATTAGTCACTCTAAAAATGCATTCACGCACAGTTTTACTGCCCTATTATCCTCCCCTTCTTTACTCGCATCAAACTCATACTCATGCAGCATTTCACACATTCTGCATTTAGCTCCTTTTATAGTTTTTGTAGTCTACTAAGTTTTCCTCTTCATTTTTTATCATGCTTAAATATCAATAGTAAAAAATACTCTGCCAGTTTAGCGCCCCTCCCCCAATCCGGCGCTCGGGGCACATGCCCTGTCTGACCCCCTAGTTAGGTCCCTCTATGAACCACAAAGTATTCCCCTCTCACATAAAAAGTGCGATGTTTTCGTGGATTATGCAAGGTACCCAGAAATAGGAATTGTATTTAGTGTTTTTGAATCATTAATATTTTAACAAAATTAATGGCTACAACATGAATTTTTTCAGACCGAAAGAAAACGTTTTCCTTTCACAATAAAGTGCTTTTATCTAAAAAAGAAACGAGTTTGCTTTAAAGCGGCAATATTTTTGCTCTAGTGATTTTGAAAGTGAGAATATTTTGTATCCCGGATATATATCATGTATCCGGAATTTTTTATTTATTTGAATCACAACTGTAGAAGCAACTCCACATTTTCTTCACCCCTCATGGCGTCTACGACACAGAAGAGGTCAACGATTATTCCTTCTCTATGGTCCCCTCCGATTCGAACAACTTCGGTACAAGAATGAGGTATTTTTCCCACACTAAAAAAAACAATTATAGTCAAAGTGGATGTCCGAGACTGTCTTGGTAAAAAAGGCCGCATCCAGACCCCTATGTTTCCCACATAGGACACTTTTCTGAGAAATCTTCCATACCCCATCTCAATGGGAAAGGTTTCAATATCGGAAGATTCCTGCAGTATTGTTTCCTCGGTTAAATGATCTGTCAGTGTGCTGGATGGATTTAGTCATTATTTTTTCCAGTAATCCAGATTCTTATTGTGTTGATGGTCTGTGTAATTTAGGTGACGCGCAAAGCTGCTACTCATTGTAAAAAATGTGCGCCGTAAAGAAGAATATGATCGAATAATTATACTAATGATTGCCGCTCCCAAATTTCTTAGAGGAAGGGACTGAAAACTCAAAAATGTCTTTCTTCTCAATGGGTCATTTGTTATCATATGTACGAAATATTCGTGCTGTGCTGATACTCTTAACCAGTGATCTCCAAAGTAGTCGATATAGACCCCCAGGGGTCGATATAACATTGGTCGGGATCGATTCGAGCTCAGTGGTCGATAGAAAACATCATTGTATGGGCAATATTTAATTCGGTTCATATTTTCTACTTGGCTGCCTTATTTTCAAAATTTAATGACATACAGACCCGTCTACAAGATAAAGCTGTTACGATTATTCAAGCTCGGATGATTCTTTTAGAAATTCTAATCTAAATTAGCCTTATTTAAATCATCATTGTTACGAAAAGATTTTCAGAACTTTTCGAATCTACGGCAGTTGAAAGTAAAAGAGGAAGACTTAGAAGTATACACAAAACATCTTCAAAATTTGAGCGGTGATTTTAAATTGCGCTTTCAGATTTTGAAAACATGCACATTCCAGATTGGGTTATTCCATTTTCTACAGATATTGAAAACATGCACATTCCAGATTGGGTTATTCCATTTTCTACAGATATTGAAAACATCTAATTAACAAACAAGATGAACTTATCGAATTTTCAGTTGATCTTGAAGCTAAGTCCGAACATGGTTGAAGCTGGCTTCAGCCATGTTAATTCCATTTTAATAAAAGAAAGAAATAAGCTATATAGAATTCCGTGGTGTAATGGAATGAACATGAGTCGCTCTAGTTACAGTGGCGATTTAAGGCTGAAACTTACTAATTTTGAATCCAGCATTACTCATCTTGTCAAGAGTCACGAAGCACATCCTTCACATTGACAACGTTAGTTAATTGTATATAAGTTAATAAGTCGGCAAGAAAGAGCATTTTTATTTCAAGTCTTGAGAGTATTCGTGAAAATATCCTATATATAGCTTATATAAATTGATTACTTGACTCCGTTTTTTGGTAGGTCAATGGTAACCCGGTTGGAAGAGTAGCGGATTAGCAATAGGAGGGTTGTGAGTTCGAAACTCAATCCAACCAAAGACCGTCGTGTACGTGGGGGCTGGTGAGCGTTAAATCTGTCGTGACCTCAAATGTTCTCACGTGAAGTGGAAGCTTGGAGAGTAGGGTGCTAGCCCAGGTGTTGCTTCGTCATCTGACTGTGGTTGAAAATTACGAGGTGTTGACCTCAGGTCTTTCCCTTCAGGATTCAACTACCCCCCCCCCCCGGTTTTGGAAGTGCTGTTCGCTTCACAGTTCATACTTAATAAACCATGAACGTAGTCAGGAATTATTTTCGGAGGTACAAAATAGAGATTGAATTTTTATGCTAATTGAAGATTTGGATTTATTACATTAAAAAAGTATTTTTTATTTTGTACTTTGAACCAACTTAGGAATACAACTTTTTATGCAAAATGAATATCTGAACTTTAGTATATTTTAAAAAAGATATTGGTTCGCTAAGTCTTTGTATAGTATATTAAATTTAGTCCCGACTATGAATTGAAAAACAAAGACATACAGTATTAAATATGCTACACCTCAGTTTTCAGTACAGAAATGATTTTACGAGGGTTTTCTAACAAATATTTATTGTTGGTTAAATACATACTATTCAATGCGAAGTATAGAGTACTATAAATAACAATTATTTTCATAATTTAATAATTATTTGTTAAAGAAATCCATGCATTTTTATAGTATTTTATCTTGAAAACATTTTAAAAAGCCGATTCCCACGCTTTCGAGGTCAGCTCAGGACTCCATTGCCCGCCCCCCTGGCCAAGAATATATGCTTTATATATAGACTAGATATAATATAACTTATTTTATAAGGTAAATGCCAGACATTTAAATTATTAAAAAATATTGTTCCCAAGGTCAACTGAAAATAGATATTTATAAAATTATTCATGTAGGCATTGAAAATTGTATCTGGGAATTTGTCAAAAAAATTCGAATAAATTTAAAACGTCGTGAAAAGCTAATTATCCAAACCCCTAGTGCATTTTTCAATCAATTGAGGTTTGACACATTTCAGTCTGAAAAATTAATATCTCCTTAATTAATTATATTTATGGAAAATGCGTATGAAATAAAAACTAACTTTTGATACATTAAATTTTTTAGCTAAAGTTATCTATGCCTAATTTCAAAATTTATGACTAATTATAATTAATAATATTTGAAATTTATTATCTGATCAGCTAATGCTATAATGTTACGCAATATTTGAGCAACACGACATTTGTTATTGTCATTGCTAATTCATCAATTCAGTTGAACCAATTTTGTTCTGCTATATAGAACCAGTGTGACAGATTTTGTCCACTAAAAATGGGAAATTTTGAAATTCCATTTTTTTTAGTTGATGATCGTAGAGTACGTTGAGAAAAATCTAAGGGCTTCACTGTAACATCATACTAAAATTTGATCACTTCATTGTTTTGCATCAAAAAGTTTAATATATCAGTTTATAGTTGTGAAAGAAATCATTCTTCTATACATTTACCAAAATTATGCATTGGGGATATTCTTTTTAAGAAATTTCTTGAGCTTGCTTTCTTGATCTTAGGAGGGTTTGAGAATCGATTTACCAACTTCCTGAGCCACTATGAGACACTTTATGTAGATGTATTCTACAGATACAAAACGATGATTCTGTGTTGTGTATGGTTTATCATCTTAGCATAGGGAAAACGTATTTCAAGAAGTCCGTTGAAACAACATCAATTTGAATTGCCTACAATAAATAGACGCCCTTTACATTTTCTTTACAAAAGCAAGCACCTTACGAGATTTACCACTACAATGTTTTCTTTTCAAATTAAAGTCTACAACATTCAACAAGATCTATCGTCATTTAATAAACTTCAAAAAAGGTGTTAAATATGTAATAAACAGGAAAAAATAATGAATTGTCTTTAAAAAGAAATAAAGCGAAACAAGTTTTTCATAACTTTGAACTGATATTTCTTTATTACTCAAAACAAAGGGACCACATTTTTGATAATATAACTAAACATTTTGATGATAAATTCAACTTCTTAGTGGTAAAATTTTACTTTCACTCTTCAGTAAAATATTTTTCAAGAGTCCCCAAATTGAAATAGATCCATGGTTATTAATTGCAATGAAAAATGTAATAGGTATGTAATAAACTGTAAAAAGTATTAAATTGCCTTTAAAAATAAATAAGAAAAGTGAATTTATCACTTTAAACTTAAATATTTCTGTTGTGAAGTGAAGTAATCGTGAATGTAACTGTCCAATGAGCGGCGCTGTAAAAAGTGACGTCAGCTTCCGAGCTGAATTTTGTAAGTCAGATTAAGTTTGTTCTCGGCGGTATGTGGTATGTATGTTTTTGTCGTCTGTTAATCTTGTAAATAAAATTATGAATGTTGTGTTAAAAGGCTTTTTGGCTTATTTCCAAATGCACCCGGCATCGGGTAGATGCAGCCCGTGAAGACTTTCTGAACTTATTTTTCTGAACTTGTTTTCTAACATAGTGGTACCCTCGGCGGGACTGGGTGCTTTGGCCATTTTAGAACTTTTGAACCTAGAACTTTTGAAAATGAATTTAAATGCTTTAAAAACACAACGAAAAGGGCTGAGAACTGCTTTTTCTCTGAGTTTAAAGAAAATAGAAACGGCATTATCGAAAGAAGTATGTGATTTGAAATCGCTTTCGATCTTGAGAATTCAACTTAGTGATAAGTTTCAGAGACTTGATGTCTGTCAAACTGCTATTTCAGAACAGTTTTTACAGAGTGAAGATGACGAACATTTATTTAATGAAGATTTAGAAGAATCTGAAACTTACAGAGACCGGTACTTAGAGCTATGTGCTCAGATAGATTTGAAATTGCAAGAAGTCGCTCTGCCGAATTACAATAAGGAAACGAGAAAATTTAAATTGCCAAAGATAGAGCTGAAAAAGTTCAATGGCGAAGCGAAAGAATACCTGACTTTTTGGAGTCAGTTTCAGAAAATACACGACGACAAAAGTATTGCCGATGAGGATAAGATGCAATATTTATTGCAATCTATGGAACCCAAATCGAAAGCAGAACGTTTAGTTCTGAGTTTCCCAGCTACGGCGGCTAATTACCCTAAGGCAATTGAAAGAGCGTTTTGGTCGAGAAGATTTGCTTGTGCAAATCTATGTTAGAGATTTGTTAAGCTTAGTTATGAAGAACGCTGCTACCGGAAGAGCGAAGACGGATCTTCCCTCTCTATATGATGAACTGGAAGGAAAGCTGCGAGCATTGGAAAGCTTGGGAAGAACACAAGAAAAGTACGGGGACTTTCTAACGCCGTTAGTGGAGAGTTGCCTTCCAGAAGAAGTGTTAGTGGCTTGGGAAAGAAGTAGAAATCACGACTCGACAGAAAACAAAGGATTTCGAACTTTAGAACATTTGATGAATTTTCTTCGACAGGAAGTAAAGGGTGAAGAAATGGTTTTACTTGCCCGGACTGGTTTCGCGCCGCACCAAAGTCATCGAAAGAAGGACTTTATTGAACAGGTAAAACAAGCTGACCTGACAACAGCATCAGCTTTGGTAAGCCTTGTTGATAATTCAGGTAAGAGAATTAATAACTGTATTTTTTGTGATAAGTCTCATCCTAGTGAAAAATGTTTTACCGCGAGGAAAATGACTTTGGCTGCTAAACAACAAATATTGATGAAAAAAGGTGCATGTTTTTCTTGTTTAAAAAGAGCTGGTCACTTAAGTAAATTTTGTAGTGTAAAAAAGCAATTGAATTGTTCTATTTGTAATAATCCTCATTTTGAAATTATGTGTTCCAAACAAGAAAAAAATGTTGAGCAAAAGAGTGTTCCAAAATCTGAGAGTTCTCTCTCTAATTGTGGCAGAAGCGAAATTGTATTTTTGCAAACTCTTTGCGTACTTATTCGATATCTAGGTCATGAGAAAATTATTCGCGCGATGATTGATACAGGAAGTCAAAGTAGTTACGTAAGCGAAAATGTTATGACTCAGCTTAAAGCATCTCCACTGAGAGACGAAACTGTTATACATGCGCTATTTGGGGGGGCTGAAACGAAACCAAAACGACATGATGTGTTTTCTGTCGAGGTCAGTAATTTAAAAAGAACTTTTGCTTGTAGTTTTGAAGCTCTTTCTGAAAAAAGGATTTGTGGTTTTATTCCTAAGATTAAATCTAACGGGATTTTGAATGAATTAAAAGAAAAGAAGGTAGATTTTACTGATTCTTTCCGAAAAGAAACCGAAATTAATCTTTTGATTGGTGCAGATGTTGTAGGAAAATTGTTGACAGGAAATTCTGTTGAATTACAGTCTGGCTTAACGGCCGTTGAAACGAAACTTGGATGGACTGTAATTGGAAAACAAAATTCATGTGAGAAAGATAATATTTTGACGACATTATCAATGCATGCAATGAAAGTACCTATAAACAAATTATGGGAACTTGAAATTTTAGGAATATCTGATCCAACCCAAATTGAAAGGGAGAAAGGTGATCTTAATTTAAGTGATTTTAATGATAGAATGAAAATTCTTCCCGCTGGAAGATATGAAGTAGAACTTCCATGGAAGTGCAGTTCTGCGAATTTACCTAATAATAAAGAATTAGTCTGGAAGAGACATGAAAAAATGATCAATAGATTTAGATGTGGTGAATTTTTCACCGATTATCAGAAGGTGTTTCAGGAATGGGAAAAATTGAACATAATCGAACGCGTGCCAGATTTCGAATTGAATAAAGAATGTCATTATTTATCACACAGGCCAGTGATTAAACTAGATAGTGAAACTACTAAAATCCGTCCGGTTTTTGACGCTTCTGCCGCGGAGAGAGGGAAACCCTCTTTGAACGAATGTTTATTTAAAGGAATTAATCTTATTGAATTAATACCTGATATTCTTGATCGGTTTAGAATGTATCCAATCGGTATAAGTGCGGATATAGAGAAAGCTTTTTTAATGTTGTCTGTTGCACCTAAGGACAGAAATTTTCTTAGATTTTTTTCCCATGTTATGAAGGGCAGCTCATTTATAGGCACTGTAGAGTTGTATTTGGAGTCTCTTCTAGCCCTTTTTTGTTGAATGCTTCTATAATGCATATTTTAGACAATTGCCCACCTCAGTATAAAGATGTTGCTCAGAAACTGAAACGTTCATTCTATGTAGACAATTGTGTATCAGGAGTATTTGATACTGATGAACAAGAACTTTTCATTGAGCATGCTAAATTAATTATGTCAAATCAATGTTTTAACTTGCGTGGTTTTGAAAGCAATGTAGCAGGTATAAATGTTGATAAACATTCAGGAGATACTTGCGTTTTAGGGGTAATTTGGAATTTAGATAATGATACCTTGAAGTGTTGCACAGATATGGAATCATTGACATGTGATACGAAAATCACAAAAAGACTAATTTTAGGAATTGTGCAGAAATTTTTTGATCCTATTGGCTTGTTAACACCAACTACATTGCTTCCGAAACTGTTATTGCAAGACTTGTGGAAGTTGAAAATTGCTTGGGACGATGAATTGTCCCCTAATGATGTAAATACTTTTTTAAAGTGGTTTAAAGATGTCTATGTTTTAAAAGATGTTACTTTACCTCGTTACATGGTAATTAATTCTTCGTCTGAACTACATGTCTTTGTGGATGCTAGCAAGGGGGCGTATGCGGCGTGCGTCTTTGTTCGATCAATACTTGATTCTGAAGTAAAAGTAATTCTCGTTAGAGCGAAATCCAGGGTAGCCCCCATGAAACTTTTAAGCATACCTCGTTTAGAACTGATGGCTTGTTGTATAGGTTCTAGACTTGCGAATTCTATTATCAAAGCCCTCAATTTGCCAGACATAAAAATCACATTTTGGTCCGATTCCACCACAGCGCTTTGGTGGATAAGAGAACAAGGCAATTGGTCTGTTTCTGTGAGCAATAGGGTCAGAGAAATCCGTGAGTTGTCGAGAGGTCAGTTATGGAGACATGTTCCAGGAAATATGAACATTGCCGACTTATTATCGCGTGGTTGTTCTTCGCGACAAATGCTCCTTTCTAGATGGTGGGACGGTCCTTCGTGGTTACGAGAAAGCCCTGAGTACTGGCCTATTGGTGAAACACACTGTCAGTCTGAAGAAGTAGACGTAGAGAGAAAAGAAATAAAAGTAGTAAATATTGATCTATCAAAAGACGCACCCCCTTGGCATCTAAACAGTGTATCCAGTTATGATAAAATGATTAGAGTATTTGCATGGATATTGAGATTTGTGAATAATTGTAAAGAGGCACATGAGAAATGTAAAAACTATGAACTTTCACAGTCTGAAATTGAAAATGCTGAAAAGCATTTAATTCGTTTAGTTCAAAGACATTATCTGTCTGATGCAAGGTCGTCAAATTTTATTGAAACTTTCATAGATGATGAAGGTATTTTGAGAGTGAAAACCAGAATACTTTATCGAGATGATGATAAATCTTTTCTGTATCCAATATTGTTGCCAGATAAATGTGAATTTACTAAACTGTTAATCAGATTTGTACATATAAAAAACTGTCATGCGGGTGTCCAAATGATGCAATGCCTGATAAGAGAAAGATTTTGGATTATCAGGGCTAGGAAAGCTATTAAAAATGTTTTATATAACTGTATTGCTTGCAAACGCTTTAAGGTTAAATCTATGTCAAGCGAACCGACACCTTTACCACCAGACCGAGTTACGGATTGTGCGCCTTCCGAAATTGTGGGAATTGATTTAGCTGGACCTCTCTTTCTGAAAAATAAAGAAAAAGTGTGGATAGCACTGTTCACTTGTGCCGTGTACCGTGCCATTCACCTTGAACTTGTGAATTCTCTTTCTTCTGACGCTTTTCTATTAGCACTTAGGCGGTTTATCGCTAGACGTGGGCGGCCTAGAACAATTTATAGTGATAACGGAACTAACTTTCGGGGCGCCTCTAATGATCTTTCGAAATTGAATTGGGATGAAATATTAAAAGAAACCAGAACTCCTAAAATACTTTGGAAATTTATTCCACCCACCGCAGCTTGGTGGGGAGGCTGGTGGGAAAGGTTGGTCCGCACTGTAAAAGAACTGTTAAAACGTACTTTGGGTAAATCTGTGTTAACTTATGAAGAACTGAATACTGTGATTTGTGACTGTGAATCTATAATTAATTGTAGACCGTTAACATATGTCTCTGAAAATCCGGAGGAATTGGTTCCTCTGACACCTGCTATGTTTCTTATCGAGACACGGAGTTCCAGTGTTGAGGATATTGACGAATTAGATTCGCGAAATCTTAGGACGAGAATTAAATATAGAAGTAAACTGTTAAATGATCTAAGACAACGTTTTAGAAAAGAGTATTTGAGTCAGTTGGTTCAAAAAGCATAATGAAAAGCGATCACGTGAGCCAAGGGTTGGAGAAATAGTTTTAATGGGAGATGATAACAAAAAACGTTTGTTTTGGCCTTTGGCAAAGATTATTGAGTTGATTCCAGGACGTGATGGAAAGATTCGCACAGTTAAACTTAAAACGCAGCATGGAACAGTTTTACGTCCGATACAGCGTATCTTCCCTTTGGAGATACAGGCAAATGTAACTGCTGATAAGAAACAGGGTGAAGAGGAATCTAATTCTGATGGCATCTCCTGTCTTGAAAATACATTAACACCAGATAATATGATAATGAAAAGATACACCTCCTCTGGAAGGTGTGTGAAAGCTCCAAAGAGACTTGATCTTTTGAATAACATTAGTTATGAGCTTGAGACTCAATCTGAGTCTCAAGGGGGGAGGATGTTGTGAAGTGAAGTAATCGTGAATGTAACTGTCCAATGAGCGGCGCTGTAAAAAGTGACGTCAGCTTCCGAGCTGAATTTTGTAAGTCAGATTAAGTTTGTTCTCGGCGGTATGTGGTATGTATGTTTTTGTCGTCTGTTAATCTTGTAAATAAAATTATGAATGTTGTGTTAAAAGGCTTTTTGGCTTATTTCCAAATGCACCCGGCATCGGGTAGATGCAGCCCGTGAAGACTTTCTGAACTTATTTTTCTGAACTTGTTTTCTAACAATTTCCTTAATTCGCAAAACAAAGTGATAAAAATTTTTTTATGTCAGAACTGAGAAGCTATGAAAAATTCAGATTTTGGTTGTGTACACCATATATATAGTAGCTACTAGATTAAAATTTCCCTTTTTATCAGTCTTGCATCTTGCAAAGGCTCGAAACATTCCTGTTTTCTTACTCATGACAAAATCTACTGTCACTGGTTACAAACATTTTTTAGTGTTTTTTCCCTTCATGTACATTAGTCTATGAAATTAAAAAAAAAAAGAAATCTCAAGTTTCAATCAGGAAAGTTTTTGAACACCTAACAATCAAAATTAAGCCAAAGTTCTATCAGCAATTTATTCTGAGTAAAGTGGGTTTCGTATTTTGTGATTTGCACAATCAGGGGGAGTCATAGCATTTTGTGTACTCCTTAATTGCAAAAATGGAGAGCTTCGCAGTTTCTTAAAATCTCCCTTCCAAATGGTAAAGAAATCTCAAAAATAAAATTGATTTTGAATTTTCAAAACATGTACACACAATTGTATAAAAATGAAGATGTTTATAAATGATGCACCACCACACTCTTTGTTAAGATGGCGTCCCCCACTCCACTTGTAACAGATTTCTTCATAGAGGAGAGATAATTCTATTCAACAGCAATCCTTCGATAGACGGGGAAAAGATGACTCACTAATGACTCCTGAAAACGTCTCAAAGAAGCCAAAGTCAAAGATGCTTCAAAGCATTTGCCAAGAAAGCGATAACTAATGAAATGTGACAGTTGCAAAGCACGATAACTTGCCAAATATGATTACCCTGAACACACCCTAATACCCCCTCAGGCGCTTCGTTTTCGCTCCCATTTGACATTACAAAATTACGTGGTGTTGTCCTTCGTAGTCTGTCAAATGGGAGCGAAAATGCAGCGCCCGAGGCGGGTAATTAGGGTGTCTTCAGGGTAATCATATTTGGCAAGTTATCGTACTTTGCAACTGTCACATTTCACTAGTTATCGCTTTCTTGGCAAATGCTTTGGCGCATTTTTTGGCTTTGGTTTCTTTGAGACATTTTCTCACTGAAGTCATTAGTGAGTCATCTTTTACCCGTCTTTCGAAGAATTGCTGTTGAATAGAATTATCTAGAAATCTGCTACAAGGGGAGTGGGAACGCCATCAACGCCAAAGGGTGGTGCACCATTTATAAACATCTTCATTTTTTGTACAATTGTGTGTGTACATGTTTTGAAAATTAAAAATCAATTTTATTTTTGAGATTTCTTTACCATTTGGAATTTAAGAAACTGCGAAGCTCTCCAATTTTGCAATTGAGGAGTGCACAAAATGCTGACTCTCCTCCTGTGATTGAGCAAATCACAAAATACAAATCCACTTTACTCAGAATAAATTGCTGATAGAACTTTGGCTTAATTTTGATTGTTAGGTATTCAAAAACTTTCCTGATTGAAACTTGCGATATGTCTTTTTAATATCAAAGACAAATTTACATGAAGGGAAAAGCACTAAAATAATATTTTTTGCAAGAACCAGTGACAGTATATTTTGTCATGAGTAAGAAAACAGGAATGTTTCGAGCATTTGCAAGATTTTATCACTGATAAAAAGAAATTTTAATCTAGTAGCTACTGGGTATATATGGTGTACACACAATCAAAATCTGAACTTTTTCATGGCTTCTACTCAGTTCTGACATAAAAAAAATGGATCACTTTGTTTTGCGAATTAAGGAAATATTTAAGTTTAAAATGATAAATCCACTTTTACTATTTATTTTTAAAGGCAATTTAATACGCTTTTACAGTTTATTACATACCTATTACATTTTTCATTGCAATTAATAACTATGGATCTATTTCAATTTGGGGACTCTTGAAAAATATTTTACTGAAGAGTGAAAGTAAAATTATACCACTAATACTAAAAGTTGAATTTATCAAAATGTTTAGTTATATCATTAAAAATGTGGTCACTTTGTTTTGAGTAATAAAGAAATGTCAGTTCAAAGTTATGAAAAACTTTCTTCGCTTTATTTGTTTTTAAGGACAATTCATTATCTTTTTCCTGTTTATTACTTGTTTAACACCTTTTTGAAGTTTATTAAATGACGATAGATCTTGTTGAATGTTGTAGACTTTAATTTGAAAAGAAAACATTGTAGAGGTAAATCTCGTGAGCTGCTTGCTTTTGTAAAGAAAATGTAAAGGGCGTCTATTTATTGTAGGCAATTCAAATTGATGTTGCTTCAACAGACTTCTTGAAATACGTTTTCCCTTTGCTAAGATGATAAACCATACACAACACAGAATCATCATTTTGTATCGGTAGAATACATCTACATAAAGTGTCTCATAGTGGCTCAGGGAGTTGTAAATCGATTCTCCTCAAACCCTCCTAAGATCAAGAAAGCAAGCTCAAGAAAACTTTTAGTCTCCCTAATACATAATTTTGGTAAATATAGAAAAATGAATTTTTTCACAACTATAAATTCTGATTCCTCTTAAACGTTCTGAGGCAAAACAATAAAGTGATCAAATTTTAGTAAGATGTTACAGAGAAGCCCTTAGTACAGATTTAGATTTTTTTCAACGTACTCCACGAGCATCAACTAAAAAAATGGAATTTGAAAATTCCCCATCTTTAGTGGACAAATCTTGGAAAGGCTTGAAAGGATCAAAACACACACCTGTTTTCTTATTCTGGACAAAATCTGTCACAATGGTTCTATATAACAGAACAAAACTGGTTAAACTGAATTGATGAATGAGCAATGACAATATCAAATGTGTTGCTCAAATATTGCATAGTATTATAAGCATTAGCTGGTCATATAATAAATTGCAAATATTATTAATTATAATTAGTCATAAATTTTGAAATTAGGCATAGATAAATTTAGCATAAAATAGCTAAATTTAATGTATCAAAAGTTGGGTTTTATTTCATAAACATTTTCCATAAATATAACTAATTGAGATAGTAATTTTTCAGACTGAAATGTGTCAAACCTCTTGATTGAAAAATGTACTAGGGGTTCGGATAATTAGCTTTTACGACGTTTTAAATTTATTCGAATTTTTTGACAAATTCCCAGATACAATTTTCAGTGCCTACATAGAATAATTTTATAAATATCTATTTTCAAAACTTGAGAAGAAATTTTTTTAATAATTTAAATGTCTGGCATTTACCTTATAAAATAAGTTATATTATATCTAATCTATATAAAAAATATATAAAGCTTATATTCTTAGTCTATATAAAGCATATATTCTTGGACAGGGGGACGGGCAATGGGGTCCTGAGCTGACCTCGAAAGCGTTGGAATCGGCTTTTTAAAATGTTTTCAAGATAAAATACTATAAAAATTCATGGATTTCTTTAACATAGTTATTGAATTATGAAAATAATTGTTGTTTATTGTACTTCGCATAGAAAATTGTATGTATTTAACCAACAATAAATATTTGTTGAAAAACCCTCGTAAAATTACTTCTGTACTAAAACTGAGGTGTAACAATTTTAACACTATGTCTGTTTTTCAGTTCATAGTCAGGATGAAAATTTAATATATTATACAAAAACTTAGCGAACCAATATCTTTTTTAAAATATAATAAAGTTCAGATATTCATTTTGCATAAAAAGTTGTATTCCTAAGTTGGTTCAAAGTACAAAATGAAAAATACTTTTTGTAATGTAATAAGTCCAAATCTTCAATTAGCATAAAAATTCAATCTCTCTTTTGTACCTCCAAAAATAATTCCTGACTACATTAATGGTTTATTAAGTGTGAACTGTGAAACGAACAGCACTTCCAAAACCGGGGGGTGGGTAGTTGAATCTTGAAGGGAAAGATCCGAGGTCAACACCTCGTAATTTTAAACCACGGTCAGATGACGAGGTAACACCTGGCTAGCACACTACTCTCCAAACTTCCACACCACGTCAACGTGAGGACATTTGAGGTTACGACAGATTTAACACACACCAGCACCCACGTACACGACGGTCTTTCGTTAGACCGAGTTTCGAACTCACAACCCTCCTATTGCTAATCCGCTACTCTTCCAACCGGGCTACCACTGCCCCACCAAAAATCGGAGTCACGTAATCAATTTATATAAGCTATATATAGGATATTTTCACGAATACTCTCAAAACTTGAAATAAAAATGCTCTTTCTTGCCGACTTATTAACTTATATACAATTAACTAACGTTGTCAATGTGAAGGATGTGCTTCGTGACTCTTGACAAGATGAGTAATGCTGGATTCAAAATTAGTAAGTTTCAGATTTAAAGCGCCACTGTAACTAGAGCGACTCATGTTCATTCCATTACACCACGGAATTCTCTATATAGCTTATTTCTTTGCTCTATTAAAATGGAATTAACATGGCTGAAACCAGCTTCAACCATTGTTCGGAAATGCAAGCAAAAGTTTTGGATATTTTTCTACAACATTCATATTCTTCCAAAAGTAACTTAAAGTCCTTTTTTTTAAAAAAGCGTCTTAGCTTCAAGATCAACTGACAATTCGATAAGTTCATCTTATTTGCGATATTCGACGTTTTCAATATCTGCAGAAAATGGAATGATAACCCAATCTGGAATGTGCATGCTTTCAAAATCTGCAAAGCGCATTTTAAAATCATCGCTCAAATTTTGAAGATATTTTTGTATACTTCTAAGTCTTCCTCTTTTACTTTTAATTGTCGTAGATTCGAAAAGTTCTGAAAATCTTTTCGTAACAATGATGATTTAAATAAGGCTAATTTAGCTTGGAAATCTAAAAGAATCGTCCAAGCTTGAATAATCGTGATAGCTTTATCTTGTAAACGGGTCGGTATGTCATTAAATTTTGAAAATAAGGCAGCCAAGTAGAAAATATGAACCGAATTAATATTACCCATACAATGATGTTTTCTATTTTTCTATCGCCCCTGGGGGTCTATATCGACCACTTCGGCGACCACTGGTTAGGAGCATCAGCACAGTACGAATATTTCGTACATATGATAACAAAAATGACTATCTGACCCATTGAGAAGAAAGACATTTTTGAGTTATCAGTCCCTTCCTCTAAGAAATTTGGGAGCGGTCCGACGAAAGCAGTAAAATTTTAAAAAGTTTTCTTTCTTGCTGGAAATATGAAAAATGCTTATTTATACAATATTTTTCCGTTGTGAGGCCCATCTGTATAAAACATCCTTGTCGCACGTCTAGTGGGTAATTCATCACTAGAATTGTAAAGATGATTTTTCAACTTGAATTGCATGTTTCACCTCTTTCTTGAACATTGGTAATAGACGAAAAAAATATTTCTCCTAAAAGGATCTTTAAAATTTGTTGGTGGACCACACAAAATCATTCTCTTTTGAAGATGCACATGGGCTTTATTCATTCAGTTTTCATAAAATTATAGATGCCATCGAAATCTTAGCTTTGGAGTAATATCTAATTATGTCTTCAATTTTTTTTTCTAGGGGAATTATCCCCTTGATAGGAATTCGATATACTGGCTCATTTGCAAGGGATGGAAGATAAATTCAATGGGAAAGCATCGTCTTGTAATGTTTGGTCCACCATATTTTCAGATCAATAACACCTTTTCCTTATCACCTCAAACAGAAGACTTAATAAAAGTGCCACATTTTTCGACAGTGGAGATGCGAACAATTTTTTTAACGGCGAAATCGCGGTCACACTGTAGAAACGAATGTCTTCGGGAAACTAATGCAGAGCACATACTAACAAGGGTATGGTCTGTACTTTGTGCCCCGCACCCGTCTGAGAAAATGTGCAAATGCTTGATCGATTCCAATGATTGATTTAAAAACAAATTTGACTCAAGTTTAATTTGTTTTTCAATCATTCAGGTATCCTATACTTTTTACTTTACAAGGTTCACCGTTCGTTACCATTACCTTGCTCACCGAGCAACATATTTCGTAAATATGCATATCACGGCTTAGAACAGAAACTCATTAACTGACAAAAATATGTTACCATAAAGCTGTTTAAAGGCTAACTATTAGTTTTAGGTAAGAAAATAAGAATTATGGACATTTTGATAGTGTTATATATCTTTTAAACATATTTCAATATGACCATGCATTTCTCATCATCAGGAAAATAAGCATTTAGTGTCCTCGAAAGAATGAAGGTAATGAGTTTCTGCTCTAAGCTGACGGTGTGGATTATATTATTAATGAAAGCTGTCGAATACAGAAACTCACATAATTTCAGATGCCATTTTTATTTTATTCGGAAAGTAATTTTACAAATTAAGCGAACAAGACCTGAATGGAAGCTTATGAACGGAATATGGAATCAGACCGTCTTTCGTGAGTAAATTTGTTATTAGACATAATCCACAGATTTCACTTCAGTGTTTATAGGAGCTTAAGTTCGAAAACCCCAAATATATTTTATTTAATTTATTGAGCTATTTTTAACACATTTCTGACTTCCCAGGTTGGTTACATTAGGGATAAATCAACTGGGCTCAAAAGTAATGATCAGAACGAACGTCTGGTTCTGATCATTACCTTTCCGAGAAGACAGAAACACTCAACACATACATAATATGATGGACACAGCTGAGTTATATATGTTTTGAATCTGTATCAAGGTTATTTTCGTCAAGAGCCATACTTTATTTTTCACAATCGTATGCATTATAAAAGAGTAACTGAATTACTAGGCTCTGCTCGGATTGAATAGTTTGTAATTCATCGTAATATTAGTTATTCCTATGGGGATTTCGAAGAATTTCTAGCACTCTCTCTACAGAACTAGGACAAATAGAACGGGGGTTAATATATAGCCTGTGCTACGCGCAGTAGTCAAAGAATTAGTGTACCAAATTTGTTGTGAATTGGTCGAATTATGATAGTAGATACTGAATGCTATTCCTATTTGGATCACGAATTGCTTTTAGCCTCCTCTCCAGACCTAAGACAAATAGAACGGTGGTTTATAGCCTATGTTTTCCTCAGGATTCTAAAGAATGAATGCACCGAATTTGGTGTGAATTGGTCTGGAAGTGATCGTAAAAATACTCAATGTTATTCCTATGAGGATTTCGAATTGTTTTTAGTCCCCTCTGCACAACTAAGAGAAATATTTTACACAATTCAACAAAAGTAATGCTCAAGCTCCCGAAAAATTTCACTATCCTTTGTAATTCTTGATAACCAGAACTAAACGAGTGAATTAGAATGAATGAGCGGAGTCTATCTGAAAAGGGAATATTTCCTTATCCAGACACACGAATTCCTGACCCTTGGTTGAAAAAGTTCTGTGTTCGATTCTTGATCTGAGAAAGAATGTATCTATTGGTTTGCAATCCACTTTAAGTCGTAGGTTCCAGTCTAATTAGCCTTCATTTAGGAAAAGATTACTATAGAGCGACCAAACAAAAGTAAACCCAAACCCAGGTACATAATCAGAAAACAATTTCGGAATAACTAGGTCTTCCCTCTCCCGTTTCCTCAATCCAATAGAATTGAGCTAACATTCTATGAGCATTGCATTTAATAATTTTTCGAATGCCTAAATCTAAATAATCTAGTACTGAGTTAAGGTATCGAGTTGGCAATTTATCATTGTAATGAAGATATAAACCAAAGTATTCCCCTCTCACACAAAAAGTGTGATGTTTTCGTGGATTATGCAAGGTACTCAGAAATAGGAATTGTATTTAGTGTTTTTGAATCATTAATATCTTAACAAAATTAAAGGCTACGACATAATTTTTTTCATACTGAAAGAAAACGTTTTCCTTTCACAATAAATTGCTTTTATCTAAAAAAGGTACGATTTTGCTTTAAAGCGGCAACATTTTTGCTCTAGGGATTTTAAAAGTGAGAATATTTTGCCATATCCCTGATATATATCATGTATCTGGAATTCGTTATTTGAATCAAAACTGTAGAAGCATTTTCTTCACCACTCATGGCGTCTACGATAGAAGAGGTTAAAGATTATTCCTTCTCTGTAGGCCCCTTCGATTCGAAAAACTTCGGTGCGAGAATGAGGTATTTTTCCCACACTAGAAAAACCAGCTATGCCAAAGGGGATGTCCGAGGCTGTCTTGATAAAAAAGGCCGCATCCAGACCCTTGTCTCCCCCACATACGACACTTTTCTGAGAAATCTTCCACACCCCCATCGATTGGTGCGAATGTCTTTTCCATTGACTCCCCACTGAGAAAAACTCGTTAATCTCAATGAAAACCAGACTGCGGACATTGCCTTTGGCAAATTTTCGCATGCTGCTAAGACCATTGAATGGATGGGGGGGGGCAGAGGGCTCAAACCCCCCAGGCGAGGAAAACATTAAGCCCGCTTTGTATGCGTACATCCTGCATCCCTTGTAGATTTTCAATTATAAGCAGGTATTTTCAACTTTCATCCTTTAGTTTTCAGACGCTTATCATTTACTTTTCCTTGCAAAGGATAAAATTACCTGAGTGCAGCTAGAATTTCTAAAATGTAAAATTAAAAAAAAATTGTTTCCTGAAATTCTGGTAAACTCGAATAACTTATTTTTAAAAAATTGCGTTTGGTATGTTTGGGGAAGTTTATAAAATGTTTTCCTTTGAGGAAGTTTCTCCAGTACATTTTGGGTCGTTTTCAGAAAAGCTGTGGAAATACTACTGCGATTTTTTAAAATTATAGTAAAATAAAAGTTCTGAAAAACTGAGCCTAACACTATATGAAGTCTAAAATTAAATCGATCTTACTCATGACTGAGAAAAAATCACAACTTTGCAACACTAAGAATATATTTCAATTCTAACGAGTTTATTGCGTCTTTCCAATGTTGCACTTCTATGATCTACTGATTATCTTAACTAAAAGAAATTTATTATTGATGCCATATAAAATGGTCACCAAAAACAAACATCATCTAGTTATTTACAGCAGAATACTGGATGATCAAGAGACATCAAATTGCAGCATTATTTTAGCTTTCCATATTCAGTTAGATTCAAACAAAATGCAAATTCAAGCTAGAAAAGAAAACCAGTATTTCTATTTGCATGCAAAGATAAATTTCAATACAATGATAGAAACCTCTTGAGTTGCATCCTGAAAAAGAAGAATTAATTCTGTGTCCTCTTACATAAAAATACAATGATAGAAACCTTGAGTTGCATCCTGAAAAAGAAAAATTAATTCTGTTTCTTTTTACATAAAAGTACAATGATACAAACCTCTTGAGTAGCACTCTGGAAACAAAAATTAATCATTTCTTTCGATACACTGGTTTATATTTACCCTCAAGTAGTTACCATGCTTTTGACCTACATAAATCTCAAAGGTATATCTTGAAATGGCTACATCTCGAATTTCCCACTAAAATCTTAGCAGTAGCTAGAGTCTTATGAATATGTGAGGTTACTTTAGAATCATCCTGTATTTATTTGCTACTTATTTAAAATATTTCTTAACAATTTAATTCAACAATCTTGATCTTTCATTACATCTTATAATCTTGACAATGCAAAATGATTGAAGTAAATCTTCAAAACCTGTAGCTGTCTTGTCTTCTCAACATTTAATAAAACTAATTTATTGCTAGATGGATAGTCAGTAGCTACAGTTTCAAAAATAAATTTAATACAGTCAAAAGTATTAAATTCCTTTCTAACATCTAAATTCTTAACAATCTGATGTATAAAGTATGATACAAAGACAACTAGTGCTATCTGTCTGGTTAAAGTGAGGAGGGCATAAAATTAACCAATCTTCATGAAGATTTAAAGCTTTACAGATCTGATTTTTCCAAAATTGAATGGAATCTTTGTAATTTTCAGCAGAAGTTGTACCCAGGGGATCATAGAAATCAAATTTTTGAATTTTTCCAACCAGTAGAACCCAATGATAATTTTTATTTAAAGGAATAAATAAATATTCACTAAGAGCAAATTGCACTCCAGCCAATCGATTCAATATTTCATTAGTGTTACTGATATAATTCGTTTCAAAGCACCTGGCAGCCAAGGAATTAGTACCATAAAGGATCTTACTTAAAAATCCATCAATAACACTGTCATAAAGCCAGCCACATTTGAAATCAGATGCTGCAGTTGTTAAGGTCAAAATTTCTTCGTTTGGAATATAGAGATCAAGAGATTTAATTTCTAGCAAGCTAATGGAAATGTCATCAGTGTAGACTATGGGCTTAGTAATATTGTTTAAATCAAGTTTCGGAGTAAAAGTTCTGTAATTTTCAGCAGTATTTTCATTATTAAATGCTTTTTGACATATAATAAACTATTGTCTTTACTTAAATAACTCTTGAGTCAAATCTAGAAAATTGTCCTGCATGGCTTTTTTTTGAGTAAATGTAGGATAATTACCTGCTTTGCGTTTGGAAGCTTTAGTGGCTGTTGTTTTAAAGAAGCTTTGGTGTGTCAACTTCTGATTTGGAGATATAGGTACAAATGGCATTTTATTACTAAACTCTTCCAAAGTCTTTGATTTAACTACACCTTTGCATTCAGATACAAGATTTTTTAACGTTTTGGTAATGTTAGGCAATAACACTTTTTTAACAGTTGGATCATGAATAAGAGCAAGTAGCTCAGACATTAAATTTCTGCATGACCTCAAGTTTGTCTTCAACAAAATGTGGCATAGCATCTGGAGAAATCTTGGGTTTTGCCACTAATCCCAACAAGGAGCAAATTTCCATCTTTTCAATAGAATTATCACTTATAGACAAAGCCTCTCTACAGGAAATTGAATGAATTTTATGGATATGCGTGCAAAATGGATTTTTATCAGGACAATTACAAATATACAAGTGACTGCATAGACTTAAACATTTCCCATCTAAGCACTTTAACCCTCTGAATGTCGACCCGCCCGAAACGCCTTTTCATTCAGACAACCGCTCGCCGCCCGTCCAGCTCTTAATGTGATCAGCGTTTCTGCCCCTCTACCAGTGAGGAGGGTAATCGGTCATCCCCACTCTACAAAGGATTTTCGAACATCTCCTTGTCACCTGAAGGTGTGCTAAATGATCATCAGGTGTTAGGGGGTCGATTTCTAACTACGTTCTTCAGTCTGTCTGCGGATCGGATAACCACCTGTTAGATTTTTTGCCTTTAAAATGCCTCGGTACAGAAGAATTTTGACTCGAGAAGAGATCGAAACAATACTTTTTAATGATACAGATTTGGATAGGAGTGAAGATGACGAATTAGAATTGCCAACTAAGGAATTGGGAAACAATTCGATCAGTGTCGATAGTGAATCCGAAGATGAAGAAAATATAGATTTTCTTCATACTGAAAAAAATGACGGTACCGTTGTATGGGATTCAGAAGTGGTTGAGAACGAACGCATAAACGTCCCCCAATTCATTAATTTTTCTGGTCCCCTTCATATGTTACCACCTGGCTCTTCTGCGTTGGACTATCTAAAATTATTAATGAGTGAAGAGATATGCGAACTCATCAGGGTTAATACAAATAAGTATGGTGAATTTTGTGCCAAAATGCGAGGATTTGCAGACGAGAGATGGGAACCTATTGCGAGCATCAAAGAACTGTGGAATTTTTTTACAGTTCTGCTTGTAATGAGTATTGTACGCAAGCCTAGAATCACTGATTACTGGTCCAAAAATGAGACACTTGGAAATTCAAGAGTGAAAATGATGATGAGTAAAAATAGATTTTTACGCATTAAACACTATTTCCATATATCCGACAGGGAATATGAACTTAAGGACAGTGAAAATTTTATTTTCACCAAAAAGTAGAGCCACTAGAAACATACTTGCGAAAAGAATTTTCCGAACATTTTAAGCCGTACGCTCACTTATCAGTTGACGAAGCACTGCTCATATTTAATGGAGAATTCTATAATTCTTGCTATAATTTAGAATACAGTTACCGTTGTTCGGTAGCTGTGCTTTAGAATACAGTTAGATAGTTCTTCGGTAGCACCTCTATCTATCACACATTGTTACTTTCACTTGGATTAAAGTTTGGTTTGGAGGCAGTTGAGAAAATATGTCTGTTTCTTTAGAACTGAGGGCTCAAAGCTTCCAACAATTTCTTTCACCTTACCCATGGGATTCCCACAATGTTAAATTTCACGTGGGTATTTACCACCCAAGTGTTAACTGGACCTCTAAAGAAAGGTAGAAAAATAGTAAATGGCCTCTCTCTATTCAAGGCGGCTCTTAGGTTTAGCTCTCACTGCTTGAGGATGAACACGTGTTTTTGCTGCAATGAGAAACGTAAAGGACTGTAGCTGAGGGTGTTTTTCGTGTTGAAGAGAATAGAGCGGAGTTGGGACAGAAGGATTCAAGTGATCGTTTTTGTCCATTGTCCCTTTCAGTACTATGCTTCATATAAAAGAACCAGTGTTGCTGTTTGTATACAGGTTACGGGAAATCGAAGCCTGAGGGACAGAGGGAGATTCTTGAGTGAACAATTGACTTCGCGTCGATAAGCCAGTTTCTCTTGTATACAAAACCACTTGTATCGACCGGTAACATGAAATAATCCGAGAAATGTTTTAAACATTAGTCCCGAAGTGGTCGTTGAGGGTATGTCGTAACCCAATAATCAAACGAACAAAATTCTAAGAATGCATACTTTAAGAATGAGATGACTTTATTAGTAGCTGAGTTTTATGTTTTCTCTCATCTGACCATTTTAGCCCCTTGGTTTTTTAGAATGGAAGTTATCACAAATTTATAACAATAGAAGAAACTATAATGCACTTCTCATTTTGAGTGACGCTCACTTGACCGTCGCTTTCAACGCGGAATTTGACTCAAGTACATGTTCACTTGTATTGTTATGTAAAATTTAATTCCAAGACATGTTTTGTACCTACGCATATAAAATAGTAACTGAAAAGAAAAATTGTGTAAAGAATGACTTTTAAATTGAATTACGAGCTATAAATGCTAATTTTGCGATTTATTAGTGAGGGTTGGGTAATAGTAGTAAAGTGTGAATTTTATTTCTAATAAATAAAGGTTATCACACTTAAAGGTTTGCGAATCTCTGTTTTAAGGAAAAAGCGCATATTTTTAAGTCCCGCAAACGAATAAAACGTCCATTTCAGGGACATAACTGTGACGTAATTCTTGCATATTTTATTGCAAGATGCTTTTGGTCTACAATTTTAAAAGAAACCATTATCAAAAAAATCACGCTGCTTTTAAGATCATATTTATAAGGAAGAATTATTGAAAAATAACCACTTTTATCACTTTGTATTATATTTCCGAAAACCTTTTTTAAACATCAATTTCAAAGCAAAAGATATATTATTAATTTGAAAATTATCACGAATTTTTGATACATTGTTTTAAAAATAAGATAAGAAATTACAAATTAATTGCCGATAACACAACAGAAAAAGTATACCTTGTATATTCCTGTTGCAAGAGATTTGAAGTAAAAGAGATCAGAGCGAAATAAAGAAATTAAATTGCCTTTTTAAAACATTTAATGAAAAATATGTACTTAAAATTAAACGTAACCTAATGTGTTTGTTCTAAAATTAAAAAATATTTTCCTTGTTTTATAAGTAAGCGCAATTGCTTTACTTTTGCGCTATATTTCATTAAAAGAAAATTGTTCTTTCTAACAGTTTGACAATTTTCTATCCGTGTTTTCTTTTTGAGAGTTTAAAAATGCTATGTAATGGACGCTGAACATCAGCATACACAACATGTCTATATATATAATTCTAAGATCGACTTATAAGTTGAAAAGAGCACTTTCCATACAACCCCCCATTAAAACAAGCGCGGTTTTCGGTCCCAGTGTAGAGTCCCCCGATTAGGTGTAAAATAAGTTGCAAACGAGGGGGGGAAGAAATATTGGTGATTGAACTAATGCTACTCGGGCGTTTTGGGTTTCTGAGGACATGATGTTTAGATGCGTACGGATGTCAGAGGGTTAAAAAACAATGATCTTCTTGAGGACATGTTTTGTAAATCTGCTCTACGATGTATTCAGTGTGATCATTAGATGCAGATTTTATTATCCATGATTGACAATTTATTTCAAGTATGTGATGATCAGGAATTTTCATTACTGATAAATGTCGTCTTTGATAAGTTGGTGGATATATGCTCTTTGGGCAGTTAGTTAAAATATTATACTTGTGGGTCATAAATATATCTTCTTCCATTTGTAAGAGGGTTTCAATCAGCTGATTTAATCACCTGTTAAATTTTCGACGAAAATTTAACAGGCTTATTTAACGACTTATTTACAATGAACATGTATTGTGAAATGATTCACAATACATGTTCGTTTCAGTGAAGGCATGGGGAAAATTCCTATAAGCCATTGCCCAAAGACTTGCTCTGCTGTAATAATATTCTTCAAAAAATTCAATAAATGAGGGTGCAATGGTCTGAAACTTCTGCAAAAAATTGTCCATCATTGTTTGAAACTTAATTGAATTTCTTTCTTCAAGCAATGTAGAGCACAATATAACTCTTCTTTCAATTTACAATTGGAAACTTTGGCCAACAATTGACGCTGCCAAGCTCTTAAAATATGCCACTTACATAATAAATGAGGAATATTTTCACCAAATACTTTTTGAATACAGGCCCTGTTACATGGTCATCATCTGTCATTACACAATTGACTTTCCAATCAGGAATTACTATTTTAATGCTCTTAAACAAATGGTACAATGTATACTGGTCTAGATGGTTTACAATGAAGTGGGCTACAGGGTATCCAGAACCAAATTCATCTGGAACAATCAAATTTAATAAATAAAAACCATATATTGATTGGTTTGATGTGTCGAATCAATACAAAACACCCTAGTGCTTCCTTCAATCATCAAACTTTTTGTTCTCTAGTTTGTAAACCAAGAGCAAGACTCATGAGATGAGGGCAGCTTATCAATACCTTTGGGTCCATATACAGTAGGCTGCCCTTGTGGTTTATATCTAAGTATGGGATTATAAGACTCTTTGCTGAGTTTTTCAACTGCAGCAGCTACTGAAAGGACGTCATTATCATTGGGGTATAAAAATTAGTCATTTTGTTTCATATAGTAATTTATTGTTTTTCGAGATACGAATGACTTCTTCACGT
The DNA here is from genome assembly GCA_933210815.1 of Meta bourneti. Taxonomy (NCBI): domain Eukaryota; kingdom Metazoa; phylum Arthropoda; class Arachnida; order Araneae; family Tetragnathidae; genus Meta; species Meta bourneti. Next base: position 15,352,551 of record OW119928.1, on the reverse strand, counting down.
TGAAGCAATCTGTTATTTCGTGATCCTGTTCCATCTCGTAAAATGGCTTGAATTTTGGAAGTTGATATTCCCAATTCAACATAAGCTTTAATTGATCGCAATAACTTTTTCTCAAAGGTTGAAATTTAGTGTTATCAAAATTTAATTCATGATTGTGTCCAGGGAAAAAACTGACTTTAACTTGATCCACTTCTTCACATACAGATATTCTTGATGAACAGTTGCAGTTAGGAAGCATATGCTTTAAATTTTTTTCTTTGTTCAAGACGTTGAATTTCAGACTCAGATGAATAAAACTGACATACATAATAATGGTAAGTTTTACCAGTAACACATTTGCTTCCAGATTTTTTTAAAAGTAACTAAGTTTTGGAGCTTTCTTCATCTAACCATGCCTGAAACTGCTCCATAGAATCAAACTGGTATTCCTGTAATTTTATGTTACTGTCATGGACATCAACTATATGTTTATCACGTACACTTTTCAAATGGAAAGCTTTATGACATTCAGGAAAGACACAAGGTTAATATCCATCACTATTATTATCAGAAATTTGGCAAATTCTTTGATGCCTAAATAGACTACCTCGATGTTTATATACCTTTTGGCACTTATTACAAACAAATTCTGCAGGTTTGGAAACTTTAGATTTGCAAGTTTTGGAAAAATTAATAGATCATAGAATACTTCCCTCATTATCCTTACCATTCACCATATCGTCACAACTACCACCACCACATCTCTTGTACTCCACAGGCTTTGATTTTTGTTCACTCATTGGAGAAGCAGAGATGCAATCATTATGGCCCTCACAACTGGTCTTAGGAGAGTCAGATTGAAGTTTAGGATGTCTATGGGAAAAATAACATTATTTTTATATACTGTGATGATTCATTGCATTTTTTAAAAATTACAGGTTGTGATTCATGTATTTTCCAAGAGAAATTTCATTTCTGAATTCCAGAAAAAGAAAGAATCCTTACCTCTTAATTTGTGGCTGCTTAACTCTTCGTCTGTTTCTCCTTTGACAAATTCAGCAATCGTTATCCTCGTTAGTAATTGAGTAGTTGGATAGATGAGGCTTTGGATGTCTAAGTGAAAATAAAAAGAATTGGCTTTTAATACGCCGGAACTGTTAGTCATATATTTCAAATACTAGTTGTGATTAATATTTTTTTGAAAAATAAACTTCAGTTCTTAGAAAAGTCCTCAAATTTTTAGAAGCATCCATGAAGGCTATCACAGGTGTTATTGGTAACTACATTTGACATAATCAAGTTATAATTCCAGAAAAGGAGAGCATTCTTACTTCTTAATTTGTGGCTGCTTAACTCTTTGCCTGTTTCTCCTTCGGCAAAACAGTGATTCAGCCATTGTTATCCTCGTTAGTAATAGAGTAGTTGGATGGTTGAGGTTTGGGATGTCTAAGTGAAAATAAAAAGAATTGGCTTTTAATACGCTGGAACTGTTAGTTATATATTTAAAATACTAGTTGTGATTAATATTTTTTTTGAAAAATAAACTTCAGATTTTAGAAAAAGTTATTCTTGCTTTTTGTTTTGAGACTGCCCAATCCTGGGATGCCGTTGACGCTTTGACAAAACAGCGATCCTGCCTCCAGAGTTCTTACTACTGAAAGTTGGACTAAGACATCTAGTGAAAATAAGGGAACTCGTTAGCCAAGCCTCAACAAAAGCTTGAATATGGAAACAACGTTTAAAAGTAATATTTGATGTACAATATAATGGATATTAATACCTGCATTGAATAAAACCTTCGGTAACAATAGCAGAATACAGTTCATCAGCCTTAGTCTCAGGGGAACTACAGGTTGATTCGAACTCTCAGTTGAAGAATTGAGAGAGGGAAACTGAGCAGGTAGGTCATGGAAAACCTGTTGCTTTTCTACATCACAAGCTTGAATGCTCGCCTGAGATTCCTTTAGCATTGCAATAAAGAGTTGCGCTAGTTGAAAGTTCCCTTTCCTGTCTAAATGAAGGCCATCCCTTGCCATACAACCTTTCCAAGTGACTTGGGATCTACAAAAAGAAACATTTTCCTTCTTTTGGCAGTAGGAAAACAGCCGTTGGTTTAGAAGATAATTTTTTTGATTAATTTTCTGAAGAAAAGGTCTCATTACAGCTTGTTTTTCAAGGGAGAGGTATTTATCCTGATCTCAAGACAATAAAGCTGAAATCACAATACATGTCTCTTGATTTCGGTTTAAAATAGTTTGAAACAGGTCCTCAAATTTTGAGAAGCATCCATCAAGGCTATCGTAGGTGTTATTGGTACCTACATGCAACAGAATCAAGTCATGATGATTCTTTAAATATGAAATCTTTTCCGTTAAACGTTCAATGGTGATTCCTGGAAAAGCTAGAACATGTATTACACTACCTTGTAATTGCGATGGTAAATACTGATTTAAATATTTAACCATAGAATCGCCAGAAATTAAAACCTTCATGGTTGTACTTTACAATTATTAGATAATTTACAGACAGGAAAAGTAATTAAAAAAATAGAAACTGGTCACAGAAAACAATCTAACAAATAACACTACAGCACAAATGCAATAATTAAAATGCAAAATGAACTCTTAAAACATTCAACAAATAGTAAAAATCAGGAAAACAAATGGAAATACAACAAATCAATGGGAATGCAAAAAAGCGCTAAACAAACAGTAAAAAATGTTTGAGAACTGACAAACGCAGTAAGTACAAAAATGTATATCAAAAACAAAATATGCAAGAAAAAGGATAAGCGATTCCAAACACGCTTCGCAATACCAAGGAGAGTAATCAAAACCACTGACAGCACTGATATCAAGCAAGGTTACGCTGAGCAACTGGCGTGATTGACCACTGCAACGCATTCCAAAATCAAAATTGGCTGAAATCGAATTGGCTTCTACGCCAGAAAGGTTTTCGAGCCAAGACGGCGAAATCTATAGCAACCTCCGAAAATCTAGAGTAACCCAGTGCTGCATTTTCGCTCCCAAAAGTAACTTTCTGTCCTTCGGGATTGATCCCGAATCGTCGCCAATAGCCCTTAGTGTTGCTTCAGTGTGACGTTTATTCAACTACCAGCCAGGCAATACTTTCTCATCAGATATGGCAACGACATTTGGCGCTTGGTTTTCTATCTATATTTATATTAAAAGCAAGCTGCATTAACTACTTATTAAAACGTAAGTTTCGTATGATTTTTCTTTGATAATGTTCACAATTTTATGTTGCACTATTCTTAAATATGAATAGTATCATTTATATTCATTACCATATCACGATTCACTGATAATCCGATTCCTGTTAACCGTCATGAACAATTGTTCCATGACTTGTTCTCTTAGCTTGTGAATACGGTAATCAAATTTATAATCAATTGATTGCGTTTTTAGTTCAAAAGATGTCATTAATGAATCTTGAATAATCCGTAGTTATTTTTGTATTTGTCTTTTTGAAATTTAGCCCAGCTCTCCAAAGTAAGCTTAAAACTAAAGTATGACTCTTAAGTTACAGATCTCAGGGTACAGCCTGTACCTTATAGAAACCCTGGCGTTTTTTTATGTGCAAAGAAATTGCACATTCGCCATAATAAATAATGTTAATCTTGATTATATATAAAAATACAGTTATCAGTCAATATATAAGTCTGGGTTAAATATGTCTATATATACATAGCGTAGGGTTGCTAGAATGGAGTGAAAAAAAGTGGAGGGTTACCAAAAACAACAAATCGCAATTGAAGGTTGGCGACAAAAAAAAGTCGCCAAATGGATTGGGGGATCTATACTGCAGCTGTTCCGTATGTAGCAAAACATCTTATTTCAGTACTTGTGTAAAATTCCGTCAACCATTCTCCCCAAACCAGAAAAATGTCTCCAAACGATGGGATATTCCGCCAATAATGGAAAGCGTGAAATCAAACATGGTTTTCCTATTTTGCTCCTCTGCTTTTCGTCATAGCGACATGACGTCAAACACACTTGGTTTTATGTAACCTTGTTTAGCCATTTTTAAAATAAGAGTTCTATCAGCTATTATTATTAACTGCTATTTCTCTGTTTTTTCACCTCACATTTTGGAAAACACTGATTAAAATTTGGGACTGCCTACTACAGAACAGAATGCAGTTGACTATTATGAATTTATGTGGCGTCGGATTCACAATGAAGAAAATCCATCTGTTGATGAGTAAGTTTGATAAAATGATTGGAGTAAGTTGGTGCTGAAATTGCACCAACTTTCATGGTCGACTGGATTTTACACAAGTACCCGTATTTCTAAGCCTCCTCGAAAAATTAAATTATGCAATGCTCTACTGTCTTCATATTTTGTTTTTGTAAAAACTGTGTTTAGATGACAACATTCACTTTTGATTCAAAGTATGGTTTCCTGGATCCAAGCACCCTGAATTCATGAGCTCAGGCTTGACTTTCGTCATCTGACAGTGATTCAAAATTATGTGTTCTCGGATCTGTCTCTTCGGGTTTGATCTCAGAGCATCGCATCGCCACTAGCATGTGACGTTCCACCATTGTGTTGCTCCAGTGCGACATTAAAATACCTACCTGAATTTCATTTTTATTATCAAAGCAATGCTAAGATCAGTTTGTGTGAATTTCAGGTGTTCAGTGCAGGGTATGCTGATTTAAATCAATTGATTTTTACTTAAAAAATCGGTACAGCTTTGATATGAAGTTTGGCAACACTTTTGGTGCAATTTTTATGTTGCCAAGGAAGAAATATCTGGAAAAAATTGTTTTTCTTAAGAGAAAGTAATAAAGTAAAACACCTTTTTCTTAGCGAAAAATAATTAATGAAAATAGAAAAATCATTGTTTTTCTTAATGGCAAATAATTAGCAGAATCGGAAAATAGTGGTTAAAATATCCACACAACTGATTGTCCTTTTTTCGTATTTAGACTGTTTGAAACTCCTCCCAATTTAAATCTGATTTAATTAATCCCAGTTACTTAACATTTACACTGCAGCGCTTTTATTCCTCTACCTGAATACAGTACGATTGTTGTACCACCCGTAGTCTAAAGGTTAATGAAATCCAAAAAAGCTGCTTATCTTGTCATAAATGTATACAAAATAGATGATTAGCCACTCCCTCACTTCCTAAATTTAAATTACCCTACCACCAGAGAAATTAAACTTCAAATTTTGCAAAAGAACACCCTGAAACTTATTAACAACACTAAATACAGAAGGCAGGTTAAAATAAAAAAATATAACAATTTTCAAAATTTGAAAATAGCAAGAAATGATACAACCTGATGCTGTGACTAAAATCAAACTGAATGTTTCAATTCTTCAAATTTACATGAAACAGAAAAGAATTGGAAAAAATTAAAAAGAACTGATGAAATCAAAGGACAATTTAATGGAAATGAAAAGATTCTAGAATATTTGAAATGGAAATTTAAACTTCCCACTCTTGCCGAGGTTGCCATAAAAGTGGGAATAATCCTAATAAAGCTGGGTTGCCTTTACCTGCATAGCTTGCTGCAAAAAAGTGTTCCAAAAGCGTTGCTACAAAAAATTTTATATTAGAGCTGTACCAAAAATCATTGATTTAAATCAAAATTTTAAATTTAATTTTCTTTTTAGTTTAATAACATTAAAAATGAAATTACTGAACAAGACGCTTGTTATTTTATTGAAATAAGTTACTCTGTTCACCCCCAAAATTATACTGAAAATTATCCTTTTAAAGACCCTAAATAACAGTATTTGTTGATTGGGGGATCATATTTCCCAGACAAGTATTTCCCTCTTGAGTCATTGAACAACAGGTGTCCCACACAAACCTATTCATCAGCGTTGCTTTTGTTTTAAACATTGAGACTAAAAATTGCATGTGGCCATTTTGTACCATCCTTCTCTGATGGGTGAAGATGCTTGAAATATATTTATTCGCACTCACAAATTATTAAAATGGTGGCAACTTGTATTCGTTTTCAAGATTTTCCAATTATTTAGGAAAGGTCTTGAAAAAAATTGTCAAAACGAACAGATTTCCTTTGGTATCACAAAATCATTTCCAATTTTGCACTTAAATCTTTGATTGGCCATTTTAATATTTTCATCTTTCGTTTTGAGTAATATGTTTTATTTTAAATTTCGTGAAATTTTTTATGCATTGATCCCTACGGGGTATGCCTATTTAAATCAAGTGATTTTTATTAAAAAATCAGTGATTTAAATCAAAATTTGTAATTTCATTTTTCTTTCTGGTTTTGTTTGTATGAAATAACTACAAACAAGATGCATAGTATTTTATAGAAATAAGTCAATATATCGAATAAGATAAAGAGCCTGTTTATGAAAAAATAAACAGTCACAATGAAAAGTTTTCTGCAGTATTACAAAAGCATTCCAATTTTACACATTCATCTTTATAATTGGGAATTTTAATATTTTCATTTTGTTTTGTGTAATGTTGGTTAATTTTTATTTAAATTGAATTGGGAAATTTTATGCATTGATCCCTAGGCATTCTTTACACTGTGAGCATAACTAACCGGGATTTATGGAATTGAAATTTTGAATGTAAAAGCTAATTGGCCCATCTGATAATTGAGTGTGTTAACAAAATAGATTATGTATTGAATCGTGAAGTTATTTTATTGATTATGATGATTTTTTTATTGCAGGCTCAAAATACTACTCAGTTGGCATGTTCTTAGGAAATGCTATTACACTTATACTGTGCTGTTCATAGAGAAAAGCTTCATTTTCTTGTGTGTTATGTATAAACCCTTTTCATGTGCTCTGGAATTGAACTTTGAAATCCTTATCAATTCTAAGAGAAAATTTGAAAAATAGGTATATTTGATTTCAATTTATGTATATTTTCATGTCTAGTATAATTTTTTACTATTTACTTACAGATAACAATTTTTTCATAAATAAATATCTTTTGCAAGTTAAACATTAATGAGAAGTAGGAATTTGTTCATAAATTTTGTTGCAAGTTCCTTTTAATTTATTTTTATTATTGACATGATTGCGCAAAAACAAGTCTTTAACCAATTAATTACTTTGGTACTTACGTATTATCCGTGCCAGGTTGGCGTTTTTTGGTGACAAATAGTTATGACGATATTTTGATTTCCGGCGGGAACTGCTTTGAAATTGCTTTCAATATGGCATCAAAATAATCGTTTTCCTTTGCAGCTTGCTTCTGCCTCCACACGAATTCTGATAAATACGAAGATAAGTGATGACGAGCTGTTCTCGACAAATCTAACAGATGCGTAATTCAGCAAATCTAACATGTTCACGAGACATGGCTAACTACGTGGTTATTACGGTTTTCCCACAGAAAAAGAGGTTGCTATAATTCACATTATTGCTGGTACTATTACTGGCAGTTTATCTCCCTGGCACGGATAATACACAAGTATGGTTACTTTATGTAAAAATGAAGTTATGTAGATTTTATTCATATATGAGAAATATATCATGCAAAAAAATTCCGAAATCTGTCGAATTTTTTCCAAAAATTTATAACATGGTGTTTGTGGGATCCTGCAACCTTATTTATTAGGTCCCAAAAAAGATATTGCCACTGATTATGAGTTCAAATCAAACTAATCTAAACTGCTGCTTGAGAATCAGATGGGAAAATATTGCTTACACATGCAGTGATGGTAATGCTGCTCCAATTTCGCCAGCATGCGCCATAGCGTATTGCCTGCTCCAAAACGCCCACTTTTGCTAAGATTGCTCCAGAGCTGCTCCAAATCGCGTTTGAGTAATAAAGTTCACTCTTGAGGTCTATCCCCCCGCTATGTAAGAATTACTTTCTTGCCTTCATCCCATGAAGCGAACTGAAGAAAAATCTTTAAGCTCTTTGAGTTTTTAGCAGCATCTTTTCCATTTATTGTAAAACCAAGTGAAGGATCTGCTCTATCAAATGAATGGATCAACTATCAATGTGAAACTATTGATAGCTTTCATTTTCCAGAAGTTTCAACATGTAGTCGTATTGACCATAATTGGAGGAATATATTTAATATGAGAATCATCTGGCAATTTAAGTTTGAGATTTTGCCTATTTTTGTCAAGTCTCTCTTAAGTTTAGCGCATGGAAACTCTGATATAGAAAGAGGCTTCAGTGAGAACAATCGCATGTTGGAAAATAGGAGTAATCTGACTGTATACAGTATAAATGCTATAAGGCAAATTAAGTCGCATTTTACTAATACGGAATGCATAAAGTACTTTCAAGTTACTACGGCTTTGATTAAATCAGTTCGAAATTCTTGGAGGCGGTACCATGACAGATTGCTGTTAGCATCAGAACAAAAAAAGAAAAGTAGAAAATATTTGCCATAATGAGGAAGATTTAAAATTAAAGTCGAAACAAATCGAATTGCAAAAGGAACTCTTTCTCTCAAAAACTATTAAATCATGATGAAGGCAAGATTTCACAAGGTATTGCAGACAAAGATATGACTGCTGTTGAAAGCGGACAGATTCTTTTTAAAGAAGGTAAAGATAGAATGTTCAAAACAATATGCCTTAGAAGGAAACAGAAAGGTGCAGTTGGAATGTAACAAACATAAGAAAAAAAAATGATATTTTTTGTTTAATAAAATGTTTATTAGTCATGTTAATGTCAAAGTTATTTCTTACCTTGCACATAACTTTATGGAAATGGAAAACACTTGGTATGTTTTTATGTATGTTTTTCTTATTCATTATTTCATCAATTTTAGTAAGTATTTAAAATGAATTTTGTAATAGTTTACAATTATGTTTATTGTTTATCATTCATACAGTCATGTTTGAAAACCTGATTTTATTAGTTTCATTATTAAAATATCTTCTCCTTTGATGTGCTGCTCCAAAAGACAGTCTGGCTGCTCCAAGATCTGCTCCAAAACACTATGTAGCAATTACCATCACTGCACATGGCATTAGTTGTTCTCATGTGATTAACTTTGCTAATTCCTATATCACCTTTTAATCTTTCCAAAATTTACCCTGCTATATTTCCTAATACATTAATGTTCATCATAAATATTAATGCTTAACATAAATCAAAACTATCTAGAAACTACTTTGATTTGTGTCTCATGTGCAACAAGTTTAAACTTGTTTGGTCAAAGATTAATTAAAATAATAAAAATCCGATTTAAATAAAAAAATATGATTTAAATCAAATAAATCCGATTTTTATGATTTAAAAAAATCATGATTTTTTCATAACCTGGATCTCTAGGACTTTTACATTGCAGGCATAACTGTTCTGTATTTATGGAATTGATATTTAAAATGTAAAAGTTAATTTGTCTATCTGATAATCTTCTGTAAGTATGTTGACAAAATAGATAATGGATTGAAACAGGGAGTTTTTTTAATGATTATGATTTTTCTATTGGAAGCTCAAAATTCCGCTGAATTGGCATGTTCTGGGAATGCTATTATTACTGTTCATAGGGAAGAGCTTCATTTTGTTGTATGTTATGTACAAACCCTTTTTGTGTGCTTTGAATATACCTATGCATTCCCTATGTTTCTCTGAGCCTCAATGCATGGCCAAATATGGCCCTTGCACCATAAAACCTCAAAAACCAACCAACTCTGAGCCTCAATGCCTTGAGAAAATTTGAATAGGCTTTTTTAATTTCAATTTATGTATTTTCTTTTCTTGTATTTACTGTTTACTTAGGAATTTTTTCATTGACTTGATGCAAGTTTCTTTTGTTTTATTTTTTATTGGTGACATGAATTTTTCTCAAACAAGTCTTGAACCAATTAGTTATTTTGATTAACAATAACTAAAGGAATTCCACACATTTTATTCATGTGATAAATATATAGTGCGAAAAAAATTCTGATATTTGTCTGATTTTTGAATAATTTTAAAAAAGTTTTTGATATGGTGTCCATAGGATCCTGCAACCTTATTCATCATCGTCCAAAAATTAAACATCACCTGTTATGGGTTAAAAGCAAAGTAAACTTAACTGCTCAAGAACCAGAAAGAAAGAAAAGCATTGCTTATGCTTTGTGGCTCTTTTTACTATATCAAAGACAACCCTGTTGTATTAGGATTATTGGAACCTTTAATTAAGTTAATGAATTACATTGCATTACAAATGCATTACATTGCATATATACATTGCATTACAAATCATTATTTTATTGATTTTACCATGCCTAAATAACTCTAGTTTGTTGGAATTAATTTTTTATAACATTCATATTATATAGCCAGGTTCTATTAGATTTAAAAGTAATAAATTATTTTGTTTGAACAAATTTTTATTACAATATTTCGGAAATAGTAAAGATTTTTTCATTCGAGTATTCTAAGAATAATCAGATTTGTGGATTTTTTATATTTTTAAAATTCTTAACATTAGTTTTTTATATTTTTAAAATTCTTAACATTAGTTTTTTATATTATTTTCTGTGAACCCTAAAACAGTGTTTTTATAAGAAATTCTGGTACTTGTCCATGCTAGGTTGGCATTTTTTGGCAATAAAAAATATTTTGAATGCACCACACGTGTTCACGAGACACAGCTAACTACATGGTTATTACGGTTTGCCCACAGAAAAGGGGGGTTGCTATAATTCACATTATTGCTGGTACTATTACTGGCAGTTTATCTCCCTGGAACGGATAATACATAAGTACCGAAATTCTTTTTTGGTGTGCTATTTAGTCACCTGGGGAAATAAAAAGCACACCAAAAACCCACCAAACGTGTTGCCACAATAAAGTCTTTATCAAAGCTTTACCCAAGAACCAATTGCACCAAAAAACATAATGTTGCCTTATTTATTATTCTGAATTAAAAATTTTGATTTATTGGATGACTTTAATTTTGCAGTCAAAGCAAGCAGTTTTTCACTTTCTCCATATTAAAAATATTTGAGGTTATAAGTTATATGAATTGATATGGTACTGTTTGAATTTATATAGGTACAGTACCTGTATTGTGAAGTCCTTGTTGAAGAAGCTTGCATTAGAAAAATACAAAGGTTAGATTGTTTTATATTATTTATATAGTTCTCTAAATGATAATTAATATGCAACAAAACCAAAAATGTTATGTATGTTGCTTAAATAGTTAGCTTGTATCCTTAACTTTGAAACATACTGAAAACGTTAAAAATCAAATCATGGATTCCTGAAACATTGAATTGAAGGTTGGCATCTCTGCATTTTTTTTTTGCATATTGATTTTAATATAAACTTGGTACCCCCTAACATAAGCATTGGCAATTTAAACTTGTTGGTTTATATCAATGATATATAAATAATATTTACTGAGTCTTGTAATGTAAATACATCACAGACTGATTAGATTTTCTTGAATGAGTGTACAGTATTTTTGTCATCCATTTGTCTACCACAGAGTATTAAGGCTCAATTGCATATTAAGTGTTTCATTGTAATCACTACTGAAATTCTATGAATCACATTACTCAAAATCAACCAAAGGTTGACGCCTCTGAAATTTTGATAATGAGATGTGTTTTTAATATACTACTTCATTCTCAGTCTAATCTAATGATGCTACAATAATTACGAATTTAAGTCAAATGATGTGCTCATTTAATTTCAGTAGACTAAATTCAAACTTTAATTGTACTTTTGGTTTGACTCTAGTGGCATGAATAATAAACTTTTTAACCAGCTGTGCCTTTAGGCTACTATGATGCATATTTCTCATGAGAAAGACACCTGTTCTGTGCACAAATAATTTATGACTTGAAATTTTTGTCGATATTGCAATCACATCGATCTGTCACGTGACCTCCTTGTCACCAGCTCTGAAGTTGCATTTATAAACGATTAGCTTTCTTAATCTCATCCTAAACGTTTTACTTCATTTTGCCATGCAATTAATATGGAAGACTATCGAAAATGATTGCGTGATGAATCTGAAATTGGGGAAAAGAATCCTTTTTTGAATTATTGTCGACCATAACAAGGTGAAAATGCATATGTATTAAAAATTATTGTGTATTGGTCTTTATATCAGATTTCAAAAGTCATTTTCGACTGATTCGAAAGACTTTTGAAGTCCTGAGCACCTTAGAGAAGAAATTAATTTGTGGGAAAGGAAGGCTTTTCCATAAGTGTGGAAAAGCAACTTATGTGGGTTCTTCGGCTGTCCTATCAAGTCAAGTTCCTGTCTTATCAAGAATCTTTTCAGAAGTGCTTGTTTGTATTATAACTTGGTCATTGTCAATTCAGCTATTCTAATTAGCTTTTAAATAAAAATTAATCTCAGTAATTGACAAGTTTTTAGGTGATTTTAAATTTGAAGGTAATATTCCATGATGAGAGAGAGAGACTCTGTTTTTTGGCAAATTCAATATAAAAATGAGCCTAAACCATGAGTAGAGAATAGTACTATAGCTAATTTTAATCACCTTCCTCTTATAAAATACTAAATTCTAAAAATCTTTCACATGCAATCGTAAATTAGATCTAGAGGAATTTTTTCATGAAAAGTGGACTCAAACTGGTCAATTACTAGCTGGGTCATCCTAGTGCAAATGTCAAGTTTGCAAACAATATTCAAAATGCACTAAATATGTTAATTAAAACTATCCTTTTCACTATTTTGTCCTAAGAAAAAAAAGAAAGACAATACTGCAATTTCTTCAAATACGAATGTGTACTATGAAATGTTATTTAAAAATTACATAACTGGAAGAACAATTGCATGTAATTTGCAATTCATACCCCTACCCACAATTAAAACTACATTTTCGTCGACATGTGAACATATAGTAATTTAATTAACTAATTTTTTTAATAAAAAATATAAGCACTTTAATTAGTGAACTGAATTCTGCTTTCATGGTTCATGATTTCAGAAAGTGTCCCCAATAACTTGCATTGGGAACATGTGCATTACAACATTCACATCTATCTCCTCGGATGCCAACTTCTAAACTGACAAAACTTAGAATAATCTCAGCTTGTTTGAAACTATTTTTTTATCGTTTTCAGTGACTTATAAAATTGCTAGTTTTTCGTACTAGAAAAACTGAGACACTTTTGGAATGCTTATTTTTGTATAACTTGTGCAACCTGTGCTATTCATTCGCGTTTACAAACGTGCCCTGTGTTTGTAATAACGATGACTACATTTTTCTCTGTAAAAGAAAAATAAACTATATATATGTATATATTGTTGAGGGTGGAAAATTTTTGTTGCAGTATGTTCTGCACAAAAATGTGGTTTTGATTGAATTGTGTGATATTTCTCGTGGGAAAACACTCCTGGAAATTTTCCAAAAAGTATACAAATCCTGAATGCATAGCAGCTCATATGTGCCATTCTTGTTAAATTTACTTACAGATTATTGGGTACTACCTGATGCAGCCCAACTAGTTCAAAATAATTGGCTTTTTATGTAGGTATGGTTTATATATAATAGGTCATTAAGAGTATGAAATGTCCGATTATACCTCAAGTACCAAGCTTGATGCCCAATATCTTTGATATTTCACTTTGACAGTTCTTTGTTTTTTATTGTGAAGGTAGCCGTTCAGGAGCATAGAAGAGAAATCATTTCAAAGCTTGTCTTTCTTTGCTGTTGCAACATAAAGGTGAACCTTTTTACATCGTATTGTTATGTGTGATGAAAAATGGATTCTTCTCGACAATCACAAGTGTTCGTCACAATGATTGGATAAAGATGAAGTACCAAAGCACACTCTGAAACCGAATATTCACCGAGAAAGCTAATGGTGTCTGGTGATTCAGATCTGGTGTTTTCCACTACAGCTTCATGAGACCTGGGCAATCGATTACGGCTGATCTCTACTGTAATCAATTAGACAAAATGATGAGGGAGCTTGGGATTAAGCAGCCGAGATTGGTGAATAGAGACAATCCAATCCTCTTGCAGGACAATGCTCGACCACATGTCGCACAAATAATGTTGCTCAAACTACAGCACCTGAACTTGGAAACTCTCTGTCACCCACTATATTCCCCAGACTTTGCACCAACTGACTACCATTTCCTCCAGGCATTGAACCACTTCTTGCAAGCAAATATATTTAATTCCCAACAAGCTGTAGAAAACACCTTTCGCTATTTTATCACCACTCGCTCTCTAGGCTTCTTCACTACCGGCATTAACAAGCTACCATTAAGATAGCAAAATTGTATTGATAGTTTAGACACATACTTTGATTAATTATACTGCTTCTTGCTTGAGATATAACAAACCAAACTTTCAATTCGAAATCAGACATTTCATACTTAATGACCTAATACATACTGTATATAGACACAGACTTGGAGAATGTTCACAGGTATGTGTTAAAGTATTTAAAAAAAGTAGGTATCTTGTAATACATTTAGAGATTTTCTTCACACCTGGGTTTGTGAATTTAATAAATTAAGTTTTCAAATTGTGGCTTTTAAATTATTAATTTGTTACTTTATTTGAGAAAAGAAATTGGCTTATTTATGGTTTTAGTAAGTACCATTGTGAGATTTCTTTACGATGATATGTTTATTATTGTATGGGTAATTCCATGTGACTCATGTTACAATCGGACATCAATTTTTAATATTAAACTTTATGTAAATAAAAAATGGATTGAGATTACTCAACACAAAATTTGGTTTATAAACTCACTGATATATCCTAAAGCATCTGTCATAATTTAGAACTTGAGTGTGAATTAAGTTTCCCCAATTCAACTTTTCAGACTATGACTCATGTTACAAAAAAAAAGGACATAAATTTTTTAGACTTTCAAAAATGAGTTTTTTTCTTCTGCAAATTAATAGGAAAAAGTATTTGGATGCTTCACTAAGTGTACTAGTCATGTCAAATCTAAGAAAAATGAAATTGTTGAATTAATTCATAAAATACATTGATTTTTTTATGTGACTATCGTTTCATTTGTGAATTCTGACTGAATGCTTTTATTAATAACGTTTTTGAAATTTTAATCGGGACTAAAATCAACTTTTTATATACATTTGAGAATAATTGCTTATTAATGAAAGAAATTGCTATTTAAAAAATTAAATAATTCCCTATAAACATATTTATGTGCATTAAAAATGTGAAGTAAATATTTTGATTCAAAATTATTTTAACATTAAATAAAAACTAGATTTATGAAAAACCCAGTTTAATATGTAGCTACTATATTTTTAATAACAAACCATATATTACAGCCATTTCAAATCAAATGGTAATGAATAATAATCAATGAAAAATTTCCCAGATGTCACCATAGCAATGACTTCAACTTCATTACGGCAATGGTGGTTAACTCAATACTATTGTAAAATTACTTGATCCTATTCGCTTCAATAGGATACCCACATATTTTACTTCAACTCAGTGTTCAGCTTCCATTTTATAACAGCTGATAGGTGTGGTACAGGAGATGTCACTTTATAGGAGATACCCTTTTGGTAACATTAAATCTTTATTCCTATTATTGGAAGTACTTTGGACCAATTATGCTGTAAATGAAGATCTGAATTTCTCTGTTATTTCTTCCCTTAGAATTTAAAACACATTTGTCTTCTACTCTTTTAGCAGCTTGTATGAATTCGTGTGTATTATTTATTAAACACTTCCTTCGTAGCGGCGTCTTTCGGCCCAAGAGCCATTCTGCTAATATCATTTCATCCACAAAATGATATAATTTTGTCTACTGTATCTACTCAAAGTTGATTATTTCGAATGATTACTAACTGAATTGAAACAGATTTAAAACTTGCATTACAAATGCAGTTAAACAATTTCATCACCACAAATTCTTTATGATGTGGTGTGCTAGATAAACCAAGTTTTGCTTGGGTCATAACTTTGCCAAAGGTGTTTGCATTTTTGTACTATTGAGGTGTTTCATTCTTTGAAGTTTCTTTGTTCCTTAAAATGCGATGCTTTTAAACTTTATTTTTAACCTTTTTACTTTTTTTTGATTTTAAATCCTTTTGTACAGCTACTGGCATTTTCATTAATTCTTTTTCCCTTCTGCATCGGTATTATTTCAAACTAAGATGGTGGTTTTCTTTATAATCTTCATGATTTCCTTGCTTTTATTTTTCTCAGAGCTTTCTTTGCCTTTCTACAGCTGCTGTAAGTGCCATGCTATAATTTTTATATTATATAAGGAACAAGTTTTAATAAAAATGAATTTAACACAAAATCGTTTGAAATTCGAATTTTATTGAAAAATGAAAGCCAATACTTTATGTGCAACATTTAATCTAATAGCAGGTTATGTGACTCACGTTATACAATTAAATCTGTTCTATCGTTTAAGAAAAAGCATGAATTAAAGTAAAATTTTTCAATTACTTAGGCTTCATACTAACAAGAGGAAAAGTGAAAGTTTTAATTTTAAACATAGAATTTTATAAAAGAATAAAAAAACTGAAGTTTTTGTGACTCACGTTACATTATATTAAGCACTTTTTCAAAGTCATTCCATAAATAAAATTATTGATATCTGTTACAAAATTAGACATAATTTTCTCTACTTAAATAGCTCTTTCTATTATGCATGAAAATTAAACAAAAATACACAATATTAGTAGAAAAAATTGCCTGCAAAGATGGCAAAGTTCACAGTAAAAATCTTCTTACCTCTGGTTTTAGAATAGTTGACCATGTACTGATAAAATAAATGCGTAAAGGTGTTGCTGAATTCAAGTATATAAAAGCTTTAAACTATCTAGAAAAGAACTAAAGAAAAGTTGAGGTTATTTTTTTCATTTGATGTTCCATGTTTTGTGGAATTGCCCATATGTTTATATTATAACTTCAGGAGTTACAAAATTCTATCTATTTCCGTTTGAAACAAGTTAGTTTGTAATCATTCTTGAGATTTATGTGTATCGGAAATGGCTTGGTGCCAGTGGTGATTTTTCCAGACTGCTCCAAGATCATTCTTATTGAGAAGAGTTTTTCGCTCGGTTGGAGTGGTACTGTTCACTTGAATGGCAAGATTGCATTCCTCTATGTATACCACAGTAAGCATCTAGATACCGCTCAGTCAAATCCTTTACAACCATTTGGGCTGATTTTTGCACTGTTAGTAAGTACATATTTTAAATGTGATAAACCATGATTTTTGAATTCAGAATATTTTTCCTGGATTTTAGATCATGCAACAAGGACTTCACTTACAAGTTTGGAAAAGGTATTCTAGGTAGGTATAATTTTAATTACAATCACAGAAACCTTTAAAAATTTTGAACTTGTGTTCTTTGGAATAACTATTCAATGCATCTTCCTGTATCATACTCTGGTAAAAATTAAAGTAGAAGCCCCAATGTTACAAAGAGCATGTGTAAATACCCCCACAAAAAATAATAAACAAAAATTATTGGTTTGAAACCACTATTCTACATGGATATATTTTCAGAAAATCTACCTGAACTAGAAGTTGTATGTTTCTAAATCTATGAAAGATACAATGATAAATCATTTCTGGAAGTCATTAAAACTGTAATTTTCGCCTCTTTGGCATTGCAAGGATAGGATTAAAGCTTCAAAACATCAGACGGAAAACTTAAAAGAAAATGTTAAATTTAAACATTGAATAACAAAGCCACCGGTTAGCATACAGAGGAAAAAATATTACTGATATCCATGATATTGATGTACGTTTATAGATTATGATTGACTAATATTAAGTATATTTCTAGTTTTGTGTAAATACATTTACACACAAAATTGGGGAATATATCAAAAGCTGTTAGGTTCCTTTCAAAGTGTTATGTATGGTCATCCTATTTATACTTCTAGGTTCTATTCCATATTTTGTATCACAAATGCTGAGCATAAGCCATCCAAAATTAATGTGCTTTTGTACCAAATTCAATTTTAAATCAAATTTACCACAAGTAGTTCATCTAAGATCAAACTCAATGACACAGATACAAACTAAGTATAAAATTATTCTCTAAAGATGGACCTTTCTCTTTCTACATTGAGTTAAAAGGATAAATTTTTTAAAAAGCGTAAGTATTTAGAGTCTAATAATGGTGTGAGATATGCTGAAAATATGAAACATTCTGAATGAATCTGTACCCATAGAGTAAAAATATGAAATTCTGGAAATTGCTGGTTTAATTATGAAATTTAAAAAATTAAGAAATGTCATTCATTTCCATTATTTTTGATGTAATATCTGAACAGTGAAAGTTCTCTGTTAAATAAGCTGACTGAATTTTAGAGATGCTTTTCAAGAACCACAAATTTCTAAGTAAATCAATAAAAATGTCAATTATATCTATTAATTTAAACCTATGTGTGTGCATTTGTTCAAAAATATTTCTTTGGAAATTATCAAGTTTTCATAGTGATCCTAGATTTATAACTTGAGTGTCTCAGCTGACATGACTTTCAAATCCTTACATTATTCACTAAAGAGCCTCAAATTGTATGCTCTTCATATCTGCAGTTGTCTTGTAACATTAAAAAACATTAAATCGATGAACAATTTAATTTGATGAGGGAAACCCTTGAAAACCTTGGCCTGAAATTTTAATATTGAGGTAGGTAGTAATGTCGCACTGGAGCAACACAATGGACTATTGGGGGCGGTCCGGGATCAATCCCCAAGTTAAAGATCCAAGGGAAATGCTTTGTAGTTTTGAAAATTCACCAAAAATCGATAAAAATTTAGTCATTAACAAGCGGGTGAAAAAGCTATTTTTCTGTTATTTCTTTAGGGAGAAAATTTTCCAAGGAATGACAATTTTGAAGTTTTGGCACCAAGCATTGGCAACCATGTAAGAAAAATGAATTTGTGGTTGCTAGATTGTCTCATGAAAACCTTAAGAAAATATTAGTGTGTGTGTATCGTAGTTTTAAAATTTAAATTTCTTGTTGAGATCTTTAACGTCTGTTTCATACTCAATTTGCACATTTTGTGCTTTAGCCTATTCATTTGGTATTTGAACTACTAAAATAGGGTTTAAGGACTTTGCTACTATTTTTATAATTCTATGCTACTATTTCACAAGTACTTTGGCTGTGACAGCCCTGTTTTAGTTATTCAACACAGAAATGCGTGATACTCCGTGTTTTGGCTTAAATGCGTTCACATTTCTGTAGGAGGATCATTCCATGTGAAAACACCCATTTTGAGAAAAAATTGTACCATAGTCATGGATACTTTTCAAATTTTTATCATAGATAGACATGGCAGTGAAACCCATAGATCTCAATTATTTAAATATTTTGTCCAATATTAGCTGAATTAAAATTTGGCTGAATTTAAAAATGGCATCTATCTTAAATTTGCCACACTGTATAACTGACCCAACTTGAGAACTAATGAGTTGTGTTTTGGTACCAAATGGAAGCCATTTATTTCAGAAGTGTCCAAACTACAAAAGCGATGGCAATTTTATATTTTAGTGGATTTTTTTATATGTAAAGTGAAAAAATCACTTAAAAGCAGTAGGCTTAATGAGCTATAGAAAAAATGAACCCTCTTATTTTTTTCTGAAACTTTGTGGTATTAATTAACATATGGTACTTTATCTGAAAAAACTTCAGAGGTAAAATTTTTGGTTTCTGAATTAAAGCTATTCTAATGATAGCATATGTATTTCAAAATGCTGGTCATCTTACAGTGCAAAAATGACCATAGCTTAAAAAACAAGTCAAATTTGAATTTTTATGAAGTACAATTTCAAGGCAGGCTTGCATTAAATGTAAAAACTTCAAATTACTGTTTTAAGTAATTTTTAAAAAATTGTATCACATTGTATTGGAAAATTATATCAAGTATGATTAAAGAAAAATTGTTTTAAATTTATTTAAATAATTTTGACAAATATCTTACAAAATGTAATGTGCTTTATAATATTCAATTATGTTATTTTGTTAAATATATCTACATTTATGCTTAAGGTACATTGTTTCAAAATTACATAGGAAAATTTTATTCTTCTCAGTTTATTAACTTAATCAGAAACACAAAAGTACTTAGTCCATATATATATCACTACTACCCATTATTATACATAAATAAATATAGGCTCAATATAATGCAAAATATATATCAGTTGACATTCAGTTCCTGTTATTATATTTGCTATTGTATGCCTACTGTCAGAAATTTCAATTTCGCTACGAAAAAGTATTTATTCTTTTAATGAACTCGTTTAAAGTTGTATAACCAAAAGCATCTAATATTGCATATTTGCATGGACACTTAAATATTCTTTGGTGGCCATATGCTTTATGGTCCACCAATACCATCACAAACTTCTTTTCCATGCAAGAGGCAAAAAATGCCACTCTTCTTTTGCACCATGGTCTTTTTTATAACAAAATTTATAGTTTTTATAATTTATTTTGTATTGGTTCTCCCATCAATGAAATACTTAAAGTATTTTAATTTGTTGAACTTGGAAGTGTCATACACTAAATTGTCACTTATAACACATAGAAACAGATTTCACACAAACAAGATCCTTAATATAAGCTAGAAAAGTATAAACTGTTGCTTTCTTGTTTTCCAATGAATGTTTTGAATAGAATTTTGTATAATGCAGGAATAATTTTCAGAAAAATCTGCCACAATGATAACAGTATCCAGACTCAATTCTTCCATTTTGAAAAAATGGCTTTGAGAATTTTGTAAAAAAAAGTGATGCACACATAAAACAACGAGTTTTTCAAGCAATTGGCCAATGAAAGTATGTATAATTTTACTAACAAAAATGGTACCTAAGCATGAATGTAAATATATTTAACAAAATATTGAAATTGAATATTCTAAAACACATTACATTTTGTAAAGTATTTGTTAAATAAATTTAAATAAGTCAAAAACAATTTTTCTTCAATGGTACTTAATACACTTTTCCAGAGACAATATGTGATAAAAAAATTAAAATTACACAGGATTGTAATTTGATGTTCTATTGATATTTTTACATTTAATGTGAACCTGCTTTGAATTGGTACTGCATAAAAATTCAAATTTGACCATTGTTTTTTAAATTATGGCCATTCTTGCACTGTAAGATGACCTGCATTTGGAAATACATATGCTATCATTAGAATAGCTTTTATTCAGAAACCAAAATTTTACCTCTGAATTTTTGTTTGATATAAGTACATATAAGTTACTTAATATTTCCACAAGGTTTCAGAAAAATAAGAGGTTCATTTTTATCTATAGCCCTTTAAAGTTGATTTTTTTCAAAAGTGATTTTCACTTTACATGGGAAAAAATCCACTAAAATGTAAAATTGCCATTGTTTTCGTTGCTTAGATATACATCTGAAATAAATGCTTCCATTTGGTACCAAAATTACTAAATTTGAACTGTTAGGGTCAGTAATTTTTAAATTTCTGTATCTCAGCTAATGTTGGACAAAACGTTTAAATAATTTAGATCTATGGGTTTCACTGTCATATCTATCTATAGTAAAAATTTGAAAAAATCCATGACTAGGGTGCAACACCCACCAGATGTCCCTATATTGACCCAGGATATATTTCATGTTTTACTCATTTATTTAGAACATCTTGCAGGTTACACTTTTCTGGAAATATTTTAACTGATGTTCTGTAAGTTTCAATTTCATTGAGTATATTACTGCAGTGACACTTGTACGATTGAAACATTTTAGATTTGAATTATTGGATAATTTGATTTTTTATTTGGCTCCTGAATTTTCATAACTGTAAGACAGTGTATTTTATTCAAAGTAAATTTTTTTTGGATAATTTGAATATTTTCCTATGCAATCATATTTCATACACAAGCCTGCTTTAATTGTACCCGTAAAGTCAAACAGTGGTGACTTATTTTTTTCTAGGAATACATCCGTTGCATGTACACACAATTACATATGACATCCGATCTTTGTTATCTCTTGACCTACCCCTTTTGCACTCTTCTTATCAGTGGCTTATTCTTCCCTAAAGCCTAACTGTAATTTAGTGGTGACTTATTCTTTCTAGGAATACATCTTGTTCATGTATACACTTGTATGTATAACCCAGTAAAGTTCTCTGCAAACATACATATATAGCATTCTGGTACGTAGTGGAAGTTAACAAGCTGCAGAGAACCATGTTAAAAACAAAACTCTTATTAACAGATTCCACTTTATACACTATTTATAAAAAACAGTCATCTTTTCATCTCATGACTTATCTTTCCTTATTTGAACACACCACCTAACTCTTCGACCAATGACATTTCAGAAATAAAATCAGGCGATGTATGATTCATGCCACCGGATGTAATAAACAACCATTCAAGACAGAAGTAAAGGAGCCTATTCGTCTGGAGCCTTGGATAAAATTAGCCCAATTAATAAATATCCAAGACGGAAGCAAAGGTGCCTTACAGGTCCCTCCTAGAGAAGCACATTATTGCACTTGACAATGGTGCTAAAACAAAATTCTAGCTACTGATGACTAAACACATACACTATTAGAATAATTAAAAGGAAATCCAATTTCATTCATTTCATTTAAACAAACATTTATAGTTAAAAGAACATTCTATCTTTTACAATTATAATTAGTATCCATACCTCAAAGACAATAGTTTTTGTTTAATTGCTATAATGGTATCACATGTAAGATGAAATATATATATAATTGCACTTGTACCATTAAAAAAACAGCACTAGAACATTCAAATATTCTCGTGAGAAATTAATAAAAAAAATACTGATGATTTTAGACTTCAACTGATGTAAATATTTGCTCACAATTTCTATTTTCTTCTGCTGTCCCTTTCACGATGATTATTCAGTTCATCAAAGATGAGGCGCACGATTATCTACAGTTAAAGTTCTAGTTCGAAACCGAAACTTCCTTGTTAAATCACAACAGTTCAGTCCAAGATATCACATGCATGGACAAAAACACAATATCAGGGTACAAATATCAGGACGGATGGAGTGTGACTAAATATGATGGAACAAAATAAAGATGCTCAATACTCGTTCTGAAGAACTAATGACCACAAAGTGTCTGATGACCCTTATCCGAGAATCAGATTTCAATTCGAGTCTGATTGGACTTTTCCTCAAATCTCGTGAGATTTAATTATGTGTCTGATGAGACTTAATCACATCTGATGAGATTCTCTACCTGTCTCTGATGAGATTATCTCCTTTGTCACCGATGAGACTAAATCACTTATGTGGGATTAGATTATCCATGGGTCTCTGATGTGACTAATTCACATATCTCAGGAGATATCCACCCATCTCTGATCAGACTCAATTGTTTATCTCTGATGAGATTTCAAAACCTTTCCACTTCCTTTAAAATTCGATTGCTCTCATGATGACATCTCTCATCTTATTTCAATCCTACCGAGACTACACCATTAAAGTTCAGCTCAAACATACATATATAGCATTCTGGTAGGTATTGGAAATTAATAGGCCGCCATAGAATCATGTTGCGAGACGCCGGCTTTCCAATATGCTGGAGAAACTTTAATGGATTTTAAGTCCATGTACATTACCAAAGAGTGTCGCTTCTGCATGGGGTTCTTGATTAAGTAATTTTATTTACATTTCGTTAAAAATAGATATTTACAGCAAAAGGACCCTTGCACGTCCGTGCTCTCCTGCATCCGCCGGTCAGTCTCCTCTTTTTCCCAACCAGTTCTCCCTTTTTCTTTTCTTCTGGCCCGGATGATCGTTCAAGAGCACCTTGTCCCTCTTGACCCAATGATTCCTTCCGGCCAACGTTCCTCCATGTGTTGGACAGAGAATCTCACACATGTTAAAAACAAAACCTGTATTAACAGATATCACTTTATACACTATTTACGAAAACAGTCATCTTTTGGTATCGTGACCGATCTTTTCTTTTTTGAACATGCCACTTGACTCTTTTCGACCAATATTCATGCCATTGATGTAATAAACAACCATTCAAGACTGAAGTAAAGGAGCCTATTTCTCTGGAGCCTTAGATGTAATAAATAACGAATTTAATAAACTAGTGGTCGCCCAGTGGTCGAAATTCGACCATAATTCATTTAAGTTTGAACGTTAATAAGGTTCTTTTGGCAAAGAATATACCTTTATATTCATTGCATATAATTTTTTGAATTTTGTTCTATTACGTAAGCTGCGAGCATGTACAAATACGTCATAGGAAAAATGCGGTATAGCTTGGTTAAG
The DNA here is from genome assembly GCA_933210815.1 of Meta bourneti. Taxonomy (NCBI): domain Eukaryota; kingdom Metazoa; phylum Arthropoda; class Arachnida; order Araneae; family Tetragnathidae; genus Meta; species Meta bourneti. Next base: position 15,328,375 of record OW119928.1, on the reverse strand, counting down.
CCATATCTAAAAAACAATAACGCGTTGTTTGACATTTTCTTGGGTTTTTTTATTGCTATACTGGCCACAGGTTTTGCCAAGGCTACACAGTTAATTTGCCTATATTTTTTTCAAATTATATAAAATTTATATAAAAAATAAATCCAAAAAATGAAATAAGGAATACGTGCTCGTATTTTTTTATATATTTTTTATTGAAACAAAAAACCGGGTGGTTAAAAAAATAAATGTTGTCCATTGAAATTGAAGTAGTTCGACAATAAATTTAATGATTCAAAACTTCTGTGTAGACGATGTTTTTTGTAAAAACTCTTTCATCGTTTGCTAAATGCCCTTGACTGTTATATTCTGAAATATAAAATCTCAAACCGTCGAATGATCGAACTCTACTTGCTGCAACGTACAATTGACCATGTGTAAAAACTGGCTGCCTCATTAAAATTCCAATTTTTTCTAATGTTTGTCCTTGAGACTTATTTATTGTCATTGAAAATGCAGGTATAATTAGAAATTGAGTTCTTTGAAAGTTAAATGGTAAAATAGTTCCTGAATATGTTAAATTTATACATGGAATCAAAATTCTCTTATTGCGTGCAGTTCCAGTTAAAACTTCGCAATCAATAGTATTTCGATGCATAAATTTGATGCGCATTCTAGTTCCATTGACTAATGCTTCCTTTGTATTTAAGTTTCTGATCAGCAAAACGATGCAATTAACTTTCAATACTAACTTATGTGGTGGCAAATTATGCCAAATCTCATACTCCTCCGTGCGGGCAATGTGCTTAAAAAGGGGTACAAAGTTTTTTCTTCACGTATTAATATATAGATTACAGTATATGAACATAAACAATGAATGTTTTATTTTGTTTAATTTAATATATTTGTAACGCGTATTATACATTAATTTTATCTTTCTGCACTCCTTCTCCATATGAACTTTAATTATGCCAAATCTCATACTCCTCCGTGCGCGCAATGTGCTTAAAAAGGGGTACAAAGTTTTTTCTTCACGTATTAATATATAGATTACAGTATATGAACATAAACAATGAATGTTTTATTTTGTTTAATTTAATATATTTGTAACGCATGTTATACATTAATTTTATCTTTCTGCACTCCTCCATATGAACTTTAATTATGCCAAATCTCATACTCCTCCATGCGCGAATGTGCTTAAAAAGGGGTACAAAGTTTTTTCTTCACGTATTAATATATAAATATCCAGGACTGAATGAAGTAAAGGTGCCTAACCACCTGAGAGCTGTACACACCTGGTTTCTTCTCTAAACCCACCCCTTTGTCCCTACTTTGCATATTTCGTACAGCATCTTGTGCAATACGCAGGGTTTTTGTCTCTTATGTTGTTTTGTAGTGAATATGTTTATTAAAATTTTTTGTCGTGTCTGGCTCAAAATTAGGTGTTCAACTAATTAAAAATGCTACATTTTTAGCGAAAAACTTTTGCCAAAAGAAATATCACTTAATAACGAAGCTTTTTTTTTGTCAAGGTATTTTATGTTCATGTTAAATAAAATATATTTTTTGTAAAGCATTATTTATTTATTGACGCCAGTTGTGGAATCATAAAAAACCATGAAATTTTCCAATATTTGGTGGTCTCTTTAACCTTCAATTATGCAACATTATATTTGTTAAGTGAATAAGATCACTTTTACAGTGGAAATAGAAACTTATCTTTTTTGGTATATTTATTATGTTTTATTTAAGAGTTATTTCACACAGATCTTACTGACTTGTTTTATTTATGAATTTAATACATTCGATAGTTGGATTATGCTTTCATAAAATGTAATTTTAGTGTTATAAAGCTTTAATCTTGTTTTTTCATTTCGATTAAGTTTTCTGTGTTTTAGATCAATCTTACTGTTGATGGAAGACTGTTGTGTCACACATTTCAAATAGAGCATAATGTGATATGATTGAAATCAATTATCCAAGGTAGGTACAGTCGCGGAAAAAAAACAACCACCACTCTTCATTCGAGCAATTTTTACAGTAGAGAAAATTCAAAGATGGCATTCGATAGCAACTAGCATCTTCTATAAATTCAAATTCATAAAATTTGCATAAGGGGCCGTCTCCATATTAAATTGAGTTCCAACTTCATAATTTCCAATAGAAACCCCTATTTTGACACAATTTCAAATCTACCAAAATTTAACTTCAGATACCAAATTTCATGTCATTAGGTCTTACCGTTCGAAGTTATGAATACAGAAAGATTGGAGTTCCTAATGTTAATAAATCAGTTTCTTCGACTTTTATGGATATCTTCCTAAATAATATTTCTATAGCGCTAACATTTTATAAACAAACCAAACAAAATCCACCAAATATTTTATTTTAAAAGTAATTTTTAGTATGCAATAATAATTAAATTAATATTTGAAAAAATTATGAATTGGAACTTTACTATATTTTTATGAGAATCGATTCAGAAGGGCTTTCTAATATGATCAGGCAAAATTTCAACTCATTCCAATCGTTAATTTTTGCGTTACTTTAAATTTTCCTCATTATTGCGGTTTTAGGGGGCAACCAAAAGTTTAAAAAACGTCTGACAAACTTCGGATAATAATTCTCGGATCGTTTGCACATGTAATTCTCAAATCGTTTTCACTTGCATAATAAATATAATAATTCTCGGATCGTTTGCACGCGCTGACAGATACTTTTGAAATAGTGTTCAAATTTGAAATTCCGGTAACTACAACTACAATTAATCCTTATCTACGAATAGCGATTTTCAATGTGGAGATGATCCATGAAATTGACAGAATCTTTAACATTGAATATCTCCGAATATAAAGATAGTAAAGTTGTGAAATTTCATATTTAGAACAATTTGATGATGCCGAATCTGATTAAGCCATCAAAACATGGCGTTTCCATTGGAAATATTGTTTGTGCACAATTTGATATGAAGACGTCCCCTAATGCAATTTATTTGAATTTGTAAAGGACGTTATTCCCTATTGTATGTTATCTTTCAATTTGCTCTACTATGAATAGTGCTCGAAATAAGGGGGTTCGTTTTTTTTCTGCGACTACATTTATAATCAGTTCAAACTTATATTCCATAGGTTATTTGCTCTTGGATAAGTGGTCAGTTCTGTATTTTTTGTATCTAATTATCTATAAGTTATCAATTCTTACCAAAACAGTGTTTTGTAGATCTACGACAGGTGTGTATTCAATTTTGTTTGCTTTTGAATTTATAGCCAACTAAGAAAATCTCCAGCATAAAGGGTAAAAACATGGGAAAGTGTAAAACTAGCAACATGGAAAAACCATTTAACACTAATGTATCAATTGTACAGTCGCAGAAAAAACCGGAACCACCCCCTTTATTTCGAGCACTGTTCATAGCAGAGCAATTGCAAAGATATCATTCATAGGGAATAACGTCCTCTACAAATTCAAATGTAAATAAATTGCATAAGGGACCGTCTTCATATCAAATTGTGCACAAACAACAAAATTTCCCATAGAAACACCATGTTTTGATGCTTTGATCAGATTCTGCATTGTTAAATTGGTCGAAATATGAAATTTCATGACTTGACTATTTTTATATCCGGAGATATTCAATGTTAAAGTTGCTGTCAATTTTAGGGATTATCTCTACATTGAAAATCGCTATTCGTAGATCGAGATTAATTGTAGTTATAGCTACCCGAATTTCAAATTTGAACACTATTTCAAACATATTTGTTAGCGCGAGCAAACGATCCGAGAATTATATATATTATGCAAGTGAAAATGATTAGAGAATTATATTATATTTATTATGCAAGTGCAAATGATCCGAGGTTTATCAGACATTTTTTTAAACTTTTGGTTGCCCCCTAAAATTGCCATAAGAAGAAAGATTTAATCTAACGCAGAAACTAACCATTGGAATGAGCTGAAATTTTGCATGGTCATATTAGAAGTCCTTCTGAATCGATTCCCATCAAAGTATAGTTAGGTTCCAATTCATAATTTTTCTAACATTAATTTAATAATTGCATACTAAAATCTATTTTTAAAATAAAATATTGGGTGGATTTTGTTTGGGTTGGTTAATAGTAACATGGTACAAAATATCAGCTATAGAAATATTTAGGAAGATATCCTTAAAAGTCTAAGAAACTGATTTAACATTAGGAGCTCCAGTCTTTCTGTACTCATGACCTCAAAATGGTAAGACCTAATGACATGAAATTTGGTATCTGAATTTAAATTTTGATTTAGATTTGGAATTGTGTCAAAGTAGGGGGTTCTATTGGAAGTTATGAAGTTGGTTCTCAATTTAATATGAAGATTTATGCAAATTTCATGAATTTGAATTTATAGAAGATACTAGTTGCTATCGAATGCCATCTTTGAATTTTCTCTACTGTAAAAATTGCTCGAATGAAGAGGGGTGATTCGGTTTTTTTTCCACAACTGTACCTATTGCATAGCAATGTTTTACAAATTTGTTTATTTAAAATACCTGGTGATCATAATTCAAGTCCCCCTATTTTGAACACCCTATAACTGGAACTAATTATTGAAATGGCATGAAATTTCAGATTTATTTTATTCAATGGATGGGGAATAGGATGCCCCCCAAAAGAATTAGTTTAAAACTCTGCCGATAGGGGAAGTTTGGCGCTATACAACAGAAAATACCTGGAAAAGGCAAAATAAATAAACAAGAATTGTCAAAAGAAATTAAGAATGTTTATTTTCTTTACAAAATGGGAGAAAAAAAACTTAAATTGTTATACTTTTGGCAGTGGAAGGAATACATATTTCAAAAAGAAAGTTGTACTCTGCAGTAATATTGATGCAAATCATACTGCTCCATATGGTCCCCATTCTGGAGATGAAGTCTGGTGTTGATGAAATGTGTGTTCTACGGGCAACCGTAATTGATCTTGCACGATGTTATGAATCTGTTATGTGATGTGTCCTTGGCAACATGTGCCTCAATAAACTAGAGCTTTAAAGTGTCCAACAACCAAAAATCAGTTGGACTCTGGTTCAGAGAATATGTTGTCCAAACAGGAAATTAACAATTAATCACTGTTATTGGTGAAAATTTGTTATAGAAACTGCTGTGGGTAGAACATGGGTCATTCCATGCGGAAACACCCATGTTGAGATAAAGTTGCACTAGGGTCATTCCATATGGGGACACCTGGTGGGTGCTGCACCCTAGTCATGAATTTTTGTCAAATTTTTACCATAGGTAAACATGGCAGTGAAACCCATGAATCTAAATTTGTAAAATATTTTGTCCAACATTAGCTGAGATACAGGAATTTAAAAATTGGTTGATTTCAAAAAGTGGCAGCCGTCTTGTATTAGCCACACTATAAATGTCTAACATGAGAACTAATAGTTAAAATTTAATAAATTTAGTACCAAATGGAAACCATTTACTTCAGGAGTGTATATAAACTACTGGAAAACACTGGAAATTTTACATTTTAGTGGATTCATTTACTTGTAAAGTAAAAAAAGTCATCTTCAAAAACAGTCAATTTAAAGGGTTTTTGAAAAAATGAAACCTTATATTTTTCTCTCAAACTTCGTAGAAGTATTAACTGACATGTACTTTCATCTGACAAACATTCAGAGGTAAAGTTTTAATGTGAATTAAGTGAATAAAAGCTATTCTATTGATAGCATATTACTTCAAAACAATGATCATCTTACAGTGCAAAATTGACCATAGCTTAAAAAGCAGTGGTCAGATTTGGATTTTTATGATATTTATATAATTTAAAGCAGGTTCACTTACATACACTACCTGACATTGAAAATGCAACACCAAGAAGGACTTGTCAGAAAGTGATGAAATTTGGCAAACAGAGAGAGACAGCAACGAGCAATAAGTGATCTTTATTGCAACATTATACACCTTGCCACTGAGCAGCAAGAACGTCGTCTGATCAGTAGGTTGTAGGACCACCGCGAGCGGCGATATAGGCAGCAACACTTCTAGGTACAGACGCAATGAGCGTGCGGATGGTATCCTGAGGGATGGCTGCCCATTCCCTATCAACCATTTGCCAGAGTTCGTCTTCTGAACGTGCCAGTGGCAACGCATGCAAGCGACGTCCAATGACGTCCCAGAAATGTTCGATAGGTGAGAGATCAGGGGAGACAGCTGGCCAGGGAAGCACCTGGGTACCTTGCAGGGCATGTTGGCTGATGCGTGCCGTGTGCGGCCCGGCATTATCCTGCTGGAAAATGGCATTGGGCACCCCCTGAAGGAAAGGTAGTGTCACCGGCTGCAGCACGTCATCCACGTATCGTTGGGCCGTCATAGTGCCCTGAATACGGACCAGAGGTGACCTGCTATCGTAGGCGATGGCGCCCCAAACCATTATACCGCGTTGTCTCGCGGTATGGCGTTCCGCAGATGCTGCCGGATTGGCCCTGTCACCACGTCGGGGGCAGACTCGTACACGGCGACTGTCATTGCTAAAACAGAAGCGTGACTCGACTGAGAACACCACCCTGTGCCATTCCGTCGTCCACGTGGCTCTATCCCGACACCATTGCAAACGGAGACGTCTGTGCTGTTGGGTCAATGGTAGTCGTCTCAACGGGCGCCATGAGTGCAGGCCGCCAGCGATCAATCGGCGGCTAATGGTCCTGGACGATATGGGAGCATCAAGGGTGTCCTGCACATGCTGCAAAAGGGCGACAGACGTGGCTTGCGGAGCCGCCGATGCTTGCCGGCAGATGCGTCGGTCCACGCGTGCTGACGTCACTCTGGCTGCACTAGAACCCCTCAAACGTGCCACATTCCCTTGGTCCAACCATCTGTTCCACAACCGGTGCACCGTGGACGCGTGTAGGTGGGTATCTGCTGAGATTTGACGTATGGACCAACCTGCCCTTCTGAGGCCAATCACCATACCCCTCGTGAAGTCGTCTGTTTGCTGGAACTGTCTTGATTGGCGGCGTCCTGGCATTCTCCGCTACTAGACGTTTCCTCTGAGACACAAAAACAAATTGCAACTTGATTTACCTGGCAAACAGAGCGACGCGAAACTGACCACTTTTGCAGATTCCTTCCCTGGTTTTTCACTCGCCGTGCGCGGGACAGCTGCGCAGTTTGCATCATTTACATATCTCGGTGAGCTGCGTCTACCCTGTAAATTTCATCCAGTTCTGCGCACTCCTTCTGGGTATTGCATTTTCAATGTCAGGTAGAGTATAAAAATATTAATACATCAAATTACAGTCTGGTGTGATTTTTAATTTATTTTATCACATGGTGTCTTTGAAAAAGTGTATTAAGTACCATTGAAGAAAAATCGTTTTTATTTATTTAAATTATTTGAAAAAAATACTTGCGACACATAAGGTGTTTTATAATATTTAACTATAATGTTTCCGTTGAAAGATGTACATTAATGCTTAGGACCAGCTTCTATCAGTAAATATTTTTATTGACAATTTGCTTGAAAAACTGCTTTATGTGCTCAGTACATTTTTACAAAATCTCTAGAGCCATTTTTTAAAAAGTAAAGGACGAATTGAGTCAGGATATTGCTATCAGCATGGCAGATTTTTCTGAAAATTATACCTGCATAATTTAAAATTCTATTCAAAGCATTCATTGAAAAACTAGCAGGTAACCATTCTTTTCTAAAGTATATTAAGGATCTTGATTGTGTGAAATCTACTTCTATGTGTGGTTATAAGTGAAAATTTAGTGCATGACACTTCAACATTTTGGACTTCAAAAGTTTACTGTCAAATTTATTACAAAGTCAACATTTAATCACACAAGTTCCATAAATTAAGCACAAAAAGTGTTTCAGTGATGGGAAATGAGCCCAATACAAAAATAAATTTTATTATAAAGTTTATTAATTGTTGTCATCAAAAAAGATCATGGTGTAAAAATCGAGTGATACTTTTTGCCTCTTGTCATGGAAAAGCAGCTTTTGACGGTATTAGTGGTGTAAAGTGTATGGCCACCAAATCTAGCCTTCAGGGTTCACACAAAGATTGTCCCAATAGCACTATGTGTTTCTCCGGTGCCACATAAATTAACTACCTACCATACAAAGATGCAATATTAAATGCATTTGGTTATATTTTTTTCATAGCAAAATCGAGAATTGAAATTTCTGACAATCAATTAGATGGGTACACAATGGCAAGTACGATAACTTGTATGAGCACTTATCACTGCTTTACATGAATAAACAAAAGTCAAGATATTGGTTTCCTGATTTTCATGTTCCTCAACAACATTCATTACTGTGGATTGGTGAAAACAGTCAAATTACAGCATTTCGAAATGAACAATATGTTGCATGTGTGAATTAATTGGTGGATTGGAAAGTTGTGAGGAATATAATAATTACAAAATTGTGTCCTTACATCTTCATGAACCACATGTATCATGTATGGCTTGAGCCTTTAGACCTATTTTAAATTTCATTTGAATACATATTGAAAATTGTTTCTTCTCCCCTGACTACAACAAAAGAACCTATCATGTTGCTTCTTGATGAAAATAAATTAAATTAACTATTGTTCCAAAACTACAAGACAAATTGAATCATGCAATAATAATGCTTTAGACTTGATCTTTAATATTAATGTGTTAGCATTTTTATCTATGCTCAATCTTTTAAAAATTTCTCGTTAATGCGATTAATATATTGTTCACATAGCTCTTTAATCTTTCAAGATTTGTGTTAAAAAAATTTCACAGAGCCAAGATTTTTCAGTTTAATTTTATCAATTTGAAATACACATACATTACATTTAGATTACATTTTGTACTTTTTCTAAAGAAGTATTGAATCAGCTTAAAATTATTTCAGTAATTCAAAGTCAACTGTAAGAAAATTTGTTTTATATTAAGCCTATATTTGTTTATGTATAATAATGGTATAGTGTTAGACATTCGGGGCTATTATAAGTAATTTCTAATTAAGAGAAGAAACTCGAGTATAAAAATTTCACTGTAATTTTGAAACAGTGTACTCTTAAAGAGTAAACTTAAATATATTTAACAGGGTATGTCGATTTAAATCAGCTTGATTTAAATCAAGGGATTTTTATTAAAAAAATCATTGATTAAATCAAAATTTTAAATTTCGTTTTTCTTTCTGTTATGTTCAATAGTATTGAAAATGAAATACTGAACAAGATGCATGTTATTTTATTGAAATAAGTTAAGAACTTCGCTCATACTGAGTTCACCCAAAATTATTAAAAATCATCCTTCCTTTGAAAACACTAAATAACAGTATTTGCTGATTGGGATCACAATTACCTGACAAGTATTTTCATCTTGGGCCATTACCAATAGGTATCACTCACAAGCCTGGTCATCAGTGTTGGTTTTGTTTTAAACATTCCGTGTGACTAAAAATCGCACGTGGCCAATTTTAAACCATTCACCATGTGATGAGTGTAGATGCTTGAAATATATTCACTCATAAAATTGTGATAACTTGCTTTTTTTTTAAGATGTTCTAGTTATTTATTTAGTATTGTAGTCTGTTCATAAAAAACATAAACACACTTACTCAATGAAAAGATTTTCTACAGTACCACAAAACATTCCAATTTTGTACATAAATCTTTAAAATTGGTACTTTTAATAGTTTTGTTTTGTGTAGTATATTAGGTAATTTTTATTTCAATTTATTGGGAAATTTTATGCATTGATCCCTTAGAATTCTTTACACTGTTAGAATAACTTCAATATTTATGGAACTGTAATTTAGAATATGAAAGCTAATTCACTCATCTGATAATTGAGTGAGTAGGTTGACAAAAGATTATGGTTTGAAGCAGAAAGCCATTGGAATTGATAAATTTTTTATTGCAAGCTCAAAATACCACTGAATTAGCATGTTCTGGGGGATATTACACTTGTTCTATGCTGTTCATATAGAAAAGCTTCTTTTTTTGTTTATATAAACCCTTTTCTGTGCTTTGACTATACCTATGAAATACTTGTCAATGCTCGAAGAATTTGAAAAATAGACATTTGATTTTAAATTTATGTATTTTCATCTCATCTCATTTTTTCTTTTTTAACTTAAAAAAAATAACAATTTTTTCACCAATAAGTTATTTTTGCACGCTACAAATTAATGAGAAGTAGAATACTTTTCAAGATACAAGTTCCTTTTATTTTTTTCTATTGACATGATCTTTTCTCAAAAGCAAGTCTTGAACCAATTAATTATTTTATAATAAATAATTGAGGTAATTCAAAACATTTTATTCATATATAATAAATATATAATATAAATTTTTTTTTGAAATTTGTATGATTGAAAAAAATCATAATATAGATTCCGTGGGATCAGGCATCCTTATTTATCCGAGTTCAAAAAATAACTTCACTGGTTATGGGTTAAACTCAAAGTAATCGAAGCCACTTGAGAACCAAATGGAAAACATTGCTCATCTTGGCATTTGGCACACTGTCTATTTACTCTGTCATGTGATTTACTTTGCTAATTCCTATGTCGCGTTTTAATCTTTCAAAAATATACCTGGCTGTATTTTTTAATACATTAATATTTTGCATAAAAATATGTATGTTTAAATATATCAAAACAATCTAGAAACTACACTAATATACGTGTCATGTCCAACAAATTTATACTTGTACGGGCAAGGAATTAATTAAAATTATAAAAATCTGATTTCAATCAAAAAAGTGATTTAAATCAAATAAATCTGATGTTTTTGATTTAAAAAAATCATGAATTTTTTTATACCTTGATATTTAACATAAGTATTGTAATTAAATATTATAAAACACATATTTTGCATAGTATTTTTAAAAATAATTTACATAATTTTTTCAATGGTACTTAATATACTTTTCCAAAGACACCATTTGATAAAATAAATTAAAAATTACACAGGACTAATTTGGTATTGATATTTTTATATTTAATGTGTGAACCTGCTTTGAATTAATCATAAGAATTCAAATTTGACCATTGCTTTTTTAAGTATGGTCAATTTTGCATTGTAAGATGACTGCTATTTTGAAATACATATGCTATCATTAGAATAGCTTTTATTCAGAAACCAAAAATTTTACCTCTGAATTTTTGTCACATTGAAGTACATATACTTCTACAAAGTTTCTGATAATAAGGGTACATTTTTTCTATAGCCCTTTAAAGTAAGTTGACTGTTTTTGAAAGTGATTTTTTTTTCACTTTACATGTAAAGAAATCCACTGAAATGTAAAATTTCCATTGTTTTTGTAGTTTACATCCATTCCTGAAATAAAGGGCTTCCATTTGGTACCAAATTTACTAAATTTCAACTATTAGTTCTCAAGTTAGAACCATTTGTACACAGTGGTAAATCCAAGATGGCTGCCATTTTGTGAAATCGACCAATTTTTAGATTCCTGTATCTCAGCTAATATTGAACAAAATATTAAAAAAAATTGATATTCATGGGTTTCGCTGCCATGTCTATGGTAAAAATTTGAAGGAAAAAATCCAAGACTGGTGCAACAACTTTTTCTCAAAATGGATGTTTTCATGTGGAATGACCCACCATTGTCATGGATTTTTTCAAATTTTTACCATAGATAAACATGTAGTGAAACCTTTAAATCTCAATTCTTTTAATATTTTGTCCAAAATTAGCTGAAATACAAGAATTTAAAAATTAGTCAATTTTATCAAATGGTGTCCATCTTGGGATTTTCCGAACTGTATAAATGGCTCTATCTTGAAAACTAATCATTCAAATTTAGTATTTTGTCCAATATTAGCTGAGGTACTGAATTTAAAATTTGGTTGAATTCAAAAATGGGGGCGGCTATCTTAAATTTGCCACACTAAAACTGACCCTAACTTAAGAACTAGTAGTTCATTAGTAATTTTGGTACCAAATGGAAGCCATTTATTTCAGAAGGGGATGTAAACAATGGAAATTTTACATTTTAGTGGATTTTTTATATTTAAAGTGAAAAAATCAGTTTTAAAAACATGACTTAAAGGGCTATAGAAAAAATAAACTCATTTTTTCACTGAAACTTTGTAGAAGTATTAACATATGTACCTAAATCTGACAAAAATTCAGAGGTAAAATTGTCGGTTTCTGAATACAAGCTATTCTAATTGTAGCATATGTAGAAAGACCTCGTTAAGAATTTTGTGGGACCGTAAAAAAATTCATAGTAACCGTAGTTCGTGTTATCCGAATTCAGAAAAAGGCATTATTTAAACATGAAAATAAAATATTAATATATTTACATTACTTATTATGCAATTCTTGGTTCAGGTAAATGGTATTCTTTCATCACAAAGATTACAGAGGATTCTTGATTACACAGATATGTCCTGATTATGCAATTTTTGCTTAAATTGGTTCTGTTATCGAATATTGGGTTTTGTTTTTATATAGTGACATTCTTTAAGAAAATCTGACGCTGTCAACAATGCTCTTTTGAAGGCATGCTTATTCCTTCGTCTTCGGAATTATCAATAGTTTTTTCATTCTTCCACAGATAAATCTACAATTTCTGAGAAATTTAGTCTGATAATACAATTGAAAAGAATCCTTTTGCCCGTAAGTATCGAAAATTCGTCTTAACCTGTGTTTAGTGTAATCTGAATTCTTAAACGAATGAGTTAACATTATTTGAATATACATTTTGATGGATATTAGAATTTACTTTATATAATCAGTAATTCGTATTAAGCGAGTTCAGTTAATGAGAGGTTTGACTATTTCAAAATGGTGGTCATCTTATGCAAAAATGGCAATATCTTAAAAGCTAATGATCAAATGTGAACTTTTATGAAGTACTTACACTGGTGTTCAGAATTAAGAGAATTTTCACTTTTGGGCGATTATCTCTAGAACTACTGGACATATTTTAATGAAATTAGTTATGTACATAGGTTGAAATAATACAAAAAATATAACCAATAGTACACTCGCATGATCGTGCGTAAGACTCATCAGCGTAGGAAGGTCTAAAACAGGTAATATCGACACAAAAAAAATGGGTTAATAGGGGGTATGTCCCCTCTTACAGTTATAACTGCTCTCACAATGTGAATTCATACTGGAAATGAAGCAGTTTATGAGTCCCTTTGGTAGTCGGTTCCACTCCTCCATCAACGCTGTTTTCAGGTTCCTCGGAGGGGGAGGCGAGAGTAGCAATTGCCCTCCCAAGAGCCACTAGAAAGTTATTTCGGCTGGGCTCTTTGCTCAGGGCAGTGGGACTGCGGAATTCCTGGCCACTGGAACTGGAGGATTCTCTCGGCTGGAAACTGGATTGCAATGGTACGGAAGACTGGCATAGCTTCTGTTTCGATTGTTGACTCCGTGGTTGCCCTTGAGGGTGTTTCCATCTGGTCACTGAAGCTGGCTCTGCTGCTCTTCCATGGAATAGGATCAGGCATTGTGATGCATGGCTGGCAGGAACGTAGTTGGTTGAAAGAAATATCTCTTGATTATGTAGCCATCGTCAAGTTCCACAAGATAGTAAATTCTCCCTAGTCTTTCGACTACTATACCGTATTTCCATAGGCTTGAGCTGGCATAATTTCTTGACTGTACACGGTCTCCCTCACGGTAATAGTTGTTGAATTCCGGTTAAGGTGCTTTATATACTTTATAAGTGTAGGGTTTGACCAGGTCTAATTTAGTACGAATATTCCAATCCAACAGTTCTGCTGGTGTCTTTCCATTTGATAGTGGTGTTGCTCGATACCGGAACAGAATTTCGCATTTTTCCTGAAGAGTTCCTTTTCATTATTTTATTCATTCGGGTTTTGTCTTCAACGTTTGGCAATATCTTTCAGCTTGTCCATTCGTTGCTGGATGGCCTGATGCTATGAGCTTTTGTCGAATGCCATTTCTTTCACAAATTTCTGTAAACTCTTGTGATTTCAATATTGAAGCATTATCGCTAACAAGGATTTCAGGCAAACCATGACGGCTAAATATTTCACGCAAATATGTATCGTAATATAAGTGTCAAGCGGTTTCTTCATAGCAAAAATTTCTGGCCAATTTGATTTTGCATCAACAGCTATGAGAAAATAGTGATTTAAAAATGGTCCTGCATAGACCATGTGAACGCATTGAAAATTTCTGTCAGGAGTTTCCCAATTATGAATTGGTGCTTTAGTAGGATTTATCTTGATATCACAACATTCTTTGCAACTTTTAACCATGTTTTCTATATCAAACTCTGTTTTTCAAATAACAATAATTTCTTGCAAGAACTTTCATGCGAACTATGCCTAAATGAGTTGAATGCAATTCTTGTTATATAGCTGGTTGTAACTCCTTCGGTATTATAACTCTTTGACCCCGAAATAAAATTCCGTCTTAAGTGGAAATTCTGAATCTTATATACTTCCGTTAAGGTATCCGACTGGGTTCGGAGACAAATTTTTAAAAAAGCTTTATATGAATCATTATTAATATTTTTTTTAGACAGGTATTGATGTAAAACCATGTAATTAACCGAAAAATAAATTATATCATGATTCATTTATTTTATAATGAGGATTAATTGAAAAATTTCAGTCTTTGACCCCGAAATAAAATTCCGTCTTAAATGGAAATTCTGAATCTTATATACTTCCGTTAAGGTATCCGACTGGGTTCGGAGACAAATTTTTAAAAAAGCTTTATATGAATCATTATTAATATTTTTTTAGACAGGTATTGATGTAAAACCATGTAATTAACCGAAAAATAAATTATATCATGATTCATTTATTTTATAATGAGGATTAATTGAAAAATTTCAGTCTTTGACCCCGAAATAAAATTCCGTCTTAAATGGAAATTCTGAATCTTATATACTTCCGTTAAGGTATCCGACTGGGTTCGGAGACAAATTTTTAAAAAAGCTTTATATGAATCATTATTAATATTTTTTTAGACAGGTATTGATGTAAAAACATGTAATTAACCGAAAAATAAATTATATCATGATTCATTTATTTTATAATGAGGATTAATTGAAAAATTTCAGCAAAAATCATGCTTTGGGGAAAATGCTCTAAATGTAAAAAAAATCTTAAATATAAGAATTTTCTTTGATAACTGTGTTGTTTGTACTATTACCTACTATGTAATAGACCGCAGGCTAAGTGATATTTTAAAAATTTTGCAAGTTATAATGAATTTAGTGCATTGCCGTTCGATTTTTTTCACAAAACGGCAAGTATTTTATAAGAAAAGTTGCCATAAAATAAAATTGAATAGCTCTATAGCAAAACCTGCGGTCTATTACACTCACAAAGGCTTGAGATACATTTATGCCAAATTTCATTATATAATATTGAATACAATTTGAGAAATCACGTTTTTCGTTGCTAATTTATGACGAAAATTTAATTTCTTCATAAATTAAATTTTCTTAAAGAAAATGCATTTAAAGAATTAATTTGTATATTTCACAAAGTAATTATCATGTAAACAGTTTAAAATTCCCCAGTTTTATAAGAAACTCCTTCCTTCTCTTCAACTTTAATCCATTTTTCTTCCTGGATGCTCATTATTTCCTTCTGGTAGCTTTTGCCGATGGCAAAGAGTGTCGTTTCGAGTCGACAATTCGTTCGCTATCAAAACCATTGTACCCTTGCACTGTATAACACCCAGGACTGATACCCAATTCTTTTAATATAGCTAAAAAAACATTAAACCCGTTGTTGTATTGAATTACAGCTATACATGTACCCAAACGAAGAGTCTGGTGTTCAACAAAGACTTCTTTAGGTAATATTTGCCATAAAACTCCATTGAATGACTCATTGGCATTCTGCGTCTTACCTTGCAAGCATTTTTTTAGTAGTGTTTGATCACACAGTTCCATATATATGGGTTTCACAATGTTAATTATGTTCTGAGGTAGTCCAGTGGATTTGTCTTGAAAACGTCTGATGTCTTTAGAATTTACTGAAACTTCAAGTACTGGGTGTTTTGATTACCATAAAATTTTCGCTTTCGAAGTCGATGAGTTCTTCCTTTACCCATGTTAAAGAGTGACACGGGTCTTAAATTTCAATTTATAATATCAAAAACTATTATTACGCTATAATTTTAGCACTAAAATTGAAAGCAAAAGCAGTAAAACAAACGTAAACTAGCAGATCGAAATGATGTAAAGCTGTATTTCAACAATTTTCTAACTAAATTGTTGTTAATATTATATACAAACTGTGGCTATTAATCTAGAATACTTAAAAGAATATTTTTTAGCTTTAACTACTTAATTTTTCGACAATTATGAAAGAAAATAGCAAATAAACTGTCAACTTCCGGTTTCGGTTTGACCACTTCCGGTATTTTTGACAGCTGTCGCGTGATACGAAAATTACCATAACTTCCGTTCTATTGCACGTAGATTAAAAAAATAAGTAGTTTTAGAATCCTCAGAAATATGACTTTAATATAAAATAAAAATGACCATTTTAGTCGAAAATGCCCATTTCAACCCAGTCGGATACCATAAGTATGTTTTCTTTTAGCTTCAAAAGGTTATCATCAATAGCCGTTTCTCTACGGATATCTTCTGATGTAACTGTTTCTGAGGAAATGTGTCGTATGACAGCTTCTTGAAAGATGTATTCGTCATCGACTATATTAACTTCAAAACTGTTTAAAGGAAGAGGATGTCTAAATAAATAATCAGCATTGATATGTTAATTAGATTTACGGTGCGCAATAGAATAAAGTTCGACAGGAAATGAGCATATCGAAGCATTCGTGTTGCTGATAAAATAGGAAGTTTCTTATTTGGATATATTGTCATCATGGGTTTATTATCAACGATTAAGGTAAATTTTCCACCAAAAATATAATCGTAAAACGTTTTACAAGTCCAATAGACAGCTGTAGCTTCTTTGTCTAATTGACTAATTTCTTTCTCCTATAGTTAGTGATCTCGATGCAAATGCTATTGGCCTTGCAGTACCATCAGGCATATTGTGAGAAAGAGTACCAAAAGGGCTAGCGTCGGTTGCCTAAGTTACAGGAAGATCTGGATTAAATGGTATTAAAATACGATTACTAACTATTTCGGATTTTGCATTAATAAACGCTGATTCGCAATTAGCGGTCCAATCAAACTATCTTTACTGAGTAATTTGTTCAAAGGATAAAGCAAGTTAGAAGCATTTTTGATAAATTTCGAATAATACATAACCATGCCTAGAAATTTTCTAAGTTCATCTACACTCTTTGGTCGTGGTGCATCGAGAATTGCCTTGATTTTATCTGTTGATTTTTTAGTCCATCACAACTAATTATGTGACCTAAATATTGAACTTCTCAAAAAATTTACATTTATGCACATTTACATGTAGATTATGTACACTTAACTTGTCAAATACTTTAATTAAGCAAGACATGCATTCTTCGTATGTTCTACCTTGGATAATATCATCGAAATATGCTATTACACCATCTAATTTAATTCCTGGACAAATTGATCAATAAATTGGTGGAGATCGTTTGGTGCAGTTTTGATACCAAAAACAATCGTTTAGCTAAATAGGTACCACAATGAGTTGAAATTTTTTGAATTCGAGAGGTTTCTTCATCTACTGACAAATGTAACTAAGCCTTGAAAATTTCTAATGTGCAATATGAACCGTAACGCGTAATTTGTGAAATATATCTTCGATTCGCGGAATCGGGTGTCAGGTGTCGAGCAGTTTATTTACTATGACCTTATAATTGGCACAAATCCGAATAGAACCATCAGATTCTGGAATTGCAACAAGCGGCGTACCCCATTCTGAATGATTTACTTTTTCTATAATATCGTCGTTTTCAGGTTTATCTAATTCTGAATCCACTTTTTCTTTTAACGCATATGGTACTTTACGTGGTTTTAAAAGTACTGGTCTTGCATCAGAGACGTAACTAGAGGGGGCAGTCGGGGCATCTGCCCTGGCCGCCGGATTGGGGGGGGGGGGGCGCTAAATCGGCCGAGTATTTTTTTACTATAGATATTTATGTATGATAAAAAATGAAGAGGAAAAACTTATTAGTAGACTACAAAAACTATAAAAGGTGCTAAATGTAGAATGTGTGAAGAAATAACAGGAAAGTTTAACCTAGATCCTCTTTTTTAAAGAAGTACAGAGAAGGAAGAAGCAGAGGTTTGATGAGAAGGGCGAAGTTGAAAGCTATGAATTCTCAGAAGAAAAAAAGTTCAGATTATTGATTATACAAATAATAGATCGGATTCTGAATGAACTGAGGCAAAGGTTTCAAGTCATTCAAAACATGAAGTTTATTTGGTTTCCTCAATGGAGCTCGGTTTGAAACAATGAATGGAGAAGAATTGAAGAACCAGGCACTTGAGTTAGTTATCACATATAAAGAAGACTTAGACAAGGACTATCTGGCGATAGAAGTGGAGAGTTTTAAGTATTTTGCCTTGAATTTAAGCCCTAATATGAAAACGGCTACACCATCAGGTCTTCTGACGTTAATATACAAGAACGGACTTGAAGACGCGTACCCCAACGTAACGACAGCGTTGATAATTTTCCTCACAATACCAGTCTCAGTCGCTTCAAATGAAAGGATTTTTAGCAAACTAAAGATCATAAAAAATTACCTCAGAAACTTAACAGGACAACACACAATGACTAACCAACCTGAGCATCATATCAATAGAGCACAAGTTAGCTTCAAAGCTATCTTTTGAGGACATTGTAAAAATGTTTGCAGTCGAAAAAGCCTGTAAGTTAAGTTTTAGTTCAAGCTTTCTGTGTTTAAATTAATTTTTTTACATTTTGTCAATAGATTAAGAGATTGTGAAAGATGTCTAAGTAAATACTCAAGATAATAACTTCAGTAAAATCTGTTATTATTAATTCTTGTTCCACAGTTTTCCAAAATCCTTGAATGGTTTTCGGTCGACTTTTCGATAATTCTCTTTTTAAGTCCAAAAGCACAAAAAAGGTGCTTTTGGACATTTGTCTCACCCTTTCTCACAAAAGGGTGACACATCTGGAGATTTAGCAGGAATATCAGTAAAGGGTATTTATTGACTTGATACTAGTTTCTTCCATTTTTTCTACGAATTTATTAGTGGATTTAGATGTGTGGCTGCTTGCTTTATACTGATGCAGTTCTACTGATTGTTGGCACTTTGGGTAAAGATAAAGTATTTCTTTTTTGAATATTGGGGATAAAATAGGGTCTTGATGATATGTGGGAATTGATTTTTACATTCCCCCTCCTTTTTACTTTTAATTTTCCAGTATATGCAAAACCGGCAACAATCATAAATCTCTTAGAGAAAGTTCTCACATTAAAGTTACAAAGTTGAACTACGTTTTAAGATTTTTTCCTCCTCTTTTATGATAATAAATTGTTCTTTTTTTATTGTAATCTTTTAAATATACCCAAACCTCGTCTATTGTCACAACATTTTTCCATCTTTCTCCAGCTAAATGCTTCTCATACAGAATTCTGCAAGGAGTTCTGTTTTCTGCAATATGTCGTGGAGATAGACTATGAACATTGTATTTTTTGGCCTTTTTAAGATTCAAATCACTGTTAATTATTTTATTTACAGTTGAAACTGAACTTTTAATGACTTTGTAATAGTCATTTAACTTGGCGGATTCTCTTTTAAAATTAAAGATCTTACTTTATAAATATTCTCAGAAATTCTTTTCTTTTTTTGGATATTTATTTGGAAGTATTTTTCCACTTTTACGCGTTTATTCCTTTCTTATTAATAATATTACTTATAGTACCTTTAGATATAGAAAAGCATGATTTACAGCGTTTTTGAATAATTGAATAAGCATAATTCTCTTCGGAAAGAGGCGGAAACATAGCCTTCCATCCATTGCTTATTTAAAAGTGCCATTTTGAAAGTAAACAAAACTCTGAGTTAGCAGACGTTAAGTTATACTTTAACTATTTAACTGCTGCGAAAATAAAATTATTTCGTAGCATACAATTTTTTTACAGCTCATCAAAATCATTCAAAAAATGTCGAACAACTTCTGTATTTATCATAATTAAATATCCTATTCTAAAGCAACATTCTGTTGATTTTGATTCAGCCCACACATGTCCCGATATCATTTGATAAAGCGTTTTCATTTAATTTGCAGCGATTATAAGTATGAAAGAATATACCAAACATGCTACTCTTAGATTATTTGTCAATGAAATATCTTAGAATTAATTAGGTATTTTATCTTGTGCTAAAAATGAAATTGCTGCAAATTAATCTATTTACCTTTGAAATCAAGCATTTACCATCTAAGTTTAATATAAAAATTTGGACTAATTGAATTAATGTGTGGTGTCGATATCGGGTGTTGTCATGGAGGGTTTTTGTTTGGTTGATCGGTGGGGAGGGCCAAGGCGAGTTCTTGCCCCGAGTGCAAACTAGCCTGGTTACGTCTCTGTCTTGCATGTTATCGTAATTTAAGTGAACACATGTAATTTGGTATTTGACCTACTTTCGATTCGAAAACGTCGGAATATTCTTTAAGAATTTTCGTAATTGACTTATTTATACTACAGATAGGAATTTGTTCAACATCGTAAGTTTGGTTAATTCTTTCTTTTGGTTTGTTCTTTGGTTAATTCTTTTGTTAAATGAACTAAATAATTATTCTAAACTAGAGGAATTTTTATATTTAATTTCACTATTGCTGGTTTAAAAATTTCGTTAGTATAGCTTCAAAACTACATTTGTGTTCAAAATCGGCGTGATTATTTTTAGACTTGAAATTATCTGTATTCATGATACTGACATGACTTTCGGAATCACATTCAAAAGGAAAGCCTTTTACCCTCTAATTTAATATTAACAAATATCCTGTCATCATTTTGAGTAGAATTCAGGTAAACATCGAAAACTTGATTTATTATATAATCGTTCTCTTTATTGTAAGGAATTTGATGTATATTGTTGGTGTTTGAATCTAGTTTTGGTTTACGTTTTAAAAGTTTCGAAATGCAAACTTCTTTGACATGCCTGTTTTTATGGCAGTAGTTACATTTTAATTTGTGAATGCCACAAGTTTTAGTCCTGTGATTACTTTTACCATAACGTATAAAACTTATATTCCAAGTTGTTTAAAATCAATATACTTTCGATTTCGACTATTGGAACGATCAACTCGAGGTTACGGAAATGATTTTGTACTTGATCTAGCATACCTTTTAATTTTACATGCATTTTCATAATTTCGAAATTTGATTGACACTGCTAGAATTGGAATTACTCTTGTACACTTCTTTATCATTAAAATATAAAAATTTTATACTCTACCAATAAGTATTTGGACACATGTGATAGAAAAGAAAAACAAAATTTATTCATATTCAATAGTTGGTAGAGCCTCCACGAGAGGCAATTACAGCCTCAACCTTCCGGGGCATGCTTTCCACAAGTCCTTGTATGATGGCTAGTGGTATTTTCTTCCACTCGGCTTGGAGAAGACATGTAAGTTCCTTCACCGATTTTGGACGGTTGTTGCACCCCTTAATTCGGCGATCCAACTCGTCCCAGAGGTTCTTGATAGAGTTCAGGTCTGGGCTCTGGGCCGGCCAGTCTATTCGGTTAACCCCATTGTCACCATACTAATCCATGGTGGACCTCGCAACATAACAGCTGGCGTTGTCATCCTAAAGTAACATGGGTTCAACCTGTAAAACTGCCACAACGTAGGAAGTACAGTGTCATCCAAAATAGTGCAGTAGGCGTCGGCGTTGAGCTTACCATGAATTGAGACCTAGGGTCCCAGTCCATACCAGGAGAAACACCCCCAGACCATAATTCCACCTCCGCCGAACTTTACTGTGGGCACAATGCATTCTGGCAGGAGGCGTTCTCCAGACAGACGCCAGACCCTGCCATCCGAACGGTAGAGAGTGAACCTTGATTCGTCGCTCCAGAGAACCCATTTCCACTGATCTACGGTCCACTTTCGACATGCTTTGCATCCCATTAACCGAGCAGCTCGGTTGGACTTTGTGATCAAAGGCTTATGGGCGGCAGCACGACCATTAAAACCAAGCAGATGTGCTTCCTTGCGGATGGTATTCATCGAAACAACTCCCGGATGCCTGTTGAAACTCCTGGAATATGTGGGCCATCGGTTGGGTGTGGTTCTTCTGAATTTCTCTGGACAACACCCGTCGGTCTATCTCCCAGTTTCGTGGGTCTACCGACTAGGGGCAAATTCCGACAATCACCGCTCACCTTCCACTTCTGAATCACATAGGCCACTGTCGATTTTGGGTATTTCAGCTCGCTAGATATGTCCCTTAAGGTATCCGACTAGGTTCGGAACAATTTTTTTGAAAAAAACTATTAAAGCACAATTTAAACACTTTTCATATTAGATAGTGGTTCAAAATTATGAATAAAAGTAAAAAATATTGCACTCACTCATTAAATTTTAATAAATTGGGCAAATTTAGTGAAAATTCAATGAAAATGACCACAATATCGCAAACACTCTATAAATTTCTGTTGAATTAATTTTAATTTCCTTGTAGCACCATATTTCTATGATATTAGTGAAGGCAATAAACTAAAATCTAAGATTTATTGAAATGTTAAGAAGTTATCGCTCATTATATGTAGCTTAATCTTAAATTTTGCAAAATTTCTGCTTGTTCAAATTAAACAGCTATAAATTAAAAAGTATGCATTGTACAACTAAACCTTTAGTTTACTGCCTTCACAACATGTTAATAAGTAATAATGTCAAATTTCATTGAGATATCTCTAACTTTTTAAGAAATCATGTTTTGCGTGTGCAATATTTGCTAAAAATTGGGTTTTCCAGAAAAAGCATTTAAAGTTTACCTTTGGGTACCACGTGAAGCAATGCCATTACCAAATTCACAGAAATTCATCGAAACTTGATGTAAAATGTTGAGGCTTGTTTATAGAAAACAGTTTTAGTAAATTTATATTTAAAACTATGTTTACTATTGAAAAATTAGCGGAAAACCTCCAACTTCCGGCCATTTCAATCGTACTTCCGGTTTTGGTTTTCATCGTTCAGTAATACTAAAATTGCTATAATTTTATTTCTATTTATCGTAGACTTAAAACAATTGCAGATTCTGAAACTTAAGGAACTGGGCTTCAATATGAGACAATAAAAAATTTTTGAGAATTTTGGTCAAAATTACGTTTTAAACGTAGTCGGATACCTTAAGGATCGGCCATTTCTTTGATACCCGACGATTACACCTTTCTCGAAATCAGATACCTCTGCACTTCGTGGCATCTTGCATGCGACTAATGCCAATGTTGTTTCCTACACGATATTTAACGGCGGAGGGCGTGACTTGTATCAGGACCGCAGATATCGTCATTTGCATGGTGTCCAAATACTTATTGGTAGATATAAGTATTTGGTATATAATTAAAATCAGATTTAAAAAATTAAGTCAGATTTTTTATTTTAATTAATTCATTGCTCCTATACTTTTAAACGTGTTAGATATGAGACATGCAAATCACATTATAGTTTCTATATAGTATTGATTATTGTTAAATATTAATATTTAAAAGGATTAAGGAAATATAGGACTAATTTTTGAGATTAAAACAATAAAAATCATTCTTGGGCCTTGTTGCATTTATTTCAGTTGAATTGAATAGCATGATACCAATCCAAAAAAAAATTCTTTAAAAAATACTTTATTTGGAGTGATAAAATTTGTATTTGATGTGCAGTTACTAGATAGTACTGATGCATGTTAAACATATCTAAGGTTAAGTAATTCCAGATTCCTTTATAAGAAATAACAAATTCCTTCTTGAAAGGACATCAGTTTAAGTTTAACCCACCTTTCTATGGGAAGTCTGTCAAAATTACCCGAATACATTTCATTCACTGTATGGACTGGTCTCGTATATTTGAAACAGCTTCTGTTGATAAACAAATTTGTGAGTGACACTTGTTTCAAGAGAAAAAAAGAAATATTTGTTGGTCAGTTGTCATGGTCATTGAGTACTAACTCCTTGGGGCCTGGACCCATTTTGTCCCCCAAACAGGAAAGGTAAATATTCGTAATGAGAAACTAGATTTGTTATAAAGAAAGCATCTACACCAAGCATGTCCAACCCTCTTAGAAACCTTTAACATTGGTATGGTAGACCCACGGACCTCAAACATAAGGGATAAATACACATATATGCAGGATTATTAATTAATGTCATCTAGGGATTGAGAGATTTGAAGGACAAGAACATAGGATAAAGCACAAATATTTATTTAAACACAAAAACGTCTACATATCGGCCTCCAAATGGCTATACACCTCATCTACATTCTGTTTACACATCCTTTTCATTACTTCCTCCCGCTTTCAATACATCATAGGGGGATATGGGAGAAACGGTTCAGTGGTTCCATCTGGTACTTATGGTTCATCAGACTACAAGATGAATATACAAGATCCCCAAATTAGGCTATTCTGACTTTCCTCCCTTGGAAGATGAATCCAATTTCGAAAAATCAGCTCGTCTGACAGAAATTCCTCAACCAGTCTGGCTGGTTCATCTTGTCATTCATCAGTCCGTCTGGTTGGTTCTTGTCATTCATCAGCCCGTCTGAATGCTTCGTCTTGTCATTCATCCGCCCATCTGGCTGCTTTGTCTTGTCCTTGCTCATCAGCCCATCTGGCTGGCTTGGCTTGGCTCTCCTCTGTACGTCTGGCTGCTTCCTCTTGTCCTTGCTCATCAGCTGTCTTGCTGGTTTAGCTTGACGTTGCTCATCAGTCTGGCTGGCTTGTCTTTGTCTCACCCCATCTGGCTGGCTCATCTTGTCAGTCATCATGCCTGGCTGGTTCTTCATGTTGCTCATCAGCCAATCTGGCTAGTTCTTGTTGTCACTCATCACCCCGGCTGGCTCATTATACTTGTTCTATGCTGTTTGTGGAGAAAAGTTTCGTTTTTTGGTTTATATATAACCCCTTTTTGTGTGCTTTGAATATACCTATGAAATACTTGTCAATGCTCAAGAATTTGTAAAATAGACTTATTTGATTTCAAATGTATGTATTTTCATGTTGTCTCATTTTTTACTGTTAACCTACAAAAATAACGATTTTTTCAACAATAAGTTGTTTTGCAACCTTAAAATTAATGAGAAGTTGGAATTTTTTTCAAGATGCAAGTTCCATTTATTTTATTTTCCATTGGTGACATGATTTTTCTCAAAAGCAAGTCTTGAATTATTTTATATAAAAGTAATGGAAGTAATTCAAAACATTTTATTTATATATGATAAATATGTAATGCAAAATAAATTCTGAAATTTGTATGATTGAAGAAATTCATAATATGGTGTTAGTGGGATCCGGCAACCTTATTGATCAGGGTCCAAAAAATACTTGTCACTGGTTATGGGTTAAACTTAAAGTAATCTAAACCGCTTGAGAACCAGATGGGAAAACATTGCCTATGCTTGGCATTTGGGGCACTGTTGTATTTACTCTATCATGTGATTTACTTTGCTAATTCCTATGACTGATTTTAATCTTTCAAAAATTTACCCAGCTATATTTCCTAATATATTCATGCTTTACATAAAAATATTAAAACTATCTAGAAACTACACTAATTTGCGTGTCCCATGTGCAACAAATTTAAATTTGTATGGGCAAGGAATTAATTAAAATAATACAAATCTGATTTAAATCAAATAAATCCAATGTTTTGGATTTTTTTGGAAAAAATTGTGATTTTTTTCATACCCTGTTTTGCAGTTAAACAGAAAATCCCCTTTTGTTCTAGCATTCAGACAGTTTTACTGGTTTTACCACCTTTAGCAAAATCCTCCCAACTCTAATTCATATATTTTTATGAATATTTCCTTTTTACCTGATTATATAGAATTTCAGTTTTATGCTTTGTTTCTCACTCAGAAAATATAGATATTTGTTTTTCACCCTATTTTAGCTCTAAATATGTCTTTTTTGTTTTAGGTCCGTCCTCTTGAGTGTGTTCTGTCTTAAAAAAATTGTGTCTCTTTACACTCAAGAATGTCCCCATCTGGATCGAGAGCAAGTAAACGAAAGAACTGTGAAGATCTTTCAAGGCCATATGCATGTCTGCAAAAGGAAATTAACAATGTGAAGAAATTTAGAAGTGATCTTGGTCCCACAGAATTGAATACATCTTTTGTACGTAGACCAAAATCGAAGAGTCGGAGTGGTGGTGATCGAAGAGTACCAGTGGTTAAAATAACGCAATCTGCTGCTAACGAGAAGTACCCAAATGAAGAAAAACCAATTAAAAAATATAATTTACGTAAAAAAGAAAATGCTGCTGGCCAAAACAATCGGGAAACTAACAATTCCTCTAATGTCAGATGCGTTTGTTGCCATCGTTTTATGACTTACCTGAGTGAAACAAAGTGTTGTTCCATTTGTTTAGTGCAGTTAGCTAAACAAGAAAAATATGCTTCTCCACAAAAAGGTATTAAAAGTGGTTCAGATGTGTCCTCGAAGCCTAAAAGTGTGAATCTTGCTGCGAGACACAGGTCTCTAAATTCTGCTTTCACGAAATCAAAAGATCTCAAAACTGAGAGGGATTTGAAAAAACCTAGTCTTATCGAAGTTCCTAATGAAAATGGAATGGGAAAACATTTCCATCCTAACACCTCT
Source organism: Meta bourneti (assembly GCA_933210815.1). Taxonomy (NCBI): domain Eukaryota; kingdom Metazoa; phylum Arthropoda; class Arachnida; order Araneae; family Tetragnathidae; genus Meta; species Meta bourneti. The sequence goes on along the minus strand of OW119928.1, from coordinate 15,301,693 downwards.
GCCAGTTCTCGTGAAAATGTACTAATGCAAAATAGAAGGAGAGTAAGGACCAGGCTAGGATTGGGCTATAGACAGAAATCAGACGAAGTCAGCTATCAGTATTCATTATCAAAATCCAGTGAATGTGTCGAAATTGAACTAAATGCTAAAATCCTTAGTTCAACAAAGCAATCAAGAAGTGGTAGCACTGATAAATCAATTCTGAGTTGTGAAGATGGCAGAGATGTTACTTCAAATAAAATTACATCCCCCCCCATTAAAGTTCCTAAAAAACATAAAAAGCTCAAAACAAAGTCATCTTCCTTTAGTCTTAGTTCTGACAACATGTCAAAGCATATTTCTGATGATCAGAAATCTAATTATTTGAATGTGAAAGAAAAAGAGCAGTTACCCCAAACAGTTAATAACATCGATGCAAATAATATAATTCCTGTCCCCAAGAACCTAAAAGTCATTGAAAGTGATTCCTGCGAAACTAAAGTGGCTATGGGACAAGATAATTCCTTTCAGAAACAGCATGTCTTTTCCGATAACCCCAGTTATGGTGCTAATGAAATGACCTATCCAATGATCCAGGTAGACTTTCAGAATGATTGTGAATCTCCGAGCGTTCCAGAAAATGTATCTGATGTAATGAATGAAAAGTTAACTGGTGAAAGTTGTAAGTCTAATAAAATGTATAAGTTGCATAAAAGGGTTAAATCAAACTCATCTCTCTCTACCTCTAATAATGTTTCTGAAAGCACATTGTTTGTTTCAATTCCAAGTCATGGAGATGTGACTTTAAATAAAGAGTGTGCATTGAATAATATTTCTAAAAAACCTAAAAAGTTCAAAACAAACTCATCTGCCATTAGTCATAATTCTGACAGCACATTGCAACATATTTCTGATGATTTGAAGTCTATTCCGAAATGTAATAATTCTATTGTAACAGTAAAAGAACAGTTACCTGAAAGAATTAATAGAATCGAAGATGATAGTAACAAAAATGTAAAAGTCTTTACAAAAGAGTTGAAACAACATATCTTTTCCAGTAATCTCACTAAAGATGTTGGTAAAATAACCAATTCAACGATCTTAGTAGATTTACCAAATGATTCTCAAGCTCTAGAAGTCTCTCAAGCTCTAGAGAATGTTCTAGAAAATGTCAATGAAAAAATAACTATTGAGGTTTCTATGAGAGGAAATAATTTGGAATATATGCCTATTAACAAGTCTGCCAATTCCAAGAAAGATCTACAAAAACAAAAAGGAAAATTAAAAAGATCCAAAAGAAGAAGCCGGACGCAGAAATCAGGTGAAGTCAGTGTTCCGAATTCCGAATCAACATCAAGTAAACATGTTGAAAAAAAGCATAACACAAATTGCTTAATTTTTTCAAAGCAGACTGAAAGAAGCAGTACTGAAAAATCAATTCCAAGTCACACAGGTGCAAGTTGTGTATCTTATAAGTTTTCTAATCTACCTGAAACATTTGAAACAAAGTCATCTACCCCTAATAATGACTCCAAAAGCACAACACTGTATGCTTCTGATGATTTAAAATCTGTTCAGAAGTGTAATTATTCAAGTCTAAAAGAAAAAGAGCTGTCACAGAAAACTCTAAATGACACTGAAGGTGATCAAGTATTGTGTAGAAGCAAAAATGTTAAAGTCATAGAAAGTGACTTAAGCATTTCAGAAGTGAGTATGGGGCAAATCAAGCCCCTTGTTCTGTATCATAAAGATTGCAACCTATCCAATGATGATAAAACTTCCTGTTTATTGCCTGTGGTAGATTTGCCATATAATTCTGGAGAATTGAATTCCCCTGAGCCTGCTGCAGCCTCATCTGAGATAATTTCAAAACAGTTTAAAAAAACGTCTAATTCTTCCAAGTCTTATCGATTGTTTAAAGAGTACAAATCTTCATTAAAGACCTCAGATACAGGTATAAAGACATTGCCAATTACCCATAAAGTGACTGATAACTTAAAATCATTACCTGAATTTAAAGTTTTTGAAAGCACTTTGAATTCTATTGATGCAATTTCCATGTCATTAAAGATTGTGCTTGCTACTCCTGAATTAGTGAATGATTCATCCAAAGATAAAGTTTTGAGTGTTTCTGACTGTAAACAGATGTCTCATGAGCAACAGTCATGTAGTACTCATGAGAGGAAAATACTTTCTCAAAAGTCAACTCCTATTTTAACTAGAACAAGTGTACGAAGTGCTTTTACCAACCAAAATCGAATTCGAAGCTCGACTTCGGATAACAATGCTGCCTTTACTATTGCTCGCATTTCTGGCAAAGATTGTGTGGATCTAAACTCTAACCAGGAGAAGCAGTCTAGTGATATATTTGATACTGGCAAAACCAATGTATTGCCTTCAAAAAAATGTCTGCCTGACCATGAAATTACAGTAAATGTTTCAAATTATTCGAGAAATGTGTCAAAAGATGGAAATTTAAGTGCTGTAGAGAAGACTCCTTTGTCTTCAGGATTAGAAATGGGAACCTTCTGTGAGGATGAAAGTCGAATTTCTTTGAAAAATTGTGACATCTCAGAAATAGAAGATAGTGTTTGCTCAAATTCAGTGCAGAAAAGACAATCAAATCGTATGGTTGGAAACAAGGAACAGGATGTCTTGCCCGAGACAACCTTTCCTTTGAATAATACATTAGAAAGCATGCAATCACTTGTAAAATGTGATGGGAAAGACAATAAAAAGGTTACTTTACTCCATCTTATGAATTGTCTTCCTGATAACGACAGCATTATAGTAGAAAAGAGCATGTTTAAAAACACTTTAAGATTTCGTTGCATCAAATGTAGTAAGTTGTTTGGACAGTTACAGATGTTCTGTGTGCATTATGGAAACTGCAAAATGAATTTGTGTAAAAGAAAAACTGTATCGATTAATGATGTTATTTGGGTGTGCACCCTCTGCCATAGTAATTTTGATGCTGTAGCCGATCTCTTAGATCATAAAAATGTCTGCTCGATAGTGCGTTCTGTGGGTATTCCAGTTGCTCCTACATCAGCAGATCTTAACACAAACACTAATTTACTGACAAATAGCAACAAGGGAGCACTGCCAGGTACTAGTACAGACTGTAGTGCAATGTATACAAAATCAAAGCGCCCTATTAAAAATTCAATTCTTACTAAAGCGAAAAATGTTAATGATGAATTGAATGTCAATTCTGATATTCGGACACTGATAAGTTCAGATACAAGCAGTAGTATAAAATCAGAGCGTCCTGTTACATACTTGTCTTCTAGCAGTGAGCCTACTGATGGAGTCATAGAAAGCTTGGATAGCAGTAAACTTTCTATTTGCAGGTGTCTTCTCTGTAAAATTAGTTTTTGCTGCAATTATATTTCTTTTGTGACCCATTTGTGGGAACATGAAAATCAGCAAGTTAATTCTGCGCCTGATCCTAACGTGATTGACATGTCCCCGGATGGATTTTGTCAAATTTCGTCGGTCTGTTCATTGGGTGAAATGCCTGATACTACAGAATCTAAAGTACCAACTGCAGACCAAAGTAATACTTTTGTATTTGATCCCATGCTATATCCAATAGCTGGGAACTCTGCTGGAACTGTATTAGAAGGTCCTGTTTTTATTTATGAGGATAAGGTTGAGCCCAAGAAAGAAGAAAAAGTGGACTTAAAAATGGGTTGTCCGCTTTCTGAATCTGCAGTTAATCAAACTGATATTAAGCATGAATCTAAATTTGTTTGTCCTAAAATGGAAATTTGTCCTCGTGTCAACTTGCAATCCAGTTGGGAAGCGAGCTTGACTTCAATTCTCCCTTTCTCATTCCATCTCTTCAATCCAAATGTGTTATCAACTTTGAACATGGTCAGCAAATATATTCCCAAATCGTGCAAGGCTTGTAAAAACATATTCAAATTTACCGCCAGAAATTTAGACATGAAGCTGAGAACCACTATTAAAGACAATAAAATGAACTTTCACTTTATAATATATTGTACTAAGTGTGATCTGAAACATAAGGCAAACTTTGATTTACCTCTTGAAACTCTTGAAGGTAATTTCAGGTATCAGCTCTCTCAGTATCTGTTGAAAAGGCAAGATGCAAAAAAAGACTTAGTTACGAATTGTGGAGATATGAATTCTGCTAGTAAATTTGAGAGGGACTTCTTTTCTTCCCTTATATCTGGAAGCTATATTTCCTCTCCTCAATCAACTAGTACAAATCAACCTCTTGTATCAAAAGCGTGTGATATTATACATGCAGATCTCCCTCCAACAATTCAGAGTGATGTTTTTACAGACAGCACATCATCTGATACTGTTTATGAACAAAGTAGTGCCAAGGATTCCCCTAGTGCGAGTCTAAATGATCTGTCAATTCCGTTTGACGTTGAATTCACTGAGAATTTCTTCAAGCATGCTGATGTGTACCTGAACACTTCCAAAGATGAAATTGTGCACATTTGCTCAGAATGCTTCAAAAGTCTAAAAAAAGACGACATCGCGTCTCATTACTTTAAATACCATGATACATCTGGTATTAAATCCACCATCAATGTTTTTAAAATTCAATGACAGTAGCTAAGAATTGTCATTTAACTGGTCGAATTTTAATTCCATTCATTTATGCAAAGATATCAGTGGCATGTAATTGTAAATATTTCACTATCAATTTAGAATGTAATTTATATTGTAATAATGCCAGTAAATGCTTTTATACCATTTCATGTTATATTGTCAGTTTTAATTTACTCTTATTTGCATTGTAAGAGTAGATATCACCTCCATTATTCATAGAGATCATTGTTTCTCAGCTTGTGGAGATTCATATATAAAAAAAAATGTGCAAATTTCTCTTGTTAAGATCTCAATTATTCACCTCATGTATAAATGTTGAAAGAAAAAACAATTTATTTTTTATGAATGCATATGGAGGATATAATCAAACTGAAAAACTTGTATTAAATATCCTGTTTTATGCAACCCATGTTAATGCCTTAGTATGATAAGTTTTTCCTCCGATTTTCAGGACTAAAAAATGTAGCAAGAGTATAGCAGTGTTTTTTAATTGATTTTAGTTCACTTAATTCAAAGCGTTGAACAATGACAAATGCATACCACATCCAATTCTTGACAAAAATGGGTGACCAGTTTTTGAGCTTTTATCGAGTTGCCCATTTTCTATAAATATGCCACTTTTTCATGCAATATGATAAAATTCCAATGTAATATATTATGATTTATGTTGTTTACTGTTAGGATATATGTGTAAGGCCTCTACTTCATAAGTACCTGTGTGACACAAACATGGTTCACTTTAGAATTTCTAAAACATTGTTTCTGTTTTATGAGTTACATTTTTGTACCAGATGCTGTAAATTTCACAAAAATATCTTACTAGAGTTTAACCCCGATTTAACATTCAGTGGAGACCTTCACTTTTTATTCATTATTTTGAGCAAATCATGAAATCAAAGATGCGATAAAGCTGAAATGAGTAAAATTAAATGAAGTAAATATACAATTATTTACTTATGTTAAAGCATGATACTGCACAAACCAAGATGTTCTTATTTTCTATGAAACAATACTTATGTATTACAACTTCTTTGTCTTATTTCCATTGTTCTTATCTGTTCAGGGAAAGGTTTAAAGTTGTAAATCATGTTCTGGAATGCACAATGTTCAAATTACTACTGAAAATTTAGAAAACAAACTCAAATTTGTGAGTAAAATGATTCAATAAATTGTAACTATTACTTCCTTAGATCAAGGTTTTGACATTTCTTTTTATTGAAACTTGAATAAAAATCATATTGAAATTTGTAAAACCAAGGTTCTGTTGTATGAAACCAGTACGTGGAAAACAGTAATGATCTGCTGTCCCTTTTGACAAAATGCTCTTTATCAAAACAGCTTTTATGGTGCATGCTCTTCGATCATTAATTTATTACTGAACCATACTGTCCTCGTATTTAGTTATTCTTTTCATTATCATTTCTATCTAAAAATAGCTTGTATTGTGAATGATTATATTTGATTCGGCTCACATAATGTATTTATTTCCAAAGAAACTTAAACATAAGAATGCAATTTTAGTTTTTGATAAAGCTTATTTAGTGGTTGGTTCAGAATATTTTATCACTCAACTAGTGAGCAAACATGTATTATGGGCACTTATCTAAAAATAGTCAGTTAAGATGACTTCTACAAACTTTTTATTTTAATTATGTGAAGTTGCACCAGATCTTTACATAAGTTGTATTTTTTCTTTCTATCAATCAGTTGATGCTACATTATCAAAATGACACCCTTAAACATGAAAAGCAATCAAGGGCTTTAAATTAAAGCCACTAACATCCCCACTGCTGGGCTTAATCTTGCTGAATCTGATGAAATCAAGTTGTGTGGAATTCAATTGGAGAAATCCCCTTTCAAGGAAAGAAAATTGTAATTAAAAGTAAAGCAGAACTTGAGTTTTGATCAGGAAAATTGGGCCATTAAGCGAATGCAATATTTTTAGTTATTTGAGTAATAAGTTGTGTCAAATGACAGGAAATCTGTACAGAACACATTGTCGATGAGAAAGCATGGGTGATTTGATGATTTAAATATTTAGGTATTGTGAAAAAATCTAATGAAATTTATGAAGATACACATGTAGTTATATTTTTTTATGCAGCATTTAAATATGTTGTCTTTTTTTAGTGTAACTGAGCATTATTGTCTGTCATAGTTACAGCAATTAACCAAGAATGGTTAATTGTGGAAAATTGCTTGAACAAGCATTTCCAGGAATGGCTGAGGCATTATTTTATCAATGCTAATAAAATTTAAAATTATTGTGTTGAGTAGTAACCCTTAAATTAATTTTGCAGTAATTACACACACAGCTACCTATGATTTTATTAGCTAAAACTAAAAACAAACTAATCTTTCTTGCTACTGTAATTTAATCATGGAGTGAATAAACTTAATCTTTCAACCAGTCTCTTTTATGTGGAGCTCTATATATTTTTCCAGTACACACCTAAAAGCTGTTTATTATGCATAAAAGAATTTGTTACTCCAAATTTTCCCAAGTAATTTATAGCTAAAGAATGTTTCAAAGTAATTTCTTGGGGCTAAGGTTCATAACATGTAAATATTTATACTTGGTTTGCAATCTTAATTTAATAATGGTGAATTAAATATTTGTGGTTTTTATATAAATGTATAAAATTATTACTGTATGTATTCAATGTTTTAAACTTTATTCTTATGTCCTGTAACTTGGTTTAAAATGTAAAGCAATATTGCTATGGAAATTTGTTTTTCTACAATCAAGAAACTTAAGATATCGTACATATTTTTAATTGTATAGGACACTTAATGTTTTAGTGAGTTAAATTAAATGATTATTTATTGAAATAACTTATATACTTTGAGTATTTTTAAATATTTTTCACTGAATAAATATTATTTGACTTTTTTTTATTGAAAATGTATTTCCTTGCAAGCTCTTTGTATATGATAAATATGATGTCCTATAATTTGTATTTTCTACAACGAAGAAACTTAAAAGATAACTTACACTTTAATTCACTTAATGTTTTAGTGAATTAAATTAAATGACTAAACTTTCTCAAGGATTATTTTTAAATATTTTTCACTGAATATGATTTGATTTGTTTTATTTGCATAAATGTATTTCCTTGTAAACTTTTGTGTATGATAAAATTAAATGAATTTTTTCATTTATTTTGTCTTGGCACTCTTGTTTTTACAGTTGCATAATTTATTTTTCATTTGAAAGGAAAAGTGTTAAAAAAGTTTTAAAGGACTGAGTGAGATCTGTAATGTGTATTTTGCTCATAACGAAAATGTAGCCTTTTTATTTTTAGGGTTACTAGGCCTTCTTAGGTCTCACCTTCAATCCAGAGCAGTGGTCAGTGGAAAGCATACAATATTTCGCTGGACAAAATAGAGAATGTCAAGAAAAATAAAATGTTTAATTTTTTTCTGATTCTTTTATGTTCTAAAAATCCAAAACAAATAGGAGATTCCAGTATTTATTGATTTGAAAGTTTAGACTGATTTAAAACTGAAATTATCAGACATTTAACCAAGTGATGCTGAAGATTCACATTAATGTACTGAGATTTCTCAGGGCAATTCCACGAAACATGGCACATGTAAGTGAGCAAAATATTTTTAGAAAATTAACTCTACTTTTCTTTCCTAGGTAGCTTAAAGTTTTTTTTCTTGAATTTGGCAAACACCTTTCACATTTATTTTATCAGTACATGGTCAGCTTCTGAACCCAAAAGTGTGAAGATTTTTTAGTGTGGTAATTTTTTCTAATGTGTATTTTTGTTTAATTTTCATGCATAATATTTCGAAAGAGTGATTTAAGCAGAAGAGATGTATAATTTTTGTTACAGATATCAATAACTATATTTATGGAGTAACTTCGAAAAAGTGCTTAATATAATGTAACACAAGTCACAAAAAATTTGTTTTATATCTTTTGCATAATCTACGTTTAAAATTAAAAATTCAACTAACTATTACTCTTAGTATGAAGACTAAGGGTAAATAAAAATGTTTTAATTCATGCTTTATCTTAAAACAACACATTTAATTTTGTAACACGAGTCACAACCTGTCATTAGGTTAAATGTAGTACACAAAGAAATTGGCTTTAATTTTTCATTAAAATTTGAAGTGCTAACAATTTTGTAATAGGTTTATTTTTTATTAAAATCTGCTCTTTATATAATAGAAAAATTATACTATGGCACCTTAAGGCAGTATTAAGCATGTTCTTCAGAGTAATAAGATTGTGCATAATGTTTGCTTATGTATATACCATGAGAATTTCATAGGTGGTGTAAATACATGGCACTTCTATAATAAGGGAGTGTTCTCGTTTACTCCCATTCATTCCCAGAAAAATTATTGTGCTGTCCTAGAAATTTTTGGCTAAACCAATGTAGTATTTGCAAAGATGCATAAGGTTTTAAAAATTATATCTACTGCCTGGAACAGAAGAATTTGGAAACGAGATGCAGAAAACAATCTTCAAATGGCAAGGTTCTGGGTCATTTGGATTTGTATCAACTTATTTCAGGTCTCATTCAGCCATTTCTGAAGCATTGTTACTTTAAGCACCATCAAGCTAAGGCATATCAATCAATGCATGATTTTGCAAATTCAAAACATTTTGAGGGAAATTGCGTGATGTAAACAGACTTCTGAAAGCTGCACTTGTACCTTTAACGATGAGATCCAAGGTGCACATTGGAAACAAACAAGTGAGCTTGTTTACAGTTGCTGTGTATTATTTAGGTTCCATAATACTATAACTGCGTATTAAACTAGATTTTTCATAGATCTATACATTTTTTTATTTAATGTTAAACACAATTTTGAATCAAAGTGATAATTTACTTCGCATTTTTACTGCACATATGTTTATAGGCAATATTTTTAAATTGCAATTTCTTTTATTAAAAAGCATTCACAGTTCTCAGAATTCACAAATATAATGTAAATCATAAAATGTCAATTTATTTTATTAATTCAACAATTTAATTTCTCTTAGGTTTGATATGACTTAGTACTCTTGGTGAAGCATCCAAATTTTTTCTCCTATTAACTTCTCTTAGAAGAGAAAAACTCATTTTTGAAAATAAAAATTGATGTCCTTTTTTGTAACTCGAGTCAGTCTGAAATGTTACTATTGGAGAAACTTAATTCACATTAAAGTGTTAAATTAAGACAGAGAGATGCTTTAGGAATAAATCATTGATTTTATAAATCAATTTTTGTTTAATCTAAATTCAATTTTTATTTACATGAAATTCAATATTGAAAATTGATGCCTGATTGTAACGTGAGTCACATGGAAGGTTAGTAATATTAGCGCAATTTATATATTTGAGAAATGAAATGTATAAAAACAGAACCAAGTATTGTTTATAAATTTTTCAAAAATTTCTTTAATTAAAAGACTAGAATTTTCTAAAAGTAACATGGAAAACTAGACATTCTTTTGCTTGTAAAAGACCAGAAAATATATCACATTGTTTTTACATCAAATTTTACAAAATATACAAATGTTTTCATCACAAATAATACAAAAATAAAAATTTTGATTTTTGTTTAAAAATGACTTAGAAAAACTTACATTGTAGACATAATTTTACATGTTGCCTTAAAAATCAAACAAAATATCCAAATATCAATAAAGCATATTCATAATAGGTTGGTTTATATCAAATGCAAAAATGTTAATTACAAATAACTGAATATCTTAATTTCATGCAAAGTAGAACATTGTAGATGGTTATCTAAAATAATTTATACGTCGAATTTCATTATACAATTCTTATTAGAAAGGCACGCTCTAATTAGGATATGCTTTTTTAAGATTCTCCCATAATAGTTAGAATGGTTATTAAAATATGCTTATGGTCTGTGCTAGGTTAGCTTTATACGTTGTCTATACCTCTGACATGTAAATATACCTTCAATCATTTTAAGGCATCTGAATTTACTCGGGAACAAGTATATTTATAAAAGTAATGATTTCTATAAGAACTAAATTCGTTACAGAAATTTTTTCAATCAAAATATGCTTAATAATATGACAGGTAGATTCGTAAGAACCAAAAAGTACAAACTTATGTAAAAACTATTTTATAATATAAAAATATACAACTTTCAGTTTGAAATTGTCTGCACAATATCTTTAAACATCACAAATTCCCAGAGGTAGTTGACAACGGTAGTCTTAATAAAATGTGATTTAGCCTCGTCGCTTTAACCCTCCTAGTGGTTTATCTTTGTATCGAAAACTACCCTGTAGTGACCAGCCTCTTATGCAAAATCCTGTTCGAAACTCACCAGTTTTGGATAAGGGACAGTTTCATTCTCCAGTTTTGTCTCAACGGGGTATCGTCATTAAAATCGACCACATCGCAATGGAAGAGATATCCCGATGAAACCTCTTGGAGGGTTAACCTGTCAAGTGAAGTGGTTCAAATCTCGAAACCACACTTTAAAAATTCCCAGCCGAATTGTATACCAGTTTTTTCGAGTAACCATGCGACAGAGGTGCTCTATAGTGTCGCCATCTTTCGACCAATCGCATAAAATTCAAATACATTCAACGGCTGATCGAAAAGCAATTTTAGCCTTAATTGATTATGATATTCTGTGATTGAAAGGGTTAAGGTATAAAACAAAATGTATCGTAGAGTATTTTGCTGGTAATGGTTGGCTTGTTAGTGATATATTTACAATTAAAAGCTCACTTTTTTAATACAATATTTACATTCATTTTATAGTCAGTAGGCTAATTCAGCTCCCCAGGGCCTGTAGGGCCGCCCAGTTGAGCTAGCGTGTTGGTTGAAGGCACCTCCACTTGCATATCCTCCTCCTGAGAATCCATGGCCACCAAGGTACTGATTGGAACTAGGCAATGAAGGCACCATAGAGGGGGCAGAATGTCCGTGTTGCACTAGGGCCATGCTGGACGATGGCGCTGACGAGGTATTCACAGTCGATGGATTGGCCGACACCCTAGGATAGTGTCCTGCAGATCCGAAGGCATTGTCCATGGGCTGGCCCAGCCTTGGTGGCTCGGAGCAGTTGTAGGAGCTCTGCAGAGGAGGTTCCGTCACCTGTGGTCCCATGGAGGCAGATGGTCCTGGGTACTGAGGTGTGGGAGCTGGTGGAAGGGTTGAACCGAAGGTTGAGGGGTTCCACGGGTGCTGGACGGTTGTCTTCAGGGACAGCTCCCTCTGGGCAGAGTAGCACTGGAGGTGGCTCATGAGTCTGACTCTCAACGGGTCTTGTAGGTCTAAGCCTTCGATGGCGACGAGGTAGCGGGCTACTTCAGAGGCACATTCCCGGAAGCCGATGCTGTGGTAATCCATTGCGAACTTGTGAGGGTCGAAGGAGAGGGCATCGAAACCTGTGGAAATAGAACAAGGTACGATTAAAACCGTGTTTGAAGATGTACGGAGTGTTTTTAAGGTAACCTCATTTCTGTGAAGAATTTTAATACCTATTTTTGTATTACAAATGAATGAAACACATGAAAACAAATACTAATACAATTCGACAGGGCATATTAACACTTAAATCCCAACGTTCAGTGGTAGCACAGAAAATCTTTCCCAAGATATCAGGCCCATCTTCAGGTGTGTTCAGCTTCACAAACCCGCGGTACCCTAGTGATCTATTCTTTTTCCCATGGGGTTTACTGCCTCTGGTAAGCATGGGGATCGAGACCCCAGGATGCCCAAGCAATCCTTCTCTACGTTCTTCTCCATCCTTTTCACAATTCCTAGATATTGTCCGTCTTGTGTTTAGCGCAGCTTCTCTAAATATGGCTCTTGCGCCATAAAACCCCAAACCAACCAACATACCGGATGCTATCTTAACCACTGAAGCTGTGATCCCTTTAAGTTGATTGATGTTGTTAATCTGCTTTAACTCTCCTGGTGGCTGTCTCGACGGTGTATCTCGCCATCAGTAAAACCGACCAGATCTTGATGGACTGAATATCTCATCTCGTCATTAGAAAAACTGACCAGATCTTAATCTCGTCATCATAAAAAAATCGTCAATATCTTGACGAGATATCTCGTCATTAACAAAATTGGTCAGATCTTGATGGACGAGATATCTCGTCGAAACCACTTGGAGGGTTAACAAAAACCTTACATACAAAAAAGCTAGAGGTGTGAGATCAGGTGACAGTGAAGTCCAAACTCTGGCAGAACCTCTTTCGATGCGTTTTCCCGTTAAAGTTTCATGCAGGCTTTCTCGGACACTTGTTGCAAAAGGGGTTGGCGCCCGATCTTGGAAGACAAGAATGTTGATAATTCCATCAGTAACAAGTTGAAGTACAACGTATCGAGGTAAATGTCACTATTGTCTTCCCACCAAATAAAAAAAGGACTTGCCTTTTGTGATGTCCAACCAAACATTAACCTTTGGAGAATCTTTTACCCACTTCAAGCATATGGACGTTCGGCAGCCCAAATCCTGCAATCATGATATTAAACCTCACCAGACACGCTTCGACTATTGATATTCTTTCTTCAGTGGTCGGCATAATTAATAAAGCCAGAAACAAAAATGATGATTCAATTTTAATACTAAAATGAGTGCCAGTTTTATAAAGAAACACCCTATATAAAACTGGAATGGAATTCACTTAGGACACTAACTACAAATGTGTGATCAGTGCTAGATTTCTCTGAAAGTTATGCGTTTTGTTAGTTATTAATGAAAGTTGACTATTTTATGAATATTAATTTTTAATTCAGGTGTTTTATATAAATCAAGCCATTTTACATACGAAATGTATAATGGTCTTAGAACTGTACTTTAAAAATTCTAATATTTCAAACTGTATTTATAAATATTCAACCACCAATATATTCTATAACATCATTTTGGCCGTTTATCCAATATTTAAATATAAATACACTTATTGTAAGAATTGAAAAATTCTATGCAAGAAATACGTACCTTTTGCGTGAAGCATTTTCAAGTGATCCACAGTTAGTTGTAGAATTTCCGCCTTTTCAAGCTTTGCTGAACCCTGAAATTATAAACAGCCTGATTTATATTGGGAAGTTTTCTAATTACAAATACATTACTTTAATCGTTATATTGCATGTTACTCGAAATCGTAAGGAATGCAAATGAATATTGAACAAGCAAGCTTACCTGTTTTTCAAAAGCTGCTGGTACTAATCTTCTGAGTTCAGAGAGAGAACTGTTGATTCTGTCTCTTCTACGTTTTTCAATAATCTGTATAGATACAAAAAAATAAGTCCATTGGCAGAAAAGTCACAATTCTTAGTTTTATAAATATCGACACCTTTTATGGTTTAAACTGATGTTCTGATATAGAAAATGGAATAACAAAACGAATGAATGAAACTATTCTACAATTTTTCAAATTAAACAGCTATAGATCACAGGTTTCCAACCTTTTTGACTCGCGGAGCCCTTTTTAGAATAAATTTCTATGGCCGAGCCCCTTAGGCCTACCTTGTGTTTTACAAGTTAAAGGTGTTTATAAGTAGTGTTGCGGGGGAGGTAGAGGGGATAGATAGTAAAGAGATATTTAAACAATCGCGCAATATCAATGTAATGATATTATATTTTTAAAACTTCGAAATTTACCATAATATATCTCAATTTATTCTCAACTACCACCAATACACATATTATCAAAACTTGGGCCATACATGAAAGTTCTTCCAAAGTTCAATAAATCAAACCATTTGCGTTGCAACAGATTTTATATTGATGAGAGCAACAATTAGGTCCATTACAATAAACCCAGTTCCTCCAATATAATCATTACATCCAATTCAATTCAAATACATATTCGTTCATTGCTTGTTATTCAAAATTTTTATTATTCATTATAGAAGACAATTCCTATTTAATTTTACTTAAGTGCACTGTAGTGCAACAGTAGGCCTAAATTAAAACATAACATAAAACAACGTATAAACGTTTAATGAGACACCTGTGATTGCATTTTTTGCAGTTTTGTTGCACATATGACAGAGTATGCGTGACAGACCGGCGATCCTCTCAGCCTCATCGTCTGTCCGTCTCGCGTTACAATAATTTTACAACTAGTGGCAGCAGAATGATCAAGAGTCATCTGCTAGCGGAGGCGCGAAATTCATCTTGGCAAATTTCCGTTCAGAAAGTAATTTCTAGTTTTCTTATTTTGATTCTACTTTTTATTTCTTATTCTTTACTTCACTTAATTTTTATTCATTTTATTTTCCTGGAGCGGCCATGGAGTCCCCTGGAAAGGTATGCGGAGCCCAGGTTAGGAACTACTGAGATTATATTTGCAAGATTCTCAACAATGTTTTCTATTGTTCTCTTGTCTTTAAATTGAATTACTAGCATTCTGGATTGTGAAGTCTAATTTTTGATAAACAGGGGCTACATAAATTGTTAAAAAGGAACAATCATTTTATAGAAGAGTTAAATATAAATAAAACTCACCCCTCGTCTTCTTTTCCTGTTCGACATTTGGCAACTGTCATTACTCTGAGTGGGTGTTCTGAAATAAAAAGGAAGAATTATTAATTTAACATATTCGTAAATGACAATTTAAAATCTATTTTGTTGCATAATCCTTGGGTAAATTACTATTGTATCAGCAATCGTATTATACTGCCTTATCGGAAATTGTATGAATCAATACAAATATAAAGTGCTTCGAAGCAATCCAATGAAGATATGTCCCTTGCGCCATAAAATAAACAATCACCAATACAGTAAAACGTGAAGTTTGTTGTGTTGGTTGATATTCCAAAGCTAACAGTGGCAACTACGTTTGATTTTCTACTTTAAATTATCAAAACCCGTTTTAATTTAAGAAAACGCGTAAATTTTATTTAATAAAGAGCGTACATTTCGAAATATTAATAGAAAAAGTGTTCCGAAAAGTGGTGAAAAAGTTCCACTTTATTTTATCGTTTCATCTTTGAATAAGGGATAAGTACAACTTTATTTTTAAATAATTAAAAAACAGAGAAGAAAATTTTATTTAAAAGAACAAACAGAAATCGTATTTTCAAACCTTCTGGCGGTTGTTTCGACGAGGTATCTCGTCATTAGCAAAACTGACTGATTGGACGAGATTTCGCATCAAGATCTCGTCGTATCGTCAAAAGAAGAAAGCTGACCAGATCTTGATCTCATGAAAAATGGTCGGCAATACCTTGAAGACGAGATATCTCGTCATTAGCAAAATTGGTCAGATCTTGATGGACGAGATATCTCGTCGATACCATTTGGAGGGTTAAATTAATCCATTATTGATTCTGCCGGCATTAGACATCCGTTTTCGTTCCAGTTGGAATCAACTTTAAAACTGTTTTCTCCGCTAGCATCTACTTGTTGCGGAGAAAACAGTTGCATCCGTTGCATCTTGTAGTGATTCTCTGAGTAGCGTGGTAGATTCAAATCTACAGAGAACAGTCTAGCTTAAATAACAAACGATAATTTTATTTAAAACAATGTCTGGACTATATTAGAATCTATTTACACGACACTCTCACGCCTCTGCTAACTGGATGCGACAGGGTGTCGAAATCTCAGGACGTACGAAAGTCTCTGAGTTGGAGAAAGGTATCTCAACAGTCTCTAGATGAAACTCTACTCGTCGGGTGACGATTTCACCAGATCAGCACTGGATCCTCACTGGACGACAGGACAAGGCAGGTTCACTGCCGGACGAGAAGTCGGTACCGAACTCTCCGCAGGTCGTCGGCTCGGCACAATCAGGGATCGGCTCCACTGGGGTCGTCGGGTCAGTACGAGACAGCACGGCTCCGCTGGGGTCGTCGGATCGGCACAAGACAGGCACGGCTCCGCTGGGGTCGTCGGATCGGCACAAGACAGGCACGGCTCCGCTGGGGTCGCTGGTTCAAGTCTCGAACGAGAAATAAGCAGGAACTCGAGATAGGCAGCCTACGCCAGGCTACAAGAACGCGTCCTCTCAGGGTGAGAGAACCGTCTTCCAAATTATTAAGAGCTCCTTAATGGGGTTGACCGCTCAAAGGGTCACTGAGCTAAGACGTTAGCTCGGGAAACAAACAAGACTCGAGATGGGTAGCCTACGCCGGCTACAAGAACGCGTCCTCTCAGGTTGAGAGAACCGTCTTCAAAAAATATATTTTCTCCCTAAGGAGTGACCGCTCGAAGGGTCGCTGAGTTAAGCCTCTCGAACGAGATCACAGGCAAGAACTCGAAATGGGCAGCCTACGCCAGGCTACAAGAACGCGTCCTCTCAGGTTGAGAGAACCGTCTTCAAGAAATGTATTTTCTCCCAAAGGAGTGACCGCTCGAAGGGTCGCTGAGTTAAGCCTCTCGAACGAGATCACAGGCAAGAACTCCCGATTCGACTCCCTACTTTTCCTTTTGAAACCTCCCAGCCTTTGTTCGCTGGTGGTTCCCGATTCGTTCGTTCTTGATTGGTTCTTACTTTTAATTGGTTCGTTTTTACTTTGCTCATTTTTGAGGTTGCTGATTCGGTAGAGACTCTCTGACGTAAAATGGGATCAGCTACTTAGCGCAGGTGGCTTGATTACCTAGCAGGTGGACTTAATCACCTGGCAGGTGCACTCCTAAACACCTGGGCTCTTTTACGGAACGAATCTCCTTTTGTCCTCTTCGATCCAAGTCCCGACCGTCTGGCGCCAGAGAGATGGAAATGTATTGTCCGGCTTTTTTACGACCTGTCGGCGGGTTTGCCTTTGGGAGGGATAATTGAGGGTCTGTCAATGAATCCTCACAACCCCTCCCCCCTAAGAAAGATTTTGTGGTATGGCAAAATCTATAAGGCAAGGGTTAGACATGGCAACTCGACACATCATTAGAGGCAACAATTTTAAGAATTTATATACAAAATTTTAACATGATTTCAACACTTAAATTTCAAGTTACATCTACTATTTACAATACTCTTACATCCTACTCTTGTGATACAATTATATTTTATCACATAAGTTCAATCAAATACTGGGGTTTATGTACAATTTAAATCGGTACTTTTGGTATTATTTAATTTTCCGACAGCATTCTGCTCAGACAATCTGCATGTTGGTTGTCCTTCCCAGCCCTATGGATGATCTGGTAATTGAAGGGCTGTAAAGCCAACGCCCACCTCATCAATCTCGGGTTATTCCCGGAGTTATTCTTTAAAAATACTAACGGATTGTGGTCCGTTTCAATAGTGAAGCGTTGTCCGTCCAAGTAATGCCGCAGCTTTTTAATTGCGTAAATAATGCCTGCGCATTCTTTTTCGGTAGTGCAGAATTTCTTTTCTGTGTCGGTAAACTTCCGGCTTAAATATAATATCGGGTGATCAACTTTATCTGGCCCTTTTTGTGCCATGATTACCCCGATTCCTTGGTTGGAAGCGTCAGTTTGGAGGATAAATTCCTTTGAGAAGTCTGGGGCGTACAACACCGGCTTCTCAGTGAGTTTCGTTTTCAGCTCTCGGAAAGCTGAGTCGCATTCCGTGGACCACTCTACCTCCTCCCTTCTATTCTTTCCTTTTAATGCCCTCGTTAATGGCTCGGCTATTATGGCATAATTTTGGATATACCGGGCGTAATATCCACTCAAACCTAAAAATTGTCTGATCTGTGTTTTATTCCTGGGTGTGGGGAAATCAACTACCGCTTGGATTTTCGCCTCAGTCGGAGTTCTACATCCACTCCCTACCATATGTCCCAAATATTTGACACTGCTCTGTGCGAACTTGCATTTGGCAGGTTTAATTGTTAATTTCGCATACGTGATTTTCTTAAGAACCACATCGAGATGTTTGATGTGTTCCTCCCAAGTTTGCGAAAATATAGCTACATCGTCTAAGTAGGGTACACAAAATTCATCTAACCCTTGTAAGAGTTGAGCCATGAATTTTGAGAAGCAATATGGCGCGTTTACTAGTCCGAACGGAAGAACTAGTGGTCTATATGACCCGAATGGAGTCACGAAAGCGGCCAATCTTTGTGCCTTAAGACTCAAGGGTATCTGCCAATATCCCTTGGTCAGATCTATGACCGTTATATATTTTGCGGCTGCCACTTGTTCGATTCGCTCGTCCATATTAGGCAGTGGATAATATTCCGTCCTAATGATGGAATTTAATCGACGATAATCGACACAAGGGCGAGGGTCACGTCCTGGACTCTCTACTAAAATCATAGGGGAAGTGTAATCGGACTCCCCGATCTCAATGATTTTTAAATCCAACATCCTCTTAATTTCTGACTTGAGGATTTCCGTTTGTCTAGGAGAGGTGCGGTAGGGTTTCGATCTAATGGGTTTGTCACTAATTAAATCGATATCATGTTCGATAAGATTCGTCCTACCGGGATCATTTGAAAATAATTGCCTATGGGATTTTAACAATTTCCCAAGTTCATTGATTTGATCCTGCGTGCATCGCTCTTCCAATTTACTGTTTTTCACTACCTCTCCGAAATCAAAAATATTCGGATCTGCGATAGGATACTGAATATCCAAATCAGATTCTACGGTGTCGTGAGAGAATACTTCGCTCATCAAAACATTTACGCTTTCCATCCGCTGGTGGTATGGCTTTAATAAGTTAATGTGGTACACTCGTACCTTCTCTACCTTCCCTGGCATCTTAACAACGTAATTGGTCTCCGAAAGCTGTTTCTCTATAGTTCCCGGACCAACCCATTTTACGGCGAATTTTGTTTGTTGGCAAGATGACAATACTAAGACGCGATCGCCTACTTTAAACTCGCGCTTCACCGATCCTTTGTCGTAGTACGACTTCCTTTTAACTTTTGCGTCCGTTTCGGTTGCGGTGGCTACCTGTTGACACCGTCGCAATCGATTTATCAACTGGAATACGTACTCCGTGACAATGTCTTCACATGGGGGACTTTGGCACCATTTGTCAAATAAAATGGATTCGGGCATTCTCAAATTCTTCCCGTAAATTAGCTCTGCGGGGCTAAAACCGGTTGACGCATGGGTTACGTTCCGCAAAGCCAAGAGAGCCGATGGAAGTACGTCCTCCCAATTTTCTTTTAGCTCCAGGCACATCGCTTTCAAAAGTCTCTTTAGGGTCCGGTGGAACCGTTCCACCGGGTTCGTTTGCGGATGATAGATCGAACTACGCACCACCTTAATCCCAAACCTCTCAAAGAAGGTAGTTGTGAGGTTGCTAGTGAAATACGTAGCATTGTCCAGTTGTAGTTCTTTGGGGAAACCTATTCTACTAAAGATAGCAAGCAAGGCATCAGTGACGGTTTCTGAGTTCACTGCTGATAAAGGAATAGCTTCCGGGTATTTGGAAGCAAGGCAAATAGCCGTCAGGAGATATTTGTTCCCTTTCGGTGATATTGGCAAGGGACCCACAATGTCTATATTCATCTTCGCGAACACTTCGGTGATCACGGGCACTAACTTAAGGGGCGCTCTCTTTTGTTCCGAGGATTTCCCGACTTTCTGACAAGCATCGCACGATTTCACATATTCCTCGATCTCCTTAATACACTGGGGCCAGAAATAATAGCGCAACAGCTTATCTTTAGTTTTCGTATTGCCCATGTGGGATCCGAACCCATCATGACAAAGGCTTAAAATTTTATTTTTATATATAGCGGGTATTAATAGCTGCCTCCGCTCTTCGCCTCGATGATCCTTAGACTGCCTAAAGAGTAGCTCTTTTTCAATCACGAACTCACTCGTTTTATTTTGCCTGACCTTATCCCAAATAGATTTGAGTTCGGGACAATTCTGCTGTTCCTTGGCAAAAGTTTCAGCGTGAATGCCTACTAATTCGATTTCCGAATTTTCCTGTAAGGGTGGTAACTCTATCCCCAAATTTTCGTCCTCTAGTTCATTTTCAGGTTCCGTTACCTCAAGTGGATCTATTTCTGTCTGGTTTTCCTCAACTACAGTCTGTTCAGGGCTCAGACGTTTGGTTTGACTCCTAGTCATAATCGCGTTTACCAGTTCTGGTTTTACTCTCTGCGATTCAATTAATTCCTGGGTGGAATTTCCTAAGAGGTAATGTCGCATTTCGACGGATTTACCTACAATTGCTGCCTTAGTTCTAATTACGCCGAGTTCTGGACTTTCGATTTTAATTCTTGCCAAAGGTAGGCACTTGAAGTGGTTGTCCAGAGGTTGCTTAACCCAAATGTGCTCGCCTGTAAAATCCTCAGGTTTCACCAAGTCTAGGGGTCCCAGGTCAATGGTTGTTCCTGAATCACGCAGCAATACCATGTCAACATCATTTATTTTGGCCTTGCTTAAATAAGGCTCAAATGAGGGAGCAAAATTTGCGCTCGTAGCAAGATTATTTAAGGGTTCCGCTACTTTCTTTAACTCGGGGCATTGAGGGCGTATATGACCAGGTAAGTTACAATTAAAACAAACGGGGCCACTACGTTTCTCAAATTCCCTTGTCCGCCATTCTGTGTTGGTTCCCTTACTTCCCGATCTCCAGTCCTTTCCGTGATTTTTCTCCCCCCCGAATTTCTTTCCCTGATTCGGCTTTTCAATAGGTTTTGGGCGGTCGAGAGCCCTTTTCTCCGGTAGTTTGGAGAACACCTGTTTCTTGACTCGACGGGTTGACTCGTACGCGTCTAGCTTCTCAGCCAATGCGCTCGGTTCGGTCAACTCGCCCCATTGATCAATAAAGTGGTCCTTTATGTCGGCCGGTACCCTTCTTTTCATTTGATCAGCGATCATCAGATTCTTAAGAGAATCAAAATCCTCAACTTGGATTCCGCTAAGCCACCCTTCTAGATAGCTTCTTAGTTCGAAGATCATGTCCTTCCATAAAGAGCCATTTTGTCTCTGATGCGTTTGAAATTTGCATCTAAAGGATTCTGCGCTAAGCTTGAATCTAGCGAGAAGTACGGACTTTACATGATCATAATCATCACTCAATTCCTCGGGTTCACGAATAATAATCTCCGCGATTTCAATCGGCAACAGACTAAGCAGCTGTGAGACCAATTCGTCATACTCGATTTTTAATTTTCTACTCTGGCGTTCAAAAAGAGTTAAGAACAAGGCCATATCTATTTTGTCAGCATCAAACTTTTGCATGACTGATTTAATGTTTTTAGACGGTTTCCCGCTATCATGGCTAGACGAACTTAAACTATTTACTTCTCCCGATTGTTGTAATCTTAGCTTCTCTAGTTCGAAAGCCCTTTCCGCAGCTAATTTTTCCTCTTCCTTAGCTAATTTTTCCTCTTCCTTAGCCAATTCCCTCTCTTCTCTAGCCTCGGCCAATTTCCTCTCTTCTATGATATTAACTATCATATCTTTAGCGCTCTCCTCGCTAAAATCATTGCATCCCTGTATTTTCCTTGCTAGATCGATGATTCGATCGTCGGAACCAAACTCAACATTAAACTCGTATGCTAATTTCTGCAAGTCTACCTTTTTCTGCTTAGTTAAAAACGCCATGGTTCTACACTAAATTTTCCCAGTGACACAATTACAAAATTCAATCACCAACTATTCTGAACTTCAATTTTCAAATAACAATACACACATAAAATAATAATACACAATGCAGTCAATTTCCTAAGCCTTAACTATTTTCCAGACTCATGCAATATTAAAATATTTTTACTTAAAATAATACACAATAATAATCTCTACTACAAGTTCACTAAATTTCATTCAACTTGACTAGGTAGTTCACAATTGCGTAGATACTTCACAATCTAAGTTAATTTAACTATGTGCTAAAGGTACCAGATCATCCACAGCCCTGGAACTTATTCGAGCAATTGCTAAACTGACAATTTCCAAATCTTCACTACAAATTTACTGCAATTATTAAATCCTAACGTTTCCGCGACTTTGCATACACTAGTAATCAGAATTTCTTTAGAATGGATTCCACAATTAAATCAATTTAAAAATTTAAACACTCTTCACAACAGTTTTTTTCTCAACAATTTAAAACAATAATCTATTAAATTGCCTCTAAAGAAATGCCAAGCTTACCTTGTCTGACGACTGGCTCTGCTTTTGCGACAGGTCTCTGCTCTGCCTCTGTTGGGATGTCAGACGGGCGTTCGTTTTTTTTTTCTTTCACTGGCACACTAACACTTTTTTCAACACTGGACAGGATGTCCTTCACGTTGTAGCAGTTCTGGATGGTTCTGCTTTTTCTCACTTCACAACTCTTCTTGAGTTTGCCTCTGGACTGGATGTCCTCACGTAATAAATCCTGGGTGGGCTTACTACGCAAAAGGTGTGGTTGCCAATTTTTTATTTAATGGCTAACAATCCCACCTGCTGCCACCAATAATTTAAGTAGACTGTAGTGATTCTCTGAGTAGCGTGGTAGATTCAAATCTACAGAGAACAGTCTAGCTTAAATAACAAACGATAATTTTATTTAAAACAATGTCTGGACTATATTAGAATCTATTTACACGACACTCTCACGCCTCTGCTAACTGGATGCGACAGGGTGTCGAAATCTCAGGACGTACGAAAGTCTCTGAGTTGGAGAAAGGTATCTCAACAGTCTCTAGATGAAACTCTACTCGTCGGGTGACGATTTCACCAGATCAGCACTGGATCCTCACTGGACGACAGGACAAGGCAGGTTCACTGCCGGACGAGAAGTCGGTACCGAACTCTCCGCAGGTCGTCGGCTCGGCACAATCAGGGATCGGCTCCACTGGGGTCGTCGGGTCAGTACGAGACAGCACGGCTCCGCTGGGGTCGTCGGATCGGCACAAGACAGGCACGGCTCCGCTGGGGTCGTCGGATCGGCACAAGACAGGCACGGCTCCGCTGGGGTCGCTGGTTCAAGTCTCGAACGAGAAATAAGCAGGAACTCGAGATAGGCAGCCTACGCCAGGCTACAAGAACGCGTCCTCTCAGGGTGAGAGAACCGTCTTCCAAATTATTAAGAGCTCCTTAATGGGGTTGACCGCTCAAAGGGTCACTGAGCTAAGACGTTAGCTCGGGAAACAAACAAGACTCGAGATGGGTAGCCTACGCCGGCTACAAGAACGCGTCCTCTCAGGTTGAGAGAACCGTCTTCAAAAAATATATTTTCTCCCTAAGGAGTGACCGCTCGAAGGGTCGCTGAGTTAAGCCTCTCGAACGAGATCACAGGCAAGAACTCGAAATGGGCAGCCTACGCCAGGCTACAAGAACGCGTCCTCTCAGGTTGAGAGAACCGTCTTCAAGAAATGTATTTTCTCCCAAAGGAGTGACCGCTCGAAGGGTCGCTGAGTTAAGCCTCTCGAACGAGATCACAGGCAAGAACTCCCGATTCGACTCCCTACTTTTCCTTTTGAAACCTCCCAGCCTTTGTTCGCTGGTGGTTCCCGATTCGTTCGTTCTTGATTGGTTCTTACTTTTAATTGGTTCGTTTTTACTTTGCTCATTTTTGAGGTTGCTGATTCGGTAGAGACTCTCTGACGTAAAATGGGATCAGCTACTTAGCGCAGGTGGCTTGATTACCTAGCAGGTGGACTTAATCACCTGGCAGGTGCACTCCTAAACACCTGGGCTCTTTTACGGAACGAATCTCCTTTTGTCCTCTTCGATCCAAGTCCCGACCGTCTGGCGCCAGAGAGATGGAAATGTATTGTCCGGCTTTTTTACGACCTGTCGGCGGGTTTGCCTTTGGGAGGGATAATTGAGGGTCTGTCAATGAATCCTCACAATCTTCTTGTTGCCTTACAATTCTTGCGAAGTTGAATGAATTTGTGTAGTCATCCAGACAAGTTATAGAAGACAGTTTTTGAAATATTTGTATCAGTTGTAAAGAGAGAAGATTAATATTTTAAATCTTTGCAACGCCGGCATTTTACACACGTAAATGAAAACTATTTAATGCATTGAAAGAAAGTATTCAGACACGATAGTTGTAATATGCTAATTTTATTTAGTACAGTACTCGATTCAATGTAAATCAAGAAATTTCTTTAGCAAATACTCACCCGAAAATTATAACGTTTCGCGCAAATTCCACTATTTATGTATATTTTAAAAGTAACCATTGTATATTTGTAATATTTTGGTATGGTGCAATATTTATTTCCTCTAATCTTAGTTTATATTTTTAAAAAATACCCACCAATTGTAACTTTGCTTATTAGTTGACAGATTAAAACTTTTATTTGTTTGATTCTCATGATTTATTATTGCATAATTCAAATGACCAATAAATTTCAAATTGACTATACACCAATGCGCAAAATGTAAAGTTAAGTTCAGCTAACCGTTAGTGACGTTTCAGTTCATTGCGTTCAATTAAAATACGTGACTAATGAAAATACATGTGACAAAATAATTACGCGTTTGGCAAACTGTAAAGATAAATTAAGTTAACCCGTTCATAACGTTTTAGAACATATTGTCCAATTAAAAAATGCCTACAAAATATATGACTAATAAAAGTTTACGACTATAATAATAACGGCGTTTGGCAACATATTATGCTAAGTTAACGTTCATGATGTTTTACAACATATCGTTCAATTAAAAAATATCTACGAAATATGTGACTAATAAAAGAATGACTATAATAAATACGCTCTTACGCAACCTATAAAGCAAATTTAACATTGATAATGTGTCACTACATATAATTACATTTAAAAAATGTTTACACAATACATGACTAATAAAAGTCTATTTGACTACAATACACTTTCTCTGTTTCGGAATCTTTAAGCTAAATTAAATTAACGTTTATTTAAAAAAATAGTGACTAATAAAAGCCTATAATATTATAACAACGCCGTTTGCAACCTTTTAGCTAAGTTAAGTTGACGTTCATGAGGTTTTGGAACATATCGTTCAATTAAAAAATATCTACGAAATATGTGACTAATAAAAGCATGACTATAATAAATACGCTCTTACGCAACCTATAAAGCAAATTTAACATTGATAATGTGTCACTACATATAATTACATTTAAAAAATGTTTACACAATACATGACTAATAAAAGTCTATTTGACTACAATACACTTTCTCTGTTTTGGAATCGTTAAGGTAAATTAAATTAACGTTTATTTAAAAATATAGTGACTAATAAAAGCCTATAATATTATAACAACGCCGTTTGCAACCTTTTAGCTAAGTTAAGTTGACGTTCATGAGGTTTTGCAACATATCGTTCAATTAAAATATATCTTCGAACATCCGAAAGAAAACTGACTGAAATATAAATAACGAAAAAGCCAACTGAAATATAAATAACTAATGTCCCATAAAAACTAAGTACAATATTTCAATTTCGAAACAGAACAATTAAAACAGGGTGTCGCATAGGATCGAGCACTTACCCCTTCGAGTCGTCTCCGAAGACATCGTCACAGTCCGAGTCCATATCACTGATGTTCCTCTTCATGGTGTCCGGACGTAGGGTTGCGCACACGACCTGCACTCGTCAAGGCACACGAGCTTCTGAGTTGAGGCTGGGCCGGCGGCACGCGTTTCTACTTCCTCCCGCTATTGTGAACCAAATCAGCGGGAGCGTGGGCATCAATGGACGCGGGTTGCCGGGTTTCCGACCGGAGTGTGACCCGCTTGGCGATCGCCAAGGCCTCGAGAACAGGATTCTCTGCCGAGGAAGTTGAACGGCGGTGAGTTACTCCAGCGATTTCCAACTTTTGTATCTCGTAGCGCACATAAACAGATTGGTTTGAAGAGCAACGGATCAGGCAATCGGAGGGTTGCGAGTTCGAAGCTCGGTCCAGCCAAGACCGTCATGTACATGGGGATGTTAAATCTGTCGTGGCCTCAAATATCTTTACGTTGGCGGGGTGTGGAAGTTTAGGAGAGTGGGGTGCAAGTTTAAGTGTTGTTCTCGTCATACGATCGTGGTTCAAAATTACGAGGTGTTGTCCTTGGATTCATCCCTGACCGTCGACAATAGCCGTTGTGTTGCTCCAGTGCAATGTTCATTAACGGCCTATCTACGTACCTCATTTTTAAACTTCTGCGGCACACTAAAAATTCTTTTTTGTTTTACCCATCTCGCAAAAATAGGCGTAATTTTCTTGATTTACAACAACAAAAAAGTTTTTTCTAATGCCCCCGACCAATTGATTTATTAGTTTATCGAATTGGTTGAATTTACGTCGCACTGGAGCAACTATAGGCGCCGATCCCAAAGGTCCGAGGAAAACACCTTGATTTTGAGCCGCGGACAGATGACGGGGTGAGTAACTGAAATGGCACCCCACCCTCCAAACTTCTACACCACGCCAATGTCAGGACATCTGAGGTCACGACAGATTTAAAGCGCACAACCCCCCCCCCCCGAACACGTCGGTTGGGTCGAATTTCGAACTCGTAACACTCGGATGTCATTCCGCTACTCTACTGCGGCCCTTTCTTATTTAAATGATTGAAAATAGGAAATTTGCCGACAAACAACATTTTATAGTGTTAAATCCTTAAAGATACCATATAAATGTACGATCTTCCCTCGAAAGCAAAATATCTAAACCAGAAAAGTTTAAAAACGCAGTTTCATTGCTTTTTGGCTGACCGTTGTTCAGAATTACGTGGTGTTGTCCTCGGACTTTCCCTTCGGGATTGATCCCGGATCATCACCAATAGCCAGTTTTGTTGCTCCAGTGTGACGTTAATTAAAATACCACACCATTGCTTCTCGGTGTCAGAATTTTACCTGATTAATTCAGCCTTTCATCACTCGCCAAAACGGCGATGAAAGCATTTTCCTGTCTCCCCGGACCTGTGAGAAAGTTTCGGCATCGGATGCGAGTCGCGTGCCCTGATTGGCTGGCCGTATGCCCAGATGCAAGCGGGTGGCGTGGGATCCTCCGCCGAAAATCGGCCCTCCGTTGCTATTATTTTTTGTTCGCGTAATCTGTTTTGATATAATTTTTTGGTTTCTCACGCTCCCTCCCGCGCGTGCGAAGCGCAGGGGCAAGAAGAGTCGGATTTTCGATAAGGCACGACGCGGGCCTTATCTCAGCGCGGCGGTGTTTTCTGTAGACCAGCATGTTCCGATTTCTCGCCCGATTCGTAAAGCGTTTGCTGCTCTAATCGTCGAGGAGCATCTTGTTTTCGGTGTGCAAAAGGGGGTGCACACGAACGGGGTGTGTGAAACATTCGGGGAGGCGAACAGCTTTATTTATTTAGTTTTAGTTTTCATTGATGTACTTGGTATTCGTGGATTTGGTTTACGGTAGGAAATTTTCCAAACCCCGTCCACCTTCCAATGAAATTTCTTTTCCGAGTTAAACTCCTATTTTCCGTATATATGAGCCCGGTTGGAAGAGTAACGGACTAGCAACCGGAGAATTGCGAGTTCGAATCCAACCAAAGACCGTACGAGGGGGCTGGTGTACTTAAATCCGTCGTGGCCTCAAATGTCCTCACGTTGGCGTGGTGTGGAAGTTTGGAGGGTGGGGTGCCATTTCAGTTACTCACCCCGTCATCTGACCGCGACTCAAAATCAAGAGGTGCTGTCCTCGGATCTTTCCTTTGGGGAATAATCCTGGACCTTCGCCAGTTGCCCATTGTGTTGCTCCAGTGCGACGTTAATTAAGATACCTACCTACCAACTAAAATTGATAGTATATGATTGTGGTATGGTATTTTAATTACCTTCCCACTGGAGCAACACAGCGGGCTATTGGCGACGGTCCGGGATCAATCCCAAAGAGAGGACAACACCACTTAATTTTGAATCACGGTCAGATGACCAGATAACACCTGAGCTGGCACCCCACTCTCCAAACTTCCACACCACGCCAAAGTGAGGACATTTGAAGCCACGACAGATTGAACATTCACCACCCTTTTTGAGGATATTTGAAGTGTACACGCTTTGTGTCATTTCAAATATCCTCACTTTGGCGTGGTGTGGAAGTTCGGAGAGTGGGGTGCCAGCTCAGGTGTTGCCTCGTCATCTGACTGTGAAATTACGTGGTGTTGTTCTTGGATGGCACCGGTTGCTATACACATATAGAAGGTAGGTATTTTAACTAATGTCGCACTGGAGTAAACACAACAGGCTATTGACGACAGTCCGGGATCAATCCCGAAGGGAAAGATCCTAGGAGAACACCACGTAATTTCGAAACGCGGTCAGATGACGACGAGGCAACACCTGAGCTGGCACCCCACTCTCCAAACTTCCACACCGCGTCAACGTGAGGACATTTGAGGCCACGACGGATTTAAGTACACCAGCCCCCTTTGTAGACGACGGTCTTTGGTTGGATTCGAACTCGCAACCCCCCGGTTGCTAGTCCGTTACTCTTCCAGCATAAGGCAGCCGGAGAATCATCCATTGGTGCTGTGTAGTGTTGGGTCCACAAATGGAGAGGCAGAAATTTCTATGTAAATCGTTTATTTATTATGACGGACTGAAGTCGTCAGTTCATCAGTCACTGTGTCTTGCCCTCGTGTGACCTAACGACAGCAATTCCGTCTATTTCATTAGTGTGAAGGAGTCGCTGTCGTAAGATCGCCAGGACTGACGAATTAACGCGGGTCGATTGGCTATCGCACCCAGACTTCTGCTTTTAATCACGCTGGATAATCACTTTCAACTATAATTTTTCTCACATTGAGATTCATGCTTTTTCCCACAACCACGTAACAGATCTCCAAACCGAGCGAACGGAAGAAACAACAGCTACGTGCACATGCTCCGTCTGTTTCATTTGTAGGTCTATGTTTTACCCCTCTGAGCGTTTGGAGATTTCCGAGTAGGGTACTATTGCCTTTACCCCACATCATGACTAAATAACCGCGTTTATTACTTGAAAGAATCCCCATCTATCGGTCAAGAAGGTCAAAACTGGTTCGAAGTCTGATAGCACGGGAGACTACAGGCTTCAGAACGGGTAGAATTGCTTTATTTAATAGTTATCGTTTTCATTGATGTATTTTGTATACTGGATTTGGTTTTCGGTAGCAAAACTTTCCTCACCCCTCTGGGGGCCGTCGTGGCTCAGTATGCCCACTGCGCTAGCAACCTTCGAGTTGTAGGCGGCGCAGGTTCGATTCCTATCAGGTGTATTCCTCCCTGGGTGTATTTCTCTCTTCTGTGCCAGTAAAACTTTCATTGTTGTGTGTGTGTCAGTTACTTGATATTGTATATCTTGTGTCTGGCGCAGTATGGCCAAATATGGCCCTTGCGCCATATAACCCCAAACCAACCAACCTTACCCCTCTGAGCGTCGCAAGATTTTCGAGTAGAGTTGTCTTGCTTTTATCCCATAATACGGACCACGACTAAATAAACACTTCTTGAAAATAAAACTTCTTAAATAAAACTTTCTTGAAAGAATTCTACGAAAGCGAGCCGGACAAAACTTTTTGGTGGGCCGAGTTTGGCTGGTGGATTGGGAAAACCTTTTCGAAGAGCTGTCTCTGGCAGGCAGGCGAGGTAAACCTATTCGAAGGTAACTACCTGGCCTGTGGGTCGGTGAAACATGTCAGGAGGGACTTATAAGGTCTGTGGACAGGTTAATCTATTCAGAGGGCCGTATCTGGCCCGCGGGACGAGTAAACCTCTCCTGTGGGCAGCATTTGGTCTGTGGGCCAGGTAAACCTGTCTGAAAGAACGTATCTGGTCTGCGCTCCTGATAAAAAATATATGAAGAGCCGTATCTGTCCTGCGGACCGGATAAGCCTGCCGATTTTTTTATGATGACGAGATCAAGATCTGATCAGTGTTTTCTAATGACGAGATATCTCGTCCACCAGTATTTGATCAGTTTTGCTAATTACAATCATCAGGAGGGTTAAAGCCTGACGAGAACGGCACGCATTTCTCAAATCGCTAAGATCTTAACCCTCTTAATGATCGTCTCGACGAGGTATCTCATTATTGGCAAAACTGACCAGATCTTGTTGGACGAGATATCTCGTCATTAGAAGAAAACGCGATCACGATTATTAGAAGACCACTGACCAGATCTTGATATCATCATAAAAAATCGGCAATATCTTGATGACGAGATATCACGTCATTAGAAAACTTGATCAGATCTTGATGGACGAGATATCTCGTCGTAACAACTTGGAGGGTTAACTTGCTTGGCGCCACTAATTCACAACAGACTGGTTACTATCCCACATTCTTCCTGACAGTTGTTTCGTGCCGTAATTTTGTATACGCATGATGGAATTTGCATATGAACGGGAACAGAAAAATTATTACCGAAACAAACCACTGGATTCGTTTGTTTTACTCATTCCCTAACAGGTGGTCGTCACCCGTCCTCTACAGAAACCAACTGTTGTCACGCTTCCTTAGCGCAGAATGCTCTCACAGGCTCTTCCTGTACGTTGCTGTATTTAGCGCCAAATCACTCATCTAGAACGGAAGAATACGAAACTGGCTCGACATGATTCGAGTTTGATTAAAAACAGGCTAAAATAATCATCAACCCTCCAAGTGGTTTCGGCGGGATATCTCGTCCATCAAAATCTGACCAATTTTGCTGAAGACGTGTTATCTCGTCATCAAAATATTGCCGATTTTTTTATGTTGACGAGATCATGATCGTGTCAGTTTTCTTCTAATGACGAGTTATCTCGTCCATCAAGATCTGCTAATGGTTTTTCTAATGACGAGATATCTCGTCCATCAAGATCTGCTAATGGTTTTTCTAATGACGAGATATCTCGTCCCTCAAGATCTGCTAATGGTTTTTCTAATGACGAGTTATCTCGTCAAGATAACCACCAGGAGGGTTAAGGAAAAGCAATTTTACACACATTAGGAATAGAGTAGTATAATTTCGACATTAGGATAATAAATCCATTATCGGATGAAATATTGCACATAATTTATAGGTTAACCCTTTCAGTAGCGCTGGGACGTCTGGGACCTGATCTTCGAAAGAGTTGAGGATAGATATATAGTCTAGGTATAACTAAAGCTATGGTATATATGTTACAGTGAAAGACCGAAATCTGGAGAATGTCGACTTTCACCGGTGAATGTCAACATTCACATAGTCGCTTGGTGTATGTCCGAAATATTTGCTAAATATTCTTATTTCTGACTTACACCGGCAAATGTCGACATTCACCATGCACTAATGGTAAATGTTGAACATGTCGGAGATTTATATTTTCTTCTCCGTATTTCAGTCGCGATAAAACGTCACAAGGGTGACGTAACTTTTTCGCCTCTCTCTCTGAGAGGAGTGACCAAGAACTTAAAACAAACAGTACATTCTAAATGAGAAAAGAAAATAATAGTAATAAAAAACTTACTTAATTATGTGATTCAAATCTTATTTATTGCAACAACTTAAACTATTATGACACTTTGAATTGCACAAGAGTCCCTTGATTTTACAACTGCATTTATTTGTGGAACATTTCCTTTTGCAATGACAGTGTGTATAGTCTTGCCCCAGCTTCTCGAATTAGCTGCAGCTGCTTCTCTCAGCGACATTTCTTGAAAAGAAATCTCATCTATGGAAAGTAACTTTTCTTTACAAATTACGAACTGATTACGTGTGTAAAGCTGCTTGAGGGTACCATTTTTATTTGCCAGCTTATAGAAGTCGGAGTCTTCTATTCCAACAACAACCGGCTAACACATTTCGGCTATCTGTACGACCACGGTCGACATCAGGGACTTGTATTCGTACAGTATCACCAATTTGAGCAGGAGGAAATTGTTTTTGTGAGGTTCGTAACATTTCAGAAAGTATTTTAGAGTATTTTTCTTGAGAAAAATAAAAACAATTGTCTTCTCGTTTACCCGCAATTAATGCATTTAACTTTTCAAAAAAAAGATCACGATTCACTGCAGTATCCATTCAGTATAAATTAGGGTATCGGAAAAAAACCTTCAGCTCCTCTCTTTTCGACCTCCACCAGAGCATATCTGTGATTGTCGACATACACCGGTGAGGGTCCGAATGTACAAGAATGTAATGAAATATTCGATCCTTCACCGACGTATTTGGTATGTGTCGACATTCACCGGTGAAAGTCGACATTCTCCAATTTCGGTCTTTCACGGTAACATATATACACAGTCCCTCATATATATTTATTTCGATGTCAAGGAGTACTGTAGATGACAGTGAGACACATAGGAGGTCCCACTTCCCCTAAGAAAGATAAAAGTATCAATTTAGTTTTGCGTAAAATATATTTATATGAAGTGATAGATCTTCCATGTTTTTCCAAAATTTGTTTAGAAAAAAGCCTTTTAAGGTGTATGTATTAAGCACTAAAAATCACTAAAATTGACCAAAGTAGCGATCGATTTTTTAATAATTCAAAATATTGTCCAACCCCTTAGCTTTCAAACGATACCAAGATCTTGTAAATATTCGAAATAGTTTTCAAGTTACAAGGGTTTGAGTTAGGTACTGTCACCATAGACAAACACGTTTCCAAAATTTTAAACTCGATTTCTGAAGAACTATGTTTTTGCAATAGGATGCTTCTTTCGAACAGTGATAACTCAACAATGAATTGATCTATTATAATTACTTTTGTGGTCATTATGATCTATATAATGAGGTGGATGTTTTGATCCTTAGTCGAAGTTATTGGTTAAGAAATGAATTTTTAATTGATTTTTAAATATTGAAATTCCTGAAAAAAATCTTGATTTTTTAGACTTCCTTCATGAAAAAAATTGTAAAAAAGAACGTATTCCCTCTAGCAACTTGATGGAGGGTCAAAACAAGAATAATAATATTAGGAATACTTTCCAACAGGAATTGTCCTTTTGAACACATTAGAATTTGAGATATCACTGTTCAAAAACATGCTAATTAGCTAATTATATCTAAATTAGATAATTAATGAGTAGCTAATCAGAATTTTTCACACTAAAATGAGTTTAAGCAAAGCCAATGACCTATTGTGAAAAAACTGGATTTTTAAAGACAAAATTTAAAAGAATGTTCTAGTGCATACATACACCTTAACCCTCTGAGGGGTTCATACTCATATATCTGTTCTGAAACTTGCAGCCATCCCTGCATGATTTCGAACCAATTTTGACCTTGACCCCGAAAATCATCCCTAAGATTCTTACAACCAATAGAGCAAACTCATTAACTTGCAAAAATAATTTTTACTGTACAGCTGTTTAAAGACTAACTATTAGTTCTTAGATAAAAGGAAAAATATAAATTATAATAATTTTGATATTATTATATGAATGCTTCACTTGCTAAATCGATTAACTCCACTTTCTGAATTTTATCAAATTTTAATGTCAAAGCACTTGATTGACTCCTAACTGTATATATTGAAAACAAATTTCTCTAATAATAAGTATTAACACTACTAAATGGCAAATTTTTTTAGCCAATGAATAATAAATAATTTATTTCAGAAGCCAATCTGATTAACTCCATACTCTAATGTAAATCGTAATAAAAATTGAGTTAAAACACTTTTTAACAAAGCAATTGACTACTTCTTATATACAGTGAGTCAAAGTAAAAACCGAACACCAAAGAAAATGAAAGGAATTTGTACGTACAGTCCGAACAAACACAAAAATTACGGGAGCTCAAATACAGCTAACGAAGAAGACATCATTTATATTGCTGATGAATCAATTTAAACAAAGTAATAATACTCGTAATATATGTAACAGTAACAGAACAGTTATTATTCATTTTTGCTAAAATCTTTAATAAAAATGTATATAATGAAGTTTTTCTGTAATAAAAAAATAATTTGAAGACTGAATTTGAATTAATAATTTTCTTTCACTTGCCAAATTGATTAACTCCCTTAATCAGGCAAAAATTGTAGTAATAATAACGATTACTCCAAGGATATTCTATCTTATACTTTCTATATGTCATTAGATAAAAGATACATCTGCAGTAATACAGCCTACATCGTTTATTTGAATTTATAATTTAAAAGGAATTTTTAAAAACAATGTATACTATTTTATCATTTTTCTCAACTTTTTGTTTTATGGAGTTAATCGATTTGGCAAGTGAGGCATTCATATATCTTTTAGATTACAATATGGTATGGTAGGTAGGTATCTTTACTTAACGTCGCATTGGAGCACCACAACGAGCTATTGGCGACGGTCCGGGATCAACCCCCGAAAGGAAAGATCCAAGGACAACACCACGTAATTTTGAACCACGGTCAGATGACGAGTAGATTACAATATGACTGCATTTTTCAACACCCTGAAAATAAGTAATTTATTAATGTGTCCGAAATATATCGGTTTATGGTTGTTAAATTATCATGTGTGTTTTGTGGTAAAACAACCCTACAATACTCGGAAACCTTTTGATGCTCAGATGGTTAAAGGGTTGAAAACTTTATATTTATCATGAAAAATAGAGGTATAAAATATTTATATCCAGCCAAAGGAAGATTTTTTAGCTATATATATATATATATATGTATCGCTCAATTTGATTTTTAAGAATAAATTTAGTGTACATTCTAGTCATTCTATGACAATTATTCAGAAGCTAAACATTAAAAATTAACACAATTTATTAAAATATCAAGATTCAATTAGCTGTTCGAGTCAATTCATTCAAGAGTAGAACAGTTGCTATGCACATAAACTAAAACCTTCGTTCACAACAAACCAAACGCGACAGATTTTCCACTTCACAGAGTTACACAGCGGGGGGCATTGGAACAATAGAGCCAAAACTCTCGCTCTTAATACTGCACCCGAAAATATTTTTTTGTGTGCTACACAGTGGGCTCTCGAAACAGCCTTCCTTGAATGGCACGAAATAATACATTCAGGAAACTCAAGAGATCCGACTGAACGCAGCGTTAAGAGAATTGATATTTTAAATTCTATTGTAACTGTGTCCGTGTCCGGACGTAATAAGTGGTCCTGAAGTCGATACGGGGAAAGGCCATTGTGTTCGAAAAGCGGGTGTTTTACTGGTGGTGGGGAAATGCTGCTTTGTGGCCAAACTTTTCAGCTGTAGTGAAGTATCCAAGTTGATTCGAATAAAAATGTTGTTTTTAAACTGTATAATGTCAAATGGAACCAATAAGTTAACTAGGTTTATTTAATCCCTATAGTTCGAAGCTAATCCTTTATACTTACAGCTATTTTTAAATTACTTCACTACAGCTATTATTAGCTATAGTGAAGTATTCAAGTTGATTCGAATAAAAATGTTGTTTTTAAACTGTATAATGTCAAATGGAACCAATAAGTTAACTAGGTTTATTTAATCCCTATAGTTCGAAGCTAATCCTTTATACTCACAGCTATTTTTAAATTACTTCACTACAACTATTATTAGCTATAGTGAAGTATTCAAGTTGATTTGAATAAAAATGTTGGTTTTAAACTTATAATGTCAAATGGAACCAATAAGTTAACTAGGCTTATTTAATCCCTATAGTTAGAAGCTATCCTTTATATTACAGCTATTTTTAAATCATATTACTGCAATTGATTTGTGTATCAAAGCAAATGTTAATCATTAAAAAAATCTGGAATTGTTACTCTTACGGGGTCAAAAAGATAATTTTTAATACTTTTTGTTATTGGGAATATTGGGGTGAGCGAACTTTGTGGTTACTTTTCAAATTATTATTTCTCTCGTTTCAATGAACTGCGTTTATTCACACTAATGAATTAATTTTGTTTGAAAGATTATAATTGTATTTTACTGTCCATCTTGGTCTAAATTTTCTTTCTAAATGCTATTTGTTAATAATTGTTTGTTTATTTCGCTTCTTTTATTTTTCACTGTGTTCGTTATTCAAATTTAATAAATTTATTTTCTTAAAACTGTCGTGGCATCACTGATATACACTCAACATGGTCGTTATATCATTTGAAATTCTTTTGTCTACATATTTAGTGCAAAAAGTGCCCTTATAATTTTAAAACATGTATATGACTTTAGCCTATCTTTAGAGTTTTCATTTCAATTGTTTGTTACTGTTGAGAACTAGTAGGTCTGTTTGGAAATAAACTGTGATATCGACCATATTGCCATTTTCGTTATCAAATGGATGAGTTAATCATCTTTCCATGACATTTGAAATTGATGACGCACCTATTCTCAGAGTAAGATGACGCACTGACATTAATCTCATTTTCTGTACTAGATAGGTAGATATTTAATTGAATTAACGTCGTACTGGAGAAATACACGGGCTATTGGTGACAGTCCGGAATCCATCCCGAAGGGAAAGACTGAGGACAATACCTCGTAATTTTGAACCATGGTCAGATGACGAGGTCACATCTGAACTGGCCTCCACTCTTCAAATTTCCTACGTGAGGGCATTTGAATCCACGATAGATTTGACGATCCCCCCCCCCCCATCATGTACACGACGGTCTTTGGTTGGATCGTGTTTCGAATTCGCAATCCTTCGGTTGCTAATCCGCTACTTTTCCAACCGAGCTTACGTGGCCCCTCATTTTCCGTAAAAAGACATATTAGAGCATTTCTATTATCATTCGATTGTTCAAAAGTAATTATTTTGGTTAGACATTTTCTTATATTTCTCTAACTATATTTTGAACTTACTAAATAATTTAATTTCCTACTCGATTTGATCATGTCGCCAATTTTTTTGGTTTGACCTTGGTTTTGGCCTAAATGAGAAGACAGTTTAGATTGATTGGATTTTAATGGCGCAAGGGTCAGTTTGACCAAGCTGAGCCAAACTATTGGTAATTAAATAAATTTTATCATGATGATTTATCAGTAAATTCAAAACTAATAATCAAAATTTAACTGAGGTAAGATAGTACAAAAACACATTTCAAATTCAAATCGAATTTTAAATCAGATTATAAAACCTATGTCTGATATAAATAAAAACAGATTTGGAGAGGAGGATCACTTGATAAATCAGTAATACTAGAATTAGAGTAGCACCAAAGTGGTTGAGTCTAATAGCATTAAAGTTAGGACATTCACTTGAAATGTGTCTAAACAAATAGGATTCTATCACACGTCGGACATATCAGAGCTGGTTCTGACTATAGTAAATGCCTGTGAGTTAAATATATATGATCTATACGGTCTCCCCAGTTTTACTTCGAGTCTTCTATTATAATTTTTGGAAAATGACTTGTTGATTATGTAAAAAATTTTTGCAGAAATTGCATTTGACCTATATGAGAAGACAGTTAGAAAGCTTACATTCAAGTTTGCGGAAAGCTTGGGAATTTAACACTCATTCACCCCAGAGATATGAAAAAAGTTGTTGGATATTTTGTTTCTTGAAATCAAAGGAGCCGATTTTCTTGAAAGTGCGTCATCACTCCCTCCACTTACCTGGATACTTTTATTGGCTACAAAACCTTTTATTTTCGCGTTTTCGTCCTATGCTTTTTGCTGAAGGTATAAAATAAACTTTTTAAAATTAATTTTAACCTATTTTGGGATAGGTTAAAGCAATTTTTTCCATTGGGAGCAGAAAAGATAAAATAAGCAAAGGCGGAAGTTGGAGTTTTTTATGCTTATTTGTCATAATCATATTTTCGCCGATAAGAAATTGAAGTTTACAAAGACTTTTTAATGTGTCCAGAATGTCTTTGAGTAAAATGTAAATGGATTTAATTGCTTTCTAAATGCGATGTGATTTCGAATATTGCTTATTTTAAGTTCATGATGTATGTCATAAGAAAAAAAAAGTTTATGGGCAACCACATATTTTTCATTCTAAAAAATATTTTTTTCTTATCTATTTCTCAGTCAGTATTAATTTTTAAGACTATTTATAACGGAAATACAGAAAAAGTTGTATGAGATTTTAAGTCATTCTAACTGCGTTTTGGAAACTATCCCATTATTCCATTCGTGATAAATAATGTTCCCATAGTGAAAAATAAACGAGTCAAATTGATCGAACCGAAATGTAAGCAAGCAAAAAAATTAGGAAGTGCGAATAAAAATGAGAACTTTTAAAGTAACGCAATTCGTATCGCAAACATGGACATTTAACTACGCTACTGATGTAATGGCTATAATTACTTTAAAATCGAAATGAAACCAGTCCAGTTTTTTCAAACAAAAACCCCACTTTATTTGTAAAATAATACACTGATATTGCAATAAAGCAACATTATTAAAACCTTTCGCTTTTTAAACTAATTTGGCCGACTTTTCTGTTATCAGAACGCGATGACTATTTAAGTTTCCACGGCGTCTTTTAAAATTTATCATTCTAACATTTCGATATTTAAAATTCATTCTAACACGGTATTACTTAAAAAAGTATTCTGAAAAACACTGAATATTCGGAATTTAATATTTCAACACTACATTATTTAAAATTTAATTATCTAACGCGACATTATTTAAAATTTAACATTTTAACACGGTATTACTTAAAATAAAACATTCTAAAATTGTGTTATTTAAATATTACCATTCTAACACTACATTATTTGAAACACGACATTAGTAAAAACAATATCCTAATACTGCATTTTTAAAAATCATTCTAACACGGCATTATTTAAAAAATATTATTCAATAAAACACTGCATTTTTCGCAATTTGATATTCCAAATGATATTATTTATTTAAAACTTAATATTTTAATACGGCATTATTTTTAATTTACCGTTCTAACATAGTATTGTTTAAAATTTAACACATTCTAACTCTGCATTATTTAAAAGTTAATATTCGAATATTAAATTATTAGAAATCTTATTATCTTTCGTGACATTATTTAAAATGTCTTCTAACCTGGCATTATTTAAAACTTGACATTCTAACACAGAATTATTTAAAATCTTACTTTCTAACGCAGCATTGTTTAAATCAATATTCTAATACGCGATTATTTGAAATGTATCATTATAAAAAGCACTGAATTAATCGAAATTTGATATTCCTATACTGCCCTATTTAAAATTCAATATTCTAAATTATTTGAAAGATAATTATCTCCCAACCTTATTTAAAATGCATTCTAATGGGGCTTTATTTAAAATGATACACTCTAACATTTAATTTTCAAAATTTAACTTTCTAATACTGCATTGCTTAAAAAAATATTCTAACACTTCATTATTTAAAGTTAATTCTAGTACGATATTATTTAAAATTTAACGCTACCTAAAGTTTAATATTGCGACACTGCATTACTTAAATTTCAATATTCTAAAACGATGTTATTCAAAATTAACATTCTTACGTTGATTTATTTAAAAGTTAATATTCGAACATCAAAGTATTTGACATTTAATTATCTAACGCGATCTTATTTACAATGTATTTTAACGTGGCATTATTTAAAATTAGACATTCCAACATGTGATATCATTTAAAATTTAACCTTCTAGCACAGCATTAAGCAATATTCTAACAAAAAACAATATAACGATACAAAATAATTTAAAATGCATCATTTTATAATGATACATTTAAAATTAAAAATGTATCATAAAAAAAAGCACTGCATTCGAAATTTGCTATTCATACACTACATAATTTAAAATTTAATATTCTAAACTATTCGAAACTTAATTATCCGACGCGACC
Source organism: Meta bourneti (assembly GCA_933210815.1). Lineage (NCBI taxonomy): Eukaryota > Metazoa > Arthropoda > Arachnida > Araneae > Tetragnathidae > Meta > Meta bourneti. The sequence goes on along the minus strand of OW119928.1, from coordinate 15,261,645 downwards.
TTATTAAAAATGCATTCTAACGTCACATTAATTACAATTTGACTTTCTAGAACATTATTTAAAACAGTATTTTAACACTGCATTATTTAAAATTCATTCTAGCACGATATTGCTTTGCATTAAACTCTATTTAAAGTGTAATATATTCCAACACTGCATTACTTAAATTTCAATATTCCAACATGGCATTATTCAAAATTCAACATTCTAAAGCGACATTATTTGAAATTTTTAACATAAACGGCACTCCAATTTGACACCCGCACCATGCAGTCTCTCATTTAAAGAGCATAGCATTCCAAATCCACGTGTGCTATCACTTCCACTTTCACAAAAAGAGATATCTTCGACGCAGAAACTCCCTCTTCAAACCTCAAGTTGTCCACGGTCGCTGATATGAGAATTCCTCCCTCCAAGCATATCTTCCCACACTTTGAATACATATATTAACACACTTTTGAACCCCGTTCACTTTCGTTCCCCCCGTATTTCATGGTCGCGTGCTCAAAGGGAGGGTACCCGGGTGGGTGGGGGTTGGGGTTGTGTGAAAAATTGGGAAACCGCGTTCCCAGGGCTTCACGCTACGGCGCATGCGCATTTGTATGCGAGTATTTGCATGGGGAGTTTGTTTACTGGGTGGTTGAAAGTGGAGGACGGTCATATCTACGTCTTCTTCCCAGGTGAGCGAATTGGGTTTGTTTCGCCTTCGCTATTCCACGCTATTGAATTTATGGATCATGAAGCGGATGATATCAGTTTCAGAGCTTTCATTTTAAACTCCGCATAAAATAAAAAACACATCAAACCGAGGGAATTATTATCTTTAGCGATTCCAGATCTGTCCCAAGTGTTCGGGAGGACTTCAATGAATAAAACTCAATGGTAAAAAAAAAATCAACAGTATTTATTGAGCGGATGATATTCATCCTTCTCCTCACAAATTCTCCAACGCACTGACGCTTAACATCTTAAACAACCCTTACAAAGGGCGCCATCTCGCTGCGTACACACCAAGGTAAGCGCACGCTAGTCAGCATCGCACAGATCGGATTAATTTAGTGTTCTGCGCGCACTACACGCCACTCTCCAAACTTCCGCGCCAACGTGAGGACACTTGAGGCCACGATAGATTTAATGTACACCAGCCGTGGCAATGGTCCGGGATCAAACCCAAACACACTACATTCGGAGCATCAGCATTTCTGAAAGTGGGCCACCTCTATGAGGCGTGAGTTCAATGTATCACTTTCTTATGTGACTATCGGCTGTGACAACGCATTTTGTTGTACTGAAACGCTGTTATGGACAGTGAGGAAGTTGATTGATGGTTTGAGTTTAATGGCGCAAGGTCTATTAATGGACACCAAGTCCAAATCAAAATTTAAACATATTTTTAAAATATATATCAGGCCAGACAGCCAAGCCAATATTAAAAAGTAGGTTAGTAACATTTAATTATTTAACATTTAATTTGAAAATATAATAAAAGGTAGACAGTTAGGAAGAAGTAGGTATAGTTAGTTGCTTGATAGCAGAAGAGGAACGAAAACGAAACTTATGGTTACACAATATAAATAACAGGTCGGAGTATGGAGAGTATACTTTATTCTCTGATTTAGTTGACGATGACGTCAAATTTTTTGAGTCATCGACCTTCTAATGAAATAGACGGAGCATGTGGGAGTTGTCGCTGTAAGGGTAAATCACGTGGACATACGAATCGACTAAGCCGATTGGCTGTCGAATCTCATATTAGTGTTTATGATCAGGGTGGATAACCACGTTAACCAATCAATAATTTAGGATACATGCTTTTACCCACAATCACGTGACAGAACTTCAAACCGGGCAACTGGAAGAAATATTATGAAGCTGCGGGCACATGCTCCGTCTATTTCATTAAACGGTCGATGTTTTCAGTACTTTCATATGACCCACGCTAAGTTTACAGCACTTTTAGACATCCGGAGACCACATTTAAATAGAGAGAATACATCCTTCGGGGAGTCAGAAGGACCTCCAGAAAGACTCGCACTGTGTATGAGGTACGGATGAGTCATCCGCATTGTACGGACGGAACGGATTTTATTCTCCCTCCGGAATCTTTGGCGGGATCGCCGACGTCCCATACGTACGATGCGGATGTGTGAGCGCAGTCTCATTTAAAACAATATCAATAATTCTAAAATCCCATTCGTGCGATGCGGACTAATGTGCGCTTACCTTTAGAAACAATGGCAAATGGCGACTGACAATGTGCTCAAGTTGTCCATTCACTTCTGCACCAACTCATTTGCTTGGAGAAAAGGTACATGGTGGATTCTCGCACATGTGGACATTGAAGGAAACGAAGCTGCAGACCAATTGGCAAAGGAAGCCAGAGAATTGAAAGCTAAATGACTCTTACTGATGACTTTGGTAAAATTCAAACTCCTTTCACAAAAAATTAGAATAAAACAACAAATTTGTGAAATTAACACGGATAGAAAAACCACTACCGCACTATCCGGACTGAGAACAGGACATTTTAAAGGCATGAAAGTTAACTGTGATGGGACCAGAACCTACAGGCATTGTAACATTGTCTGGGCATTGAACTCACACCTCAATATTCACCTACCCTGCAATAGTAGCTGCGCTTCAAACCATCTCTAAAGCTGTGTAAAATGCACATTGATACATCTGACTCAGAAATGGACACGACATCTACATCAACGCATATTAGTTAACCCTCCTGATCTCAGTTAGGTATCTCATCGAAAACGCAATCATTAGCAAAACTGATCAAATTTCAATGGACGAGATCTCGTCATTAGAAAAAACCCGATCAGATCTTGATCTCGTCATAAAAAAATCGGCAGGCTTATCCGGCCCGCAGGCCAGCTACGGCTCTTCAAATATTTTTTATCAGGGCAGCAGACCAGATACGCTCTTCCAGACAGGTTTACCTGGCCCGCAGACCAGATGCTCCCCACAGAAGTTTACTCGACCTTTTGAATAGGTTAACCGGTCTACAGACCTTACGTCCTCCTGACAGGTTTAGCCGACCCACAAGCAAGATACGACCCTCCGAATAGATTTACCTGACCCGCCTGCTAGAGACAGCTTCTTGATCTGATCATCATCACAAATTCTGCTTGATGACGAGATATGTAGTCATTAGCAAAATTGGTCAGATCTTGCCTTTGAGGGTTAATGCCAGAAACCCACTCAGAGCATCCGCACTGAAATGTGTACTGCATCAATCGCAATTCTGTCTTCATGTCTTATACAAATCTGTTTATAATCGATATAAGCATTGATATGCACTTTTCATACTTCCAAATGGTATAAAATTAGTACAAAAACATAACAGCATTTCGCATACTTCTCACTAGGATTAATTCGAATTTCCAATCCAATGCGAGGTAAAAGTTCATATTTCAGTCATGTTACCACAATTGCTTCTGGACATGCATTTCAATTGTATCCCATTTACTTGAAAGGCGATTGAACATCGAGGCCTATTTTCTCATTAGCTCACAGTTTCCTTTCTGCTCTGATTTAGATCTTCTCGATTCCTCATTACTTTCTGTCATCAGATAGCTGAAGATTTTCATTAGAACGGCGAGTTCTTCCCAAATATTTTTTCAACTGTATTTTATAGCTTCCTAACTCAAATCAAACGCATTTGATTCAATCGGTATTGTTAATAGCAGTTGACTTTGTAATGCTTATATCCCTTTGGTGCCATTCACACTAATATACAAATAATATCTATTTCTGTCTTACGTACGTTAGTTAAATATATATAGAGATTAAATAATTAATTAAGGATTTCAAATACAGTGTAGGCACCACACCTAAGGCAAGAATCTACAAAATCGTTGTTTCGAGAAAACGCAATTGACGTTTTATACTACAGAAAGTATTGTGTTATGCTGAAAGTTAAGAGCTAATTTATGTTGTTTAGATTTACAAATTAGAGAGTTCTTGTCTTTAATATAATATTAAACATTCAATAACAGTCAGGAATGCGCATTTAGAAGAAAACAGCCAAAATGCATATTTTGCGTTTAATTTAATTGGCGTTGACCCCAATCAACTATCGAATATCAATTTGGAATTCTTTCTTTGGAATTTATATAAGCGACGTGTTGAAATCTTTTTTGAAAAACCAGCCAAGTGACGTCACGTTCGGAGTGCAGGAAACACGTTCCGCAGCAAAAACGCCACGGACACGATTGGTAGATATTTAATTAACGTCGCACTGGAGCAACACAACGGTCTATTGGTGACGGTCCGGGATCAATCCCCAAGGGAAAGATCCGAGGACAGCACCACTTAATTTTGAGGACAACACCACTTAATGACGAGGCAACACCTGAGCTGGCACCCCGCTCTCCAAACTTCACACCACGCCAACGTGAGGACATTTGAGGCCACGGCAGATTTAACGCGCACCAGCCCCTTTTGTACACGACGGTCTTTGATTGGATTCGAACTACCGCCACCTACATTTAGCATGAGAGAAAATACCTAATAGGGAGATAAAATGAAGAATTAATTTTACTCATGCTGAGACTCGTGTTTCCAAGAAATGAGAGAAAACGAAATTTACAGAACTATCCACTTATGTGTTTCCATAATTTACAAAAATGTATAGTATGGTCAACTGTTCCAAGTTTTCTCCGCAAGCGAAAAGATGTATTTTGCTATGAAATCTAACTTGATCAAAACCAAATGCTCCATGAGATGTGATTATTTGATACATGTAAAAGTCTAACTATTTTTTTCCATTACGTTTAGGGATTTTCGATTCTAAAATAGTCGAACATTTGCATTAAACACATTTGAACGAACATTTGCATTATGCAAAGTTTCGACTGTTTAAGAAATAACCACACCACTCATTCCAGCTGGTTGGTTGTTTTGGGGGTTTTATGGCGCAAGGGCCATATTTGGCCATGCTGCGTCAGGTACAAGACATACAATATCAAGTAATAGACATACACACGCATGAAAGTTTTACTGACACAGAGGAGAGAAATACACCCAGGAAGGAATGCACCTGACAGGAATCGAAACAGCGCCTCCTACAACTCGAAGGTTGCTAGCGCAGTGAACATACCCACTGAGCCACGACGGCCGCTATTACACAGTGGCATGTGGATTGCTGATCTTTAAAATATAACTCACATACACATATATGTGTAAATATGTCCCCTAATTCCAGCTGGATATTGGCGCTGTGCAATTAAAAAACTGAATTAGTGGCGTAGTCGTTGCTTACGCACTTAAAACTTTGCATGATCCATTTTATCTGCGTTTAATGAAAATGTTCAACTGTTGGAATTCAAAAACGCTGAATTTATTTCCCCTATCGGTGCTGTTGGAGTCGAAAACAGTATTAAAATTTGGCATCAAAATTTTTTGTTCGCTGAATACATCTTCCCATGTCTTCAAAAGTCTCAGTATCAAATTTGGTTTCATTCCATTAATTCAATTTAGCTATAGATGTCTCCAAAGACTGAAAGTTATTTTAAGGCCACTCCTGGAGCAAGTCACCTTTTCACTACTTGCGTCGGGGTTATACCCTATATGCTCTCAAATACATCAATCCAACCAAAAATATTAATTTCAGATGTTCCTGCGGAGATCAATCTATACATATAAAGCAGAGTTGGCATCTGTCTTTCTGTTCTCTATACAAATATACACCGTCTGACTAATCCACACCAAATTTGGTACACTTATTCTTTGGAACTCTGCGGGTAACATAGACTGCATATTAATCCCCGTTCTATTTGTCTTGAGTGTGAGGAGGGGTGTAACGTCCCGTCATTCTGGAAGAGTACTTGCTAGGTGGCGCTCTCTCCCGGTCTGGCTGAACAGATGACGTCAGAGTTAATATCTACAGGAGTCGCCTCTTAAGATGACCTTGGAGTTTTATTTAGAATCTTAGAGTGTGGTGCAATCGCAGAGCAATAACATTGCGTATTTATACGATCAATATCAGACCAATTCACACTAAATTTGGTACTTTCATCCTGTAGAATTCTGTGGGACACGTAGGTTTTATATTAACCCCATTCGATTTGTCTTGGGTCTGCCGGGGGGCTAATTCGCTATCTCCATAGGAATAATACTGAGTAATATACGATGAATTATAAACAATTCAACCCGAGTAATTCAGCTAGTATTTTATAAGGGCGTATTTTTGCAGCCCCAGGCACAAAATACACCAACAACCACTACCGAAACAGCTGAGCAAGACGAAGATAATGTCCTACCTCGTATACACCGTTCAGGAGCAACTTAATCCGTCGCTTTCTCTCGGTTCGGGCAGCGCACAAAAGGGCCATCCTGGATCCACCTTACATTTAATTGAAACCGGAGTAACCCCCAGAATTAGAGCGAAAGAAACCTTCCCACGCTGTTGAAGGGGAGGGCCGACGATTCCCACACGTGGCCAAGCGCGTGCGGCCCTCTGTTAACAGGAGACTCGTGAAGGAAGTGAATGAGAATGGATCCCATAGTCAGCGCGCCGTTAATGGATTCTTGCTCCCCGACCCCCTGCATGACATCATTTTGTGCTTGCTCTTTCCTCCCTCCCCGTAGCTTTGACAGGTAGTTTTGGTTTGCAACTTGTTGCTATAGTCTTGGGGATACGGTAGAGCGCATATACGATGCCACAGAGTTAATAGAATGACAATCACGACAAACAAATTTATTGTTTTCAATGACGTCGTGTCCATGGAAGCTGAAAGGGGCAGTATCCTCAAACTTAAAAACAAAATTAAAATTCAATGACAAAAATAAAGAAACAAATAAAAACTGTTGAAATTGGATCTAAAACGATGATTTTTAACGTAAATCTGAGTGAAGAGTCAGTTTGTATCGTCCTGGATTTTCATCGGGGACTGCGTTTGCCCAGTTGGTAGAGTCGCGAATTAGCAACCGGAGAGTTACGAGTTCGAGATTCGATCCACACAAAGACCGCCATGTAAGTGGGGGCTAGTGCTCGTTGAATCTGTCGTGGCCTCAAATGTCCTCACGTTGGCGTGGTGTGGAAGTTTGTGCGTGAGAGCTGAGGTGTTGGCCTCTCACCTGACCGTGGTTCAAAATTACGAGGATCTTCCCTTTCGGGATTGATCCCGGATCGTCGCCAAGAGCCCGTTGTGTTGCTTCAGTGCAACGTTAATTCAACTACCTACCTTCTGTCATCAGACTGCTGAAAAATTTCATTTGATCGACGAAATGTTCCGTGTAGTTTCAGGAATATTGTTCAGCTCCATAGCTGAAACCAAACATATTTAGACTAAGTGACAAAATTCGCGAATGAATCCCATAGCCGTCGGTTTTATATTATTATATTCCTTTGTTCTCATTCTCAACTATACAAATAACAATAAAACAAAATAGCAATACAAATTATAATTGATCGATTTCCAGTGCTCTTGTAGTTGAATCCTAAACGAACATAAGTAATCAATATATCTTCCGTGTCAGGGCAAAAGAGGTTAGGTCTGACTTTTGATGTGTCTAAAAGAGTCAAGAGTGCATCATTAATTTAAAAAATAATATAATAACCATAAAATCAAAACTGAATGAATCTACGCATCTGAATTACAATGATTTGTATCATAGCATGCTTCTTTTCTTCCTGAATATTTGTGAGGGCCGTTGTGACTCAATTGGTTTGCCCACTTCGCTAGCAACCTGCGAGTTGTAGTCGGCGCAGGTTCGATTCCTCCCTGAGTGTATTTCTCTATTCTGTGTCAGCAAAACTTTAATTGTGTGTATGTTAATATACAAGTGTATGTAAATATACAAGTGTATGTTAATATACAATATGTTAATATACAATATGTTAATATACAATATGTTAATACACAAGTGTATGTGTGTTACTTGATACTGTATGTCTTGTATATGGCGCATCATTATCAAATATGGCCCTTGCGCCATAAAAACCCAACCAACCTAAATATTTGTGAAGAAGAGCGAAATATTCAACTTAAGGTTAAGAAAAGTAGTCATTTTGACTTAACCCCTTTTACCTGACAGGGAACAGAATATATAATATAAGCAACACTAATAATATATATAATATAATGAACATTGAATATATAATATAAGCAACAGGTATTTGAACACGAAAGCTTCTTAGGATCCGCTAGTTTCCATAGCTTCACTGGCGGAAACATTACCATCTGCCACCAAGCGTGCAGGTTTTGTTATCTTGCACTAACTGTACCTCGGCAGGAAAACGGATTTACAGTTTTCCTTAACAGCGCTCGATAAAACTATAAAATCCGTATTATCCCGCGAGAATTCGGATTTAGAAAGGAAATAAGAATTAATGGTTGGTTCCCCATTGAATGTATGGGAAAATATTTGCTTATGATGAACGAAATTCGTATTTAACAGATAAAAATTTACTGACTCGTTGCTTTTTGGTTAGTTCGGCATCAACTCATTTCTCGAGAAATTTTATTCTCTCAGGTAGGTTTTTAATTAACGTCGCACTGGACCAACGCAACGGGCTATTGGTGATGGTCCGGGATCGAACCCGAAGGGAAAGATCCGAGGGCGAAACCACGTAATTTTGAACCACGGTCAGGTGACGAGGTCACACCTGAGCTGGCACCCCACTCTCGAAACTTCCACACCAAGCCAACGTGAGGACATTCGAGCCCACGATAGATTTAACATGCACCAGCCCACGTGTACATGACGGTCTTTTGGCTGGACTGAATTTCGAACTCGCAATCCTCAGGTTGCTAATCCGTTGCTCTTCCAACTAGACTACCGCGGCCCAGCAAATTAGGATGAGTCACTTTCTTGACAAATTCACTGAGATATTTCACTGATTATTAATTCTAAACTAGCACACTAAAACTCATCCATACGTTTGTTAAAAACAGTAGACATGAAAAAGAACGTAGTTAAAACAGTCGACTTGAATTGATTCTTAAGGATTTCATTGAATACACGTATAAACTACCAGAACTGCACATACGCTAAAGTTTCTTAGTTGCTTATAGAGCAGTGTCGTAGCTCTCATGTATCATATTTAAATCTTTTTGGTAATCTATACATAAAAAGCAGAGTTGGCGTCTGTCTGTCTGTTTTCTATACAGATCTACACCGTTTGACCAATCCACACAAAATTTGGTATACTTATAATTTGGAACCCTCTCTCTCTCTCTCTCTGCGAGTAACGCAAGCTGCATATTAACCCCTATTATCTTTAACCTAGGTGTGTAGAGGGGGCTAAATCAATTCAAAATTGCCATAGGAAAAACATTGAGCATAAAACGATTGCGGTACGCAACTCTGTTTTACCAGTATTGATCGAAAATCACATTTTCTAATAAAATTGTTTTACCAGTATTGCTCGAAAAACAATTTTTTCCGAAACGTTATATTTAAGCAATATAAAATTCTAATTATATTTGAACTGATTTTTTTATTTCTTTCCACAATATAAATAATTTAGGAATATTTGAATGATGAAAATTGGATATTTAAAATACTTAATTTTACACAACTTGCATTTTGTAATGGAACACGAAAAGCCAAAACAAAAAAACTCATTAATCATAAAAGTGTAATTTTGCAATTCGGTATCTGGCAACGCCAGAATTAATCTTTTATTTTATAAATTGGATTTAGAATTCCGTGTTTGTGTATTTGAGTTAAGATAGAAATGTTGCGGTCATATTTGAGCATTTCTAGGTTTTGTAAATTTGCGTTCTTTTGTAAATAATTCGTTATTGTCTATCAATATTTTTTCAAGCGTCTTTTTCGAATTTCTCTATTTCAGAATATTCTCATGATGTCAAAATTCGACACGCTTGATCAGATCTTTTTTCAGAATTCTACATTTTTCAATGACAAAAATTTCGTTGCTGTATTTATGTGTTCCATTACTTTCCATATTACAGATATATACTTTAGGAGTTAAATCGTAATGTATTATTTTTATTTTCTGCTAAATACTACCACTAGACATGGGTAATTTCTTAGTGGTATATGTATATTTTGACGAACTTTCCTTAAGTCTGGTTAAATACGTTATAGTTTGTAGAATTCTGTTTCATAAAAATAAGTGGAAACCTTTTTAATTAAGGTGTATAACTTCTTATTTTAAAATGACTGGTAAAGTTAAAATAAATTTATTCTAAAATAAGATATGTTACCCGATATCAAAACGGGTAGCCAAACGTTGTAGTTCAAAGATATTTCGAAATTTTGACATATTTTCATTTACAAAACGATTAAAATAAATTTAATTTACATTTGTTTTTCATGCTTATGGGTATTATTGAAAGCTGTAGTCAAGTTGTATCCATAATCAAGTAGCTACATCTATCATTCTAAATAGGTACGTGGTTTCCATATAGAAACTGAGTCTCTCAATTGAAAAAGTACCTTAAGGATTCGATTTAAAACTAAATTTTTCTGTTGGGGGAAAGCGAATTTTAAATAAGACTGCTGATCTTGGAATAATATAGGAAGGGAGTAAGTAAACTAGGTCTGTTGAAAAATAGAAATTTTTTGTCTTGAGTGGCAGAAGGTCGAGGCTGCTTACTTGAAGTTGAAACTGTTCGTATACAACTTAGGTATCTGTGAAACATTCATTGAAAGCAGTGATTTTGTAAAAAGTGTAATCGATTGAGTTTGCTTGTCTACACTGATGATATTTGTTTTAAAACAAGCTCCGTTATTCCACTGCGGCTGAATAGAATTTTCAAGAAAAAATGTGTGCTTCAAAATAAATTAACAACGAATACCGTCACAGTTTAATTTTCCATCCTCTCACAATGATAATGTAATTCGAAAACAATCGAATCCATGGTGCAAAGGTACCACAAATAATAAAATTGAGTGAAAGTTCCTCCTTTTTACTGAAAATGAACTTAATTGGCATTCGAAATCACTCCAAAAATCAAAATCGACTTCTGAAGAAGTCATCTCAGAAAAAGCTTTTGTAGTTTGTCTTACAGCAAGAGTGTGATGAATATGAAATTGATTATATGGATGGATATATTATGTATACATATTTGCATCCGAAGTAAATTGTAGAAGCTATGAAAAAGTTAAAACGATGTTAAAAAATATTTTCTGTACACTTAAATAATGCTTTCATTTTTCTATGAAATAGAATCAACCAATTCAACCCAAGTATCGCCGAGTAATTCTGCTAGTGAACATATAAGCTTTAATGTACAAATTTCATACCTCCAAAAGAAATTAAATTAATCAAAAATATATAGCTCCATTTCTTGCTTGCTGTTAATTCCTATTTTTAATAAACGGCATGGTAAAAAGTGCCACCACGATTGGCTACTCCGAACTGTCCGCAGACACACCTAAAAATATTGACCAGAGAGATTAATTTTCATATTGGCCTGGCTTCTTCTCCATTTATTGGTAAATTGTGCAGTAATATCTATGTATATAAAGAAGAGTTGTCTGTCTGTTTTCAGTACAAATCTACACCGTTTGACGAATGTGCAGAGGGGGCTAAAAACAATTCGAAATCCCCACAGGAAAGCATTGAATATTATTGCGATTGCTGTACACAACCAGATTGTTTTACCAGTATTGCTGGAAAAACAACGTTTTCCTTAAAATTGTTTTACTAGTATTGCTGGAAAAACAGCTTCCCCAAGAAAATTATTTTATCAGTATTGCTGAAAAAACTATTTTCCAATAGAATTATTTCCCCCCAGTATTGATGAAACAACAATTGTTTCCAAATAATGATATTAGAAGAATTTTCATAAATTCTAATATTTATGTTTGAGCTAATTTTTATTTCTTTCCAAAATATCAATATTTTATAAATATTTGACTAATGATACTAAATGATAAAAACAAAACTTTTGCAAAACTTGCATTTCGTAAGGAAACGAGTCTATTTAATGCGAAAAGCACAAACGAAAAACCCACTGATAATAAAAGTGTAACTTTGCTACTTGGTATCTGGCAACGGAAAAATTCATGATTCTTTTTCTAATTTTATAACGAATTATTCATTTTGTGCAAAGTATCGCTTTAGAAATGGGTTCATTTCTTGGTGGTATGTGTATATTTCGATCAACTTTCCATAAAAGTCATTGATTTAATCCAATTTTTAAAATTGCGTATGATAATAATAAATCAAACGGTACTAAACAAAACCTTTTGAAATAAAACGGTAATGCCTTACTCTAAAAAGAGTGTAACGTTAAAATAAAGTTATTTTAAAATAAGACTGGACGTTAACATAAAACGTGTAACCATTAGTTATAAAACAAAGATTTTTATAATTTTGACGTAGGTTTCCATTACAGGAAGCAATTAAAATCAGTAAACCTTGCAATTGTTTTTCAAGTTTCAAATTCTCAAAATTTTCAAGTTTCAAATTCTCAAAGTTTTCAAGTTTCAAATTCTCAAAGTTTTCAAGTTTCAATTTCAAACAAAATCTATCGTTCTAAATAGGAACGTAGTTTCAATTTAGGTACCGGAATCTATAAGAAGAGTGCCACAAAGAATCGATTTAAAATTGCATGCCATTTAAGCTTAAGGTAACCCGGAGAATATAATCTTCGAAAAATCGATTTTGAATTTATAATTTTAAAAATTACCAGAGTTCTTAAGCTTTAAAAAGCTGCATAAATTTTGTTTTTGAGTATAGTAGACGTATTTTTAATATTTTTTAAATATATTGTTGTCATGTCTCCAAAGCCTTAAGTGGCATTTAAAAAGGCAGAGGTCGCTATTAAATTGTTACTATTTAATTCTTGTTCAGGTTTTTCTCACATTAATTTAATTATATTTAACATTTCATCTAACTGGCAACAGTGCTCATAACTGATTTTAACCGTAGTGTCTAGTTCTATATTCTAATCAATACGCAGAATTTTTCCGAGTTTGTTTCATGTCATAATTTACTATTTTTGCATAGACGTTTTATATTGTAATTGAAATTAGATGTTTAAAATTGGATTTCATTACAAAATAGTGTTTGATCATGGCGCGTTCTTCTGCAAAATGAATGTTATCCTTCAATGAGGGGAGTATATCAAAATTGGACATACATTCTCAAAGATTTGGATATGGCACCAGGTTATTACGCTTATTCGTCAATGCTTGCTATTGATAAAGGAAGGCTAAGAAATGCAAATAAATCTGAAAAAGAGGCTGAAGAAAGAGCTAGGCTGTGCAGAAGGCAATCTAAAAGGAAACTGCAAGATTTAGAGTGCGAAAATACAGAGATCCTTCATATGGTGCTGGAATGCATTAAGAAATAACTTTAAATATGATTTCTAAGAATGGTGATTTTTTTTACAAAAGGTACCTTTTCTCAAATACCATTTGTCTCAAATACGTGAAACTTTTTTTACATAATCTGAGGACCATTAGTGATAACTTAACCAGAGGGTTTAATGATTATTCTAATAAATTATTAAAATAAAAAATTTCAAACTTTTCAAAACATCATAATTTTACCTTATTCTTGTATTATTGTTACATTTTTTTTAAAAGTAAAACAGCTATAAATAAAATGACTGGTTAAATTATGTAGAAGTATTGAAATAATTCCCACGAAAAAATCCAAGTTTGTAAGTACAATAGGAACAGAGAAAATGTACCTTGAATATTGTCAAATTTAACATAGAAAACATAGAGCGTTGCGGTATAAACTCCGGGTTACTTTAAGTAAATTCTAAATAAAACTTTGTTGATCTTGGAAAATTTTTTTATAAAATATTCTGTCTAAGACTTGAAAAATTGAAAGTTATTGGCTTGAGATTTTGTAGTATAACGGAGCACATAGCCCTAAAAGGGTACTAATCTCCAGTGTTGACAGTAATATGCCTTGATAGTTAGTTCTACCTTGCTTGCTAGAAAATATTTGTCTATTTTAGGATCGCTTAATTATTTTAACTAGTTTTAATAAATATCGGGATTGAGGTCTTCAATTCCCTACCATTAAGGCTGTACAGAAAAGTTTTTGTCTTAAGTTATAGATGATCGAGGTTGTTTACTTGACGAGTTGAAGCTATTCTTATAAACTTTGCAATCTCAAATATTCGTTGAAAAAGTTAATTTTCTTTTTTAAAAACACTGTAAAATTATCCTTCCAGTTTTTGAAAAATTGTAATCGATTAATTTTGTTTCGTGTGTACTGAAGACATTTAATTTTAAAATAAGCTGCTATTTCACATACGGAATGGAATTTTCAAGGAAAAAAAGCATTTGCTTGAAAAGAAATTCACGAATATTGTATCAATACGATTTGTTAGCCTTTTATATTGATGGTGAAAATCAGCATTCCTGGTGCAAAAGTGATGCAGGTAAAATTATAGCGATTGGAAAATTGGCTGCAATAATACGCTGTAAGCTTGTCATTTTTACAGAAAATGAAAATAAAGGGTGTCGTATTAGGGATTCAATCACCCTACAGATGGCGCTAAAAGCACCGTCAGAGTGTGTTACGATCGAACAAGGAGATATTCGGATGATATGGTGATGGAGTGGTCGTGTAGGACGCTCCTTGGTAAATTGTAAATATTTTGTTATATAATAAATGTTTGTGCTGTCTGCATTGCCTGAGATTCGCTGATAACCCATTAAATAGAACCAGATACGACAAAGGGCATACGCAATCACTCCAAAACTCAAAAGTAAAATTCTGTAATAATCATCTCACTATCACCTTTTGTAGGTTTTCCTTACACTTATTATAGTGCGAAGCATGTGAAATGGATTGTACGGATGGATAAAGTAAGCATATGTATTTCGTCCAAAGGAAATTGTCAAAGCTATAAAAATGTCAGAATGGAGTTCAAAAAAATTATTTTCCTTAATTTATTTGTGTTCTGTTTGCATTTTAAGTAATATTTGCATTTTTCTATGACAGAGAAAAATTATTTTTCAGATCACTTTCAATAAACGTTTTGCCAACCCGAACAACGCCGGAAAAATTCTGCTAGTTTATTTCTGAAAAGTTCTCGCAATCACCTTTCTATTTGTGGAAGAATTTTATTTCAAGTTGGCCACTACTTTTTCCTGACAACATGCAATTACACATACAGAACACCGTCCAGGAACTACCACGCGACATGTGCCCTCTCTCTTCCCAAACCTTCCACAACCTAAACAGCAACACTGATGAAGGAAGGTGGGTAGTCGAATTAACGTCGCACTGGAGCAACACAACGGTCTATTGGCGATTCTCTTCGAAGGGAAAGATACGAAGACAACACCTCTTCATTTTGAACCACAGTCAGATGACGAGGTCAACACCTGAACTGACATCCAGCTCTCCAAACTTCCACACCACGCCAACGTGAGGACATTTGAGACCACGACAGATTTAACGTACACCAGCCCCTTTAGTACACGACGGTCTATGGTTGGATACTCGCAACCCTCCGGTTGCTAATCCGCTACTCCTCCAACCGGGCTACCGAAGCCCGCCACCGTTAGGACGTATGAGGTCACGACATATTTAACATGCAGCAACCCGCATGTACATGACAGTCTATGGTCGGATCGAGTTTCGAACTCGCAATCCTCCGGTTGCTAATCCGCGACTCAACCAAACGGGCTACCGTGGTCCTTCTGTCGCCGAGAAAAATAATTTTAACCAGCTTTATACATCAGAACGATTTTCTTCTAGGAGGCGGGCCAGTCATGGCTCAGTGGGTATGCCCACTGCTATAGCAATCTTCTAGTTGTAGGCGGCGCAAGTTAGATTCCTGTCAGATGCATTCCTACTACGTGTATTTCTCTCTTCTATGACAGTAAAACTTTCGTTGTGTGTGCCTGTCTATTAGTTGATATCGCATGTCTTGTGTCTGGCGCAGCACGGCCAAATATGGCCCTTCCGCCATTAATCCTCGACCAACCAACCTAGGAGCCATTGGACACATTTTTCCGTAACCATTCAAGAACGCGTTGTGAAAACCCACCTTAATTGTAGGACTTCCACTTAATGTCTTCACTTACCGCGACTTCGCTTAAAGTAATGAAAAATTACGCACTTTCACGCGTTTTAATCGCGATAAATCCCGCCCCCCCCCCACGGTGATGTAATCGCAATTACTTTCATCCAGCCTCGAAAGTGCTGAGGGGGCAAAATATGTGGAAAAAGGGGAGTGTCGAATAAGAGAAAGTGAAAACAAATCCCTCCATACACCATAATTGCGTTCCTACCTAATCTGAACATGTCATCTGAGACACGTTTCTGCACCGCTCCGCCCTTTCTGTCTCGGAAATAGGGATTTTCCCCTCTGGAGGCGGAGCCTGTAGGGATTTTTGTCCGGGAGGTGGGGGAAATTTCGAGGGTTAAATATCAGGCCATGTTTTTATATCGGAGATTCAATCCTGAAATCTCCATCCAAATTACATTGGGTACCTGAAATGGGCAAATCTGTTATATAAATAAATCGAGATGGAAAAAATTCGCAGTTTTTTCAGGGCCGCGGTAGCCCGGTTGGAAGAGTAACGGATTAGCAACCGGATGATTGCGAGTTCGAATCCAACCAAAAACCGACGTGTACAAAGGGGCTGGTGAGTGTTAAATCTGTCGTCGCCTCAAATGTCCTCACGTTAGCGTGGTGTGGAAGTTAGGAGTGTGGGGTGCCAGCTCAGGTGTGACCTCTTCATTTGACCGTGTTTCAGAATTACGTGGCGCTGTCCTTGGTTCTTTCCCTTCAGGTTTGCTCCCGGACCTTTAATAGCCCGTTGCGTTTAATAGCTCCAGTGCGGCGTTAATTAAAATACCTACTTACCTACGCAGTTTTTCAATCTAATTTTTCGGTGTTTTACAGATAATCTATCAGAGTATGTAAATTATCAGATCTGAGGTGAAGCTAGACTTTCTGGTATGTCCAAAACGAAATGGTAGGTTGGTAGAGGATTAGCAACCGGAGGGTTGCGAGTTCGAAACTAGATCCGATCAAAGACCGTCGTGTACGTATGGGCTGGAGCGCGTTAATTCTGTAGTGACCTCAAGTGTCCTCACGCTTTCGTGGTGTGGAAGTTTGGAGTGTTGGGTGCCAGTTCAAATGTTGCCCTCGTTATCTGACCGTGGTTCAAAATTAAGAGGTGTTGTCCTCTGATGTGTCCCTTCGGGGTGGATACCGGATCGTCGCCAATAGCCCGTTCTGTTGCTCCAGTGTGACGTTAACTCAACCACCTACGAACCAATACAAAATGTACGAATTTAAAATGAAGGTAATTAGGATAAAGTATACTCATTCGAACCATATTAATTTTGTTGATGCATACTTGTTTTCAATATTAATTGGTTTTGCAATTAATTATTGATTATGCTTAGAGATTAACAGTTGGTATGTATGTATATACCTTAATTAACGTCGCACTGGAGCAACACAACGAGCTATTGGCGACGGTCCGGGATCTATCCTCTAGGGCAGTGGTACACAAACTATTTTAATTTCAGACCCCCAATTTTGTGTACTATTTTGTCGCGACCCCTGGATAGACAATAGACGTTTTTCTAATCATCAACGTAGTTAAAGTTGAATTCTTTTGGGGATTTGGGCTTATGTTTGTGCCTTATTAGATGTCTGAATAAAACACATAATTTTATGAAGCAATGGTTTTATTTATGCATATGGGTATAAATATTTTTTAAATGGAAAATACTTTTAAAAAAACTTATTACATAAGAATTCAATGTGAGGTATGCGCTTGCAAAGAGTTCATGATTGCTTCTATGTTCGGATCTGTATTGGAAATCGCAAGTCTTTCTCTGGATCCAATCGAGATCGATATTTTGTTTTAATGAAAACTAATTTTGAAAAGCCGGTTTCACATAAGTAGGTCGATGCAAACTGAATCAAAATATTAATTGCCTTTTTCTTCAAATCGGCATATTCTTTTCCAATCGATAACCAAAATTTTTGGCAAGTCAGAGACTTAAATTGATTGCGCAGTTTCGTCGTTTGAAACATCAATTAACTTTTCTTTCTCATTTAAAGAGATATTGGATTTAAAAATATCAAACGAAAATGGATCATGTATCCAACCTAATTCATTATCCGGAAATTTTTCGAACCTTCTCGAAAAGTTTTCTTCCAATTTTATCATCTGACGGGAAATGGTGTTTCTAAGTATCAAGAAATCTATATTATTTTCTCTAGTAAATTCTGAAAAGCACGGGAACATATCTGTTGTTTTTGTTCAATTCTCCTGGCTAATGTATCAGCTTATTCTTAAAAGCTTCAATTTTACTGCTCGATGTTAAAATGTTTGTATTCTCTCTCTGTGGACTTAAGTTCAAATCGTTAAGTTTTTCGAAAATGTCAACCATGTATCTGAGTTTTCCGAGCCAATCTTCATTAATGAATGAACTTGCCAATATATGTTTATTTTCTACCAAAAAAATGCAAACTTCGTTTCTCAAATCGAAAATACGTCACAGTATTAAGCCGCATCATAATGTCTCATACACAGAACCCATCAGAGTATTGAAAAGAGACGACTGTTGCTTTTAATGTAATTAATTACAATAACATCCTGAAAAATCTTGTGCAATTCTTCATCAATGTCTTTTGCAACAAGAGCTTGTCTATGTATCATGCAATGGTTGAATACTATACATGGGGAGCAATTTTCTTAATTAACCCTCTTATCCTTTATTACTACTTGTTAAAGCTGCAGCACCATCAGTGCAAACCGCGACACAATGTGTCCAGGTAAGGTCATTTGTTTAAAAATATCTATTAATAATTTCGAATATTTTCTCTCCATTTGCTTTTCCTTCCAATTTTTTACAACATAAAAAATCTTCTGATATGTCTTCTTCATAAACGTATCTCACATAAACAATTAATTGAGACAGTTTAGAAATGTCAGTAGTTTCGTCAAGTTGTAGAGCAAATACAGGAGAGTTTTGTAATCGATTTAACAGAACTGATTCTATATTACGTAATATGGCGGAAATTCGGCGAGAAACGGTGTCTCTTGATAATGGTATCGTTTTTAAATCGTTACCATATTTTTCTCCAAGCATAATTGATGTCATTTTAATTGCTGAAGGAAGAATGAGTGATTCTCCAATTGCATGTGGTTTCAAATTTTTCACTATTAAATATAAAACTTCTAAGGATGCCTTCTCATGAATTGTGTATTTTTTTTCAAAAGTACATTTTGATTTTTCATACTTTCAGCTCGTTTTTTTAAAAAATGTTTCAGATTTATTTGCTAATTCTTTATGTTTGGTTCCAAATGTCTTTTAATTTAGCTGGTTTCATACTTTCATTTGCTAATTTATCCCTGCAATTAACACACAACGAATGTTCTTTTCCATTAACAACGCAATATGTAAATCCATATTTAATAAACTCTTCTAGACATTTTCTCAATTTTTCATTAGATAGTACATTTCGTTCGATATTTTTTGATGTAGAAACAGTGTCATTGGATTCATTCACAGTTTTTCTAAGTTTATTGGATGTTGGTTCATCATTCTCATTTGTATTGTCATTCTTTTCATTTTCTGGACGTTGGGTACCTATTTTTATCCATTTATCCATCATGAGGGTATTAAAAATAAAACAAAATTATAAATATATAATATTTCATTTTTTGCGTTTGTTCAATCACGTGCGGCTACCACGTGGGAAGAAAATAAAGTCAGGGATTACTCTGTATAAATCATGTTTATTTGTAGCTTATTCAGAGGAGAATTAAAGAAAAGAAAACTTAATTATAAGGGAAACATCTCTTAATACCAATTGCACATGTTCGCTACTTAAAATAAAAAATACAACGCTCAAGTAAAAATTTACACATGGTAATCGAGGCAAGTAAATATCTCAACTGGTATTGCCAGTCGAGCGCACATTTATATTGTACACAGTACATACAGTGAATCATGACATACAAATAGTGGATCTTACTTTAGAAAAATACAAAACATGTGCAAATTAATTATAGTGATTTAATGTAATTATGCTTAAAATTACTTACTCCAAAAAAGGGAAAATATATATTTAAAAATTACAATTAGCGTCTATTTTTCAAAATTCATCTTACTATGATCTTAAATTTGTACTCGCACTTAAACTGCAAAAGCAGGCTTTGTTTAGTGTGCGCCATCCAAAAACAAGCAAACAAATCCAAAAACAGAACTAACTATTCCCTTACACGTTTTAAAATAGTAACTATTCTGGTAGCGTTTCCAACGAAATATCAGTTGAGGATAAGTGATTTTCGAAAAAATCAAAAACGAAAAAAATAATACAAAAAAATTTAAAAAAAAACAGTTTTTCTGTATAAACATTTTAATATCTGTATTGATTTTTTAATTAATTGTTTATTATTGTCCTCTGAGCACGCTAATGAACTGTTCTATATTTAAAAAATACGTTATATACATACCCGATTGCAAATTTTACTTAAAATTAGCAAAAGCAGTATATAAACAGAATTACAGAATGCACTTGAATGAACGTAAGACGCAGCAAAACCGAACTACTGAGGCACAGACGGAAAGAACTGCACGGTCCTAGCTGTGATCACAGTATAAAGACTAAATAGCAGGGGCGTACACCCACTTTGAAAAAGCTGTCGTAAAGGTGGCCACTGCTAAACATCAGACCGACCCAAGTTGCATATGAATCCCACCGGAGAGCAGGCATCTCAAATTGACAATTATCTTTTATCACTATCTGTTTGCCTCCTGGTTGCCGAAGTTTAGATATTACATACTAATACAGACAATCGTTTTGGTACAAAAATATAGTTCTTTTTTATAAATAATATTATCTCATTTCACTATTTTACTGGTACCTGATACTTGAGGTAGAAAAGCCTTATATTTTTTATTGTCAAATAAATTTCTTTGAATTTGGCGACCCACAAAAATTTTCAAGCGACCCCCAGAGGGGTCGCGACCCACGGTTTGCGCACCACTGCTCTAGGGAAAGAACCGAGGACAACACCACGTAATTTTGAACCACCGTCAGATGACGAGGTCAACATCTGAGCTAGCACTCCACTCTACAAACTTCCACATGCCGCCAACGTGAGGACATTTGAGGCCATGACGAATTTAACATGCACCAGCCCCCTTTGTACACGACGGTCTTTGGTTGGATTCGAACTCGCAACCTTCCGGTTGCTAATCCGTTGCCCTTCCAACTGGGCTACCACTGCCTCTAAAAAACAAGAATCGACTCTGAAGCATTGCATTCTTAAGATGGAGTGCGAGAAAGCACACTTCCTTCATACCCATGGTAATGGAAAATATTTGTGACAAGGAACAGATGTTTAAAAGTTTCCGATTGAAACCACTTTTCAATACATATTTCTGGAATGCCACTCCTTTAAGTACTGGCGTTCGAGGTCACCACCCTCTTCCACCCCCTTAGCTGCGACACTGGGTCAGATAACAAATATCAAATCCCCTTCTATCATTTCTATCTATCATCATCTCTCCCTTCTATCATCATCTCTATAAGGAAGTGGTTCTTCACCTGGTGTGTGTGCACTCCTGGGGTGCGAGAGAAGTTTCGATGGACGACAACGATTTAATAAAAGACGATCTTATTGAAATACGGGCCAATGCACGTATTCAAATGGAATTTGAAAAACTGGACTTGGAACACTTTTGGTGTACACAGTTAAAACCTTATCCAGTGCTGTCTAAAGCAGCATTGCAGACATAAAACGACCTGAGACTAAAAGCGACTGGGAGAGAAATACACCGTTATGGTACTGTTTTTTGAAGTGCCTACTAGAAAGAAAATACTTTTGTTATTTAAGGCTGAAACAGAATAAATAAATGTTTCTGGTCAATGGAACATGAAATTTGCAAATATGAAACAGTTTTTCTGACCTGAAGTGATCTTAGTATCTTTTCTGGTTAACTTAATCCCATATTGTACAAATAAAAATGGAGTGTTGTACATTGAATATTTTTGCCCCATTTCAAGTTCCCGTTTCGGGAAATTCGAATGCAAAATCATTGGAATCCGCATTCGCTATCTGTGTGTATGTGTGTCCGTACTACGTCAAAAGGTATATTTTCATGAAACTTTGCATACTGTGAGTACTTACATTCATTTAGTGACTGAACTTAGCAACGCCAGTCTGTCTTCCTTTTCATGTCTGCTTCTGTGTTTGTGCAAGCATCACATAAAATTTGTTCACTGTAATTTCATAAAATGACCCATATTTAATGAAACATACACTGGTGTTCAAAATTAAAAGAATTTTCACTTTGGGACGCGATTATCTCCAGAACTACTGACCATATTTTAGTGAAATTATTAATGTACATAGGTTGAAATAATACAAAAAAATTATCATATATCGAGAATCAGTAGTTAGGCTGAACCGGGACTCATCAGTGAATAGAACGGTCCCGCACTGATCCCTGGTCCAAAGTCTGCACCATGCTAAACGAGCTCTCCTGTGCGCAGAAGCGAGCGGGACGCCAACAGAAGGTCTTGCTAACAGACCACTCTCGTAGCCTTCTGGAAGTAGTAACCCCTGAAACTCGGCTTTTTAACGTGGAAACTCGGCAGATTTAACGTGCACCAACCCCGCATACACGACGGTCTTTGGTTGGATCGAGTTCCGAACTAGCAACCTTCCAGTTGCTAATCCGCGATTCTGCCATCTGGGCAACCGCGGCTCCTACGGTATTTAGGAAACCAGGAGAAAGAAATCTTTCCATCGAAATTATTTTCTGAATTCATGCTTCATGACTGCGTTCTTTTGGAAATTCAGATGTCTTTTAGTCATCATGTCAGGCTTGCTGACGTGGCAGCTAATACTTCAGGAACGGGTCTGCGAACTAGGTTACCTATTTTCTCTTGATGGACGATGTATCTCTCATTAGAAGAAAACTGATTACTACTTTACTTTTTGAAGAGAGATACTTCCCAACGTTCCGGCACAATCACAACATTCACATTTTATGAAACTAAACAAAACTATATTCCGGTATTGAAAAAATATTAGTTCTTAGTATTTCACACCCATTTGGCTTCTTAATATTATCTTTGCCTTCATTGTTTAACTTTGTTGTTTTGGCGATGTACCTGACCCGATCTTGATGGACGAGATATCTCGTCATAAGAAAAACCGACTAGATCTTGATCTCACTATCCCCCAAAAAATCCGGCAGTATCTTGATGACGAGATATCTCGTCGAAACCACTTGGAGAGTTAAGGACATTAAAATAGAAGCTGACATCTCACTCAGATATTGTCGTGTTAGCAGCAGGTTTTATCGTTTTTTATTTTCGTACCACCGAATTGAAAAAATGTATTGGAGGATGCCGGGTTTCTATGGGAGCTCCGCCACTGCCCAAAAACTGACCACAGAGCGACAGCCAAAAACCAAACCAGTTACAAGTAAACACAGTCCTTTAGGGAAAACCTGTCTTCCGTTTTTCCCTTTCACTTAACATCATATTCATTTTTCCTCCATCAGCAAGCGAAAAAATGCTCATTTTCTAGCCGTAGGACCCGTATGCCTAGATAGGCGGCCTCGCAACACTATACCCGCGCACGCGCCCTCGCACAAAGGCGACCAATGGGAAACGGGAACCGGACCCACGTCCGGTCACGTGCCCCTCAATGGCGGCGCCCACCGTCGGCACGTGGCCTTACAGGCCCTCGTCCGTCGCCATTATTAGACAGGCCAATTTAATCCGATTACGGAGCGAAATGTCCGGCGGATAGGTGGAATGGCTGGGGGTGGTGTTGAGAATCGGGGGGTGAGGGTGGTCTGAAAAGCGCTCTCCTGTTTTTGCTTCAGCACGCATAGATTGTGTTCGGGGGATGTACCTCATATTGAGATGCTTTGAAAAGCGCTGACGTGTATGCCTGTGTGCCAGGGGGTGGATCGAGGATGATTTTATGGTCGAGATGTCCTGATGGTGACTGAAAAGTGATATCTGCTTTTTCGAAATGGTGTAGTTTAAAAAACGTCTTTTCTTGCATTCGAACAGACCTGCCAAAATGAATTTTCAAAAGTGGACAATGGGATTGGTTGGTTGTTTTCGGGTTTTATGGCGCAAGGGTCATATTTGGTCAAGCTGTTCCAAACACAAGACAGATAACACAATGAGGGAGGAGGAAAAAGCAGAACTGTAGGAGAGGGTAAAAATGAAAGGGAGGAAAGATCACACGAGTACCTCGGGCTTGTGATGCCGTACACACCTAAAGAAGATACGCCCCTGAGGCGTATGATAATGGGGATTCTCGTTTTCTCAAACTGGATTGTAATAAAGGGTTTCCAGAATGAGCTACATTAAAAATTATTTCACATCTACCAATGCTGATTGAGTATTGCTAGTAGCGTGTCCTGAGGAGAATCTTAGGACCGTCTCTTTTCTCTCTCTCCCCCCTCGAAGTTATTGATTCTTATTAAAATAGTTACATATTACATCCATTAACCCCTCCTTACATCATGTTTCTTGGGGGACAAGAAAATGGTTGGTTGATAGTTGAATTAACATCGTATTGGATCAACACAACGGGCTATTGGCGACGGTCCGGGATCAATCCCGAATGGAAAGATCGAGGACGACGGCTCGTCATTTTGAACTGAGCGAACGAGGTCATCACCTGAGCTGGCACCCCTCTCCAAATTTCCACATCACGCCAACGTAATTCTCGTAACGAAGTTTTGATGAGCAAGAGTGGCATCACATCCGAAATCATGACAACCGAAACATTCTTGATAACGGAGATCGCTTGGCATTTTTCTTGCGAGAATTTTATCCGGCTGTATTTTGTGGTGTGTTTGGAATGTAAGTAAATGTTAGTTATCTTATATTAAGTTGCCTTTCTGATTACCTAACTCAATCGCTTAGCCTGCAAATTGATTTACTAGTACGTGATTCAAAAGACATATCCTGTTATTTCCAGCGAGTGGAATTTCGAATTTTATGAAAATCTTGCTTATCGTTACCATTTCTTCATTCATGAACTGGGCCGAGGAAGCCCGATTGAAAGAGAAACTTGATGCTCTTTTGTGACGTTAATTCATATTTTTATTAACTGCATTGCAACAAGCGCACACCTTAATCGTATCATCACAATTAGCTTCTGAACATTCACCATCCCATTCACTTGTATAAAAGCGAGTCAGTATTTTTTGACTTGAAGACCTATTTCCACGTTCGCTGATATTTTCTTTTCTGCAATCATTTCTATCATCCAGACATACTGCTTACTGTATAATTCATCGATTTCCTTTTCTTGCAAATTAATTTGGTTGAAGTTTTATCATAGTTAAGTCCTCTTATCCATAAAAAAAAGGAAAAAATTAATGTTGTCTAAGTAAACATTATCTAAAGAGGTGAGAAAATAGTTTTCAAGACAAAAATACAAAAAGTAGACCGCAAACTTTGAATAGCCGTAATATATTTGTAGTCAGGCCATTCATAATCTCTTGATTCGTTTCTGTTGAGAATTCGAAGCCGTTGTAGCCCGTCTGGAAGAGTCGCGGATTAGTAACCGGAGGGTTGCGAGTTCGGAACTCGATCCAATCAAAGACCGTCGTGCATGTTAGGGTTGGTGCACGTTAAATCTGTTGTGGCCTCAAATGTCCGCGCGTTGGTGTGGTATGGAAGTTTTGAGAGTGGGGTGCCAGCTCAAGTGCTAACCTCATCTGACCGTCGTTCAAAATTACAAGATGTTGTCCTCGGTGCTTTCCCTTCGGGATTGAACCCGGGCCAGAAACCCGTTGTGTTGCTCCAGTGCGACATTAATTCAATTACCAACTTACCTACCTTTCATTCATGAACTGTGAATTATTTTCACCTCCAATGGCATTTATTTACGTTACATAAATTATAAATTTCTTTCGATTGGAATAACCGCGAACCCCAATCAAAAATAAGAGAAATATGGATCACGTTGCTGTCAAACCTCCGAAGATTTGAAAAAATAAGCTAAAATTTCGATTTATTCAAATCGAATCTCAATTTGGAATTACCGGCATAGTGTAAGATCAAACCAAATTAATACGATTGTTTGTGCCTTAGGTGAAAATGTCTTAGAATACATCTACGATATACTATCTAACCACCACCAAAGAGTACATGCGGCGCTCTTAAATCTGCTTAATGGCTTTCATTGGCTTCAGTGGAAATAAGGAGGTGTTGAAGAGTATTTGGGCACTAAGATGCCGAAAAATGTGTCTTCAAAAAATGTTTTAAGCAAACACTTATCCACTTGACCATACAGACATACTCACTACAATAATACATTATCACAAGAATTATACGTTGCAAAATACACTCGATCGGTTTAAGAGCAAGAAGACAGATCGTAACCATTGAGGAAAATTAGAGTGAGTAATGGTAACCTTTTTATGTGCCCCTGTGACGAAAACTAGTAGTAATGGGTCCAGACTAATTTCGTTTGGTGGGTGGAACCTAACATTCATCACTTGATTGGTGCACGGAACGGTAGAAGACGCCCATCCATTAATTCATCATCTGATGGGTCCATTGATTTATCATCTGATAGTAGTAAACTTTGATGATTTCGCCATTTTTGTTTGCCACTCATACGCCTACCCTGAAATAAGATGTATCGAAAAGGAGGCAATAAGATTCTAAGTCGGCCAACCAAGTCCATTTTCCACAGAGCATTCACGTGACTACTAGCAGACGTGTTGGTCACGCTTTTTGAAGCTCCTCTCAATAGCAATACTCAGTCTACTTATATTTCACGTCTATGGTCATAACAAGCGATTGTTAGGATGCATGTATTTGCACGCACTTCCGACAAATTTTTTATTGCGTTTCCATCATCGTGTTTTGTTGAGTGTTGATTTAGTGAGGTAAAGAGTCTTTTAACTAAAAAGAGCAGCCGACTTCAAATAATTTACTATATAGATTTAAGAATCCTGCTGACGAAAATAGATCCTAATAGAGACAAATTGGAAGTCCAACATCAGACATCCTTCTTATAAATATATTTTTTTAATTTTACTGATTCCATTAATATTAATTACCAGTTATAGAGTGTGCAATCTAATGTGTTAACCCTCCTGGTGTTTGTTTCGGCGAGGCATATCAAAAGTGAAAAGGTCATTATCAAAAGTGACTAGATCTTATCTGTCTCGGCATTAGAAGAAAATTGACCAGGTGTTGATCTCGTTATCATCAAAAACTCGGCAATATACGAGACAAGATATCCCGTCATTAGTGAAATTGGTCAGATCTTGATGGACGGGATATCTCGTCAAAACCACTTGGAGAGTTAATGGGCAATTATTTTTTGTCATGTCATTATATAATAAATAGCTTTTTATAGTTTCAGCTCCAAATTGTTTTGTAGCTAGCTTTTTGAAAATAGTAAAATAACACGCATCTACAACATTATTTTGGTGACATTCAAAAGTTATATGCACAATCACACTTTATTATTAGTTGAGATAGAGCTTTCCAGAGGGGGAAGCCGAAGAAAATTATCTCCGAAAAGGGGTATTGAACCAAAAAAGCATGGGAAACTATGTTCTAAACCAGGGATGCACAGACCTGTTAAGACCAAGAGCCACATAGATTCACTGTGACTTATAACAGGGCCGTCCCCTAAGGAGTTATCTATCATATATTATTTATTTTACTTATTTTTATTTATTATTCATAATACACCTTCTTCTCGGCTTACGACCTATGCGACTTACGACCCCAAAAAATAAATAAAAATAGTAAATAAAGAAAGATAACTACATTGGTAGGGTCAAAAAGAAACAATAGAGTACATATTATGTATTTTTCACATTTTGTACAATAATTATACGTGCATAGATTGAATTTTTGTGTTTTATGTACAATTTTTATAACCCGTTTGAATGAAAATAGTGTTGAAAAATATAAATACGACTTACGACCAGATCTACTTACGCCTGTCAGTTGGAACGGAACTCAGTCGTAAGTCGAGGAGACCTGTATTTATATTTTATATTGTTACAAAAAAGATAAAAAGTAAATAAAGAATTTAATTTGATGCTTGATATTGCATTGATGTAACAATTGTTTGAATCTTTGGTTCGATTTTTGTAGTATCCAATCTCAAAATTGATTCTAAATTTTCATTAGTCGAGCTGTTCCAATTTTTCGCTTTTTTAATATTAATGACTGAAAAAGTTTGTTCGCAGATATAGGTTGACACAAAGACTTATGCATTTTACTGATTATCTTGCAACGAAATGTAACCTAAATTATCTATCGTGTGACTTGTTTAAAGTTAGTTAACACATGGTGAGGTGGGCTCATAGTATTGTGTGACTTGTAAAGTTAGTTAACACATGGTGAAGCGGGCCGCCAGCAAATCAACGGAGGGCCGCGGTCTGGGCATCCCTGTTTTAAACCAATACACTGGGCTCCTAAATAATGAATCGGTGCTTTTTAGAAGCTCCCTTACTGTTCCATAAGAGAAAATCGAATGGGACTCAATAGGCAAATTAGTGGAAAAGATGGGTGGTTGGGAAATGGTCGCTCTCTATTTGCCCCGTCAGTGTCTGCGTCACTCAAATGAACTCCATCCATTAGTCAGGGCAGGAGATTGATTGCCAGTGATTGGTTGTCGAATATGGACTGTTGTTTGCCTCCGCCGATTCGTCGCGTGCTTCACGCTTATTTGTTTTTATGGTCACGTGTTGTCGTGACTCCGGATCCGTAAACGATATTTGTGGGGCAATCCTGACTCTGAAGTCGGTAATACATCCCAGCCATTGCAAAATGGGCGATTTTTCATCTTTGCAATTAGCTCGTTTGTGGTAAGTTATAACGATTCAAGATTGTGGAGTGCAGGGGCGCACCTACGGAGGGGGCTATGGGGCTTAAGCCCCTCCGGATTGCATAAAAAGCAAAAATATCCTTATTTAGTTCATTGATTGCTTCTTTAAAAATCGTGTATGAAGATGTTTTGATATCTTTTTCCTTGAAGTCAACTTAGACCGGTTGGAAGAGTAACGGATTAGCAACCGGAAGGGTGCGAGTTCGAATCTAACCCAAAACCATCGTGTACAAAGGGGGCTGGTGCAAGTTAGATCTGTCGTGGCCTCAAATGTCCTCACGTCGGCGTGGTGTGGAAATTTGGAGAGTGGGGTTCCAGCTCAGGTGTGACCTCGTCATCTGACCGTGGTTCAAAATTACGTGGTGTTGTCCTCGGATCTTTCCCTTCGGGTTTGATCCCGGACCGTCGCCAATAGCCGGTTGTGTTGCTCCCAGTGCGGCGTTAATTAAAATACCTACCCACCTACCTTGAAGTCAACTAACATTTATTCATTGATTTTAGCCCATTTACAAAAGTTCCATTTTTTATTGAGTGGGGTTGGATAAAACAATTGAAAATTTTAATATTTTATATAAACTGGCATTTTTTTCCTCAATGCAGCTTCTATTCGTCTTGATATAGTCACTTTTAGACTGGTCTCTAGGTAACATACTCTAAAACTAGTCTCAAGGTAACGCACTCTGAAACTAGTTTCTAGGTAACATACTCTAAAACTAGTCTCTAGGTAACGCACTCTAAAACTAGATTTAAGGTAACATACTCTAAAACTAGTCTAGGTAACGCACTCTGAAACCAGTTTCTAGGTAACGCACTCTGAGACTTTCTAGGTAACATACTCTAAAACTAGTCTAGGTAACGCACTCTGAAACCAGTTTCTAGGTAACGCACACTGAAACCAGTTTCTAGGTAAAGCGCTCTGAGACTTTCTAGGTAACATACTCTAAAACTAGTGTCTATGTGTCTAGGTAACGTACTCTGAAACTAGTCTCAAGGTAACGCACTCTGAAACTAGTTTCTAGGTAACATACTCTAAAACTAGTCTCTAGGTAACGCACTCTAAAACTAGATTTAAGGTAACATACTCTAAAACTAGTCTAGGTAACGCACTCTGAAACCAGTTTCTAGGTAACGCACTCTGAGACTTTCTAGGTAACATACTCTAAAACTAGTCTAGGTAACGCACTCTGAAACCAGTTTCTAGGTAACGCACTCTGAAACCAGTTTCTAGGTAAAGCACTCTGAGACTTTCTAGGTAACATACTCTAAAACTAGTGTCTATGTGTCTAGGTAACGTACTCTGAAACTAGTCTCAAGGTAACGCACTCTGAAACTAGTTTCTAGGTAACATACTCTAAAACTAGTCTCTAGGTAACGCACTCTAAAACTAGATTTAAGGTAACATACTCTAAAACTAGTGTCTATGTGTCTAGGTAACGTACTCTGAAACTAGTCTCAAGGTAACGCACTCTGAAACTAGTTTCTAGGTAACATACTCTAAAACTAGTCTCTAGGTAACGCACTCTGAAACCAGTTTCTAGGTAACGCACTCTGAGACTTTCTAGGTAACATACTCTAAAACTAGTCTAGGTAATGCACTCTGAAACCAGTTTCTAGGTAACGCACTCTGAAACCAGTTTCTAGGTAACGCACTCTGAGACTTTCTAGGTAACATACTCTAAAACTAGTGTCTATGTGTCTAGGTAACGTACTCTGAAACTAGTCTCAAGGTAACGCACTCTGAAACTAGTTTCTAGGTAACATACTCTAAAACTAGTCTCTAGGTAACGCACTCTAAAACTAGATTTAAGGTAACATACTCTAAAACTAGTCTAGGTAACGCACTCTGAAACCAGTTTCTAGGTAACGCACTCTGAGACTTTCTAGGTAACATACTCTAAAACTAGTCTAGGTAATGCACTCTGAAACCAGTTTCTAGGTAACGCACTCTGAAACCAGTTTCTAGGTAAAGCACTCTGAGACTTTCTAGGTAACATACTCTAAAACTAGTGTCTATGTGTCTAGGTAACGTACTCTGAAACTAGTCTCAAGGTAACGCACTCTGAAACTAGTTTCTAGGTAACATACTCTAAAACTAGTCTCTAGGTAACGCACTCTAAAACTAGATTTTAGGTAACATACTCTAAAACTAGTCTAGGTAACGCACTCTGAAACCAGTTTCTAGGTAACGCACTCTGAGACTTTCTAGGTAACATACTCTAAAACTAGTGTCTATGTGTCTAGGTAACGTACTCTGAAACTAGTCTCAAGGTAACGCACTCTGAAACTAGTTTCTAGGTAACATACTCTAAAACTAGTCTCTAGGTAACGCACTCTGAAACCAGTTTCTAGGTAACGCACTCTGAGACTTTCTAGGTAACATACTCTAAAACTAGTCTAGGTAACGCACTCTGAAACCAGTTTCTAGGTAACGCACTCTGAAACCAGTTTCTAGGTAACGCACTCTGAGACTTTCTAGGTAACATACTCTAAAACTAGTGTCTATGTGTCTAGGTAACGTACTCTGAAACTAGTCTCTAGGTAACGCACTCTGAAACTAGTCTCTAGGTAACATACTCTAAAACTAGTCTAGGTAACGCACTCTGAAACTAGTCTAGGTAACGCACTATGAAACTAGTCTCTAGGTAACATATTCCAAAGCTAGTTTCTAGGTAACGCACTGTGACGAATTAATCCAAACTTTTTTTGGACATTAAAAAATAACATTTATTTTTACACAGACAAAACATGGGTTGACAATGGACGCGCGAAACAAAATGCTTAATTTCATATTAAAGTTTACGAATTGCTACGACGTCTCAACTAGACGGAGTCCGTGAGCTAACTGTTTTTCATCCTCTTCACATGCGCAAGCGTAGTAGTGAAGGACTCTTAACAGGAAACTTCCGGGTCTGCAGCCCGCCATCCTAGACTCTTAGGCGCTAAGATGTCACAGCACTCTGAGACTAGTTTCTAGGTAACGCACTCTAAAACTAGTGTCTATGTGTCTAGGTAACGTACTCTGAAACTAGTCTCAAGGTAACGCACTCTGAAACTAGTTTCTAGGTAACATACTCTAAAACTAGTCTCTAGGTAACGCACTCTAAAACTAGATTTAAGGTAACATACTCTAAAACTAGTGTCTATGTGTCTAGGTAACGTACTCTGAAACTAGTCTCAAGGTAACGCACTCTGAAACTAGTTTCTAGGTAACATACTCTAAAACTAGTCTCTAGGTAACGCACTCTGAAACCAGTTTCTAGGTAACGCACTCTGAGACTTTCTAGGTAACATACTCTAAAACTAGTCTAGGTAATGCACTCTGAAACCAGTTTCTAGGTAACGCACTCTGAAACCAGTTTCTAGGTAAAGCACTCTGAGACTTTCTAGGTAACATACTCTAAAACTAGTGTCTATGTGTCTAGGTAACGTACTCTGAAACTAGTCTCAAGGTAACGCACTCTGAAACTAGTTTCTAGGTAACATACTCTAAAACTAGTCTCTAGGTAACGCACTCTAAAACTAGATTTAAGGTAACATACTCTAAAACTAGTCTAGGTAACGCACTCTGAAACCAGTTTCTAGGTAACGCACTCTGAGACTTTCTAGGTAACATACTCTAAAACTAGTCTAGGTAATGCACTCTGAAACCAGTTTCTAGGTAACGCACTCTGAAACCAGTTTCTAGGTAAAGCACTCTGAGACTTTCTAGGTAACATACTCTAAAACTAGTGTCTATGTGTCTAGGTAACGTACTCTGAAACTAGTCTCAAGGTAACGCACTCTGAAACTAGTTTCTAGGTAACATACTCTAAAACTAGTCTCTAGGTAACGCACTCTAAAACTAGATTTTAGGTAACATACTCTAAAACTAGTCTAGGTAACGCACTCTGAAACCAGTTTCTAGGTAACGCACTCTGAGACTTTCTAGGTAACATACTCTAAAACTAGTGTCTATGTGTCTAGGTAACGTACTCTGAAACTAGTCTCAAGGTAACGCACTCTGAAACTAGTTTCTAGGTAACATACTCTAAAACTAGTCTCTAGGTAACGCACTCTGAAACCAGTTTCTAGGTAACGCACTCTGAGACTTTCTAGGTAACATACTCTAAAACTAGTCTAGGTAACGCACTCTGAAACCAGTTTCTAGGTAACGCACTCTGAAACCAGTTTCTAGGTAACGCACTCTGAGACTTTCTAGGTAACATACTCTAAAACTAGTGTCTATGTGTCTAGGTAACGTACTCTGAAACTAGTCTCTAGGTAACGCACTCTGAAACTAGTTTCTAGGTAACATACTCTAAAACTAGTCTAGGTAACGCACTCTGAAACTAGTCTAGGTAACGCACTATGAAACTAGTCTCTAGGTAACATATTCCAAAGCTAGTTTCTAGGTAACGCACTGTGACGAATTAATCCAAACTTTTTTTGGACATTAAAAAATAACATTTATTTTTACACAGACAAAACATGGGTTGACAATGGACGCGCGAAACAAAATGCTTAATTTCATATTAAAGTTTACGAATTGCTACGACGTCTCAACTAGACGGAGTCCGTGAGCTAACTGTTTTTCATCCTCTTCACATGCGCAAGCGTAGTAGTGAAGGACTCTTAACAGGAAACTTCCGGGTCTGCAGCCCGCCATCCTAGACTCTTAGGCGCTAAGATGTCACAGCACTCTGAGACTAGTTTCTAGGTAACGCACTCTAAAACTAGTGTCTATGTGTCTAGGTAACGTACTCTGAAACTAGTCTCAAGGTAACGCACTCTGAAACTAGTTTCTAGGTAACATACTCTAAAACTAGTCTCTAGGTAACGCACTCTAAAACTAGATTTAAGGTAACATACTCTAAAACTAGTGTCTATGTGTCTAGGTAACGTACTCTGAAACTAGTCTCAAGGTAACGCACTCTGAAACTAGTTTCTAGGTAACATACTCTAAAACTAGTCTCTAGGTAACGCACTCTGAAACCAGTTTCTAGGTAACGCACTCTGAGACTTTCTAGGTAACATACTCTAAAACTAGTCTAGGTAATGCACTCTGAAACCAGTTTCTAGGTAACGCACTCTGAAACCAGTTTCTAGGTAAAGCACTCTGAGACTTTCTAGGTAACATACTCTAAAACTAGTGTCTATGTGTCTAGGTAACGTACTCTGAAACTAGTCTCAAGGTAACGCACTCTGAAACTAGTTTCTAGGTAACATACTCTAAAACTAGTCTCTAGGTAACGCACTCTAAAACTAGATTTAAGGTAACATACTCTAAAACTAGTCTAGGTAACGCACTCTGAAACCAGTTTCTAGGTAACGCACTCTGAGACTTTCTAGGTAACATACTCTAAAACTAGTCTAGGTAATGCACTCTGAAACCAGTTTCTAGGTAACGCACTCTGAAACCAGTTTCTAGGTAAAGCACTCTGAGACTTTCTAGGTAACATACTCTAAAACTAGTGTCTATGTGTCTAGGTAACGTACTCTGAAACTAGTCTCAAGGTAACGCACTCTGAAACTAGTTTCTAGGTAACATACTCTAAAACTAGTCTCTAGGTAACGCACTCTAAAACTAGATTTTAGGTAACATACTCTAAAACTAGTCTAGGTAACGCACTCTGAAACCAGTTTCTAGGTAACGCACTCTGAGACTTTCTAGGTAACATACTCTAAAACTAGTCTAGGTAACGCACTCTGAAACCAGTTTCTAGGTAACGCACTCTGAAACCAGTTTCTAGGTAACGCACTCTGAGACTTTCTAGGTAACATACTCTAAAACTAGTGTCTATGTGTCTAGGTAACGTACTCTGAAACTAGTCTCAAGGTAACGCACTCTGAAACTAGTTTCTAGGTAACATACTCTAAAACTAGTCTCTAGGTAACGCACTCTGAAACCAGTTTCTAGGTAACGCACTCTGAGACTTTCTAGGTAACATACTCTAAAACTAGTCTAGGTAACGCACTCTGAAACCAGTTTCTAGGTAACGCACTCTGAAACCAGTTTCTAGGTAACGCACTCTGAGACTTTCTAGGTAACATACTCTAAAACTAGTGTCTATGTGTCTAGGTAACGTACTCTGAAACTAGTCTCTAGGTAACGCACTCTGAAACTAGTTTCTAGGTAACATACTCTAAAACTAGTCTAGGTAACGCACTCTGAAACTAGTCTAGGTAACGCACTATGAAACTAGTCTCTAGGTAACATATTCCAAAGCTAGTTTCTAGGTAACGCACTGTGACGAATTAATCCAAACTTTTTTTGGACATTAAAAAATAACATTTATTTTTACACAGACAAAACATGGGTTGACAATGGACGCGCGAAACAAAATGCTTAATTTCATATTAAAGTTTACGAATTGCTACGACGTCTCAACTAGACGGAGTCCGTGAGCTAACTGTTTTTCATCCTCTTCACATGCGCAAGCGTAGTAGTGAAGGACTCTTAACAGGAAACTTCCGGGTCTGCAGCCCGCCATCCTAGACTCTTAGGCGCTAAGATGTCACAGCACTCTGAGACTAGTTTCTAGGTAACGCACTCTAAAACTAGTGTCTATGTGTCTAGGTAACGTACTCTGAAACTAGTCTCAAGGTAACGCACTCTGAAACTAGTTTCTAGGTAACATACTCTAAAACTAGTCTCTAGGTAACGCACTCTGAAACCAGTTTCTAGGTAACGCACTCTGAGACTTTCTAGGTAACATACTCTAAAACTAGTCTAGGTAACGCACTCTGAAACCAGTTTCTAGGTAACGCACTCTGAAACCAGTTTCTAGGTAACGCACTCTGAGACTTTCTAGGTAACATACTCTAAAACTAGTGTCTATGTGTCTAGGTAACGTACTCTGAAACTAGTCTCTAGGTAACGCACTCTGAAACTAGTTTCTAGGTAACATACTCTAAAACTAGTCTAGGTAACGCACTCTGAAACTAGTCTAGGTAACGCACTATGAAACTAGTCTCTAGGTAACATACTCTAAAACTAGTCTCTAGGTAACGCACTCTGAAACCAGTTTCTAGGTAAAGCACTCTGAGACTTTCTAGGTAACATACTCTAAAACTAGTGTCTATGTGTCTAGGTAACGTACTCTGAAACTAGTCTCAAGGTAACGCACTCTGAAACTAGTTTCTAGGTAACATACTCTAAAACTAGTCTCTAGGTAACGCACTCTAAAACTAGATTTTAGGTAACATACTCTAAAACTAGTCTAGGTAACGCACTCTGAAACCAGTTTCTAGGTAACGCACTCTGAGACTTTCTAGGTAACATACTCTAAAACTAGTCTAGGTAACGCACTCTGAAACCAGTTTCTAGGTAACGCACTCTGAAACCAGTTTCTAGGTAACGCACTCTGAGACTTTCTAGGTAACATACTCTAAAACTAGTGTCTATGTGTCTAGGTAACGTACTCTGAAACTAGTCTCAAGGTAACGCACTCTGAAACTAGTTTCTAGGTAACATACTCTAAAACTAGTCTCTAGGTAACGCACTCTGAAACCAGTTTCTAGGTAAAGCACTCTGAGACTTTCTAGGTAACATACTCTAAAACTAGTCTAGGTAACGCACTCTGAAACTAGTCTAGGTAACGCACTCTGAAACTAGTTTCTAGGTAACATACTCTAAAACTAGTCTCTAGGTAACGCACTCTGAAACCAGTTTCTAGGTAAAGCACTCTGAGACTTTCTAGGTAACATACTCTAAAACTAGTGTCTATGTGTCTAGGTAACGTACTCTGAAACTAGTCTCAAGGTAACGCACTCTGAAACTAGTTTCTAGGTAACATACTCTAAAACTAGTCTCTAGGTAACGCACTCTAAAACTAGATTTTAGGTAACATACTCTAAAACTAGTCTAGGTAACGCACTCTGAAACCAGTTTCTAGGTAACGCACTCTGAGACTTTCTAGGTAACATACTCTAAAACTAGTCTAGGTAACGCACTCTGAAACCAGTTTCTAGGTAACGCACTCTGAAACCAGTTTCTAGGTAACGCACTCTGAGACTTTCTAGGTAACATACTCTAAAACTAGTGTCTATGTGTCTAGGTAACGTACTCTGAAACTAGTCTCAAGGTAACGCACTCTGAAACTAGTTTCTAGGTAACATACTCTAAAACTAGTCTCTAGGTAACGCACTCTGAAACCAGTTTCTAGGTAACGCACTCTGAGACTTTCTAGGTAACATACTCTAAAACTAGTCTAGGTAACGCACTCTGAAACCAGTTTCTAGGTAACGCACTCTGAAACCAGTTTCTAGGTAACGCACTCTGAGACTTTCTAGGTAACATACTCTAAAACTAGTGTCTATGTGTCTAGGTAACGTACTCTGAAACTAGTCTCTAGGTAACGCACTCTGAAACTAGTTTCTAGGTAACATACTCTAAAACTAGTCTAGGTAACGCACTCTGAAACTAGTCTAGGTAACGCACTATGAAACTAGTCTCTAGGTAACATATTCCAAAGCTAGTTTCTAGGTAACGCACTGTGACGAATTAATCCAAACTTTTTTTGGACATTAAAAAATAACATTTATTTTTACACAGACAAAACATGGGTTGACAATGGACGCGCGAAACAAAATGCTTAATTTCATATTAAAGTTTACGAATTGCTACGACGTCTCAACTAGACGGAGTCCGTGAGCTAACTGTTTTTCATCCTCTTCACATGCGCAAGCGTAGTAGTGAAGGACTCTTAACAGGAAACTTCCGGGTCTGCAGCCCGCCATCCTAGACTCTTAGGCGCTAAGATGTCACAGCACTCTGAGACTAGTTTCTAGGTAACGCACTCTAAAACTAGTGTCTATGTGTCTAGGTAACGTACTCTGAAACTAGTCTCTAGGTAACACACTCTAAAACTAGATTTAAGGTGACATACTCTAAAACTAGTCTAGGTAACGCACTCTGAAACTAGTCTCTAGGTAAATAGACTCTAAAAACTAGTCTATATTTCAAAGAAATTTTAAAATTTTAAATCACCCCTTCGATATCCTGGGTGCCCTTCTGATGGAGTGCTTCGGTCGTTGCTGATTTTTACCTCTATTGTTCAAGTTTTAGGCTTTCTGTATCGTTTGTGAGTGGAATAAAGTTTGCTGAAGTTTAGAATTATTTTGTAGGGATTAGAAGTCAAATTCGTCTTTTGGTTGTTTTGTTTTCAGATGCTTGGGTCATCACATTGTAGAAGTCACCAGTATATTGTCCCTACAAGTGGTTTCGACGAGATATCTCGAAATAATTAATGTAATAATAATAATAATAAGTAATTTGCTAATAGTAATTTGCTAATGACGAGACACTTCGTGGAGATAACCACTAGGAGGTTTAAGGATTAGAATAGCCTTTTCCCATCGCTACTGTATTTGTGCAAATACAATTTCTTTACATGGGCCAAACATTCCACTGATTCGTCGACATTAAATCGGAATAATAAGGAGGGTGTAATTAACATTTTAATTCTACATCTGGTTCATAAAATATCTTCTCATCTGTTTGACCATTTGTAAATATTTGTCGGGAATATTTCTTCAAGTCCTTTGGTATTGCTGTAACAAAGAAAATCATTTCAGGACTGCAAGTTCGTTCATTCCTTGGTCTTTGTGTAACTTTTTTTTATCGATGGTAATCTTCGAGCTCCTAAATATAGTTTATTGTGTTTTCAATTTGGTGATTTGGCTATCAAATCCATAAGTTAAGTAACGGTTTCATTTTTATAAAACTTCATAAATTTCTTAGGAAATAAATTTCCTTTAAAATATTGCACGCATTCTGGGCAACGTTAGCCCCAGTAAACGTCCCTCTATAAATGCTTCAATTTCTAACAAAATTGAATTTAAGGTCTAGAATACGCATTAAGTAATTTTTTAAGAATTTCATACTCTGACAACGGCACATATTTAGACTGAAAGTCAACGACACTTTCAACGTCACAGCGTCGTTCTATTTAAAATAAAGATTGACAGCAATCAGCGCAACATCAATAACTATCACTTTTAAATTAAAATTATTTGTAAACAGTTATCAATTCGATTTGTAAATGTAACTGTTTATATATTAAATTTATCTTTAAATCTATAGTGCCGCAGTAACCCGGTTGTTAGAGGAGCGGATTAGCAACGGGAGGATTGCGAGTTCGAAAATAGATCCAACTAAAGACCGTCGTGTAAGTGGGGGATGTTAAATCTGTCGTGGCCTCAAATGTCCTCACGTTAGCGTGGTGTGGAAGTTTGGAGAGTGGGTTGTCAGCTCAGGTGTTGACCTCATCATGGTTCAAAATTACGAGGTGTTTGCTCGGATCTTTCCCTTCGGGAAGGATCCCGGACCGTCGCCAATAGCCCTTTGTGTTGATCCAGTGCGACATTAATTTAACTGCCTACTTACCTTTAAATCTATATACGGAGTTATGCTTTCCGATCCTGTATTATCTCAGTTGAAGTCAATCTACCTTTATTAGAGTTTAAATGTGTAGTTTTAAGTTTTGATTTACAAGAAAAGTAGAAACAGTTGTATTGTACCACTTTCAACATGCCGGTTCGACGTGAGCTAAATTATTCATTGAAAAAAGCCATTAATGCGAATATGAACTTCAAATAAAGTAGTGAGGTGATAATATAGGATGTCTTCTACTTTTCATTGATGGGGGTAGTTGAATTATCAAAATTTATTATTATTATTAAAGTCACACTGGAGCAACACAGCGGGTTATTGGCGAGGGTCCGGGATTAACCCCCGAACGGAAAGATCCGATGACAAACCTCGTAATTTTGAGTCATGGTCAGATGACGATGGTTTCGTTTGAAAGCAAAGAAGTTGGAAAATATTTTGATGCAAGAAAAAAATCGATATTCTAGTCGAGTTTGGGATTTGTAGTGTACATATACACCTCATAAATAAATAAACATCTTTCAACTAGGACTTTCAAGTGCAGATCTATTTTTTCTACTTCTACATTTGCGCTCGGGTACATCGTGAAATAACAATTTATTACCCGGTTACAAAACTGTTTTGATCTTCCCGACCTGCTCCCCGCAAACACGCCCATTTAAAGCCAACCGTTTCGAAAACCATTTATTTTGTCACTCTCACGGCAACTGGGAAAAAAGCTCAGGAATTATTCGGAACATTTTTAAAACTCCCAAAAAAGTCCTCTTTCTCTTTTGAGGGGAGATAATTTCCCCGAGTTCATTCTAAACTTTTCCCCATCTGCTAGTTACGTTGCGTCACTGGACTGTGTTAAGTTCCTCTCTGACACTTTGCCACCCTGGTAGGGCTAAAGACGAATTGCCCAATCCATCATGTTCTGTGATTGAGACATCCGTCATGTATTGTGGTCGCAAACGTCGACCGCAATTTGCAGGCATTCAAGTCTAGGCGAGAACTAACTGAATTTTGTGAACTATATAAAGGCTTTTTTCTTTCGGCGACGTTTTCGACCGATATCTAATCTGACATATGTGAGCTTCCGAGATGATTTTTTATGTGTATGAAATGTGTTTCTCCTAATCCATGGTACCTGTAAATCATTGGTTGTAAGATTAGACGCGCTTATAAGAGCAATCTTATTTGCAAAGGATATATATTTCGCTTATACCACACCTCTATTTTAATAAAAGTAGACCCATTCATTGCATCTGCTCTAAATGTTTCTAAATTGTTTATGGCAATGCAATGATACCCACATCTACCTTATCTAGGTAGTTGAATTATCGTCGCACTGGAGCAACACAACGGGCGAATGGCGACGGTCCGGATCAATCACGAAAGGGAAAATTGAAGACACCATATTTTTGAACCACTGTCAGATGGTGAGGTCACACCATAGAGGAAATAAATATAAAAGTAGAATGAGCAATGGTAACCTTTTTATGTACCCAAGATCAAGTGACCAAGTCTAGCAGTAACGTGACCCTTAGTCTGCATTCATCCACTGATTGGAACCTGACATTCATCTTCTAATTGGTTCACGGAACGGGAAGAGACGCCCATCCATTGATTCATTCTGATTGGACCATTAATTGATCATCTGATAGTAGTAGACTGCGATTTCACCATTTTTGTCGCCACTCTATAGAAATGCGGATTCACACATCCACCTTGCCCTGAGATTCGCATTGCCAAACTATCTATAAGATACCAAATCGACCAAACAAGTCAATTTTTCGCAGAACAGTCACGTGACTACTAATGACCACACTTTTTGAAACTCCTCTCAATAGCAATGCTTAGTCTACTTATATTTCACGTCTATGGGTCACATCTGAGCTGGCACACTACTCTCCAAATTTCCACACCACGTCAACATCAGAGCATTTGAGGCCACGACAGATTAACATGTCGTATCCACCATCTCTTCGGTTGTATAGTTTCGAGCTTGCAACTACCTTATTTAAATTCATTTATATTGAATATGAACATCGATATGTACATTTTGTACCTCCAAATGAAATAAAATTAATTAAAAATTTAAAGCATAATTTGATGCTCCTTTCTGGTCATATTTCTATTAACGGCATCGTAACAAGTGTGTACACCTTAGTCGTATCATCACAATTACTTCTGAACGTTCACTTCAATTGCGTCTTATTCACTTGTATAAAAGCTAGTCAGTATTTTTCGATGTCAAGATAGATAGGTAGTTAATTAACGTCGCACTGGAGCAACACAACAGGCGATCCGGGATTAATCCCTAAGGGAAAGATCAAATTTTGACGTCAAGACTTACTTCCTCGTTCGCTGATATTTTCTTTTACGCGATCATTTGTATCTTCCAGACTACATAATTTATCGAATTCTCTAGGATGAAATAGGACAGAAATTTTATTTTACTTAGGTCCTATACATAAAAATATAAAGTTTAAAAACTTGTCCAAGAAGACATTGTGTAAAGAGATGAGACAACATCAAAAACACAAAAAAATAGACCGGAAACTTTTAATAGCCGTACTAACTAGTCTATAGTCAACCATTCATAATAATCTCTGTTAGTTTCTGTTGAGAATTCGGGGCCCCGGTAGCACGGTAGGCAAAGTCGCGGATTAGCAACCGGACGGCCGCGAGTTTGAAACTCGATCCAATCAAACACCGTCGCGTATGTTGGGGCTGGTGCACTTTAGAATGTCGTGTCCCCAAATGTCCTCACGTTGGCGTGGTGTGAAGTACCAGCTCAGGTGTTGACCTCGTCATCCGACCGTGGTTCAAAATGACGAGGCATTATCCTCGGATCTCTTCCTTTGGAATGGATCCCGGACCGTCTCCAATAGCCCCTCGTGTTGCTGCAGTGCGACGTTAATTCAACTACCTAGCCGAAACGTTCAGCTTCGCCAAATAAAAACCAACATTTGCGCCATTGAAAGAACTAAGCATTTTCGTTCTGCCGAGCGCTCTCGCCTGCTAGCTTCATTCTGAGTCGTACAAACCGGGGTGCATTCGCCATTGTACAAATTAGCCTGCCCGCCCACCCAAACGAGCAGCTAAACGGAAATCAAATTGAGTTATGGACATTCATCTTCACCACTTCCCCTACAGTTCGACGTTTGCCCATTGTCCCATAATGGCGTGGGACGGGCCAAATATTTCACTTGCAGTTTGCCTCATTCGATTTCGAATCCAACTCTCTTTTTCCACTCTTCCTTTCTTCCCTCTCCTCCTGCAGTCCTCTCTGTGGTCCTTTGAAGAAGTCCTCCAGTGGGAGGAGTTTTGCTCGTATATCAATCTGACGTTGCTACGTCTGTTGGAGGACATTGATTGCTCTATTGGGATACCACAACGCGGTTGAGAAGTGACATGGGTTGTTTATTCGATTGAAAAAATGGTTTTATGTATGTAACGCGTGCGTGCAGCGCCAGAATTGTTATTTGTGCTAGCGTGCTGAATAATTATCGCTTCCGCGGATGATAATCGTTTGTACGCGCATTGATATATTACTAGTGGTCCAGTGGTCGAAATTCGACCATAATTCATTTAATTTTTAAGTTTGAACGTTAATAAGGTTCTTTTGGCAAAGAGTATACCTCTATATTCATTGCATATAGTTTTTTTGAATTTTGTTCTATTACGTAAGCTGCGAGCATGTACAAATACGTCATAGGAAAAATGCGGTATAGCTTGGTTAAGCCATATCTAAAAAACAATAACGTGTTGTTTGACATTTTCTTGGGTTTTTTTATTGCTATACTGGCCACAGGTTTCGCCAAGGCTACACAGTTGATTTGCCTATCTTTTTCAAATTATATAAAATTTAAATAAAAAATAAATCCAAAAAATGAAAAATGAAATAAGGAATACGTGCTTCGTATTTTTTATACATTTTTTATTGAAACAAAAAAAAACGGGTGGTTAAAAAATAAATGTTGTCCATTGAACTTGAAATAGTTCGACAATGAATTTAATGATTCAAAACTTCTGTGTAGATGATGTTTTTTGTAAAAACTCTTTCACCGTTTGCTAAATGCCCTTGACCGTTATATTCTGAAATATAAAATCTCAAACCATCGAATGATCGAACTCTACTTGCTGCGACGTACAATTGACCATGTGTAAAAACTGGCTGCCTCAATAAAATTCCAATTTTTTCGAATGTTTGTCCTTGAGACTTATTTATTGTCATCGCAAATGCAGGTATAATTAGAAATTGAGTTCTTTGAAAGTTAAATGGTAAAATAGTTCCGGAATATGTTAAATTTATACCTGGAATCAAAATTCTTTTATTGCGTGCGGTTCCAGTTAAAACTTCGCAATCAATAGTATTACGATGCATAAATTTGATGCGCATTCTTGTTCCATTGACTAATGCTTCCTTTGTATTTAAGTTTCTGATCAGCAAAACGATGCAATTAACTTTCAATACTAACTTATGTGGAGGCAAATTGTGCCAAATCTCATACTCCTCCGTGTGCGCAATGTGCTTAAAAAGGGGTACAAAGTTTTTTCTTCACGTATTAATATATAGATTACCGTATATGAACGTAAACAATGAATGTTTTATTTTGTTTAATTTAATATATTTGTAACGCATGTTATACATTAATTTTATTTTTCTGCACTCCTTCTCCATATGAACTTTAATTATGCCAAATCTCATACTCCTCCGTGCGCGCAATGTGCTTAAAAAGGGGTACAAAGCTTTTTCTTCACGTATTAATAAATAGGTAACTCGCGAAGAATTGAGATTCGTTTGCTGTTTTTATTTTTGTTTTTATTCCTTAGACGTCAGTAGTGGCAATATTTAAAAAGACATCTTTAGAATTTGTGTTCTGGTTATTCAGAACTTCCTGTTAAGAATTCTTCGACTAACCGTTTGCGCGCTCATTGATATCTTGGCTCGCGAAGAATTGAGTTTCGTTTGTAGATGTTTATTTTTGTTTTTATTCCTTAGACGCCCGTTGAATCAATACTTAAAAAATATCTTTAGAATTAGTGTTGTTATTCAGAACTTTTCGGTGAAGAATTCTTCGACCAGCTGCATGCCGATTTAAGTTTATGCCTCAGCTCAAATTTTGTAGACAGTTTTCTATGTAAACAGATAACAGGCGAAATAGCTAGTTTCTTTGTCTTCCCTATGCAACAAATTGTATAGG
This sequence comes from Meta bourneti, assembly GCA_933210815.1. Classification (NCBI taxonomy): domain Eukaryota; kingdom Metazoa; phylum Arthropoda; class Arachnida; order Araneae; family Tetragnathidae; genus Meta; species Meta bourneti. The sequence continues at coordinate 15,217,296 of OW119928.1, read as the reverse complement.
GAAGACAAAGAAACCTGCAACAAATTGCATAGGTTTATGCGCGCGTGCCGGATAATTATCTTCTGCACGCGCATTGATATCTTGACATGGGCGGAATTAAAAATCGTTTACAGTTTTTATCAGCATATCCCGTGCAATATAGTATTTGTTTCGCTTTACGAACGAGACCTCATTATAAAATAAGAGGCGAAATTTGCAAGTTAAACAATGCAAAGAATACGCTTATTTCTTAGTTATAAAAAACAAACAACCATCTTTTTCTCCATATTTTATTTATTACTGTTGCCAGATGCAGCTTGCTATTTATTGAGTAAATAATCATAACGAGTACGATTAAAAGTATAACGATTCGCAACACTCCCACCTTTTGTATTGATTTTAATCAAGACAAAACTTAATGAACTGATGAAAGTAGACCAAAAGGGGAAAATGTTTGCGAGAGAAAAACAACCTTAAAGTGATATTACAACAACTGGTATGAGAAACTACTATTACAGAATATTGCAGAGTAATACTTAAACTTAAATCTATAATATTGCTTAAAATTTACATTATTATAACTTAAAGTCTCTAAAGTAAAGTCAATAAAGTTTCTTTCTAGTCAAAGGTCTAGTCTCTGTGGCATCTTCACTTGACGACCACTTCGGGTACACTTTACTTCAGAAGTCTCTAGGGTATTGTCTCCAGAAACATCAGAAATCCGTGCTTCGGTGATGGGTGGTAAATCCTCGGACCGTATTTCTAAAGGATAGAGTCGTTGAATAGGCCGAATAAGAGTAGTATGAGCCAGTTTCAATCGAGCGACTCTTCGTTTTCCATCTTTGCCCGAGATCAACTCCTCGACCCGTGCTAAGGGCCACTCTATTCTCTTAGAATTATCAGATCCCACAAGAACGATATCACCCGCCTTCAATTTGGAACGTTGTTTATCTTCAGGATTTTTCACCAACGCAGCTAGATATTCTCTTTGGAACCTCTTGCGGAAACTCTCACGAACCTTTTGAAGGTAGCACAGTCTCTTTCGTAAATGGTTGCTGTCAATCAGATCTAGATCAACTGTGTCACGATGTAATGGTGGACCAACTTCATGCAAAAAATGGGCAGGGGTCAAAGGCTTTGGCTCTTCAGGATCCTCAGATGTGTAGGTTAGAGGTCTTTGGTTGATGGTACTTTCGCAGTCAGCCAACACAGTAAGCATCTCTTCGTAGTTGAGACTAGCTTTGCCGATGTTCCTCTTCAAAAGATCCTTGAGAACTCTAATGAGACGCTCCCACCATCCACCGTACCAAGGTGCACTTGGAGGATTAAAATTCCACTTTATTTGTTGTGCTGCACAGTCTGCTTGAATAGCTTCCCAGTCCAAATTTTGAAGTGCTCTTGCGGTACCTAGAAAATTTGTTCCTTGGTCTGTATAAATAACACTGCATCTCCCTCTACGAGCGATGAATCTTCGCAAGGCTTGAATAAAGGCATCAGTTGACAAAGACGTTACCAACTCGAGGTGCACGGCACGATACACAGCACAGGTAAACAATATGATCCAAGCCTTGATACCTCCTCGCAGAAAGACTGGGCCAGCTAAATCTGCACCGGCGACTTGAAAGGCAGCAACTCTCTGAATACGATCGGCTGGTAACGGCGCACACTCTGTTGTCGCATGTTTCACGGAATGCCTCTTACAGGGAATGCACTTAGAAATCACTTCCCTGATAATCCTCCGTCCTCTGGGGATCCAAAATCTATCTCTCAAATGTCCCAGTATGGTCTGTACACCAGCATGATTTAGGGTCTGATGTGTATACTCAATTAAACGTCGAGTTATTGGATGATCAGGTAGAACAATTGGGCATTGAAAGTCCTCGTTATCTTCACCAAATACAAGGCGAGTTCTGACCTTCAGTACACCTTCGTCTTCATAAAATTTCATTGAAGTTTTATACTTCTTCCTGTTCTCCTCTGACCACTCGCTCTGAATCATCTTTATTAGACATAGTTCAGCACTTTGAAACTCTTCACTGGTCACTGATCCTTCAATCTTCTCTTGAACTTTACGAGAGTTGACACAGAAACGGAGAATCCACGCAACCATCCGTACTATCATTGAGTATTTCGAAAAATATAAGAATCTTTGACTTACAACTTCTTTCTGTACACTTGCTGCGCTCGTCACTATCTTCCTGCATTCTTCCAGCGCTTCCTCCGGACACGACAAGCTCGTTTCAGGCCATGACTCTTCATCTTCTCGTAACCACAAAGGGCCCTCCCACCATTTCTGTTTGAAAAGGTCGGACCAATTACAGGAACGAGATGGTAAATCTGCAGGGTTTAATTCTCCTGGTATATGTCTCCATGCGTTGATATCCGTCAGCTCTCTTATTTCCTTTACTCTATTCCCGACAAAGGTATTCCAAGGTTCTTGTTTCTTAATCCATGCTAACGCAACCATGGAGTCACTCCAAAAAAATGTCCTAAGAGGCAACTTCAGAGATTCTTGAATAGACTTATATAACCGAGCAGCGATGGCAGCTCCTAATAATTCCGCTCTGGGAATCGTTGGACGGTTCATTGGCATCACTCTGGATTTTGCAGCCACCAAATTTATGAAAACTTCTCCTTGGTCTTCACATCGCAAGAATGCACAACAAGCATAAGCAAACACCGATGCATCTGAAAAAATGTGTAAAGTTGCATCATCGAGTTTTCCTCTAAACATTCTTCTTGGAATAGAGCATTGTTCAATCAGACTAAGATGTCTTGCCCAACTATGAAACCTCACTTTAAGATCCTCAGGAAGTTCTTCGTCCCAACTCAATTTCTTTCTCCAAGCTTCTTGCAGAATTAATTTTGGAACCAGCATTGCAGGGCAAGAAAATCCTATTGGATCGTATACGCTGTTTACTATTGAAAGTAAGATTCTTTTAGTTGGTGATAGACTTAGGTCGACAGATGTTTTGGGGGAAACACATGACATTTCATCTGTCTCACAATTCCACTTAAGTCCTAATACTGACTGAATTGAATCTTCTGAACTACCTGTAGAAAACCAGCATCGTAAATCAAAGCATCCAGCGGTCATTATCTCATTTGCCTGTCTCTTCAGAATTTGAAACTGATCTTCATCTTTGACACTGGTAATCAGGTTATCCACGTAAAACCCATCTTCCAATTTGCTCCTTGTAAAAGCCATATCTTCACCTCTAAATTTTTCCTGGCCAAGGTGATGCAGTATTGTTGCATTCAGCAGGAAAGGAGATGTAGTTATCCCAAAAACGACGCGGCAGTGTCTATATTCGACGATAGTTGAGCATTCAGGATCCTTCCACCACAAGAATCGTAACACATCTCTGTCTACTGGATTTACACTTATCTGCAAGAATGCTTGTTTAATGTCTGCTGTTACTCCCTTGGCACCCCATCTGAATCTGTTTAGTAATGGATGAATTTGTTGTGTCAAACTTGGTCCTGTACTCAAACAATCATTTAATGAAGCACCACCCTTAGTCTTGAATGAACCATCAAACACAGGCCGTATTTTCGTTGTAGCGCTTGATAACTTAATTACCGGTCTGTGTGGTAAGTAGTAGGCTGAATTCTTCACCTCTGAAAACTCAGCCTCTTCAATAATTCCTTCCTTTTGCCAATTCAAGAAAACTTCGTTATACGCGTTGAATGTGCCTTCTTGCACTATACGCTTCGTAACAGAACGAAGTCTGGCTGCGGCTACTTCACGATTGTTGTACAAGGGAGGATGTCCAACCAACCAAGGCAGTGTAACTTCATAACGTTGTTCATCGTTAACTTTCAGGGTTTCTTGAAAATGGATCAACGTGTCTTCTTCCAGCAGCTTCTTCTCATATACTTCTGTTGGATCAGTTATGCCCAAAACGTCTAGATCCCAAATGTTACGCAATTCAAAGTTCTTCAAAGCCAACGATACCATACTAAAAACTTCTTTTTTCTTGCCAAGACCCAAGATGGTCCAACCAACTAAGGTTTCTACAGCTGAAATCCCCGACTTGAAAATCTCTACTCTTCCTGTTAAAATGCTACCAAGGATATCCGCTCCAAGTAGGACTCTTATAGGCAGCGCATTTCTACCTACGTCAGTTAGGACTATCCCCCGGGAAGAGAGTTCGGAAATAAGGTTTTCATCTTGAATTCTAGGCAATGACGTACAAATCTTTGGCTGATCGAGGAATGAAACTGGTATCGAACATTTTCCGTCTAAACCCTCTATATTTACTTCATATTTTCCATGTTTAGCAGCAGGTGTTGTTCCTCCGCCAAATAAACCTTGTGACAATATTTCCGTACCTGAAGATTGGAGATTTAACTCTTTAACTAAACCAGTTTCAATATATGAACGGTGCGATCCATCATCCAATAAAGATCTTACACAAACCTCTTTGTCATTATTACGAAGTCTTAACATAACAGTCTTGAGATAAACTTCTCGTTGGGAAGACTGGGAAGAAAGCAGTGCTGTGGCCTTTTCTTCTTGCTCAAGCTCTTTAGAAGGAGAACTTACGGATCCTCTGCTGAGATTTGGACACATTATCACATAATGTCGTTGATTGCACAGCAAACACCTTACTTTGCTTCTACAATCTCGGAAAAAATGTCCTTTTTTGAAACATAATAAACAACATTTTGCATGTTTAACCGCATTTTTCCTTTCTTCCAAACTTATTGCAGAAGCCTTTCGACAATCTTGACTATTGTGAGGCTTATGGCAAAACAAACAATCGGGCCTTCCAAACGATTTATCAGGAAGCGACGATATTAAAGCAGCTGCTGTTGGTTCGTCTTGTTGAAAAGGCTTATTTATTTCTCGTTTGCATTTCTGTCTTCCAAAACCATTTTCCGCCAAAATCCTATGTTCTTCACCTTCCACTTCATGAGATAAAAAGGCCAATAATGCTTCCAACAAATTTCCTTTTGTTACGTTTATCATATCTTCTTCGCCAATTTTGGCGTTTAATCTGTATCTGTCCCACGCCTTCAAAACATCAACGGGTAAACACGATTCAACCACCGGGTACAACATTGCTGCGTAATTTTTTGTAGTCACACCCAATGTTTCGAGTGATCTCAGATTTGAACCCAATTTGTCATAAAGTTCAGCAAGCCGGACATTTTGGCGATTCAGCACTAAAGCTAAAAGATCTCTAATATATACTTCAATTAATAAATCTGTCCTTCCAAAACGAGACTTCAAGTGGTCTATTACTTTCAAATAGTTTTCTTTGGAAGGTGGATAGCTCTCAACGATGTCTCTCGCTTTCGTATTTGGCTTAACAGACGCCAACAAATATTGAAATTTATCTTCCTCTTTCAAGCCATCATCCTTGTGTATGCGAGAAAACTGTCCCCAAAATGCTACCCAAGTTTTTGGAACAACCTCATATTCTTTCAAAATTATCTTAGGCAGCTTTAAATTCGCTCCAACTCGGGACTGAAAATTGCATGACTCGGCGACTAATTCTTTCTGAACATAAGAATCGTAAAATACTTTCACTTCAATAAATTTATCTCTATAAGATTCAGTTAAATCAAATTCTTCTTCAGAAATATCAGTTAACAGACTTATTTGAGAGTCCAAGTCAAACAACCTAGTCGATTTATCAACTATCTTATTATAAATAGTAAGAATTTCCTTACTTTCAATTTTCTCGGATTCTTCTAACTTCGCAAATTGATTGCAAGCTGTAGTAAAAGCACGACGTAGCTGTGTTCTTGCTTTCTTCAGATCTTCCAAGTTACTTGGAACATTTTTCTCCTCGGCCATTTTCATATGAAATTCCAAAGTAGGCTTAACTTTGAACGAACACTAATCGTTGTATTCACAGTACAATATTTTCAAACGAAGTCGCAGAATTTCTTTTAATTCACGGACGCCATGTTTCGCTTTACGAACGAGACCTCATTATAAAATAAGAGGCGAAATTTGCAAGTTAAACAATGCAAAGAATACGCTTATTTCTTAGTTATAAAAAACAAACAACCATCTTTTTCTCCATATTTTATTTATTACTGTTGCCAGATGCAGCTTGCTATTTATTGAGTAAATAATCATAACGAGTACGATTAAAAGTATAACGATTCGCAACAGTATTATTAACTGAAAAATTAACATTTATTTATTTACAAAATTCTATTTACATTGACAAAGACCGTGGTTCTAAAATAATAATTTCATGGGGAGCGCTTCTATGCGTCCGTACAAAATTTGTTTTAAAAATCGGCATACATCTTGTCGAAGAATTCTGATCACGAACAGTTCTGAAGAATAAGAACACAAATTCTAAAGAGAGAGAGAGAGAGAGAGAGAGAGAGAGAGATATCTTTCAAAAAGTGTTTCTCACGATCTGATTAAGTTCGTGATCAAGAAGAGAAATGGGCCGTGGTTGCCCGGTTGGAAGTGTAACGAACTAGCAACCGGAGGGTTGCGAGTTCGAATCCAACCAAAGACCATCGTGTACAAAGGGGGCTGGTGCACGTTAAATCTGCCGTGGCCTCAAATGTCCTCACGTTGGCGTGGTATGGAAGTTTGGAGAGTGAGATGCCAGCTCAGCTGTGACATCATCTGACCGTGGTTCAAAATTACGTGGCGTTGTCCTCGGATCTTTCCCTACGGGTTTGATCCCGGACCATTAATAGCCCGTTGTGTTGCTTCAGTGCGACGTTAATTAAAAAATACCTAATACCAAGAAGAAAAATATAACCTTCATCCAAAAAAGATGACTTAGCGGACTTCATTCTAAAGATCAATCACCACTTTCTAGTGTAGAAAATCTATAAAAACCTCACATCTAGAAAATTTTGAGTGTGTTTAATTGCAGATGATATATTCAATAATAAATTAACAATCAAAAATCTATATTGTAAACAACGATTGATTAAAATATTTATATGGCTATAATTAGTTTATTTTATCCAAATTATTCAAATAATTACATTTTACCTTCATTTTTAATACGTAAATTTTGTTTGGGCAGAGTATGATCCCAGATACCAAAGAGTCTAATTTCGTCTCTGTGTCCGAGTATAAATATCAACAATTAATATCAAACTGCACTTTAGTCGTGCAAACTGTAAATTAATTGTTGAGTATTCACAATAAACAATGGTTCAAACTTCCTATGTCTGTTTCATTCATTCCACAATCCAATATCAGTCGCGAGTGTTCACGTCTAAACTACGGTTTGTAGGTTTGTACGACAAAACCTACCAATTTGGGTTTTTTTAGATTGGTCACCATAGAGCTGGTTTTTTCTGTCTTGTATGGTAAACATTTTGATTCTCTTTCGGAAACTATTAATAGCTGAAAAATATTAATCAATTAATTTTTATATAGAAGGAAGTCGTGGTGGTATATATTTCTTTGTAGATTTCTTTCTTTGAGATCCACTTTTAATTACTTATTATGTATATTTCTCTTATGGTTTTTTTTGTTGCGTACGTTTCCTCTCTTTAAAAATTCCATTAACTGAAAAGCAAAATCAAAATTTTTTTGATTATAACGTTCATGTTTTATAATTTTTTGATTTATAATACTTTATAATGTTTATTTCTGCACTGGATGGATTACTTACTTGCCCCAGTGAATCTCGACTGAAAACACACAAAACCTTCGCAGTTGCTGATGAACTCAAAGCTAATTATAGTCTTGACTTGTCTGAAAGGGTACCCTTATATTTTAACTGTCACCTTCCTTCTTTTGATCTCTGAATTGGGTGGTTTGACGGCGCAAGGGCCATATTTGGCTATGCTGCGCCAGTCACAAGACATACAACATCAAGTAATACACACATACAATGAAAGTTTTACTGACACAGAAGAGAGAAATACACCCAAGGAGGAATGCATCTGACAGGAATCGAATCTGCTCCGCCTACAACTCTAAGGTTGCTAACACAGTGGACATACCCACTGAGCCAGGACGGCCCCGATCTCTGTATTGGAATTGAGGATAAAAAACACGAGGCCCTCCCTTCTGCCCTGAAGCCTATTTATTGGAAACTATACTCGGTATCCTAGCAATGAATGGCTCCATGTGTACACTGATGGCTCTTCTGACCCGAACGGGAACTCTGGGATCCGGCTTCTTCCGCGAGGGCAATTTCGAGGGTTCTGTCGCAATTAGTCAACATGCCACAAATTTTGAGGCTGAAATTGAAGCCATAGCCCAAGCCATTTCTCCATCACTTTTTATAACAAAGCAGTCATTCTGGTTGACTCACATAGGGAATCTTGGCCTTATGCTCCTATAAACAACCTCATTGCGTTCGCTTGGCCAGAGCTCGTTTAGTTACCAGTGACATCTTGAACTCTGGTTGGATCATTGCCTTCCAATGGACACCAGGCCATTGTGATATACCAGTCAATGAGCGCGCAGACAAGCTAGCTAAAAATGGTTGTCTTCTACCCCAGACGTTCAGCCCTCTCCCTTACACCATGCTTCTAGGTTGGTAGAGTGAAGATAAATAAGTTCGTCTGCGACAATCAAAAGCTTAAGACCACGGACAAAACATGGCCCTGTTCCACCTAATTTGCCACGACATATTGCTACGGCAAATTTTCGAATTTTAACTGGACACGACTTTTTAAGAGGACACTTACACAGCATTGGTGTGCATGCTTCTCCTAACTGCCCCTTTTGTTCGACGGGGAGCTTTATCTTATATCATGCACTTTTTATCTGACGATCACATCTTAGTTGATGACCTTTATAGCCGGGCTAATTAATAGTGGGCTGCCCGTAGGAAATTATGGACTTTTCCTGACGTAGAGAAAAAAAAGAGTTTATTGGAGAAATGTACTTTGATTATGAAAATCTTCGTCTTCCTATGATTTGTTTGGACATGTTTAGATTCATAAGAAAGGAAAACTCAAAAAATTATTGATTGTGTTTCCGTTTCGTGGAAGTGTTTTAATATCTATACAAAATGTTGTGAGCAGGCCGGATACAGAGTGAAGAAATAGATCCAAGTATCAAGGTTTTTAAAGACATTCTAATTTATTAACATTAATGTAAATATATACAAGGTATGCACAAGTCTTAAGACTTACAAAAATGAGCATCCAAGCTCTACGCATTATACATTGCGTTCCGAGATCTTATTAAAATTCTAGTAATGATTACACTAGAAAATCGTTTGTGGTGAAAAGAGAAATTATGGCGCCAGTTTCAACCATACAACAAACAAATCGTTTGAAAACGAAAGTACGGCGCCTATCTTTAAGCGTTATTTATATCTACCATAATATATAGCTTATATTTTCAACAGAATGATTATGAGACGGTTTTTCAGTTTAAACACACAAACTACAGAAGCAGAAAAGTACTTTCGGCTAAGAACTTTAATTTATTGTCCTTTTGGCTTTAATTTTAAATCTAAGTGACATGCTGAATTTCATTTGAATATATATAATGTTATACATCACTTCCGGAATGAAACAAGATATACGTACACCTACACACTTAGCCGTTGGCCACAAGTTACTATGAATGACTTTTTCTGTCCAGCTAAATATAGGCTGAGGTAGTATTTTTTAGGCGGTTATAAGATGTTATATCGCCAAACGGGGCGATAAGATGCCAAATCAGCCAACCAAGTCAATGTATTTACAAAGCAGCCATGTGACTACCCGTCGACATATTGGTCACAATTTGAAACTCCTCTCAATAGCAATGCTCATTCTACTTCTATTCGTCTGGTTTGTAGGGTAGCGGATTAACAACCGAGGGTTGCGAGTTCGAAATTTGATCCAACCAAAGACCGCCATGTTTATGGGGGCTGGTGCACGTTAAATCTGTCGTGGCTCCAAATGTCCTCGTCATTCGATCATGGTTCAAAATTACGTGAGTAGATGGAAAACGCCGGTTCTAACTCAGCGGTGCCGCGGTGCCGGAAGTGACGTCACACGGAGGCGAGTTGTTTTCTCCTGCTGCCGGAAGTGACGCCATAGACCGGAAGTAGAGTTGAGTTGTTTTCTCCTGCTACCGGAAATGACATCATAGACCGGAAGTTGAGTTGAGTTGTTTTCTCCTGCTACCGGAAATGACATCATAGACCGGAAGTTGAGTTGCTTTCTCCTGCTGCCGGAAGTGACGTCGTAGACCGGAAGTTCAGTTGTTTTCTTCTGCTGCTAAAAATGACGTCATAGATTATAGGTTGAGTTTAGTTGTTTTCTTTTTAGTTTTTTTGGGATCTGGCAACACGAATATTTATCCTTCGCAGAATGGCAACGAATTTATCATGGGAAGTGCATGTTATGACCAAATTGCGGTGCCGTGAGTGACGTCACAGTCTGGATTGAACAAATTGCGGTGCCTTGCGTGACGTCAGACTCAGTATACGAGAAAGGACTCATTCTTACATGTCTGATCATGCTCTCAATGCTGCTATGACGTCACAGACTGGCGTGTTCGACAAATTGCGGTGCCTTGGTATTTTTGCGTGTCAGATCATGTCCCTGATACAAGTTCCTGCGTAGAAGCCCGTTTTTCATTTCATTTCCAATTTAAGTACTGCGGTGAGTTGTAATAATCCTGCTTGCAGTTTTTTTCATTGGTTGCCAACCGGTTTTCTGTTTGGAATAAACGACGTTCTCATCTGACCATCGCATTTTAAACTCTGAGGTCCTTTAGTGAACAGTGACTCTATCTCTTGCTTTACTGAAAACCTTTTCGTGAAAAAAACTTTCAACCTAAAAGCTAAGGGAAAAAATATGAAGCGTTTCAGCAATCAACCTAAAGTGTGTAAAAGAGTTCATTTTGATGATCAAGTGGTACAATCTGAAGTTTCTAAATTAACGATGCAGTCACTTCCAGACACCATGTTTCATCTTGGAAACTATTCATTTATGTTGATTAACAATTTCATCGGCTCTACTCGAGTGCATGTGCGAAAATTTGCTTTGAATGGAAATGGTGACTTGCAACCAACAAAGGAAGGTATCTCCCTACATCCAAAAACATGGGATATTCTGATGAGAAAGGTAAGCAATTTTTTTGCACATGCTGCTGACTCTGACGTTAAAGTTTTACAGAAAGAAGTCTGTCTTTCGAAAGTGTGTGATAACGGAAAAATGGACTTGGTTTTACAAAGAGTATTTCAAAAAAGAGACCACTCCTTACAATTCCTACCCAACTCTATTTTTCTGAATTCTGATCAGTATTTTAAACTGTGTGAACACTATGAGAATGTATCAGATATACTCAAAATATCGCTTTTGAAATATTCCCTACCATATTATGTGAAAAAGGAAGTGCAAAGGAACTTTCCCAGTGAGATTTACAAACCCTACTATGGTGATCCTGATAACCCCGAGGGTTGGAGAGAAGTTACAACTTCATTGTGTAAGTGCCTAAAGGATATTATAGCGCTTAACATTACTGTTCTTTTGGACTGTTTAAGTTGTAAAAATGAAATTATCATTCAATCTGTACATACATGCATGAGCATGAGTGTTGATGAACGCTTTTGCGAATTCTTTACTCCTGCCTTATATTCTATAAACTGGAAAGATTTTGCTTTTAACTTTGTGAAAGAAAACCATGGAATTATAAACTTTTTTTATATAATATTTGAGGGTGACTTTTTTGAATGCTTGAATACAACTGATGTTTTCAATAATATCAGAAATATGTATGTAAAAGATCTGTAAAATAAGTATAATGTATTCTCTAAAACAAATGTAACTGAGTAACATCTTACGTGCTTTTAATAAATGTTGATGTTTTTCAATGGTGTGTTATTAAAATTATTCTTTAACAATTATGAATTACTGTGAGAGGTTTCAAAGAATTCTTACATTTTTTTAATTATCTAATTTAAAGAACATGAACTAAAATTAAGTTTAACTTAATTACTAGAAATAGAAACTCTTTTAAGCGAAATGTTTTACTCAGAAATTGGAATATTAGTTCAGATCTTAGAAACACTATTTCTTTTTTATTCTCAAAAATTATTCCCATGAAAATTTCTATTAAAAGTAATCAATAATCACATCAAATGCTTCAAAATGAAAATATCCTTAAGTCTAATTTTTTAGAACAGATTATGCTTCAAAATGAAAATGTCTTTAAGTCTTATTTTTTAGAACAGATTAACATAAGAATTACATTACTATGTCTTTTCTTTAAGCAAAACATTTTAAGCAATATAATAGAAGCTATTTCAGAAAAAAAAAATAGGATTTAAAAAATTAAACACAATAAAAATTCATAAGTATTTAAAATAACGAATTTTATTTCACATATACTTTAAAGAAAAAAGTTACAATTTTGAGGTTAGGTTCTTTTAACATACATTTTTCGAATGAGATTCTTTGCATCTTGAAACATGATTGAGATTTAGTTTCAAATAGAATAGTTTATTTTAAAAAATATCATGTAGTGACATTTATCAACATATATACAGAATATCTACATACATACATATATACTATATATATATAAGATCTACATATAACGCGCTGAAATGTGCTTTCAATTTACATGTGTTGCTTATAAAAAAATTTACAAAATTAAATAGATACACATATATACTCATACAATTAATTGCTAAGGTGAATATTTACAACACTTTAGAGAACAATTAAGTTGAGTTTATCTCATGTATTTCATGATGACCCCAAGCGTAGGTGAAAATGCCATCCTCCGAAACGAACCTCTTTTCATCACCTGGGGACAAGGCAAGTTTGTTCATCTTCGAAGTGAAAATCTCATGACCTACATTTCGAATACTTTGCATGGTTGTGAAACTCTGTGTGCCACGCAACACGCACTTTTTATAGTCCTCGAAAGTTATTCTATTTTTTAATGCTGATTTTTTAACCCCTTTTAGTTTTTTTATAACATCTCCCCTTGCACTTGGTAGCTGTACACTTTACTACGAAGTGACGCAAATTCAGTCATGATGTTTCCGGCACACTCATCTTTCATAAGACCTAACATTTTTTTATTTACTCGCGGCAATCCATACACATTATTTTCTGGATAGTCTGATGTATCGAAGAGATAAAGATGACCTTTCATATCCTCGTAAACGTCATGAGTTTCAATTTTAAGGATAAATGAGTCCGTATCCGTATACATAAGACGAAAGTTTGCTCCATATTTTTCTTTCAAATGATTGTAAAAAAAATCATACATTAATGTTTTCGAAATATCTAATATTGCCATACCAATTGCTATCGGTTTATTAAATATAATTTCTGATTTCTTTAGATGAATTGCAACCAATTGGGGGGTAAAAATTGTTCTATCATGAAAATTTGGTTTGGCAATCAATTTTTCCGCTTCGCGCTGCAGCACAAACGAATGTCCTTCCTCCTTCTCACGTCCTCCATGCATTTGCCGAAAACGCTGTTGTTCATGAGTTTATAAAAATCTTTCTCGAAAGAATTTACCGCAGCTGCTCTGAGGCGAGTGTTGTGATCAATATAAGGTTTTAAAAAGGCTGATTGCCTAAATTGGAGAATTCTATGGATTTTTTTAAGAATGAGTCCATGCTTCAAATAAAATTTTAAGTTATTTACATGTAGAATATAATTAACTTTATTTTCTAGAGTGAGAAGAAGTCTCTTTTCTTTGCAGCCTGGAGGAACTTGATTGGTGGGTGCCAAAGGGTAATCATTGTGTGCAGCGTGAAGTGTAGGAGGATAATCCAGGTCTACTTCTAAAATGTAGCCGAATTCATCATCATCTGATGAATCTAATACATTCATGGAATTGTCCACCCATTGAAAATTATTAAGGGGAAGTGGTTGGCTCATTGCCCAACCATACAAATTGTTAGCATCGAGGTAGAGCAGATATGATTCGGGTTTTCCTGCATCATACTCACTCATGTATTTATTGTTGGCACGGGCGTATCTGTGACTACATTGCGAGACACCACCTCGAATGCCTTTCTCTACAAATAGCAACTTTTCATAATCCGTTAAAAGTTCAATTTGGACACCCGTAAACTTTAACATGGCATCGAAAGAGAGGCCGGGAGCCGTGAAATACCAGGCCATATCCAAACCATATGTCTTATAACAATTTTTTCGAAATGCCTGAAGGACATCGGCAAGCAACAAAACATCTGTTTTAACATACAAATCTGTAGACTGACCTATGTTCTTGATTTCAAATTGCTCCCAAACATTGAGGGCATGCGTGTACTCATCCTGAGTTATATGGGTTTCGTTGAGGAGGCTATAGAAGGCTTCCTTGTTCGGAAGAGACTCTTCATCGAATTTAGATATATCATCCATATAATCGTAAGGGTACACGCCTTTCCTCAGAAGCAAGTCCACTTTCGTAGATGGAAAGAACGTTTTCATGATACAAAACTCGTCCTGGTGTAAATTTGAAACTAATTTTTCCAAACTGCTAGGCATGAAACGGTAAGAATCTAGAAACCGCAACTGCATTTTCCCGACTTGTTTGCTAAAAGAAATGTATTTTTCCTCATTCTCGGCTATTATACTAATCATTTTTCATCCATACCAAGTTCTTTTACGATAAAATGAGAATCGTATCCGGACAAGTTGTGAATGAAAACTGGGATAAAACTAGGCCTTTTAAGTTTCAAGTTGCAGGTATTACACGCAGCCCCTCGGTATGATCCTGTTATATGATCATGTTCGAAAACTTTAGGATTTGTGTCAGAAAATCCACCACCACAGAGATAACAAATCGACTTAGCGTAGTGCTGAGTTTTTGCATCTGCTGATAGGTACTCCATAGGTACGACCCTCTTATAAATTTCCTCAATTTCAATGGCTTCAGCCATAAGCATCTCCATGAATTTTTGAGACGCATCCGCACCTCGGTACACCACAGGTGGTTTATATGATCCATATAAATATAAAATATAATAACAGAAGGAGATAGGTTTATGCTTTTGATAAGCGAAAGTAAATGAAGCACTAGGATCTGGTTGACACCCATCGATTTTTTCAGTTAACGATTCGAAATCGGCTACGATAATGAATGGTATTTTTTGCTGATGTTTAATGTTTTTAAAGTGAACGAAAGTTTCCTTCGACGGCATTTTCACCCGCGCTGCATCATGCTCGAAACACAACCCTTGATGTTTTAATAAAAGTTCGGGTGAACCGAACGCATTGAGGCAGCGACGGCAGATATACGTCTTCTTTTCATGCTTAGATATTTGCGAAGAGACTAGGCGTGAAAGATCTTTGACCCACGCGTAGTGAGCATTCTCATTACTTTTTATGTACAGTAAGTCAATATGGGTAGAATAGTCTACTTTACTAATACACAATGGAAATATTTTAAAGTTCTTGTTATATGAAAATACATTTATACACATGTTATTAAGTCTTTCAAATTTTTATATATTAGTTAGACTTACCGGAAATGGTATACCGGTGAAATCTAACGAGTCTGCATGCTCCTCGTAGTTGGCTTGTCTGCAGGAGTTCTCTCTAGCTGGATGCAGAGCTGATAAAACAGCCCATTTGAAGCACATCATATCACTGTTTTGCACATTAACTACAGCTGCATGTGCTGCATTGTGCTGCATGGTAGCAGGTAATGGAATGTATGATGTTGCTCGCAATGGATTATAGCAATTCGTTCGCAATTCCAAGAACAGAATTTCAATCAGTCGCCAGCCAGACTCTTTTTGTTCAAATTCCGATGCTTCTCGGCACAGCTTGTCAGCAACACGGTCGTAAAAATTGTGCAAATCCGAGGTTGGTAGAATCAATTCATTACGAGTCTTGAAATTTTTGGTCTCTTCAATATGACCTCCATCCACAGTTTTTTCATATTTACAAAATAAACGGAAGTTAATTTTTACTTCACGGGTAGTTAAAATCTCCATCAACTGATCGATTACATCTAAACTCCTCGCATTTAGGAAATGCTGAATATCAAGGAAACTTTCATAGTTCTCTATACGATAAGTCTCCAGCACACCGTCAAAAGCGCGTTCACTTCGTCGCAGGTTGGATTGCAAACGGGGTCTTTTCTCGTCGGAGTGCACTTTCCTATCATGCGTGCGCTTCCTCGATGACTCGGGAACAGAACCTGGAACGGTAGGCTTGTTGTGGATCTTTTCATGGCGTAGCAAAATGTCTTTGCGATTAAACACGGCATTGCAAACATTACAGGAGAAGGAAGCTGCACCACTATGATTAGTTCTATTATGCCGCAAAAGGCTTTTCTTGGCAGTAAAAGAAACTCCACAAACATCACAGGAAATCATTTTTACACCAATGCAAAGTAGATGAACTCTCACGAATACAAAATTGCAAAATGGTATGCAATTCAACTAAAAAAATAGTCCACGAACTGAATAACACGCCTAGAACAAGGGAGCAAATCAGTTTGAAGCAAGTTGAGACGAGAGACAGCTCAGAATGGTTAGATGTGCGTGGATTTCAGCTTATAACATGTCTAGAACTGAATTCGAGATAAGACGGATTAGCAACTAATCTCGCTCAGGGTTTCCCCCACCGCCCCCTCCCTCCACAGCACCGCTCTTAGACACTAATGATTCATATGCATATCAACGCAAAGCATATCAATGTAACAAGTAGATCCCTCCCTCCCATTCAAAATAAAATCTATGTACACTTTAACAATTATATTTTCTTCAAAGGAACGCTCCTACAGTAGACAATAAACACATAGAAAGCAGAATATAATGAAAAAAAGAAAAGACAAGACGACATAATTCTCTAAAAATAAAATAATTTTTTTCCTTTTATTAATATGATATCCATGACCTAATTTTATTATTAGATCTTGTTACACGCTTATTTTTAACAAATGCACGATTATTTTTAACAAAGGTTTTTGGAATATTCAATTCGTGAATGGAGTTAAAGAATTGAGAAAATCCATTTATTTCTTCTTTGTCTGATGGATCCTTTACAACAGATTGAATCAAGTCGATCACGTTAGAGTTTGGAATGATTTCTCCTCTCTCATTCCAGTTTATGAAGTGTTTGTGCTGTTTTAAAAATGATAAAATGTTTCTAGTCAGTCTTTTTATTTCTGGGTGCTGCATTTAATATCAGCTGATCAAGAATTTCAGTTGAAGGTTCCGTTTTGATAGAGATTTCCTCGGACGATTCCTGAACCGGAAGTCTTTCTCTCTGTTTCTGACCAGGAGTAGTTGTGTATATTTCTTCAACAGGTTTCTTAATAGAGGGATTATGTGTTTCAACATGAATACGCTTTTGAAGAACTTGATGGTAAAGCTTCACTTTTTCATCGTCAGAAAGCATGCGTTTCAGTATTGCCGACATTTCTTTGTCCAAATCCGATAAGCTTTCTTCGGTAGGTACATGTTTTGAAAGTTGATCATGAGGTACCAGAACAAATTTTTTCGCAAACTCCATTACTTAGCAATAAGACTTGTTAAAACACTCAATGCGGCTGGAATGAGCAAATTTAAAAACCCTCCTTTTTGCACTAAAAGCTTGCGCTTCACATACAATGGTGTTTTTTTTATCAGCCAATTTTCTGAAGGTTGTTTTGTATTGACGGAATCGAGCTTTTTGAGCTGGTCTTAAAGGCACATTGCCTTTTATAAGATTTAAACAATATTCACAGATGCATTTCAAAGTTGATTTCGGAACTTTCCTTATCAAGGATTTCCTCAATTCAGGTTTGCTTGCACTAATGGCCAGCAGTTTTTGAACGTCTTTCTTATTCGGTGGCATAACTCAAACTAAATTAATACAACTAATGTCGTGGTTGATAAACATACGTTGTTTCTCCTGGTAATATGTTGGTTCGCAAACGCATGGACTCTTCGGTATCAGGTTTTAAATCAATCAATAAATAACTATAAGGTTTCATTGTTGCGTCTTGAAAAGCTTCCATGAAAAATTTTGTATCATGAGGATACAATTGTCTTCCAAGATGCGTAATTTGATTGATATCTCTACGTGACTTGAATAAAAACATATAATGGCTGTTTAGCGATACTTCTCTGAACTCTTTACCTTTATGAAAAATATTTTGCGTCACTGTGATAATTGATAGATTGAGATGATGTGAGCCTTTAGTATACAGATTTGTTAAACGTTTATCGTTTCCGCATTCAACCATTAGATCATCGATAATGAAGAGTGTATTTCCATCCAAATAGTTTTTAAAATTCTCTGGAAATCCCTCCACAAAGGTCACATTTGTTATCTTCTCATACAAATCCTGATAGATACCGTAAAACCGTACAACTTTATTGATATTTGCATGAATCATCTCTGTTCGGTGTTCAAGAAGTTTTTTTAAAAAGTATGACTTTCCACATGAAGTCGGGCCTGAAACTAGAGCAGTAAAAGGATGTCGTAGCACTAAAGGATTCATTGTGTCAAATGAAGAAAGCAAAGTCATTTCATCTATTTTATAATATTTTTTTTATTGAAACAATTTCACATATACATTATGGTTTCTTTTAACATAATTATACATAATAATATCATTATTCATTGAATCATGTCCAAACTTAGATAGAATTCGCTTGAAAGAATTATTTCTACATCGTTGTTTAAGGTAATATATGCAGTATTGTCCACAAACAGCTGTTCTGAAGTTTTGCAGCGGGAAATCGTTGTACGTCACATTGGAATTTTTTTAAAAATAATAGCGGATGTAATTGTTGAAAACTTGAGGGGAACGTCCAAAGGAGTTAAAGAATTCTATATTTCTCGACGATCTCAGAAAAACTGCTAACCAGTGAGTACCTTCTTCGTGAGCAGGATCGGTGTTAATAACCATGGCTGCTGGATAATGATTCAATCGCATTGGAATATTATCACAGGCAAACACGCCAATGAAACAATTTCTTGTGTAAGCATCTCTTTTCAGAATTTCATTTATTTGAATTGAATTCATATTGAAAAATCACATAATACATTGCGCGACTTGGTTATTTCAATAACACTTTGAAATTCGGCATATACCAACACTGAAATGGTCTTTGGTAGAGCAGATGCGAATTTCAATTCTATGCGTAAATTTCCTTGTTGTATCAAATTAAGGTGGTTTCCATCGCAAAGATCCGGAGTCAAGTCGAAGGAATATAATGAATATCCTTTTGCAAACTCATCCCTATTTATGTATATTCCTTTGTCTGATATCAATTTTCCACTTCCTAATAGTAGACTGTTATATGCTCTTATATATTGATCGCTGGAAAAATCCGGTGTGATAGGTTTGAAAGCGATTGGATTTCCATCCACATACACACCGATGAAGTTTAAATCATAGTGTTTGAATTCCAAAGGGTTCTTCTCAAAATTTCCATTGAAAGCTTCGTTGTCTATGGTGGCGATAATTAGTTTATTCGGCATAGCACCGAGAAAAACATTATCCTGCTGGAAACTATAACTTCCACCTGAGACGGCGTACATTTTACATAAAATTCGATCAATGGGATATTTAGCGTTTGATTTCTCAAGAGCCTTTTCATGTCCTAATAGAACACCTGGGGACAATTTTTGTTTCCTTATAAAAATAGAAGCATGATCAATACTGATGCTGTAATTTGCTTTCTGCAAAGCCATCAGACAGAATTCCGGCTTGTTTCGTATCAGTCTAATCTTCAAATCCACCAAGTTCAGTAAAAGTCTATCTTGGTGGAATATATCGCAATGCAAGTTTCCAATCATATCTAAAACTTTGCTTTTGGCAGTCATTGTAGCTCTTTTCTTCAATCCTTCGTTTCCTTTCGATGGATCATTTTCCCCAATATGATCGACAGTGTCTTTGTAAAAACCTTCCGAGGTGAGAAAACTTTTCTTATAATCTGAACCGTAATTTAGCAAAGTTTCGATGTAAGCTCTGTATGGATACGTATTACTGGACAATGAAATCAGACGATCATTCAAACTCACATCTACTTGAGAAAACAGGGAATGCAAGAACAAATTTATAGGGCCTACAGGTTCAGTATCGGGTAAGTCGGGGCCGTTCTTTAAAATGCGTACTTTTAAATAAAGCTGTGTGGCTGATAAATCAATGTATTCCTCGCCGCTTCCCGAAATATTAAATTCTATGGGTGACTCATCTTGTATATTTGCAATTGGATAGTATTCCAACCATTGTCCTTTTTCTATTGATGTTTGTGTCGGAGGAGTTAAAAACAAATCAAGCTCGCTCTTTACTGAGGGATAGGAATCATTACGTATTAGAGCCATGTTAAGGGTGATCGAAAATATCGGTGGTGCGCTGCTTGCGAGATTTCTTTCGAATGAAGCGTTTCTTAGTATGACGTTTCCTTTTATGTCCTCCAACCAACGATTTCACTTTGGTTGCTGCTTTATCAGATAGAACGCTTGCTGCCTCTTTTGCTCTTTCTTTTGCTGACGCCTTCAGATTTTTCCCTTGTACGTAGTCGTTGGCAATATCCACCCCAGTCTTGAAGGCCTGTTTTCCGAAAGCCTTTGCACCAGATTTGAATAACGGCAGAATCATTCGGTACATACTTCTAAAAATACCTCCAATACCGCTACCTCTTTGTAAAGAAACTCCCTTGTAGAAAGATAAACCATTTCCTGCTTGATTTGAATAGTATTCCTCGTAAGAACGAGTGCAGCAATGATATGGTTGATACATGACTTACAAATGCTTTAGACGAAAATGTAGTTTCACGATCACTTTCCCACGTTCAAATGACACGTATCGTCCTGTGTGCGTCTTTATAACTATTTCGATGGTCTGAAAATTTTTTCTAGAAATCGAATAATAATGAGGTCTATCGAATAATTCGTGTACCATCTGACCGTCTATACCTCGAACTGTAACGATGCGTAATAGGGGAGCAACGACACCACCGACCACTTGAGACTCAATTATATCTGTATACACGTACAGCAATTGTAAGTCAACATTAGGATCTGCCACAAAAGGACTCTCAATGCTCAAGGTTTCAGAAACATTATTTTCCCCAATTATATTATTGGGCTCAAAACCCAAACATTGCGCTAATCCATCACTCAGTTTCAACTTTGAACCTTTAAACAACTGAAGTTTAACTTTCTTATTATGTTTATTGTAATTCATTTGTATTTGAATGCGTTTTTCAAAAGCGTTTATAATGTCTTGCGGTGTTTCATAATAACCGCATGGAATACTGTAGTTCATTTTTCCACCAGAACCTAAATCATACTCATATTTATTGTTACCGTGAGTAACATTATTCCACATTTTTGGATAGATCAATTCAACTATGCCGCATTCCCATTCTCCAGACAGTTCAAAATTCTTCGGAAGTCTCGTTATGTAATGAGACAGAGCATTATCAGTGAAAACATCAATGCTTCCATCACTAGGAAGAGTTATGTAGAAACTCATTTTTCTTTATACAAATGATTGCTTTCTTACTCTCACACGTCTTTTATAGGGAAAACAAATTTCTGGAAGGTATCCAATCATTAAATTTATTCGAATATCCCTTAAACTTTACGAAGTACTCTATCACGTTTTTCCTCTTCCTCAGAACTTTATCCACTGGAAATTTTTCACTGTTCGCTACTTGTTGCAATTCTTCAGCATAAAATGTACCTTGAATGTCTTCATGTAACAAATACTTAATTTTATACACGGGTATAGGGTTGGACACTAATTCGCGTATTACAAATAATTCTTCTGACCAATTACTTTCATATCCTTTTTCGAACGTTATTTTCTGCTTTGAAACTCTTACAATATCTCCCACTTTAAATTTGAAAATAGGTTTCTTACGCATCTGAAGTGCATCCCCATAAAGTTTTATACGGACTTCATTTTCATTATCAATATTTACGCTAGATGGTTTTCTACCGATGCTCGAGTGAACGGTATTGTTGTAGCTGTGAACCAACTTTTTCAAAACATTAATGTAATTCAAAGTGTTAGCATGAGTAAAATATCGCCACATACGGGTTTTAAGTGTGCGATTGTAACGCTCAACAACGCTTGCTTTTGTCTCATTAAATGTAGAAAAGAAGTGAACTCCCTGAGATTTTAAAAAGGACTGAAATCGTGTATTCAAAAATTCTGAACCGCGATCGCTTTGCAATTTCAAAGGTTTGCGTTCCTCAAATATAATTTTAAAAGCTTCCACTATACTTTTACCAGTTTTATATTTCAAAGGTATAGCCCATGCATATTTCGAAAATACGTCAATCACAGTTAACAAATAGCAATATCCTTGGTTGAATTTGGAAAGACTTCTTAAGTCAACTAGATCTGCTTGATACTGCACTTGTGCACCTGAAACGTAAACGCGGTTACGGGGAAATACTTTTCTAATTGGTTTATGTAAAGTATATGCACGTTCCTTTTGAAGCATAGATCTTATGTCTTTAGCAGGGACTTCTTTAAAAAATTTCTTTAAGGTTTGAACATTTCCCAATCCAGCAGGATGAGCAACGTCGTTGAATACTTTCTTCACCTCTTCCATGACTGATTATTTTTTGTGGAAGACTAATACATTTATATAGCTAAGATCGGTAGATATTCGTGGCCGAGTGGTTTAGTTGATCAAATACTCGGAGACGAGTATCTTTTGTCACGCGTTCAAGTCCTGAAAAAGTAGATAATTTTTCTCTATATAAAATTTAAAAAATTGTCTCTTCATTTTAAAAGTGATCGCCAGATGGCCCCACGGGTACCGAAAGTATCACTAAGTCATGACGTCACACAAGGCACCGCAATTTGTCGAACACGCCAGTCTGTGACGCCATAGCAGCATTGAGAGCATGATCAGACATGTAAGAATGAGTCCTTTCTCGTATACTGAGTCTGACGTCACGCAAGGCACCGCAATTTGTTCAATCCAGACTGTGACGTCACTCACGGCACCGCAATTTGGTCATAACATGCACTTCCCATGATAAATTCGTTGCCATTCTGCGAAGGATAAATATTCGTGTTGCCAGATCCAAAAAAAAAACTAAAAAGAAAACAACTAAACTCAACCTATAATCTATGACGTCATTTTTAGCAGCAGAAGAAAACAACTGAACTTCCGGTCTACGACGTCACTTCCGGCAGCAGGAGAAAACAACTAAACTCAACTTCCGGTCTATGACGTCACTTCCGGCAGCAGGAGAAAACAACGCAACTCTACTTCCGGCAGCAGGAGAAAACAACTCAACCCGGTTTATGACGTCACTTCCGGCAGCAGGAGAAAACAACTCGACTCCGTGTGACGCCACTTCCGGCACCGCTGAGTTAGAACCGGCGTTTTCCATCTACTTACGTGGTGTTGCCCAAAGGTTCTTTCCCTTTGGGGTTTATCCGGAGAGTCGCTAATTGCATGTTGTGTTGCTGCGTGCAACGTTAATTAACTACCTACGTAACTACCATCTGGTTTGTTTGTTTTTGAAAATCCGTCTCACGGATGCGAGGTAGGTAATTGGTAAGTAGCCTACTATTGGCGCCGGTCAGTATTGCTTCAAAGAGGTTAAAATTCATCTAAAATATAATAAAAGATGTGAGAAGTTCACTCACCCTCTTTTCTAGGGCTGGGCAAAAAAGATAGAATTCTATGATGCCTTTGTATTATCCATTCTTTCGCTGAAACTTATATATTCATTCACAGAGAAGCTCAAATCAAATGAAAACACATCGTATAAATTTCGCTACTCTTTAATTGCGCCGATATATTTACAATTTTAACAGAAAAAGGAACAACACATTTTCTCTCGCTCAATCCGAGAGTTCTAAACAAAGTTAAAGAATATTCTGTCAGTTTTTCCTTTTTGCGCATGCGCGACCAGTCCGCAGAAACGATAGCAGGCTCGCATTCACGACATCCTCCCACCCCTGAGTTTCAGGTTCATGAAACTCAGGAGTGGTATGGGGGCCTCTATACCGTTTTTTCCAAGATGGCCGCCGTTTGATAAGGAGTTGACTGCTGATAAGGAGTTGGGGAGGATTGCTGATAAGGAGAGGGTGATGCCTTGAGGTGGTGACGTCATTGTAAAGATGGCGTTGTTGTGTTGCCATGGTAATGAATCAAAAGTAGCTCCATCTGGTGGGGAAATGAGAAACCCTATTACTTTGAATTAAAAAGGAATTTCGTGGATTCGAACTGGGGACCATGGGATCTGTAGTACAGTGCGCTATCCGTTAGGCTGTAAGAGAGTTAGCTTTGGGTGGTGAATTAATGTAGTGTTTGCTTTTTTTCTTAATACTAGGAATGCGTTATGGGACTTGGTTTTATTTGACGAATAATTAATTTTTATTTTGCAGTTAGTTGTAAGTGTGTTGGACTGGTGGTGCCATCTAGTGATTTTAAAAGAAGTTAATCTAAGGAACTTTCTTATTTTTGTCATTAATTCTGGGAATGTGCTATGTTTAGAAAATGGTTTGAACAATTGTGGTACAGCCATCTGGTGGCGGGAGAAGTAACAATTAGTTTTAAAAGATTTATTTTCTAGCTCTAGACTTGTAGCTTGATACTTTAAAATTAAATGGAGAATTTTTTTTGTTTTTAAAAGAAAATTATGAGGGTGGATTTGAACCCGGCAAAAGGTAATCGCGGCCGCCCGTTTTACACAAGCACTTTAACCGTTCGACCACGATCACCTACTTTGTATAATACATATAGAATACTAACTCGTGAATTTACAGCTTAAGGGAGTGAAAGTATGTGTTTTTTTTTCCTTGAGAATAGTGCCCTTATGAAGAATGAATATGAATATAAAAACAAATAAAGTTGAATTTATAAACCTTAGCTATATAACAAGTTTATTACCAAGATTTTAAAGTATGCGAATTGTATGTAATGACAGGAAAAGTATCAGAATATAGAAGACTCTGGAACTTGTGACAATATGACTAAGGATTTATGTGTAGGTTAATTAAGATAACAGAAGGAGTTAAACACGTAGTCACCGATAGGATACAAGCTTAAGTAAATGAGAAAGCTTTTAAACGCATTGCTATTTAGGAGAATGGTGTTGTTTTTCTGATTGTGAGAAAAGCAAATGAAACTACATCATGCCAATGAATCACATATGACATGCCCGAACTGGAACTTTCTATAGGGGTTTTAGCTATGAAATAGTGACGAAGGGATTATCTTAATACTCTAACGTTGGAACTCGGAACATAAGTAATTGAGGCCAACCAATATATGCGAAGATTTTAAGCGTATGAACACTACATGTAAGATAGAATTTATAATACGGAAACCTTTTTTATATTTTAATGAATTTATATACAACATGAGCTTGAAGAAAATGTGAATGTTTAAGGGTGAATGTTTTGTAGGGAAAATTATTATTACAATTTGAGGGGAGGACTTTGAGATATGAATAGGACACACAGGCATAACGGTGTATGAAACATTACATTTTTAGGTAAATAAGAAGTAACTAACCAAAGATTTATAGTATACATATTATAAGCGATGGCAAGGAACCGTATAAGATTGATATTATTAGAAGCCTCTGGAACTTGTGAGAATATGACTAAGGATTGTTTTTGCACGTGTAAGTTAATTAAGATAACAGAAGGAACGGAGTTAAACACCGAGTCACAGATAACGATAGAAACTATTTGATAATAAGAGGCTTTTTAAAGCATAGTTGGAGCATCTTGGGTCTTTGAATTACTTTGCATCTTGTTTTGGGGTTTTTCTGCCCTTTTTTACTGTTTTTAAATAAATCATGGATTCTAAGGACATTAGACCTGCAAAGAAAATGCGTGCAGACAAAGAACTGTGTTTGCAGAAATATTGTAAAGATTCTTTATGTTATGAGTATGGTAAACTGTTTACAGATCGTGAAGGTTGGGCATATTTTCGTCGATTGGAAAACGAATTAACGTACTTAAAGAAAGAGGAAACTACTATTGAAATTTATGGTAAAAAATGTACTGTGCCTCGGCAACTTGTAGCATACGGAGACGTAGGAATAAGCTATGCCTTTAGCGGATCTTGTATTGCAGCCAAGCCTTGGTCTCCTTTACTATTGGAAATAAAGGCAGAAGTGGAACGAATAATTGGCACAAGATTTAATTTTGTGTTGGTGAACCGTTATAAAGATGGTAAGGACTGTATAGGTGCCCATAAAGACAATGAGAAGGATC
Organism: Meta bourneti; assembly: GCA_933210815.1. NCBI lineage: Eukaryota > Metazoa > Arthropoda > Arachnida > Araneae > Tetragnathidae > Meta > Meta bourneti. Next base: position 15,191,231 of record OW119928.1, on the reverse strand, counting down.
TTAATGCACCCATAGCGTCTGTTTCATTTGGACAGAAAAGGCAATTTGTGTTTTCTAGAAAGAACTACAATTCTCTAAAAATTGTTCTGGAAAATGGAAGCTTGCTTGTGATGAAGTATCCAACAAACCAATTTTGGTTTTACAGCTTGCCCCGTGGTAATGCATTAAGGCCTAGAATAAACTTAACGTTTCGTAAAATTCTTGTATAAAGCAGCGATAAACCACTTATGTGCCCCCCGAACTAGAACTCAGTGTCGTACACTAGACGATATTTGGACAACGTTGCAATTTATCTTTGCCTTTCTGAATAGTATTTTTATAAATGCTTAAATCTTGTTGGTTTTAAATAAATTTTTTTAGCGTGTCTTACCACATATACTGTACTTAGGACTTTTTTATTACATAATTTTATAAATTGTTTTTAAAATGCAAGATCTGAAATGAAATTTTTCTTTGCTATAAAGATTTATGTTTTTAAGTTAGATGTTTTTACTCAAAAATTAATTATACATTAAATGTTATAGCACATATTTTAAATGCAGAAATTTTGTTTTAAGTATTGTACACACTTAAGTAAGAGTAAACTTTTGAAAACTTTACAAGACCCGTACCATGAACGTACACATTTTGAATAAGTTGTAATTGTATTGAAATCATTTATGCTATAAAATCTAAACCAACTGTTATTTTTTAATTAATCTTTCCTTGCATATTTTTTAAATAAATCTTCCTAAATTTTAGTGATTTAATTTTTATTATACAGATTTACAAACTGTTTTTGGATGAAATATCAGGATTTATATTTTTAAAAATTGGATGTTTTTACTCTTAATTATATATTAGATACTATTAGATACTATTACACATATAATTATTACATTGAAGATTTTTAAAAAACGTTTAACAATTGAAAATATATATACTTTAAATATTATTACAAACATTTAAATGCAATTTGCTTTTTATTTTTAATTTTACAATTAAGACATTTTTTAAAAGTTTGATTCTTAAAGTGTGTTTTATGCATAGTAAAAAAAACAATACTAAAAAAACATGTAAGAGTAAAAATATTTTATACATTAATTTGAAACTTTGCAAGACCCATACCATGTTTCCTTGCACATTTGAAGTCGTGAAAAATAGTTTATTAAAACCATTTGTCCTTGAAGTTCTAAATTAAATGTCCTTTTTCTTTTATGCTTTTGCAAACCACACATTTTACTAAATATGAACTTCCTTTTATTTGAAAACCTTATGCATATTGTGCAGTTTAAATTGCAGAGCAAAATTCCAATACTGTACGAAGCTATAAAGTATTTTACAAGATACTTCATATTGTTCTCTTAATTTACATCTAATTCATTACTACGTTAAAGTGGATAGCATGTGAGTTTTCTGTTTTTAAAAATAATGTGTGCACATCTGTACTGCTAAGCAAATTAACTTTTGCCTTTTCTTGATATTTAATGCATAATCTAAATATTTACGCACACCGCTGATAGTTTTACACATGAGTAAAATTAAATAATAACTGAAATTTTAAATATTAGTGTGTGAATTTTAAAATGAACAAATATTGCTGACATATTGGATTAAATCTGAATTCTATGTATTCTCAAAACAACACTGCAAGAAAAAACAGAGACACTTCTTAAACAGATTGAAGGAAGTCACATGGAAACAAAGTAAATTAGAACACTTTTTAATAGAAAAAAACATTGATTCATATATTTTACAAAACTAATACATTGTAGTAAAAAAGAACTTATTTTTACATACTTGCATTTTTTAAGAGACACATGTTTACGACGAGCCAATTATTAAATGCCATCACCTCAGCTTTGGGGCAATGCAAATTATTTTTGTGATGACCACATGATAGTTTTTGGATCTTTTTGTTGCTACTTAGTGCACATAGTACATCGAATTTGGGACACCCGTATTGTTCCAAGTTGATATTCGGAATATTCAATGCATCTAGGCGTTTCTTTTCCACACAACCACCTTTGTAAGCAACTAGGTACTGAGTGGCACTCTTTGTCTGCTCGTACAATTCTAAAAGCTTAGAGTCTAAACTTTCTAAAGGAGACGCACTTTCCCATGCCACGGGACAGAAAGGGGGACCACATATGTAATTTTCAACATATCGAACAGTTTTTTTATCTTTTGCACTCAGTTTATGCTTATAAGGCGATAAGTTAAAACGAATACTTGAAGCTACTTGCGATTTTATGGCGATGTATCCGTATTCACGTACTAAGAAACCCTCTTGAGTCTGAAATCCGTCAAAATCCACAATTGCACAAATATTAAACATTGCTATTGAAATGTGCTAGCTGTTCTTGGAAAAAGAATTGTAAACTAGAGGCACGAAGAACTGGACTATATACACTTACTAATCAGTGAATAACACCATACACTTACTAATCAGTAAAGTTAAAATTTATCTTAGTCTTATCTTTTGTGAGTAACTATGAGCGCATAAGTGAAGAATGTACTCAGAAAACATGTGCTTGTGATAATGCGCCAAGTAAAATTGTGTGTTGTAATGCAAGAAGATTTTAACGAAAGGATATACTTAAATGTGCATGTGATTTTTCTTTTTACTCTACCACTAGTATCTTAGACAAGTATCAGATTTAAAAAAAAATGACGAAGAGAAACTTTTCAACACAATCTGTACTATAATTTTACACTTAAGAGTAACAGAGCATAATATAATTTTAAGGAAAATGAGTAATCAGTATGCAAATTTGAAGCCTAAAGTTCCAAGCATGTCTATGCTCAATAAACGCCTATCTACGTTTAGAGATTGGCCACGCACAGATGTTGACATTAGGGACTTGGCCGAAAATGGATTGTATTATACGGGTGTCTCGGACGGGGTTAGGTGTTATTGGTGTGGAGGAGGGCTTGAAAATTGGCAAAAGGAGGATATAGTCAGACACGAACACATAAAGTTTTATCCAAAATGTTTGGTAGCCCAACAAGGACCGATTGTTGACCCTAGATTAAAAGGAACACCCATAAATGAAATTGTACAGGTGTTGGATGAAACAAGCAATAATGCCAATGTTTTCATAAAACCTGATATAAAACTTTACTGCTCATACAATGACAAGGACGAACGACTTTGTAAAATTTGCATGGAATCGGAAATGGATGCTACTTTACAGCCTTGCGGTCATTTGGTTACATGCATGAGATGTACGAAGAGTCTCTCAACGTGTCCTATGTGCCGAACCAATATTTTACGTAAAATTAAAACGTACATTTGTTACTAAACAGTCTATTTATTAGTACATGTAGTAGATGCAATTTCAAGTGATTTATTGAACACAGTGTGGAAGAATTGTAAAAGGGTGGTTTTAAGTTGAATGTCATGAAATTAACACTTGTACTACAGCAAAAAAAAAGACTAATAAGGAAGTTTAAGACTTTTCTAAAAATCATAAGACTTTTATCAAGGACTTGTGGAAAAAATCTTGTAGGAAAGACCTTTTTACCCCTTTTAAATATATTGACTATTTTTTATTATTATTTGTTGTTTGTTCATTACATGTTAAACCTATTTACTAAAGAGGAATTTTAAAATGCCTTAAAAAAGGAGTTACTAAATGCTTTAGGAAAAATGTGTAAATGTACTTTAATGCAAGAAAAAGAACGCTTGAAATAAATATTCATCTAGCTATTACTTTTAGTACTTATCAATCATCTTGGTGTATTGTTTATTTTCTAAATTAAACCTTTCGTACTTTTAAATCTTAAAACAAAAAGAAAGGAAAAGTAACCATCTAGAATAGTAAACACCAAATTACAAAATAATTTAATATTTTCTTATAATTTTTTACCTTTGCCTTTTTTTGTTGTTGAATAAACATTGTCATACAAAATTAGTATATTTGTTGTGTAGAATATTTTTTGAAAACACTGAATTGAAGAAAAAAAATCATTTATTGAAAAAAGAATCAACAGTCTATATATATTTGTAACAACATATCTTACAGGTCTTTTACATACATCTCTCTAACAGTATTGAAAATATCTGTGGTATTCAAATTCTCAAAAACATTTTCCTCCATTATTATGTAATAAAAGTTTAACAGTTTATTGCTCTGTCTTACAAAACTAATAGCAAACTCTTTCCAGTTAACAACACATAAAGCAAGGGCGAAAAATTCGCAAAAGCGTTCGTCAACGCTCATCGTCATACATTTATGTACAGATTGATTGACAATTTCATTCTTACAACCTAAACAGTCAAAAAGAATATTTATATTTTTTGACACAATATCCTTTAGGCACTTGCAGAGAGAGAAGCTATGACTTCTCTCCAACAATCAGATTTAATGGTATCACTGCAGTAAGGTTTGTAACTTTCACCAGGAAAACATTTTTTGATTTCCAGTTTCACATAATATGGCAACAAATACGTCAAAAGCGATATCTTCAATACATCTAACACATTGCCGTAGATTTCACACAGTTTAAAATACTGATCAGAATTCATAAACACACAGTTGGGCGAGAACTGAAAAGTATAATTTCTTTTCTGAAATACACGTTGTAAAACTAAGTGCATTTCCCCCACATCAAACACTTTAGAAAGGCAGACTTCTTTTTCTATAACTTTAACGTTGGAGGCAGTTGCAAAAGCGAAAAAAGTGCTCAACTTTTGCATTAGAATGTACCATGTTTTTGGATGCAGGGAAACACAGTCCTTCGTTGGTTTCAAGACATTGTTTTCATGCAAAGCAAATTTACGTATGTGGACACGTGTGGAACCGTTGAAGTTATTGATTAGCACGAATAAATAGTCACCAAGGTGAAACACATGGTCAGGAAGTGATTGCATCGTCAAACTTAAGCTTTCCCTTGGAAACACCTGATCGTTGAAATACATTCTTTCACACACTTTGGGTCGATTTGTAAAACGCATCATTTTTCAGAACTTTGAGGTACACGTTTTCAATAAAGCTTCAACTTAACCAAGAGATAAAGGCGAGTTCATCAACGTTGCTTGAAATTTCAGTTTATCGGTTTTTATTGTTATCAACTCTAGAATCATATGACGTAGAACGACTTTATCTCTGCAAAAAACTGAAGCAAGTGGTGAGTTGCATTAACTTTGCTTGAAATTTCGGTTTATCGGCTTTTATTATTATCAAATCTAGAATCTACCAAGAGATTATATGATTCTAGATTTGATAATAATAAAAGCCGATAAACCGCTTTTGACGTATTTGTTGCCATATTATGTGAAACTGGAAATCAAAAAATGTTTTCCTGGTGAAAGTTACAAACCTTACTGCAGTGATACCATTAAATCTGATTGTTGGAGAGAAGTCATAGCTTCTCTCTCTGCAAGTGCCTAAAGGATATTGTGTCAAAAAATATAAATATTCTTTTTGACTGTTTAGGTTGTAAGAATGAAATTGTCAATCAATCTGTACATAAATGTATGACGATGAGCGTTGACGAACGCTTTTGCGAATTTTTCGCCCTTGCTTTATGTGTTGTTAACTGGAAAGAGTTTGCTATTAATTTTGTAAGACAGAGCAATAAACTGTTAAACTTTTATTACATAATAATGGAGGAAAATGTTTTTGAGAATTTGAATACCACAGATATTTTCAATACTGTTAGAGAGATGTATGTAAAAGACCTGTAAGATATGTTGTTACAAATATATATAAACTGTTGATTCTTTTTTCAATAAATGATTTTTTTTCTTCAATTCAGTGTTTTCAAAAAATATTCTACACAACAAATATACTAATTTTGTATGACAATGTTTATTCAACAACAAAAAAAGGCAAAGGTAAAAAATTATAAGAAAATATTAATTTTTTTTTTAATTTGGTGTTTACTATTCTAGATGGTTACTTTTCCTTTCTTTTTGTTTTAAGATTTAAAAGTACGAAAGGTTTAATTTAGAAAATAAACAATACACCAAGATGATTGATAAGTACTAAAAATAATAGCTAGATGAATATTTATTTCAAGCGTTCTTTTTCTTGCATTAAAGAACATTTACACATTTTTCCTAAAGCATTTAGTAACTCCTTTTTTAAGGCATTTTAAAATTCCTCTTTAGTAAATAGGTTTAACATGTAATGAACAAACAACAAATAATAATAAAAAATAGTCAATATATTTATAAGGGGTAAAAAGGTCTTTCCTACAAGATTTTTTCCACAAGTCCTTGATAAAAGTCTTATGATTTTTAGAAAAGTCTTAAACTTCCTTATTAGTCTTTTTTTGCTGTAGTACAAGTGTTAATTTCATGACATTCAACTTAAAACCACCCTTTTACAATTCTTCCACACTGTGTTCAATAAATCACTTGAAATTGCATCTACTACATGTACTAATAAATAGACTGTTTAGTAACAAATGTACGTTTTAATTTTACTTAAAATATTGGTTCGGCACATAGGACACGTTGAGAGACTCTTCGTACATCTCATGCATGTAACCAAATGACCGCAAGGCTGTAAAGTAGCATCCATTTCCGATTCCATGCAAATTTTACAAAGTCGTTCGTCCTTGTCATTGTATGAGCAGTAAAGTTTTATATCAGGTTTTATGAAAACATTGGCATTATTGCTTGTTTCATCCAACACCTGTACAATTTCATTTATGGGTGTTCCTTTTAATCTAGGGTCAACAATCGGTCCTTGTTGGGCTACCAAACATTTTGGATAAAACTTTATGTGTTCGTGTCTGACTATATCCTCCTTTTGCCAATTTTCAAGCCCTCCTCCACACCAATAACACCTAACCCCGTCCGAGACACCCGTATAATACAATCCATTTTCGGCCAAGTCCCTAATGTCAACATCTGTGCGTGGCCAATCTCTAAACGTAGATAGGCGTTTATTGAGCATAGACATGCTTGGAACTTTAGGCTTCAAATTTGCATACTGATTACTCATTTTCCTTAAAATTATATTATGCTCTGTTACTCTTAAGTGTAAAATTATAGTACAGATTGTGTTGAAAAGTTTCTCTTCGTCATTTTTTTTAAAATCTGATACTTGTCTAAGATACTAGTGGTAGAGTAAAAAGAAAAATCACATGCACATTTAAGTATATCCTTTCGTTAAAATCTTCTTGCATTACAACACACAATTTTACTTGGCGCATTATCACAAGCACATGTTTTCTGAGTACATTCTTCACTTATGCGCTCATAGTTACTCACAAAAGATAAGACTAAGATAAATTTTAACTTTACTGATTAGTAAGTGTATGGTGTTATTCACTGATTAGTAAGTGTATATAGTCCAGTTCTTCGTGCCTCTAGTTTACAATTCTTTTTCCAAGAACAGCTAGCACATTTCAATAGCAATGTTTAATATTTGTGCAATTGTGGATTTTGACGGATTTCAGACTCAAGAGGGTTTCTTAGTACGTGAATACGGATACATCGCCATAAAATCGCAAGTAGCTTCAAGTATTCGTTTTAACTTATCGCCTTATAAGCATAAACTGAGTGCAAAAGATAAAAAAACTGTTCGATATGTTGAAAATTACATATGTGGTCCCCCTTTCTGTCCCGTGGCATGGGAAAGTGCGTCTCCTTTAGAAAGTTTAGACTCTAAGCTTTTAGAATTGTACGAGCAGACAAAGAGTGCCACTCAGTACCTAGTTGCTTACAAAGGTGGTTGTGTGGAAAAGAAACGCCTAGATGCATTGAATATTCCGAATATCAACTTGGAACAATACGGGTGTCCCAAATTCGATGTACTATGTGCACTAAGTAGCAACAAAAAGATCCAAAAACTATCATGTGGTCATCACAAAAATAATTTGCATTGCCCCAAAGCTGAGGTGATGGCATTTAATAATTGGCTCGTCGTAAACATGTGTCTCTTAAAAAATGCAAGTATGTAAAAATAAGTTCTTTTTTACTACAATGTATTAGTTTTGTAAAATATATGAATCAATGTTTTTTTCTATTAAAAAGTGTTCTAATTTACTTTGTTTCCATGTGACTTCCTTCAATCTGTTTAAGAAGTGTCTCTGTTTTTTCTTGCAGTGTTGTTTTGAGAATACATAGAATTCAGATTTAATCCAATATGTCAGCAATATTTGTTCATTTTAAAATTCACACACTAATATTTAAATTTTCAGTTATTATTTAATTTTACTCATGTGTAAAACTATCAGCGGTGTGCGTAAATATTTAGATTATGCATTAAATATCAAGAAAAGGCAAAAGTTAATTTGCTTAGCAGTACAGATGTGCACACATTATTTTTAAAAACAGAAAACTCACATGCTATCCACTTTAACGTAGTAATGAATTAGATGTAAATTAAGAGAACAATATGAAGTATCTTGTAAAATACTTTATAGCTTCGTACAGTATTGGAATTTTGCTCTGCAATTTAAACTGCACAATATGCATAAGGTTTTCAAATAAAAGGAAGTTCATATTTAGTAAAATGTGTGGTTTGCAAAAGCATAAAAGAAAAAGGACATTTAATTTAGAACTTCAAGGACAAATGGTTTTAATAAACTATTTTTCACGACTTCAAATGTGCAAGGAAACATGGTATGGGTCTTGCAAAGTTTCAAATTAATGTATAAAATATTTTTACTCTTACATGTTTTTTTAGTATTGTTTTTTTTACTATGCATAAAACACACTTTAAGAATCAAACTTTTAAAAAATGTCTTAATTGTAAAATTAAAAATAAAAAGCAAATTGCATTTAAATGTTTGTAATAATATTTAAAGTATATATATTTTCAATTGTTAAACGTTTTTTAAAAATCTTCAATGTAATAATTATATGTGTAATAGTATCTAATAGTATCTAATATATAATTAAGAGTAAAAACATCCAATTTTTAAAAATATAAATCCTGATATTTCATCCAAAAACAGTTTGTAAATCTGTATAATAAAAATTAAATCACTAAAATTTAGGAAGATTTATTTAAAAAATATGCAAGGAAAGATTAATTAAAAAATAACAGTTGGTTTAGATTTTATAGCATAAATGATTTCAATACAATTACAACTTATTCAAAATGTGTACGTTCATGGTACGGGTCTTGTAAAGTTTTCAAAAGTTTACTCTTACTTAAGTGTGTACAATACTTAAAACAAAATTTCTGCATTTAAAATATGTGCTATAACATTTAATGTATAATTAATTTTTGAGTAAAAACATCTAACTTAAAAACATAAATCTTTATAGCAAAGAAAAATTTCATTTCAGATCTTGCATTTTAAAAACAATTTATAAAATTATGTAATAAAAAAGTCCTAAGTACAGTATATGTGGTAAGACACGCTAAAAAAATTTATTTAAAACCAACAAGATTTAAGCATTTATAAAAATACTATTCAGAAAGGCAAAGATAAATTGCAACGTTGTCCAAATATCGTCTAGTGTACGACACTGAGTTCTAGTTCGGGGGGCACATAAGTGGTTTATCGCTGCTTTATACAAGAATTTTACGAAACGTTAAGTTTATTCTAGGCCTTAATGCATTACCACGGGGCAAGCTGTAAAACCAAAATTGGTTTGTTGGATACTTCATCACAAGCAAGCTTCCATTTTCCAGAACAATTTTTAGAGAATTGTAGTTCTTTCTAGAAAACACAAATTGCCTTTTCTGTCCAAATGAAACAGACGCTATGGGTGCATTAAGATCCTTCTCATTGTCTTTATGGGCACCTATACAGTCCTTACCATCTTTATAACGGTTCACCAACACAAAATTAAATCTTGTGCCAATTATTCGTTCCACTTCTGCCTTTATTTCCAATAGTAAAGGAGACCAAGGCTTGGCTGCAATACAAGATCCGCTAAAGGCATAGCTTATTCCTACGTCTCCGTATGCTACAAGTTGCCGAGGCACAGTACATTTTTTACCATAAATTTCAATAGTAGTTTCCTCTTTCTTTAAGTACGTTAATTCGTTTTCCAATCGACGAAAATATGCCCAACCTTCACGATCTGTAAACAGTTTACCATACTCATAACATAAAGAATCTTTACAATATTTCTGCAAACACAGTTCTTTGTCTGCACGCATTTTCTTTGCAGGTCTAATGTCCTTAGAATCCATGATTTATTTAAAAACAGTAAAAAAGGGCAGAAAAACCCCAAAACAAGATGCAAAGTAATTCAAAGACCCAAGATGCTCCAACTATGCTTTAAAAAGCCTCTTATTATCAAATAGTTTCTATCGTTATCTGTGACTCGGTGTTTAACTCCGTTCCTTCTGTTATCTTAATTAACTTACACGTGCAAAAACAATCCTTAGTCATATTCTCACAAGTTCCAGAGGCTTCTAATAATATCAATCTTATACGGTTCCTTGCCATCGCTTATAATATGTATACTATAAATCTTTGGTTAGTTACTTCTTATTTACCTAAAAATGTAATGTTTCATACACCGTTATGCCTGTGTGTCCTATTCATATCTCAAAGTCCTCCCCTCAAATTGTAATAATAATTTTCCCTACAAAACATTCACCCTTAAACATTCACATTTTCTTCAAGCTCATGTTGTATATAAATTCATTAAAATATAAAAAAGGTTTCCGTATTATAAATTCTATCTTACATGTAGTGTTCATACGCTTAAAATCTTCGCATATATTGGTTGGCCTCAATTACTTATGTTCCGAGTTCCAACGTTAGAGTATTAAGATAATCCCTTCGTCACTATTTCATAGCTAAAACCCCTATAGAAAGTTCCAGTTCGGGCATGTCATATGTGATTCATTGGCATGATGTAGTTTCATTTGCTTTTCTCACAATCAGAAAAACAACACCATTCTCCTAAATAGCAATGCGTTTAAAAGCTTTCTCATTTACTTAAGCTTGTATCCTATCGGTGACTACGTGTTTAACTCCTTCTGTTATCTTAATTAACCTACACATAAATCCTTAGTCATATTGTCACAAGTTCCAGAGTCTTCTATATTCTGATACTTTTCCTGTCATTACATACAATTCGCATACTTTAAAATCTTGGTAATAAACTTGTTATATAGCTAAGGTTTATAAATTCAACTTTATTTGTTTTTATATTCATATTCATTCTTCATAAGGGCACTATTCTCAAGGAAAAAAAAACACATACTTTCACTCCCTTAAGCTGTAAATTCACGAGTTAGTATTCTATATGTATTATACAAAGTAGGTGATCGTGGTCGAACGGTTAAAGTGCTTGTGTAAAACGGGCGGCCGCGATTACCTTTTGCCGGGTTCAAATCCACCCTCATATAATTTTCTTTTAAAAACAAAAAAAATTCTCCATTTAATTCTAAAGTATCAAGCTACAAGTCTAGAGCTAGAAAATAAATCTTTTAAAACTAATTGTTACTTCTCCCGCCACCAGATGGCTGTACCACAATTGTTCAAACCATTTTCTAAACATAGCACATTCCCAGAATTAATGACAAAAATAAGAAAGTTCCTTAGATTAACTTCTTTTAAAATCACTAGATGGCACCACCAGTCCAACACACTTACAACTAACTGCAAAATAAAAATTAATTATTCGTCAAATAAAACCAAGTCCCATAACGCATTCCTAGTATTAAGAAAAAAAGCAAACACTACATTAATTCACCACCCAAAGCTAACTCTCTTACAGCCTAACGGATAGCGCACTGTACTACAGATCCCATGGTCCCCAGTTCGAATCCACGAAATTCCTTTTTAATTCAAAGTAATAGGGTTTCTCATTTCCCCACCAGATGGAGCTACTTTTGATTCATTACCATGGCAACACAACAACGCCATCTTTACAATGACGTCACCACCTCAAGGCATCACCCTCTCCTTATCAGCAATCCTCCCCAACTCCTTATCAGCAGTCAACTCCTTATCAAACGGCGGCCATCTTGGAAAAAACGGTATAGAGGCCCCCATACTACTCTCAGGAATCAATCAAACGTTGGGCAGGGCTTAAACGTCGTCCAAACCTTGATATTCGAATTCTGCTTTTATCTGGGTTTGTAGTTTCTAGTTGGTTGGGTGCAGCATCAGATACGTCCACAGAAGAGGTATCAGGTTCCTGATCTTTCGTAGTCGGTGGCAAATCTCTTTTAGGAATTGATGGTTTTTCATTTTCTCGAATCTCCAAAGGGTATAATCTCTGGACAGGCAGTAAGAGGGATCCTGTTTGAGTTTTAACTTCAACGACTCGAACTTTACCATCTTTCCCAGGAAACAACTTCACAACTTTAGCTAATGGCCAGTTGGACCTCTTAGAATTATTGTCACCAACTAGGACTATGTCTCCTTCTCCAATGTCAAATTCCCTTCGAACCTTGGAAAAGTCTCTGAGTTGGCCTAGATATTCGATTCTAAAGCGTTTCCTAAGCTCCTCACGTAGCCTTTGTTTATAAACAAATCGCCTATTCCTCTTGTTGGCATCGATCAGATCTATGTCAGGAACTCCTGCTCCTTGATTTCCTGTAAGAACATGGCAGGAGTCAGAGCTATAAGATCATCACTGTCTTCAGAAATATACGTTAATGGTCTTGCATTAATAACACTTTCGGCATCGCAAAGAATCGTGTAGAGCTCTTCATACTGCAAACAAGCCTTACCCAGCACTCTTCTAAGTATGTTCTTTAACATGCCAATCATACGTTCCCAAAATCCACCCCACCAAGGTGCAGAAGGAGGGTTGAACTTCCAATTGATGTTCTTCACTGAAGCATAGTCTTGTAATCTTTTCCAGTCAACCGATTTCAACTCGTTGGATGTTCCAACTAGATTTGTCCCATTATCGGAGTAATTAGTATTTGGCCGGCCCCTTCCGGCGATGAATCTTCTGAGAGCTTGAATAAAACTATCTGTCGTAAAGAAGTAACTAATTCGATATGGATGGCTCGAAATACAGCACATGTAAATAGCACGATCCAACATTTAGTACTATTCCTTAAAAACAAAGGGCCACACAAGTCAACATCAACAACTTCGAAAACTTGGGCTTCTCTAACTCGATCTTCAGGAAGAGGTGCACCGTGAGTTTCCGTAGGACGAACAGTAAATCTCTTGCATTTGATACATCCACTGAGAACTCGTCTTATGGTTTTTCTACTCCTAAGTATCCAGTATTTCTCGCGTAGAGTAGACATCATAATCTGGAGACCTGCGTGGCAGAGTTCATCATGCTTATTCAAAACTAGTTTATCTACAATATGGTGTTTTGAAGAAAGAACTATGGGATAACGAAAGTTTTCTAAATCCTTTCTCATGCTAATTTTAGATTTGACTCTTAACAAGCCATCTGAATCTAGTAGTGTTTGCATTTTTGATATTCTTGTTTTGCAGTCTTCCCCAAAGCTTTGTCTCTGAACTTGTTTCAATATTGTTTTTTCAGCTTTCTCGATCTCTTCAACATTCAGACCACCATAGTTTCTTTCATCGATCTTGACTTTGGCATTTCTGTAAAAACGAAAAATCAATGCCATGATTCTGATTATTTGGCTGTAAGTTGAAATTCTAGTACAAAATGCTAGACTCTCTGATTCAATGTTGGTAGCCGATACTATTGTTTTTCGTCTTTCTAAATTGACATCAAAATCCGGGCCCGCATCCGAGTCTGGCCATTTATCATTAGGTTGTTCCAGCGACTTTGGTCCTTCCCACCAGCGACCTATCTTCAATTTTTCAGCAGTGCATCCCCGTGACGGTAGATCAGCCGGATTTAAAGTACCGGATATGTGTTTCCAATCCTCAGGATTCGTTAGAAGTCGAATTTCTTGTACTCGATTGTACACAAATGTTCCCCAGTTTTCATTTCTTCTAATCCAGTATAGCGCATTTACTGAATCAGACCAATAAAAGGTTTTCAAGTTCTCTACCTCTAGTTCTTTGAGTATGGTGTTTGCTAACCTTGCTCCGATAACACAGGATAATAACTCCAGTCTTGGAATAGTTGCTTCTCTTATTGGAGCTACTCTCGTCTTGGCTTGTATTAGTTGGCAAGACACCTCGTCATTGTAGGATGTTCTAAGAAAGATGCAGGTGGCATAAGCTGATTTACTTGCGTCGCAAAAGATGTGGAGACTTGATTCACCAAGTTGGATGTCATGAGATGCGACGGGGTTCTTATTTTCTTCAAGACTTCTAGTTGTTCTTTCCATTTTGTAAATTTCTTTTTCATATCTTTGGGTAGTTCATCATCCCACTTGAGCTTTAGTTTCCAACACTCTTGCAGCATTAGCTTAGGCAGGAGAGTAACCGGAGCGGTAAATCCTATAGGATCAAATACTTTGTTGGCTTCAGAAAGAACAAATATTTTAGAGATCTTCTTTGGATCGCTTTTTTCTTCAAAACTCATCAAGCTAAGCCTGTCATCTTCTATGTGCCACTGCAGCCCCAAAATTGGTTCAGGTGATTTTTGGTCTTCCATGAGTCCTATGCTTTTACCTGCTATGTTATCTTTAACAGGAAGATTGTACCACCAACCTCGTAGGTCAAATTGCGCTGACCCTAATATATTTCTAGAATCGGCAATAAATTCTTGTAATTCTTCTTCCGAATCTACACTGGTTACGCAATTATCGACGTAGAATGAATTCTTCAGCTTTTCAGCTGTATGTCTGAGAGGCTCTTCTACTTCATTTAAAAGATGCAACAAGGTCGCCGCTAACAGGAATGGACTAGCATTAATGCCGGAAACCACTCGACAATGCCTATAAACTTGCAGCTGTTTATAATCACCATCTTTATACCAGAGAAATTTCAAAAAGTTTTGTCCTTCTCTTTTAAGATGATCTGAAGGAATGCTTTTTTGATGTCTGCACTGACGCCTATTTTACCCTTTCTGAATCTGTGCAATATAGAGGGTATCAGTTCTATCAGATTTGGACCCTTGGCTAAACAATCATTTAATGATAAGGAGTGTTTCTCTTTTGCAGAGCCATCAAAAACGGGTCTTATCTTAGTAGTAGAACTTTGACGAATCACAGCTCTATGAGGTAAAAAGTTACCTTCATTTGCACCCGAGTCAGGAATCGTTTCTATGATTCCTTCAGTTTCCCATTCTTCGAACACTTTCTGATACGCATCTAATTTCTCAGAGGACTTCAAGTTATGAACCGTTGACTTAAGTCTTTTTTCCGCTAGTTCTCGATTAGTAGAAAGTGTCGGATGATTTTCAATCCAAGGTAGTGAGACAATATACCTTCCATCTGAATCTCTATCTACCGTGTTATTAAATAAGTCTAAAGCCTCTTGGTTTAAATCTTCGGCTTTTTTTCTCTCGATGGGATCTCTTATTCCAAGTACGTCTAGTTCCCAAAGGTCTTTCAATTTTTCACTTTTAACATGTAAGGAAATGGCAAGTAAAGAAGTGTTGCCAGTTCCCCTAGACTCTGGAACCTTCCCCATCAAAGTCCACCCTAAATGAGTCTCAATTGCAGCGAGGCCACTTGATAAAAGCTTAAAATTTCCAGTGAAAAGCTTCCCAATAATATCTGCCCCAATTAGCAAGTGGATTTCATTGTTCCCTGTTTTAGTACTATGATCTGAAAACTCTATTCCGCAGCGTTTTGCTTCTATAATCCAGGGACCATCTGTAATTTTTGGGATATCTGCGCATATTTTTTCTTGGCCAAACACTTCAAAGATGCATGAAAAAATTTTGAAAGATTGCTTAAAAATATTTTGTACCGCTCATGGGTTCAGTTTCTTCCGACCCCCCGAAAAGACGGATTCATTTCTTGTTGTCCCAAAGACTGATAACCAATATCCTGAACTATCTGCTTTGAAAGGTACGAATGCTGACTTCCAGAATCATACAAACATCTTATAAGGATCTCTTTATCATTATTTTTTAAGATTACTGATGAAGTCTGCATTAATACATCTTGGTTGCAAGTTTTGTTAGCCAAGGCTTGGGTTTTATCACTCGCTTTATGCTTGGGGACATCTTCGTGACGTTCAGTTTTGTTGACATATTCTGGGCACATAGTAGAGAAATGTCTTTTCTGACATTCTGAACATCTTACATAATACTTACAGTCTCGGGCGAGATGTCTAGGTTTTAAACAAATAAAGCAACAACCTCGTTCAGATAGAAATCCCTTTTTCTCTTTCACAGACTTATTTTTAAATGTGTTACACTCCTGCAAAGAATGGGTTTCATCACTGCTTAACACACATTTATTAACCCTTCTACTGGTATCATTTAATAATCCTGACGCAGTGGGCACATTTTTATTAGGTGTAAAAGAGCGATAGCCAAAATTTCTATTCTGTCTGGCAGGCAACTCGAACTCTTTCGTTTTAGAGTCATACGAAGTGGTGTGATGCGAAAATCCTTTGTCATTTGAAAGATGGTTTTGAACCAAAAATTGGGCTTTCTCACGTGACTCTAATTCTAATTTTACAATATCCAACATTTCAGAAACTTTCCAAATATCTTCAGATCCACAATTTTTAGCAATTTCAATTACAATTTCTGGAGGCAATAATTTGATGAGAATAGGGCAAAATAATGTTTCATAATTTTCAGGATTTAAACTGAGCGATTCAAGGTTACGCACCTGTGTCAGACATGTGTCATATAATTTTCGCAGTGCGTGAATATCGGTAATTCTTTTCACAGGGGTTAAAGATAAAAGTTTATTTAAATGTGAATTAATCACTAATGTTTTCTTTCCGAAACGCTCTTTTAAAGTATCCAGAGCAACTTGATAATTGTCATTGGTTAAAGAGAAACCTTGAATTGCATGGGCTGCTGATCCGGTTAAATACGATTTTAGATAGTTAAATTTATCGACATTAGCAATATCTCTATTTTTATGGATAACCGACTCAAATTGATCGAAAAATCGTTGCCAATCACCAGGATCATTGTTAAATTTCTCAATAGTGATCGTGGGTAATTTAATTATAGAACTTTCTGGCATTCTTCCAACAGACATAATACTTTTACCTTGAGCCACTTTATTCTGATCAGTAACAGTAGATATCAAACTTGTTTTTAAATTCTCAATTTTTCTTTTTATTTGCACTTTACACACAATTAGCTTCTCATTGTAGTCATTACTAATAACTATTTCTTCTTCAGTGTCCTTAACATCCAAAATTAATGCTTCAATTTCACTGTTTACTTTACTAAGTTCAACTTCTTTAAGAGAAAGTAGCTCTAATAACACATGCAATTCATCCTCAACAACATTTTCAGATAGTTTCCCTTCAATTTTATTAATTAATTTGGTAGTAAGTTGACGTATAACTGAACGTTTCGATTTCGCAAATTCCATGTCGGCCAGTTCCTTTTTACAAAATTCTATACTGGTCGTTTTTAAATTGCGAATATTTCAATTTTATAATAAATCAATACTTCTAATATTGAGGGAGAATTGCAAAAGCTCATACAAATAAACAAAAGGCATCAATATCACTCAAATATATACACTTTCGATTTTGCCCAAGTCCCTGTTCGGGCGCCATAAAATATTGCTTCAAAGAGGTTAAAATTCATCTAAAATATAATAAAAGATGTGAGAAGTTCACTCATCCTTTTTCTTGAATCCTTACCCTCTTTTCTAGGGCTGGGCAAAAAAGATAGAATTCTATGATGCCTTTGTATTATCCATTCTTTCGCTGAAACTTATATATTCATTCACAGAGAAGCTCAAATCAAATGAAAACACATCGTATAAATTTCGCTACTCTTTAATTGCGCCGATATATTTACAATTTTAACAGAAAAAGGAACAACACATTTTCTCCCGCTCAATCCGAGAGTTCTAAACAAAGTTAAAGAATATTCTGTCAGTTTTTCCTTTTTGCACATGCGCGACCAGTCCGCAGAAACGATAGCAGGCTCGCATTCGCGACAGTCAGGGATCAATCCCGAAGCTCTCTCACTGAAGTTTGAATTAAAATCAACTCAAAGACATTAGATTTGTTTAGATTTTATAAACATATTGCTACTCAGTTACAATTTTTAATCTTTAACTAATTATATATCACTGCATTCATCGTCAGTGTTCATGCATGTTTAATCGTCCTTATGCTATGTATAAGCCCTTACTTTGTTCCAGAATGTAATCAGTTTGTGCTGAATGCTGATACAAACTGTAACTGTAAAGTAAAAAGTAAACAAAACCATATATAAGCGTTTTAAACATTACTTTATGATCAATATTTGATTTACTTCATTTGTATCAGCAGACCCAAGAAAAACATTATTTTGTCTCAAAGCTTTTGCATCGGGTGTGTATTGGAATTAAAGAGATCAAGTTTTTATTCGACAATGTTGAAACTCATCCGCACTCTCAGTCCTTTGACTACGAATATTTCAAAATGTACCGTCGTACGAGTACGGAACTTATCAGACTCAACTGGAGGTGTAAAATCAGAAAAGAAAAATGAAAGCGAAGAGATTAAAATCACGGGTTTGGCCAGAGCTTTGGGTAAGTTTCGTCAATTGGAGAAAAATGAGAACCTGAATGTGGCCACACCGCCAGCAGAGGAGAAAAGCTTTCTGCATCTATTGAGGCATTCTGTATTTGTTCAGATGGGAGATCCGCGAGGAAAAGTTGTTGTGGGCAAAATTTTTCAAGTCGTTAACACCGATTTGTATATTGACTTTGGTGGAAAATTTTACTGTGTTTGCCGGAAACCAAAGAGGCTGTCTGAGTAAGTGTTTTAGCAATCAAATATTAATATTCAATAATAGTGTTTATTTGAGTTTTTGTTATTCATATGCTATAAAGAAAATCTTATTCGGTTATTGTTGAGATCATGATTATTATGCATAAACCCTTGTAAAATTGTGTATTCATTTGTATTTGATGAGCTCGTTTCAGAACACGTGAAAAGTCTTAGACTTGTATTTCCCTTTAGAATTTCAATAGATCAACTTGATAAAGTATTACTTTTAAAAGAATTTTAAAGGAGGAAATATGAACAGTATGTAAAATTGTGTACTATTGGGACGGTGCGAATGCAATGTCTGGAAAATGACCATCACACTTCGATGGCAATAACCGAAAAATATAGCACCTGACCTGAAATAATCTCCCTCTGAATTGACATACCGTTGCCACCTATCTGACAAGGCCATGATCCCGGAACGAAAAAAGTCTAGCTGAGATGCGAAGAAGTCATCAACTGCACGGTGAACCTCCATATCTGGGGTGAACCGTTTGCCAGACAGAAAGCGATCCAGGTTAACGAAACAGATGAACAGTAGGTGACAAGTCAGGGGAATAGGGGGATGAGGCATCGCCTCATAGCCCAAATCACTTTGTGTCAGCATCGCCGTTGTGCGACATGAGGACAGCGTTATCTTGCAAGAGGAGAACGCCATGCCTGTTTACCAAAACCGGTTGTTTGACCATCAATTTCCCATGCATCTGTCGTAATTCAATACAACATCATTCTGAAGTGATAGTTTGGCCACTTGGCAGGAAACTGCGATGAATTATTCCAGATGTAGACCGCCATACAAGAAGCATAATTTTCCTGGAATGTAAGGATGGCAACCAGGAGGCTGTGCTTTGCTCAACCAATGTGCAGATAATTTCCGATTGTCATAAAGGACCTATTTCTCGTCGCAGATAATGATTCGCTGCAGTAGAGGTTCTCTTTCATTCCTGGAAAGGAGCGATGCACAGACTTCCAAATGTTTCATCTTGGCAATTCTCAATTCATGAGGCACCCAAGAATCCATCTTTTTGACCTTACCCAGTGCAGCCATACGGCGAACAATTATAGTGTGGTGGACACCTAGCTCGGCCGCTATCTCACGACATGTTTTCCGAGGTTCAGCTTCAACCACATTTAGCAGAACATCGTCAGAAACTACAACTTTTTGGTGACCACGTGGTTTGCTTTTCAAGTCCATATCTCAACTTCGCAAACCATCGCCGAATAATTTGTTCATTAGCTGTATTCTCCCCGAATGCTGTGTTGGTTTCGAGCAGCAACTGCAACAGAATGTCTCAGTTTAAATTCATAAAGGAAGATGACTCAAATATGAGTTTTCCATGTCGAATTTGGAAGCACTTTACGCCCAAATTAAATCTGGAACTTGTACTTCACACGAGTGATAGCTATTTATAGTAGCTCTGTGATGTAAGATTCCGGAAGCTTGTAGGTAATTACTTTTAGCTGTATGGGGGTCATTCCCAAAGTTATTTCTCATCGGACATTTCATTCACACTGACCCAATATTATATCTACTTATTTTTTATTATTTAAAGAAATATAGATTTTGTTATCATTTAAAGAAATATTCGACTGCTTTGTTTTCTTTTAAAAGGTTTTACCACACTGATTTTATGTTTAACTTGGGTACAGCTGTAGTCTCTGCCGCGCGCGGTGGCAACGCGTTTTGGCGCGGCTTTTGGCATAGTTATAAGCGACTCATGCAGGCTGATGGTAACCCATTTTTTTCTCGAATTTTCTCCTGGTTAGGGTTAACCTATTTTTATGGCAACCTTGCCGGCGTCCAGTTCTCATTTACAGTGAAATCTGTTAAAATATTAGAATAACTTATATTCTACTAATGTACATTTTTTTTATTCATTTCATTCATATGTGGAGAATGATATCGATTCACTGTTGGAAATCCGAGAACAAATGGGTTACCCTCACCGGCATGAGTCGCTTATAACTACGCCAAAATTCCATACATTTCATCCATATTTGCAGTGTTTTTTTATTCAAATGTTGTTTCATTCAGATTTACATATTTCATCCATACGTATGCAGTATATATTCGATGTTGGAAGATTTCCGTGGCGACATAAAAAGTGCGCCAAACACGGCGCCAAAAAAAACGCGTTGCCACTGCGCGCGGCAGAGACTACAGCTGTACCTTAACTTGTGACTTTTTACATTCTGTATCTTTAATAATATAAGCCTTTAAATATGTAAACCCTGGATATGTCATGCCCTTTTAGGGAACAAGAAGAAAGTGATATAACGAGGGTCGTAAAAATATGGTTTGTTACAAATGAAAAGGCACAAATTACAGGCAAACACTAAATTACACATTTTTAAATTAAAATAATTGTCCAGGAGTTTCATCGATAAATCAAACATCAGGACAATTTCTGAATCACAGAACGCTTGGTAAATGGCACATTCAGTTCTAGTTTCACCATAACATCCTTAATACTTTATTTAGTCTCAGAACTGTTGCTACACCACTTATGTAATTCCATTCCTTCTTTTTCAACATCTATTAATTGGTGTTGAAATTCTTTAGTAGCACTCAAAGTTTCTGCCCCTGAAAGCACATCATCCATATAAAAATCATTCAGCTATATTGCTGTGAGTGGAAAATTCTTTGCTTCATCTGTAGCTAGTTGTTTCAGTCTGCATCACAAGATAAGGTGCCTTACAGTCATGTGAGTAATTGTTGCCAGCTCAATCCTAACTGGCACAATCTACAGGATTCTCTGAATCTTTCTTAGGCTAGGATGTATCAAAATCATTCAATACATTTTCTCTGCTATAAAAGCGAAAATATGTTTTGGAACCTAACAATTATTATGAAAAGATCCTCTTGGATGACTCCACTGTTGTATTGCAAAGTAATTAAACAAATTTCCTCGTGTGGCTTTGGAAGATGTGTTGAATACTACAAAAAGCTTAGTCATACTATTATCTAGACTATGTGTGCCAAGATGTGGATTAAAATATGTCCCCTCTTTCTCTGTCAGATCTCCTTCATATGACCTAATTCCTCCTATTCATTTAAAAATTCTCTATACAATGATAAATACTCAGGTTCTGTGATCAACCATTTCCATAATAAATATAATTTTATTAGAGCAATACTTTACTGAACACAACTATTAGTTTTCTAAGGAATTTAACAACATACACAAATTGATGCAACCTCATAAATTATGATCTCTTTATATTTAGTTGGACTCAACATTCTCAATTTCCCCAAATTTTAACATTTGGTCTTTCATATCTTTAATAAGACCACAATGTGGATACTACCTTCACATATATTGAGGGAACACTACCACTTACTACAAAATCAAACAATCAGTTTTGAAATAGGAGTTATATTGTTTATATTTGGTTGTATAACTCGTAGCTGCAAATAAGTATGACCTTGGCTTCCTTTGTTGAACGCAGTTGCTAGTGGAGAGAGAACGGAATGACTACTTTCATTTTTGGTATCTTTTCTATTTACAAGATCTGTTTACATCTTCAGCTTTTCACTTTTGAATGCTCTGATGGAAAATGCAAGATCATATGATGCCTCTTTTTGCACTTAGAACATGAGTATTTGGATTCACAATTGATGACCTTATGGTGAAATGGAAGACAGTAAAAACGATTATTGGTTTTCATTCTTCCTATTATCTCATTCATAGTTAAGACAAGGTGGGCATTTTTTAACTGATGACCTTCTCTACCCAACACATTTCTAAATCAGATAGGAATACTTTAGACATGTTTCTTGGAATTTTCTTTGAGATGTGAAAGGCCAGGACTCAGAAGTGCTCAATTCACATAGAAAGCAACTAGGTGGGAATTTAATGTATAAGTGTGTTCTAACTATAATGGCATGTCCAAATGTGGCCCTTGTGCCATAAAACCCCCAAAACCAACCTAACTATAATATAAACCTACAAGTTAAATAAAATTAATGCTACAAGCTCAATATAAAACTAATTAGGGTTGAATATTTTTTAAAATAAATTCCTTGTTCATACTTTCAAGACACCCATTTTAAGACATCTTTTATGCCAATTCAGTTTGAGAGAAGTGATTTATGAACCCCTAATTTTTAAAGAAATATACGTAGATAGATTTCCTTTATTTTGGTTTATTGAAATTATTAGTTTTTATTGAAAATCATAATACATGTTTCATATATTACTGATTATGCTGCTGCAACTGTGAAGTCTCGATATAAGCAATGCAACCCCCATGTAGTAATTGTGCAGTGTAGGTATTAAACTGATTGGTTGTGGATATTACAAATTGAGAACTCGGAAATAACTGTACACATTGTCAAAGAAGTAAATAATTCATACTTAGAGTAAAATTGTTGAAAAGTGTTTACTTTTTCTGTATTTTTAATGTTAGCTCTAGAAGTACATTTAAACTTTATTTTTCTATTTGTGTCTTCGTCAACTGCAAAATATACTGCATGCTATTTATAATGCCTTTAAAGAAAATTATAAATTTCCTCTTGAACATTCTCCCAAAATATTACCTAGAAATTTACATTTCTAGTTCTACCCATTCATAGAAATGCTTCAGTAGCTTTTCTCAGTACACCTAATTCTGTTTTTACACGATAGATACGTTCCTGAAGAATACGTGTAAAAAAAATTTGTAAAAAAAGACATTGTATCTATGGAAGAAAAGATTGGTTCCGGATCTAAAAAAATCAGTAAAAATAATAAAAAAACATATGAAAATATTCGTTTTAAGCTTATTATTTAATTTCAACAAAATACACATGTAATAAATAATATGTAATGAAAATAAAAAAATTCTTCATGAAAAATCCGTTTTACACTTAAAATTTTTTTTATTCATTCTCACTTTCTGACAATAAACGGCGCATATGTTTGCGTACGACTGGAATATCACTGCTATCACTAGAAATGTTGTGGACATCGTCTTCTTCCTCTATTAATGAAATTCTTTCTGTGATCTCTTGAGCAAAATCTGCACGAGTTTCCTCTGGTGCTGATGTTTCACCGGTTTTACGAACGAATTCAGTTATTAACCATTGTGTTTGTATTTTGGTTAGGCCTTTATATAATTCTGTGTAAGAGGCTGTCAATAACTTCAGTTCACGAAACTTCCCAGCACGTTCCTCATTAGGGTCATGTTTGACCAAATGATTACCCAATTTTTTGGCCAGTTCCAGACCTTCTTTTATTAAATCTGCATTTAGAACAGGATCATTTTCTTCATTATCACTACGTTCTATGGGATTAGGAGTCTCAAGGACAACCTCTAATATTTCATCTTTGCTTGAGGCTTTATTGACTAATAATTCATCACTATCTTCCAACGATAGATCATCGAATCCTTCTCCACCAATTGTGTGTGCCATTGTAATTGATGTTGGGAAATTCAGTCGTATTAGGGATGATGGGATCTTTGCTTTTTACACATTGTGGCCAAACCGCTTTCCAACATGCATTCAAAGTTGCTGGTTTTAATTCAGTTAACACTAATCCAACTTGATTGATACAATCCATAACGGAGAATTTCTTCCACACATCAATGACTGTTAGTGTTTCATCATTCAGTTTGTCCAAAACGTGTTGGAATGTTCATTTTACGTAGTATGTTTTAAATGTCACAATTATACCTTTCTCTAGCGATTGTATCAAAGACATTACGTGGCAGAAATAAAATTTGTACGTTTGGGTGTTTCAAGACAGGATGGCCGGGTGCATTGTCAAGAATCAGAAGAATTTTAAATTCGAGACCTTTCACATTCATGTAACGTCTGACTTCTGGGATGAAACATTAGTTGAACCATTTTGTAAAGATAGCAGTGGTCACCCAGGCCTTCTTGTTTGCCATCCAGTGAACAGACAGTTTATTGATATCTACACCTTTCATTGAACGTGGGTTTAGGGCTCGATTTACCAGCAGTGGTTTCAACATATGATCTGAAGCATTGGAGCAAAATAATAAGGTCACACGATCCTTAGCTACCTTAAAACCACCAGCGTTTTTCACAATTTGGCTACGCACGTTCTGTTTGGCATTCGTGTCCTGAAGAGACCACTGTCATCTGCATTCCACACCTGATCAGGAGTGTATCCTCCATCTTTAATAATTTTAGTAAATTCCTGCAGGAATACTTTAGCTGCCGATTCATCTGCAGATGCAGTTTCACCTTTAATTTTTATATTATGAAGAATATGCCTTTTAAGAAACCTTGTCATCCAACCTGTACTTGCAGAAAATTCATACTTTCTGTTTAACTGAGATGAAGTGCTTGGCTCCTTTTCTATAATCTGTCTATAAATTCTTAGTGCTGTTTGCTTGATGGCATTTCCATCTACTGGTACTCTTTTTTGTGACTTATCTTCTATCCATATTACCAGAGCCTTTTCATCTTTTCCTTGACAATATCTCTTGTATATGATGATGAATTAACACTTACTTTTGTTCCAGAACACACCGACTTCCTAATTGCAGTTTCATTTTTCTTAATTGTTCTTATGGTAGCTTCATATTCACCAAAATGCTTTCCTACAGACGTAGCACCTTGTCCAGTTGTAAGACGATCTAAAATTTGAATTTTAAGTTCCAAAGAAATCGCTTTCTTTTTCGTTTTGGTAATGGGTGAACTATGTGACAGTATATATGGGCTACCGAAAAATATCTCAAATTAAAATTAATAAATAGAGGTATGAAAAATTTGTAAACTTACAATTTATTGACTTTCGGCAAAATTTATAAATTTTATGTGCACAAATTTCACTAGATTCTTTCACTTTGAAATAGAGCTATATACTAAATGTCTTCCGAAGATACAATGCACGAATACGGTGGATGTGCACCAAATTCAATAATAAAAACGTTATGTAATGTATCCAGAGGAAAGCACTCGTTTCAAAACACACACACTAGCTGTCATACATATAGAAAATAGAAATGATCTAAGCCACAAATAATTTTGTTTTAGAATTTAGGCAAAAAAAATTGTTAGAAAATGGATTGGACCACTCGTGTTAAATCAAAATGACTCGCGTAAAAAGAGAATGAAATATTTATTTTGAATTCGTGTTAAATCAAATTTGTGTAAAAAAGGTTCGTGCAAAAACAGAATTAGGTGTATAGTGCTTTGCCCAAGACATGTAATAATACTCTTAAAGACAGTCTATTCAGAGTAAATATTAAAATATAAATGCCAAACATGCAACTTTCTACCAGTGATAAAAATTAATGTGCAATTAATCAGACCAGACATTTCAATATTCAGAAGTTTTGCATGCTGCAGCCTAACATTCTGATGCTTTATGACAATCCACTACATATTGAGGGCTAAAATGGCTTGCTGCTTGTCGGAATGCATGATTTTATATATCCTGGAAAACACTTGCACAAGTTTAGCATGAAAATCCTACAAGTAAAGCAAATTTGATAAAAATGTCAGTTAACAGTGGTGTTAGTATGATTTTAGCT
Source organism: Meta bourneti (assembly GCA_933210815.1). Classification (NCBI taxonomy): domain Eukaryota; kingdom Metazoa; phylum Arthropoda; class Arachnida; order Araneae; family Tetragnathidae; genus Meta; species Meta bourneti. Next base: position 15,165,077 of record OW119928.1, on the reverse strand, counting down.
TTTTGTCTCCAAGCTAATGAATTCCAAAGGCATACTGAAAAATAATCCTTTAAGGGGAGTCAATACATTGTTAGGTTTGTCACTGTACGGTCATTTTTTGCGACACTAAAGATAATTAGACTGGGACCTACACTACTTTTTGGAGGAATAGTGAACTTAGTGTTGGCTTTCTTAATTCAATAAATCAAGTTTTGAATATTTTACCAATTTTTTTAGCTCTTTAATTAAAATGTTAGGTTAAATTTTTGTGGGAGATACATGATTATTTAATTACATATTAATAAATCGATTTACAAGGGAAACATCAAAAAGTAAAAAACTTAGTTCTGAGAGAACGAAGGGGGAAATTAAACTCAAGTGTTTCTCAAGAAATCTAACTGTGTGAAGAAAAAAAATTACTAAAGATCATCACATTCTGTTCTGGAAAAACTAATTTGTATTTGCAAATATATACGAGTATTGAAACGTTGATTTTGCTATGCTTCACTGCTCTTCTTTGTCGGCTTGTAAGCCGACAATGTATAAAATGAAAATAACTAATGTTTCGGAATTCTTGTCAGTATGTATTAAAAATTATTTTTTAAACTCGTGTACTATCTCCTTGATTGCTGATACGATGCCAACTGCACAGTCAACTCGGATTTTACCAAACTTGATCTGCTTTAATTTAAAAAAAGTTTATCAGTTTTCTAAATGATTGCTATTGTCATGTTAAGCATCTGATACAATGGCAAAAAAATTTCATATGAACTCGTGTAATAAATTATTACATCTTTGAGTCTTATATATATGTTGGTAATTCCAGTCTGAAAACTAAATATTGGACAAAATCGTGCTTTCAGCTATTTTTATCATTGTTCAGAAAAACAATTTGGTAGGTTATATTTAGTCAATGTATCCATATATTTGTCCTCTTAGGGGAAATGTTCTTTCCAATTACAGCAAACATGTATTAACACTAGAATAACCCGCACTCCCATTACATGTTCGAAAGTGTCGTATATAAATTGTGTAAAATAGTAATATCTTGACTTACTAGTTTAACCTATGAAAGCTTATTTCACAAAATTTTCATATTCTTATTTGACACAAAAAATTAGTTTATCAATTTTTAAACTTGTAGAATGCATGTTAAACTACAGAATTTAGAAAACTAGAAATGTGTTATATTTCTTGATAATACAATATATTAGCAAATTTTTCCATTAATATCTCAAATACCTGATTTACAATTGATACTGTAAAAGCAATTCTGCAGTTTCCATGCCTTCTTTATTTATGGAACATTGTGTGTATTGGTTGCACATAAATTACTTTTTAATTTCACATTTTCTTCGTATCTCAGAAAAATTTCCCAATTCCGATTTATAAGTTTGGTGCTTTTACCCATTGACTCTTGAATTCAGGATGGAACTGTCACTTTCATAATTCCATTTTGTGCCATCGTGAGTATCATAAATACAAATTCTAGGTGTCAGCAGCGTCACTTCAAATTTATTTTGCATAATCCTATTTCTTTTGTCTCAATCGGAACAGGAGAGGTCAAGATCATTATTCTTTCCATGTAATATAAGGGGCAGCAGTAGCCCAGTTGAGCATTGCAAGTTTAAGTCTTGATCCAATCAAAAGACCACTGCACTTTAAATGTCAAGGCCTCACAAAAGAATGCAAATTTGGAGTGGGGTGCCAGCTCAGGTTGTGACCTCGATTCTTCCCTTTGGTATTGCTCCAGTGCGACGTTAATTCAGTATAACTTAACATTAGTGTATTTAACACTTGGAATGGCATTGATTCACTCTTTCTATCAGAATACTTTGATTTGATATTTAATTAATGTGTAATTTCCAAGTATTAATCCCTTTTTTAATTATAGGTTATATGTAAGGAATGCTGAAGTCAAGCTTCGTATAAATGAACTCGAACTATGTGCTCGCTTTCTAGGCGCCACAGAGGATCTAACATTAACAGAAGCAAGTGGCACAATATTAGACTTGATTTCAACCCCTGTTAGCAAAGAAAATGTAATTACAAACTAAAAAGTTCTCTAACTCTCAAGTGAAGTTTTCTGTTTCACATTTGCAATAGGAAAGAACTTTGTAATTTGTCCTTTATGTAGAAGTCTGCATAAAAAGTGGCAAAATTGGATCATTCATTTGTTGCTATTGTATTGCTATGCAATTATTCATTTGAACTGAATTCAGTGAAAGATGTTTAAAATTTAGACGTGAAAATTAAATTAAGTTTCTTGTTTGTATGTAATTAAAGGCTTAAATAGAAAATGTACTTTAGTATGTTGGAAAACATTGGAGGAAGCGAATAGAATAAAATAAGCCTGAATATTTGTGGATAAAATGCAATTCATTTCCTAACTTGCCTATTTGAAAAATTATACAATTAGGAACTTCGATTTTAAGAACCCAATGTAATAAATTTTATGAAAATGAGTCAAATCCAAAATGAATCAAATGCACTAACAAATAATTTTACATGCAACCTTGTCACGAGTTTATTTATCCATTTCTTCGGAAGTGTTCCAACGTACATTACTATTACACTATATTGTTTCTTCATGGAACGATCCCTTAAGAAAAACATTTAGCTTTGGTGAATTCACTCTTAATTTTTTTTTTGGTGAGAAAATAGTTCAAAACGTAATTTAACAAAATATAAATTTATTGACCATGTGATGTTTTGAAACTGGAAAGATTAAAACTAATACTTTGCCTTTATCCTCATTTTTAGTATTTTAAAACGAATCTTGATGAGTCATCTTCCCGTTCCATGTTTGTGCAAGTATCACAAAATTTATTTCACATTTGAGACACCATATTTTAGTGAATACATCATTTGAAATTTCTTTGCTTATACACTCTTAACATAAAAATCGACGCACCAAGGAATTATCCGAATGGGACGAAATTGCGTATGCACATACCTTACGAGAATATGCAAATGATCAGCTTTTGGCTGCCAATGGCTGAATAGGTGGAGCTCCAGCGCATTGCACGGAGCATCCGCATCGTGTATAAAACAGGACATAACCTCCATGCGAACGTAGTTACGTCAACTGTACCAATGCCTCGCAGACGGGTTCGCGAACAGTATGAGCAGATGTCACCATTTCAGAGGACGTGCAATTGGACTAAAGGAAGAGGATATTTGGGTCGGAGCGATGCTACCATTCGACGATGTTGGCAGGAATGGGTGAACCATGGCCGTACAGAGCGTCAAGAAGGTAGCGGTCAACCAAGAGTGACGACAGAATGATTGGCGATCACAGAACCTGATGCGTCCTTATCAACGATCCGACATGTAACCGGGGACACCATTGATAGGCGAATCAGCGAACGGGGACTGAGGTCACGGAGGCCATTGCGCCGACTGCCCCTCACCGTTGCACACAGCCAGGCGCGTTTGCAGTGGTGCCGAGTGCATTCGACCTGGAGCAGAATTGTTTTCAGCGATGACAACCAGGAGTTATGGTATGGGGTGCCATTTCATTTGATAGCCGGTCCCCATTGGTTGTCATTCGTGACACCTTTACAGCACGGCGGTACGTCGACGAGATTCTACGCCCCGTTGTTACCCTTTCTTTCACGGACTCTTGGACTTTCATTCCAACAGGATAATGCCCTGCCGCACACTGTACGCCTTTTTAGATTGTCTTCGTGCTTCTCCAACACTTCCCTGGCCGGAGCAATCGCCAGATCTCTCCCCAATAGAGCACGTTTCGGCGCTGATCTAACTCGCCAATTGGAACATGTATGGCAAGCAATACCACAGGACATCCGCCAACTATACAGAGTCAATGCCCAGCTGGATAACAGCATTGATTTTTTTTGCTCTTGTAGCTGTATTTTCTGAATAAACATTCAATTCCTACGATACTGTTATCGTTTTCAATACATGTGCATGACATGTACCGATTTTCAACCCATTCGGATTTTTATGTTAGTGTATTTAGGAAAGTTTCATGTTACACAATGGAGTAGCTATGCTTAAATAAACCATAATTTGGCAGTTTTGGAGTAGATGGAAGGTATATTGAGTATTGCAATTACAAGACCTTTTAAAATATTACTGGTAGCTAATATGGCAACCTTGGTACTTTTTGATCGTTTTGCTTTTTAAACTTGTGTCTGCTGTAACAGATACATTCATTAGTTTTCATTTGAAGCTTTTTAAAATCTGTTAATATGTATTTCTGCATTTTCGTTCAACTGTAATCAAGGTAAGTAATGTTTTTTTACAGTTGTTACATGTGATGAATAGGAATTACAATTTATTAATGAAAGCGAAAGTTAGCTAACCTGAGTAATAACAAATTTTCAGCCGTTTTTTTTAGTGTACTAAAACTTCATGTTTTTCCACAAATACAGAAGTAGCTGTGATGGCTTTAACTTTCTTGTTTCTGACTACCTAAAAGTTTCTTCCTTTTCTAAAGGATATACCTAGGATTGCTTTCGCAGAGGAAACCATAATTATCCACTTTCACTTGAAATTTCATAATTATAGGACTGCCACAACTCGAATGCTTGTGAAATAGCATAAATTTCTAAAAATAGTCATCTCTTAAACCCCATCTTAGTAGCCCACAGCTGTAAGCAACTTTCAAACAGTAAAATGTTCCAATTTTTGAACGCATGCAACTGTATATGAATTGAAGACATCTAAAAATCTGTTCCGGGGTAGCAAATATATATCTGTATTTTAAATATTTCATTCCTTTTTCAATATCTGCAGAAAAGTGCAAGACAAGGTAATATCATGGGTTTCATTACAAAAGATGGTAGGAGTGCGTAATGTAATGGACAATTTTTATATTTGTTAACTCCCCAGGCGGTTTTGACGAGATAACTCACCATCAAGATAGTGATGATTACAAAATCAAGATCTGGCCAGTTTTGTTAATGACTAGATACATCATCAACCACCATCAGGGTTAACATTATTTACCCAGAACCCAACCTGGAAAACAAAAGACCGGTTACTTTAATAGGTGCATCCACATTATTTTGTTTGCAGTATTTATGAAAATGTGCATGCCCCTTACATTTGAAGGTACATGTATTAATTAGAAAATTTTTAGTTTGTTTCTGTATATATAACAGATAGAATTTTCTTGATTAAAAGTCTAAAAATTTTTTATGCAAAATGAAAGACATGGTGGAAAGTAGATTTTTGAAGTTTCGTTACATCAAGTGATCTTGAATGTCGTGTAATTACATTTTCTGAATTATGTAGGCCCTAAGGAGAATTGTGTTCAAAAAGTAAATTACATATTTTCATTGTCTTCAACCATTAACGACTAATGTGACAGTTCTCACAGAAGGCAAAACATTCCTTTGTGCAGTCATGTCCTTTAGGTTAGAGACTGTCCTGCCAAAAACTTAATTTAATATTTTTTTTTCAAATATCCAGGACTTAACCTGGCCAAGTGCCACTTCTCAAACAGAAGCAACATTACAAAAAAATGGCTTTACAATATATTTAACAAAAAGTATTTACATTTCCATATTAGCAATAATTTCATCGAACAAATCTATCAATGAACACTGCTCTTTGTTATGTGATGATCGGCTGTAGTACCCAATTAGCATTAACATTTGTGATATTTTAATTGAGAAGTGGCACTAAATATTTCCTTGCCAATAATAAAGTAGGCATATCTAAATAGCAGTTTGGTGACCAAAATGTTAGTTGCAATTGACTTTTACAACATACATTTTAAGAATGGAAAAAACTTGTATGTACAGAAAAGATTCCTTTATTAGAAACAACAAATTACCTCTTGTAAGGATGTCTCAGTTCAGTCAACTACCTCTAACCTTTCCATAGGTTTGGGTAGGTAATATAAAAACACATACACAGGGCTACCACAGTCAAAGCACTTAAAAATATTTCTCCGTCCACAATTAATTAAAAGGGACTAAATTTTCAAGTCACCACAATTTTGAAAGTGGTAGACAATTTTGCTGAAACAGATACCCCTAGTTGCCAAGGTTAAAAAATAAAAGCAAATCGCCTGTAGCAGCCCTGGTAGATTAAAAAAAAGAGCTTCCTCTGCTCATGAAGACTTGAGTGATGCCCATTTTCAGCGACCATAGAAAGATTTGATCAGTCAGCTGACATTCCACTCCATCCAAGTATGGATGGATTGGAATGGTTTGATGGAGTCTATAGTTTCAGGTTCATTTGGTGTTATCGAGTGGAAGTTCTCTTAAAAACTAAATAAGATAACTTGTATCATGTACTAGGCTATTTCATTTTCATTAAACTACAGTAAAGTAGAAAATTTAAATCATGATTAAAATCAGCATAACCTGGTAGATAGCAGATATAAAATAGAAATTGAAAGGCATGCAAAAGACATCAATGATTGTTCATAAAATATTGAATTTGTAGGGTTAACAGTTATTAAATTAACCTTTACACTACGGAGCTTCTATTCCGCTACCCGAATATGGGACGACTATTGTCCCGGCCATAGTCAAAAGGTTAAGAGTAACAAGGATCACCAAAATTCCAATTCAGTGATACTCAATATGAAAAAAAGTCAAATGAGTTTGTGTTGTGTTTTTAATTATGCCCCCTCTTGGAAAGAGATGCATTGGCTATAAAAGATTAAATGGCACTTGTAAAGGGCAAAAAGAGCTTTAATTGGTCAATCTTCACGAGTCGTCAGAATTACAGAAAAATGATTTCTACTATACAGATGGAAACTTTCAAATGATGTATGTTTTTTGAACTCCAAATGATAACCGTTAAAAATTAATGAACTTATTCACACATAGATATTGTAAAAATGAAAATTTGCAATCTGAGACATCATGGAAAATGTTGGTGTTAAGATTATGCAATTTAATCAGGAGATGAACCACGTCCATTTCTGCAAGTAAAAGAAACGAGATTAACATTGAACGTAATGCGTAAATATATATCTGCCTTAGCAGAAAAGGGGCCAATGTCCACTTTACAAAGTTTTGATAACACCCATTTTATAGTAATTTTTAATATGGTGTAAAAAATACTTTCCAATATTTCCTAATGTATTGACAGGCATATGCACTTTTCTTATTTTAACTTTCATTACCTTAAAGCGATTTGTGGACACAACTGATAATCAGTGAATTTGGATATTGGCCCCTTTTATATACAAGATATATATACTCCAAAAAACTTTGGGCATGTCATGAAAGATGGGTAGAAAAATCAAAGAATAGAAATAAAAAATTGTGAATTAACACTTAAATAAGTTGCAATAACTTTTCTCCCTACAATTATCCTTTCCCAACAAATACAAGTTTAAAATATTTTCCATGCAACTAAGATCAGGGTGTAGAAAACCTTGTCTGATGACAAGCCTGATAGTACGTTCATGCTAATTGTTTCTCATGGGCTACTAGACTTTGTAACAAGTGACTTGCATAATGTTTTCTATTTACACATAGGAAAATAAATAACACACAAGATTGAATAACTCGAGACAACTCGAAGGCCATTAGTGTTAAGTGGCCAATGTTGAAGCCCTTCAATAGCTTTGAGAGTATACTATTCCAGGCATATCCACAAGATAAGGCCATATTGAAGCCACCTGGGGATAGAAACGGCAGTAGCAGTGGGCAAAAATCAGTATTTTGACCATTTTAGTAACCAGGTGACAAAACTATTTACCTGCTTCGCGAGCCTGATCTACTTCTTGATCCTCCAGCATGACCCCGAACTGGGCTTCGACTTCCTGAGCGGCTCCGAGAACGACTCCTGGTCCTACGACGAGGGGAGCGAGATCGTGATCTAGGAAAGAAAAATTCCATAATTATTACCTTTTCACACTGCATAGATGTAGGCACACTTACCTGGATCTTTGAAATGCCAACAGGAAATGCAAGATCATTTTGACCCATTTAAAATTTGGTGTAACTTGTTTGGTTCAACCCGAAATTTTTAAGAGTCGATAGTTTCAATTGCATCATTCACGGAATTTCTGACGAAAGCTACATTTTAAGAACTGTTTTCTTCATTCATACCAGCTCAGCTACTTACACACAATTCATTCTTTGTTTTCAATTAAATATATTTTTAAGGAAAATATACCCATTACTTGACTTAGGGGTTAATGAAAAGTTTTAACTCCCAACCTAGAACTTGAGTACCTCAAGGTGAACTGGAATTTCATGGTACTATTTTTAAACCATGTCTTTATTTTAGGCCAATGAGCGAACAGATATAGGTAGTGAAATTATTTTAAGTCTTACGATAAAAATGAACGCACGCCTTCCTCCAGTTTAAAGTTAAATTTCTTCTTAAAGATATGCTCTTTAGCTGCACCATTCAGAACAGCTTTAAACACAGATAAAGAAATGAAAAGACAAACCTCTTGACATTACATTGTACAACTTAAAGTTGAGAGTGGTAAGTAGTGAGCACATGGGGCAATCATAGATGATTTTTTTGAAGATGTTGCGCAGGCTGAATAACATTAGATGAACACCCTACGAGCTGATTTGTAGATGAAAGACAAGTAGTAGAACGTCTCATCCTGAGAGAGAAGTGACGAGTCGTGGTCACATTACGCTGTTTAAAATGTAGAGGTGTAGTAACTTATGTTGAGCTGGTTACTCATTGTTGAATGGTGAGATCACAACAATGCAGCTTGAGTGATAAAGTTGATTTATACACAACCGAGGCTGCTTTAGCCTATAAAAGTTAAATAATTTTAATTTCACATACCAATAAAATTTCTTCAAGGTTATCATTTACAAAATAATAACCTTGAAATATGTAATTCCAGATTTGTGCTACATATGATTTATTACACCTCTTCTGACAGCATTCACTTTTTGTTTAATATTTACATGCTAAGTACAATATTAGCTGAATTTATACACTAAAATACTTAAGTAAAGACAAAGGAAGTGAAAATGGTTAATACTTTACGTTCCAATTTCAAGAAAAAGTATTGTTCCAAAGTTTACCTGGATCGCCTCCTGGGCCCTTTACAATCCCTGGCATAATGTCCACGTTCCCCACATTCGTAGCAACGCTCATTTGGGTCGTATCGTGGAGGCGGTCGATATGATGACCTGGATTTACCACTTGACAATTCAACACGAACACGACGTCCACAGAGAATTCTTAAGGGAAGCAAACAGTTAAAAATAAAAGTACACTTATACACTCAATCAACAGACTTCAGGGCTGCCAGACTAAAGCACTTATTCCAATTTTTTTCTTTAACGTGTACAATAGTTTTCTAAATTCTTCCCTATTTATGAGGGGATGAGATGCTGCGCAGCTGGTGCACTGTAAGTAATATGCCCAGTCAACAATGACATCTCAAATTCTTGAAGATAATTTCTGGTGGAAATTATTCATTACCATATTTTTCGAACTAAAGTAGCATAAAAAATTATCAATATTTTTTCAGGAATTTAACCTTAAAAAATTAACTAGAAATTCATTTCTTAACCGATAACTGATTGAGGTATCCACTGTATTATTGAGGTATCCACTATTGAACATCCACTGTATTATATAAAAGGAAACAAAAATAATACTCAGAATATTTACAAGATCTTGGGATCATTTGAAAGCTAAGGAGTTGGAAAATGTTTTGAAGCAATAAAAAATCAATATTCTGGCCTATTTTTATTATTTCTAGTGTATGTATACACTTCAAGATACCACTAATTGCCTAGGTTGAAAAATAGCAAAGTCACAAGTGGCAGCCCTGAGACTTTCTCACAACTGTTTAAAATCTATTTTAATTCTTGCAAATGTACATTTTATGAAAACCCTATTTGTCTTCCCTGGATGGTTAAATCCTAACATAAAGCAAGACTATCAAATTGACAATCTAATTCCAATTGTTTTTCTCCAATGCCAGCCAATTGAATATCTCTTATTATGGCACTTGAGGGATGAATTAGTCACTTGGAGTCATGTTACACCACATTCTAGGCACAATTAATTCCAATTCAATATTAATTATTTGGCAAGCACAGAGCCCAGTCTTTTGTACTTAAAAAAAGTCTGCATGTCTTGATGCTTTTAGGAAGACACTGAAAAGTTTCCTCAAACTACCAAAGTCTCCATTTTTAGAATAACCAGGCCATGATTCTAGTGAAACTTCAGTGATGTACCTAGATGTTTAGGTCTACAATTGGCAAAGAAAACCATCACCAAAGAATTTGTGCTGTCTTGATATTCTATTTATGAGGAAGAATTTCTGAAAATAAGTACATTGTTTCTATCACATTGTATTTTTCTAATTTTCCTTTCTAAACATCAATTTCAATGCAAAAAATATTTTCACTTTAAAAAATGATCATGAACACCGCAGAAACAAAGAACCCATTGTATTCCCTGAGCGAAGGTTTTTAAAAAGACAGGGAAATAAATGAAATTGCTCTTTTAAAACATTTTGATAACTCTTTGACATAACTCTTAAATACAAACTCTGAGAAAAATATTTATTTAAAACTGATTGGCAATATGTTTGATCGAAAATTGGAAAACATCTTCCTAGTTCCATTATAAATTATTTTTTCGAACTGTAATTTCTTTTATTTATGTTTTCTTCACGAGTTTAAAAAATTTCTGTAAAAGAGGTCAAACATCAGCAAACACGAACATGTCCAATTCCAAATCTGACTTAAGTCAAAAAGAGTACTTTATATATTATATACAATCCACACCAAAACAAGCAGGGTTTCCAGACCCAATCGCCTCTTTAGTTGTATAAAGTAGAAAAGATGGGACAAGAAATAGTTGGCAATAGTACTAATGACACTCTGCTACTTTGGGGTTTTGGGGAAAAGTAGTCTTCAGAAACGTGTACAGGTGTCAGAAAGTCAATAGCTAGTCCAAAAAATTGCTTTTAATACACTTATCAATTAACATGTAGTTTTGTTCTTGAATGCAATATTTTTCTGCAAAAAAAAAATCACATTTTAAAGTATGCCATTGCTAAACATGTTTAATCTACTACTTGAAATTGAAAACGCCATTTTTATACCCATTTACTCCACCTGACCTCACTACACACTTGGGTAATGTCTCATTTTGAATATCTTTTCGAGGGTTTAAGTTTTTAGTGAAACATACTGCAGTAATTTTACAATTAAATATTTCAAAGCTCACATGTATTCTTTTATAGCCAATACAAACATTTATATGCAAATTCCATATTACCAAATGAATTAAAATTAACTAGTCAAAAGCAGCATTTTGCACAATTAATGCAATCCATAATACCAATAGAATGTATGGCACAAAGTTCACCCCTAGTCATGTTACAATTAGGTTTATGGTTGGCTGGATTTATAAAGGCACAAGGGCCATATTTGGCCAAGCTGTGCCAAACAATAAGTAAATGGACGTACATATACAATAAAGTTTCACTGACCCAGAAGCAAGAAATGCATCTAGGGACAAATCATACCCATATTGCAAGCAGCACAGGCAACCCATAATTAGCTTCGGACCGTCCACAATTTCATCCTATTCCTTATTTAAAGGCAATTCTACATTCTTGGACATTTACACCCATTTTCACAGAAAAGCATTCTTTCCATCTTTGATTTCTCATTGTCTTTAGTCATCAAACAAGTAAAGATTCTTGAAATTGTTTATGTATATTTAGCAAAACTATGCTGCTTCATAACTGCATATTTAAACTCGGTATTCGTATCATCAATTTAATTCCATCTCTTATCGATGAGTTAAAAGTGAAATTTATTTCGAATTGAAATGTCAGGATGAGAGGATATGATTTTGTTACAGAATAGAAACAAGCTTTCTAAGGAATTTTACATGATAAAATATGTCTTACTTTCCATCTAGAGCTCTTACAGCATCTCTCGCGTCCCTGGAATCTTCGAATTCAACAAAAGCAAAACCAGGTGGGTTCCTTGCTACCCATACATTTCTCAAAGGACCATAATAACTGAACGCGTCTTCCAATTCATGTCGAGTTCCACTATTTCCAAGCTCTCCGACGTATACTTTGCAATCCAACGGACCTGAATTCCGATATCGGGAGGACATTCCTAACACCATTAACATTAAGAAACATAAAATTAATTTTAAAATATCATGCGATCAACAGATCAAATCAACAATTTAAAAAGAAACCGGTTTGGGTTGGAAGAAAAACAGACTTACTTAACGTTTCTAGAAGCTTAATCGAGATTTCAATTTGTTGAACTCCTTCAACTGCTCATCAAATGGGGAAAAATGGCGCTATGGATGTATATATATATCATGCAGACGGTAACGGTTATCAGCCAGAGGCGAAACTAAACTGTAAGGCTACACTACTAGCATCGATTCCTTTTGTTCTAATTTAAACTTAGTGCTAATTTTTTGTTCAATTTATTTTATGAGGTAATTTGCGAAAAGAGGATGAATCGTGCATATGATTTGAAAAAGAAATGTTGTAGACCAAGCCTCAAATCATCTCCTTGTTTGCCAACTCTTATCCGACAAAGTGTGGCAACACTTATGAACATTCTTCCGGAATTCGGCTAACTTCATCTTCACGTGGCGCGGCATTATTCCTAAAACCGCTGCGAATTTACAATATTATTAATCGATTTTCGTGCAAAGGTAAGTGTTTTAACACTTATTCATTTCCATCAAAAGTTGATTGAATTCTCAGAATAAGAATATCTTACCCTACGAAAGCTGAATTCGGACCGTGTGCCTACTTTGTTTTATAGTTAACTTATTACAATTTTCAAACATCTCATCAAAATGTTAAAAATTTGTGGAAGCTATTTCTTATAAGATTGAAGTGTTGATAATTGATTCGATTGAATGGATTGTTTGCAGTTTAAAAGTGGAGGTTTCACGTTTTATCATGTTAGGCCTAAACACGTACAGGCATGCCTGTTACGAGAATGGTGGACGAAAGAGTCTTATATTTGAGATAATGCGACATTACTATGTGGAGGCGAAGTTTCTCGACTTTCTGTGGTTGGGTGGTAACAAGTAATCAATTCTACGATTCAACAAATTGTGAGATTTAATAGTTTTTAAAACTAATTCCATGTTTGGCATATAGCATGCTTTCTATGCTAACAACGTTGACCGATTTAACAAATAAATTCTAAGGATTTCTTTATCCAATAGTGGTTTCGCTCCAAGGTTTGCATATGTTATCGTTTTTAAATTCTGGTTCCATGCTTTGATTGGTTTGAATTTGGATTAAATAGGATAAAGTATAATTTTTTTTTATTTTGTCATCGGGAGGTAATCGATTGGGTGACGATCAAGTTTTTTTCGTAGAAAAGTTATTTCGCCAGTTTTAAAAATCCAATTATTGCCGAGTTTTTTTCATTCCTAAGCATTTCAAAATCTGTTAATTGAACACTAAAAATAAATTCAAGTTTCGATAGATAGTATTTTGAACTTTCAGATCAGGTAAAATACAAAGATACAATGTTAAGTTTATTTGAAATGTAATCTAGTTGATTTTTTTATAATGTATGGTTAACCAACCAGTAATTGCCCAGTTAGTGCTAATTTTTCATTGAATATAACTTCTCTAGAGCTAACGGGGCCACTAGCCCAGTTGGGAGAGCAGAGGATTAACAACCAAAGGATTGCAAGTTCGGAATTGCATCCAGCCAAAGACCGTGTACACAGACTGGTGCATGTTAAATCTGTCATGGCCTTAAATGTTGGCATGGAAGTTTGGAGAGGGTGCCAGCTGAGGTCCATGTACTTTTCCCTTTAAACATTTTTACTTGATATTTTAAGTAAAGTTTAGTAAAAGAATAAATTCAGTATTAACCAAGTAAACCAATTAGTACAGCTGCGGTCTGTGTCGCGCGGAATGGCAACGCGTTTCTTTTGGCGCACTTTGTATGTCGCCAAGGAAATCTTCCAAAATTGAATATATACTGCATACATATGGATTAAATATATAAATCTCGATAAAACAACATTTTGACTAGTAAAACACTGCAAATCTGGATTAAATATACAAAAATATTTTTTTAATGGAAATCGCATCTTGACTAGTGAAACATTGCAAAACTTGATTAAATATACCAAAAAAAATTTAACAGAATTAAATATATAAATCTTGAATAAGTATAAAACATTTAGACTAGTAAAAATATTTTCTAATTGTGTTTGCACAAAATCAGAAATTACCTCGTTCACAAACTGCCGCCAATCGGCTAAAGTGTGGGACGCAAAAAATACTCTCCTGCTATATCCTCACTTTTTGTGCCCCTTTAAAATCATAAGTTAAAAGAAAAATCTTCAAATTGCTGTTGCGAAACCATGACCAGTGTCTGGTCGATTTATGGCTACGACATGGCTTATCATCCCTACAAATCCAAGTGTATCCATCGTTAACTGAATTCCTCACTGAAAACGTCATTTCCCCGTTTCATTTTTCTCAAGAAAATTTTGATTTAATTAATCCAGATTCCTTTAAAAAAGTAAAAAAGCTGTTTATCACCACACAATTCATAACAATAAACGATTAGCAACTTCCTCACTCCCGTAAGTTTGTACCACCAGAAAAACTAAACTTGAAGTTTCGAGAAAAATTCTCTTGAAACCTATCAACTACACTAAAAACAAAGAACAATCTGCAAGAGCACTTGACCGTGTCGGAAATAAATAGAACAATCTAGAAAAAGAGGATCTGGACGCTGGCAAGGTTGCCATAAAAAAAACATGAGAACCCTAGCCATAAAACCAGAGAAAAATTCAATTTAAAAAATGGGTTACCATCAGCCGGCATTAGTCACTTAAAAGTGCCAAAAAACCCCGCCAAGAGTCGTTATCACTCTGCGTTGCACAGATTGCAGCTGTACCCATCAGACAAAAATCATCCTATCCAAATTTTAAAGCTGTCTTTTTGAAATTCACTTTGGATGTTTTGTAGCAACTTGCACATTTTTCAAATTCATCACCTTTACCATTTAAAGTATTGGGAAGTATTTCCTCTTTCTCTATTATCAGTTGGATATTTTCACTTTTGGTTTGGGTAACCTGCCTTGATTCATTTTTCTTATTTTATCCTTCTTTCACAATATAACTATCTTTTCAATGCATTCCAGAGGAAATATTTTTTTCCATTTTGAATCTCTTTTGAGGTAGGACTTGTTAGGGCATAGCACATGATGTAGAATTAGAATGCAGAACTAGATTTAATGTCAGTTTGAGTATTATGGATCCTCAGTGCTAGATCACTTCTCGCAGTAATTGACCATCTTGTCAAATACTTGATACAGGCTCATATTTTATTTATTTTCCCCCAAACAATTGCCAAACTCTAGTCGTGAAAAATTCTGTAATTGACCACCTTGGTCAATTATTGGAACATATGCAATTGTGCTTTAGCAGTGGATTGACCTCAATGTTTGACTTAAAATTATGCAATCAAAATTAGAGATATTAATTTACCTTAATGCCAAATTGTAGTTCAGAATAAGAATTATAATTGAGATTAATTAAGATTGAGAGAACACACTCCTGAAAACAAGTCAACTATACTGTGATTTCATACTTCCTAATGATTTGACACCTGACTTGTTTTTATTTTTATCAATAAAAAGATGTTAACGTGAACTTCAGATTAGTTACCATATATTCCAGTTGTCCATTAGCTATAAGATTTTAAATTTAATTTATTGTGGGGTATTTAGTTCTCATAGGTGGTCAAGGACTGGCTGGTTCATCCTTATGGAATTTTTTTTATAAAAACCCATTTACAACAAAAATGTTGAAGTCTCGGTTTGGGCTTTTTTTGTCTTAAATTTTGTTTGAAAATGCATTTATAAAATCTTTTTCTTTATTTCATTGCCTTTCCTCGTATCTAATTAAGGGGTTCTTGGAACAGAAAATAATCCAAAAATTGTTATCTTAATCTGTTAACTTGTTTTACAGCTTATTTTCTAGTGTTTGAGTCAAATAATAATTTGCCCCAAATGTGTCTTATAAGACAAAATATCCTCAAGTATATAACTGTTCTCTTTACTGTTTCTGTGCCAAACTAAAAGTTTTCATTGAAAATTGCAATTTACTTGTAAAATATTCAATAAACCCTTTATTTTAAGTGCTGAATTGAGTCGTTGCATTGTGAATGAAAAACTAATTTTAAAGCAGTTTTCAACCTTTATGAGACCATAACTGATGAATTCTTTTTTATGAGACTAAATTTGTTGGAACTTAGGCCTACTTGTATATATCTTGCCATTTTTTAGGGTTCATATATTAAACTCATATCAGTATTAATTATGGTCCATTTATGAATACGATGTGTCATATTGACAAGTATAAAATCTCATTTCAATTAGTTAGCTGACTAATGAAATCTTATTGTATTGTAGTTTCCTCTGGACATCATTAAATCAATTTGTCCTGATTTTTATTGACATACCTCATTTTGATCACCAAAAATGATATTCTTGGCATCTCTTTCATAATCATAAAATTAAACACTTGTGTGTTTCTTATTCAAACAGACATAAATTTAAATCTGTAGGCTTATTGCTTTTATAAAGAATTAGATCACTCGGGCTTTGAATCAAGCGCTTATAAATGCAATAGTGTGAACTTGAACTTGCAAAGAAACAGGATTCAGAAAAAGGATATGAGAAACGGGAGGAGGCGCTTTGCCCTGAACACAAATTTCAATGGGAAAATTCTCATTGTACGTTGCTGCCTATGGTGTTGCAGTTGATTTTATGGCACAAATGACGAAGGTCAATTTTCTGAGTCTTGGAATTGTATGGAAGTGATGATAATAAAGAAGGAACTAGGGGTATAAAGGGAAAAATTATCAGGCAGAAAATGTAGTTATATGCTGAAGATTTAAATATTAGCATTGGATATCAAATTTAAGTTTTGCTGGTATTTGTGACTAATGTTATTTATGCATTCTGGTTCTGAATTTTTCGACATTGGAATATTCTCAGAATATTTAAACTAATTGTTTTATTTAATAATGGCTTTGAAAGCAAATTCTAGAACTTCTCATGGCCCAGTTGTTGAGAAACACTGCTGTAAAAAATACTAGAACAGATAAATAACGTTTACATTTTTGTGCAGTTACTGTGTCGAATTGAGGATTTGCAGTTTACTTTCAATAAATTGATATTGAAAGGATCTAATTGTCTAATCTAATTGTCACTACATTTTTTTATGCAAGAGATTTCTTTGTAACTTCAAAAGTTTCGTATGGTGGATTTAGTAGCTTTCACTTAACATAATTTTTGTTATCATTAGATCTACATTTTGATTTATTTCGCAAATCAATATACAAATCTTAAGGAAACACACAGGTATGCCAATTTAAATTAGCTTGATTTAAGGGGGTATGGTACCCAAATTGCTGAAATCTGCAATTTTGAAGTTATAGTTGTAATTTTTGGTTTTCAGGTAGATTTTAAGTATAGTATACAAAATGTGAATTCAAAATTATAAAAATTAAAAACAATTTCAAAAATTTGAAGTTTTCTTTTTGATACAAGTAGAAAATAATTTGGCTAAAATTTAAATTTGAACATTTTTTAACATAAAAATAAATTGTCTTCACAGTTTTTGTAAATATGAATCAGAAAAAAAATTAATAAAAAATAATGCACAAAACGTGATTTTACACCACAAATATTGTTTTCAAAAATCATAAAAACACACATATTTCAACAATTGCTGAAGACAAATTAAAGAAAGGTATATATAACAATTGTTCCAAATTTCATTATATCAGTGCAGTAGAATTTGACATATCAATTTAAATTTATAAAAACATCAAAAATCACTTGAGAAAAAGGCATTCAAGTTTTAAAATTATGCAAAATAGCTGTTTATGAAGATATTCATCTGAAAATTTTTTTCAGTAATCTTTCACACACAAGAAGTATATTCCATGTTTAAATTTGTCAAAATGTTAATAAATAAAATAAGATGTTTAGTTACAGTAGCAGACGAAAATGAGCGTGGCAGGTGACAACTTCAGTAGTTCAATTTTTAACATTGCAATATAATTGGTTCTATTTAACATAGCAAGATGAATTTGGTGTCATTGGAATCAGAAAATTCTGAATTTTTTTAACAATAAAAAAATTGTGATTTTTTGAGTACCATACCCCTTAAATAAATTTTTCCAGTATTCCGACTATT
Source organism: Meta bourneti (assembly GCA_933210815.1). Taxonomy (NCBI): domain Eukaryota; kingdom Metazoa; phylum Arthropoda; class Arachnida; order Araneae; family Tetragnathidae; genus Meta; species Meta bourneti. The sequence goes on along the minus strand of OW119928.1, from coordinate 15,146,927 downwards.
TTCTCCTTTCCTTTTCAACTTATTTTACTCCTCATCGAGACCCTACATTGGATCAGAAAACCCTGCTTGTGTTGATTTGGGATCATATATAAAATACTCTTTTCAAATTATAAGTTGAATTTGGTAAGATATGTTCTTGTTGACTGATGTTTGGCATCTAATACATATTTTTTTAGTCATAAGGAAACCAAAAATCAAAAAGAAATTGTAATTAAAAAACAATTTTATCTATTCACGTAAGTCTAAGTCGCACAAAAAGTAGTGCAGAATAGGACATTGGCTACCTGAGTTGTAATACACATCAGTTGTAGATCCTTAAAATGTTCTATTTAAGTTCAAGTATATGGACATGAAAAGGCGTGGTGTGGTATACTTCCTACCCTTTTATTAGATATCACTGGACTCCCATTCTAAAAGACTGAGGGGTTGAAAATGGTTTTTCAGATGAAGAAAAAATAATTCAGCTACTGACAAGGACATCTATTCTTAAGTATACATTCTTAAAATTTTGTTCTTTTGAGTATTTGGTTTGTGCATACCCCATGCAACCACTCCTGAGCCAATGTTCCCATCATTTCTCAGATTATTTCTGGCTACCTGTCGAGGGGAATGGTTTTCTATGCAAGAGCTGACTCATGAACATGAACTCGTGTTCACACAAGCTTCAATTCACAGTAATCTGTAATTTAAAAACAGCAACACTGAGTCTTTGTATGTATTAGCTCGTCAAATTGCACAAGATTATCTGTTCTGCAGATAGACTGAACAGAGGTAGTTAAAATTTTGTCATAAATCTATTAATGTAAAAAATTCTGAGATTTATAATCCTCACTACTTTATTCACATAGTGCAAGAGAACCAGATGAAAACAATACTTGTACTTGCCATTTGTGGCATTTTTCTATTTACTCTATGAGGTGATTAATTGCTAATTCCTAAACTGTGTTTTTAAAATAATGTGCCTTACTAATTTCCTAAACCATCGTATGTTAATGTTAAACATAAATGAAAACCATCTAGAAACTACGCTGATTTGTGTTGCCCAACAAATTTAATGCATGTGACGAATTAAAATCATAAAAATCCTATTTTTTCATACTCCGATTACTACACATTCATCCAGGACAATTTTTCAAAAATAATTGCTTGTTTCTATACATAGTGCCGACAAAAGTATTTGCATACCATGAAAACCTTCAAATAATTTACAATTAAGAATTTAATAATTCTCCAGTAGAACTCTTCATATGTATGACATAGTTTAAATTTTAGCTTGTTTGTAAAAAATAGCTATGATTCTAATCGTTCTCAGGCCGCGGTAGTCCAATTGGAAGAGTAATGGATCAGGAACTGGAGGGTTATGAGTTCAAAACTCGATCCAACCAAAGATTGTTGTGTGTGGGGGTTGTTGCAGGTTAAATCTGTCATTGCCTCAAATGTCTTCACGTTGGCGTGGTGTGGTGTGGAAGTTTAGAGAGTGGGGTGTCAGCTCAGGTATTGCCTCATCTGACCGTGATTCAAAATTACGTGGTGTTGTCCTCGCGATCTTTCCCTTTGGGACTGATTCCAGACCGTCGCCAATAGCTCGTTGTGTTGCTTCAAGTGTGATGTTAATTAATAAATACCTCTTTCCCTCTAATCATTCTCAAAAATTTTACTCAACCATCTTAAAACTATTGAAGTATGTTCTCAAATTTGTTCATGATTCTTGCAAACCTCAGACTTCCTACAACTTAAGCATGTTTGGTTTGTGCTTTATCAAAATCTGATGTAAATATGTTGATTTTTTTTCCAACAAGAGCTACTTCATTAATGCTCTTGCATAATAACCAATAGAGCAAGTAATACAGCTCATGGTAGGTTGCAAGGTCTCTAATAGGTTCCTTTCATGTTTCCAATGTTCCAATCAGGGTTGCGAGTTTGAATCCAGCCAAAGACTCGTGTTCAAAGCGGATTGGTGCATGTTAAATCTGCCATGGCCTCAAATGTCCTCATGTTGGCATGGTGTGGAAGTTAGGAGAGTGGGATGATGAGGTAATACCACTCAGATGACAAGTTCAAAATTACATGATGCTGTCCTATGATCTTTCCCTTCAGATTTGATCCTGGAATGTCGCCAATAGCCTGTTGTATTGCTCCAATTCAACATCATTCATTAATTAAAATACCTACCCAAAAGTTCCAGTCAGTCTGGGTACTTTTGATCTTACAAATTAGATATATTTGATATCTTATGTTAGCTTAGGCCTTTATTTACCATACAAAGCTCATGTTTTAAATTGGTCACTAGTTTTAATTGTTGAATACTAGTCTATTTAAAATGTTGAATTTGCTAATTTTATATTTGCATTAAATTCTATTGTTTCTTTATGAAGTTACCTAGTTCTCATTTTATGATAAATTATGCATAGGCTGCCACATGCGACTTTTTAAACAAAATAATCTCGAAGCTATTTTCAAAAATTTGTTAAATTTACCAAAGTCAACGAATACTAAATTCCTTTTTAAACGGATAACATGAAAAATATTTTTCTATCTGTTATCTTTGGATGAAAATTTTCCCAAGATGCCAATTTTGATGTTTTGACAACAAGCTGTGGCAACCATGAAAGAAAAACATCAATCTGGTTGCTAGATTTTTATGCAAACCTCAAGTAAAATTTTCAATTCAATTAATTTTAAAATTTAAATTTCTTGGCAACCATCAACATTTGTTTCATGCTTAATTAGCATATTCATTTTGTATCTGAGCATCTAAAATTACTACCAAAATAGGGTTTGAGAAGACTTATTCTCTATTTTTACAAAATTATGCTACTATTTAACAAGTGCTTTGGTTGTGGCAGTCCTGTATTCTCCATTTGAAGACTTCTGTTTTGTTCATTAATCCTGTTAAAATTAGAATTTATTTATTTCAGGTGTGGATACAAAATGCCCTTAGCAAAGGATTTACTTCATCCCAGTCCTGAGGAGGAGAGAAGGAAGTGCAAGCTAAAGCGCTTGGTTCAGCACCCTAATTCATTTTTTATGGATGTCAAATGCCCAGGCTGTTACAAGATCACGACAGTTTTCAGTCATGCTCAAACTGTAGTGCTGTGTGTGGGCTGCTCTACTGTATTATGTCAACCTACTGGTGGAAGAGCAAGATTAACAGAAGGCTGTTCATTCAGAAAAAAACAGCAATAAATGTAAAATTTGAAAAATGCGGCAATAAAAAAAAGTCGTCACTTTCTTTTTTTTTCTTTTGTATAAATACCTGCCAATAAAAAAAGCTGGTGTGAAATACTGTGTACATTCTTTGCTTAGCCTCTGAAATTATCCTATCTTTAAAAGTAATTGAAAATACAGATTGGAACTTCTGAATAGTTCAAGTGAAAACATTTATTTCAACATCTCAAATTATAAAATTCTGTTTTTAATAGTTTTCAAACTTACCATAAATTATTTCCTCTATTTCTTTCCTTCTGAGTCTTGAGTTTTAAAGTTTTCTTTTGTAAATGTTTTTGCGTTCAGGTAAGAACCATTTTTACACAAGTGTTTATATGAAACATTTAATTTACATGCATTGAGATGTTGAACTTTACATCATACTCCTGTGATGTGTATAGTTGTAAGTAAATTTAAACTTTATCTAGGTTCAATTACTGTTTTTAATAAATTAAGGATATACCTTTATATTTTCAGGAAGTATTGCATATCATTTCAAGTTCATTGATATTTTCATGATAGGTATTAATGCTTGCTGTAAAAATGAGGTTTTAAAGAAAGCATGTTTATGGCATGCATGTTTTACACTAATGTGATTTACATTAACGATTGATCCAAAAAGTTGGAAGCTGTTATTGGGAGTTTTTACTTATAGTTGTGATGCTTTGTATACAATTTTAATTTTGTGGGACAGATTGAAAAATCTGGTGTTTCCCAAAATAATTCAAGAAAAACGTTTTATACATAATTGCAAGATGTAAATTAATATAAATATTCTGAACATTTGTAAAATCTCTGCTACTTGGAATTTAACAGATTGATATTGTAATTAGGAATGTTGGGAAAATATTGCTTGTAACTGTTAAATTGTTGGTTTTTAACTTAGCTGATAAGATGCATGTAGAAAGTTAATGATAGAAGTAACATAGGGTTTTGTTCTTTCACTAATACCTGAAATGAATATGGAAATGCATAACAGGAAATGAGAAAAATTAAACTTAGTAAATCGAATCTCCGATTTATGGTCTCAACACAAGTATGAATTATTGTAACATTTTATGGTCAATCCTGTTCGAAAACTAAGTGCACCAAGTGCTTAATAAAAACGAACTTCAAGGTTTTTATTTTAAGAGATCTAGAAAAAAAAATTCAAGAAATATTGAAGGATTTTATAAATGAGCTTTTAGGAATATGAATTCAGTTAAATGAGTATGACCAAAGGGGCGGTAAATTAGTCGCGGACTTTTAAGGCAACTCGGGCTACACCTGTCAAGCTAAATGTGGTGGTATTGTTTCCCGTACTGTACCCTCGTTCCTCCGACTCGCCTGAGGTTTAGAGTTCTCACTGGAGAGGGAAAGATGAAAATTTTTCAATATAACATTTGAACACATGGTACTGCTCAGTATATAGCTCACTATTTACTCTGGTACAGATAGACTTGTTGCAACGCTTTTGGCGTGCTTTTTGTAGCATGCTACCCCACTTTATTTTATTATGGTTATGGCAACCTCGCGATTATTTGAATCATTAATTTTTATTTTACCTTGCCTAAACAACTCAACTTTGCTACAGTGAATGTGACCTTTCATAACATTCATGTTAAAAGCCTGGTTTCATTAGACTTGAAACTAATTGTTTCACTCTTGCAAACTTCTAAAGCAATATTCCAGAAAAGAAAGATTTTTTAAAAATAAAGTAAATACTTATGTAAGAGTAATCAGTTGTATAGATTTTTTCCGATTTTAAAATTATTTTCGTTAGTTTTTTAATTATTTTCCGCTAAGCCTAAACGATGTTTTTTCTTTTATTGTTGGCGACAAAAAGCGTCGCCACGAAAGTCTCAAAGCCGTACACATACAAGTGTACAAATGAGCCAAAAGGTATTGAAAGGCAAAGATTAAAATTAGAACACAAAAGCATGTGAACAGAATCCAACAAAGAAATGAACTTATAATTCAGGGGCACACAGGGCGAAGTAATTTGATAATTTTATTCAAGTTTCTTAAAATTTTGTTATGGAGTTTTACATGATATGAATTTGAGTGTTATGATAGCATATGGGCAATAAAACCCGTTAAAGGATAAAATATATTGTAAACTTTACCCTTAAGAGTAGAGTTCTGAGGATAGGAAATATAAAATAAGTAGTCTTTAAAATACACTGACGAGCCAAAACATTATGACCATCCCCACATTTTTCAATGAACTCGTCTGGATGACGTGGAGGGCACGTGATTAAGTGAGAATGGTATTTAACTGCTGCTGGAGAAGGTAAGTAATCATTCTTGCACTTTTGTGAGTGATTGGAAAGGCTTGTGATCTAAGTGAATTTGATAGAGGGCAGATCGTAATGGCCCGAAGACTCGGAACGAGTATCACCGAAACTTCACGACTGGTAGGATGTTCACGATCTGCCGTTGTTAGTATTCATGCAAAGTGGATAAATGACTGACACCAGCAGTAGACGCCAAGGTGTTGGTCGTCCACGCGTCATCAAAGAAAAAGGACGTCGGAGACTGTCCCGCTTGGTAAAGCAAAATGGGCGCGAGACAGTGGCTCGGCTGACAGCCCAATACAATGCAGGTCCAAGCGTCAACTACGCCTACAGTGGGCCCGGGAACATCGAGACTTGACGACCCACACCCCGCCAGACTCACCCTAAGGCGTAGAGCCAAATATTGGCGGGGGGGAGTATATTGACTCCCAGCACCAGAAGGCCAAAGGGCACACCAACCCCACCGCGCAGGGGGGAACGCGCCGACACCCATCCAGACGCACGTACGGCTTTTGTTTATATTTCATAAAATTTTTGCAAAATTCTGCTGGTTACATTTGCAGATAAGAACATCAATAAAATGTGAATAAAACAAACGATGAACAAAACTAGACGAACAACATAATACACTCGGCGGATGTAATAGCTCCACAGACATCTGATATTTGGGTGGAGGATAGCCCGGGTGAATAGATGGGCATTGTAAAATAGATCCGACGAATATAAAAACAGAAAAGAAGAACAGGAATTAATACAAATAAATAGCATCAAAGTGTCAAAAATGACACATTAATACATAAAACACAGTAAATACATAATAATTAAAAATACAAGAAGGTGAAATCATCATCATAATATAAAATTAAACTAGATACAAAACAAATCAAAATATTGGGGGGACAGAGGGGGAAACTCAAATATAATAAAATTGATAATGAATAAGTATAAAATAATTAATAAAAAGGTTATAAAATTCAATACATTAAATTTTTTTTTAATTTAGTAAGTTAAAATATAGGAAACACCTCAGGACCCCAAGAGGGCCGGGAGACAATCCGCCACCTCCCAGGACACGGGAACATCGAGACTGGACCATGGATGAGTGGAAGAGAGTTGCCTGGTCAGATGAATCCCGATTTCTCATTCATCACGTCGATGGTCGTGTCAGGGTACGCCGTCTGCCAGGCGAACAGTTGCTCCCCTCTTGTACAGCAGGTCATACACAGGCTGGTGGTGGCGGTATTATGCTTTGGGGGACGTTCTCATGGGCGACTCTGGAACCCGTAGTTGTGGTAGAATAGACCATGAACGCTGTGAACTATTTGAACATCATTGCGGATCAGTTGCACCCTTACATGGCGTCTGTCTTCCCAACTGGAAATGGAATCTTCCAGCAGGACAACGCCCCATGTCGCAAGGCTCGTATTGTGTTGGAGTGGTTCGAGGAGCATACTGATGAATTTCACTTAATGTCCTGGCCACCTAACTCTCCGGATATTAATCCGATAGACCACATTTGGGATGTCATGGAGCGGCAGCTCAGAGTTCAAACACCAGCATGTCCGAATATCTCGACTTTGCGTGACCGCTGCTTAGACATTTGGTACAACCTGTCTCCAGTCATGTACCAAGAACTTGTGGCATCTATGCCCAGGCGAGTTGCAGCTGTTTTGCAGGCCAAAGGAGGCGCAACGCGTTATTAGTAGGTGGTCATAATGTTTTGGCTCTTCAGTGTAATTAAAATAGTTCCTCGCCCTAGATTGACTTAACGAAAGAATTACTTCGCCTAAGTTTCATAACTTTAAAAAATTATAAAAGTATTAACGTGAAATTGATAAATATATCGCATCCGATCGACCAAGCTCCACTCATATTTTGATATTGTAAATTGAATTTTTGTTTTTAATATCCATTCCAAATGGAGGGCCGCGGTAGCCCGGTTGGAAGAGTAAAGGATAGCAACCAGAGGTTTGCGAGTTCGAATCCGACCAAAGACCTTCGTGTACAAAGGGGGGAGGGGCTGGTGCACGTTCAATCTGTCGAGGCCTCAAATGTCCTCACGTTGGTGTGATGTGGAAGTTTGGAGTGGGGTGCCAGCTCAGGTGTGACCTCGTCATCTGACCGTGGTTCAAAATTACATGGTGTCCTCGGATCTTTCCCTTCGGATTTGATCCCGGACCGTCACCATTGCGTTGCTCCAGTGTGACATTAATTAAATTACCTACCATTCAAAATGGAAGGTTTTCTTTTGAGGGTTTGGTAATCTCGCTTCCCTTTGTATGGAGGCAACTAAAGCGGTAGTGATCGGCGTCATCAACGAAGCCGCAATCAGATGTCAGAATTTTAAATTTTGACCCTATTAAGGTAATTGACGAATGGGCCATGACCGGTGAGATACCAGACCAAATGTTTGTTTACGGTCAGTCGATCGTCGTTAACCGTCGGTATAAAATCCCTTACCCTCTTGTGGTATTTATTGTTTTTTGCATTGCCATGTGGCAGACAGATTTGCTTTGATCATGCGAGTTAAGCAGGAGTAGGACGCAGGGGCGTCAATGTCCTCACCGCAGAGGCAAGCTTAGCGAAGTGATCAGCTGTCTCGTTGCCAATCAGACCGACATGGGGCCCTAACCCAGCACAGTCCGAACTTTGTCCTGTTATTACTTATATATTGTTTAACTTCAGTTAGGAATTTAGATTTGTTGGAGGCAGATTGTTGGGCATCAATAAGGGTGTGTCACTATAAATACAAATTTTTTGTCATTAATTGTAGCCCAGATTATCGCTTTATATATTGCTAGACGTTCGGCTTGAATACAGTTGTGGGAGTTTAATTTATGGCAAAATGTTTTTATTAGTTTATTTCCTTCGAAGATGCACACAGACATTGCCATTAACACCGGAGCGTCCGTGTACACCCTGAGGTCTGGGTTATCGATTTCAGATGGGCATTTTGCTATGGTATTACGAGGAGGGTTAAGTGAGAAGGGGTGTTGGTATCGAAGACAATGAAGCGACAGCCCATTAAGAACCGGGTTAGGAAGCCGCTCATTCCTGATGTTGAATTCTAAATATAGGCTATAGAGGGTTACGTGGAGTAGGGGTATAACTGACAGGGCACCAAGTGCATCGGCGAGGGAGGTCCTGTAAACCCTTGAATTTTTAATGAAAATAGTCTTTGTAGGGTTTAAATTTGTCGATCTGGGATTCAGTGAAATGGCCTCCCAATGTGCCAGTGCCATAGGCTATAATTTTTTCAATGACAGATTTGGACCATATTTTCTGGAGCAGACTATCGATGCCCCAGCCGCCTCCGACAGCTCTTGATATAGAGCTACAGTATTTGTGGCATCTCTCAGTGAGATGAGGTCTAATGAAGTGAACACATATCAATGGTCCCTGCATGATTCTATGTTTAAAATGTTCCAGGAGTTTACAAAGGGAGTCATTGGAAATTAAAGTTAGGTTAGGCCATCCTATACTCGACTGCCGAACAAATATTAGTTCACACCCTGGTATGTTGGCAATGCTTAGTCAGTTGTTGGTACAGAAGTTGAGACTCCTGTCGGTCCTCATATCCATAGCCCCAAGATTGGAACCGGGCATTGAAATGTCCCATGATGAAAAAATTATTGTTAGTTGAATTCAGGAGGCATAAGTTCCTCTAGAAGTTGATCAAAATCATCATAGGGTAGAAAGGTCCCCTATAATAAGGGGCCCTGTAGAGGAAGTCGTCTCCACAAAATGAATTGAAGCAAAATGAATTGAATGATCAATTGACCACAAATTGAATGATCAACGGAGTTTGTTGTTATGGATGATTAAACTTTAATTTAGGTTAGAGTTAAATTGGGTAGATCCCTTACAGGATGGAGTGGGATTATTGCCAATAATATAATGGTTTGGTTTGGGTTTTATGGCACAAGGTCCGTTAACGGACAAGCTGCGCCAAACGCAAGATTAAATATACCAAATAAGAACAGGTGAAAAAACCAAAGTAGTAAAATAGTAGTCTAAAAATTTCAGTTTTCGAATATTATAAAAAGCCTAAGTTAAAAACATTGAAGTTTAAAAATATAAATACCCAGGACGATTCTTTGTTTTCAATACAAATAATAGTAGATAAACGTTAAAAACCTTCAAGATGGGAAATTATGTATTTTTAAAATATGACTGATGACAATATACATTTGAAACATGAAGATGACAACTATATACATTTTAAAAATCCAGAACATCGTAAAAAAGGTAAGAGTGCAGAGTGAGGATTACCCAGCAAGGCAGAAAAACTGGGAGAGGAAGTTTTAAAAAATAGAATGTAAAATGCCATAAACCAGGACATGAAGTTAAGAAATGAGAGATTGTAAGATCTCCGTTGCAGTGGTGGCACAAAGGAGAATTTTCTCCATCCAGCAAGTATCGATGTGTAATTCTCGAATGTCCGATGCGGAGCCGAATTCTGTGGATTTTGTTTCCACTCTGCACACTCCATTCCAAATTATGTCCATGACATTTTATTTGAGATCTTTGTATGGAATACAAAGACTCAAGTTTATAGCATTCTTTGCGGCAGTCAGCAAGTTCATTGCCGGTAATCCCAACGTGACCTGGTATCCAACAGAAAGAGATGCCATAGCCACGCCGAGTAAGTTGACGATGGAAGTTCAGCACAGCAATAGCTAAAGGATGCTGTGGGCGATCTGCTGATTAGCATTCCAATATACTTCTCGAGTCTAAACGATAAAATTTCCTATTCCCTGGTAAGAAATATATTTCAATGCTGCATTCAAACCACAAAATTCAGCCGTAAATATATAGATACGACACTTAGCTAAACATAACTTACAGTGGTCGATCCAGACAAAGGCGCAACCAACATGTTCTGTTGATTTCGACTCATCTGTAAAAATTGAAATGTAATGTCTAAAGATAACAATGAGAGGCGAAAAGTTGCCGGTAAATGAGCGGATTGGTGTTAGACTTTCCAAAACCTAAGAAAAGGTCCAAATGGGAAACACTTGTAGGATTCCAAGGGGCAAAAGAAAATAAGGGACTCTCAGAAACGTTTATATTATTAAGAGGTGTAGTAATCAGAGCATTTCGCATTCGTAACCCTAAAGAAGGAATGCAGGAAGGGCGATTCCTGAAAAGGTCATCAAGAGATGTGCCGAGGAGCGAACCTCGAAGTGAATGATAAGGATGACATAGAATGCGAAAATATAACCGAAGCGACAACAGAAGACGTGAAAGTCAATGGTGGTTCGACACATAACACAAAGGCTTTTCACGGGTGAAGTTCGAAAGGCTCCGGAACAGATCTTCGGTGTGGTGCACTATATCGAGCTTTCGAAGGACAGATGGATGGGCGGAGCCATAGACTGCACACCCATAGTCCAATCTGGAACGAATTATTGCATGATAGATGGGGACGGAACGGTCCTCCATGCTCAACAAGATGTATTAGAGAGTATCTTTAAAAGATTGAGCTTTTTCTCGCAAGACATCCGCAGCTGCTCGACGTGGGGGAGGAAGGTAAGTTTTCGGTCGAAAATGATACCGAGAAACCTGACTATCCTCCTCATGCAGTCCTGTTACTATTGGAATTACCTGCATCCTGACCCAGAAATATCTCTGGGTCAGGATGCAGGTTCCGACGTCGGCAGAAATGAACGCAGGACGTCTTTTGAGAAGAAAAGCTGAAGTCGTTATCGACACTCCACCGCGTCAAGCGAGAAACGACCGTCTAGAGTTGTCGTTCGATGTATCGCATATTCAATAATATAATAATCTTGTATTAATGAGGTCATATACAGGGTGATTCAAAACTCAACGTACAAACTTTTAGGGGAGGTTGAAAACAAAAACAGAATCACATAGAAATGTATGACCGGAAACCCCAACTTGATCAGCTGGAGGATAAACGAAGATGCAGAAATGACAAGCCAATAATGGGTGGAAAAACTCTTTATTTAGCGATACTTTACACTAGGACAGTATCGTTAAGTTTCACAAGTGCTCAAAGTTCTAACCATCCAGTTATGCACGCTTCACAACGGCGACGCATTGATTGTCGGACCCTTTCAAAAATACTTCATTTCGCGGACGTTTGCAGCTGCGACGGTGATTCTTGCGACGAGGTCGGTGTCAGAGTCAACGATGGTCTCATAGACCATGGCTTTCAGGGTCCCCAAGAAGAAATCCAGACCAGATAAATCGGGCGATAGTGGTGGCCATGGGACTGGTCCACCACGCCCAATCCATCGAGGCGCAAATGTTCTGTTCAAGTAATCACGTACGGCACGGGAAAAATGAGCTGGTGTCCCATCGTGCTGTCCTAGTGTAAAGTATTGCTAAATAAAGAGTTTTTCCACCCATTATTGGCTTGTCATTTCTGCATCTTCGTTTATCCTCCAGCTGATCAAGTTGGGGTTTCAGGTCACACATTCCTATGCGATTCTGTTTTGTTTTGTGTTTTCTACCTCCCCTAAAAGTTTGTACGTTGAGTTTTGAATCACCCTGTATATTTTCTATCGCACTGACCATGGATTGTCCATGAGTTCATTTGCAATGATTCAGGTTAATTTGTAGTCCCTTGAGTGTACCAATCATGATTCGATGCAGTTGGTATTGCGATCACGATGCCAAGTTGCCTTTTAGCTTTTACATATTTTGTCGACAGTCATGGCTCATATCGTGCGCAGTTTTGAGTTTCTCATTGCGGTAAATATGTCGAATCCGGGGCATGTTTGTCGCCAAATCAAGATGGCCAGTATGGCGGCCATCTTGGCGATTCGATTTGTTACATCAGCAAGTGAAAATGAGGAATGCACAAATAAGCAATAAAAAGTAAAGAAAAATAAAACTTAATAAAGATTCATACATTTTTCCAAAAAAATATGCATTTATACGTCCAGTCAAACCATTCATTGCCATACCTAATCAAGGGTAAGTGAGCGGCTAATAAATCTATAATATCACTAACGATAATTAATAAATTGAATTTCTAATTAAAAAACAAAAAATATATATCAATAGAAATGTGCCACTTACTTGAAAAGATAGTAATCAAAATTTTGGAAATCCAATGGCAAGCACGGAAACTAAAGAAACACTGATAGAATCCGTTGCAAGCACAAAAGCCTGTTAAGCGGAAACCAATGAAAATCATTCTTAAGAACTAAGCAATCAGAGAACGCAAAAAATCCAAACTTCAAAACGCTAACCAATCATAGAACGCAATACATCGCAATTTCGTTAAAAAAACGGATTTCCCTTCGTAAAAAACAACCTCATAGGGTTGCCATAAAGCTGGATCAAAACCCCATCATGTTTGGCGATAAATCGCCAGTGCCCCGGATTCCACCCTCATTGCTAAGTTTATAAAAGACCGTCGTGTACCTAGTGCACGTTAAATCTGTCGGGGCTTCAAATGTCCTTACGTTGGCGTGGTGCGGAAATTTCGCGAGTGGGATGTCCTTGGATCTTAACTTCGGAATTGATCATCGACGGTGGTCAATAGCCCATTGTGTTGCTCCAGTGCGACGTTAATTAACTACCTACGCTTTTCATCGAGATCTACAGGGGAAAATCCCGGCAGGATTTCAACAGTAGCACAGCAGGAATTTTGCATCTTGACTGTATTAACCGCCGTGATCACTTGCAAATAAATTATTTACAATATGTTTTAAAAATATAAAGTTAAGAGCGATAAAAAACCCGTTGTATTACTTTAGTGCGACGTTAATTATTTACTAATTACCAAATCAGGTGTAAACAATAAGAACGAAAGACGTTGATGTATGTACAATACATTAAGCAGAAGGACACGAAATCACGTTGCAAATTAGTTAAAATAGTCAATAATTAATGATCAATAACTGTAATTAACTCGAAACTTTCCCGAAACTTCGAGTAGACCCTATTAAGTAATTTCTAAATGTTAATTACGAATTAGGACATGCAGATTCCCAATTAGTAACAGCAATCTACTCCTCAACCGTGGCTATCCTGTCGACTCGCAGAGTAAATAATCAAATGGTAGGGCGCCAAACGTGGGACATCAATCCAAATCACAGCTTCATTATAAAAATAATTATAGTTTGACTTACAGTAATGAGATTACAGAAATGATGGAACCCCAGACAGATCAAGGCAGGGTCTTTCCAATGATGCAATTTCCACACAGGTGGGTTAGCCAGGACCCCATGCAAAACGCCTTCAAACAGAACGTACGCTGTCACGTTTCCTACATAAAACGCATTTGCTCGCCTTTGCCAAGCAATTGAATGTTTCCTAATACGTATTGTGAACGTGACGTCACTCCGCTTGTTTTTAGAATCCAGTGAATTCGCTAATAAAAATTCAGAAATAATTGCTTGGGTTGGGTTGGGTATTTCAATTAACGTCACACTGGAGCAACACAACGGGCTATTAAATAATTGCTTGATCAATCCCAAAGCGGCGATAAAAATACATTTTAAGGTGATATGTGTAACATGCAGAAGCATTTAGTTGCAAAAGTAAAATCTTCGCTTTCTCTCCTTGGTTTGTTTGCACTGTAAATCCCACTCAGTGCAGGTAGGTGTGAGGCCGTCGTGGCTCAGTGGGTATGCCCATTGCGCTAGCAACCTTCGAGTTGTAGGCGGCGCAGGTTCAATTCCTGCCAGGTGCATTCCTCCCTGGGTGTATTTCTCTCTTCTGTATCAGTAAAGCTTTCACTGTGTGTGTGTGTCAATTACTTGTTATTGTATGTCCTGTGCCATTTATTGGATATTGTAATTAGGAAGAATGAAGACAAAAGCCTGATTCTGCAGCTATAAGTCTCAAGGAAATGAACAAACCAAACCAGGTAGGTGTTTAATTAACATCGCACTAGAGCAACACAACGGGCTATTGGCCGGGATCAAACCCGAAGGGAAATCCGAGGACAACACATGTAATTTGGAACCAGGGTCAGATGACGAGGTCACACCTGAACTAACATCCCCACTCTCCAAACTTTCACACCACGCCAACGTGAGAATGTTTGAGGCCACGACATAAATCTTATTGGACTTAACGAGGTAGTTAGTAAAATTTACGTCGTACAAAAACAATGCAACGGGCTATAGGCTCAGGATCAGTCTCGAAGGGAAGGTAGGTAGGTATTAAATATAACGTTGCATTGGAGCAACACAACGGGCTATTAGCGACGAACCGGGAATAATTCCGAAGGGAAAGATCAAGGACAACGCCTCGTCATTTTGAAACACGGACAGATTATTTAAAGTGTACCAGCCCCGTGTACACCCAAAAAGGGAAAAATCCGAGGACATTAAAAAGTTAAATATTTTCAATTTGCTTATAAACGTATATATAGCCGTTCGTCATCTGATCATGGTTAAAAATTACGTGGTGTCCTCCGACCTTTCCTTCGGGTTTGATCCCGGACAGTCGCCAATATCCCTTCGTGTTGCTCCAGTGCGACGTTAATTAGAATATTTACCTATAGATGGCCGTGGATGAGCGGTTGGTAGAGTCGTGGTTGCTAGTTCGAAATACGATCCAACCAAAGACCATGGGTATACGTGGGGGATGGTGCACACTAAATCTTTCGGGGTCTCAAGTATCCTCACGTTGGCATGGTGTGGAAGTTTGGAGAGTGGAATGCCAGCAAAGATGTTGTTCTCGTCATCTGACCGTGGTTCAAGATTAGGAGGCGTTGTCCTTGATCTTTCCATTCGGGATTGATCCCAGACCGTCGCCAATTGCCCGTTGCCTTGCTCCAGTGCGACGTTAATTCAACCACCTACCTACCTTCGACTTTAAAATAGAGTTTATCGCTGTTGTGGCGAAGTTTGGCGTTCAATATTTTAATTGGCGTTCAATCAACTATTCTATATATCTATTCATAATTCTTTTTTTGGAATTTCATTTGATGTGCTGAAATCGTATTTGAAAATCAAGCCAAGTGACGTCAAGTTTGGAGGTAGGTAGGTATTTTAATTAACGTCACGTTAGAGCTACACAACTGGCTATTGGTGACGGACCGGAATCAATCCCAAAGGGAAAGACCGAGGACACTTCGTAATTTTGATTCACGGTCAGATAACGAGGAAACACCTGAGCTGGCACCCCATTCTCCAAATTTCCACACCACGCCAACGTGAAGACATCTGAGGCCACGACAGATTTAAAGTGCACCAGCCCTCTTTGTACACGACGGTCTTTTGGTTAGATTCGAACTCGCAACCCTCCGGTGGATAATCCGTTACTCTTCCATGGCTCCGTCAGGTTTGGAATATGTTTTCTTACGTATGTACAGAAAACAGGTTCTGCCGCAGAAACACACCTTCTCTAACTTTTATTTTGGTGGTTGGTAGGTAGGTATTTAATTAACATCGCACTGGGGCAACGTAATGGGCTATTGGGGACGGTAGCCCTGTGGGATGTTCGTCATCTGACCGTGGTTCAAAATTACGTGGTGTTGTCCTCGGATCTTTCCCTTTGGGATTGATCCCGGACCGTCACCAATAGCCCGTTGTGTTGCTCCAGTGTGACGTTAATTGAAATACCCCAACCCCTGTTGTATATAGGTAGATAGTATTTTAATTAAAGTCGCACTGGAGCAACACAACGGGCTATTGTAGCCCGGTTGGAAGAGCAGCGGATTAGCAATCGAAGAGTTGCGAGTTCGGAACTAGATCCAGTTAAAGACAGTCGCGTACACGGGAGCTGGTGCGCGTTAATTCAATGGCCTCTAATGTCCTCACTTTAGCAGCGTGGTGTGGGAATTTCGAAGAGTGGGGTGCCAACTCAGGCATTGGGAATTGGAGACCCGCGCTCCCCCAGCTCGCCTAACGGCTTAGAGCTTGGTGCGGGGGGCGGGGATTTGGTTCATGGGGACTTCCACCAGCACGAAATCTCAGGCATTGATCTCATCATCCGACCGTGGTTCAAAATTACGTGTTGTCCTTGGATCTTTTCCTCAGGGATTGATCCCGGACCGTCGCCAATAGCCCACTATTTTGCTCCAGTCCGACGTTAATTCAACTACACTACCCATACATTTATTTAGCTTGGCAGAAAATACTTCTCACAAGTTAACTGTGATGATCTATTTCTCGATTATTTTCCGGGTGGCATCGTGCCATGTAATTAATTGGACGAAGTTCTGTTCATCTGAACGAATTTTGTTTGCAAAACCCACCTCGGCTTTCGTCATTAGAAAGCATTCAACAATGGGCTGCTCGTCTTCTGGTTACAAGGTTTGCCTTGTCTGCAGCAATGTCACGCTTCTGGTAAGCTTTACTTAAAGGTCCCCTTCCATATAACGTTATTTTTACTGTTTAAATTCGCATAGGTACCTTTTATGCTGCAAGTTATAAAAACAACGCCAGAATCCGGATTTTGTTGACCTGAAAAGTATCAAAAATATGAAAAGACCTAAAAATTGATTCGATGCACTTTCGATCCGCGAAATATTTTCTTTTTCAATCACAATTTTTTAAAGTGGGTTTGTTCACATCACATCTGAAAGTGAACAATTTAGCAAGACGCGAAAGACGGTGCAACTTTGTCTATCAAAAAGTACTTCATGGTGGAGATGGGCTTCACTGCTCTGTATTGTAAGTAAATTTTTATAAAGGTGGTTAAGTTCGCAGTCTTCTGAAACACTCGATTTTTTTTTTGCGATCTCATCTGTCAAGAAATCGATTTTTCACTTGCAAACTAGATTATAATCTTTTCAATTTCTTCCAGTTCATCGGAGTAGCGATTCTCATCTTGGGAATTAAAATGAAATTCCTGTTGCAAGTCGTTTTACTGACAGACTTGCCCATAATCGCAGTGGCCATCAAAGCGGTTGTAGCTACCGGGACATTCATTTCATTTGCCGGAATTACAGGTATTGCTGGTGCCTGTTACGAAGCTAAGTGGCTCATTACTGTGGTTAGTATCTTATTTTTCTGATCTCTCCCCCTCCGGGACACATCTCCTTTAAGTGTGTACGGGCTTCACGAACCCAAGGTACCCAAGTGATCGATTTTTTGGTACTTACGTATTAACCGCATTGGCGAATATCAGCCAAGTTTTGTTTTGGGTGGAAAATGTTTAGCAATTGCCCTTAGGATGGCATCAAACATCATCATTATAAACTGCTAGTAGGGACTCGAGGTGGTGGCGAGATGTTTTTTATTTCGCCATTTTGCACTTCCCCAGATGCGTTCTATATTCTGTGTGTGCGTGCCAGTTTCAGAATCAATGAAATTGTATTTGTGGTTCACTTAGCAGTGAATATAACCAGATTATTCCAGTTCTTCCGTCTTATACCCCTTCCAACAGATTTGGCGATTAATCGCTGGCATGCGGTTAATACGTAAGTACCATTTTTTTCCCATGGGGTTTACTGTCTTTGAACGCTGTGAGTCGCACTACCGGGACACCAAAGCGATATTTTCTCCTTTCCTCCTATCGGAGCCGTCGTGGCTCAGTGGGTATGCACACTGCGCTAGCAATCTTCGAGTTTTAGGCGGTGCAGGTTTGATTCCTGTCAGGTGCATTCCTTCCTGGATACATTTCTCTCTTCTGTCAGTAAACACTTTCATTGTGTATGTCTATTACTCGATATTGTATGTCTTGTTTCTGGCGCAGCATGGCCAGACATGGCCCTTGCGCCATAAAACCCGAAAACAACCATTTCCTCCTACTGTTCTATTTTCCACCCCTCTTGTTTTCCACCCTTTCACGTGTTTCGTGTACAGCATTGAAATTTTGAATAATTTTGCTTTGAAATACAATTGTCATATATCATTAATCTTACCCATACCAATCATATCGAGGTTCCATTTAATTTGAGTTCTTTTCATTCTGATTTGCTTTAAAATTTTCCCATCACTTTTATTTATGCTTTATAAAACGTCTATTTTTTTTACCCGCATGCCGTGTGTGGCGTCCCGTATCGGAGGAAAATGGAATTCTGGGGTACCTGATGCGTGCCCCTTGACCATGCTTCAACGTAGAGGGGTGACTGGAGTGAGTCCGCCCTGGTCAATCGGCTCACTACACTTCTCTGGGTTTCACCTCGTCAGTGTTCATCCCTCTGCCTTGCTGAACGTCACATTTTTTAAGTATTTAGCATTAGGGTTGAAGCTAGAGAAGTCCTGGGTGAACTGACGGATCCACATCCTGACACTAGCACTATATCATGAGGGTGCAATGTTTCAGAGCCTACAACTACTTCCCCTTGGACTCCGTGGTGGGTCCAAGGGGAAGTAGTTGTAGGCTCTTGAAGAAATTAACTAAATCCACCTTGAAGAAATTAAATAAATCTATGGATCCACTAATTTCTTTGTCTTAGAGGAGGCCTAAATCCCTCTAACAATAATTGCTCAATATCTAAATTTTCAATAGTCAATAACCCTGAAGGGGAACTTTAAACCTTTTCCTGTGCAAAAATATATTAAGTCTGCTGCTGGCATAAGCAATAAAGAAACTGCGATCTGGTGATCTTTTAGTAGAAACGATCTGGGGGCATATTAATCTGAAGAATTGAAATTAAATCAAATTGAATTAAAAGTTACTGTAATTCCACTAAATTCTAGTCGTGGAGTTATATCTGAATCCTATCTCTTTAATGTATCTGAACAGGAGTTTATGGAAGAATTAAAATGTCAACATGTTTGTTCTCCCATTTGTATCAGACGCTACTATAAAAGTATTAACACAACGTAATATTAACATTCAACACACTAGACATGTCAATCTCCCATAAAGTAGGATATTTAAATTGTAGTGTTAGAGAGGTTCATTCCAAACCCTCAAAGATGCTTTAAGTGTCAGGTTTGAACATTTCAAGGTTTCATGCCGATCACCTGCAATTTGTGCCAGAGGCTCAAAACCCGAACATGGCGAAAACTACTGATGAACCTCTATGGTTCAATTGGAAGGGAAATCATCCTTATTACAGAGGGGCCGCCATGCTCAGTGGGTATGCCCACTGCGCTAGCAACCTTCGAGTTGTAGGCGGGGCATATTCAATTCCTTTTGGGTGCATTCCTTCCTGGGTGTATTTCTCTTCTGTGTCAGTAAAACTTTCAAATTGTGTCTTGATACTGTGTATCTTGTGTCTTGCGCAGCATGGCCAAATATGGCCCTTGCGCCATAAAACTCCAAAACCAACCAACCATATTACAGATCTTACCCTCAATGGAAAGAGAAAAAAATACAAAGCATAAAAGCAAGATTTCATATCTCGATGCAAAAGAAATAGAAAGTCAGACACCAAGGGCAAGTATTTCGTATACATCTGTAATAAAAACGTTCAAATCAGTTGCTATCCAAACAGATACCATTATCAGTAAGAAATTGAAAAAACTCGCGCAAAACAAAATAAATCGCATAAAGCAAAACAAAGAAATCGCGCATAACAATTACCAAGAAAATTTATTTCTTTTAGACATAGATTTTTACAACTTAATATAAGTGTTACCGGCAAAGTTTGAAACGCCGGCATTATAGAATACCTAGCCATTTTATAGAATGCCCGGCGTTTTTAGGCAAAGTATGAAATATAAGAATTATATATTTTCCCTAGGCATTGTTTATAATACCTAGGCATTCTATAGAATGACAAATGCTACTTAGGCAAAGTATGAAAAAAGGTCATGATAAGGCTATTATTTAAAAACCGTTCATTCCTCAAAAATACGAATGTTATTTTGAAAAAATGAGTGCCATTAAACTTTTATTCAAAATATGTAAAAAAAATTAAAGTTGTACAAAACAAAATTTATACCTTTCTTATTTAAAAAAACAAAATAAAATATGAACCTACTTGTTGCACCAAGAAAGGAAATAATTTTATTTTGAATTGCACTTAATTTAATTTCTTATAAAAAGTAAAACGGTCAAAAAATGGTAAAATGTGATATTCGAAACGAATCGGAGATGTATTTCATACATTGCCGGTTTGTCATTTGGCATTCTATAGAATGCCTTGGAAATGTGAAATATTAATCGTTTCATACATTGCCGGCCAGTTTTCGGCATTCTATAAAATGCAGGATTTCAAACTTTGCCGGTAACAAGGATTAAATAAATCTTTTGTGTTATATGATGCACTTATCTTTCTACTACCTTGTGTTTGGCTCTATAACCGATCCTGCTCTCTTGCGCAGTAAACCTATACCTAAACCAAGCCTTTTAACAAAAATTGCTTCTTTTCAGACATCACTGACTAGTTGAATACAATTTCCTAGTTTTAAAATCTAATTTTATCTTACATTAATTTTGTTTTATTTCAGCATCTGCTCTCGCTGGGAACGATCGTGATCATGCAAATTGGACTTGGAGTTACTATTTTATTCGTGAAGAAAGCAGTAAGTGCATCTTTTCCAAACATGAGATGGATTTTCAGTTTAAACAAACGACTGGTCCACGCATGATACGCATCCGGATTACCTTAAAATTTAGATTATCTCAGTTAATAGAAACGTTTGGTGTTCAATCTAATTGGTGTTGACCTATCAACTATCATGTATCAATTCAGAATTTATTTTTTGAAATTTTCATTGGCGAAGTGCTGAAATCGTATTCGAAAGACAAGCCAACTGAAGTCGGGTTCAGAATATGTACAGAAAACACGTATCACAGCAGCACTACCTCCACCCATATTTAGCTCGACAGAAAGATTCATTGCCACCATAGACGTGAGATGTAAGTAGACTGAGCATTGCTATAGGGTGGAGCCTCAAAAAATGTGACCAACATGTCGACTAGTAGTCACGTGATTGCTTTGGAAAATTGACTTGGCTGGCCAATTTGGCATCTCATCGTCTCGTTTGGCGATACAGCATCTGATAATAGATACGTGTTTGAATTCGTATGCTTTGCGTGGTGACAAAGTTGGTGAAATCGCCAAATTCCTCTACTATGTCGCGCGGACTAATCATGATGAATCAATGGTTTTGCGTCTTCTCCCATCTCGCGGATCAATTAGATGATGAATGTGGTTCCACCCAGCTGACGAAAGTAGTCTAATGGCCACGTTACTGCTAGTTTTGTTCACATGATGTTGGACACACAAAAGGTTACCATTAGCTCACTCTACTTTTGTTTCCTCTATAAATGCCACCAAATGTTTCCATTTAAGTTATAATTTGAAAAGCTGTTTAGCTTAAATTCACCTACTGTCTTGAAGTGTTTTAGTTGACAGTGTAGGTCTTTAAGTATATACATGGATTCGTTTATGGAACTAATTATACGTATCATTGGTTTTTATCTGTAAGAGAAATGAGTTTATGGAAATCGAAAGGTATAAAAAGATTTATTGCTATAAATTCAAAGTGTTCTATCTACTCTTACTTTCTACTTGTTTGCGAAATTTTAAGATAAGTGCTGATTGTGTACTAGGTAGATGGTCACTGTTGGTTTACCGATTGTGAAAGAAAAATTTAATCTGGCTATAAATTTACCATATGTAATAAGAATGGTAAACAGTTTTACTTCAAAACCAGCTTATGGGATCACATTTGCGCAATCTTATGAAAATAAACACATTTAAATTATTTTGTTATGATCAGTGTTCTTAAAAGACATCAGTTATTTAATAATCTATATTCAATATCTTTATTGCTATTTCACTTGTTTGAATCTTATTATATTAAAAACAATATTCCTACAGATTGAGAGCTATGTAGGAACTACAGATTGCGATAAGGTGAGAATTCGATTTTCTCTATATAAATTATTTGAACTGCGAGTAATAAAAACTAATTTAGTGAGTATTTCAATCAGGAGCTTTGTACTTTATAATTCGTTTCTTTATTCTCAGGACTGTGCTACAACTTTAGATGTCATAGTTCTTGATTATGCCTTACCATCAGCTGGACTTATGATGACCATAATCATAGTGGAGGTTAAACTATTATTTTTAATTGCTCAAATAATGTTTGATACCTACTCCAACTTTCTCTCAGACTGATTAATTCCTTATGTTTCATGTACGAGGCCTGCCTGGAAAGTGTAGTCATGTAATATGAAACAAGATACATTGCGCCTAGGTTGAATTGTATGGCACAAGGGCTATATTTGGCCATGCTGCTCCAGACACAATACATACAATATTAAGTAATGGACATAGTTTTACTGGCCCAGAAGAGAAATACATCCAGGAAGGAATCCAACCTGTATCTAGGAATTTTGGAACTTAGTCTCCTTCAAAGTAGGCGGCCCTCAGGGGCACATTTCTTTTAGGTGCGTATGGGCTTCACGGAACCGAGGTAACCTGAATGATCTTTTCTTTTCCCTCATGAGGTTTTACTATGGAGGTCTTTAGTAGAAGGTGACGCTGTCTGGATATTCAAGAGATCATTTTTTGCTTTCATTCTACTGCTGTTTTCAATTCCTCTTTCACGACATTCTCACTTGACGCTGTCTTGTGTTTGGCGCAGTTTGGCCAAATGTGGCCCTTGCTCTATAAAACCCCAAAACAACTAACCAACCTTCAAAGTAGGCAGCTTATGACATCACACCTCTCCCGGCGTCAGCAGTGTTTTCCATCGACCTTCAAATGAAATAGACGTATCATGTGGACGGAGTCGCTGTCGTAAGATCTCTGAAGGGTAAATCACAAATCGCATAGCCGATTGGCTGTCGAATCGCAGACTAGTGTTTTTGATCGCGGTGGATAATCACTTTAACCAACCAATCAATAATTTAGGATTCATGCTTTTACCCACAACCACATGGGGCCGCGGTGGCCGGGTTGGAAGAGTAACGGATTAAGCAACCGGAGGGTTGCTAACATCGTCGTGTACAAAGGGGCCCGGTGCACTTTAAATCTGTCGAGGCTTCAAATGTCCTCACTTTGGAATGTGGTAGTTTGGGGAGGGGGTGCTAGCTCAGGTGTTTCCTCGTCATCTGACCGTGGTTCAAAATTAAGTGGTGTTGTCCTCGATCTTTCCCTTCGGGATTGATCCCGGACCATCACCAATAGGAGCCCGTTGAGTTGCTCCAGTGTGACGTTAATTAAAATACATACCCACAACCACGTGACAGATCTTCAAACAGCAACTGGAAGAAGTAACATGAAGCTGCGGGCACATGCTCCGTTCATGTCATTTTTAGGTCAACTGGTGTTTCAGTGCTTTCTAAACACTGCAAAATCCATTGTTGGAATCGCCATCAGCTGCCTCGCCGTGTCCAGAATCGCACCCACGGTCTGAAATCTCCCTTTTCAAAGGTGATTTTAGCTTTAGGAAATGTCAGAAGTCGTAGGGCGTATGATCCGGGTTGAAGGGGCCTGAGCCACCTGGGTGATTGGATGTTTTACTAAAACACCCGGCACGAGACGAGATCATGCCGCCACGTTTCACATTGAGATCTTTCGTCAAAATCTCGAACACAGTAGTTTTGGACATTCCCAGATCATTTTCTAATTCTTGCGCTGTCATTCGTCGATCTTTGTTGATTTCGCCTTCAAGGGCGCATCTTTAGGTGTGTGCAGGTTTCACGAACCAGAGGTACGCTAATGATCTATTCTTTTGCCATGGGGCTTACTTCCTTTGGTAAACATGAGGGTCGCGACCCCAGGATGCGGAAGCGATCCTTCTCTACTTCTCTTCATCCTTTATTTTCACAATTACTTAACACTGTCCTGTGTTTGGCGCAGCTTGGCCAAATATGACCCGCTATAAAATCCCAAAACAATCAACCAACACTTTCTCCTAATGTCCTCTGGACACATCTCCTTTAAGTGTGAACGGGTTTCACGAACTCGAGGTACCCTAGTGATTTTTCTTTTCCCATGGGGTTTACTGTTTGGTAAACATGGGACCTGGACGGTCCAGGAGGCCGCACTGAAGTCCCCTTACGAGGGATGGTGGGCTGGAAGCGGCGGCCATCGTGCGGGACTCCTGGGCGGTTTCCAGGGGTGCTGCATCGACATGGAGGGCGACTTGCAGCCGTGCGGCGGACCTGAAAGAAGTGAAGAGTGAGATATGCTATGGCCAATTAGAAACAATGCATTATCACTCTTAATGTTACAGCGAATGATTTTAACAAACATTATGAAGGGATCCCTGATAGGACATCCCTTTAGGGTCACATCTTTGTGTATGTACTGGTGTGTACTGGCTTCACGGCCCCGATGTACCCTAGTGATAATTTCCCATGGGTTTACTATCTCTGGTAAACATGAGGAGAGCGACCCCATGATGCCCAAGCGATCTTTCTCTAGTTTCTTCTCACCATCCTTTCTTTTCACAATTACTTATACATTGTTTTGCGTTTGGAGCAACTTGGTCAAGTTGGTCCTTGTGCCATAAAGCCCAAAAACAACCGTGGACACATTTTCAAGTTTAAACGTAAAATTCGATGCATATTCGTAGCTCTACTCGCTCGATCATTGTGAATGAGACTCTCAGACCATACGCTCACTCAAGAGCGTTTAGCACACAACTGATTAGTCCAATGAGTTCGTGACTTTTTCACGCATGCGCTTCAATGTCCCTTTTCCATGGCTGCCTAGTCGCATCAACGCAGCGCAGACCGTTCTCGTAATATCAACAATGGCTGTATACTTTCCTGACAGACATCGTATTGCTTGTGGATGTAATAATGAAGCTTACAAAAGTGAAATCGTTTCCAGGAACAACCACTTTAGTTTTGTATAAGTTTTAATTACAATTGTCATAAAAGACGCTTTATATTGAATGGCTTTGCTATTTTACTGATATTTAACTTCTTACAGGCATTGATGATGTACAGTGCTATAAGATTATATTTACATATTAGAGATACGCCGAAAATTCCTCCTTCTGAAACTTTTGTCATTGAGAGCGTCCAAATGCGGGATGGTAAGTAATTGGAGAACCTTGACGAATTTATATGGTATTATGTGTTTGCAGTGTGCTTACACTATCTTCTTGCATTATGAGGCGTATATAATACTTTTATATACCTCATAATGTTAAGCCTCATAGAGTTAAAGGTTAAAGTTCAGCGTATATAATACTTTTATACGCAGCACTTTAACAACCGTTAATTCTAAAAGGCCCAAATTTTAGAGATACTGCCATCTTGTAATGCATATTTTAAGTCCTTGGCCCTGGTCTAATTAGCCATCGTGAAGCGTAAAAGGCCTTCTGAGCAGCAAACCAAACTTGACTACCATGGCAGAGTAATTGATGGAATTTAAATCAAACTTAATTTCGGGAAGCCTGTTGGTTGAGTAGTGGATTAGCAATCGGAGGGTGCGAATTCAAAACTAGATCCAACCAACCGGGTGTACGTTAAAGCTGCCGTGGCCACAAATATCCTTACGTTAGAGTGGTGTGGAAGTTTGGAGAGTAGGGTGGCCAGCTCAGGTGTTGACTTTGTCATCTGACCGTGGTTGAAAATAACGGATGACCTTTCCCTTCGGATTTCATCGCGAACCATCGCCAATAGCCCGTTGTGTTGCTCCAGTGCGATTTAAATTCAACTACTAACTTTATTTTGGGGCGCCAATTGTGTAAAACAAGACTTGCAGTTAATATAAAAAATCTTGATGTGAATTACGTATGACCAGAAAAGACGATTTGACAGGCGTAGATCCATGGGCGTTTGCGTACTCTAGCATGTTTTACTTATGAAGGCTGAAATTCTCCATGGAAAAGATTTTAAATTTCTGTTTAAATTAATATTCTCAATCACTCTCAAAAGTCTAAAATGCTTCACATTTGATGAATTTATTTTAGTACTTCAAACTGGCGCAATCTGATCTCGAGAATTTCACATTTTTTACTTGACTTTGTCCTGTTTGGCGCAGCTTAACCAAACATGGTCCTTGCCCCTTAAAATGCCTAGACAACCAATCAACTTGTGTATTCAGTGTCAATAGAAAATAAAAAAATTATATGGTGCTAACAAAGATATATTTGAATTTCATGAGGGGTCAACTGGTACTGGAGATAGGACTGCAGATATGGGGAGTTGTCATCCATAGTGTTAGACAAGCCACACTGGTCCAACATCTGTCCTGTGATACTGAGTTGTCTGAAATTCACATTAGTATAGCATGTTTTCTATAAACGGAGTACGCATGCGCATGTCGTATGTTTATTCTCATGCTGATTCAATGTGGCCGGACTTACGATCGGACTAGGTTGTCCTCTGACTAATGGCAAGAAAATTCATCTTTTGAACTGCATTTGTTTCCAAAAGAAATGATTCGTTGGTACAGCTTTGATATAAAGATTTTCGTGTCAACGCTTTTGGCGCATTTCTAGGCGTGTTTTTTGTCGCCAAGGAAGTATTTCTTAGAAAAAACACGTTTTTAGGCTTGGCTGAAAATGATTAAAAAAATTGTGAATTTTAAAAACAGAAAAAATCCCCACAACTGATTATTCTTATTACTACTAGGTAAGAATTCTTACTTTTTCTGAAGTATTATAGAACTTTGTCCAAGTTAAATTAATTTATTAGTTTTAAGTCGAATAGAACCAGGGTATGTAATATGAATATTATGAAAGATCGTATTAATTCTAGCTAACTAGAGTTATTTAGGCATGGTAAAATCAAAAGGTAGTTGAATTAACGTCGCACTGAAGCAACACAACGGCTATTGGCGAGGGTTCGGGATCAATCCCAAAGGAAAATATCTGAGGACATCTCGTCAGTTTGAACCACGGTAAGACTATATTCCACTTGAGCTTGCACTCCACCTTCCAAACTTCCTCGCCAATGTGAAATAAAAAGATAATGATTTAGAAATATTAAGATTTAAATAATCGCGAGGTTGCCATAACCCTAATATATCCGGGTTGCCTATGCCTGTCACAATTCGATATAAATACGCCAAAAACGTTGCTATAAAAATGTCTATCTCGAGGCTTTCGATTCGTTAAAAATGCTTTGTTTTATAAAACGGTTTAATGCAGTTTAATTTTTCAGTTGCTTCACCATTGCCAAGTTATGTCCTGTCCTCTCACAATCCACAAATATATACTCCACAAATGAACTACATGCACCAAGCTCCACCTGGATTTCTTCACCATTCGGCTCCACCTCGGTACATTCAACGGTCTCCCAATCAGTCTCCTTCGTATTCAAGATTGCCCTTAGATATGCAGGAGCCTCCCTCCTACGTGGAAGCTTCTGGTCAAATTCCAAAGATGGACACAATTACAAGGCCGGCGTCTTTGAACTCAGTATGAACTTGGTGTTTTTGAAAAGGATTTAATCCAAGTTGTGTAAAGCGACACCATTACCAGCTCGAAAAAATTATGAAAGATCTTCCAGTCTAAACTCCGAAAGGAACCAGACCTTTATTGTGATGTTAGTTTTAAAATTTTAGGGTATCTGACTACGTTAGTAGTTCCTTTTTTAAAAAAATGATCAAAATGTGTTATTTTTTCTTTTTAAGATAACAAAATTTTGAAAAACAAAAATCACTAAAAATAATTTATTAAAAATGAAAAATTTAAGTAAAAAATAACGTTAACGAAAAACGACTGAAAAATTACATTTGCCTAAAATTTTGCACAAAATCTAAATATTTAAGCAAGGGCCTGAACTAAACGATGAGCATTTTTCCTTTCCACTCATGAGACATTGAGAATAATGTAAAAGGAAACGTGAAATTTTTCCGAACGCCACAGCACCCTGAAATCTCAAAGTTTTCCTTTTAACTCTTATATCCTTGTTCAGACCCTCTAAAACAAATAAAAATCAACAAATTTCATTCAAAAATATATAGTACATTTTTAGTTATCGCGTTTCTTGTGCAAAAGTTTTGCTCAAAATAGCAATCAGAAAAATGCATTTAAAGATTTGAAAACTAATTAAAAAACAGCTGCCAATATTTATTCAAATTGCTATATCTTCGCTTCTATTCACTATACGGACAAAATAAAAACAGTTTTGTGAAGAAAAAAGGTCTAAATATTAAGAATATTAAATAAAATGAAGTATATGAAACTAACAAATCGACTTTCAACGTAATCAGATACCTTAAGTCCATTGTGTGAAATATCCAACTTATAGATTTATGTATCTTCAAGAACACTAGAAATCGAAATAACACCAATCTTCAAAAACCTAATTGCCTGTTTACTAAGTTGCATATTGTAATAACTTAAAAATAAATATTATTACATCTTTTTATCTGTAGGATATGAACAATTGAATGCTTATGAAATCGAAATCTATGTTGGTCTGAGGGATATGGTGTTTTACATATATCGCGATTCGAGATGTCTCAATGAGCAGTTCCATTGTTTTTAATTCAGTTACGCTTACATGTATTCTATGTACACTTTTTGTATGTTTAATAAACTATTTCAAACATTTCTGATAACTACACGCTCTAGGTACGAGTTTGTAATATCTACGCCACATAGACTTCATATACAAGTTATGTAATGTGAATGGGTTCTCACACACACTTTCAATTAGATTATTCTTTTGAATTTTAGGCTTTAACTGGTATATTATGGTCAGGTTGGATTATGAAGGAAATATATAAAAGTGAGCTATAAACCTTTTTATGTGCCCAGGTTCGTGTGACCAAAACTATTAGCAACATGACTGCTTTCGTTTGCTGGGTGGAACCGAACATTCATCTGATTGGTACACGAGGCCGTCGTGGCTCAGTGGGTATGCCCATGCGCTAGCAACCTTCGAGTTGTAGGCGTTACAGGTTCGATTCCTGTCAGGTGCATTCCTTCCTGGATGTATTTCTGTCAGTAAAACTTTCATTGTGTATTGCTAGATATTGTACGTCTTGTGTCTGGCATAGCATGGCCAAGTATGACCCTTGCGCGATAAAACCCCAACAACCAACCGATTGGTCTACGGGACGGGAGGAGATCCCATTCATAGATTCATCTGATTTGTCCTCGCGACAGTGCTACTTGTAAGCTTTGGCGATTTCACCATCTTTGCCGCCACTCTAGGAATGCGCATGCATGCATCTACCCTGTCCGGTCATGAGATGTCATCGCCAAACAAGGCGATAAGATTCCAAATCAGCCAACCAAGTCAAATTTTCAGATAAGTCACGTGACTACTAGTCGACATGTTGGTCACAAGCTCAATAGCAATGCTCAGCCTAATATTTTACGTCTATGGGTTGGAGACACTTTGACCTACTTATTAATAAACCTATATGCACATGTTCACGTCACAAAGAAACTTAAGATATTGACTTGTGGTAAATAACTAATTTGTCTGAAGCTTCTACATGATCCGCAAATTTCGATAATTTGACCTTTCAGCACATTGTCTCATTCGCATGGCCTTGACGATTTCGCAGATGAGTATAACTCATGTCCAAGAGTTAAACATAATTGCTGTTTATGTGAATATTTCAGAAAATCTACATCGGAATGGAAGGAAAAGCGGTATGTGGGTGTAATAGGATTACAGCAGAAAACAATGAAAACAAGGATAATGATTTATACAAAGAAAAGGGTTGAAAGGTTCATAATACGGATGTCGGCTTTAGTGAAACAGTGATTAAAACAATGTCATGCTGAAGTCTAATACGGTGTGTGGGAACCTCTGGTAGTCACGCATGCTGCATAACGATTTCCCATACTTTTTCGATGAGGGTATGGATGAGTTGTGTGCTCAGAATTCCAAGTTTTAAGGAGAGCAGTTTTCAATTCCGGAACGGAGCTAGGTGGGTGGCGGAGGGTTGCAATGTCTCCCGAGCATATTCCACATGCTCTATAGGATTCAGATCAGGAGAGTTGGCAGGCCACTGCATGCGGTGGATATCTTCAGTTTGAAGAAAGGCGTCGACCAGAGCTGCATGGTGCGGTGTTATCCATGAAAATGAAACCAGGACCGACAGCACCTCGAAACAGGCGAACGGTAGGTTCAAGGACTTCCTCTCTTTGACCGATTACAGACCCCTGTCAAAGATGTAGAGGTCTGCGGCTGTCCAGCATGATGGCTGCCCAGACCATGACTTCCCTGAAGGAAAACTGTCTTTCCATGACGTTCCCAGGTGAAAACGCGTTCCACGATCTCTCCAGATCGTGGTACGACGAGAATCAGTTTGCAGACTAAATCTGGACTCGTCACTGAACATGACATTGCCCCACTGTTGTCGACTCCACTGCCGATGTTCCAAACTCCACTAAACGCGCGTTTCTGTGCAGACGTCGGGGATGCAAACTGTTGGTCGTCTGGCATAGAGACCAATGTGTCTGAGTCGCCTGTAAACAGTTTGTCTCGAAACTATGACTCCTGTGAAGGCTGTCAGGGCTGAATCCAGTTGTCTGGCAGAACGGTTCCTCTGACGTCACGCAGTTATCGCCAAATATTGATCTTGCCGAGCGGTTGTTACCCTTGACCGACTTGGTACTGGTCGTCGGGTAACATCAGTGGTTTGAAACCTCTGCCAGT
Organism: Meta bourneti; assembly: GCA_933210815.1. Lineage (NCBI taxonomy): Eukaryota > Metazoa > Arthropoda > Arachnida > Araneae > Tetragnathidae > Meta > Meta bourneti. Next base: position 15,116,070 of record OW119928.1, on the reverse strand, counting down.
CTGGAGATCACACACAGGTACATTCAGAATTCGAGACGCTTCGGTTTGGGATCGACCGGATTCCAGCATTCCAATAGTTTGTCCCTTCACAAACATGTCCAGTAGGCATCTTTTTATGACATCTTTCGTCTTTATTGATTGTTAATGCTTCGTACTACAGCAATTGCAAAATTTCTGTATAAACTGGCCATGCCGCTCGAGGCCGTATTATACTCGTTCCGACATGAGCCGGTGCTTTGCGCATATCGACGTCGACTGAACTGTTTCGCATATGCACAATGTTTTACCTTCGTCCTACGATTCTCCACAAGTGATTTTGAACCATTCTATCCATATTTACTCCGATTTTTTTCGCATTTTACGAATTATACTTAACTTTTGGGCATGAGTACATTTTATAGAAAATTTGACCTTGAAAAATAGTTATACGTGCGTTTTGGAATTTCAAATAATATATAGGAAATATTTTCTTCCAAATAAATTCCAAATTAGTTTTAGTTGGCCCCAATTTTAGTCAAAATGATGCAGGTTTGAAATAAAGAACTAAAAACTTAAAAGGGAATGGAACTAACATTTTACACACCTAGGTTTGAGACCGCAGAGTCAATTGAAATTTATACGTTTCAATTTATAATATTTTCCAATTATGAATTGATATTAGAAAATATAGCTTTGAAAAAGAAAGGTAGGTATTCTGTTTTAGGTTATTTAATAATACACAAAAATTATTCTAATTCGATGATTAATAGATAGCTAGGTATTTTAATTAACGTCACACTGGAGCAACACAACGGGCAATTGGTGACGGTCCGGGATTAATCCCAAAGGGAAAGATCGAGGGCAGCACGTAATTATGAACCACGATCAGATGACCAGGTACCACTTGAGCTGGCACCCAACTCTCCAAACTTCCACACCACGCCAACGTGAGAACATTTGAGGCCGCGATGGATTTAACGTGCACCAGCCCCCTTTGTATATGAAGGTCTTTGGTTCGATTCGAACTCGCAACCCTCCGGTTGTTAATCCGTCGCTCTCCTAACCGGGCTATCGCAGCCCTCTCGGTCTTGGCATGGATGTTCATAGTGATTCAGTATCATTGGTCTCTTGATGTCATAAGCCATCGTGTAAAAAATGACCAACTGGCAAGTACAACCAACTATAGACGTGAAATATAAGTAGACCAAGCATTGCTATTGGGAAGAGCATCAAAACATCGACCTAATGAAATAGATGGACCATGTGGGCGGAGTCACTCGTAAAATCTCTGAAGGGTAAACCACGTGAACTTACGAATCGCCTTCGATTGGCAGTCGAATCGCAGACTAGTGTTTTCGATCACGGTGGATAATCACTAACCAATCAATAAATTAGTATTCTCGCTATTTCATTTTAAGATCGAAAATTCAAAAAGTGGGACTAACATGTCGACTAGTAATCACGTGACTGCTTTGGGAAAAATTGGCTTGGTTCGCCGATTTGGCATTTTATCACCTCGTTTGGCGATAGAACGTCTTATGAAAGGGAAGGTGTGTGTTTGCGAATTTTAATAGTGGCGACAAAAGTGGTGAAATCGCCAGTCTACTTGAACTATATTTCGCGGACCAATCAGATGAAACACACACAATGCACGGGGTGGTTAAACATTCGAATGAAGAATGTTCTTAGCACCCGGTTTGCGAAAGTAGTCTAAGGGTGGCGTTACTACTAGTTTTAATCACATGATTCTGGGCACATTAAAAGGTTACCGTTGCTCACTCTACTTTTACCTGTACGGAACCAATCAAACGCGTAAGAACTGGTAGACCCAGAGCGGCAGCTCGTGGAGTGGATCCTCGCTGATCCCGTCGAGTTCATTGTTGAGTTTTTCGGATTTTTCCCTCCCGATGCATGGTAGCGCGGTTGGAAGAGTAACGAATTAGTAACCGGAAGGTTACGGGTTCAAACCCATCCAAAGACCGTCGTATACAAAGGGGGCTGGTGCGAGTTAAATCTGTCGTGGCCTCAAATGTCCTCACATTGCCGTTATGTGGAAGCTTGGACTCTGGGGTGTCAGCTCAGGTGTTGACCTCGTCATCTAACCGTGGTTCAAAATTATGTGGTGTCCTCGACCCTTACCTTTGGGATTGATCCCGGACTGTCAACAATAACCCGTTGTGTTGCTCCAGTGTGACGTTAATGAAAATACCTACCTACCTACCTACCCTCCCGATACACAAATATGGACCAATTCCCCTAAAAGCACTCTTGAATGCAATGAACTTTTTGAATTATTAAAAAAAATCTTAGATATCCGAATGAAACAAGACTGGTGCAAGCGAATACTGTAATGATAGATAGCATACAATGGCAAATAAGTAAATAAAGTACGTCAAGGCGAAATAAAAATGCAATTATGTCGATCAAAGACTTCAATAAATTTATGCCTTGCCCTATCGTCGAAAGATATAATATCACTTTCCTCTCAGCCGATTTAGCTTTCGCAGGAATACCAGAATACTTCTTCGTCAACATCATATCCTTTTCGGTTTGAACTACTATATTTCTTCTCAAATTTTGTACTTTTTAAATGATGAGGTACAGCTGTAACTAGCGCCTCGTCTGGTGGCAACGCTCTAGGCTCGTTTTTTGGCGCGCTCTTTTATGTCGCCAAGGAAAGAAATCTTAGAAAAAATCTTTTTTTTTTTATCTTTGCAAATATAACATCTTTATAAATCTTTCCGCTTCCCGAGGTTGCCATAAAAACGGGAATGACCCCAATAAAGTTGCGTTACCTCCACCTGCCATAACTAGTTACTAAAAGTGCGCCAAAAAACGCGCCAAGAGGGTTGCCACCAGACGAGGCGCTAGATACAGCTGTACCAATGATGAATCAGGTAAGTGTATCAAAAGATGAAGCAAATTGCTTTGAAATTTGATTGCATAAAGTCTGTTTTGGCATTCGTTTTCCAATGAAATTTGTCATCTGACCATGGTTCAAAATTACGTGGTGTTGTCCTCGGATCTTTCCCTTTGGGATTGATCCCGGACCGTCACCAATAGCCCATTGTGTTGCTCCAGTGTGACATTAATTGAAATACCCCCCTCCAATGAAATTTACGTAAGGACTGTCGAATTTTGTAATTTTAAGCTCTTGGAAACACAAAATTCCAATACTGCCTCTTCGGGTTTGATCCCGGACCATCGCCATTAGCACGTTGTGTTGCTCCAGTGCGACTTTAATTAAATACTTACCTATCCAATACTGCCTCAAATTAGGTAGATATTTAATTAACGTCCCACTGGAGCAACACAACGGGCTATTGATGACGGTCCGGGATCAATTCCAAAGGGAAAGATCGAGGACAATACCACGTAATTTTGAACCATGGTCAGATGACGGCGTGTTGTTTTCGGTCCTTTCCCTTTGGGATTGATGCCGGACCGTCACCAATAGCCCATTGTGTTGCTTCAGTGTTGATGTTAATTAAATACCTACCTTCCAACTTGCTTCAACGGCCCGAATGAATTCGGAATTGATATACAACAGTTAATTGGTCAATACCAATTAGATCAAACGCCAAACGTTGCCAAAACAATAAGCTACGTTTTAAGTTAACCCCAATATATGTTCTTTGGACAGCACAAGTAAAATTTTCATTTTGTTTGTACGCACTAAAACTCCCTCATATACACTGCTGGCCACCCAAATTGCAACACCAAGAAAGACAAGAGATATCACAACAAAATTTATTTTGTAGATAACATGTTGACCAAGTATCAAATGATTAAATTTATAGACTTCTGTGAAGCGTGGTTCCTGCCAAAATCAGTAGCCAGAGTAGCCGCCATTGTTGGAGATCACCGCTGCCACACGCCTCGGCATTGATTCAAAGAGACTTTGGATGTGTTCTTGGGGTACAGCAGACCAAGCAGCTTCCACACGTTGCCAAAGTTGATCTGGTGTGGCAGCTGGGGATGTATTCTGGGTCAATCGTTGAGCAACCATGGACCACATGTTTTCTATCGGCGAAAGATCCGGAGAGCGAGCTGGCCAGGGAAGCAATTCAATCTGGCGATTGACGAAGAACCCTTGGACAATGCGTGCCACGTGTGGTCGCGCATTATCCTGTTGAAATATGGCTGTGGGCAAGCCCTGAAGGTAAGGAAGGACAACTGGCTCCAACACCTCGGAGATGTAGCGCTGGCTGTTTAAAGTACCGGCAATGCGTACTAGAGGAGTGCGAGAGTGATATCCAATACCGCCCCATACCATAATACCCGGTGCAGGACCAGTGTGGCGGTGCATAACGCAGCTGTTCAGCATCCTCTCTCCACGGTGTCTCCAGACTCGAATCCGACCATCGTGGTGTTGCAGACAGAAGCGTGACTCGTCAGTAAAGACAATTTCATTCCATTCTGCCGTCCACATCCTTCTTTCATCGCACCATTGGCGGCGGAAACGTCTGTGGTTCTGCGTCAAGGGTAGACGAAGCAATGGACGTCTTGCGGACAGACCACTCTGCTGTAAACGGCGTCGAATGGTACGCGCAGACACTGGATGATGCGGTACAGACTGAATGTGCTGTGCTATAGTTCGTGATGTGGCTGAGCGATCCGTCACTGCCATACGCACAATATGCCTGTCATCACGTGAAGTGGTGCACTGAGGTGGATGCAATCGAACACGTCGTACCCTCCTGCATTCAACGATCACATATCCGCATTACAGTTGTTTGGTTTCGTCCAACACGACTACCGATTTCCCTGAAAGATAATCCACAATCTCGGTAGGCCACTATCCTTCCTCTGTCGAACTCGGATACTTGATCAAAAGATGATCGCTGTTTTCTACGAGGCATAATTGATCGTTCTTTTGAAAAAACCACAAGAAAAACACAATTGCCGTACTTGAAATCGGCGAAATCTCTAAGCCTTAAATATCGCTTTGAAGTGGCGCCACAGGCGCGCGTGATGTGCGTCTGCGCTGAAATTCTAATCATTTACATATCCTACTTCCGCTAATGCATGTTGTAAATTTCATATTATTTGCATGCTTCCTTCAGGGTGTTGCATTTACGGTGGCCAGCATTGTATTTCTTATTCCCTGGGTGTTTGTCTCTGTGTTAGTAAAACTTTCCTTGTGTGTGTATGTCCTTTCCTTGATGTGTTTGACGCAGCATGGCCAAATATGGGCCTTCCATCATAAAAACCTAACCAACCAACGGACTCATACATTTATTACGAATAAATGACTAATTTTCAAACTGACCCACTGTACCGTACGGTTTGATTCGTGAATACTTCTTTCGTTCTTCGGTAAGCTCTAAATCTCTACGCACTTGTCATAGGTTTAGATTTTTTTGGTATCATTTGATTCGTCTTGAACTGCTCTTTCAACCTCTTTACGTTTCTTATGCTGCAATTGAAATTTAGTGTGATGTTTTGGCTTGTAGTGAAATCTTAGACAAATCGTCACTTTCCGCTGCACACAATTTTCACACAAATGGTTTAAACTCTCAACTAGTCAAATGGAATTGTAGAACACGTCGTTCTCTTCAATTTAAGCACGCACTCGCCACGACCCGTCGATTAGAACTGAAGTTACAGCGGTTAAACAGGCCAGCATATGTGCCCGAAATGGGGCTCATTTCTCCCACCACGCGGTATAAAGGTAAGAGGGGATTAGTGGTCGGCCCTGGTCGACGCGGCCTACCTTCCTCTACACTATGGTAAGCCATTTATCCCCATAGGCTGATTCCCCCTGGAGTTTTGAGATATCAACACTTTTCGTGAAGCGCAAGTTTCTGCCGATGACCCTCATGCATGCGCCTTAGACCTCCTGACTGATTTTAGACATATTCACATCAAAACAAGCGAAGTGACTTCACGTTCAAAATACGTACAGAAAACACGTATCGCCACAGAAACACTACCGTAACCTACATTTAGCTTGACAGAAAATGCCTCTAATATGAAAAGGACTTGATATATTTTTGTTTGGTAATCAATAACCCAAGCCACAAAAACTCCCACCGGATCATGAGTGAGGCCACTGCTCTATGAGAACCATTTTCAATCAAGCTAAATCTAGGTGGCGGTAGTGTTTCTGCTTCGATACGTGTTTCTTGTGCGTATTCTGAACGTGAAGTCGCTTGTTTTTCGAATACCATTTCAGCATTTCACCGATAAAAATTCCAAAGAATAAATTCCGAATTGATGCATGTTAGTTCATTGGTCAAAGCAATTAGATCAAACACCGAACGTCGCCAAAACGACCATAAACTAAATTTTAAGGAATCCTTCCGATAAATATCATGTCAGAGCATTTGAACAGTAGAATTAAAATCTTCGCAGACTGTCCTGTTTGCTTACACTGAAAATCCCTCATAAACATTCCACTTGAGATTGAAACTTAGTTTCTAGTCCTAAGTTTCACGAGTTGGTCTACAAATGGGATTACGGAAAGTATTGTAAAAAACGTGTAATGGAAAAGCTTGCAAAAACCATGTAATGCCATATGCTTATGATAAAACACTAAATTCGCAGGCGATATTTCTATTGAAACAATGAAAAAAGATCCAATCTAACGAGGCATTACATTGATGGTAAATATATAATTTTGAAATTATATCTGGCATCTCCAGTAATATGTTTCATTTTTTAGCTTCAATTATAATTAATTGATATGTGTTTATGTGCTATTGAGATTGTGTTATTGTATGACTGAGTTTTTGTGATATTGTTACTGAAATCGATAAGTCTTTTGTAGAGTGAGATTTATTAATTGAGCGAGTGAGTTGACTATGTTCTGAGTAATTTGAGTTGTATATAAATTCATATTTCTTTTTACTAGTTTTTAAATGAACTAGTTCGAAGCTGGAAACCCGACAGTCATTTATTTGTTTTAAGTGTATCGGTTTCTCTTGGCATAGGATTTGGTACAGATGCTGTATCATACGCCTTGGCGCTTTTTGGCGTACTTTTAGTAACGAGTTATGGCAGGTGAAGGCAACCCATCTTTATAGTTATTCCCGTTTTCATGGCAACCTCGGCAAGCGGAAACTCTAATATTCTAGAATGTTCTTTTCATTTCCGTTAAATTATCCTTTGATTTCATTGGTTATTTTGAATTTTATTCTCCCAATTCTTTTCCATTTAATGCATGGAAAAATTCAAAAGTTCAGTTTGATTTTAGTCACAGTCCAGTGCAGTCGCTTCAGGTTGTATTGTTTCGTGCTATTTTCTTTAAAAATCGTTACCTCTTTTTCTATTTAAACATGCCTTCTGTATTTAGTGTTGTAGATAGGTTTCAGGGTATTCTTTCGCGAAATTTGAAGTTTATTATCTTCCGTTTAAAAAAACAATTTTTCTGAGAATTCTTTCCTTGGCGACAGAAAAAGTGCACCAAAAAACGCGCCGATAGCGTTGCCACCAAACGAGGCGTATGATACAGCTGTACCTAGGATTTATAAATTAAGTCAAGGGAATTACTGAAAGCATTTGAATTTTAATGTATTCCTTTTCAGATCATCATCTCTATTTTCGTGGTATTGAAAAGCCAAGCATCTAGACAATACAAGTTTGCGAAAAGCGAAGGCAAAAAAATTGGGTTAGTGTTTACTTTCGGTGCTTTTATTGTGACCTTACTTTAGGCAGGCAGATAGTTGAATTAACGTCACACTGGAGCAACAGAACGGGCTATTGGCGATGGGGATCGGGATTATTCCCGAAGGGAAAGATCCGAGGATAACGCCTCGTCATTTTGATCCACGGTCAGATGACAAGGTCACACCTGAGCTGGCACCCGCCAAACTTTCACACACCGCCAACGTGAGGACATTTGAGGTCACAACAGATTCAACGTGCACCAGCCCCTGTATATACGACTGTCTTTGGCTGGACCTAGTTTCGAACTCGCAACCCTCCGATTGCTAATCCGTTGCTTTTCAGCCTGGTCTACAGTGGCCCTGACCTTGCTTTAGAGGGAAAAGGCTTGGAGAATTGATTCAAAGAAAAATTGGCCCCAAGGGATACTCTATTATAGACTTTCATTTGAAATTTTTGGTGAAGCTGCAGAATCTGGTACATTGGCGCAAGGACGCCAATTGTGATATCTATCCTTTACAAACTATAAACTTACGAATTTTCATTTGGCAACAAATTTTGTTTTGCAACTTCAATGTACTGGATTCCGTAGCTTTAACATGCAATTTTGCTGAGCTTTCTCCCATTGTGGAATGTTTTCGAAACATCCCATTACGTAGAAAATGCAAAAATGCATGGAGATTTTATTTCTTTGCGATTTTTTGCACTCTTGTCCCGAAATTTGATCCCTTTCGTTTCTAAATGTTGAACGAACGAACGCTTTACAAGTGCAGAATTAAGAAAAACTGTCTTAAATCCAATCTATCGAAGAGAAAAAGGACCTTAGACACGAAATCATACCCTTCATCATGTCTAATACATAAAGTAAATATACAGAAATTCGAAATAAAGTACAAATGTAAGATACACATTCCATTTTTTCATAAAGGCTTATTCAAAAGGCACCTTCAAACTTAAGAAAAATGCGATATCGATATGGATCAATAATAACAATTCAGGTATTTCGACCGTAGGCTTGAAATATAAGTAGCCTATGGAGAGCAGCTTCAAAAAGTGACCAACGTATCGATTAAGTCATTGACTGCTCTGAGAAAAGTTTATTTGTTTTGCCGATTTGGTATCGTATCGTCTCATTTGGCTATATAACATCTTATGACAGGGCAGGTGTGCGAATGCGCATTTCTAAAAGTGGCGACGAAAATGGTGAAATCGCCAGACTATCAGATGATGAATCAATGGATGGCGTCTTCTCTCCTCCTGTGGACCAATCAGATGATAAATGTTAGGTTCCACCCGCAGACGAAAGTAGTCTGAGGGTCTAGTTCCAATTTTAGTCGCCTGATACTGGGCACATAAAAAGGCTACCATTGCTCACTCTACTTTAATATTTCCTCAATGATTTCAACAGATACTTGTTAAACTGTTCCACTATAAGCACTGTCTATCACCCGAGGAAATCTTTAAAATTTAAATATTTTACTATAAAACATGTAAACTATAAACATCTTTTCTGTAAATGTCTTGTAGGTGGTTGGGTCTCTTATACAGAGACGTATATGAGTATATATCCGAAGATGATTTGAGAAGGTGTGGATCCGCTTATATACCACTTAACGAGGTTAGAACAAAGTATTTTGATTAGTATTTAAATTCTATTCCAAATCTTTTATAGCTAACACTTAAATGTTAGATATTATTCATAGGAACTATTTTCACTCCCAGTTTTGTTTTCTGTTAATGTAATTATATAGTAACTTTAAGTATTTAATTTGATTTTAATGAAATGAAAACAATTATTCAGGAATCTTTCGAACACCTTAAAATAATAAATTAAAACGACGTATTAGCCTTCCCTACCTATTTTATACTCAATTTTTAAAATCAAAATAACAATGGTTGTTAATACTGTATCGCGGAGGATAAGGGTTAATGTCGAAATTCGCTGATTTAGAGTTATGCCATAAATCACTTCAATATTATAAATGTCATAATAGAAAAAAGTGCTAAAGTCCTCTTGTTATGGTTCGATTTTTGTCAGATTCGATTACTCATTGGGAATATTTCTTTCTTCTGAGTCAGTACACCTTTCCTTGTGTGTTTGTCCATTACTTGATGCTGTCTGTCTTATGTTTGGCTCAAATATGGCCCTTGTGTCAGAGTCCAATTCAACCAGCAAACCTCTTGTTAATGTGTTATGAATGAATCAAAAGACTAAAATATTTTTTGTACTCTGCATTAAAAATTGATGAAATAAAAATTACTAAATCAGCTTTTACCAAAAACTTACAAAACGGACAAAATCTTATGTTCTTATATTTGTTTTCTTATGTTGTATATGTTTTCTTATGTTTCCTTGTAAGAGGTAGTACATTTTAATTAGAACAGCCAAGAGAAATAAATAAACGGTCATGAATAAGCTACCTAGTAGGGCTAGAATGCTGAGTTAAAGGAAGTTACAAAAAAAACCGAATTGAATCGAATCAAGCTTTTCTTGAGTTTAGATCAGTATCTACCCATGTACCTATGAACGAAAATTGAACCGTTCGCGAGCCACTAGTCCCATTTTACCATGGGAGGCACATGAACGACCCATATACGTGAAATATAAGTAGACTGAGCATTGGTATTGAGAGGAGCTTCGAAAAGTGTGACCAAGTCGACTAGTAGTCACGTGACTGCTCTGAAAAATTGACTTGGTTGGCCGATTTTCCATTTTATCGCCTCGTTTGGCGATATAACCTCAAATGACAGGGTAGATGTGTTTCTATAGAGTGGCCACAAAAAGGGCGAAATCGCCAAAGTCTACTACTACGGCCGTGTGGACCAATTAGATGATGAATCAATGGATAGGCGTCTTCTCCCATCCTGTGAAACATTCGAATGATGAATGTTCTTTCCACCCGGCAGACGAAAGTTGTCAAAGGGTCGCGTTACTACTAGTTAAGGTCGCATGGTCCTGGGCACATAAAAAGGTTACCATTGCTCACTCTACTTTTATATTTCCTATATGGGCTTGCAGACGTACCAATCATGACTCGGAGGAGCTCCCCAAATTCTATTCATAATATGGAAAACTGTAAAGCATAAATTATTGTTATTTATGTATTTTGTGATAATTATCGTAATTTATGCATCTAAACATTTTAAGATCTTGAATCTTACAATTGCGCTCACCAAATGTTTGACATTTTGATTCATGCGCAACTCTATCTTGGATGACTAAAAATATTTAAAGAATTGCGATTTTGGTCACACTAATGTGAATTTTTTATTGGATCCTTTATTAACCCTCCCGGAGGCTGTCTCGGCGAGGTACCTCGTCATCCGAAAAATATCGACCAGATCTTAATGGACGAGATATCTTGTTCTTAGTAGAAAACTGACAAGGTCTTGATCTCGTTATCATCACAAAAATGGGGGACATCTTGATGGAAGAGATATCTCATCGAAACCACTTGGAGGGTTAAATCATCGATAATTTTCAAATCGCCGAAAGACAATTACATTTCATAATGTTTATTAGTGTGAATATGGTTGAACATTTAAATATTCTCAACAAGTATCATAATAGTTTAAATTTACAATTGGAAGAATCATCTATATTATTTCTATAGTATATATAGTTTATATATATTATTTCTATACATATATAAACTATATATGTATAGTTTATATATGTATATATGTATAAACTATATATGTATAGTTTATATATGTATATTATATATATATTAGTATATATATTATTTCTATAGTTTCTATAGTTTAAGCCTCTTACACGCGACGAATCTTAACAAGTGAGGTATCAAAAGAAAGAGAATTTCCCGGAGCACTGACGAATCTGTTCTATTTCTCCAAGCTGTGCAGAGGGGGCTAAAAACAATTCGAAATCCCCATAGGTATAACATTGAGTGTAAAATGATTGCGGCGTGCAATTCAGTTTGTTTTACCAGTATTGATGGAAAAACAACTTTTCCAATAAAATTGTTTTACCAGTATTGATGGAAAAACAACTTTTCCAATAAAATTGTTTTACCAGTATTGATGGAAAAACAACTTTTCCAATAAAATTGTTTTACCAGTATTGATGGAAAAACAACTTTTCCAATAAAATTATTTTACCAGTATTACTCGGAAAACAATTTTTTCATTATCTATATTATTTCTATAGTATAGATCCCTTTTACGTCTATTACACGCGACGAATTATTTATTTATGTATTGAACTGGTTTTCCATTTCTTTCAATAATATCAATAATTTATGAATATGTGATTTGATGATATAAGGATAATTAAACGACGCATGTTTCACGCGAGGTTAAGATTTGAAAAAAAAAATTGAAATTATACAACTTAAAAATTTTTGTGAATTCTAGGGAGTTAAGATAACCTTATTAGGCCTTTTGGCGGAACAATTACGTGCTCTACACAAATGGTTGGAACAACGCTAACAGTGATCTCAAGGAGGAAATGTTGTAAATAGTGATTGTGAATAAACTTTTTTGATATTTTGGATATAAAAAAATTCCTTTACATCTTTCACCCTTACAACGGGATGGGGTGGTGGAATTATTCATGCGAGAATTCTCGCACGGGCACGCTAGTACATATATAATATGGGCTTCTTACCTTATGATTTGGAGAGTGGGGTGTCAGCTCAAGTGTGGCCTCGTCACCTGACCATGGTTTCAAAATAACGTGGTGTTGTCCTCGGTTCTTTCCCTTCGGGGGTTGATTCCTGACCGCCGCCAATAGCCCGTTGTGTTGCTCCAGTTGCGATGCTAATTAAAATACCTACCTACCGTACCTTATGATTCTTCCAATGTAATTCAATCAGGTCAGTCAAAATGATCTGATTAATATCCAATCTTTTTATTTATTATTATTTATGAGTATTAATTAGGAGTCTATTAGCTTACCATATCATCTGCAGTCTAAAAACTACATGTTATCAAAATTGTGCATCGTGAAACTAAAATTTATTCAATTATTTCAGGCCATGTCTTTCGTACCAATGCTCTACTTTAGTTTCTTCGGCATTACGTAAGTTAAGATTCATTTGTTCAGTTAATTGAAAATAAACAATGCAATTTCTTTTGCCCTAATTTCTCTATCGAACAGAAGAAAAAATGTATAAAAATGTTCCTTCATTATTTCTTGATACTAATAATCATCCACCGTTATCTATAATTGAAGATTATTTCTTTACATAAGAAATGAATGATAATTGGAATTGACTGCACGCTTTATTCTAAACGAATAAAATAATTTTTTTTTGAAATTCTTATCAGTTCTATTTCTTCACCAGTGTAGTTTTAACTTGTAAGACTTTGCTTAAGGTTGTATACACTAGAACATTTAAAAAAAATTTTGACTTTAAAAATTCAGTTTTTTCACAATAGGTCATTGGTTTGTGCTTAAACTCATTTTAGTGTGAAAAATTCTGATTAAACTACTCATTAATTATCTAATTTAGATATAATTAGCTAATTAGCATGTTTTTTGAACAGTGATATCTCAAATTCTAATGTGTTCAGAAAGACAATTCTTGTTGGAAATTATTCCTAATATTATTCTTCATGTTTTGACCCTCCATCAAGTTGCTAGAGGGAATACGTTCTTTTTATAATTTTTTTCACGAAGGAAGTCTAAAAAATCAAGATTTTTTCAGGAATTTCAACATTTAAAAATCTACTAAAAATTCATTTCTAAACCAATAACTTCGACTGAGGTTCAAAACATCCACTGTATTAAATAGATTATAATGACACAAAAGTAATTATAATAGATCAATTCATTGTTGAGTTATCACTGTTCGAAAGAAGCATCCTATTCTAAAAATACAGTTATTCAGAAACCGAGTTTAAAATTTTGGAAACCTGTTTGTCTATGGCGACAGTACCTATCCCAAACCCTTGTAACTTGAAAACTATTTCGAATATTTACAAGATCTTGGTATCGTTTGAAAGCTAATGAGTTGGACAATATTTTGAATTATTACAAACACGATCGATATTTTGGTCAATTTTCGTGATTTCTAGTGTATACATACACCTTAAGAGAATAGTTTCAATAGTGTTCAAATTGTGTAATAAGAGTTTTACGGAAACAAGAGTTCTGTTGAAGCTTGTATCGGCAAATGGTTGTTCATGTATTTGAACTTAAATGGAAAATCTAAGAAAAGAAAATTTGTTTCTTTGACCACTTTGGGAGCAAAACGCATTTTTATACTCGAGATATAAATACACACATGTCCAAAATTTAAGAGTAGTGCAATCTGAGATGAATCCCGTACCATGTACGGGGCCGTCGAGGCTCAGTGGGTATGCCCACTGCACTAGCAACCTTCGAGTTGTAGGCGGCGCAGGTTCGATTCCTGTCAGGTTCATTCCTCCTTGGGTGTCTCTCTTCTGTGCCAGTAAAAATTTCATAGTGTGTCTCTGTACTTGCTACTGGTTTATCTTGTAAATATTTTTATACAAATTAATCTAAAATTGAAATTTATGCAATTATGCTTTAAGGAATGAAGCCAAGACGTCTGGCCACGGTAGTGACTTCGGTCACAGCAGTGACTGTCGCCTCCCAATAGGTGAATTCAGACTATTTTCCCGAAGGTGATCTAGACACCACTTAAACCTGACTCATGTTGGGAGGTAAGTGGTCACCTGCGGTGCCCATGCCCATGTTGTATATCTTGTGTCTGGCGCAGCATGGCCATAAAACCTCAAAACTAACCAACCAACCGAGGTACCCAAGTGATCTTTCGTTTTAATCCTCGCCTACCTTTCTGCTTTTACCTCCTCCCTCATTGTACTGTGTTTGACGTAGTTTGGCCAAATACGGCCCTTGCGCCGTAAACCCCGAAAACAACCAACCTGTTACTAATCCGTTACTCTTCCGACTGGGCTACCGCTAGCCTCCCTTAATTTCTGGACAAGTGTGCTTTTATATTACTTATTATATTGGCTTTAATGTTATATTTTGTTCATTACCTTGTTCTCTATTGAATCACTCGCATCATGTGTGATTCGATCATTTTTTCTTGTATCCAGTTCCGATGATATCGTTTTAAGGTGTGGCATGGACGCCAGGCAGTACTTGGTTTTCCATGAGCATTTAATGCGCTACATGATAATCAATATGCTGATATGCGGTGGGATAATATTACCAACAAATATGCAAGGAAGCAATGGTATGTTATTTTCACCTAATTTTCATTACTCATTCTTGACTTTCTGCAAAAAGCGGTATTTTGGAAACAGTTGAAATCTTTATAAAATACTATCTGAATTACCCGGCGTTGCTTGGGTTGAATTGTTTATAATTCATCTTATATACTCAATATTATTCCTATGGAGATTTCGAATTGTTTTTAGCCCCCTGTGCAGACCCAGGTCAAATCGAACGGGGTTAATATATAGCCTATGTGTCCTGTAGAATTCTACAGTATGAATGTACCAAATTTAGTGGGAATTGGTCTGACATTGATCGTATTAATACACAATGTTGTTCCTATCAGGATTTCGAATTGTCTTTAGCCCTCTGTACCATATCGACGATAAAAAAGACAACTTTCTACAAAAATAATCTTATATCATCATAAGAATTTACATTCCAATAATAAAGCTATAGTTTAAGAATTTACAGACGGGATAAATAAACGATATGATACTGAGCGATTTTCAGCACATCCGCACCTATCTGCAATTGCATCATACTCCAAGATCTAAAAAAACTCCAAGGTCATCTTGAGAGGCGACTCCTATAGATGTTCTCTGAAGTCACCTGCTCCACCAGACTGGGAGAGAGCGCCCCCTAGCAAGTGATCTGTCCAGAATAACGGGACGTTACACCCCTCTGCACAACCAAGACAAATAGAGCGGGGGTTAATATATATCCTACGTTACCCGCAGTGTTCCAAAGAATAAGTGTACCAAATTTGGTGTAGATTGGTCAAACGGTGTAGATTTGTATAGAGAACAGACTGATACCAACTCTGCTTTATTTGTATAGATTTCGTACGTGAGTGTAGTTTTCTTACCCAATTGATCAGGGTTATTGGTCTACTAGTCTATACATGTAAATGCCAACTCTGCTTTATATGTATAGACTAGTAGGATCACCCGATCTTACTCGGGTTGAATTGGTTAAATGCAGTATAAAAGCACTTCTCTCATTCGTAGAAATATGCATATATTTAAGTGCATAATGTATATATTACGACGGGGTCCGGGATCAAGCCCGAATGGAAAGATCCCAGGAAACATCACGTAATTTTGAACCACGGTCAGATGACGAGGTCACAACTGAGCTGGCACCCTACTCTCCAATCAACAACCTTTGAGTCGTAACTCGATTTTTACCGAAGCATCGAAACTTTGAACGCGTTTTTGTAGAAACGTCAATTTTGCAGATTGGTGCCTTGTGTGTGGTAACGATATAATACCACGAAAAGCAATAAAGATAAAAAATAATGCAGTAAAAGTGATTAAAGTATACTGCAGTAATACTAGAAAAAACATGTGCAAAACAAAATTTCGAAAAAAATAATAAAACCATAGAACGGAAAGAAAATGAGGCACTGGGAATGAAGAAATTCATTGGAAGCAAGTGTGCAGTTATTTTGTGTACCCTTATTTCTAAAAAGGTTTAATTTTTTTTCTGTTTTGGGGACAAGCAATCGAAAACTATCATAACTACGGCCCTGGAATTGTTAGGATTAGTTCGGAATGTAGCTGATTTAGTGGATTCGTAAACATGCTGCTGCGTTGACCACGGCAGATGTAAATTTGCAGCAGAATAAAAATGCTTTTGTTGGTTTATTACTGAATGAAAGAAAAATGACAATGTAAATTACTTCACTTCGCATCATCTCACCAATACTGACGAGTATAAAAGTAATCGCATTGCATTGATTCAACTGATTAAGTGTAATTCTTTCTTGCTTAACTCCCATAAAACAAATTTTCTTCAAAATCCAATCTGGAATTAAATACCTTTATAAATAACGTTATTTTCTATTCCCAAATCCGAATCAAAATGTGTTATAAATTGTCGCCGTATACATTTCATAAAAATCAAAATTTGGAATTAATTTTCTGCCTGCGAAGTGTTTAGCAAGTATGGAATGCTATAGATTGAGGTGTCGTAAGAAATGTAAGCAACATCATGTGATCGAGTGGGAATAGTAGCCAATCACAGCGAGCTTATCGCTTTAATCGGTGGATCAAATCGTGGTTTGTGAATACGGTTCTTGGATAACCAGCGCATTTACTGATCCAAGAATTAACTCTAGACTTGTGAATACTGCCGTGAGAATCCTTATTGCATCGGTAACAATAAGTGAAAATAAATTTTGAATTTTTATTGTTATTAAATTTCAGCGGGAGAGAATAGAAACTTTGAACGCACAACCATCTTCAATTTGGCTACTGAGTAAGTTCGAAACGTCTTTTATTTCTTAAAAAATAAATAATAAACCTAATTAAAAATAAATTGTAAATTTAAAAACTTGATATGAGAAATATTGTACAATGTGGATAAATTACTTTAGATTTAAATTCAGGGGTAAACATATTTCTTTTGTGTAAGCTGTTAAAAATATTCATTGTTTGTCCATCAGAAGTGTTGTCTCATAATGAAAGAACCTTGATATTCGATTGGTTACATATAAACCTTCTGAGGGGCTCACACGCATAATTCCACCTTACAACCTGCAGTCTCCCCTGCAGGATTTCTTGACCAATAAAATCTTTCCAAAAGATTCTATTCTAACGAAAGGAACCAATAGAATCTTTCCAACCGATTTTATTCTAAGGAAAGGACCAACGGAGCCTTTCCAAAGGATTATATTATAAAGAAAGGACCAATAGATGGTGGGTTGTTTTGGCGTTTATGGTCCAAGGGCCATATTTGCCAAAGATATCTGCGCCCAACACAAGACAACGTCAAGTGAAAAATGTTGTTTAAGACCAAAAAAGAGGAATTGTGAATCTATTGTAAGGAAAGGAGCCAATACAATCTTTCCAAATAACATTATTCTAAGGAAAGGATCATTGGAATCTTTCCGATGGATTCTATTCTATGGAAAGAACCACTAGAATCGTTCCAAATGGTTTTATTCTGAGGAAAAGAGACCAATAAAATTCGAAGGATACTATTCTAAGGAAAAGACAAACGGAGTCTTTCCAAAGAATTCTATTCTAAGGAAAGGATCAATAAATGGTTGGTTGTTTTGGTGTTTTATGGCGCAAGGGCCATATTTGGCCAAGCTGACAAACACAAGACAACGTCAAGTGAAAAATGTTGTTTAAGACCAAAAAAGAGGAATTGGGAATCTATTGTAAGGAAAGGAGCCAATACAATCTTTCCAAATAACATTATTCTAAGGAAAGGATCATTGGAATCTTTCCGACGGATTCTATTCTATGGAAAGAACCACTAGAATCGTTCCAAATGGTTTTATTCTGAGGAAAAGAGACCAATAAAATTCGAAGGATACTATTCTAAGGAAAAGACAAACGGAGTCTTTCCAAAGAATTCTATTCTAAGGAAAGGATCAATAAATGGTTGGTTGTTTTGGTGTTTTATGGCGCGAGGGCCATATTTGGCCAAGCTGACAAACACAAGACAACGTCAAGTGAAAAATCTTGCTAAAAGGGTAAAAAGAGGGATTGGAGAATATATTCTAAGGAAAGGAGCCAATACAATCTTTCCAAAATTATTCTAAGTAAAAGGCCAATGGAATCTTTCCAGCGGATTAATATTCTGAAGAAATAATCAATAGAATCCTTCCAAATAATTTTATTCCGAGGAAAAGACCAATAAAATCCTTCCAAAGACTTCCATTCCAAATAGAATCGTTCCAAAGGATTATTCAAAAAGGACCAATAGACTCTAAAAGGGATTGAAGGAATCTTTATTCTTTCAGCCAATACATGTGGTTATTTCGTGACTATATGTGGATTGTGGGATATAAGAAATACTTCACCACTCGGAAATCTCGTGAAGCTCAGAGAGTTTAACAATAGTTTATTTATAGTGCTATGATTTGAAATTTTTAGTAAAACAAACAAAAAATTTAATTGATTAGTGTAACACAGTTGATACCAGAGTTAATTCAAACGCATCCTGTTCCTTCTCTAGGAGAAGGAATTGTTTTTATCGAAATAAGACCAGTATAAAATAATCAACGTATAATTTTACATGTTTTCCAATTTCTTACTCTGTGTTTTCAGTTCAAGGCTGTTATGGATTCATGTGATCGTCAGTTTCTTTCTATTGCTAGCATGCGGTTTCTCGATTAGATCAATAACCCTGCACATGAAGATTTACCGCAATCGCAACTGGGTAAGAAAACTACACTCACGTACGAAATCTATACATATAAAGCAGAGTTGGCATCTGTTCTCTATACAAATCTACACCGTTTGACCAATCCACACCAAATTTGATACACTTATTCTTTGGAATCCTGCGGGTAACGTAGGCTACATATTAACCTCCATTCTTTTTGTCTTGGGTGTGTAGAGAGGGGTGTAACGTCCCGTCATTCTGGACAGAGCACTTGCTAGGGGGCGCTCTCTCCCGGTCTTGCTGTGCAGATGACGTCAGAGTTAACATCTACAGGAGTCGCCTCTCAAGATGAACCTGGAGGTTTTTAGAATCTTCGAGTATGGTGCAATTGCAGATGGATGTGGTTGCGCTGAAAATAGCTCAGTATCATATCGTTTATGTATCCTGTCTGTAAAATGCGGATGGAATTTTCAAGCATAAAGTGTAATTGCTTGAAACCTTGATCATATCGTATCAATATGATTTGTCAGCCTTTCGTAATGACGGTGGAATTCAGAAATTCGCATTCCTGGTGCAAGGTGCTACAAATAAAAAATATTGATAAGAAAAAACTGACTGCAATAATACGATGTATGTCATTTTTTTAGAAAATGAACTTAGAGGGCATCCACAATCACTCCAAAACTCAAAATCGACTTTTGTATAGTCATCTCTATCAGTTTTTGTAGGTTTGTCTTACCTATAGTATGTGAAATGGATCTAAAGTAAATTATAGATACTATAAAAATCTCAGTTTTGAAAATTATTTTGCGCTCGCTTATTTTTTCTCTGTTTGCATTTTCTATGACAGAAAAGTGATTTTTTGGACCACTTTCAATCGACGTTTAACCAATTAAACCCGAGAAACGCCGGGTAAATTCAGCTAGTGAAAGATAAAACTGAATTATTTTCAAGCAAGGATTTTTGATCTCAATCCATTAGAACATGTTTGGATGCTTTTGACATTATCGCATCGCAACCTAAACACCATAATATTAACACCATAAAATTAACACCATAAAATCGCGTCATACTGTTTTTGAACTGTACTGATATATACGTGGAGACTGATGCTCGTTAAATCTGTCGTTGCCTCAAATGTCCTCACGTTGGAGGGATGTGGAAGTTTGGAGAGTTGGGTGCCAGCTCAAGTGTTGACCACGTCATCCAACCGTAGTTCTAAATTACGAAGTGTTCTCGAATCTTTCCCTTCGAGATTGAACACGTACTGTCAGCAATATACCTTTATGTTGCTCCAGTGCGACGTAATTTCAACTACCTGCCTTTAGTTTGGTTTTCAACATATTCGGAAGGGGTTATCTGGTCTACAGTCCGGGTAAACATGTCCGGAGTGCCACACCTGGTCTGCGGGCGGGGTAAACCAATAAGCAGGGTCGTATCTGGTGTGCGAGGCGGTAAATTGATAATAAAGATATTTTACACTCCTAAGATATTGAACCAGTAGCACCAGTAATATATTGAGGAACCTTGAGGATCATATTTCATGCCGAATGCATGCATACTGTTTCCAGCTACTCTCTTAACCTGAGTGCAATATATGCGAGTTTATGCTATGTACCATAACGGAACGAATTCTACAGTCGGATCAACGTAAAATTGCACCCATGGCTTAGATTTACGACCACATTGTGTGTGTCATCAGTGGTAACCCAGATCTCGTTGAGAACGAGCAAGATGTATTAATTAGATCATGTTTTCTTTTTCAGACAGACAGAACTGTCGTCATTAGAAATATGGAAACCCGTCGATCCACCTCAGAAAGCGTTGAAAAATATATAAAGTTAGTGATCAATGTTTTTCATCTTTTTTGTAAACAATACCATAACATATAAAAGATGAAATAATCCAAATTTTTTCGTTTCATTATTTTACTGCTTTGGTATTTTAGTTTTAACCTTCCAAGTGATTTCGACTAGATATCTCTTCCATCCTGATCTGACCAATGTCACAAATGACGAGATGTATGGTCATCAAGATATTTGACGACGAAAGCAAGACTTGGTCTGTTTTCTTCTGATGACGATATATCTCGTCCATCAAGATCTGGTCAGATGGTGGCTTTGGCAAGTTACCTCCTCGAAGCAACCACGAAGAGGGTTAAAGTAAGCTTAGTTCTTTTTTTAAATTTGGGTTTCTGCATATATATCGCATAAAAGATGTTAGGAGGCTGAAGGGTTAAAATTTATATTGTACTGTTTCTAGTACTCAGTTGTAGTCTCGTTGGCAAGGGTGTCTGGCAATGCCAAGAAAAAATTCCCCAAACCACTGTTGGAAGGACACAAGCTGGTGCAGCCGCCACCAGCTTGTATTCTCCCAACAATGGTTGCAGAGGATTTATTCTCGTAGGTTTCTCGCCTGACAAGCCAATGTCTGTCCATTCGATGGAGCAGAAAACGCGACTCATCAGAGAAAGCTCTTTGCCAATCAAAAGAGATCCAATTCTGGTAGTCATGCAATTGCAGTCGTTTCTGGCGATAAACCTTCGTCAGCATGGGTGGAGTGACCAGCCGATTGCTGAGAAGCTCCATCAACAAGGTTCACTGTACGGTCGTTTTAGACACGTCTGGTAGCCCCATTGTTCGTTTGGACGTGGACCAACCATTTGATGCGGAGCCCCATAAGCAACAGGGTTCGCTGTACGGTTGTTTTAGACAGACGTCTGGTAGCCCATTGGTTGGTTTGGACGTTGACCAACCGTTTGCTGCGGAGCTACATAAGCAACAGGGTACGCTGTATGGTCGTTTTAGACACGTCCGGTAGCCGACTGGTTCGTTTGGACGGTAGGTTCATTTGGTAGCGCGTCAGTTTGCCCTCACACACCTTCGCAGCGAACTTTACCTCTGACATTAATGGCAGATGGTGTTCCGCAGTTTCCACGCCATTTATTCGCAATGGTGCCGTTTGTTCAGTCACTGTACACTGTAACCACAGCAACACGCGAAGACTCCACAAACTGAGCTGTTTCAGAAATACTGCCACCTTTGGCCCGAAAGCCAATGACCATCCCTTTTTCAGTCTGATACATCGCTCGTTTTACCCATGACTGTAATGGTTGATGCGTTTGCGGAAAATATGAGGGGTTATTCAGGAGCTTTAACGTCCTGGTGGTTGCCTCGATGAGGTTTCTCGTCTTTAGCAAAACTAACCAGGTCTTGATTGACGAGATATCTCGTCATTAGAAAAAAACTGACCAGATCTTGATCTCGTCATCTTCGAAAATTCGGCAATATCTTTGTGACGAGATATCTCGTTGAAACCAATTGGGGGTTAATCCTTTATCTTAATATTTAAGCATCACTTCTAAAAACATAAATAAATAATAGTTGATCATTAATGGAAAAAGTTCTGGCTAAGAAATGAAGTAACAATATTATTACATCACAAAACATAAAGATCAATAGTTTAATGACTACATCCTCACCTCTATCTACACCACCAAGCCAGCTCCCGACACGTGCCTTATTTCATTGGCTACGCGCTGCTGACGTCACAAGTAGGCGGTGATGATAATAATGCGACTCGACTCTAGTTCATCAAAAGCGTGTGAAATTATTCTATCAATTCTGTTAAACATCACAGTCTAGCACAGCATAGCTTAATTTGCTCTTGTGCCATAAAATCCAAACCACCCACTCATTCTTCTTGATGTAATACATTGTTTTTAAGTTATTTTGAATTAATTTATCTTCAGTTCCGTTTTCTTTTCGTTTGTCAGATACACCAGCGTTGAACACGAAGTTTCACAATTGCGACACCCGAAATTTTAATGATCAAATAATTAAAGCTACGTAGGTAGGTAGTAGAATTAACGTCGCAATGGAGCAACACAAAGGCTATTAGCGACGGTCCGAGATAAATCCGTCGTGGCTCAGTGGGCATGTCCACTGCACGAGCAACCTTCGAGTTGTAGGCGGCGCACGTTCGATTCCTGTGAGGTGCATTCCTCCCTGGGTGCATTTCTCTCTTCTGTAAAACTTTCATTGTGTGTGTTCGTCTATTACTTGATATTGTATGTCTTGTGCCCTTGCGCCATAAAACCCCAACAAACCAACCAACATAACACCACGTAATTTTGAACCACGGTCAGATGACGAGGACAAACCTGAACTCTCCAAACTTCCCCACCACGCTAACGTGAGGACATTTGAGTACCCCCCACGTACACGACGGTCTTTGGTTGAATCGAGTTTCGAACTCGCAACCTCCAGTTGCTAATTCTCTTCCTACCGAGCTACCGCGGCCTATCGTGCACACTGAGGCTGGTGCACGTTAAATTGGTCGTGGTCTCAGATGTTCTCATGTTGTGGTGTGTAAATTTGGAAAGTAGGGTGCCAGCTTAAGTTTTCATATCGTCATCTAACCGTGATTCAAAATGGCGAGGTGTTGTCCTCGATCTTTCCCTTTCAGATGGATCCCGTCCGTTGTGTTGCTCCAGTGCGACGTTGATTCAACTACCCAAAAGTGCTATTTTTATTCCTCGAAAATTTCATTTATCTTATTTTGAAATGTATATCTCGTTATTGATTTTTCTCACCGAGATAAAATATTACTTTTTGGAAAAATGTTTTAGGAGGTACTATCCAGGTGCCGAAATAGAAGACATAAAGTTGTGCTACAGATATAAGAAATTAGTTCAACTCAATAGCAGCTTGTAAGTGAACAGGTAGATTTTTTCTATTATACTTAACAATTCTCTCATGGTTCAAATAGAATGAGCTCTAATGTGGAAACCAAATTTTAATTCAATTTTCAAGCACACTTTCGATTGTTCATAATGTGCGCTTCGGCGTTATGACTCGAAATAATCTTTCGGCTCATGTACACTTGCATGTCCATCCGAATCCGATATCGGTGTTTGGATCCCTCAAGCCAATGAGCGACGAGAACGGGAATTGCTGAATCTGTCAATAATTACCGTACTTGTACATTGGTTCGACGGACTCTGATATCAAAGCAGATTCAAATTGACGTACACGTGTAAATGATAGTTTACTCTCCATCAAGTACATATAATTCTAATTTCAGTAAAATATTTAGGCTTTTAGTACATCGTAAGTTTGCATGGGAAAAAAGTTTTAGTTTTGAATTTCTATAATTTCTTTTGAGGTGTATGTTTTCAACAGCTCTAGGAAACACTCTCGGAGGCATGGGGAATAAAGGAAATACGTTTTGTGCAAAAGCTTTAACCCTCTTAGTGGATGTCTCGACAAGGTATCTCGTCATTAGCAAAACTGACCAGATCTTGTTGGACCAGATATCTCATCATTAGAAGAAAACATGATCAGGATCATTAGGAGAAAAGTGCCCAGATCTTGATTTCATCATCAAAGAAGCGGCAACATCTTGATGACGAGATATTTCGTCAACAGTCAAATTTGTCAGATCTTGTTGGACTAGATATCTCGTCAATAGCAAAACTTGTCAGATCTTTTTGGACGAGATATCTCGTCAACAGCCGAACTTGGCAGATCTTGCTGGACGAGATATCTCGTGGACAGCCGAACTTGGCAGATCTTGGATGAGTAATCTAGTCAACAGCCGAACTTGTCAGATCTTGTCGGACGAGTTATCTAGTCAACTCCGAACTTGTCAGATCTTGTTGGACGAGTTATCTAGTCAACTCCGAACTTGTCAGATCTTGTCGGACGAGTTATCTAGTCAACTCCGAACTTGTCGGATCTTGTAGGACGAGTTATCTAGTCAACAGCTGAACTTGGCAGATTTTGTTGGATGAGATATCTCGTCTTTAAAAGAAAACATGATCACGATTATTAGAAAAAAACTGATTAGATCTTGATCTCATCATCCTCAAAGAATCGGCAACTCTTGAAGACGAGATATCTCGTCAATAGCAAAATGTTTCAGATCTTGATGGACGAGATATCTCGTCGAAACCACTTGGAGAGTTGAGTAACTAAATTAAAACAACAAACGGGCATCACAACCCCGACGTACCCAGTTATCTTTCCTCCCTATCATTTTTACTTCCCGTCTACCCTACTGCTTCATTTGCTTTTTCTTCCTCCCTCATTGTGCTGTCTGTCTCATGTTTGGCGCAGCTTGTCCAAATATGGCCCATACGCCATAAAACCCTGAAACCCAACCAACCACTGACCGATTTCATTTAAATAAAAGTGGGGATATTATCAGAAGTACCATTACATGCAGATTGATTCGTACACAATCGGTTTTTAGCATAGGCAGAGGTTAATGGATTTTGAAATATACAGCCCCGTTACAGCATGGTGCTTGGAGATTCAGTTTAAACATTTATTGAGCCGCAAGTGTTTACTGTAAAGCAGTATTGCACCAGCCGCAATTCAATTGTTTCTTCACACGGTAATTTAAGTGCACAGCTGTGGGAAAAGAGAAGCACCACTCTTTATTCATGCATCTTCGACAGAGGAGAAAATTCAACGATACCATTCAATTGGATATTTTTTATGAATCCATATGAATAAAATTTACATAAGGGGTGACTTTTGGACGAAATCAAAAATACTCTGTCTGGAAACCAATCTAGCATTAGAAACTCCAAACTTTCCATTCTAAATACAGAAGGGGCTGCGGTAGCCTATTTGGAAGAGTAACGGATTAGCAACCGAAAGGTTGCGGATTCGAAACTAGGCCCAACCAAAGGCCATCGCATGCGAAGGGGCTGGTGCACTAAATCTATCGTGGAAGTTTGTAGATTGGGGTGCCAGCTCAGGTATTGATCTCGTCATCTAACCGTGGTTTAAAAGCACGAGGTGTTGTCCTCGATTCTGTCCCTTTGGACTTGATCCCGGATAGTCACCACTAGCCTGAGTTTTGCTCCAGTGCGACGTTAATTAACTACCTACTACGGCCATGAAATCTTCTGAATTCCCCAACTCAGAAGTAAAATTTTGCAAGAATTTTGGGGACCCCGGTAGCCCGGTTGGTAGAGTAACGGATTAGCAACCGGAGGATTGCGAATTCGAATCCAACCAAAGAACGTCGTGTACAAAGGTGGCTGGTGCACGTTAAATCTGTCATGGCCTCAAATTAGAGTGGTGTGGAAGCTTGGAGAGTGGGGTGCCAGCTCAGGTGTTGTCTCGTCATTGATCCTCTCGGGATTGATCCCGGACCGTCATCAATAGCCCGTTGTGTTGCTCTAGTGTGACGTTAATTAAAATACCTACCTAAGCTAGAAATTTGGCTTGAAATGACTTTGAATTGAGATATTAACCACTTAAAGCACGAGTTTTTTTCGGAAAAACTGATAAAAAATGATCGAGTTTTTTTTTTGACAGAAAATGAATATATAGGTTTAGTTATATGTTAAGTTATTTTTTGCAATTTCAGTTGCGGGGGGTGGGGTAAAAGTTATAAAACAAATTTTATACAAAGTGTAAGCGATTTGATTACATGTTTATTTTGAATTTCATATTAACTTGAGGTTCACTTCCATCACTCAAGAGATCATCACTTTCATCGCTGAAACTTTCTGATAAATTGACATATTCAAAATCGTAAGAGTCGCTCATTATCAGATAACTTTTTCTAAACAAGTTACAAAAACACTTAGTAAAAATTAATTTATGGTTAACTGTTTACTTTTATGATATTTAACGTAATAAAAATGGATATATTACCTTTTCCACACCAAACAACTGTTTTATAACAAAGAATTCCTAACAAACGTATAGCTAATCATCAAAATGCACCACTTGGTTTACACAAGAAAAATGGTGCATAGAGGTGCCATCTACGGTAAATAAGTTTAATATCCATTTATAAATAAGTGGTAAATCATCTATGATAAATAAGTTTATGCCATCTATGGTATAAATTTAATCTAGCCTATCTATTTTTACTAGAACGGATCTCAGACGAGCATTAGAAATAAAATAACGCGAGATACAACTCCCGTGTGAAACACGGTCATGTGCAAATTTGCCGGTAACTTTTGCCCGTGTCAAACACGGGCAAATGCGTTAAGTGGTTAGCGTCATTTATTAAAATTAAACGAGATTTATTATATTAACGTCAAGGGACTTATCTGCGGTGAAAATTATGTTTTACGGGGTTTATTTCAGGAGTCGTTTCACATATAAATAGAGCCTTGTGTAATCAAACGCTGCAAAGACATTTTTCTCTTAGGTAGGTATTTTAATTAATGTCACACTGGAGCAGCACAACGGGCTATTAGTGACGGTCCGGGATCAATCCCGAGAGGAAAGATCCGATGACACCACGTAATTTTGAACCGCTTTTTTCTCATAGGAAGTACGCGGAAAAGAATTTGAAAATTTGCAAGGAAATCAAACAATCAGAATCTCGGGATGTCATGGTGAAGGAGCGTTGTTGGATTTGCCATCCCTTGAACTTCAAGAAGCCGGAGAAGTTATGGGTAACAACAGTTATTTCTTAAAATCCAAAATTCTATCTTAAAATGAGTTGGACAGTTCTTATACGCAAGATTCAAAACAATAGAATACTCTACATAGCACGAATCTTCAGATTTTATGTAAACTAAACTATCCATATGTAGCTGTGTGCAAAATGGATCAATTTAAAGTTTTCAGTGAAATTTACTGTTAAAATTACTTAACTGTTTGAGCAGTGGTTCTTAACCTTTTTAGTGATCGGCATTCCCTTGAATCTAAAATTTAGTTCTCGCACCCCCTTCAAAAATGTGTTTCTATTTCTTTATTTAGTAAATTACATCTATTGCAAGATAATTTATTTATTATAATACATACATTTACATATACAGTGAGTGTAGAAAGTATTCGTACATCCTTAGCGTATGTTTAAAAAATGCCTGTAACTTAAAATCTATGCAACTAAATTTCTCAATAATTAATGAATAATATATACAAGTATTTATTTAGTATTCTACAAGATTTTACATTAAAAAAGGCAACTATACATATATTTATAACAAAAAAAACATAAACTTCCATTTGTCTAGTGGTGCAAAAACTATTCGTACAGTTAAAAAAATTTGCAGTTTTTCATCAAATATTTTGTATTTAATACCTGGTTTTGTATCCTTTTGCCTTAATAACTGCTTGGAGCCTTCGTTGCATAGACTCGAACCTTTTTGAAGCTACAGAGCTGGATATGAAATGCCATTCTTCTTGAAGAGCTTTTTTAATATCATCTTTGTTGGAAATTGATCTTAGTCGTACTTTTTTATCCAGAATATCCCACAGGTGCTCAATTGGGTTGATATCCAGTGACTGGGGAGGAAATTTCAAGAATTGTGGTGTATTATACAGCACCCAGAGCCACGTATTTACGGCTGTGTGCTTCGGATCATTATCGTGCATAAAAACATAATCACGATTAAGTCCCATTTTCATGGCACTGGACTGCAAATTATTTTTTAAAATGTCTATGTATATCTTATGGTCCATGATTCCGTCAGTTACTACTAAATTTCCTATACCAGACGCACTCATACATCCCCAAACAAGCACAGAGCTCTCTCCATGCTTCATTGTTGGAAAAAGATTCTTCGGATCCATCTCTGCATTTGCTTTTCTCCACACCATTCTTGTACCATCGGACCCAAAAATGTTAAATTCACTCTCATCCGAGAATATAACTTTTTTCCAAAATTCTGGGCTTCTTGCAGATGTTTTTGTGCAAATGCCAAGCGCAGTTTACGGTTCTTCTCATTTACGAAGAATTTTCTCCGAGCAACTTGACCGTGAAATCCTGCTTTTCTGCATGCATTTCGTACAGTACTTACCGAAGCGTTTTCTCGGTCATTTCTCAGCTCAACTGCAAGTTTTTGAGCACTTATTCTCGGATCTTTCTCCAATTGCCGAACGATGAATCGACAGTCCGAAGAGTTGAGAATTGATGGTCGACCAGAGCGGGCTTGATTAAGCAAGCTTGAAGAGGAAGCAAATCTTTTAATTATAGACTGTATAGTAGAACGGGGTCTCCCAATCACATACGAAATTTGATTTAAAGTTTTACCGTCTTTACGAAGCTTTAAAATTATTTCTCTTTCCAAAACAGAGGTCTCAGTACCTTTCCGTCCCATTTCGACAATTTATACTTCGAAAACAAATTTCAAGTTAACTTTTTACTGAATATATATACTCTCTAGCATTCCAATTAATTTACCTACATTGTACTTCTGAAACCAATCACGAAACACGAAAATAAATTTGCATTTTTCGCGTGTACGAATACTTTTTACGCATGAGAAACCCATTTCTATTTTTTGCAGTTAAGTTTTAAAAAATAATTTTCAGTATATTTTGTTTATTGGATAAAAATACTTTGTAAAAGATTTTTCGAACATGTAACAATTATTTTAATGATTTTCATCGAGTTTAAATGTTAAAACCGCGTTTTTCACTTTAAAATTCGCACTGTATATACGAATACTTTCTACACTCACTGTACATACAAAACAATATCTCAACTTTTAATAGCTACGTTGTTTATTCATACTAATACTTTTGAAGCGAGACTCCTTTTTTGAAAGAGCCACGCGTAAGTCATCACTTGCATTTAAGCGATTTCTGCCCTGTTTTTATGTGCAAAAGTGATGAAAATCCAATTTCACACAGGTAGGTGGTGGTAAATTGTAAAAGTGTCTGCAATGCTGCTTTTGCCAGCTGTGGATAAGGCTCTAACTGTGTACACCAGAATTGTTCCAAGTCCAGATTTCAAATTCCATTTGAATACGTGCATTGGCTCGTATTTCAATAAGATAGTCTTATTAAATCGCTGTCATCCATCGAAACTTATCTCGTACCCCTGGAAAGGCTTTCTCGCACCCCCAGGGATGCACTACCCCAGGTTAAGAACCCCTGTCTGAGGCACACGATTTTAAAGAAAAAAACTCAAGTTGCATAGAATAGATTATTCACTTATTCAACTTAAAAAATTAGTATAAAGCATCAATTAACAATTTTTTTTTATTATACGATTTATTCATTCAATGAATTTTTACGAAAAGAAACATTTACCGTTATGAAAGACAAAAATTCACTGCACCACACAATTCGCCAATCTTAATCATAAGTGTCAACAACTTAGTAATACGTTTTGACATATGTTAATTTTTGTTTTCAGTTATTGACACATTTAGCGTTAGTTCATGGCATTGCCAACTCAATGAAAAACTTTTAATAAAATACACTGTATGACTGAGTAATTTCAACTTTTTAAGGTGGGTTAAAAAATATCCCATCCATACATCATAAAAAGCTAAGCAAAAGGTAGGACAGTTTTAAATCACCTAACCCCAAAAAGTTAAATAATTGAACACATCTCGTCAATACGTATTGAAAATGAAGAACTTAATCCTCTTAGCATCAGGAGACTCCCGAAAAGTGTAGTGTTGCTTTTACAACACTACACACTTAATCCCTAAATAAACATCTATTAGTTAAAAACCCTAGGAAAGATTCTATTGGTAAAGACGGTCGAAACTGGTCAGAGATCATACAGGAAAGACTGGAGGTTGCAGAACGGATATATACGTGCGTATTGCTCATAGGGATAATTCTTGTAAATTATTTAAACAGTTTCTTATTTCCTTGATTCTATTATCTTCCGGTTTGATCCCGGAACGTTGCCAATAGCCGTTATGTTGCTTCAATGCAACGTTAATTAAAATACCTACCTACCTTGGTTCTATTACTGAAATGTTTTTTATCATAAAAAGTCCGACTTCCGCGAGTAGGCACTCGAGTCACGTGGTTTTGGACTAGTCTATTTATATAAGGTGATATAGTGAAACGCAAACAAAGCGCTTCCACAACTGGAGTCTGGCACGGTTTGGTTTGTTGGGGTTTTATGGCTCAAGGACCATATTTTGGCCATGCTGCGCCAGACACAAGACATACAATATCTAGTAATGGACAGACACACAATGAAAGTTTTATTGACACAGAAGACAGAAATGCACCCAGGGAGGAATGCACATGACAGAAATGGAATCAGCGCCGCCTACAACTCGAAGGTTGCTAGCTAAGTGGGTATACCCACTGAGCCATGACGGCCCCCTGGTACGGATTCTGGTTCTTAGTTTATCGTTCGGTGCCGTAAACGATAGCAGTGATGATGAATCGGCGAGAGGAAAACCACAAAATGCATTCGTCATTCGTGCTTTTGTGTATGTCAGCCCCCTCCTTACGATATTCCGCTCCTATTCAAAAATAAAGTTGACTGCCTTATCGCCGCAGCCGCTATATGTCAGAGTGCTCAAGCTGCTTTTTATTTTGATTAAATTTCATGTAAAAATGAAATTTGTGTTTAGTATTAAACCTCCATATGGTTTCGACCAACAAGATCCGACCAATTTTTCCAATGACGAGATATCTCATCCATCAAGATCTGATCAGTTTTGCTAATGACGAGATGCCTCATCAAGATAGCCTACAGGAGGGTTAATTGGATATCATTGTAGGTGTGGCGCAGGCTCCAATCCTCTTTGGATGTATTTCTCTCTTCTGCGTTAAAACTTTCCCTGTGTGTGTACGTTCATTACTTGGAGTTGTGTTTTGCGCAGCATGGCCAAATATGGCCCTTGCGCCATAAAACCCAATCCGACCAATTTTCCATACGTGATGCTTGAAGAAATGTATTCAAGTTTGTTTCACTGGCGCAGTTTATAACAAATTGGAAACGTATTTGTTGTGATTTTTAATTAATGCAGGGACATCCTATTCTAGTAAACTGCATTTTCCGTCCACAGACATTCGCCATAAACAAAGACAGAGTGAGACATCCACCAGAGTCACCCCTTCTCGAAATGAGCGAACCCTGTTCCTATAGCGACGGCCACAACCCAGACTTGGTGACTGGAGCATTTCTAACGGTAGTTGTGCTGTGCTTCTCAAGGAGGTTGTGTTATAAACGTGAAAAAAGACTCACTCAGCAACATTGGTATTGAGAGGAGCTTCCAAAGTGTGACCAACATGGCAACTAGTTGTCACGTGACTGCTCTGTAAAAAATGGACTTGGTTGGGCGGTTTGGCATTTTATTCGTTTTGCGATGTAACATCTTATGACAGGGTAGATGCGTGAATCGCATTTCTGTTGTGTCGACAAGAATTGTGAAATTGCCAGTCTACTATGTCGTGCGGACCAATCAGATGATGAATCGATGGATGGTAGTCTTCTCTCCTCCCGCAGACCGATTAGATGATGAATGTTTGTTTCCTCCAGACAGTCGAAAGTAGTCTAAGGGTCACATTGCTACTAGTTTTGTTCACATGACCCTGTGGGCACACGTTACCATTACTCCCTCTACTTCTACATGTCCTCTGTGAGTAGTATCTGTTGCTTGCGAATTGACGGTTGTTATACGCTGCATGTTTTAGTACTGTTTGTTTACCTTGATAGCTGCTTCCGATATTAACGTTTCTTGAGTTTTACTCCATTTGTAAAAATCTTGATAAGAAGGCATGTATCGTCCCCCGGTACACTCTTGGCATCGTGGGTATCGTCCTGAAAGATCTCTTGCTCTCAATTGCTACAGACAAATTCAGACATAGCTCTCCCGCTTTTTCAGGGGGCCGTCGTGGCTCAGTGGGCATGCCCACTGCGCTTGCAACCTTCGAGTTGTAAGCTGCACAGGTTCGATTCCTGTCAGGTGCATTCCTCCCTGGGTGTATTTCTCTCTTCTGTGTCAGTAAAACTTTCATTGTGTGTATGTGTGTATTACTTGATATTGTATGTCTTGTGTCTGGCGCAGCATGGCAAAATATGGCCCTTGCGCCATAAACCCCCAAAACCAACCAACCCGCTTTTTCAGTGGCCATCTGAGGAGTCTCACATTTTGCTGTTGTCGCAAGATTCATCCTGTTTGCTTTAAATGCCAATCTGTCCAGGTCTCCCCAGCACACATTCTCGAGTGCCTGGAGTTGTCCCGAGACGACCTGTTTTCTGGACCTCTTTTGGTGTATGTGTTTGTGCCGGTGAATGGACTTGCGGATTTGGTTTAGCTGGAACTAGACGTGGAGAATAACGACAACTGTTTCCGACCTGGCGGTCGCTATAGGAACTGGACTGGTTCATCTTGAGTAGGGGTAACACGGGTAATTGTATCATTTTTTCGTGAATGTTGGTGGCGGAAGTAGGTAGTTTACTTGCATAGATCTTGTCAGTGACTGGTTGAATTCTTTATAAATGTTTTCCAAATTGTCAGTAAGTGCTCCAATGGGACCAACTGGAATTCATTTCATTAAGCATCCCCCACTGAAAATAGGTTATGATCTCTACGGCAA
Organism: Meta bourneti; assembly: GCA_933210815.1. Taxonomy (NCBI): domain Eukaryota; kingdom Metazoa; phylum Arthropoda; class Arachnida; order Araneae; family Tetragnathidae; genus Meta; species Meta bourneti. The sequence goes on along the minus strand of OW119928.1, from coordinate 15,082,899 downwards.
CAGAGAGAGAGACAAGGGTAGACTTTATGACTACAGCATATCTCTGGTTCTCTTGGTAGACATACAGTATCTATTACTAAACAAAGATCATTTACTTTTTTGAGCATTTTGAAGTAAAATCTTGTTCTTTTAACGTTTCCTTTAAATATAATTGCCCATTGTGTTGCTCCAGTGAGTCGTTAATTAACTATCTATATCATCGCGATTCATTTGGGTTAATTACACTATTATCATATCTCATACATTATTTAAAATTTAAGCATCGTGTGTTTCAGGTAAATGGAATTCTCTACTATCAATCAAACATCGATCATATAAAAGAGGAAATATTCAAGGAATTAAACAGACTGCCCTACAACTTTGTGCCCACCGTGTTTGTGACCTTTAGATCAGTAGAGAGTGCGATTCGGTGGGTATAAGAATATTTTTTTAAAGTAATAGAAGCAAAAAATATAACCCATGACATAAACTAACATACAAACGCTTCCAAAAATTAAGGATAATACAATCTGAGATGAATCCTGTGTTGTACCGAAGCTTCTCAAATGACAAAATAATATTCCGCAAGCTATGTGGTATAAAATAAGAACACCCACATGCCTCGTGGTGCCACTGGGGAAATTCAATTCGGAAAATTGCTTCTGGGGTGAAATTGGTACAACTCTGCATTACATCACAGTCTGCCCCTTACAACATATGAGGACATCTGCCGACCACCTTAAAATAACATGACTCCGGAACATTACTAGTAACAAGGGCTCAAGGATCAAAATTATTGGCATGGTGAGAATCATTGAGAATCATCAGAACTTGATTTTCCCAAGATATTAAATTTTCCCCCATGTTGTATATACAGGGTAAGTCTAAATTGTTTTTACAAAATAAGAGGGATGATAATACCCATCCAGACGAGCAATAATTACCATGGAACATAGGGTCGCATTCCACTCTGAGAGGCAGAAAAGAGTCAAATTAGAATTTCAACATGAACTTACAACAGTGTTGGGAAAGCGAATGAACGATATCAAAAGTTGCACAATCTGATTGATTGATCAGAGAAAAACTCACAGCAAGTGCTCAAAGTGGCGGCCACGCGTGTCGTTGCACAGTTCACACCGGCGAAGGAATGACTGGCGCACCCTCTCGAAGATTCCTGGTGTTGTGTTAATTTGGTCTGCGGCAACACCGATTCTCGCTACGAGATCTTCAGCCGAGTCCACAGGTGTCTGGTACACTAAAGATTTCATGTGCCCCCAGAAGAAAAAGTCCAGTGGTTTGAGGTCCGGTGAGCGAGGAGGTCAAGCCACAGGTCCGCCACGCCCGATCCATCGTTCGGGATATGTGGCATTCAAGAAGTGCCGGATCGTGCTGGAAAAGTGTGCGACGTCAGAGACGATGACTTGTTCATGCTCGACGCGTTTCGACTTTACTCTTTTCTGCCTCTCAGAGTGGAATACGACCCTATGTTCCATGGTAATTATTGCTCGTCTGGATGGGTACTATCACCCCTCTTATTTTGTAAAAACAATTTAGACTCACCCTGTATAGCAGGAATGCACAGACTTTTTTAAGACCAAGTGCCACATAGATTCACTGACTTATGAGAGGGCCGCCCAAAAAACCCCATGAAAGTTATCTATCATATACTATTTATTTTATTTATATTTATCCTATTTTGATATTTCTTACTTATAGAATTTATATTTTATATTGTTATAAAAAAGAAACAGAAAAGTAAATAAAGAATTTAATTCAATGCGTGACATTGAATTGATTTAACCATTGTTTTGATATTTGGTTCGATTTTTGTAGTAGCCAAGCGCACGATTGGTTCTAAATTTTCATTACTCAAGCGGGTTCAGTTTTCCAAAATTTAATATCTACGACTGAAAAAGTTTATTCACAGATATGTGTTGACCCCCAAAGAGGCTTCCGCATTTTAATGCATTATCCAGCAACGAAGTTTTAACCTCAATTACTTATCGTGTGATTTGTTGAAGTTAAAATAACCCATGGTGAAGCGAGCCGCCAGCAAATCAATGGTGTGCCGCATGAAGCCCGGGGGCCGAGGTCTGTGCATTCTTGATATATAGTGTAACACAGTATGATGATGTAGGTGTACTTTCTGAAGAGAGATGTAACAATGTACAGATGTAATAATGTATGTAGTAGGCTCTAACGTTCTGAATAGACGTGCCACCTCTGTGGCATGCTCTATTCATCCCAACCACACTTATTTAGACTGGTACAGTGGCTGGTTTTGTCTGGTACAGTGTGACTCTAGGAACGAGAGTGTGTGTCGGTGTTAGTTTAGGTGCCACGGAGAACAAGTGAAATTAAAAAGAAATGCTTAGGTGAACACATTGTAGGTTTTAGTTATTGCGAAAATGAAAACATTTTTTGCTCTGTTAAAAGTAACCTAATCGGGAATGTGCTCGCCTCTGACTCTATTGCATGCTTCGCACGAGCAGACATACAAGAGTTCAAGAGTTACTGTGGAAAGGTGTCCTATTCACGCAATGGAGCACGTCTTTACGCTAGTGCGGTCCTTGCTGGTGATTTTTAGACTGCAATGAGACACCCGAGAGTATCCCAAGCATGCTCCATTGGATTAAGATCAGGTGACCTTGTTTGAGTATTATCCTTAGTTTTTGGATATATGGTGTACTTTCTAGAATTTTCTATGAATCTCTCCAGTATTTAACCCTCCAAGTGGTTTGGAAGAGATATCTCTTCCATCACGATCTGACCAATTGTGCTAACGACGAGATATCTCGACATCAGGATATTGCCGATTTTTTTTATGATGACGAGATCAAGACCTGGTCAGTTTTCTTGTAATGACGAGATACCTCGTCGAGACAACCACCAGGAGGGTTGAAATTAATTCAACGGAAGCCATATGTGTTATTAATAGAGTTATTTTCGATACAATCAACGCTTGTAATGCTCGTTAAGTTATTTTGAGTGTGCCCTCCATTTAAACCGTTATCCAAAGATTCAATCGTAAAACAATTGGAGAAAAATATTGACGATTTCGAAATCTGGAACTCAGTCTACAGGGTGTCCCAAAAAGGTTGTTCCGCGATTTATCTTTTTACCATTTGGAGATAGGTAGGCAATGTAAATTGCAAAAGTGCACTAAATAAGGTAATTAATTAAGATATGTGAATAAAATTATCACGTGATAACAATTTAAGCGGATACAGTTTTTAATTTGTATACAACCCCTCTAGATAAAAATCCGAGATAGCAAAAATGTTCCTTACCTGTATCCCTATCGTTAGTAAAAAACCATATTTCTGTAGGTTGAATAGTAACGGAGGCATAATGACGCAAAAAAGTTGACTTATACCGCTTGTGCACAGCTGTTCAAGCAGTCAGATTAGGGACCGTATACACAATGCTAAAAAGCATTTTTTCGGTCAGAAAGTGCAACATTGTGCAAAGTAATGTAGTATTGCAACTGCAGATGAAAATCGCAATGAATAATAGTAGACACTGTAATCTTTAATAAAAATATTGTAGAAAAAATGGTTTAAATAAAAATAAAAGGAAATTTTTCCATCTGCAGCAATGCAGAACTTAGCTCTTCATTCTTGGCCATGGGTCAGTTTCCGTTCTAGATTAGATACGGCCCCCTTAAAATAGAAACTCTTGTATCTCCGTTACTATTCAACCTACAGAAATATGTTTTTTTACTAACGATAGGGATACAGGTAAGGAAAATTTTTGCTATCTCGGATTTTTATCTAGAGGGGTGGTATACAAATTAAAAACTGTCTCCGCTTAAATTGTTATCACGTGATAATTTTATTCACATATCTTAATTACTTACCTTATTTGGTGCACTTTTGCAATTTACATTGCCTACTTATCTCCAAATGGTAAAAAGATAAATCGCGGAACAACCTTTTTGGGACACCCTGTATAGTAGTATTAAAATTATTGGATGACTACTATAGACGTAGAATAATACATATTATTTAAAAAAGTTTACCCATAAATATTTGAGACAAGGTACATTCAATTTTAAAATAAAAAGTTTACCTTTTATTGCATTTAGGGGAACTAAATTAAGTTTTTTCATAGATACTCTAAATTCACATAACTATGCTCCAAAATCACTCCGGTTTTTAGGTGTCACGGTAACTCGGTTGGAAGAGTAACGGATTAGCAGCAGGAGGGTCGCGAGCTCGAATCCAACCAAAAACCGTCGTTTACAAAGGGGGCTGGTGCATGTTAAATCTGTCGTGGCCTCAAATATCCTCACGTTAACGTGGTGTGGAAGTTTGGAGAGTGGGGTGCCAGCTCAGGTGTGACCTCGTCATCCGACCGTGGTTCAAAATTATGTGGTGTTGTCCTCGGATCTTTCCCTTCGGGTTTGATCTCGGACCGTCACCAATAGCCCACTGTTTTGCTCCAGTGCGACGTTAATTCAACTACCTACAACCCCGGTTTTTAGATTTTTCGTCATAGCTTCTAACTTAAAGCTTTTTAAAGAATTTGTGACTGATAATTACCAATAGAAAAACCGGAAATTAATATTCTATATGATAGGCAGGTATTTTAATTAACGTCACACTGGAGCAACACAACGGGCTATTTATTCTATATGTTTATATATAAAAATGCATTTTCATGAGCTTTTTTAACCATAATTGTGTTATGAGCACACAATTTTAGTCTGAAATATTTTCTTTAATAAATCTGAAAAGGTTCTTGAGAGTTAAGAAAAAAGTTGAGAGAATATTTTGCAATAGGTTAGGTGCAGTAGGCAACTCGAAATGACAGGTGAAAAATATGGTTGGCAGGTAGTTGAATTAACTTTGTATTGGAGCAACACAACGGGCTATTTATTCTATATGTTTATATATAAAAATGCATTTTCATGAGCTTTTTTAACCATAATTGTGTTATGAGCACACAATTTTAGTCTGAAATATTTTCTTTAATAAATCTGAAAAGGTTCTTGAGAGTTAAGAAAAAAGTTGAGAGAATATTTTGCAATAGTTTAGGTGCAGTAGGCAACTCGAAATGACAGGTGAAAAATATGGTTGGCAGGTAGTTGAATTAACTTTGTATTAGAGCAACACAACTGGCTATTAGCGGAGGTCTGGGATCAATCCCGAAAGGAAAGATCCGAAAACACCTCGTCATTTTGAATCATGGTGTCAGAGGACGAGCACAATATCTGAGCTGGCACCCCACTTTCCAAATTTTCCAACCATGCCAACGTGAGGATATCTGAGGTAACGACAGATTTAAAGTGTATCAGCCCGTCATACACGATGGTCTTTTTTTGGATCGAGTTTCGATCTCTCAACCCTCCTGTTGATAATACGCTACTATACCAACAGAGCTACCACGGTCCTGAAAAACATGGTGGACAAAGCGCATTTCAAAAGATGGCGCATCATTCAAAATTTGCTGTCATTTAGTACCTAAACGCTTCACAAGCTGGCAGTCATATTTGAAATATCGGTGTTTCCGTGCAATCGTGTATTTGAACCATACTTGTATGAAATTACGATAGTACTAGTATTTTAGAATTATATATTGTTGATTACTTTTTTAAAAGCCAAAACCATTTCTAAATGCTTATCATGAATTGTTTTTTGTCTAAAGGCAATAAATTACGATTCAGTAAAGTGTGTAAATAGGTAATTGCAACTTATTGTTAAGTAATCAGGTAAGTTGAGTAAAGTGCAACTTTGTTTAATTTATCTAAGCATAAGCTGTTCTTAATCCTCTGAGCATTCGAGATTTCCGAGTAAAGTAGGATTGAAAGAATCCATGGATTCTCTTTTAATTTTACTCTACTCGGAAATAACCAATATAATCTTTCTAAAGATTGTATTGGTTATTTTCTTAGAATAGAATTCTTTGAAAGGATTATATTTTAGTCTTTTAGTCCTCAGAATAGAATCAACTGGAAGGTTTTTGTGTGTATGTAGTGGTCCTTACTTTAGACTATAATCCTTTGAGGATATTTTCTATTGGTCGTTTCCTTATAATAGAATCCTTTAAAAAGATTATCTTCCTTGTGCATAGTAGTATTGCTTTTATCTCAATCCATATACTGACGAAATAACCACATGTATTGGTTGAAAGAATGAAGATTCCTATAACCTTTAGAAAGACTATTGGTTCTTTTCTTTGAATATAATTCTTTGGAATGACTCCATTGGTCCTTCCCTTAGAAAAGAATAAGTTGAAATGGAAAGATTCTATTAGTATTTCCAACAAAATAGAATCATTTGGAAAGATTATATTGCAACTTTTCTTATAACAGAATCCCTTGGAAAGATTTTACTGGTTATTTTCACAAAATAGAATTCTTTGGAAAGATTTTATCGGTCAAGAAGATCAAAACTGGTTCGAAGTTATGCAGGGATAACTGCAGGTTGCAATGTGGTATTGTGCGTGAGAACCCCTCAGAGGGTTAAAACACTTATACTTTTAAAACTTACATTTGTGTATTTCTTTTAACCCCCTCCTGGTGGATTTCTTGACGAAATATCTCGTCATTAACAAAAACATTAGCAGATCTTGATGGACGAGATATCGAGTCATTAGAAGAAAACTGACCAAATGTTGATCTCGTCACCATCAAGAAATCGGCAATATCCTGATGACGATATGTCTCGTCATTAGGAAAATTGGTCAGATATCGATGAACGAGATATATAATCCAAACTGTTTGGAAGGGTTAAAAGAATTTCTAACAATCCTCGTAATATTTCTAACATATTTCCGTGTATTTAGAGTTTGGTCTTCGGATACACAATCCTTTTCCATGCTGTTTGGACGAGGGATGATAATCGAAAGAGCTCCCGAAACTACCAATATCATTTGGTAAGTTTTAACTACTGTATATTTTATTGTAGCTGCCATAACCGCCACCTTCGGATGGATTTTCTGTGTAAACGAACTGTAGGGAATTTTTCTTCAACGAGCTAATTAATACTCTGAGTGTCGTGAGATTTCCGAGTAGCTTTTATCCCTCAACACACTAAATGATTATTGTTAAAAGTAGTTCGAATTATCGTTTGCCTTTTAGTTATTGTCATATTTTTGTATAATTTGGTTTCCTAAGAATGGCAACATCGTGTGAGAGATCACACAGCTTCTACTCTTGACCAGGATCCAAGATTTTGCGTGCATTCTTAAAAGGATATCTGATAAGGCAGCCGTGTAAATATCTGTATGTAGCATTTATGTGGTCAGATTAAATAAAGTATATTTTTATAGAAAACGACTTAATAATTTGATTCATGGAGAATCTCGCAACACTAAATAACCACATCTTTCTAAAGAATCCATGGATTCTTTCTATCTTTAGAAAGATTCTTGGTCCTTCCCTTAGAAAATAATTCTTTGGAAAGATTTTATTGCTCATTTCCTTAGAATAGAAATCTTTGGAAAGACACTATTTTTCCTTGGAATAGAATCTGCAAAGATTCTATTGCTCATTTACTTAGGACAGAACCCTTTGGGAGGATTCTGTTGCTCATTTCCTTAGAATAGAATCCTTTTTGGAAAGATACTATTGCTCATTTCCTTAGAATAAAATTCTTTGGAAAGATATTATTCCTCATTTCCTAAGAATAGTATTCTTTGGAAAGATACTATTTTTCCCTGGAATAGAATCTTTGCAAAGATTCTATTGCTCATTTACTTAGGACAGAACCCTTTGAGAGAATTCTGTTGCTGATTTACTTAGAATTGAATTCTTTGGAAAGATACTATTGTTCCTTTCCAAAGCTTTTTGCTTTTTAAACCTCTAAGGGATTCCCGTTCTAAATAGAATCCTTTGGAAAGATTTATTGCTCATTTACTTAGAATAGAATTCTTTGGAAATATTTTATAGATCTCATTTCCTTATAATAGAATTCTTTGAAAAGATTTTATCGTTTATTTCCTAAGATTGGAATTGTTTCGAAAGATACTATTATTCCTTTCCTTGGAATAGAATCTTTTGTAAAGATTCTATTTCTCATTTACTTATAATAGAATCCTATGGAAAGATACTATAGGTCAAGAAGATTAAAATTGGTTATAAGTCATACAGGTTGTAAGGCGGAATTATACACGCGAATCCCTTAGAGGTTTAAACAGCAAATTGCTTTTATTTTTCAAGAGTGTTGCTATCAAAATAAGCTGGTGTTAGGTTTCCTTACCGGCGAATTCTCTAAAATTGAAGCGTTCCGGAAATCTCTCCCATTGGAATGGGAATTCAGAATGGAAATTCAGTAATGAAAAAAATTATAACAAAATACTCAAGAAGAAAACAAATTTTTGATTGTCTGAATGAGTGCGTAATACTTGAAAGTTAAAGATAACATCTCACCTTGAATAATGGACAAACCATAAAATTTGTAATTTTTTTTAAACTTGAAAGTTGCTAGCCTGAAAAATTTGAAGTGTCTCATCAGTACGTTACCCGTCCTTCAATTGTACTCGCAACCCTCCGGTTGCTAATTAGCTACTCTTCCGAACGGGCTACCACTCAGAAGGTTAATATGTAACAATCACAAATAGTGCAATGGCGTACTTGTATTTTAACTCCTTCAAACCCTTGTCAATTTTCTTCTTATTTCATTTCAGGTCGAACTTAAAGGGTCACAAGTTTTGGAGGATACGAAGTATAGTGATCAACTTGATTGTTTTCATAGTAGCATTTTTTCTGACGTCACCAACAATTGTCTTAGGTGTTTTCAAGCTCGATAAAATTGAGGAGATGATAAATAAAAATGTAATAATGACTTTCTGGCACAAATTGAAGTTGTCTCAAATTCAAACTCAGTGGTTCCACTTTCCAGTTTGGAAGTAACTTAGGGATCCGCATGTTTTTTTTCACGTGTTCAAAAGTTTTAGCAAACTTTTTATTTTTTCTGAACATTGGACTTTCTGTGGTTAGATTTTTCTTCCAAAACATTGAAATGTTACAATTTAACATAACTTTACTTACTGGTATTTATACAATACTTGAAAAATGCAATTGTTCTGCCTGTGATAAAAGATAATCATTTTGATCTTTAAACAATTTAAGGTGTACACATACATCAGAAGATTTCTTTTAAATCTTTACTTTAGAAATCCAATTTGACGAAAACTCAATTGGTTTGTACCTTAACTTATTTTAGTTTGCAAAAATTCAGAATAATCTGATAATTTATTACCTAATTTAGATATAATCAGCTAATAAGAATGATTTTTGAAGAGTGATATCTCAAATTCTATTTTGTTCAGGACAATTTCTATTGGAAATTACTACTAATATTATTCTTCACGTTTTGACCCTAAATCAAGTTGCTAGTGTAAATAGGTTTTTTATACAATTTTTTTCACCCAGGAAGCAGAAAAAATCAAGATTTTTTTCAAGAATTTTGAGACCGTGGTTCAAATTTACGCGGTGTTATCCTCGGATCTTTCCCTTTGAGATTGATCCCGGACCGTCACCAATAGCCCGTTGTGTTGGACCAGTGTGACTTTAATTAAAATACCTACCTCAAGAATTTTTGACAGTTAAAAATTCATTTCTTAACCACTAACTTTGACTGAGAGTCAAACATCCACTGTATTATACAGATTATAATGATACAAAAATAGTTATAGCAGATCAATTCTTTATTGAGTTATCAATGTTTCAACAAAGCACCCTATTGCAAAATGACAGTTCTTCAGAAATCAAGTTTTGGAAACATGTGTGTTCATGGTGACAGTACCTTACAAAAACCCTTGTAACTGGAAAACTATTTCGAATATTTACAAGAACTTGGGGGTATCGTTTGAAAGTTAAGGTTTTGGACAATATTTTGAATTAATAAAAAAAGTATCGATATTCTGGTAAAATTTCGTGATTTCTGGTGTATGCATACACCTTAAGACATAATATAGTCAGACAAATTGAAGAAATGAATTACCATCAAAATGTTAACATAAACATCAATATTAACCAAGTGGTTTCGACGAGATATCTCGTCCATCAAGATCTGATCTATTTTGATAATGACGAGATATATCGTCATCAAGAAATTGCCGAATTTTAGATGACGTGATCAAGATCTGGTCAGTTTTCTTCTATTAACGAGATATCTCGTCCATCGAGATCCGCTAATGGCTTTGCTAACGACGAAATATCTCGTTAATACAACCACTAGGAGGTGGAAAAACGTATTTTTCAATCACACCAAATTTGATTTACTTGTGCTAACTTTTAAGCTACTCCTTTCTGTTAAGGGGCCGGTTGGAAGAGTAACGGATTAGCTACCGGAGGGTTGAGAGTTCGAATCCAACCAAAGACCGTCGTGTATAAAGGGGGATGGTGTACGTTAAATCTGTCGAGGTCTCAAATGTCCTTACATTGGCATGGTGTGGAAGTTTGGAGAGTGGGGTGCCAGCTCAAGTGTTGCCTCGTCATCTGACCGTGGTTCAAAATTACGTGGTGTTGTGTTCGTATCTTTCCCTTTGGGATTGATTCCGGACTATCACCAATAGCCCGTTGTGTTACTACAGCGTGACGTTAATTAAAATACCTACCTTTCTGTTGCTTTTATAAATTGTACGTTTTTGATTGACTTGAATTTCCGTATAGTTAGTTTTAGATCGTCTCATGAACGTACGATTAATAATGATACAATTTATTTTACACAATGCTTAATTCACTGAACATTTCGCTAACCTAAATACAATTCACGAATTTCCTGAATTTCCAAGAAGGTCAAAACTGGTTTGGAGTCATGCAGGGGAAGACTGCTGGACACAGAACGGTTGTTGGTAGTTCGTAGTTTTAATTAACGCCGCATTGGAGCAACACAACGGGCTATAGGCGACGGTCCGGGTTCAATCCCGAAGGGAAAGATCCGAGGAACACCTCATCATTTCGAACCATGGTCAGATGACGAGGTTGCAGAAAGGATATATGCGTGTGAATCGCTCAGAGAGTTAAATGTACCAAATACAAATTTGATGTCATGAGGTTACTTTGATTAGTCTTTCAATGCTCATGTGGGTTCCAAATCTAAGATGCTCATATTAAATGTTTGTTTCTGATTGTAAATTTAATTTGTGTTTACAATGTGATATTTATGGATTTCTCCGATAAAAGAAGTTTAGAAAAGGATAAGAGTAATGTTTCCTATTTTTCAAATTTCAGATATTGCAGGTACTTTTATTTCGTTTTATCTTTTTCAAATTAATATGATTTTTAATCTCTTTAATGAAGTCTTGTTTTCGAAATATACTTTTTCCATTTATTCAATACATGTAATAAAATTACGTCTCCACGGCAGTGACCAAAACTAAGACTCACCCATCCGTCATATCTCTCCTAAATATTTAGACGCTATTCTTCAAAAGTAAAAGATTATTTTGTGCAATTTATTCATATTTTTAAGAGTGTTTTAATAATTTTAAGCTTTTTTTTCCTTTTAGAGTGTTCTTTTGGGCAGATTTTGTGTTACAATTATGATATGGACTCTTTCTCTCTGCATACCTGCCTTAGTAACATATTCTTCTTATTATCTAGAATATAACACAAAGTAAGTATAAAATTTGCAATTGATGAAACTTAAAAAGTGACTGATAAAGTGCAACAGAATAAACTTTTATTTGCAATTATTAAACCAAAAATCAGAAAAAAATAAGTTTGTTGAACCTCCCTTATTGGACAATGTCCATTGGACAATCCTACTACATATACAGTTCCGCCTTCAAAATACATAAATAAACATGATGCAATTGGACACTAACTCATAAAAAACCATTATTATAATTTTGTTTTATTTTTCAGATCATGGGAGTCCATCATTCATTAAGAATTATTCAATTATAAATAAATTATTAAATACAATCTGAAAGAATAATTAATGAATTATTTATTCAGAAACTAAATAATCTTTCTTCTGTTTATGGCCTTTTCTGTGACGCCCTAACATAAATTTTCACATAATAAACTGATTATTTTTATTTAAACTGATTGTTTTTTCAGATAATGAGTACATCATTCATTCAGAATTATTCGATTATAAATAAATTTTTAAATATAATATGAATAAATAAATAATATATTATTTATTTATTCATATTATAATATTAAATAATTATTTATTTATCCTGAAACGAGCCTCTTTCGTCTGTTTATGGCCTTTTCTGTGACGTCCTAACATAAATTTTCATATCTTGCGGAACATTTCTTAGTTTAGGCTTTCATTTGAATCTCCTGATGTTGGTGAGGGCCGAGGTAGCTCTGATGGTAGAGTCGCGGATTAGCAACCGGAGGATTGCGAGTTCGAAACTCGATCCAGCCAAAGACCGTCGTGCACGTGGGGGTTGATGCATGTTAAATCTGCCATGCCCTCCTATGTCTTCACGTTAACGTGGTGTGGAAGTTTGAAGAGTAGGGTTCCAGCTCAGGTGTGACCTCGTCATTTGACCATGGTTCAAAAGTACGAGGGCAATGGCCCGTTGTGTTGCTCCTATGCGAAGTTAATTCAACTACCTATCTGACGTTGGCACAGCATTAGCAGCAAATGTAAATGAATGCATCAAGATTTTTCTTGTGGTTCCTTTATTCTGTCAAGACGAAAGTGTCCTTAGACACTCAAATCTGGGTTATTTGCAATTGTTTGTCTTTATGTATAGATATTTAAACAACGACGATAGTTGAGAAAATATACAGATCTTCACGATATACAAGATTTTCCTGATATCTAGCGTGTGCAAGAATTATCTTTTGGGCTCGAATTTTTACCTTTTTCCGAAATTATATATTTAATATTCGCTGCTAATTCTTCCAAGTACCATTGAAAGGTATAATAATGCATCGAATGACACATTTTGTCATCATTTATATAAAATTATAGATACATTTCAATAGTGTACAAATACCTTTTATAGGCATTGTAGTTAAGATTTTAATATAATATGATTTAAGTTTTATGTATTGAAATTATTTAATTTCAGGTCTTCATTGTATATATCCACTTTGAAAAAATCTGTCATATTTTTGATTCTCACCGTCGTTATCTTACCTGCTCTTGGATTAGCGAGGTATTTAACATTTCTATTTACGTTCATAGTCAATCTTTAAACGTTTCTATTGGATTATCTAAATCAAACCAACGGTTTTTTCCACGATTTGAGTGAATATTAGATATGTCCGGATGAAATGCGCCTAAAATAATTAAAGTATATTTAACTGCAAAACGATATTGAGTTACATCATTTACAGTTAAATATTGTATTATTAGCTCCACGGAATAACTGTTAAAGGTCGTTTGTTTCGTTAATTTAGAGTTGCGCAGATGGCAACACGTATTGTCGTTTTATGATTCAGAATGTAAATAGGTTTGAATAAAAAGAATTCTCGTAACTCGCAATTCCACGGATCGCCTATCAGCACCGTTTTATTATTTGTGTTCTTTTTGTAATTCTTTGTTGAACTTTGAATAACCAGTGAGTTGCTCAACACAATAATTTGCGTTCTTAGGCAGTATTCAAACGTTTATATTGGATTATCTAAATTAAACCAACAGTTTATTTCATGATCTGAGTGAATATTATAAATGTCCGGATAAAATGTGTCTAAAATAGTTAAATTATAACCAAGAAAATATTTACTACAGATATCTTATTAACAAAAAACCAACATTTTGTTCCACGATTTGAGTGAATATTATAAATGTCCGGATAAAATGTGTCTAAAATAGTTAAATTATAACCAAGAAAATATTTACTATAGATATCTTATTAACAAAAAACCAACATTTTGTTCCACGATTTGAGTGAATATTATAAATGTCCGGATGAAATGTGTCTCAAATAGTTAAATTATAACCAAGAAAATATTTACTATAGATATCTTATTAACAAAAAACCAACATTTTGTTCCACGATTTGAGTGAATATTATAAATGTCCGGATGAAATGTGTCTAAAATAGTTAAATTATAACCAAGAAAATATTTACTATAGATATCTTATTAACAAAAAACCAACATTTTGTTCCACGATTTGAGTGAATATTGGAAATGTCCGGATAAAATGTGTCTAAAATAGTTTAATTATAACCAAGAAAATATTTACTATAGATATCTTATTAACAAAAAACCAACATTTTGTTCCACGATTTGAGTGAATATTATAAATGTCCGGATAAAATGTGTCTAAAATAGTTAAATTATAACCAAGAAAATATTTACTATAGATATCTTATTAACAAAAAACCAACATTTTGTTCCACGATTTGAGTGAATATTATAAATGTCCGGTTGAAATGTGTCTAAAATAGTTAAATTATAACCAAGAAAATATTTACTATAGATATCTTATTAACAAAAAACCAACATTTTGTTCCACGATTTGAATGAATATTATAAATGTCCGGATAAAATGTGTCTAAAATAGTTAAATTATTACCAAGAAAATATTTACTATAGATATCTTATTAACAAAAAACCAACATTTTGTTCCACGATTTGAGTGAATATTATAAATGTCCGGATGAAATGTGTCTAAAATAGTTAAATTATAACCAAGAAAATATTTACTACAGATATCTTATTAACAAAAAACCAACATTTTGTTCCACGATTTGAGTGAATATTATAAATGTCCGGATAAAATGTGTCTAAAATAGTTAAATTATAACCAAGAAAATATTTACTATAGATATCTTATTAACAAAAAACCAACATTTTGTTCCACGATTTGAGTGAATATTGGAAATGTCCGGATAAAATGTGTCTAAAATAGTTAAATTATAACCAAGAAAATATTTACTATAGATATCTTATTAACAAAAAACCAACATTTTGTTCCACGATTTGAGTGAATATTGGAAATGTCCGGATAAAATGTGTCTAAAATAGTTAAATTATAACCAAGAAAATATTTACTATAGATATCTTATTAACAAAAAACCAACATTTTGTTCCACGATTTGAGTGAATATTGGAAATGTCCGGATAAAATGTGTCTAAAATAGTTTAATTATAACCAAGAAAATATTTACTATAGATATCTTATTAACAAAAAACCAACATTTTGTTCCACGATTTGAGTGAATATTATAAATGTCCGGATGAAATGTGTCTAAAATAGTTAAATTATAACCAAGAAAATATTTACTATAGATATCTTATTAACAAAAAACCAACATTTTGTTCCACGATTTGAGTGAATATTATAAATGTCCGGATGAAATGTGTCTCAAATAGTTAAATTATAACCAAGAAAATATTTACTATAGATATCTTATTAACAAAAAACCAACATTTTGTTCCACGATTTGAGTGAATATTATAAATGTCCGGATGAAATGTGTCTAAAATAGTTAAATTATAACCAAGAAAATATTTACTATAGATATCTTATTAACAAAAAACCAACATTTTGTTCCACGATTTGAGTGAATATTATAAATGTCCGGATGAAATGTGTCTAAAATAGTTAAATTATAACCAAGAAAATATTTACTACAGATATCTTATTAACAAAAAACCAACATTTTGTTCCACGATTTGAGTGAATATTATAAATGTCCGGATAAAATGTGTCTAAAATAGTTAAATTATAACCAAGAAAATATTTACTATAGATATCTTATTAACAAAAAACCAACATTTTGTTCCACGATTTGAGTGAATATTGGAAATGTCCGGATAAAATGTGTCTAAAATAGTTAAATTATAACCAAGAAAATATTTACTATAGATATCTTATTAACAAAAAACCAACATTTTGTTCCACGATTTGAGTGAATATTGGAAATGTCCGGATAAAATGTGTCTAAAATAGTTAAATTATAACCAAGAAAATATTTACTATAGATATCTTATTAACAAAAAACCAACATTTTGTTCCACGATTTGAGTGAATATTGGAAATGTCCGGATAAAATGTGTCTAAAATAGTTTAATTATAACCAAGAAAATATTTACTATAGATATCTTATTAACAAAAAACCAACATTTTGTTCCACGATTTGAGTGAATATTATAAATGTCCGGATGAAATGTGTCTAAAATAGTTAAATTATAACCAAGAAAATATTTACTATAGATATCTTATTAACAAAAAACCAACATTTTGTTCCACGATTTGAGTGAATATTATAAATGTCCGGATGAAATGTGTCTCAAATAGTTAAATTATAACCAAGAAAATATTTACTATAGATATCTTATTAACAAAAAACCAACATTTTGTTCCACGATTTGAGTGAATATTATAAATGTCCGGATGAAATGTGTCTAAAATAGTTAAATTATAACCAAGAAAATATTTACTATAGATATCTTATTAACAAAAAACCAACATTTTGTTCCACGATTTGAGTGAATATTGGAAATGTCCGGATAAAATGTGTCTAAAATAGTTAAATTATAACCAAGAAAATATTTACTATAGATATCTTATTAACAAAAAACCAACATTTTGTTCCACGATTTGAGTGAATATTATAAATGTCCGGATAAAATGTGTCTAAAATAGTTAAATTATAACCAAGAAAATATTTACTATAGATATCTTATTAACAAAAAACCAACATTTTGTTCCACGATTTGAATGAATATTATAAATGTCCGGATAAAATGTGTCTAAAATAGTTAAATTATAACCAAGAAAATATTTGTTGTAGACATCTGATTGACAATATTAAAAAGTATAGAATACTGTTTAGAGATGGAATGTGAAACACTTTGAATATAGACCACCTAATAACTCTTTCATGTATTTTTTTCTAGTCTGAGTGCTTTGACAATATGGTTGCTTACACAGGAAGAAGAATATAATTGGACGTAAGTTATAATACTACCATAATTTCTGTTCTTATCATAGTGATGTTCTAAATAGAAACATTGTATGATCATTGCAATATCCACATTTCAAAATGATTTAATTATTTTGTCTTCATAGGACAGTTCCACAAAGAGTCTAAAATAATGAGTGGACTGAATAACGAAATGTAACTTCAAAATGCTTTTTATTATTTCTGATAAACGGGGGAATTAATTGTTTATTAATAATCATAGAATTTGGTTATTAAAATTGAGTGTTTTTATTTGAACGATCTTTGGAACTGCCCATCATAACTACTAAGCCAGTCAACTGAGTAAGAAATGCTTATGGTTGAAAATTTCATCACTGCAAAAAATCATAGACCAACGAGGCAAGAAAGATTGGATACGTTAAAGAGAAATGGCTATAATAGGGAGTTTCTCTGTAAATAAACCAAAAGACGACGGGGATTTTACTTCCTGTTACGCAAATGCTCTCACATGATACATATCGGGGTAATTTTAAAATGTAGTTTGTCGCCATTTTAATGAAGCCAGAACTGCCGCAGTCTAAGCACTTGTGAAATAGTAGCCTTCGTTGCATAAATTCTTAAAAATAATAACATTTTAGGCCACGACATACTTTGCGTGCACTAGCCCCCATGTATACGATTTTCTTTGTTTGGATCGAGTTTCAAACTCGTAAACCTCCGAATTATAATCAGCTACTCTACCACCCGGACTACCTCCTTAGTTGTGGGCGCAACCCCTCCGCTTCGACCAGCTGAGGTCACTTCGGATATAGGGAAGGCCCCAAGAGGTTTCGGCTAAGGGTCTCGTCAGTAACTTGCGAGATTTGATTTTCATTCGGTCATTGTGAAAACGGTATCGCTTGGTATGCTTGCCAATCGCAGGTTGGCAAAGCCAACCGAACTACCGCATATTACGCCCTCATTTCGCACCTTCAAATGTCCTCACGTTGGAGTGAGGACATTTGAGGGCGCGACAGATTTAGCATGCACCAGTGATTTTAGCGTGACCCCACGTACACGGCGGACTTTGAATTCCATAATCGCCAAAAAGTGATGAAAAAGTGGAAACAAAATTGAGAATTTGAAAATATTTAGAAATTACCAAGGAAGCAAATAACGGTGCAACTCTTGTAAACGTTTGTGGAATTCACTTCGAAAACTGAAAATAGAGTGCTATATCTTCAGTTTCCGGTGATAGAATATCTGTAATTTTGTCTTTTTGAAATAATTTTTTTGTCACCTTTCGGTAAATGAAGTTGAAATATGACAAAATAGGTGCGGTATATCACTGAGACACTGTTGCATTTTTTCTCAATAAAACCCTAACAGAAAAATTTAAAAAATTTCCTTTTTTTACTTTTCTATGTGCCTTTTTCGATACCTTCAGAGGTTTGTAGGTAGTTACTTAATGTCGCACTGGAGCAACGCAACGCAATTTTTATTACTATTGTAAAATATCTATGACTAAATAATTTTAAGTTTTGTCACTTTGCAGTTGCATATTTCTACCGGATAACGGAGCTTTCTTCGTGGATTACATCATGACGTCTACATTTATCGGAATGACGATTCAGTTGATTCGAATTCCTGACATCCTGACGTGCTTCTGTACATTGCTGCAAGCGCGATCAGAGGCAGAGAAAATATCCATCTTAAGAGCAAGTACAATCTTATCTCATTCGACGCCGTTGAATTTTCTTTTTTCAATGTTAACGATTTAGTCATTAGCGTGGCAAGCGATCCGAGAATTATTTATTTATTGTGCAAGCGCAAACGATAATATTGCGAATGTATTTTTTAATTATGCACACGAAAACTGTAATCATGATATGGAATGTGATAAAAAATTAATTTGGAATTGTGGGAATTCGAGACGGAGTGAAAAAGTTGATCGTTGTTCGTCATAACTTTGTATCGTCTTTAGTTTTCTTAATAAATGTTTAATTTTTTAACAAGCGTTCGTGACCATGTATGCAACCAATGAGCTTATCTGCAACTATTTGATGCAACCGAAGTGATATTCTGGTCATCCGAAAAGTGAATAGAGTGAGTTTTCATCTCCAAGATAAACTAGACTCGGGATCACCAACGTCCCGACAATGAAGTGTCGCCAAGTTCTGTCGAATATGTCTTGGAAACGGCTGTTAAGGAGATTAAAAATTACAGTGCTTTTTAAATGTCTACAGTCTTTTACAGTCTATTTAAGCACTCTTTTAAAATTCGCATATTAGAAACTATCAGCGAAATTTTACCAATTAGAGATAAAAAACAATAAGCCATCATCAGACACTTCCGAAAGAAAAAGACATAAAAATAAAATAATTTATAATAAACGGTTTTATAGTAAATAGAAACAAATTTTTAGGCTTGTTTATCTCCACACTATTTAAGTGTTTATTTCTAAGAAATTATGATTTTTCAAAAATTTATAGTAAACGTCTACCGCATCTTTCAAATATTTGATACAGTCATTGACATGTTGTTTCTACTTTTAATTTGGATTATATAAAAGTAAAGGTTGTGTGTGTGAAAAATCATAGAATACTATTTTATTATGTTTCTTACTATACCAGTAACTGGAATAACTTATTAACGTGTTATTCTTTTAATTTTAGGGAGCTATATTTGATTTCAGTTTTGGAGTGCAGTATGCATATTCACTGTTGATATTCACCATGGTCACTTTCTTCAGTCTAATTTGTCCTGTCATATCTTTTTTTGGTAAGCAACAAGTCATATTTTAGTAAATCTCGATATTCATACTTATATCTATTTTACAGATACGTTTGCTGATAATGCTATAGTTAAAAAGTCAAACAAATATGAAGTTGCATGATTAGGCAGATGACGAGCTAGACAAAATTGTAAATTTGTCACCATTTCAAAAATAACAATTACATTCCTACTACTTTATTATAAATTATTACTGCTGACTTTTATAAAAACTGATTATTGTAAGCTCCTCTCATGAAAAATATCAGTCTACTTTCACTTTCTTGCTTTTATTTCTTGAGGCTTTCAGGACAATGTCTATTGATATGTCTATTGATTGTCAGGACAATGTCTATTGATACGTCTATTGATTGTCAGGACAATGTCTATTGATACGTCTATTGATTGTCAGGACAATGTCTATTGATACGTCTATTGATTGTCAGGACAATGTCTATTGATACGTCTATTGATTGTCAGGACAATGTCTATTGATTGTCAGGACAATGTCTATTGATACGTCTATTGATTGTCAGGACAATGTCTATTGATATGTCTATTGATTGTCAGGACAATGTCTATTGATACGTCTATTGATTGTCAGGACAATGTCTATTGATATGTCTATTGATTGTCAGGACAATGTCTATTGATACGTCTATTGATTGTCAGGACAATGTCTATTGATATGTCTATTGATTGTCAGGACAATGTCTATTGATTGTCAGGACAATGTCTATTGATATGTCTATTGATTGTCAGGACAATGTCTATTGATTGTCAGGACAATGTCAATGTCTCAAGATATTGCCATGAAAGCCTTAAATAGAGTCTTCCTTGCGTGACTCTTAACTAGTTTTGATTAGTTTAACCACTAGAATTTTTGCTAGGATTAGTCGTAAATTTGTCAACAATTCAAAAATAACAATTATATTCTCAAAACTTTATTATAAATTATTACTGCTGACTTATAAAACGTATTATTACAAGTTCTCACATGAAAAAATAGTCTACTTTCATTTTCTTGCTTTTCCTTCTTGGGGCTTTCACGACAATGTCTATTCCTTTAAGACATTGTCATGAAAGCTTTAAGCCCTCTGAGGGGTTTTCACGCATATATCCGTTCTGAAATCCGCAGTCTTCCTTGCATAACTCTTAACCAGGTACAGCTGTATCTAGCGCCTCCTCTGGTGGCAACGCTCTTGGCGTGTTTTTTGGCGCACTTTTATTAGCGAGTTATGGCAGATGAAGGTAACCCATCTTTAAAAGGTTTATTCCCGTTTTTATGGCAACCTCGGCATCGGAAAGATTTATAAAGATGTTATATTTGTAAAGATAAAAAAAAAAATTCTAAGATTTCTTTCCTCGGCGACATAAAAAAGTAAGCCGAAAGACGCGCCAAGAGCGTTGCCACCAGACGAGGCCCTAGATACAGCTGTACTTAACCAGTTTTGATCTTTTCGACCAATAGAATCTTTGCTAAGATTCTCTCAACCAATTGACGTGGTTATTTATTTATTAGGTGTGTTGTAGTGCAAAAGCAATACTATATATGTATTACTCGGAAATCTTGTGACGCTCAAAGGGTTGCTTGTTTGTTTTGGCGTTTTATGGCGCAAGGGCCTTGTTTGGCCACACTGCGCCAAGCACAATGTCAATTAAAAGATGCCACGCAAGGGCAAGAAAGAGGGATTGGGAATAAAGTAGTGGGATGAAAGCAGAAAAAGATCGCTTGGGTATCCCGGGAGCGAGACCCCCTCCGTGTTTACCAAAGATAGCAAACACCATGGGAAAAGAAAAGATCATTTGGGTACCTCGGGTCCGTGAAATCCGTACACACCTAAAGGAGATGTGCCCCTGAGGGCATAGGGCTCAAAGGGTTAAAATGAACTCGAATAATTATTATCACTAGTGGTCGCCCAGTGGTCGAAATTCGACCATAATTCATTTAATTTTTAAGTTTGAACGTTAATAAGGTTCTTTTGTCAAAGAGTATACCTCTATATTCATTGCATATAATAATTGTTTTGAATTTTGTTCAATTACGTAAGCTGTGAGCATGTACAAATACGTCATAGGAAAAATGCGGTATAGCTTGGTTAAGCCATATATAAAAAACAATAACGCGTTGTTTGACATTTTCTTGGGGTTTTTTTATTGCTATACTGGCCACAGGTTTCGCCAAGGCTACACAGTTAATTTGCCTATCTTTTACAAATTATATAAAACTTAAATAAAAAATAAATCCAAAAAATGAAATAAGGAATACGTGCTTCGTATTTTTTTATATAATTTTTATTGAAACAAAAAAAACCCGGGTGGTTAAAAAAATAAATATTGTCCATTGAACTTGAAATAGTTCGACAATGAATTTAATGATTCAAAACTTCTGTGTAGACGATGTTTTTTGTAAAAACTCTTTCATCGTTTGCTAAATGCCCTTGACCGTTATATTTTGAAATATAAAATCTCAAACCATCGAACTCTACTTGCTGCGACGTACAATTGACCATGTGTAAAAACTGGCTGCCTCAATAAAATTCCAATTTTTTCGAATGTTTGTCCTTGAGACTTATTTATTGTCATCGCAAATGCAGGTATAATAAGAAATTGAGTTCTTTGAAAGTTAAATGGTAAAATAGTTCCGGAATATGTTAAATTTTTACGTGGAATCAAAATTCTCTTATTGCGTGCGGTTCCAGTTAAAACTTCGCAATCAATAGTATTACGATGCATAAATTTGATGCGCATTCTTGTTCCATTGACTAATGCTTCCTTTGTATTTAAGTTTCTGATCAGCAAAACGATGCAATTAACTTTCAATACTAACTTACGTGGTGGCATATTATGCCAAATCTCATACTCCTCCGTGCGCGCAATGTGCTTAAAAAGGGGTACAAAGTTTTTTCTTCACGTATTAATACACTGCTGGCCACCCAAATTGCAACACCAAGAAAGACAAGAGATATCACAACAAAATTTATTTTGTAGATAACATGTTGACCAAGTATCAAATGATTAAATTTATAGACTTCTGTGAAGTGTGGTTCCTGCCAAAATCAGTAGCCAGAGTAGCCGCCATTGTTGGAGATCACCGCTGCCACACGCCTCGGCATTGATTCAAAGAGACTTTGGATGTGTTCTTGGGGTACAGCAGACCAAGCAGCTTCCACACGTTGCCAAAGTTGATCTGGTGTGGCAGCTGGGGATGTATTCTGGGTCAATCGTTGAGCAACCATGGACCACATGTTTTCTATCGGCGAAAGATCCGGAGAGCGAGCTGGCCAGGGAAGCAATTCAATCTGGCGATTGACGAAGAACCCTTGGACAATGCGAGCCACGTGTGGTCGCGCATTATCCTGTTGAAATATGGCTGTGGGCAAGCCCTGAAGGTAAGGAAGGACAACTGGCTCCAACACCTCGGAGATGTAGCGCTGGCTGTTTAAAGTACCGGCAATGCGTACTAGAGGAGTGCGAGAGTGATATCCAATACCGCCCCATACCATAATACCCGGTGCAGGACCAGTGTGGCGGTGCATAACGCAGCTGTTCAGCATCCTCTCTCCACGGTGTCTCCAGACTCGAATCCGACCATCGTGGTGTTGCAGACAGAAGCGTGACTCGTCAGTAAAGACAATTTCATTCCATTCTGCCGTCCACATCCTTCTTTCATCGCACCATTGGCGGCGGAAACGTCTGTGGTTCTGCGTCAAGGGTAGACGAAGCAATGGACGTCTTGCGGACAGACCACTCTGCTGTAAACGGCGTCGAATGGTACGCGCAGACACTGGATGATGCGGTACAGACTGAATGTGCTGTGCTATGGTTCGTGATTTTTCTGAGCGATCTGTCACTGCCATACTCACAATATGCCTGTCATCACGTGAAGTGGTGCACTGAGGTGGATGCGATCGAACACGTTGGTCCGTCGTACCCTCCTGCATCCAACGATTACATATCCGCATTACAGTTGTTTGGTTTCGTCCAACACGACTACCGATTTCCCTGAAAGATAATCCACAATCTCGGTAGGCCACTATCCTTCCTCTGTCGAACTCGGATACTTGATCAAAAGATGATCGCTGTTTTCTACGAGGCATAATTGATCGTTTTTTTGAAAAAACCACAAGAAAAACACAATTGCCATACTTGAAATCGTCGAAATCTCCAAGCCTTAAATAGCGCTTTGAAGTGGCGCCACAGGCGCGCGTGATGTGCGTCTGCGCTGAAATTCTAATCATTTGCATATCTCACCTCCGCTAATGCATGTTGTAAATTTCATATTATTTGCATGCTTCCTTCAGGGTGTTGCATTTACGGTGGCCAGCAGTTTATATAGATTCCCTTAAAAGTACTTACTAGTACAAGTCTATATTCTACGGAAATTGATCCGTAAGCCATGCCTTCTGAGTTTCGTGGACAAAGCTAGAATAATCAGAAGGAATCAATTTAAATTTGTGATTGATGTTTTCTACTATTCACTTTCAACCGAATAACTGTTTTATTTCTTACTGTCGTAGGTATGGTATATTTCGTCCTTAAATTCTTGATAGATCGTTACAATATGTACTTCACATGTCGCCCTACTGAAATCTGTCATGAAGTACATCTGATGGCCAACAAGTTTCTGCTGCTTGCCATGCTGTTCAAGATCGCCGGCTTTTTCCTTTTGCTTTACGTAAGAGGAGGTGGGTTGTTTTTAGTTTTTCACAAGATAATTAGACACACCTTCAAATAAAATATAGACAAATTTGCATGTCTAAATGATTGGTCGATTGGTTTGGGTCTTTTGGCGCAAGGACCAAAGACGGACAGACTACGTCAAACGCGAGATAATGCAACCAGTAAAAAGTTAAAATAGGATAATCAACAATAAAAAGTAGATTTAAAATTATATATTTATTGTACAGGATGAAATTTAGATGATTTAAAAGGTGCGGAATATAAAAGATGCAATGCAAGTAGGTCACCATTGATGAAATAATGATGATTAAAAAATATTACCGGAGAAATCGTGATAAGTGGGGTGTCCCCAACTTAGTCGACTATTAAAATTTTAATAAGAAATGTAATTAAAAAATGACGGATTACAGTAATTGTAAAATGCTGCAGCGATGTGAGAAGGCAAATAGGTAGGTACATAGTTAATTAGCGTCTCACTGGAGCAACACACAGGGCTATTGGCGACGTTCCGGGATCAATCTCGAAAGAAAAGATCATGGACAACACCTCGTAATTTGGAACCACGGTCAGATGACGAGACAACACTTGAGCTTGCACCCCACTCTCCAAAATTCCACGACACGCCAACGTGAGGACATTTGAGGCCACGCCAGATTTAACGTGCACCAGCCCCGTGTACACGACTGTCTATGGCTGGACCTAGTTTCGAACTCGCCCCCTCCAGTTGCTAATCCGTAGTTCTAACTGGGCTACCGCGGCCCGTAAGAAGGCAAAGCGCATGCATGTGGAGGGTGACCCAACAAGTCTGATATAATTGGTGACTAAGTATCTGATCAGTTTTTCTAATTGCGAATCGTCTCGTCCATCAAGATCTGGATAGTTTTGCAAATGATGAGAAACATCGTCGGGGAAACCACCAAGAGGATGAATCATATAAATAGTTTCAACGGTAAATTATCAAGTTTAACACAGAAGATGCTTCGCTCGATGCATTGCGAGCACGAGGGTCTCACTGAACATACACTCACTCAAGGGCGTCGAGCATCCAACCGATTGAACCAATGGGTTCGTGACTTTTCACGAATGCGCACCGCTCTTCTAGGCTGGCAAGCTACATCGATGCATCGACTTTCTAATGAAATAGGCGGAGCGTGTGTTCGCAGCTGTATGTTATTTCTTCCGGTTGCTCGGTTTGAAGATCTGTCACGTGGTTGTGTGAAAAAGCATGAATCCTAAATTGTTGATTGGTTGAAGTGATTATCCACCGTGATCAAAAACACTAGTCTGCGCTTCGATAGCCAATCGGTAAGTCCACTTGACTTACCCTTCAGAGATCTTACGACAGCGACTCCGTCCACAAGCTATGTCTATTTCATAAGAAGGTTTATGCATCGATGCCGACACAAACCTTTTTTATTGTATTAGCAATGGCCGGATCGTACAGATCTTGTATCCGTACAGCGTGATCGTCAACAAAACTTTAAATTTCATTCGTTGTGGGATGGTACTTGAGCAGCTATTACTGGCTTGGGTTTCCCAAAATTAACTGGGAAAAAAAGTCGTTCGAGGTTGGAAAGCTTATGGCACCACTACTGGACTAAAACCTCAAACTGTGAGACCGCACAAATCGACTGGACTGGACTGGACATATCACTTTCGGAGCACCCTCTGCAAAGCAACTCATCTCCGCATCGTAAAAAGAGAAAAATATTAAAATAATTGCTAATAACGTATAATAACATAAGGGTGGGTGAATTTAAGAAAATGTCGATCAAGGAACAGAAGAAACTTAAGTGCTAATGTGAAACCTTAGGCCCCGCCCAGTCGCAAAAAAGATGGGAGGGTGACCGACGGTGCTTAGATTTTGGATCAAAAAGTTTGCTCGGGGACGAATCTCCTAGACTGCTACACCCTCGCCACAGAAGAGCGTTAACATTAAATAGATAAAGGAAAGTCAATTAAACTTAGAGAAATTAAATGTTAAAATTTAAATTTAAAAGTGATATAATCAGTGGTCCAATCGAATCTGAAAAGTCCTTGTTGGTAGTGTTCAGAAGTCAAAGTAGGAAAGAAAATTAGAGGGGGAGAGAATTATATCGGAGTTGAAGTCATAGACTTCATGGTCCAAACGGAACACCTCACATAGGCGTTTAGGTCTTTGAGGGAAGGTTTTGAACTTGTGCAGAATACCGCACAAATCGAAAGATCGCAAGAGATGCATAGTAATGAATGCACGGAGCAATCGCTTTTTCCTGGCAACAAACTTAGATTCAGAGATGCCCCAAGTCATAGGACTATATACTATATAGTATCCGTACGATTCATCGGATACTACTTCAGATCGACTGCCCACAAGTCCCACATTACTCAGCCCAATGCCAGAAGGCGATCCTGTGGTTTAAAATTTCGCTGGTGCGGATTCATATTGCACATTTGAACGGACTCTCGTAACTTAACACCGAAATTATTTTGTCCATTGGGGTTACTTCCACAACTGGTTACTTTGTTTCATCAGAATTTTCGGAGAGAACACTTTCTAAACTAATACCATTTGATCCGAAAAAAAAATTTTCGAATTGGAATCTATATATACTATAAAGCAGAGTTGGCCCCATCTGTCTGTCTGTTCTCTACAAATCTACACTGTTTGACCAATCCACACCAAATTTGGTACACTTATCCTTTAGAACCCTGCGGTTAACGTAGGCTGCATATTAACTCCGTTCTATTTGTCTTGGGTGTGCAGAGGGGTGTAGCGTTCCATCATCCTGGACAGAGTACTTGCTAGGGGGCGCTTTCTTCCGGTCTGGCTGTGCAGATGACGTCAGAGTTGACATCTATAGGAGTCGCCTTTCAAGATGACCTTAGAGTTTTTTTAAAATCTTTGCGGTTGCAGTTGCGCTGAAAATCGCTTAGTATCATATCGTTTATGTATCCCGTCTGTAAATTCTTAAACTATAGCTTTATTATTCGAATGTAAATTTTTATAATGTAAGATTGTTTTTTTGGAAAGTGGTCCTTCTTATCGTCGATATGGGACAGGGGGCTAAAGACAATTCGAAATCCTCCTAGGTATAACATTGCGTATTTATACAATCAATGTCAGACCAATTCACACTAAATTTGGCACATTCATCCTGTAGAATTCTGCGGGACACATAGGCTATATATTAACCCTGTTCGATTTGTCCTGGGTCTGCAGTGGGGCTAAAAACAATTCGAAATCTCCATAGGAATAATACTGAGAAACATTACGATGAATTATAAACAATTCAACACGAGTAACGCCGGGTAATTCAGCGAGTCTCATAAAATATTTCGAAATAAAACAATCTCATGTGCAAATTAACGAAATGAACTAATTTCGGAATGCTTAAAAGAAGCATTAAATTATTTTTTAACTCCATCGAAACAGAATGGATCAAAATTCATCAAGGACTAATATACTATTTTTCAAGGACTTCTCTGATATCGAGGTATTGAAATCGGATCGTGGCTCCGGAATCACGCAATAGAGTTGCATTGTATTGTAAAATTTAGCTGATTATGTAATTAACTACTCTTGCCACACACACAAAAGGACAGTCCATTTCAACTGATTTAAAGGAGAGTTTAAAGAGGACTTTACATTTATTATTTTTTTCAACTGTGCATTTAGTAATTTGTATTTTTTTGTTTATAGGTTGGAGGAGAGTATCTTACGCTGCTTTCTTTATGATGTTGCTCACAATCGTACTAATCCTTCTGACATTGAGTTCCAGGGAATGTAAAATCATACCATTCAATTTTTTTATGCCTGTTGACAAGGTAAACATCTTGTCCAGATTATGCTTTACTTATGCATACTTTACATTTCATTCATAGAGGTACCCTATATACACTGTACTGATAAAAATCACCGGACACTTGGAATATAAACAAAACATTGCATTTATTGACATACACTGGTAAGGTGTGGGTTCATCTTTGACCCATTGGCCCATCTATACATGCTTCCGATAAGATTTAGAAATACAGATAGGTATGTGCTTCCATTCAGTACATAATCCGCCGCTAGCTGTTACTTTGTAGCAGGCCTTGTTTCCAAGCTTCATATTCTGGCTCTAATTTATCCCATAGGTGTTCGATGGGATTCAGATCAGGGCTTTGTGCTGGCCAGTCCAAAAACGATAGTACTGGTAACAGCCCTTGCTTAGTGGCTGGGTACGTTATCTTAATGGGTGTCCGGTGAGTTTTGTCAGTAGTGTAGATGGAAAGAAATGAACCTTATGTGACAATGGCTCAGTACGGTAGCATAGAACGGAGAATGACGTTTCCTCAGGGGTGTCTTTCAAGCATTTATACATTTAAAGCATACATAGTCTTTTTCAATATGACATCGAAGGACTCACTATGTCCTTCCTGGCCGGTGTTCAACCCTCGTGTCCTTCTCACTCCCATCGTTCTCTTTTCGCCTCCTCCCCCGGATGACCATCCAAGGACACCCCCGCCAACGTCCCTCGGGGATCAAATGATTCTTTCGCGTCAATATTCCTCAGTGTCTGGCCGGAGAGCCTCACAGATACATCGAAATTTGCGAAGCGGATTGCATTCTAATTTTTATTAGCAATTTGAGTTATTGTTCTCATCGGGATAGAGTTTAACCAGCCCGTAACCGTGCGAGTAAGATAAATCAGTTTTAGCGAATAGATTGATTTCAGACCCGGAGACCAGATACGACCCGCCAAATATTTTTTATCAGGCCCGCAGACCAGATACGATCCTCTGGATAGTATAACCGTTCCGCAGTTCAGATATGGCCCTCCAGTGAGGTTTACTTGGCCCGCAGACCAGATATGACCCTTTGGATGGGTTTAACCGTTACCACCGAGATAACAAGGCCAGACCGCTGTGACGTTTCGATCACGCGACTCGCTTACTAGTAGTCATAACAAACATCGCCGCATGGCCGACTACTTGTGGATTACCTTTAATGTAGCGTAAGAAATTAGGGTTTTTTATACTATTTTACCGGAAAGCAAGTGCAGCTGCAGTTAAATATTGTTATATAACATTTGTGGAACATTACAGTGTCAAGGTGTTAAAGGCTTTCGTCAAACAACACGTTTAACGTGTGTCCAGACCGATTTCTTTAGGCTTAACCACGAGGCTATCCGAAATGCCCTTTAGATGCTGTGTACCTTCTTGCTCTGGAAATTATGGATATGGTGATGCACCAAAAGTGGCGGTTTTCTCCTTTCCAGAGGATGAAAATATTAGAAAAAGATGGCTCAGGGCGATTCCACGAGCCGACTTTACACCATCAAAACGCAGCAAAGTCTGCGAACTTCATTTTCAAAACGATGATATCGTCCGGAATGTATCGAAATTCAACAAAAAAAACTGGTGAGTGTTCTACCTTTTCCATGAAACGTCTCCGTTTAAAAGTTGGTACTATACCAAGTATATTTCCGAATTGCCCTAAATATCTCTCGAAAACTTGTCCCACAGTTCGTAAAAGCAGGGAAGATAAAATTCGTGAAACTGAGGAATCCAATTTATTGAGAGCTATCAACGAAAGCAAATCTGAGTTCATTGCTCATCATGAATCTATTTCTTTTCAAAATTTTAATAGGCTACTAGAAATTCTGGATTCATTACCCCATAAACAAAATTGGTTTAAACTAATTGAGGAGTCAAAAGTTACTTTTTTCAAAATTTGTTTTAATCCAGGACCTGCAACAAATTACACTGTTGTAATACATTCAAATCTGAAAATGGAAACATTTATATGGCCAAGAAATTTCTGTTTAGATAACAATCAAATCAAAACACCCTGTCACGTTAATAATTTGGAAATTATTGAAAATTGTTTGAATTTTATAAATGAAATATCAATGAAAAATTCTTCAGCCAACTATGATAATAATCGCTTCAATTGCTTTGATTTCCCATTTTTACAGATTTAATGATGAAGAAAACATTAATTAGATTTCTTTAGACTGAGAAAGGGTTTTCTTTTCTTTTTGATTTATGGTCACATTTGAGAAACTATGATATTGGGCGGTATTAAGCTTGATTGACGTGTGTATTTTAGTTAATAAAAGTCATAAGCGAGGTTTTCGCTATTTTTTAATTGAATTTACGATATAATTTTGGCTGGTTTTTTAATAAGTTATTGCTTTTACTATTTACGCACACTCTCTGTTATCGTTAGTAAATAAGGAAGAAAGACGCGAGGGTGTAAAAGTTTCATTCTGAGATTATCATAGTTTTGACTAGGGAAAAACCATATTTACAAACTGCTATAATAATTTGCAATAACGTATAACAATATTTTCCTGTGGTCTCGACGTATATAGAATATATTATGTATCGTTGTAGACAGATTTCACTGTATTAGGCTTTGAATATTCCAATACGGCGGTGGTCGTTCGTATCGCAGGTATGACTACTAGGGAGACGCCATGACGGCAGCGGTCAGGCCTTGTTATCTCGGTGGTAACGGTTTAACCCGCCCACAGTTCAGATACGGCTCTCCGGATTGGTTTACTTGGTCCTCGGACCGGTTTATCCGGCCCGCAGACCATTTACGGCCCTCAAAATATCTTTATCAGGCCTGGTGACGTGACGCAGCTCTAAAAAGTTTTCCCGTCCCACCCGCTAGATACGGCCCTCCGAAAAGGTTTTCTAAGCCCGCTGATCAGATACGTCCCTCCGAATAGATTTACCCGGCGCGCAAACCAGTTACGGATACCAGATATTATTGGAGGACCATGCACTCAGGGGCACATTAGGTGTGTACGGGCATCATAAACCCGAGGTACCCGAGTTATCTTTATTTCCTTTCATTTTTACCCTCGCCTCCCCTTCTGCTTTTTCTTCCTCTCTCATTGTGTTGTCTGTCTTGTGTTTGGCACTGCTTGGCGAAATATCGCCCTGGCGCCATAGGACCCGAATCAATCAACCAACCAACACCTGGAGGACTCATACATAAAAATAAATATTTTTAAAAGCAACAAATTGCAGCCTAGCGTTATTTCACAAATAGCTACTTTGCAATTTCCGCGAGCGAATTTATTTATATTTTCTTGTCCTGTTTTCTTATCAGAGCGCACGTAACTTCACTCTTTTATTTCAAAGACATTTGCTTCACTTTCTGAAAAATTAATTGAGCATTGGTTTTGAAAAAGCTTAGTTATCCTTTTCTAACCTTCAATACTTTTAAAGTGTTAGCGAACTGTAGTGACACTAGTTAATGAAAAGTATCGTAAGCATATTTGTGTGATGCATACATTTCTATTTTTTCAATAGTATTTTCCTGATTTAAGATGATCAACAGTTAGACGTATAAGGTGCTTTGTCACAATAGTTTTGCAGCTCTAAAATGTAAAACGCGATTTGTACAGCTTTTTACTAACAAGTCAACCCAAAGCAAATATAATTTGCTTACATCAACTATAAAACGTATGTTCTTTTGTTATTTTCAGATTAGTGAATGAACTTTCTTATATAAGCAATTCATTGAAGTGTAATTACATAACTTTCCTATTTAATGCAACTATTTTATTATTTTAGATAAAGAGAACATACAAAATTGAAAGCGATCTAAATTTGATTATAAAAGAGGTAAGCTGTTATCATTCGCATGATCTTCTACATTGTACACTGAGGTGCAAAATTTAAGGAACAGTAAGGTTTAAGTAAGCAAACTTCCACATGACGCCAGCGTGAGGACATTTGAGGCCACGACAGATTTAACGTACACCAGCCCCCGCGCACATGACGGTCTTCGGTTGAATCGAGTTTCGAAGTCGTAACCCTCCAGTTGTTAATCATGGTCGCGGTAGCCCAGTTGGAAGAGCAACGGATTAGCAATCGGAGGGTTGCGAGTTCAAAACTCGGTGCAGCCAAAGACCGTCATATAAACGGGGGCTGCTCCCCGTTAAATCTGTCGTGGCTTCAAATGTCCTCAATTTGATGTGGTGTGGAAGTTTGGAGAGTGGGATTCCAGCTCATGTGTTGACCTCGTCATCTGATCGTAGTTCAAAATTCGAGGCGTTGTCCATGGATCTTTCCTTAGCGATTGATCCCCGACCGTCACCAATAGTCCGTTGTGTTGCTCCAGTGTAACGTTAACTAACTACCGGTTGCGCTACTCTACTAACCGGGCTACCGCGTAACCCTCGTCTTAAGAAGAAAACTGATCAGATCTTGATCTCATCATTAAAAAATCTGCAATATCTTGATGAAGATAGATCTCGTCATCAGCACAATGTTAGATCTTGATGGACGAGATATCTCGTGGAAACCACTTGGAGGGTTAAGAAACTGATCAACTCCCACGGGTAAACCCTCACAAGGATAGAGGCGGGGTCTCCCCTGGCGGAACGCCTCTTCATCGGAGCCGCACTCTACTGCATATATCTAAAATATCTACCCATTTCTTTGAAGAAGTGTTTAAACTCTCCTGGTGGTTGTCTTGACGAGGTATGTCCTCATTACCAAAATCTTTAATAGATCTTGATGGACGAGATATCTCGTGGAAACCACTTGGAGGGTTAAGAAACTGATCAACTCCCACGGGTAAACCCTCACAAGGATAGAGGCGGGGTCTCCCCTGGCGGAACGCCTCTTCATCGGAGCCGCACTCTACTGCATATATCTAAAATATCTACCCATTTCTTTGAAGAAGTGTTTAAACTCTCCTGGTGGTTGTCTTGACGAGGTATGTCCTCATTACCAAAATCTTTAATAGATCTTGATGGACGAGATATCTCGTGGAAACCACTTGGAGGGTTAAGAAACTGATCAACTCCCACGGGTAAACCCTCACAAGGATAGAGGCGGGGTCTCCCCTGGCGGAACGCCTCTTCATCGGAGCCGCACTCTACTGCATATATCTAAAATATCTACCCATTTCTTTGAAGAAGTGTTTAAACTCTCCTGGTGGTTGTCTTGACGAGGTATGTCCTCATTACCAAAATCTTTAATAGATCTTGATGGACGAGATATCTCGTGGAAACCACTTGGAGGGTTAAGAAACTGATCAACTCCCACGGGTAAACCCTCACAAGGATAGAGGCGGGGTCTCCCCTGGCGGAACGCCTCTTCATCGGAGCCGCACTCTACTGCATATATCTAAAATATCTACCCATTTCTTTGAAGAAGTGTTTAAACTCTCCTGGTGGTTGTCTTGACGAGGTATGTCCTCATTACCAAAATCTTTAATAGATCTTGATGGACGAGATATCTCGTGGAAACCACTTGGAGGGTTAAGAAACTGATCAACTCCCACGGGTAAACCCTCACAAGGATAGAGGCGGGGTCTCCCCTGGCGGAACGCCTCTTCATCGGAGCCGCACTCTACTGCATATATCTAAAATATCTACCCATTTCTTTGAAGAAGTGTTTAAACTCTCCTGGTGGTTGTCTTGACGAGGTATGTCCTCATTACCAAAATCTTTAATAGATCTTGATGGACGAGATATCTCGTGGAAACCACTTGGAGGGTTAAGAAACTGATCAACTCCCACGGGTAAACCCTCACAAGGATAGAGGCGGGGTCTCCCCTGGCGGAACGCCTCTTCATCGGAGCCGCACTCTACTGCATATATCTAAAATATCTACCCATTTCTTTGAAGAAGTGTTTAAACTCTCCTGGTGGTTGTCTTGACGAGGTATGTCCTCATTACCAAAATCTTTAATAGATCTTGATGGACGAGATATCTCGTGGAAACCACTTGGAGGGTTAAGAAACTGATCAACTCCCACGGGTAAACCCTCACAAGGATAGAGGCGGGGTCTCCCCTGGCGGAACGCCTCTTCATCGGAGCCGCACTCTACTGCATATATCTAAAATATCTACCCATTTCTTTGAAGAAGTGTTTAAACTCTCCTGGTGGTTGTCTTGACGAGGTATGTCCTCATTACCAAAATCTTTAATAGATCTTGATGGACGAGATATCTCGTGGAAACCACTTGGAGGGTTAAGAAACTGATCAACTCCCACGGGTAAACCCTCACAAGGATAGAGGCGGGGTCTCCCCTGGCGGAACGCCTCTTCATCGGAGCCGCACTCTACTGCATATATCTAAAATATCTACCCATTTCTTTGAAGAAGTGTTTAAACTCTCCTGGTGGTTGTCTTGACGAGGTATGTCCTCATTACCAAAATCTTTAATAGATCTTGATGGACGAGATATGTCGCCATTAGAAGAAAATCGACCACATCTCGATATCGTCATCATAAAAAATTCGGAAACATCTTGATGAACGAGATATCTCGTCATTAGCAAAAATGGTCAGATCTTGATGGACGAGATATTTCCTCAAAACCACTTGGAGGGTTTTATGACTTCTTTTGTGTAGCAAGTTAATAAAATACACGAAAATAATAATTATTACTGCAGTTCCAACATGGCCCCCTTGCATATCAACACACAAATCCAAGCTTCCAGTGGTAGCACGGAACACCTATTCCAAGATATCAGGTGTAATCTTAATCCTCCAAGTGGTTTCGACGAGATATCTCGTCCAAGAAATGAACAACTTTGCGATGGACGAGATATCTCGTCTTGAAGATGATATTGCTGAGTATTTTTATGTTGACAAGATCAAGATCTGGTCAAGTTTTTCTAATGAGATTTCTCGTCCATCAAGATCTGGTCAGTTTTGCTTTTCAAGAGTTGTCGTCAAGACAACCACCAGGAGGGTCGTCACCACAATCACCAGGATCAGCTCATTAAGTTGATTAATGATGTTAAACTTTAGCTGTTTTTTGAAGGCTCCAATTACAGTAAAAACAGGTGGAAGCTTCAAAATTCTGTATAAAATTAATTTATTCGTGGATTTTTTTCAAATTTAGACCTTTGATAGTATGGATTTTATACTTGAAAAGAAAATCGGAATTCAAAGTTATGTATTAAAACGTCTATCATTTACTCGTTTATGTTTATGAACAAAAATATCAAAACTAATTTTGCCAAAGTGTTGTTTTTAGTTCTTGCTGGGTTCGTAAGATACTCAAAAACTAATTACTCTACAATAACGAAATTTTGCTTACTTATAGTTTCTACCTACAAAATGATCTATTCTCGGAATTTTAGCTTAACAATTTCTGTTTGCTATAGTATTCTTATATGTGCAACAATTTTTATTTCTAACGTCGTAACATGAATGATTGTGAACTGATGATTACAATTATAGATAATTTCATGACATTCCTTTGTTCAAAGGCAATTTGACAACTTTGGATTTCAACACTATTTTCGCTCAAATTTTCTCTTTTCTGAACTGATTTCTATCATCCAGATTTCCCATTGCTTTTTATAATCAGACTGTTAAATAATTTCATTATACAGTGGGCGATGGGCGAACTCTTCCGTATAATTTTAGCAATATTATGCAAAAACTGCACGGAACCCAAATCAAGCATATTTAAACTAAGCGGTAAAATTGGTGAGTGAATCCTTTAAGGGTCTATTTTATATTGTTTGTACCCACTGTTGCCATTCGACAATAAGCAAATAACTTAGACTTCGTTCCACGCACTTTAGTGAAATATGTCTACAGATAATTTACGCTGAATCATACCAAAATTGATAGGCCCGGTTGGAAGAGTAACGGATTAGCAACCGGAGGGTTGCGAGTTCGAATCCAACCAAAGACCGTACAAAGGGGGCTGGTGCACGTTAAATCTGTCGTGGCTTCAAATGTCCTCACGTTGGCGTGGTGTGGAAGTTTAGAGACAGGTGCCAGCTCAGGTGTGACCTCGTCATCTGACCGTGGTTCAAAATTACGAGGTGTCGGGGGATCTTTCCCTTCGGGTTTGATCCCGGACCGTCGCCAGTATCCCATTGTGTTGCTCCAGTTTGACTTTAATTGAGATACCTACCAACCAAAATTGATAGTATATGATTGTAGTATGGTATTTTAATTACCTTCGCACTTGAGCCACACAGCGGGGTATTGGCGACGGTCCGCGATCAATCCCAAAGGGAGGACAACACCACGTAATTTTGAACCACGGTCAGATGATGAGAACAACACGTGAGCTGGCACCCCACTCTCCAAACTACCACACCACGCCGACGTGAGGATATTTGAAGCCACGACAGATTGAACATTCATCCCCTTTGTACACGATGGTGTTTGGTTGGTTCTGAACTCGAAACCCTCCGGTTGCTAATCCGTTACTCTTCCAAATGGGCGGCCCTTATCTGATTGTGTTTCTCGCCTGCAGTGTTTCGCACGAGGGTCATAAAATGTAGAGCATTTTGTTTTTTTAATAGGTATATCATCCAAGGTCACTACTGAGGTTTATCAAATATATACATCCATTAGACAAGTATAAAAATCCTATAATACCAAAACGACCTCGTCATAGTCTAGCCAAGGCGCTAAGGAAAGAAATCACGCAAATTGAAGTGACCAGCAGTGATGAAGGTATTTGAAGAGAGGAAATATCGTAACTGAAAACATCTTCTATGAAGACATTTTGCACGTCAGTTGCATGTTGATTAGTATATAACGATGACTTTTTTTATCTATGAGTTATTGAATATTTATGAATGAGAAATAAAGTTTTCCCATATATGTTTGTGTACGCTTTTTAATATCTTTTGAACAGTGGTCATAAATGTTCCGCTGTAGCCCGGTTGGAAGAGTAACGGATTAGTAACCAGAGGGTTGCGAGTTCGAATCGAACCAAAGACCTTCGTGTTCAAAGGGGGATAAGGCACTTTAAATCTGTCGTGGCCTCAAATGTCCTCACGTTGGCGTGGTGTGGAAGTTTGGAGAGTGGGGTGCCAGCTCAGGTGTTGCCTCGTCGTCTGACCGTGGTTCAAAATTACGTGGTGTTGTGTTCCTTTTGGGATTGACCCCGGACTATCACCATTTGTGTTACTCCAGTGTAACGTTAATTAAAATACCTACCTTTCTGTTGCTTTTATTAATTGGACGTTTTTGATTGACTTGATTTCCATATAGTTAGTTTTAGATCGTCTCATGAACGTACAATTAATAATGATATAATTTATTTTACATAATGCTTAATTCACTGAACATTTCGTTAACTTAAATACAATTCACGAATTTCCTGAATTTCCAAGGGCCGCGGTGGCCCGGTTGGAAGAGCAACGGACTAGCAACCGAAGGGTTGCGAGTTCGAATCCAGCCAAACACCGTCGTGTACAAAGGGGGCTGGTGCACGTTAAATCTGTTCGTGGCCTCAAACGTCCTCACGTTGGTGTGGTGTGGAAGTTTGGAGAGTGGGGTGCCAGCTCAGGTGTTGCCTCGTCATCTGACCGTGGTTCAAAATTACGTGGTGTTGTCCTCGGATCTTTCCCTTTGGGATTGATCCCGGACCGTCACCAATAGCCCATTGTGTTGCTCCAGTGTGACGTTAATTGAAATACCCCCCCCCCTGAATTTCCAAGAGGGTTTGATCCCGGACCGTCGTCAATAGCCCGTTGTGTTGCTCCAGTGTGACGTTAATTAAAACACCTGCATGTTCAGAGATTAGATTGTTTGGTTGGATATTATGGCGCGAGGGCCATGTTCGGCCATACTGCTCCAAACACAATATAAACAATACAAAGTAATATACATACACAAAAAAGTAAATTTTTACTGACACAGGGAGAGAAATACACTCAGGGAGGTTGGTTGGATTGGGGGTTTTATGGCGCAAGGGCCATATTTGGCCATGCTGCTCCAGGCAAAAGACATTCAATATCAAGTAATAGACACACACAATGAAAGTTTTACTGACACAGAAGAGAGAAATACACCCACGGAGGAATGGACCTGTAAGAAATCGAACTTTCGCCCTCTGCAACTCGCAGATTGCTAGCGCAGTGGGCGTACATATTGAGTCACAACGGCCCCTGTGGTATTAGATGCGAGGTAGATAGGTAGGTATTTCAATTAGCGTCACACTGGAGGAACACAACGGGCTATTGGCGATGGTCGTGGATCAACACCACGGAATTTTGAACCACGGTCAGATGAAGAGGCAACACCTGAGCTATACTATCCCACTCTTCATAGATTAGATGCGAGACTGTTCAATATTGGTTGACTTATTGAAATGTAAGAATTCTAAACTTCAAATCAGCGTTTCTCAAACTGTGCTCAGCGGAGCACTTAGTGGACTCCGCAAAACAATTCCCAGTGCTCCGCGAAAAAGTAGGACATGTTTAAAATTAAAAATATTTTTATTAAACATATTTTAATTATAGCTACTCATATATAAAAAAAATTAAACGGTGAAGTCTAATGTCCTGCAAGCTTAAATGACGAATCTACCTTGTATCGTCAATGTGTGTGTGTGTGTGTGCTATTTTGTCGTTATATTTATTAAATACAGTATATAGCTGCGAGATAAAATGTAGTGCTCCGCGTTGAATTTCCAATTTCAAAGTTGCTCCGTAACTGAAAAAGTTTGAGAATCTCTGCTTTAAATGATAAGAGTATATATTCACTTATGCATACATTCATCTAATATTCACTTATGCATTCCCGAAAAGGTCTAATCTTTAGCTTCAGCTCATTTTCGTGGACGCGGTAGCCCATTTGGAGGCAGATAGATATTTTAATTAACATCGCACTGGGAGAAACAACAGGCTATTGACGACGGTCCGGGATCAATCCAGAAGGGAAAAATCAAGAACAGGTAATTGTGAATCACGGTCAGGTGACGAAGTTACACTTGAGCTGGTAATCCACTCTCCAAACTTGCACAACACGCCAACGTGAGGATATTTGAGACCACGAGAGATATGAATGCTTCACTTGCCAAATCGATTAACTCCACTTTCCGAATTTTATTAAATTTTAATGTCAAAGCACTTGATTGACTGCTAACTGTATATATTCAAAGCAAATTTCTCTAATAATAAGTATTAACACCACTAAATGACAAAATTCTTTTAGCCATTGAATAATAAATAATTTATTTCAGAAGGCCAGTCTGATTAACTCCTTACTCTAATGTAAATCGTAATAAAAATTTAGTTAAAACACTTTTTAACAAAGCAATTGACTACTTATATACGGTGAGTCAAAGTAAAAACCGAACATCAAAGAAAATGAAAGGAATTTGTACGTACAGTCCGAACAAACACAAAAATGACGGGAGCTCAAATACAGCTAACAAAGAAGACATCATTTATATTGCTGATGAATCAATTTAAACAAAGTAATAACACTCGTAATATATGTAACAGAACAGTTATTATTCATTTTTGCTAAAATCTTTAATAAAAAATGTATATAATGAAATTTTTTTGTAATAAAAAAATAAGTTGAAGACTGAATTTGAATTAATAATTTTCTTTCACTTGCCAAATCGATTAACTCCCTTAATCACGCAAAAATTATAGTAATAATAACGATTACTCCAAGGATATTCTATCTTATACTCGTCATCTGACCGTGGTTCAAAATTACGTGGTGTTGTCCTCGGATCTTTCCCTTTGGGATTGATCCCGGACCGTCACCAATAGCCCGTTGCGTTGCTCCAGTGTGACGTTAATTGAAATACCCCCTAAAATACCCCCCTATCTTATACTTTCTATATGTCGTTAGATAAAAGATACATCTGCAGTAATACAGTCTACATCGTTTATTTGAATTTATGATTCAAAAGGAATTTAAAAAAACAATGTATACTATTTTATCATTTTCTCAACTTTTTGGGCCGCGGTGGCCCGGTTGGAAGAGTAACGGACTAGCAACCGAAGGGTTGCGAGTTCGAATCCAGCCAAACACCGTCGTGTACAAAGGGGGCTGGTGCACGTTAAATCTGTCGTGGCCTCAAATGTCCTCACGTTGGCGTGGTGTGGAAGTTTGGAGAGTGGGGTGCCAGCTCAGGTGTTGCCTCGTCATCTGACCGTGGTTCAAAATTACGTGGTGTTGTCCTCGGATCTTTCCCTTTGGGATTGATCCCGGACCGTCACCAATAGCCCATTGTGTTGCTCCAGTGTGACGTTAATTGAAATTCCCCCCCCAAATACATTTTTCTCAACTTTTTGGGCCGCGGTGGCCCGGTTGGAAGAGTAACGGACTTGCAACCGAAGGGTTGCGAGTTCGAATCCAGCCAAACACCGTCGTGTACAAAGGGGGCTGGTGCACGTTAAATCTGTCGTGGCCTCAAATGTCCTCACGTTGGCGTGGTGTGGAAGTTTGGAGAGTGGGGTGCCAGCTCAGGTGTTGCCTCGTCATCTGACCATGGTTCAAAATTACGTGGTGTTGTCCTCGGATCTTTCCCTTTGGGATTGATCCCGGACCGTCACCAATAGCCCGTTGTGTTGCTCCAGTGTGACGTTAATTGAAATACCCCCCCCTCAACTTTTTGTTTTATGGGGTATTTCAATTAACGTCACACTGGAGCAACACAACGGGCTATTGGTGACGATCCGGGATCAATCCCAAATTTGTTTTATGGAGTTAATTGATTTGGCAAGTGAGACATTCATATAACGTGCACCAGCTTCCATGTACACGATGGTCTTTGGTCGGATTCAAACTCGCAACCCTCCGGCTCCTAATCCACTACTCTTCCAACCGGCTACCTCACCAATAGCCCGTTGTGTTTCTCCAGTGTGAAGTTAATTAAGAATACCGACCATACCATCCAACCGGCTATCGCGACCCTAGAAACGGATTAACAACCAGAGGATTGCGAGTTTGAAACTAGGTCCAGGCACTTGGTTCTTTCCCTTCGGGATTGATCCCGGACCGTCGCCAATAGTTCGTTGTGTTGCTCCAGTGTGAAGTTAATTAAGAATACCGACCATACCATCCAACCGGCTATCGCGACCCTAGAAACGGATTAACAACCAGAGGATTGCGAGTTTGAAACTAGGTCCAGGCACTTGATTCTTTCCCTTCGGGATTGATCCCGGACCGTCGCCAATAGTTCGTTGTGTTGCTCCAGTGTGAAGTTAATTAAGAATACCGACCATACCATCCAACCGGCTATCGCGACCCTAGAAACGGATTAACAACCAGAGGATTGCGAGTTTGAAACTAGGTCCAGGCACTTGATTCTTTCCCTTCGGGATTGATCCCGGACCGTCGCCAATAGTTCGTTGTGTTGCTCCAGTGTGAAGTTAATTAAGAATACCGACCATACCATCCAACCGGCTATCGCGACCCTAGAAACGGATTAACAACCAGAGGATTGCGAGTTTGAAACTAGGTCCAGGCACTTGATTCTTTCCCTTCGGGATTGATCCCGGACCGTCGCCAATAGTTCGTTGTGTTGCTCCAGTGTGAAGTTAATTAAGAATACCGACCATACCATCCAACCGGCTATCGCGACCCTAGAAACGGATTAACAACCAGAGGATTGCGAGTTTGAAACTAGGTCCAGGCACTTGATTCTTTCCCTTCGGGATTGATCCCGGACCGTCGCCAATAGTTCGTTGTGTTGCTCCAGTGTGAAGTTAATTAAGAATACCGACCATACCATCCAACCGGCTATCGCGACCCTAGAAACGGATTAACAACCAGAGGATTGCGAGTTTGAAACTAGGTCCAGGCACTTGATTCTTTCCCTTCGGGATTGATCCCGGACCGTCGCCAATAGTTCGTTGTGTTGCTCCAGTGTGAAGTTAATTAAGAATACCGACCATACCATCCAACCGGCTATCGCGACCCTAGAAACGGATTAACAACCAGAGGATTGCGAGTTTGAAACTAGGTCCAGGCACTTGATTCTTTCCCTTCGGGATTGATCCCGGACCGTCGCCAATAGTTCGTTGTGTTGCTCCAGTGTGAAGTTAATTAAGAATACCGACCATACCATCCAACCGGCTATCGCGACCCTAGAAACGGATTAACAACCAGAGGATTGCGAGTTTGAAACTAGGTCCAGGCACTTGATTCTTTCCCTTCGGGATTGATCCCGGACCGTCGCCAATAGTTCGTTGTGTTGCTCCAGTGTGAAGTTAATTAAGAATACCGACCATACCATCCAACCGGCTATCGCGACCCTAGAAACGGATTAACAACCAGAGGATTGCGAGTTTGAAACTAGGTCCAGGCACTTGATTCTTTCCCTTCGGGATTGATCCCGGACCGTCGCCAATAGTTCGTTGTGTTGCTCCAGTGTGAAGTTAATTAAGAATACCGACCATACCATCCAACCGGCTATCGCGACCCTAGAAACGGATTAACAACCAGAGGATTGCGAGTTTGAAACTAGGTCCAGGCACTTGATTCTTTCCCTTCGGGATTGATCCCGGACCGTCGCCAATAGTTCGTTGTGTTGCTCCAGTGTGAAGTTAATTAAGAATACCGACCATACCATCCAACCGGCTATCGCGACCCTAGAAACGGATTAACAACCAGAGGATTGCGAGTTTGAAACTAGGTCCAGGCACTTGATTCTTTCCCTTCGGGATTGATCCCGGACCGTCGCCAATAGTTCGTTGTGTTGCTCCAGTGTGAAGTTAATTAAGAATACCGACCATACCATCCAACCGGCTATCGCGACCCTAGAAACGGATTAACAACCAGAGGATTGCGAGTTTGAAACTAGGTCCAGGCACTTGATTCTTTCCCTTCGGGATTCATCCCGGACCGTCGCCAATAGTTCGTTGTGTTGCTCCAGTGCGAGGTTAATTAACTACCTTATCTTCCAGCT
This sequence comes from Meta bourneti, assembly GCA_933210815.1. NCBI lineage: Eukaryota > Metazoa > Arthropoda > Arachnida > Araneae > Tetragnathidae > Meta > Meta bourneti. The sequence continues at coordinate 15,040,052 of OW119928.1, read as the reverse complement.
GAGCAACGGCCCTTGAGCTTTAGGTAGGTAGGTAGTTAATTAATGTCACACTGAAGAAACACAACGGGCTATTTCTTGAGCCTTGGAGTTGGTTGGGGTTTCTTGGGGCAAGGGCCATATTCGGCCATGCTGAGCCAGACACAAGTCATACAATATCAAGTAATAGACATATAATATGAAAGTTTTACTGACACAGAAGAGAGAAATACACCCAGGGAGGAATGCACCTGACAAGAATTGAACATGCGCCGCCTATAACTCGAACTGAGCTTTAGATGTAGGTAAATAGCCCGTTGTGTTGCTCCAGTGTGACGTTAATTAAAATACCTACCTTACAGGTAGGTAGGTATTTGAATTAACTTCGCACTGGAGAAACGCATCGGACCATTGGCGACAGTCCGGGAGTATCCCGAAGAGAAAGAACCGAGGACAACAACACGTAATTTTGAATCACGGTCAGATGACGAGGCAACACCTGAGTGTGACTCCACTCTCCAAACTTCCACACCAAGCCAATGCGAAGATCCGGGATCAAACCCGAAGTGAATGTGCGGAAATTCACTCTTTGTGCAATCAGTCAATCAACTACTAAATTTGATTTTATGGCGTAGGCGTCATTCTCTCTGACCAATCAGAATCATACACGATTAGCAAGTTAAAATATTTAGTGTAAAATCAACACGGAATTCTGTGATTTGGGGTAGTTGAGACCGGCCGTAAAGGTGAGTCCAGCTTTGTTATGCTATTTTAATGTACTGGTTACAAATTTGGAAAACATTGTTTCAACTACAAATATGTATTTTAGCTACAAATTTGGAAAACATTGTTTCAACTACAAATATGTATTTTAGCTTTCCTAGTTTTTTTCATTTTTTGAGAACTAACAAGTGCACATAGAATCTAAGTTTTTTTCAAACGGTCACACAAAATTTTTAAACCATCGCCAGTCGGCTCAAATTCTTACTGAATAGGTACAATTTGTTTTAACGTACTGAACTGTAAGGTCTTTCTTGATTGCTGATTAATTGCCTATTGGAACCTGCCCTGTAGTGGTCAGTCTGATGCAAAATCCTTGCTCGAAATTGTCACCAGTTCTGTGCAAGGGACGGTTTGTTTTTCCTTTATTCCTCAGTTTTGTCCCGACGAGGTATATAGTCATTAGAAATGACGGGATCTTGATGGACGAGATATCTCGTCGAAACCACTTAGAGATAAAGTACTCTACATTGCTTATTCAGGAAAAAGTATTGCTACTTTCAACACGAGGGATGTTCAAAGCTCCATGACATCTTCGAACTTGTAGGAATTGAATTTCTGTTAGAGAATGAATTTTCCATGGAGCTCCTAGGTCGAAGACCCTGTCTCCAAGTAACAGTTCTTGTGTTCCGAATACGTTTAGGTTATCAGACTTTCAAACGGTGTAGCGAGATCTTGTCATGTTATCAAGGAGGTTACACTTGGTGCGGTAGGAGAAGGCATTACAATGAGCGGTAGGGTATACTCACTCCAGTTTGAATCTCAGAAAATGTCAATTCAGAATATCTGGCTACTGCGGTTAAAAGTATTACAATTATGAATTAATTAGAAGACTTGGAAGACTAATTTTCCAAAGGGAAATTAGATTATTTTTTTGTAACGAATTTGAATTTTAAATCAGAAATACGAATTTAAGTTAACATTTTTAGCATAATTCATAATGGCTCTTGGTCTGTTTTTGTTAATTGGTAGACGATGGTCATATCTGGGGATCTGCGCTATAGCTGAGTTTTCATTGCAACGAAGAGAACGGAAAAATGCTATTTTGCCAAAAATTCTTGGAGTTCTAAAATTCATAATTCCTCTTATTTTAGTATTTCTGTAATGACAATTTCTGTTATGTTACTTAAGTTTGTTTAAAATGCAAATACACGTATTGATATATTTTGTCTGGTTATGCAGAAAAAATCTCATTTTCGCACAATTTTCATTTTACTGTAAATTTATGTAAGTTGGAGTGCAAGTCTTCCTATCTTGTTTCTCAAGCTAAAATAATTTAACGGGACAATATATAGCATTTGGACAACTAATGGGCGTTAGCACGGCTAACTGGATTGAAGAAAATCTTTCAGTAGCGGCTGTTCGGATTTGAAATTCCTTGATACGGCGCGAGTTTCACTTCTGCCACAAAGCGCCGAATGCCAACCTTATTTTAAAATTGCCTCTCGGAAAGATTGAACGAGGAAGCATTTGTGTCATAAATGCGTTGTACGATTATTTTTATAATCCAAATCTTTAGGGCAGCGGTTTCCCGGGAGGAAGAGTAGCGACTTAGCAACCGGAGGATTGCGAGTTTGAAACTCGATCCAACCAAGACCGTGTATGCGAGTGCTAGTGCACGTTAAATCCACCATGGCCTGAAATCTCGCGTTGGCGTGGAAGTTTGGAGAATGAGGTTCCAGCTCGTATCCTAACCTCATCTGAACCGTGGTTCAAAATTACGAGATATTGTCCTCGAATTTTTCCCTTCGGGACTGATCCCAAACAACCGCCAATAGCCCGTTGTGATGCTTCAGTGCGATATCTATTAAATTACTTACCTCCAAAACCTTTAAAAATATTTTATTTTGAATGAAATGACCTTATCGAAATTAGTTTTTAAGTGAAACAAAGATTAGTTTCCTCAAAACGAAATAATGAAAACACAAGACTTCTGGGTAGGTATTTTAATTCAACTCGCACTGGGTGCAATACAACGGCTATTGGCGACGGTCCGGGATCAAACCCGAAGGGAAAGATCGAGGACAACACCACGCAATTTTGAAACCACTGTCAGGTGACGAGGTCACACCTGAGCTGGCACGCCACTGTCCAAACTTCCACACCATGCCAGCGTGAGGACATTTGAGGCCACGACATTTTAAGTGCACCAGCCCCCTTTGTACGGTCTTTGGTTGGATTCGAACTCGCAACCCTCCGGTTGCTATTCCGTTACTCTGCCAACCGGGCTACCGCGGCCCAAGGACTTCTGCGGAAAGATGGTCGAAATGTTAAAGGTTTAAAAGTCTTTTTCATTACAGATGTGGTTAATTTGCCTGTTGTGGGCCATCATATTGACCTCCGTATTTGGAAACGAAGTAAGGTTCTTACAATATTTTAATAGATATCACTTCTATTTCACGAAAGCCTTAATCTCGAGGGTTTTCTTTAATTTTCTTTTCAGGATATTGATGTCGAACAGTTGAAACTTGCTTTACAGGACGCTGCGGTTGACGTGTACAGAAAGCACATGGACGAAATGTCTCAGTTGCCGCAACCGCCCAATTTTGATGTTCCGGACAATTTCATGCGATCTTATATACCTGGCACTGGAGTCGGAAATAGAGACGGTAGTTTTTGACTTAAAAATCTTGAGCCATGTTGTAAACAATGTATCAGAGTAATGAGTGAAATTTAAATTATATCTGTCTACATAATAAATTTTAAGAACTGGCAGACCCGCGCATAGAATCTGCGCTAATTTCTTCCCCTCGGAACTCATCTTTAGGTGTGTATGGTCTTCATGATCCCGATGTACCCCAATACATTCGTTTCCCATACTGCCTCTGGTGAATATGGTGTTCCGTCCCCTGGATTCCCAAGCGATCTTTACTTCTCTCCGTCCTTTCATTTCAATTACTCAACATTGCCTTCTTTGGCACAGCTTGGCCAAATACGCGCCCATTGTGCCCAAAGCCAACCGTTGTGTGTGTGTTGCGCCAGTGTCGTTACTCTCATTTCATACATTATAATTCGCTTAAAGTAAGCATCGATATGCAAATTTCACGCCTCCATGTTAAATAAAATTAATCAAATATAAAACAGATTTTTATATACATTTTTCCTAATGTACTCGTATTCTTATTTCCACTAAAGTGCATGGTACAAGTTCACACCTTGGTCATTACAATTTGCTTCGGAACGTCCATTTCAATTGCATCTAAATTGCATCTGCTCGAAGGCGAATCGATATTTTTGACAAGCTTGTATTAGATCAGAAAAAGCCTTATGATCTTTCCAAATTTCTTGCTATAAATCGGAACTTTAACAATATTTTTCCAAAAGTAGCTCTTGTAACACAACCGCTGCTCTTAATTATGGTATTCCTAAGTCTTCCTTTCGTGGTTGTTGGTGTAAAAGTTTGGAGAGTGGGGTGCCAGCTCGGGTGTGACTTCGTCATATGACCGTGGTTCCAAGTTACGTTGTGTTGTCCTCGGACCTTTCCCTTCGGAGGTTGATCCCGAACCGTCACCAATAACCCGTTCAGTTGCTCTAGTGTGACATTAAATGCCTACCCTTCGTGGTTGTACCAAATAATTCAAGCATTTGTTTACATATTGAGTTTTGATTACTTGGTGACAAATCTTATCATGACCTTATCTCTAATATTCAATTTCTCTTTTCTATTTTATATATTGTTTTAAACTAGTTTTGTAACTAGGTGGGCCGTGAAATTGAACTGTGCCTAGGATTGTCTAGCGTGGTTATAGAACTGAATTTAAAATTACAAGAATCGAGTTAATTACGCAAAACCAAATCGTGCTTGAATGTTACTTGCTTTCAAGTTATGTTGAATAAATCTCGATATGTTTTCAGAACTTCTTATCAAGACAATCAAAGAAATCTCGGTCTTCAGTGATAACGACTTCATGCTATGGAGCTACATGAGATTCAACAACAGCGATTACGTTCTGGCAGCAAATAAAAGAAACGTTATCCTCACCATTATAGAGCTATCCCATGAAGATCATTTTGTCTTTTCCGAAGAAGATGCAGTCTTCAGTTATGTTCCGGATTATTGGAGTAAGGTTATATTTTTATATAATTTTAGTCATTGTAAGTTCTCAAGAACTGGTTCTTGTGTAAGTGTTAAACACTTAACCCTCTGATAATCACATTTCAGAGTGGTGTAGCTTTCCCTACATCTATTATCTAAATCACATCTATTGGTTAAAAGAATCCTAGGAAAGATTCTATTGGTTCAGGAGGTCACAACTGGTTAGAAGTTGTGCAGGTTGCAGAGGATATATGCGCGTAAACCCCTGAGGGTAAACTATCGGGAAGAATTATTAAATTTCATAAATTAACTTTTGGGCCATTATCAACTGTACGGCATGGTCATGAGAATATATGGAACAAAGGTATGAAATTTACATTTGATTTCTAGTGGGGAACTCAACTCTAGTTGGGAAAGGTTATAATTCGAAATAAACCTACAAAACATGCATACATAGCACGTTAAAATTTTCAACTGCTTAACTTCATAACTTATGGTTTAGGAACCTGAAAATTTACTTTAAACATTTCGTCCTCAATTTTATTTCAGATTTTAATTTTGTCCAGTTTTTCTGTCTTGAAACTGATGACTCGAATGAAACAATGGACGATTATTTTTGAATTTATATTTTTATCTGAGGCTTTTTGAGAATCGTAAACTTATGAAACTTCCTGAATATTGAACTTATAGTGGAACAACTATTAGATAAATTAAAATATTAGATTAGGTGGTTAGTTTTGCAATCGAATGGTTATATGCACTCACTGCCAAAAGTTAAGAACGAAGCGGTAAAATGCGAAAAATATTGACAAGTACAGCTTTGATTGACACGAAATGCGGCAGGAAAGTAGCAAATATGTTTATGCATGAAACAAAACATAGAATTACATACAAAGATGAAAACAACATTGAATTTTCATAAATTATAAGATGAAGTCATATTGGAATCACACACATTAACAAAATGATGTTTAATCCAAAACAAACAAACAAAACCGACATTAATAGGGTATGTGACCACCCCTCATCCTCATACAAAGTTTACGGCGTGTGACCATGCTTTCCATGAGGTGATCAACCACCCGAGTCAAGTAATTGCCATTCCTCCTGTAGAGTAGTTTGCAACTCTGTGAGAGGGACTGGGGTGGGAAACGTGCAGACACAGCACGGCCGAGAGCATCCCAAAGATTTTCAATGGGATTAAGGTCGGGCGAATACGCCGGCAATTCATACGCGCAATCCCCTCATTCTCCAGGTAGTCGTCGACGATGTTGGCTCGATGGGGACGCGCATTATCATCCATTCAAACGAAAGCAGGACCAACTGCTGCAGCGTACAATTTCAGTGGGTTCTAGGACTTCATCCCGATACCGGACAGCCGTCCCAGAACCCCGTCTATAGATATGCAGGTCGGTGCGATATCCCAACGAAATCCCTGTCCACACCATGATGCTTCCACCTCGGAATGCGTGATGCTCGATGATGTTCTGGGGCAGATCGCGTGTGCCTTGTTCTCTTCAGACCCTTACACGCTTGTCATGTGGCTCCAGGGCAAATCTCGACTCATCCGTGAACATAACGTTGGCCCAATCGGACACAGTCCAATTCACATGTTGCCGACACCATTTTAATCGTGCCCTTCTGGATTGGACGGATAGAGGAACACAAACTCGTGGTACCCGGGCGTACAGTCCATTCATGTGTAGCCTTCGGCGAACAGCAATGGCAGATATTGTCTTATCAATGGACACTGCAACCATAAATGTCACATTTGGACGTCGCTCTTAGATTCCACTTGGCTAAAAACGGCAATATATCGATCTTCCGCGGGAGTCGGACCCCTTGGGCGACCGGCCACAGGTCTTCGGACAACTGTTTGGCGAATTGTTTCCATAATCGTGAAATGTTGAACGCCGAAGAAAAGAGCAACATCTGTGATTGATTGTCCTGCTTCAAGGCGTCCCACAGAATGCCAGCGCTCACTATCTGCCATTCGTCTTCTGGAAGCCATAGAAACGCGTCTGTTTTGAAAACTAATCGTACGAAAGCTCTAAACACTTTTTATCGGCACTTGCATGAAACTAACCCTTCACAATACTGGCTTCTTATACGACTGCCTTTTTTGCATATTTCTCGACACGAAACCGTGATTGCTGTTACAGAACATATTTGCATACTTCCATCTACCTCTGCAGCGAAATGTAGCCTCTCAAATTCAGATTGGCTTCCGGAAATTAACATTTTCCTCTCCGTGCTTAACTTTGGGCAGTGAGTGTATTTAAGGCATTCAACAAAATCATACTCGGATCTAAATGATTGTCACGAGGCAGCTTAAAGAAAACGCGTTATATTACAAAGTAAAACATAAATAGCTGTTTCTTATTCATGATTAGTGCATACAGATGATGTCGGGCATTTTCTGTCGAGTTAAGTATAGGTGACGGTAGTGTTTCTGCGACTCTTCTGCTTTTACTCTATTCTGAACGTGAAGGCTTGTTTTTCGAATACGATTTAGGCACTTCGTCAATAAAGCTCCAAAGAATAAATTCCGAATTGCTCTGATAGCTGACAGGTTAACGCCAATTATTTTGGAAGCGTTTGGCGCTTAATCTGGCGATAAACTACATTTTAAGGTATCCCCGACATGTAACACTCCTCCCATACTCTATTCTATAAACCATGTCACTCGAGAAGAATCAGAGCGGAAGTAAAATCTTCGCAGACTGGCTTGTTTTTACTGAAAACTACTAAACGAACTTTCCAGAAAATATTCGGGTCGCGGTAGCCCAATTGGAAGAACATCGGATCAGCAACCGGAAGTTGCGAGTTCGAAAGTCGGTCCAACCAAAGACCGTCGCATATGCGGGGCTAGTGCACGTTCAATCTGTCGTGACCTCGAATGTGGAAGTTTGGGGAGTTGAGTGCCATCTATGGTGTTGACCTCGTCATCTGACCGTGGTTTAAAATGACGAGGTGTTGGATCTTTCCCTTCGGGATGCATCCCGGACCGTCACCTGAAGCCGTAGTTGCTCAGTAGGTATGCCAACTGCGCTAGCAACCTTAGAGTTGTAGGCAGAGCAGGTTTGATTCTTGTCAGGTGTATTTCTCGTATGTCAGTTAAACTTTCATTGTGTGTATTACTCGGTATTGTATGTCTTGTCTGGTGCTGCATGGTCAAATATGGCGCTTGAGCCATAAACCCCCAAAACCATCCAACCCTGACCATCGCCAATAGCCCGTTGTGTTGATCCAGTGCGACATTAATTAACTACTTACCTAATCGGTTAATATTTATCTTGAGTTTTCGTTACAGGTACAGTGACAGACGTTACGCTTTTCACTCGATTCGACAAGCGATCTGCCGTTCTATTTGCAGCCATACTGACGGAGAATTCAAAAAATACCCGATTGAATATATACGAAATTATAGGAGATAAAGGAGCTCCGGTAATGACTGGTTTTTATTAAATATTGACCATATTGGATTTTGTCTACCAAACTTGATATCGCTGTCCCGTAAGAATAAAGAGGCAAATGCAACTCGTCGCTTTGTCCACGAAACGAAAAGCAAGAATGCGGTTTATGATTAATGTTAATTAAAACATGTGAGAAACTAATAACGAAGTAGGATTGGCATCATTTATGTTTTAAATAGTGCCACTCATACTGGTATATTGTCTTCAGTGGCACATCTCATTTAGGTGAATACGGACTTCACGGATCCGAGGTACTATGGTGATATTTTCTTTTCCCTTGGAGTTTACTGTCTTTAAAGTAACACGTAGTCCCTCACCCTGGATACCCAAGCGATCTTTCTGCTTTCATCCCACTTCTATTGGGGCAGTCGTGGCTCGGTGGATATACCCACTGCGCTGGCAACCTTAGGCGGCGCAGGTTCGATTCCTGTCAGGTGCATTCCACCTTAGGTGTTTCTCTTCTGTGTCGGTAAAACTTTCATTGTGTGTCTATTACTTGATGTTGTATGTCTTGTATCTGGAGCAGCATAGCTAAATATTGCCCTTGCGCCATAAAACCCCAACAAACCAACTCGCTATATTACTCAATCTTTCCCCTTTTACGTTTTCTACTTGACGTTGTCTTGTGTTTGGGGAAGCTTGGTCACCCTTGCGTCATAAAACCTCAAACAACCAACCTTCAAAGTAGGCACTTTGGGACCTCACACTTCTCCCAGCGTTCTCAGTCAGCAGAGTTTTCGAAATGAATTATTAAACTAAACTATAAACTATACAAAAGTTTCATTCAATTTATATTTTTGCAACCTGTTTATTGACGTTTTTATTCATCCACTTTGCTAAACTGTCCGTTTCATGATGTAATGCTCTAGCTTAGATGAGCGTTACTACAGTTCCGTCCTTGTTCCAATGGTTGCGAGTTAGAAGCTTGGTCCTTTTGGGATTGCTCCCGGACCGTCACCAATGTGTTGCTCCAGTGTGACGTTAATTAAAATACTACCTACCTTGAATCTCGGTCCAACCAAAGATTGTGGTGCTGGTGCATGCTCGTTAAATCTGTCCTGGCCGTTAATGTTCTCACGTGCGGATATTTAGACAGGTGTTAACTCGAGTGTTGACCTCGTCATCTGACCATGGTTAAAATGATGAGGTCTCTAGTATCTTTCTCTTCGGGATTGATTCCGTACCGTCACCAGTAGACCGTCGTGTTTCTCTATTACGGCGTTAATTAAACTACCTACCAATCGGTCAAGTTCAACGCACCAACTCATGCAATCGTTCTAAGCAGCACTTGTTTCGTTGTTGCATCGAAGAACTATCGTCCCGCATCCGTAATCCGAGACTTGCATCGTTGTTCTAAATTCATAATTTGCATCGTTCTTCTAAAGGATAACAATTGATTGAAATTTGAACTATGGCTCTAGCTTAGCCGAGTGTTACTAGTTTTATACATACTTCATTCAAAAGATGTAATTTTCCTTGGTGTTTTTAGGGCCTCGGTAGCCTGGTTGGAAGAGTAACGGATTAGCAGCCGGAGGGTTGCGAGTTTGAAACTCTGTCCAACCAAAGACCATCGTGTACGTGGGGGTTGGTGCATGTTTAATTTGTCGTGGCCTGAAATTTCCTCACTTTGACGTGGGTGACAGCTCAGGTTTTATCACGTCATCTTACCGTGGTTTAAAATTGCATGTTGTCCTCGATCTTTCCCTTCGGGATTGATCCCGGACCGTCCCCAATAGTCCGTTGTGCTGCTCCAGGGCGACGTTAATATCTACCTTTCTAGTGAAAATGCCATACAGCATTTCACTGTCCAATATGGTACAACGAATGAAGATTTGTCATGAAAATAGCTACTTTTTATTATTAACCACAATTCATCTTTGAATATAAAGTACTTTTCTTTCCCTGCCAGTTTTTCTATTCAAAAGAGCTAATATCAAGCTTTACTGATGCACGTTTACTGTCTTTGTCCGCATGTCCTTACATTGACGTGGTGTGGAAGATTGGAAAGTAGGGTGCCAGCTCAGGTGTTCTCGTCACGTGACCGTGGTTGAAAATTACGAGGTGTCCTTTCCTACTGGTTTGGTCCCGGACCGTCGTCAATAGCCCCTTGTATTGCTTCAGTGCGACGTTAATTTACTACCTACCCGAACCGTCGTCAATAGCCCGTAGTGTTTAAGTGTGAAGTTAACTACATACCATCAAAGTTTCTTTAAACTAAATTCTAATAGTAAAGTGAGCGCAAGTAACTTTAATACTAGTTTTGGTGTAATGCACATTTCAACTGACACCTAGATACTAGATTATTCATTGAATGAAATTTTTATGCAATGCATACTCCAACTTCTTGCAGAAATCTTAATTGTATTAATAAATATTTGAATGAAATGTTAAATTTGCTTTGAAATGCAAATATTGGAACCAATTTTTGACACGATTTGCAACATTTCAGGCAACTTTAATCGATTTAGGAATTAGCCCATCTTATAGTCAATTTTCCGCCAAGAAGATTTCGTTTGTTCAGTCTCAGTATGGAGGATCCTTGGTGGTTCTCATCGATTCCTCTGATGTTGCCCAGAGAGTTTATCAAAGAAAAGGTGAGTTTTAATTGCCGAAACCTCGTTATATCTATTTAATTCATTTCTGTTAAAAGTAGACTGAACCCCACGGCTGGTGTGACGGGTTTACGCATGCGCAATGCGAGCTTTCGGAGCAGAAACGAGCATTTGTGTCTGCCCAGTGTGGCTAGCCTAAGAATTATGGAAACTTTGAAGACAGTCCGTAAATTTTAATTATGGAAATGGTTACTACAAAGGCCTTTACAATGTTTTGAAATATAAGACAAATGTAATTGATCATCAACGGAACCTGAATTTTGATAATTGTGTTCTGAAATGTTAAGCTCTTTAAAGGCGTTTCTTTTTTGATTGGATGAACTTTTGCATGTTCGATGCAGATGCATTTATTCACAGATTATTGATTTGTATTTACTGGCAATTAATAAATTGAACTCGTTTGAATTATGATCTCGTACTACTAGACTCAAAACCTGACAAATGACCAAAGTAACAATCTGCAGCGGGTATGCAATTGCGGATGAGAGAAAAATCGCGTCCGGTTCACCACTTGGGAATTAAATAGATGAGGCGAGACGATATACAAATCCTTCTAATACGAGATTTATTTCAAGAGATCTCTAAATAGGTTTTCCAGATGGCCTGACGCTCAGCCGCTGAAAGATATCTGCAGAATCTGTCGGTTCAAGCATTTTACTCTTGCTGGATATCCCAGTATCGAACTCCCATAATCGTCTACGGCCTCTGTAGTCCGGTTGGAAGAGTAACGTACCAGAAACGAGGGTTGCGAGATCAAATCCGACCAAAGACCGTCGTGTACAAAGGGGGCTGGTGTACGTTAAATCGTCGGGGCCTCAAATTGGCGTGGTGTGGAAGTTTGGAGAGGAGTGCCAGCTCAGGTGTGACCTCGTCATCTGACCGTGATTCAAAATTACGTGTTGTCCTCTCTCTCCACCTTGCGCCATAAAACCCCAAAATGCAATCCTCTGATCTTTCCCTTCGGGTTTGATCCCGAACCGTCGTCTCTAGTCCGTTGTGTTCCAGTGTAATGTTAATTAAATACCTACCCATAACCGATTAGGGAACATAATTTGAGGCTTACTTGTTCAAGGAGCTTACTAAGCTACTAGGAGTTTGTAGATGTAGAACAGTTGCATACCATCCGCAAGCAAATGGTTTGGTTGTGGAGTTCTACCCTTCTGAACGCTGGGCAGAGATTTTACCAACAAGTGGAGACCTTGGAAATTTTGACATAATTTTTCCCGGGTTCTGTCAATTCTATTCGATATTGTTTAATGTAATCCAACTTAGGAGACGGAACCCCATTAATTGCTTTCGTAAGTAATATTTTGGGGAGTCGACAAGTACATTTGATTGCTTTATTTCCGATGTTTCATTTTGCATTTATAAAGAGATAAGATGAAATTCGGCTCATGGATTGAGGTTGAATTTATTTAATTCTGGGAAATTTTCCTTGGATTTTTCTTCTGCAAAATTAAGGGACTATTTTTTTTAAACCTTATTTTAGGATTTCGGTCAAATATACGGATCCATCAATCTTCAGTTCTACAGTATATTACAGAATATTTAGTGTTAACCCTGCTGGTGGTCATCTCGGCGAGGTCTCGTCATTAGCAAAATTGACCAGATCGTGACGGACGAGATATATCGTCATTAGAAGAACCGACCAAGTCTTGATCTCGTCATCCAAAAAAATCGTCAATGTCTCGATGACGATATATCTCGTCATTAGCAAAATTAATCGGCTTGATGGACGAGATATCTCGTCGAAACCACTTGGAGGGTTAAGATTGCATCGAAATTACTTTTCAGCGTTAAACTGTTTAAAGCAGGGATAAATAGCCCGTTGTGTTGCTCCAGTGTGACGTTAATTGAAAAAATACCAAAAATACCAAATACCAAATTAAAGCAGGGATGCAGATTTGTTCAGACCAAGGGCCACATAGATTAACTTTGACTTATGGGAGGGCTGCTGAAAAGACTTAAGTTATCTATTATGTATATTTTTTCATATAATTATAACGGAAAATAACAAATGAAAGAATTTAATCTTACTGCATTTATTTAACAATCGTATTAATATTTGGATCGATTTTCGCATTAGCCAATCGAAAAATTGTTCCTAAATTTTCATTAGTCAAGCGGTTCCTATTTTTCGATTTTTGTTGATATTCATAACTGAAAAACTTGTTAACAGATACATGTGCCGTACATGTCGCCGCAGCTACTCTGCGCATGTGCAATTTTTTTAAAATCTATCTTATGACTCGTCGAAGTTAAAATAACACATTGGTGAGGCGGGTCGCCATCCAGTCAACGGAGGGCCGTGGTCTTCATGCATGATTTGAAGGAACGGTTTCATTTTAAGAAATTTTAAATTTCTCTTAAATCTAACAACAAAACATTCTAGCTTTTTTATCAATGAATATTTCAAAATGTTCACTTTCAGGTAGCAGCGAATTAAATCATTACATCGAAGTATATTACCCTAGCCCAGTTGATATGGTCACTTTTACAGTACATGGTCATGGGTATATTGCTGTCGCTAATGCAACAACTTGCGATATCTTTAAATTGGACGAGTTTGCACGTGAAGATTTGCTGTTCGACAGGTTAGATTTGGACATTTTTTTTACCTGTTCTAACTAATAAACCTGTTGGTATAATCCTGGTTGGATGCGGCCTCGATATAGTTACACTAATTTATCAAGCCAAACCATATATGGCAATGGTTATTACCATTCTTTACCGCGAAACGTATTTTTACGATAAATCTTAACTCGTCGCAAATCAGCAATAACAGTTAACTTCTAATATTAACCTATTATAATTTATATTGTTAACAATTGTATATTGTGGACAATTTATAGCCAACATTGAATAAATTAAACGGTTATTATGAACTGGTAAGGAATTCACGTTAACGGTTATTTAAAAATTCGGTAATTGCTTAGATTGGTAATTTTAACTTTCATTCTTGCCAAATTTATAATCTTTTATTCAGTTTATTTTTTATAATCTATTTTAAAAAATGCACTTTAACTTTTATCGATGGCAATCTTTTTTTATAACAGTTGCTAACTTTTAATTAGAAAAATTCTTTTATGTGCCATCGGAATAAGTATCTCTAGATTAGTTTGCTGATAAGTTGTTAATTTGGAGTGTTTTGTGACTGCAATGTATACTAGGATTAACCAACCTATTTTCTGATTTCTTTTCAGCTCGAATTGAAAAATGTATTAGTGCAGTAAAACCTGATAGACCATTTGCATTAAGCCATCGCCTCCCTTGAAAATATACGTCGAGTGTTTATGTTCCTTAAAAGATAAAGATGCCATCTGAGCTCTATTTTCATGGAAGGGAGGTGTTGTCTTTAAGGTTTTACTGCATGTGTTTGTAGTTTTGGGGAAGTACTAATCCAATGAAGTCCCTAGGTTATCGATTTACAGTGGGGACCTGGTGGACTTGGAATACTTTCGCTTAGGATTCCATCACTATTTAGCCGTATCTAGTAAAACTGCACTGTATCTTTACGTTTGGAAGAGTGGAGAATTCTCGCTAAGGCAGACAATAACGGGGTACAACATTAATCGCCTGTATTCGTCTAATTTGCCTACATGCAGAGACGACGTGATCTTATTTCTCATCCAAGATGGAGTGCCAGAACTATTCGTGTACAGTGGCAAGGATTACGCCTTCGTCAAGCCGAATGCAGGTACTCGAATAACCCAATTTTAATTTTGTTACTTTACAAATGTATACGGTTAAAGGCTAATATATGCGGTTCGAGAAACAAGAATGTAGGACATTTTTTTTAGTTTCTATTGAAGCATTCAGAAATAGATGCTAACGCGAATTATATTAATCGTTTGTCATAAACGTTCTTCCAATTGCAAAGCATTTTGGCAATATCACTTATTTTAGGAGTAGTCGTGTAAGTACAAAATTAAGTTTTGTACGGCCCTTTAACCTTCATGTTAAAGAAATATTTCAGTTTAATTAGTCGATAATGCATGTCTTAAAGTGAAATATTCCCGAAAGTTATAAGAATTTAAGCTTCGTGAGATGAAAGACTACCATTGGTATTCTAATAGATGGCGCATGTGAATGCAGCTTCGTGTTATTTCACCCGATCGCTCGGTTCGGAGATCTCCGGTCGACGGTCACGTGGTATTGGAAGAAAACACGAATCCTAGTACAGAACTTGAAAGAACTTTTCCTTTGTCTTTTTATAGTATTTGTATACATAATTTATGCTACTAAGTCTTATTACTTTTACTGTCTGTTTTTAATGGGTACATTTAATCTTGCGTAAGGCACAGCTTGTCCGCTAACGAACTTGTGCCATAAAACCCAACACAAATCGATGAGTATATTGAAAAATAGTAATTTCCGCTTCAGCCTAAGTCGGTTCCCCAGTCCACGTGACCTTCACTTCATCCACACACATGGCTCCTCCGTCTAGTTTATTAGGTCTGCCCTTTGCTGTGTATTTATTTGGCAAAATACTCTTGGAGACCATGTGAGATGAAGCGTGCATGCTTTTTATCAAATTACTTTACCGTTTTGATGCTTTGTCAATAAGAGCTAAAAATTAAAATTTTGATCTCGCTAAATCCCCTTGGAAATATTAATTTTTTTCATGTGACTAATTGGAAGTAGGAAACTTTTATTTGTCAGTTTTCTTGGCAAAAAGCTACTAGGTTTTTATATTGTCCATGTATAATATCTTGTAAAATGGCAAACTTTTAGAAACATGGCGTAAATACTTCTAATAATTTCAACTGTAAAATTTTAAGTTAATTAGGTTCGTCTTTTCCATAGACCTAATTTGTCAATTTCATTTTAACTTTACTATGTTAATGTTACGTATGTAAATTTTTTAAAACGTGAACATAAAGGAGGCTTGATAGGCTTTATCGATAAAATTAATGCAGATAAAGCTAGTGTTTCTGTAGTAGGCGTGCATTCATACTTTGCATCGTGTAACGGAAATAAAATTCTCGTCTTCCTGTGGTTCACACTGAAAATCCCTCATGGATATTGAAACATCATTAGATTGAAACAATTTCTTGACCAATTTAATATTAAGGCTAGTTTTCTTTCGTAAAGCTGAAAGGATAACATTTACTGTCTTTGTTTTAAATGTGATACAAGATGTTCTCAATTGTATCTGGAAGATTTTATAAAATGCTAATTCCCTAGGTTTGGAACCAAATTTAATCTAATTTGGCCTAATTATCTTACACTTGAGTATAAAGGTTACATTTTTACGTTCAACTAGCTATCGTAAACACGGAAGTTCCAACTTTTCAGAAATACATTAGACTAAAATGAATTTTTATAGTATGTATTGTATTTTCATAATATGAACCTTTTGAAGTTATTTTTTTAATTTCAGAAATTCCTCAAAATTTCCGATTATCTCCTAAGTCAATCACTTCATTCATGCACAACAAGCGAGCCATTTTGCTGTTCCTTGACCCCAAACAAATTCTATTGGCGTTCAGCATAGAAACTGATTTGCTAAATGTTCCAAATCCTATTGTAGAAGCTGGACTAGAAATCTCTAAACAGATGAAAAATATACAAGTCAGTTTTCACATTTACAGCTTTTGCTGATCTACATTAAAATTTTAAAGTAACTAAAACAGTGCTTGTATGCGATTCCTCTGGATTGACAAATGATTCAGATGACAATGTTAGAATAAACCATGGTTAACACTAATATCAATTCAAATTTTGTGCGTGGGTTTTTGAGGCAAGATACGTATAAATTGGACGATTAGAAAAATCGCTTGTTCATTCTTTGAAGATTCTTTACTTTTAAAAAATTTTAGATTACACAGGTTTTTAGATCACAGGCCTTGGAGTTTTACTAGTTCAAGTAGCCACACAACATTTTTGAAACGGTAACAGGATTTGCGCTATACTAAAGTTGGTTTTAAAATTTTGGTATTGAAAACTTAAAATAAACAGATTATACAAATTAAAAAATTTCCCAAGCTAAAAACTTTCAAATCGCTTATTTCACAAATTTCTAAAGATTATTAATGCATCTTAATGATTCTCATGTTAAAATTAAAACAATAATTCTAAAGCTTTCTGAAAAATTCATTAGTACGCAATATCTAGGATGAAATATAAAAATAGGTTTAAAGGTATTTTTATATTATAAAACTTTTCTCTAAGTTGACTATAGAACTATCATTCGAATGCTAGAAAACTCGTGGATTCCGATTTTTAACTTTCACATGGATTTTATGAATACATTAACATTGAAATGAGATTTATAAAACCTCAATTTATAGAAATTTGAAACGGTTAATGACTTGATCAATTTTACAACTGAAAGAAGAAATTGAAAATCTAAAACCTCGATTTAAAAATTGGCGCAATTTGATTCCAGGATTTTTATCAATAAGCCTATACGTTCCTGGTAAAAGTACATAGATGGCATAGCCAATTTGATTAAAATCAAACTGAACGCTTCGTCAAAGTATTAAATTTAAGAGCATCTTTACTGTGTTTCTGATTAAATTAAAAATTTGTTGTTGTTTTAATTACGTCAGTACGAACATGTGAACGCATACGCAATTTATTTGGGTAATTATGATTTTAGAGCATGGTGGAAGATCAAACAAAACAACTTATAGAAATTAGAGATGTCCTGAACAATGCGGTGCGTACGAATGGCGACCAAGTTATATCTTCATTCCAAACTTTCAAAGAGCTCAACTCCCGTCAAACTACAATCGTCAATGAAATAAAGGAACCTGTATTCATTGAATGGGAAGGATCAGATTTGACTCTTCAACAATACAAAGACGGTACAAAAAATCTCGAAAAGAACATCGAGGAAATGGAGAAACTAGTACAGGAAATAGAAAAGATAATTCCAGGTGGGTATTTTTGTCTAAGCAATCAATTCGCAGGCTTTCGACCGATACTTATTGAAAATATAATTGCGAAAAAAAATCGCCATCTCAAATGAAGATAATTTTAATAAGGTTTCAACGAAATTTCATCCATCAAGATCTGATAAATTTTTGGATGGGATTTTTGGATTTTCTAATGACGAGATATCTCGTCACTGATAAATTATAATCATCAAATTACTAGATATCTCGTCAAGAAAATGCAAGATTTTTTAAGATATCAAGATCGTTTTTAACTTATGACGAGATTGTCAGGTTTTTAACCATTGTTGAAATTTATTTAACAATCTAATTTTAAACCTGCAAGATTTGGTAGGAGAAAATCCCACCCAAATTTATTTAAATTTTTATACCTCATTGGATTTTAAAACTTTAGTAAAGTTTTTGTCTGTACTTTTTATATTACACCCCATGTCATCAGTTGTAGATATTACCATCGATATAAAACTTACTTTTACCCTTTCAAATTAATATTTTAATCTCAGTTACTTTCATTGTATTTTAATATCGGTTGACATTTCATGTCTACTTGGTACTACATTGGTCTGACTATAAACATCTGAACTTTTTTATTGGGTTACATTCTATCTTATGTTTGGCGCAGCTTATCCTTTCCAGGATCTTGCGCCATAAAACTAAAATCAACCAATCTTGGGACGAGATGCCTCATCGAGTAGGGTTAGAAGGCCTTCTAACCCTACTCTACTTCTAACCCTACTCTACTTCTAACCCTACTCTACTTCTAACCCTACTCTACTTCTAACCCTACTCTACTTCTAACCCTACTCTACTTCTAACCCTACTCTACTTCTAACCCTACTCTACTTCTAACCCTACTCTACTTCTAACCCTACTCTACTTCTAACCCTACTCTACTTCTAACCCTACTCTACTTCTAACCCTACTCTACTTCTAACCCTACTCTACTTCTAACCCTACTCTACTTCTAACCCTACTCTACTTCTAACCCTACTCTACTTCTAACCCTACTCTACTTCTAACCCTACTCTACTTCTAACCCTACTCTACTTCTAACCCTACTCTACTTCTAACCCTACTCTACTTCTAACCCTACTCTACTTCTAACCCTACTCTACTTCTAACCCTACTCTACTTCTAACCCTACTCTACTTCTAACCCTACTCTACTTCTAACCCTACTCTACTTCTAACCCTACTCTACTTCTAACCCTACTCTACTTCTAACCCTACTCTACTTCTAACCCTACTCTACTTCTAACCCTACTCTACTTCTAACCCTACTCTACTTCTAACCCTACTCTACTTCTAACCCTACTCTACTTCTAACCCTACTCTACTTCTAACCCTACTCTACTTCTAACCCTACTCTACTTCTAACCCTACTCTACTTCTAACCCTACTCTACTTCTAACCCTACTCTACTTCTAACCCTACTCTACTTCTAACCCTACTCTACTTCTAACCCTACTCTACTTCTAACCCTACTCTACTTCTAACCCTACTCTACTTCTAACCCTACTCTACTTCTAACCCTACTCTACTTCTAACCCTACTCTACTTCTAACCCTACTCTACTTCTAACCCTACTCTACTTCTAACCCTACTCTACTTCTAACCCTACTCTACTTCTAACCCTACTCTACTTCTAACCCTACTCTACTTCTAACCCTACTCTACTTCTAACCCTACTCTACTTCTAACCCTACTCTACTTCTAACCCTACTCTACTTCTAACCCTACTCTACTTCTAACCCTACTCTACTTCTAACCCTACTCTACTTCTAACCCTACTCTACTTCTAACCCTACTCTACTTCTAACCCTACTCTACTTCTAACCCTACTCTACTTCTAACCCTACTCTACTTCTAACCCTACTCTACTTCTAACCCTACTCTACTTCTAACCCTACTCTACTTCTAACCCTACTCTACTTCTAACCCTACTCTACTTCTAACCCTACTCTACTTCTAACCCTACTCTACTTCTAACCCTACTCTACTTCTAACCCTACTCTACTTCTAACCCTACTCTACTTCTAACCCTACTCTACTTCTAACCCTACTCTACTTCTAACCCTACTCTACTTCTAACCCTACTCTACTTCTAACCCTACTCTACTTCTAACCCTACTCTACTTCTAACCCTACTCTACTTCTAACCCTACTCTACTTCTAACCCTACTCTACTTCTAACCCTACTCTACTTCTAACCCTACTCTACTTCTAACCCTACTCTACTTCTAACCCTACTCTACTTCTAACCCTACTCTACTTCTAACCCTACTCTACTTCTAACCCTACTCTACTTCTAACCCTACTCTACTTCTAACCCTACTCTACTTCTAACCCTACTCTACTTCTAACCCTACTCTACTTCTAACCCTACTCTACTTCTAACCCTACTCTACTTCTAACCCTACTCTACTTCTAACCCTACTCTACTTCTAACCCTACTCTACTTCTAACCCTACTCTACTTCTAACCCTACTCTACTTCTAACCCTACTCTACTTCTAACCCTACTCTACTTCTAACCCTACTCTACTTCTAACCCTACTCTACTTCTAACCCTACTCTACTTCTAACCCTACTCTACTTCTAACCCTACTCTACTTCTAACCCTACTCTACTTCTAACCCTACTCTACTTCTAACCCTACTCTACTTCTAACCCTACTCTACTTCTAACCCTACTCTACTTCTAACCCTACTCTACTTCTAACCCTACTCTACTTCTAACCCTACTCTACTTCTAACCCTACTCTACTTCTAACCCTACTCTACTTCTAACCCTACTCTACTTCTAACCCTACTCTACTTCTAACCCTACTCTACTTCTAACCCTACTCTACTTCTAACCCTACTCTACTTCTAACCCTACTCTACTTCTAACCCTACTCCAGTCGCTTTTAATGCCCAAGCGACTGAAATACGGCTCTACGGGTACTAATTGATGGCTGTATGTATGGGAGCATGCAGTGAGAAATCCGACTTTGCTCCTAAGCCAGGTCACGATGGAGAGGTATATGGAACATAACATGCGTACTCGGTTCCTATACAAAAACATGTCGGTACGCATGCGTATTTCAGTCAATTTAGTGTCGCAGGACTGATGTTGGACCAATGTGACTGGATAGGGACAACGACCAACATCCATGGGCTTACAAACCGGGACATACTGTGTGTCAGACAAATGCTGACCATTAATATTAACACAACCGCCTATCTGGTATAGTGAAGAGACTTGTGATTGAAGTTTATATACGAATTCTATAGCTATAGTGGTTCGTCTGAAATCGCTCCACTGAGAAGTTTTTTTATATAAGTGCGTGGGCATGCTCACTGCTAGAAACCTGCCAATTGGCGTCGCACATTCGATTCCTTCCTGGATGTATTTCTTCGTTCGTAAAACTTTCCTTTTGTGGGACGTGGTAGCCCGGTTGGTAGAGTATCGGATTAGCAACCAGAGGGTTGTGAGTTCGAAACTCGATCCAACCAAAGACCGTGTATGTGGGGCTGTTGCACATTAAATCTGTCGTGCTATCAAATGTCTTCAAGTTGGCGTAGTTTGGGAGTGGAGTAAGCGTTCAGATGTTGACCCTGTCGTCTGACCGTGGTTCAAAATGACGAGGTGTTGTCCTCGGATCTTTCTCATCGGGGTTGATCCCGGACCGTCACCAATAGCCTCCAGTGCTACTTTCATTACCTACCAACCGACCTTAAGATTGGTCTTAGGTCTTGTGTTTGACGCAACCTAGTCAAATATGACCCTTGCTCCATAAAGGCCAACCAATCTCCATAAGACTAACTACAGCTGAAAGCTGCACTGATCAATCGGGGTCCTACGGCATTCAATCCAATTTTGTCTTTTGTACAAATGGCCATATATCAAGATCGTGTCTTGAGGACGACCTGACAGAATTGCCACGCGCCTCTGCAAGACACTGCTGTCTTCAATCTATTTGCTGCAATGAAACCTGGTAAAAAGATGGACCCAACCAATATCGAGAGGTTTGGAGTTAGTCGCGTCTGACGTGGCTAAATTTTAAGTTTTTCTTTGCAGATATTGTACGCATCAATGAAGACTCAGTTATCACTGGAACAAAAAGATTTACGGGTGATGTCTCCGGAACTTCAATTTCGGCATTTTCTCTCAATCTTCAGTCTGTTGCCGGAGTTGATGTGCGTCAGTTGCAAAAGGATATTTACAGGTACGCCAATTCTATAGAAATGGATACATTTATTTTTTAAAGCTGGTTTGTGAAGTACCATTAAAAATACTGACACTCTTCCAAAGTAGTGTTGCATTAACTTTTCGTAAAGAAAGAATGCCCTTAACTTTTTAATATTAAAGCTAATGACCATCTAAGTTTAGTTAACCTATCTTCGTATCTGAGAATTAGGGGCAGGCACTTTTAGAATTAATAGAAACGAATTGTTTGAATGTTTCTCTTAAAGGTGAGTTAGCAAAGGAAATTCCTTGAACTGAAGTATTCATTCAGTTGGCCCTTATTCAGTGCAAGAGACATTGTTAAGTGGATAATCGCACTTTCAGAAGCTAATTCTCTGTTAAATCATCTTGGAACCATAAAACGGTGTATAAGGTCTGAGCATAGAATTTGTATTCGAATGTTTCGGGGTTACAAAGTATGCAATGCAGATTATGCAAATCCGAACCGAGTAATTTTGAATCCTCAATCTGTTATGGGGCCACCGTGGCTTGGTGGATTTGCCCAATGTGCTAGCAACTTTAGAGTTTTAGACAGTGCAGGTCCATTTCCTCCCTCTGTATTTCTCTTCAGTGTCAGTAAAACTTGCTTTGTGTGCATGTCCATTACTTCATGTATGTCTTGTGCTTGGAACAAGCAAGTACTTCAACAAACGGGTAATGACTAAATAGCCACATCTATTAGTTGAAAGAATCCATGGAAGGATTAAATTGGTTGAAACTGGTTGGAAATTATGCCAGAAAAACTGCAGGTAGCATAGTAGGATGGGTGCCTCAGTTGAGGACAATGGAAAAAAATTACAGGTTGCACATTAGAATAATGCGTGCATGACCCTCGAAGGTTAAGGGAGTGAAACTCTACATGGAACATTCACTGACATGAGAATGTCGAATTGGATAATATTTATACTTTAGCAGCCTTAATGTTCCTAGCATGTTTGTACACCTATCCTTAACCAAGGTTGGTGAGACCATAGGCGTCCCAACTTTGAAAGATATCGTCTTTAAAAGGGCCGTGGTAGCCCCTTCACCATTCTCATGTCAGTAAATGTTCTATGTAGATTAGCAACCGGAAGATTGTGAGTTCGAATCCAACCAAAGATCGTCGTGTACAAAGGGGGCTGGTGCACGTTAAATCTGTCGTGGTCTCAAATTTCTCCAGTTGGCATGGTGTGGAAGTTTGGAGAGTGGGGCGCTAGCTCAGGTGTGACCTTATCTGATCGTGATTCAAAATTACGTGGTGTTGGCCCTCTGATCTTTCCCTTCGGGATTAGTCGTGGATCGTCGTCAATAGTCCGTTGTGTTGCTCCATTGCGACGTTAATTAAATACCTACCAATAGACGAAAGCGATTGATATTTCAATGTCATTCATTGCAGTAAAGGTATGGAAACCTTCACTTTCCATCAAAGATGTGTATTTCCAGGTTGGATAAACCTCAGAAAATCGAGGGTACTCTCACTTTCGAAAAGCCCCTTACCATCTTGGATAATCTGGATATCGAAGAAACCTTGAACGGAATAGACATCAGTAAAGACGTCATGACGACGAATA
This sequence comes from Meta bourneti, assembly GCA_933210815.1. Classification (NCBI taxonomy): domain Eukaryota; kingdom Metazoa; phylum Arthropoda; class Arachnida; order Araneae; family Tetragnathidae; genus Meta; species Meta bourneti. Next base: position 15,016,492 of record OW119928.1, on the reverse strand, counting down.
CAAAACAGACTTCACATGGTTTGTATCTTATGGATATCCCGATGTTTTTATATACAATGTTATTATACTATATCCATGCATCTCTAATTTGTCCTGTACTTAATCGCATTCAGAAGTTTAACCCTCTGCGTGTTTGAATCGTGAGATTTCAGAGTAGAGTAGTACTGCTTTCCCCAACTACACGATAATGATTATATAATTTACTTATGTTGGGTAAGATTCTATTGGTCAAGAAGGCCAAAAGTGATTAGAAATTCAGGGAATTCTACAGAACGTGTGATATGTTTGTGAACCCCTCAGGTAAGTTCAACCTTAGACCGTCGTGTACGTGTGGTCTGGTGCACTTTAAATCTGCCGTGGCATTAAATGACTGCACATTGGCGTGGAGTTTAGAGTGGGGTGCCAGAGTGGGGTTCATCTCGTCATCTGACAGTGGTTCAAAATTACGAGATGTCCTCGGAGCTTCCTCCTGAGGTTGAGCACTCAGGGGTGCATCTTTAGATTTGTACGGGTATCGCAATCCTGAGAGATTTTTCCTCCCTTTCATTTTTACCCTCACCTACCCTTCTGCATTGTTCTTTTCCTTCCTCCGTCAGTGTTTGTCTCGTGTTTGACGTAGATTGTCCAAATATGGCCCTTGCGCCATAAAATCCCGAAAACATTCAACACTCTTGGGTTGATTCCGGGCCGTCGCCTATAGCCCATTATGTTGCTCCAGTGCGACCACCACCCTTAGAGTTACGTGGCCTTGGAGCGTTAATTGCTCGGTCACATCTAGGTTCTAATGTAGTAAAATATGCAAAACATTAAACTTTAAAATACACTCATGTCCAAATTTATCTTTACATACCCAAAAATGATATTCCATGAAATATCCAATCGATGTAATCCATTTTTGCAGGGAATGTGTGAAAGACGAGCCTAATTAGCATTATCTTATCAAAAGTGATCAAATGGTTTCTGGTATGCAAATCAAGGCATTTCGTCATCCGACGGTGAATCAAGCGTTTTGTGCAAAGTGAATATCTGAGTGAATTTCTGCAATACAGCGTTTGATTTCAGTGTGTAAGGACTCAAAACGGTTTGTTATGGCTCCGAAGTATCATTTGGAAGAATCTGAAGTGGCGAATTATCGGCCATTTAGAAGGAGGGCAGACAATCATGGAAACAGATGTGTGAATATTTCAAGACAGTCTCTACGCTATGGGAACAATTTCAGAACTCGAACTGTTATAAGGAGGCCTGGACAAGGTCGTAAACGAATAACTGCTTCTCAAGATCGATATCTGGCAATAACTGCCCGTCGTAACAGGAAGTCTACTGCTCGGCAGTTACGTTCAGAGGTTGCAGCCGCCACTGGAACTGTTGTATCACGGCAAACTGTATACAGATGGCTTAAGGAAAAAGGCCTTTATGCCAGAAAGCAAAGGGTATGCGTTTCACCGTCTTCACAACAAAAGAGGGATCGCTTTAATTGGTGCAAAGAACATCAGAACTGGAGTGAACACCAATGGACCCACGTTCTCTTTACTGATGAATCGAGGTTTAGTTTAACATCTGATTCTAAACGTGTTTACATCTGGAGGGGTCACGAACTCGAAATCTTCCTTCGAACATTATGGAACGTGACCGTTTCGGTAGTGCAGTTGTGATGGTATGGGGAGGAATAATGATCGATGGACGTACGCCCCTACACGTTTTCAACAGCGGATCTGACCGGCCAGAGATATCGGGATGAAGTCTTAGAACCTTATGTAAGACTTTTCAGAGGTGCATATGGATTTGACTTTTCATCTATGGACGATAATGCTCGTCCATATCGAGTAAACCTCGTCGACGAATTCCTTGAAAATGAAGCCATTTTACCGTGGCCAGCAAAATCTCCTGATCTGAACCCGATAGAGAACTTATGGGACTACCTTGGAAAAGCAGTTGCACGGAGACATCCTCCTCCTAGAGATATAAATGCCCTGAAGACCGCATTGCTGGAGTGGAACTTAATTCCCCAAACTGGTTAACAACATTATTGCCAGCATTAAAACACGTTGTGATATGTGTGTACACGTCAGGGAGATCACATTCCATATTATATTCATGAGCCTTAATTTTTCTGAGTTCTTTTTTTCTGAACTCTCCTTGTCACATTATTGCCATTTTTATTGTTTCATGCTTGTTTTATATCATGCAGTGCTCTTAAAAATTTTCCTTTCTATTTATGTGTTATGATATGTAACATTTCACACAAATTCATAAAATTACAGTTCACAATTTCTCAGAAATTGTGATTTTATGCATGTAAAGATAATTTTGGACATGAGTGTATATTCAATAGCAAGCCCGTTTGGACTGATGGTGGATGTCTTTCTTGTTCCACCAAAATGGCCATTAATTTTATTCAAAACAATACGATAAATATTAAAAACTTCGAAGTTTTTGCATTTTTTACCAATTTGACTAGGGTTTTCATTTACGAGTTTTGTTCAAAAAATATCAGATTTTTATTCATAAAAAAATACTCGTATTCAGATACAATAATCTTAAACTAATCTCCTTCAAAGTAGTCCCCTTGGGCTGCCACACACTTTTCCCAACGGTTCTGCTACTGTCGGAAGCAGCGCTGGAACGCCTCTTTTGAGATGGCGCGCAGCTGGTCCGTCGCATTCTGCATGATGTCTTCTCTGGACTGAAATCTAGTCCCTTTCAGAGGCATTTTCAGCTTGGGGAAAGACCGTTTGCATCTCACAGCGTCACGAAGGCGACGCAGAACCTCTTGGTAGTACTCCTTGGTGATGGTTGTGCCATGTGGTGCGTACTCGTGATGAACCACGCCACTGGAGTCAAAGAAGACGATCATCATGACTTTGACATTGCTGCGGACCTGCCTTGCTTTTTTTGGCCGTACCCATAAACCCAAGACTCATCACCAGTGATCACTTGAGAAAGCTGGTATCACTGTTCAGTCTCCAGCATGTCCTGTGCGATCTCCAAACGGAGTTGCTTCTGCTCGATCGTTAGCAGCTTTGGCACGAACTTCGCTGAGATTCTCCTGAAGCCCAAATCCTCAGTCAAAATGGAATGAACGGATCCAATGCTGATGCTCGCCTCGTCTGCAAGTTCTCGGATCGTGATTCGACGATCCTGCATCAACAGGGTCCTCACTTGGTCAATGACGATCTCGTTTCTGGATGTTTAGGGCCTACAAGAACGTGCTTCACTCTCCACTGATGTGCGACCGTCTTTGAAGCGGTTGTACCACTCCTTTATCTGTGGTGCCCATTGCTTCGCCCCCGAAGGCTTGTTGAATCTTGCGGATCGTTTCCACGTGGGAATCGACAAGCTTCACACAAAATTTAATACAATAGCGTTGTTCAAGTTTTTCCGTCGTTTTGTCAAAAGCGAAAATCCGACGGCGCTCATTTACACTTCCTCACTCATCGGCGACTGACAGCTTCTGCAAGCAGGGAAAAATTCAAGCATGCGTATTAGTACCGCCTACATACATGCACCAAATCACGCCTCCCTAGAGCTTCATTTGTTTACGCACGAAAAATTATGGTCGGATACTTTTTGAACAAACCTCGTATTTATATAGGTTCAAATGATCTGGTGTTCATATTCCCGTCTGAGTATTGGTGATGGTTGTAATTCGGAGCACCCATCAAATTAGCAGTGAAAAATAATTTTAAAAATTTCAGAATTTTCTCGTGACATCTTGACCTAATCCTCTTGGTGGTTTATCTTCGCGTCAAAAACTTCCAAATTGTAACCAGTTCTGGGCAAGGGAGGCTGCTTTTCCCACGTTAAATCTCTAGTGGCCTCAAACTCTTGACGTTGGCGTGGTGTGACAGCTCGGGTGTTGACCTCGTCGTCTGACCGTGGTACAAAATTGCGAGGCGTTATCCTTGGATATTTCCCTTCGGGATGGATCCTAGACAGTCGCCAATAGCCCGTCATGTTGCTCCAATGCGACGTTAACTACCTAAATTATTGATTGGTCAAACCAGGATTCTCCAACGTGATCGAAAACACTGCTCTACTTTTTGATAGTCAATTGGCTTAATCAATTCATAAGCCCAATTTATTTACCCATCTGAGATCTTACTACAGCGACTCCTCCAACTCTATTTCATTAGAAGGTAGGTGGTAGCAGTCGATTTTACATGGTTTATATCCAGTGTTGCCATTCGACTATAAACAAATAATTTCGATTAATGTGTCGTGTACGTTATTAAAATATAGATTCTCGCCAACAGCAGTTTAATTGAGAAGTTTTATTTTATATAGCTGAAATGACGTTCAAGGAGGAATTGACAGTTAAAGGCGACTTGCATATGACTGGAAAACTCAATGACATCAAAATCAGAGATGAAGTTGTCACACTGAGTGGATCTCATCATATCACGGGCAAAAAGAATTTCCTGAACGGAATTGTTGCAGAAAATGTGGAAACCCAACTCCTGAATGGAATGAACATCAATGATGTATACAATAGTGCCTTTACCAAGAGTGGTAAACAGGAAATCCCTGGAACTAAAACTTTCAATGGTGGTTTGGCTTCAAGCGATATTGTACTTCACGGCACTTTAAATGGGTATAATATCTCGAAATTGGTGGAAGATATTGTTAGAATCGATAGACCAGCTTATATAAAAGGCAAGTATACAATCCCTCTTTAACTTATACCAATACGCAATTGCGTGAAAATGTTCCTGTTTTTAAGTGCAATCCTAAATTAAGATAGTTTTATAAATTAGTGCCATAGTAAATATAGACTCTAACTTCCAAAATAAATGGGCAATATACATGAGTAACTTTCCTATATTGGGCTGCAGTTAAAACTAGACGGCTATTAAGCATTGCTATATAAGATCAATCCGGACGTTTTTAACCAATCTTTTATTGTAGTTGTAAAACAATTCACTTCTCGAAAAGATTTCATTACTCGATTGCACTACTTATTGAAGCAGTTTTAAGCATCGAGATTCGAAATAAAAGAACTCTTGATCCTTTTAATTTTAATAGCCGGCAGCTTACCCATTTTTGGATCTTAACATAAAACCCAAACCAGCCCTTGCCATGGGAATAGGATATGCAGTTCTTACTGGGGTACCACAATTTCACGGTTTTCAATGTCTCCTTTTAAACTAAACCTAATGTGACAAAGGTATCAGGCCCCGTGATGAACCAAGCTCACAAATCCGCCCTTGTCTGCCTTGTGGAAATGTTCATAATTGGTTTTTCATTAGAAAAAGTAAATAATAAACAACCTTTGGAAAAAAGTACAATTTAATGTTTGTCTGTTTTCAGGACATAAGACCTTCACCGACGACGTCATTGTTCAAGAAAAGTTGACTGTCAGTGGTACAACGAACGGATTACGAATTCCCGAAGACTTATTCCTCACCGATGTAAGGCAGAACGTAACTGGATACAAAGAATTCACTGGCACAGTAACGGCACAACATGTGATAGTATCTGGAACTGTAGATGACCTCAACATTCCTGCTGATATAGTTACTCTGTCTGGCGACGACGAACTCTCCTCCACTCTATACTTCACAGGGGGCATTAACGTCGAAAATGACATAATCGTCGAAGGTACGGTGGATGGCGTGGACATATCGGAGTTTGCCAAGGCAGCATTGAAGCTGAACGAGACCAGCGAGTTCAAGGACGCTGTATTTGTTGGCGATGTCACCATTACCGATAACCTGGAAGTCGGTGGAAGAGTGAATACTGTAGATCTGGACGAACTAGTGAAAGACATTATTTTCAAAGGCGAAAAGAATGTCGTGGTGGAATCCGAAAAAAACTTCACGAAAGTTGTGGCAGAAACAGTCAAGTTGGATCGCATGATTAACGGATACGACATTAACAAGGATTTCATGAAGGTTCACGGGGATCAAATTATAACTGGTAACACTTAAATTTTATATATATTGGATTTTTGAGATTTAGGAGGTTTATTCTTTTATGTAAACTAAAATATTTTTATGTTTTACAGGAACGAAAACCTTTAAGAAACAAGTTTCATTCAATTCAATCCAAATCGGTAAGTTAGAAATTTTCATGGTGCAACTCTACAACGTTGATAGACTCATTAACAAAATTGTAGAAGTTGATCCTTGCACACACAATATATCTCGCTGCATAAGCAAATTTTATGTAGCATCTGAAAAAAGTATTCGATTTATCACTGCTTAATTTACCCAGAAACTTAAGCTGAAACCAAGGACGTTTTATTCGGAATTGTATCTTAGAATCTACTTGTGTAGTGTCGTCGTGGTTCAGTAGGTAACCCACTACCCTGGAAACCTGCGAGTTGTAGGGTGCAGGTTCGATTCACTCCTGGTGGTACTCCTGGTGGTACTCCTGGTGGTACTCCTGGTGGTACTCCTGGTGGTACTCCTGGTGGTACTCCTGGTGGTACTCCTGGTGGTACTCCTGGTGGTACTCCTGGTGGTACTCCTGGTGGTACTCCTGGTGGTACTCCTGGTGGTACTCCTGGTGGTACTCCTGGTGGTACTCCTGGTGGTACTCCTGGTGGTACTCCTGGTGGTACTCCTGGTGGTACTCCTGGTGGTACTCCTGGTGGTACTCCTGGTGGTACTCCTGGTGGTACTCCTGGTGGTACTCCTGGTGGTACTCCTGGTGGTACTCCTGGTGGTACTCCTGGTGGTACTCCTGGTGGTACTCCTGGTGGTACTCCTGGTGGTACTCCTGGTGGTACTCCTGGTGGTACTCCTGGTGGTACTCCTGGTGGTACTCCTGGTGGTACTCCTCTGTGTTGGACATACACACAAGGAAAGTTTTACCATTACTTGACATTGTCTTTAGTGATTGGCGTAGTTGTCCAAATATGGGCCCCTGTGACATAAAACCCAAAAAACAACCAACCTACTTGTCTAGATTTCAAATTTATTTGTTTGACTCTTACTTTTGCATGGATCGTGCAGTATGACCCAGCAGTATCACTTCTAAAAACTGAATCAATCGGAGGAGATGAATAACTATATAAGCATTAAATCCTAGCTCAGGAAAAAATTTCCATTAGTGTTAAGTTTCTTGGTTCTAGTCTAGTAGTTATAAGCCCTTATAATATAGTTACAAAAATGTGGCAAACTCTTGTAAACGTTTTCAAAGGTAATGTACTATAGATGTTGAAATCATTGTTGACTGAACTTTTCATCGCTAATGTGCAAGGTTTTGTATCATAAGTGTAAACACTTCATACACACAAATTGGTTTCCATTGACCCTCATTACTTAACTCATCAATCGCAAATACACCTTTTTCTTGTAAACTGCACAAACTTGGGTACAGGTCATCACTCCATGAAAAGATTTGACTGGTCTTTCGTCCCAAACTGGAAACTGCCCTTAGGAGCACATCTCCTTTAAGTGAGCGGGTTCACGAACCTCGGGTACTCCAGTCATCTTTTTCCATGGGGTTTACTGGGGGTTTGCGCTAGTGGCTCAGCGGGCATACCCACTGCCCTAGTAGACTGCGAGGTGTAGGCGGCGCAGGTTAGTATCCTGTCGTGTTCGATTCCTCCCTAGGTGTATTTCTCTTGTGTTGGTAGAACTTTCTTTGTGTATGTGTCCATTACTTGACATTGTCTTTGGCAGAGCATGGCCAAATATGGCCCTTCGGCCATAAAAACCCGAAAATCTACCATGGAGTTTACTTACCCGTGTTTACTAGTAAACACGGGGTCGGACTCCCTGGATACCCAAGGGCCGCGGTAGCCCGTTTGGAAGAGTAACGGATTAGCAACCGGAGGGTTGCGAGTTCGAATCCAACCATATACCGTCTTGTACAAGGGGGTTGGTGCACGTTAAATCTGTGGTGGTCTCGAATGTCATCACGTTGGCGTGGTGTGGAAGTTTGGAGAGTGGGGTGCCAGCTCAGGTATTGAATCGTAATCTGACCGCGGTTCAAACTTATGTGTTCTCTGATCTTTTCCTTCGAGTTTGATCCCGTTATGTTGCTTCAGTGCGGTTGTTAACTACCTACCCGGGACACAAGCGATCTTTCCGTGCTGTCATAGGGGCCGCGGTGGCCCGGTTGGAAGAGTAACAGACTAGCAACCGAAGGGTTGCGAGTTCGAATCCAGCCAAAACACCGTCGTGTACAAAGGGGGCTGGTGCACGTTAAATCTGTCGTGGCCTCGAATGTCCTCACGTTGGAGTGGTGTGGAAGTTTGGAGAATGGGGTGCCAGCACAGGTGTTGCCTCGTCATCTGATCGTGGTTCAAAATTATGTGGTGTTGTCCTCGGATCTTTCCCTTTGGAATTGATCCCGGACCGTCACCAATAGCCCGTTGTGTTGCTCCAGGGTGACGTTAATTGAAAAATACCAATACTACCCTGCTGTCATACCCCAATCCCTTTCAAGCCTTTTATCTTATTTGACGTTGTCTTGTGTTTGGCGTAGCTTAGACAAATACTGCCCATGCGCTATAAAGCGTCAAAAAACCAACCGAAGTAGAAACTAGTTCTAAAGTAACTAAAAAGTTAAACTAAAATAATAAAATTAGAATGTTTTGCTAACATAGAATTCATTTTCTCCTTCCAGCTGACGGCATGATTGGTGAACTCAACATAACCAAACTGTACCAAAACGTAATTTCTCTTTTGATCGAAGATGATGAAATCGAAGGGGACTTCGAATTTTCGGACCACGTTGTAGTTGAAGGCAACCTCATCGTTCATGGTAGAGTGGGTGGATTGAGAATACCTGAAGACGTCGTTCTGAAGAATTCTACCGAGCCCATCGCAAATAAAGTGTTTACGAATCTAGTGAAAGTTGACAATCTGGTAGTCGATGGAAACGCCCATGTATCTGGTTCATTTGGTGGTATCGACCTGAAGAAATTTTATGAAGACAGAATCACGTTGAACGGCGATCAAGAAATGGGTGATATTTGGGTGGCCGACAGCACTGTAGAAAGTCTGGAGTTGACGGGTCTTATCAATGGCATAAACATCGTCGAATTCGCAAGCAATGTTATGTCTAAAACAAAGAATCAAACGGTGACGGGTGAAAAGGAATTTACAGGTAAAATTTTTAAATGAAAATTCAAAGAGCATGTCTACAAACGACTCTTCATAAAATGTTTGACTTGTACGGTCAAAATACGAAATATTAGTTTTTAAACTGGGGTTTTCAGTGTAAACACGGTGAACTGGCAAAGGAAAAATGCTTCTGCTGAAGTACAAATTTGTTTTATCCCAGTTTTGACAATGTTTGTAGTTTTTATGGACGAGGCTTTTTCTTTCGAGGCTAAATGAAAGTGGAGATTTGCGGATTCTGTACGTATTCCGAATGTGACGTCACTTGATTTGCTTTTAGAATACGATTTCGGAACGTAGCAAAGAAATTTAAAAGTGAATTCCGTATAGATTTTTGATTGGTTGGTTGATGCTAATTAAAAACTCCAAACGTTGCGCGTGCATCTGGGTAGCGGAAGTAATATCTTCGCTTTTCGTTTGTTTTGTTCATACCCTGAATATCCCTCGTGCTGCAATTGTATTCGAGTAACATGCCAAAATGCGACAAAAAATACCTAAATACTAGCGCACTATGCAGTTTTACAGGAAAAAACCGTTGAAATTGTGTGGAGGCATTTTGGTTCAAACCTGCTGAAAACTTGATCGAGTGTTTGACAGCTAAATCGCTATTCAATACGAATAACGTATTTTAATTTTCATCTATTTTTCATTTAAAATTCTTTCTGGTACATGCTTTTAATTGCTATAAGAGCTTTTCAAACGCATTCTTGTATGAGAAACATTTTGTCAAGCTAAATCTTCTCAGGCTGTCTGGTTTATTTACACTGAAAATCCCTCGTATCTAGGATTTACGTTGTCCATGTGTCTATTATGGGCTGAATGTTGTGAAAACTTAACAATCTCAACGGCAATAATTAAATTCGTGAAAACATTTTGGATTATGTATCATGGAAAGTAATTTGCCTCGTCTATATTTAAATAATCAAAACTTGTATGGTTCGATTAATGAGATTTCCATCAAGGGAAAGAACGAAATGTTTCATAATACTCGATCATTTAAAGTTAAATATATAGTTGTCAATTTAAAAAAATTATTCTATCGTGCGTTCTAGCTTTCTAGGTGGATGCAGAGAAAAACCCATCCATGTTTTATTGAACACCCCATTCAAACACTTATAATTGTTTACATAGAAATGATTCTTAAATTCCATTTCAAGTTTTCATCAGTCATCCATTTTAAAGTGCATAGTTTTTGTCTATTTTATGGTTATAACAATCGCCTACCTTTGTTGGAAACATTTCATTCCTTTATTTACTTCAACTTTTTGAACGGTTTTAATTTCGTCATTTTTATGGTACTTAGATACACAATTTTTAAAGATTTCTTTAAAATACTTTGGCTTTTTGTATGTTTGGCTGCTTTATTGGGTATTTTTAATCTTGCGTTTGGCGCAGCTTGTCCAATAACGGATCTTGCGCCATAAGACCCAAATTATTTTAAATTTAAAATTGTTTTTGGTTTTAAACCCTCATACACTGAGTTTGTGATTCTTTTCATTATTTATTTGTAAAGGTACAGTCGCGGAAAAAACGAACCACCCCTTTATTTTGAGCACTATTCATAGAGCAAATTCAAAGATATTCTAGAGAATAACGTTCTGTACAAATTCAAATGCAAAAAAATTGCATTAGGTCGTCTTCACATCAAATTTTGCATAAACAAAATTTCCAATAGAAACGCCCTGTTTGATGCCTTAATCAGATTCGGCATCGTTGAATTAATCTAAATATACGAAATTTCATGACTCTTTATATCCGGAGATTCAATTTTAAAGTTGCAGTCAATTTCAGGGATCATCTCCACATTGAAAATCGCTATTCGTAGATAGAGATTAATTGTAGTTATAGCTACCGGATTTCAAATTTGTACACTATTTGAAACTTATTTGGCAGCACGTGCAAACGATCCGAGAATTATATTTATGCAAATGAAAACGATTGGAGAATTACATGTGCAAACGATCCGAGAATTATTATCCGAGATCTTTAAACTTTTGGTTGGCCCCGAAAATCGCAGTAATGAGGATAACTTAATGTAACTCGAAACACGTTTGGAATGAGCTGAAATTTTGCATGGTCATATTAATTCTTCTGAACCGATTCCTATCAAAATATAGTAAGGTTCCAATTCATAATTTTTCAAACATTAATTTAATAATTATTGCATACTAAAAACTATCTATAAAATATTAGGTGGATTTTGTTTAGGTTGTTTAACAGTAACACATGGTGCAAAATGTCAGCGCTATAGAAATATTTAGGAAGATATCCATAAATGTAAGAAACTGATTTGTGACATTAGGAGCTCCAATCTTTCTGTACTCATAACTTCGAAACGGTAGGACCTAATGCCATGAAATTTGGTATCTGAAGTTTAATTTTGATAGATTCGAAATTGTGTCAAAATAGGGTTTCTATTGGAATATATGAAGTTGGTGCTCAATTTAATACGAATGCGGTCCCTTATGCAAATTTTATGCATTTGAATTTATAGAAGACGTTAGTTCCTGTCAAAAGCCATCTTTGAATTTTCTCTACTGCTAAAATTGCTCGAATGAGGAGGGGTGGTCCGTTTCTTTTCCGCGACTGTACGTTGGAAGTCGTGAACATTTACAATGAGTCAAATCTATATCTCGTCTAAAACTGAATTCGTGAGAATCCCAAGGCATGAATATTCGCGTTTGTTTTGAAAGGTGAACGAACTTTTATATAAGTATTTTCAATCAAATTACAAGCCTAAATCGCTGCAATTGACTGAATTCAATGTCATTTTTATCATTTGGTTTAAAAATGATAAAAATGACAACAGCCAACTTGTTCTTTCTATATAGGTGAAACTATCGTATATGGGTCAATAACTACAGAGGAAGGCGTCAATGGTGTAGATCTAGCAAAGTTGAACGACCGAGCCTTTAAACTACAGGAAGACAATGTTGTTACAGCTACTATCGGCTTCGATGATATGACGGTGAATAACATCACTGTAGGCCTTGTAAATGGAGTCGATTTAGATTGGCTTGCAAAAGACAGTTTGAAGAAGAAAGGTGCTCAACATGTCACTGGTGCAACGGTCTTCGAAGCCGGTTTGCACGTAGAAGGGGATATTATTGCGGAAACTGTTAACGACATGGTTATCCCTCAGGATGTCCTGCTTAGGAGTATTCCACAAACTATAAACGGTGAGCAACTTAAAATTTCTCGTTTACGTTATAAAACTAAGTGAACGTTACTTTAAATCGCATTGAAACACGCTGCAAGCAGTCGAATTCATTGTTGCGATTGCCCGCGAGCAGACTAAAGGCGGCTATCCAAATCCACTTTCGGATCTGTCCAACCAATGAGCAACTAGAACGGGAATGATTGACAGGTTTAATTTCCGTTCTCGTCGTTCATTGGTTCAGCTGATCCGGATTCCGACTGCCGCCCAAGTGTAATGAGCCTTAATCCTCCAAGTGGGTTCAACGAGATCTCGTTCATCAAGATCTGACTATTTTTTTGTTAATGACCATATGTCTCGTTATCGAAGATATTACCTATTCTTTTTTTACGATGACGAGATCAAGAACTGGTCAGTTTTCTTCTAATGACAAGATGACCTTCAAGATCTGGTCTATTTTGTTAATGACGAGAAACTTCGAGGCAACAACCAGGAGGGTTAATCCACATTTCTGCAACACCAGATAATCGTCAAAGGTAACCTTAACCCGGTTTTTTTTAGGGTTTTATCAATTTGATGAGGCGCTCCTGGGTACTTCGTAATTTTATTTTTGCTTTTAATAAAGTGGGATTTTTCTGCAGAAAAAGTCGGCCACTGGTTATGCAACTCCTTTCGCAGAGGGGTTTGCCATTAAAGCTTATTCCCCTAAATGGAATTTCCGAATAACTACAGAGATCTCTGCATCAAGACCTGATCAGTTTTGTTAATGACGAGATGCCTCGTCGAGATAAAACTTCAATTACTCGGTATAGGAAAAACTAATTGTTCCTTCTCCGAACTAGTGAGTTTGAAACGGGTATTTGTATCAGGCTGGCCGCTTCAGGGCAGTTTTCGACGCGAAGACAAACCACTTGGAGATTTAAAGTGGACTTTGTGAAGTGTAAAGAAAAAGGAACAGAAGGATCATTGGCTGCACTTTTGCAAGGGCTTGTTCTGCTTCATTTCCCACCTGTTCGGTATGAACTTTAATTCAAAAGATGGAAATTGAAGGAGAGTTTAAGAGGATGTCCTGGACCTTTCACTATATTTTTGTACGTCTTGTTTTTGTCATGGCTTTAACCCTCCAAGTGATCCAATACTAATCTGTTCCCTGTTATATCTCCCAATATTTGACGAGATATCTCGTCATCAAGGTATTGGCGATTTTTATGACAAGATCAAGAACTGATCAGTTCCTAATGTCGAGTCGTCAAGACAACCACCAGGAGGGTTAACGACTGCTTGACTGTTGGAGCTTAGAGCCTGAAGAAATTTCAGACTTCAGTGCTAAAGCGTTGGCAGTTAGGGAAACCCCGAAGAGGTTTCAGAGCCTCCCTAATTGGCCAAGGCTTAGCCTCTAACATTCTGCACTCATTCGGTAATCGGTAGTTCCACTTGTTAATGTAGGTGGTGTTGTGACAGAAGGCTGCTCCTACTCCAGTGACTTTTTTGGAGCCGTCAGTGTAGGTCTAATGGTCCCAGTTCTTGTGAGCGTGCCTCAGTCCCTGACACTTTAGTGAGGTTGTTTTGTAGACACACTTCTGAAACATGTGGAAAGATAAAATGCGCGCTTGGTGACAACTTGAGCACTACCGAACGGTTTCCATTAGCGTCAGATCTTGTAGTGATCCTCATTTTTGTGTTTGTCCCAAAAAACAAGTGGCCATCGTGACTCAATGGATATGTCCACTGTGTTAGCAACTTTCGAGTTGTAGGCGGCGCAGATTCGATTCCGGCCAGGTGCATTCCTCCCTGGGTGTTGTATTTCTCTCTTCTGTGTCAGTAATAGTGTTGGTTTCTATTAAACAGGGTCGATCGTTTTCAGCCCAATATGCATTAGTAGTTTGTGCCGTCTGGTGTCATTTTTTTCAGACAGTTTTCCTTCCCGATTCCTATTGGCTGTGGCGATTGTGAATGTATATATATGTATTCTCTTACTGTCTGAACGATTACTATTTCTTCTGTTACTACTCTTCTGTACTCGTCTGTGTTCTCTATTCGAGAGATTGGTCGGATAGACCGCATGTTTTTCTTAATTTATTATCATAACCAAGTGGGTTGGATGACTGTTTTTGTATTCAATAAATAATTGTCATGAAAGAATTCTTTATTGCGTCAACAAACACATATTTTAAGTGCATATCCTGATTTTAATGCTATTAGATTCAACTACTTTAATGCTACTAATCCTAGTATTAAAGACTTATTAAGTGATCCTCCTCATCCAAATCTGTTTATTTATCAGACATGGGTTTTTATAATTTTATCTAAAAATGATTTAAAGTGGTTCTTTTACTATTTTATCTTGAATTTTGATTATTAGTATTGAATTTATGAATACATGACGATAGTTTGGCGCAACTTGGCCAAACCTGGCCCTTGTGCCATAAAAATTCAATCAATCTGTCAGTAAAATCTGTCAAACTTTCATTGTGTGTATTACTTGATGTTGTATGTCTTATGCCTGGCGCAGCATGGCCAAATATGGCCTTTGCGCCATAAAACCCCAAAACTAACCAACCCAAAAACAAACCCAACAACCGTTTGGATAGCTTGGAGCAATATAAGACTGTTGGTGAGCATTGTTATTTAGGCGTCCACACTAAAGAAAAGGGTTACGTTTTGCAGTCGGCTAGTGAATTCAAAGGGAAGTAGTCTGCTTATGTAGTCTGCATTAAAAATTGTAGAGTTGAATAATTCGGTCTTTATTATTTAGACTTGTATTTAATGCTATCTCAAACTAGGGATATTCCCAGTAACGCGCATTCTTTTTACTTGCAGGTAAATTCACACTGGGAGATATCGCTGTGTCCGGTAACCTTGAAGTAGCAGGCCTAGTAAACGGTTTGGATCTTTCGGATATCGCCCCCAGACTGGTCCGGACCGACCACGATGTGGTGATCGAATCAAACGTGACTTTCCTTGACCATATACACGTGATGCAGGATATCGATGTCACTGGACTAGTTAACGGTATAGACCTGACGAAACTTCCAAACGTATTGCTGAAAAACGGCGACCAAGAAATAATTGGTCACAAAGTAATACGTGGAAATGTAACAATAAGTGGTGGCATTGAAACAGATTATGTAAATGGCATACCCTGGCAAGAGTTTCTCAAGGATGTAGTTAGAATCGATATGCCACAGGTGAGAAATTTGATTTTTTTATAAATATTTTTACAAGGGGCTACGAACGCTCTCCAACGGGAAATGTGACCTCAGGGTACATCTCAGTCACACTTTTCTGTGCCCCCCTTCAAATGTTCTCGGATGAGCACGCCGTGGCCATTTTGTAGGTTTTTTGAAAGATTCAGTAATCAAGAGGTCAATTAAACAAAAACTGATTAACTATAAATTAAGGTTTATTTACAGATAGGTAATGTGTTACAGAATAGTTTTAAATTGACGGTAATTTTAACTTTAGTTAATTAATTAACAATAAACTATTGTCCAAGCAAAGCGTCCTCACAAGGCCTCCCCTCTGGTCACACTTCTCTAAAATACACCTCATTGGTTTGTGTGCAACCCTCAGAGGGGTCACACACAAATTGCCACCTGTCGATGTCTTAAAGCTCCTTTTTTGGGACCGGACTGTACAATCTCCTTTAGGCCTTCACGGTCCTGAGGGTACTCTAGTGATATTTTCTTTACCCATGGGTTTACTATCTTTATTAAACATGGGGCTCGCTCTCATTATTCCGAGCGATCTTTTTCTGCTTTCCATCCCACAACTCTTCCCAATCCCTCTATGTCGGGCCTCACTCTGTACACTTACCTTTTAAACGAAGTTCTGGATTTTCAAAATGTATGTAGTTATCATGTTTCAAATGTAGTGTCATCAGTCATACTTTTAAAAATACATAATTTCTCATCTTAAGGTTTTTAACGTTTATCTATTCCTTGTATTGAAAACAAAGAATCGTCCTGTATTTATATTTTTAAACTTCAATGTTTTCAACTTAGGCTTTTTATAATATTCGAAAACTAAAATCTGTAGACTAGTGTTTTACTACTTTGGCTGTTTCACCTGTTTTCATTGGGTATATTTAATCTTGCTAACGGACCTTGTGCCATAAAACCCAAACCAACCTCCATATTGGTGCCGCGGTAGCTTGGTTGGAAGAATAGTGGATTAGGAACCGGAGGGTTGCGACTTCGAAACTCGATCCAATTAAAGTCAGTCCTGCACGTGGCGACTGGTCCACATTAGAGGCCAGATTTAATGTCCTCCATTGACGTGGTGTGGATGTTTGGAGAGTAGGGTGCCAGCTCGGGTGTTTACCTCTTCATCTGACCGTGGTTAAAAATGACGAGGTGTCCTCGGACCTTTCCCTTCGGGATTGATCCCGGATCGTCGCCAAAAGCCCGTTTGGCTCCAGTGTGACTAATTCTCAACTTCCTACCCTTTCACATCTTTTACTAGACGTTGTCTGTCTTGCGTTCGGCCAAATATGGTCTTTGCGCCATAAAACAAACCAACCATCGGGAAATGCATTTGAAATTAAATAAAAAAATTTGTTTTATAATTTAACTAAAGATTTCTACGTGGACCACTTGGCAATTTTTAGAGGTCGCTATTTTAAGCTTTCGATTTAATCTGGATTTTCAAATTCTATGTTAGATTTGTATCAAGATTTTGATTTTTAAAGTTCGATTGGATTTTATTTTCGGTTAAATGTTCGAAGATAAGCACATAAGTTTCTACTATTGTAGGAAGCTCACTTGCATAAATTTTGGTCGTTGTGCAATTAAAACTGCATTTCATGGAAGCGTTTGATAGTAAACTTGGGTAATAGGTTGGAGAAATTTATCTTTAAACATTTTTTCTGCTAATGTTTGTGTGAAATAGATTCGATAACAAAACAAGACAAAATGACGAGTTCATTATTAAAATTAATATTTTAATCGAATTAAAAATCCTTTTATCTAGCAAAGTTTTTTTAAAAAATGGGATTTTCATATCCCACTCATTAGAAAACGAACTATTTGAATTTCAAACATTAAAAATGCTATTTTCGCGTAGAAATAATTTAAAATTAGGATGAATAAAATTTAAAAGATTTATTTAGATGAAAGAAATACAGCAAAAAGAATAAAACGGAAGTGGAATAGGAATAAATAACAGAATAATCAACACATGTACAATATTAAAAATCGTCTGTTTTCTTGACTAAAAATTTATAGGAAGTTCTGATGCCATTGGCAAAAATTAAGTGTTTAAACTTAAGTAAAGAAAAAATATTTGAAGAAAATAGTCTGCATTTTTCAGGCGCTTGAACTATCATCGCTCCGAAGTAAACGAGTTAATGACCAACTTGTGTATTTTAGACTATTCGAGGACTAAGGACTTTTGCTATGGATACGTATGCAGCCAATGTCATTGCTGAGCAAGCACAGGTGGGGCCAATTAATGGAAAAATTTTGAAAGATTTTCTGGATGATGCTGTGTTTATTGATGTTCCAGCTATTATTACTGGTATGTATAATACGAATGGAGTGGGAAGTATTTTTTAATTTTAAATCTAATCTGCTCCAATAATGAATCATGATCTGGAGATTTAGTTTTAGAGTGAAGTTAAAATGTTTCACCAACTACGCTCCAACTTTTGCATAGAATTGGCAATCTCCTAATAAGCTTTCACGAATAATCTAATATTGCTTTTCAATGGATCCATATAGCGCTGGCATACCAGGGAACGAAAAATCTGACGATTTGTCACTTTTTCTGGTTCCATGTAGCTCCTTTGCCAGCCTTGCCATTGCCCTAGGAGAAAGACAATTTGACGAGCTTCAAATCCATCTCTAGAAAAAATACTTTCACATCATTTGTACATGGGCTAATCTCCGGGTGAGCTTTTAGATATCAACGGGACCACGGTAATCCAGTTGGATGAGTGCGGATTAGCAACCGGAGGGTTGCGAGTTCGAAACTGCTGCATTGGACATCTAAAGCATGGCATTCGTCGATGGTAGCAAGTATTTACCACAATGCAGCACCAAATGTAAGAAAGCCAGCCTCCACGTTATATCCTACATCGTATCAATGTCAATTGCTAAGAAATCTTCACCAACCCCACTGCAATAGCTGAAAAATTAATTACACAACCTTCACAATTTTACACAACCTTCCCCATATCTTAGTGCAGAACTTGAATAGCACCATGGTGATAAGCACCAGCCAGTTCTTGAAAATCAATGCTATTCAATTTCAAAGAATAGAATCACGTAGCAGTGTATATCTCCCAGTAAATCGAACCCCGTTTTTGAAGCTTTTCTTTCAATACTCGCTCTTTCCAAATAAATTGTAATGAGAAAATCATTGAAAGGTGAACTTGCCGACCAACAGGAATCTCATTGATTCAAGTGTAAATAAGTCATCGACTGAATCGAGAAAATCCGATAAAAACTAAGTTTATTTTGACGCAAACCGCTTGGTCAAACTATGGAAATGAGCATTCACTGACCTACCCTGCCGTAAGATGTTATATCGCCAGACGAGGCGATAATATGCCAAATCGGCCAACCATGTTAGTGTTTCAGAGCAGTCACGTGACTAGTTGACATGTTGGTCAGTTTGCAATGCAATAGCATTGCTCCGTCTACTTATATTTCATGTCTTCCTTTCAGTGTCATGTAATATCACTAGAAAGGTTATACTTTTATCTACAAAATAAGGCCAATATACGCTCTGTCGAACAGTTAGGTCAAACAGTTCAGGTGTTTATGGATACTGATTACATCGCTGTTTATTTCGAATATCTTTTTACTATACACCCATGTGTCCACCTTGGAAATCTTCAGAAAGCGTACCTCTAAAAAATGTTTTAAAAAATATACTTTGTATTTCAAGGTAAAGGCCAAGTTATATGACCTTGAAACTAAAAAGGTCACTCGGGTCGGTATTTGTCCTTAATTTAATTCGATCGAGCAATTAGATCCAGAGATACAGACTAGTTAATAACTCTAGAATCGTGGAAAAATTCCCCAATTTTTCAAATTTTTTATTAGTAATAAAAAGGTTATATTGCAAG
The DNA here is from genome assembly GCA_933210815.1 of Meta bourneti. NCBI lineage: Eukaryota > Metazoa > Arthropoda > Arachnida > Araneae > Tetragnathidae > Meta > Meta bourneti. Next base: position 14,997,189 of record OW119928.1, on the reverse strand, counting down.
TAGAAAGTTAAAATTTTCCAGAATTTGTGGGCAATAAATTAGACAAGTTTTTAAAAAAAATAAGGGTCAACTTCAAAAACCGCTTATGTTTTGTAACATGGGTCATTCCATTCCAAACTATACATCTTCGACTCTTTTTCAGATCTATTTTTATCGAGTCTATTCTCGCATTTTAGGTCCAAAAACGTTCAGAAGAACTGTTGAAATCGACAAAGACTTGGATGCAGAACTGATTAATGGTCTGAGACTGAAAACTGATGTTATTACTTTGATGTGCAGCGATGATGACAAAGATGGTAAGGAAATATAAAAATGGTTTTCATCTATTTTAATTAAAATGTATTGTTTTAGATTGAGAGCAAACTCCTTTTTTTTCAATGAATTTATCCTATCAGAATCGCAATTGCATACAGATTTCTATTAAGAACATCCAATTTGAATATGGTATGGGTAATATACTTTGCAAGAGGAGTCATTTGTAATGATACATCTTGTACTGTGAAATCATTTGAATTTACACAAATCGGGTAAAATTTAAAATTCAAATTTAGTCTCAATAAAAAGTATCGGATTTTATTTAATTGTCAATTTTACATGACTTTTCCCGATTCCTCGACATGAATGTCGAATACGAAACACTTAAAGCGACGGTTGATTTTCAAAATCAAAATCGATCTAAAAATCGATATTTTAATTTTAGCGTAAGAAATTGTTATCAAACTCTAGATAGCAAAAGAAATTTTCAATTGTATACTATCTTTGATGTATTTAACCCAGTAAAAAGACAAGTATAGTAAGTCTACTACACAACGCGTTTTCCTTCGATTGAGATTTTTGAAATTGTTCTGATTTAGAAATGTTCTCTGCGCATCGGGTTTTAATTGATTTTCTTGAAATTTTTTGCCACATATGATCTTAAACACACTTCTATAACAAAATCACAAATGAAGTTAGATGCTACAAAATCTAATAGAATCGATGAAAAGTACTGGGAGACCTATTCTTCATCTGACTCATCTGGTGAGAAAATGGAAATAGACAAAAATAAAGAGTAGGCACAAACGCAAAAATCTGAAAGAATATCATAATGGTTAAAATAATACTTTGAAATTGCAGAGGAGCTGCCGGTAACCATGTTGAGAATGTGAAGACTGATTGTTGCCATCCTGTATGTCTTGGTCTGCAGGAAACTTTTTGACACCAGCAGTATGCGCAAAAATTGGAAGTATATCGCAAGATTAGATCATTTTAAAAACAATGATGCTAGTGGTGTAGCCCTTCTGACTTGTCTGGATTGTCCATCTTCAGCTGTTTAAATTTCATACTTTCAAAAATTTATGCATTTTTATTTTGTACATATGTAAATTAAATTCTTCAGTCTCATTAGTTATGCCTCAGATGATCTTGTTTTTATTGTTTGACTATTTAAATGTTATTCCCATCTACACATTTTACATGTTTTAGATTTACCTTTTCTTTGTCTTGAACTTCATTTTTAAATGTTCTGCACTTTTATTGGGCTATATTCTGTCTTGTGTTTGGCGCAGCTTGTCCACTTTTGAACCTTGCGCCATTAAACCCAAATCAACCAACCAACCGTGAAATTTTTTGAATAATCCATGCTATTGTTGTACACATCTAAGTGCAAATGAAAAATTTATCGAGCTTCTAAATTTATAAACTTTGATTCAAAATTTTGCTTTCAATTTTGTTCGAAAAATTGTTTAATTTTTATTTACTTTTGAGTAATATATTTACCAAACGGAGTTAATTTGATATGAATATAAACTATTGTGTGAATTAAGATATTGAAAATTGATGCGCATGGGACCTAACAATGTTTTGCTAATTTATCAACATTCTTGACCACGTGTTATATAGTAATTTCAGCACAACTTAACATTTTTAAAATAAACTTTATACAGGCTTAGAAAACAGAGTTTGTTAAAAAATTTACAATCGGATAATAGCTGTGGAAGTTCACTGTCCCCTCGAGTTTTGTACGTCCCTTTCAAAATCGGAGCATTGTGTTGGAACATTTGAGGATTCAAAATGAAACTTTATGCGATATGCTAATTTACTTTCAGGTATCCAGGTGATAACAGGCCAGAAAACGTTTGGAAATATAACAGTCTACGGCGATATAATTGTAAACGGTACGGTGAACTCGTATGATTTATATGACCTTTATGCGGATACTTTACTTACAGTGGGAAATCAAAACATAACAGGAATGAAAACATTGACTGTGAGTACTTTTTCAAATGCATATCTCTTTGCTTGTACTAATGAATATTTAATATGCACCGCTGGGTTATAGCATAGCGGTGACCAGAGAAATGTTTCGCCATCTGATATACTCGGTCTCGGCGTCCTGCTGCCCCGACCCACTCGCACCAGAAGTCGGGTATGTCGTAACTATCCACGTCCATGAACTCGTGTTGCATATTGCCGTTGGGGTGCATCAGAACTGCATTGATTGCGGTTCCGAGGCCACCTGAGTCGATTTTGTAGCCAACTGCAGACTTCTCCCGGCCACGTTGGTCGCGCTTTCGCTCGGACGGCGTCTTTCGAATCCTTGAGGCCTCGGCTTGCGCCCAATTTCAACTCGTCAATCGCGATAATACATTGCATAATCTAACATAATGAAATTGATAAATATTGAGAGCCTCTGAAATATGCTGTTATGAAGTTGTAAGTCGTACCTTTTCACATATTAACTACTGGATATGCTCCTGAAAGTTGCCTTGAAGAGGAAACTTGCATGTTGACTGCTAAAGACGCTTAGATTCTTTCGTCATTTGAAAAAATTATCTATACTTTAACACTGTTAGCCTGAAAATATAGAGGATTCTCTTACAGAACTATAATTAATAAACTTCATTTCTAAAATTTTCTTGAGTTTAATCAGGATCTCGACAAGAAATTTTCCAGAGTAGAGGCCATAATTGTAAATTTTAGATATATTAACTTAAAATTGTTCTGTAATCCGAGAATTCAAGTTTATATATAACTTATGGAAAATTATATTTTTAGGAGGAAGTAACATTCGAAGGAAATGTATATCCAGAAACTGTTAATGGTATGGTCCTGCAAAGAGATCTAGTTACTCTGGACACGGATCAAGAAATCTCTGGATCTCTGGTTTTCAATGGTGGCGTGCTTGCAAAACAAGACATCAACGTAGACGGTAGGGAAATGCTTAGCATACCGGTTAATTTGCATGGAGAATATACATCAAAGCGTTAATGAATTTTTATAATCTCCATTAATATCCATCCTGCGTACTTTAATTGCAGCTTTTGGGTTTGGGTAGTTGGAATAATCGATTTCCCGGTAAATGTTAATTCTGAAACGCATCTTGCACGGTTAATCAATTATTTTAGAAATGGAAATCTTCCAAGTCGTTTCGATGAGATATCTCATCCAAGATCTGGTCATCTTTGCTAATGACAAAATATCTCTTCTATCAAGATCTGGTAGGATCTGCTAATGACGAGATATCTCGTTGAGATAAAAACCCCTGTTTCCCTGAAAACTCCAAGGGAATAAAGATCAAATTAAAACAAGTTCCCTTCTACTGGTGCTGGTTTGGAACAGGTTTTTGCATCAGGCTGGTCGCGACAGGCCAATTTTCGAAGCGGAGATAGACCACCAGGAGGGTTAAAAATGTAATAGTATGAAATGCATATAAAGAGGTGGTCGAACTTTTTCACTCCATGGGCCAATTTGATCACATTTTGGTTTAGAAGTTGCGTGATCTTAATCATCAATTCAATTCCTTGTAAAAATACGTTAATACGAACACATTTAGCAAGTTTACATGAAATTTATTAAAATAAACAAAGTTAAACGCAATTTAATAAGACGTTTGAGTCTGCCTTTTGATTTCGCCAAGCTGGTAATATTTAGATTAGAGACTGAACGTGACTGGGTAAACAATTTAAAAGGGTGACTTAAATTTTTTAACAAATCGGTCACGAGACCGATTTTCAATGTAAACCAAACGGAAAGCAACGATTGCTTTTGCAATACCTAAATAATATCGCTTGATTCATATCGAGGTTAACTTAAAATGTAGTTTATCGTCGTTTTGAATACTTTTGTCGTTTACTCTAACTGACGCTGACAAATCTATTAAAATCAATTTGTGAAAACAAAGTGACGTTACGTTCTGTATACGTAGAGGGAGAACGTTTCGCCGCAGAAACACTGTTTCGCTAGAGTTGATGGTAACAGCTTTAAATGTCGGGCAGGTGGCTAGGGTCTGGATCGAAAGGTTCGTGGCACGAATCCGGGGAAAGCATGGATGGATGTCGAGTTAATTTGGGGTCTGATAAACGGGTTGTGAGTGCCAAGAATTTACGGTATACACTTGAGGTGCAACGTGAACCCCGTGGTGCACCATGGTAAATCGTAATTGCACAATGATGACGAAAGCACTCTTAACAGTTCAAATTCGCCGGGCATTTGCAAAACAAAATGTGATCCCAAGTCTTATCCTCTTATTGGTTGATTTGTACAATTTATGCCATTCCGACTTGGTTAATGCTTGTAAAATATCGCCGATTATAGTGCTAAATCGAAGTTTATCTGTTTTTAGGTCCAGTGAATGGAATAGATATTGATCAATTGGCAAACGAAGCAGTATATCTAGACACAAACGAAACTATCTTGGGCGAATACCATTTTCAAAGTGCGGTAGTTATGACCGATGTTGACGTAGAAGGCGCTGTTAATGGCATGGATCTAGCCGACTTCGATCGAAACGTTTCTAGATTTTGGGAAAATGCAAATCGAAATGTGTATGAGATCCATAAACAATCGAAAGAAAACTGCGAGCTAGCGAAAACTCTTCAGGATGTTCTGTCAAGTAAGTAGTTTTTCGACTTTGTATGCTTAACATTAAGCCCAGTCACTGTAGCAGCTTGCGACAAAACATACGACTGGATGGGGGTGGGGAAGAGCTCCATTCTCCTGACAATTTGTCATTGCGTACCTATTGGAAAAATTGCATGCATTGCCTAAAATTAAGAATGGAAGTTTTAAGAGCAATTCCTTTAAACGAAAAATAGTTGGTACAAATAACGGAATGAATAACTTTAATGGGTAGTTCCCTAGTTCATACAAGGTCTCGGTAGCCCGTTTGTAAGATATAGCGGATTAGCAACCGGTAGGTTGCGAGTTCGAAACTCGGGCCAGCCAAAGACCGTCGTGTACACATTAAATCTGCCGTGGCCTCCAATGTCCTCACGTTGTCGTGGGGAAGTTTGGAGAGTGGGGTGCCAGCACAGGTGTTGACCTCGTCATCTGACCATAGTTCAAAATTACGAAGCGCTGTTCTTGGATTTTTCCTTCGAGATGGATTCGGGGCAGTCGTGGCTCAGTGGGTATGCCCACTGCGCTAGCAACCTTCGAGTTGTAGGCGGTGCAGGTTCGATTCCTGTCAGGTGTATTCCTCCCTGGGTGTATTTCGCTCTTCTGTGTCAGTAAAAACTTTCATTGTGTGTTACTTGATAGTGTATGTCTTGTGTCTGGCGTAGCATGGCCAAATATGGCCCTTGCGCCATAAAATCCCAAAACCAACCAACCGCAAATAGCCCGTTGTGTTGCTCCAGTGCGACGTTAATTACTATTACCCTGGTTCATGCGGTATTCATTTGGTAGATGTGAAAATTACATTGGGAAGCCGATACTTGCGTACTTCGCAGGCAACAAAATTAATGGACTACCCGACAGTTAAATACTGGACACTATTAGTCAGTTCAAGTAAATTCCGCACCAAAGGATTACAAATTCAGCAAAGTACTAATTTAGAAATTTAGTGCGATGAAACTAGTTTATGTTTTGGAATTGTTATCTTCTAGATAACGAACGTAATGCAGAGGAACTTTTTAAATAGGGACAGCTATGAATTAACGTCAAGATAATAAGGTTGATCTTTTGTTTATGACCATGTAAGTAGTAAAATTTTGTAAGAAACTTACAAGGATGATCCAAAAACGAGATTTAAAAGACATAGTACTAGAAAAATCAGAACGAAAGTGGTAACGTTTTGATGATGCGATGAATGCTCTTGAAATGCTACAATGAACTACTTGGTCCTGTAAGGTAGTGCGCCGAGTGGCGTGCCAATAAACACGAAGAAACAGCCAAAATTACTTTTAAACTATTTTAAACACTATAATTACACTATGTACAGTCGCGGAAAAAAACGAACCACTCCATTCGATCAATTTTAACAGTAGAGAAAATTCAAAGATGGCGTTTGACAGGAACTAACGTCTTCTATAAATTCAAATGCATAAAATTTGCATAAAGGACCGTCTTCATATTAAACTGAGCACCAACTTAATAATTTCCAATACAAACCCCTATTTCGATACAAAATTTCAGCTCATTCCAAACGTTAGTTTTTGAGTTACATTAAATTATCTTCATTACTGCGATTTTAGGGGGCAACCAAAAGTTTAAAAACCTCGGATAATTCTCGGATCGTTTGCACGTAAATTCCCAATCGTTTTCTCTTGCATAATAAATATAATTCTCGGATCGTTTGCACGCGCTGACAAATACGTTTGAAATTGAGTACAAATTTGAAATTCCGGTAACTACAACGACAATTAATCTCGATCTACGAATAGATTTTCAATGTGGAGATGATCCATGAAATTGACAGAAACTAACATTGAATATCTCCGCATATAAAGACAGTAAAGTTGTGAAATTTCATATTTAGAACAATTCGACGATGCTGAATCTGATTAAGGCATCGAAACAGTATTTCCATTGGAAATTTTGTTGTTTGTGCAAAATTTGATATGAAGACGTTCCCTTATGCATTTTTTTTTGCATATTGTATTTGTAGAGGACGTTATTCCCTGTTGAATGATATCTTTGAATTTGCTCTACTCTGAATAGTGCTCGAAATAAAGGGGTGGTTCGTTTTTCCTCGACCGTACAATCGGGGATTTGTGTTCCTTGCTCGAGGACGCTGCAAGCAGGGAGAAATGAGATTTACTCAAACGGCCGGCTGGGACGAGCTCAAACCTCGAGCTCGGTACAAGTTCAGTCTTGTCTCGACAGTTTCACTGGGAGACAGTTCAATCCCCAGGGGAGCGGTCGTGCACACCTAAAGACCATCTGGAGGGCAATTAGACCCCCATGGGAAGAACGGCTGTTAATCCCGAAACATCTATCAGGGTGGAGGTCAGTGGTGTTTATCTCCGATCCCGACCTGTTGCTAGGACGTTACAGCCCTCAAGCATATCTGCTTTAGGTGTGTACAGGACTTCACGACCCCGAGATAATCTAGTGATATTTTCTTTTCACATGGGGTTTACTGTCTAGTTATAAAGGGGTCGCGCTCCTGAAATACCCCTAGCGATCTTTTTCTGCTCCATCCTACTGCTGTTCTCCAATCCAATCCCTATTTTTTAACGTTCATGGCGTTTTTCTACTTGACGTTTTGTGTTTGATGCAGCTTGGCCGAATATGGACCTTGTGCCATAAAACCACCAAAACTAGAAACTACTTAAAAGGAATGTAGCGCTAATGATTTTAATTCTCAAGTACGAGATATTTCATCGCTTCAGTCTACGCAATAGGCTCTCGCATAAGCGTTTTTTTTTTTGTTCGATCTTTTAATGATCTTCTCTGGATGATTGATTGACTTTGAGAGATTTGATTGTTGCGTTCTAAACGCACTATAGTGGCACTCTATAAATACTAATTAAGTTTCTTTGTATTTTAATAGAATCGTTCTACGTTTTGGATGGATTTATCTTCCATCAAGACTTCGGTTACCCTGCCAGCTACATTCTTACCAAATCTTCTGATGAAATAACACTGGTATATTATGATACCAACACGGCCATGGCTGTTTCAATTCCATGGGATCCAGAGACGACAGGCTTCAGCTCTACCACCGAGAAAAAACTTGAGACGAGAATCAAAAGGATCATAAATCGTAAAGTCGGACAAATTGACATTAGCCTGAGTATTGGAATCTACAATGAAGGTAAGATTTTCTGTTCTCGCAACGTTATACGCGTTCTTATAATTGTTCTTTAACCTTCCTGGTGGTTTATCTTGAAGACGAAAACTTCCCTGTTGTATGTGTGGCTAACCTTTGATACAAAACTTGTTCCAAATTGTTTCCAGGGCAAGGGACAATTTGTTTTTCCTACTTGGATTTTTTTGGAGAGTGGGGTGCCAGCTCAGGTGTTGCCTCGTCATCTGACCGTGGTTCAAAATTACGTGGTGTTGTCCTCGGATCTTTCCCTTTGGGAGTGATCCCGGACCGTCACCAATAGCCCATTGTGTTGCTCCAGTGTGACGTTAATTGAAATTCCCCCCCCTACTTGGATTTTCATTCACTTTTGAGTAATGGGACAGTTTTGTCTCGGCGAGCTATCTCGTCATGGGCAAAAACTGATCAGATCTTATGCCCCCAAATATCGCAATTGTAAATTCAAATTACTACATCCCAATTCACCTCGATGAATTATATTGGGGCTGGATCCACTTGGGGGTGAGCTAAAAATTAGTAGCGAAAAACGGAAAATAGTCTATTTTGATAGAATAAAAAGGTTTCTATAGGCTAAAGGAATTTAAATGCGTCGTTGAAATTCATGCCTAGGTATGATAAAACTACTGCTGAAGTTTGGAAGTCGGCTTTTATGTCCTTCATCTTCCAAACAGCAAAGAAAAATTATAAAATGACTGTTTTCCACTTAAAATAGGCACAAAATGAAATGGACAGCCCTGACGAAAACTATATTTTGGAAGAGTAGTTTAATGTCTTGTCAAAAAATTTAGGATTGTATTTTGAGTCCCAAAGCAATAAAACAAATTAGTAAAACGCAAAAACCCGTTCTTGCCCATCCAATCAATTGGCGACTGAAAGTTTCATCGCCAAACGACTATTCGCCTACGACGGGTTACCATATTCCATCAATATCGCCATAACTGGCAATATTTATTCCAATCGTAGCATTTCCTTCCCATTCTATGCATATTACTCGTTTTAAATGACAACAATGAAATGGAAACAATGAAACCCCAAATCAGCAGTGAAATACCAAATTTTTAACTTTTGAAGGAATTATATAAAAGCAGGGCATCAAATCACAATTGAAAAAGTTTAAATATCTAAAACTTTGACTTGAGTCTTCAAATTCACTTTCAATCTGATAAAGATCTCTTGGTCACTTTCGTAGTTGCTTAAATTGAAATGTTCCTAGTGCTGCCGAATTCTTGAAATCTTTACTTATTTCACTAGTGACTGATAAATATGGAACAAGGATTCGTGAATTATGTACATTTGGGAGAATCGAGTATAACTTTAAATTCTTTTTACTCTTAAGCATTAGTCAGGTAAGCACTAATGCTTAATATTTACAAAACGCATTTAATATTCACTAGTAGGTATTTAATACTTACGTTTCCAAAGGAAAAAGCAAATCGAAAAAGACTTCTCCAACAAAGTGAACTTTCCACCTAATTATTTCACGATAGAAACATTCCTTGAATTAAGTAAAAGACTTTACAAAATTTTACATGAAATTTCTTTTTACATACACCACCAATAGTTATTTCATTCCTATATCGCATCTTGTATATTATCGAAGGTTAACTCATTATCAGCTGCGCTAAAAAAGTAAAATTTACATCTAGTTAAAATTTTTCCTGAGACAAAATCAAATTACAATTACGAAAATTTCGGGACATAATAGACATCTTGCTCTTTTATGTTGAAAAGTTTTGATGTTTTTGGAGCTTTTCTTCACAGCGGAATATGCATTTAAAAAAATTGAAAAATCGTATTTTTCCATAATTTAACTCTTAAATGTTTGTATTTCTACTCCATTATATAAAGAGAAAAATCGCCAAATTACGCCACGCTATTAGGAAAGGCTCTTCATCAAGAATAATTTTTAACATTGTCTTTCCATTTCTAGATACCAGTGTGATTTGAAATTTGTAGCAAATTGGCAAAATTTCTATTTTCGTCGATCTGATTCAGCAATGACGGCTATTAAATTATATTCTGACGTTTCCTAAGAGACCCTTTTCTGAAGAATGCAACGATATAAAAATTTTGAATTTGTGTCAATAACTTATTGAAAACAGGCCACTTTTAGTGCTAGAAAACCTAAATTTGCGTGACCTTGAACTTTAAATGTCCATAACTAAAAATATAGATTTCTAAGAAACCTAATATTTTACAGTTGGTCATTACTATGTGACCTATTTAAAAACTGATTTTCATTAAAATCGGTGATATGTCAGCCACAGCCGATTTGCTCGTTTTGCGTGGAATGACCCTCTTGCGCGATGAAATCCCAAACCACCCAAATTCTTACGCGACATCCAAGGAGTTCGGAGTTGCCATCGCTCGATGGGTTCACCTACTGCGACCTGCGGGTTGTAAGTGGCGCGTATTGGATTCCCTTTTGTGTCGGTAAAACTTTCCTTGTGTGTATGTCCATTTCCTTGATGTTTGGCTCAGCTCGGCCAATTATGGCCCTAGCGCCATAAATCCCAACCCACCCAAGGCCGCGGTAGCCCGGTTGGAAGAGTAACGGACTAGCAACCGGAGGGTTGAGAGTTGGAATCCAACCAAAGACCGTCATGTACAAAGGTGGCTGGTGCACGTTAAATCCGTCGTGGCATCGCGTTGGCGTGGTGTGGAAGTTTCGAGTGGGGTGCCAGCTCAGGTGTGACCTCGTCATCTGACCGTGGTTCAAAATTACGTGGTGTTGTCCTCGGATCTTTTCCTTCGGGTTTGATCCCGGACCGTAGCCAATAGCCCGTTGGGTTGCTCCAGTGCGACGTTAATTAAATACCTACCCTACCAACTGTGAAGGAGTTCCATCCGATGGGATAGGCCGTTGCTCAGTTATGCCAACTGCGTTAGCAACCAAGGAGTTGTAGGTGGCGAAGGTTCTATTCCTGTCGGGTTCACTTCCCTGGGTGTATTTCTCTCTTGTGCAACAAAGCGTTCCCTAATATTGACTCAGCATGGCCAAATATGACCCATGTACCATAAAACCCACTCAACCAACTAGGGTGAAGCTAGTATCTTATCTAAAGACCATAGAAGTTGGGACTGACGGGAAAATCCTTAGCATGACCACCAGACTAATCTGTAACAAAGAATAGAGTAAAATGAAATATTACCTGTATAGTAGTTTTAAAAGGAAAGAGTGAAAGTTCGTGTTACGCTTGTTTTTCATTTTGTTTCTTTAATATATTGGGTTGATGCAAAAGTTCGTCCCGTTTTTTGACAAATTGAAGAAATTTTTTTACTAAAAATTACATTTAATCAATATATAGTATGTGCCGTTCTGTTCGATGACCTTTACTCCATATCTTGCGTAGCTGTATAATTCCGCACTCATAGAAGCTCTGAGGTTTCTGGCTAAAGAGCTGATCTAGGTGACGAGACTTTTTCTGAACCACTTACGGCACGTGAAATCGTCAACGACACCCCTCATCTTACACAACACATCTTTTGCGTCTGAAGCATTTTTGCCTTTTCAAAAATAAAAAGCATGTGTCGAAAATGCTCCTTATTTTCTGACATTTTTAATGCTTAACAAAATTTAAAAACAACCAAGTAACAATTTTTTCCCAAGTACTCGTGAAATTCCTTTCAAACATCAAAACTTTACACGTGTGAAATAGTAACACTTCGGTTTTGCGATGCAATACCATCTAGCCCCAAAAACGGGACTAACTTTTGCATCAACACAATATTTTGGCTTTGCCTCGCTAACAATTTTAGAAACCAATGCTTGCTGAATAGTCTCCTTAATGTTTATTTTTGAATATTTTTTAGATTCGTTTGTCAGTATCAATGGATTGAAGTGGAATATTACTGGTGCTTTCGAAGAAGCGGATATCTTATTCGTAGGAGAGAATGAAGCTATAATAGCTTTGTGGCTTAAAACCAAAGGTGTATGCGAGATGTACAGAATCGTACATCATTCGGAAAAGATTGGAGTTTATGCGTATGGAGAGGCCAGAATTGGAAAAGGTGACTAGTTTTCATATTTTTAGTGTTTTAAATCGGCACTAATTCGAAGCTAAAACTCCGAAATCGGATAACTAGAAATTATCAAGAAATGAATATTTATGTTTAACCAGAGTTTATCTAGAAACTATTTTTTTCTGTAAAATTTTCTGCCAGAAACTTGAAAATAAAAAATTTAATTTACCTCTCATACGCAACGTAATTCAAAACATACAAATTTAGGAATTTAGGAAGATTCCTCAACCAATGAAAGTTTAGATTTTTCTCCATAGCATTACTTCATGCAGAATTCTATTGAATACAATTTTAATAAGACTAACTTGATGCTAGAAAATGCAAGTTGCTTGCTACAATTCCGAATTCAGTTACTGCACATAAAATATATCTGACGTAAATTCCTTCCTTTAGGGTCTACATCAATCTCAATATTTGAAATACAAAATTCCATCTACTTGGCTGTATCCAAGCTTCACAGCACAGGATTTTGCAGAATCTACAGAGAAGTGAATGGCGTCTGGCAGCGCATTCAAAACATTCCGATACTTTCCAGTACGGCTGTGAAGTACTTCTTCTACCATAACTTCCACTACCTGGTCTTCACCAGCGTCGCCCCAGTTCATGAAACGCAAGAATCAAAATCTATCCAGGTATGATCTTTTGATGCAGCAAGTGGAATTATTAAGTGTAATTTGAATCCATAAGCAAAACGGGCCGCGGTAGCCCGGTTGGAAGAGTAGCGGATTAGCAACCGGAGGGTTGATACTTCTGAACTCGATACAGCCAAGACAGTATACCTCATGTCCTCACTTTGTCGTGGTGTAGATGTTTGAAGAGTAGGGTGGCCAGCACTCGTCATCCGACCGTGGTTCATTAGTTATGCTGCAGTCAATGGTCTTGTTTATCATCTAACTATGTGTATATTTCTATTCCCATCTACATATTTTACATGTTTTAAATCTATCTTTTATCTTTGCTTGCACTTGATTTTTTTTTTCAATTTTGTACTTTTATTGGGTTATATTCTGTCCTGTGTTTGGCGCAGCCTGTCCGCTTTTGGACCTTGCGCCATAGAACCCAAACATCATCCAATCCGACCGTGATTCAAAATTACGAGGTATCGTCCTCGCGATCTTTCCCTCCGGGATTGATCCCGGACTTGCTAGTGGTGTGTCGCTCCAGTGCGACGTTAATTCAATTACCTACCACAAACTTCATCTGCTTTTGCATTTTCTCGTCCTGGTAGAGTGGTTATCGTTCTTATCGGTGGGCTGTGGGTTCGAATTCTGATCTAGACATGGATGATAGTGGTTCGGAATCTACTTTAAGCCGTAAGTCTCTAATTAGCTCACGTGTATAAAAAATGACTACGTACCAATTCACTAGTTTTGTGAATGGAGCATTCCTATTGAACCCACAACTCGTGTTAAAAAGTTAGGAAAATACTGAAACATCGGTTTATAGTCGAATTTTAAACTTTATACGGTCGGATCTTTATCCTGGTAATGCCCGTGTTTGTAGATTATTGTAGATTACCACGTCCAAAGTCTTAACTCGTGACAAATTCCAGGCTTTAATGTCACTGAAAATATTTGGAAATATTTTCAATATTGAATTAGTGTATTTAAAATTTTTCTATGAAAATTAACTTGAGAATAACTCCTGCAGAACATAGGAAAATAGAACCAATCATTTGTGAAAATTACTCAAAAGCAAGACCAAAAAAATTGAGGAAAGTAAACACACACACAAATATAATTGTATAAAAAGCATTAATTTCATTAACTGTTCTAAAATTTCTAATCTTAAAATGCCCAATACTTTTTACATTTATTTTCATTATGAACGCAAGATATACAAAATTTCATTTTTTTTATTAAGTAGATCTTAGTCTAAGATATTTGTATGTAACGAAAATATTTACTCTAAGAAAAATATGTATTTTTCAGAAATATCGAAAGTTGGTCATGATCCAATACTTTAACTCACTACCTAAGATATTTGTACATCTAGATTTAAGTTTCAAAAAGGTAGAACGCCATACGTCTTGGAACTCCTGGGAGAATTAAAGCCGCATGAATATCTGAAATAATACCGATACGGGCTAGTCTTATGCCCCAAATATCGCAATTGTAAATTCAAATTGCTACATCCCAATTCACCTCGATGAATTATAATTGGGTTTGTCATCCCTTAAAAAATTAATTTTGAGTCGTAAGAGTTCTGTAAAATGTGATCGAATTCTGTACTTTAAAAACACGTGACAGCTGAGGAGCGTAATTATGTAAAGAACTCGTTTAAAAGGTCTTTGAAATAAAATCTGCGTGGAGTTTTAAAACTGGTATTCTACCGAAAATTCTTGATTTATTTTAAACCAGATTGACTCAACGCTGACCCAATAATTTTATCGCTTGGAGATCCTTCTAACCCATGTAACTGACACGTTGGTTTTGAGGTTTGATGGTATTGTATGTTTGATCTTATAATTGTATATTTATTTGTAGCTTTAGAAAGATTATTTGGTCCGCCAATTTTTACTGATGTGTCTATTTCCGAGTCGGATGTCGCCGTGTGCATTCTGCTCAGCTTTGGCGATGTCTATTATTTCCTCGTTGTAAAGCTTTAAAAATGGTAGTTCCTCGCTGAAGAGCAGTTGCGATTGCAGGACAGGTGAATGTACAGAGTGACTTTTAATTAACCTACAACTTTTAACTGAAATAACTTCTCAGAGTGTCACTAGATGGCGCTACAAATACGTGCAGTGAGAGGGGTATAAAAGGGGAAACTTCTTTCGTGTCAGTTCCACGCCATTTTGAAAATCCCACCCAAAATGTCTTATTCAACCGAATATCGTATTTTTATTGTGAAAATTGGTATTTATGTGGTGAAAATGCAACAGTATTGCTACGGAAGTGGTCTGCAACATTCAGAAACCGACCTAAGCCTTCTGGAGCAATGGTAAGAGATCTGATAAGAAAATTTAAAAAGTTTGGTTACGTGAAAGGTGATCTGAAGGGAAAAGCTGTGATTTCTATCTTTGGGGTCATCTGAAAGATTTGGTTTACAAGAAGCAGCCGACAGACCTTATTAGCCTCAAAGTCCATAACTGACTCATTTGCAAGCATTAAAAAAAGAAACTTGAATTTGTAACTGACAACTTTGTGACTAGGTTGCGCCATTGTATCACCTCTGAAAGTTATCACTTTGAAAACCTTATCCATTAAATTCCTTTTCCATGTTCTTTTCAATAAAAAACGTTTGTAGTGCTATCTGCAACGACTCGAGTTATTTCAGTTAAAAGTCACCCTGTATATGGTTAGGTGTGAGTTCAACGACCAGACAGTTACAATGTTTACGTTCTGGTTCCATCTGGTTAATCTTCATGCCTTTCAAATGTCCTGTTCTCAGTCTGGATATTGCGGTTTTTCTATCGGTGTTAATTTCGGATTATTTAATTTTGGTACGAGTTTGATAAAATTTAAACATTAACATCAGTAAATTATTGGAGTTCAATGTTTAACTCTGGCTTCCTTTGCCAATGCCTTTTTTACTGATGGTTACCATTAAACTCGATATTTTCTTTCAGATGTATCGATATTCCGATCCACATAAACAGTTTAATTTGATCCAGAAGGTGCCCTTTGACGACGCCATGGGCTTGGAGATTTTCGAATTCGGAGACTTGTCTGAAATATACTTGACTACTTGGAATGAAACGAGAATCCAAGTATTCAGGCTAGAGGGAGAATCCGGATTGAGAACGAGTTATACCATCCACGGCAAATGCATCAAGGATGTTAAGTCTTTATCCATAAACCACGATATTTATTTGGTTGTTGGCCAACAAAATCTTGAAAACGACCAGGAAATTTTCTCCGTTCTATATAAAGGATTAACTAAAGGCAAGTATGCGTAAAGCGAATATATATATTTTCGAAATTCCTGTATTGTTTTACCAACATATCTCGAGCATTATATATAGTAATGGTCAAGTGTTTATATATTGAGGGTTTTCAAAGACAAAGAGCATGTTGAACTCGAGTGGTTTCAACGAGATATCTCGTCCATCAAGATTTGACCAATTTTGTTAATGACTAGATATCTCGTCCATCAAGATTTGACTATCTTTTTATGATGAAATTCAGGATAACCACCAGGAGGGTTAACCTCATGTAACAAAAAATGACCGTAGAGTGACAAACAATGGTAATGAATTTCAATGGAAATCACTGATTTTTAACTCAAACTACACTTTCTATTTCGTAAGAGTTCCAACGGATAGATCCAAATTTATTTTTCTGTAGCTGTAATGAAACGCATCGTAATTTAGAAATTGCTAGAGTTATTGGGAGTTTACTTTTTCCTAAAGGCGATAAAATAGCCCGTTGTGTTGCTCCAGTGCGACGTTAATTAAAATACATACCTAAAAGGCGATAAATGTAATTACATTTTATCAGCTAACTTTGAAAGTAGCGCGCTCTTCCGATAGCCAAATGATTAGCGCTCTGGCCCTTGGTTTAACAGGTTCTGGATTCGAATCACGGTTAAGGTATGATCAAAGTTCTGAGTCCATCGTATAAAGTCGTAAGTTTTCTCGACGAGGTAAGTTGACAACAATCACCAGGAGAGTTGTCTTCTCATTAGCAAAACTGATTAGATCTTGATGAACGAGATCTCGACGTTAGAAGAGAACCCTGACCAGATCTTGATCTCGTCATACCAAAAATTCGGCAATATCTTAGTGACGAAGTATTTCGTCATTAGCAAAATTAGTTGGATCTTGATGGACGAGAAATCTCGTCTAAACCACTTGGAAGGTTAACCTACATAGAAAAATTATAATAGTAAAGCGCTAAGCCCAAACCTTCAAGCACTTTGGATTGTCTATGGAGCACAATGTCTCGTTTGATATCAGACATTGATGGGCTGGTCGTGGACTTAAGATTTTAAAACTCGTACTTTATTTGTAGAATCAAATGGATGAATCTTTTTTCGTATTTTTAACGCATTAATATCGATTTTTTTTTCTCAATTTAGGAACGAAATATTCACCTCATACCTTCAAATATTGTTAAAGAACATGGCTGGTCCTTGTTTACACGAGCAATAAAATTCTTCTGTTGAAGGACATGTAAAAATCTCTTAACTTCTGTTATGTTTACTATATGTACAGAAACTAAAACTTGTTATATTTTTAATAAATTTTATATTTTTCCAAATGGTGTCAATGTTTTTTACCACTCCGTAAACGTTAAGTTTGAGAACCTGACTGGTTTATTGAAAGGATAGTATATTTAAAGAGGCTTGAATATCGATAGGCTTTTTCTCTTTAGAGACTAGTTATCCTCTTGATCAAAAGTTCTAAGAAAAGACCTCCTGAGATTAAAAGTTAAATTTATTGGTCTTTCAGTGTTTTTATGAAAACGCACCCTTTTGTTTCGGAGTAACGTTTAGTCAAAACGTTTTTAATTTTTTATTTACATCTTGATTACTCAATTGCTGCCTCTAGCCACTCCTAGGTGTAGTTCTTTTCTGTGTCAGTAAAACTTTAAATTGTGTTTGTCTATTACCTGATGTTGCCTATCTTGAGTTTGACGCAGCTTGTCAAATATGGCCCTTGCACTACAAAACTCAATGCAACCAATCGGAATGATTTGTTTAATTTCTTCATGGATGTTTTGCTTAAGCTATCAAATCCTTAGCGTAAACTGATTTCTTTAAGTATCCATATAGAAAAAATCCAGCATAGTATTCTCATTAGCATTTCTAACAGTCCCAATAATGTCTCCACATCAAATTGCAAACCGAACAGTTGCTCTACAAGGATGAAGAGGGTGTTCATGAATTAACCTTGGATTTTCTTAACCACAATAACCGGTCTATTCATTGATGTCGAAATAAAGCGCAAAGAAATTGAACAAATCAACGTAGTCAAAAGAGCCCGTATTTGCAATGTGACCAGAGGCATCTGTCACCTGTAGCAGTGAGGAAACATAGCGTCAATAGCCTAGAATCGGGGATGCACAGACTTGTTAAAACCAAGAACCACATAGATAACTTTCATAAGGCACAGTATAATCTCGTTTTTATTATATTGTTGCAAAAGAAAAAGTAATAAAGAATTTAATTTCGATGCGTGACATTGGCATTGGTTTAACAATTTAATATTTGGTTCTATTTTTGTAGCCAAGCGAAAAATGTTCATCAGGCAAGCGGTTCCAATTTTTCGCTTTAATATTCGTGACTAAAGTGTTCAGATATACACTACTGTGAAAATGGCAACACCATAAAGGAATCATGCAAATTTAAATGAAACTTGCAGGAAATGCAAAACAGGTTAGGATATGCAAATGATTAGAATTACAAAGCGATCACGCATGTGTGGGCCGAGAAACGCCCTCTAAACTTCCAAGTGAGCCATGTATAAAAAGCATTAAAGGTGCGTTAAAATGTGTCATCGTTTGACTGCTGTAAATGATTGATTAGAAGTCAATATGCCTCGCCAAAAACGCAGTGCCATACGAACAACTAACGGAGTTCGAACGGGGCCGCCTGATCGGCCTCCGTGAGGGTGGACTTTCGTATCGTGAAATCGCCACTCGCACGGGGCGTAATGCCACAACGGTGATGCGTGCTTGGAAGAGATGGACCATGGAGAACCAGACAAGTCGAAACCCTGACAGTGGGCCACGCAATATGACGTCACCACGGGACGACAGACACCTCATCCGGATGGCGGTGACGGACCATACAGCGTCCTCTCGTGCGTTGGCACAACATTGGAGCACGTCTGCAGGTGTCATTGTCTGCCCCACGGTTCGTCGACGTCTGCGCCATGGGCTACGTGTAAGGATTCCCCTGCGCAGGATTCCCTTGACGGCTGAACCTCCGGCTACAATGGGCTCACCAACACAGCCAATGGCGTGCCGATTGGCCACAAGTCGTCTTAGATGATTCCCGCTACAATCTGGACTAACGATGGACGCGTACTCGTCAGGCGCTACAGAGGTGAACGTCTTCTTCCGGAGTGTCGTATTCAACGTCATACTGGACGAACGCCTGGCGTTATGGTCTGGGGCGCTATTGAATATCATGGGCGATCCCGCCTACTCCAAATTATGGGGACCCTGAACAGCGGGCGTTACATCAGGGAAGTTGTGGAGCCAGAGTCCTACCCCTCCTGCAACGCATTCCCGGAGCTGTCATTCAGCAAGCAATGACCGTCCACATGTTCGGAATGTACAAGCCTTCGGTGCACGATAGGTTCCGCTTCTTCCATGGCCCGCACGTTCCCAGGATATGTCGCCCATTGAGCATGTCTGGAATTACATCGGACGGTGACTAGCTCGTACCGTTCTTCGGGCAGACAGTACGACTGAACTTTGGCATCAAATAGAGACCATCTGGAATGACATTCAGAATCTGATTCGATGCTAGGACGTACAGGCTCTCATCGCTGCGCATGGCGGCTGCACGAGATATTGATTTTCGTCATTATTTTTGTTTTATTGCTCTGTAAATTTGATCGTTTATTTAAACCACTATAAGTAATACGTGGAATAAATTTCATTTATTTCTGACGATTCTTTCATAGCGTTGCAATTTTCACAAACTAGTGTATGTTGACCCAAAGGCTTGCGCATTTTAATGCATTGTCTAGCAACGAAGTTTTAACCTAAATTGCTTATCGTGTGACCTGTTAAAGTTAAAATAACATGGTGATGCGGGCCGTGGTCTGTATCAGTGCTTTAAATCCTTCAAAAATTTTACGGATAAAGTACTTGTTCACCTCTTGCAAAATGTATAAAATATAGAATTAAATTTTTGATTTTCCACGATTTGTCATAATTCGATTCCAAAGAACTTTCAATATAGATATCAATTTTCTATTTGATACTGATAAAGTTTAGGTGAAAGTAAAAACAAAAATTGATCGTAGTCATCAACTCCGTACACATAATTTGAATTTGTGACCAAATATATAAATTCGTGGATATTTGATAAAATATTTTAGGCTTTCAAAAGTTACAAATCATTTTGCAATATTTAATACTTCTGATAATTTCTGTACTTCATTCAAAACTGAATTAACATAATTCAAGTTAAAAAATTTTGGTTAGAACAGTTGTACAGAAATTCAAGATATTTCTTTTCAAGAAAGAATAGTGTTTCTGGAAAACGAAAAAGGATTGTTAAAATAAGATTCGTAATATTTTCAGAATTGTGATGCTTTAAGTCCATGAGAAAGTATTTAATACAAATAAAACGATCGACGTGATTAAAGGAGTGTTGATTGAATGCTCACCAATGTATGGAATATAAGGTGTGCATTTTTGAGTACACCTACCGGAGATTCGGTCCAGCCAAAGATCATCGTGTTCACGGGAACTGGTTCACTTCAAGTCTGGTTGTCTCAAATGTCCTCACGTTGGCGAAAGTTTGGAGAGCGGGGATGCCAACTCGGGTGTTAATCATCTTAATGTGATTCAAAATTACGAGGCGTCCTTGGATCTTTCCCTTTGGGATTGATCCTGAACCGTCGCCCATAGCCCGTTGTGTTGCTCCAGTGCGATGTTAATTAAACTACCTACCAGACAAATAATGAGGGCTCTTTATTGGGCAGCAATGATTATGAACTCCGTACAGATTATATCGCTTGTGCAGCTTTGCAATCTTGATGCAATGCTCAACCACTGCTGCCCGTTTCTTGGCTATTTTTCCCTCAGGTTCTCATACGTTGTCCAGTGAGTGGGTCTGGAAAAATTCATAAAAGATGAATTTTAAATATAAAATTTCCTCATTTAAAAAGTCCCTACAAAAGCCAAAAGCTTAAAGCTCCTGGTGGTTGTCTCCAGGTATCGTTAAAAAACTGACCAGGTCTGGGTTTCGACTTCGTCATCAAAAATCGGCAGTACCTTGAACAAAATATCTCGTCATTAGCAAAATTGGTTAGATCTTGATGGACGAGATACCTCGTCGAAACCACTTGGAGGGTTATATAACAGAATTTAATACATAGTTGAAATCATCCATAAATTCTGCGATACTAAAAGACGGTAAGATACTAAACAATTTCTAAGAGTACTTTTTCTAAATATCCCAACCGTTTTGTTTTGTCACATCAAGAAAATACAAATATTTTATATAATTTTAGTACTGAAATTATACTAAATCTGCATTTAATGTGAAAAAGAAATCATGTGTCCAACCTTTTGACTTACCTGCTCCGAGTGAAGAGTAATTGTCTTGGGTCCCATATAAAATGTTCTTTTGTTAATGTATATAAAGAACAAATTTCCTTTATTTGTTATATTATAACATTAAAAAAAGAGGACACAACACCAAAAATATAAAACTCCTTTCGCAGAGGGCCCTCAGGAGCACATCACCTTTAGGTGTGTACGGACTTTATGGACCCACGGTCAAGTGATCTTTTCTTTTCCCATGGGGATTACTGTGTAATAAGCACGGGGGTCGCGCTCCCAAGATACCGAAGCTATATTTTTCTTTCATCCCACTACTCTGCCCTCAACCCTTTTTTCCCTTTCACATTTTTTACTTGACTTTGTATTGTGGTTGGTGCAGCTTGTTCAAATATGGCCTTTGTGCCTGAAACCAACCTACCAATCAGAACCAGGGTATTTTTAAAGTAAATCAGCGTTGTAGTAGGTGGATGAATTAATATCGCACTAGATTAACACGAGTTATTGACGACAGTGTCCAGGTTCAATCCCCGAATGGAAAGATTCGAGAACCACCTCGTAATTTTGAACCACGATCAAATGACAATCAGCATTGTGGAAACTTTAAAATTTCGAAGTGAACTATCATTTACATGAAATTTGATTCGCATTTTCCTCTAAAAGGCAAATCACGTTGGCGTGGTGTGGAAGTTTGGAGAGTGGGGTGCCAGCTCAGGTGTTGCCTCGTCATCTGACCGTGGTTCAAAATTACGTGGTGTTGTCCTCGGATCTTTCCCTTTGGGATTGATCCCGGACCGTCACCAATAGCCCATTGTGTTGCTCCAGTGTGACGTTAATTGAAATACCCAATACCCTAAAAGGCAAAAGGTAGGTTTTACTTTATTGAGATTGATAAGAGAATAAAATACGAAATTTCAAAAACCCATCGAACCTCATGGTTCTGACAAATTTTGAAAAATTATGAAAACCACAACCATAATCGACAGAATGCGCATTCATATTCTTAATGAGAGACTTGGCTTAGACATGAAATTTAGAATCAACTTTGGCTTAGACATGAAATTTATACGCATATATAAAATCTTAAGACATAATTCATAACAATAGGGTCGTCATCTGACCGTGGTTCAAAATTACGTGGTGTTGTCCTCGGATCTTTCCCTTTGGGATTGATCCCGGACCGTCACCAATAGCCCGTTGTGTTGCTCCAGTGTGACGTTAATTGAAAATACCAAATACCATAACAATAGGGACCGCGGTAACCCGGCTGGAAGAGTAGCGGATTAGCAACTGGAGGGTTGTGAGTTCGAAAATTGGTCCAGCCAAGGACCATCACGTACGTGGGTAATGGCGAGCGAAAAATTTGTCGTGATCTCAAATGTCATGTTGGCATGGTGTGGAAGTTTAGAGAGTGGGGTGTCAGCTCAGATGTTGACCTCGTCATCTGACCGTGGTTCAAAATTACGAGATGTTATCGGATCTTTCCCTTCGGGATTGATCGCAGACCGTCACCAATAATCCATTTTGTTGCTCCAGTGTGAAGTTTTTCATCTCATTAGATGTTTGTCTTTTTGTTACGAATAATTGTTTTGTGGAACACCGGAAATGAAAAATCTCTCAATCTTCAACCGACACTATTTGTGTTTCTTAAGGGGGCAACAGTTAGTGATTTGTGATGGCCGTATTAAATATTCCATCATGGCTGGCTGTAAGTAGCAGTCAGAAGGATGGAAATAAACATTGTATTGTTTTTCTGTAATTTGCTTCAAATTACAGTTTTCAGTCATCATGCACGGATGTCTGTCCACACAGAAAATACGGGACTGAAATCATGGCATGTAATGAAACTGAGGACAATATTCACAAAGTGATAGAAGCATGCAACACCGCTCAAGCAATGATAGATATAAATGCGGAACATCTTGACGGGTTACGAACTCAATGCGCTACCAGTGCAGAACTGACACAGCATGAAATTCGAACCCTTGAAGTAAGTTTGCATCGTATTAACGTATTTTCAATTCATTGTCGTCAATGCTACGTTAAACCCCGAGAAACTTTTATTTTTTTTCAGAGGCAAAAATGTATTTATGTCGTTTTTTTAATTGTTCGTTCTGACTGCAAAATATGTTCCTTTTTCCTTCAAAATAAAATAAGTTTTCTGTCTTGCAACGCATGAGTTTATTTGCAGTCTATAAAATTGTGTTTAATTTTTCAGTTTTCACAACTAGGTTCGTAGATCTTGCCTGTATTGGGTTTTAGCTGCGGATGAATTGTAAAATAGAATAATTTGCTTCTGAATTTAACTGATGCATATATTGTTATTTGAAAATAACCTGTTTTATAGGAAACCTATTGCATTAAACATTTAGTAATATGTGAACTGATTTTTGTATTGAGCTTACTTTATAGCAATTTTCATCATTGGCACCAAAATACATTTGCAGTTTTCTAAAACTGCACTTTAAAAGTGTTTTGATGGTTGTACTATTTCTTCTGCATTTTGATTTGAGGCTTCAACATAGTGAAATTCAAACCTAAGTTGTGTAGTATTGTGTTAAGAATTCCATGCAGGAGCTTGCTTTAAAGAAGTCAACCAAATTGTTTAGTGCTCTTTTTGTTTTCATCTGCATTAAATGTTACTATTAAGTTACACGTTTTTATCTTGATACTCAAATGCTTCTATTAATTGCTTATCAACCAATATTTATAATAATCAAGCAATTTTGTGAATCTTATTGTTCAAGTAACAACATGTCAATTGCTTGTTTACATTAAAATATACATTGTGACCTCATTTGTAAACCAACAAAATATTTTTATGCCAATAGAAATTTGCAATAGTAATTATCAGTCTTGAAAAGCTAATCTAGAAAGATAACATTACTTCATGAACAAACAATAAAGGCTGGGGAATAGACAAAATTCCAGGTCTAAATTTTAGGTAAACAAATTTAAGAATAATCCATTGGTAAAAATCTATTTGTTACTTGTAAGACAAAATTCCAAGTTTGTATATTTTAGATAGCATAAGTAAACAAATTGATTTATGAATAAGCCATTAGCAAACAATTCATTCAATTTCATTTACAATAATTTGTTTATTTGTAAAACAAAATTCCAAGTTTGTAAATTTTAGATATCATAAGCCAAACATTGATTATGAATAATCCATTATTGGTATGTAACTCAGTGAGTGCACATCAAGTTTGGTTCTACATTTAACAATTCATTACTGAAATATAATTTGTCATTAAACTAGCTATAATATGTATCCTATAGTGTATATATTGTATTTGATCACAAGCATTCATTTACAAATAATCAACAATTACTGGGCTACAGGATGTGAAGATATGTATCCTTTTCGCTATAATATGCATGCCTAGAAAGACAAATTTCATAAGGAATTACGAATAAACAATTATCTTGAAGGGAAACAATTTATGTTAAAAATATTGCCCCATCCTCTTGTACAACTGGATAAATCAGTTAAATATACATTCATACAAAGTTTTGAATATTCCTTCCAAAAATAAATTGCCCTCAGGGTTGTGTTTGGCGCAACTTGGCTAAATATGGCCCTTGTGCTATAAAACTTGAAACGAACTAACCAAAATTAAATTATGCATCAATACTTTTGAACATAAAATTTACAAGATGGCAACATCTGAAGTTTTTCTTTTTTGGCATATAAGAAATGCTGCACACTTTCATACTTGTTTTCATTGAAGTTGTAGATGCTTACCATTCTAACAACTGCAATGAAGTTTCTAAAGCGACGGATCCATGGCAATGGGAAAGTTTCATTCTGATTGGTGCTTGAAAGTCTGAAGTTTGACTTGTGTCCTCAAGGGATGCCTGTTAGCATTTAACTGGGAGTAATGGAATGATCTTCATGCCTAGGGTGACCCTGCCAGGAGATATACTCCCAATGTACTTCACCCATTCCTTCTAGTGTCACCTTCTTGCCATGGTGAGGCAATTAACAGGACTTCAGGGGTCAACTCTCGAGTTCCGACAAAATATAACAGGCAAGATAAGCAGACATCCCTTTCTTTTCTAGAATGGTGACCTCAAAATCAATAATGTTGCAATGGATTCCTTCCGATGTTGACATGACCAAATATGGCCCTTGCAGCATGAAATCCAACCAACCCATGGTGACATGTTTGGAAAATAAACTGCTGACTCTGCTAATGAGGACTGAATAGTTCTCCCTCAGACATAGCGAGCCATGTTAGCCCAGTTGGAAGAGTAACAGATTAGCAATCGGAGGGTTGCAAGTTTGAAATCCAACCAAAGACCATCGTGTACAAAGGGTACGGATGCTCGTTAAATCTGTCAGGGACTCAAATGTCCTCACTTTGGCATGGTGTGGAAGTTTGGAGAGTAGGGTGCCAGCTCAGGTGTTATCTCGTCATCCGACCATGGTTCAAAATTATATCGGTTCTTCCCTTGGGGATTGATCCCGGACTGTCGCCAATAGCCCATTGTGTTGCTCCAGTGCGACGTTAATTAAAATACCTACCTACACTCAGACATTGCACTCACAATGTCAGGTCCAGACCTTGGTGAAATCTACAAGGCCTCAGACTTCCCTACTCATAATTGGTATCCAGCTCAGCATGCTGGATCCAGATATGTTTTTGTGCAGACAGGATTTTACCATCTTGCTCCTGTACTGCCTATTTTGCAACTCCCTCACATCATTGACTAACATCAGTACTTTTTTAATTTATTGGTGGAAGACCAGGTGGAGGCTGCTTCTGAGGTGTCAAGACCTTATGGACCTGATCTAACAATTTTTAGACCAGGGATAAGCATCACAAAAGAGTTTAGTTGAAAATGCTAAAGGCATTATTCATTGCTCTGGTTCTGGATTACTTGGTAAATTGTTTCATATTGTGATATAACTTAATGCTTAGCTTTATAAAAGCTATAAAATAATTTTAATAAATAAAATTATCTAAACCCTTTGAAATATTGCAAAAATATAAATCAAGTGTTGATAGTTGTACATGTACGAGCTAGATAGGTCCTTAAGCAAGCCACATACTGGTCCAACATCAGTCCACGACATTAAACTGGCTTAATACGCATGTGTACCAGCATGTTTTCTGTATAGTGTTAATATAACAGTATGCATACTGCTCCAGTGTGAGGCCGGGGTTAGATGAAAGTTGATTTGTCATGATTTTGAATCGTATAAAGAAAGTAAACTCAATAAAATTGGGTTAACAAAATTTTAACTTCATAAGAAAAGGGTTTTTTACTGGTTTCATCTAAAGAGTGAAATGTTTATACCACTAAAATGTTAAAAGTAATATAAATTATGAGTACTGCACATACTGTCAAAACTTTCCTGAGCATATTCTAGTTTACATTTTCTACAAAAAAAATTTAAATGTTTGGAAACATCACAGTCAAGTAATACGAAACCTAACTATGTACATAAGACTCAGTAGAATGGAACTGTACATATCATGGTAAAATTTTTTGCAATGAATTAGAGGTTCTGTTAAATGATAAAACACTTCAATTTGCATAATAGATTTTATCATGTCTAACCTTTTACTAATATGCCACATATATTTCTCTAAGTGAGAAATTTAATTGTTCATTCTAATGTTGGAATACATGAAGTTTGAGGGCTCATTCCAAAGCTTGTGCCATAAAACCTAACCAACCATCATTCCAAAATTAAAAGTTAAGGAGTTTCACAACAATTATTGTGCCTTTGAATTTGATTATTCTTTGAAAAATTGAAGAAATAAAGATAAAATACACAGGTAAATATAACAGCAACATTTATTAACAAATAGTGGTTGTGCTTTAGACAAATAATCAGTTCTGTGATGCCCAGTCTTCAACTTCATATTGTCGCCAAAACATTGGGACATTAAAAGCTTTGGGGCTACATTGAAAACTCGGCAAAAGAAATTTGAAAAGTTTATTGCTTTATCTCTTGTTCCTATGCTGGTACAAAAGTTGTCTCGGGCATGATTGCAGGTGGGTATTATTCAATAATTTGATGTAAAATTAAATTGGACTAAAATGATAGTGAAAAGCTACTAGTTGAATACTTTTGAAAAATAGTCGTGGAATCGATAAATCTATACAATAATCTAAATACTGAATTAAATTCGACAATAAAAAAGTGGGATCACTTTATCAAGGGCCATTCTTCATGATTATTCTTGGTAGTCATGTTTCTCCTGGTCTAACCACCTGTTAGACCAGGTCCAACAAGTCATTCATTGTCAAAGAAATTATAACGAAATCAGGATTCTGGAATAAGTCTGAAGGGCTTATTCCAATACAGGAAAGAATGATTTCTAGAGGGATTACTTTTTGTGATTATATTTGGTGTTTTTCATTTGCCTTTTTATTTGATTTATGCATTTAGATATCAATAGGTCTTACTGAAATCAAATTTTCATTTGTTTTTCAGAGTAAACTCATAAAATTATTCAGTCGGCAGTTAGTAGCAAAACGAAAATGTCCAGAAAGTGCTTCTCTTCCAGAATTAGTTCAGTATCCTCGCTTACAAAAGTGGCTTCAAGTTGTTGGCCTTTGCCAAAAGTCCATGGAAGTAAGTGTTTTCAAGTACTACTTTTTAGAGAAACTGAGACTAGCAACAATGAAAGTATCATTGAATTTTAAAACTTTTGTAGTGTCTGTTTAATACATTTTACTCTGCTCAGTTCTTTATAATTTTGGGATTAAAACTGAAACTTATTTCTAGAACATAAGTACAAAAATTTCAACTATGGAATTGTTACTAAAATTACCTGAACAAGAAGTTAAAGATGTAATGCATAGCTCTGAAGCCAAAGATGAGGAGAAAAGAAGACTGCTAATTGCTCTTAGAAATTTAAAAGCATATACAGGTAAGATATTTTTACTAAAACAATTTCTGAGTTATAATAAGTATTACTTTGTTTAACAATTCTACGACATTTCCAAACAGTTTGCATATAAAATTTTAGAAGGTGTTTCAAGCAATAAGCTGAGTCTTACTGGAAGTATTTTATACAGTATTTAAACACAAGTACTAGTTCTCTTCCTTTATTTAATAGAAAATAAATTTATATTGTACAGTAAAAATTTCTATTTATGTTCTGGGTCTGAATTTTGTTGTGTTGTTTTTCTTAGCACTTCGTAGAACAGGGATGGTTAACGTTTTCATATTGGAAAGCCACCTTATTTTAGCTGATCAGTACAGAAGATTTAGATAATCAAACAAGGCTGTATTCAAGAAACTTCAATTAAATATACTTAAAAATGAACATTACTTTGTAAAAATCTAACTACAATGTACTTAATAATTTCAAAAAATGAAATCTTTATTTCTTAATTTTAAAGTTAAATCATCTTTTAATGACTTCGTTGGGTCTAATTTTTGTTGGAAAGCATTTGAATGTTTGGTTCATTATCTGACTGGTTCAAAATTACATGCTGTTGTCCTTGGATCTTTCCCTTTGTGTTTGATCCCGGATCGTTGTCAATATCCTGTTGTGTTGCTCCAGTGTGACATTAATTTAATACCTACCTATTTGAATGTTTGGTTGTAGCATGGGGTCTGCAGTTTCTGTTGATTCTCTAGATAGGTATCCGTCATTTCTATCCTTAAGGACATCTTGATTTGGGTTAGGTAGAGGAATGTAGTTTTGCAGAATTAAGTTGAAAAGCAAGAAAGCATGTTTTAGAAGGTGTGGGTATTATACATTTTTCTATATTTCAATTGGATCGTAGCATCAAACAATGACTTTAAAATGTCATCTGTGAGCTCAATCAATTCCATCTGTGCAATATTGTGTTATCGCAAAATGTAATAACACAAGAAGTTTGGGTGCATGTGTCTGATGAGATACTAGAACTTTTGGCAAAACAATTGCTGCAGTGGCTAGCTTGTTAGCTAGCCAATGGTCGGCAGTCTAACAAACAATTTTGTGGAAATTGGACAAAAGCATGTTGGTATTTGTTAATTTGGCATTTAAATTTTTAAATGTCTTCATGCAGCAACAAAAAATAGGAGAGTGACAATTTCGTATAGTTTAATTTTTTCAAACTGTTTCCCTTAGGGACACATCTTTAGGTGTGTATGGGCTTCATGAACCCGATGTATGCTAATGATCTATTCTTTTCCTATGGGGTTATTGCCCCTCCAACCCCCCAAACGATCTTTCTCTTTTCCATCCTTTCTTTTCAGAGTTTCTCGACATTATCTTATGTTCGGCACAGCTTGGCCAAATATGGCCCTTGCACCATAAAATCCAAAACCAACCATTTTCGAGCTGTTAACTTCACTTGACGAACTTAGTCACCTTATTATTTACAAGTATAAACATTTTAATTTATCTGACATTCTTTATTTTATGCTCAAATTAAAACATTTATTTTCAGATTTTATTGAAAAATATAATAAAATTATTATAAGACATATTTCATGCTATAACTTTGATTTTTCTAATCTTAGAACGACAGATACGAGGAGAAATTACTACAGCTGCTGATCTGGATCTGCATTGGGACTCCTGGGATAGAAATTCTACAATTAGCTCCTCACCTCGTACAAATCATCAGCGTCGTGTTGCTCGGTCTTCTGTACCATCGGAAGAACTATTAAAAAGCACACCGACTCATGGTCCTCAATCAGCACCCACAAGTATGAGCTCCAGTCTCCATGGAGGACACATAGGCCACATATCCATCTCTTCATCATCTTCGGTTATTTCCTCTGCTCACCAAGGCCCCTGGTCACCGACACTCAATTCTACTCTGTCGCCAAATGTCACCTCTCCTCGTGAAAGAAGGTTCACGCCCCCTCACACTCCTCCGATGTCTGGCAAGAGAAATGAAAACAAAAAATTTCCCACTACGCCACCTCCTATTAAGAAACATCAGACGAACCTCCTGCCCGAAATTTACCCTTTGACGAAAAGTAAATCCCACGAAGAACATTTGGCTAATCGAATTGAATCGACTGATAATGTTGCTCCAAGGTACTAATTAGTTTTCTCATTTATTGTTTAATAGTGCTTCCCTTGATAGATAAACTGATGAAAAGCTCAGTTAATTGCCCTCAGGGACACATCTCCTTTAGGTGCATGCAGGTTTCAGTGATCTTTTCTTTTTCCAATGGGATTTCCCATTTTAAGTTTATGTGAGGGTCACGCTCCCTAGATACCCAAGCGATCTTTTTCTGCTTTCATCTCACTACTCTATTCCCTAATTCCTCTTTTCCTAGGGCTGCGTTAGCCCAGTTGGAAGAGTAACGGATTAGCAACCAGAGGATTGCGAGTTCCAATCCAACCAAGGATCGTCATGTACAAAGGGGCTGGTGTACAATAAATCTATCGTGGCCTCAAATGTCCTCACGTTGGCGTGGTATGGAAGTTTGGAGAGTGGGGTGCCAGCTGAGGTGTTACCTTGTCATCTGACCATGGTTCAAAATTATGTGGTGTTGGATTTTTTTCCCTTCGGGATGGATCCCAGGCCTTCATCAATAGCCCATTGTGTTGCTCCAGTACAACATTTATTAACTGCCTACCTCTTTTTTCCCTTTCATGATGGTTTCTTGTGTTTGCCACAGTTTCACCAAATTTGGCCTTTGCATCATAAAACTTAAAAACAACCAACTTAGTCAAACTGGTAGTAAAAATGTTAAACTTCAAAAAATGACCACTAACAATTACAAATCTGAAAAAAATTTCAATTTCCATTTGGGGTTAACAAAATGTCCACTATTAACATGACAGAAGTAAGCCATTAAGGAAAATGCAAGTGTAAATGTTACTCTAGACTAATGTTGCCACAACTCATGTTTTGTAACTAAGCCTTTCCATACCAAGTGTAAAGGTGGTCACTCATGTATTCGGTAACATGAAAATAGATGAGGCTTCTCTAAAACTGTTCAATTCAAAAATAGATCTTTGAAATATAACCTTTTTGTTTTAAATCAAACTGGTAAGAAAATTCTCAATAGTGTTGGGCAATGGTATTGTATAACTCAAATGGACAATAAAGGGAAGAATAGCATAAGATTGGAATCCGCTTGGTTGAGTTTGTATTAAATAACTATTGGGTAGTCAAAATTAAACTTATGAAGGGCTGGTCAATGTGTGATACAGAGATTGTACCCTATGTCAAAAGCTGTGTTACCTCCTGTCTCAATTAAATATTTTAATTTCTTATTCAATCCCAAAAATATCAAAGTATCATCAAAACCAATAGTAAAACCAGGCAACTTTTGTTACCAATCCAACCAATTTGGTACACTAAACCAGGCAACTTTTTGGTACTATCTTTCAACCTTGGCAAAATTAGGGTTATCTTCCTCAGCAAAATCGTTTCAAAAGGTCCTTTTTCAAAATTTTGGCGACTTTTTGAAAAGCCAACCAAAGGTCAACGAAAATTTAGTCCCTCTTTTTTTAACAAATAGATGAAAAAAATTTTGTTTCTGATTTTTCTTGGCAGAAAACTTTCCTAGGACGCCAATTTCGAAGTTTTGGCACCTGGCCGTGGTAACAGGAAAGAAAAATATCAAAATCTGGTTGCTAGACTTGTCATGAAAACCTTATTAAGAAAATATTTAGTTTTTAAAATTTAAATTTCTTGACAAGATCTTCAACATCTGTTTCGTACTTAGCACATTTTGTACTTTAGCCTATTCATTTGATATCTGAGCAACTAATATTGCTACTAAAATAGGGTTTAAGAGGAGGCTTTTTGCTACTATTTTAAAAAATTTATGCTATTATTTCACATTTAAAAAAATTATATTATTTCACTTTCACTACACTCTGCTTTGATTGTGGCAGTCCTGCAATAGTTTTACACCCAATCTAAAATTTATGCTGTATTTGTTTTTTACCTTTGAATGCTCTTGACTTTTGAAGGAGATAACTTATATTTATAAAAACCTTTAAATATATTTTTAATGAATTTTCCAGCCAAATTGACAATGTTCCTCGTCGAAGACTGGCAACAGAACCAGGTTTGGAATCTTCAGGGTTTTATGGCCAGATTTCTCCTGTAGTTTCTTCTCCCAATAGATCTCCTCCCTTTGCGAGCCCTGACCAGCAGACAGACGGCTGCTTCATTGATGATACGTCATTACAAGGTAATATTTCTGAATAATTTTATATTTTGTTATACCGACATATTTATATTTTGATATACTTCATTCTTGTGATTTTGGCAGTTTTGGCTACATTCGTTCATAACCTTTGCAATGTATTTCCTTAATGACAAAAATTATGTATTATACCAGACAAAAATTATAACTGGGAATCCTGTCATTATTTCAGAGATTTCATATTATGCATATGTTAAATGTTTTGGAATTCATAAGTAATTATAAATGAAAAAAATTATGTATGCATAAACAATGAAATACTTCAACATTTTTCAAATACATAGTTTGAAAAATTCAAAAAGGCATTGTCTAAATTTTTACCCTTTATTTTATAGATACTTCTGTCTCTGCACCAAAATCTCCTCGGCCTGCTGGAATGGGTCATGCAATTCATCATAGGTAAAATTTTCTCTGGTCTTGTCTCGAACCATTTTGACTTCATTGTGTTGGAGTCACCACCAATTTGTTTCTCATTGCTATTACTGAACATAATAATTTGTGTTCTCATTGTTAATTTCTACTATACACTCTTTAACGCAGGTTCACATCTTCTATTAAAGTTACAACTTGTCAGTTCTGTGAGAAACCCATGTTTTTTGGTTTGAAGTGCAAAGAATGCAAGTAAGTTCCTTCATTCAGTCTTTATCACCCATAGATGTTATAAGTTTTTGAAGACAATGCTAGAAATGCATTGAATGTTTAATTTTGCTAATGTCATGCTTTTAGTTATATGCTTGGGTTAAGGTTTATTTATAGATATT
Source organism: Meta bourneti (assembly GCA_933210815.1). NCBI lineage: Eukaryota > Metazoa > Arthropoda > Arachnida > Araneae > Tetragnathidae > Meta > Meta bourneti. Next base: position 14,964,045 of record OW119928.1, on the reverse strand, counting down.
TTAGAATGCAATTATAAAATGCTCAAAATTTGGAAATAGTAAAGCAACTATTTTATGTAGCAATTATGTAAATGTTTGATTTAGCAATAATAAAGCAAGTATGGATGTACTAAAATTGCACTTTGCATCCTCCTCCATTATTTTTGCCCTCATGGGCACATCTCCTTTAGGTATAAACATGTTGGCATGGTGTGGACGTTTAGAGAGCCAGCTCAGGTATTGCCTCGTCATCTGACCGTGGTTCAAAATTATGTGGTGTTCTAGGATCTTTCCCTTAGGGATTGATCCTGGACCGCTGCCAATTGCCTGTTGTGTTGCTTCAGTGCGACGTTAATTAAAATACCTACCTTTAGGTGTAAACAGGCTTTTTCGCTACCCTGGGTATTCTAGTGATCTTTTCTTTTCCTAAAGCATTTACTGTCTTTAGTAAACATGGGGATCGCGCTCCTGTGATACCCAAACGATCTTTTTCTGCTTTCATTCCATTACTCTATTCCCAATGCCACTTTTTCCCCCCTTTCACATTTTTTACTTGACATTGTCTCGTGTTTGGTGCAGTTTGGTCGATCTAGCCCTTGCACCATAAAATGCCAAACCAGCCAACCTTCATTATTTTAAGTGAGCGGTGTTAATATTCAACTAACCTATCAAAAACTGTTTATAAATTTTTAAATCATAATTTATTTTTTGTCGCGAAGAATAGGCGAAAGCTCAGTGAATTCATATGTGGTACTATCGTAAGTGTGCATTTGAAACTATTTTAGAACTTAACTTATTTTTTAAATGATTAACTTATTTTCAGATATCGTTGCCATAGAGATTGTGTTGATAAAGTGCCTCCATCGTGTGGATTACCTAATGAATTTGTAGATATCTTTGCCAGACAATACAAAAATGATGGTATGTTGTGTATTCCAACCTATTTCATTTCAATGGATTTGAAAATTTTCTTCAAGTTTTAAAAGTTTGAATTGATTTTTAGAACTATTTTATTTCAAGGAATTTCACATAAAGATTTTTCTTATTTCTTGGTGTCCAAAATATAAATTTCTTACTGGGTTCAGATATTTTTTTGCAGCATTTTCAACATGTTTAATTTTAACTACCAATATAAGATTGGGTGTTTGCATAATCTTTACCATTTCATAGCAATTACTTTGTGGTCTGTCTTCGAATCCTTGGATGCAAATTCTAAATGTTTACATCAGGAGCAGTTCTTTCTTATCCCAGTGTAAAAAAAATTACACTAAGTCATTGAGTCTGCAAAAAAAGTTTTTGGGCAATGGCAGATGGGTGCTTGCAAATATCTTCATGTATGGCTCCAATGCAATTCAGTTCCTCCCTGGGTGTATTTCTCTTTTATGTCAGTAAAACTTTCATTGCGTGTGTCTTACTTGATGATTGTATGTCTTGTGTCTGGTGCAGCATGGCCAAAATATGGCCCTTGTGCCATAAAACCCCAAAATCAACCAACCAATGCAATTCAAGATGTGTGAGGGAGAGGCTAGTAATAAGCCACACTTTATACAGGTGAGAAGGGATTTCTGGCCATCAATGAATATTGGTTTTTTTTTTTTTTTTTTTTTTTTTTTTTTTTTTTTTTTTTCAAATGGCCAGATCACAGAGCCTGGCAAGCAGTTCTGGTGTTCTACTGAGATACCAGTGATGAAAGGGTACTGGAGATGATCTGCGCGATTTCCTTTTAAGTATGGACTGGTAATCCTCCTCTGAGGGCAGGGTGGTACTTCTCTTGTGCCAGGTTGTTTTTTTTATCCAGCTTTTACCAGGAACTCTGGCATCATTAAATAAACGATTGACTCGAATGTGAGGAAATGTCATTATAATGTTGCAATATTTGTTATGTATCTACAGGGTTGCCACAAAGACTTTTTGCTACTATTTTTCGACCTTGGCGACTAGGGGTAACTTTTAAAGCAAAATCGTTTCAAAAATTCCTGTTTTCAAAATTTTTTAAACCGTAAATTCATGAAATGTCAGCGAGGTATTTTTTCCAATTGCGAACGAAACAATATTTTACAGATTGGTAGGGGGTCCAAGTTTTGACTCTGAACCATGGCAAAACTTCGGAATCTGTGATTGCTAGATTGTCATGAAAACCTTATGACATCTGATTTTTTAATTTTAAAATTCAATTTTGGCGAGATCTTCAACGTCCTTTTCATACTTAATTAGCACGTTTTTTTTGTTTTAGCCAATTCATTTTGGATATCTTGGCAACTAGAATTGCTACTAAATAAGATTAAGAGAAGACTTGCTTTTTTAAATTTGTTCTACTAATGCTATTTCACAAGTGCTTTGGCTGTTGCAGCCCTGAACTGGTAACCACTTAATTTGGAATATTTAAATGAGGTTTCCCTCATACGAATAAATTATTTTATTTGAAATGGAGGATTGATATTTCATTCCTAAATTCAAAACATAGTATGGGATAACTTGCCGGCCATGGTTGAACCCTAATTATCATGTTATGTTCTCCTTTTTTAGAGATGCTTTGTGAATTATCAAAATTTTAGAATATTGAAGTGTTTCACAAACACCTTCAAGTAAAATATTTTATTTTAACTATTACAAACATATCAACTTCAAAGATTTTATTTGGCTGCAGTAGCCTGGTTGGAAGCGTAACGGATTAGCAACCAGAGGGTTGAGAGTTCGAATCGAACCAAAGACCGTTGTGTGCAAAGGGGGGTGGTGCATGTTAAATCTGTCAGGGTCTCATGTCCTCATATTGGCATGGTGTGGAAGTATAGTGCCAGTTCAGGTGACCTCGTCAGTTGACCATGGTTAAAAATTACGTGGTGTTCTCGAGTCTTTCCCTTCGGGGTTTGATCCCGGACCGTCGCCAATAGCCCCTTGTGGTGCTCCAGTGCAATGTTAATTAAAATACCTACAATTTTATTTATTTAGTATGGCAATCATTCTTTGGTAGACAAATATGAATTAGCCTTTTAATTGCATTCCAATTTCCTCCTTAGCTAATCGCTCTCCCAAGGCCTCTTCAAGAAATCTTATTGCGAGTCCAAGCAATGCAATGAAATGCGAAAGTGCACGGGAGCGCAAGTGGTCCCGCCACCAGCAACAGCTTATTAACCTTCCAGCTTTTCCAGCCCCTGATTCTTCATCAAATACATCTTCCTGTAACTCATCAACTCCTTCTTCACCTGCACTCCTAAGTGCCGCTCAGCAGACGCCTCCGGCTGCTGCCCGTGTTCATCAGTTCCAATTTCCAGGTACGGAAACAAAAATTAACTTACAAGACGGTAGTTTATATAGCGATGTAACCCTGAACCTTCATGAACAATTAAAGAATAGGAAAACTTATTGATAAATGGGAGAAATAATTTTTCAGGCATTCCATCTTGCTTTTGGCTCTATTGTAGTTTTTACCCATCCGATAAATTTGGACAAAATTATTTGGTGTTGTCCTTGATCTTTCCTTTTGGGATTAATCCCAGACCGTCTTCAATAACCCTTTGTTATGCTCCAGTGCGGCATTAATTAACTACCTACTGATGAATTTTGAGTTTATTAACAGTAGAGGAAAACTTAGTCTTTAGAATCAAGAGTTCAAAAATCGCTTTTTAAAACATCTTAAACTAAATTGGTAGAAAAGAGTGGCATGTCTCCAAAGCAGGAGGAATCAAAAATATTCTATCATATTTAGTATTTTTTTAATTACTATTTCCTTTGTTTTATTTTAAATATGGAAATATGTATTTTGAAGCATTATGCCTTCTATAAATATGCAAATTTTCTCGGCCATCAGTTTACCACGCTTTTTCTTGTACCCTAAGAAGTGCAAGGTCGTACTGTGCAGTGACAAATAAAATTTTGTTTATAAACTACTTATATAGTTTTCACTGTTTTTTCAGATATGCAACTAGTTAAAATTCTTATTTCCGTCATCAATATTTTTACACTGAATTATAATTTATATTGATCTTTGCATGAAAGTTATGTGGAAATTATTTGGAAGGCAGTTATGTCAAGCTATGACATTTTTCTCCTTGTTTACTTGGATTCTGATTAGACTTGACCTTGTGTACCTATTTCTAGTAGCATTGATAGTATATGTATACATTTCAGTGGAAATAGTGGAAATACCTATAAATTAATTGTATAAGTTTGAATTATTTTTTGAAACTTTTAATAAATACCACTAAACCAGAGCATGCATTTGGACTCAAATGTAAAAATTAAACTTGTAGAGCAGAAAATTTTTTTAAAAGTTGAGGAGTAGTTTAAAACTGATCCTTAAAATAATACTAAGTTGCTCCAATGTGTTAAAACTTTGTCTAATTATTTTACTTCAATTGGCAACATATATCACTAGTACTTGATGAGTTCCTTAAGCTTTCATTAGTGTAGCAAAGATAACAAAATGCATATTATTAAATTTTGCATTTTAGATGTGGACACTACCAAAGAAATTACTTTGGAAACCAAACCTCTGGTTGACAATGAAATGATAGAAACCCATAAATCGAATGACAGTGATAAGACTGTAGGCTCTGGAAGTGTAAGTTTATTCTTCATTTATATCTCTAAGAACTTTAAATTTAAACTAGTATCCCAATGAAGTTAGATCTTTGTGTTGTTTTCTACTGTTCTCATTTTCAAACCTTTCAAAAGTCTTCATACTTGTGAGCTGGGTTGCTATTTGATAATATAATTTTTAATAAAACACTTGTACTGTGTTCATATATAGCAAAATGGCTTTCCTTCTTTCAACTGATCTTTTGCCATATCTACGTTTTTAAAATCCTTTAAGTCTTTATTTTCAAATTATGTTCAGTTGCTTTACTTATTTTTACCCGTGTTAAAACATTCAATGATTTATAATTAAACCCTGTATTTTTAGTTTTTAAAGATTCTAACAAAAATGTATCACTTCAGATCGTAATATCGTAAAATTAACACTTTTTCATTGATATAATGATGATTTTTAAACCATGTATTCGGTTTCTCATAAATAACAGCAAAAATTGCAATTTGTCCCAGATCTAGTGAGGTGGCAACTAATTGTATGATTTTAACTGGATAATTAAGTAACTAAGAATAACATCATACTTAAAAACAAAATAACAGTTTGGATTGGGTTAAATTTTTCGAAATGGAATTGACGAATGGAAAAAGACTGATCACATTCTAGTACTCACGTTGTTAGCCAAATAAAAATTTAGATTTAACATTTAACATCTGAAATAAAAGCCAGATTAGAATTCTCTATAGACTGTCAACAAATCAATCTCTGTCCAGCCCTGTTCTTGTGTTAGACGAAAAATTATCCCTTTCAACCGTTTAGGTTAAACTACACGGATCTAATTTAGCCCTCGAATAATAGTGACAAACAAAACTCGACTGTATTTAAATGAAAATAGTTTTTTACTTATTTGCATGACATTGTACAATCAAATACATTGGTAAAAAAGCCCTTGCGATCTTCAGATAAACGTGTTTAATGAAACATGATGTCAGGCCCGCTGAGCTAGCAACCTGCAAGTTGTAGGTGGTGCATGTTCAATTTATCCCTAGGTGTATTTCTTTCTACTGGGTCAGTAAAACTTTCCTTGCGTGTATGTCCTTTTACTTGATGTTGTTTGCCATCAAACAAATCCCTTGTGTCATAAAATCCAAATATAGACCATCGTGTACAAAGGGAGTCTGGTGCACATTGAATCTGTCATGGCCTCAAATGTCCTCATGTTGATGTGGTGTGGAAGTTTAGAGAGTGGGGTGCCAGCTCAGGTGTGATCTCGTCATCTGACCATGGTTCAAAATTATGTGATGTTCCCTTTGGGATTGATCCCGGACCGTCACCAGTAGCCCGTTGCCTTGCTCCAGTGTGACATTAATTAAAATACCAATCAACTGAGAAGGAGTTCCTCATCCGATGGAGATGCCATCCTCTTGCCAAAGTTAAGCATATCCCAGGTAAAACTGTCCTGGTTTAGTGGGTATGGCCCACTTCACTAGCAACCTGCGAGTTGTAAGCGCCGCACATTCGATTCATGTCAGATTCAATTCCTCCCTTTGTGTATTTTTCTTCTGTGTCAGTAAATCTTTAATTGTGTGTCCTTTTACTTGACAGTTTTTGGCACAGCTTGGCCAAACATGGCCCTTGCACCATACAACCCAACAACTTCTCCACACAGCAGTTTTTGAAGACCCTGCACCATGGATGCAGCTGCTGCAGGCAGCTAAAATAAGCTTTAAGAAAACTACTTTTAAGAGTATATGCTACTAAAGCAGCTGTTTCACTAGTACTTTGGCTGACAAGATTAAATGGCTAACAAACTGACAAATTTAATTAAAAAAACTGCTTTTATTGCTGTATGTTTCTATCTGTAATTAGAGTTAAGTTCTCTTAGTTTCATCTCCATCTGTTAGATTTCAAGGGAACACTTTTATTTCAGACGGATTCGGAAAAAACATTAGCTGGTCGTGTAGATTCTCAAGATAGTCAAGTGTCCGATTTGGATTCTAGTGAAAGAGTTTGGCCTAGGCAAAATAGTGTAAGAGTTTAGACAATTTTCATTTATATTCATTCTTTGAATTTGTTAGAGTTTAATAACTGAATCTCGAAAGATAAATCTAAAACTCATTGAGTGGAAATGAGGATAATTTCAAAGATAAATTTGTTATAAAATTTCGGGTTTTTAAAACTTAATTCATCTTTGCATATAAAATCCAAAATCGGTATGGCAACTGGATGTATTGTCCCTGTTTTTCCTAAAAGTTTTAGGTTAAAATCTGAAATTTATTCTCTTTCGACTTTCTGGTTTGCTGATATGACTTCATATTATTACTGTTTTTCTGATGTGTTCTATAATTTAGACAAATCAACATAGAATTTTTTTGTAAATTCTTTGAATATAATGATCCTGATTTTCACTCTGGGTGTGAACAACTTTAACATTTCTATAATGTATGTTTATTAGTTTAATTTTAAATTTCATAGTTTTTTTATCATTTCATAAGCAGCTATCATTGCGAGAATGGGACATACCTTTTGATGAGCTTGATATCAATGAAGAAGTTGGGACTGGAAGGTTTGGAACAGTTTATAGGTAATTTTATATTTCAATCCAATATTTATAAAATTTTTGGTGCTGAGCTTTAATTAAGATATAAAATAAAACAGAGAATTGATGATCCAAACAATGTTTAAAACCATAAAAATATTTTGCTTTACATAAATGTTTCTAGAAACTCTTGATAACCAAATTTTTAATAAATGATTCTGTGATATTAATAATCATGCCTCAATAAGTTCCATTAAATTTTAGCTTATGATATAATTTTTCATTGTGATCGTAAAATGGAAATGAACTGGGTGCTGAAAATACATTTTACATAAATAAGAATGCAAAATATATCACCAGATTTCAACCATTATGCATTTTCACTTTTTATTTTGGCAAATAGTGAAATTATTACTCGAAATCTCACTTGATTATAGAGGGTTTCGTTGTAGCTCAGTGGGTGTGCCCACTATGCTAGCAACCTGCGAGTTGTTAGTAAAACTTTCCTTGTACGTATGTCCATTACTTGATGTAGTCTGTTTTGAGTTTGGCACAGCATGGACAAATATGACCCTTGTGCCTTTTAACCCATTCCAACCAATCACTGGATTATATAACTGGTTGCCAATTTAGGTCCGTGTAACAATCCAAGAAAATTCCTATCCATCCTCATTACAATGTGGCATTCTTTTCGATCCATTATTATTTTGCAGTGCTCAGCGACGAAAAACTGAAATCCCACCAGGGCCATAACTAGGATTTTACTAAAATTTTAGCTTAAAAATACACTGCTGGCCACCGTAAATGCAACACCCTGAAGGAAGCATGCAAATAATATGAAATTTACAACATGCATTAGCGGAGGTGAGATATGCAAATGATTAGAATATCAGCGCAGACGCACATCACGCACGCCTGTGGCGCCACTTCAAAGCGCTATTTAAGGCTTGGAGATTTCGACGATTTCAAGTACGGCAATTGTGTTTTTTTCAAAAAAACGATCAATTATGCCTCGTAGAAAACAGCGATCATCTTTTGATCAAGTATCCGAGTTCGACAGAGGAAGGATAGTGGCCTACCGAGATTATGGATTATCTTTCAGGGAAATCGGTAGTCATGTTGGACGAAACCAAACAACTGTAATGCGGATATGTGATCGTTGGATGCAGGAGGGTACGACGGACCGACGTGTTCGATCGCATCCACCTCAGTGCACCACTTCACGTGATGACAGGCATATTGTGCGTATGGCAGTGACGGATCGCTCAGCCACATCACGAACCATAGCACAGCACATTCAGTCTGTACCGCATCATCCAGTGTCTGCGCGTACCATTCGACGCCGTTTACAGCAGAGTGGTCTGTCCGCAAGACGTCCATTGCTTCGTCTACCCTTGACGCAGAACCACAGACGTTTCCACCGCCAATGGTGCGATGAAAGAAGGATGTGGACGGCAGAATGGAATGAAATTGTCTTTACTGACGAGTCACGCTTCTGTCTGCAACACCACGATGGTCGGATTCGAGTCTGGAGACACCGTGGAGAGAGGATGCTGAACAGCTGCGTTATGCATCTGGTATTATGGTATGGGGCGGTATTGGATATCACTCTCGCACTCCTCTAGTATGCATTGCCGGTACTTTAAACAGCCAGCGCTACATCTCCGAGGTGTTGGAGCCAGTTGTCCTTCCTTACCTTCAGGGCTTGCCCACAGCCATATTTCAACAGGATAATGCGCGACCACACGTGGCACGCATTGTCCAAGGGTTCTTCGTCAATCGCCAGATTGAATTGCTTCCCTGGCCAGCTCGCTCTCCGGATCTTTCGCCGATAGAAAACATGTGGTCCATGGTTGCTCAACGATTGACCCAGAATACATCCCCAGCTGCCACACCAGATCAACTTTGGCAACATGTGGAAGCTGCTTGGTCTGCTGTACCCCAAGAACACTTCCAAAGTCTCTTTGAATCAATGCCGAGGCGTATGGCAGCTACTTTGGCTACTGATTTTGGCAGGAACCACACTTCACAGAAGTCTATAAATTTAATCATTTGATACTTGGTCAACATGTTATCTACAAAATAAATTTTGTTGTGATATCTCTTGTCTTTCTTGGTGTTGCAATTTGGGTGACCAGCAGTGTAGTAAAGCTTCAAGCAGGATCAAGAATTATTACAGAAAATCTCACTTGATTACAGAATTGTGTAGTCGCCAATTTCAGGCCTTATAACAATCTGAAAATTCCTATCCATATTTTATTCACATTACAACGTGGCATTCTTTTAGGCATAGTCTTGGCGACCAAGTATTGAAATTGCTCTGAAGCCATATAGTTAACTAGGATTTTATCAAAATTCAAGCTTAAATTATGTTTCTCATTAAAAGTGTATTTAAATAGAAATGATATTGATGTTACTGCTTGTATTTACTTAAGAGACCTGTTGTCTCCTCAGAAAAACCTACATTGCAAAAGCTTACAGTAGAGGAAAAATATCGAAATTTCATGAGATAGCAGTTGAATTATGTCATGAAAATAGTTATGCAAAGGAGAATTAAAGCAGCCAAGATAACAACATAACTAGGCGTATAATTATGTGCAATTATTTACATAAGTTAACTTGTACCCTTGATTAATTCTATTAGTTGTGGGTGTTTGTAACAAATAAAACCTTGGTGCATCTAAATTGCTCAGTGTTCTCTTTCCTTGTTACACACTTATTAATTATTTGTTGAAAATATGTAGCATATTTTAGGATATACTAAAAAGAATTAATTATTCTTTTCAATGGGTAATTTTGAAAAAATTCAGTGCACTTGTCAAGATCAGTGGACTAATGGAGGGTTAAAAACGTCATATTTATTAAAAGTTTAATAATGCAACATTGCTGTAAAAATTCCCAAAAGTCACCATTACCGATTATGATTTTTCATATATCAGGACTTTTACACAATATTTATGTTGATATACTTTTTCTATAAACACAAGCATTAATACACATTCCTGTTTATTTTCGTTTGTTAAAGCCTACCTTGATTCTTTTATGTATGTATTTCTAATTTTCTCCCATTTTAATAGGGGCAATTGGCATGGGAGTGTTGCTATTAAAATGCTAGATATGGATCATGTGGATGATAAGAAAACATTGGAAACATTTAAACAAGAGGTAAAAATATTGTTGCCTTTGTGTTATAGAATTCTGATCTTTCTTTGTATTAATGGCAGGGTATGAAAAAATCATGATTTTTTTAAAATCAAAACCATTGGATTTCTTTGATTTAAATCAGTTTTCTTATTTAAATCGGATTTTTATTATTTTAATTTCCTTGCCCATACAAATTTAAATTTGTTGGACATGAGACATGCAAATTACGGTGTAGTTTCTAGATAGTTTTGATTTTTAAATATTAATATATTTGGAAATATAGCTGGGTAAATTTTTGAAAGATTAAAATGCGACAGGAATTAGCGAAGTAAATCACATGATAGAGTAAATAGAACAGTGCCTGAAATGCCAATGTTCATAGAGCAATGTTTTTACATCTGGTTCTCAAGCGGTTTAGATTACTTTAAGTTTAAACCATAACCAGTGATGTGAATTTTTTGGACCCAGAGAAATGAGGTTGCCGGATCCCACCGACACCATATTATGAATTTTTTCAATCATCTAAATTTCAGAATTTTTTTGTGTTATATATTTATCATATACAAATAAAATGTTTTGAATTACTTCAATTATTTTGATATAAAATAATTACTCGGTTCAAGACTTGCATATGAGAAAAAATCATGTCACCAATAGAAAATAAAATAAAAGAAACTGGCATCTTGAAAAAATTCCAACTTATTTTTGTGAAAAAGTTGTTATTTTTTGTAAGTTAACAGTAAAAATGAGATGGGGAGAGACATGAAAATACTTAAATTTGAAATCAAATATGTGTATTTTTCTAATTCTTTGAACATTGACAAGTATTTCATATGTATATTCAAAGCACACAAAAAGGGTTTATATATAAAACAAAAAATTAAGCTTTTCTCTATGAACAGCATAGAACAAGTGTAATAGCATCCTCCAGAACGTGCCAATTCAATGGAATTTGGAGCTTGCAATAAAAAAATTATCAATTCCAATAGCTTTCTGCTTCAACCCATAATCTTTTCTCAACATACTCAAATTATCAGATGAATGAATTAACTTCTACATTCCAAATTTCAATTCCATAACTATTGAATAGTTATTCTAGCAGTGTAAAATATTCAAAGGGATCAATGCATAAAATTTCATAATAAATTGAAATAAGAATTATAACCAATATATTACATAAAACAAAATGAAACTATTAAAATTGCTAATTATAAAGATTTATGTGCAAAATTGGAATGCTTTTGTGATAATACAGAAAAATCTTTTTGTTGTAAGTGCCTATATTTTTTTATGAACAGACTACAATACTAAATAAATAACTAGAACATCTTAAAAAAGAAAGCAAGATACCAAAATTTTAATAATTTGAGTAAATATATTTCAAGAATCTTCAGTCATCACATGGTGAATGGTTTAAAATTGGTCATGTGCGATTTATAGTCACACGAACGTTTAAAACAAAGCCAACACTGATGAGCAGACTTGTGAATGACACCTATTGGTCAATTGCCCAAGATAGAAAAACGTGTTTGGTAATTATGATCCCATTCAGCAAATACTGTTATTTAGTGTCTTCAAAGGGAGGATGATTTTCAATATAATTTTGGGGCGAACTCAGTACGAGAAGTTCTTAACTTATATTTGTGTGTGTGAATAAAATAACATGCATCTCTTGTTCAGTTATTCCATTTCCAATATCATTAAGCATAACAGAAAGAAAAATGAAATTTTGATTTAAATCGCATACCCTGATTAATGCTGCTTTTTTCTAGGTTGCAACTTTTCGAAAAACTCGTCATGAAAATCTAGTACTCTTTATGGGTGCCTGTATGAAGCCTCCCAAATTGGCAATTGTTACAAGGTATGTAAATTTATAAATGCTTGAAATATTTCTCTTAAATGGTTGTTAAATTTTTAATACTGACTATGAAGTTAATTTTCTGCTCTTCTGCAATTCCTTTTCAAATATCTGACACCCCAATTCTTTATTATTGTCTTATAAAGCATAGATATTATAGTTCTGTTATAAGTAAACCAATTGTTGTGTCTTCTGACCGAGATTTGGGTGTTATTAGTAAGTTTCCATTTTGAAACTTTCAAATTTAACTAAGTTTACTTGAGTAATGTTTAAAATCTTTTTACTGCATTGTGTAATATATTGGGAAAATGTGCATTTAATGTTTTTTGGGTCAAAAATGCAAACTAGCATGCTTCAAGTGCTTACTTGTTCGTGAATTTCAGTAATTTAACTTTAAACAGAAATACTTTAAATGCTGTAATAGTCTACTTATATGTGAATTGTATCCGAGTTCATTTAGGCTAATGCAATTTTCATGTTATTTTCAGTTTATGCAAAGGAATGACTTTATTTACTCACATTCATCTCCGGAAAGATAAATTTAACTTGAACCGGACAATCACCATAGCTCAGCAGATATCACAGGTACTTATTTCATATAAATTTGTCTTGGTACTTTCATAGTCACTAATTTTAATATGTTGCTGATCCTTTTGTAGAATGTGATGCATTTTTTATTCGCCTTGATTGTTTTCATTGCAGGGTATGGGTTACCTTCATGCTAGGGATATTATCCATAAAGATCTTAAAACGAAGAATCTTTTCTTTGAAAATGGCAAGGTTGTTATTACTGATTTTGGACTGTTTTCAGTCACAAAATTGTGTCATGGGAACAGGTAAGATGAGATTTATTGTCAGATTACTGTGTTTGTTAATCCTTTTCAGATGAGCATGGAACATTTAATATACAATTATATAAATGAGTGGTTTTTGGTGGAATGTATGAAGTTTGTTACAAATTAATTGTTCCCAAGTTAAATTTTTTAGTGTTGAGAGAAATAAACATAAGATGTTTGTAAATTGTTTCACACCCTGAAACTTTGCATTTTATTTTGCATATGTACCATTTGAAGCACAGAATATCTTGGTCTACTTGGTGAAGTATTGGCTAAAATTTCTATTCAATTAGTCACAGAATGTATTTAAACAAATTTTATACTACGAGGGGTATTCCAAAAGTAAGGGCCATTTGGTCATTAAATAAAAAATGCTTTCTAAATCATCTTGGTTTTTGTGAGTTTTCTTTTATTGAACCTTTGTTTACTTTTTTACATAATCTCAGTTCAATTCCAAGCACTTGGTGTATCTGGGTACGAGTTTTCTTATTCCCTCTGCATAAAAGTCGCCGCCTGGGAGTTGCAACATTTCAGACTTTCGCTATCGTTGAATTGTTGTCCACCAAGCCAATTTTTCAAATGCAAGTACAAGTGATAGTCACTGAGTGCGAGGTCAGAACTGTAGAGAGGGTGGTCGAAAAGTTCCCAGCCGTATTGTTGAATGCTTTCAATACTGCTGGCAGCCGTGTGAGGGCACACTTTGTCATGAAGGACGATTCTCGAAGACAGCATCCCATGCCGGCAGTTTTGAATGGAACGTTTGAGCTTTGCGAGTGTCTCACAGTACATAGCTGCTGTGATTGTTGTACCGGGTTCCATGAAATCCACGAGAATGCCTTTTTGATCGTGAAGCATCGATCAGCCAGGGCTTTTCATCCACTTGTTGGACGAGATCATCCGTCTGAACACTGGATCATCCACTTCGCTCTTCGTTGTGCACATTTGTACGGCCCCTTTTGAATTCTCAACACCACTCTCACTTGTCCCTCACTCATAACACCAGGTCCATAGATCTCACTCAATTCACAGTGAATCTGAGCTGCATTAACACCTTTTGTGTTTAGAAAACGAATAACCGAACGCACTTCACAACTGGCGGAATCGCTTATTTTCGACGCCATTGTTACGCTGCGCCAAATATAAACAAAACACGAGTGACAGTCGACAGACCGGCCGGTTGGTGCCTGATGAACCAATAGAGGGTGCTGAGAGAGCGAAACTCCAATCAGTGCTGCCAATGACTTTTTATTAGCAAACAGCCCTTACTTTTGGAATACCCCTCATATTGATCGCCAGATAATACTATAGTGCAGTTTTTTGGTTACCCGAAAAAACTGCTATACAATTAGACTAGGAATTTTTAAAATGTGGTTTCAGGGTGAAACGATTTCCCTTGTAAAGGTTTACTTATATTTTTAAAGATCTATATGTGTATTTCGCTGTTGTACATGGCACAGAAATTGACATTATATTTATTGTCAAATGGCAATAACTGATATAAGCAATATAAAATTATCTTCTATTTGCTTCATTCATCAATTTTCCCATACTTTAAATGGGCTTTATTTAGGCTATGAAATTGCATAGTATTGCTGAAATTATACAGAAGAGCTTGCTTCTCTGAAATTCTTCAGCTATCTGATTTCAGAAAGCAATGAGAAATCTGCAAGATAGAAATCGACTCAGAAAAGAAAATATTAGCGAAATCAGTCTTTACATCAAAAAATGCCTAATCACCTTTGAATAAGGCAATGAGATAAAATTGAAGATTCTGATTGTGATAACATGACCAGTGAGCTTTCTGTCATCCATTTTTTATTGGAAACAAGAATGGTCATCAGTAAAAGTAAACAAAGTGCAGTTACAATTTTGGATAATTTTATTTATAGGTGTGAAATCCATTTATGGATATGGATGCTATATAAATTGAAATAATGTTAAATGATTAAGGGAGCATGACTGATGTTTTCAATTGCAGAACTAAGAAATTTTAATACATGTGGATTAATTATTTTGAATTTATGTAATTAAATAACAACATATTTCCAGGAAAGGAGAATGGTTAACCATACCTAAAGGTTGGCTATGTTATTTAGCTCCAGAAGTCATTCGCAGCTTAAGAGCAGGAAGCCAACAAGAAAATGACAATTTGCCTTTTTCAAGAGCCTCAGATATTTATGCCTTTGGGTTAGTTAAAAATTCATTTGAATAAGATGTTTGGAGTACTTTTAGTTGCTAATGTGTATTCTTTTGAAGGTACTTTTCAGTTATCTTGTCGCATTTTCTTAGCAACAAGAGACAGGGTAGGTGCCATTTACATTTGCTCCTAATATGCTTTTAAAATCCTTGTTCTATTGGTTTTTTGTTTCTTTTCGATAAATTGAACAAAATTAAAATTATTGCATTTTGACTTTAAGAATATTTAACTTCCTATCAGGGCTAGTCATATTTTGAACCTTTGAATTGGTTTGGACAACCAAGTTTTTAGACCGTCATTATTTTTTATGCCTAAGTTTTCGGAATATGTTTTCTAATATGAAGGAAATTTCAACCAATCAGTCATTTGTTCTTCCTTACAATCTGTACTCTAATCGGCAAAAATAATTTGCCATTTGCATTTACTTATACTGCTCCTAATTTGCTTTCCAAGTCTTTGTTCTATTAGTTTTTGTTTGTTTTTAATAAACTGAATGAAATTAAAATTACCACATTTTGACTTTAAGAATATTTAACTTCCTATCAGGGCTAGTCATATTTTGCACCTTTGAATTGGTTTGGACAACCAAGTTTTGACTCAGTAACTATTTTTTACACAGTTGTGGAATATTCTAGAACTGAGCAAATTTCAACCAATCAATCATTTGTTCCTTCTAACAATCTACTCTAATCGGCAAAAACTATGTGTTCAACGATCACAAGTAAAAACAAATGAAGCCATGGTGAAAACGTGGAAGCATAAGTAAATGCAAATAGTTCCAAGGATGTCTTGTTGCCAAAAACCTCATCAAGATAATGTGACCAGAGATAACCCAAAAGTATCATTCTGAGTAATATCCAGTTATTTGTATTTTTTTGTTTTATTTACTCATTTGGATTTGTTATTTTAGGACTGTGTGGTATGAACTTTTATGTGGAGAGTGGCCTTTCCACGGTCAACCTTCAGAAGCCATTATTTGGCAGGTTGGTAAAGGTGTGAAGCAAACCTTAGCAAATATACAAGCTTCTCGGGATGTCAAAGTAAGATTGTTGTTTTTAACTCGTAAAGCTCATTGAGATAAAAATACAACACAAGCAGGGGTGCCACAGGCATCTTTTTACTACTATTTTTCAACCTTAGCGACTAGTGGTATCTTTAAAACAAAATCGTCTCAAAAGCTCCTATTTTCGTAGATTTTACAACTATTTTTTGAAAATTCACCAAAGGTCAACGAAATTTTAGTCCCTTAGAAGAGGGGGAAGTATTCTGATTTTTATTTAAGGAGAAAATTTTCCGAGGTGCCAATTTCAAAGCTTGGCACCAGTCGATGCAACCATGGAAGAAAACATCAGAATCTGTGGTTGCTAGATTGTCATGAAAACCTTATTAAGAAAATATTTAGTTTTAAATTTCTAAGCGAGATGTTTACTGGCTGTTTCTTAATTAGCAGATGTTCTATTTTACTTGATTCATTTTGTATCTGAGCAACTAAAATGTGGAATGACCCTTTTTCATGTAGTGCAAGAATATTGAAATTTTATTAGATAATGGTTGAATTATTATGTTAGAATAGTTCTAAAGAATTTTACCAAGAAAGCTACAAAATTAATATATTTTTAATGTATTATTTACATGTGTACCTTCTAACTTAAATTGATTTAAATGTCACATTTATAAAAAAAGTTTAATGATGCAATATTATCCTGGAAATCACTATGGATTCCTGAACCATCAAATCTGAAGTTGGTTTTGTGTTTTTTGCATATAGATTATGATCAGGAGCAAGGTTTTTTACATGAGCATGGATGATTGAAACTATTGTGTTTGTCAATGATAAATCACTTGTTTACAGAATCTTTTGTAACAAATACAAGTCACAAAGACTGATTATTGATTTACTTCAATGTTTACAAAATTTATCTACCACAATGTCTTTTAATTACTTAGTAACTATGTTTAAACATAATTATAACTGAAATTCGTTACTGGAAGTAAATCCTTTTATTCCCGATATGTTGAACCAGAGATTGGCATCTCTGCAGTACTTTCTTCATCCATTTTTCTGCTACAATATCTGATGACTCAACTTACTATTTATGTTTTGTTAGTTTTTCGGTAATCTAGCCTCGGGCACATCTCCCTTAGGTGTATGCGGTCTTCATGGACCCGAGTGATCTTTTCTTTTCCTATGGGATTTAATGGGCTGCTGTAGCCTGGTTGGGGAAGAGTAAGGGATTTGTAATCGGAGGGTTGCGAGTTTGAGACTGTCCAACCAGACTTGTGTACGCGAGAGCTGGTGCACATTAAATCTGTCGTGATCTCAAATGTCCTCACATTGGCATGGTGTGGAAGTTTGGAGAGTGGGGTGCCAGCTCAGGTGTTAACTCGTCATCTGACAGTGGTTCTAAATTACGTGGTGGTGTTTTCAGATCTTTCCCTTTGGGATTAATCTGCCTATAGCCCATTCTTTTGCTCCAGTGTGGTGTTAATTAACTACCTAATCTAAGTGTGTAGTGTTATTATAAAGCCAAGAATAATAAATCAGATTATTAAAATCCCCATGAAAATGCTTTATTATTCCAGGGATAATAATTATAAGTAGGTGAAATTTTTTCTGTTATTGATTATTTAACTTTATAAACCAATCAATATTTCAACAAGCACTGTATGCTGTTTCAAAGCTTTGTTTTAGTATTCAGTTGAATACAATAATAGTGTAATTTATTTTTCTTTCAACAGTTTGCTAACTTCAAGATAGTATCAGGAAAAATATTTATTTTCTATACCTATCTATAGCAGTTTGAATTTCAGCTACTCTTTAGTGGTCAGTTTTGAGTTGTAATTTTACTATATAAAAATTGTATAACAAAACACTTATATAGCAATCTTATTGATTGAATAGTTTTCTAAAAACCTACTTTTTTATTTTCAAAAATTAGAACTTACTTGTTTACCTATGAACCAACCTTCATAAATTCTGAATGACCAACTGTGAGGCAAGATGAATTGTCTCCTGAGACTACAACAGAACAAACTGGACACTCGGTCCATCCAAAGACTTGTGTACACTGGGGCTGGTGAAAACGCCATGTCCTTAAATTAGCTCTCATGTCCTCAAATTGGCATGGTGTGGATGTTTAGGGAGTGGGGCTTGTGTTGCTCCAGTGTGACATTATTTAATTACCATTACCATGGGGTTTACTGTTAGGGTCATGCTTTCTGGATACCCAAGTGATTTTCTTTGCTTTCATCCCACTACTTTTTTCCTAATTCCTCTTTTTTCGTAGCATTTTTCACTTGATGTTGGCTTGTGTTTGGCACAGCTTGGCCAAATGTTGCCCTTAAGCCATAAAACACCAAAACAACCAACTAGTCATCTCATTACTGATATGGACAGCCAAACTCTGCTAATCCAGTCTTCTCTTGATATCTCCGTTAATCCAGTCAAACTCTTGTTATTTTCAGGATATCTTGATGACTTGCTGGGCTTACAAAGATACCGAGCGTCCCGAGTTCAGCAAAATCCTCATGATGCTTTCACGCCTTCCTATGCTTCCAAAGAAGCGACTGGCTCGGAGTCCGTCGCATCCCATTCATCTGTCACGATCTGCCGAGTCAGTTTTCTAAAAATAAATCCTGATACATTCTTGTTTTTTGGAAATGAGAAGCTATCAAACTCTATGGTGTATTTGCTGTGTGCATTTGTATATATTAACAATAAGTGAGCATTGCGTTACTCCTACAATGATGTATTCGTGGACTATTGCCATTTTGATTTATCATTCTTCTATGAAGACTGAGTATCAGGAACCAATGTTCTAATTAAAGTGCAGTTCAAGAAAATGAAGAGTACCTACCAGATATATGCTCAGTATTTTTACAAAATGCTCATTTTACATTTGACCAAAAATAAAATCAGCGAAATTTAGTTTAGCAAATTACTATCCTTGGTATAAAAATTACTCTGAATTGTGATAAAAAACATCAGACATTTAGTCGTGATTGCCAAATTCACTAACCCTTTTCACTCTGCAGTTGTGAAAATTAGGAATTTTAAAAGTATATTTCACATTAAATCTGAATTTTTATTTGTATAAATGTCCCTAAAAGTTGTCATTTTGTTTTTAATTATTTTAATCAGATTTCGGTCATAATTAATGTTTATTTTATTATTTATCTAAAACTATTGTAATGGAATAAAGCTTAGACCCATTCTCCAAGTGGGTACATTTATTTCAATGGTAGTTTATTTACTTACAATTAAAATGTTAAATTAAACCGAGTGGGTATTGCTCTTTTATGAAATTGTGATTTATCTAAATTGTACCTACAATTCTTGTAGATGGGGTAAGACTTAATTTGAATTTCATTACATACTGCACATATTATATTTCCCTACCTCTAAATTAGGATCATTATTTAACTTGGCAATAGTCCAAGAATTATTGTAGAGTTGATTTTAGAAAGTAAGGTATGGAGACTCAATTTTAGGCATGATTCTGCAAAGGTGTATTATGATTTGTTTGGACTTTTCCCGTGTTATTTGTATAAACAACAGTTATATCTGTCTTGAGGGAATGATGCATTATTTGATCTATATAAAAAATAATGTATGTATATGTGACGGGTGTTGTAAGTGGGATTTATTTATTTATATTTTTATATCACAAAAATAACCTGAATTCATCTGGTCAATAAAGTCTCTTTTAAATTGTACGTTAATGTGATCTAACCAAAATATTTCACATTATTTTTAATTTTTGAGCTTTGTGAGAAATATTTTTATAACAAAATAATGGCTATCTGGGAAGGGGCACTGGAAAATTTTTTAACTTGGACATCTACAAAAATATCTTTATTCCTGTTCTCCTAAAATTATCTTAAAAGTTCTAAAGGCTTTTTAAAAGTTCTATTTTTCATTTAAAGAATTGAAGTATAGCAAAATTTATTTTTATAAACTTAATTTAGTCCTTTGTAAGTTAGTTTATCAACATAATTCATACCTGCCAAATTTTTCGGAAAAGCACTTAGTTTACAGGTCTTCCGGACAGAAAAAATATTTCCTGGATTTTTCTTTAGGAAGAGCATTTTCAAGGGATGCCAATTTCTAAGTTAGCACCCAGCCGTGGTAATGAAAGAAAAACGTCAGAATCTGGTTGCTGAATTGTCAAGAAAACCTTTGGCACTAAATTTTAAGAAAAGCTTGCAAATATAAAAGCCTCTAAAACACTCAAGAAGTTAATCATTCATCTTTATATTTAACGTCATTTTGTGTGAAATATATCACCAAATTGGCTTCACCCACTTCAAACTGCTGCAAAGCGGTTACATTAGTATAGACCATTGTTACCTTTTCTCTTTTGAATTGCTTTCATAAAAGACAAACTTGTTGCTAATCAGACATTTTTAGTTTAAGAATTATTTTAGGTATTTATTGTAACAAATCTTAGAATTTTTCCTAAAAGTTGGCAGGTGTGATAATTGTTTCCTTCACAAGCATTTATTTCTTCATTTTTGTATGTGTTTTAAAAGTAGCTTATACTTTTTCTTTAATCCTTCTTGAATACTCATGTAGATTTGCATTGAGCTAAAATCCATAGGAAATTTAATACACAAATCCCTGCTGTGCTTTCCCTGTTTTGTTTTTAAAAGTGCAAAGATGTTTTTAGTGATGTGGTTTTATAGTTCTTGTAATTAAAACTTTTGTAGGAAGGATTTAAAATATATATACTGATGTGCAGCAGAGGATATACATTTTTCAAATAATTAAGTTGATATTCGAATGAACAAATTCGTACTCAAGTGTTACAATGCAGCTTGCAAATAGTAATCTCTTAAAAATACTGACCTTTGAGTTGATGCACTCCTTTCTGTACACACCTCTGTAAGTCTCCTGGAAAATCTGCATTGCTCTTCCCTAGAGTAGCAATTTCCTGGAATGTTTAGCTCCTGAATGTTGTGACTTGTAAACCTCCTTTGCTTTCCGCCAACCCCACAAAAAGTGTAAATATGGACAAGTTGTATATAAACTTTTACGGCAATGCGAGTGTACAGACTGGAGAGTGTCACCAGGTGGACTTCATTTTCGACGCTTGGATTACAATTTGCAAACTGCATTCTATACATACCGTTTTGAATGGGACAGGACCATTTCCCCTATATTTCGCGACTCGTTTTAACAAAAATGTCAATTTGTTCCTTTTTTAATAAAATATTTTATTGGTCAATCATGAATAATTATTAATAACCAGTAATTGTACGTCAATATATCTGGATGCCAGTAATTTGTGTAATCATGTAGTCACATTATTCGATACTATGTATCGGGGGAAATATGTTGCAAGACTTGCACTTTTCAGACATGCAAATTTTTGAGCTAGTTCTGACTACTTTTTGTTTTACCTGTATGGTAGCCATTGTTTTTTATTCAATGCCGGCAGCTTAAATTTAAAAATTTGAGGTCCTGTTTTTTTTTTTTTTTTTTCCCCAATGTTTGAAGAGAGGGGTGCTAGCTGTGGCGTTGACCTCGTCATCTGACCGTGGTTCTCAAAATTCCAAGGTGTTCTTGCATCTTTCCCTTCAGGATCGATCCTGGACTGTCACCAATAGCTTGTTATGTTGCTCCTATGTTACATTAATTAACTACCCACCTGTTTTTTAATGCTTTAAGACTCCTTGCAACATAAAAGGCCAAACTGCAGTATTAATGACAATCTCTAGAAGGTATTTGTCTTATATGAGTACAGAATATTACATAATCCCAGTCCCTCTTTGCCATCCAAATGTCCTGTTTTTCTAGCATTGTTATTGAAAATACAATCAAAATAAAGAAAATGTCTACAGACATCCTCCTTTGCACACTCGTATTGTAAAAGTTTATATGCAACCTTGGTCCCCTGACGTGTCCACATGACTACTTTTTGTGAGGTTATCTGAAAGCAAAGGTTTAGAAAAAGCCACTCGACATTCAGAAGCTGGAACATTCCATTCACCAGAAAATTCCGGGAGACGCTACTAAAACGAGGACGTCAAATGGGCTGACATTATTTTCAAGACTTGGTCATAATTTGTAACACCTTACGATTTGGGCGAGTTCCATTTTGTTCTCTCGAATATCAACTCATTGTATTGAAAACTTACATTTCCTCTGCCAAGCCTGCATAATAGCATTTATTTTTAATTTCTCTGTAGTGATGAGAAATGATACAAAATTTGGGGGATTACATACATTAAATTTATTTACAGACATTTACAAATTTTTCATTGGTTAGATAAGAAACAGACAGCAAAAAATCTTATTCGAAAAAATGTTGACCAGGATGTTTGAACCAGATATAGTCTGTCGTTGGTTTTGAGTAGAACTTGGAGGGGGTAGTTCGACGACAAGTTGATTTCTTTAACAGGTTGGGAAAATTTTAAGGCCACCTGGTTTTGTGGTGCAGCCCTCATCAAAGGGTATGTTACACTGTAAAACTTCAAGTTGAAATATTTTGCTTAGTCACAATGTAATTCTAAATTCCATAACTTCCTTTATAATATGGAAAGTAATTTTTCATGAACTTATTAATGTGAAAATGGAATTTTATACTCAATGCATCTGAGAAATTTTGACTGGTTAAATAAATTGCTGCATAACACTACTTTTGAAAGGTAAATTTTTAAAAATGTTTTTGTTTTAAGCAAACTACCAAATAAAATCTATGAACATACCAAAGGTACTAGTCACTTGTATTGTACTATTTCTGCACTTTTTTGTACATATGTGTATAATTTTCCTTGTCACTTTTGTCTTCATTATCACATGTCTTCATATCATTTGTGTTCAATTAAAGGGATTTTATGCCCCACTCTGATGAGCAAAACATTTGATTGTCCATAATCATGGAAGTATAAGAGTTTATAGATCCTTGTGTATGCCTATATATGTAACATATTTATTCATTTTAACTAAAATATAAAATGTATATTTAAAATTTGTATTTACTTTTATTTCAGTCATTTTTTTAAACTAAAAGGCAAAGAATCTTGTCGACAAAAAGAATTGTTTTCAAATTAATAAGTATTATTCTGCCTATGATAAGCATTTTGATTAGTGAATGGTTTTATATTGTTTGAAATAACAATATATAATGTGTATTTGATGAAAAACTATTCTCAGGTTTGCTATTTTTAGAAGTTCTTTATTCTGGTATTGAAATTGAATCTCAAATTTATAACTTGCTGTTATTTATGTTTCTAAAACTAGCATTTACCATTGAAATTGGGAAGAATTTTCCTAAGTATTTTTCAATTATACTTTGTATTCGAAATATGCTTTATGTATTAAATTAAAACCTCAAGTTGTAATTTACCTTATAAAATAAGTACATTATCCCTATGCATTCAAATAAGTCTGCAATAAAGTAATGTATAATGTTCAACTGATACAGTGAATAAAATCCCTAAAATACCACTTTTACCCAAATCATCTGCACTTTAAGTGGTGACAAAACCTGAGTGCAGTTTTTCTGCAACAAATTTAGTGATACAATCTGCTCCCTCAAATCTAATTAGCCCTCATGTAGCAAAAAATGGCCATAGTGCTAACAATCCAAATCTTGGTTTCCCTCAGCAATAAATTATTCCATTCAATACTCAGTGGATGGCAAACAGCTTTCATTAAAAAAATTACTGAAAATTGTGATGATCTGCTGGGGGAAAGATCACCTAATATATTTGACAGCAAAAAAATCTTTTTAAGTAAGCTTTTTACTGCATTTAGAATGTGCTTGATGGCTCAGGTGATTTAACAGTTGTACAAATTCAGAAAGAAATTTCAAATACATTTGGCATGAAAATAGAAAATATCCAATTTAATTTTCTTTTTTATTCCTGTTTAAAGAAGTGTAACTAGGGTGCCTCAATTGCTCAAAGTTATGGATAGTTCACGTAAATACTGTTATTTAAAAATAACAAATTTTATTTCAACTTCGTCAATTCAATGTATTTTTCTTTCAAGTCTAAAAAAGTTGCATGTAAATTGTGTCAAATTTTAATAACTCTTTTGTTCTTTGGTATGACAAGAATACATGACTACTTTGTATAAATTCCATGAAAAATATTTCCTATTTATCAGTTGTCTATTGCTGGGATGAAACTATCATTTGTCCCAGAAAATAATTTGCTTGTTTTCTACAAAATGTGTCTACAGATGGATCACTGTTTTCAATATTATGCATCCTGGTATTCCCTCCATTCTATAAGAACTGAATATGTGGAAGGTTAATTTGCTTGCATTTTTGTACAATCGATGAATTTAAATACCTAATGTTAACCCCTATGTGGTTCAAGTTATATTTATTTTTCTAACAGTTTAAACATTGTTTTTGCTCGTTTTACTTTGTCTTAGAAAAGAAGTTAAATTAATGCAATGGAAAACCACTTTAATCAAGTTGTCATTGTATTGCTCTACTTTTAATTTTAAAAATTTCTGTTTAACAGAATACAAAAGCCCCACGACATACCAAAACTAATATGCTGCCCAGTGCAAAAATACGAAGTTAAAGATGTAGCATATTTACTAGCCTGTCCTTATTTCTAAAATGTAAATGTTTTCGTAATTTAATTTGTCCTTTTACTTGCGGGATATGACTCCATTGCATTTCTTTAGCATGTTGTACTTGCTGCTGGATCCATGTTTGTAAACAGAAATGAACTACATGTAAATAGTTAAACACTGTTAAATAATACACACAAAATATAGGCAAAAATGATTGAAATAAAAACTTGGAAATATAAAATGGTGTGATTTTTTTTCTTTCAGTATGCAACCTGTTTTCTAAAATGGCATACCTTTATCTCAAGCATTGTACCTTCGCATTGCCAGTTTGAACGAAAAGCATGGCATAAACACAGTAATGTTTGATTTAATCCAGTCCCAACTTGCTATTTTCCTGTAGAGCTTCTAAACCAAATTTTGTCTTGACCCACAGAACATTTCTTAAAATTACTTCAACTACGAGGTTGTACTGTAAAAGAAATTGTATATTTCTCAAAAATTTTATGACACTCGGGTAGTTAATTTTCTACTTATAAAGGTTCGTTTGTTTTCGAAAAGATCAAATAACATCACTAATAAATAAATAGAATTCTCTCTAGTGGAGGTGCACACTGCAAGTATTTTCTTGATTTGAAACAGTAATATGTGATATCTTCCAGCATGTTCAGACGAAATTCAGTTTTACTGAAACGTGTAATTTTAGAAATATCAAATGGGGATGTAGATGCAATGTTTTTCGTATTGAAAATAAATCGATTGAAGATTGACTACGTAAGAATCGGTTGAACTCTAAATCACGGTACCATTGCCAATTAGGGATCATTTTGGAATACGTAACCTGTCGTAAGTCTCCAAATAGCCGCTTCCGGTCGGAAGAGAAGCGGATTGGCAATCGGAGGGTTGGTTGCACGTTTAAAACGCGATTCAACCAAAGACCGTGCCTGGGGCCTGGTGGACGTTAAATCTCATGGCCTCAAATGTCCTTACCGTTGGCGTGGAAGTTTGCAGCTCAGGTGTTGCCTCGTCATCTGACCGTGATTCGAAATTACGTGGTGTCCTCGGATCTTTCCCTTTGGGATTGATCAAGCCCGTTGTATTGCTCCAGTGTGACGTTAATTAAAATACCTACGTTGGCATGGAAGTTTGGAGAAGTGTGCCAGCTGAGATGTTGACTTCGTCATCTCACCCTGGTTAAAAATTGCGAGTTGTCCTCGAATCTTTCCCATAGTGTTTGAATAGCTCATTGTGATACTCCAGTGCGACGTTAATTCAATTACCGAACCTATCTAAATAGCCGTTTGGTGATGAAAATTTTAATCGCCAATTTGGCGGTACCGTGTTTTGGGGTTTTACCAATTAAATATTTCCAAGAAAAATTCCAGTAGGAAAACTAATTCTTCATAATGCATTGAAAGACAACTAAATTGAAAGTGTTCAATTTTAAAGCAAATTAATCCAAGCATGTTTCTGTATGGATAACTTTTTGATTCCAAGCTCTTACTTTCCCCATTAGCTCTTGTAGTGTTTAGTAATCTTTTCCATCACTTTCCTAGCTGGCATTAAGAATCTCTTTCTTGAGAAATGGTGCTTGAGCTTTTTCACTTCTGCTTGAAGATTCTCGGTCACTTGTAAAGACGGACACGACGCAGACAGTTTGGAGATATGAACGTCTGGATCCGACAGGCGATACATTTGCTACATTTAAATAAATAAAATAAGACTTGAGAACATGTGAAAGATAATGCATTCTAATCGCACTGCTAGGGTGTTTGGGAACGTGACAGCCTTTTGCAATTTGGCCAGATATTTTCTAAACATCCTATATTTAGTTACGGGGGATTCTCTCCCTCATCAAAATTACTCCTAGATATCACATTTTACACTAACTAAACTAAAACAAAATTTGCTAATTGTGAAACACGTTGAAGAGATATCGCCAAGAAATTAAAAACTAAATATTTTCTTAAGACTGACAATCGCAACTAGATTCAGATGTTTTTCTTTCAAGGCTGTTTTGTTAAGGCTTGGCTCCGAAATTTCGGAATTGTCCCTTGGAAAATTTTCTTCCAAACGAAATATCCGAAACTTATTTTTTTTCGTCCGCTATTATCCAAAAGGAAACAAAATGTTCGAAAAAAGTCGCCACAATTTTGAAAATGGGGGCTTTTGAGACAATTTTGGTTAAAAAGATACCCCTAGTCGCCAAGGTTGAAAAATAGTAAAAAGCCCTGTTACCAACATCAATGCGCTTGAGATTTGAAGCCATGACCTACTGGGTGACAGACAAACGATATGACCATTACCAGGTAGGCCGCCTAGGTCAAGGATTATATGAACTATAAAACTAAAATCCAATTTTAACTTTGGAATTTTGTTTACAATTCAAAAGATTTTCCCAAAATAATGGGGACGTAATCTGCTCTCGCCGAATTATTTTTCTAAATAACCACGGTAAACAAATTGTTAGAAACAATGTCTACCTTGGAAGAAAAAAGGCCTATGTCCGCGTTTTGCAACTTTTTGATAATACTTGATTCCGTAATTTTCATTATCTTAATATTTAATACATAGTACAAAAAGTACTTTCTAATGTTTTGATTCTTTCATAATGTATCGACAGGAAGACATTGGCACTTCTCTTTTATAAATTTCGTTACCTTGAAGTAATTTGAGAACTGAAAATCATCGAATTTGGACATTGGTCCTTTTCTTTCAAAATACAGGTATAATAAAACCCTTTTTACCCCCACAAAAAATGCGGTAGCTTCAAGGAAATTGGTTTTTGATTATCTGAGATCAGGTAAATTTAGCATTGAATTTTGGGGAATAATCCGTTCCGAGAATATGGTTTTTAAGAAGGCCCAAGTTAAAGAACAAATCATTACGTTTACTAAGCAAATACATTCATTACTTACTAATTGATCGACAACATCTGATCGTTTTCTTAGTTTCTCTAATCTACCATCAAAGAAAGTGGTATTTTCGTCTAAGGATTTGAGATCTAAAGAGAAGAAACAAATTGAAGAATTTTTTGTTTATTTAAAATATTGAACTCTGTCTACCACACGAGAGAACTGCTCCAGACACCAAGTTGGAGGGTTGCGAGTTAAAACTCGGTACAGCCAAAGACCGTCGTGTACACGGGGGCCGGTGCACGTTAAATCTGTCGGGACCTCAAATGTCCTTACTTTGGCGTTGCATGGAAGTTTGAGAGTGGGATGCCAGCTCAGGTGTTGTCTGTCATCTGACCGTGGTTCAAAATTACGAGGCGTCCTTGGATCTTTCACTTCGGGATTGATCCCGGACCGTCGCCAATAGCCCGTTGTGTTGCTCCAGTACGACGTTAATTAATTAACACTAACCAGACACCAAGTCAGGGAAGTAGCGGTCGCTAAAGAAACATGAATGAAATAAATGCCAGACACTTGACTACTTAATTAGCCATCTGGCTTCCCAATACTTTTGTACATTATAACTAAAATTAAATCCAGTGCACGTGTTTAATCATTGATCCGTCATAGGTTGTCAGCTATTACATAAAATACAGTCAGGAGAGTCAACAATCTATACATATAAAGCAGAGTTGGCCTCTGTCTCTATACAAATCTACACCGTTTGACCAATCTATATCAAATTTGGTACACTGATTCTTTGGAATCCTGCGGGTAACGTAGGCTGCATATTAACCCCCGTTCTATTTGTCTTGGGTGTGCAGAGGGGTGTAACGTCCCGTCATTCTGGACAGAGCACTTGCTAGGGGGCGCTCTCTTCCGGTCTGGATGTGCAGATGACGTCAGAGTTAACATCTACAGGAGTCGCCTCTCAAGATGATCTTGGAGTTTTTTAGAATCTTAGAGTATGGTGCAATAGCAGATGGATGCGGTTGCGCTGAAAATCGCTCAGTATCGTATCGTTTATGTATCCCGTCTGTAAATTCTTAAACTAAAGCTTTATAATTGGAATGTACATGTTTATAAAATAAGATAATTTTTACAGAAAGTGGTCTTTTTTATCGTCGATATGGCACAGGGGCTACAGACAATTCGAAATCCTCATAGGAATAACATTACTTATTTATACGACCAATGTCAGACCAATTCACACTAAATTTGGTACATTCATCCTGTATAGAATTCTGCGGGACACAGGCTATATATTAACCCCGTTCGATTTGTCCTGGGTCCTCAGGGGGCTAAAAACAATTCGAAATCTGCATAGGAATAATATTGAGTAATCTTACGATGAATTATCAACAATTCAACCCGAGCAATGCCGGGTAATTCAGCTAATGTTACAATATAAAAATAAGTGTGCACGCAAACACAGTCATGCCCAGTCAGGAAACGAAACTCAGCAACTGAAGCCTTCCCTGGAGTCTGGGAGGACGCCACTGGAAGAAAGAAGATATTCTCAAGATTTATACTTGGCAGCATTGCCAGTCTTATAGGCGGTGTTTGAACAATTTTAAAGCTCGTTCATTTTGAGTTGGGATAATTCGGGAATGACTTGATTTTATTCAATTTACGAATGTTGGCAGCGGGAGTTGGCAAAGGTAGTTTACCAGAAAGATCTCGGTGGCAAGTAAAAATGAAAACAAATATATTTATTATTTGCCATCAAGTGCGTCAATGTGACAAACTTGAATACATTTCTTCAAGCATCTCCAATGGAAAATAGTGCCGCGGAAGTTGGAAGAGCATCGGATTAGCAACAGGAAGGTTGCTAGTTCGAAACTAGGTCCAGCCAAAGACCGTGTGCACGGCGGCTAGTATACGTTAAATCTGTCGTGGCCTCTAATGTCCTTACGTTGGCGTGGTGTAGAAATTTGGAGAGTGGGGTGCCTACTCAGGCGTTGTTCTCGTCATCTGACCATGGTTCAAAATTACGAGGCGTCCTCACATCTTTCCCTTCGGAATTGGTCCCGAACTGTCGCCAATAGCCCGTTGGTTTGCTCAAGTGCGACGTTAATTAACTATCTACCAACCTATGGAAAATAGGATAAGGTCCGTTTCAACGGCAACAGACAATGACACATTTTATGTCGGGAGCAGTTTTCTTGAAAGACAGACAGTAAAGATGACTGTTTTGTAATCATCACCGTTAGTTTAGTTTTGAAATTAAATATTCAGTTGTGATACTCTTTTTTAAACACACACACACACACACACACACACACAATTGCACTTCTAATGAAAACATGAAGAAAAAAAAAATACCTGGAGTTGAGCTGACTGCCCAGTTTTTGTAAAAAGGATTTTCATTCAGACTTTCTTCAGGTGGTTCAAAGCTTTCTAATCGTACAATATCTGTTGAAAGAAGCGAATAATTATGTTTTACTTATTCATAAAGTTGCAGAAATACAGTATGATTCAATGAGTTTACCGACTATAAATTTCTTGAAAAACTGTATTTCTTCTGATTAAAAAGAAAAGGAACTACGTGAACATGCACACGAGTCAAAAAGAAATCAGTATGCGGAGTCTCTGCCACTAAGGCAAGCCACGCACTGGTCCAACATCAATCTGCGACACTAAACTGGCTGAAATACGCATGCGTACCAACAGGTTTTCTGTACAGAAATGGAGTACGCATGCACATGATATATGTTTTATCGCATGCGTCTTCAGTGGCCGGGCTAAAGGACGAATTCTCAGCACAAATTGATCGATTGCCCGCTAAATATTTTAGGATATAATTTATCAAATTTCACTTGGATTTCTTCTCAATCTGATTCATCAAGACTCAGCCTCCCCTTCTACTCTCAGGACTCAATATTTAGATGAAGCTTAAGTGCCCCTAGTTCATTCACGAAACAAATCTTTCCCTTTGGGATTGATCCCGAACCGTCGCCAATAACCGGTTGTGCTGCTCCAGTGCGACGTTAATTAAAATACCTACATTCACGAAACAAAGAAGTATTGAAAGTACTATTTCACATGCACAAATATATGCTTCCTTCTCTTCTTTTACCTCATAAACACTTATTGTACAGTTTTATTATTATAAATATTTTTTATGATTCTTTAACTTATTTCATTAACTTTCAAGGAGACTAAACTTTCAAAATCGTCAAAATCATTTTTTTTTAATTCAGCGTTAAAAATAAATGGATATCCAATTCTGTGGATAGCAAAAGGATTTTTCACGTACGATCATTTTTGACGGAATTACATATACAACATGAAGCATCTATTTAGAAGTCTACTACAAAACACGTTTTCTCCTATTGAGATTTTTTGACATTCTTCTGGTTTTGAACTGTTCCCTGTGCATTTTGTTTTAATTAATTTCCTTGAAATTGTTTTTGTATAATCCTTATAATCTGTTGTATATATTCAAGTGCAAATGAGAAATTTATGCTTCCAAATTTTGATTTTTTGACTCAAAATGTTGCTTAATCTATGCTTTTTTTTTTTTGCAAAATTTTGGGTGAGTTAGTCATTTTTTGTTTTATAATTGAGTAAAGCACTGGAGTTATTTGATTTATATGTATACAAACTTTTATGTGAATTAAAATTTTGACAACACATGGAAAATTAATGCACATGGAACCTATCAATTTTGCTAATTTATCAAAATGTTTGACCAAGTTTTATGTAATAACTTCCGAATGGCTTAATATTTTTGGATCAAACTTTATATTTAGGCCTTTTAGTATAAAACTGCAAATTTCATAGCAATCGGATCATAATTGCAAAAGCTTTTTCCAAAGTCGACCGTCCCCTTAATATATCTTACTAAAAATTAAAATTTTAGGTTTCTGCAAACTAAGGTAAAGGTAATAAAAATATAAAATGCAGTAAAATAAAACCAAATAATATACCTGGCCTCCTATGTTCCCATGTATTGTACGTCTTAGCGCAGTTTAGGGAGCTGTTATCTGGATCACTTTCCTCTTCTGTACGAATTATATCACTTGGAGAGAGAACTTTGCCATAAAACCATCCACCAGATTTTTTCCACACCTACGTAGTTAAAAGAAATTATCTTACGAAAGTGAAGGACACAGGTAAAAGGTAATGGGAAATTACACTAATTTTGGTCTCACTAGAGAAGTATGTTTTACTTAGATTATAGTGTCCTAAAAGTACTGACGATTCGTGAATTTATTATACAAAAACAACAAACTTTAAAACAATTATTTTTATGCTAATGGTGAAAAGCGCTTTTAACATAACGTAGGAAAAAAAATTTGAACTCACATTTACAAAAAATGTTCAAAATGTCCGACCCTTTCTTGGAGGCAAAGTTGAAGTCGTTTGCGCATATTTTTAGAAACGCGTTTCAAGACGCTGGGAATGATTTCTTGTATCTTTTGAGTAATGGCAATTTTCAGATCATCTATTGTTTGGGGATTATCTTCATAAACTTTGTTCTTTAAATATCCCCACAGAAAAAAGTCATGGATGCTCAGATCAGGGGAACGAGGGCCAAAGATTTCTTGAGATGAGTCGATCGACAAAAAAATCTTGAAGCATGCTCATGGTTTCATAACTTGTATGGCAGGTTGCACCGTCTTGTTGGAACCAAGAATCTCGTTCATTCACTTCTAATAATCCAACAAATTTTTGGATAAGTTCTCTGTATACAGTACCATCTACAGTTGACTCGAAAAACAGAGGCCCAACAATCCTTTTGCGTGATACGGCACACCGAACGCCAATTTTTTGAGAATGTAAAGGTTTCTGCATTAATGAATGGGGATTTGTCGTCGCCCAAATGCGGGAGTTTTGCGCGTTCACATAACCGCTTAAATGAAACCATGCCTCATCGGAGAAAAATGTTTTGTCCAAAATGTTGATGTTGCGAATAAATCTCCGGAACCATCGGCAATAATAAAGCCGCTTCTCATTGTCCGGTGGATTTAGCTCCTGTAACATTTTTACATGATAAGCACGAAAATGCAAAGCTTTTAAAGCCTTATGTGTGGATCCACGTGATGTGACCATTTGTTGCGACAAACGCCTCACGGATTGATGAGGAGATTGCAATATCCTTTGTTGAGTTTCTTGCACAAAGTCTGGTGTAACAACTTTCGGTCTTCCACTCCTGTGTTTGTCTTCCACCGAACCTGTCTCACGGAATCGCCGAACGAGTTGATATAGCGTATATTTACTCGGTATTGCATCATCTGGATATTTATGTCGACAAAATTCTTTATATCTTTCACATGATTTACATTCAAAATAAACCTCTAGCAGCACAATTCTCTGAATGCGTGATAAACCCATTTTGCAATGAAGAACAAAATGACATGGAACTTTATTATCGCACAACTCGAGCGAGAAGAAAACCAATCGATAAAAATTAAAGAATCCATAAAATTATAAGCAGACGATAAAATTCAATAATTAAAAAACACGGGCAAATGATTTTTTTTTTAAGTTGGAGTACGGGAACTTTTAGGACACTCTGTAGTTAACCCTCCAAGTGGTTTCGACGAGATATCTCGTCATCAAAATATTGCCAATTTTTTATGACGAGACACTTTACTTCTAATGATCGTGATCGGGTTTTCATCTAATGACGAGATATCTTGTCCGTCAAGAACTGGTAAATTTTGCTAATGACGAGATACCTCGTCGAGACAACCATCAGGAAGGTTAAAATCGTTATTACTGTTGTTGTTACTGAACTCATTTGGCATAAATAAATTACGCCGTCTATAAGTCTGTCAGACTTGAGGCCCTCAAAAATGAATTCAGGATGTGAATAAACTAGCAGAGATATGAGGGGAAAAAGCGCTAACTTAGATGGTTTTTTCAACATTACTGGCTGGTTAGATTTTATGGTGCAAGAGCCATATTTGACCATGCTCAACCAAACTTCAAATAAATGGACATGAACACAAGGAAAACTTTACCAACGCAGAAGAGAGAAATAGGCCCAGGGATTAAATGAATCTGCACGGCCTGCAACTCGCAAGTTGCTACCGCAGTGAGCAAACCCACTGAGCTGCTGGGATCCCAGCAACATTTTTGAACTTTCCAAAAATGCTGTTCACCTCGCTACTTACCAACAGCCCTCTAATTTAACTAAGATTCGTTCAAAACCACGTGACTCGACCGTCAAATCGCTGGAGCCGGACTGTACGTTAGGTCTTTTCCCGATCCACAAAAGACAAAACAAGAAGGGTGAAGAGGGTAGAGTCATGATCTAACTATCTAAAGCAGTTTATTTTTAAAGTGTTGCCATTAAGCTGAGCTGCACTGAGTAACCTACTAAAGTTAATCTGAAGCTGCTGTAGATAGGTTAAGGCCCTTTTTTACTTTAATAATTCATATTAAGAATTTCTGTAGGTAGGTAGGTAGGTAGTTAATTAACGTCGTACTGGCAACACAACGGGCTATTGGTGACGGTCTGGGATCAATCCCGAAGGGAAAGATCCAAGGACAAAGCCTCGTCGTTTTGAACCACGGTCAGATGACGAGAACAACACCTGAGTTGGCACCCCACTCTCAAAACTTCCACACTACGCCAACGTGAGGACATTTGAGGCCACGACAAATTTAACGTGTACCAGCCCCCGCGTACACGACTTGGCTGGACCAACTCGCAACCCTCCGGATGCTAATCCGTCCG
This sequence comes from Meta bourneti, assembly GCA_933210815.1. Taxonomy (NCBI): domain Eukaryota; kingdom Metazoa; phylum Arthropoda; class Arachnida; order Araneae; family Tetragnathidae; genus Meta; species Meta bourneti. Next base: position 14,929,844 of record OW119928.1, on the reverse strand, counting down.
GATGACTGTCCAAAATTCAATTACCACAGGAATACATTTTTATAGAGACATAAACTATTGAATTGTTAAATTACATGTGTTACGTGATTACATACTTCTCTATTTTCTGCACATATTTTGCACAGGACGCACATCTCCTGGGTCACATTGCATATGTCGATTCTACACTTTTCACATACGGCCTGTGGAAAATGAAAACAAGTATCATGTGTCTCATATTTTAAAAACTCTATTACATTGCATAGAAGGCTCTCTAGCTCTTCTTTTCACCTCCTTTGAATTTTGACTAGTTTTAATAAAAGGAATACATTTATTGCACAATCTTTATATCTCGTTTTCCAGTAGAAAAATAATATTTAATAAAAATTAATATTTTCTACAGACATGCGCTCAGTGCTCAAAGGCATAAATGAAATCTAAACGATTTCGTAATGTAAACTATTGTGAAATAGATTTTATATTTGAAATTAATGATACGTGTAATCAGGCGCTTGTGCACGAACTTGCGGAGGTACATTTATATGTACTTCGATCAACCAAAAACGAAAAAAAGTAGAACTTAGAATGTGCAGTATTTTATAGTATTGTGTGGGAACTCCCTCGCGTAAAAAATTGAAACTAGTTTCAGAATACCAATTACCTTCGTCGTATTATTCTTTTCCACAAAATATTTTATTCAACGAATATAAGCTCTCCATTCAGATTGAGTTGGATTGATTCGATTTTTTCTTTCTCAACAAATACCAGAACATTCCGATAAATTCGATGGCATTTAGGACTTTTAAAACTAATTTCAGAACATCATCGAAATAAATTAAGTAAATACTTCAATCAGATTCAAAATTGGAAAAACAAGCTCTCCATTCAGATTGAGTTGGATGAATTCGAATTTTACTTATTCAACAAACACCAGAACAACATTCCGATGAATTAGATGGCGTTTAGGACTTTTCAAACTAATTTCAGAGAACACCATCGAGATAAAATGTGTTAAGTAAAATACAGATTTTTTTCAACGAACGGCAGGACATGATTCAAATTCCAATATATATAAAGGAAACCCTCATATGCTCTCAGTTTATATATTGTTCTCAATTTGAAGCCTACTTTCTTTTCATGTACAAAATAAATGGCAGTGATAATTCATTGTGAACTATACTTAAAATGAAATCAATTTATTTCAATTGAAATGGATTTAATTTTCAAAATCGAAGAAATAGGGATACGTAATTTAAAACAGTTGTCATATTTACTTTCTTACCATGGAACAGTCTACACAGCATATTGGAGAACTTCTAAAGAATCCAAACGATATTGCACACATGGAACAAGTCTTTTTACCGTCACCAACAGCATTTCTCTTCATATTTTCTAAACGGCATACCATTCTCCTGGAAACGTTATCAAACCAAAGGGCATTAAAATTGAATTCGTGTAGAAAATGATAACCTAATTGGATTATAAATCAGTAACGTATTTTCTAGATGACATTCAAAGCAAATAAGGGTAGATGGATAATCTAAGCATAATGTACTAAAATGGTAAGGTATTTTTTAATTGATCATTTGTTTTAGACTTATAAGGAAATGGCTCTGAAGGGGGTTACAGGGTACAGCGGTAGCCCAGTTGGAAGACCAACGGATCAGCAACCAGAGGGTTGTGAGTTCGAAACTCGGTCCAGCCAAAGACCACTGCGTACAAGGGGGCTGGTGCACTTTAAATCCGTCGTGGATTCAAATATCCTCACATTGGCACGGTGTGGAAATTTGGAGAATGGGGTGCCAGCTCAGGTGTTGTTCTCGTCATCTGACCGTGGTGAAGAATTACGAGGCGTTGTCAATGATCTCTCCCTTTGGGATTCATCCCGGATCGTCGCCAATAGCCCGTTGTGTTGCTCCAGTGCGACGCTAATTAACTACCTACCTACTTGAAGGGGTTACAATAAAAATACAGGGTGTTCCGCTTAGGACTATTATAAAAAAATTTAATATTGAAGCAAATTATCTGAATGGCTAGAAGTTACGCATGTTGAAGTGTACAAGACTTGGAAAAAATATCCCTGAGTCTATGTATATAGGTAAGACATTTGAAAATAAAACGTAGTATATAAGTAAAGAAAATGTTTCTTTTATTGTAGTCCTAAGCGGAACACCCTGTGCTTTTATACGACCAACAAGCGAAACGTTCTTCATGCTTTGTTAAAAACATGTTACATTTCTGAGCGGGCAATCTGTTTTAGAAAAAGACGTCTGTCTGTTTCCCGAAAATCCAACGTGCCGTCTCACGATTGGCACGTCGGATTTCCAAGAACCAAACCTTTTGAAGCATATCCTTCTTCATTTGAGACTATTTATAAGCTGTAAATAATTGTTTCGTAATCCAGTGTGTTTCGCTAGCCCCACATAAAGTTCCACAAGCATGCACCATACACGATTCAACTTTAAAATGTAGCTTACACCATAAATGCTAACATTACAAGCTGAACTGTACAAGAACGACCGTACAATCTTTGTATAATATCGATTGAACGTGATATCTTTACAACATTAATTATAATGATTTTTACTTAAGGAATCAATATTGACTGAAATGGAAGCCAGGAAATAGAATTAAAATAACCATTTTCATTTCTAAATGTATGGAAATTATCTTTCATTCTGTGTATCAAAAATTACATAAAATATTTGTTGTATTGCATTTATTGCCTTTTCAAGTAAGGAGCCCTATGTGCGAAGGCACATTAAAAGGCTAGTTCCAGCACTGCTTACTGGGGTAATGCATAATTCTGTTTGTTAGCCATAAAACCAAATGAATAAGATATAAAAACGAATAAACCCGTATGAGATACATTTTCTGTGAAGCTAAATCTAGATGGCGGTAGTATTTCTACGGCGATGCGTGTTTCCTGTACGTATTCTAAATGTGAACACAGTTGGCTTGTTTTACGAACACGATTTTCAGCGTTTGGCCAATAAAAATTCCATAAGATAAATTATGGTTGATATATTATAATTGATTGGTCAATGACAATTAGATTAAGCGCTATATTTTGCCTAAATGACGATAACCTACATTTTAAGATAATCCCGATACGTATCGTGCGGGAGCATTTAGACAGCAAAAGTATAAACTTATCTTCCGTCTGGGTTGTTTCACAGAGGAAATATAAAAGGAGAGTGAGCAGTGGCAACCTTTTTATGTGGCAACCTTTTTACGTGGCTTTAATGGCAACCTATTTACCTTTTTACTACTAGTTTTGGACACATGATCCTGGGATCATGTGACCAAAACTAGTAGTAACGTGGCCCTTAGACTACTTTCTTCAGCCGGGTGGAACATTCATCATCTGATTGGTCCACGGTATGGGAGAAGACGCCCATCCATTAATTCATCATCTGATTGGTCCGCGCGACGTAGTAGAAGACTGGCGATTTCAATATTTTTGTCGCCACTCTAGAAACGAGCATTCACATATCTACCCTGTTATAAGACGTTATATTGCTAACAAGACGATATGCCAAATCGGCCGTAGAGCAGTCACGTGACTACTAGTCGACATGTTGGTAACACTTTTTAAAACTTCTCTCGATAGCAATGTTCACTCTAGTTACATTACACATTCCTATGGTTTATTTACACTGAAAATCCCCTCTCATACACATAATTCCTTCTGAAGAATTAATTGTCAATACAAAAGGTAATTTTACCTTAAAGTTATCCAAAAAATTCTCTTTAGATATGAATAAATATGTTACCCGATTCTTTCTCTTTCGCAAGAATCGATTCTTCTCGCTCTTTCTAGGACATTTTCTATGAAACGTAATTCCGGTACATGAATTTGCTCCGTCTTTTGAAAATAATCTTGACTATGAACAGACCAGCCAGAATTCAGTCTGAAAAATAAGAAATTTATTTTAAATAAAGTTCCGTACCATCATTAAGTTCTCAAACCAATGTACGATTTTTGTGGAAACTGTTTGTTTTATAATCGTTCCATATATACGTTTATGTATGTTTGAAAATATTTTCATGAAAAACGATCGGTTGATTGGATGGTTTTAATGGGTTTATGGCGCAAGGGCCATATTTGGTCAATCTTCTCCAAACAATGTCAAGTAAATGGGCATACACACACAAGGAAAGTTTTACTGACACAGAAGAGAGAAATGCACCCAGGGTGGAATTCAACCTGACAGGAATCGAACCTGCGCTGCCTACAACTCGCAGGTTGCTAGCGCAGCGGGTAAACTCACTGAGATCCGCAATTAAAAACTCAAATTGCTTCAAAACGGAAAAATTGTTTCTAATATGCACACACTGAATTGGTCAAAAGATGCGATTACTTAGGCACATTAGAGGACAGCAAATGGAATACTTTAATTTATAAAAGCAGTAACTCTAAAGGAAAATAAAATATTGCCTCACGATGACATACTTGGCGCGCAGAGTCAATTCTCTATCGCTGGGGCATTTCCAGCGTTTATTTTCTTCCATTCGGGTACTATCAGATTTCGATTCCAGCAATCTGAAATAATAGAAAAGGCAATCAGTTTTGGAAGCTGCGCAAACATTAAAATAATAAAAGGTATTCTCAATGCCTCTTATTCTCTCCATATCCTCAATGCAGAACCTTTCAAACATCGGATTGAGAAATTGAGTGACTTAGAATTGAGATTGAACGACATTCTTGAAAAATCCTCGGGGGTCCTCGAACTTGAGTAGAGGTCGCATTAAAATATTCGATGTAATTAACAAGCCGAATCGAAAAAGAGACATTTTTTTACATTAAATAACCCACAGCCGGTAGCGCAGTCAGAACTTTATTTCGGAGGGGGATAAAAATTGAATTTTTTAAAATGCAAAATTAAGATAGAATCGCACATTTTTAAAAAGGTCTTTTTACGTTATTGTTGTTTCCAAGCCATCAAGATTATTGTAAAGCTCGTAAAATGTGAAGCATTCCGGTTGATATAAGTACACGAATGACTGTTCCGCAAAAGTTTACAAAGTACGTTACTTTAAACATCATCAAACGAATATTCGAACATTGTTCCTGGAAATTTACTTTTTACTTTGGGGAGGGTTGAGTGAAAGATGTTTGTGTCAGCACAGATAAACAAGTACATACTTATTGCTTTCGTAATAAATATAATTTGTTACGAAATAAGAAAGAATATTGCACTAAATAATATATTTATTTTAAGAATAAAATTAATATTGTTTTTTAATAGAAAAATAATTTATGCATTTATAGCATTTTATTTATATGAGATAATTTAAAAATCACAAACCAATACATTCGGGGGAGCTTGGGTCACTACCGCCTCCAGTTTGCTACACATCTGCCTATACTAACAACATTGCAAATGAAATAAATTTTGATAAATTCTTTAGAATTTTCTTCATTTTGCGACACAGACGATAAACAGCTAACAGTAGACAGTAAATTGCACAAAGTTACAGGTTCAAAACTGACATTTGATTCTCTTTAATTGCAAACGATATTTTTCGATAATTATTTTTTCATTTAAATTCAAACATTCTATTTTATATTTTTGCTAATGGCATCATAGAACTTTCTAGAAGCTTCTTGTAGCCAATCCTAAAAAAATATTTTTAATATTGCATTTTTCATTGATTATTCTTTATTGATGATTCCGATTTCACTTCTGCCATGTTTTGCTCTGTTCTCTACTCCAAATAAACCTTAACAATTTTATTCTTTTGAATTTTCAATTATTTCTTCGCGACTATAAATAAATTGAGCGAATTCATCCCTTAATTCATGCAAAATACTATCTCAAAATTCTGACTTATTTTTTTGCAGATAGAATCATCCAAAATAGTAGAAAGGATAACGTTCCTATACAAAATGAAAAATAGATTCAGCCTTTTACTATCTCGACGAACAAGCTTTCATTTGCCCTCTAATTCAACAATGGTTAAAAATGACGAGGTGCTGTCCTCTGATCTTTCCCTTCGGGATTGATCCCGGATCGTTTTCAATAACCAGTTGTGTTTCACCAGTGCGACGCAAATTCAACTACCTACCTACCAGGCTACTAAGTTATATAAATATTGTCCTTTTTGATATGCTGATGACTAGGAGTGCTGTAGAAGGGCGATGACACATAAGGTGCCCATCATCTTGTTATGTGCCAAATACATTCATATAAGGTGATATAAGTCTTCCTCATAAAATTTTGTTTTATAAACCATTTATACCCCTACATTTTATAATGATGCCCTTCAGAGGTTAAATATAAAAAGCATAATGTGAAGCACACAGAAACTTCTAATCTTTGTTTTAAAAACAAATATTTCAATATATAAATAATATGTAATTGTGTTTAAGTACACAGTACAAATTTATAAGCACATGTTTGTAAAATTTATTTGATGAGAAATGTTTTATAGTTAACTTGAAACCAATGGTCTTTTGATTGCTGTTTTTATCTTTTTATGCAGACATTTTTCTTTTCCCATAATTTTCCGCTTAGCCAATTGAGAAATACAGTACTTCTTCCAGGGCAACTGACGTTAAATCAGAAGGTGCAACATCATCCTTCCTCATAAAGGAGATGGAGGAAGGATGGATAACGTAAAGCTCAACTATGTGATAAGTCTTCCTTCACAGTAGCAATGAGAAGATATGTCTGGAAATTATACCGTGATTTTATTTCCCCATATCTTTCTTCATAAAACACTGAACATCTTTATGTATTGCCCTCCAAAAGCAGGGCCGCGGTGGCCCGGTTGGAAGAGTAAAGGACTTGCAACCGAAGGGTTGCGAGTTCGAATCCAGCCAAACACTGTCGTGTACAAAGGGGGCTGGTGCACGTTAAATCTGTCGTGGCCTCAAATGTCCTTACGTTGGCGTGGTGTGGAAGTTTGGAGAGTGGGGTGCCAGCTCAGGTGTTGCCTCGTCATCTGATCGTGGTTCAAAATTACGTGGTGTTGTCCTCGGATCTTTCCCTTTGGGATTGATCCCGGACCGTCACCAATAGCCCGTTGTGTTGCTCCAGTGTGACGTTAATTAAAATACCCCCCCTCCAAAAGCTTCACCTTTAACATCAAATTATTGTATATTTTCAAGCCTCGAAACTAGTCAGGACTTCAGATGTTAGAACAGGGGCACCACAACTCCAAGGCTCTCATTTTTTTTCTAGGTTTCTAGCCCAGTTGGAAGATCAACGGATTAGTTGCGAGTTCGAAACTAGGTCCAGCCAAAGACCGTCGTGTATACGTCGGCTGGTGCACATTAAATCTGTCGTGGCCTCAAATGTCCTCACATTGGCCTGGTGTGGAAGTTTGGTGTGCCAGCTCAAGTGTTCTCGTCATATGAACATGATTCAAAATTACGAGGCGTTGTCTTTGGATCTTTCCCTTCGGGGATGATCCCGGACAGTCGCCAATAGCCCGTTGTTTTGCTCTAATGCAATGTTAATTCAACTACCTACCTACCTTCCTACTTAAGCCATTAATTGCCCTGATTTAGGGTATCGAGGTTAATGTACATCAATACACTTGTTCAAAATTGACTCGTGTCCAGCTATTTTCAAAGTTGTGCGAAAATTCGTTTTTGCTAACATCCGCAATCAAATTATATTAAAAATAATTTTTAATGCAATAATTAATTCTATAATTAATGTTGGGGAATAATAATACTGATGGAAAAATAATGATACCAATTAGAATAATTTATTCATATTGTTTTAACATATTTTTTATATTTTAAAAATATGAATTTTGCTTCGGACGAAGAGCGGTAATGGTATCATTTGCCGTGGCTTCTAAAAAGTCTGCGGCCGTTGTTACTCAGTGGGTATATACCCACTGCAAATTGTAGGCGGCGCAGGTTCGATTTCTCCCTGGGTGTATTTCTCTCTTCTGTGTCAGTAAAACTTTCCTTGTGTGTGTATGTCCATAATTTGATATTGTCTGGCGAAGCATGGCCAAATGTGGCCCTTGCGTCGTAAAACCCATCAACCCCAAAAAGTCTAGCTTCGCCACTATTCAGAACTTTTAAAAATGATGCAGTGTTGTCTAATTCAAACCACTGGTGAAACGAATACTAACTTGAAAAATATCGAGTTCTTTACCCTACACCTTAAATAATATAAGCATCAAAGGATTATGAATAAAGGCATTTTTATGAAATGCTACAAAGCTTTTTAACCACTTAACGCATTTACCCGTGTTTGACACGGGCGAAAGTTACAGGCAAATTTGCACATGCCTGTGTTTCACACGGGCGCTCTTATATCTCACGTTATTTTATTTCTAATGCCCGTCTGAGATCCGTTCTAGTAAAAATAGATAGGCTAGATTAAACTTATACCATAGATGGCATAAACTTATTTATCATAGATGATTTACCACTTATTTATAAATGGATATTAAACTTATTTACCGTAGATGGCACCTCTATGCACCATTTTTCTTGTGTAAACCAAGTGGTGCATTTTGATGATTAGCTATACGTTTGTTAGGAATTCTTTGTTATAAAACAGTTGTTTGGTGTGGAAAAGGTAATATATCCATTTTTATTACGTTAAATATCATAAAAGTAAATAGTTAACCATAAATTAATTTTTACTAAGTGTTTTTGTAACTTGCTTAGAAAAAGTTATCTGATAATGAGCGACTCTGACGATTTTGAATATGCCAATTTATCAGAAAGTTTCAGCGATGAAAGTGATGATCTCTTGAGTGATGGAAGTGAATCTAAAGTTAATATTTTATTATTATTAATATTTTGAAATTCAAAATAAACATGTAATCAAATCGTTTACACTTTGTTTGTATAATAATTTTTTTATAACTTTTACCCCACCCCCCGCAACTGAAATTGCAAAAAATAACTTACACTATACCTATATATATATTCATTTTCTGTCAAAAAAAACTCGATCATTTTTTACCAGTTTTTCCGAAAAAAACTCGTGCTTTAAGTGGTTAATAAAGTTTTCATTTCTAAACATACCACTATCTAAATGGGGGAAGTAGGCTGCAGTCTACAGGGGCAAGTTTTGGGATTTTTCAATTTGAAAAATACTTTAAAATATCGATTTTAAAAATATTCCAAGATTACAAACTAAATCACTGAAACATCTAATTAAAACAGACGACACAACTTAAGTAATTTAGCAGTAGAACTTTATAGAAAATCTTGACATACATCTTGTTTATCAGATTGTGTATAGAGAGGAGGGGTATGTTCTACGTGTTAGCCTACATGGGGTAAAAAAAAAGGATAAGTTCGGCTCTATTTCTAAAAATGATAATTACAATCTAATAACAGTACTTAAATGTCCTTATTAAAGTCCCGTTATGAGTATTAACCCTCTGGGGGTCGTCTTCGCGAGGTATCTCGTGATTAGCAAAACTGACCAGATATTTTGATGAACGAGATATCTTGTCATTAGAAAAAACTGACCAGATCTTGATCTCGCCGTCGTAAAAAAAGTCGGCACTATCTTAATGACGAGATATCCCATCATTACCAAAATTGGTCAGATCTTGATGGACGAGATATCTCGTAGAAACCACTTGGAAGGTTAAAATGTAAGAACAAAAAATTTCTCTCAATATCATTACAATTAAGCAATGAACGAGAAAATAGACTTCAGTCTAATATCAATCTTTCATGAACACCTATGAAATAGAGAAAATTTGTTGACGTAAGAAGCATTCGTCTTTTGCAGTGTTGAATTTTTCAACATGTATTGAAATCATCTTGACATCAAGAGATAAATCGAGTGCACTCAAGTTGGAAGCATGTGAAAATTGATCTATCTATTTCGGAATCAACACAAAAATGAGATTTTTTTAAATGGAAATAAGCAGCTTACCCCATGAGAAAATTCCTTCATTTTATAATACTTTTTGAGCTCGAAGGCAAACAAGCACATGGAATCTGCAGCAAACGTTTGACGTCCTATTACGGCGGATGTGTCAACAAAAAGGAAACGGAAACTGGTCAGAGCATTCAGTTGTTTAAATAAAAACTATTCTGCGCTCAGCCTCGAAATAAATAGGATGAGCCACTGCAGACATAAACATTCTCTTCTACAGTATGCAGTCAACCCTGGAAAGATCAGAGGTACTCCTGCCCATTGGAATGTAAGTTGCTCATTGGGTAATAGATCGACCTTTTTGAGTCATGAAAGATCATATCCCTCTTCCTTACATGTCGAAACCACTTCTTCCGAGAATGCTTTTAGGAAGTACGCGCATGAATTTCATTGAAAGGACCCAGGAAACTACCCTTTCAGCAAATACAACCCAAATTTATAGTTCTACAGACGTTGTTTTAGAGCAGCGATTTGTAACCGGTGTTGCCTGCGGATGGTGAAACAGTTTAAATCAGAGATGCACAGATCACGGGCCACGTGCGGCCCTCCGTTGATTTTCTGGCGGTCCGCCTAACCATGTTATTTTAATATTAACAAGTCACCCAAAAGGTAATTTTTAAGTTCAGTGCAAGCTTCAAGACTATATGTTGAAAAGATTGATAGTTTGATATCAGCTTCCAAGGATCTTTTTTCTGATTTTTTCTGAAGTAAAACCGTCGCTAGATTTATTTAGCAGCCATTTTGACTAATGATGCACCCGAAGCTGTACAGATTGAACTCACCGACATGGAAAACCATGAGAATCTAAAAAATTTTTAATGAAGACAATTTATTAAACCATTGTGTCGAGGGAATAAAAACAATTGTAAATCGTTGCTTAGTAAATGCATTAAAATGTATAAGCCCCTTTGAGTCAATATTTATTTGGGAACAAATCTTTTCAGCCAGGAATACTATTAACAAATCGAAAAATAGGAACCGCTTGATTAACGAAAATTTAGAACCAATTTTCGCTTGGCAACTACAAAATCGAACCAATTTTCGCTTGGCAACTACAAAATCGAACCAAATATTAAAATAATTGTTTTTATGAAATGTCACGCATCAAATCAAATTCTTTATTCACTTTTTATTACCTTTCTTTGCAATAAATAAAATAGTGTGTGATAGAGACAACTTAATGGGATTTTTGACTGCCCTTCTATAAGTCAGTGAATCTGTGCCCTTGATCTTAACAAGTCTGTGCATTCCTGGTTTAAATAGTATAGGATTTATTTCATTTCAACGGTTTAGTTTTGAACTTCTGACAAGAGAGAGAGAGAGAGTGTTCACAAATTCTTTCAAGTAATACCCATACAAATAATTTTGAGGAAAAAATGTTATTATAAAGTATCGTTTTCTAAAGATTTTTATAAAAGCCACTCTGGAGCAAAAAAGAGCAATTACTATTATTTCTTGTGAATCAATCAAAATTATACATATTTTTTATGTCGGCAAAAAATAAAACTTTTGGTGTGCCCCAGAATTTTAGTAATAATCGTGTGTGCCATGAAATGAAAAAGGTTTGAAATCACTGTTAGAATTCAGTAAAAATGTAATACTTGCATTTGAGATCAACTGACAAATAGATATTTGTAAAAAAAATAGCTATGTATTGTATTTTATGTTATCAGTCAAATTTAATGCTATAGTTTTTATTTTTGTGAAATAGTGATACGTATCAGTAACCTGCAAAGCACTTTTTGAAAAATCTCTCTCATCAATTTCATATAAATTTTTCAATTATTTGTACTGATCCATTTCTATATTCAAAATATATTCTAAAATGGAAACGATGTGCTACAAAAATATTAACAATGCCAGTTTAATAATGAAAAAAAATTAATAAACTGGAGTTGATTTATAAGTGCTCTAGAACAAATGTTTCCTTTAACTACTTCTATTAAGAATATCTTTTCTTTTGGGCCGCGGTAGCCTGGTTGGAGGAGTAGTGAATTAGCAACTGGAGGATTGCAAATTCGAAACTCGATCCAACCAAAGACCGTCGTATACGTGGGGACTGGTGCACGTTTATTCTGTCGTGGCCTCAAACGTCCTCACATTGGTTGACGTGGTGTGGAAGTTTGGAGTGCCAGCTCAGGTGTTGATTCATCATCTGACGGTGATTCAAAATGGCGAGGTTTTGTCCTCGATCTTAACCTTCGGGATTGATCCCGGACAGTCGCCAATGGCCCGTTGTGTTGCTCCAGTGTGACGTTAATTCAACTACCTACCTACCTCGCGACACTGTGTTAACAAATGAGATCGCTGTGCGTCTGTGAGGAGCTCGACGTTTTCTTTCCTCCCTCTAATTACACACGCATTTAGTTATTCATTTTTTTATTTGTATTAGGAACGAACCTAGAACCTACGAAAAACCAAACAATTTATTATTTAAATTTATAAATGATGCATTTTTCGGTATTGGTATTTTCAATTAACGTCACACTGGAGCAACACAATGGGCTATGCATTTTTCGGTATTCTTTCCATTGTGTCTGCATGTAACTGTTAATGACCACCTTGATATGCCAATTTCTTGACTAGAAAGAGAAAATGGTTTTAAATTAGACTATCACCGGCAGACGATCTGCACCTGCACAATTATTCGGAATATTTACTCAGCAAAAAAGAATCTTGTTGCAAATTATAATATTGAATTTCTTATTCCTGTTCTCATTAGGAATATTTGTAGTGGAAAAGCTGTTTTATCAGTCTGATAAAAAAAATTACAGAGAAAATTTAATGTATGGGATTTCAGATTACTTTTTAACACTTGGATATTTTTGGATAACGTTCTAGAATTTAAATTTTTTTTCCTGAATATTATGAGTAACCTTAAAGTACTGCAACTGATAATTAACGTGAAATAGATATTGAAGTTATTTTCTATTAATTAAACTTTATTTCTTTACTGGTCAACTTACTCTCAATATCGTCGACTTACAAGTGAAACACATTCAAAATTTTCTTGACAAAAGAACACAAGAGACTTGTGTTTTTTAACTTTTCTAGATCAGAATATGATCTTTAGACTTGTAAAGTACACACTTAGTTATTTTGACGTGAATACGTCTTAAAAATCGGAACAGTATTAGGTGGTATGTATGAAAATTCGAGGGTTACAACTGTGTTTTATCTTATGATTTCAGAACTAGAAGAAACATCCAGGTAATAAGCATAGGTTCGTGTAGGCAAAGGATGTCCATACCTGACATGACCTTCGGATCGAGTGCGCACGCGCATTGAGCGCGGGTCCGCAAAATGTCGAAATTCTATGAGGCTGGGCGAACTTTGAGCCAGTATAACGACGGCTGTGGTATAACTTTGGACTGCGTATGTGGTCATTCGAAAGCTACCGAACTACGCTACAATTAATATTGGACAATAATCTCTCAACAATATTTAATATCAAAATGCACTTTAATCGTTCAAACTGTAAATTAGTTGTTGAATATTCACAATAAACAATCGTTCAAACTTCCTACGTCTGCTTCATTTATTCCACAATCCAACATTCATGAAAAAACTACGGTTTGGTATTTTAATTAACGTCGCACTGGAGCAACACAACGGGCTATTCGCGACGGTTCGGGATCAAACCCGAAGGGAAAGATCAGAGGATAACACCACGTAATTTTGAACCATGGTCAGATGACGCGATAACACCTGAGCTGGCACCCCACTCTCCAAACCACGCCAACGTGAGGACATTTGAGGCCACGACAGATTTAACGTGCAACAGCCCCTCTTGCTAATCCGTTGCTCTTCTAACCGGGCTACCGCGGCCCACTACGGCTTGACCTCGGCACAACCTATCGTTTTTTTCTTTGCATGAAGGTTATGATTCTTGAGAAACCCTTAGTGAGTACAATAATTCCCCCTTCGTTTTCTCATAACTGTTTTTTGGTTTCACTTGTAATATGACAATACGTTAAATTATAATTTAGATAAAAACAGAAGTTTAAAATTACACAAAATTATTTTTCATTATTATAATTTTACACGTGCCATTTTAATGATATTTAAAAAAAAAGCAAGACACTAATTATTTCTGTCTTGCTTTTTCCCAACCTTTTTGACTCGGGAAGCCCTCTTCAGAAACAATTTCTATGGTGGAGCCCCTTAGGCCTACCTTATAATGGTGTTTAGTAGTGTTCTTATTTTTATTCTACTTTTGTTTCTTATTCTATTTCATTTAATTTGTATTTATTTTATTTTTCTGGAGCGGCCGTGGAGCCCTGGGAAGATTCCCAGCCTGACACACGGAGCCCTTAGGGCTCAGCAGAGCACAGGTTGGGAACCACTGCACTAATACAGTTTTTAGCACTAGTGTTGAGTTTTTAATGCAAATCTGTGAACTAAGCTAATACGGCAGAGTTTTAACATTACAATTTTTTTAAATAACGCAAAAACATAAAAAGCTTTATATGAAAATCTGTAATTTCAATGATACATTTTTGGACCACATCTGAATTTTCGAATTGAATATGCAATGCCTAGCATAGTGTAATCCATGAATTTACTCTGGATTCACAGCTCAGTTTAGAATCAACTGATCAGAACCCAATAGCAATTCTGTTTTTAGGTATGACTTAAATTATTAATATAAAAAATCATTATATATAATATTCCTTTCATTATTTAATACTCTGAATGTAGAATAAACACTAATTAACATGTGCAAGTAAACTAATGTGTATATTATTTTATTTTAAGCAAAAGTACAAATTTATCTTTCACTTTATCATCTAAATACAAATGATATCTGAAAAAGATTACATGAAAATTCAGACTTCAAGTGACCTATAATAAAATATATCTACGTTTTTTACATCTGACATTAATAGGAAACAAATGATAAGCATAAGTTTAAGAAACGATTATTTGAGGCATTTTTGCATTCTAGAAATCTGTACAGCCAAATTGCTATAAAGTTTGGAGGGCATTATATATCACTTCACAGCAATGCTGTTCATACTATTAAGATGATAGAAAATATTCCTTAAGAATATATTACTGATTATACTACAAAAATGTTTATTACAAAAATTTACCTACAGAAATGTTATATGTAGCTTAACACAATTTTAAAAATTTAGTGAAATTAAAGACTTTGGTGCAAATTAATGATTTAAAAGAATGTAGTAACCTATTTTTTATTATGGTATATTATTCAATTTTTAACTTTTTTAACATTTCTTTTAACTTCTGTGAAATACAATTTAATTTATTAATGTTAGTAATAAAAATAACTCATACTTAAATTTAAAATTAAACTGTATTATGCTATGTGTTCATATTAGAATTATACATTTTTTATTGGAATTTCATAAATTATCTGCATTTATACCTTTTTAATTCAGCATTACACATTGTATTTTACATTATCCTAATTTCATAAAATTATAATTTTTAGAAATATAAAAATTAGTATCACAAACCTGCATAAGGTTTGACTCAATGGTGTCATATTTATAATTAAAACATAGAAAAGATCATAATTAAGCAAACAAGTAAAAAAAAATTGCTTGTGTTAATTTATAATGAAGCTTTTGCATTACAAAATATGTTGACATTGAAACCACATTACATAAATGTGAGGCTATGAAAATGCACTTAAAACTAAATCTGTTCTTTAAATGGATCAGACTGTTTAAAATCTAACTACATTAGATTGTCAGTATTATTTACAATAGAACAAATGTATACCTATATATAGAGAAAGTAAATTAAAATACGTAATTAAAGTCATTAGAAAAGAAATTACACTTTAAGCACACTAGTTTAAAAAAGTAGCTTGCACATCATAAGAAACAGTCAAAAAGAAAAGAACCCAAACAATTATTTAAAAACCATGAAACTTAAAGTATAAAAACAAACAAAACAATCTTAAATAGCAACAAACTTGTAACAGAACATACACACAAATACCAGAGTTAAAGAAATATTGACTAGAGCAAAGAATAACAAATATTTGTACTAAACATTTGGTAAACATACAACTCAAAATATAGAACCAACAACACAGGAGCAATAAGAAAGAAGGTAAAAACATGAGTAAAAATTAGTTCATAAAATCAATATGAAAATATTACCTAAAAACATTGCAACAATAAATATACACTAATCCATAAATACTTCTAGGACAATAAAGCATGCAATTAAAGCTACTAAAGACAAAATAGGAACAAATGCATCTTTAAGAGCCAATAACTCACTATGTAAATATTGCTTTTGTAGAACAGCATCACATGAACATTATGTTCACAGAACATAATATTTTGTGAGACAAAAGTCTATTGCATACATCAGTAGCTTAACTTCCATGTGTAGATGCTAGAAGGTTTGCTTACTTAAGTATTTTATCTAATCACTAAAATGTAAATAAGTTAAGATCGTTTCTAACTCCAAACCTGCCCTACATTGTTTTATGAAACATCAGACTTTCTAATCTCTCATTTTCGTTTTTGCTCTAAGGAGGATTCTTTTGTATGAATACAGCAGAACCTTGATTATCCGAGCTCCAATTAATTGAGTGTCCATATGTAGATGCTAAAAGCTTTGCTTACTTAAGTATTTAAGATTTGATCTAATCACTAAAATGTAAATAAGTTGAGATCATTTCTAACTCCAAGTATGCCCTACATTGTTTTATGAAACATCAGACTTTCTAATCCCTCATTTTCGTTTTTGCTCTAAGGAAGCATGTTTTAATGCTTCCATGTATGTATGACTGAATACAGCAGAACCTTGATTAAATGAAGCTCCGATTAACTAATCATGTTATCCAAGCTGAATTTGATACCAGTTTAAGCTTTAAACAAAACTTCAAACATGAGTGTGAACTTTGTCCTTGCTTTGGTTGGTCCTTGGTCTGGTTTTTATGGATCACAGGCCATATTTGGTCATGCTGTGCCAAACACAAAACAGGCAACATCAAGTAATAGTTGGTTGTGTTTTGGTTTTATGGCATGACCATATTTGGCCATGCCGCACCAAACACACGAGACATCAAATAACGGTTGGTTTGGGGGTTTTATGGCGTAAGGGCCATATTTGGCCATGCAGTGCCAAACACACGACAGACAACATTAAGCAACGGACATACACAAACAAGGAATGTTTTACTAACACAGATGAGAGTAATACACCCAGGGTGGTATTGTACCTGACAGGAATCGAACCTGCGCTGCCTACAACTCACAGATTACTAGCGCAGTGGACATACCCACAACAACCCCTATCAAGTAATAGACATACACATACAAGGAAAGTTTTATTATAACAGAAGAGAGAAATAAACCCAGGGAGGTCTGTTTTGGAGGGCAGATGGCTGGTTTAATGCACAAGATCCAAAAATGAATAAACTGTGCCAAAAAGAAAGACAAAATGAAAATCACTGAAAATAGATTTTAAAACATCAGATTAACAACCAGACCAACATTAAAAGCATGATAAAACATTTAAGTAAACTAAACATTTCAAAGGTATGAAAAAAGTAAGTATATTAAAGACATCTCAACATGAAAAGGTGAGATGCTGTTTAAAATGCATTGATAAGAAAGATGAAATAACACAATTTGTGTGTGAAAGTTCTGCAAGACAGAAGATTGTTAGAGACTTTTCAAGACAGTGTAAAAGGGGTACGAAACTCGCATTCAGATTTACTGTATACAAATCGCAATAAATATATACTGTGACATAAATCTGAATAGATGATTCTTAACCCTAGCTTTATAGATCTTTCAAAGTAGTATGCGGCATTTTTGTACTTCGTATATGCTGTTTCGTTACTACTTCCGTATTATCCAAGTTTCTGGTTATCCAAGATGTCTTGGTCTACATTACCTAAGATAATCAAGGTTCTACTGTATTATATTATAACTCCTGCCACATCTTATTCCTTTGAATGGTTTTGTGGTACCCAAAAATATAACGAATTGTTTATTCACCTATCAGTGAACTTGATCGCCATCTTTATGGGAAACAATGCAACTGAGCAGTCTCCAATTTTGACAGCATTATTGCACCCATTCATAATCCAATTACATTGCTTTTAACGTGGAAACCTCTACAGGGTACATATCTTGCCAATTCGTAAAATGTGGTAGAGGGGCCCAAAAGAGACATTTTTATTAAAAAACGTCCAGAAATGTGAGGAATGATGCCTTACGCCACAGAAACGATGTTATCGACTAACCTACCAACAAACGTGCCATTTTCAGACACATTTTTTGGGCCTCTCTACCACCCTTTACAATTTGGCCAGATACTTTCAAAACACCCTGTATAGGACTATATACATCTGCCTGTATATCGTATTATCACCTGACCTGAATGCAAGAACAACACAACTCGAAAAATGGTATATTTTGAGTTACTCTTAAACTAGCAGAGCTCATACAGAATTCAAGCACTAGGTAGGTAGCTTTTTCAACCACTTAAGCTTTTTTGACCACATCGGCTAATGAAATATGTAGCTGGATTTGGATGTAAACTGTTTTTCGCTTCTCAAAAAACAAGTAATTTAGTTACATAGTTCTTGCATTCAGGTGAAGGTATAAGCAAAATAAAATCAAAATCACTTTGCCAAAATCATAGTTAAATGCATAAGACTTTTTAAAAATGACATAAAAGTTTTGGCAACATTACGTAAATCAATTTACACTTAAAGCAAGATTTGTGGAGCATGTTTAAAAAAACTTTTGCTGCATAATTTGAGATCCCTTATTGCATACTTACAAATTTTCCATTTTTTATTTGATTCGAGAAATTCAAACTCCATTCTCTTAGTCATTTGAACTTCTAAAACAACATACAAATCAAGATCTTGATAAAATATTTTCCATTGAAAAATTTTAAAATGTTATTGAAAGTCTTGGCTGCCAAACTTGTGGGTATAAGGCAATATATCCAAGTATTCAACAGGCACAAGATAGAACAAGAAAATCCATGAATGACAAATTCATATAAGACTCATGACAAGTTTAATGTATGTTTCCATAGAAATGTAATATGCTGAGATCTTTTTTCATTGAATGTAGTAAAACAGAACTTAAAACAGTAACAGTTTTAAGTCCTATAATCATGTCCAGGCAGTACCCCTTATTAAGGAAAAAGAGCAGAGCAAAGAACTAGTAAATACTGGTATTGAGAATTTTCGCTAGCAATTTTCAATTCCTAGCACACAGTGCATTTTACACACAGGGAGACGATAAATGGAGACATAACGATGTTACTTTTTAAAATACACACACACAACAAAAAAACAATTTCATCTCGTAAATAAACAGATGAAAACCTGTTAAATTGGTAGTGAAAAATGATGAAAAACCTTCAATACAACAACTAATAATGATTAAAAACTTAAAAAAAGAATACTGAAATAGTCATTGACATTTTAGTCATTTTTAATCATTATTAGTCATTGTTTTGAAGGTTTTCATTATTTTTTAATACAAGTTTCATCTCTTAAACTAATAAATTAAATGTGATTTTGCAAAATTCGTCTAATTGCTACTTTCCTTCATGTGTTATGCTATTATACCTATATATAACACACAAATAGAAAGACAATATTTGTAAATATAAAGTTAAATTTTTAGCGATTTGGTTTTAAATGTACTCAGACAGTGAGAGTAAGCGTATAAAATTTCTAAATCTAGGTAGACTAACATATTCATCAGTTTCATTATTTGATCAGAGAAGTTATTCTGGAAAATTAGATATGCTATTTTTATAACAGTTTTTAAAAATTCTTTATAGGCATTACAAGTGATTCACAAAATATTTTTCCATTTGATACGTGCATTTACTTCCCAATAGCACAGGGTGTGAGTTTCTGAGAGATAAATTCTCGAACAAATTTTCCAATCATATCCGATGTTATATTTTCTTTTCTTTCATGAATGTATTTTTCACCATTGGGGATGTCCAGAATGACCAATAAGGGGAATTCCTCACCAAATCCAACTATATCCCGTATAGAGTCACAAATTTCAGCCTAAAATTGAAACATCATTATAGCAAAATATACAAATTCACACTTTATGAGAGGAAACTAATCTTTGTTTCATATTGAAAACTAATTTTTATACGCCATTTGATTCAAAATAATAATTTTAAAGATTTGGAGATTACAAAATAATTATGTTTTAATTCTAAGTTGGAATTTTGAGCTTTTGTGAGAGATTTAACTGTTTGCATTATGATTATTCATAATTATTTCGATTCAGAGGAGTTTGTTTCATTTCAAAATTGTTACCTTTTTATAAAACAAAATTTTATAATGTCCTGACTCTAAAATACTAAAATATTTTTTACATTTTATAGATTGGAAAAATAACTGTACAATGCATTTATGATAAAAGTTTTCATGTTCAATTTTTCTATGAGTGGAAATAATAAAATGGGGTTGGCATTCAAGACTAAGGGCCGGATTCAACTGCAACATTTCTCGATCATTTCGCCTTGAAACTCAATTGGTCGTGGCTTAACACCGATGTTTCAATGCATCTGAAACGATTCGATCGTGTATACTCGATTCACTGATCTAGGATATTCTACTCCTCTCTGCATAGCGAGTATGCTCAATGCTATCAATTTCTGTTTACATTTCTTCTGGAAAAGACGGATATCATTCATCTCAAGAAGGAGAATTCCTAGATATTTAAGGGTTCGGGAAAATCCTTTGGATTCGCCCAGACCCATAAGCACTTAGCTTGATGGCCACTTCATTCCATCCTTTTCGCTGTTCGGCTAAAGTGACATAAGCACCGCTGAGTTTTCCACTCACAAGATCCGGGAGGACTTCTAAGGCAGCAACAAAAACTTCGCTTTCTTTGCTCATTCTATAATTGTTAAAGGAAGGTGGATTGAAATTAAGAGATTGTGAAAAGAAAGTTAATGCTTAAAATTAAAAGCGTAAAATTAAGGAATTGGTTTCACCAACTTACACAATGTCGCTCATAGAACTTTCAGAGTGACAAACTGAACCGCCAAAAAATAGATAAACAAACATGACGCAACTTCACGTTCTCTTTATTGGTCAATTGACGATCATGTGATGTCACAACCATTTGAGCAATCATCTTACTACTGTGGTAACACTAATGGCCTCAGTCGTATTTAGACATGGAAATGAATTCAAAAATAAGATCAAAGAGATCGATCAGGTTTCAGTTGAATCTGGCCCTTAGTAGCAGAAAAGTGAAACTCTGTAACAAGGAATTTTCAAATTCAGCTAGCCGCTACTAGAAGTTTTTCATGTTAACTGCTTTAGAGAAGTATTAACAAAGAATAAGAGTTAAAATGGTCTACTTGAATCATTAAATATTAGCTCATAGCATAACACAGGGCTGCTAGACCCAAAGCACTTGTGAAATAATAGCATTAGTAGTATAAATACTTTAAAATATTAGCAAAAGTCTCCTCTTAAACCTTATTTTAGTGGCAATTTTAGTTGTTCAGATACAAAATGAATTGATAAAACACAAAATATGCTGATTAAGTATGAAACAGACGTTGAAGCTCTCACCAAGAAATTAAAAAAAAAATTAATAAGGTTTTCGTGCCAATCTAGCAACCAGATTCTGATGTTTTTCTTCCATGGTTGCCACTGCTTGGTGCCAAAGCTTCAAACTTAGCGTCCCTTGCAAAATTTTCTCTCATAGAAAATATGAAAAAATTTCCCCATCAGCTATTATTTTTTTAAAAAAGGGACTAAATTTTCATTGCCCTTTGGTAAATTTTCAAAAGAGTCACAAAATTTTCGAAAATTCACCAACTTTTTCAAAATAGGAGCTTTCGAGACGATTTTGCTTGAAAAGATACTCCCAGTCACCAAGGTTGATAAATAGTAGCAAAAAGTCCCCTGTGGCAACCTTGAAAACATGGAAAAATAGAGCAACTGCAGTCTACCAAAAAATACTCCCTGGTTGAGAATGGTTGCACTGCTATATACACTAATATATGGTAAGTATGCTAATTATGGTAGTGGTGGTTAAGTTGGATACGTTTAAAATAAGAGATAACTTACATCTCCAGCATAAAAAAAGTTCAATTTTGAAATTTTTGTTTCTTCAGCAGATGCACGCTTCACTCTAGCTTGATACTCTTCAGCAACTGGTAGTAACATGTAATGAGCTAATTCTAGTTCTTTATCCTCACACACTATAAAATTAAAACATTGATTTAACAAATTGCAATACAAATTATATTTTATAACTACTTATAACAAAATCATACCAATATTGAAACATTTCTATTTAAATTTTATTCTATCAGTATGTGATTTACTTCAACTCGACTCAGATTATGCAAAACCTTACAAACACGCACATTATTCATAACTTAAGCTATGGTAAGCACCAACACACTTTACATCTTTATTATATTGCAGATTGCATATAAAACTACATAATTTAAAACTTATGCCCTGATTCAATTAATAATTTGTAAATATTCACAACTGTTAGCATATAAAAATATTTTTATTTTAATGTAAGTATTTATGTAAATGAAAAGGATTCTGCAACAAAATGTTTTGTAAAAATCTGGTATAATCATTTTTATAACCTGAAAATATGACAATGAACAATGTAATCATGCATATTTAATTTCACAGAAATTTATTTCAAAACTGGAAGACAGGATACAAAAAGATCTTATACTTTATTTCAACAAACTGAAATATTTATAGTGAAATCATATATAATTTTCGTATTATACAGCAGTATTAAGTGACATGACAAAACACTGTCTTGTAGTATCTCAGTAGTTTGAAACTTGAATATATGGATTTTTGTAGTCAAGCATGATTTTTAATGATCCCTTTCCATAATAATTAAAAGGAACACATCAAATTCTGTGATCAAAAATATTCCTCACAAAAGACCTGATATCCCCTTTTTGTTAGAATTTTAGAAAACATTACAAAATTGATTTATTGGTAAACTTTATCTTTAATTATGCAGTTTAACCTCAAAGAAAGTACTGAAGCAAGTAAACATACTTGTGAAAAAAATCAAACAGGGTTCTTCATTCAGTTTGGAGATATACTTCCTTCCCAATTCATCAACAAGCTTGGGTTTCCATGGAAACTCCTATAATTCAAAAATAACTATAAGTGAGTTAAAAAAAGAATAAAAATCCATATTTTCACTTAATTACATTAAATATAGAAAATAAATTTTTGAAATATAATTTGAATTCACAATACAAATAATAAATATTCATTATGTTTTATAATTCAAGCTTTATAGTAACTGTCTCAATTTATATTTTGATACTGAACAATTGTTTTAGTACTATCAATTTAAAATATCTATAAGATTAGAATAGCAAGTGTAAGGACAGGTTTTAAAATGAAATGTCTTAACTTCTAAGAAATCATTTATGATTAATAGCGTGAGAAAAAGTTTATCATGAGTTCAAGTTAAAGTTTAAGCAGATAAAGATATGATTATAATAAGGGTTGGGGGAAATACATTTGCATTGTTTAGCAGACTACAAACTTCAAAAAGATTTAGTGCACACAAATATACTTTAAAGAACATAAAACAAACCTTTCATATATTGTTTCAGATTTCTAATGCAAAAAATTAAATAAACAAGAAAATTATGAGAAGGCTACTTTTGAAAGATTTTACAAAAAACTTTCTAAAAATTTAAAAACTAAAACTAACATACCTCACCCTCAGGATCTTCATTTACTTCCATTCTACCTTCTTTGGTTATGATTGAATTTTTCTCATCAAGGATTATTAAGGATGGAATGCCTATAGTACCAAATAAAAAGTAGATACTTATAAAAATAACACTTAATTTTAAAGTTAACATGATATGAACATAAAATTACATTATGAAGCAGTAAACAGTTAAGCTAATAAATTCTGATAATTTCAAATAGCTTTTTCAACAATTATTAAAAATGAATGTCTATATGCACAAAGCTAAGAAGTCTGAAATCATTTTTATTTGTTAAGATAACATTTAAATGTCTAAACACACTGCATTTTTCAAGTTAAATTCTCTCTATACATCACATTGTAGAAACAATTCACGGGTTCAAAGTCACTAAATATACAAGATTCAGCCATTAATATTCATATGATTAAATAAGGTAGGTAAGTAGTTGGATTAATGTTGCACTGGAGCAACACAATGGGCTATTGGAGGCAGTTCGGGATCAATCCAGAATGGAAGGATCTGAGGAAAACACCTCATAATTTTGAACCATGGTCAGATGATGAGGTCAACACCTGAGCTGACATCCCACTCTCCAAACTTCCACACCATGCTAACGTGAGGACATTTGAGGCCACAATAGATTTAATGTAAACCAGCCTACACATACACAATTATGACTAAATAAATCCCTCTACAATGTGAGAATTTAGTGAACTATGCCTAATTTACCATTTCCTTTTCAATTTTCGAAGGCAAACTGTACATTAAAATAGCAGTTCATATTGTTTAGTTATGATTGTGATATTTCATGTGGTGAAAATTATAGATATAAATATTGGTTTACCTCCAACTCCATATAAGTGAGCTAATTCCTTTCTAATTTTCTCATCAGTGTAAGGCACACTTAGCCAAGGCATTGTAGAAAAATACTTTGTGAACGACTCTTCACTACGATCAGAACTGATAAAAATAACTTCAAAATTGCTATTATTCTTTTTTAACTTTGTGTACAGCTTTGCAAGTAAAGGAGTAAATGCTTTGCAAGGTGGACACTAAAATAGAAAAGCAGATAAATATACACATGATATTCTCATAACTATTTAAAAAAACTAATAAAAAATATCTGTAATCAACATTTTTTATCAAATTCAGATATTAGTAAACTTTTTAGTGACAGCATCTAAAATTTTTATCCAGGTAATGTTCGAATGAGTTTCCTTAATAAATATTTCGAGGATAAATATTTAAAGGATACTGTGACATGTAACAAGCCTGATGAGTCAGTGTTACAAAATTAGATCTAATACAAGCATACCTTAATAAAATAAAATGAAAAAGACAACCATTTTCACAGTACATTGTTTATAAAACATGGTGATAATCAATTAAGTTTTTATAAATAGAAATGCACAATTTTATGAAACTTTTAAAAACACAAATCTTTAACTAAAAGTACTAACACAAAATTAAAAAGAGCCAACTAAAAAGTATATTGTTCCCTTAGAATACTTGCACACTCAAAAATACAAATATTAGAAGATAACCTGAATTCTACTTGCATTGACTTACAAAGTGGCTATTACAGTTTAGAATAGCAATATTTGCATCTAATACAGACTTGCGAAACTATTTCGCCACCCACTAAGGACTGGTAGAATCTGGTAGATTTTCGTGACATAAAATTTAACACTACTGTCAGAAATGAAAAATGCCTAAAACAATTCTTAGAATATAAAATAATTAAAAATGCCAAATTAGTCACGGTTACGCCAATGAAAGTAATTCAAAATAGAAAAGTAACCTTGCTCTCTACTACTGTAATATGCTTGGCGTCAGTTTAAACTTGGAGAAACCAATTTAGCAATATTTTCCACAAAATTGGGCCAATTCACGTAAAAATGAGCAATGAAACTTTTTCTTGAGTATTTTAGAGATATATTTGCAGATTTCTTGAAAATTAGTGCCCAAGAAGGTTTTCAAAACAATCTACAACCACTGGTTCTAATGCATTTCTTTCATGGTTGCCATAGCTTGAAGCCATAACTTCAAAATTGGCATAATTTAAAATGTCCTACCTGAAGAAAAATCTGGAAAAAAAATTTCAATCTAGAAGACAGGAAAACTAAGTGTTCTTAAGGTAAATTCCAGATAATCAGGAAAAGTGGGGAGGTATGTGATGGTATAAGATTCAGAATTAATATGTAATCAAACAGCAAATTTGTATTCAAAAACAAAATGAGAAATGCAATCAACATAAGATTGTTCTACAAACCCAATGAGCAGAAAAGTAAAGGCCTTTGATGTGAGAAGAAAAAGATTCATATGAAACAGCTTTTCCACAAGATGATACCAACTGGCATTCCTTGAGAACTTCTATTGGATCTCTCATGGTCCATGGGAAGCACAGACCCATAGGATCATCCCTAACACAAGCACGGCCGCATGATGTAACCAACTCACCAGTCTGAGAATCAATTATAACTAGAGCTGGTATACTCTGAACGCGAAACTGCCTAGCGAGCTCCATCTGAAACAAAAGAATTCAAATATCTATTTCAGTTTTATTCAGAGAAACTTAACATTCGAAATACAAATTGTACAGAAATAATTGTAAAATATAACTGAAACTCAGCATTTTTCTTACAACAGAAATATTTTTAGATTGTTCTAATAAGTATAATTTGAAAGAACTTCAGTAATCTTGTTTGTTATCTTGCAAGTACTTCAGTAATCTTGCAAGTTTTTTAATTCCTCCAAAATATAGAAGTAACACAAAGTATAGTTTAGACCAGGGCCATGCAGAGGGAGAGAGTATATTAGAGCCCTTACTCTTTATCTAAGGTTAAAAGTGCCCTTTTGCATAAATGTCCTGATCATGAAATTTGATGAGAAAGTTTACGTGGTTTACAAAAAAAATTATCTAGTAATATTGCAAAAAGTTCTGAATTGCAAGTTTAAAAAGCTTTGAACTGAAAGTTCAAAAGTTGATACTCCAGAGAATTGTTATGTTCAAAGTGAGATCATCTAGAGTTATTTGTGGGTTGAAATTGGAATCTGACAGTAAATGCTGGTCCTAAATGCTCTGAGATATATAGCATTTTATAAATAACTTTTAGCATTTTTTTCTGAAAGACAGTTTCATATATTTATCTGAAAAATGAATCAAAATTTCAATTTACTTTTCATAGGTTATGATTTATTACATGTGTGGAATGGGTATACAATGTAATTCAAGAATATTTCCTCCTTTCAAAATAAAACTTGGCATCTTTTTTCATACCTGTCCCTGTCCTTAGTTCTCCACATGGTAGTGGTTCAGACACTTTTGTTCAGTTAACAAGTCAATAGCATGTAAGAAATATTGTAAGGATCTATATCTAAAGCAACTTGGAAACAGTTTTGTTGTTAGAGAAAGGTGTAGCATTGCCATGGTTCCCCAAAATCCCTCCCTAACATGAACTGACTGTAAATATATAAATTTACCCAAGCAGATGTGATGGGGGCTTCTGACCAGTTGGGGGTTAAGGGGTGTCCAATAGCCATCTTAGAAGTAATTGTCCCTCTTTGTTAAAGAGAAACTGAAGGAGGGATGACCTGGATTCCTGACCTCTCGGCAGGAAGACAGACATAAGTTTTGGTAGAGAATGAACACAGAACTAGTGCGCTTCGATGGAACTGTGGGACTGAAGCCCTTTATTCTAATTTTCTTTTTGCCTCGAATTGTTAAACAAACTAGTGTAAATACTGTAAATTTAATTTCATTGAATGTGTTGTTTGTTTCAAAACTGTTTCTCTGTTGTTACATCCACTTGCTACAACTTAATTTTATTTCACTTCACAAGGGCGTCGAAACCTGATCAGACAATTTTGCTTCGACAAAGAAATTAATACAACTTTTAGATTGTAGTTGATAACCAGGTCCTAGATTTCGTAGACATAAAAGTTTATTCAATACACTTTCAATAGGCAAAATATTTTCGTTTTCAAATTGTCTCTAAATAACATGTTTTCATACTTATCTCTATACACATGAATACAGTATAATTAATTTATTGACCAGAAGTGACCAAATAAATAGGCAAATCCTTTATAGGATATATATGGTACATTTCGATGCAATACCACTCAATCAATCTTGGTTGTACATTTGTGTGCAAGACATTTCCATGTTACTTAATACCTTTGAAAGACTGTTTTTTGGCCCAATATAGGCCCACTGATCACAATTTAGGAAACCATGCGTGATTACAGATGGTTCCAAGATTTTGGCATTAGAAATATTTCAATTACCAATTTGAAGATTGAAAAGTATGTGATCTTTCATTTTCTTGTCAAGGCTAGATGAAAACTCTTCCAGTCCTCCTTCTTTCTAGTGTTGATTTACCCATCAATAAAAAGTCATAGAAAAGATTTGTATAGTATTAAAAGGTAGATAAATTTTTTTGGTGTCTGAAGCTAGCAGATGAATCTTTTACCATGTTCTTTGTGATAAAGATGAAACTGCAGATGAAATATTACGACATGGGAATGTTCTAGCCAAAATGTGATTAAAACAACCAGCAAAACTTAAGCATCATGCTAAAAACTCAACAAAAATTTGACCAAAACTAATTTAATAAAAAGTACCACGAAATGATCTAAAGCACTACTTTTCAAAAATCAGGAGGTTGAAAATGGAATTTCTGCCTATACAGGCATTGTCTAAAAAGTACAGGGTCTGGTGAATGTTAAATCTGTCATGGCCTCAAATGTCCTCATGTTGGCATGGTGTGGAAGTGTGGAGTGCCAGCTCAGGTGTTTATCTTCGTCATCTGACAGTGGTTCAAAATTACTTGGTGTTGTCCTAGGTTCTTTCCCTTCGGGATTGATCCCGGACAGTCACTAATAGCCTGTTGTATTGCTCCAGTGCGATGTCAATTAATTACTTACCTTCCTACAAATTACTAACAAAGATGACATGTCAACAAACCATAAGCATTGCTAGTAAATGACCAAAATTCCTATAAAAATAAAAGCAATGCACTAAAAATTTTCTTAACATGCTGACTCAGTCATCAGAGAAAGTTACTTTCTAGTGATATACCTGCATTCTTCAGAAAAAAGTCTCTTAGGGAACGTCAGAATATAATTTAATAGCCGTCATTGCTGAATCTGAGAGATCGACAAAAATAGAAATTTTGCCAATTTGCTACAAATTTCAAATTGCTCTGGTATCTCTAGAAATGGAAAGACAAAATTAAAAATTATTCTTAATGAAGAGCCTTTCCTAACAAATAGCGTGGTGTAATTTGGTAATTGTATTTCTACTCCTTTATAAAAAAATATTTAAAAGTAAAACTTATGGAAAAATATGATTTCTCAATTTTTAAAAATGCATATTTCACTGTGAGGGAAAGCAACAAGAACATTAAAACTTTTCAACATAAAAGAGCAAGATGTCTATTATATGTCCTGAAATTTTCATAATTGTAATTTGATTACTTTTGTCTTGGGAGAATTTTTAATTAAACATAAATTTTACATTTTTATGGAGGTAATGAATTATCACATCCGATAATATAAAAAATGCAGTATAAGAATGAAATATAACTATTATTATGGTGCATGTGCAAAATTTCACACAAAATTTCTTTTTAGTCTTTTTTGCTAATCCAAGGAGTGTTTCCATCAGCGAAATAATTAAGTGGAAAGTTAATTTTGTTAGAGAAGTCTTTTCGATTTGCTTTTTCCTTTGGAAACGCAAGTATTAAATACTACTACTTGTGAATATTAACTGCGTTTTGTAAATATTAAGCATTATTAGTCAGGTAAACACTCTTTTTGAGAGTAAAAAAAGAATTTAAACATTGTTAAACTCGATTCTCCCAAATGTACATAACTATATATATATATATATATATATATATATATATATATATATATATATATATATATATATATATATATATAATGAATCCTTTTCCATATTTATCACAATCACTAGTGAAATAAGTAAAGATTTCAAGAATTCTGCAGCACTAGGAAAATTTAAATTTAAGCAAATACGAAAATGAACAAGAGACCTTTATCAGATTGAAAGTGAATTTGAAGACAATCAAGTAAAGGTTTTAAATGTTTAAGCCTTTTTAACTGTGATTTGATGTTCTGCTTTTAAAATTTCCTTCAAAAGTTACAAATAATTTGGTATTTCATTGTTGATTTGGGGTTTCACTGTTTCCATTGGAAACGAGTAATATACATAGAATGGGAAGGAAATACTGATTGGTGATAATAAACGAAATGTTTGGCGACGAAACTTTCAGTCGGCAATTGATTTGGAAGAGCAAGAACGTGTTTTTGCGTTTCACTAATTTTGTTATTGTTGCTTTGGGACTCAAAATACAATTCTGAATTTTTATTACAAGTAATATTTTCCCAAAATATAGTTTTCTTCAGTTCTGTCCTTCATTTCATTTTATGTGCCTATTTTAAGAGGAAAACTGTCATTTTATAATTTTTCTTTGCAGTTTGGAAGATGAAGGAAATAAAAACGACTTCCAAACTTCAGTAGTTTTATCATACCTAGCACTATATCTGGTATGAATTTCAACGATGCATTTAATTTCCTTTACCCCATAGAAACCTTTTTAATTCTATCAAAATCAACTATTTTCCATTTTTTGATTCTAATTTTTAGCTTAAATATGATGCTTAAAATTGTTGTTTCCATACAGATAAAAAGAGAATTCTTCATAGATTAGAATATGAAATATTGTAGTCTACGTTAAGTAGTTTTGGAGAAAGATCTTCAAACATGCAACATCAAGCAATTTCACAACTGCTCTTCAAAGTTGCAAGTCATTAAAATGCCTTAAACTGCCAAAATATTTCATTTTGAGTAAAAATATTTTGGATATCATTACTTATGCAAACTTAACCCGTGAAGCAAATTTCATGAAAATCCGTCACACTACAGCCACAGGTTTTATCTGATATTTGCTCATTTCACATGGAATGACCCTTAACCCATCGGGATTGATCCCAGACAGTCGCCAATAGCCATTGAGTTGTGTGTGTGTGTGCTCCAGTGCAAAATAAATCCAACTATCCACTTAACTTTTGCTAGGATGTTATGTACTGTAATTTGAATATAGTTGTATACCCACTGAAAATTTTTATTTGCACTAATACTATTGCACTAGTCTCTTCGAAAAGCTTTTTATTGCAGGAAAATATCATGTAATAAACAAAAGAATTTTTAGTTGATTACCATTGAATGGTATCTCAATGTGTTTGAGAAAAATAACTCAGTAGAAAATAGGGAACAGCTGCAGTATAGATCCCCCCCCCAATCCATTTGGCGACTTTTTTTGTCGCCAACCTTCAATTGCGATTTGTTGTTTTTGGTAACCCCCACTTTTTTTCCACTCCATTCTAGCAACCCTACAGCGTCCCTACGCTATGTATATATAGACATATTTAACCCAGACTTATATATTGACTGATAACTGTATTTTTATAAATAATCAAGATTTACATTATTTATTATGGCGATTATGCAATTTCTTTGCACATAAAAAAACGCCAGGGTTTCTATAATGGTTGCTTTGAAATTTCGTTTTCCATTTTACAAAAAAATCGAATGGGGTGCGACTGAGGGTTCAGTTCACGACTGGCAGCCCCGTTTAAACAGGAAACCCTCATTTACAGTGAAATCTGTTAAAAGATTAGAATAACATATTCAACTTATGTACATTTTTTTGCAATACGTCTGTTAAAAAATGTCGCCAAGTAACGTCAGGGTTGGCGACAAAAAAAAGTCGCCAAATGGAGGGGGGGTCTATACTGCAGCTGTTCCGAAAATAGAAACCGATTGTATATATTCAACAAAATATTAATATACTAATGAAGTAAAAATTACAAAAATGACTACAAATAGAAGTGTGTTAATAGAAATCCTTTCCCCCCCGTCATACATATAAATTCCGATGATCGTACAGTTCAGATAATTGTATTTTCTGAGTTGTGCAAAAAAACAGGAACTCAATAAATAAATTTTTGTAACTACCTGTCGATATCTGTCCGTAAATGGAAGAGCAAGCCACGGCATAGAAGAAAATTGCTCTTTAAACTGCTTTTCGTCATAATCAGAGCTAATATAAATTATTTCCAAGTTAAGTTTTCGATCAGATTTCTTAAACTGTTCATAAAATTTAACCAAATCCGGTGTAAAAGCTATGCATGATGAACACCACTGAGAAGAGTAATATAGTCCAAAGTATTTTTCTTTTGCACAAATAGTAATCGTCTGAACATTACCATTTTTAGAAATTAATGTACTTCCCAAAAGCTTTGGAACGGGATGTTCATTCATGTTTTGCTACTAAATCCCTTTAAAATCATGAGATCAAATGTTTCTACATTCTTGTTTGTAAACAAAGTAGTAAAGTGGAAACGGCAATCAACACAACTAGCGCTCGCTTGCTACCCACGCTGTAATTGGACAGGATTTAGTATTCATACCACAAATTCTGGGTCATGTGACCGAAATGCCAATACCAACGGACCGGTGGCATTTCAGGACAATGTTACCCGCTTTGGACGCTTTTGGGTGCACGATTTGGCGAGAAAGGCCTTGGCGTGTTAAATTGGAGTAGAGCGATAAATGATTAAAATATGGGTACCATACAAGACGATATCTCAGTGCACCGTGTAATGAGTGTGAAAATCGATTCTTTAAGAATTCGAATCTTTTGAAAGATTGTTCGTGATATTAGCCAGTGTGTCCATCTTTCGGTAGAAAGGGAAAAGAAAAATAAAGTCCCAGATAATTAATTTTCAATGAGGCTGACTTCTATATAAATGTATTTTGGGTGTATTAGGTATTTGGGGACACTTGCTTTTGTTTCTGAAATCTAAAATTTTTTTTAATAATTCAATTTTATTTGTATTGATACGTTAAAGTTTTTTTTGCATTTGATAAAGAAAAACTAAGTTTTCTGATTTTGTTAACTTAGTTCATTTATCAATAACCAATTGAGTAGCTCCAGTGTGACGTTTTTCAACTACCTAGTTCATTTATAATTTTTTTCGTGTTGCTTATAATGAATTGTGTTTATAAAATCTGAAAATGTGTTCCTAAAAAAAGGACAGCCCCACGTGATGGTTTGAACGGGACAGTAGCGTTTTTTATCATGTTTCCCAACCTTCCCATCGTTTTACTAAAAATGTGGATTTTTTGGTCAGTTTTAATAAAAACTATCTTTAATATTGGTTAGTCATAATAAGCAATAATCGTTTTCATTATCAGGCAAACAAATTACCTGAATATCATAGATCACAATTCCTGTATGTGAACCGGTGGCTTTGTTATTCAATGCGATGTTTTAAATTTCATTTCTTTAATTCTTTAGTCATTTTTAAAGCTTTGGCGAAACTTCAGTTTTAATGACGATCTCCTGAAAGAATTTATCGTCTGACTTTTTCATGAATACAAAATAACCCCAGTACCGTTTTTGCCATTCCGATGTGATTTTTGTTTCAAGGAATATGGTCTACAATGGCTAATACTTAACAACGAAATCGGAAAGCTAACGATTTTTAATTTATTTTGTCCCAAATTATACTTTATCCACAGAAGAATGTTTTTGTAAACTTTTATGACTCTGCAAGCATTTTAAAAAGTATATTTTTCGAATGTTTTTACTAATTAAAGTTTGAAAATTTTCCCACTTCTATCGCTCCTCGCTTACTCCATAAAGACTGTTTAATTCCAAAATTTTTATCAACCAAACCTTTCAGTGTCAGCTGTTTTGAGGGACAGTCTCATCCTCTTACGAAATATTTTGATAGGGAACGACAGAGCTCTGTAGAATAGAGAAAAGAAATTTTGGCTCTATAGAAATTTTTTATAGTTTTAGAGATTTCTAAAGAGTAACCGAGTTCTGATTATATAGAAATAAATTTCTATAGAATTATATTAAGACTTCTCTATAGAATCATAGGCGAACCCAAGGGGAAGGGGCTTAAGCCCCCCCCCCCAGACCCGATAAAGCAAGTATCCCTTGGGGGACCCGAAAAAATATCATTTTAATTCATGAGCCCACCTTGGGGGAGCTAAAGGGGTGACAGGTTTAAGCTTCCTAGACCCGATAAAATAAATGTGTCCTTTTTAATTTATGAATATGACTACGGGGCTTAAGCGCCTTAGACTTGCAATAAGCAAATATATCCTTTTTACTTCATGAGTGAAGGGCTAGGGAACTAAAGCCCCCTAGAAAAAGTAAATACACCCTTTCTTCAATGCATGGGTGCACTACGGGGGCTTAAGCTCCTTAGACCCAAACTAAGCAAATTTATCCTTTTTATGTCATGGGCCCATGTACACGGTTGGTGCTTCAGCCCCTAGATCCGTAAAAGCAAAGATATCCTCTCTTTTTTTAATTCATGGCTGCACTTAGGGGTCTATGTGAGCTTAAGCCCCTTAGATTGTATTTTCTTTAACAAATATTTGTCGAACAATACCTGTAAAGTCATTTCTGTTCTCAAAACAACTGAGATGTAATAATTTTAATACTCTATGTTAAAGTTCCTTAATTTATTGTCTTTGTAATCAAATATGTAAGTATAAAACAGCTCTCCAAAAGCAACGGTAAAATGAAAAACAAATTTCAATAAATAAATTTTTGAATACTTGTTAATATTATTAATTGTGATAACAATCTGTGAACACGACTATTATAATATTATTCCTGCACTCAGATCTGACGAAATGCGTTATTTTCCATGCCTACAATAATCCCTTACTTTAAAGAAGGTATAAAAAGAATTAAGAAAACCTTTTTCAAAATAAATCTAAATCTTCAAAAGCCATAGAAATAAATTTTCTATTTTGGACCCATTCCGAAAATAATTCCTGACTACGCTTTTAATTTATTAGATGTGAACTAAGAAGTAAAAAGCATCACAAAAATGAAGCAATTTATATAAGTTTAAAAGGATTGACACACATACAAGAAGATATACTATGAAGACTATTATAGTAAAAATACGCTTTCTTGCCCGCGATGCCTGAAATCTATGAGTCTTGTTGGATTTAAGAACATTAAGATTAAAAGTATAGTAAAAACAGTCATGAATGAAAGGGAAATTAACATCCTCTTGTAAGATATGCAATGTATGAGATGTTCTCCAAAATCGAGTTTACAAAGTTTTAAATCCAAAATGTACAGAAATGATTAGTATCCACAAAAATTTACTTTGAAATTATATTTTATTTTTAAAGCTATTTCGCTTGGGGTTTGTGGTAAATTTGAATGATCAAGTTACAGTAATGTTTCCAAAGAATTGGATTCAAAACATGTTTTTCTGAATGAGATACATTTTCAATACAGTTTTATAAATCATACCAAAATGTACTAATCGATTTCATTTGAATTGGGGTTTGATTGTCGCTCTATGGTCATTTTGTTCAATACGGCCTTTCCAACTGGAAACATTGCTTTCGATCCCACAAATACCTTTTTTTACAGATATAGCCAATATTTTGGAATGACTAATCCTTTTACTCTCCTAACAACTCTAAATTCTGAGTATTTTAGCTGTGCTGAGGGTTATGTGACCTTCATTTAAACTCAAAATGTAGGTTTGAAAAAACCCAAATCCCCATCCATGCTTTCCCGAGAAACCCATCAGAAAATCATCATCATTTACGAAGAAATTCGTAAATAACATGGCAATAAAAACTTCACTGGTTATCTGCTAAAAATCTGGAAACACAAAAGACTTTGGGGAGCCTTCCCTTCTTTCATCAGTCGGATAGACTCATTAAAAGGCACCCTGCAAAGAAATGGATATACGTACGTAGGGGATGTAATGGTATTTTCTTAGAACTCGCCGGT
The DNA here is from genome assembly GCA_933210815.1 of Meta bourneti. NCBI lineage: Eukaryota > Metazoa > Arthropoda > Arachnida > Araneae > Tetragnathidae > Meta > Meta bourneti. Next base: position 14,894,377 of record OW119928.1, on the reverse strand, counting down.
TGACGGTGCCAGGGTCAGCGGACCCTGGCGCCAATGTCTCGAGCAGTGGTTCAGATTAACGCACTTTTTTTCATTGACATGACAATTTTTAAACCACGTACTCATTTTTTTGTAAATAAGGTTGCAAAATTTTCAATTCTTCAGAGATCTAGTGGGATGGCAACCAATCGTACGATTTTAATTTGACAATTAATTGACTAAGAATAATTAAACGTACTTAAAAACAGGTTAATTAGGGTTGTGTTAGTTTTTCGAAATGGAGCAAGACTGATCAAATTTTAGTACTCATGTTGTTAGCCAAATAACAATTTGGATTCAACATCTGAAACAGAAGACAGATTTATCTATAGACTGTGTGTCAACAAATTCATCTCTATTTCCAGACCTGTTGTGGTTGGCGAAAACTTATACTTTTCAAACCGACATTTTAATATTTAGGTTAAAGTACACATATCTAATTTTTAGCCCTTGTGTAGCAAAAAATTATCATAGAACGACAAACCAAATTAAACTTTATTTAAACGAAAACAATTTTTTACTTATTTGCGTGACGTTATATTACAATGAAATATATTGATAAATTTTCATTATCAAGCCCTTGCGATCTAAAGATGTAATTCATTTCAATCCTGAAAAATCACGTTTAGCGGAACATGTCAGGGGGCAAATTTCATCTAAAATATTTCGATGATTACCCATAGTAGATCGTTTTCCACGATGAACTCTGGAGACATTCTCAATTATTCAATTTGAAGTCAGGGCTTCTTGCTAGGACAGGCTCTACCTTTCTGGATACAGCTATGTCAACCAGTCAAGGAACAAGGGATTTCCTTTGCTTATAAGCTAAGTTGTTGCAACACTATCGGCCGCAATTAGCCTAAGCGTGTTGTAGTGATTCTCTGGGTAGCGTGGTAGATTCAAATCTACAGAGAACAGTCTGGCTTAAATAACAAACGATAATTTTATTTAAAACAATTTCTTGACTATATTAGAATCTATTTACACGACACTTTCACGAATTTCTATGCCTCTGCTAACTGGATGCGACAGGGTGTCGAAATCTCAGGACGTACGAAAGTCTCTGAGTTGGAGAAAGGTATCTCAACAGTCTCTAGATGAAACTCTACTCGTCGGGTGACGATTTCACAAGATCAGCACTGGATCCTCACTGGACGACGGGACAAGGCAGGTTCACTGCCGGACGAGAAGTCGGTACCGAACTCTCCGCAGGTCGTCGGTTCGGCACAATCAGGGATCGGCTCCACTGGGGTCGTCGGGTCAGTACAAGACAGCACGGCTCCGCTGGGGTCGTCGGATCGGCACCAGACAGGCACGGCTCCGCTGGGGTCGTCGGATCGGCACAAGACAGGCACGGCTCCGCTGGGGTCGCTGGTTCAAGTCTCAAACGAGAAATAAGCAGGAACTCGAGATAGGCAGCCTACGCCAGGCTACAAGAACGCGTCCTCTCAGGGTGAGAGAACCGTCTTCCAAATTATTAAGAGCTCCTTAATGGGGTTGACCGCTCAAAGGGTCACTGAGCTAAGACGCTAGCTCGGGAAACAAACAAGACTCGAGATGGGCAGCCTACGTCGGCTACAAGAACGCGTCCTCTCAGGTTGAGAGAACCGTCTTCAAAAAATATATTTTCTCCCTAAGGAGTGACCGCTCAAAGGGTCGCTGAGTTAAGCTGATCGATCGAGATCACAAGCAAGAACTGACGATTCGACTCCCTGCTTTTCCTTTTGAAACCTCCCAGCCTTTGTTCGCTGGTGGTTCTCGATTCGTTCGTTCTTGATTGGTTCTTACTTTTAATTGGTTCGTTTTTACTTTGCTCATTTTTGAGGTTGCTGATTCGGTAGAGACTCTCTGACGTAAAATGGGATCAGCTACTTAGCGCAGGTGGCTTGATTACCTAGCAGGTGGACTTAATCACCTGGCAGGTGCACTCCTAAACACCTGGGCTCTTTTCGGAACGAATCCCCTTTTGTCCTCTTCGATCCAAGTCCCGACCGTCTGGCGCCAGAGAGATGGAAATGTATTGTCCGGCTCTTTTACGACCTGTCGGCGAGTTTGCCTTTGGGAGGGATAATTGAGGAGTCCATCAATGAATCCTCACAACCCCTCCCCCCGAAGAAAGATTTTGTGGTATGGCAAAATCTATAAGGCAAGGGTTAGACATGGCAACTCGACACATCATTAGAGGCAACAATTTTAAGAATTTATATACAAAATTTTAACATGATTTCAACACTTAAATTTCAAGTTACATCTACTATTTACAATACTCTTACATCCTACTCTTGTGATACAATTATATTTTATCACATAAGTTCAATCAAATACTGGGGTTTATGTACAATTTAAATCGGTACTTTTGGTACGATTTAATTTTCCGACAGCATTCTGCTCAGACAATCTGCATGTTGGTTGTCCTTCCCAGCCCTATGGATGATCTGGTAATTGAAGGGCTGTAAAGCCAACGCCCACCTCATCAATCTCGGGTTATTCCCGGAGTTATTCTTTAAAAATACTAACGGATTGTGGTCCGTTTCAATAGTGAAGCGTTGTCCGTCCAAGTAATGCCGCAGCTTTTTAATTGCGTAAATAATGCCTGCGCATTCTTTTTCGGTAGTGCAGAATTTCTTTTCTGTGTCGGTAAACTTCCGGCTTAAATATAATATCGGGTGATCAACTTTATCTGGCCCTTTTTGTGCCATGATTACCCCGATTCCTTGGTTGGAAGCGTCAGTTTGGAGGATAAATTCCTTTGAGAAGTCTGGGGCGTACAACACCGGCTTCTCAGTGAGTTTCGTTTTCAGCTCTCGGAAAGCTGAGTCGCATTCCGTGGACCACTCTACCTCCTCCCTTCTATTCTTTCCTTTTAATGCCCTCGTTAATGGCTCGGCTATTATGGCATAATTTTGGATATACCGGGCGTAATATCCACTCAAACCTAAAAATTGTCTGATCTGTGTTTTATTCCTGGGTGTGGGGAAATCAACTACCGCTTGGATTTTCGCCTCAGTCGGAGTTCTACATCCACTCCCTACCATATGTCCCAAATATTTGACACTGCTCTGTGCGAACTTGCATTTGGCAGGTTTAATTGTTAATTTCGCATACGTGATTTTCTTAAGAACCACATCGAGGTGTTTGATGTGTTCCTCCCAAGTTTGCGAAAATATAGCTACATCGTCTAAGTAGGGTACACAAAATTCATCTAAACCTTGTAAGAGTTGAGCCATGAATTTTGAGAAGCAATATGGCGCGTTTACTAGTCCGAACGGAAGAACTAGTGGTCTATATGACCCGAATGGAGTCACGAAAGCGGCCAATCTTTGTGCCTTAAGACTCAAGGGTATCTGCCAATATCCCTTGGTCAGATCTATGACCGTTATATATTTTGCGGCTGCCACTTGTTCGATTCGCTCGTCCATATTAGGCAGTGGATAATATTCCGTCCTAATGATGGAATTTAATCGACGATAATCGACACAAGGGCGAGGGTCACGTCCTGGACTCTCTACTAAAATCATGGGGGAAATGTAATCGGACTCCCCGATCTCAATGATTTTTAAATCCAACATCCTCTTAATTTCTGACTTGAGGATTTCCGTTTGTCTAGGAGAGGTGCGGTAGGGTTTCGATCTAATGGGTTTGTCACTAATTAAATCGATATCATGTTCGATAAGATTCGTCCTACCGGGATCATTTGAAAATAATTGCCTATGGGATTTTAACAATTTCCCAAGTTCATTGATTTGATCCTGCGTGCATCGCCCTTCCAATTTACTGTTTTTCACTACCTCTCCGAAATCAAAAATATTCGGATCTGCGATAGGATACTGAATATCCAAATCAGATTCTACGGTGTCGTGAGAGAATACTTCGCTCATCAAAACATTTACGCTTTCCATCCGCTGGTGGTATGGCTTTAATAAGTTAATGTGGTACACTCGTACCTTCTCTACCTTCCCTGGCATCTTAACAACGTAATTGGTCTCCGAAAGCTGTTTCTCTATAGTTCCCGGACCAACCCATTTTACGGCGAATTTTGTTTGTTGGCAAGATGACAATACTAAGACGCGATCGCCTACTTTAAACTCGCGCTTCACCGATCCTTTGTCGTAGTACGACTTCCTTTTAACTTTTGCGTCCGTTTCGGTTGCGGTGGCTACCTGTTGACACAGTCGCAATCGATTTATCAACTGGAATACGTACTCCGTGACAATGTCTTCACATGGGGGACTTTGGCACCATTTGTCAAATAAAATGGATTCGGGCATTCTCAAATTCTTCCCGTAAATTAGCTCTGCGGGGCTAAAACCGGTTGACGCATGGGTTACGTTCCGCAAAGCCAAGAGAGCCGATGGAAGTACGTCCTCCCAATTTTCTTTTAGCTCCAGGCACATCGCTTTCAAAAGTCTCTTTAGGGTCCGGTGGAACCGTTCCACCGGGTTCGTTTGTGGATGATAGATCGAACTACGCACCACCTTAATCCCAAACCTCTCAAAGAAGGTAGTTGTGAGGTTGCTAGTGAAATACGTAGCAGTGTCCAGTTGTAGTTCTTTGGGGAAACCTATTCTACCAAAGATAGCAAGCAAGGCATCAGTGACGGTTTCTGAGTTCACTGCTGATAAAGGAATAGCTTCCGGGTATTTGGAAGCAAGGCAAATAGCCGTCAGGAGATATTTGTTCCCTTTCGGTGATATTGGCAAGGGACCCACAATGTCTACATTCATCTTCGCGAACACTTCGGTGATCCCGGGCACTAACTTAAGGGGAGCTCTCTTTTCTTCCGAGGATTTCCCGACTTTCTGACAAGCATCGCACGATTTCACATATTCCTCGATCTCCTTAATACACTGGGGCCAGAAATAATAGCGCAACAGCTTATCTTTAGTTTTCGTATTGCCCATGTGGGATCCGAACCCATCATGACAAAGGCTTAAAATTTTATTTTTATATATAGCGGGTATTAATAGCTGCCTCCGCTCTTCGCCTCGATGATCCTTAGACTGCCTAAAGAGTAGCTCTTTTTCAATCACGAACTCACTCGTTTTATTTTGCCTGACCTTATCCCAAATAGATTTGAGTTCGGGACAATTCTGCTGTTCCTTGGCAAAAGTTTCAGCGTGAATGCCTACTAATTCGATTTCCGAATTTTCCTGTAAGGGTGGTAACTCTGTCCCCAAATTTTCGTCCTCTAGTTCATTTTCAGGTTCCGTTACCTCAAGTGGATCTATTTCTGTCTGGTTTTCCTCAACTACAGTCTGTTCAGGGCTCAGACGTTTGGTTTGACTCCTAGTCATAATCGCGTTTACCAGTTCTGGTTTTACTCTTTGCGATTCGATTAATTCCTGGGTGGAATTTCCTAAGAGGTAATGTCGCATTTCGACGGATTTACCTACTATTGCTGCCTTAGTCCTAATTACGCCGAGTTCTGGACTTTCGATTTTAATTCTTGCCAAAGGTAGGCACTTGAAGTGGTTGTCCAGAGGTTGCTTAACCCAAATGTGCTCGCCTGTAAAATCCTCAGGTTTCACCAAGTCTAGGGGTCCCAGGTCAATGGTTGTTCCTGAATCACGCAACAATACCATGTCAACATCATTTATTTTGGCCTTGCTTAAATAAGGCTCAAATGAGGGAGCAAAATTTGCGCTCGTAGCAAGATTATTTAAGGGTTCCGCTACTTTCTTTAACTCGGGGCATTGAGGGCGTATATGACCAGGTAAGTTACAATTAAAACAAACGGGGCCACTACGTTTCTCAAATTCCCTTGTCCGCCATTCTGTGTTGGTTCCCTTACTTCCCGATCTCCAGTCCTTTCCGTGATTTTTCTCCCCCCCCCCCCCGAATTTCTTTCCCTGATTCGGCTTTTCAATAGGTTTTGGGCGGTCGAGAGCCCTTTTCTCCGGTAGTTTGGAGAACACCTGTTTCTTGACTCGACGGGTTGACTCGTACGCGTCTAGCTTCTCAGCCAATGCGCTCGGTTCGGTCAACTCGCCCCATTGATCAATAAAGTGGTCCTTTATGTCGGCCGGTACCCTTCTTTTCATTTGATCAGCGATCATCAGATTCTTAAGAGAATCAAAATCCTCAACTTGGATTCCGCTAAGCCACCCTTCTAGATAGCTTCTTAGTTCGAAGATCATGTCCTTCCATAAAGAGCCATTTTGTCTCTGATGCGTTTGAAATTTGCATCTAAAGGATTCTGCGCTAAGCTTGAATCTAGCGAGAAGTACGGACTTTACATGATCATAATCATCACTCAATTCCTCGGGTTCACGAATAATAATCTCCGCGATTTCAATCGGCAACAGACTAAGCAGCTGTGAGACCAATTCGTCATACTCGATTTTTAATTTTCTACTCTGGCGTTCAAAAAGCGTTAAGAACAAGGCCATATCTATTTTGTCAGCATCAAACTTTTGCATGACTGATTTAATGTTTTTAGACGGTTTCCCGCTATCATGGCTAGACGAACTTAAACTATTTACTTCTCCCGATTGTTGTAATCTTAGCTTCTCTAGTTCGAAAGCCCTTTCCGCAGCTAATTTTTCCTCTTCCTTAGCTAATTTTTCCTCTTCCTTAGCCAATTCCCTCTCTTCTCTAGCCTCGGCCAATTTCCTCTCTTCTATGATATTAACTATCATATCTTTAGCGCTTTCCTCGCTAAAATCATTGCATCCCTGTATTTTCCTTGCTAGATCGATGATTCGATCGTCGGAACCAAACTCAACATTAAACTCGTATGCTAATTTCTGCAAGTCTACCTTTTTCTGCTTAGTTAAAAACGCCATGGTTCTACACTAAATTTTCCCAGTGACACAATTACAAAATTCAATCACCAAATATTCTGAACTTCAATTTTCAAATAACAATACACACATAAAATAATAATACACAATGCAGTCAATTTCCTAAGCCTTAACTATTTTCCAGACTCATGCAATATTAAAATATTTTTACTTAAAATAATACACAATAATAATCTCTATTACAAGTTCACTAAATTTCATTCAACTTGACTAGGTAGTTCACAATTGCGTAGATACTTCACAATCTAAGTTAATTTAACTATATGCTAAAGGTACAAGATCATCCACAGCCCTGGAACTTATTCGAGCAATTGCTAAACTGACAATTTCCAAATCTTCACTACAAATTTACTGCAATTATTAAATCCTAACGTTTCCGCGAATTTGCATACACTAGTAATCAGAATTTCTTTAGAATGGATTCCACAATTAAATCAATTTAAAAATTTAAACACTCTTCACAACAGTTTTTTTTTTCTCAACAATTTAAAACAATAATCTATTAAATTGCCTCTAAAGAAATGCCAAGCTTACCTTGTCTGACGACTGGCTCTGCTTTTTCGACAGGTCTCTGCTCTGCCTCTGTTGGGATGTCAGACGGGCGTTCGTTTTTTTTTCTTTCACTGGCACACTAGCACTTTTTTTCAACACTGGACAGGATGTCCTTCACGTTGTAGCAGTTCTGGATGGTTCTGCTTTTTCTCACTTCACAACTCTTCTTGAGTTTGCCTCTGGACTGGATGTCCTCACGTAATAAATCCTGGGTGGGCTTACTACGCAAAAGGTGTGGTTGCCAATTTTTTATTTAATGGCTAACAATCCCACCTGCTGCCACCAATAATTTAAGTAGACTGTAGTGATTCTCTGGGTAGCGTGGTAGATTCAAATCTACAGAGAACAGTCTGGCTTAAATAACAAACGATAATTTTATTTAAAACAATTTCTTGACTATATTAGAATCTATTTACACGACACTTTCACGAATTTCTATGCCTCTGCTAACTGGATGCGACAGGGTGTCGAAATCTCAGGACGTACGAAAATCTCTGAGTTGGAGAAAGGTATCTCAACAGTCTCTAGATGAAACTCTACTCGTCGGGTGACGATTTCACAAGATCAGCACTGGATCCTCACTGGACGACGGGACAAGGCAGGTTCACTGCCGGACGAGAAGTCGGTACCGAACTCTCCGCAGGTCGTCGGTTCGGCACAATCAGGGATCGGCTCCACTGGGGTCGTCGGGTCAGTACAAGACAGCACGGCTCCGCTGGGGTCGTCGGATCGGCACAAGACAGGCACGGCTCCGCTGGGGTCGTCGGATCAAAGACACTCTCCGGGCCCACTCACCGTTAAGTGTAGAGCGTAATGTATGGCCCGGAGGTGATGACCTCCACCGCAACACGAAAGGGGTCCACCGGACCCAGACCAGCATTTATTTTAAATAAGCATTACAAAGACATACAAAGCGTAACAAAAGCGTAACAAATACGTTACAACAAAACATAGACACAAAAAGCGTAACTGATTCGTTACTACAAAACCTCGTCAAGATATACAGTTATATTGGAACATATTCCTATGGCAAAAATCCTTAAATAATAGGAGAAAACAGGGTAGTGGGTGCCAATCCAACATCTACCAATGAAAATCCTCGGCCAGAATCGGCAGAACTAAAAACCCCACTCTGACCTGCAGAGGGGGCAGGTTATAATACTAAGAGAGGACAGTTTTCAAAGCCATAAGGAGAAGGTTCTACTACGGCACCTAAATTTACTGGGGAACCGAGCGTGCAATAGGTTTATAAGAGACGCCTGCTCGATTCCCCATTATAATTTTAAAGAATGGCTTATAAAAGGCGCCGGAAATAATATAAAAGTAGTAAAACATATACAATATAACAAAAGACCAAGACACACAGAAAATAAACACAACAGATACAGAACACAAGTTTTTTGTTATTGTTATTTCAATTAACGTCACACTGGAGCAACACAACGGGCTATTGGTGACGGTCCGGGATCAATCCCAAAGGGAAAGATCCGAGGACAACACCACGTAATTTTGAACCACGGTCAGATGACGAGGCAACACCTGAGCTGGCACCCCACTCTCCAAACTTCCACACCACGCCAACGTGAGGACATTTGAGGCCACGACAGATTTAACGTGCACCAGCCCCCTTTGTACACGACGGTGTTTGGCTGGATTCGAACTCGCAACCCTTCGGTTGCTAGTCCGTTACTCTTCCAACCGGGCCACCGCGGCCCCACAGAACACAAGAGAAATCAAGTCAACAGAATACAAGACCAACACCACAAATACAATAAAATTACAAAGAGTAAAACATTAATGAGATATGATAAATATACAATGAAAAATGTTAAAACTGTAAAAACAAGAAAGACAAAACAGATACAAAATTCAATAAAAGACATAAAATGAATGGGCACCTAGTGCCACCATTCTTACGTAATAAAAAAAAAAACACAGAACACACAGCCATCGGGCTCAATTCCAAAGGTTCAGGTGTCCGGGGGGCCGGCCACCATCGCCGCGGCCGCCAGCACGCAGGACTTAATTTTAAATGCCGAGCCCTTATTTAACATAATACTTCGGAACCAATTTGGCTTTAATTCCTGGCTCGGCCTAGTAATGTGATAGTCCCGCGTTGCCGGACAGTCGAAGAGATAGTGGTCGGCGTCCCCCACCGCACCACAATTACACAAGTCGGAACGCCTGATTTTAAAACGGTGGAGGTAGGCCATGAAAGGGCCATGGCCCGTCAGAAACCACACCAAATATCGGTCCGAAACTAGGAGGTTGGGGTCCACCCTCGGGACAAAATCTCTGGCCCTAAGGCCACTCACCGCTGCGTCATGGCAGTCTTGCCAATACTGGATTTTAATATCTCTAATCTTCTTTTTCAGTGAGCTGATGGGGAGAGGGACCCCAAGATCCACGCCACGGACCGAGGCAAGCTTGGCGTGCCCGTCGGCAAGCTCGTTACCGACGAGCCCTGCATGTGCCCTAACCCAACTCAGGCCAAAGGTGTTAATATGATGGGATATTGATTTTTTTATGTTTATTAGGTAGTTAGACTTATTATATTATATATATATATATATATATATATATATATATATATATATATATATATATATATATATATATATATATATATATATATATATATATATATATATATATATATATATATATATATATACTGGATTTTAAGGCCTGAATTGCACTGAGACTATCGCTATAAATATTTATTTTCTTATTAAATTTGATAGCCCATTCTATTGCTTTATAAATCGCCGACAACTCCGCCTGAAAAACGGAGTTGTCGGCCTGGAGTTTAAATTCAAGGATTTGTATTATTTTATTTTTATCCAAAATGCATACCGAGGCCCCGACATTCCCATCAATGCCGGAGCCATCGGTATACACCTGGTAATCAGATTTAGGTATGGAGCCCCGAATGTCCAACCTAATGCTGGACATCGGGACCCCATGGCAAGAAATATTAAAATCATAATCAACAGGCGATAGTCCCAGCACCGGGTCGGGCTGCCGTCTTCTGACAACATTAAAATTAATGTACAATGACAGCAGGGTCACGTGGAGCGGTGGGATACCGCAGAGGGTGTTAAGGGAGTCGGAGGGGGAGGTAACATAGGCCCTGGAGATTTTTAGTAAAAAGGATCTCTGAATGGACATGAGCCTCTTTTTCTGTTCATTATTTAATTTACCTCCCCAAATGCCGGCCCCATAGGTCAGGACTCTCTCCGTCACAGAGAGATACCACACCTTCTGGAGCCGGCCACCGACCCCCCACCCTCCGCCTCCAATCTTTTGGAGGGAACCTCCAATCTGGTAACATCGGTCTCTTAGACTAAGAATATGGTCGCTCCACGTGAGCCCACCGTCAATTGTAATGCCGAGAAACTTAACGCTATTAACTATTTTTAAAGAACGGGAGTCCAATTTAAATATTGGACTCCTTTTTAATTTAGTAGTTTTAGAAAAAATAACTGACCGGCACTTGTCGACCGAGAGACTCAGTTTCAAGGAAACAAGTTTATCATAAATTGAATTTAAAGCATTATTGGTGTTCTCCTCCAGCAACCTTCGCGTCCCACCTGACGTTATCAACGCCAGGTCGTCAGCGAAGGCCTGGAGGTAGTATAAATCGGAATTAACATCTAAAACACTATTAAAATAAATATTCCACAGGGTCGGCGCAAGCACCGAACCCTGTGGACAACCCTTAATCAAAAACCTTGTAAAAATTTTACCGTTTAAATCAAAACTAATAAATCTGTAACTGAGATAACTAGAAATAAACTGAATAAAATAATTCGGAAAATTAAGATTACTGAGTCTGTCAATCAACAAGTGCCAGTCCATATTGTCAAAAGCGGCTTGGATGTCCAACGTGACTAATGCAGAGTGACAGTTTCCCCTAAAAGATTTTATTTTTGAAATTGCAGCGAACAAAGCATCCTCGCAGGATCTCTGCTCTCGAAAACCAAATTGTAATGGGTGTAAAATTTTATTATGAAATAAATAATAATTTAATTTAAGAATAAATGCCCGCTCTAGGATTTTCCCCAGAGTGGGCAATAAACAAATAGGACGATAGGCGCCACAGGAGGAGGGGTCACGTCCTGGTTTTAACAGGAAGCGAACCCCCCCATTCCTGAGGCACCTAGGAAAATAAGAAAAATAAAATGATTTTTGAAAAGGTATTAAAATAAGATCGGGATATTTTAAATAAACAAATTTCCAGATTTTATAATCGATGAGATCCGGCCCCGGGGCCTTCCCATCTTTGAGGTTGGAGAAGGCATGGTCCAGGTCATGGGCTGTAAAATTATCCGAAGGAAAATCATAAAAATTATAATTAACTATTGTTGGGTTGTTTAAATTATCTGAAAAATGATGGTTCAAAAGCATAGAAATTTTTTCACTTTGAGTTAAATTAGGGTCCGAATTAATAAATAAGTCCAAATTACTATTACTTTTCTTATTAAACTTAAATAAAGAGCCAAATTTTGCACCATGACCGGAACAATGCCTCCTCCAAGCCGCCCTTTTAGAGTTAATAATCATTTTCTTGAGGGCGGCCCTCCTAAAGCGATACTCTACCTCCGCGGCACGGACCTCATCGATTGGGGAATTATGAGATTTAAGAGATTTAATCTTTTTAAAGAGAGCAGTGACCCTGTTTCTCGAGGAGGCCAGCTCGCTGGTCCAGCGAGCTGGCCTCTGTGGAGTTAATTTTGTGAGAACTGTGGAGTTAATTTTATTAAATTTTCTAGTCTTTTTAAGTGAATTTAGAGAAGCTATTTCTACCGATTTAATCAATTGAACATAATAATTTTCTAGATCACTGGTGTTGTTAATAGTGTTAATTAAACTTGCCAAATCTTTTGTTAGTTCATGAAAAGAACCAGGGAAACGTCCCAGGCCGAACTTCGTCCTGTAGAAGAATCCCTGGTTGTTAGTTATACAGGAATTATAAGCCACACAGACATAACGATGATCACTGCAGGAGTCAAAATCAAAAACAGTCCAGTCCTCCAAATGGCCAACGACATCTGGACCCGCGAGGGTTAAATCGGGCCATCCCTTCCCAGAGTGGGCAACGAAGGTAGGCCCTTTTTCCGGAATGTTAATTATTGTTAGATTATTAGCATTGCAGAGGTCGAGCACGGACCTGCCCCTTATGTCTTCATGACCGTACCCCCAAAGGGGGGAACGGGCATTAAAGTCCCCCATGAGGAGGAGCCTGCCTCTACTAAAATCGAGGTCTGACAGCTCCTCCAGCTGATCTTCAATGCTATCATGGGGGGGGGGGAAGTAAACGCTTCCCAACAATAAGGGGCCGGCCCGAGTCGAAACCTCCGCAATAATACAATTTGGACTAATAAAGCTTAAATTAAAGCTAGCACCAGGATTTAAACAAATGATAAGACTTGTATTATTCTGAGACACCAATTGTCGATGGCCAGGAAAAGGAGCGACTGGTTTACCATTAATAAAATAAGGATCCTGGATTAACAAAAAATCAATTTCATGTCTCGCTGCAGTGGCCAGAGCCAGACTGTGGGCAGAATAGGAATGATTTATGTTAATTTGGAGGAATTTTGTTTTCGGGGATGTCATTTACTCGTCGTAACATATGCTTGCCTCTAGGATCGCCAGCTGTCTTTTATAATTTGGGCATGATTTCGAACGGACATCATGACCCACATTGTAAGTTGTATTGTGCAGGGAGTTGGATTCCCTGCAGTTAATACAGGACTTTCCACCCTCCCCGCACTCAGTAGTTGCATGGCCTCCTCCACAAGACATACAAACAGATTTCCCTTCAGTAATAAATGTGCACCGACCGCGACTATGGCCAAATCGGCCGCAGCCGGTGCACTGTCGAACGCTTTTAAATTCTTCAAGGCGGCACCTCCTAAAACCAAGGAACACATGTCCCTGGTTCATCAGGTTTTTAAAAATTGTCGGATTAAGGGAAACAACCCAATGGCTGCCGTTGCGTGCATTAATGCCGAACTCAACGGTGACCCCGTCCTCCGTCTCGATCGAGTCATTTAAACGGATCAATTCTGAGGGGAGACCCCCCCTTATCAATGTCCGAATCCACCCCAAAAATGATGACCTTTGGCCTCAACATTTTAGGTTTGCTAATTATGAAAAGATTCAAAATTCCGTCATTCTTTTCAAGCTTTTCAATCAGAGAATCTACTTCAGACGGGGAACCCAGATCGATGGCCACGCCACCACCCCTAAGTTTCCTGAGTTGTATCACCCTGACCCTCAGGTCCCTTAAGACTTCCTGTACCTTGTTTCTGTTAATAATGAAGTCACAGTCAACTTTTGTTTTTAATAATAACGTAAATTTAGGTTGCTGGGACCTAGAGGGTCCAGGCCTAGGCAAAGCAGTACCGCGCGAAGCCATCTGAGCATAACTCGGGTCTCCTTTATTGCTCGGATTTCCGTTAAGATCTCGGTCTCACTGGCACATGTTGGCAACCCGTTTTCCTTCAAATCTCGGACCGCTTTTAGTGTATCATTGACAGTGCCCTCGAAAAGATGGGTGATCCGGACAAGGTTGGTCTCCCGCTCAGCCAGAACACCATTTAATCTAGCAATCTCAAGTTCGTATTCTCTGGCCTTTTTTGACTCTATTTCGACAATTGAGCCCAACCTGGTCGTTTCGACCTCAAATTCGATCAATTTCTCCTTTTCTGAATTAATAACCTCCTCCCTGATTTCGAGGATAGCACGGTCCCTCTCCGCGACCTCAGCCTCCAGGATTGAGATTCGTCTGCGGGATTCATTGCCTAGTACAGGCGAAGATATTCTTGTTATAGCAGGAGAACCCTGCTCGCTGCTCGTAGATGGAATGCAATCAACTGTTCTTGAGTTTTTGATAAACTCAACGAGCATTGCTAAGTATTTTCCAAGTCCCGCCTGTACGACTTGCGTCTTAAGTTCACTCGTTTTTTTTGTATTAATGAACTTGGATAAATCCAATAACGTCTTTCGACATCCACTCAACACTGGATCCTGGTCCGGGTCCCTCGGGAGGGACCGCGCTAGACTGTCGATCAGGGGGCATACCGAATTTGGCGACAGGTCAATTTTGGGAGTTTTGCCAGATGTTCCACTCATTATATGTGACCAGAGGGGAACCAGTCACTAAGTGACCGTTCCCGCCAAACCCAAAGAGAGGGGTCGTCGGATCGGCACAAGACAGGCACGGCTCCGCTGGGGTCGCTGGTTCAAGTCTCGAACGAGAAATAAGCAGGAACTCGAGATAGGCAGCCTACGCCAGGCTACAAGAACGCGTCCTCTCAGGGTGAGAGAACCGTCTTCCAAATTATTAAGAGCTCCTTAATGGGGTTGACCGCTCAAAGGGTCACTGAGCTAAGACGCTAGCTCGGGAAACAAACAAGACTCGAGATGGGCAGCCTACGCCGGCTACAAGAACGCGTCCTCTCAGGTTGAGAGAACCGTCTTCAAAAAATATATTTTCTCCCTAAGGAGTGACCGCTCAAAGGGTCGCTGAGTTAAGCTGATCGATCGAGATCACAAGCAAGAACTGACGATTCGACTCCCTGCTTTTCCTTTTGAAACCTCCCAGCCTTTGTTCGCTGGTGGTTCTCGATTCGTTCGTTCTTGATTGGTTCTTACTTTTAATTGGTTCGTTTTTACTTTGCTCATTTTTGAGGTTGCTGATTCGGTAGAGACTCTCTGACGTAAAATGGGATCAGCTACTTAGCGCAGGTGGCTTGATTACCTAGCAGGTGGACTTAATCACCTGGCAAGTGCACTCCTAAACACCTGGGCTCTTTTCGGAACGAATCCCCTTTTGTCCTCTTCGATCCAAGTCCCGACCGTCTGGCGCCAGAGAGATGGAAATGTATTGTCCGGCTCTTTTACGACCTGTCGGCGAGTTTGCCTTTGGGAGGGATAATTGAGGGGTCCATCAATGAATCCTCACAGTGTGGATCGTTTCTCTGTTCCACTGTTCTGACAATGTGTGAGAAAATTCCCTCATCTAAAATCCCTCATTGTCAGAGGAATCCAATAAAAGACCAATACATTTTTGACTTTGATCCTTTTTTTGCTCAGTTGCAATATTGCATTTTTATAGACGTTTTCATTGTTTTTTAATAAATGACGGCATTAGTTTTAATAACGGCGATTTTACAATGGTATTGCATTGATCTAAATTGCTCACACAGAAATTTGATAAAATTAACTATGAACATCGTACCCATAAGAACATTTAGTTCACATTCCTGACTTTTGAGTTTCGGTATTCTAACTCAGCTGTTTCAATGGCTAGATTGAAATTATTATACTAATTTTTATATTAACGAAGATTACTTGCATACAAGTAGTATGGGGGGCACTCTACCGTCAAATCCAAGATGGCCGCGGTTTGATAAGGAGTTGACTGCTGATAAGGAGTTGGGGAGGATTGCTGATAAGGAGAGGGTGATGCCTTGAGGTGGTGACGTCATTGTAAAGATGGCGTTGTTGTGTTGCCATGGTAATGAATCAAAAGTAGCTCCATCTGGTGGGGAAATGAGAAACCCTATTACTTTGAATTAAAAAGGAATTTCGTGGATTCGAACTGGGGACCATGGGATCTGTAGTACAGTGCGCTATCCGTTAGGCTGTAAGAGAGTTAGCTTTGGGTGGTGAATTAATGTAGTGTTTGCTTTTTTTCTTAATACTAGGAATGCGTTATGGGACTTGGTTTTATTTGATGATTTTTTATTTTGCAGTTAGTTGTAAGTGTGTTGGACTGGTGGTGCCATCTAGTGATTTTAAAAGGTTAACGAATTTATTTTTGTCATTCATTCTGGGAATGTGCTATTTTTAGAAAATGGTTTGAACAATTGTGGTACAGCCATCTGGTGGTGGAAGAAGTAACATCTAATTTTTAAAAATATAAATCCTTATATTTCAACCAAAAACAGTTTGTAAATCTGTATAATAAAAATTAAATCACTAAAATTTAGGAAGATTTATTTAAAAAAAATATGCAAGGAAAGATTAATTAAAAAATAACAGTTGGTTTGGATTTTATAGCATAAATGATTTCAATACAATTACAACTTATTCAAAATGTGTACGTTCATAGTACGGGTCTTGTAAAGTTTTCAAAAGTTTACTCCTACTTAAGTGTGTACAATACTTAAAACAAAATTTCTGCACTGAAAATATGTGCTATAACATCTAATGTATAATTAATTTTTGAGTAAAAACATCTAACTTAAAAACATAAATCTTTATAGCAAAGAAAAATTTCATTTCAGACCTTGCATTTTAATAACAATTTATAAAATTATGTAATAAAAAAGTCCTAAATACAGAATATGTGGTAAGACACGCTAAAAAATTTATTTAAAAACAACAAGATATAAGCATTTATAAAAATACTATTCAGAAAGACAAAGATAAATTGCAACGTTGTCCAAATATCGTCTAGTGTACGACACTGAGTTCTAGTTCGGGGGCACATAAGTGGTTTATCGCTGCTTTATACAAGAATTTTACGAAACGTTAAGTTTATTCTAGGCCATAATGCATCCCCACGGGGCAAGCTGTGAAACCAAAATTGGTTTGTTGGATACTTCATCACAAGCAAGCTTCCATTTTCCAGAACAATTTTTAGAGAATTGTAGTTCTTTCTAGAAAACACAAATTGCCTTTTCTGTCCAAATGAAACAGACACTATGGGTGCATTAAGATCCAAGTCCTTCTCATTGTCTTTATGGGCACCTATACAGTCCTTACCATCTTTATAACGGTTCACCAACACAAAATTAAATCTTGTGCCAATTATTCGTTCCACTTCTGCCTTTATTTCCAATAGTAAAGGAGACCAAGGCTTGGCTGCAATACAAGATTCGCTAAAGGCATAGCTTATTCCTACGTCTCCGTATGCTACAAGTTGCCGAGGCACAGTACATTTTTTACCATAAATTTCAATAGTAGTTTCCTCTTTCTTTAAGTACGTTAATTCGTTTTCCAATCGACAAAAATATGCCCAGCCTTCACGATCTGTAAACAGTTTACCATACTCATAATATAAAGAATCTTTACAATATTTCTGCAAACACAGTTCTTTGTCTGCACGCATTTTCTTTGCAGGTCTAATGTCCTTAGAATCCATGATTTATTTAAAAACAGTAAAAAAGGGCAGAAAAACCCCAAAACAAGATGCAAAGTAATTCAAAGACCCAAGATGCTCCAACTATGCTTTAAAAAGCCTCTTATTATCAAATAGTTTCTATCGTTATCTGTGACTCGGTGTTTAACTCCGTTCCTTCTGTTATCTTAATTAACTTACACGTGTAAAAACAATCCTTAGTCATATTCTCACAAGTTCCAGAGGCTTCTAATAATATCAATCTTATACGGTTCCTTGCCATCGCTTATAATATGTATACTATAAATCTTTGGTTAGTTACTTCTTATTTACCTAAAATGTAATGTTTCATACACCGTTATGCCTGTGTGTCCTATTCATATCTCAAAGTCCTCCCCCTCAAATTGTAATAATAATAATTTTCCCTACAAAACATTCACCCTTAAACATTCACATTTTCTTCAAGCTCATGTTGTATATAAATTCATTAAAATATAAAAAAGGTTTCCGTATTATAAATTCTATCTTACATGCTTCATACGCTTAAAATCTTCGCATATATTGGTTGGCCTCAATTACTTATGTTCCGAGTTCCAACGTTAGAGTATTAAGATAATCCCTTCATCACTATTTCATAGCTAAAACCCCTATAGAAAGTTCCAGTTCGGGCATGTCATATGTGATTCATTGGCATGATGTAGTTTCATTTGCTTTTCTCACAATCAGAAAAACAACACCATTCTCCTAAATAGCAATGCGTTTAAAAGCTTTCTCATTTACTTAAGCTTGTATCCTATCGGTGACTACGAGTTTAACTCTTTCTGTTATCTTAATTAACCTACACATAAATCCTTAGTCATATTGTCACAAGTTCCAGAGTCTTCTATATTCTGATACTTTTCCTGTCATTACATACAATTCGCATACTTTAAAATCTTGGTAATAAACTTGTTATATAGCTAAGGTTTATAAATTCAACTTTATTTGTTTTTATATTCATATTCATTCTTCATAAGGGCACTATTCTCAAGGAAAAAAAAACACATACTTTCACTCACTTAAGCTGTAAATTCACGAGTTAGTATTCTATATGTATTATACAAAGTAGGTGATCGTGGTCGAACGGTTAAAGTGCTTGTGTAAAACGGGCGGCCGCGATTACCTTTTGCCGGGTTCAAATCTGTCTTTATAAAATTTTCTTAAAAAAAAATTCTACAGTCTAAAGTATCAAGCTACAAGTCTAGAGCTAGAAAATAAATCTTTTAAAACTAATTGTTACTTCTTCCACCACCAGATGGCTGTACCACAATTGTTCAAACCATTTTCTAAAAATAGCACATTCCCAGAATGAATGACAAAAATAAATTCGTTAACCTTTTAAAATCACTAGATGGCACCACCAGTCCAACACACTTACAACTAACTGCAAAATAAAAAATCATCAAATAAAACCAAGTCCCATAACGCATTCCTAGTATTAAGAAAAAAAGCAAACACTACATTAATTCACCACCCAAAGCTAACTCTCTTACAGCCTAACGGATAGCGCACTGTACTACAGATCCCATGGTCCCCAGTTCGAATCCACGAAATTCCTTTTTAATTCAAAGTAATAGGGTTTCTCATTTCCCCACCAGATGGAGCTACTTTTGATTCATTACCATGGCAACACAACAACGCCATCTTTACAATGACGTCACCACCTCAAGGCATCACCCTCTCCTTATCAGCAATCCTCCCCAACTCCTTATCAGCAGTCAACTCCTTATCAAACCGCGGCCATCTTGGATTTGACGGTAGAGTGCCCCCCATACTACTTGTATGCAAGTAATCTTCGTTAATATAAAAATTAGTATAATAATTTCAATCTAGCCATTGAAACAGCTGAGTTAGAATACCGAAACTCAAAAGTCAGGAATGTGAACTAAATGTTCTTATGGGTACGATGTTCATAGTTAATTTTATCAAATTTCTGTGTGAGCAATTTAGATCAATGCAATACCATTGTAAAATCGCCGTTATTAAAACTAATGCCGTCATTTATTAAAAAACAATGAAAACGTCTATAAAAATGCAATATTGCAACTGAGCAAAAAAAGGATCAAAGTCAAAAATGTATTGGTCTTTTATTGGATTCCTCTGACAATGAGGGATTTTAGATGAGGGAATTTTCTCACACATTGTCAGAACAGTGGAACAGAGAAACGATCCACACTGTGAGGATTCATTGATGGACCCCTCAATTATCCCTCCCAAAGGCAAACTCGCCGACAGGTCGTAAAAGAGCCGGACAATACATTTCCATCTCTCTGGCGCCAGACGGTCGGGACTTGGATCGAAGAGGACAAAAGGGGATTCGTTCCGAAAAGAGCCCAGGTGTTTAGGAGTGCACCTGCCAGGTGATTAAGTCCACCTGCTAGGTAATCAAGCCACCTGCGCTAAGTAGCTGATCCCATTTTACGTCAGAGAGTCTCTACCGAATCAGCAACCTCAAAAATGAGCAAAGTAAAAACGAACCAATTAAAAGTAAGAACCAATCAAGAACGAACGAATCGAGAACCACCAGCGAACAAAGGCTGGGAGGTTTCAAAAGGAAAAGCAGGGAGTCGAATCGTCAGTTCTTGCTTGTGATCTCGATCGATCAGCTTAACTCAGCGACCCTTTGAGCGGTCACTCCTTAGGGAGAAAATATATTTTTTGAAGACGGTTCTCTCAACCTGAGAGGACGCGTTCTTGTAGCCGGCGTAGGCTGCCCATCTCGAGTCTTGTTTGTTTCCCGAGCTAGCGTCTTAGCTCAGTGACCCTTTGAGCGGTCAACCCCATTAAGGAGCTCTTAATAATTTGGAAGACGGTTCTCTCACCCTGAGAGGACGCGTTCTTGTAGCCTGGCGTAGGCTGCCTATCTCGAGTTCCTGCTTATTTCTCGTTCGAGACTTGAACCAGCGACCCCAGCGGAGCCGTGCCTGTCTTGTGCCGATCCGACGACCCCAGCGGAGCCGTGCCTGTCTGGTGCCGATCCGACGACCCCAGCGGAGCCGTGCTGTCTTGTACTGACCCGACGACCCCAGTGGAGCCGATCCCTGATTGTGCCGAACCGACGACCTGCGGAGAGTTCGGTACCGACTTCTCGTCCGGCAGTGAACCTGCCTTGTCCCGTCGTCCAGTGAGGATCCAGTGCTGATCTTGTGAAATCGTCACCCGACGAGTAGAGTTTCATCTAGAGACTGTTGAGATACCTTTCTCCAACTCAGAGACTTTCGTACGTCCTGAGATTTCGACACCCTGTCGCATCCAGTTAGCAGAGGCATAGAAACTCGTGAAAGTGTCGTGTAAATAGATTCTAATATAGTCAAGAAATTGTTTTAAATAAAATTATCGTTTGTTATTTAGGCCAGACTGTTCTCTGTAGATTTGAATCTACCACGCTACCCAGAGAATCACTACAGTCTACTTAAATTATTGGTGGCAGCAGGTGGGATTGTTAGCCATTAAATAAAAAATTGGCAACCACACCTTTTGCGTAGTAAGCCCACCCAGGATTTATTACGTGAGGACATCCAGTCCAGAGGCAAACTCAAGAAGAGTTGTGAAGTGAGAAAAAGCAGAACCATCCAGAACTGCTACAACGTGAAGGACATCCTGTCCAGTGTTGAAAAAAAGTGCTAGTGTGCCAGTGAAAGAAAAAAAAAACGAACGCCCGTCTGACATCCCAACAGAGGCAGAGCAGAGACCTGTCGAAAAAGCAGAGCCAGAAAAAAAACACATACTTTCACTCCCTTAAGCTGTAAATTCACGAGTTAGTATTCTATATGTATTATACAAAGTAGGTGATCGTGGTCGAACGGTTAAAGTGCTTGTGTAAAACGGGCGGCCACGATTACCTTTTGCCGGGTTCAAATCTGTCTTTATAAAATTTTCTTAAAAAAAAATTCTACAGTCTAAAGTATCAAGCTACAAGTCTAGAGCTAGAAAATAAATCTTTTAAAACTAATTGTTACTTCTTCCACCACCAGATGGCTGTACCACAATTGTTCAAACCATTTTCTAAAAATAGCACATTCCCAGAATGAATGACAAAAATAAATTCGTTAACCTTTTAAAATCACTAGATGGCACCACCAGTCCAACACACTTACAACTAACTGCAAAATAAAAAATCATCAAATAAAACCAAGTCCCATAACGCATTCCTAGTATTAAGAAAAAAGCAAACACTACATTAATTCACCACCCAAAGCTAACTCTCTTACAGCCTAACGGATAGCGCACTGTACTACAGATCCCATGGTCCCCAGTTCGAATCCACGAAATTCCTTTTTAATTCAAAGTAATAGGGTTTCTCATTTCCCCACCAGATGGAGCTACTTTTGATTCATTACCATGGCAACACAACAACGCCATCTTTACAATGACGTCACCACCTCAAGGCATCACCCTCTCCTTATCAGCAATCCTCCCCAACTCCTTATCAGCAGTCAACTCCTTATCAAACGGCGGCCATCTTGGATTTGACGGTAGAGTGCCCCCTATACTACTCATACAGCTGAGTATTTTCCCTTTTACATTAGTTTAGTACATTTAATATTTTCAGGAAACGAGGATATCTATTCACACAACAAAACTGAACCACCATAGCAATATGCTCTTGCACATAAAACTATACAATTGGCAATCTGATTTTAAATTTTCTTTAGCCCAATTTTATTGATTTATAAATTTTAACAAATTTCATGTAGTGGAGTTTAATTTAGGGCTTTTCAACGACAGGATCTTAATCAAAATTGCTCAAATTAAAAACGAAACGTATTACTTCTTTGCGTTGTGCTCAACGTACGCACAATCCATGATTAACTGGACCAATTCTTACGCCTTGTTCTTTACTTTCGGTTCCTTCATTCAGTGAACAGACCGTCAGATTTGGTCATAGCGCTTGTTTGCCACCCAGTAGGTCGCGGGTTCGAATCCCGGTTTGTAAGCGCATGGATGTAAGCGATTGTCCTTGTTAGGAGTAGAGGCGGCTCACCCATTGCGTGCTCGATCCTTCACAAGCAGCCGTTATTTGCCCCTTGTAGTGTTACCTTTTTGACCAATTCAATTCAAGATAACTGCTTGAAACAAGTGCTTTTGATCTTGTATTTCTAAAGGAATTGATCAGAATTTCCCGTTTTCAGAAACCGAAAATTCATCAAGGGACCAGTAAAAAGAACAATATAATCGAATGCACGATATATTGGGGAGATGTTAGTATATTATATGTGTAGTTAAAGTATTATCTATATTTTTGATGCTGATTTCAGAAATGTCTTAAAAGAACGATCATATAACTTCATTTAACAGCTTTAATAAACAATTTTCTATTTCCGTATGTAGTGCACAAAGATCTTAATGTTCAGTTTACTGAAGACTATTCCTCTGAGATAAGAAAGTAATAAGGTACACCCCTTGACTCCACTGAGTCATAAACTCACATTCGTTTAAAGTTGGGACCGTCGTGGTTGTGGGTATGCCCACTGCGCTAGCACTCCTCGAGTTGTAGGCGGCGCAGGTTCAATTCCTGGTGTATTCAGCAGGGCGAAGCAGGCATTCCTCCCTGGGTGTATTTCTCTTTCCTGTGTCAGTAAAAGCTTTTATTGTGTGTGTGTTTATTACTTGATTGCGTCTTCAGCATGGCCATATACGGCCCTTGGGCCATAAAACCCCCAAAACACCCATCAATCACATAACATGTATTATGATTACCCCAGCCATTGGAAATGAAAAAAAAAAGCTTTGGACTGATTATTTAATTTTTAAATTCTGTTTTTAAAATATCGCAGAAAGGGAGGGGAGAGGGGTGGGGGTGAAGCAGTAACAAATATTGATAAAGTTTGTGAAAACGAGGTACGCACTTGTAATGAGCTTTTATATACACTTCTGGAATGTCAGTTTTTTAAAGCTAATATATTGTTTTTTATTTATTTTTAAGGTAGAGAACTCTTTCTTAGCTTTACTTATAAGATCTGTAAGAAAAGAGGATTGATTACCTTCCATTTCTGACGATATGGATGGAATTGCTTGTCTTACTCTTAGATTAATTAATTATTGCCCTGAAATTCACTTATTTAATGAGTAAAATTATTTTAAATAGTTAGATTAAAACAATTTAATTGGAGGAGTTTCTGCTTCTTTCCATAGGAGGGGAAGAAATGGTAAACTTCGCGATGTGTAGCGTCTATTTTTATGCATGTATTTTTAGTAATTAGTAAGATACTGAATGATGATAAGATGATTCGTCTGAATACGTATTCCAAGCTTTCATTTATGTCTTCAATAATTCAAAGTTAAGAGTACCCTAGTATATTACACAATTTAAAATATACCCACTTCTTGCATGCATGGGAAAAATAACTATGCTAGCAGTAAATACTAGTAGTAAAAAATTCTTATATCTTAAATACAAATTTTTAGCACTGTGCTTTTAGAATTTTGAGCTTTTGCCATCAAAATGATAATTGCCTTCAAAATTTTATGTAGAAAAATTCACCTTCAAATTGTTGACCAAGACAAATATGTAAAAACGGATTGAAAATAGCATGATATAGAACCCTGAATGAGAGAGAATTGTGAGCTATGATTGTAACTGACTTGAGATTTTGTTTTTACTGTAGTTGACTTAGTATTTACTGCACTTTTAGTAGCAAGAAGGTACCACCATTGGTTACCGGAAAAGACTCAGCACACCGCTTTCTTTGAATAAAAAATATTCTTAATGCATTTAAAGAAATTAACTGAGAAAAGTTCTTTTTTAGGTTCCAAAGGTCGTTTTGTGTCTTATGTGCTTTAGATCATTTAAGGTGTTTTAGGTCCTAAACCCCGAATTGGGTATTTTCAGGTGCTATAAAATTTGCATATTTTATTCAGGATATCTCAAATAGCCAAAATGTAAAAATAGCTTTGAAATAGAGGGTATAGAACTAAATAGGTAAAAACTCCAGAATCCTGAGCTTATATGTTACACACCCGGAGAGGACCACGAACCCGTATGACGCTGCAGAACTCCTAATCTGGTTACGGGAGCCTGCCACGAAAGGCCTTACAGACAACATACGGACTTCACAATGGAGAGGAATGTGTCGTTCCATTATCACTAGATGTGTTTTCTATTGTGGTGTCGTGGGTATGCCTAGAAGGTAGATACTTCCCGGGTAAACTGGTGTGTCAAGTTGTCTTCGAGCAAGAATGATCGTGAGAAAAAAAGGTTTCTCACGATCATTCTTTGAACGCAAACATACCTCTCTTGTACCTTGAAACACTTAATTCCTCGCATCACAACATAAAAAACCTGCTTCTCCACAGCTGTCTTAAGCACTCTCGACTCAGTTTATACTGATCAGACAAGCTTTGCATATTGCTCCCTAATTTCAGGTCGTGGTTTCAAAACCTATTTAATTCTATGTTGATTTAAAATAACTTTTTCAAGACTATTTTCTTTGGTTTACTGCATAAAAATCCTGTGCCGGGGAACCCGCCTTACTGATTGCAAAAGGGGGTCACCTTCAAGGTGATGTGGAAATTGGTTTAATTCAAATGCTATATTATTGATGTCATTTTACTGATGCGTCTATGAAATTCTCATAAATTTTAGATATTGCACGAATTATATTATAGCCGTTAACTTTCTAAACCCCAGCTAACGGGATTCTACTTCTATTTTTTAGATGGCGTTAGAAATCAATTTCTTATGACTTTATTCATATATATTGAATAAAGTCATATATATATAAAGTCATATATAAAATATAAAATATTCATTGTTTTTTAAAGTAAAAAATATATTCTTCATTTTGGAATTAATCTTAGAAATGAAGAAAAGGATAACTGAATTAAATGTGATAAATAAACCATTTCTTAGATTATTCTTCCAAAGTGGAATAAGGAAAATGTAGTCAATTTTGTAATCAATCTCCTTATAATATTCAATTATAATTGTAAGTAGTTGAAACTCAAATGTGAAGTATTTGAGTACTGGGGGTACTTTCTCAACAGATCAATCAATCCTATTTGATGCCTCAGGAGATTCCTGGGAAATTTCCTTTTGGTAATGGGATTATAAATGCTTCCTCTTCTGCTCGTTAAGTACTAATATTTTTAACATTATGCTTTTGTTAAGTGTCCTGCGATTTGTAGGAGCTTCACTTATTTCAGTTACAAAAACGAATGATTTTTAGTACAATAGATTATCTTTTACATCTCATTTAAATCCTTTACTCAATTTTGTGATCTGATTTTTGTAATTTGGGCACTTAAAACTTATTTTTAAAAACATTATAGAGAAAATTGTTTTTCTGCCTCATATGTTCTTAATCATTTTTAAGAAAATTAAGCTCAAGTTATTATTTATAACTGAGTTTTATGCTTCTAACTGAAATCTCATGGTGTATACTGTTTTGGAAGCCACTGTAGATGTTTATTAGATATCTAGGGAATTATTTAAATGCTAATTGAAACCAAATGAACTTTGACAATTTAAAGAAAGGGGATAATGTGCTGTATGAATGAAATACAGAAAGATTTTTCTTTCTGAACACTTGCAATTTTCAGATTTCCATCTTGAATGAATATTTTTGAAACTATATTTCATAAAACTATGCAAAAATATAAAACATTTTCCAAAAGTATCAGCCCATCTTTACTTAGTTTTTAGTTGAATTTATTTCCTTCCAAACACGTCTTTATTCTATTAACTGAGAAATATTTATAATTGATGTCATAAAAATGAACATTCAAAAATAAACATCATTCAGTTTGAACTTCCATTCATCTGTGGTATAATCTTCTCAGTGACATATTTCACCCCTTTATATTTATTACCTACAATGATATAAATTAACATTTACAAATCACAACTTTATAACTACACAAAACACACATCTATTTTTTAAACACAGCAGTATCACATTGAAACAGATTTGCAAATAAAAAAAATTACAATTCTCAACTCTAAAATTAGGGTTCCCATTCGAAATTAGTGAATGAGATTGTTGAAGATTGGATAATTTAAAGAAATATTCGAATCTATGACAAACAACGAACATTCAGACAAAACAATTCAACTTGCAAATGGATTTTTAAATATGAACAATTTTGAATTTATATTTTTGGCAGTAGTATTCAGCGAAATTTTCATCTTTGAATATTGGGGATAAAATATGGTCTTGATAATATGTGGGAGTTGATTTCTACATTCCCCCCTCTTTATCCGTTTAATTTTTCATTATATGCAAAACCGGCAACAATCATAAATCTCTTGGAGAAAGTTCTCACGTTCACTTTGCTATAGTCCTTTGACTTGGCAGATTCTCTTTTAAAATTAAAGATCTTACATTACAAATATTCTCAGAAATATTTTTCTTTTTGGGAAGTATTTTTCCACTTTTACGTTTTTTCCTTTCTCATTAATAATATTACTTATCGTACCTTTAGATATCGAAAAACCATGACTTTTACAGCGTTTTTGAACAATTGAATAAGCATGATTCTCTTCCGAAAGAGCGGAAAGTCTTCATTGCTTATTTAAAAGCGCCATTTTGAAAGTAGACAAAACTCTGAGTTAGCAGACTATAATAAGTTATACTTTAACTATTTAACTGTTGTGAAAATAAAATTATTTTGTAGGCATACAATTTTTTTACAGCTCATCGAAATTGCTCAAAAAATGTCCGAACAGCCTCTGTACATCCTTCAGTTATGAATCTCCATATTTAACAAATTTTATGATGGTAATAAACTTTCTGCATAGTTGCGAAAAATCTGCTACACTTTTCCCATTTCCTAGGATAGAGTACATTTACCCGAAGTTTGATTAATATTTGAAATAGACTGGTTATTATTTGAACTTCTCGATATCAAAAATTCCTGCTTCGGGGGTGGAAAACCAAACCGATTCACTTAGGGAAGAACTATTATTTGAATTACTATTTAATTGAAAATATAAATTTGATTGTGATGTACTATTATATCCAGTTAAAATTATTGATTAAATTTATTTGATTGAAAAAAACATCTCCCTATATATAAAGGTCTTTTATATGTATAAGTGAAACCATTACATTGTAAACACTGGATTGATTCAACAAGACTTCTTCTACCCCTTCCAGTTCTATAATTAACAAATAAACTTTCAAATAGATATTTTTTCTTGTTTTCTTTAGCATATTAGTTTTACCTATACAATTTCCCAAAATATCAATCTTATTAGAAATACTCACCATTTACCAAATTTAATTGAACAGAAAGTAACTTGCAAACAAAGAAAAAAGGTGAATCTGAGAAATGACTGAATGAGAAAGATGTATCAGTTGAAACATTCCTTTTACTTTCCAATTTACCATGTGTAGCAAAAGTTTTAACAAGGGAGAGAGGAACAAATTACATTATCAACAGAAATGGATATTGAGAATAGAAGCAGAGGTTTAGAATTAACAAAACAAAAAGTGCTGAGAACGAAAGCAAAGCGGATTCCAGTGAGGCAGGCGCCAATGGTAATTGTGGAGGCACATTAGCAGGCAACAGTGGACGTTGTAGAAATACAACAGCAGGCATCTGCAGTGAACTGGATTTAGGGGATGAAGATATGAGCCTTTTAAAGAAGCGTAAACGAGAAGCACGTAACCAAAATGATGCATGTTTAAGTGGTGCAATAATAGAAGACAAAGCACAGCAAGATTTTTTAAGAGGTACAGGCAACCAAATAGATGGTTGAGCTAAAATAGCATGAGATTTCTAAAAGTAATTAAGATGTATTAGATATTAACAATATCAGAATATAATTAAAACAAAAGGCAAAGGAGACAATAACATGGTTTCCAAAGGGCACTACCAATCAAGCTGCTTGTTCAGGCAGAATTCTCACTCTTCAAGTAAAATAAAACTTAGTACCTCTTAAAAGAAATTTTTCATTTTATAGGCTACATTTCATATAGATCACAGTAACTCACCAATTAGTGCATATGAAGAAACTTTCACAAGTATTATATTTGGGTCTCATGGACCCAGATTACAAACCAATCACTTTCAGATAACCTATAAATGTTATGCCATTGGTATTATTAACTTGGCTTTGGAAAGGTGCAATGAAATATATATATATATAAAGTTCTTGCAGAACTTAAGGTTGTAGAAAAAATTTAATGATAGAAATTGAAACTTTTTGGGCTTAAATCAGGCCCTCTTTTAGCTTTAAGGGAACTGTGTATGAATAAAAGTACATTAACTATTAACATAATATTTACCCTAGAAGTCTTTTGAGGTGGTAAATTTTTCTAGTGACAGCTTTGATAGATGTTAAGAAGCATTGGGGTGTACAAATGAAAAAAAACATGTTCAATTTCTTTTGCAAAGATTGATGAATGCATGGGAACAAATCTTGGGATTCCTAAGGAAAATATAAGTACATTGAACAGTGTAACAATGTGGATTAAAACCTTATCAAACGATAGAACACAGCAGGTATTTCCTAACCTCATACACATAATTTTTTGAATTTACATTGATAGTGGGCTGAATAAACAAAATATGATTTCTTGAGCAAACAAAATTTTTTGAGCACATTTTCAAATTAAGATGAATCACAAACAGCACAAGCTTTTTTATGTATTGTCGGTATGCACATTAGCAAGAGTTTAGAAAATTGCAAAAAAAGTTACCTTACCTTTGAAGTTCCAAACGTAAAATGGTGTTAAGAACTCATAGCAGCAGATTCATCTGTCACTAAATTCCAACCCCCCAACGGCTCCCAAAACGCGCAAATTATTTTTCTCGGAAGCGCCAGGGAAAGCAGCTACAATTAGATGGGCTTGACAACGTTTTAGAAAAACAATTTCCTAAACATTTCATCATGGAATCGCCGATCACCAGGATAGACATTTGCAGTAGATAATCACCAGCGCAGAGCACAGCGATACATCCCGCTTGAAATCCAAATAAAATGACAATCGAGCGGGAACTGCGAGTTTCGAGAGAACGAATTCGATTATCGATTCGGTTTAAGAACTATTCGATCTAAGAAATGAGGCCAAAATTAAGATCGCCAAAAAAGTCACAAAAGTAGAGTAACCCGGTGCACCCAAAAGCGTTCAAAGCGGGTAACATTGTCCTGAAATGCGTAAGTTCCCAATACCAACCTCAAATGCAAGTTCATCTACCAATAGGATCTCGGAGTTGAAATTGATGGACATGACGGGTATCGGTATAAAAATAGGGGGGGGGGGGTATTTCAATTAACGTCACACTGGAGCAACACAATGGGCTATTGGTGACGGTCCGGGATCAATCCCAAAGGGAAAGATCCGAGGACAACACCACGTAATTTTGAACCATGGTCAGATGACGAGGCAACACCTGAGCTGGCACCCCACTCTCCAAACTTCCACACAACGCCAACGTGAGGACATTTGAGGCCACGACAGATTTAACGTGCACCAGCCCCCTTTGTACACGACGGTGTTTGGCTGGATTCGAACTCGCAACCCTTCGGTTGCTAGTCCGTTACTCTTCCAACCGGGCCACCGCGGCCCTATAAAAATAGGTGTTGATTAACACACAGAGTAAATAGCTACTCTGTGGATTAACAGCATTAACCTTTCAACACAGAAACCCTTCCAAGTCTGATGGTGCCAATTCTGGTAACCTGCCTTCTTGTTTTTAGCTTTCAGTGTGGTTAATTAATTACCATTACCTCGGTAATGGTAATTAATTAACGTCGCAAAAACGGGCTATTGACGACGGTCCGGGATCAATCACAAGGGAAAGATTCGATGACAGCCCCCCCCCCCCCACGTAATTTTGAATCATGGTCAGATGACGAGGTCAACACCTGAGGTGACACCCCACTCCAAAGTTAGGACATTTGAGGCCACGGCAGATATAACGTGAACTAGTCCCTTTGTGCACGTTAAATCTGCCGTGACGGCCAACCCCTAGGAAATGGCAAAAACTTCACTTGGCGATAAAACGTCCAAAATTATGCAGTTCCCAACTTTTATTCGGGCCGCGGTGGCCCGGTTGGAAGAGTAACGGACTTGCAACCGAAGGGTTGCGAGTTCGAATCTAGCCAAACACCGTCGTGTACAAAGGGGGCTGGTGCACGTTAAATCTGTCGTGTCCTCACGTTGGCGTGGTGTGGAAGTTTGGAGAGTGGGGTGCCAGCTCAGGTGTTGCCTCGTCATCTGACCGTGGTTCAAAATTACGTAGTGTTGTCCTCGGATCTTTCCCTTTGGGATTGATCCCGGACCGTCACCAATAGCCCGTTGTGTTGCTCCAGTGTGACGTTAATTGAAATACCCCCCAACTTTTATTCCTTTTCGAAAATGCAAAGTTCCTGGATAATTTTGTTTCTTGTTCACAGGATCTCATCAAAAATTGTCCTCATCATATGCCAATTCGCAGGGCATGGCATTGAATATTAATTGAAGACATTAATTTCCTTATGGAATTGGTCGTCATCTGACCGTGGTTCAAAATTACGTGTTGTCCTCGATTCTTTCCCTTTTGGATTGATCCCGGATCGTCACCAATAGCCTGTTGTGTTGCTCCAGTGTGACGTTAATTGAAAAATACCAATACCTTATGGAATTGGGGCCGTGGTGGCCCGGTTGAAAGAGTAACGGATTAACAACCGGAAGTCTGCGAGTTCGAATCCAGCCAAACACCGTTGCGTAAAAAGTTGGCTGGTACACGTTAAATTTGTCGGGGCCTCAAATGTTCTTACGTTGGCATGGTGTGGAAGTTTGGAGAGTGGGGTGCCAGCTCAGGTATTGCCTCGTCATCTGACCATGGTTCAAAATTACGTGGTTTTGTCCTCGGATCTTTCCCTTTGGGATTGATCCCGGACCGTCACCAATAACCCGTTGTGTTGCTCCAGTGTGACGTTAAATAAAATACCTACCTTACTGAATTGAGTTAAGGTCGGTAGGTATTTAATTAACGTCACACTGGATATCAACACAATGGGCTATTGACGACGGTCCAAGATAAATCCCGAAGAGAAAGAACCGAGAACTGTCACGTAATTTTGAATCGCGGTCAGATGACGAGGTCACACCCGAACTGGCACCTCCAAACTTCCACACCACATCGTGAATTGAGTTAAGGATTTAGAATTAAGTTTTTCAGAATTGTTTGAATGAAGTTCAAACAAAATAAAATAACCATGTATCGTTTTCATTTCTTAATGTTTCACCTAAAACCCAGTAAGTTTTCAATGGAGTGATTCAGTGAATAGTGCAAGACTGGATCTGGAAAGTCAATTCGATCTTATTAACAATCTCCCTTGTGAATAGTATATACACATCAAATCTGTAGGCCTGGAATGTCCTCATGGAATGTTTAACGAGGTTTTAATCTATTCTCAGTTCAACCAATCAAAATCCCAATAAAAAACGTGGCCTGATCCGTTTTAGGTGAGAATTTCTTCCAGATAACTAAATTACGGAGCACTGTAGCCAGTTGATTACAGAAACAAAATATCTTGCAATTTAATCGTCTAATCCTTTGCTAGTTAATGTGACGGCTAACTAGCAAAGCGCATGATAAAAAATTATCTTCCAGAAATTTTACACTAACAGCATTTGAGGGGTGGGGTATTTCAATTAACGTCACACTGGAGCAACACAATGGGCTATTGGTGACGGTCCGGGACCAATCCCAAAGGGAAAGATCCGAGGACAACACCACGTAATTTTGAACCACGGTCAGATGACGAGGCAACACCTGAGCTGGCACCCCACTCTCCAAACTTCCACACCACGCCAACGTGAGGACATTTGAGACCACGACAGATTTAACGTGCACCAGCCCCCTTTGTACACGACGGTGTTTGGCTGGATTCGAACTCGCAACCCTTCGGTTGCTAGTTCGTTACTCTTCCAACCGGGCCACCGCGGCCCCCTAACTAACAGCATTTGAAGCTTCTGTACCTCACTACCAACATTTCAGTGGAAATTTTATTAGTTAACAAATTAAAATTTAATAATTGAAATGCAATAACTTTACTTGAATTAGAATATAACTTTTATTTGAAATTACAGCAGCAATTATGCTTACGATTCTAATCCCCTTAAGAATCTTGTTACCTTCATTAATTACTTGAAAAAATGTTTACAGGAAAGGCTCTCAGAAATTAAAAATGGTCATATGCTATCATTAATTATTTTTACTATAAATGCTACTACCATTTCTCCCTGCAATTTTTTTAACTCAGTAAATGTACTTTTAAAATAATTTATTTTCCTTTTGAAGGAGAAAATTAAAAATGTATTGCATAACGAGTAACACGAAAAGGCATGTTTGCAGAACATTGAAAGATGTGGGATGAGGAATACATTTTCAAATCCACATACGGTTTTAACTTTTTAGTCATAAAGAAATCGAATAACACTTAAAATCGAAGAAAAGTATAAACTTTATTAGCAAGGAATGAATAAAACAAAAGAATGAGAGGCTGATGAATATACATCTGAAGTATACCTTTGGTTTACATACAATGGATAAGCAACGTTGTATATATTGAACTACATCAAAGATAACCCATCAGATTATAAAATATACTACGGTAATTAAGAATTTTGGTGGTATCATAAAACATTTAAATTTTCTGGGAGCTTCCTTTTTCTTGTGTGAATACTGCTATAACATTATAAAAACTGTCACCTTCACAAAACAAGAATATAAATATTCAGCAATATCAAACATTTTTTTGTGTGGCACAAAAGTCTAATGCAACAGCTAACTAGCAAAGTATGATATAAAAATTATCTTCCGGAACTTTTACACGTACAACATTTAAAGCTTCTGTACCATACTACACAAACATTACAGTGAAAATTTGCATTAGTTAACTGGAAAGTCAATTTGAAATCACTTTACAAAAATTGTAGCAATTTAAAACTAACTTACACTGTGGACCTCATTACACAAATAGAATATTCATTTGGTCTCTGGTAACCAACTAGTTTATACATTTAAACTCAAAGTCATTCTTTTCAAACATTATACAAAATATATATTAATAAGTGCATTAATTTAACAAGACATAAGTGTAAACAACGCATTTTTTCAAAAATATCTGAAATGCATGGCAAATATCTAAGTGACATTATTTAAACATAATGTTTATATTACAGTCTGCATGTTGAAAGCAGTTAATATCTCAAAATACATATACAAATTACATGAAAATCAAAAAGATATCAAGCTGATACATTAAATTTATACATATGTATAATATAAAGTAGTAATTGAATTTTTCAGAAATACTTTTTTTAAGTTTATAATATAGAAAAGCGCTAAGCTAGATTACTTTAAAGACTTATTTTAAATACAGCTCTTTAAACTGCATTGTGACATTTTAGAATCCAGTGTAAAATATTATTTGTAGATGATTAACATGTCAACTTATTGCTTCAGATTCAGAAAGTTTAATTCCCAATGTTTTAACAATGCATTTAAGAAAATTTAATATTTTGAAATGTTAGACGTTATTTTATAATTAGAGGTAAGGCAGAGGCATAGGAAATTTCATTTAAGCTACATACCTGGACGGATGCATAATTAATACGGAATTAAAGCTGTTTTGTATAATGTCATACCATTTAGAATTGCATTATAAAATGAGGATCAGTAATTTTTGTTTGATTATAACAATAATTATTCACATTGCAAAATTTAATGCAATACAATGTTAAATTTTAGTTCCATGATAAATAATTTAATATTTTAAAATAAAACTTCAAGGAGAAATCATGATATTCTTAAATTGAAAATTCTGGATCTTAAAATAAACAATATATAATAAAGAGCACACTTTGTTGTATCACATTAAAACTATTCAATATGGATTTTTATTTCCTACAGAATACAAACCCACATACATATTTATAAGATCATTTTCAGAAGTCAGCTGATAAGGAAGTAATTGTAGAGAAAATCTTTCTGCTTTTAAAATTTTTTGGATTATTTTTATAAAATATTTTACGAAATCAAAAGAACATATAAAGTAAAAATGTCCTTTGCCTCTAACATACTATTACCAAATGCATTTAGTTTCAGTGATTGATACTGCACACATTTTAATTCATTATTTATATTAAGAGTACATAGAAACAAGATATTTCATGCAACTAAATTAATAAAAACTACTAAATTGATAAATTTAACTACAGGATAACATAAAGCAATGATGAAAATAAAATATTTTTGCTAGTTAATATAATACGAATTAGTTCTTGTATATTTTCAATACATAAATAAGTCTCAACAGTTTCAACTCTTTTGGATGATTGACGATTCAGATCTTAGCTTCAAATCACCATCAATATACATATGTCAACCGGTAGTTGTCAGTCTGATAAAGATTTATCAATGACATCCTTGTAACATTTTCATTGTAAAGACAAATAAGAAATATAGCACTAAATATACATTAAAGAACATGTTCCGAGTCAAAATAATATGAACAAGTCATAACAATAGTGTTACAGCATTAACCATCATTAATTAAAATTAAACCACTCAGAACAACTTAGGTACATCATGTCGTTTAAAATCTCTTCATTTCTATACTTATTAAAATATACCAAATGGTCTGAAAGATTATTTACATATCCTACAAAAAAATATAAATTATTCATTTATTAGATAACAATAAAAGAGTAACTTAAATTTACATTGACATTTCATGTTTTTAAGGTTTCAAAAATGTCTTTTTATAAGTGTGAATACATAAGCACCTTTCTTGATGAACAAGTACACCATTTTCTTTTATTTTCAATGACCATAGTCCTGAAAATAATTTTGAAAAAGTTATTGAAAAAAATCCCTTAATACATTTTAGAGATTTTTCATTAGAGATAGTCATTTTTTCTAGTACATAATAAATATAACAGTGATCAGATATTAATGGAATACAATCATTCTCAAAATAAATACAAAAATTATTGCATTTTAAAATTCACCTATATTAAGTGTTTTAAACAATTAAATATTTTTAATTACTGAAATCATGTATTTAATGCCATTAGGTATGAAACAAAAAGTTAATAAAATATGCGTTAGTAGCGCTTAGAAAAAGGGACTTTAAAGTAAGCATAGATAAACTAATGAAACAGAAAATTTTTCAGTGTTTAATTTCATATTGAATAATAAACACAAACAGAATTGCATTCTTAAAAAAGAGGGATCCATCAAAATAGGAAGAAATAAATATACTGTTCAGATAAATTCTGAAATTGTGAATACTACAGGATTATTTATCATAAAGATGAATAATTCAAATTTTAGGTTAATAAAAACTCAGGAAAATGAAAACAGCTTATTAAAACACTCAAATGTGTTTACAAAATCTGTTTCCAACTTCAACTAAAAATGTGATATTTTTATGATTGAAAGAGTATGAGGTTCTCTGGCCACCAAGGCAGTTTTCCTTGTAGACTCCATGGCAGCAATTCGAACAGTGACAGTGATATAGACTGCCCACTAACTATGAAGTGCAGGGAGGTTCTCTCTAAGCTGCTTGAAAAAGGATGGCAGCTATGGTTGCAATAGGTGCCAAGTCATAAACATTGCAGGCAATGAAAGGGCCGACTCACTTGCAAAGATGGGGGCAGCTTTGCCTCTGTCGGTCTGTGCCTCTACTTTAAATTCCAGCAAAGCTCAAATTAACTCTGTAGTTAGTCACTGGTTGTGGCAACAGTGACTGACGGCTTCAAAGGGAAAAAATGGGCAACACTTGTCACCAGTGGTCTGATCTGTCATGGCCACCCTCGGGTAGTCGGTATGTCGCTGTTCTGGATGACAACTGGGCACGACTACCTTGCTGCCCACTTGCACAGGATCCACATGTCCCCACAATGCCCACTGTGTGGTCAGGGCATCATGGATGCTGCCCACCTGCATCAGTGCCTGGCCTTGGACAAAGAACCAGACACCCAGGAGGATGAGACGAGGAAGCTTTCCCATCTCTACTGGTCGGCCCGCCATCAAATGGCCAACAGCCAAGGGTGGGCATTGGCTAGCAAGCAAGGTTCTCTGGCCAGAGGCTGAGGAATGCTGACCACGAAGAGACATTTATGAGTCATCTGATCCCCAGTGAATGAAAGTAAAGGGGGTCAGAAAATATTCATCTGAGGTGAGAAAGGTGCAGAGAATTTTGGATCACCATGAGTCCAATGGCTCTTTGATGAGTTCCCAGTTTTACATTGGCTCACACTCAACAATACAATCAGTAAAGACAATATTCCATTGTATACTGCACCGTTATTGGATCATTAACTTTGGACAGATATTAGATCCTCTATTGATGATTTTTGCCATGATGAAAAAAACCCAGCATCACCCTTGGAATGTTCTGTAAATGTGTCAATATGATGGTTATTTTATTTCTCTTATTCTCTAGAGATGAAGCTTCCCACAATGTGTTTATATAACTTATTTTTCAATTTTATTTAATTTCATGTACACATCTACATATTTCACTAATCTAAGTGGCACAGAAATCAGTACATTGGCAAATGGCAACAAATGAATATGAACAATATTAAATCAAACACTATGAGATTAATTCACCAGTTTTGCTTAATTTAAACTGGGAACTAGTTCATAGTTTGCTTAATTTAAACTGGGAGTATATTGCTTGAACTGCATGGAAGAGCTCTCACGGCTCTAATGAAATTCTTCAGTAGTCTAATCACAGAAGCTAATGAAAAATTTGGAAGATGGAAATCAGCACAGAAAAGAAAATCTCAGCCAACCCGAAAATAGGTTTAGGAGTAAAAAAATATTGAATTGCCTTCAAAGTGAATGAGATGCAATTGAAGTGGACATTCAGAAGCTAAATGTGGTAACATGATTGAGGTGTAAACTTACCATTTATTTTTTGGAAATTAAGAATTAACACCAATAAGAGTACATTTGAAAAATGTAAACAAAATGCCCATTTTATATTTTTGATTAATTTTATTTCATTTGGACACATGAAATGTGCATTACGATGCCTAAATTCATTATAAATGGATTTAAATAAGGTATGAAAGGACTAAAGGTGTGTGACACACACACATTAGTTGCCTTTCATACCATCAATAGACAGCGACTAAGGAACTTTAGCACAAACGCTATGCCATGGGTCTGCTAGTTTACATATATTTTTCTAAATGCTGTGATTCAAAGTCTCCTGGGCATGATGCCTTCTTCTTAATTGGGAGTGTAGCCCCTCTGCCCCTGCTAGCTGAGGTCACTACAGATATAGGGAAGGCCCCGAGAAGGTTCGGCAGTGGGTCTCGTTTGTAAGATTCATGATTCGCTTTTTACAATCGTCGCTGCAAAAGCAAAGGGCATTGCTCATCAACCATTGGGTGGCAAGTTTTTTTGGTTTCAATAAACTAGTATTCGATCTGGGGGATAGATAAGATTTAATCCCTATTTCTTCCATCCTACCATTATAGCCTGGTATGGCTTCTTAGCTTGCAGGGCTAAAGGAAATGTCGACATAGGCATCTATGTCTTATTCCTGCGACTGTCATATTAAGATCTACGTGAACCTACACGTCTTGTTTCGGTTCTGATACCGGAACCATTCTCGGTGGAGGGCTTGGAGTTGTCAACCACACAAATTTGCCAACGCGGCTTAACACTCGGAGACACTTTGGGTGATACTTAATGTCATTATCCTGACTTTGACGAAATCAAGTCCTTCTAGAAAGTGCACCGTAAGCCTGCAGTCAAGAATGTAGTGAAGAAAATCACCTACATCACCGCATAAATAGGTGTTCGACATTGGGCATCCAATGGACATGATGCCGAAAGAACTCCTTATGTCCTTTGATGTCAGTCCCTCCAGTTTTTCATGTCTTTTTATTATTTCCCCCCTGAAATTCAAAGTATCTCTGTTCTCAGATGACCATTCTCTGAATAAGCCCTCTTCCATTCACTAGAGACCAGATGACTCATTGATATGTCTTCTCTTGGTCAACTTCTTCCGTCTGGCCAGAGAACCTCAGGGCCTCAAAATACTCTTTAAAACGAAAACTTTCAAAAGTACAGTATACTGTACTTTTGCAAGTATCTCTCTATATCTGTGTTCAGTAACTAAACACCACTTTATGGATTTCAACAAACATTTCTTACATTTTAGCATTTCTGCAGATTTAATGAAATAGATAATGCAGTCTTCATGATATAAAGAATATTAAATATTAATAAACCCAAAAGGCTATATAAATTCAAGAAATAAATTACCGCTTCTTCCCATCCTTCACTAGCTCCAGCCAACTGATAATGCTTTTTCCGCAGTCCAGCCAGCTTGACTCGCTCCTTTACCAACATACTTTCCAACTCTAGAACACGAACCTGTAACATAAATAAAAGAGTCAGAGGCAGTGTTTTACATTGTGGAAGCAGATCTTGTGGGTTGGTTAGGTTTCATGGTGCAAGGACTACATTTGGCCACGCAGTGCCAAACGCAAGACAGAATTACAAGTAATGGTCATACACACATGGTAAGTTTTACTGACACAGAAGAAATACACACAGGGAGGAATCGAACACCTGTGCTGCCTACAACTCACAGATTGCTAATGCAGTGGACAAACTCACTGACACATGACGGCCCCAGATCTCAATGGAAAACGTAAATCTCATGGGTAATGAAAGCTGCCAACTTGAAAGAAAATATTAAAGTAAAAGAAAGAGATAGCCATTGGTTGGGTTTTATGGTGCAAAGGGGCTATTATTTGGCCATGATGCACCAAACACAAGCCAGGCAAAGTCAAATAAAAGACAAACACACAAGGAAAGTTTTTCTGACACAGAAGAGAGAAATACACCCAGGCAGGAATCAAACTTGACAAATATGAAACCAGTGCTGCCTGTAACTCGCAGATTGCTAGTGTATGGGGAAATCCAAAGCTACAATGGCTCCGAGTGCAGCAGAATGCACAATATGTCAAGGCATGATAAAATGAGGGGTAATTATGTTTTTAAAAAACTGAAAAGATAGAGTACAACCCTAATTTGGAATAAATTTAATCAAAGAAAAATAATGCAAATACAGGAAACTAATCACATTTATCCTTTTTGAATAGTTCATCATACTTGATGTAAATATTTAATTACTTTTACTTTATTATTTAAATGAATAATAACACAATATAAAAAAACTCGTACAAATTTCAAATGAGAAAACTAATTGAGTAGTAATAAATACTCTTTGGATTCCTTTAAACATTATACATTAAAAAATATTTTAAGCTTTATTTCATACCTGAGATTCAACCTCTAAGCGTTTAGCCTGATGAAGAGTGAGCTTTGAAAAATCCATTTCCTCTGCATTTGGGAGAAATAAGAATTGTTAAATATATTCAACAAATTAAAATATAAAGTAGAATTAGGTGGACCATATTTTCTTGAGATGAAAACGGAACTTTGTGATGGCAAAAACAGTGTGGGTATTATGTAATATTCTGTATTCATGAAAAAGATTATAAAAAAAGTTTTATTACATAAATATTTTGAGCTTACTATTCTTCAGTGACACACAGAGAACCCATTTAAAAATTTAGATAAGCGTAGATAGGGACTGTAAATCACCAAAATCGTACCATGAATATTTCTCTGATGAAATAACCTTACACAGCAAATTTTGGTCAGTCAAACCTTATAAAACTTCCCTCACTGCTTGACTCAATTCCATCTGACTAACATAGCCCTCATAGTCTCAACACTTTCAATTTATGATTATACGTACTAGGGGTGTTCAAATGAAAAGGTACGAAACGACACTGTGGGTATAATTGAAGTCTTTATTCAAAAGTAATCACCAGAGGACTGAGCACAACCATCCTACTGTTTCACGAGCCGAAGGATTCCCTGTTCCCACAATTCCTGTGGCTGTGACAAGAGCCAGTCTTCCACTGTGTCCTTCAGTTTGTCGTCCGAGTTGAAGAGCTTCCCTTTGAGATGTTTTTTAGCGGACAAAACAGATGGAAGTTGTAGGGCGATATGTCCAGGCTGCAGGGCGGATGCTCAAGCCGCTCCCTCTTGAACTTGGCCAGTACACTTTGTATGACCCTGAAGTCGTGTGGACGCGCGTCATCGTGGAGCAGAATCACTCCCTCCGTGAGCAGCCCAGGCCGTTTGCTCTTGATGGACTTGCGTAGGCTACGGAGTGTCTCACCTACCGGTTTAACACCTTCCGCAATCAGAAATCTGATAACACCTCGCTGCTCCTCAATCGTCGAATTTTGCAATGTGAACGCCATGATGTCCTCACACGCACTGCCGCGTCAATTGGACGGAACACACAACTGCATGCTTCTCTTCTGCGTCATGTGCGGGCGCACGCGCATGCGCACAACCACGCCGGTACTCGTGCATTCGCTTCCTTAGATGTCTCACTACGTTATCCCAAAGCGGCATATTCAAATTTCAACCGGTTTGGTTTTTACGACGTTTCGTACCTTTTCATTTGAACACTCCTCGTAATTAATAATAATTTATAAATGACTAATATTAAAGTTTATTTATAATTTTTATTAAAAACAAGAAAAAATGACACCTGTATTAAAATGACAGGATGACCAGGAAATATGGAGGGAAAAACGGTATGTTTGGTCAGCCTAAGTAGAATATAAAATTATTAAATTTATGGAGGTAATTCTTTTTTTTAAAATATTCCAAGAAAAAAAATTGTATAACATTTTAACAAAACACAAAATGTAGATTATTAATTACAAACCTGATTCCTCAACCATTTCTGCACAACTTTTTGCAGTGGCAACTACTTCTCCAGTTGCTTCAGTTACATGCTTGGAAGCTTGGCTAACTTTAGCTAGCTTTTCACTTCCTCTCTCTGCCTTTACACGAGATGCAATAACCAACTGAGCTGTGGCAGCAGCTATTTGTTGTGAAGCAACTACGAGTTCTTCGAATTTTGTCTGTTTACTCACTACTTTATCAGCAGCATTGCTATTGAAAAATAAATCTACATTATTACTTTTCACAATGTAATTCTTTTCAAAGAACTCTTATAAGGAAAAAAATATTAATCAGTATTCTCTTAACCCTCTGAGGGTCACGAGATTTCTGAGTACAGTAGTATTGCTTCAACACCACAATACACATGACTAAATAATAACATCTATTGGTCGAAAGAATCTTAGGAAAGATTCTATTGGTCAAGAACATTTACGAGGTGTGGCTATAAAAAACCATACTGATCGTTCTGCAGACAATCGATGTCGAGGTCGAACAGCACACGAGCGTGTCACGTGATATCCCCCTCCCTATTGCTGTTATCGTCAAGGTTGATCACCACTCAGTTGGGCCGTGGCCTTCGTTCGACGAGGACCTTGCATCTGTGCTCCGTCGGAAAAATGTTCCAGTGAGCAACGTGTCAATGTGAAATTCCTTGTGAAACTTGGAAAATCTGCCACAGAAACTTATACTTTATTGAAAGGAGTATAGAGAGATGAGTGTTTATCACGCACTCAGGTTTTGGGGTGGTTCAAAAGGTTCAGAGGGACGAGAAGAGATCGCAGACGACCCACACCCAGGACGCCTTACACATCAAAAACGGACGCTAACATGAAAAAAGTTGGTGAGTTGTTCCAAAAAACCATTGGTTAAGTATTCATGCTGTTGCTGAATTCATAGGAATCAACAAAGAAAGTGTTCGGCAGATTTTACACGAAAGTTTTAACATGAAGTGTTTGAAAATGGTACCGAAGAATTTCACTCAAACAAAAAGAATCTCGAATGAACATTTGTGCTGACACTTTGCAAAACATTCAAAGGGACTCAAAGTTCTTAGAGTGATAACTTGTGATGAATCCTGGTTTTTTACGTACGATCCTGAAACTAAGCGCCAATCAATGCATTGAAAGAGCCCCAGTTCACCAAGACAAAAGAATGAGCAAATCAAAATTGAAAGCAATGATGATTGGTTTTTTGACATTCATGGGATTGTGTATGTTAATTGGGTACCTGAAGGTCAAACTGTGAACCAGCATTACTACATTGAGGTCCTGACTACCTTTCGTGAACGAGTAAGAAGACGACCTGAATTGTGGAA
The DNA here is from genome assembly GCA_933210815.1 of Meta bourneti. Taxonomy (NCBI): domain Eukaryota; kingdom Metazoa; phylum Arthropoda; class Arachnida; order Araneae; family Tetragnathidae; genus Meta; species Meta bourneti. Next base: position 14,851,764 of record OW119928.1, on the reverse strand, counting down.
AAACAAGTCATGGTTTCTCCATCAGGACAACACTCCGGCCCACACTGTACTGTCTGTCAAGAGGTTTTTGGCCAAGCATGGGATCCCTGTGTTAGAACATCCACCCTATTCACCGGATCTCGCCTCGTGTGACTTTTTCTATTTCCCAAGGTAAAATCAGCACTGAAAGGAACCAGATTTGAGACAGTAGAAGCTGTGAAAGAAAAAGCGACGGAGAATGCATGCTTTCAGAAAATTATTTACAGCACTGCTTTGACCAATGGAAAATTCGCATGGAGTGGTGTAGGGATCGTGGAGGGGAGTATATTGAGGGGATAATGTTAAAATTGTGAAAGAAAATCAATAAAAGATTTTATAGCACTAATCCGTTTTCTTAATAGCAACACCTCGTAAACTGGTTAGTCGTGCAGGGAAGACTGGAGTTTACAAGGTGGAATTATGCATGTGAACCCCTCAGAGTGTTAAAATTATTATTGCTAATGTAATAAACACAAAGGAGTAATAGGTATTTAATTTTAAATGAAAAATATATTAATTATTTTAAAAGAAACTGAAAACCACAAGCAACAAACTGACTTAACTGTAAGGATTGAATTGACAAACTAGCAATCAGGCTACCTACTCAAGTAGTTTTACATAAAAAATACAAATTGTGAGTAGCTTTATAAAATTAAAAAAGCGGTTTTATACAATTTTTTAAATTTGCCATGGTGATTTGTTGGAATTTAATGGTGCAAAGACCATATTTGGCCATGCACAACTAGAAACAAGACATATTTACAATATCAAGTAATGGACAGACACAATGAAAGTTTTACTGACACAGAAGAGAGAAATACACCCAGGGAGGAATGCACCTCACAGGAATCGAAACTGCACTACCTACAACTCGAAGGTTGCTAGCGCAGTAGGCATATCCACTGAGCCACAACAGCCACATTTAATTTGCTACGGAACAAAAAGAAAGCCTTCCTTCAATCTAGCTATAGTATTTAGGCTATTTTGATGCAGTAAGTTTATCTGAAGAATTATGGGTAAAGTATGAAGTCACACATAAGTTTTAAAAAACTGTAGAACACAGAAAATTTATCAAAATTTTAATTTTAAATACATAATAAAATATATAGCACTTACAAATCTTTCAAGGAAATACTCAAAAGTTTTAAAATCTAAAAATCAAACAAATTGGGTAGTAAACTTACACTAGAAATCTTGCTCCTAAACCAACAACTTTTGCAGCTGAAATTAAACCTTCTGTCCATCTGTGATTTCTATTATAAAATTCCTTTACAGATGTAGTACCCTAGGAAATAGAAATTTAAAATCACTGAATTGAATAAGTATTAAGAATATTCCATGCAACAAAAATCAATTCTGTAACAATAAATATAAAACAATAAGAATGTGAGAACATATTAATAAATTATGAAAATTAATACAAATTTATAAGATGACATACCTTTTCATGGGAAACTATTTCTTCTTGAAGTAGTTTTGAGGCATGAACAAGCACTTTGATAGCCTACATAAGTTTAAAACATTATGCAGTAAGATGCTATTATAAATGCATTACACATTTGCAAAATATTGAAGAATTAAAATGGCAAAAATGGCTCATTGAATTTTAATATTGTTCTTTGAAACTGAACATTAAAAATTTTTAGTTTGAACGCATACTTTGAGAAAGATAGCATTACTGAGACTATACAACATATTTTTTTAATAAAATGAATGAATAAAGCACCAAAAATTAAAGTGCACAAAATTAATAACTATTATGTTTACCTGCATAAGATTTGTACATGAATCTAGGATTTTACCATTCACTTCTAATTTCATACCAGAATCACCAGCTTTACTTGTATTTAACAGCTCCTTAAAATACAAAAAGTTATATTAAATTATAAAATAAGCTATAAAAGATTTCCAGAAACACATGCAGTCATTTCTAAAATACTGAAATAATGGGACATCACAATTCATGGCTGATTTGTATTTCCTTTTTGAATTATATCACCCTTAGCAAAAATACTTAAACCAAATGCATATCAGAAGTGTTACTGCTGGTTAAAGAACTTCAAAAATTTTCTTATATTTACATTTTTCTAAAAATTCAAAATTGAATTATACGTATCTTCAGACAGTGAAAATATTTAAAAAGGCTAAAATTAACTTTTAAAATTATTATCAACAAAAAGTGAGTAAATATTTAATGATTCTGAAAGTGATCTTATATTAATGCTAAAAAAAGAGCATTGTAAAAGGATCAGTGAGAAGTTTATTCTGTGCCCAATTAGTAACACTTCGGAATTTCAAATAAATATGGGTGTTAATTCAGAGGTATTCTGAATGCTGCTGAGAATTTTTAAGGAATGAAAATCTTCAAAAAGGAATAAGATTCTATTAATAATACATTGAAATAAATTTGCCATTGAAGCTTTATTATAATAAGCTCATTCAAACTTTCTGAATCAAAGAATATCCTTACAGCAAAATTATGTAACTCTTTGAATTGAGTATTTGAAACAGAAGATGTACAATACAAAAAATCTATATTCTTTTTAAATTGAAATCAAAAATAATAAAGAATCACAAGGTAAATTAATTAAATGGTTGTTTTGGTGTTTTAGGGCACAAAGGACATTTGGCTTTGGCCAAGCTGCACCAAACATAAGACAATGTCAAGTAAAGAATGTCATGAAAGGGGAAAGAGGGGTTGGGAAACAGAGTAGTGATATGAAAGCAAAAAAAGATCACTTGGGTATATCCCTGGAGCACGACCCCAATTTTAACTTAAAGACAGTAAATCCCATAGGTATGTAAGAAGGTATTTTTAATTAACCTCCCACTGGAGCAACACAATGGGCTATTGGTGACAGTCTGGGATCAATCTCAAAGGGACAAATTAAGGACAACAACACATAATTTTGAACCACGATCAGATGACGAGTAAATCTCATAGGAAAAGAAAAGATTACTAAAGTACCCATGAAGCCCGAACACACCTAAAGGAAATGATTCCCTGATGGCAAATTAATTAAATGAAAAATAAAGAAACACAATACCTGTATCCTTTGAGCTGCTTCTTCAATATCAAGATCCATCTGTTTTAATTCTCTCTCAATCATATCTCCTAATTTTTGAGTTTGGTCTTCAGACATATTAGGCACTAAAACTTCCATAATTTTCATCGTTTTTGAGATTTCAGAGGAAACATTACCAAACACTTCTAATACCTCTCCTTTAGGAGCTAAAGTAAAAAAAAACACATAAATTTTGAATACAAATGTTCTAGTGTTAAAAGGTACGTACTGTAGGAAATATAACAAAAAAATTTTTTAATCAAATAAAAATAATTACCTTTACGCTGAAATACTTTGAATAAATTCAATCCTGCTAAACCTAAATGTTTGCATGACAGAGCAAGTTCTGGAGAAAAAAGATACATTCAGAAAATTTTCAATATTTACATAATTTTTCAGTTAGATAAATAGTTGAATAATGGCTTAAATAGTAATCATATGATGTTTTAGAGCTAAATTTTTTAAAAAAGTGGGTACATCTTTTATTTTAATTAAAATTTGTATCTAAACGATTGATTTTCCAGAATTACTAGCAACAGCATTCCCAATAGATATATCTATTTTATGAAACACCAAGAGATTAGTTGGTTGCTCTATGCTCACTTTTGTAGCACAAGAGGAAACTAAAATAACAAGGGGGAGACCTTGAATACTTATTTAACCCCCCCCCCGAGGAAAACTTACGAGATTCGCTCTCCAGTGCCACCGTTTTTCACACAGGCACGCGTAGTTATGCGGTGTAAATGGTACTAAGTCCGAACGAAAAAACGAAATACGGAAGCGAAAGAAGCGGAAGCGAACAGTAAACGAAAACGAAAGAATGAAAAAAGCACGACTTACTCAAACAGAAACACAAGCAATAACGGAACTGCTATGACTTTCACTGTTCCAGAAACATCCCACTTTCCAATTCCCCCCCTCTTCTCTGAAATAAGTAAATCCTTTGCAAACACTTCCAAGGTCATTTTATTGCATTCCAAAGCAGTGTGAGTGGTTTTACTGGTAGCAGCGCAATGCAAAGGATCGTACTTTGGAAAGGCGTATATATACGCCCGGGGCAGTTAACGCATCGGCTTAGCGAGGCATATATATACGCCCGCGGCAGTTAAGGGGTTAATACTGATCACTAAACTTTCATGAATATCCAGAAATTACATCTGTAAAAATATGAAAAGTACAGTACTGTGATGATGAAACAGCATTCCCAATAGATATATCCGATTTATGAAAATAGAGTTCCAATTGAGAACAAGCTATGCCAAATGCAAGATAAAGTTTGACCCAGTAGAGAGAGCGAGAATGTATAATACTCAAATTAATAATCTAAAAGTGGATTGAAAAAATAAGTATGTTCATTACTTTTTAGAACATAAAATAATATTTAAACACAACAGCAACAAGAATAAATGCAAAAGTATGAGATTACCCTCGTCATGAACATAAAAATAATGTGTAATAGTTAGACTCATTATTTTTAACACCAAGGTGATTGGATGGTTTTTACTCTATGATCACTTGTTGCCCAAGAGGTGATTAGATTAAACCAGGGGGGAAAATTGAATATTTGTTCACTAAACTTTCATGAACATGCAAAAATCACATTTGTAGAAATATCAAGGGTACAAGACGTGAAGATGAAACAACTCTTATAAGTTGGGGTAACTGTTTTTTCAAATGCATATAAAATAAAACTGTTAAGTGTTGAAATATGTTTACTAAGTAATTAGTAAATAAACTTACTGTCCCCTAGCTCAATATTTGGAGATGCACTGGATGTAGCTTTGCCTTCCACTAAAATCTTAGCTAACAGGTGAGTGAAGGAAAGTGTTGACTGCATCATGTCCTCAACTTCTGTGAATAGTATTAAATATATCAAACAATTATAGGTAAAGTGATTGTTAAGACATACGAAGTCATTATAATTCAATATAAATTTCGAATCTTTAGGTAAAAATTACAGAATACAAAAAAATACAGATCACAAAAAAATACCTTCAGGATTTTCAGAAAATTTCAAATATGAATTTTCGAACTGCTCTGAAGTTAAAGTCAAGTTTCCCAGTTGCTGCAGAAAATGTTCTGGTAAATAAACAGAAGAAATTAGTTCCGAATTAAGAGTGTTTCAAAAATCTAATTTAAACATTGAGAGAAGTAAAATATACATATTTAAAAACATCAGTTTTCAACAGTTTTATACATCGTACATCTCTAGATTATTTACAACTTTAACTAACCATTTACAATATGTTCATTAAATTAAACTTAAAATCACACATGAGCAAAGTTTTAAAATTGAAAACTAAACTAACCTGGTGGACAATTACTAACTGATAGAGCAGGACTATCAAGATCATCTACAGCACCTTGTATAATATGTTCAGATTCTTTAAAAATACAATCTAAGGAATAGAAAATGTTTTTTTATGATACAAGTTTCAACTTATTCCCATATTTAAGAATGGCACTTTCACAAAACATTGAATACATAATATGCAGAAAATATTTTTCATCACAATGTACATAAAATGTAAAGTCTAACATGAAAATGCACATATCTCAAAGCCATTTTGTCATACCTCCCTATAAAAATAAACAAAGGTATGGATTCAAACTAATCATTCAGTACACTTTGGTTATATTTCAGAGGAAAGTAGGTAGTTGAACTAATGTCAAACTGGAGCAACACAACAGCTATTGGCGACAGTCCAGGATCCCCAAGGAAAAGATCCCAGGACAACATCTCATTATTTTGAAGCATGGTCAGATGACGAGGTCAACACCTGAGCTGGCACCCCACTCTCCAAACTTCCACACCATGCCCACATGAGAACATTGGAGGCCATGACAAATTCAATGTGCACCAGATCCCACAAACATGACGGTCTGGTTGGATCGAGTTTCAAACTCGCAACCCTCCACTTGCTAATCCATCTTATTTCAGAGAATTAATGGCTTAAGGTGCTAAACTGAACTTAATTTTACTAACCATTTTATATATTTTCTAAGATCAGCTTACTCAGTTATATTGTTTAAGCATTTATATTTATAGAAAACCACACTTAGAGATCTAGTTTATTAGACATTTGATTAACTATAATTAGTGAATTTGCTGATGATCAAATGGGATAAGATTTCAAATAGTTTTATTTTTAATTAAAAACTGAAACAAGTACATTAACAATACTTTAACAGTCAGTTTGACTGCTCAAAAATAAAATTTAAAAGGAGAAAATCTTTAGCTGTGAAAACTATTGGCAGCATTGGCTTGGCTCTAAGAAACAGGCTCAAATCTCATATATTTAAAATACAATTATTTTTACTTTATAAACATAGCAAATTAAAATGTTTTCTTCAAAACACAGGACATATTATGTAAACATAGTTCTCAGTAAGAATCTTTAGGTAGAACAAATTTTTTAGAGATTATCAAGAAAAAAATAAAATAAAAGATTTTAAACATTTATATAGCTCAGAATTTAAAGTATAATGCATTGTTAAATAAAGAATGTATTAAAATGTCTTTAGAAAGAATTGTAAAATTTAATAGTTTACCAAGATTGTTAAGTTTGTAACAAATTTTAAAGAGTATCCATATTCTTTAGAAATTAGTCTGGTACAGAATACTTAACTTATATGCCAATTGCACTTAAGTATGTAAAAATCTGTATGGATATGTAAGCAAAAAGAACATCTTTAGACATACCTAAGTAGGAATACTTTTTGCTTGACACAGTTTTATTTGTTTCCTCCAAAGCAGCATTTTGACTGTAGATTTCTTTTAGTTTGCAATCGAGTTTTCGCACATTTTCAGTCGCTCTACTTAATTCACTTTCTAATGAAGAGCACTTTGACTGCACAGTAGAAAGCTGATCTTCGAATTCCTATGGCCAAATTAGGTATTATTTGCGAGATGATACAAAAAGCAAGAAAGGAGGAATATATATTAACACATACCAAATCAAGTGTAGAATCAATACTTTAACATTCTGAACACAGTGCTTCCCAACTGATGCGCCGAAGCACACTGGTGTGCAGCGAAAGGAATGGAAGTGTGCCATGAAAAGAATGGAAGAGTGCCACAAAAATTTAACTGCAAAATCCTGATTATGGGCCGATGGTACGGGAGGGCTATTCATTGGAGGAAAACCTATAAACATTCTTTTACCATTTGCTACAACATACATGTGTGAACAAAGTTTCTCTTCTATCTATGCTCATTATCAAGAATTTAAAGAGATCATCATTGAAAAGTCTTGATCATGTGAATTGCGTGTAGCTCTTTCGATCATAGACCCAGATATAAAAAAGTTGTGTTCACAAACAAGCTCAGTATCTCACTGAAATAAGAAGGTAATATATGTATTAACTGTCGCAAAAGAACATTGTAGATATTTATATTAATACTCAAAATGTTATCAGCATATTTATACATAGTCAGTAATTCTTTTGTGTATAATTAATTTTACTTTCGTATTTTCACATAATTTTATAAAATAAGTATTCTAAAAATTTAATCACAGTTTCACTCAGTCAAATCTGACAATTTAGTTCATAGATGCGATACAACAACTATGTCAAATATTGATCACCGAGGATTATGGATTAGGTATTTTTATTATATTTGTTTTGTTTATTTCATGCTTATGATTGCTTATTATTGACTTATCTGAAACCAATGTCTGGCAGGAATGTTTATCTCTACTATTATAAAAGGAAGTGTGTCTGTGAGGTGTCCAGATAAATCTATAGCACTTACAGCCATGAAATTTGGAACACAGATGACTAAATGTCCCTCGAAGCCAGAATTTTAAAATTTAATCTAGAAAATTTTTTAATTAATATTTTGTGTTGTGCACGAAGCCCCTCCTCCACTATGACGTATCTCCGCAGACCAATCTGACAAATATTCTTATCAAGCATGCTAACTTCTATTAAAGTTTTGAAACTGATGACCATCCAACGTATTCAATGCAATGAAAACTTAGCTATAGCGCAGATCCACAGATATGACCATCATCTTCCTGCCATTTTACACTAGCCCAGAGCCATTCTCAATTATGCAAAATAATTTTTTAGATTGAACAAATTCATCTCTTCACTAAAAACATCCCTACTCACATTCAAATGATTAGAGGGAATGTAGTGGGTAAAGCAACGCACAACACACCAAAATCGCGGTTAGTGCCTTGGAAGGAGACCTCCTGAGTTTGTACCTGGCCGAAGGATAATTTTTATTTTTCACCTCTATATTTTTTAAAAGTAGTAAATATACTCTAATCCTTTCAATTTTTTCTGTACTTACTTTTACTTTATCCTTTTAATTTTTTTAATTCAACACAATTATTTTTAAAAAATTAATTGATTTTATGCAGCTTTTTCAATTCAGAAACTCTGGTTTCTCTGTATTGTCCTTTTTCGTACCACCAATGAAAAGTAAACCACTGAAGCTCCACCCCCCTACATGTTTGCCTCCAAGTGCCAAGTTCCTACCATCAAGAAATTTTTTGCAACTCAAACATCGTTCTGCTTTTATGTTTTATTCAACTGGGAGATAGAGGCCTTCAGCCCAGATGCTTCCTTAAAAATGCTGAAAGATCGAACACAAAGTACTCTTGATTAACTTTAATTTTTTTATTGCTTTCTGTTTTCATTTGGGTATTTTTCGTAAATAGTATAATGTTTGTGTTAATAAATTACACGAAATGAAGTAACAGTGTATTACTGTTTAATTTGGTTTTGATTTCGCTGACATTGTGATTCATTTAGGTTGTTTGTTGAAATCAGTGAGGTGACATAACAAGACTTTAAAAGTATAGTATTATATTTAAAGAATGAATCACATTTTTATTTCAGTATTGGTTATTTCATAACTTACTTTTGAATTTGTATAAATTCTGTATTTGTATAATACAAATCTATCGACACTACATGCGACAGATGAGGCTGTGAACTACACAACAGAGTTTTTGAACACATTGGAGCCATCTGGAGTACCCTCGCACATATTAGAGTTGAAGATTGGGGCACCGATTATGCTTCTCAGAAATCTGCATCCACCTTCGCTCTGCAATGGAACAAGACTCTCTATGAAGAAACTGATGCCGAATATTATTGAAGCCATCATCATGACTGGCCATACAGCAGGCGAAGACGTATTCATTCCTAGCATCCCAATCATCCCTTCATATCTCCCATTCCAATTTAAACGACTTCAGTTCCCTGTTCGTTTAAGTTTCGCCATGAGCATCAACAAGGCACAAGGACAATCGCTGAAAGTTGTAGGACTTGATCTCATTAAACCATGTTTCTCCCATGGTCAACTGTACGTGGGTTGTTCAAAAGTTGGAAAAGCCGAGAATCTTTACATCCTAACTCCAAATGAAAGAAAACTGAACAGTCTCTAAGCAAGAATCAGTGAGGTGGAAGGAATGAGGCGACATGCCCATATCATGTCAGGTGGTGGGACTCATTCTTAAAAATATTGCTTTTCTTTTTAATGTTTTCAGAATCAGTGAGGACATAACATGAATGATGTCACGGGCAATGCCGTGAGGGTAATGCTAGTATATTATAATGCAAAAATATTTGAAAGAAAGATCTTATTAATTGAATCCCTAGTATGAAATAGAAGGAATTAATCATGTTAATAGAAAAATGTTTCTTCATAGTGTGTTGTGAAATTATTTATGAGCTTGTGAGGTGCACTGTGACATTCTTTATGCTTGTGTGCTGTGACATGAAAAAGGTTGGGAAGCACTGTTCTAACATACCCATTTTCATATAAATCACTAAGTAGTTCTCAACTCATCCATATAATCATTACAAAAACAGTTAAAATTAATTATAATAAAAATCTAGTTTTAGAGACATACAGAATACACAACTTAAATTTGTATTTGAATGTAAAATCTTTCAAATAAAAGAACAGTGTGACATCACTTGTTGGCATGTCCATTTCAGTCAGATGTCGTCATGTGCATTTTTAACAGCTATGGCGATTATTTTCTTGCTGTAAAGCTGTTCATCAGGATGGTAATCGTTGGTTTGAACAGCAGCTATTATTGCAGGGCAAGTGAATATATGATTAGGTGCAAGTTCAACGTCCAGACAGTTGTTACTACATCTATACATTTTGGTTCCATCACTGTTAATTTTCATGCCTTTGAAACGTCCTGTTCTCATTCTGGATATGGTGGTGGTTTTTCTATCAGTGTAAATTTCACAAATTTATTGTTTTATTTTAATCCTAGCCCCTGGAGTTTTAAGATTGATCAAACTTTCTGGTCTGATTTCAAGGAAACTAAAGTGGCGATGGCACTCAATTTTCCAATGAGGTGTCAAATGGTGACAACACTTGTTGTGAATTAATAATGTATTAAATTGATTATAGATAATACTAGCTGAATTATTCAGCGTTGCTTGGGTTGAATTGTTTATAATTCATCGTAATATTACTCAATATACGATGGAGGTATCGTAATCTCCTTAGGTATCGTAATATTACACAATATCTAAGGAGATTTTGAACTGTTTTAGCCCCCTGCAGACCCAGAAGAAATCGAACAGGGTTAATATATAGCCTATGTGTCCCGCAGAATTCTACAGGATGAATGTATCAAATTTAGCATGAATTGGTCCGACATTGATCGCATAAATATGCAATGTTATTCCTATGAGAATTTCAAATTGTCTTCTGTACCATATGGACGATAAAAAAAAGACCACTTCTATAAAAATAACCCTATATTATCATAAAATTTACATTCCAATAATAAAGCTACAGTTTAAGAATTTACAGACGGGATACATAAACGATATGATACTGAGCGATTTTCAGCGCAACTGCATCCATCTGCGACTGCACCATACCCTAAGATTCTAAAAAACCCTCCAAGGTCACTTCGAGAGGTGACTCCTGTATAGATGTTAACTCTGATGTCATCTGCACAGTCAGACCGGGAGAAAGCGCCCCCTTGCAAGTGCTCTATCCAGGATGATGGGATGTTACACCACTCTGCACACCCAAGACAAATAGAACGGGGGTTAATATGTAGCCTACATTATCCGCAGGGTTTCAAAGTATAAGTGTACCAAATTTAGTGTAGATTGATCAAATGGTGTAGATTTGTAGAGAACAGACAGATGCCAACTCTGCTTTATATGCATAAATATTTAGGTTTGAGAAAGGATTACAATATTTCTTTATCGGTATATTGAGACAGAATTTACAAATTAATCAAGACCTCTCAATTTTGATGAATTATAAATAAGTTAGGATTTCTTGATATATAATCAATCGATTTTATAATAAAAACAATCAATTAACTATTAAATAACATGTATTTCTTAACTAACATTCTTTTAAATTCTGTTTAATCAAATTTTCAGTACATAACTCGCTTCAATCACAGCAAGGCATTCAATGCATTCACAAATGTATAATTGAATGGTAATTGGTAAACTTCATTAAAAAAGCAATACAAAAATAACACTGAAAAAATTCTAAAATAAGTAGCATACAAAATAAACTTCCTATAAAGTTTGATTATACTGATACATTGGATACTAAAGTGATTGAAATACCTGGTTTGATTTCTGTAAACTAGCTTTCTCTGCAGTCAAAGCATTCAATTCCAATTCATAACTTTCTGATTTCTGTAGTTTTTCATTTTCTATATTACTTGAAGAAATAAGCTCATGGACCTTCAGATTCAAGGTCTAAAAAAAAGTTAAAGTTCAGTGAAAACAGATACAAGAATTCAAGTCTTTTTTGTATTTATTAATCGAAAACATTTTGATAAAAAATATCCCTAGTAGACAAAAGAAACCAGTAACATCAGTAAAAGATATTGCTAGTAAATTCATATGAATCTAAACATTGATTTTTCATAGCAAAAGTTCATAAAAATTCAATGTAATTAAAAATATATTACATCACCATGAAATGTTTAGCTATCTAAGATGGATTTAAAATACTTCTGAAAGTTTTAACACAAATAAAACAGTATGGTCATTGATAAAGAGGTTTTGTAAGAAAACATGGAAAAACCTAGCCTGCCAATCTCAGGGGACAATTCATCTTATGTCACTGTTGGTCATTCAGAATTTATAAAGTATGCTTCATAGGTAAATATGTAAGGAGTTTGATGGTTTTTGAATGGCTAGTCATAGAAAAAGGTTTCTTCAGAAAAGTGGTCAATTAATAAAATGGTTGCAAAGTGTTTTGCTAATACAATTTTTATTTTTAATAAAAATACAACTGAAAACTGAGCACTGAAAAGTAACTGAAATTTAAACTGATAGGATCAGAAAAAAATATATTTTCTATACTTATCTTTAAGTTACAAAAATGTTAACAGCAAAGCAAATAACACAATAATACCATTCAATTGAATACTCAAACGAAACTGAAATAGCATACAGTTCTTGTTTAAAGTTAAATAATCATCAACAGGAAAAATTCCTACTACTAAACATCACTAAAACATTTTCAAGGGGATTTTACTTATTTAAGATTCATTAGGTTTAGATTTATAACGTTATAGATAGGTTTCTAATACACACAGCTTACGAACGACTGCACAAAAAGCATTGAAAATATCAAGGACATTAGTTAAATTTCATAAATCTTGTACTCTGAATAATATTGCTAACGAAATATTTGGAAGCATAGAAAATGGCAAAAAAAAACAAATGCATATAAAAGTACATACCTGCTTCTGTGCTTCAACAGCTTCTAAATTACTTCTAAGGGCGGAATTTTGCTTGTCTGAATCAGCTTTCTGCATAAAAGTAGATTTAGATAAAAATAAGTAAATTTCTTTAGCATGATTAAAAAGTAGTATATTATATGCAAACATTAAAATAAGCGACTTACTCCTCTAATAAGGCCAATGTGTTCTTCACGGAGCTTTGAATATACTTCCTTCATTTTAATAAATTTTTCTTCTTGAGCTTTTGCTTTTTCTATGAAAATGAAACACAATTTTTAATAACAAACAATGAATTAAAATTAAGATCATAAATTGTTCCAATTTATTATTATATTAACCCACAAAAATATTAATTTAAAACTTGAAATGTTATATAAAACAGGTTTGTGGTTTGCTGCTCTATGATCATTTTTCATAAAACAGGCACATTTAATTAAAAAATTTCCAAGACAAACTTCTTATAAAATAAATCTTGAAAACACTTAAAATAAAAAATATCCAAAATATATTTCGAATAGAATAAAAAATTCTTAGTGTAACCTGATTTACAAAAGAAAGTACTCAATATAAAGTAAAAGAAAAATACAAATAAAATTTCTAGATTCAAATCAAGATACATAATTCTTAAGATTTATTAAACCTGTGAATTCTTGAATCCTTAACTTTTGTAAATACTTAAAATGCAATAAAGAATTTCAGGAATCACAAGGCTTCTTTAAACTGAATATTTAACTACTTTCTACTTGATAGAGAGAATCTAAAAACTATACCTAAATAAACTAGACAAGAAAATTTAATAAAAAATAATAAATAGGCACAGCAAGACATTAAGTAGTTAAACCTACTTAGACACCAAATTATGTATCAACTAACTTTATATTCAACTGAAATTTGATTGACAATTCATTCAGATTTCACTCCTTAAACATCAATCGAACTAATATTACTAATGCAATTCTGATTACCATAATTCAAGTACATTTTTAATTCATTAAACACTAGATTAAAATTTCAATCACCCTTTTGAGTGAACACCCAATCTTATCACTCTGACCACTGTTACGTTCAATGTTATGAAATTAACACTTCCATGAAATAAGCTTAGGTTACTGGAAAATTTTTGAATCAGCCACACTTGCATCAGAGCTAGTCTCAGATTTTAGATCACTTTCAGACTTGTATGAGCGCTAGTTCTTGTAACAAAAATTAGTGTTGGTCCAAAAGCTCGGTTAATGGACTATATGTAAATGAAACTATTCTCAGTAACAAAAGCAGTTTAATTACAATAAAATGTAACAAAGTAGTGGAATGACTACATTCTTATAGGATCTAAGGAAGCTCTTCTCTCCATCTGGCATCTTTTGCCAGATTGACAACCACATGCTCATACAGCACCCTCTATAATATGTGGGGGGTATTTCAATTAACGTCACACTGGAGCAACACAACGGGCTATTGGTGACGGTCCGGGATCAATCCCAAAGGGAAAGATACGACTATAATATGTGGGAGACTTAACAATTAGAGTGCCTCAAAAATTGACCTTTTATAAATGTTTAGGCCATCTGGATACACCAGGTTACTGTTGAGATTTTTCAGTTGGTCAATACAGATTAAAAGTTAAGGAATTTGATACAAATTTAATTAAAGTGAGCAACTAATTGAGTCATTTACTTAGAACTTCCCATCCAAAGAAATATCAAATTTTTCAATCAGAATATAATTGAAATTTCATTAACAATTACAGCTTGCTTGGCTATAACTCAACTCAAGTATACAGTTAAATTTGAAATTTAATAGCAAGGACTGACAGGTTTTAAAATGAGCTCAAGTCCTTTCAAATTAAAAAAAATTCAAGCAGTTACATATTACTTTTGATACATATTTTAGAATAAAGAAAGTGTTTAGACAATACTTACTCTCAGTTTCAATCAGCTTTGACTCAAATAGTTGATTTGAATTCTCAGATGAAGAACTTAGTTTAAAATTTTCATTTTCCTTTAGAAAATAAAGAAAAACAAAGAATATGTAAGATTTTGGGTATAAAAATGAAATTTACCAAAATTTATACAAATGGAGGTAAAAATTTACTCACATCCTTTAACTTTTGAATAATTTGGTCTTGTTCAGTTATGTGTGCCTCTAGTCCAACCATTTGACGTTTAAAATCATCTATTTTCCTTTCATACTAAAATGGAAACATACACTAATATTTTCGTATCAAAGTAATCAAACTTGAGCTTTTTATGACAATTATGTCAAATTTCAAATTCCACAGTGGGATATCACATGATTTTAGCAATTGGATTTAAATTATAAGAGTTAGTTTCATGATTTTCAAGAACAAATTTAATGTGAAGTATTGATTAAATTATAAATCACAATACCTCTATCCGCATTCTTTGTATATCCATCTTTAGAATTTCGATCTCCCTTTGCAATCTTTCAATGAAAAGATCCCTGTAAATTCAATAGTTATTTTCTCGATCAAAGGGGAAATAATGAAAATTTTTAAAGCACTTACACAACTTATTTAGATTACAATAATTTAAATATTTTTGTACAATTAATAAAGATCTCTTGTCCAGCAACAAAATGTTGCAGCAACTGTACAGAATATCTTTTTTAATGAGATATCTTTATTCCATTGATATCGTAAGAAATATTTTGAAATGAGTCAGCTAATGCCAACCTTCTAAGCATTATTTTACCCAACTTCCTAATTTACAGCTAGTCATACCTAGGTTTAAAAAAACTCTCAGAAACTTTAAATTTGTCAAGTTACTAGTTAGGAGCCATGCAGAGAAAGCTGCAATCACAGTACAGGGTGAAATAATACATCCAATGCTCAGGGAGGGTCAAATTAAAGAGTCGAGTTAAAAACAGTTTTCTTAAAAATAAACAATGCTTTCCTAATAGGTAACACATTTTACTACACCTGATAACCTTTTAAGCAAATAACAAGCTGTAAAAAGATGGTTGGTTGAGTTTTATAGCACAAGGCCATATTTGGCCAAGCTGCACAAACGTCAAGTAAATGGACATAGATAGACAATACACAAGGTAGGTATTTAATTAACGTCGCACTGGAGCAACACAAAGGGCTATTGGCGACGGTCCGGGATCAAACCCGAAGGGAAAGGTCCGAGAACAACACCATGTAACTTTGAACCCCTGTCAGATGACGAGGTCACACCTGAGCTAGCACCCACTCTACTAACTTCCACACCATGCCAATGAGAAGACATTTGAGGCCACAACAGAGATAACATGCACCAGCCCCCTTTGTACACGACGGTCTTTGGTTGGATTCAAACTCGCAACCCTCCAGTTGCTAATCTGTTACTCTTCCAACCGGGCTATCGCAGTCCTATACACAAAGATTTTACTGACACAGAAGAAATACACCCAGGGATGAATTGAACCTGTGTCGCCTACAACTCACAGGTAGCTAGCACAGGGGGTCCACTGAGCCACAGCTGTAGATGGAATGCATAAGAGTACCTACCAGTAATCAACTGCAGACTCATTAGATAGCTAAACCAAACATTATCAATCCAGTTTCAGAGATGCAAGTAAACAAAGGCAATTATGGACTTAAAAAAAAAAAAGATTGTGTTTCCTAACAAAGCTATCATCTCCTATGTTACATTAATTAAAATTCAAAAGGAAATGGGAAAATATGATTACTTTTCAGACATCTGATCAGGAGAACTTGATCCATTTCTTTGATGGTCAACTGTATTTTTAATACCAAAGACACCATCAAGAACATCAGGGCTCGCCTAAAAGAAAATATTAGTTATTTTTTTGAATTAAAATTAGCATTAAAAAATATTTTTAATTGACATTAGTAAAATATAGTTTAATATAGTTTGTTTAAATAAAATAAAATATAGTTTGGTTAAAGGAATTATGGATCAGGAAGCCTTAAAATATAAACAGAATTATTAATTTTATTTTACAGGTACGATATTATGAATGCTAGTTATTGTTAGAAAAATCAAGAATTTTATGTTAATTTTGTCATAAAAACTCTAAATTAAATATTCAAAACAAAAAGTTTCTAAGTTTGCTATAAAACTTTTACAAATATTGCTTTATAGAATTTACCAATTGTAAAATAATACATTTTTAAACTGTCTTTGTGGGTTTTTTTACCAGCATTTACTTTATAGAAAATAAATATTTTAAATCTTTAATTTTTGAATTAATAAATAATACAGATTGATGGTATTTTGAAGGCGGAAGATAAAAAATCTTATTTCGCCATCAGTAAAATCACTAGCATTTGTACCATCAATCAACTCACACAAGATTTTGGCACAGTAGTATCAACCAGGTTCATATCAACTGTTTCATTCTCTGGTGTATCGGTGTGAGGTGGAAGAATAACAACAGGACTCACATGAGCACTCAAGTCTGAAGCCACCAAAAAATTTGGAGGATTCTATTGGAAACAGGGAACAAAAATATATTAAAAATTACATAAAATAAAGGTAAGTAGTAGATAGTCAGAACTTTCAAGAGTTTAGTTTGATACACCTGGGAGGAATATAAAGTTCTCTCAATAGTCTGGCATATAGTAATAGTAATATTTCTGGCATATAATCTGTTAATAAGGTGTTAAAAGCTTACACTACTATTTGTCTTGAATGCTTGATTGAAAAATAAATAAAAGAAAAAGAATAAGTAAAAATTTTATGCATACATCTAAGCAAACCTTTAATTGGTTGTTTTGGGTTTTATGGTGCAAGGGCTATATTTGGCCAAGCTGTGTCAAACACAAGACAAGAATGAGGAAGGAAAAAAAGCAAAAATGTAAGCGAGGGTAAAACAGAAGGGAGGACAGATCACTTGGGTAACTGGGGGTTGTGATGCCCGTACACACCTAAAGATGTGCCCCTGACGGCTCAACTGGTTGGATTTTATGGAGCAAGGGCCATATTCAGCCAAGCTGCAACAAATAATATTAAACAAATGGACATACACAGAATTAAAGTTTTACTGATACAGAAGAGAGAAATACACCTAAGGAATTGAACCTGTGATGCCTAAAACCCACAGGTTGATAGCAGTGGGAAAACCTCACTGGGCTATGGCGACCCCAAGCAAGGCCTTGAATTCATTCTTAAATAAAGGCTAACTATATCTTCATATTTCATTGCAAATGGGTAATTATTTACATGCAAATAACTATTTAACAAAGCTTTCCTCTATTACAATTAACATGATTAAATTTATTCCACTATAAATGAAAAAATATCTCAAATCTATGAACTCAAATATTTATTAAAATCAGTTAATGTGGTAACAGTTTTGAAAACACATATTTTAAAGAGTTCAATGTAATAATTAATAAGACAAAACAATTCAGTTTTCTAATTAAATTTATAAATAACAACTGTAAACAAAATTATGCTTACTTCTGGAAGTAACGGTACATGAATCAGGTGTTTGAAGTACTGCAGATTACTGGCACTTAAATAAAACTGTTGCAATCTATAAAACAGTATTTCTTTTTATCAATAAGCACTAGGAAAACATACAATTTCGTATTGCTTTACTAAAAGTTACTGATTAAAAAATATTTTAAATTGTACTTTTTAAACTGTTGTAGAAATCTTTCCCTGTGTCCAGTAAGTGTATCTGGAGGGAGAGCTAAAAGAAAAAATTGAAAGATCAAAACCTTGAAATTATACAATTTGTGATAAAAATAATTAAGCAAGTTTACACAAGATAATGAAAACACACATACAAATGACATTCATTTTATTATCAATTTAAATTAATGCCAATATACATGCAATTTTTAGCCACATCGACTTAAAATATTTAGGCAGTATTAATTTTCTTTAAATTTTAGCACTGAAATTACAGGATAGGAAAGATGTTCAATAACTGTATTCCCTAACATGGAATTTTAGTGATAAAATTTAAAGAAAATTAATGTTGCCTAAATTGTTTTATGTCAAAAATATAGTTAAAAATTGCTTTTCCTTTCATTTAAATAAGCAATTTAAAATCATGTCAATAAATATATATGCAATTTTCAGTCCCATCGACATAAAAAATTTGGATAGCATTAGTTTACTTTAAATTTTATCACTGAAATTACAGGTTAGGAAATACAGTTGTTAAATACACTTCTTAATACATAAACTACATACCCGCATGAAGTTTAAAAAGGACTTTCACAGTATAATCATAAAGCTGACTTGAGTCTTGAATGCAAGGGATAAGTGGTGCAAGACGACACTGTCCACAATTTGTCATTGAATTAGATCGGGACATATCAAGGGATCCAAACACTAGAGGCAGCGAAAGAATTCAAAAGTAGCATTTTCAGTGAAAAAATGTTTATCATATAGAGGATTACACAAACAACTTTCAAACATAAAACTAGACTTGTTAATTTACTTCTTAAATTGGAGTGAGCATACAAGAAATATTTAAGATTGAATAGGAAAAGAAATATATATATATATATATATATATAATATTTACTTAATCAAAGCACATTTAATCTAATTAGAATGAAACTTTTTATGTGAAAGATCTGCTGAGATTCATGAATTAGATAAGGGAGCCATGAACCAGTCTGAAAAAGGTTGCCTTAAGAAATTTTTTATTTTAAGTATGGTTGGGTTTTTGGGTTTTAAGGCACAAGGGTCATATTTGGCCAAGATATTTAGAATTATGTGTTTTTTATTTTAAAAAGAACTACAATTTTACTTTTTGCTAGTTTTATAATTGTACAGTAGAATTACATTATTTTTTCATTCATTTTCTACTCAATACATCAATCATAACAGAGAATTTTAGCCTTATTACATCTCCCAAAAAATTCTAAATAAAAATACAAGATTTACCTGCAGACTGCAGAGCAAGTATCTCATCCATGTAATCAAAGAATTCACAGCTCAACTGAAAGCTAAACCAAGAGAAAATATTAATTAATAAAGAGTAAGTGTTAGTCAAGCAGAAAAGAAAGTTTCCTTAATGTTTAGCAGAAAAAGGGCATGTTGACTTACAAAACATTGACATCCCTTTCCCCAATATCATCCAATTCTTCATCTGTAACGGATAAATTACCAGGAAATCTTGGATTCTTTTATAAAAAATATGAATAAGTATTAAATTCTATAAGCCAAGAGACAAAATCAAGTATTTTATACCAATCAATGTAAATCCTAAATTTGAAATGTAAATAAAAAATTTTACTCATACTTACTTTTCTGTGAAATTCTAACTTGGAGAGTAGGAGAGTGCAATAACACTGAATAAGACGACCATAGCCATCTTTTAGGAGACCCTAAAAATACAGCAATTAGTTAAAAGTGTTGATAACTTTTTAGAAATGTTCATGAAAATTAAGTATTTGAAATTCTTGATAATATTGGGCCACAGTAACGGGCACTGTTACTCATTTAGCACTACCCAGGAGGCCCATGTAGCTTAAGAATGCCACAGGCGTGAAAGAAATGGACTTAACAAGCTAGCTAAAAATGGTTGTCCTCTACCCCACCATCTAGCCCTCTCCCTTACCTCCATGCTTGCAGGTTGTTAGAACGAAATATAAATAAGTCCGCCTGTGACCATCAAAAACTTAAGGCCACAGACAAAACTTGGAGCAAGCTTTTATCTGACCCTGTTCCACCTATTTGCCAAGACACATTGCTATGGCAAATTTTTGAATTTTAACTGGACATGACTTTTTAAGAGACACTTACACCGCATTGGTATGCATACTTCTCCTGACTGCCCCTTTTGTTCGACGGGGAGTTTTATGGATTTTAGTCATTTTTCATCTTGCACTTTTTATCTGACGATCACATCTTAGTTGACAACCTTTTAAGCCGGGCTAATTTGTACTGGGCTGCACGTAGGAAATTATGGTCCCTGTACCTTTCCTAACGTAGAAAAAAACTCTTGATAATATTCCACCTCTAATGATCAATAATTTTGGAGACAAAACTTTGTCAAAGTTTTCCCATGAGAATTTTTATACAGTAAAAGTATTCTATATTAATGAACACCTATGCTGAAAACAAGAAATCATAGTTGCTATTCTTATTTTAATAATGTTAAATTCTAATTTTCATACTGTCAAAATTTTTTCAATTTGAACTATCTAGAAAATTTTCAAAAGAACAAGGAATAAAAATGTATTAAGTCTTGAGTGTGTTTTTGTTTCATGGAAATTTCTTTGAAAAGAAAAATATAAGTTTATCAAGTAAACAGCCAATTTTATAGTAATCTATACTACAGGATACAGTTTAGACCTAGATATAAAAGAAACAGATAGTACAGCAATTCACGAGACAGAAACAGAACTGTTTTACCTTTAATTCATATATACTAAATTTTGAGATGATTTAGTTATTCAATTTTGTGACTTAGCAATTGACATTGAAAGATCTGCATATTTTATTAACAAAAATTTCATATACCTTATTAAATTTTTTTATCTAACAAATGCTTTTGAGAAAACGTTGATGTATAAAGTTAATTTTGAAGATTTTCATTACTTACCCACAACTTTCCAAGATCTTTTATACTAGTTTGATACTTTAAAGAATCCAAAATTGCCTGCATGGAAAAAAGTTCATTATATTAATCTATCTTTAATAAAGGACTTTTCAAACATTAGCTAATATTTTAACAATACTATTAAATTAAAAAGGGTTAATATAAAAAATACATAAAAAATTATATTCAAAATAATCTGAATAATTTGTGGGTGTTTATTCAGTTTATATAAAACCATGTATTACTGTCTCTAATGGTTTACAGGGTGCTAAATTCTCTTACATAGTTCAAAGCTATATAATTATGGAGGAAAAGTTCACACATTGACCTTATAAGCTTTGTTATTTAAATGAATGTTACTTTTATTCCATATCTCATTCATGGCAAAACAATCCCATGACTCTTATAAGAGATAAGATTTTTACAATTCAAGATAGGAAACTAAGAATCAAGCACAGGAAATGGTTGGGTTTGGGTTTTATGACGCAAGGGCCATATTTGGCCAAGCTGTGCCGAACACAAGATAACAAGGGAGGAAAAAAAGAAATACAGAAGGGTAGGTGAGGGTAAAACAGAAGGGAGGGCAGATCACATGGGTACCTCAGGGTTGTGATGCTCGTAGACACCTAAAGATGGAAATGCAGATAAAAAGGTATATTTTATAATCAAAGTATTTACACCCTAAATATAAGTATTTTATAAAATAAGCTCAAAAGATTAAAAAGATTGCTGTTATTTACTTGGTGCACCTAGGACTGAATATGCAAGTTCCAACTCAAAGTAATGGTAATTAATTAATGTGGCACTGGAGAAACAAAACGGGTTATTGGCGACAGTCAGGGATCAATCCGGAAGGGAAAGATCAAAGACAACACCAAGTAATTTTGAATCATGATCAGATGACAACACCTGAGCTGGCACCTCACTCTACAAACTTCCACACCAACATAAGGACATTTGAGGCAACGACAGATTTAACATGCACCAACCCCAGTGTACCCGACGATCTTTGGCTGCACCGAGTTTCGAACTCGCAACCCTCCGATTGCTATTCTGTTACTCTTCCATCCAGGCTACAGCACCCTCCAACACAAGGAGAAATGTTCTTACAAACATTGGAACACTTTGCGTTTGCATTTTTAATCTCTTATTCATCTGTAGTAGCAGGTACAACATCTGTACTCTAGGCCCAGTATCTGGTTAGATAACAGGCCTCAGTACTACGTTAAATGATTGGGCCACTGTGTAACTCAAGTACTCATTTTGTAATTTGTGCAGATGTATTATTTTTCTATTGCTTTGCACAGCTTTATTATATAAATACAATAAAGTTTTTTAACTTAGAAAACACAATTACATTACAAAAACTTTTCATACTTCCTAAACCCCCTCTCATCCTTAGGCCCCAGTACATGATATTGGTGACCCCTATGTAAGCATCAGTTATTGAAATTTGGAGATGCATAGTTATTTGATCTGGTAAAGAAACAGCATCTAATCAAATCCACTAAATTATCTAGATTTCCTATTAAGAAATTTACCAAGGATTATCATCCTGAAGAACAGCTTTACAGTAAGAAAATAATCGACATTGTCAAAGCTGTGCAAAATGCAGTGACATCTGGCTCAAAAATGGACATGACAACAACCAAGGGTCAGGGATACAGGATTAGCATTACTTAAGACATTTTGGCATGCAAATCTTTTCAAACAACACTCCCAGCTTAAGTGAATGAAAGTAATGTAAAACAATTTTATAAAGCGTTCAAAGATTTGTAAATAAAAACTGCACTTATTAAATGTAACTTTATTTTAAAAATCTGGTAAGTATACCACAAGAAAGTAAAATACTCACATTGTGATGTCCTTCTCTGATGACTTTATGTAAAACATGACAAAATTTCCAGCAAACAATAGGATTTCCTTGTAATGGCAATTTCATAACAACACCCCAAAATGTTCCAGCTCCTTTCTCAGTAAACGTGCCGATTATTGCAGCTACAAGCACTAAGGAATTTATTTTTGAACGTGCAACTAAAGCAAGAATAATGTGGGAAAAGGATGAAAGTTCTAGTAAAAGTTTTTTCATCTTGATTTCTTTTTTAAAGTTTTAATGCGAGAATTTAAAATAAAGTAAAACATTTCAACCTTGGATAACTGCTCTATTTTAACATTTAAGGCACATACATATTCAACCAAATGAAATTATGTTATGGTTTAAAATAAAACAATTAAATTGCAATTTGTTTGAAGATAACCCATACACATGTCAATAAGGGTTTGTGTCAATACAATTTAATCTTGACAAATAGAACAGTTTTAAACAGATCTTCAGGTTTTATTGTTCATGAAAAATGTGTATAGAAGTCATTGCAATAGGTAGAAAATTAGGAATTTCTGAGTGTTTAAGAAACACACAAATAATTTAGTAACTAAACATCAGAAGATAAATTTGATGACCATTTACCAGTATCAAATTTACATTAAAGTACTGCAAATTTAAAGACCTTCTCTATGGACAATTTATAGTAAGTGTTTAAATTATGATTGTTTTGATAAACAGAAACATATAACTCATTTTACTGTATATCCTACAGCCATCAAAGTTCAAATTTCTGATGTATAAGATAAAAGCCTAGCCAATAGTTCAGATAAATGTACCATAAAGTACTAGCAATAAGGTTCTATATAAATTAAAACACAGTTTAAGTAATTAGCAGGTGTTTAAATGTGAGAAAACAGAAAGGAATTAACAAACCAGTTTACAATAGTGCCTAAATGTGCTTAATTTTAAGAAAGCTTGGAACATTTACTAAATCTTAGTTATGCTATTAGCATCATAATGTATTCAGTGTACTTTTAATTCCTTTAATTTATTTACAGAATACATTACTTTAATGCATGTCAAAAGGATACACCGAACATGTTTCTCTTTGACAGGGGATTCTTGGCAGTTGATTGCCTTTGAAATGCTAATGCTCTGAAAGGAAAATGATATTCACTTGCAATAAAGTTATGGAAGCATTAGGAAATAATACAAGATAAAAAAACTGAAATTCGGTTTAAGGTAGAAATATTGAAAATTATGAAATAAATAGAAATATTAAATTTAATACAGCATCTAGAACAAATCAAACAGTCATCAAATATTTCAAATTCAAAAATGTAATATTAATTTTTGTTATGAAATAGAAAAGAAATTTTTAACCATTGTCATTTTGGAAGAGCAAAACTCATTCTTCGCTATAACTGCGATTTCAGTTAAATGACTCAAAAATCCTTTCACGTCCCAATAATGCTCTGACTAAACGAGCGTGAACAGTGAACTCAAGTGTTTTTGACTTAAGATAATCAGTTCTGCATGACATACACATTCCAGAGCGGCGTACTAAGGCGTTTACATCAAAGACCCTATTGTATTAAGTCAGTCTCGGTTTACTGTCACTTACCTGAGATCGTTCAAAATTTTCTCTTTCGGCATCCAAGCTATTCGTCCTTCTCTGCGGAAGAACTTTGGAAAGTGGTAATGCACACATTTTAACTAAAATAAAAATTTCTTCTCGGTGACAGGTGCTGCTTTCTTTTGAAAAACACGTAAATGAATTCCGTAATTTCCGCCTTGTTTCAATTGACGCAAGGCAAAGATTTCCAGAAGCGAGTTTCACATGAATATTGACAAGAAGGTGAAAAACCAAAATTATTTTATTTTTGGTCGTTGAAATTGGTGTAGATAAATTAAAAGGAAGTTATGCATATTAAAAACAAACACTTGATATTTATTTCACAGCTGTCTGCATCTAAGGTTGATTAGTTGCCAGATACCGAATGTAAATATTTACGGTAAATTTAATTCCGTTTCCAAATAGCCCGTTATGTTGCTCTAATGCGACGTTAATTAAAACCGTTTCCGATCAAGATCCAGTTTTCTACAAGTTTTTAATTTTGAATTGATTAGTTAACCATCCCATTAACCATTCATTATCTCTTACCATCTGATCTTGCAAAATTAATTTTTCCTGAACCAATGGGAAAACTTGCCTTCAATTTTTTTCACATCTGAAGCTTAATTAAATCCATTTCGGGTTGGGTATTTCAATTAACGTCACACTGGAGCAACACAATGGGCTATTGGTGACGGTCCGGGATCAATCCCAAAGGGAAAGATCCGAGGACAACACCACGTAATTTTGAACCACGGTCAGATGACGAGGCAACACCTGAGCTGGCACCCCACTCTCCAAACTTCCACACCACGCCAACGTGAGGACATTTGAGGCCACGACAGATTTAACGTGCACCAGCCCCCTTTGTACACGACTTAAATCCATTTCAACATTACCAAACTTTTAACATAAAATGTTTAACCTTTCATACTATTCATCTCATTATTTTGAGTCCTCGAAATCTAATTGAGCTAATTAAAATAAAAAGTAGAACCTTTTTTCAGCCACAAAATTTAAAAATGTAAGGGCTGTGGGCTGCAAACAAGAAAGTTTCTGACGGTCAATTATTCAGTACATTTCTAATTTTCGAAATAAACTCCCTACCCCAAATTTGCATTCTTTTAAAAACAATACAGGTCTACCTCAAGAATTCCCACCAAAACCTCAATTTCCCCTCTTAATAAAAATTTATTCACTCAAACACAAGATTTCACTCCCTCTTTGAGTTGATAAATAATTCCAGAAGAGTATTCCACTTGACGATTCATAAATCGATTTTTGAGATTAAGCAAGCTGAAAAATATGCGTATGGAATAAATTAAGACCTAAGTAAAACACAGAAATTTTAAAATGCCCTGCAATGTTCTAGCTCAGAAAATGAAGCACTACACATTTCATTGATTTAACACATCTATAGCAGTTTTCTGGGAGCTTCAAAGCTCTGATGTATCTAGAAAGAAATATGCAGATTTTTGAATGGTATTCACAAATGTGTAAACATTTTTGTGAGTTGTGGGGCTTTATTCAAGGACAAAGCCCTCACAAAATCTAGACCAGCAATTTCAAACTAGTTCAAAAAATAAATTATGCCCTCCTTGGAGATAATTCCTAAATTATCACAAGAAACTTTCTGCAAAACAGTTTCTATGCTTTCCCACCATTCAGCTAACTCAACCTATCTTGAATGTACAAGTAACAATATCAAAACCTTAGGCAAATTATGATTATTTATAATCTTTCATTTAAAAGTATCTAATTTTTTGTGTATGTTATTAACATTGATTGATCATTCTTTTTATGGGTTTGGCAAAAAGAATATTTCCACTGAAATAGGCCTTGACAGACTCGAATTGCTATGATTTGTCACTGTTGTTTTTAATGGTTTGTTCATTTTTTGTTTTTAATGTGCCCCTAAGCTACTCTCATACATACCTTGATAACTTTCAGCTTTTTGAAGTCTATTTCATAAGTATTAGAAGACAACAAATTGAATATTCTAGAAAAATCCACTTCAGATGCACCCTTAGTATTCAATAAAAATTTGCCTGGAAATTAAAAATATGCAACTTCTGGAATTTTTAATAAAGCCATATTTTTTTCTCGTTTAATTTTATTCAACAAAGCCATCTGCGTACACATATAATATATTTTTAAATATTTAGAAAAAATTAGTTCTTAATAACTGCTGTGCATAAAAAATTATCTCATTTTTAATGTATCTTTTAACACATTAAGGCTACTATTAGTTATGTTAAGTTTTTACAAATCAATTTTTTTTGTTTTTAGTTTGAAGAGATGAAATTATGTTATCAAATGCTCACTTGGGAAAGAAAATCCATTCTTTGACAGGTATGTAGACTTATTTTTAACTATTAAGGTCATTAGTTATTATAGGATACTTTATTTTTTATGTGTATTCTATAAATATACTTAAAAGCAAATGTGAAAAATACTTTATAAACTTCAATGTAGGTCATTTTTAAAATTTATAAAGGGGGATAAAAATACAAAAACAAAATATTCAAGGAAATTTTATTTAAGAAAGAAAACAAACATTCAATATGTTATTTGTTCAGTCAGTAATCCCATCTTCACTGATTTTAAATGCAACTTCAACATGACCCTGAAAATAAAGAAGAGTATTAGGACTATATTTAGTTTCATTACTTTATTTTAGAAGATACAGAATAAATTTCAAGTACAAGAGTACTCATGAAAGTTCATGTTTATCAGAATCATAAAAATATGTATCTGGAAATTCAACAAGAAAGATTCAAAATATTGACTTTTAAAATTGAAGAAAAACTAATTTTCATAAAAAATTAATGTATTTCGTAAAAGTATTTTCACCAGCAATTTGACAATAAAAACTGTACAAGGCTGAAAAAAGCTGTTAATGAATTTCTAATAAAAGTAACTTAAAGTACTTTATCAAAATATTCTTGAACCCACTGACTACCTAATCCACAATTTTCATGAGCAACAGAAATGTAGCAGAAATTGCTCATCTTATGGTGTCAGGCATTGGCTTCAAATTATTTATACATCGTTTTACTATCAAAACCTTGCAAGTCTAATTTTTTTGGTTTATGAAGTATTAATGTTATTTAGTTACAAATATGTTTACTGAACTTGTTTCAAAAGCTCCTAAATCTCGATCCCTTACAAAGCCACCCAATCAGGGAATTTTTAAATTTGCATCTCATAACTGGACTGCAATCTAGTTTTTCATTGTTTCTGAAAAATTTCCTAAGACCTCATAGGTATTGAAATCAAAGTTTTCTATTGTTCCTGAAATTTTTTATTTCAATACCTATGAGGTCTTGATAGTGAAACAATGATATATTTGCACATTGTATTGTTCCCTCATTTGACACCGTCTTAGTTTTATATGCATAATCAATATGTCAAAACATTTTACTCAACGGATGTCCATAAACAAAACAAATGTGATTTCCACTACATTATCTACCATGCAGATATTGCATGGAAAATTGCCCGTTAGAGCAGCAGTAGGCACACATTTTTATGAAATTTCAGCAAGTACCAAATATCATTTTAAATTCTCTTAACAAATTTTTAATTTTTTCAAACTTTCTTCAGTCTTATGAGGATTATAAAAAGAAGCATTGATTATAAAAAATACATGACAGAACATTTGATTTATTATAAATTCAATTTCCCCCGATTTTTCTTCATAAGTGTCGCATACATTCAACAAAGCACTTAAAATCACAGAATCAGAGAAATTAAATTAGAGAAAACAAGAAAATAATACAAACATTGTGGCAGCTTTTAACGGTCCGTATTTTATGGAGTGATGAACCGTTCACTTTATCTATACACAGGGAAACAGAAGGCACATACTTCCAATTGAGTCCCAACGCAGGTTTCCAAGACAAGTTTTTATCTTGAACTGTATTGTTGCATACCTTATAAAAGAAACATGCAAAATTGATAGATATTCTTTTACCAGGGCATAAAAATGAGCTGGGTAGAATTATTTTATAAAACAGTTCAGTTTTATAGAATAAGCAAAACATGTGCCCTTTCTTTTTAGTATAGTATGAAGGGTAATTAAACAATGCTTTCTCAATGAAAAAATTAGAAACAATTCAAGGAAAGCTTTAATTACAAATATTTTACTCATCTATGATTAGTTTTTTTGAGTACTTAAGAAATATTTAATAGCACACCAAAGGACATAGGATGTTCTTTGTCATCATACATGCAATTATAAGTAAAAAGAAAATATTTAAAATATGAAACTATAAAATAAATGTTTAACATTGCTAGTAGATTGAAATAATAACTACATATTACCTAAGATTTGTGGTTAAAGGCATCTAAAGAGCAATTTTGTAACCAATTCTGCTTCCACAAAGCATCTACAAAAACCTTATTTACTGTTTCCCCAAAATTATAAATCAAATTCTATGACACCTCAAACTTCTTTGTGAGATCATAACTTCATGCAATGGCAAGTTATTGGTTTGGCTTGCAAAGTAATAATTAGCTTAAAACAATACATTTCATACCAGCTTCTTGTTCTATGTTCTCGATCATTATTTACTTGATTAAAAAATACCATGAATTCCACATAATAGCTCATATTTGTTGTGACTCATAACCTTACCAAATACTAAGGGTTTAATTAGATTGTTGCTTTTTCACCAGCAATTTGTCATTTTACCCTTTTACCCATTAAAAAAGAAACGAGAGATTTTTATTTCACCCAAAAATGTTATAAAACAATGACTTTAGAGAAATATATATCTTAGAATTTTATTCATTGCATACATTTGTTTTGCCCTGATACAAAAGATATAGTAAAGTAACCCAACTCCACCATTAAGTAAATTTTGGTGGACAAATTTACACTATCTTTCCCATGTCTTACTATACCCTGAAGAAAAATCAGCATACTATTTAAGTACGCAAAATGAAGTGTTTTTCCATAAGACTTCTGGAAAAATTGATAGGTATGTAATAACGTATCTTCATGAATTGCTACAACTTGGCTCTAAATGACAAATTTTGCGTCATCTGAAAATGTTTCACGTTAATGAGAAAAATCCAGAAGATATTTTTTCCGTTCGGTAGTTAATTAGTATCGCACTGGAGCAACACAGCCGGCTATTGGCGATGATCCGGAATCAATCCTGAAGGGAAAGATCTGAGCACGACTTGTAAATTTGAACCACAGGAAAGATTTGATGATGAGAACACCTGAGATGGCAACCCACTCTCTAAACTTCCACACAACCTTTGAGGCAATGACAGGTCTAACGTGCACCAGCCCCCATGTACATGACGGTCTTTGGCTGGACTGAATATCAAACTCGCAAACCTCCAGTTCCAAATCCATTACTCTTCCAACTGGGCTACAATGGCCTAGAAAATCTGGAATTGACAGGTGAGCAAGTTAGATTCAAAACTCACCAAACAGGCCAATTTATGTTCAGAGCACAGCACATTGAACTGTTGTACAACATTGCCCATCAAGCCTAACCCATCCAAAAACTTTCCACCAAAGCAAGGTGCGAGAAGAGGAGTAATGGAATCAATTATCAACAACTTCATGTACTGAAAGAAGGGATTTTCCTGAAAGACGAAATATATAAGATGTATTCAAACAAAAACATTCTTGCTAAAACAATTATTTTGCAAAGTTATACTCGTCTACAAAGCATTACTTTTACTCCAGTTTTAAAATTTTTAAAATCTGTAATACATGTACAAAAGCTGCTTATTATTAAGTTAAGGATTATTGCACGATTACACCCTAAATTTTAAATGAAATTTCCAATTTTTTTAACAAGAATTTGGACTAAAGTTTTGAACGTAAGGTATTCAAATTTCTGAGTATAAAACAAAATAAATAAAAGATACATCAGAATAAAATTATATGCCCTTGTTAGGAGTTGATCATTGAAAAATATTCTTTGTACATTTTAAAAATTTAAAATGAAGCTCTTAATAAGAAGGCTGTTTCTCTTAAAATTTTCAGGTTTGATTTATAAAAATTAAAATTTTCCGAGTTTTATCTACTACTTTTGGTACTGACCAGTTTTGTGAAAATATATTCCCTTTCCAGGGGACATGAATCCTGCTAGAAATGTGGTTCCCGTAAACAAGTAGAAATAAAAATTAATTAAACTAAACTTGTATACACGATATTCTGAAATGTATCTAACAGGAGATATTAGGAACTGAAGAACAAGTCTGCCTAATGCCAGTGAATATTTACTATTTCATTTCGATCTTAATCAGCTCAAATTCATTCTTCAAATTCTCACTATCTATTGGGCAACCAATAAAATTATCTGATCGAAAATGGTATGCATATTTAATACTAAAATGTCCAATTTAAAATTATATGAAATTAATAAAGAGGAGAGGTATGATCATACAATTGGAAAGTTTTCATAAGTGCTGATCAGCACACTTGTTAAATAAAAATTGAATAAAGTAATATTCATTTTAAAATTATTTTTAAATTTTGGAACACATTATTTTTGTTCTTTTGTTATGCATAAACTACGCAAATCTTTATTTACTTCTCAAATGGTTAATCTTTTAGAGATCTTATCGATAACTACAATTTTGAGTTTTTAAATATATTTATTACAAACATGCAAAAATTATTCTTTCGATAAAATCAGATATTCAAATAATCTATATATATATTTCCAAATAATTAATTACTAATGCCCTGCAAATGACCTCTTCAGCCTTCATCAAACAAGGGGATAACTGACTGCCATTTGTGAAGGAGTACTCAGTGGATAAGTCACTGTTAGTCCTAACAGGGACAATCATCAATGTCCATACACTTACAAATCAGGATTCCAACCGGGGACCTACTGGATGGCAGACAAATGCCATGATCCCTATACCAGTTAGGTGGCATATATAATATTTAAATAACACTTGTTTTTAGATTTTCACTAAGGAACATTTAGATATCTATTTGTTTTATATAGCAATGTTAGTAACTAAATTTTTATAAACATTATATTGCTTTCCAACAGGAAAACCCTCTTATTGTATCAATTTTTAATTTCAATTCTGTACTTCAGATTGTTATTTACAAGCTTTGTGATAAATGCAAAAATATAAAATCCTAATTTTGTATCATAAAAATAAATTATAGTCAAATAAATATATACAGGTACCTGTTTAGATAGTTCTGATTTTATGACATCAAGGCATTCAAATAAGTCATAAATATCATAGACATACTTCACTATTACATTTTGTAGCTTATTCAATACAGCCTAAAAGATAAGAAGGTACGGTTAAAAGCAGGCACTGATATTATCGATATTAGCGAATCAAACAATAATGATGTTGCAAACAGAGAGCAAAGATAACCATATTCACTATAACCACCAGGATGGACACTTAATTTTGACATAACAGTAAACATAGGTCTATTTCAATATTTAGCTAAATTTTGAATACTTATATCATGTATGTATTGGGAATATGCTTAGAACTATTTTCGAAACCTTTTTCATTGTTTGAAATATGTTATCCCAACAAAATGCATTTTAAAACTCTGAAATGCAATACTTGCTTAGAGTTATATTTTAACTATACAGAGGTTAGGGGTAGTTTATAAATGACAGTCAAAATTGCGAATATTGCATGTGCCAAATCGGGACCAACTTGGTGGCAGACAAATGACATGACCACTATACCAGTAAGGTGGCATGTATATTTAAATAATAGATTTGGCCGCAGCCAAAGCACTTGTGAAATAGTAGCAAAAAGTCTGCTCCTAAACCCTATTTTAGTAGCAATTTTATTTGCTCAGATACAAAGATCTTGTCGAGAAATTTAAATTTTAAAATTAAAGAACTAAATATTTTGTAATGAGGTTTTCATGACAATCTAGCAACAACTGATTCTGATGATTTTCTTTCATGGTTGCCATGGCTTAGAGACAAAACTTCAAAACTGGCGTCCCTTGAAAAATTTTCCCCCTAAAGAAAAATTCTAAAAGTATTTTCCCGCCTGCTATTAGTTAAAAAGGGGGATACATTTTCTTTGACCTTTGGCGAATTTCAAAATTTTGTAAATAGGAACTTTTGAGACAATTTTGCTTAAAAAGATACCCCTAGTAGCCAGAAATAGTAGCAAAAAATCGCCTTTTGCTTGCTGTGGCAGACGTGCAAGCTACATTCACACATAAGAGCAGTAGACAAAAGCAACGATTCTTGCAGTGAAATTCCATAATGGTTTCCAGTGCTTTATGTGGTGTAACTGCTAATCATGAGGAAGCAAATATAGGATATAGTAATAAGTTTTTCAAAATTTAGAGATATCACATTTTTATTAAATTCTGGTATTGAAGATATGATTTTGAGTACTTTAGTAAAGTTATTTTTTTTATACATTAACGTGTTTTACCCACCTATACAATACTCAGTGCTTTTTATGTTAACATACTAGAATAAAAGATACAAAGTGCATGCTTTTACTATTCAAATACATATGGCTTCAGAAGACATTTCTAATATTTTATGATATTAACTCATGAATAACTTTCAAACAGAAAATCAAGTACCTATTTTTACTTTTTTTAAAAAGTGATTTCGCAATGATATCAACTAAACAGAGCAATGTGGAATGAGCATAACTTAATACAAAGAGCTGCATTTGAAGATCAAAGTACTTCAATTGGTAGATATACAAATAGTATAAATACGTTTTTACAACCTTGATAGTGGTGCATTTGAGTTCAGACAGAAAACTTTAATAAAATGAATTGTAAATAATTACCTTAAAACATTAGCCTAATACATAAGAAGGTATGATCGATAATTATTTCCTGAAGGATTTTTAGGTGTAGAATTCTTTTCCTTTTAGTCAACTTTTCTTATTCAAAGAGGAAAATAGAGAAAAGTCATCATTACAATAGAGATGAATACATAAAATCCCTCTTCATTGTCTAGTTTTCATAGGACAGTTAGAGCTTGAGCTCTTATTGAAATGTATTTCTTATATTAAATTTCCAAGTTTATCATACTGTTTTAACTCAACTCACAGAACATGTTAATTTTTTTTTGCATGACCAACAGTGGAAAAGAAATTATGTATCTATGAACAGGAATATACATTTTCTATTCTTTTCATCCTATACGCAAACCCCTAAATTACAAAAAATTAACGCAAATAAACTATAAATGAAACAAAAATTCAAGGTAGAAAGTGATTATTACAATTTAACAATTGTAATGAATTGTTAAAAAATATTCCATTCTGCAAAATGGTATGATGTGAAAGGTATTTAGATAAAATAATTAATAATTTTTAAGAGTATAATTTGTAATTTCCATAAAAAATTATAATTACCTGACTATTATCTGAGTTTTGAAGCAGTATTTGTTCAATACGTTTACCTGCAAAATTACAACTAGTGTCCAAATAAAAAACAGTACTTTTAGTTTCCAAAATCAAATTTGAAACTATACTGAAGCAAAACTGAAAAAGAAAGCATACAAAATTAAAAAAGTTGTATACAAATTTCTTTTTTACTTGATATAAATTTTGTACTAAGTTCAAATCACATCCCAAATGCATATTAATAATGTATATAAAATAAGAATAGAAATAAATTTAAGAAACTAAGGTAAACACGACTCTTAATCATTTGAACACAGTGGACCTCTCACAACTTAGCTATAGATCCCATTTTCAGCTTCACAGTTTGAGCTTTGAAGAATAGCAAGTTTTTTGGATTGTACTCACTTGATATACACCAATTTATCTAATTCATTAGTTATTATATTAATATCAATAACACATCCTTAATTTTATCTAATTCAGAAGTAAATTAAAAATATCCATAGCCAGAACTTTGATTGTAAATTTTGTGTTCATAAATATTTCTGACTACTAAAGTTAAGGTTAGATATGAATTCTAAAGATTTCTGCACTTAAAAAAGTAAATATATTTACCACATTTCTCACAAACAATATTTCATAATCTATATGAATAAGAATGGAGTGTTTGTACAGTGAATCTTTTTGACCCATTTCGTTTTCTATCCGTCTTGGACCCTTCTGATGCAAAATCAGTCTCTCTTGCGCATTTAGTGTCTGTCTATATGCATGTGCCCATATTACGTCCAAATGGTTGAATATATTTTCATGAAACTTTTCATACTGAGTTCTTATATTCATTTAGTGACTGAACTTGGTTGTGTAAGTCTGTCTGCCCGTTCTGTTCGATTTTGTGTCTGCGTGTTTGTACAAGCATCACATAAGATTTGTTCAACGTATTTTATTTCAATGTTTTATATTTGATACTCCATATTTTGATTAAGTGAATGCATTATTTGAAATTTCCTTGCTTACATATTTAGGCAAGTTTCACGTTAAAACATTTAAGTAACTATACTTAAATCAACCATAATTTGGTAGTTTTGGAGTAGCTGGGAGGTATATTGAGCATTGCAATTACTTGGATTGTTTTACCAGTGCTGTTGAAATATAAATTATTTTTCCAAAACTACTTTTACGGAATTTAAATTCTAATAGTTTATTTATTTCTAGACGTATTTTTCTTACAAAATATTAAAAAATTCTGAATATTTGGGGCAAACGATAAAGAGAATAAAACTATACAGAACAAAACATTTGAAAATAGGACTGGTAGCTAATATGGCAACCTTGGTATTTTTTTATTCGTTTGCTTTTTTAAATTTGTGACCGTCATGTTCCAAGAATCTATTTTGTAGTGAAAAAACAGATACATTCGTTAGTTTTCATTCAAAGCTTTTTTAAATCTGTTTTAAGATGCATTTCTAGATTTTGAATTTGATGTGTTTCTTTAATAACTGTAATGAAGGCAAATAATGGTTTAATTAGTTTTAAAAACATTTTTAATCATTGTATAATTTTGGGAAACGCTTTTGTTTTTAAATGACACACAAGGCATTTATATGCATATTCTGAACTATTCTATGCATTCTGGATAACATTGACACTCTAGAGACTTTTCTTTCTAATTAAAAATTTAAATTCTACAAAAATGTAAAATATGACATTTATTTATATTTGTGATATTGTGTATTCAACAATTGTGTACCTTTATTTGAGTGTGGTAGTTGTTACATGGGATGAAAAGGAACTACAATTTATTACCAAAAATGGAAATTAGTTAACCAATTCAGCCCGAGTAACGCCAGGTTATTCTGATAGTAAAAGAATAAAAGTCATAGAACCTAAATTCTGATAGATTAAAAGTGCAATTGGTGATGAAAATTTAATTTTATAAAACAAATAATATGGCATTTTTCTAATTTTTAATTATGCTAATTGTTTTCAATATTTGAGTTATTTACTCTTTTAAAAAATTACCTTCTTTCATTAGAACTAAAAAGCAGACAATACCTGAGATTTTCCTGCTCCCGGTAATCCATGAATTTCTGTTACTTCCCCAGTATAAATTCCACCACTTAAAAACCTATTCAACCTGAAAAAGTAACCAAATATATAAACAATGAATTTATTCCCGTTACTTTTCTAGTATTCTAAAAAATAAAGAAATAAATAATAGACAAAAGCAAATGGAATTTTCAATTTTAAAGTAACCCAAATAGAGATTGGTATCAAGGTAGGTAGTTAATTAACGTCGCACTGGAGCAACACAATGGTCTATTGGCAATGGCCCAGGATCAATCCCAGAGAAAGATCCAGAAACAATGCCTCATAATTTTGAACCACGGTCAGATGACAATAACACCTGAACTGGCACCCCACTCTCCAAACTTTCACACCATGCAAACGTGAGGACATTTGAAGCCACGACAGATGTAAAGTGCACCAGCTCCCATGTACATGATGGTCTTTGGCTGCACTGAGTTTCGAACTCTCAACCCTCCAGTTGCTAATTCATTGCTCTTCCAACTGTGCTACCTTGCTAGATTGGTATCAAATAGGTAAAAATTGGTGAACTCAAGGAGGAATACCTTTCCATAAAAACACTGGCTACAGAAACCATTAATTGCATAAATGCTATATTTAAAGCATATTATCTTCCATTTTAGCTTAGAAAAAGACATTTAACTTGATGATAAAGCTTGCAAGTCTCTGATTGGATTGAATACAATCAACTCACGAAAATCTAATATATATTTCAAAGTTGTACCTCAATTTCAAATTCACATCTTACAAGTAGTGAAAAGAACATTAGACTTCAACTCTACGATAGTGTTGATGGAATGTAAGAGGTGTCCGAATACAAAATCGACTTAATACTCTTCGGAAAAGTGACAGTAATTGCTTCATTATGTAGTTGTCTGAATTAGCATTCATCTGATTTTATTATCTGTTTGAGAGAATGCATAATAGTATTAATATGTTTATTCGATTTGAATGCAATTGAATATTATATTTAATATACACTTTTAAGACAATCCTCATGCACGTAAACTAAAAGCCATGAAGTAAACAAGGCTATGTGAAAATGCAACTTTTGAAAACGGTTATTTCAAGAACTGATCCATAAAACATGGATAAATAAAAATATTAATTTACCTTTTCGAACCAGTACCAAGAATTGATATTGATTCAAGCAGTTCACAATGTAGACTTCGAGCATTTTGAGGAAATCTTGCATACTTATTAATCAATGAAAGTTGAATTAATAAGACATCCTAAAAGTAAATATTAAAAAACTTTTTATAAATTTAATGAAAAATAATTATTCAATAATTAAAAACAAAGTTACAGACAAATTCTAAATTAAAAATGGTTCTAATATGTTTAAGGATTGTAAGGTAAGTTAAACAAAGCATATTCTATATCCTAAGGTTCTTTTCATCAATTAAGAATGGGAGAATAATTTAATATTTGAAATCTACTTCATAAATTTTTGGGGATGGGAAATAGCACCACTAAGGAAAAGACTAAAACTCATAAGACTCTTCATAAAAGATTTCATCAAAATTACTTTAATTTTTATTCTCATTGCTCATTGAGAGCAACAATTAAATAAAATTTTACCTTTCAAAGTCAAATCTGTTTGAAAAACACATTGAAATATACTCGGAACATTTTTATTTACTTTATAAGGGGCTTGCAGTTTCTTTACTAAATCTTCTGGGTCAGCTGCAATGAAGTCTGTTGTAGTTTTGATACCATTCATTTTACAATTTTTCAGTAATGCTTTTGTAATCAAGGGGCAAATACCTTCAAATAAAAGTGCCATGATCTAAAATAAAGAAAAGTTAATAAATTATTCACTGCTTGCAAGACTAACAGAAAAGAAATATTAAAATACTTCTGATTGCTTTAAATACATTCCAAAGAAATCAAATAACTTTCTAGCAACAAAATTAAACTATAAATTTCGGGTACCACTTTTAACACTAATATTGAAATAATCTGCTGAGAAAAATATAATTATGAAAGCATCAAATTATAGTCAATATAATCTAAATTTGTTCTGCCAAAAAGCATTCTTAGTGAGATGTTTATTCTTTAGTTCAATAAAATCGCCTCTGGAAAATGATTTTCTAATTGTATTCATACAAGCCACTACATTTTTTACAGCCCAGTTTCTCACTATCTATTTCTCTATATTTGATTATGCTTTTCTGAAATGAACACATTTGCATATTTAAGATGGATTTCAATTTAATATAGAGATGGTACATTTTGTCTGTTTCAGTCAACTTTTTATAATTCATGTATCTTTGTGTCAATCATCTTAATCTTATAGAATTCTTCCTGCTAATCATAACCATAAGTAAAAATTAACAAAATATTGATGAGGATGCAGACCATCATTCAAAAAATCTCAAATTAGTCCTTAAAACTTCAAAAGATTTGCTAAGGAACTTAAAACTTTCATTTTATACATTGGCACATGAGATACTCTAAAATCACCCAGAACAAAATTATTCATTCACTGCACCCAAAAATAACATATCCCTCATCAAAAATGCATTTTTAATTGCTGAATGAGTAGCTAGTCCAATTCAAATAATTCCTATTATTTAATATTAAATATTTTGTATCAGATTTAGACTGAAATTCTAAGTTAAAATACTGATGCTAAGTTTAGTAAAAAAATCTTATCTGCACATAACAGCTAATCATATCAAATTTATTCACAAGATTAGATAATTGTCTAAAGACAATTTTTATCATCTGCTAAATAATCACCCTCGTGGAAAATTATGAATATCCCTCTTCTACAATATGAAAAACATTACTTTCCTCTATGCATAACATTTCTTCAACTGCATTCCACAAAGGGGTTTCAAGGATTGAGATAAAATGCAAATTTAATTACTTGCAAAATTATGGGATACAAGTTTAACAATCAATTCTTAATTAACTTAAAGAAAACATGTCTATTGATCATATAAAGTGAAGCCATAAGTGCCAATTCCTATAAGTTCAACCTAACTTCCCCCAATCATTTTATAGAAGGGGCCTAAGCAAGACAGGTAAATATTACCAACATGTTACTAAATAAGTTGTTTCAACTAAACACCCACACCAGGGACCAACCCCATTGGGCCCCAATAAATTTTATGGTTGGGGTCCTCCCCCAAAACATGAGATAAATAACAAATATGCGGAGTGGCTCAACCTAATTTGTTAGATCGTTTTATGCTATGCTAGGAAAGGGGGCGCGAATTCCTAGGGGTTTAAACAACTAAGACCGCAATATTTATGGTTACCCCACATTTGGGATAAACGTTACAAATATATTGCTAACATTAGCAATGATCTGTATATAAACAGAATAAAGAGTTCCGAAAACACACATGAAGCAAGTGAGTTTTACTTGGCTCTCCCCTCAATAACTTTCCCAAGTTGGTACCTCTGAATGGTAGATACTCCAAATTAGAACGAGCAAATTTTTTTTATCACTGCTTGCAAAAGGATTTTACAAGTGGTGCTTATGAAACTAAATTAAAATTTCTTCCAAATGCAACACTTCAAACTTTTTTGTAAAACAAACTTCATGGAAAAATATTTTAACATTTTGTACTTTATATTGAGGTTATAACTTGCAGAAGGATAAAACAATCACTGTGTTTTATAAAATCTAAATAATGTTTGTCTTTTTTAATAAATGCTTGATTCCATTCTGTCCATAAAGTGCAGACCCTAAAACAAATTTAGGAAACACTATTTTTTCATATTCATTGCTGTACAGTTGAACATAGTTCTGCATTCAAAAAGTAAATAGGTAAGGACACTTAATTTTAGTTAACTTTAAATAGGCTTGCTAATCAAGTAGGTAGGTAATTGAATTTACGCCTCACTGGAGCAACACTATTGCTATATTACTGGAGCTATTGGTGTGGGTCTGAGTTCAATCCCAAAGGCTTGCTAACCTGGAGCTGGGTTTCTTTGGGAACAATGACAATGGAAAAGTAATATCTTGGCCCTGAGACATTTTCAAGGGAAACATTTAGTCATATCTGAGTTCTATTACAGCAAGTCAGCCATTCAGTATAAGATTTTAAAAACGTTGTAGATGTGGCTGAAAGATTCATTTTTGTTTCAGTTTGATGGTCAGAACTCAATGGTGGCTGTGGTGAGAGGTTGGGCTTACGTGTTCTAAAGAACAAGGGGAAAAGAGTAAGCAATCTCAGTTATGCATTTTAACTTGAAATGAGATAGTTGATAAATGAATTATAATCAGTGTACGAAATAAATTTTAAATGGCTATACCTCAAACCTGTTTTAAATTAAAATTTAGGTACACAAAAAAAGGAATTTACAACACATTTTTTAAACCAATGCTTGACAATGTGAGATAAGGTCAATTATTTCACATTTCAAGCATGCTTGTCAGTTCTATAGAATACTACGTATATACTAATGCAATCTATTTCAACCTTTTTTGGGCTACAGCTTCCTCTACTTTAAAGTAAATCTTAACAGCTCCTTCATTCAGAAAAATTGAATTTAAAATTAACTGTGATAATAAAGTTGTATATTAAATTCTAATTTCTAAAGTTTAGCATTTTAATTTTTTTAAATTACATTTTCATAAACTTTCACTTTTGTAACATTATAGAAGTCAAAGGAGGATAAACTTGCTTCTTTATTGCTCTGTTCTTCAAATCATTTTTCACTGCTTCTGGAAGTAAGGTCTGGCACAATTCTTATTTTCTTATATCTATTTTAAATTTTATTTTCAAAAGTGTCTACTAAAATTGAAATGTATCAAGGCTGGCATCTCATATAAACCTCAATTACCCTGACAGTGATCTCAATCAATGACATTATTTTTACAACCAAATGCAGTTTTAAATATTTTCAACAAAGAATTTTCTTTGCTTGATTCACAGAACAGATCAGTGAGCAGTCAAACATTTTAACAGCAGGTCATTTTAAAAACCTATAATTTTTCCAATAAAAAATTAATAACCAATTAAAGTAACTTAATACCAGTAGTTTCTGTATACAATTATAGATGGTACAGAACAACGATGTAAAAATGGTAGCTTTCTCCAATCTATTACTCAAACTTTATTCATTTAATTTTATGGCGCTGACTTGATTTCAATAAGGTAATGTCAATAATTTATGCTTGATAAATATGGTGGGAATTGTATAACAAATGTTTTCAAAATTTAGAATAGTGAATATTGCATTTGAAACAGAATGAAATTACTTGTTTATCATCAAAAATAATATCTCAATGCTTACTTTGCATTAAAATGTTAATTTTATTAAAAGAACAATCTTAATACACGCTTACATTGAACATTGCTTGAAAATTTACAAGCTTACTAGCAAATCACAAAAAAGTGTAAAGGAATAATTATGAATATGAAACGAAAAGTATAATTAGTAATTTAGAAAAATTGTCACTCCTGGAAATATTTATGAACCTGTGAAAGCATGTAAAGCACTTTTTTAATTTGTCTTAGCTATATTTTGATGGTATTTGGGAGTGTTGGTCTTTTCAAATATTTATACATGACAGCAGAAAAGTGCATGATCAAGAACATTTTGCATAAAATATTTTTGTCTTAAGATATCTTATTTGGCCTAATCTTAGCTAAACCAAGTCCAAAAGATTATTATCCTTGAGTTCATTGACAGCCTACCACTTTTTAAAAACCTCCCAAGAGACAATACAAGAAAGGTAGGTAGTTGAATCAACGTTGCACTGGATTAACACAAAGGTGTATTGGTGGAAGTCCTGGATCAATCATGAAGGGAAAAATACAAGGACAGCACCTCATCATTTCGAACCATGGTCAGATGATGATGAGGTCATCATCTGAGCTGGCACCCTACTCTCCAAACTTCCATGTCAACGTGAGGAAGTTTGAGGTTACAACAGATATAACGTGCACCAGCCCCCAAGTACTTCAATACAAGGGTCTCAGAAAATACTTTTGTACATAAGACTAGGTATTAAATTTCTAAGAAACTTTAAAATTGGTTGCATTTGAATGACATGAATACTACCTCCAAACAAAAGGGGAAATATTACAGAAAAGTAAATATTTACTGGTAAAAAGTTTGATAAAAAGAAAACTTTGGATGACTAATGAACTAAATATTTTTAAAACATTATATTCTATAGGTCCTTAGAACAGACAGAAGTCAATGAATTAAATACACTTAAGACTCAGATGTTTATAATTATTTCATGTTTTTCCTTATTTCTATTATAAATTTACAATAGGCATGTTTTGACACATTCTAATTATAAAGTGATGTTCATTGGTCACATAACTGTATATTGTATGTTTCTAGGTTTGAATCACAGTAATTTTTTTAATCATTATTTATAAATATATATTATGCTTTGTTCCTCCAGTTTTATTTTCAGAAAATTTTGCTGAGTGGAGTAACTGTTTTTACAAGCTACTTTTGTAGTGTAGGTAGATAAAAAAGTTGGTTGGGTTTTACGGCATTTTGGACATACTGTGACAGAAAATATCAAGTAATGGACATACACACACATGGAAAGTTTTACTGAAAGAGATACACCCAGGGAGGAATCAAACCTGCACTACCTTTAACTTGCAGATTGCTAGCACAGCAGAAATAACCATGACCCTGATAAAAAAAGTAAAGAGAAGGTAGTTCCTTTTAACATGTTTTCTAATTATTCTTGGTCCAGCACATGCTAGACCTAAAGTAATTAGAAAACAACATGCTAGACCAAGTCCACGAAACCACTTCGTCTTTAAAAGTCCAAAACGAACAGGATCCTCAAAAAGGTCATGAGAATCAAAACCAACACACGAAAACATACGAGCCAGTGAGTTCGTGCATTTAGAACAAATTTTATGTCCATTTTGAAATTTGAGTTAGTATGGCCACTTCTGAATCTCAACAAAGCCGTCTGCGATTTTTGATAGCATAACACCTCCAATGAGTTCTAAAAAACCAATCATGATTACGGGAGTTCTTATAACATTGCAGTTATAATCAATACATTTTATGAAAAACTTCTAATTTTAGCAGGTGGAGTCACAGTTAAAGTTGTAATTTATTATTATTTTCAATTTTTCCATTCTGTTTTAATGCCAATCAATTAAAAAACAAAAGAAAAAGGGTAGTTGGTTGGTTTGAGGGTTTTATGGCGCAAGGGCCATATTTGGTCATGCTGTGCCAGACACAAGACATACATCAAGTAATACACACACAATGAATGTTTTACTGACAAGAGAAATACACCCAGGGAGGAATGCACCTGACAGGAATTGAACCTGCGCCGCCTACTACTCGAAGGTTGCTAGTGCAGAGTAAACATACCCACTGAGCCGCAACGGCCAAGATAATGGGTGGAAATGAATCAAATTATTTTTCAATTCACATTCGAATGGTTTTAAGGTTAGTAATAAATATGCTTGCATTAATTACCCTTAACTGTTATATTTGGTTTATAATCATGGTCTCGTTCAAGAGGGTTGGTTAAATTGGGTTTTATGGTAAAAGGGCCATATTTAGCCATGCTGCACGAAACACAAGACAGACAACTTCAAGTAATGGACATACACACAAGCTTCAATAACTAAGAGGAGAGAAATACACCCAAGGAAGAATTGAATTTGCGTTGCCTACAACTCACAGGTTGCTAGTGCAGAGGGCATACTCACCGAGTCACGACAGCTCCCATTCAAGAGGTAAAATGTTCCAGGCCTGCCTGTCTTCACAGGAAACAAGTTGGTTAGGTTTTATGGCACAAGGGGAATATTTGGCCAAGCTGCACCAAACACAAGACAGACAAGGAAAAACATCTGTTGGGTAGATCTACTAAATTTGTCTGTCATAATCAAAGATAGCAAATTTCAACACTTTAATTTTTAAGAGGGAAATAATGAAACTGATGATTTATTGTTCTCCCTAAAAAGGAATATTTATACATAATTTAAACTTATAAATAATTCATATACACAGGATATAAGTGATCACTTATTTAAAATGAAAAGAATTGTTTCAATGAAACTTTTCTGGTTTTAAATTCACCCCATTTTTCATTTGATTGAATCGTAACTTTGAGCATTTACAAATGAATTAATATCCTTATTGTGTTAAAATTTTGGAAAGTGGTTTCCACTTGCCAGGTAGTTTATCACAATTAAATTTGACACTAATAACATATTTTAAAAATGCGAAAACAAACTTATTCACTCATACTAGAATACCTAAACTAAAAAACAAATTGCATGCTTTGCAGAGGTAAAACAGTGTTTCAAGGTACTATGCAGTTTCAGTGGC
The DNA here is from genome assembly GCA_933210815.1 of Meta bourneti. NCBI lineage: Eukaryota > Metazoa > Arthropoda > Arachnida > Araneae > Tetragnathidae > Meta > Meta bourneti. Next base: position 14,807,262 of record OW119928.1, on the reverse strand, counting down.
ATGTTGCTTAATGATCATTTTTAGCTACAGAATGGTGAAGTTTCAGACTTATCTCAAGATATTGTTCAACTATAGTTACATCAAGAACTTGTTTTTAAATTCAATCACAGGTTTCAGATCAATCTCTTCAACCTGGTTAAAAACTCTTTATCTGAAAAATAAGTCTTTTATGAGCAAAATTCAATTAAAGAAACAGGTGATATTAAATATGCAATCTAGTAAGATACCAATAAGTATTGACTTAGTACATTTACTCTACAAATGCCTTTAATGTTCAGCAACATAATTTAAAATGCAGAAAAATCTTGCAGAGGTTTTCTAATAACAATACTGGATTATGAGTTTTAGGAATTCATAAAGCTCACAATGAGATCCAAGAGATGGTAGTTTCAGATGAAGTGGACAAATGCTTCAATTTCATTTTTGGAATCTAGGTCGGTTTCAACAAATTATAATGCATATATCACTTTCTATTATGTAGCGTTAACAAAACAAATATGTAACAATTTAAAAGAACATTAAGGCTAATTTTTAAAATAGGGGACTCTATAAAAGATTTACTCATATTCACCAAGATAAAGGTATTAGAATTGTATTTAAAATTGATTCATATTGCTTTACAACGAACTAAATTCAATTTATGCAACATCTTATTATAATTATGGCACTCTTAATCATTGACAAGTTTTGGTTAGAGTAACACAAATTAAAAGTGTCATTTTTCTATAGCCAGGTATCCTATTGTTGATTCCATTTAACAACGTTAGTCTTAAAAGTTATCATTCTTTATTCCATAAATTACTGAAAAACAATGAAAACTTTTCTGTAGGACATGTAACTCAACACAATAAAATTTACAGTGAAGTCCTAATTTGAAAGATTTGACAACCACTTACTTTTTGATGTCGAAGGTGAAAAATATCAGGTGAGAAATACCACAACACTTCAGAAAATTAAATCACGTAGTTTATAAAGTATCTGAGCTACGCTTTAAAAGTCCTTATAAATATAAAAACATTACTTTATTACACTAACATACACAAAACATTTTTATGAAGTGTCCACAAATGTTTCCTTGGAGAAATATCAGTAAATGCACACATAAATCAAGTACTTTTTTAAACATTCAGACATATTTGCGGCTTTTCATCACGCTCGATTAGATGAATCAACTAAAATTGCAATTTCGATCACTCGTAATCCTCGTTCGATGGGATCAGTGATAAGAAGTCCTCGAGGAAGCCAAATAGTTTCATTTTGGTCATCCAAATAGGCGGAAATTCTTTTCAGACATTTCTGGTAATGAGTTTCTATGCATAAATAAATGATGTACGAAGTCAAGCAGGCCAAGCAACTTTCGCAGAATGTGGTAGTGCTCGTTTTCTCGGCTTCTGCGTATATTCTGTTGAGGGTGTTGATCGTTTGTTCAAACAAATGTCTATCAATCAAACCATCCAGTTCTGGTGGGAATTTAGTTTGAAACTTTACACTTGTTCCTTCAGAATAATCCCTTTGAATAAACACTTTTTGAATTTTTTCTCTGTGACTATTTTCGGGGCGAGTCGCAGTGGCAGCCATTTCACAGGCTTGTTGATATGATTTTTTTCTAAGAGGAAGAAGGTATGAGCTGAAAGATTCGGTTTCGGCTTCGGGCAAAATTTCAGCTATTTACTCTGGATTAACCCATTGATTGTTCTAGTTACAAAATTTGTCAATAGGTTATTTTTCACAAGCTGGATGTCTTATCATATAAAAAATATGTTTTAGATATTAGTTATTTGAATCTTATAAATTGATAAATATAATTTTGTTCACTCGTAATCAATAGCCCTTCATGATGCTTTAGAGTAACGTTAACTCAACTACCAACCAATTTCGTAATGAAATTATTTTTAAGATGGCAACAATGAAAGCTTGAACCGAAACTCTTTCAAGTAAATAAACAAAATATTTCGGCTGCTTGTTGATGTTGTATACGTAGTCCATATTTAAGATTTCACGAGTTAAATTTACAGTATGAATGAAAAGAAAGGTTCATTAAAAGTTTTCGAAACGTACGGTGTTACGCGTTCGAGAACTTATCAAATAAACAGATCAGAAAAGAAATGGGAAACACGAGAGCAAAATCTTCAGTATCAATCCTTAACTCATTTTTTTATGGTATGTTATTTTTTAAACTGGATTCACACACTGATTGGTTTTCAAATTGAAAATTTCATTCCACCAGTGAGGGACGAAAAATGAATTTATTAATGTTTTAACCAAAAAAAAAATATATATACACTCATGTCCATAAGTTACCTTCCTCCCTGGGTGTATTTCTCTCTTCTGTGTCAGTAAAAACTTTCATTGTGTGTGTCTATTACTTTATATCGCATGTCGTGTCTGGTGCAGCATGGTCAAATATTGCCCTTGCGCCATAAAACCCTGAAACAAACAAACCATAAGCTACCTGGGATGGTTTTGCCTTATCTAGCTGTGGGAAAGACAAGATCAATATAAAATGCAAAGCCAAAATACAGTGAAAACAAGTTTGAGTTAATTCGACGCACTTGAAAAATTAATGTGGAGTGTCCAGAAGGGCATTGTTTCTGTCATGTCATGTTTGTCATCCTGATGGTCATTGAAAGAATTAATATGGTTATACACGGAGTCCTGTCAGTGGTTCATGCTATATATAAGTGTCCAGTAGTTGGGGTAAGGTATCCCTCCCATTCTTGAACAATTACTCTTCTGAGCTGTTCAATGGGCTTTGGTGGAGGAGAGGAATATGTGTTGCTACATGGCTGCCAAGGGTGTCCCATACATGTTCAATGGGGTTAAAGTTCAGTGAACAGGATGGCCAGTTGAGAGGCATATCCTCGAATTCCAGGTGTTCCTGAACCCAGCTGGGTTTCACTTAATGTACAAAAATGCTTGTCCCTTTGAGGATTTGCATTATCATCTATTAAGTTAGACTCAGGACCAAATGCACCCCTAAGAAGCCTCACATACTGATGTTGGATGGTATCTCTATAAACCTTGATTGTTACAGTATACCTGTCAAACTCATGCAGAGGTGTGATGCAACCCTCAGATGAGACCACAAAAACTTCATTACAATCACTTGACTAAGTGGGCAGTGTTAAAATGTGTTTTGGGCTCATCAGATATACACACATTGAGAATCAGTCTCAAGTCTGAAATGGGAATCATCAGTAAACCATACTCTATCCCATTGTGGGGTATAAGCAAAGTGTTTAGTACACCATGCCGTATGGATCTACATGAGTAGCACAGTTAAGGGAATGCTTACAGCAAGCTGTATTGTTTGCAGGCAGATCTCATGTAGCTATCAAAAACGTTTGTCCGAACACTAATTTCCGAGGCCACTGAAAAATTTCTAAGCAGTGCATTTGCTGTTCTGGTTAGATGGCATTGGGCACTTGTGGCCACGTCTCGGTCCTGTCATGCAGTTGAGCAACTTTGACAATATTATCTTTGAACATCTTGGCTAGTTTGAAACTACAAAGTTTATATGATTGATGATATATATATATATATATATATATAGTATGAACATTGATTTCCTGGAAAGCTTATCTAAATATGGCTAGCCTCTATTCTTCCAATGATCCTGCCAACATTATGCCATTGGTATGGCTTCTTTACAGTATATTTGTTGTCTAAAAATCTTTGGGGTAAAAGGGCAATAACAACACAGATGAAAAGCACTAATGAGTTCCTCAAATCCCAACCATCCAAGCCCTCTGGGGCACATCTTTAGGTCTGTATGGACATTACGACCCAAGGTACCTGAGTTATCTTTCTTCCCTTTCATTTTTGCCCTTGGCTATCCTTCTGTTTGCTTTTCCTTCCTCCGTCATTGTGTTGTCTGTCTTGTGTTTGGTGCAGCTTGGCCAAATATGGCCCTTGTGCCATAAGATCCGAAAACAACCAATCACCCAAACTGATTTAAACTGGCATAGATATTCTGTTATCACTAACTTTGAAACTTCCATTATTACAGTGGAAAATATGCAAACTGGCAAATTCTTTAACTTATGGACACAAGTATAGTTGACAAGGTTTCCTGTAAATTTAATTAATGAGGTAAAATTAAAAAATTGCTATTATGATTTCTAGTCTTGTGTTTTCCCATATTTCAAGACATAAATGAACTTTTGAGGCATAAATATTTCTAAGAGGCCCTGAGGCTGTTATAAAATTCTTTTGTTTTATTATACTAGAAAGCAATTCATTTCACAAATAAGAACTTGTTTTGGTGTAAACAAATTTGTAAAATATTTTTCAATACTATCATGCCCTCATGTGGTAAAATAAAGGAAACCAAACCAAAACTGAATGCAATTGGAACAAGTCTGATGTGAGATTGTTTTCAATGAAGGCAAGTCAAGTATCCGAGTGTTATGAAAAATCTTCAAAGTAATTCATTGTCATTTGTAACTTTTATCATTGCTGAATCCAAAATCACTTTTAGATCTGTCAAAGGTTTTTCAAATTTTTTCTCCTCTAATTTGCCTATTGTTGCCTTAGTGAGTTTTTAAATGCAATAATTCAAAGCAGTGAAATATCTTATCCTGCAATTCCTTTTTACATTATAATTTATAAATATGTATTTCTTACTTGTCCTTATCAAGCCTTTTAAATTATGCAAACAGGAAATAAATATCTACAATTGCTGGTGAAATTGAAAAGTCAATTTAAGTTTAAACATTTCAAAGGTGTGAAAATAATATTCTATATATAGTTTATACATATATAAATTATAATTATCAGCAAAATTCATGTCTCAACAAACAGATTTTATTTCTATAAATAATTTATTGCAGCAGTGTTCAAAATGAGTACTGTTGAATGAATTTTTATTTTCACATTCATGTAATCTTACTTGTATGTGAAAAAGAAAAATTTAAAGTGTGTGAAAGTACATTACCAAGAAAATTTTAATTACCATAAATATTTATAATATTTTTTATTATATCCTATTTATGTTATAAATGTATCAGTTTTATTGTGTTTAGACAGCCTTTCTACCTCATGGTTACCCTGATAGTGTAAGTGATGATTACCTTCAGTATCAAGTGTGGGATAGTATACAAGTAAGTATTTGCAATGATTAATATGAGTAAAATAAATTTATAATGATAATATTTACAAAAGCAGTGCATATTAAGTAATTTCCATTGTAACATATATCTTTCTCCATAAAAAAGAAATGAATAAGATCTCTGAATAATTTAAATAAGAGTAAAAATTTCAAAATTATTTTTTTTTAATATATTACAAATATTTAGCATATAGATTTTCATTTTTGTTTCATTATTAATGGATTTTTCAGGCATTTGCTAGCAGTATTACTGGAAGTATCTGCACTCATAGTGTGTTGAAAGGAGTTGGAGTTGGTGATGAAAATGCAACTGCCATAGCTGCTACTATTTCATGGCTATTAAAAGGTTTAACCTTTACTTTAAATTAAATTGTGATTAATTTAATAAGAGAATTATCCAATCAAGAACTGAGCTAAACAAAGCTGTAATTGTGACACACCAGGGGACAGACAACATTTTTAGACTTATTTTCCTAAATTATGTCCATTCTTAGTCTTGTTGAATTTGTCAAATTTTTGTAATTATTAACTGAAACTAACCAGTAATGAGATGAAAACAATTTTCTTAGAATTTACTAAATAATTTTTTGGTGCATTTATGAAGTATTTTGTGCTAGTGAAAGAACACCCATCTATGTTGTATGTACAATTATTAAATGTTTTTTAGGTAGATTGCAAGTCTGGATGTAAAATAAAGTGTTAAGTTGTTTTAGCTAATTTGTCAATATTTAACAAATTGATTTAAATTTGATCAATATCCCCCTTATTGACATTGTCTGAATGGAATTTTGAATTCAAAGGTACATAAAATATAGGGTTTAAAGAAAGTAAACTTGGATGTGGTATTAAATAAACACAAAGCTTCCTTTTAGAATATGAAGTAATTTAGAAGCATATTTCACCTACTGGCTTTTTAGTTTGGTTTTCTTTTATATTAAGATAAATATTTTGACTTTCAGATGGCGTATCCATGGTGGGTCGAATAGGATTTGCTTGGCTGCAAGGGTAAAAGCTTGTACCAAATTTTTACTTCAATGAATGTCCATTTGATTTAGGCCTGTATGGTGACAGGACTATCTACTCTATATAGCTTGTGTAACTATTTTCTTAAGAAAAGTTTAATGTTGTGGTGAAATTTGAAGACATTTATTATGTCAATTGTGTTTTATATTGAAGATACTTCATTAGTAGATGCTTCACTCAAGTATTGTGAATGTTCCTTAATAGGGATTTGCTATATATATAACTAGATTTAAATCTGCTATTTGACTTCTAATGAAAATTATAGGAGTTAAAAATTTTCAGTAATCTGAAAACAGCATATTAGTCGTTTTTATGTTTGAGTTGGGGATATTTTCTGTTCTTTTCTCCTATTTTTGTATTATAACTTTATATTTTGAAATGGAGAGCATTTTTTAATCTAATCATTATTATTTTAGCATAGGAGATTCTTAATAAATACCGTTCAACAAATTTTAAACCAAATTGCTTCCAATAATTACTAAAGAACAATTATTTGTACAGAATTGAAAAAGTTTCAAAGGAAAAGCATAAAAAATTATGTCAAATGATTTTTTCAGTGTCTTATACAAGATCTTCAAAAAGTATCTGACCTGAAGCTGAAAAGAACAGTTTACCTTTTGAATGTTCTTCAAAGTGGGTTCATTATGGCTGCTCGCAATTACCTCAGTGGTTTTCCCATTTCTAAAAGTCTGTTTTTGCTGAGGCTATAGTTGTGTTGTCATATTCATGTCCCCTTGGGTGTCAAAATCAGGACTATTGGTGTCTTCAATTAAGGGAACAATCAGATATGAAAAGAAACCATCTTGAGAATAGAGTACTTGGCAAACATGGGGAGATAGGGTAGGTAGGTAGTTAATTAATGTCGCACTGCAGCAACACAATGGGCTATTGGCGATGGTCTGGGATCAATCCCTAAAGGAAAGATCCAAGGACAACACCTCTTAATTTTGAACCATGGTCAGATGTGACAAGAACAACACCTGAACTGGCACCACACTCTCCAAACTTCCACAGCATGCCAACATGAGGACATTTGAGGCCATGGCAGATTTAACATGCACAGCCCCTGTGAGATATGAGAGTCTGGCTGGACCAAGTTTTGAACTCACAACCCGGGGAGATAGGGCTTGGATAATAATGTAGCCATCAGTTGTACGACTCCCATAGATACATTCTTTTGTGCTAAACTGTATCATGGAGATGACATAGATTTTCTTAACACTATTGTTTGCTACCAGTTTGGCCTATGTATTCACGTTGTATAACTTCAGGATAGTCAGAAAACATTCAGCATCACTGACTCTGTTCTTGGTATGTCTTGATTTCATTGCTCTTGAGGTTTGGTTTGTTAGTCTAAGGTAACTTTAATGACTCAAGGGCTAATGAGAGCACTACATATTGCTTTGATTGAATTTTGAACCACAACCCACCATCATCCATGACTAGATTGGGATTTGAACAGGACCTGTTGTGCTGAGAGCATTAATTACTACTTTCATCGTTTCCTCCTTATCGATTCACTTTTCTACAATTGTGACAATTCTGAAGTTCAAGACAGCAACATGTGTCCTGAGACACTACCAGTTTAAATAAGTGGGATGAATAGATTATGCCACTTTGGTGACATGTCTATCCAATATATTAGAGCATATCATATCTATATATTACAGCCGTACATTGTTACATCTATACCATCATATTATGTTACACTATATATACAACATGCAACAAAGTTACTCTTGGAATAATCAAGTCCTGATGAGTCTATTAATCTCACCATGCCAATAACTTTGACCCTCGAGACCTTGTTACAAGCAATGTTCCTGAGTCATGCAATTTTAAGGTGGTTGGCAGGTGTCCTCATATGCCATGATTTTGTAAGGGGGCAGACTGATATAGTGCAGAGGTGTTCTGATTTCACCAGAGAGCCTTGATTATGATAGAAGATTTCTCTTTTAACTTGCTGATTCTTTGGGTTTCCTGGCTAATATGATTTAATCTGCCCCTCACTGATAATTCCTTCACTACAGTTAAGAACTTTTGTCTTTTAAAATGACTTTGTAAAAATTTTGTCACTTAACAATTTTGTTTTAATTTATCCATACATGTAATACTTTTGTGTCACTTAACAATTTTGTATTAAAGTATCCATACATGTAACACTTTTGTGGTGCATCTAGAAAAAAACTAACTTCTTGGCCATTAGATCAGTTTTGACTCGCAACATCAAACTCATTACTATAACTTTTATTTCTGGGTCATATGATTACAACTAAGACCCAGCAGCTGTTATCTCTTTAACAACAGCTTTAATGATAAGTGTTCTAACTTTTCAGAATAGATACTTGTATATTCCTATTGTGGTTCAACTCAACACTGAATTTCTACATTCTTTAAATCAAGGCATATTTGCTTCAAAATTAAATGCATAAATGAAAGCTATATCATCCTCCAAAGTATATAAATATAATTTTTAAATATGAAATTATATAAGTTTTTAAAATAACAGTTTTTATACCTTTGATTTATTTTTCATTTATATTTATAGTACAAAGCTGGACTGTGATTGCAAAAAATGGAGGTGAGAAAATTTCTCTTTTTTTCATGTATTTAAAATCAATTTAAAAAGTAAGATTGATTTTTTAAACATCCTTTTCTTCTAACAGACTATTTGCGGATGTTGTGAATGATGCTGCTATGTTTTTGGATTTAATATCAGCCTACTTTCATAACTATTTTCTACTCATAATTTGCATGTCTGGACTATTAAAGGTAATACACCAAGTATTTTCAATTGTATAGATGTTATATACTTTAGGCACTTTGATTTCGAAATATACAATTTTGCAAATGTTTAGAACTCGCTGTTTTTTTTCCAAATGTAGTATCATTATTTACCTTTTAAAATATGAATAAAATCAATATTTATTTTTTAAAAAAAATTTTAATCAATATTTATTTTTAAAATTGTATAACATATGGTCTGCTTAGTTTTAGTTAATAGAAGTACCATTACCATAAGTGTAATAGATTATGATAATCTATTACACTTATGGTAATGGTACTTCTATTAACTAAAACTAAGCAGACCATATGTTATACAATTTTAAAATTTCTAAGCACACATGTTCTATTTCATATCCAGAACTATTGATGTTTTCATTTTTGTTCAGTTTCATAAATCTTAAACAACCACATATATGTACACCATATATGATATATATGAACTTGGGAAGTCTATCTAAAACTATACTTCTCTTTTTGAAATATGTGGATTATAAAATTTAAAGCTCCAGTGTCATTCCTTTCATAGGTTCTTATACTTTGTGTGGGCTTTGACATAATGCCCCCAATGCCTAATAGGTCATCTGATGATAATATGATTACCTTGAATTATTCTTTGCCTTTTAATACACATAAGCACATGAAGAATGTTAATGATACATGAATAAATTATCTTTAATTAAAATATTAAACTTAAATATTAGTTTAAACAATTCAATAATATTATAAAATAATAAGCTTTTATAATTTTTTAAGCAAATCCATATATTACATATGGATTTGTAATTTTGTGTATTCATCGCCAAATCCATATGCAATTAGTAGTATAGTGGATTCCTTTTCTTGAATTTTTGACACAATCCTAATTTGAATGTTATGAATAAGTAGTGAAGAAAGGATTTAAGCAAATTCTTAAAATAAAAAAACTTTTTTAAACGTAAAGAGCCTTCCAGATGTTTAGAAACTGAGATTGTTGATTTTTTCGTCTGAAGAAAAAGGGAACTAAAATAAATACTTTATTCCTAGAATACAGGTTGCTGATTTTTAAAAAGTTTATTTTTATTGGGTTGTAGGTTATTGAAAAATAAGATGTTTAAACTTAATTTTTTTCCTCTTTAATCTCTTTCAAAACTGAAAGTTTATTTTAATTTAAGAGTGCATTGATGTATCTTATGGTATCTACCTACGGTTGTAAATGAAACTTAGTTTTGTGTATTGGTTTTTACACAATTCACAAAACTATTTTTTTATTTACTGTAAATTGCTTACAATAAGTCCTTTTTGTCTACAATAGGTCAAGGTTTGTTTTTGATGTTAATGCTATAATTTTTAATTCTTTTCACACATGTATTTCTAAATCCATAGATTTTTAATTCAAGGGCATTATTAAAGCTGATTATCTTAAAATGGGAAACTGTTATCTCTTCCATTAAATTGTGGAAAAAATTACAGGCATCTATACAAAATCACACCTTTGGTCTTTTAGTTAAAGAATGGTATGGATTTTGTATTTTGCTAAAAGTTAGAAATTGTATTTAAATGAGTTCTCTTTTGACTATCTTAACAAATAATATAATTATTGAATGCTAGAATATATATTAAATGTAATAACATAATAAATCATTATGGAATTCCTATGTCAATGAATATGTTTTTCTCTTAGTCTAAAAATTGTGAACTTATATTTCAATGACATCTAATATTACAATACAATCTAGTATAGTGCATAGAATATTCTAGAATAAAGCCTAATAATTAATAGAATATAATTTTGTTCCAGCTATTTTGACCATTTATGCTAAGCTAACATTTATGAAAAGGTTACATACCAATATCTGTTTTTCACATTTTTTTTATAAATTATAGTACTAATATCTGCTAACTAGGTAGGCTTCTTTTGCTTCACTGAACATGTTTAAAAATAATCCGAAATAATGTCTTGCAAAAGATATATCAAACATTTGTGTAAGTTTTCTTCATAAAACAGTTTCTATTCTCTTTAGTAATTATATAGGGTTTTGTAGGCTTTAGTGGGAGTTGCTGGAAGCTGCACTAGAGCTGCATTAACTCAACACCAAGCTAGAAATAATAACATGGCTGATGTGTCTGCTAAAGATGGCAGTCAGGAAACTCTTCTAAACCTCATAGCATTGTTATGCAGTTTGTTTATTCTTCCAGTAGTCACTAAAAGTCTGATGTATGTATTTTTATTATTTCAATAATAAATAAATTAGGAGTCAGCTTACATAACAGATCATACTATACCATTTTTGATCAGTATAACCATCCTTTAAAAGCATAAGTCATTGTCTCTTATCTCTTGTTTCCCACAGTGACTATAAGCAAAAATTGACAATGTCTGTTGTCTGATATTTTTATAAGTGTTACATTTTCTATTGATAAAAAACTTTTGTTTTTTCCAAATAATAAATTATTGGAATAAACTTTGAGCTTGTTTATTATTTTAACCAAAGCAAAAACTTTCTTGTTATTCCTCTAAATATCTCAATCAGGTAATATGACTTAAAATTTATCATAACTTATTTTCATCTGTTATTTAGGTTAACATGGAGTTTGTTCTTAGCGATGACCATGTTGCACTTGTGTGCAAATTATATGGCTGTGAAATCAGTAGTAATGGAAACCCTAAATGAAGCACGATTCAAAATCTATGCAAGTCATTATTTCAATGAGGGAATGACGAAGAGGAAGTTTTTGTCTATACCACAAGTAAACAGGGAAGAAAATGTGACTTTTATTAGTTGGCCAGAAAGTTTCCAGATTAATCTTGGCTCTTCAGTTATGGATATTATTAAAAGGAAGAGGTAAAAATGCTTTAATTTATTTGATTTAAACGAGTTTTTTGCTTAAAAGTTAAAATTAGGCGGAGAAAATAAATCAAATGCTCATTTCTAATTTGAGCACTATACTAAATTTCTTTTATGTAATTGCAATAGAGTATGATGGAATTTTGAAATTAATAATTTTTTGTAGGTTTGAAGCAGTTGACGAAATATTTAATACCTACCACAACTGTGACTATCTTTTAGGGATATCCAGAATCAAACCGAATAAAAGTTAGTGCCTTTTAATCAAATTGAAAGTTTATGAGATATAACAAAGACTTAGCTTGTGAGACCTATTGTAAATTTTATGACATAAACAACATAAACAAATTAAATGAAAATTATTAAATACAGATATTTTGGTGGAAAATATTAATTATAAATATATAACATTGGTTGAATAATATTGACAGAAAGTTTAGATATATATATATATATAAATACCATAATTTCAGTTAAAATTAGTCACCATTAAAAATATGAACCAATTTAATAACTGGTGTGCTAATTTAATATTTTAAATAAGAAAATGTAAAAACTATTGTTTGAATTTAAGAAAATGAAAGCTTTTGTCGAAAATTAGTTGATTCTTGACAAATTTATCAGGTTTATGATTTTCTCCTCTATAAAGTAAAGTGAAGATTCTTCCATGCAATTTATCATTTATCCCATACTATCAAAATAAAATATACACAACTAATAATTTACAATAAAACAATTTTATATATCCTTATTGTATATGTAGCATACATACTACACTGCTGGCCACCGTAAATGCAACACCCTGAAGGAAGCATGCAAATAATATGAAATTTACAACATGCATTAGCGGAGGTGAGATATGCAAATGATTAGAATTTCAGCGCAGACGCACATCACGCGCGCCTGTGGTGCCACTTCAAAGCGCTATTTAAGGCTTAGAGATTTCGACGATTTCAAGTACGGCAATTGCGTTTTTCTTGTGGTTTTTTCAAAAAAACGATCAATTATGCCTCGTAGAAAACAGCGATCATCTTTTGATCAAGTATCCGAGTTCGACAGAGGAAGGATAGTGGCCTACCGAGATTGTGGATTATCTTTCAGGGAAATCGGTAGTCGTGTTGGACGAAACCAAACAACTGTAATGCGGATATGTGATCGTTGGATGCAGGAGGGTACGACGGACCGACGTGTTCGATCGCATCCACCTCAGTGCACCACTTCACGTGATGACAGGCATATTGTGCGTATGGCAGTGACGGATCGCTCAGCCACATCACGAACCATAGCGCAGCACATTCAGTCTGTACCGCATCATTCAGTGTCTGCGCGTACCATTCGACGCCGTTTACAGCAGAGTGGTCTGTCCGCAAGACGTCCATTGCTTCGTCTACCCTTGACGCAGAACCACAGACGTTTCCGCCGCCAATGGTGCGATGAAAGAAGGATGTGGACGGCAGAATGGAATGAAATTGTCTTTACTGACGAGTCACGCTTCTGTCTGCAACACCACGATGGTCGGATTCGAGTCTGGAGACACCGTGGAGAGAGGATGCTGAACAGCTGCGTTATGCACCGCCACACTGGTCCTGCACCGGGTATTATGGTATGGGGCGGTATTGGATATCACTCTCGCACTCCTCTAGTACGCATTGCCGGTACTTTAAACAGCCTTCGCTACATCTCCGAGGTGTTGGAGCCAGTTGTCCTTCCTTACCTTCAGGGCTTGCCCACAGCCATATTTCAACAGGATAATGCGCGACCACACGTGGCACGCATTGTCCAAGGGTTCTTCGTCAATCGCCAGATTGAATTGCTTCCCTGGCCAGCTCGCTCTCCGGATCTTTCGCCGATAGAAAACATGTGGTCCATGGTTGCTCAACGATTGACCCAGAATACATCCCCAGCTGCCACACCAGATCAACTTTGGCAATGTGTGGAAGCTGCTTGGTCTGCTGTACCCCAAGAACACATCCAAAGTCTCTTTGAATCAATGCCGAGGCGTGTGGCAGCGGTGATCTCCAACAATGGCGGCTACTCTGGCTACTGATTTTGGCAGGAACCACACTTCACAGAAGTCTATAAATTTAATCATTTGATACTTGGTCAACATGTTATCTACAAAATAAATTTTGTTGTGATATCTCTTGTCTTTCTTGGTGTTGCAATTTGGGTGGCCAGCAGTGTATAAACAAATTTCCTGGAACAGATTCAAATTAACACATCCACAAATCATTGTAAAATCACCACTGCTTTTAAAAATAAAAAATATTTTGTGATAATGTCTGGTAACAGCAATGATGACCAAGGTCAAAAGTATGTAATTAATTTCTTATAATTTCTTTAGTATTAAACAATATGTAATTAATTTAATAATTAGCAAAGAATGGTTATTTGTTCAAAAATTAAAATACTCTTTATCACTTTGATCTTATTTATGGTGTCATTGAAGGTAATATTTGACTTCATTAAAAGTCTGAATTTTGAATAGCTAGTAAATCAACTGCTTGATAAAATCAAAATATTTTGAACAGAAATTATTTTGTTAAGCAGGGGACACTTATTTAATGAAAATTCATTACTTCTTGAAAGATGAAAAGTTTTGCTTATCATTTCATTGATTAATAACTAATAAGTTTTATTTAATTTTTTAGCCATAATAAATATAGCTTTTTCTCCAAGAGCTACCACACTTACTCAGATGGAAGCATTTTATCAAGCTTGTTATATTAAGCACTTGTGTGAGCATCCGCATTTATTTCAGGTAGGTTTAATTTGATCAATGAATTATTTCATGGGTTCAGGCCATTGTTACTAACAAGGTGAAATAAGTGTATTATTATAAACTTATTGTACAATACTAGATTAAAAATTAGACAGTGTACAAAAGATGAAAACAAAATACACAAGTTTATTCAAGTCTCATGGAGTGAAGCAATAAAATATAAAAAATTTGAAACAAAATATTTGAAGTATATTTCAAAAGTGCATTTTAGTAAATGAATCTTTTCATGCAATTTTCACTAATACAAGATTGCAAGAATAGACATTTTTAATTTTTCCTAAAAGTGAAAATGCACAGATAAAGGTGTAGTGTATCTAAATATAGTAAGAACTCAAATTACTTTCGTAATTTACTTACACCCCTGAAATTATTTATATTTTGTGCTCTGTTTAGTAATACTAATCTGGTGGGACTCTTGAAAGCTCTTCACACCACTTGCAAACATTTGTAACTGGGCACTAACATTTAATATAGGTTGGGTAAATTATATAGTAATTTTATACTTTAAACTTTAATGAGTTTTCACAATCAGGGCTGTAACACAACACAATCAGGACTGCTAGGAACCTTCATCTTGAAACTTTCCTCCCTGATTCTGACCAGAATATTTCTTTTTTGTGAAGATCAGGACTATTTTGAAGATAGAAAAATAGTTATGTCACTCTCTCTGAGATATTTTTGCATCTTTGCTAACAATACCTTCCTAGAACAGCAGGGCTGTTTTGGTTCATTGGGTATGCCCACTGAACTAGCAACCTGTGAGTTGTAGGTGGCACAGATTCGATTGCTCCCTGGGAGTATTTCTGTCCTGTCTTCTGTGTCAGTAAAACTTTCATTGTATGTGTGTATGTCCATTACTTTGCAATGTCTATCGTGTCTTTGGCGCAGCATGGCCCTTGTGCCATAAAAACCAATAAACTAACCCTCTTAGAATGGCATGCAGAGGTACAACTGAGTGGATACAGAATTGAATTATTACTTGTCATTCAAATAAACTTTTCTGAGCCACTTTCAGGTTTATGTATATGGCAACCCTATTTCTAAATCAAAATCTCTTCAAAAAGTGATCCAACAATATTGATATCATGTTCCTGACCCTGTCTCTCAATTGTTCAGAACTATCAGTTTCTTTCCATTTCTTAAATTGCTGATATTGAACTGATTAAATCCAACTCTAGAAATACCTTGAGTGAAATATCCTTCCTTGAGCCTTATATAGCAAAAAAAACTTGCACATTCTCTTAATAGTGAAATTACTGAACTCACAAAACTCCAATGCCTGACTTTAATCTCTTGAACCAATCATGACATTCACAAGTGTACATATTCATAAAAAATGTAAGACACAGTTACTGTTGCATATTATGCAATACTTTACGGTTCTGTTACAATACTCATGTTTCAAAAATTTGAGAAATTTAAAGCGGGTGCAATAATTTTTAACAATGCTGCATTTCATTGGTTTTGACCAATTAAAAAGTTTTAGTGAGTTCCCCTCTAAAATTGATTATTTAAATGGAATATAGTATAGTTTGTGTTATTAACAATTGATTTAGATAATAAAAATAAATTTCAAGTCATAAAATTAGATTAATTTATAAAATGTAAAAAAAGTTTTAGCAATATTTTCTTATATATATTGTTATAGGTACAGAATGTTTATTATTGGTATATTATAGTATATGATATACTCATTTTTCATGGTATACATAAATTCGAATTCATAACAAATTTTTAAATGTTTTAATTTCTTTTCAATGGATTCTTTTAATTTTATAATAATTCAAATATTTTTTTCTCATTCTATTATTCAACATCCAACATTTCGTGTACAGAAAGGTAAGATTTCTAACTGCATACTGTTTTATAGTATATATAAATATATTTTAAAAATTAAATAAATAATGCACCTAGGAAACATTTTTCTCTTAGTCTATGTATCACTTATTTAATACTATATCACTATTAATAAAATTCTAAGAATATAATTATGATTATTGATTTGCAAATTTTTATCAATTTGGATTTCTAATGATGTCATAACTTGGCAAGGGCTAGTTGTTTTTTAAATCAATAATTGTGTAATTTACTTAATGAAACAATTGTGAAAATCATGACTAAAAGCACCAATAACTTTCTCAAACTGGTTCGGTAAAATGTACTCATTTATAATTCCCAACTTTAAATCACAAAATTAATTTATCCTTTTTTGATTACATGTTACAAAGGTTAATTATCCAAAACTTGTTTACTTTTTAAAAATAGATAACCAATCTGAAACTCAACTTGAAGCTGCATCAAGAGAATATATAGTGAAAACCTTTCACGATTTTAAAACAAGTCTTGAAGTACAGAGATTCAATACAAACAATGTCATTTTTAACATAAATTCATGGCGTGCATCTTGGTAAAATTAAATTTATTACTTTTATGCAATCAAAAATCTCTGAAAGTTCTTGTATGTATAATTTAAAAATTCCAGTATTTATTCTACACTACAGCACACATAAAATACAATTGAAAGATTAATTTTGGCAGATATTTATGACTAGGCAACAAATACAACACTAAAACCAGATTTTTCTGGAGTGTTATTCTTGTACATTTCTCACTAACAAATTTGGTCTAATTGGCCTAACTGGTATAGTGGTCATAGCACTTGTCTATCACCCAGTAGGTTGTGGATTCGAATCCCAGCTTGTAAGAGCTTGGATGTTAGTGATGGCCCTTGTTAGGAGTAGCAGCAGCTCACCAATTGGGTGCTCCTTCACAAATAGCCACCAGTTCATCCCTTGTAGTACTGAAGGCCTTAGGTCTCATTGGGTGCTCCTTCATAAATAGCCACCAGTTCACCCCTTGTAGTACAGAAGGTCTTAGGTCAATGGTCGGGTTTGGATTTTTTTAAATTTTAATGTTATCGAAATATCTTTTAATTTTTGAATTGAAATAATCCACAAATATCTGCAGTAGACTAAAACATTTCCAATTTTACCAGACCATGTAAATTATACAGGAGATAGCATTTTGCATTTAACATAAATGATAATGTGCAGTCAAACGTATTGGTTTCATATTAAAATAAAAACCAATTTTAAGCTGAGCGTTAGATTCTGTCACACCAATTTACACATTTAAAATAATTTTACCAAACAAAATTTACTTTTCGTTGTAGAGAATTGTGAAACTATTCACAAAAAAATTTGATATTTTATGAAAAAATTTGATTGCAAACTATAGTCAAAGAAAATTTGGAGAAAAGGACAAATTTTCTAACGATGTTTGCAGTTTTATTTGAAATCTATTGCTGTAGAATTAAATTAGTCGTTTACTCAGCTTCAAATGACTCCTCTACCAAATATGGTTAAGGATTCTGCCACCTTTCACTCTAGAAAATAATTTTCATACAACACAAAGCGGTATCATTTTTATTAACTAACAGAAGTTTGACAGAAAACCACTAATATATTTACAGGTAGTAAATATATTAGTGGTTTTATATTGTATAGTGTGATTTTTATAAGTACAAAGCTATTGATACCTTAAATCATATTCAATTTGAACTGTTGTGTTTACACCAGAATGGTGTACCAATAAAAAGTTATTTCAGTGGTTTATGATTGCATTGTAAAGTCATATTTGTATGTACAATGTACTAAAGCATTTATGCATGTAATATACTTTGTACTGCATATTTTTATAAAAAATATTATATTTTTATCAAAACAGTTTTATTCTCAATGTATTTGGGAAAACACCAACTTTTTAATACTCAAGAATTTTATATTCACTCTTTAATTTTAAATAACTATTAAGTGTACCACTAAGTGGTTTTGTATATGTATGTTGAGATACTAAAGATAAAGAAATAAGATAAAAAAAAGTATGACCTAAACAGCTAAAAAATTCAATATTAACTTAAAATTTGCATTAAACATAAATTGGCTTGTAATAACAAGGTAGGGCTATTTATAATTATTTATAACCAGGCTTGCTTTAAAATTATAAATTGTTAAAAATATATTGTCTGTACAGAAGAAACTCATTAACTGACAAAAATGTTTTTTACTGTACAACTGTTTAAAGACTAAGTTTTGAAGTAAAAAAAATTTGGTAGGGTTTATATCTTTTAAACAAATTACAATGACTGCATTTCTCATGAAAACAAGCATTTAGTATCTCCAAAAAATGTCAGTTAATAAATGTCTGCTCTCAGCTGATGATATTACCTATTAACATTTGTCACCCTCCATTTAATACTTTTTATGTAAAATATGATGTAACCTATGATTTTAAATGTCAAAACATAGAACTATATCAGACTCAGATTTTTTCAAATTCAATCATTTTCTTTATATATTTATTTTAAAGTTGCTGAATTGTGTGCAATAAATTTTATACATTCCATTATGCTTGTTTTTTTTAATTTTCTGGGAAGACTAAAATTTGAGTGCTACCTCTCATTAAATGGAAAAATAATTATTTGATACAGGGTGTTTCAGAAAGGACTTCCTAACTTTGAAATGACATAACTACGAAACTGTGATAGATAGAAATATATGAAACAAGTGGTACATTTAATGGACAGATCTGGAATTTGAAATAGACCTGTTTAAAAATTAGTCACAACTTTGGTTTGGTTAACAATTAGATCATGAAATAGAGCCATTTTATTATCTAATTTCATGAGAAATACAGCTGAGAAGTAGCTATTCAAACTTCTATCTCTTCTACTGGCAAAACATGGCAGGAAGTTTAGTAGTAACCTGTTGAGAAGTAGCTATTCAAACTTCTATCTCTTCTACTGGCAAAACGTGGCAGGAAGTTTAGTAGTAACCTGTTGAAAGAGGAAATTCGAGTCATGTATTCATTGGAATAACGTGTTTTCATTGCACTGGAATACCACCGATTAGACTGTAGTCTGACTATGGCAAGGCGAAGTTTTCAACAAAAATTTAATGTTAAAAATGGTCCTGATCCGAAAACAATTCTAAATTTGTTCGACAAGTTTCAATAAGACAGGAAGCGTTGCGGACGATTTAGTCAGAAATGTGGGTTGCAGCCGGTCGGCCAGGACACCTGAAAATTCGGAAGCTGTTGAAGAAATTGTTAAATGTTGCCTCGGAAAATCCATCCGAAGAGTAGCTGCTGAGAGCACATTGTCAGCATCCACTACGTTCAGAATTATGCGAAAGAGCCTGCACTTGTTTCCGTACAAAATTCAGTGTCAACAGGCGATCAAAGTTACAGCTTTACGACAAAGAGAAGATTTTGCAAATGAGATGCTAGAGATGATGGGAGTGCTACTAAATTTGATGTCGGCTGAATATGGTTTACCGATGAAGCCCATTTTCATCTGGAGGGTTTGTGAATAAACACAAAACTGGCATATATGGGGTTCCGAAAACCTGCATGTTTGTGTGGCAAAACCACTTTATTCGGAAAAACTTACGGTTTGGGCTGCAGTATCCGGTAAAGGGATCATAGTAGTTTTTCATGAGAAACTGACCTCATCCCGGTACATTGCGATTTTGCAACAGTTTGTCACCACACTGCAAGGATTGGAGGACGCACCAGACACTTCTTGGTTTATGCAAGATTGTGCCAGACCACACCGTAGTTCTACAGTGTTCACCTTCCTTGATAAGAGTCATTGTGACCTTCCTTCAGTGAGTCATTGCTCTAAATTATTCCAAAGAGACAGGCACTGGAATAGATTGGCCTCCATACTCCCTGGATCTCAATCCATGCGACTTCTTTCTCTGGGGCTATTTGAAGGACATTGTTTACAGTAAGAATCCTCAAATGCTTGAACAGTTCATCTGTGAGGCATGTGTATCTATTTCAGTGCATACATTGCAGCAGGTGGCTTCAAACTTCTTTCGCTTGCATCAAGTGATTGCTGTTCAAGGGTGGCCATTTCGAATCCATTGTAATGTGATGTGATTTGACGCCTGTTTACGAATGACAATTTACACACAATTTAAAGGGAAAAGAACCAAGATTGCAGCGCCATCTATTATCCAAAGTTGTAACTAATTTTGTAAACCGGTCTATTTCAAATTCCCGGCCTGCTCATAAAACGTACTTGTTTCATCTTTCTTTCTGTTTCGTAGTTATTTCATTTCAAAGTTCGGGAGTCCTTTCTGAAATACCCTGTACTTACAATAAAAATATTTTGTTATTGTATAATTTTTATATGAATGCAATTAATTTGTATCTGGTACACAAAATATATTTAGTTCTTTATAGATCTTGCTAACAGATTGAGAATTATTAGCTATGAAAATTAGACTAGCAGGGAACTCTCACCATGTTCATATAAGGTTGATTTAAATTTTACAAGCAAAAATTTTATTATTTTAAAAACTTAGAAAATAATAAAAACTAAAAAAATTCTAGAAATTTGTAATGAAATTAAGAAACAAAATTCCTAGAAATGTATAAAAATAAATTCAGACATTCATAGCCAGGGCTCAATTTATACAATGGCAAATGCAATAAATGCTATCATTACTGGAGTTACTGCCTCTCAGTTTAGAAACATTTACTGTCATTTGAACCATAATATTGAAAAAAGGTGTTGCTTATAGTATGCACTAATCTTAAGTTATATATATTACTGCTCATTTTAATTTTAAAAGCAATCTAAATAATAAATCACTGTTATAGGGTTAGAAATATTAAAATTATGTTACTTATTTTTATTATGCTATCAATTTAGCATTTGCTCTTAAATATTTTTCTGTTTTCCCAATATCTTTATCAAGTGATGGAATTACTCGCTTTTGGTACAGAATACAAGTCAATTTTATTTTAAGTGTTCATTGTCAGTATATTGGAACTAAAACTAAAATTTTGTAGCTTGTTCTAACAATGTTTAAACCACACCCATTATATATCTCATAACTTGAACTAACATAATTCCACAACATAAATGACTCACTTTTCAAATCATAACAGCAAAAATGCTACCCATCATGAAAGCTACATTGACCTCTGCATAGCAATCACACTTTGTACTCATACTACAAATATTAAAAAAGAGTTTATTTCTACAAATAATAAAAAATATTTACATCAATAATGTCATATATTTTTACAATAAGTTTTCAAATACTATTTTGCTTGCAAATGCATCAAGTTTTACAAAGTGATATAGTAGAGCCTAATTTCATTTGCTTTTGTTAAAAGTTTTCATATATTTCTTTGGTGGTACGAGGTCATCTTTTAGTCCAGATCTTTTTTTAGACTTCCCAGTCACTTTTTTTGTTGCATCTTCATCATCACTCAGTGTGCTATCTGCATCAGCAACATGGATTGGATTATGGTGCAAATAATTGCACCTATCACCAAGTCTGCATTTACCCTTTCTAAACTTATAGCATATTTTTTTACTTTGTTCTGGTTCCTTAATGGTTGTCATTTTGACATGCTTCTCTAGTACAGATTGTTCATAATCTTCTGCTTTCTGATATGGATTGGTAAATACTGAACTTGAGATGTAATCTGCACTTTGATCCAGCATCTCTGATGCAGATGCTAAGGACACAGCATGATTTTCATTACTAGTAAATAAAAAACATTTCAAATAATGAAAAGTAGTTTTTATGTAAGTTAAAAAGGTTAATGTTTATAAGATTCTTACGCAACAGCTTTTTTTTAATTCTCGGTCAATTGGACATTAGTCATTATGGCACTACAAGGGCAAATTTTTGAACCATTTTGCCTTACTCTTACACAACAGTATTTAACTTAAAAATCCTGAATGAACTTATTAAAGACAATGCTTTACTTATTAAGAATACTAATTAATATGAGAGCAATTTCAAAAAGTTTTGTTTCAATGGTTTTAAACTGGTTTGTAGTTAAGTTTTATTTAATAAACAAGTATTACAAGTATAATATTAATTTAATAGAATGTTTTATTTTAGTCAACAAAGAATACATTAGAAAAATAAAATATTGAATTCACATTGTTTTAAGTAATGTAAGCACATTAATATTTTATAGGATGTTAAAATAGAAATGCCCAAGAAATTCTATCACTTAAATGCAGAGTGGCCAATTTATGCCTAATTTACCCTA
Organism: Meta bourneti; assembly: GCA_933210815.1. Lineage (NCBI taxonomy): Eukaryota > Metazoa > Arthropoda > Arachnida > Araneae > Tetragnathidae > Meta > Meta bourneti. The sequence goes on along the minus strand of OW119928.1, from coordinate 14,784,650 downwards.
TTGCAAATATAAGCAATTCATGACAATTGTGACTGGTTAATATGAAAGCGAATATAAATTTACCTGTACCTGTAAATTAACTAAATCAAAATGAAGTTAAATTTATCAATATACTTGATATTAGTTCAACAATATCCATTATTCCAAGGAACCTTATCCACAATTTATCTCTGGAGGTATTTTTAATACAAAATAGTCCAGGTTTTTATGTGCAACAAACACAAGTGATGATTTTCTATGCATTTAATATTTCCCATTGTACTGTGGTGGCACCTGTCCTTGTATGAAAATAAGTCGTGTAGGGATGGGGAAAAAAAGAACAATCTGTTCTTTTTCAGCTGTTCTTCAAAAAGAACGGGAACAGCCTGTTCCCACTTTTCACGAAACCCTTTTTCATTCTTTTTGTAAAAAGAAACATTCAAATTTTTTTCTACTCTGATTTTAATAATACAGGTTGAAATGGAAATTTTGCAAAGAAAGTAGTTTCCCTTTTCTCGAATTTTCTTAATTATGCTAAGTCCGAAACAGCTGTTCATCACAGTTCTTGACTCACTGTTTCCTGTTAATTCATCCACCCGTTCTCTGTCCATAAAAAACTCCCAGCTGAGATTACTTCCTGTTCGGGAATCGATTCCTGCTCTCAAACTGTTCCGACCTTGTTCTCTGCTCGTAGCTGTTCTCGATGAACTGTTCGTGGAGCTGATCTCGCTGACTGCTCTCGGAACTATTCCCAATTGAACCAAGCCCCGACGTTTGATGAATTTGCGAGATTAGCGTAATAATTGTGAAATTTTATAATTGTTAGGCAATGACATGGTGATCAATTTTTGGTTTTAAACAAATAAAATTTTTTTAATATTACTAATCAGGATTTTGTCGTCCAGCTTACTCTCTGGTGGAGTCGATTCTACTCGTTCTTAGGATTTGCATGCTTTTAACTTTATTTTAAAACCAAATTTTACAAAATGGAAAGCAAAATTTCAAATGTATGGACATATTTCACTGTAACAGGGAGATTCGGATTGGGTATCATGCTTTCTCTATAAGGTGAAAAGGGATCTCATTAAGTCAGCTATTGCGATTTTAAAGACATCTCGGAAACAAGCACCCCACTATACAATTAATGTGTTGAAAAGTGAAAGTGATTTTTTAACTTGTATCTTTCATGTTTTAAACATGTTTAGATAGATTATATAATAATTAACTTGTTTTTTTGACAAACTAATTTTACTTTCCAAGTGGTAATCCAGGATGTGTTTTTTAAGTGTCTAATCTTTTAAAGGGCAACTCCCTACTGCATAACGTGATTCAAAATTACGTGGTGTTGTCCTCTGATCTTTCTCTTTGGGATGGATCGCACCCCTTCATTTTGTTGATTTAAAAATGACAATAAAATCTAAAAAATTATTACTTTCGTTTGTGAATTTGTTTTGTCCTAGGCACCTCATATCTGTTTGGGAAAACATACTTGAGATGGTTCAGATGTGGGACATTATTAGTTGCCACTGAGGACCCAGAGAATTTAAACGTTTCAAGATTTGCAAGAACTTTTTCAAATTTGCGGATATATTCTGATTTTCTTTTCTTAATTACTGATAGTTTGGCACAGCTTGGACAGATTTGCCCCTTGCACCATAAAAAAAATCAATCGATTAACAATACGAAGACTCCAAATTATTTTATCTTTTGTTTTCTTCCTGTCAAAAAAAAAAAACTAGAGAAAATCTCACCAATATAAAAGCTAGCAGAAGAGTCATTTGTATTTTGTTTATATATGCATGCCTACAAAGTACTAACAAAGATGATATATCAACAAAATTTGGTCCCTGTCTGTCTATCGCAAAAACTGCTGGCGCCACGTAGTCTAGGTCGAGTAGAGATATTTGAGAACGGTGAACAGAAGAGCAGGTTAAAGAACAGTTCTTTTAAAAGAACGGAACAGCAAAGAACTGTTCACCGAAAAGAACAGTATTTCCCATCCCTAGTCATGTGGCTCTGGCAATGGATAAAATTAAAATATCTTTCAGCCGTGCTGACTGTGATTAAAATATCTTTAAAATTCAGTGATCAAGGAAGATTGAGATATTAGAATTAATGTTAAGCCTTTTTATTTTGAGAAAAGATGCTATGCTGGTAGACTAGTAAGCGTATTATGCTTATTCAATTTGCGATGAATATTTATTAAAGTGTTTTTTACCTTCCTCGTTATTCATTGAACCAGTCGACGTCTTCATATGGCTATGAGAATTAATATCTACGTACTCATAGTATCAAAAAAATTTCCATGTATCATATATCCAGACATCAGGCAATGCATTCTGGTCTTTTATGAAATGCATAAATGAAGATTATTAGTTAATTTATGATTTATCATATCTGAATTTTATTATTGGGACTCCAGGTTAGCAGGACCGAATCTTAAGCATAGTAAACATGAAACAAGGATTTATACACAATTAAAAAGCTATCAAAAACAACTCACAAACACATGTTCTCTCAAGGAGAGTTCCCTGAGAAATAGAGTATTTAATAATTAAATAGCCTTTAATAAATCCATTAGTTGGAAGAATCCTTGGAAATTTAAATGATTAAAATTAATTAGGAGCAAAGCAAAGAAAACTGCATGTTTGCATAATAGTAGGTGTTCGTTTTTACGAACCCTACATAAAGCAAGTTCATAAAATAGGAAGTTTGTTAATAGAAATTAACCTCAATTCTGATATCTGGGCTGTAAAATCTAGGTTCTTTAAAACAAGTGCTGACTCAAAGAAAATTAACTAATTAGTCTCATTAAGACTTTAAAAAAGTATTAACTGTTTCTTACAATAATATATTGCTTGATATTTCAGGTCAGTGTATGCTGGTGCATGAAATGGCTCAAGCTATAGAAGAGTTAGAGCCATTTATATCCACCATTACCAGCATGAGTGACAGAATAGTGAATGCTAGACAAAACTGATTTCACAGAATTCATTTGCAGCTTGACTCTGCAAGGCATTTCTGGCGAAGCATAAAAATTGGAATCGTGTCAAGTCAATTCATAAATACTGATTTTACCCTTTCCATTCTTTGTTATGAATTGCGTAACAATGATGCTATGATTTCCAGCTAAAGTAAAATTTATTTCCTAGACTTCTGGCTTGATGTTCAAGTATCTAATACAGTAAAACTCCCAAACCTAGTGTGATTACGTAAGTTATACTTTTACTGCAGGTCATATTTAAGGGTCGCCATGGCTTAGTGGGTTTGCCCACTGCACTAGTAACCAGAGATTAGTGGCCGGTGCAGGTTCGATTCCTCTCTGGGTATTTCTCTGATTAGTGTCAGTAAACTTTCCTTGTGTGTGTACGTTCATTACTTGATTATGTCTGTCTTGCGTTGGCTAAATATGGCCCTTGTGCCATAAAATCCAAAACCAACCAAACTAAATATTAGAGGAACGAATTCTAGAGTGATTTTTCTCAGTAATCAGAATGAATTCTCTTTAAGATGAAATTACTTGCGAAAATTTTCTTTCTATTTGCTGTCAGCAGTAATGTCTCTTAGTTGGAAAAATGGGTGAAGAGTTTCTCTTTTTATAATTACTCTACTACACAAATTAGAACAAAATATTTGGAACAGCTGCAGTATAGACCCCCCCCCAATCCATTTGGCGACTTTTTTTTGTCGCCAACCTTCAATTGCGATTTGTTGTTTTTGGTAACCCCCACTTTTTTCCACTCTCCATTCTAGCAACCCTACAGCGTCCCTACGCTATGTATATATAGACATATTTAACCCAGACTTATATATTGACTGTGATAACTGTATTTTTATAAATAATGAAGATTAACATTATTTATTATGGCGAATGTGCAATTTCTATGCACATAAAAAAACGCCAGGGTTTCTATAATGGTTGCTTTGAAATTTCGTTTTGCATTTTACAAAAAAATCGAATGGGGTGCGACTGAGGGTTCAGTTCACAACTGGAAGCTCAGTTTAAACAGGAAACCCTCATTTACAGTGAAATCTGTTAAAAGATTAGAATAACTTATATTCAACTTATGTACATTTCTATGTAATACGTCAGTTAAAAAATGTCGCCAAGTAACGGCAGGGTTGGCGGCAAAAAAAGTCGCCAAATGGATTGGGGGGTCTATACTGCAGCTGTTCCCCAAAGGGAAAGAGAGGACACCTCGTTATTTTGAATCATGGTTAGATAACGTCAACACCTATGGTGGAACCCACTCTCCAAACCATGCCAATGCAAGGACTTTTAAGGCCACAACAGATTTAATGTACACCAGGCCCATGTACACGATAATCTTGATTGGATTGAGTTTCGAACTTGTGCTTTACAAGCAGCGACTACCAACTAACTGATCAGCCGTGGCCCAGATAGGTTAAGCAGCTGTACCTTTGAGGGTATAAGATTTAAAAATCAAATTAAAATTCAATTTTCTGAACGGTGGTCAATGTTTGCCAAGTTGCAGCGTTTCACTTTTAGGGTTGAAAAAATTGAACTCAAGCCAAGATAATGTTAAGCTAGAAAGGACGTTCTGCAAACCTACAAAAGTGTTAGAATTAAATTTGAAAAGCAGTAAAACGTAAACTATGTGGGTACCTTGAGTCTCTAAATGACAGTTCATCTTCGCTGGATGAATCATAATCTGCAACAAGAGATTTGGCAACGGGCACTTCCATTACGTTTTCATTTTAGATATTTTCGGTTTTGTTTGATAATTGGTAAATAATAAATACAAAAACTTGAGCTAGAAGTTGAAGTTAGTTATTTGCCAATACTACAAAACGAAAGGGACAGGTTCAGTCTTTCACTTCTATCTTTAGTTCTGGAATAAAGAAACCACTCTTAATTTATATTATCAATTTTAATGTCAAAAAATAATTAATTTGTTTTTTAATATGGTTTGTGTGTTCATTTTATATTTCTATTGAAATATTTTTTCCAAGATTGCCACAGAGTAAATAGCTTTTACTCTGAAGAGTGAGTATGGAAAAAAAGAAGAGAACTGAAATACTGAACACCAGCGAAGAAAACAAGATTTTAATTTTACACATCCTAGTAAAAGGGGACCCGATCCATGCTCATTGATATCGGATGTGATATAAAGATTTCGAACTATAAAGACGAAAGCTGAATAGAATGGGATGCAGCACGTAAGAAGCCATTCATTAGTATAAACTTAACAGAAGAAAGCATCTTGAGTTTGTAAAGCATTTAAGCCCTTGTATTTCTGCGATTCTGTACTTTTCAGCGATGAATCAAAATTCTGCCTCTACGGTTCATATGAACGAGTTATGGTGTAGAGAAAACTAAACCAGCAAAAGCAAACGAAAAATGTATATTGAACTGTAAAATACGACAGAGATAGAATAATGGCATGGGGTTGCATGAGTTCTTTCGGTGTGGGTAATTTGTATTGGTGGAAGGTAACATGGATAGATATGTGTACCTAGACAATTTGAAACGGTACAGCTGCAGTCTGCCGCGCGGGGTGGCAACGCGTTTTAGCGCGACTTTTGGCGTAGTTATAAGCGACTCATGCCAGCTGATGGTAACCCATATTTTTCTCGAATTTTCTCCTGGTTAGGGTTCACCTGTTTTTATGGCAACCTTGCCGGCGTCCAGTTCTGTCCAGCATTGGTTGTTCTTTTTAGTTTGGACACGGTGGAGAGCGGGTATTTTTTTTTTCAGGCTATTGCATCGGGTTGTATTTTTCAGGCTATTGCATCAGGTTGTATTTTTTCGGTTTATTTTATTAGTATTATTTCTAGAATTCCTTATTTAAGATGCCTTCTGTTTTTAGTGTAGTAGATAAGTTTCAGGAGAATTTTTCTCGCAACTTAAAGTTTAGTTTTTCTGGTGGTAGGCTAACTTACGGGACTGAGGGAGTAGTTAATCGGTTTTTTTGTTACGAGTTGTGTCGCGATAAAGAGCTTTTTTTAACTTTTTTAAAGGAATCTGGATTAATTAAATCTAAAGTTTCTTGCGATAAATGTAACGGGGATATGACTTTTTCAGTTAGGAATGCAGTTAGCGATGGTTACACATGGATTTGTAGAAATCGTAGGGATAATAAGCCATGTCGTAGTTATAAATCTATTAGACACGGGTCATGGTTCCTTAAGAGTAATTTGAAGCTGGAGGAGATTTTTTTTTTGACATATGAGATTTTAAGGGGTACAAAGACGGAAGATATAGCGGGGGAGTATTCTTTTGCGGCCCACACTTTAGCCGATTGGCGGCAGTTTGTTAATGAGGTGATTTCTGATTTTGTTGAAACGCAATCAGAAAAAATAGGGGTAGGTAAGGTAGTTGAAATTGACGAGTCTAAATTTGGGAAACGTAAGTATAATAGGGGTAGGAGAGTTGAAGGCCAGTGGGTTTTTGGGGGATTGAAAGAGGATCAGAAAAAATGTTTTTGGTAGCAGTTCACAATAGGTCAGCGAATACGCTTGTGGACGTTTTAACGCATTGAGAAGGGAACAACAATTCACTCAGACTGTTGGAAGGGGTATTTACACTCAGAAAATAATTTATAACAGTAAATCATTCGCTTACTTTTGTAGATCCTGTAACCAAGTGCCACACGAATACAATTGAGACAACGTGGAGGCATGTTAAAAGCACACTTCCCACCGACAAACTCCCTTTCACTTTTATTTAGCGAAATATTTATTCGAGAGAAATTGTTCGGCCTTAAATATTGATCCTTTTAACAGGATTTTGGAAATTGTTAGGGATATAGATTGGGAGGATTGTAAACCAGAGTAAGGTTCATTTACCCTCTGCCTCCACATTGTCTCAATTGTATTCGTTTTGATTTTTTTTGTGTATATTTAATCAAGATTTCAATATTTTACTAGTTTGTATATTTAATCAAGATTTTCATTATTTTACTAGTATATGTGTATATTTAATCCAGATGTGCAATTCTTAACTAGTCTTTGTATATATTTAATCCAGATGTGCAATTTGTTGGTTCTTACGTATTAACCGCATGCCAGCGATTAATCCCCAAATCTGTTATAGGGGTTTAAGACAGAAGAACTGGAACAATCTGGTTAAATTCACTGCCAAGTGAACCACAAATTCAATTTAATTGATTCTGATTGACCAAAAACATTTTTCCTGATCCTCTTTCAATCCCCCCAAAAACCCACTGGCCTTCAACTCTCCTACCCCTATTGTACTTACGTTTCCCAAATTTAGACTCATCAATTTCAACTACCTTACCTACCCCTCCTATTTTTTCTGATTGCGTTTCAACAAAATCAGAAATCACCTCGTTAACAAACTGCCGCCAATCGGCTAAAGTGTGGGCCGCAAAAAAATACTCCCCCGCTATATCTTCCGTCTTTGTACCCCTTAAAATCTCATAAGTCATAAAAAAAATCTCTTCCAGCTTCAAATTACTCTTACGGAACCATGACCCGTGTCTAATAGATTTATAACTACGACAAGGCTTATCCCTACGATTTCTACAAATCCATGTGTAACCATCGCTAACTGCATTCCTAACTGAAAAAGTCATATCCCCGTTACATTTATCACAAGAAACTTTAGATTTAATTAATCCCGATTCCTTTAAAAAATTTAACAAAAGCTCTTTATCGCGACACAACTCGAAACAAAAAAAACGATTAGCTACTCCCTCAGTCCCGCGTAAGTTAGCCTACCACCAGAAAAACTAAACTTTAAGTTGCGAGAAAAATTCTCCTGAAACTTATCTACTATACTAAAAACAGAAGGCATCTTAAATAAGGAATTCTAGAAATAATACTAATAAAATAAAATAAACCGAAAAAATACAACCTGATGCAATAGCCTGAAAAATACAACCCAATGCAATAGCCTGAAAAAAAGACCCGCTCTCCACCGTGTCCAAACTAAAAAGAACAATCAATGCTGGACAGAACTGGATGCCGGCAAGGTTGCCATAAAAACAGGTTAACCCTAACCAGGAGAAAATTCGAGAAAAAAATGGGTTACCATCACCCGAGTAGAGTCGCTTATAACTACGCCAAAAGCCGCACCAAGAGTCGTTGCCACCGCGCGCGGCAGAGACTGCAGCTGTACCCCCCCCACTTTTTTTCCACTCCATTCTAGCAACCCTACGCTATGTATATATAGACCGCGGACCATATCTCCAATGAGAACTCTCAATCCCCACCACGTGACTCGGGGAGAGGTCTTCTCCGCCTCGTGTCACGTGGTGCATTCTCTTTATTCTCATTGGCTCCGCTGACCTTTAAGATGTCCAGCCCACTCAACCTATAGTATATAAGTTTAAGCAACCTAATTTCTGACACTTCTGTTTTCGATGAGGAGATGAGCTGCTGTGCAGCTGGTGCTCCGGAACTCTTTTGTCAAGTCCAGTTCACCATTTTCATTTCGTTTACCAGTAGCTGTTGGAATAGGACGTGATTACGATTTTCGAGCCAGGTAAGGAAAAATCCTATAGCGTCCCTACGCTATATTCAGACCGCGTACCATAACCATTTTAATTTCGTTCACCAGGAGCTATTGCATTCGGACGCGATTAGGATTACCATTTTGCAAAAGTCGCCAAATGGATTGGGGGTCTATACTGCAGCTGTTCCGAATCGTCACGAGCATGCCACATCCAGCTCCAGAAAGAAGCGCTTGCATTAAAAATAACGCAATTTCTTCCCTGTTTATTGGAATCTCTTAACGAGTCCTTTATCCAGCTCAGGAAAAACAAAAAAATATATGAGCTTGAAAGATATACATATAGGAAGTTTTTCAGATAACTACAACCCACATGATTGGTTCAAAAACAGGAGTGCCACCAGGATCAACTAGATGTTACCACTAAAATTTTTTTGATTTGCCAAAATTTTTTAAAGAACCTAAATATAATGTGAGTTGTACTTTCCATCTTAACAGAGTTTGTATTTAATAAGGTAGCTTTTTTGTATATACTAACCACTTTACCCTATGTGTCACTATATTGTAAATATGTGTCTTAAACACAGTTCTTTTTGGCGATTTGTGTATTGTGAAAATTTTGGCAGATTGTTTCTCAATCGTTTTAGGGGGCTTAGTGGGTATGCCAATTGCGCAGCAACCTTCGAGTTGTAGGCGGCGCACGTTCGATTCCTGTCAGGTGCATTCCTCCCTGGGTGTATTTCTTTCTTCCGTATCAGTAAAACTCATTGTGCATATATCTTGCTTGATAATGTATGTCTTGTGTCTGGCACAGCATGGCCAAATAGGACCCTTGTGACATAAAATCCCCCAATGCAATCATTTTTGTGATCGAGTATTGTTCCAGTTCTAGATTAAAAGGTAAAATGAAACACAATTTTATAAAAAGTGTTTAATTTAAGCAGAATTTATACAGTGGGTCATTTGGCCACCTCATGCTTCCAACTATGTTTATGTATTTTATAAGTATGCAGTTAAAATTATGATTTAAAATTTTGCCATGCACAAGCTTTCTTCTATCTTTCCATCCAAATAACCAAAAAAGTTTTGCTAAAAATATTTAAAATATAGCAATGTGAGAAAACAAGCACACAAATGTATTTGGCCAACTTTACCACAAATGTGTTTTCAACTTTTAGATACCATGGCACAGCAAATCACTGATATTGATGTTTTGAATGAAATCCACAAAGGCCAAAGAATTAGTAATCAAAAAGGTCTGTATCTATTGAAATTTTATCTTGCAAATATTTTGTTATGTTTGGAATTAATACTTTTCCACACACAAATGTTTTCAAGTTTAAAGATGAATTTAATTTCAGTTTTCTAAATAAAATTCTTAAATAAATTATGAAATTAATAAGTAAATAACAATGCAACATTAATATTTCTAATTGACATGCTTTTATAGAAATATGGAATTTCCTCATCGGTACAAGAATAAAGCTTCAAAAGCTATTGGTAATGTCCAACAAATTGCCCCAAACTACATCATGGGTGTAATTGAGGGAGAAAGGAAGAAAAGATTTAGATGAAAACTTAAAAATGGGTATGTATATAAAATCCTTATATGCTGCTTGAAATATACTCTGAATACATATAAAGTGTTGCATCTTGATCGTGATATGGTGCACTAACTTTTAAACGAGATTTTCTTTTCTCCATGTTAAAATATTCTATAACTTTATAATCAATTAATATTTACTGCCTCCCCACTTTATATTAAAATTTATTTTTATAAAGACAGTGGCGGATCAAGTCATTTTAAGCCATAGGTGCAATCACCTGACTCTTAGTCATCATTCTCAGGTTTGTTGATCAAAATATGTTTCGATAACTTTATCATAAAATCGTAGTCAACATTTTAAAATTATATGAACTAATTGAATCAATGATTTCAGAAACCACACGTCTCATTTTTAAAAGTGGCTCGTTCCCCTCAAGGGCACATCTTTAGGTGTGTTTGGGTTTCATGAACTCAGGGTACCCTAGTGATCTGTTCTTGGCTATTCTATACTGCTTCTAGCAAACATGGAGATCTTGATCCCAGGATGCCCAAGTGTTCTTTCTCCTCCATTCTTTTCAGAATTACTCAACATTGGTACAGCTTGGCTAAATATGGCTCATAAAACCCAAAACCAACCAATGACTCGTATGGTTTCTACACCCAATGCGTTTTTTCATTTCCCTGTATTTTTTAACTGAAGCCATAGACTAATGTGATTTCTTCACACTATGTTCCACCTTAGAAAAGCCTATTTATGCAATAAAGTTAGCTCCTAAAATTTTTTAACTTGTGCGGTTTCTGCACTCACTGATTAAATTAATAATTCATCAAAAATAAATTATACTAAATTCACAATTGTTTTGATTTATATGGAAATTTTTTGAAAAATGCTTTGGCATTGATGTTTTGAGGCCTATACCAAAACTCTTTCTAGGCATATGCCTAATGTGATCTGCCATTGATTAAATGCCTGAAAAAGTTTTTCATTTCAAAGTATTCCCCAACCAGTGTAAAAAAATTCTTACGTAAATAGGAACAACTAGTTATTAGTCATTGATTCCTTCCATATGCATCAAAAGTGTTTTGAATTATCTACTCTAAAAATCTATTTCTAGTAAATTTTGTAAAACTTTTTATGCATGATCTTTTAAAATTACATCTACCTTTAATATACATTTACAGGTTTTCAAAGGACATCAGATATCATGTACAATTTGATGGATTTGAATGAATTGCTCAACAGAATAAAAGACGGTGTTGCCTGCAAAAAGAGGTCTTGTATGACAAAACTCTTAAAAATCTAACCTAACTTTACAATTTCTCTGCCATATAGGAAATCTATTTTTTTAGTAAAAATGTACTCTGAAAAGAACAAAAGCAAATGCAACTTACAGTTTTTAATTCTTGTGTCAAATTAAAAGTGAATTTCACTAATATTTGAAAATTTTTACTTGCTTTTGCATATTTGAAATTTCTATTCCATTAATTGTAGAATTGCAAAGCATAACTAAAACCTGTATATATTTTTAAGGGGATGAAGCTTTATATGTAAAATGTATTTAATTTGGATGTCTAGTATCTTCTGAACCATTGGTTTTAAGCTTAAAATTTAAGCAGACCTTAGTTTTTATGAATTGGTAATATGAATCTCTTTTTGTTTTGTTTTAATTTCAAGTTATTGTTTCTGAATGAATTGATGAAGTTTTTATCTTAACATGTATTCAGTAGCATTTATTGAAATAGGTAATGTGAATCTTATATAAATGTTTTATTTTTTGAATGAATGAAACATTATTTTGGAGGGAATTTTGATTAGAAAAATTTTCAAAACAAATGATATAATGATGAAAGGAAATTTAAACTACTTGCATCATAATTTAACTGTTGCATTGATTAAAAAATGATATTGCATTGTGACAGATTGCTAAAATGTGTTTTTGTCATCTTTTAGCAGCAGTGATACAGATGAAGATTGTAGGAATGTCTTGGCTAAACATTTCAAATGTCTTATCCCATACAGGTAATGAAATTAAGATATTGTAGAATCGAAATTTTTATAAAAATCCTTTTTATAAAACGTTTTACAAATGATATTGTAATGAACTACAAAAAATCATGGAAAAGTGAATTTTTAATCAAAGCCCAAAAATTATTTTTAAGAATTTCAAAGCATATTGGATTAATGTATTTAATTTTTTGACTTGTTATTTAATGGGATTTCTAGTAGAAATGTTAATGTTATATTCATTACTTTTTTAGATTTAAATTGTTTAAAACAATTTTCTACCTAGCCCTCGGGTAAATCCTTAGGTGTGTACTGGCATCACAACCCTGGGGTACCCAAGTGGTCTGTCCCTTCTGTTTTATCCTCGCCTACCCTTTTGGCTTTTCCTCCCTCATTGGTGTCTTGTGTTTGGTGCTACTTGGCCAAATATGACCCTTTCACCACAAAGCCATCCAACCTATGGGTGTAATACAGGTCTGATGTAGTTTGGCAAAATCTGACCCTCACGCTACAAAATATCAACCAAATTCTTAACTAGTGGAAAAGTTAAGAGCTTAATTGTAATGTTTGAACTTTGTTAACAAAATAATAATAGAATAGCATTCAAATGAGAGATACTAAATGTACCTAGACCTGTTAAAATTGTTCTGGGAGATTAATGCAAAAATAGGAACAGAGATCTCATTTACACCTACAATAGGTAGGTTTAGCTTACATGAGAATAGCAATGAAAATGGAGTAAGGGCTGTTGATTTGGCCGCAAACAATCGCATGGTTACTAGCAGTACATGCTTTAACCATAAAAGGATGCATAGAGAAATATGGATTTCCCCAGACGGAAATACAAGGAATCAAATTGACCATATTGATAGAAGGCATGCTTCTGATGCTGTCAGAAGTTACAGGGGTGCCGATTGTGATACTGATCACTTTCTTGTGATCATGAAATATAGACAAATTGTGAAGACACAAAATATAAAGAGAAAACAAGAAAAGTTTAATGTGAGGAAATTGAGTAATAAAGAAGATAAAGATGACGTGTAGAATTCTAGATGAAAGGATTGGGAAGGAATACTTTAGGGATACAAAAAACTATTCAATTGAACGAAAATGGAACAGGGCAGAATATTTTGAAAACTTGTTAAATAGAAATGAAATCGATGGACGGACTGAAAATGATTTCGAAATCTGGGATGAAGAGGAATGTGATCCTATAGATCTGCAGGAAGTTGAAAATACAGTTAAGAAATTACGGAATGGGAAGGCTTCTGGTGAAGATATGATTTACTCAGAATTATTGAAGTATGATAGTGACAAACTGCATGGTAATTTGATTTATTGATAGAAATATGGAAGGAGGAAGTAATGCCAAACGAATGGAACAGTGCAATAATTTGTCCTATACTAAAAAAGGGAAGCATCTTAGAATGCAACAACTATCGTGGAAACTACTTGACATGAAGTCTTGACCAAAATTATAGCTAACAGACTTAAACCGCGTGCGCGTTGATAGAAAAACAATTGGGAGATTACCAATGTGGATTTAGGCAAAATAGATCAAGGGTGGATCAGATACTTTGCGCAATAATTATATCTTGGAAAAATGTGAAAAGAATATAAACATATCAGTTATATATTGATTTTAAACAGGATTATGACTTGATAAACAGGAGAATGCTCAGGGCTTTGTGAATTTAATATTCCAAAAAAACTGATTAGAATGGTAAAAATGACTCTTGCATCGACAAAGGCAAAAGTAAAGGTACAAAATAGATTATCAAGAGAATTCAAAATAATAACTAGACAGGAAGATGTATTATCTACAATTTTGTTTAACATATGCCTAGAAAGAGTGATGCGAAATATATTATCAAATAGAAATGGTACAATTTTCAATAGATCTATATAAATTTTGGCATTTGCTGATGTCATTTTGATAGCTAGGAGTAAAAATGCATTGTCTGAATTATTTAAGAAACTAGTAATGGAGGCCAGTCTTCGGATTAGAAATTAATGTAGAAAAGACTTAATACATGGTGATGGATTGCAAGGGAAGTGAGGAAGATACTGAACTTAGGATAAATGATACAGTTAAGTTTGAAAGAGTTAAAGAATTTAGGTATCTAAGCTCAATTGTTACTGAAAATAATGGCATTATGCCTGATATAAAACAGGCTTAGTGCAGGAAATCTGAGCTTTTTTGCACTACAAAAAATAAGATCTAAAGCAATTGCAAGGAAGACAAAGCTAATAATGTATAAAACTATCATTAAACCAACAGTAATGTATGGATCGGAGACATGGACTTTGACTAAAAAACGTTAAAAAAATGTTGATAACTTGGGAGGGAAAGATCTTGAGAGCCATATCTGGACCAATCAAAGAAGGCAATGTGTGGAGAAGGAGATACAATCATGAAACCCAAAAATTATATAGAGAAAAAGATATAAATTTGATAAAAATCAAAAAGAATCCAATGGTTGGAACACATGAAAAGAATGGATAACAACTGAGGCACAAAAAGATATTTAAGAATCAGTGTCAAGGCCAAAGAAAACCTGGAAGGCCAAGGAAAATATGGTATGAGGATGTCGAAAAAAACATGAAAATAAAAAATTGGTGGACTAAGGCCCAAGACTGGGCGCTTTGGAGTCGTATCATTAGGGAGACCAAGGTTCAACATGGACTGTAGTGCCTGGGAGTTAGTATTAGAAATGATTACTTTCTAATGTTTTTAATTTCGTTTTGATTTTATTGTTAGCAGGATTACTCAAGCAAATCAAATATTGTTCATTAATTGAATTCTTTAAGTTAAATTTAGCTTTTCAAGTAACATGTTAATTTTATAAACTGACTTACAAACCCAATTACAGTAAAGTGTTTCCTGTGAACAGATATCAATTTTTTAAAACTTTCTTTATCTAATTCCTATTACCTGACTATTTTGTATTTATCTAAACTTTTTTAAGAACACATTTTCTAATCTGTTTATTTTTTAGAAACTCATTCAAAAATTCGACGAGAAAACTCGGTTAACAACAGGAAAAGTAACCCAAAAATCTTACGATGCATTTGATAACTCAACATTGAAACAAATAGATCAGGTTAGTTGTCATCGGGTTATTAATTTTAGTATTCATGTCAGTGTTCTTGAAAGCATTTTAGTATTAATTTATATAGTATTTACCACCTTTATATATAGTATTTTTAGCCACTGATTTTCTGCCTCAAGTTTTAATAATAGCTAACATGTGTTTTTTTCTAATTTATCACTTTTTTACAGGAAAGCTCTTGTATATTCAAAGGTTCTTGACATTTACAAAAGCTTTGATTTATTTGCAATTTTTTGGTGTACCCTTAGTACTTAGTTATACTCTATGGCTTTCATTTACAATATTTTTCATATATATGATGCTACTATTCTATAACTTTAATACTTTAATCATGAACTAGTACTTTGTGCTTGTATATCTGAAGTTCTTGATACTAAAGGTTATTTGCCAAAGATCAATTTCCTGTCAATAGATCGATTCAGATTAATCAAGTGGAAATTACAGAATTTTTCTAGTTTTTGCAATAGTATTTTACTTGCATATTTTTTATTTCTTTTACTATGATCTTCAAATTGCTCTCAATTCCCCAATTTCAGTGCATTATTCAGTTTTGTGTAACTGTTTCCACTTTTATATATTTATCATTATGTTATGTCAGTCAACTTTTGTTTCAAGTGTTTCACCTATACCAGATTAAATGGATCTGCAAAAGTGAGTACAACTCATTCTACAGTTCTAGGTTTAATTTATGGAAGATCCCCATTCAATTAGCTGCTGTAGGTTTTGAAATAAAAATATAGTTTGCATAACAAATTTGATCTCATTGTTAAACATGAGAACAATTTACCAAACAAAATGTCCTATGCACTCAGAATCTTTCAGGAAAACTCAAGACTTAGTTCTAAGTTTTGAATATTGAATAGAAAAACTATTGGAAATGAGCTCTTAATTCTGCAGTTAGATTTTCACTCGAAGTGTAAGATTCGTTTTCTATCCTAGCAACATACTTTTTTTTATTTCAAATGTTTCAATTTCAATACATCATTCATTATATTAGAGTTTGACAAAATTCATGGTAAACTTTAGTTACATTTTTAAAAAAAGTTCAAAAATTGAACCTACATGGTGAATTTAATTTTCTATCAGTTTGATTTGTTGCTTTGTTTTACAGATCCTTCATGATAAAACAAGATTAATCAGGCGAACTCAACTGAAAAGATCCTTATCGAGTCCTTGGTAAATCTGAAGACTTGCCAGCAGATGAAAACTCTAATGTGGAGGTAAATTAATTTTCTTGTGTTGAGGTTTATTGTTTGTGATTTTTAGAGCTTGGATGATTGTTACTTAAAAGATAAAAAAATTATCCTAAAATTTTTCAGAAACCACAAAAGTTTGTATCACACTTTTTAATAATTATAAATAACTTCGATTTCCCATACTTTTTAAGGGAGAATTTCTCGTCCTGTAGGGAAAGGGGCCGCAGAGCCCGGATTAGCAAGTGGAGGGTTGCGAGTTTGAAACTCAATCAAGCCAAAAACAGTCTTGTTCACAGGAGCATGTGTATTTTAAATCTGTCATGGTCTCAAATATCCTCATTGGCATGGTGTGGAAGTTTGGAGAGTGGTGTGTCAGCTCTGGTGTTGTAATATGGTTCAAAAGTTCAAGGCCTTGGATCTTTCCCTATGGGCTTGATCCCGGACCATCTCCAATAGTCCGTTGTGTTGCAACATTAATTAATTACCTACTTACCTGTAGGAGGAATTTTCATAATTCTGTGACTAGTCATAAATAACAAGATTTGGTAGATTTTTTCCTAGGCGTCTTAAAATGTACAACTAAACTGCCTTTTCCAAATCAAGTCATATTTTATGTCTTCAGAGTCCATTGTTATGTTTTGTGATATTGAAATAAGAGTGTAACACTATATAAGGCCCTGTTCACATGAGGCATCATCAAACACACGTTTGATGTCAACACAAAATGCAGGTTGCCAAAGTACATACATGCAGAAATCGCGTGAATTTCCCCTGTTAGCCAGCTTCAGCTCTTCAAGATTCTACCAGCATTCGGGTAGCAACTCGAGGTACATTGGAAGGGGGAACTGCATTGTTCAGATGTCATGCATTTCACTAGCATTTGGGCTTTTTTATTCCCTTTGTCCAAGTTTTCACAATTGTTAAAGATAGAGTGAAATGCAGAAAATTTTGCATCGAATCAATACCTAAAACGTGATTTTCTTTAAATAAGTAATTTTTTAACTGACTCATTTCCGCGATACACATTTGATGTATTCATTACGAACGCAAAAGATAGTATTTATCTAGTTTTTATAGAAAAGATATATGACACACTTGAATGGAGTATTTTGTTGTCTTAATCAACTGCTTTATATTTATGACTACATTAAAAATAGGATGAAAATTTAATCGTATTTGATGTATTGAAGAAATTTATCCCACTTCCACATAAAACTGATAAATGTGATAGTTTATAACAAAAGAGGATTATAGGTAATTTTATTTCTGAGAAAATGTATACCGACAACTGTCCGTTTTAGTTTTCATGTGCGGCAAATGTCTTTAAAATAAAGCTAAAATTAAACATTCAATTTAAAAGCTAAACTTTAAAGTTATTTTTTATATGTCCTCAATATGAAATGTGTAAGGTAAGTTTGAATTTTTAATTATTTTTCACATCTGAGTGTTAAATTGGACTCATTATCACTTTTGAAAATGAACTTATTAGCCTGTTTTACTGAACTTTCATAGAATTTATATTTTAATCTTGCAGTTAGTGTTATTACTACTTTTATCGAAATTTTTATATATGTACGTGCAGACGGAAATTTTATTTGCCATCTCCTGGTGTTGTGGGCTTTAATCAAATTTTAGTTGAAATATTCCCTAGGCATTATTCCATTTGTGCTAGGAAAGAAGGATTAGTTTTGGTTTTGAATAGTCGGAACTCGGGGAAAATTGTGTTTAAAAATTAAAAACTAATTATCATATGTGTTACTTATACTGATACATTAAAATGTTCAGAGATAAATTTTAAAAAATATACAAATTTATTTGAAGGAAAATTAAATAAAAATTAGTTATTGATTCAAGGAAACATGATAAGATCGGCAAAAATAACAACAAAACAAGGTTATCACCAGTGCCAGATTTTGTTTGCATGTCATCTTTTGATAGTACTTCATAGACAATGCCATATAAACAGAAATTTGTTTCCAATTTCCTGGTTCTGGAAATGTAGTTTTTGGGGGATATGTTTTTATTTTACACTGTCAATTTTGAAATTTTTAGGAAATTGTTTGGTCATTTTCCAGATTTTAACTAAAGGCTTTAGTTTAGCTTTAATCAAAGATTTATAGAAATATTCCAATTTTTCATACGCAGTTTCACTTTTGCGATAATACGCATTACAAATGACTCATCTGCTAGCTTCTTTTTTATTGATCAATTCTATACTTTATAAATTAACAAATTTTGGGCCCCTGTGAAAAATCAATTTTAGGTTGGGAAAAAAGATTTTCAAGCTATTTTTGATGGTAAAATTAAAACAGTCATTTAGGGGCAACAAAATTTATTAATGTGGCATTCTCTTTAAAATGGAGGCAATACTTCCATGTATGTATAAAAGTTATAGAAAATTAAAAGGAATGGTATAACAAAAATGCTCTGGAAATAAAAAGGCCTCAACATATAAAAATCTTTAAAGGCTACGAACCTAGAAATGAAAAAAAATGTAAGTACTATTAAAGTTCAGGATCAGATGATTATATATAAGTGTTTCCAAGGCTTTAATAATTTCACTCATAAACATTTACTTTGTAATTACTTCTTTCTGTTGTAGAAATACATTGTAATTGCCTAAATTAATTCTGATTTGCTTATATTTTCTTCCATTAGTTATCAAAGCAAAATATGCTATTAAATGATTATGATCCAGAAATATTTGATGATGATTTCTACCGTCTAATTTTGAAAGATGTAATCGACAATAAATCATTTGGTTTAGATCCTGCTGTTATAAGGTAATTGTGTTTAATGTTTTTCAAAGCATTAGTTTTCTGTGGTAACTCGAATCTTTTGTTTCTGTGTTGCATTTACAGTTTAATCTTGTTCATTATTATTCAGCTTCTAAAGTTGAATTTGGATTAAACTTGTGAGTTTTATGTCAAGTTAAAACAAAGCAGTCAACACAAGGGTTTCATGGTTAAGACTTAAAAGTTGGATTCGTTTAGACAAGTATGAAATACAAATAGTAGATCGAAGGGAAGATGTCTGCTGCTTGGTAGTGTCAAAAGAGCGAAAAGTATTCGATGCGATGGGAAAGGTGCACAGTGAACAAATTTTGAGGTTTGCAGAGGTATCAACCATTACAGATTTTCACCTTTTATTGCATCAAATAGTGACATTACGAAAATTCCACGTATAAAATGGTGTGGCCACCAAAACATCACCAAGTTTGCGTATAACAATCTGAAAATTCTAGTCCATATTTTATCCACATTACAATCTGGCATGCTTTTTGGTCCGTCATTATCATTTAGCGGTGACTTGGTGACAAAATTGAAATCGCAGTAAGGTTTACTAGGATTTTACCAAAATTCATGTCATGCTTGAAAAGACAATTCAGTATGAAGTTTTTATTACATCTTTTGAATTGCATAGTTTCACCTACTTTGAGATTATTCTTTGTCTTGAAAACATTTCATTGGTTTTATTTAATTTCCATCCTTTTTTAATGTATTATCTTTATTGTTTTGTCATGAATTTTAGACAGTTTTTTTTATCAAATCGACTGTTAGAATTCTAACTGATTTTATTGGGTAATACTTAATCTTGCATTCGGTGCAGCTTGTCAGCCATTGGACCTTGTGCCATAAAACCCAAAGCAACCATGCTAGAAAAAACGAAAAATGCTGCTTGTGGGGACTAAAAACTAAACATATTAAAACATACTAAACCTAACAATTTTAGCATGAAAAATTTTCATTCACAATCTTTATACAAGTGAGTATTTTTCCAGCTACTGTATTTCATTACATGTACCAATAACCTGAATGTCGCCTTACTTTTTTACTTCCAAATTTAAAACTTGTATATAACTTATGTTATGATTGCCTGCAATTTTTACAGCCCCAGTCTAGTCAATTTTCACTCTTTCTGTATTTAAGGCTTCGATGAAATATATTCTCATAGAAATGATATTAATATCACTGTATTTACTTAAGAGCTGTTTCAGGGAAACTTGCATTTAGAAACAATTCCATTTTTCCTACCCTTGAATTATGTGATTCTTTCCAATTGATTCCTGACAGTTAACTAGAATTTGGCTTGTGTGCTATAGTTTTTTCAGTTATTTGTATGTCACAATTACATCTTATCAAAGGCTTATTTAACTATTAATTGTGTTTAAATGTTTTAAAAATGTAATGTTACTAAAGTTCTACATAATCATTACTGAAATTCTGGCTATCATTGAAAATCGATCAGCTTATTTCTGATGCAGGTTCTAATCCAAAGGTTGGTATCTCTGGGTTTGGCCAGAAGCATCTGAGATAAAAAGAAATGCAATGACATTGAATCAGAAATTAAATGTGCCTTGGAACTCAATCGAGGAATGAATTGCGATTATAAATAGAATGTGAAAAGTCTCAGAATTTTGTTACATGTATACTGTGTCCCTACTTTAGATCTCCATGAAATGTATTTTCAACTGAACTTTTTATTAAAAATGCAATGGTTGTCATCTGAAATTTTAACTAAATGAAGAAATTGATATTTTAAGAAACAATTCCAAATGCATTTTCTACCCTTTAATATGATTCTTTCTAATTGAAAGTGGCAATGGTGCTGATGTAACTTTTTCTAAATACTAGTGCCCACTCAACTGGGCATGCAGACTTCAGGACATTTCAGTGAGGAGTGACTAAGGTATAAATACCATGTCACTGCAAACAACTACTTCAGTATGCATGAAACATATAGAAATATGTTTCAAAAGTTAATAGCGTAAGTTATGAAATTCTTTTAATTTCTGAAATATACTTGAATCTAATGCAGCTACCAGACATTTTAAAATTCAGATTGAACAATAATTGTTTTTTAAGTTGTAATGATATAATTTTCCAAAAAATATATTTCAAGGCATGTATTTTCTTGTTGATAAAACTACTAGTACATTCTTGAATTTAATTAACATGGAAACTGAATTTCGTTTCTGATTTTAGGAAGCAAATGGAAATACTGCTGGAATTCAATGCTGGCAATGGAATTCAAAGCTGGGATGGAGGTACATAACGTTTGTAAACAGTGTACAGGGGAAAACGAGATTAAATTACTTTTTATGTTGCAAGATGATTGCCACCAAATGGTAAGAATTTTGTGATATTACAAAATACTACATATGAGGGGCAATTTTGGTCTTTCTAGGTATACGGTTCCATACCCCTGGTTCTGTGGCCAGCCAGGATAAAATGATTAATATTCAAAAACTATGGGCTAAATAAATGAGTGGTAAAATACCATTCAGTTCATTGGTAAGGGAGTGGTAAGGCTGGCAAACAATTCAACATCCACTCGGGAGGCAAATTCAGCATGTTGGCAGAATTAATCATTGGTAAAATATTGTTTAAAATTTAACTGAAAACATGAAGATGAACACTGGAGATTTGAGACAAAGCACAAAAGACAGTTCATAGAAATAAAATAAACAAAATAAGGGTCAGAGTGGCACTTATATATCTGCATATGCACTGATTTGAACTAAGTTTAGCCTAGAAAAATAACATTAATAAGAAAATTGCATGGTTTTTTGTGTAATAGAAGCAAATAAGAGTCATTGAAAACCAAGTTTGACTCATGGGGTAGATTGTTTATTCCTTATGTAATAAATAAACCAATGTATTGAATTTCACAAAATGTACTTTTAATTATTACTGATACAGCTTTCTTTATTTTCAGAGAAAGTTTCCAGAAATGTTTATTTGGTGGCCAAAACAAGTCCTAGGCTTGAAAATTGGCATTTGTAAATATGTATATAAATTTTTGATTTTTTTAAAATAAAAAATGTGATTTATTTGTCATGAATCAGATATTTTATGATTTTAATTAATATGTTGTCCCTAGATGCTTAAACTTTTTAAGGCATGAGATGAGCAAATCCCAGTGTAGTTTCTAGATAGAATTGATTTATGTTAACCATTAATACATATGAAGGTTTAGGAAACAGCAGAAAAAATTGTTTTCAGGATTAAAATAATTAAGTGTTCTTAGGCCTTATTGCTTTTATTTGAATTCTATTTCATGATACAAAACCATAATACTTTTAATTCTAAATTTAAAATAAATATTTTAAAGAGATAAAATTTAATTTTAATTTTCTAGCCTTTTGGTAAGCGATTTGTTTCAAGTGTAAAACCTGGTAAACTTAAAACTGTTAAGTAAAAAATATTGTTTTTACAAATACCGTAGTACCTGTTGGTAAGATGACTTTCTTTACTACACTAAAATTTAAATGAATTTCCCCTTTCCAAAAGATACGTTGGATACAGTGTTTTTGCAAAGAGGAAAACTTATATACTTTCTCTCGAATCTTCGTAATTACAGACATGAAACTAGATGAAGATTTTTGTTTTCTGAACAATTGAAAAAATACTTTTTAACACCTTTTCGACATTTTTATAGTTCCCACACAACTTTGGGTGCAAATCCTATGCACACATATCCATGTAATACATTGCACTCCTGCTATATGACGAAAGGTGTCATTAAGGTAACTACTGGAAAAGACTATTTTGAGGGGATTGAGAATGCACTTTCTTAAGTTCGTTTCCTTTAGAATTGCTGTAACTCAATTCGTAAAAATGACAAATCTACTCTAAATACGCACTCATAGTTGACTTACCAATATTTTTAATAGTGACATTCTTGCACAGGGTATACAACATTTTTGAATTTCATCATCTTTAAGAGTAGGATGACAAATTAATTTGATGCAATATTCATCACTAAGTTTTTTAAAACAAATACATTTTTATTCAAAAAATTCCATTTTGTGGCATTTAAAGGGAATCACTGCTTTTAACAGATATAAGTTGCTGAAATATATCTTCAACTTTTAAAATAAATGACATTCATATTCTGTCATTATTATAAAGAATTGGTATTATTTCAAAAGTCTTAGTTCTGATTTTTTTTTACCATTAACATTCTTTCAATAGCAGCAAAATTCCATTTAAAATTTGCTTAGTCTAACTTACATGCCACTTTAAATTGAATACTTTGGTCTGTCTTTTGTCTTCTATTTCATACAATCACAGGAGCTTATTTGCTGTTGTGAGCTGCCTTGTATGTGATGAGTTTTCTGTCCAAATTTTGCCGCATCATTACGTCAACGGCTGCTTTTAATGGTGAAGCTAATCTGATACAGGTAATGCTGATCTGCACTTAAATCTGAAGGAATTTTAGGAAAGTTGATAGAGTGAGATGCGTTTTAATTTCATGATAGGGAGTATTTTACTATTATGTATGCTTTTCCGATACAAGGAGTAATGATTAAAGTCTTAGTTCATAATTAGGGAATTTTGTAAATTCTCCCAGTTCCATTATATAGAAGATGCTGTGTACCCATTCCTTGATTTTCCAGGACTCCCTCTTTGCACATTACACACTAAATAGTTCATATCTATTTCAGAAAACCAGGTAGAAACTTATATAGACTCATTAGTACTGATAAGTCCTTAGGCAAACCCATGGTGTGGCCATATCTACAGAAAAAGTCTTAAGTTTATTTTTAATGTTTGATAAGAATT
This sequence comes from Meta bourneti, assembly GCA_933210815.1. NCBI lineage: Eukaryota > Metazoa > Arthropoda > Arachnida > Araneae > Tetragnathidae > Meta > Meta bourneti. The sequence goes on along the minus strand of OW119928.1, from coordinate 14,760,806 downwards.
GAATCTCCTGAAATGTTTTACAACTATCTGACTGAAAACCCTTTCTTTAGGTCCCTTAAACGCTGCCCATAAGAAAACCCCTTGTCTTGAGAAATTTCAAGGGATAGTCTTGTGGAATTGCCAAATCACCATAATACGAAAATTTCAACCATCGGTCCATTCATTGAGACATTTTTAATTTGAAAAATTAACAGGTATGCTAATCAGATATGGACTACCAAACTTTTCCCACTATTAGAATTTGTTCCGGCAAAATTCAATTTTTTTCGGCCCACCCTATTGCATTGGGTCAGTGCGAATGAAATGTCTGGAAAATGACCACACGTCAATGGCGATAACTGAAAATACCAGTACCTGATCTATTCGAAATAATCTCCCTCTGAATTGACACACTGTTTCCACTTGTCTGACGGCCATGATCCCGGAACGAAAAGTCTTGTGGCTGGGATGCGAAGTCATGGAACTTACAGAAATCTGGAACTCTCAGCTGTTTAGTGTAGGAGCCATAGACTGTAAGTCCGCGCGCTGATTGGTTCTTCGTCCCTATGACTCAGCTATGTTATGTCTGATCGAGACATCACAGATGAGTCATACAAACGGACCATCTCGAATGAGAAAATTTGGCGTGAATTCTTTTGCCTAAAATTTGGCGTGAATTTCTGTGCTAGCACTGCCATTGCCATTTCGTTTCTCCAACCCCAACAGTGTAGTCGCCATATTGCTGCTTTTGCTCTCTCGGATTGCATTCTGAACGTGTCTGCTGCGAAAATCAAAATAATTTACATTATTCTTTTTCTCACTTTATTTCTTGGATTGTGTCATTTGCGTTTCATATTCATTGTGTTTTAATAGTAATTTATTTTTTGGATATTGCTTGATTAAGTGTCATTTGTGTTTTCAAATTCATTGTGTTTTAGTAGCTAGTAGTTTATTTCTTGGTAGTAATTTTGTTAGAAGTACAGTTTATTGATTGATTAAGTGTCATTTGTGTTTTCAAATTCATTGTATTTTAGTAGCTTGTACTGCCATTGCCATTTCGTTTCTCCAACCGCAATAGTGTAGTCGCTATATTGCTGCTTTTGTTCTCGGATTGCATTCTGAACGAGTCTGCTGTGAAAATCAAAATAATTTACATTCTTTTTCTCACTTTATTTCTTGGATTGTCATTTGTGTTTCCATATTCATTATGTTTTAGTAGTAATTTATTTTTTGGATATTGCTTGATTAAGTGTCATTTGTGTTTTCAAATTCATTGTGTTTTAGTAGCTAGTACTTTATTTATTGGTAGTAATTTCGTTAGTTGTACAGTTTATTGATTAAGTGTCATTTGTGCTTTCAAATTCATTGTATTTTAGTAGCTAGTAGTTTATTTCTTAGTAACTTCGTTAGTAGTTCAGTTTATTAAGTATCATTCGTGTTTTCAAAAGTTGATTAAATTCGTAGTGCTTGTATTTTAATTTCTCTAGCATATTAGTTTGAATGTCAGTTAATAATGAGACTACTCATCATTGGCGATTCTATGGTCAAGTATTTGAAAGAATACTTGACTAACGAATTGTCTGATCATGAAGTTGATCTCATTTCCTTTCCAGGTGCTAAAATCGAAAGGTTATCATATAAACTTAGTGGATTAGGTCATTACGATTGGATGTTGTTTCATGTTGGAACTAATAATCTTTATGGTGATGTTTCTGAAATTCTTCAGAAATTCACCATACTTTTCCAGGAAATTTCACGCCTACATCCTGGAGTCAAGGTGGTTGTATCGGGGATCATACCTCGTGGTCCAATTTTCTTTTTGGATTATCGATCCCGTTATGCCCTGTCATCTCATCTGCTGTTCTTAAATGTCAAGACAGATGTTGTCAACACAGAACTGGAAAAGACTTGCCTGAGCCTAGAGGCGTTTTATTTTTGCCAGTCTCTCGGTTCATGGCAAGGCCTCTGGGGCAGAGATGGGCTACATCTGAACAGAAAAGGTAATCATTACCTGGCAAAAATGTTTGTACAAACACTAAATGGGCTAATAGCTATGGATGATGCAATCTGCAAAAACGTAAGTTCTTTGTCAGTTAACTTGCCTGTTAAGTGTAACTCTTCACCTGCTCTTTCTCTTAAGTCTCCTTTGTTTTCTGCTGTTTCTAATAAAATCTCTGAAATCTGTCCTTTTCTAATACTTGCTTTTCATCCATTCTCTCTAAACCTTTGTATTCTGATGTTGTCTCTGGTAGAATCTGTAAAACCTGTTTGTTTTAACAATTATTCTTATTATTCGTTATTCTTCACCTTCTCTTTCTCTTAAACCACATTCTGCGCCTGCTGTTTCTAGTAAAACCCTTGTGAAACCTGTTACTTCTAACAATCCTTGTAACTCTTCATCTGCTTCACTTGCTCTTCCTATTAAACCTGTTTTGCCTGCTGTGACTAATAAATCCTCCATGAAACATATCTTACATAACAATTCTTGTTACTCTTCACCTGCAATTTCTCTTAAACGTCTCTGATAGTACCTCTATAAAACCTGTACTTCCAAATAATTCTGTTATAGTATCCACTTGTACTAATTCTTGTGTTTTTAACCTTTTACCTTCTCAGTCTGTTTCTACTGTACACTACATTAATTTGCACGTGCCTGGACAATTTTGTTGCATATAGTTACACTGGAGGGGGTTGAGGGATGTCAGGATCAACTGAATAGTAAAGTATATCCGAGAAAATGCGAATCTTGTGAAAGATTGTATAAGTCGAAAGAATCTTTCCGTAAACACCTTAAAAGGTGTAATTCTCTTTTAGGGCCAAGAATTTCATATCCTCGTGAATGTACAGCTTGCTTAAAGTTCTACCATTCTAAAGCATCATTTTTTAATCATAAAAAAGTATGTAAACCCTTTCAATGCTCACAAGATTCCAATTTAATGGGAAACAAATGTGAGAAATGCTTAAAAACATTTTCTAACAAGTTTAGCCTTAAACGACATTTAAAAGCATGTCCTTGGATGCAAGATAAAACTGTAGAAGTTTGGAAATGTAAGGTTTGTGGAAAATGTTTCAAGAATATGCAGGAATTAAATATTCATGAACAATCTTGGTATTTAAGAAATGAGCGAGAGGTACATTATTGTGTTTTTCCAGAGTGCAGTAGGCTATTTAGTCACATTGGATGTTTAAATAGACATATAATTGAAGTACACAATTCAAATAATCTAAAAGTTCTATCATTTGATTGTATGAATAGCTTTCAAAATTGGTTAGAATTGGAAGGCATTTCAACTTTTACATCTTTTAAGAAAACAACAGGAAGTAAACTATGTGGCTCCAAAATTTTCCATTATTATTCTTGTCAATTTAATGTTCCATTATCTAAGCTTGAGGTCTCCAGAAAAACTTACCGCAGAAATTTAAAAGGCACAGTACCTCAATTAAATTGTCCAGTTAGGATTTGTGCCTGTGAGCAAAAAGACTTAGTTACTGTTTCTTATAGTCCTAATCACAATCATTCTCTTAAATTTGAAAATTGTAAATATCAACCTTTGAAACAAAGTGTTAGAGATCTAATTAAATCCCATTTGTTACTTTCAATTCCGGTGCGTAAAATTCAATTTCTTTTAAGATATGGTTTTAGAAATCGTGATTGCAGATAATTTTTTCCAGTGAAAGAAGTGTTCCTTTCGCATAAATCAATCGAGGCCTATTCTCGATACATGCGTTGTGCTTTTCAGCCTAAAAATGATGTGATTTCTGTTGCTGCTCTTGTTGAGGAGCTTACAATTGAGGATTATGACCCGGTGTTAATTTTTAAACCTCAAGGTTCCAATACCCTGTATGATCCTCCTGATTTAGATTTTCTACTCAATAGTGATTCCTCTTTTGCTTTAGGTTTCCAAACTAAAGAACAAAGACATGATGGCTAAGTCTTGCTCTAGAGTATTATGTATTGATTCGACACACAAAACGAATCAATACATCTTTTACTTAATTAATTTGATAGTCTCTGATGAATTTGGCCATGGTTATCCTGTTGCCCATTTTATCACCAATTCCTTAAATTCTGATACTATGATTTGCCTTTTTAAGAGTCTCAAGTGTCGCATTCCCAATTTAAATGTAAATTGTGTTATGACCGATGATGACCGGACTATATTTAGTGCATTTCAAAGAGTGTTTGGGCAAAATATTAAGCATTGTGCAAGTGGCATGTACTACTATCTTGGAATAGGCAACTGAATTCATGTGTACCTGACAAAGAACTGTGAAAAGCTTTAAAATTAAGATATTTGTTAAATGAGAAAGATCAGTTTCATAATCTTTGTAATGTTTCTTAAATATTCTGAAAATTGTGTAGATTTTGTAAAATATTTTAAAGATAATTATTATAATCGATGTGAATTATGAGCCACGTCTTACGGGAGATATTTTCAGTGTTTTATATTTAGGTGAAAGTTTATCATTTTTTCTATGTAAAATCTTTTGATACTAGTAACCTTTGAGATGTCTGAAATTAAATTTTACTTGAAATGTGGCATTAATACTATGAATTTGTTTTGTCTTTAGGTTATTCAAAGGAGAAGACTTATGAATTTTATGTTAAAGAAGTAATATAACTAAATAATGTTTACTTTTGATGACCAATTCACCCTGGCATCAATGATAAACATCTTTTAGTTCAGTTGAATCTGCATTAGTCATGAATAATTCTTTGAAGCACATTGTGTATAGGCATGGTCTACTACACATATTCCTCTTGATCTACAAGTTAAAAATTGTTAACAATAACTAGTTTCTATTGAAATTAATTTTTGTTCATAATAGTTTCTTACCCTAATCAAATAAATTTTTATGTTTGTAACTTTCCTTGACCTTTATATTTTTGCCATATAGCTCTTTAAATGGAAAATAAAATCAGATGTTGAAAAACTACTGACTTATTCTTCACTAATTAAACTAACATCCGAAACACATCATAACATCACCATAAAACTTAATGCATTTGGTTGGGGTAACTAATTTATATTTAAACCTGGGGGGGGCAATCATTCATACAGCATGCGTACTTTAAAGATAAATAAGCTGACAATTATTTATGCCAGAAAAGGTACTGTAATTCTATTGTTAAATTCATAAAATACACAAAGCAGTGAAATCACATCAAAGTGAACATTCATACATTATATTTCCCATCTGGAGAAAAACTGATTTACAATTAATATCATTTTGTTTTTAAAGTTAATTGTATTGTATCAACAATTTCCTGTAATTAAAATAAGTCCTTATCCAGAGGGCATGAGGAAATGAACCCTGTAGGTATATTTGTGCATGAATGAAACTCCAGCAAAGAAATATGGACTATATTCTGTTTGTGTTTGGCGCAGCTTGTCCATTTTTGAACCTTGCTCCATAACATCCAATCCAACAGTGAAATGAATTCAATTTTAAAAAACGATTTGGGTCAATTTTGTTTTCTATTCATTAAGTGATTTAAAATCCAACTTTAAGAGATCATGTGATTCTGTGTTTTGCTCTTAAATGAATAGAGCAACACTCAGTGTTCAGATCACTGGTGTGTTCATGTGTAATGGGGTAAAAATTACTTAGAAGTCATGCATGCATATCTTAAGAAAAGTAGACTAGATATGTGGTACGGGAAAATTTTATTAAACAAATATATGTACATAATCCCTAATCAAATTAAGCCAAATTTTTTCCTTTTAATTGTAATTAAAACTTAACATTTATTTTTAAAATAATGCCTTAATTATCAAGCTTAAAACATTCCAGTTTCATGAATTTACACTTCAAAAACAAAGATTATCTTATTTCCCACCAATCATCTTTCATTTCATGGGAAATTGGGAACAAAATTGTTAAATATTAAAAAGTAATGTATTTTTAAATTATTCTGCTTGTTATATTTGAAAATGAAGTTATAAATTTTGAAGAAATCAGCATTGAGATGTAGAAATTCAGTTTTAAAAAATTATCACAAAGATAAATCTTATTAAAAATTCAAACGCTATGATTAGGTCATGTGTCTAGAAAAAATTAGATGGTACGAGAGACGAAAATAAAGGTGGAGGTTAAGGAAAGAAATAAAAGCAGTTTTTGGAATCAACTAGTTTCCTCTAATCAAGATTTAGATTGAAACCTTTCTGTTTTTAAAAGTTTGTAGGGCTTAATCTTGAAAATGAAGAGTTCCAAGTTAAAAAGGAAACCGTATCGTCTTTAGAGTTTTGAAAATCCTGTGTCCAATAAATCCTCTAATTAAGGGAACTCAGCATCAAAAAGTAACCCACAAAATGAATTCATAGTTATAACATTTCTAAAATTTTAGGTGATCGGAGTGTTTATTTCTTCAATTGTGTATGCTCTCTTTTCAAACCAGGGTATGAAAAAAATCATGATTTTTTAAAATAAAAACATCGGATTTTAATTCAGAATCAGGATATAATTTGATGTTGATTTCGGTTTCGTCTTTTACTTATATATTCGACATAATTCTTAAAATAGAGCAAATTTATTTAAATATGTTTAATAAAACCTTTTATAATTGTTAAACAATCACAAATGTTTACAAAATATTTAAATTAGTCATGTTTTAATTGTAACAATTTCAAGTATTAAATTCACTACATTTTAATTTTTAAAAATCGTATCTCAATAAACCTAAACATAAGTTGTATATCTTTTCAAAGTCAATGATTAGATGAGCAAGCTTCTTTATCCTGTTTTCAAATTAGGGAACAAGTTTGAAAACTGAGGTACGCACTTTTTGCTCGACGTTTAATCACGATTCTCCATTTCGATAACTCACTGCTGGTAGGTAGGTAATTGAATTAATGTCACACTGGAGCAACGCAACGGGATATTGGCGACGTACAATGTTTCATTTTAGCAATCTAGGTAGACAAAAGTATTGCATCAAAAATGCACTGGTTGTGGGTGATTTTAAGAGACAGTCATAAAATACTGGTTTGGTATATATTTAACAATTTTTTTATTACTATTTGAATGCAGAAATATGCTAAATTTAAAGAATTTTTTTAACTTTGCTCTATATATAACACTTCGATCAATTATTAACCGTATTTTTGAAATTTTATATTAATATAAATGTGAATGGTGATATATAACCAAAACAGTTCCATTCAAAAATAAAGTAGATGTATGTAATAGAAAAACTAAGGGAAAAAATCTTTTAAAAATATTACAAAATTATATACTTGGAATCCCAACTGCCTAAATAGTCTACTGAGATTGAAATCAAGGGAAGGTTCTTCAAATTCAAAATTTTTGGAAACATTTGGCTGTGTTTAGTTTTAGACCTTACTCGTAAAGTTGCAATTAGATCTCAGGTGATGAGCAATCTATTCTTACCAATTGACCTTTTTATAATGAATATTTCTTTTATTGCCTATTATGTTTATTTCTTGCCTCGCACTTCGTCTAAGAGCTGGTCGATTGGAAAGAGTACAAAACGTAAAATATCCTTGTGGACCAGTATTTGATATATACACTACTGGCCATTAAAATTGCTACACCAGGAAGGCGGCACGCCATACACGTGAAATTTGCATGACAGATAGAACATGCTTGATATGCAGATGATTAGATTTTCAATGCATTCATGCAAAGCAGGCGGCGGTAGCGACAACTACAATGCTATAAAAGAAGAGATTTGATAGCAGGTTTTCTCATACTGGAATTGCATTTGAACGTTCTTCTCGGGTAAGAAAGTTGTAATGCCTCGTGTAAGAAGGAGAAATGCCTACCAGCATATACCTATTTTGATCGAGGAAGGATTGTAGGTTTTACCGGGATTGCGGTTTATCGTACCGCAGTATTGCTGCTCGCGTTGGTCGAGATCCCATGACTGTCAGCAGAATATGGAATTAATGGGTTCAGGACAGTCATACGGAACGTCGAGCAGGATCTCAGCGGCCCCTCATCACTAACAGCCGAGAAGACAGATATGTTATCCGCATGGCCACAATGGATCATACAGTCACGTCACGAGCCCTGAGTCGAGAAATGGAGTTGTTTGCAAGACAACAAGTGTCTGCTCGAACAGTTCGACGACATTTGCAGCAGCATGGACTGTCAGCACGGCGACCATGGCTTCGGCTACCCTTGACGCTGTATCACAGACAGGAGAGCCTCAAATGGTGTTATCAACGACGAACCTGGACGCAGGAATGGCGTCACCTCGTCTTTTCAGACGAATCCAGGTTCTGTATACAGCATCATGATGGCCGCATCCGTGTTTGGCGGCATCGTGAAGAACACTCATTGCCAGCTTGCATTTGACATCGTCATACTGGCCCATCACCTGGAGTGATAGTATGGGATGCCATTGGATATACGTCTCGATCACCTCTAGTTCGAATTGCCGGCACTTTGAACAGCAGCCGTTACATTTCTGATGTGGTAAGGCCCGTGGCTCTGCCCTATCTTCGAGGCCTCCTTAACGCTAGGTTTCAGCAGGACAATGCACGACCGCATGTTGACCGTACTGTCCTGACCTTCCTTGATACAGAACATGTTCGACTGTTGCCCTGGCCAGCACGTTCTCCTGATCTCTCGCCAATTGAAAACGTGTTGTCGATGGTTGCCGAGCGACTGGCACGTCACAACTCGCCATTCACTACAGTCGATGAACTGTGGCATAGTGTTGAAGCTGCATGAGATTGTACAGAAATTGAAACAGAGATTGTATGCAGTACCCGTACATGCCATACAATCTGTTTGACCATCCCAGGCGGATAAGTGCTGTTATTGCTGCCAGAGGTGGTTGGTTTGGGTACTGATTTCTCAGGATCTATACCTCCAAATTTCCTGTAAATTTAATCATTTGTTCTTCCCATTATAATGTATGTGTCCAATAAATATTCTGTTATTTGCATTCCTTCCTGGTGTAGCAATTTTATTGGCCAGTAGTGTAGTTTACGGTTACTGGGGTAATAAGGATACTTTCTGAGGCCATATCTTGTACTTGCTTCGTGCTCAGAAAACTTATGAGTTTATCTGGAAACCGGAATTTAAACATTATAATATGACTTGGTTGGTAGGTTGTTAATTAACGTCGCACGGGAGCAACACAACGGGCTATTGGAGAAAATCCGGAATCATTTCCGAAGGGAAAGATCCAAGGACAACGCCTCGTCATTTAGAACCACGGTCATATGACGAAGCAACACCTGACCCCACTCTCCAAACTTCCACATCACGCCAACGTGTAGACATTTGAGGCCACGACACATTTAACGTGCACCAGACCCCAGTACACGAGGGTCTTTGGTGGGACCGCGTTTCGAACTTGCAACCCCCGGTTGCTAATCCCTTACTCTCCCAACTGTGCTACCGCGGCCCCATATAGTATGGCTTGGAAGCGTTTGATTACTTCTACATTAATCCCAGTTATTTCAGTAGACATCTCAGCATTTCTAAAAATATACGAGTGATATTTCTATCGTTAGGTAATTCCAGAATTTTCGCATTACTACTATTCAAAACAGTATCAGGTAACAAATGTTCATCCATTTCTTGAGAAATATGTTATACTAGCATCGCTTGCTTTGTATATATCACCCAAATGTCAAAATTAGACACGAACAATTTCACTAGTCATTCTAAAATTAAATCTATCAGTTGCGCACACTTGCGCAAAAAATTTTTTGTTCAGCGAACGTCAAATGAGCCAGGCTATAGTACACATGTGATATAATATGTTAAGAGTTTAGTTAAAAATTGTAATTAACAGTTGCGTTAGACACTAATTAGCTAAAAATTCAAAAGGATCTTGCATATTAATGAATTAATATTTTAGAAAATAAAAGCACTTAAGCATACCTCGATGAACAGAAGATAATAATTCTATCCACATCAAATAGCGTTAAAGAAAATATAGGACCTATACTTTTCAGTTAAACTCATAGTACCTACTAATACGCATTCGCCAGAATGATTTTACAACCAATGCAGAAAGTTTGACATTGAACCCCTGTACTTCCTGTTATGAAAAATTATTTAGAAAAATCACGTGGTCTTACTAAGGGGACATACTGATCGTAAGATATGATGTATTTTTGAAAACCTGCGATAGTTAAAAAATGAATTTTGTCCGAAAATGACACTGCGACGGTCCGGGATCCATCCCGAAGGGAACGATCCGAGGACTTCACCTCGTCATTTTAAGCCACGGGCAGATGACGGGGTCAATACTTGAACTTTTTAAATTTAACTTCAAGGTGAAAAGTCCTGTGTAAACGACTTGTTCCAACATGCGAAAGTTTTTAGAACCAAACTTGCTGTTTTTGAAAACCAATTGGGAAAGACAATTTTGGACCACTTCGAAACTTGCAAGAAGTTTGTTGGTGAAACTTGTGTGCCTTTCTCATCAAATTATGCAGTACAAACTATCACAAGCTACGTGAGGAATTTGAAAACCGCTTCGTAGACTTGATCATGCAGCTACAGCAGAAAAGATCAAGCTATTTCAAAATCCATTCCAATCTGAAATCGAAAATGTGTGTGTGCTCCATCAGAACTTCAACTTGAATTGATTGAACTTACGTCAAATGAATACTTGAAAGAATATTTCAAGGAATGTTACAAGAATGCGGACTTTCTTTCATTTTACAGATGATAATATTTAGTTTATTTTTTTTTTAATTTTAAAACATTAAACTTCTGACAGTTTCTTTCATTGCAGGTCATTGGGTGATGATTTCAAAGAAATAAAAACTTTGCCAGATCAGTGCTTTCAGTGTTTGTATCGACCTAGTGGCTCCTTAAAGTGTTGGTACACTTACGAATTTCAATGAAATACTGCTCTATCCATTAATAAAATTAATATTTCAGAATAGGAATTTTTAATAACATCTATAACTTGTTCTTAACAAAACTACATAAAATATTTTATTATAAAATTATTCGCACTTACAAAAAATTTTCTTCGGGCAGAACGCCCATTTAATCCAGTTGATCTCAGTACTCGGCGAACAGTTTCAGATGAAATTGAAGTAGAAAATTTTTCAGTAAATTCTGTAGAAATTTTTACAGCACTCAAACGTGGATTGTGTTCACAAATTTTCTAACTATAAATCTCCCCGATCACGTTTAGTTAACTTTGCCGGACATTTCCTTACCTTGTTTTCGATCCGATTTTCTTTAAAGTGTTATCACATACTGCACCGTAGAATGGGATAAATTTAGAGATATTCCGAACTGATTTACCACTACTATGATTAAAAATCATCTATTTTTGAATGCTGTTCGTTGTTTTCTTACGACTACGAGCCCTTTTTAAATAATAAATAGAATATTATGAAGTAAGCAAGGAAAGATTAAAGCCAAACGATTTTTTTTAAATGTCACCACAATGCAAAAATAAAAAAAGCGATAAACGATAATTTTACTTATGAATTTATCCGAAAATGTTTCGGTGTACGATCACTTTTGTGGCGTGTTCTTTCTCTGCCTCCTTACATTTTCATTTTTATGAAAGGAAATGAGTCAATATTTTTTCAAAAAATGTTGGGTTTATTCAGAATCACATGGAGATTATATGAAAAATATTGGACTTTATATTCGAATTCAATTCCAGGCTACAGCGCTTTTTCTACAAATTTTTAGTGTACGAGCACTTTTGGGAGCCACTGTATATCTGCGAACATTTTCAAAAATGACCTTAGTAAAATCAAAGAACAGGGCTAACTTGTCAGACGAACACTTGAAATCCATTCTAGTGATAGGATCATCGAAATTTAGACCAAAATGGACAGACATTATATGCCAGAAACAACTCCACACGTCCCATACGTACATAAGAAAGCCAAAGGAATATTGTTGAATGTTATTTTTTCCTTAGGCCAACTTTTACATTACAACTGTACACTTACATTATTTGGAATAAATTTGATTTCTTTGGATAAATCTACATTTTTATTTAAACACCTATTTTATTAACTAGTTTATTTCGTAAGCTTTAAAAAAAACTGACGTTGACCCAATATCCATCCCCCCACATACACACACGTGTATATATATATATATATATATATATATATGTGTGTGTGTGTGTGTTCTTGGCCCGCCTGACTTCCAGGATTTTTCAATCTGGCCCTCAAGTGAAAGAGTTTGGAGACCCCTGATTTAAAGGATTGTTATCATTACACTGATACATAATTATTTCTTCTACAGACTTTTTGGTAATAATACTTATTCTTCTCTTTTTTATATGCTCCTGCCACCTTTAACTTTAACTATGATAAATGCAAATTATTTATCGTGTTTTCTTTAAAAAATAAGCAAACAAATGTGTTATAGTGGAATTTGTAAAAAGTAATGGAAACTTTTATCACGTTTTTAAAAACATTTTATACTAATACAAAATCTTTAAATTGATTTTCCCAATGTCATGGTTAAAAAAATTACGGAGGATTTCTTAATGACACTTCAATCAACCGAAATTCTGTAATACACTTACAATGATCAGAGTAGTAATAGGTACAAAGGACAGAATATTTAATAGATTGCTCCGCTTGGTCCAAAAGGCTTTGAGTTCGAATCCCTCATTAATGGTTCGGAATCCATTTTAATCCATATATCCTAGTCCAAGTGTTGCAAAAAATGACTGTGGAGCGATAAACCAAACCTTTATTAAAAATGAATATAAATATTTAACGAAGTTAACTTGAAATTCCAAAATTGCCTTGAATGTTTCAGTTTTGATTTTTTAAAATTCAAAACTATTGGTAATTAAACTATCCAAAATTTCTACCTTAGCAATTCGGGCGATGGTATTATGAGTATAGTAAAAAATTTTATATCTGTTAAATTAGTTTTTTGAACTCAGCCCTTTAAATCAACACCAATTCATATTTGAGACAAAAAGTACTACGAAGTTTCAAACAGCTGTTCCTTTCAAAATTTTCACACTTTTGCGACGTTCTTTCGAAGGCAGAACTAACACTTAGTTTTATTGTTACTTCTAAATTTAAAAGTCTTAGAAATCTCTAAAAGAATATTAATCTTTTTTTTTCTTCATAAATACCTTACCGAGATTTTTTCAAATCTAGGAAAGGTATTTTTGGCTAGAGATATAAATTACCTTTTTAGAGGTTAAACATTTGCTATTTACACATTTAGAAATTAATTCAGCTAGTAAACATTTGCTTATTTACACATTTAGAAATTAATTCAACCTTCCCTTCCACAGCTTACCCGCTTTTGATTTCAGAAATTATGATATCTGGAATCATAATTTACTGGGATCTCTAATCTCATCCCTGTTATGCATTTAACACCTCTGTAGTTTATACCTGGAAAATATTAAAAAAGGTGAAAATATTTATTTAGAATACTGCACTTAAAAGACACATTTTTCTGTTTCTTTAAATATGAATGTCCATAGTTCTTTGGGAAAACTAGAATCTACCACAGGTAATATGGAATTTAAATGGATCAGTCATCATAAGATGAGAACATTTTTGGAAAAAATTCTAAATTTTATTTTTAAATCTGCATAACAAATCAAAGAACAATTAAAGAACGCGAAAAGTGACACCTGTTCAACTTTGGAAAGATCGTCTCACTTAGCAAAACCCATACAAAACGCGTGGATAGGAAACTTGAACGGAGCTTGCTCGAACGGAGTTTTGGTATATCGGCAACTGTACATGGCGCTTTTCCGAAATCAGAATAATTCACACGCGCGATAAACTGCGCCAAGCTAGTAAACATGATTTTCCTTACGATTTGGAAGTACGGTAAACCTGAGGATTTTGGGTCTATGCATTCGGCACGCGGTCACGTGATAGTTCCTCCCATGTAACCCGTTCCGAAGTCATCACTGCACGGTGAACTTCCGTATCTTGGGTGAACAGTTTGCCAGACAGAAAGCGATCCTGGTGACGAAACATGAAAATCTGTGGGTGACAAGTCAGGGGATGAGGCATTGCTTCATAGCCCAACTCACATAGTGTCAGCATCATCCGTTGTGCGACATGAAGATGGGCGTTATCTTGCAGGAGAACGCCATGCCTGCTTACCAAAGCCGGTTGTTTCACCATCAATTTCCGGTGCATATGTCGTAATTCATCACAATATCGTTCTGAAGTGGCCACATGGCAGGAAACTGCGATGAATTCTTCCAGTTGTAGACCACCATACAAGAAGCGTAACCTTCCTGGGATGTAAGGGTGGCTTGGGATGGCGTCCAGGAGGCTGCTTTGCTCAACCATTGTGCAGATCGTTTCCGATTGTCATAAAGGACCTATTTCTCGTCGCAGGTAACGATTCTCTGAAGTAGATACAAAATCCATCTTTTTTACCTTACCCAGTGCAGCCAGACAGCAAACAATTGTAGTGTAGACACCTAGCTCGGCCGCTCTCTCACGACATGTTTTTCGCGGTTAAGCTTCAACTTCACTTAGCAGAACATCGTCAGAAACTACAACTTCTCGGTGACCACGTGGTTCACTTTTCAGGTCCATATCTCCACTTCGCAAACCATCGCCGAATGGTTCTTTCATTGGCTGTATTCTCCCTGAATGCTTCGAGCAGCAACTGCAGCAGAATGTCTCAATTTAAATTCGTAAAGGAAGATGACTCAAATCTGATGATTCCATGTCGAATTTGGAAGCACCTTACGCCCAAACAAATTGAATCTAGAACTTGTACTTCCCACGCCTTTGAAAATATCTTAAATAATTCAAATGTTGCAATAATTGATTATTTGTTATTAATATTGTGAATTATGATTTAAAAATGAATGATACTAATTAGGATAATGTTTATGTATTATATCAATCGATTGCCGACCAATCAGCCTAGTGGTCAGGGTGTGGCTTCTGGATCGAACTTGGGATTTAGGCATGGATCTTTCTCAGTTTCGCCACTGGCTTCGACTTTTCAGATTTCTGCATTTTACCATTGTCATTCAAGGAACTTCAATTTATGCTATTGAACTAGCTTTAGTGTGCATTGATTCTTAACATGAGAACATATCGGAGGCCCTCCACCCTAATATGTCCCTGGGTACTTGGGTCTGTCATTGGAACCGATACGTGATCCCTTCATCTAACTAATGTCTAGTTCTGGTGCCTAGATTACAATCGCAGTTGCATTCTATACATGAGATTTAATTTGCCTACTTGGTTTATTCATTTATAAGTAGACTTACTTTTTCCTTGTAAGCAAATCTAAAATTTTGCTTTGCTACGGATTAGGAACTCTACCATGGATGTTGTAAATTTTTGGGTTTCGTAAAAACGCTGGAAGAGCTATTTGGCACAACACATTTATTAAACATCGCAACGGCTGACCACGGTTTATCATTGGATATCGACTTCCTGGTCAAGTCCTTCCACGGTTTAGCGATGATTGCCTAATGAGGTAAGTACTCTAATAGTTGAATAGACCCAACGTTGACCGTAAAGCTTTCTTTGTCTTAGGTGATTTCAAATTTTTGATACAGTAATCTGGATCCGTTCCATGCTCACCTGAACCGATAGTACGACCCAAGTATTTAACTTTGGATTTATTGGAAAAATTACTCTTGGTGCTCAGAATTGCCTCGATATGTAGATGATCTGACCAATTAGAAAAAAATAATTTTATCATCTAGGGAACTTTCTGCAGTCGCTGTGGGGTCGCAATATCTGATTCATAATACGTTGAAATGTCGCAGGTGCACCGAAAAGTCCAAATGGCATGACTTGCCACTGATATTGTCAGGGTGAAACGAAGCTTGTCAATTCCCGGCTATTTTCCGACAGTGGAATCTCCCAATAGCCTTTCAGGATGTTCAAAGTAGTCAAATACTTGTCGCACCTGCCTTGAAACGGAGTTCGGAATTTTGCATTGGAAAAGGTGATACTTTACTTTCGGCATTTAGTCCTTGTAGTCACAGCATAAACGAGTAGTTCCATCTTGGCGACACACACCAGTGGATAAACTATTTCTGCCGTCGATGGTTCAATCAAATCTTTCCAACAGTTCAGCTACTTGTTTCTCCACCTTTGGTTCTTTGGTTTCAACGACTCGGGAACTTGGTAAATGTGAGACTGCTTCCTCTCCACCTCTGGCTTAAACTTGATTTCGTGAACTCGGGCTCGTTTAAGTTCACCATCAAAGACCGGTTGGAATTTTCTTAGGAAAAGTTCAGATTTTCGATTTGGCTACAACTTATTCCAATCGTCTGTTTCCAACAGCTGACTTAATTCTTCCAAATTAGTACGATGATCTAACGGGAGATGTTGAATCTCCCCAAACTCTTGATCAGCTTCGTAGATAACACCTACTGTCCTGATCGGTTGGTTATGATGACTCACATACTTTTCTTGCTGATTTTGAAACAGCATCAGCATATGTTGCTGCATCCTCCTTCAGGCGCTTCTGTAGCTCCTGCAGGTAAACTGTTACTGATTCCCCTATTCCTTGGGATAACATGATCTTCCCAACTGGATTTTAATATTGCCAAAGGACCTACTGATTGTTCGTGAACCAATAGAAATGGCGGCACACCTGTTGTGCATTTGGCACTTCTCGATATGCTTTCAACAGAAAGGGTAGTTGCTTGTCCCAACCTCTTACTTGGAAACTTATCACGTGGTGTAACATGGACTTCCATGTTTCAATCCATCTGTCCACCATACCATTTGACTGAGGGTATCCTGGTGTGGAGAATTTTGGAACTGTTCCCAATCGCTTCAAAAACTCTTGTGTTGATTGTGAAGCAAAATTTGTCCATTGCATTGATTCGAGCAATTCCAGTTCTCATGAAAATTTCCATGAAAGCTTCACAAGTTGCTTTAGCTGATAGGTACAGCTTCTGGCCAGCGACTGTGCTGATCAATGACACAGCACATACTGATGACCAACGAGATGATTTTGGCTCTATAAGTCCTAGGATATCAGCATTAACTACCTGGAATGGAAGTTCTGGTCTGTCAACAGCCTCTATAGGTGTTCTATCCTTTGAAATTTCCGTCGCAATCGACAATCATAGCAAGACTCGCAGTTTATTAACATCTTTTGGCATTCCCTCCCACCAAAAGGACATGACAATCCTATCTTTAGTTTTCTTGGCACCTAAATGTCCACCCGTTGGAGTTGTATGCACTAACTTCAGAAAGTTCTTTCTCCTGCACTCTGGGACGTTGCACATATTTCTGTACTCCAACACAACTTGTATAGTAAAGTAAATCTGACTCGAAATAATAGTTCTTGTTCTAGCATCCGCAAAACAGTTCTGTAACTTCGGACGTATCTGCGCAGACCGAACGACAAAGATAACTATCGCGCATGCTAACTTCTATTAATGTTATGTTTTGAAACTGGGACCATCCAACGTATTCAAAGAGATCTTGATTAAAACCCAGAAAACCACGCAAAAAGTGGTCGGACTCTCACACCAAATTTGTCTTCAAATACAAAACAAAAAGGACATCCTCAAAATTTTTCCAAGACCCGGAACCCACCAAGGGGTCTGAAAAAATACGCCAAAAGCCAGAAAATCCGGCCAGAGATCTCCATAAAATCTTTGAAAAGAGGTGGACGAACATCAAGCGTGAGTACAAACTTAAAAATAATGTTCTTAAAGAGAAAAAAATTTACTTCTAAACAATAGTAGTTTTATAAAGTTGTGATAAATATCTGAAGAAATTAGCATTTATATATTTAATTAAAGCTTTAAAAATCATAACAATGGAATAAAAGAGGTTTGATACTCCAAATTTAAAGCTATTATCATTAAGTGGACCGACTTACCAAAAAATATATAATTAATTGAAAATTCTCAACTGGACCAACTTTCGCAAAAAGTCAAAATTAAAAGTATAATGTTTATGTTAATAAATTACTGTTCAATCAAGGTACACCTCATTCCTAGCTTCAAAATTAAGGTAATTACGGCCCACTTTTACTTTAAACTTTGTTTTTTAATTTTTGTATTACTTTCTGTTTTTGTTTGGATATTTTTCGCGAATAGTATAATGTTTGCTAATAAATTACATGAAATAAAGTAAGTGTTTATTACTGTTTAATTTCGTTTTGATTTCGCTAACATTGTGATTCATTTAGGTTTGTCGGAATCAATGAGGTGACATAACAAGACTTTTTAACAGCATAGCTTTATATTTAAAGATTCGGTCACATTTTTATTTCAGTAGTGGTTTTTCGTAACTTTTGAATTTGTATAATTTCTGCAATTTTAATCTCATTTTTATTTCAGGCAAATAACTACATTATTTTGGTTTAGCGTTATATTTAAGGATGCCACAGCCTCCCAGAAAAAAGAAACGTCTTCGAACAAAACAGCGAGAGAACAGAAAGAGATCAAAGAAGAGAAGCTAAATCCACCTCAGAAAGAGAAACAAGACTACAGCAAGTTAGAACCGGAAGAAGTGCTGCTCGAATGCGCATCTGTACAAATTTGGAGAATGCAGCTTTTAATTACGACCCATCAGTATCAAATGAGAAGATATATCATCAGCAACGAAGCAGTATGGAGAATACTCAACTTCCCAATTCACGAGCGCCACCCCACAGTGATTCATCTAAGGGTCCACCTTAAGAATGGCCAGAGTCTACTTCACGACAGAAAATCAACGTGCCCAAGAACCTCAGGAAACAACACTGACGTCCTTCTTCAGAGTTTGCACCCAAGATGAGTTTGCACGCACCCTATTGTACAACTAAGTACCAAAGTACTACACTTGGAACAACGGAAACAAGACATGGAACCGTCGAAAACAAAGACAAGTTGTACCAGAACAAGCAGGAACATGGTCCAGCAATGCACTACCGTGTGTACACCGTTCATCCGACCAACTCCGAATACTTTCACCTGCGACTCTTGCTGTATGAAGTACGAGGCCCGATATCGTTTATAGATTTGAGAACATTTGAAGGAAGGGTCTGCGGAACTTATAAAGAGGCTTGCCAGTTTAGAAGACTTCTGAAGAACCATAACACTGGAACAAAACATTGGAAGAAGCAGCTGCATCTCGATCGCCAAAGATTATACGTAATCTGTTTGCTGTTATGCTACAAACATGCTCGATGTCTTCTCCCGATCAGTTATGGATGAACCACAAGGAGAACCTGTCTCAATTCATACTACACCAAGCACGCGTATAGCAGCAGAATATGGATCTGAACTACTGTGATGACATCTTCAGCATAGCTCTAATCTACATTGAGGATAAGATTATATTGTTGGGTGGATCGGACCTAAAAAGCTTTGAACTACCGCAACCCAATCGAAACTGCGATTCAGTCCTACCGAGTGAAGAACTTATAGAAAGAAACTATGACGCGAATGTACTCGCAACATACATAGAGGAGAATGAGCCCAAAATGGTCCAAGATCAAAAGGAAGCATTTGACAGTATTACAAGAGCAGTTTTTGATAGGCGGGGTGGCATATTATTTTTGATGCTCCTGGCGGGGTACAGGGAAGACTTTTCTCATCAATCTTTTGGCTAAAGTGCGACAGAGAAATGAGATTGCTCTGGCTGTTGCTTCAGCAAGCATTGCCGCAACTCTATTGACAGGAGGGAAGACAGCTCACTCGGTTTTTAAGTTACCTTTAAATCTGGCAAACGGGGAGACTCCTTCGTGTAACATTTCAAGGAAAAGCAAATGTTCTACAGGATTGCAAGCTCATTGTCTGGGACGAATGTACTATGTCCCACAAAGCCGCGTTCGAAGCACTTGATGTCGAGTTGAAAGACATCAGACGTAACAATGACAGAATGGGAGGCGTCACTATGGTGTTGGCTGGTGACTTTCGATAGACACTTCCGGTTATTCCTCGTGGAACCAGGGCAGTAGTAGTAAGCAGAGGTCCTACTGCGGCGGAAGTGACGTCATCAAAAGGGGCGTGGCTTAGTGACGTCACAGCGTGACGTCACGGGGAAAGGGCGCGTGACCGGAAGTGACGTATTGACGTGCTGTTGAGTTGTAGGTGTCCTGCTTGTGGGGGAAAACATTTAAGCAAGAGTTGAGTTGTTTTTTATGGGAATGGAGTTGAGTTGGTTTTGTAAAAATTTCTTTTTTGATGAATGGCAACACCCAAACGTAAACACACGTGACGTCAGTGTGTTTACGCTTGGGACTTGGATTTTTTTTCCTTCTGAGATTTCGATGTGACGTCATATAAAGTAAAGTTGAGTTTTAGGTGTCCTGCTTGTGGGGGAAAACATTTAAACAAGAGTTGAGTTGTTTTTTATGGGAATGGAGTTGAGTAGGTTTTGTAAAAAAATTTTTGTTGATGAATGGCAACACCCAAACTTTAAGTAACACGTTAGAACATGAACCAAACTTTAAGTAACACGTTAGAACATGAATGCGAGTGGCAAGCTGATGCAATCATACCGTGACGTCAGTGTGTTTACGCTTGGGACTTGGATTTTTTTTTCCTTCTGAGATTTCGATGTGACGTCATATAAAGTAAAGTTGAGTTTTAGGTGTCCTGCTTGTGGGGGAAAACATTTAAGCAAGAGTTGAGTTGTTTTTTTATGGGAATGGAGTTGAGTTGGTTTTGTAAAAATTTCTTTTTTGATGAATGGCAACACCCAAACTTTAAGTAACACGTTAGAACATGAATGCGAGTGGCAAGCTGATTGAACTTCTTTACTTGTACATCCAGTTCTCGTGCTGTTGCCTTTTTTTATCTTGGTGCATTTTTAGGGTTAGTATACTCACGTATTTATTCAACGATGGATTTTTCAAAGAATACTACTACTGCTAGTTCGGTAAGTACGCTATAATTTTAAATACTATTAAGAAAAAAATAGCTTAAATATACTGATTATTAATATTATTATTAATTTTACGTACTTGTTAATGTAGATACTATTCGAAGACCCTGATTTTCCTATGAGAGATTCAGATGATGATGTATGTTACGTTTTTTCTTATTTGTCATTTAATGTATCTAAAAGAAGGTTTTTTACTTACTTTTTTGTAAATGTTTATTTGAAATAAAGATTAAAGATATATACTTTTAAAGTTTCCTTTTTAACTTACAATACAAAATTATTATTTTTACTTACTTTTTTGTAAAATTTTATTTGAAATAAAGTTATATACTTTTAAAGTTTCCTCTTTAACTTACAAAATTACTTTTTTTGGATAAATTCTTTTTTGTAATATTGCATGAGTTATTTTGCAGTTTCTGTATTTTTTGTATTCCGATTCCCCGTTTTGTAACAATGTTTCTATATATTTAGATAATAGATGAATGCGATCAAATTTTTATGGAAAACCCATTGCTATTGGATGAATGTTCGCAGATCTTTATGGAACAACCGATGCCCTTGCCTTTATATTTACAAGTGGGATCGGGATTCGAAGTATCATTGTTATTATTTATGTTTTGTTATTAAGAAAATGTTTTATTTTCTCGGATCTTTTTCATGGTTAATTTTCGCATATATTCTAATTATTATTTTTTTTTTACAACTAGAGGTCGGTAGAGAATGAAGCTAGTTCATCACGTACCAATGAAGTATTTAGTGTAAGTGTTAATGTCGTTCGTAATGAAAACTTTTTAATAACTTTCTTTTAAAAGTCAATTAATATATCTTTTTTAAAATAAGATGGAGAATGCAATTGTGATTTTGGAGCGATCTCGACGCAGGAACCTCAAGTATCAGGCGCAAGAAATTATCTATCGAGCTCATATAGATCCAGAGAGGCTACCTCTAGCCATGAGAAATACCCTTTCAGCCGTTGTTGACTCGGTTAGAGAGTTTTTTTCTGTCTTGATACGACGATCCACCGAAAATTTAATACGGTTTTGTATAAGAGCAGAAGGACTGGACAAGCCTATCTCAACAACTCTTATGGCTGTGTCTGAGGTGACTGTTGAGACGCTACTAAGTAAGGTGCTCAAAGTTTTACAATCGAAGGAACAAATCGTTTTGGACGAAGGTTTTGAAGTAGACGTAATCACCATCCACAGACCTATAGGCGCTGGAAAAAATCGGAGGGTCATTAACATTTCGTTGGACCGTATACGGAAGAAATACATTTTTCCGATCCCTAGCGACAGTGAAGACCTTTGCTGTGCTAAGTCCATTGTATACACATTGGCTCACTTGGAACAAGACAACGCGGCCCTCAATGCCATTAGGGATAAAAGACGCCCCGCACTGTTGAATAGGGCCCGAGCTCTTCATGAAGCTGCCGGAGTTCCGCCAGGTCCCTGCACCTTCACGGAAATTAGGGCTTTCGAAGAATACATGGATGTGCAAATTGTAGTTTTCTCTTCGGAAAATCTAAATCAAGTAAGTTTTATATTTATTTCTTCTTTTGATGAACTTAAATTTTTATCTATTTTAAGGTGTTAAAATCGAATGCTTGCTGTATTTTTACTTTTTTACTCGTTGAATTAATACATTACTTATTTGTGCTTTTTTAATTATATCCTTTTACATCTACATAATATATACACTGCTGGCCACCGTAAATGCAACACCCTGAAGGAAGCATGCAAATA
This sequence comes from Meta bourneti, assembly GCA_933210815.1. NCBI lineage: Eukaryota > Metazoa > Arthropoda > Arachnida > Araneae > Tetragnathidae > Meta > Meta bourneti. The sequence goes on along the minus strand of OW119928.1, from coordinate 14,738,302 downwards.
ATATGAAATTTACAACATGCATTAGCGGAGGTGAGATATGCAAATGATTAGAATTTCAGCGCAGACGCACATCACGCGCGCCTGTGGCGCCACTTCAAAGCGCTATATAAGGCTTGGAGATTTCGACGATTTCAAGTACGGCAATTGTGTTTTTCTTGTGGTTTTTTCAAAAAAACGATCAATTATGCCTCGTAGAAAACAGCGATCATCTTTTGATCAAGTATCCGAGTTCGACAGAGGAAGGATAGTGGCCTACCGAGATTGTGGATTATCTTTCAGGGAAATCGGTAGTCGTGTTGGACGAAACCAAACAACTGTAATGCGGATATGTGATCGTTGGATGCAGGAGGATACGACGGACCGACGTGTTCGATCGCATCCACCTCAGTGCACCACTTCACGTGATGACAGGCATATTGTGCGTATGGCAGTGACGGATCGCTCAGCCACATCACGAACCATAGCACAGCACATTCAGTCTGTACCGCATCATCCAGTGTCTGCGCGTACCATTCGACGCCGTTTACAGCAGAGGGGTCTGTCCGCAAGACGTCCATTGCTTCGTCTACCCTTGACGCAGAACCACAGACGTTTCCGCCGCCAATGGTGCGATGAAAGAAGGATGTGGACGGCAGAATGGAATGAAATTGTCTTTACTGACGAGTCACGCTTCTGTCTGCAACACCACGATGGTCGGATTCGAGTCTGGAGACACCGTGGAGAGAGGATGCTGAACAGCTGCGTTATGCACCGCCACACTGGTCCTGCACCGGGTATTATGGTATGGGGCGGTATTGGATATCACTCTCGCACTCCTCTAGTACGCATTGCCGGTACTTTAAACAGCCAGCGCTACATCTCCGAGGTGTTGGAGCCAGTCGTCCTTCCTTACCTTCAGGGCTTGCCCACAGCCATATTTCAACAGGATAATGCGCGACCACACGTGGCACGCATTGTCCAAGGGTTCTTCGTCAATCGCCAGATTGAATTGCTTCCCTGGCCAGCTCGCTCTCCGGATCTTTCGTCGATAGAAAACATGTGGTCCATGGTTGCTCAACGATTGACCCAGAATACATCCCCAGCTGCCACACCAGATCAACTTTGGCAACGTGTGGAAGCTACTTGGTCTGCTGTACCCCAAGAACACATCCAAAGTCTCTTTGAATCAATGCCGAGGCGTGTGGCAGCGGTGATCTCCAACAATGGCGGCTACTCTGGCTACTGATTTTGGCAGGAACCACACTTCACAGAAGTCTATAAATTTAATCATTTGATACTTGGTCAACATGTTATCTACAAAATAAATTTTGTTGTGATATCTCTTGTCTTTCTTGGTGTTGCAATTTGGGTGGCCAGCAGTGTAGTTTAAAAAATCTGATGTATATCCTTTTTGTTTGGATTGTTAGGTAGCTTACAAAAACGACACAAGACCACGCAGGATCAATTTATGGTTTCACGATGACCATTACGATGTTATAAGATCCTTGAAAGGGTTCTTTGGATCAAATCACTATTGTGAGAGGTGTGAAAAACCATTTCAAAATGTGGAAGACCACATTTGTGCCAATTCCTGCCATGTATGCAATAGGACGCAGTGTCCCGAAGATATGCCCACTCGATGTCTCGATTGCTATCGGCTGTGCAGGTCGAAGGACTGCTTTGATGCACACAAGATGTGCACAGGCTTGCAAATTCATTCTCTATGTGATAGAGTAAGTGTATTATCCGTGATGCGAAGGGTACAGGTGCATGTCTCTTTTTTCAGCAAGAATGTCCATTTATTCGATTATTATTCCTTACAGGTTTATCAGTGTAGGAAGTGCAGCCGTGTAATTCGAAGACGTGACTGTGCCCGCGAAAACCACAGATGTGAAGCCACTAAGTGCCCCTCCTGCCTTGAATTTGTGGTGTCTTCGGAGCACTTGTGTTTTCTCCGAACCGTGGGAGCAAAGAAACCAAGTGAGAAGCTGATCTTTTTCGACTTTGAAACTGATCAGTCTTCTGGTGAACACTTGGTAAATTTCGCAGTCTCGCAATATGCCAACGGAGATGAGCAGGTCTTCCCGGGGTATTCGGCATGCCAGGATTTTTGTGCTTGGTTATTTTCCCCCAAGCACAAAGAATACACCGCCATAGCGCATAACATGAAAGGGTAAGGCTTAAAGAAAATATTAACATAAGTTAATATTGTGAAAGAGAGTATGTGTGCGTACAAAAAAACCTTGAACTTTTAGATTTTCTTTATCAAGGTTTATTAATAATAATTATCAGTGAATTTACTGAAATCAGATAATTGTATATTATATTTTATAAGTTAATTATTATTATTTCTTTTTAGATTTGATGGCCAGTTTATAATGGCGTACCTCTTGCAACAGGGCTGTGCACCAGAAGTTATCCCAAATGGATCACTGATCATGTCAATTCGACACCCAACTCTGGATATTCGGGTCATTGACTCGTTGAACTTCCTTCCCATGGCTCTGGCCAAGTTGCCGGGATGTTTTGGATTGACCGAGTTAAAGAAGGGGTATTTCCCCCATCTTTTTAATACTAGGGTAAATCAAAATTATATTGGGGCTCTGCCCGAGTGCAATTTTTACAGCCCAGACACAATGTCAGGTACAGCACGTGTTGCATTCTTGTCCTGGCATGCAGAACACAAAAATGACTCTTTTAATTTTAAAGAAGAAATGCTTTCTTATTGCAAGTATGTGTATTTTTTCTTTTAAATTTTCCTTTCTTCTATCAGGCATTATTTGTGACTTAAAAAAAATTGAAGATTTAAAAGAATTAAAAAAAAAATATTTTTTCTTCTTCCAGATCTGATGTAGATCCTCCGCCGTTGTTGCCTAGAATTTAGGATTCAATTTATTGAAGTGGCTGGTGTGGATCCCTTTCGGTAAAAAAAGAAATAATAATAATAATAAACATTACCTAATGAAAGAAATGAATTAAAAAACATTTCCTAATTAAAAAATTTGTTAAAGAAAATGCATATATGCGTAACTTGTTTTTTTTTTCAGGTATGTGACAATTGCATCGGCCTGCATGGCAACATACAGGCACAACCACATACAGCCCAACACTATTGGCATGATTCCAGTGTACGGCTATATCAACAAAACCCTTTTCAGTGTTGATAGCATTCGGTGGTTAGATTTTCTAGCATTTAAGTACCAGATTGCTATTCAGCATGGGATGAATGGAGCGGGTGAATGTAAAGTAGCTGGGGTATCGGTGGATGGATTTTGCGCAAATTCAAATACAGTTTACCAATATCATGTAAGGATTACACAAGTTGTTATTTCATTTAAAATGCTTCAGCCTGTTCTGTAAAAAAAATTCACTACTAGGAACGATCAAACAAGAAAAAAAAATCTGTATTTTGTTTTAATTTTCTTTTAGGGATGTTTCTTCCACGGCTGTGGAAAATGTTATGATGGGGACATTATACATCCACTGAAGAACGTTCCCATGGCTACGTTAAGAGCCACCACAGCTCATCTGACAGAAAAACTACGGGCCCTGGGATATGAGGTCGTTGAAATGTGGGAGCATGACTTCATGGCACAAAAAAAGGAGGATGGTGAGTTGAAGACCTTCCTTGAAGGTCATGGTTTGACTAACCGCCTAAATCCTCGAGATGCGTTTTTTGGAGGTAGGACAAACGCCATAAAACTGTATCATGAGGGTGACTCAAAATACATTGATTTTACGTCGTTGTACCCATGGGTAAGTTCATACTTTATTAAGTTGTTCGGTATTACACGGAACAAATTGGTTCCCTTTTACTTAATTTTTTTTTCCACTTTCAGGTTAACAAATATTGCACCTACCCCGTTGGCCACCCCACTATAATCACCGAGGATTTCGGAGATGTGGAAGAATACTTCGGGATAGTACATTGCCGAGTAATTCCCCCTAATCAACTGTACCATCCTGTTCTCCCATACAGGTGCCAAAATAAACTCATGTTCCCTTTATGCCGGACATGTGTTGAATCATTAAACCAAAACCCGTGCACACACACGGACGATGAGCGAGCACTGGTTGGCACTTGGGTATCGGAAGAACTCAAGCTGGCGAAGAGAAAAGGGTATCGTTTTACCCATGTAAGTGCGTTTAGTGTTTAAGTTTTTAAGCATTTTGTTTTCAGAAAAAAAAATATTGTTAATGATATCTTTTTATATATATATATATTTTTCAGATTTATGAAGTTTACAATTTTGAGGCCACTTCTGATACCCTGTTTAGGTCATATATAGACCTATTTTTAAAAATCAAGCAGGAGAGCAGCGGTTGGCCTGCAAATTGCAAAACTGAAGATCAGAAAGCTAACTACATTCGCCAGTACGAGGAACGGGAAGGAGTGAGATTAGAACCCGAAAAAATTAGTAAAAACCCGGGGCGCCGACAAGTGGCCAAGCTGGCCCTTAATAGTTTTTGGGGAAGGTAGGCATTAAAAGTTAAATTTTAAAAAAAATAGCAAGTATGAGGGAAACACATTCTCATAATTTCTTGTTTTTCTTACAGATGGGGAATGAATACACAAAGAGGGCAGTAAACATACGTCAACAAGTTATCTGAATTTAATAAAATGCTAGCAGATACAACCAAAAATGTAAGAGTAATTTACGTTATATATATATATATATATATATATATATATATATATATATATATATATATATATATATATCAGATAAAAGACGTATATCTACCCACAGCGGAAGTTGCTGCCATCCAGTGGGAAACATCAAAAAACTTTTTAAAACAAGATGCCACCACGAACATATTTCTGGCGGCCTTCACTACAGCTTGGGCTCGTCTCAAGCTGTATGAAGAGATGGACAGACTGGGTCCCAACGTCTTGTACCACGATACGGATTCTATCATCTACGCCACAAATGGCCAAAATGATCCTCCCTTGGGAAACTTCTTGGGTGAATTCACGGACGAATTGGATGGAGATGTGATTAAAACTTTCGTCTCTGGTAAGCAAAATGTTTATATGAAAACTTATCATTAAAAAACTTTTAACCATTTCAGAGAAGAAGAAAAAAATAATCATAAGTGCTATATTTTTATTTTAACTAACCGACTGTTCTTAATACTCATTGTAAAGTAGTAATGATAATAATTGATGGCACAAAAAAAAATTATTAAAAAACATATTATAGGTGGTAATCAGTTATGTATTTATTATTCATGAACTTATAACTAACTGTTCATATACTTATAAGTTTTTTATTTTCTCAGGTGGGCCAAAGAATTATGGCTACAAAACAGCTTCAGGAAAAACGTGCTGTAAAGTACGAGGCTTTACTTTAAATTTTCGAAATTCCCTGAAGCTGAATTTTGAGTCAATCCGAAGCATGATTCAAGAGCTAGACGAGCCAAGAACAATGAAGGTAGAAAATCCATCCAAAATAACAAGGGAGGCAAAGAGAAGAAAGGTGGTAAATAGAGAAGAAACAAAAGTCTACCGTATCGTGTATAACAAGAGAGTGATCCAGCCTGATCTGTCAACCCTTCCATACGGGTATTAAATTGTAATGTAAAATAAAAAAAAAATTGTAAATAAATAAATGTAAATTTGTAAAGATGCGTATAATTAATTATTTATTTTTGTGAATTTTAAAGTTAAAAAAACACACAATAAAAATAAGAATTCATGACATTTATTTAAAAAAAAATAATGAAAATGAGAAGGTTACAATGTTTGCCATTTCTTCGAAGATAATCTTTTTCTGGCTATCTTAGGTTTTGCATACATATTTTTAACTTCAGTTAAATAGTTATTTTTTATAAAATCTCGTGGAAATTTGTTTCCCTTTAATATTTCTTCAAACTGTTGAAAAGCAACTGGCCTACGAACTCTATTTCTCAATAGAAAATTTATAAGTTGAATTATATCTGAGCCAGGGATCCCCTCTTTATTTAGCATAACTTCTCTGTTCTTGTTCCATGAAATGTTATGTTCCTTTAAAAATTCAACAATTTTCTGGGCAGTATCTTTATGTTTCTTCGGAGCAGATTCCAGAATCCTATTTTCTAGGTCAAAAGTTTCCTCCGAAGGCTGTTCTTCAGGTTGATTGACAATATTATAATTTGGTAATGTGACATATTTTTGCAAAATCTGGATGTACAGCTTGGCCTTTTCATCATCGTCCATTTTCTTTTTTAAGATATGATGAATCTGAGTATCTAAATCACTCAAATGGTCCTCTTCCATTTGCTGCATGCGGTCCAGCGGTACCAGTGCAAACTTTTTGCTATGTTCCATGGATAAGGGATGATAGGACAGTTAGTGCAGCGGGGAGGAGAAAGGATAAAAATCCGTCACCTTTTTGTACTAAAAGACGCCTTTTTCTATAGAGAGGCACTCTCTTCTCAGCGAGTGTTCTCAAAGTTCTCTTAAAAGGAACGAGTCGATTTTTGGAACGCTTACTGATTGGAATGTTTCCCTTTAAAAGATTTAATACAGATTCACAAATTAATTTAACGAGACAGTTTGGGCAATTTTTCAATACAGCTGCTTTTTTTCGACTCTTCTGTAAGAGTTTCAGATATTCCACATCCTTCTGAGAGGGCATTCTGAATCGAAATGATTTCACCTGCTTGTACACTTTGTTTTATATAAGCTGCGTAAGCACCCGCTTTGTACAAAGCACAATAATGAAATCCAATCAGATGATGAGAACAAGTCACTGAAAGTTTGCTTGCAGATAAATCTTTGATCTTGGGGCAATCCAAGCTTTCAATATTTTGTCCTAACAGATTTTCTAAAAACTTGATCTTTTCTAGTCCTTTCACATAAATAGCAGAATGAACCGATGACAAGTATTGTAAAATAATACGTAGAGTACTGTAGGGCAACGTACCACTGTTCCATTCCAGATGATGTCTGTTTCTTATAACCCAGGCGAAACACCTTTGTTGAACCACCGATAAACTCTTCCAAGGGTGAGGGGGAAGAAATGTCCAACAGGCATGATGTCCTTCGTTTATGGAATAAAAAGCTAATTCTTTAATAATGTAACACCCAGACTTAACTTGAAAACCTTCAAAATCAATCACTACAGAAGACATGTTACGTACTTAATGTCTAAAACACGAAATTACCTATCGAGGTTCATACACGAAATGCTTATCACCAGGAAATATTCCTGTACGTAACCGTAACCGTTCAGTCGTTTCGGGTCTTAAGTCAATGAGCAAATAACTAAAGGGCGTTGAGGTAGCATCGTCAAATATTTCTTGAAAAGCTTTGATTTTCCTAGGGAACATTTGTCTGGCTAGATGCATTATTTGACTTTTATCTCTAGGATTTTTGTACAAAACCGCGTAATGTGAATTCAAATGAACATTTCTCATTTCTTTGCCTTGATGGAAAAAATTTTGCGTTATAAAGATAATTGAAAGATTTCGGTGATGACTCCCTTTTGTAAAGAGGTTGCTTAAACGAGTATCACTGGCTAACTCTGTCATTAAATCGTCTATAATAATTAAGGCATTTTGAATGGAACTAAGATTAGAAGGTAAACCTTCTTCAAAAGTCACATTTTTCATGGAATTAAAAATAGGTTGATAACTTCCGTAACAGTATACAATATGCGTAGGCATAGGATCAAACATTTTATGATCTAATAGTTTTTTCACGAAAACGGTTTTTCCTGAACCCGTAGGACCACTGAGAAGACATGTAGAAGGATGAACAAGCTTAGGGAGCTCCATTTTCCAATATGTGTTTAATTTAAAAAAAGCTTTGACTTTTATACTTTACAGACAATGTCTGTGCAACCTTTAATTGTGCGTGCCACGAGCTCACACTCGCTGATTGAATCGACAATATTTTGAGTAAATTCCAAACAGTGGTTTTCAAAGACATTTAAAGAATTATGAACACAATCGCATATTGTTTTCCCACAAACTGAGTGACTGAAGAACAGATTGGAAAATTCGTTGCATTTAATAAATCCCACTGAATCAATTTTTTGGTAAATTTTATACATTTCAAGCGTCGTTTTATTTTGTGCTAAACTACATGATTCATGTTTTGGCCAGTTGAGACAAGTCCAAATAATAAACACAGAAAAACCAATGTAGGAAAATATAAGCAATGCTGTTAAAAGATTTCGTATGGTTGTGTTGTCCATTTTTTTGTATGACTTACTCTGGTGAATACTTTTAACAAAGTGTTGTCTTTTCTCTACGTAAACCCTTTTAAACTCTTGTATTTTAACCCCAAAAACCATTTGTCAGAAAAATAATAACAAACACATGTAAAAATCACAACAAAATAAATACATAAGACCAGATCATATTTTTTTTCTGATATAAAACAAATTTTTATTACTTTTTAAAAATCATTGTTACACCGTATCTTTTCTTGACAAACTGGAACATTCTAAAATCATTCTTCTTTCCACTAAGTTGAGTAAGAATAAATTTCATACATGACCCTTGACATCGTTTAACAATGAAATAAATGCAATAATGTCCACATACATTAGATGTTAAGCTTTGAAACGGAACCTCGTTCCAATGAACGTGCTGAAACGTCTTGACAAATCTTGTTATGTCTTGCCCAAATGCGTCGGGAGGCAATCCATAAGAATCAAAAAATTCAACAGTGTTTTTATCCTGAATGTAGACGGCAAGCCAATGAGTTCCTTTTTCATCATGTTTATCGGTATTCAACACCATAGCAGAGGGAAACTTTCTAATTTTTGGTATTTTGTCCGAAGGAAAAACACCCGCAAAATATCTCATGGAAATAGGGTCACGAGACAAGATTTTATAAAGGTCTGACGAATTCATCAGTTTCCAAAATCATAGAGAATATTTCGAGCTTTATTGATTTCAATTAAATTTTCAAACTCCGCATACACCAACAATGAAACTGTTTGCTGTAACGTAGTTCCAAATTTTATTTCTATTCTTAAGTTACTGTGTCGAACAAGATTTAGATGTGAACCATCACAGAAATCTGGGGATAAATCAAAGCAAAATAAAGAATAACCTTTCGAAAATTCCGACCTTGAGAGGTACAGACCTCTATTTTCTGCATTCGTAAATAAATTCTGATATGCTCTTACAAATTGATCTTTTTCAAAATTTGGTTGGAGTGTGTTATGAGGCACGGGCTGACCATCCACATAGACTCCTATAAAATTAATATTGTAATGTTTGAACTCAAAGGGTGACTTCTTATAGTGTCCGTTGAACGCGTCGTTATCGACACAGGCAATCACAATGCGGTTAGGCATCTGTCCCGTAAAAATGTTATCTTGAACAAAGCTCATATTACCAGCCGGAATGGAATAAGCTTTACACAGTACTCTGTTAATGGGGTATTTAGCTGCTGTTTTTTCCAAACCTTTTGCATGTCCTATAACAACACCGGGGCTCACTCTGACTTTGCGAACAAACAAGGAAGCATATTCCAACGAAACTTTAAATTCCCCGTCTACCAACAAACAAAATTCCGGTTTACTGCGTATAAGCTTAATTTTCACATCCACCATATTTAAAAGGAGTCTCTCTTGATGAAACATATCCAAGTGCAAACGGCCAATCATATCCACCGATGCACCTAGCTTAAACATTTCAGACCGTTTATTGAATCCATCGTTAGGTTGAGCATCTGCCGTATCAAAAACATTCATACGTCCAGCAGTATCTTTAAAAAACAGTTCTGAAGACAATTGAGAAGTTTTAGTATCATAACCATGATTCAGTAATTTTTCTATCATGGCTCGGTATGGATAAGTGTTATTACTGGAGGAAACGAGTCTTTCGTTTAAACTGATATCCACCTGAGAAAACATGGAATGCAGAAAGAGATTTACAGGGCCTACTTTACTTTCAGTTGTGATTGGTTTGCCGTCACTTTTTAAAATTTTAACTTTAACATATAATTGGGTCTGTGACAAATCGAGGTATTCGTCTCCGCTTCCAGAGACATTGAATTCGATAGGGCTACCACCAGAAACGTTGGCTAGGGGATGAAATTCAACCCACTGACCTCTCTCGATGACAGTTTGTGTTGGAGGTAAAGAGAATAATTCTAGTTCTGATTTTACACATTCTGGAGAATCTTTTAGTAGAAAAGCCATGGTGTTACGAGTCAAAAATATCACGTCCTTGTACCTTCCTGACTTTAGATGAAATGATACGTTTCGAGGGTTTGCGCTTCCTTTTAAACTTTCCATGACCAATCATCTCATCTGCTTTCTTAACCGCCTTTCTTGCTAATTTTTTCCCAGTTTCTTTTGCACGCGTTTTAACCGATGTTTTGAAATTTTCGCCCGATAACACGTCATTAGCAACCATTGTCCCTGTCCGTAAAGCTTCTTTTCCAACCGTTTTTGCACCACTAATCAAAAAAGGTAATGCTCTGCGAAATAGTTTTGCAAAAAATCCTCCTATTCCGTGCCCTTTCTGAAAAACAACTCCTTTATAGTAAGGCAAGCCATTTCCAATTTGCCCTGAATAATAATCTTCAAACTTTTTACTACAACACGTGTAAGGCACCAACATTTTGTTACTTCTTTTCTTGAATGTGAAAAATGAAAAATGAATCAATTCAGAAAGGAATACTCTTTTTATATGATTTGTTTCAAGCGAAAATGTAGTTTCACTATCAACTTTCCTCGTTCAAATGAGACGTAACGACCAGTGTACGTCCTTATAATGATTTCAATCGAGTCAAAATTTTTTCTGGAAACTGGTAAATAATGAGGTCTCTCAAATTGTTCCTGAATCATATCACCATCTCTTCCCTTCACTGTCAGAGTTCGTAAAAGAGGAGCTAAGATCCCACCAACAAATTCAGGCTGAATGATGTCGGTGTAAACGTACAACAAATGTAAATCAACATTAGGATCCGCAACAAAAGGACTCTCAGTGATTACTGTATCTGGGCCTCCATTTCCGGGAATAAAATTTTCTCCAATCACTTTATTAGGTTCAAAACCTAAGTTTTCAGCTAATCCCTTGGATAATTTCACCGTTGCACCGTTAGTGAGCTGCACTATCACCTTTTTAGTGTGTTTGTTATATTTCATTTGAATTTTTATGTGCTTTGGAAATGTATTTAAAATGTCAATCGGAGAATCATAAAATCCGCATGCTATTTTTCCATCAATTTTTATTCCGTTTCCTAAATCATATTCGAAAGAATTTTCACCATCAATGATGTTATTCCACATTCTGGGATAAATCATTTCAACTAATCCTACTTCCCATTCACCTGAGAGTTCCAGACGTTTAGGGAGTTTCGTGTAGAAGTGAGACATTGTGTTGCCAGGATAAAACTCGATAGAGCTGTCGCTGGGAAGTGTAATGTAGAACGACATCGTACAGTGAAAATGAGAAGGTAAGTACAGTGACAGCTCTATTTATATCATTTTGACATTCTCAACCCAAGCATTAAATTTTTCAGGATAACCCTGAAATTTCACAAAGTATTCCGTTTTCCCCTGACGCTTTCTTTTCTTTAAAACTTTTTCTACTGGATAAAATCCGGAATCCGAGATCTTTTGCAATTCCTCTTTGTAAAAACTTCCCTGTATCACTTCCCCTGCTAAATCTTTCAGTTTATACACAACAGGTATCCGATGTATTATTTTATCAATAGTAAAAATTTCTTTTGTCCAGTTTTGTTCGTATCCTTTTTCAAAGTGCATTTTCTCCCGATTAATACGAACAGTATCGTCAACCTTTAACTCTGAACTGCTCTGTTCTACAACAGATTGCTGACCGTATAACGTATCCCATACTTTTCCTTCATTTTGTAATGTCACTGATGAAGGCTCTGTTTCAATACTACGATGCCAAGTATGGTTATAACTATACATCAATTGGTCTATGACGTCAATATATCTCTTCGTATTTATTTCAGTAAAGTATTTCCACACTTTAGTTTTAAGAGTACGATTAAAGCGTTCAACGATTGAAGCTTTTGTTGAATTATGTGTGGTAAAGAAATGAACTTTCTTCTTTTTTAAGAAATTTTGGACTAGTTTATTTGTAAACTCTTTCCCAGCATCTGTCTGTAAGGATTGAGGAGTACGTTCCAAAAATATTTTTTCAAAAGCTCTCATTATAGTTGTAGACTTTTTATCTAACAGAGGAATGGCCCATGCATATTTAGACAAAATATCAATACAAGTAAGTAAATACTTATACCCGTCGTTCTGAGGGGCGAGAGATTGCATGTCCACTAAATCAGATTGAAACTGCTCGTTTAATCCTCCTACTATTACACGATTTCTCTGGAATTTGTGCCGTAAAGGCTTGTGTAAAGTATACGAATCTTTCGTTTGTAGCCAATTCTTTATCTGTTTTCTTTTCACGCGACCTTTTAAAGCACGCTGTAAAGCATTGATACCACCAAAGCTGCCGGGAAGTTTGGGATTCCGATATGCCTGATTCAGAATTTCTTCCATTGCAGCAGCGGTTGTGGTCTAACCTAAAGCTGATATTCATAATGACTGCTAAATTATAAGAAACACAGTATTTATATACTTCTCCTACATTCACTTTATGAACAGAATTTCACTATTAAAATTATGTAGCTAAACTAAATAATATTTAAAAATAATAATTAAAACAATTATACAATAACAAATTAAACACTAAATAGGTCAAACATATAGTACACACAGTAAGAAGTAATATAAAAGTCTAAATAAAACGCACTCAGGGGTAATAAGAATCAACAAAATTTATTTATAAGTAATAAAAGTAAAAAAAAAATACATTACACTGATGAAAAATATGGAGGAATACAATCGGTATTTACATACATTTGTCGCACGGACTCCATGAGTTCATTTACATTCAAACATTCAAAAAAGTCACCTTGGAAAATCAAATACCTAAAATTTAACTGAGTACTATATTTTTGAACAAAAGTCCCAGCAAAATCACGCCAATCAATACTGTAAAGAATGGAAGTAAAATGCATGGAAAAAGAATCTTCCTTACTCTTATCTAAACAGGTATGAGCTATGTTGTTCACAATGTAATTCTTACATCCGAAGCAATCCACATGCTTAGATATGTTCTTTGAAATTATATCCTCTAAGTGGGAACACAAGGCTAATTTCATTTCATCCACCCCTTCTGGATTGTCAGGGTCACCGTTGTAAGTTTCTTCGGAATTAAATGTTGAACACTTTTCAAGTTCGTGTCTCACGAAATAATACAAGGAGTATGTGAATAGTGAAGTATTTACACATTCAGCAACACGCTGGTAGTTTTCGCAGATTTTAAAGATCTGCTCCCAACACAGCACAACACGTTCGGGCACAAAATGAAATGACATATCACTTTTGCGAAACAGTCTTTGTAGAATGAGAAATGTCGTGTCTCCCACAACTTCTTTAGACATGCACAGGTCTCTTTCAAGAATCTTAGCAGATTCCACAGTACCAAAAGTGAAATATTTATTCACTTTACTTATAAAAGAATCCCACACTTTTGGCGAAAGTGAAATACCTTCCTTCGTGGGCTGTAAGCTTTCACTCTCATCCGTAACGTACTTCCTGATGTGGACTCTGGTAAGTCCAGTGAACTTGTTAACAAGCAGGAACATGTTGTCTCCAAGATGTAACATCGTATCAGGCAGCGAATCCATCGTTATTTTTGGCTGTTCCCCAGGCATAGGTAAAGACTTTGTCTTTATTTTTGGTTTTTCACCAAGAACAGACAATGCACTCTTTTCAGCAATACGAGCTTTTTTCATAGGACCAGACTGAACAGAATTTCGCTTCATAGTTTTTTCAATGCAAAATTACTTCTGAAACTGATCAACAAACCTTGCAGCCACTGATAGAAATGATTTCTGAGGGGTATAACTTACTTCCCAAGAGCACAAGATTAATCCACCAATCAGAGAAGCTTGAATAATCACGTGATACTAAGAAAATCCCTCCTACCTGGTCTTCAACAAATAGCAACATTCCTACCCTATAACCGGTATGATTGCATCAGCTTGCCACTCGCATTCATGTTCTAACGTGTTACTTAAAGTTTGGTTCATGTTCTAACGTGTTACTTAAAGTTTGGGTGTTGCCATTCATCAACAAAAATTTTTTTACAAAACCTACTCAACTCCATTCCCATAAAAAACAACTCAACTCTTGTTTAAATGTTTTCCCCCACAAGCAGGACACCTAAAACTCAACTTTACTTTATATGACGTCACATCGAAATCTCAGAAGGAAAAAAAATCCAAGTCCCAAGCGTAAACACACTGACGTCACGTGTGTTTACGTTTGGGTGTTGCCATTCATCAAAAACGAAATTTTTACAAAACCAACTCAACTCCATTCCCATAAAAAACAACTCAACTCTTGCTTAAATGTTTTCCCCCACAAGCAGGACACCTACAACTCAACAGCACGTCAATACGTCACTTCCGGTCACGCGCCCTTTTCCCCCGTGACGTCACGCTGTGACGTCACTAAGCCACGCCCCTTTTGATGACGTCACTTCCGCCGCAGTAGGACCTCTGCTTACTACTCAGGGCGGATGAAATGCAGGCCTGTTGAAAATCATCTTACATTTGGAATTGCATTCATAAACTTGGACTATCAACAAACATGCGATTTCATGTCAATGGTGATCCCTCTGCCCAGCAATTTGCAGATAACCTACTTAAACTAGGAAAAGGTGCCGTTACTTCGGATAATCAAGAGGCATGTATAGCAATGCAAAGCATTGTAAGGATTGTGAAAACTCTACGAGGGCTGAAAGAGGCGGTGTTTCCAAATGTGGTGCAACACTTTACTGATCACGCATGGCTGTGCCAAAGAGCAATTCTTGCCCCAAGAAACGAAGATATCAATGTCATCAATAAGCAACTTTTACAAGAATTGCCCTGTAGTGTTCAAATTTACAAATCTATCGACACTACATGTGACACATATAAGACTGAACTACACAACAGAGTTTTTGAACACATTGGAGCCATCTGGAGTACCCTCGCAGATATTAGAGATGAAGATTGGGGCACCGATTATACTTCTCAGAAATCTGCATCCACCTTCACTCTGCAATGGAAAAAAACTATCAAGAAACTGACGCCGAATATTATAGAAGCCACCATCATGACTGGACATGCCTCAGGCGAAGACGTAATTATTCCTATGATCCCAATCATTCCTTCGGATCTCCCATTCCAATTTAAACGACTTCAGTTCCCTTTTCGTTTAAGTTTCGCTATGAGCATCAACAAGGCACAAGGACAATCGCTGAAAGCTGTAGAACTCGATCTCATTAAACGGTGTTTCTCCCATGGTCAACTGTATGTGGGTTTTTCAAGAGTTGGAAAAGCCGAGAATCTTTACATCCTAGCTCCAAATGGAAGAACTTTGAACATAGTGTATCATGAAGTTCTCTAAGCAAGGATCAATGTGAGGTGGACGGAATGAGGCGACATGCCCGTGTCATGTCGGGTGGTGGGACTCATTCTTAAAATTATTGTTTTTTCTTTTTAATGTTTTCAGTATCAGTGAGGAGATAACAAGATGATGATGAACAAATGATGTCACGGGTAACGCCGTGCGGGTACTGCTAGTTATATAAAAATATCAAGTACAAAACGAGTATTGATTTTTCAGTATTACTGTTACGAAAATAAAAGTAGATAGAACAAAATAAAAATCACCGATTAAATGTTTTGCATTGAAACCACAGATAAAAGCACCAGATCAATTTTCTTTCAAAAATTAAAATTTACTCATTACACATCAAAATTACTTATTGCTTAAATCAAGAAATTCTCGTCAATTATTTAATGCAATTGGGAAACCAAACAAACTATAACGAAAGTAACAACAGAAATGAACTTGACGTTCTGAATCCCAGTATCATGCAATTGCTCAACATTTACTCTAACAAAACGAAAGTACGAAGTAACGCTTCTCTATCCAGATTAAAATTATTTCAATAATACACTTATATGTCAGTATACTATTACTTTACTAAACGTACAACATGCATTTATTCACTAAGTGCAAATCATTTCTTCAATATTATATTATTCCTAAAATTATAGAGAATTCATGAGTGTAAGATGATACACAAAAATGTTCATTTTCAAATAACCTTTGCATTTTTTACAGAAACTGAATAAGGTGTATTCATTTTTCCTGACGATGAAATAGCTCACACAAAGAACACTTAAAGAAAATCTTTCAGAAACTAAGCGAATATGGTTTAGTGGTTAATGCTAATAAATGTGTCTTTGGAGTCCGAAATAACATTCCTGGGTTTCTTGTATCCGATAAAGGCGTATTACCATTGCCTGAAAAGGTAGACAATAGGCAATTATCCAAAACCCGGAACTGTTAAAGACCTTTGTACGATTTTAGCCATTCCAAAACAGGTTTTTACACAGGTTTTTGACACATTAACGCAGGTTTTTGAAAGGAGCGGCTGGAACAAAAAAAGAACAAGACTAATTATTTGGACTGAAATGACAAGTGCGGCATTTGAATCTTATAAAATCTATTTCTGAGGCCACTGCCGTGAATGCATCTGCAATCTGTAGGTAGTTAATTAACGTCGCACTAGAGCAACACAACGGGCTATTGACGACGTTCCGGGATCAATCCCGAAGGGAAAGGTTCGAGGACAACACTACGTAATTTTGAAACACGGTCAGATGACAGCTTGATGTCATTAAGAGGAGCGGCTTGCTGCAATGGAAGAGAATCTGCCTTCGCAGCACTGTCAGCAAGCTAGTTACCTTTTATGCCCAACAAAACAGAATATCAAAACCCTTGTTTTGCAAGGTCCGCAAGATGATAAAAATATCTTACACGACAGGATGGTATATTGTTCCAGCAGTTGTAATACACTAATGCTGTTAGTATAAATGCAGAACTTACGGTGGGTACTAGAGCAGTGGTCTCCAACCGGTGGTCCGCAAGAATTAATTGTCGGTCCGCGAAAGCTTTCACCCGACTATACCGCTAGACGATTCAAGGAATTCCCACTGTTACGCGCGGCCGCCGAATTCCAGTATTGGGTCAGCTCGCCTGTTGACGACACGTTGCAAGAATTCTTATTTTATCGTGCTCGTGCGTATTGGTTTTTTTTTTATATTGTGGAATTTCGGAAAACAAATGATTTCTTTCGTAAAATTTGAAACCCTACAAGATGGATAAAAAGTCGAACAGCAAAATCTCTTAACTTCCTTTAATAGAGGTAATGACAATATTCAGAAGAAAATTAGTGATGGTGCCGAAAGTATGCCAAGTATTTACTAGTGCTTCAAGTTTAGAAGAAACAGAAAAATAAATATCTTGATACTTCGGAATGTGCAGCATACAAACCGAACAGAGAAAAGGAAATTTTGTTAGGAATTTTAAAGAGAGCTTGGCTTTATTGTAACCTCTGGAAGTGACTATCGCCACGGCCTTTGTGTAATATGTTCTGTAGTTCTTTCAAATGGCGCTATGAAACCGTCCAAACTGGCTCGTCATTTGCATTCGAAGCATAAAGATTTCACTTATAAGCC
The DNA here is from genome assembly GCA_933210815.1 of Meta bourneti. NCBI lineage: Eukaryota > Metazoa > Arthropoda > Arachnida > Araneae > Tetragnathidae > Meta > Meta bourneti. The sequence continues at coordinate 14,720,760 of OW119928.1, read as the reverse complement.
ACTGGACTTTTTAAAAGATTACTTGACCAGATGAAACTTCATAAAGTCAAATGAAAACGATGACGACTGGTGACAAGTCGCTGCTTCAAGTGTCTTATTTAGTTGCTCTTTGAACAGCTAAAACGAAAAAACCGTTTGCTATTAGTGAGGTGTTAGTAAAACCTTTCATCTTAGATGTACAAGAAATTTTGGGTCCTCAAGCCACTAAAAAACTAGAGGTTATACTGCTTTCAAACACCACTATTCAGAGAATTGTTGACGTGGCCATCGATATTGAAAAGCAAGTTCTAGTGGGGATAAAGAAATCGAGATGGTTTAGCGATTCAACTTGATAAATCAACTGACGTGAATAACCATGCTATCCTACTTTGCTTCGGGGTAGTGAGGATGAAGACTTAAGGGAAGAACTTCTTTGTTGCCTTGATTTACCTGGAGGGACCACTAGTTCAGAGATATTTAATACTCTTGATTTTTTTCAAGTACAGGGCTTAGACTGGAGCAAATGCATTGGTGTGTATACGGACAAAGGATTGACCGGTCGTCGCTCAGTAGTTGCGAAAATAAAGGAAGTCCGCACCCAGAAGTTTTGTTCACTCACTGTATGATACACCAGGAGCACCTAGCTGCAAAGAAGCTTTCTACTGAACTAAACACTGATGAATGACGTTGTGAAGATCATTAACGAAATTCGTAGTCGAGCTACGAACTCGAGACTGCGAGAGTATGGACTCACAACAACAACATCTACTCCATGCAGAAGTGAGTTGGTTATCGAGAAGAAGAGTTCTTGCACGCCTGTTCGAACTGAGGGAAGAAGTAAAGCAGTTTCTGCTAGAGCGAAAATCTGACCTAGTAGAGCCTTTGTTGGATGAGGAATGGATGGCTAAGCTTACGTATATGACCGACATATTTAACCTTCTGAACGAACTTAATATTTCTCTTCAGGGGTCTTGTACGAATACTTTTACACTAAGAAATGAAATGGATGTGTTCAAAAAGAAGCTGGCTCTTTGGGATAGTCGCGTACAAGTCAACATTTAAGAGCGTTAGCTAAAAACTTTAATAATTATTTAACTGAAAATGAAGATCCACGTAAAAAGGTAACCTCTGGATTAATAATTCCTTTTTGGAAGATATAAAACAGTGCGCACTTGATCCTCGTGAGAAAGAAAAGCTGATCGAGTTGTCTTCTGATGTCACTCTGGTGTCCAGACATAAAATGCAATCATTGTCTCAATTTTGGATATCCCTCAATAAAGAATTTCCATCTCTGAGGCCCCGTTCACATGAGGCGTTTTCTAACGCGCATTTTACGTCAAAACAAAACGCGGATAGCCAAAGTACATAGAGTTCTACTGGAGTGTTCACATGCAGAAATCGCGAAAATCCACGCGCTAGATAGCTTCGGTGCTTCAACAATATCCGGTCGTTCTAGCGATTAGAAGGCGCTTGGAGATGCATAGGAATGTACTGCACCGTTCACATGACACGCGTATTGACGCACCCATTAGGGTTTTTTTATTCCCCTACTTCAAGTTTCTATCTGCGCGATCGTTAAAGATAGAGTGAAAATTTCAACGGATTTGAAATCTGCGGAAAATTTTACCCAAGATCGATACCTAAAATGTGATTTTCTTTAAATAAATAATTTTTCAACTGTAACTAATATTTTCGCGATACACATTTGAAGAATGTATTCATTACGAACACAAAAGGGAGTATCCATCTCGTTTTTATAGAAAAGATATAACTTGATTGGAGTATTTTGTCTTAATCCACTGCTTTATATTTATGGCCATTAAAAATAGGATGAGAAAATTTAATCTTATTCGGTTTATTGAAGAAATTTAAACTGCTTTCACACAAAACTTATAAAAATGTGATAGTTTATAAATCCCCTTGTGGGGGCGGGCAGTAGAATAACCCCACCGCAGCCCTGCGTGTCGTAGAAGGCGACTAATGGTGTACCTTCCTGTCATATCAGGGTTCGGTTGGGCTGCGTACTAGTGGTCAATCCTTCGGGAAACTTCGGGTGGAAGGCGTCCCGATGTGTGTGGCCCGCCGGATTTTGTTGCCGCAGTTCATTTGTGTGTTCCTACGCAAGACGAGGTGGGTACAAAAATGGGAGGGTCACTCTTCCTCTCATCATTGACACGTTTTTTTGTTTATTCGTTTGCTCTGTAGCATTCGAATTTGCATACGGTCTATCTTGGCGGCGGTAGTTGCCCTGAATATAGAGTTGATAGGGCCAAGGGCTGCGTTCCCTGTGGGCGGGTTGTGCGAACCTGAATCTTTACGTGAGCGGCCGAACCACCACTCGCCACCTGCTTTTTTTGCGAGATATGAGGGGTTCGCCTGCGGCGAATCGATAGTTTATAAATAAAGTGGTAGTAGGTATTTTATTTCTGAGAATAACGTATACCGACAACTGTCCGTTCCAGTTTTTATGTTCGGCAAACGTCTTTAAAATAAAACTAAAATTAAATATTCAATTTAAAAGATAAACTTTAAAGTTATTTTTTATTTGTCCTCAACGTGAAATGCGTAAGATAAGTTTCAATTTTCATTCATTTTTCACATCCTCGTGTTACATTGAACTCTATATCCCTTTTGAAAATGAACTTCGGATTTACTGAACTTAATTTACCGAGAGCTTATTTTTCATAGAATTTATATTTTAATCTTGCAGAGTTAGTGTTATTACTACTTTTATCGAAATTTTTATATTATACTAGCTGAATTACCCGGCGTTGCTCGGGTTGAAATGGTTAAATGTTGCTTGAAAAGTGAATTAGAATAATCACTTTTCTTTCACAGAAAAATGCAATCATTTAAGTTGTACGGAAAATACGTTTTAACTTTTTCATAGCTTCTACAATATACTTAGGACGCAAATATATACATTTAATTCCTGAATATATTGCAATATGTAAAAGATTAACCTATAAATACGAACAGAAACGAAATTCCGACGAAAAAATGCAGAATTCTAAAAAACGAAAGATGTGCAAAGTGCAGTTTCAACTGCTTCTGTTTCTCGCAATCAAGTCGTGGCGCTTCACTGGGTAATTGACCATTGGTAAGAACCTCCTTGATCTCCGTCCAAATCGGATTGCAGGTGAAGGTGATAAATAAGTCTGATCCCCCGTACATCCTCACGTACGTCATAGCATCTTGCGTGTATTCGTGCATGTGTCTGGGACTGTCTGTAAATGTAGCTGGTAGTATGACTAAGGCACCGAGGTTTTCAACGTTCCCGTTTGACACAGCATCTCTCAGGTGAATATATCAACTTTCAGTTTACGTTGATTTAGACGAATGTAAAGGAGACGCTCACTCTCAACTTTTGCGTACATATCGACGATGAACTGATGAAACAATTGCCTGCAGTTCAATACGTGGTTCTGCTCAGTATCTCGAACCATTAATCTGTACGCATTGAAATCCATCGCTGAAACTTTCTTGCTCGTTGTTTCACCTGTTCTTGGGTTGATCTGCCTCAGATTAAAATGATATCCATCTTCACCATGGGGGAATATCACTGGGTACACAGAGCATCATAAGATCGATGTGTTTCCGAAATACGCTGCAATGATTCACCTCGTCGTTGAATAACGATATCCCGTTGATGAAACTCATCTGCTGATATAACCACCGCGACTTCGTCTGCTTGAGGAGAGTTAAAGCGCCGCTCGTGTTCGCCTGCTGGTCTTCGGTCTGCTCTTATGACTACTTTATATTCATCTGTTGGCATACGTTCCATTGCTGTTTCAAACGTTTTAATAAGATTATTGTGCTCATGAAACATCCTATGTAAGTTTAACACAATCTGACGTCTTGTTCCCGAGATGTAGGCCCACCTCTGATCAGTTTCCATTTGTTCGTTTTGAATAAAATATAGTTATAGAAATTTTGGTGGTTGATCTGGCAGCGGAAGCAACGATACCGCTCTATGGTAAATCTGCCCTTGCACCTTGAATGTCGACGGAAATCCGGGCTGTCCAACAACTCATGTGGCGCCGAATGATGTCATTTGGAAACATGAGTTGTATTTTCTGATGTTACGAAGAAAATGCTTCGACTCTGACGTATCTCATGATGTGTAAGTCAAAAGTTCTTGTGGTGGTGGTTCCAGTTGGCAGAGTTTAACTTTTCCATTTTTACAGCAAATACCAGTAGACTCTGATTTAAACTTTTTGGCTTGACAATAACTACAAACCATTTCCATTTTCCCGATGGTAACACTTGCATGCAGCGAGTAGTCTTTATGTGAATGGTAGTGGAATTCTTCCAATGCTAAGCTAAAATGGTGCGCAGTCCGTGATCGTTTAGCTCTATCTCTCTTATCCTGTAGTCGGGCCTCACGCTGCTGTGCCGTCTCTGTTGCTCTAGATGTAGTAGCACTATCCCTCTTATCCTGAAGTCGGGACTCACGCTGCTGTGCCGTCTCTGTTGCTCTAGATGTTGTAGCTCTCTCGCAATCACAAGTCTTCTATTCCTCTCCTCGGAAGTTTCTTGACTACGCTCATCTTTCATCATCTTAGCCGTTGGCACTTGGCCGATTAGCACTTGGCCGATCGCCTTCCGCTTCCTTGGAGGCATTGCTACAGCAAAGAAATCTGTAAAAGAATACAAAGAAATGCTATTTCATAAAATAAGCAAAAGGCACACTCTCAACTGAGCAATGGAATCTATTATAGAATACAATAAAAATAAAAAGATAATATAAACTGAATGGTAAAACAAATTTAAAATTGCGAAGTACTTACATCAGTTTAGGAATATTAAATTTTTAACACAAATAAAAAATATTTATGCCTTACTTAAAAGCTGTCAATCAAAATACTCAAACACAGAATTCTAAATCATACTAAAAAATAAACTTTTATTCTGGTGTAAAAAAAGCATTAATTCTGATCCCATTAAACTTATTTAAAAAATTAAGCAAAAGGCACACTCTCACTGAGCAATGAAATCTATTATAGAATACAATAAAAAGCTAAAATTAACGAAAAAAAACGAATTTAAAATTATGTAGTACTTACATCAGTTTAGAAATATAAATCCAAAATGTACACTATCACTGTCGAATAAAAAGTAGGAAACACTTATACAATCAAAAGAGCGAAATAAAACTGCCAGATTCACTGAAAGATGATAAACTGGAAGACTTACCGAGTTAGCTTTCTTTAAATACGACCAGCTAAGAATCGAGTGGGTGCTGGAATGTTCTCCACCATGAGTTCAAGTAAGTTTCCGTTTCCCCAACTTTCTAGAAAGTTCTACAAAGTTTCATAAAAAAAAGTAAATATTAATTCTGGTGCTGCCAGATACCGAGTAGCAAAATTACGCTTTTATGATCAATGAGTTTTTCGTTTGTGCTTTTCGGAATAACGGTGCTTGGTTTAGAAATAAATATAATCGGTGTAGACAAATTAAACTGAATGGATAAAATTTTTTCAAAAAGCAGAAGGTCGATTTTACAGAAATTTTCAGAAAGAAAATCACTGCTTTCAACGGAGGATTCACATGTATCTATTTCGGACATTTTAAAATAAGTTACACGCCTTACCTAAAAAGCTTGTGAAACATAATTCTACAAATCATTACGTATTCAATAAATTATTTAAGGAAAGTTGGTCGAAATATACACCAACTTTCCTTGAAAATAATCCTTGAACTCCTGAAAACCTTTCCTTGAATTTCCATTGTAATTTAATTTGTTTCGTAAAAATTGTTTTTCGATCAACACTGGTAAAGCAACCATCGCTGCCAAAAGCAATCAATCTATGCTCAATGTTATTTCTATGGCGATTTCGAATAGTTTTTAGCCCCCTAGGGCCAATAGAACGGGGGTTAAGAGTTAGCCTATGCTGACCGCAGTGTTCTAAAGTATAAGTGTACCAAATTTGGTGTGGATTGGTCAAACGGTGTATATAGATTTGTATAGAAAATATACATATATACATACATACACACGTATCCTATTTTATATATATAGATGTACGTGTAGACGCAAATTCTATTAGCAATCTCCTGGTTTTCGATATGTACTGTTTTGGTTTTCCTTGGAGATTTTTTTAGTTTTAACATACTTTTCTCGTTTTATCGTGAGTTTTAATCAAATTTTAGTTTATATATTTCCCAGTCGTTATTCCATTTGTGCTACAAAACCCCTGAAAGAGGGTAGGTTGGAGGGTCAGTTTTCGTTTGATAGTCGGAACTCAGGGAAAATTGTGTTTAAAAATTAAAAAACTAATTGTTATGTATGTGTTATTTGTGCTGATACATTAAAATATTTAGAGATATGTTTTAAAAAATATAGATATTTATTTGAAGGAAAATTAAATACAAATTAGTTATAGATCGTAGGAAATACGATAAACCTGTAAAAATAACATAAAAAAGAAAGGTTATCACCAGTGCCGGATTTTGTTTGCGTGTCATCTCTGATAGTACTTCGTAGACAATGCCATATAAACAGAAATTCCGTTTCCAATTTCCTGGTTCTAGAAATGTAGTTTTTTGGGGGGATATATTTTTATATTACACTGTCAATTTTAAAATTTTAAGGAAATTGTTTGGTCATTTTCCAGTTAGTTTCGTTTTAATCGAAGTTTTATAGAAATATTCCAATTTTTCTTACGCAGTTTCGGTTTTACTTACGCTTAAATATATTACGAATGAGCTAGCTTCTTGAGTCCAAAAAATCCGTGATCACACCTTAACACAAAACAAATCCTTCTTACTATTTTTTATTGGTGGGTGAATCATCGACACTGAAGAGTGAAGGTTATAGGGTTTTTCCTCTAGTCTTGACAGTAAAAAACGAATACTTTAGGTTTTTAGAGTTAATGAAAATGCTTAATAATGCCACAATTTGAACTACGTAAAACACTTTCTCCGTGATCCGCTGGCTCATACCGGTTCCAGGTTCAAAATAATTCCGTCATTCGAAAATTTTGAAAAACGTATTGTACAAAAGACTATGTGCAAAAATTTACAATCGAGGTTGATGACATTGGCATTGCACCGAAAATCATCGTATACTATACGTTAAGAAAGATTTACCTGTTTAGTTTATCACTTCTGATCAGCAAGTCGATTATATTGAATTTATTTATTTACAAAGATTTCAGTTCAAAAACACTTTATTCACAGGCAAATAGGGAACGGATGTTTTACAAATCGAAAGAATATCAAATTTTTACGTCGTTTTGAATATTTTTAAGATTATTTTAGGCATTTAATATTCATTTTTATACGTTTCTAAGTTAAACAAATCCAGGCTCTTGTGAACACGGGAATCAATTTTAGGTTGGGTTGAGAAAGAAAGATTTTCATCCTATTTTTAATGGCTGTAAAATTAAAACAGTTGATAAAGGGCCACAAAATATCTTATTAAAGTGACATTCCCTTTAAAAACAAGGCAATACTTACGCTTATTTAAAAGGAATATCTTCAAAAAGATAAGTTGCGACAATTGAGAAAAAAAATAATATTTTCAAAGAAAATCATGTTTTTTGTATCGATCTGTCGTAAAAATTTACGCTGATTTGAAATCCGTTGAAATTTTGACTCTATCTTTAACCAATCAAAAGATAGAAACTTGGATTAGGGAATAAAAAACATAATTTAATGCATAACGGAAACTTACATCGAAAAACGCCCAAGTGGTGTTCATATGGCAACGCTCGAAAATTCTTATCAAACGCGCGTTGGAAAAAGTCCATCTGAACGGGCCTGAACTATAAAGCTATCAAATTGGTCGTTTTTTCAACTTCTTATTTGTGTGAAAAGATTTTCAGCTATGTCAGTAATAAAAACCAAACAGAAATCGAATGAATGTTAATGCAGCGCTTCGTTTCTGAGAAACAACGTTGCAACCACGTAAATCAAATTTGCTTACAAAGAAGCAGCAGCCGAAATCGCACTAACCAAAAATAGTAATTTTATGACCGTAGATTTAATGAATAAAATTCTATCTACATTGGTTTTTATTTCTGGCTGACGCCGGTCCGCGAAATATTTCTCCTATTTTCGCCGGCCGCGGGTGTTAAAAGGTTGCAGAACACTGTATTAGAGGATATCTACTGAATGGCGCAATAAATTGCCTCCGCTTCAGAAATGTAGACGGAGCAGGAAGAATGAATTTCGTAACTATAGTGTTTGATGCGTTCACCTTTTTAAAAACGCATAAATAAAATTCGACGGACCACAGCTGCCTTTTCTGCTTTTTATTTAACAGGACGTCACACACATTTTGTACAACATATAAAGACAGCTAAACATTATTGAGTTGAAGCAATTGTGGGTGTCGAGATAAACATTAATTACCCACTTCTGGTTATTGCTGCTAACTTTGCAGCGTCTAGAAGTCAACTGGCGATGGGCTCAGTCGGCTCGGGTATTGCGCATGCGTGAACATTTTCGCCTCTCTGGTTGGCGCACGTGCGGCAACATCCCGCCCGGCCTTGCCATGTTCTCATGCAAGAACTTAACAATTCTATTTTTTTTAATGTATAAGTCCAAACATAAATGAATGTTTAAATTTCAGTTATAATCAATGTAAACTAATAAACAATAACTAATCACTATGAATACAATAATCACAATAGTAAGATAAACAGTATACACTTAAGCACTAGAATTTTCATAAAGAACAAATATCATTATTTTTTTTTTGAAAACAATACATTTAATTTTCAATAGGCAGTACACTCAATCTGGAGATGGACCTTTTATAAACTCCCTTACTGGTTTTCACGTCAACAACTCGTACTTTTCTATCCTGTCCGGGATATATGGCTATTATTCGTCCCAATAACCATTTATATGGTGGGAGATTTTCTTCCCTTATCAAAACCATGTCCCCTATTTTTAGATTTTCTTTATCAACTACCCATTTATTTCTTTGTTGTAGACTATTCAAATATGAAAGGCTCCATCTTTTCCAGATTGTTTGTACCGATTTTGTAATTCTCTGCCAAGCATTAAGGCGATTTGTCTCAATATCAGTTAGAGACGGTTCGACTATGGCCGTCATCGGCCTTCCAATCAGGAAATGTGCCGGCGTCAGCACCTCCAAGTCATCAACATCGGCCGAGAGAGGGGTAAGCGGGCGAGAATTCAAAACAGCTTCTATCTGGGTCACGAGAGTTAGCAACTCTTCATAAGTAAATTTTGAATTCCCAGCAACGCGTTTTAAGTGATATTTAAATGCCTTTATGTTTGCCTCCCAGAGGCCTCCCCAATTCGGACTTCTTGGGGGAATAAAAGACCATTCTATGTTTTCTTCCGCGAAAAAGGCAAATAAAGATTCCTCTTTTTCTTGAACAAATCTAAATAGGGCTCTAAGTTCTCTATTAGCCCCCACCATGTTTGTCCCATTATCCGAGAATATTCTATGGCATTTTCCCCTTCTCGAAATGAATCTTTTCAGTGTGTTTATTAGAGCTTGTGAAGTTAAATCACTGATTATTTCGAGGTGTATGGCTTTTGTCACTAGACATATGAATATACAAACATAAACTTTAATTTCGGGACCTTTTCTCTGATATCTGTTTTTGATTAAGAATGGCCCGCATAAATCAATTCCAGTCGAATTAAAAACTTTATCGGGTGTTATTCTCTGCATTGGCAAATTGCCCATTTTTTGTGAGCACTCATTGGGATTGGCTTTAAAGCAAATGACACAATTGTGCACGATTTTTTTGCACAAATTTCTTCCATGAATGGGCCAATATTTTTGCCTAACCTGAAAAAGTAAATGTTGAGGTCCAAGATGAAAATACTTTTCATGATAATATCTTACGATAATTTCAGTTAACTTACCTTTTGAGGGGAGTAATATAGGGTGTTTACTTGAATATGACAGCTGAGAATTCTCTAGTCTGCCTCCTACCCTTAAGATACCTTTACTGTCTAAAATTGGTGATAAATTTAAAATCTTGCTTTTATTTGGAATACTACCACTGGACTTGAGGGCTGATATTTCTGCAGACAATTCCTCACTTTGAAGTTGTTTGACTAAAAACACCTCAGCTTTAGAGATCTCATCCGATCCCAGGGGACCTTGTCTCTTATTCCTAGGGTTCCTACAATTATTCACAAACCTAAAAAGAAAACTCAAAATTCGAATTATAGTTAAAAATTTGCTGTTACGGTTAACTAGATAATCAAAAATTGTGTTTTCAGAATTTAAAGTCAATAAAGTGTTTTCATTAGAGACTTTAGATTTTAGTTCTGGTAAGTACTCTTCTTCATTCGGTACTGGACACTCATCATCAGTTTCCACGAGTTCATCAGACTGTAAGAAGAAAGGTCCATTCCACCATTTTTCATTATGTAGAAGCGATTCAGCTTTAAGACCCCTGGACAAGAGGTCTGAAGGATTGTCCTTTCCGGCACAGTGATACCACGTATCGGGATTTGTCAACCTTGTGATTTCCTGGACTCGATTCGCCACGAATTGTTTCCACCTTTTTGAAGACCCTTTGATCCAAAATAAAACAATTTTGGAGTCTGTCCAATGAAACACAGTGCAGTGCCTTTTCTGACTGATGATTTCTTGAACCTTTGAACTCAAGCGAGCTGCTACCAAAGCACCCAGAAGCTCGAGCCGAGGTAACGTAACACTCTTTAATGGTGCTACTCTGACTTTAGAGGTGACGAGGTTTACAAGTACCTTACTTTGTTTTTTAACTTTCACATAAACTGAAGCTCCATATGCAAGTTTGGAAGCGTCACAAAAGGTATGGATTTCTATGATGTCATTTTCTTCTTTGGTAGAATCTAGTACCAATCTTGGGACTCTGAGCTCATTTAAGAGCGGCAGCTCCTTGCACCAATTCAACCACTTTTCTTTAATCTCTGGAGGTAAAATTTCATCCCATGTGATTTTTCTCGACCAGAGTTCCTGAATGAGGCATTTCATTCTTATTGTAAAGGGGGTAAGCAAACCCAACGGGTCATAGATTTTCCCAATGGTTTGCAGAAGAAATCTTTTAGTGTTTTCATTGTCTGAAATGAATTCTAATAGACCTTTTGTGTCCACGGTCAGACAATCTTCTTGTGTTTGCCAAGCCAAACCCAATACTTTCGTCTTGGTTCCCAAGCTGACAGAATTTTCAACTGGATATGTCTCGAAACCTTCTGCAGCCCACTGACTCATCAACGTAGCGTCATTGGAGATCCATTTTCGCATCACCATCCCTGCTTCTTTCATGATATTTTTGGCACAGCTGGAAATAAAAAGTGCCTCTTCACGAGTGTCTTGTCCTGTGATCCAATCATCAACGTACATGAAAGAATCTAGATGTTGTACAGCTGTGCAAAACTCATCTTTATACTTATCAATGTGATGTTTAACAGTAGCCGCTAACAGGAACGGGCTAGCGTTGACCCCAAAGGGTACCCTGTTGAAGCGATATATTTGCAGGTTTGGCCTTTTGTCAATACGAGGATTACTGTCAGTCCACAAAAAACGTACAGCATCTTTATGGTTGTCTTTCAGGCAAATTTGAAGGAAAGCTTGACGTATATCAGATGAAATTGCAATTCGATTAAGTCTAAAGTTGATAAGCACATCTAGTAGATTTGGATATAAGTTGGGACCCTGCCACAAGCAGTCGTTTAAGGACAACTCATTAGTCTGGTGCGATGCTGCGTCAAATACTATACGTGTTGTAGTTGAAACCCGACCTTCCTTTTTTACGGCTTGGTGGGGCAAATAATATGTTGGTTTGTCTTTATTTATTTCAGAATTTTCGACTTTCTCAACTATTCCTTGATTTAAATAATCCTGAATAATTTCTGTGTACTGTGAATAAAGTTCCGAATTTTTTTGAAACCCTCTCCACAAATTATGGAATCGTTGTTTTGCTACCGGAAGATTATCTAATAATTGTTTCCAATCTTTACGAAATGGCAATCCCACTGTATATCGCCCTTTTTTGTATCTGACTGTTTGTTCAAAGATTTCCATGGCCTGATCGTCTTCACGAAAGCAAGGATCATCTTTTATGCCAAGAGATTCGAGTTCAAAAAATTGTCTCAAAGTGTCGTCTATAGAACTATCGTCTTTAAGAAGAAAGCACGATGCCACATCATTAGTTTCGATTTCGTCGAGTCTTCCACCCGCGACCCAACCAAATTCAGTTTCCTTAAACAGTAATTCTTCATTCACTTTGTAAAGATTATCTTTCATTATTCGACAAAAAATATCTGCATTTAATAACGCATGAATCTCTTTGGCTTCGAAAAAACAAGGATCAGCTAATTTCAAAAATTCAGGAATTTTTATTTTTGAAATATCTAAATTAACACTAGGCGTCAACCCAGTAATCTTGTCAGTAACTAAGAACTCAATAGGTTCCACAAAACTTCCGTTTTCATTCGAGATGAAAGTCGTCAATTTCCCTTTCAAATTTTGTTTTGTTGAATTTAATCCAGAAACCGAAGTTTGTACCTTTTCTAATCTAATACCAAGGAAATCACTCGTTTTTCTGGACAATATATTAACATTTGACGCGCTATCAAAAAATACATCTACATTTTATTAATGTTCCATCTTTATTTTGCAACCAAATTATACCCGTAGATAATAAAACACTCTTTTTATTTTGATTAGATATGCTTGTTAAAACAGTGTTTTGGAAAGTGGAAGAATTTATTGCGGCAGATGAGCTTTCGTTTTGAATTTTGATTTCTGAATCCGCTGCGGACACGTGTTTACTTTCGACCGGCGCCTCTTTCACACTAGCGTCAGCATGTCTACAAATTGATTTAGAATGCTTTCCACCGCAGCTACATAAATAATTCGAACGGCATTCATTTTTTCTGTGATTTTTTCGTAAGCACAGTTCACAAAGTTTATGAAACTTAACCAGTTCGAATCTTTTTCCGAGGGAATATTGTAGAAATTTTGCACATCTGAAAACAGGATGAGGATTCTTTTCAGAACAAATTATACAGCTTTTATTTTCATTGTTTTGATTAACCAATAGAGTTTTGGATTTGGAAACGAAATTAAAGGATTTTCTCATCATCGTTTTTCCTTCGGGAATAAAATTCCTGTCTACAGCTAACAAGACTGCTTCACGTTGTTCTAAAAAGGTCATGAATTGATCAAAGGAAGGGACCTCTTTAGATTTTTGTAACAATTCAAAGTTCTTTCTGGATTCTTTATCCAATTTTTTAAGCATAATATTTAACAGAAAAATGCTAAATAAATCATTTTGTTCATATTTTAGCATCTTTAAAGCGCGTAAATTCTTTTGGATACAATCGATCATTGCACGAATTTCTTGTGCATTCTCACGTTCTATTTTCTTAAAGTTCAAAATAGATTGAATATGAACATCAACAATTAACCGTTGATTGTCATATCGCGATTCAAGAGCTTCGTATAAGGAAGAAAATGAATCGAAAGTAGATGCAAATTCTTTAACTTCTTCTACAAGACAAGAATTTAAATAATATAATTTCTGTGACTGACGAAGTTGATCGTTCGACGTTATCAAATTGATTCTTGAATGCACTAAAATGTTCATATTTTCCCGTAAATGTGGGAAGCACAACAGGTGGAATTTTAGTTTTAACTAGCAAAGTTTCAGTTTGTTTTTCGTCAACTTCAGTCACAGACTCACATTTCTTATTAGAATTAATAAAGAGCTTAATCTTTACCTCTAAATCTTCAAGGCGTAGTTCACACTGTTCTATATCATCCTGAAATTCTATTAATTCAGGTGCTGGGGCCTTTTCTATGCAGAAGGAGTATTGTTTCAGTTCATCAACTTTTTGCTGCAGTTGATCTATTTTCTTTAATTTCACATCAAGTTCCGTTTTACTTCTGTCTGTTGACACTTTATCAACAAAGTTTTCAATTCTGGTAATACTTCCTTTTAAGGAAGTTTTCGCTTTTACGAGTTTTTCTATGGTATCCATTTTGCTGAGTTCTGTCTCCGGCTCGACGGACCAAGTGATGCGTTCACCTTTTTAAAAACGCATAAATAAAATTCGACGGACCACAGCTGCCTTTTCTGCTTTTTATTTAACAGGACGTCACACACATTTTGTACAACATATAAAGACAGCTAAACATTATTGAGTTGAAGCAATTGTGGGTGTCGAGATAAACATTAATTACCCACTTCTGGTTATTGCTGCTAACTTTGCAGCGTCTAGAAGTCAACTGGCGATGGGCTCAGTCGGCTCGGGTATTGCGCATGCGTGAACATTTTCGCCTCTCTGGTTGGCGCACGTGCGGCAACATTCCGCCCGGCCTTGCCATGTTCTCATGCAAGAACTTAACAATTCTATTTTTTTTAATGTATAAGTCCAAACATAAATGAATGTTTAAATTTCAGTTATAATCAATGTAAACTAATAAACAATAACTAATCACTATGAATACAATAATCACAATAGTAAGATAAACAGTATACACTTAAGCACTAGAATTTTCATAAAGAACAAATATCATTATTTTTTTTTTGAAAACAATACATTTAATTTTCAATAGGCAGTACACTCAATCTGGAGATGGACCTTTTATAAACTCCCTTACTGGTTTTCACGTCAACAACTCGTACTTTTCTATCCTGTCCGGGATATATGGCTATTATTCGTCCCAATAACCATTTATATGGTGGGAGATTTTCTTCCCTTATCAAAACCATGTCCCCTATTTTTAGATTTTCTTTATCAACTACCCATTTATTTCTTTGTTGTAGACTATTCAAATATGAAAGGCTCCATCTTTTCCAGATTGTTTGTACCGATTTTGTAATTCTCTGCCAAGCATTAAGGCGATTTGTCTCAATATCAGTTAGAGACGGTTCGACTATGGCCGTCATCGGCCTTCCAATCAGGAAATGTGCCGGCGTCAGCACCTCCAAGTCATCAACATCGGCCGAGAGAGGGGTAAGCGGGCGAGAATTCAAAACAGCTTCTATCTGGGTCACGAGAGTTAGCAACTCTTCATAAGTAAATTTTGAATTCCCAGCAACGCGTTTTAAGTGATATTTAAATGCCTTTATGTTTGCCTCCCAGAGGCCTCCCCAATTCGGACTTCTTGGGGGAATAAAAGACCATTCTATGTTTTCTTCCGCGAAAAAGGCAAATAAAGATTCCTCTTTTTCTTGAACAAATCTAAATAGGGCTCTAAGTTCTCTATTAGCCCCCACCATGTTTGTCCCATTATCCGAGAATATTCTATGGCATTTTCCCCTTCTCGAAATGAATCTTTTCAGTGTGTTTATTAGAGCTTGTGAAGTTAAATCACTGATTATTTCGAGGTGTATGGCTTTTGTCACTAGACATATGAATATACAAACATAAACTTTAATTTCGGGACCTTTTCTCTGATATCTGTTTTTGATTAAGAATGGCCCGCATAAATCAATTCCAGTCGAATTAAAAACTTTATCGGGTGTTATTCTCTGCATTGGCAAATTGCCCATTTTTTGTGAGCACTCATTGGGATTGGCTTTAAAGCAAATGACACAATTGTGCACGATTTTTTTGCACAAATTTCTTCCATGAATGGGCCAATATTTTTGCCTAACCTGAAAAAGTAAATGTTGAGGTCCAAGATGAAAATACTTTTCATGATAATATCTTACGATAATTTCAGTTAACTTACCTTTTGAGGGGAGTAATATAGGGTGTTTACTTGAATATGACAGCTGAGAATTCTCTAGTCTGCCTCCTACCCTTAAGATACCTTTACTGTCTAAAATTGGTGATAAATTTAAAATCTTGCTTTTATTTGGAATACTACCACTGGACTTGAGGGCTGATATTTCTGCAGACAATTCCTCACTTTGAAGTTGTTTGACTAAAAACACCTCAGCTTTAGAGATCTCATCCGATCCCAGGGGACCTTGTCTCTTATTCCTAGGGTTCCTACAATTATTCACAAACCTAAAAAGAAAACTCAAAATTCGAATTATAGTTAAAAATTTGCTGTTACGGTTAACTAGATAATCAAAAATTGTGTTTTCAGAATTTAAAGTCAATAAAGTGTTTTCATTAGAGACTTTAGATTTTAGTTCTGGTAAGTACTCTTCTTCATTCGGTACTGGACACTCATCATCAGTTTCCACGAGTTCATCAGACTGTAAGAAGAAAGGTCCATTCCACCATTTTTCATTATGTAGAAGCGATTCAGCTTTAAGACCCCTGGACAAGAGGTCTGAAGGATTGTCCTTTCCGGCACAGTGATACCACGTATCGGGATTTGTCAACCTTGTGATTTCCTGGACTCGATTCGCCACGAATTGTTTCCACCTTTTTGAAGACCCTTTGATCCAAAATAAAACAATTTTGGAGTCTGTCCAATGAAACACAGTGCAGTGCCTTTTCTGACTGATGATTTCTTGAACCTTTGAACTCAAGCGAGCTGCTACCAAAGCACCCAGAAGCTCGAGCCGAGGTAACGTAACACTCTTTAATGGTGCTACTCTGACTTTAGAGGTGACGAGGTTTACAAGTACCTTACTTTGTTTTTTAACTTTCACATAAACTGAAGCTCCATATGCAAGTTTGGAAGCGTCACAAAAGGTATGGATTTCTATGATGTCATTTTCTTCTTTGGTAGAATCTAGTACCAATCTTGGGACTCTGAGCTCATTTAAGAGCGGCAGCTCCTTGCACCAATTCAACCACTTTTCTTTAATCTCTGGAGGTAAAATTTCATCCCATGTGATTTTTCTCGACCAGAGTTCCTGAATGAGGCATTTCATTCTTATTGTAAAGGGGGTAAGCAAACCCAACGGGTCATAGATTTTCCCAATGGTTTGCAGAAGAAATCTTTTAGTGTTTTCATTGTCTGAAATGAATTCTAATAGACCTTTTGTGTCCACGGTCAGACAATCTTCTTGTGTTTGCCAAGCCAAACCCAATACTTTCGTCTTGGTTCCCAAGCTGACAGAATTTTCAACTGGATATGTCTCGAAACCTTCTGCAGCCCACTGACTCATCAACGTAGCGTCATTGGAGATCCATTTTCGCATCACCATCCCTGCTTCTTTCATGATATTTTTGGCACAGCTGGAAATAAAAAGTGCCTCTTCACGAGTGTCTTGTCCTGTGATCCAATCATCAACGTACATGAAAGAATCTAGATGTTGTACAGCTGTGCAAAACTCATCTTTATACTTATCAATGTGATGTTTAACAGTAGCCGCTAACAGGAACGGGCTAGCGTTGACCCCAAAGGGTACCCTGTTGAAACGATATATTTGCAGGTTTGGCCTTTTGTCAATACGAGGATTACTGTCAGTCCACAAAAAACGTACAGCATCTTTATGGTTGTCTTTCAGGCAAATTTGAAGGAAAGCTTGACGTATATCAGATGAAATTGCAATTCGATTAAGTCTAAAGTTGATAAGCACATCTAGTAGATTTGGATATAAGTTGGGACCCTGCCACAAGCAGTCGTTTAAGGACAACTCATTAGTCTGGTGCGATGCTGCGTCAAATACTATACGTGTTGTAGTTGAAACCCGACCTTCCTTTTTTACGGCTTGGTGGGGCAAATAATATGTTGGTTTGTCTTTATTTATTTCAGAATTTTCGACTTTCTCAACTATTCCTTGATTTAAATAATCCTGAATAATTTCTGTGTACTGTGAATAAAGTTCCGAATTTTTTTGAAACCCTCTCCACAAATTATGGAATCGTTGTTTTGCTACCGGAAGATTATCTAATAATTGTTTCCAATCTTTACGAAATGGCAATCCC
The DNA here is from genome assembly GCA_933210815.1 of Meta bourneti. NCBI lineage: Eukaryota > Metazoa > Arthropoda > Arachnida > Araneae > Tetragnathidae > Meta > Meta bourneti. The sequence continues at coordinate 14,703,012 of OW119928.1, read as the reverse complement.
ACTGTATATCGCCCTTTTTTGTATCTGACTGTTTGTTCAAAGATTTCCATGGCCTGATCGTCTTCACGAAAGCAAGGATCATCTTTTATGCCAAGAGATTCGAGTTCAAAAAATTGTCTCAAAGTGTCGTCTATAGAACTATCGTCTTTAAGAAGAAAGCACGATGCCACATCATTAGTTTCGATTTCGTCGAGTCTTCCACCCGCGACCCAACCAAATTCAGTTTCCTTAAACAGTAATTCTTCATTCACTTTGTAAAGATTATCTTTCATTATTCGACAAAAAATATCTGCATTTAATAACGCATGAATCTCTTTGGCTTCGAAAAAACAAGGATCAGCTAATTTCAAAAATTCAGGAATTTTTATTTTTGAAATATCTAAATTAACACTAGGCGTCAACCCAGTAATCTTGTCAGTAACTAAGAACTCAATAGGTTCCACAAAACTTCCGTTTTCATTCGAGATGAAAGTCGTCAATTTCCCTTTCAAATTTTGTTTTGTTGAATTTAATCCAGAAACCGAAGTTTGTACCTTTTCTAATCTAATACCAAGGAAATCACTCGTTTTTCTGGACAATATATTAACATTTGACGCGCTATCAAAAAATACATCTACATTTTATTAATGTTCCATCTTTATTTTGCAACCAAATTATACCCGTAGATAATAAAACACTCTTTTTATTTTGATTAGATATGCTTGTTAAAACAGTGTTTTGGAAAGTGGAAGAATTTATTGCGGCAGATGAGCTTTCGTTTTGAATTTTGATTTCTGAATCCGCTGCGGACACGTGTTTACTTTCGACCGGCGCCTCTTTCACACTAGCGTCAGCATGTCTACAAATTGATTTAGAATGCTTTCCACCGCAGCTACATAAATAATTCGAACGGCATTCATTTTTTCTGTGATTTTTTCGTAAGCACAGTTCACAAAGTTTATGAAACTTAACCAGTTCGAATCTTTTTCCGAGGGAATATTGTAGAAATTTTGCACATCTGAAAACAGGATGAGGATTCTTTTCAGAACAAATTATACAGCTTTTATTTTCATTGTTTTGATTAACCAATAGAGTTTTGGATTTGGAAACGAAATTAAAGGATTTTCTCATCATCGTTTTTCCTTCGGGAATAAAATTCCTGTCTACAGCTAACAAGACTGCTTCACGTTGTTCTAAAAAGGTCATGAATTGATCAAAGGAAGGGACCTCTTTAGATTTTTGTAACAATTCAAAGTTCTTTCTGGATTCTTTATCCAATTTTTTAAGCATAATATTTAACAGAAAAATGTTAAATAAATCATTTTGTTCATATTTTAGCATCTTTAAAGCGCGTAAATTCTTTTGGATACAATCGATCATTGCACGAATTTCTTGTGCATTCTCACGTTCTATTTTCTTAAAGTTCAAAATAGATTGAATATGAACATCAACAATTAACCGTTGATTGTCATATCGCGATTCAAGAGCTTCGTATAAGGAAGAAAATGAATCGAAAGTAGATGCAAATTCTTTAACTTCTTCTACAAGACAAGAATTTAAATAATATAATTTCTGTGACTGACGAAGTTGATCGTTCGACGTTATCAAATTGATTCTTGAATGCACTAAAATGTTCATATTTTCCCGTAAATGTGGGAAGCACAACAGGTGGAATTTTAGTTTTAACTAGCAAAGTTTCAGTTTGTTTTTCGTCAACTTCAGTCACAGACTCACATTTCTTATTAGAATTAATAAAGAGCTTAATCTTTACCTCTAAATCTTCAAGGCGTAGTTCACACTGTTCTATATCATCCTGAAATTCTATTAATTCAGGTGCTGGGGCCTTTTCTATGCAGAAGGAGTATTGTTTCAGTTCATCAACTTTTTGCTGCAGTTGATCTATTTTCTTTAATTTCACATCAAGTTCCGTTTTACTTCTGTCTGTTGACACTTTATCAACAAAGTTTTCAATTCTGGTAATACTTCCTTTTAAGGAAGTTTTCGCTTTTACGAGTTTTTCTATGGTATCCATTTTGCTGAGTTCTGTCTCCGGCTCGACGGACCAAGTGATGCGTTCACCTTTTTAAAAACGCATAAATAAAATTCGACGGACCACAGCTGCCTTTTCTGCTTTTTATTTAACAGGACGTCACACACATTTTGTACAACATATAAAGACAGCTAAACATTATTGAGTTGAAGCAATTGTGGGTGTCGAGATAAACATTAATTACCCACTTCTGGTTATTGCTGCTAACTTTGCAGCGTCTAGAAGTCAACTGGCGATGGGCTCAGTCGGCTCGGGTATTGCGCATGCGTGAACATTTTCGCCTCTCTGGTTGGCGCACGTGCGGCAACAGTGTTAACAAAGGAATTCCAACTCCTTTTGGCAAGAATCGTGGAGCCTGCAAGTTACCAACAAATTTCATTCTGTGAAACCCATGATTCATCAGTGTTTCCAGTGCAGACTGATGTCAAACCGATCTGCCTTCGTATTGGACACACGATTCACTCATTGTCACCTTTTATTACGAGAGAACGCCCCCATTGCAACTGATGCTCTACTTCTCTTTCTGTTTATCACATTTTAAATGACTGCCCTGTTTTTAATCATCAACGTCTCAAATTTTTTAAAAGTACAATTTTGTATTCACGAGATTTGATTGGGGAAAATTTCTATTCAAACTTCTTCGCATTTTTACGTTCAGTTGGTTTTTTTAAATCTGATCCAATTTTTTCCAATTTCAAAATGATTCAAATCTATTTTATCCAAAAATTCTTTTATAATTCAATCTTTTAAATTTAACTTTCAAAATTCTATGCATATGTAAAGTAAATTCAATAGTTATGCTGTAAACGATTATGGTCTTGTTCTATAATCTGACTATTGTCTGAATATTTTAATTCTCATCTCCGTATTTTTCATGTTTAAATCTACCTTTTATCTTTGTCTTGGACATTTAATTCTTAAAAATTTTATACTTTTAATGGGTTTAACTCAGTCTCGTGTTTGTCGCAGCTTGTCTGCTTTTGGACCTTGCGCATTAAAATCCTAACATCCAATCCAATCCCGGTTGCTAATACGTTGCTCTTCCAACTGGGCATACTGCGGCCCGAATCTGCAATCGGAGTCGTGTTGTCACAGTTGGAGGAAGTCGAAAACCCTTAGGATTATTTCCCAAAAAATTTACTCCACAAAAAAATATAGTACGTTTGACTACGAGCTCTTGAATGCTTATGGTTGGCGTGGTGTGGAAGTTTGGAGAGTGGGGTGCCAGCTCAGGTGTTGCCTCGTCATCTGACCGTGGTTCAAAATTACGTGGTGTTGTCCTCGGATCTTTCCCTTTGGGATTGATCCCGGACCGTCACCAATAGCCCATTGTGTTGCTCCAGTGTGACGTTAATTGAAATAATAAAATAATAAATAATAAAATAAAATAAATGAATGCTTATGAAGCTGTGAGCAATTTCCAGTATATGCTAGAAGGTCGGGAAATTATTTTTGCTTATCTCAAACCACTTACATTCGCATTTAATCAAAAACTCAATTCTTACACGGTTAGACAAATTCAACATCTAGAGCTCATCAGCCAATTTAGTACGGATATCAGGTATATTCTAGGTAATGAAAACATTGTCGCAAACGCTCTTCCTATGTGTCATAAATATATCTATAATTCTATTTATTTTGATAAAATAGCTCAGGATCGAGTAATTGATCCTGAATTAAGATTATTTGCAGAATGTCAATACTGGTCTTGATTAGAAGTGTGTGTTTTCCCAATTGTGTTCAAACTGGTGTAATATCTCTTATGATTCAGTTCGTCCCTGTATTCCATTGATCTGGAAAACACATTTTTAACGAAATTAATAAACTTTCACATCCTGGCACTAAGGTAAGCTTAGACTGTTTCAGTTGCATTATGTTCGGCTCTCAATGCGGAAATAGTTCGATTTAGTGTAGACAGCATGATTTGTCAAAAGAAAGTAAACAGCCATACAAAATCGCCTCTTGCTTTCCCATCTTATTCTAAGATTCGGTCATAGTCATCTGGATATAGTCAGTCCTTTTTACCATCAAAAGGTAACCGTCTTGTGCGATAGACTGCTATACGCGCTGATCTGAAGCAGTGGCCATTCCAGATCAGACTAGCATCTGCATTTATGGAAACACGGATCGCTCGCTTCGGAGTACACGAAGTTATTGCAACCGATCAAGGTCGAAATTTTGAATCTTGTCTTTTCAGAAACTTGGCTAATCAAATCGATATTAGACTCGCACAACAGGCTACCACCTCAGAGTTACGGAATGGTCGAACGATTTCAGCGTATTATGAAAGCGGCTCTAATTCCTATGGATTCTGCCCATTGGAGTACAGGTTCGCCAATAGTCCTATCCTTAAGATCTGTTTCATGAATATCTTAGAACTTCTACCCTTAGGGTTTACGGAAGTCCATTCAAATTTCCAGGATCAATTTTACACGGTGTTTCACCTATTAAAATTACTCCAGCAGAATTTGTTAAAGATCTAAAGAATTAGATGGCTGAGTTAGACCTATTCCAGCAACAGATCATGCTAAAAATGGCTAATTCATTAGTAGATTTAAAAGCTTGCAGTCATCTTTTTTAGATTAGGTAGTTAACGTCGCACTGGAGCAACACAATTGGCAATTGTCGACGGTCCGGGTCCCCGAGAGAAAGATCCGAGGACAACACGTAATTTTGAACAAGAACGGCTAGATGACGAGGTGAACACCAGAGCTGGCACCCCACTCTCCAAACTTCCACACCTCGCCAATGTGAGGACATTTGTGGCCGTGACAGATTTAACGTGTACCAGCCCCCGTTTACACGGTATTTAGTTCGAATTCGCAACTCTCGGGTTACTAATCCGTTACTCTTCCAACTGGGCTACCGCGCCCTCCATCTTTCTTAGGACTGATAAGGTAAAAATATCGGTGATGCCTTATCAATGTCTATGAAGTCACGAAAGATTATAAAATTTTTGACATTCATAAGACTAACAGTGCGTTGACAGTTAAATTCGCGTATTTGCTGCAAGAGGAGATAAGAGGTGACCGTAGTACAAATTACGCGGTATTGCCCTCGGAACTACCCCTTCGGGTTTGATCCCGGACCGTCATCAACAGCCCGTTGTGTTGCTCCAGTGTGACGTTAATTAAAATACCTACCTACCTGATCCTGGACCGTCGTCAGTAGCCCGTTGCGTTGCTCCAGTATGACGTTAATTAACTACCTACCTTTCAAACCCTCAAAAAGGTAGGTAGGTATTTTAATTAACGTCACGTTGGAGCAACACAACGGGCTATTGACGACGGTCTGGGATCAATCCCAAAGGGAAAAGTAGATAGATATTTTAATTAACTTCACACTGGAGCAACACAACGGGCTATTGGGGACGTCAGGGATCAATTCCAAAGGGAAAGATCGAGGACAATACCAGTTAATTTTGAACCACGATCAGATGACGCGCTCAAAAAGTAAAATATGAATTGGGTCAAATTTGAAACGCACGTGTCGGTAGGTAAGTATTTAATTAACGACCCACTGGAGCAACACAACGGAGTATTGGCGACGGTGAGGGATCAACCCCGAAGGGAAAAGTAGGTAGATATTTTAATTAACTTCACACTGGAGCAACACAACGGGCTATTGGGGACCGTCAGGGATCAATCCCAAAGGGAAAGATCAAGGACAACGCCTCATAATTTTGAACCACAGTCAGATGACGAGAACAACATCCGAGCACGCACCCCACTCTCCAAACTTCCACACCACGTCGGGTTTATTTCTCTTTTGTGTCAGTAAAACTTTCATTAAGTGTGTATGTCTACTTGATATTGTATGTCTTGTCTGGCGACAGCATGACCAAACTTGTCCTTGCGCCATATAAAACTCCAACGAACCAGCTGATTTTTATGTTTATGAAGCACTAGATCTAAATTTTAAATTGAACATTCCCCATATGCGATTTTTATAGTTAACTTAAGGTACGGCTTTGAAGTAGATTTTTGTAGTAACGCTTTTGGCGTACTTTTTATGTCGCCAAGGAAGAAATTTGAAAACAGTTTTTCTTGACGGGAAAATAAAAAGCCTAATACCGTTTTTTTAACGGGTAATAATTAATGAAGAAAAAAAACTTGGCAAAACGTAGTTTTTCTTAACGATAAATAATTAGCAGAAACGATTATAAAATAGCGGTTAAAATATCCATACAACTTGCCGAGGTAGCCATAAAAACGGGAATAATCCTAATAAAGCCGAGTTTACCTGCCATAACTCGCTACAAAAAGTATACCAAGAAACGCGTCAGAAAAGCTTCACGACAAAATATCTTTATATCAAAGCAGTGCCTAATTTAATTCTAATTACGATATGGAGATGGATGGGAATTGCTTTGCAGCGGGAGCTCCGAAAGTGATGTCCTAACCTAGATTTCGTACTCTTGTCTTTTTGCTGTGTTGCATGATGTTCTAGAGCCTACACCTCTCGTTCCAGATTTTGGTCTTGACCAAAGGGCTCCAACGCTCGGGGAGTGCAAAGACCACTTTTCTCTTGGGGACCAGTCATAAGCCCTTTTCTCTCCCATGGGAACTCTAGGCCGGAGTACCCGGATATAGCCCTCGACCATCTATAGACCACCATGGAGTATTGAAGCCCACTTTGAGAGGATGAACCCAACTTTCTCCCGTGGAAAACAGATGAGAGCAATTTTATTTCTTTAACTACTTTCTGCCATGTTCTCCATATTCCCTAATTTTTCAGACAATTTGTCGGAACTATCCAGGATTTTGTTCCTTCTTTCAAATACAGCGGTCCGGCGAGAACTATTTTTCCCTTCCTGCACCTCGTAATCGTACACACAATGTTTGTAAAAGAACTGTAGTACAAGTGCGATTGCTTAAAGCTGCATCATTGATCATATTTTGACTCACTTTCACCAGTGTCCGTTTTTGATTTATGTTTAAATTTATCTTTACATTATAGCATAATGTTTACTACATTTTTCACAATTAATCTTACATCTGTAATAGCTATGGATACTCGAGATACAAACTTAATCGGTAAAGATTGAAATAGCATGAATACTATAATAAACAGTTTTAACACCTTGAAAACATGACCCAAACTGCGTCTTGATGCCTTTTGTCTGCCTAAAATGGATCTGATTTCTAGTAAAGGAGCAGTTCTGATTCTAGGGTCGCTAATTTCTACACCTGTAAATTGTATGTTGGAGGACTTTATCTTTACGGCTGAAAAAATCGAAGCTGTTATCCTCGTATCGTAACGCAAAAAACATGTTACCATTACTTATTTCGTCTTCTGGATCAAATACTTCAGGAGTCGGATTGGTAATTTTGGCTATATATTCACTGATGGTAAACATGGTGAATATTAAACTTAAATTTTATTACAGAAATGATAAATAAAATATATGGATTGACTCGTCTGTCATTAAAATATTTTCAGAGTATAAAGTTTAATCGATGAAATTGTATTTTATATTAAACCTCAAATACACGTTTTCGCGTTTAAGCATTTCGCACACATTACCGACAGATGCATTATTTATAGTTCGTGTGAATTATGTTATTGCGTTTGTAAAACTAAATGTGTTGGTGGATGAGACACTTCTGATGAAATTGTTTTATGATGGAAGTCAGGGAGAACCTAACCCCCGAAGAGGCCTCAATCTTAAGTATTGATACTATAGCAATTGATATATGTGCCTGCTTTGATATTTGGGAATCGTAATAATTTGGTAGATTAAAATATATATTGATAATTTTATATTGCAGACTGCCACTAGGTAAGATCCAGTACAAAGTAAATTTGTTTGATTAAAATCTTGAGAGAAAAAAATTGAAGTTCGATCTGGATGAGCACTTGGAAGAGCTCCGAAGTGCTGATCAAGAGCGTTTGAATGGATAAGAGCTTCTCGTTTGATTGTACGAAAATCAATCATATTTGCGGTACGACAAAAGATACAAGGTTGAATTGGGGTGTTGTGGAATTTCGATATCTAAGAATTTTGCGGTGAGCGTTGGATCATAAATTTCAATTTCTTTTGCTGCAGGGTTGGCATTTCGTTCAATTTCAGAGAAAAATGTGCGGGAGATTGTTAATAAAGTTTTAAATTGGGAATTTTGAGGGGTTTTTTGATATTGCTATTACGATCGAATCATCTAGCTTGTATTTTGGCGTAGGAAAGGACTTGAATATGTTCGATTTTTTTTAAATATTGGTTTCAAGAGCTGTCCCAGATTGGGCAAGCATACGTTATAATAGGCCAAACGAAGTATAAATGAATTAGTTTATTATCTAGTGGTAAAGTTGAGCTCCGAGAAGAGAAGGGGATACATAGCTGGCGGAAGTTTTCCGAAATTTGTCTTGTATGTACGGCTTCCAATTAAGATGACAGTAGAATTACTTCTAAGTATTTGGCCGGACCAAGAGATAGGTTGTCCATATATAAAGTTTGAGTTGTGTTAATCTCTCTAGAGTAGGATCTCTGCAGAGAAACATGATAGCTGCAGTCTTGTGGACATCGGGTATGTGAATGCAGAAGGCCTTATTGCAATGATGCATAAGTGAGCGTGATTCGACAATTTTTATTCAACTAGTATGCGCGCAATGAGATTTTCTAGTGAAAAATACTGAACGCCTTTTTCTCAGTTTTTGTGAAGCTTAAAAAATAAAACTCAAGTCGGGCTAAATTTATTTTAATTTGTGGAGTTTTCTTATTTGTATTTTTTTAGTTAATGAGTTATTCTTTTAGGTCTGGTTCCCGATCACACGGGAGAAACGGTCACAAGTCAGCAAAACTTGAATCTCATAACCACAAACGCAGAAGTCATGGTAAAGACGGAAAGCGATAACATTCATCTGAAAAAGGGGACGTGACCATGCAATTTTGACTGAACAAAATCGAGCTCTTGAAAATCCTATTTTTGTATAAATTTGTAAATTTTGTACAATAAAAATACTTTGCGAGACACCAAGCATTGTGTATAATTTCATTATCAGACTCCTATTAATCGCCGGTTGGAACAGAAACTCATTAACCGACAAAACCTAATTTTATACCTCAGACTCTTAAAGACTAACTATTAACTTTTGACTTACTACCAAAATGCTTAGAATTTTTTGTTTTTATTATATTGTTCAAAAACAAATTACAATGCGACAATGACATCGTGAAAACAAGCGTTTAATGTCAGGAAACTAAAAAGTGAAGTAAACGCAATACCACTTTAACCAATCAATAATTTTGGATTCGTGCTTCTAACCACAACCACGTGACAGATCTTTAAACCGAGCAACTAGAAGAAATAACGAAGCTGCAGGCACATGCTCCGTCTATTTCATTTTAGGTCTATCTGCTTCAAGCCGACGTAATGATTCATTGTTGTCAATGCTTTATCTCTAAACAAGCATATTTATCAATTTGGGATTTTTTATTTGTAGTAAAATCGATAAATATATGTTTAGTTAGAATAGGATACTTTAAGAAATATGTCATAAAAGTGTTCTAAATATTTCACTTATTTTTATTTTCTGAGATGTTCTTAATAGTAGCCGTTGTGAAAATACAAATTATCTAACCACCTTAATAAAATTACAGCAATTACACTACCTGACATTGAAAATGCAACACCAAGGAGTTGGTAGAAAGTGATGAAATTTGGCAAACAGAGACAGCAACGAGCAATAAGTGATCTTTATTGCAACATTATACACCTTGCCACTGAGTAGCAAGAACGTCTGATCAGTAGGTTGTAGGACCACCGCGAGCGGCGATACAGGCAGCAACACGTCTAGGTACAGACGCAATGAGCATGCGGATGGTGTCCTGAGGGATGGCTGCCCATTCCCTGTCAACCATTTGCCAGAGTTCGTTTTCTGAACGTGCCGGTGGCAATGCATGCAAGTGACGTCCCAGAAATGTTCGATAGGTGAGAGATCAGGGGAGACAGCTGGCCAAGGAAGCACCTGGGTACCTTGCAGGGCATGTTGGCTGATGCGTGCCGTGTGCGGCTGGGCGTTATCCTGCTGGAAAATGGCATTGGGCACCCCCTGAAGGAAAGGTAGTGTCACCGGCTGCAGCACGTCATCCACGTATCGTTGGGCCGTCATAGTGCCCTGAATACGAACCAGAGGTGACCTGCTATCGTAGGCGATGGCACCCCAAACCATTATACCGCGTTGTCTCGCGGTATGGCGTTCCACAGATGCGGCCGGATTGGCCGTCACCACGTCGGCGCCAGACTCGTACACGGCGACTGTCATTGCTAAAACAGAAGCGTGACTCGTCTGAGAACACCACCCTGTACCATTCCGTCGTCCACGTGGCTCTATCCCGGCACCATTGCAAACGGAGACGTCTCAACGGGCGCTATGAGTGCAGGCCGCCAGCGATCAATCGGCGGATAATGGTCCTGGACGATATGGGAGCATCAAGGGTGTCCTGCACATGCTGCGACAGACGTGGCTTGCGGGGCCGCATATGCGTCGGTCCACGCGTGCTGACGTCACTCTGGCTGCACCGGAACCCCTCAAACGTGCCACATTCCCTTGGTCCAACCATCTGTGCCACAACCGGTGCACCGTGGACGCGTGTAGGTGGGTATCTGCTGAGATTTGACGTATGGACCAACCTGCACTTCTGAGGCCAATCACCATACCCCTCGTGAAGTCGTCTGTTTGCTGGAACTGTCTTGATTGGCGGCGTCCTGGCATTCTCCGCTACTAGACGTTTCCTATGAGACACAAAAACAAATTGCAACTTGATTTACCTGGCAAACAGCGGCGCGAAACTGACCACTTTTGCAGGTTCCTTCCCTGGTTTTTCACTCGCCGTGCGCGGGACAGCAGCGCAGTTTGCATCATTTACATATCTCGGTGAGCTGCGTCTACCCTGTAAATTTCATCCAGTTCTGCGCACTCCTGGGTGTTGCATTTTCAATGTCAGGTAGTGTATATAGGGTGGAGAATCTTCTATGCAATTTTTGTGTTTCTGGTCTTTCCTGTTTATTAATCCTAGTGCAACAAAAAGGAGCTACCATCAAGCAACACACGAAACTAATAATTGACAGCGCAAAGATGTGTTGAAGAAGGTAGGACAGAAATAAAAATGATTTCTGGTGTTTATGTTCAATAGCGTCCTTTCTTGTAAATGCAATACTGGCAGTTTCACAAATTCTGAACAATATTGAGAACTAGACATTGTTAGTTGGGTTCTGTGTCTCAGTGCTTCTACATTTGTTTGATCGTTCCCAACTGAATGTTCTTTCAAAAATTATCTTTAGAATGAAATTTTTATTCCACTAGAATTCGCACACATTTGAAAATTCTTCTAAGGCCAGTGGTTCTTAATATAAAAAGTATTTCTCATGTTTGTCCAAAATTTTGCAATGATTATGAAAGCGTGTTATGATTTTAAGACAACAGGATCTTGAAGTAAGTGTAAAGGCCCAATTAAGGATCATGAACCACGAGTTTGAGATTTGCCTCCTTTGATTATTCAAGGAATATGCTGTCAAAATAATTTTTCAACGTTTGATCCATACAATGAAAAGAATGTATGAAAAGAACAGCGAGGAGCATCTTTCGCAAATCAGTGCAAGTTCAAGTGTCCAACAAATATGTAGTCAAACTCCTTATGGTATCATTCAGTAATATATAAGAATACGAGTCGATAATCTACATTACAGTTGTTTCTGTGACTAACGATGACTGCAAACAGATACCCTTGGCGGTATCTGTTTACAGTCATCGTTAGGCGAGTTCTGTTTGAAGTTTTTAGGTCAGTTTCATTGTCTTTGCAGTGGCATTGACTACGGTCACCCCGATTTCCATTTGCACCAAAGAAAGAGTTCAGCGATCAGTTTTTGTGATTAAAAAGTATATCGGGGCTAAAATCCATCTAGGACTTTCAGCACGGGAACAGTGATTTTACTGTAACAAAGCGTTTACGAATTGTTTATTGCGTTCGAAAACGACCGGACAAGTAGAGGGGCATTCAGGATATCAAACTGGAAGGGGCTACATTAGAGGCAAAATTTTAACACACTAGGTCGAAATTAGTGTTCACGCTATTATGAAGTGAATGTAAATTCTATTCAGTAAACGTAATGTACCGGTAAATAAGAATTTTATTAAGAGCAACTGAAGTACAGTTATATTGTAATCAATATAATTGTAATTGTAAATGGCGATAACGGTGAATGACGATAAGTCAATGAATATTAATATGGAACTAATTAGGATAGTTTTTATCACTTTAATTGATTACATTTTACATTTTTAATACTTGCACTTTGTTTCGGATGAAGGGCGGCATCGGTATCATTGGCCCCGGTCTCAAAAACGTCTAGCTACACCTCTGGCTATATTTGAATCCATTTACTTTTTTGTGGATACAGATTACTTTTTGTAGGATAGTACTTTCAAATGATTGAAACGCTGATCCAAACATACCATAAATGTATTTTTTATTTAGCACTGTATTTTTTAAAGGCAGAACAGTTTTGAGCGTGATACTACGAAGGTGAGGGACTATTGTGAGAGGGATACAAGTAAAATTGAAGGGAAAAGTAACCCAAATACAAAACATTTTCATTATTTCGTCCAACCCCCATAAGAAATGATGGGTCACTTTTATAAATGGGATAAAAAAAGTAATGGAAAATATTGATAGAAGCTAGTAGAAATTATCAAAAGCTCTAAAACACTTTTTTAAATTAATATTTTATTTTTGAAGACTAGGAAGGGCTTAAGCCCCGAAAGCTCCCTCCGTTGGCGCGCCCCTGAGCAGTTACCCATAAAGAAGCCAGACGGCTATCTGCTACCACAATTGACAACAGCGGCAATTTGTAGTGTTCGCAACATCGTTCTGTTACAGACGAGTGGCTATTGGTGATGAAGTGGTAAATTATAGTCATTCACCATGGACCCAAGAACTGAAAAAAGGTGCACAAGCGTTACCACCGAGATAACAAGGCCTGACCGCTGCCGTCATGGCGTCTCCCTAGTAGTCATACGTGCGATACGAACGACCACCGCCGTATTGGAATATTCAAAGCTTAATACAGTGAAATCCGTCTACAACGATACATAATATATTCTATATACGTCGAGACCACAGGAAAATATTGTTATACGTTATTGCAAATTATTATAGCAGTTTGTAAATATGGTTTTTCCCTAGTCAAAACTATGATAATCTCAGAATGAAACTTCCACACCCTCGCGTCTTTCTTCCTTATTTACAAACGATAACAGAGAGTGTGCGTAAATAGTAAAAGCACTAACTTATTAAAAAACCAGCCAAAATTATATCGTAAATTCAATTAAAAATAGTGAAAAACTCGCTTATGACTTTTATTAACTAAAATCGCTAAAATACAGTCAATCAACCTTAATACCGCTCAATATCATAGTTTCTCAAATGCGACCATAAATCACAAAGAAAAGAAAACCCTTTCTCATAGTCTAAAGAAATCCAATTAATGTTTTCTTCATCATTAAATCTGTAAAAATGGGAAATCAAAGCAATTGAACTGTAAAATACGATTTATGTAGTATGTTACCTATCTGGAGGAGAGTCTCATAACAAGCTATAGTTTTCTGCTCTCATACATTTCCAACATAATCACCAGTCAACATTACTTTAACCTCAAAAATGTCAATATAACATCAGAAATAACAGATGTACTACAAAAACTGTACATAAGTTGAATAAATTTATTCTTTTATTCTTATAAACAGATTGTAAATGAGGGTTTCCTGTTTAAACGGGGCTGCCAGTCGTGAACTGAACCCTCAGTCGCACCCCATTCGATTTTTTTGTAAAATGGAAAACGAAATTTCAAAGCAAACCATTATAAAAAATGTCAAAAATACATATAAAAATAAAATTATTTATTAGAAACAGTATCCAGCTTCCTTTTTTTTTTGCCCAATCTATCGTTGGATTTTCCACAATAATTTTTCAATAGAGTGTTTGTTGTGCTATTAATAATGAATTTTAAAATGGTTTCATGCTTATGATTTGCACATGTATTGAATTTGTAATGTTCTGATTCATGCAGCTGCCAGTATTTAAAAACAATTTATTATAAAATCTCTTTTGTAATGAATGCTCAGAAATTCATCCTCGTAATATTTAAGTAGTTTGTTGAACAATATATAATTAATTAAAACCACACGAACAGCACCATCTTTTGGAAACGATAAACCACCTCGATTCAAATTTTTAATTAAATCATAACTTTCCTCAACAACCATTTGCTCATCATACACCAACCCTGTTTTACACAGTTCACACTTTATGTTTCTTAAAATTTTATAACAATAGCCTGCCAAATAAGTTATCACTGACATTTCATGTTCAACTTGTTGAAAATCACTTACTTCGAGATGTATGTCCGGATTAAATGAGTTGTCCCACTGTTTTTGTTCTTCATAAGAACAATCTAAGTTTTCTGAAAAACTGGTTATGGGTATATTTCCAAAAGTTTGTGATGACAAGGTCAAAAGAGATTGAATTCTTTTTTTCTCCGATTCGTATAATTGCCTGATCGATATGTTGTACTGACCACCTGATAATTGTCTATATTTTCCAAACCGATATTCCAAAGGATCTGTTTGAAATTTTCCTAACAAAACATAATTCATTTTAAGTTCTTGTAAACAATATTGCGTAATTTCCAACATTCCATGAATTGTGTGAGAAAGAGCGGTATGGGTTTGGGGTGAAAGTTTATGAGGAAAATCACCGGATTTCCAAGTATCAAGCCAGAGAATCATTTTCCGCAAAAATAACAATTTAGGGTCATCTGGATTCTCGAGTAGAGGGGTTTGGAAATTATCTTTAAGTCGCTGTCCTTTCAATGGTGTTTTCACATTGACAATTTTCCACCAGGTTGATACAATATCTATGAATTCAGCTGTTTCTTCAGAATTTTCTATTTTCGTTCCAAATTTCAATAGGGCCTCTTTCACAAACGGATTGAAAACTTTTAAAGATAGACTGACATTCTGACGTTCAAAAGTAGTTGGAAATAATAGTAGATGGAAAAGGCGGGTTCTGGAACAGCGGTGCCGCGGTACCGGAAGTGACGTCACGTGGAGTTGAGTTGTTTTCTCATGCTGCCGGAAGTGACGTCATAGACCGGAAGTTGAGTTGAGTTGTTTTCTATTGCTGCCGGAAGTGACGTCATAGACCGGAAGTTAAGTTGAGTTGTTTTCTATTGCTGCCGGAAGTGACGTCGTAAACCGGAAGTTGAGTTTAGTTGTTTACTCCTGCTGCTAAAAATGACGTCATAGGCTATAGGTTGAGTTTAGTTGTTTTCTTTTTAGTTTTTTTGGGATCTGGCAACACGAATATATATCTTTCGCAGAATGGCAACGAATTTATCATGGGAAGTGCATGTTATGAGCAAATTGCGGTGCCGTGAGTGACGTCACAGTCTGGATTGAACAAATTGCGGTGCCTTGTGTGACGGCAGACTCGGTATACGAGAAAGGACTCGTTCTTACATGTTTGATCATGTTCTCAATGCTGCTATGACGTCATCATGGGAAGTGCATGTTATGAGCAAATTGCGGTGCCTTGGTATTTTTTTTTTTTTTTTTTTTGCGTGTCAGATCATGTCCCCTGATACAAGTTCCTGTGTAGAAGCCTGTTTTCATTTCATTTCCAATATAAGTACTGCGGTGAGTTGTAATAGTCCTGCTTGCAGTTCTTTCATTGGTTGTCAACCGGTTTTCTGTTTGGAATAAACGACGTTCTCATCTGACCATCGCATTTTAAACTCTGAGGTCCTTTAGTGAACAGTGACTCTATCTCTTGCTTTACTGAAAACCTTTTCGTGAAAAAAAAAAAACTTTCAACCTAAAAGCTAAGGGGAAAAAATATGAAGCGTTTCAGCAATCAACCTAAAGTGTGTAAAAGAGTTCATTTTGATGATCAAGTGGTTCAATCTGAAGTTTCTAAATTAACGATGCAGTCACTTCCAGACACCATGTTTCATCTTGGAAACTATTCATTTATGTTGATTAACAACTTCATCGGCTCTACTCGAGTGCATGTGCGAAAATTTGCTTTGAATGGAAATGGTGACTTGCAACCAACAAAGGAAGGTATCTCCCTACATCCAAAAACATGGGATATTCTGATGAGAAAGGTAAGCAATTTTTTTGCACATGCTGCTGACTCTGACGTTAAAGTTTTACAGAAAGAAGTCTGTCTTTCGAAAGTGTGTGATAACGGAAAAATGGATTTGGTTTTACAAAGAGTATTTCAAAAAAGAGACCACTCCTTACAATTCCTACCCAACTCTATTTTTCTGAATTCTGATCAGTATTTTAAACTGTGTGAACACTATGAGAATGTATCGGATATACTGAAAATATCGCTTTTGAAATATTCCCTACCATATTATGTGAAAATGGAAGTGCAAAAGAACTTTCCCAGTGAGATTTACAAACTCTACTATGGTGATCCTGATAACCCTGAGGGTTGGAGAGAAGTTACAACTTCATTGTGTAAGTGCCTAAAGGATATTATAGCGCTTAACATTACTCTTCTTTTGGACTGTTTAAGTTGTAAAAATGAAATTATCGATCAATCTGTACATACATGCATGAACATGAGTGTTGATGAACGCTTTTGCGAATTCTTTACTCCAGCCTTATATTCTATAAACTGGAAAGATTTTGCTTTTAACTTTGTGAAAGAAAACCATGGAATTATAAACTTTTTTTATATAATATTTGAGGGTGACTTTTTTGAATGCTTGAATACAACTGATGTTTTCAATAATATCAGAAATATGTATGTAAAAGATCTGTAAAAATAAGTATAATATATTCTCTAACAAATGTAACTGAGTAACATCTTACGTGCTTTTAATAAATGTTGATGTTTTTCAATGGTGTGTTATTAAAATTATTCTTTAACAATCATGAATTACTGTAAAAGTTTCAAAGAATTTTTACCATTTTTTTTAATTATCTAATTTAAAGAACATAAACTAAAATTAAGTTTAATTTAATTACTAGAAATAGAAATTCTTTTAAGCAAAATGTTTTACTCAGAAATTAGAATATTAATTCAGATATTAGAAACACTATTTCTTTTTTATTCTTAAAAATTATTTCCCATGAAAATTTCTATGAAAAGTCATCAATAATCACATCAAATGCTTCAAAATGAAAATGTCTTTAAGTCTAATTTTTAGAACATATTAACATAAGAATTACATTACTAGGTCTTTAAGCAAAACATTTTAAGCAATATAATAGAAGCTATTTCAGAAAAAAGACAGGTTTTATAAATTAAACACAATAAAAATTCATAAGTGTTTAAAATAACGAATTTTATTTCACCATATACTTTCAAGAAAAAAGTTACATAAATTCCTCCTGTTATAAGCAACAGTAATTTTCAGAAAAATTTTCATTTTCAAAGTTCTGCATAAAATATCTAATTTTAAGAAATAAAGCAAAGCTACATTTTTTTTATTAAATTGTTAATTAAACTTTTAACAAAAAAAATTGTTTAAATCAACCACAAGAGAGTTCCTATAGTTAAGATTAATCAACAATGAATGGTTTAATGCGAGATTGTTTTAAACGAACTCAGATCTCAATGCTTTTTTTCAGTCTAATTTTCAGAATACATAAATCCTGTAAATTTTTTTTTAGCTTTACTGCATTACTAGAATATTTATTTAATCAAAACATTTTTTTTAAGCAAATATATTAGAAACACTACAAACAAATATAACATTTAATAAAAATATGTAACTAACTACAAAATTGATAATATACAGAAATAGTTACGTGCAGTTTCATATCAGTTAAATAGTAATTGATAACATTCTTTACAATATTTAATTAAAATGAGGTTACCTCTCGCAGTTCATGATGCCCCCAAGCGTATGTTGAAATACCGTCCTCGGAGACGAATCTTTTTTCATCACCCGGGGACAGTGCAAGTTTATTCATCTTTGAAGTAAATACCTCGTGTCCCACACTTCGAATGCTTTGCATCGTTGTGTATCGCTCATTTCCAGCAAATACACAATTTTTATAATCCTCGAAGGTTATTCGATTCTTCAAGGCCGGTTTCCTCACACCTTTTAATTTTTTTACAAGGTCTCCTCCTTCCACTCTGTAGCAGTACACTTTGCTGCGGAGTGCTGCAAATTCGATCATAATACGACCTCCACATTCATCTTTCATGAGCCCTAATTTCTTTTTGTTGAGTAGGGGCAAACCAAACACATTGTTTTGAGGATAATCTGATGTGTCGAAGAGATGAAGAGAATCTTTCATATCCTCATACACATCATGTGTTTCTACTTTGAGAATTAAAGAGTCTGTGTCGGTATACATCAGACGAATGTTTCTTCCATACCTCGCTTTCAGGTGGTTGTAAAAAAAGTCATACATAAGTATTTTCGAATTATCTAAAATAGCCATTCCAATTGTGATTGCTTTGTTGAATACTATCTCGGATTTTCGGAGGTGAATTGCCGCCAATTGAGGAGTAAAAATTGTTCGATCAACAAAATTCGGCTTCGCAATCAATTTTTCAGCTTGTCTTGTGCTGCAGCATAAGCGGATATCTTTTCTTCTCCTCACATCCTCCATACATTTTCCGAAAACACTGTTGTTCATCAATTTATAAAAATCCTTTTCGAAGGCATTTAAGGCCGCTGTTCTTAGATTGGTATTATGTTCTATATAGGGCTTTAAAAAGGGCATTTGTTTAAAACGAAGAATTCTGTGTATTTTACTGAGCTTTAGTCCATTCTGAATATAAAACTTCAAATTTCTGTAATGAACAATATAATTTTTCTTGTCTTCTAATGTGAGGAGAAGCCGTTTTTCCTTGCAGCCGGGAGGAACTTGACTGGAAGGAGCTAATGGATAATCATTATGATTTTCATGCAGCTCATGAGGATAGTCCAGATCGACTTCTAAAATGAAGCCAAATTCGTCTTCGTCGGATGTCTTTAATATATCGGGTGTATAATCCACCCATTCGAAAGTGTTGAGTGGAAGTGGCTGGCTCATGGCCCAACCATACAGATTATTTGCATCTAAGTAAAGCAGGTATGAGTCGGGCTCACAAGCATCATACTCGGACATATATTTGTTATTCGATCGGGCATAACGGTGACTGCATTGGGACACACCACCTCTTATCCCTTTTTCAATAAAAAGCAATTGTTCGTAATCGTGAAGAAGCTCAATTTGAACTCCAGTAAACTTTAACATAGCATCGAATGAAAGTCCAGGGGCAGTATAGTACCATGCCATATCCAAACCATACGTCCGGAAACAATTTCTCCTAAAGGCTTCTAGCACATCGGCTAGTAGCAAAACATCTGTTTTTACGTACAGGTCGGTGTATTCACCCAAGTCCTTTAGTTGAAATTCTTTCCAGACGTGTTGGGCATGTAAGTATTCCTCGTCGCTGATGTTACATTCGTTCAGAAAGCTGTAAAAAACTTCATGGCTGGGAAGAGACGTTTCATTGAATTTGCACATGTCGTCCATGTAATCATAAGGATAAACACCCTTCCGCAGCAGCATATCCACTTTCGAAGAAGGAAAGAAGGTTTTCATATGCTTGAATTCCTCTTTGTGCAAATTGGAAACCAAAGTTTCTAAACTACTCGGCATGAAACGGTAGGAATCCAGGAAGCGCAATCGAATCTTTCCTACTTGCTTGCTGAACGAAATGTATTTTTCCTCATTCTCAGCAATCAACTGGATTTCCTTTTCGTCTAGACCAAGTTCTTTAACTATGAAATGCGAATCGTATCCCGACAAGTTGTGCAGAAAAACCGGGATAAAATTCGGCATTTGATGCTTTAAATTGCAGTTATTGCATGCTGCTCCTCTATAAGCCCCTGTGACGTGGTCGTGATCGAAGACTTTGTAATTTGTTACTGAAAATTCACAATTACATAGATAACACAAAGTTTTTGTGAAATGTTCCAATTTTTTCTCTTCGTTGAGGCGTTCCATTGGAACTGTAGCCTTGTATATTTCAGCAATTTCTTTAGCTTCTTCCACCAGCATCTCCATAAATTTTTTAGGCGCTGCAGCTCCTCGGTAAACAACAGGTGCCTTATATTGTCCATGGGAATATAAAATATAGTAACAAAAGGAGATACACTTATGCTTTTGATATGGCATGGAGAAGGAGGCTCTTAGGTTCGGCTCACACACATCAATTTTTTCTGTAAGCGCTTCAAAATCAGCAACAATGATAAAAGGAATTTTTTGCCGATGTTTTGTGTTTTTAAATGAAATAAAATCACCTTTCAGGGGCATTTTTACTTTCGCCACATCATGCTCGGAGCACAACACTTGATGCTTTGACAAAAGTTCTGACGACCCGAAAGCATTGAGGCAGCGACGGCAAATGTACTTTCTATTTTTGTGATTTGAAATTTGAGATGACACCAAACGCGAAAGATCTTTAATCCACGCGTAATGGGCAGTGCCTTCAGTTTTCAAGTATAGAAGGTCGATGTGTGAGGAATTACATACTTTGCTTATACACAGAGGATAGATTTTAAATTGATCATTGTAGGAAAACACATTTATAGAAATATTATTGCGCTTTTCAAATTTTGGAATATCAGAGAGACTCACCGGAAATAGTATTCCATCAAAGTTCAACGAATCAGCATGCGATTCGTAGTGTGATTGTCTATGAGCATTTTCATCAACGGGATGCAGGGCTGACAAAACGGCCCATTTGAAGCACTTATTGTCATCATTTTTAACATTTATCACCGCATGTTTTTGCTGAATCAATGGTGGCAAAGGAATATAGGATGTGGCTTTTAAAGGATTGTAACTATTTACTCGCAATTCCAAATACAAAATTTCCATCAGCCGCCATCCAGACTCTTTTTGCTCAAATTCCGATGCTTCTCGACACAACTTGTCAGCAGCTTTGGCATAAAAATTTGCCAATTCTGTGGTTCGAAGCACTACATCGGTTTTTGTTTTGAAGTATTTAACTTCGTCAATATATCCACCGTCCACAGTTTTTTCATATCCGCAAAACAAGCGAAAATTGACTTTTAGTTCACGTTGCGGTAAAATGTCATTCAGATGATCACACACATCGACTTCCACCGAATTCAGGAATCTCTGAATGTCCAAGAACCCAAGAGAGTTTTCTATTCGGTATGTCTCCAGCACACCGTCAAAAGCACGTTCACTTTGTTGCAGGTTGACACGTCTCAAACGAGGCCTCTTCTCTTTCGGTTGCACAATATTCGATTCAGATCGCTTTTTCGATGACCCAGGAACAGGTTTGTTATGAATCTTACGATGACGTTGTAGAATATCTTTGCGATTAAACACAGACTCACAAATATCACATGAGAATGAGGATGTTCCGCTATGCTTTACTCTGTTATGCCGCAACAAACTTTTCTTAACCGTGAAAGAAACGCCACAAACTTCACAAGAAATCATATCGAAGTTATATTCAGCAGTAATCTCAATTAAAACGTTTCAGCAAACTCAGATAATGGTGCTCACCAAAGGCTGAGAAAAAAAGCAAGTAAAATGCAATGATCCACCTAAAACGTCTTTATATCTGCTGGTTAAAACTTATTTCTATTGCCACTAAACATGGAATAAATAGTTGACAACCAATGAAAATATTCCAAGAAGCACTAATACTACTCAGTGCGTTATCTAAACTTGAAATGAAATGAAGACATGTTTTTGCTGGAACGCCACGTGGTGTTAACAATGCATGGAGGAATGTTGTTAGAACATGTTTTGCAGGAAAGTCGCGCGATGGTGTTGACAATGCATGGAGGAATGTTGTTAGAACATGTTTTGCAGGAAAGTCGCGCGGTGTTAACAATGCGTGGATTGTCGCAGATGCATATCAGTGACTAGACTTATTATCTTGAAGTGAGAGGGTCCCTTCCAGTGTAGATAAAACTATTTACCATACAAATGTGAAAGATTACTTTTAAGATTAACTTACTAAACAAGACATTAGCATATGGCATTATGTCAAAAGGATCTCTAGATGAGCTTCGTCTAAGTTAATGTAATTTTATAAAATAAAAAAAAAGAAACAAGTCAATGTAGTTAGATAAATAAAACATTTTTTTTATTAATAAGGTATCCATGACATAATTTTCATATTAGATCTTGTTCTACGCTTAGGATTAACAAAAACCTTCGGAATATTCAGTTCTTGAATGGCATTCAAAAATTGAGAAAATCCATTTATTTCTTCTTTGTTAGATGCATCATTTACAACCGATTGAATCAAGTCGATCACATTAGAGTGTGGAATCAGCTTTCCCTTATGAATGATTTCTCCTCTCTCATTCCAGTTTATGACGTGTTTGTGCTGTTTTAAAAATGATAAAATGTTTCTAGTCATAGTCTTTTTATTTCTGGGCGCTGCATTTAATATCAGCTGATCAAGAATTTCAGTTGAAGGTTCCGTTTTGATAGAGATTTCCTCGGACGATTCATGAACCGGAAGTCTTTCTCTCTGTTTCTGACCAGGAGTAGTTGTGTATATTTCTTCAACAGGTTTCTTAATAGAGGGATTATGTGTTTCAACATGAATACGCTTTTGAAGAACTTGATGGTAAAGCTTCACTTTTTCATCGTCAGAAAGCATGCGTTTCAGTATTGCAGACATTTCTTTGTCCAGATTCGATAAGTTTTCTTCGGTAGGTACATGTTTTGAAAGTTGATCATGAGGTACCAGAACAAATTTTTTCGCAAACTCCATTACTTAGCAATAAGACTTGTTAAAACACTCAATGCGGCTGGAATCAGCAAATTTAAAAACCCTCCTTTTTGTACTAAAAGCTTGCGCTTCACATACAACGGTGTTTTTTTATCAGCCAATTTTCTGAATGTTGTTTTGTATTGACGGAATCGAGCTTTTTGAGCTGGTCTTAAAGACACATTGCCTTTTATAAGATTTAAACAATATTCACAGATGCATTTCAAAGTTGATTTCGGAACTTTCCTTATCAAGGATTTCCTCAATTCAGGTTTGCTTGCACTAATGGCCAGCAGTTTTTGAACGTCTTTCTTATTCGGTGGCATACTTCAAACTAAATTGATACAACTAATGTCGTGGTTGATAAACATACGTTGTTTCTCCTGGTAATATGTTGGTTCGCAAACGCATGGACTCCTCGGTATCAGGTTTTAAATCAATCAATAAATAACTGTAAGGTCTCATTGTTGCGTCTTGAAAAGCTTCCATGAAAAATTTTGTATTATGAGGATACAATTGTCTTCCAAGATGCGTAATTTGATTGATATCTCTACGTGACTTGAATAAAAACATATAATGGCTGTTTAGCGATACTTCTCTGAACTCTTTACCTTTATGAAAAATATTTTGAGTCACTGTGATGATTGATAGATTGAGATGATGTGAGCCTTTAGTATACAAATTTGTTAAACGTTTATCGTTTCCGCATTCAACCATTAGATCATCGATAATGAAGAGTGTATTTCCATCCAAATAATTTTTAAAATTCTCTGGGAATCCCTCCACAAAGGTCACATTTGTTATCTTTTCATACAAATCCTGATAGATACCGTAAAACCATACAACTTTGTTGATATTTGCATGAATCACCTCTGTTCGGTGTTCGAGAAGTTTTTTTAAAAAGTATGACTTTCCACATGAAGTCGGGCCTGAAACTAGAGCAGTAAAAGGATGTCGTAGCACTAAAGGATTCATTGTGTCAAATGAAGAAAGAAAAGTCATTTCATCTAATTTATAATATTTTTTTTTATTGAAACAATTTCACATATAAATTATGGTTTCTTTTAACATAATTATACATAATAATATCATTATTCATTGAATCATGTCCAAACTTAGATAGAATTTGCTTAAAAGAATTATTTCTACATCGCTGTTTAAGGTAATATATGCAGTATTGTCCACAAACAGCTGTTCTGAAGTTTTGTAGCGGGAAATCGTTGTACGTCACATTGGAAAATTTTTTAAAATAATAGCGGATGTAATTGTTGAAAACTTGAGGGGAACGTCCAAAGGAGTCAAAGAATTCTATATTTCTCGACGATCTCAGAAAAACTGCTAACCAGTGAGTACCTTCTTCGTGAGCAGGATCTGTGTTAATAACCATGGCTGCTGGATAATGATTCAATCGCATTGGAATATTATCACAGGCAAACACGCCAATGAAACAATGTCTTGTGTAAGCATCTCTTTTCAGAATTTCATTTATTTGAATTGAATTCATATTGAAAAATCACATAATACATTGCGCGACTTGGTTATTTCAATAACACTTTGAAATTCGGCATATACCAACACTGAAATGGTCTTTGGTAGAGCAGATGCGAATTTCAATTCTATGCGTAAATTTCCTTGTTGTATCAAATTAAGGTGGTTTCCATCGCAAAGATCCGGAGTCAAGTCGAAGGAATATAATGAATATCCTTTTGCAAACTCATCCCTATTTATGTATATTCCTTTGTCTGATATCAATTTTCCACTTCCTAACAGTAGACTGTTATATGCTCTTATATATTGATCGCTAGAAAAATCCGGTGTGATAGGTTTGAAAGCGATTGGATTTCCATCCACATACACACCGATGAAGTTTAAATCATAGTGTTTGAATTCCAAAGGGTTCTTCTCAAAATTTCCATTGAAAGCTTCATTGTCTATGGTGGCGATAATTAGTTTATTTGGCATAGCACCGAGAAAAACATTATCCTGCTGGAAACTATAACTTCCACCTGAGACGGCGTACATTTTACATAAAATTCGATCAATGGGATATTTAGCGTTTGATTTCTCAAGAGCCTTTGCATGTCCTATTAGAACACCTGGGGACAATTTTTGTTTCCTTATAAAAATAGAAGCATGATCAATACTGATGGTGTAATTTGCTTTCTGCAAAGCCATCAGACAGAATTCCGGCTTGTTTCGTATCAGTCTAATCTTCAAATCCACCAAGTTCAGTAAAAGTCTATCTTGGTGGAATATATCGCAATGCAAGTTTCCAATCATATCTAAAACTTTGCTTTGGGCAGTCATTGATGTCCTTTTCTTTAAACCTTCGTTTCCTTTCGATGGATCATTTTCCCCAATATGATCGGCAGTGTCTTTATAAAAACCTTCCGAGGTGAGAAAACTTTTCTTGTAATCCGAACCGTAATTTAGCAAAGTTTCGATGTAAGCTCTGTATGGATACGTATTACTGGACGATGAAATCAGACGATCATTCAAACTCACATCTACTTGAGAAAACAGGGAATGCAAGAACAAATTTATAGGGCCTACAGGTTCAGTATCGGGTAAGTCGGCGCCGTTCTTTAAAATGCGTACTTTTAAATAAAGCTGTGTGGCTGATAAATCAATGTATTCCTCGCCGCTCCCCGAAATATTAAATTCTATGGGTGACTCATCTTGTATATTTGCAATTGGGTAGTATTCCAACCATTGTCCTTTTTCTATTGATGTTTGTGTCGGAGGAGTTAAAAACAAATCAAGCTCGCTCTTTACTGAGGGATAGGAATCATTACGTATTAGAGCCATGTTATGGATAGTCGAAAATATCTGACGTGCTCTGCTTGCGAGATTTCTTTCGAATGAAGCGTTTCTTAGTAAGACGTTTCCTTTTATGTCCACCAACCATCGATTTCACTTTGGTTGCTGCTTTATCAGATAGAACACTTGCTGCCTCTTTTGCTCTTTCTTTTGCTGACGCCTTCAGATTTTTTCCCTTGTACGTAGTCGTTGGCAATATCCACCCCAGTCTTGAAGGCCTGTTTTCCAAAAACCTTTGCACCAGATTTGAATAACGGCAGAATCATTCGGTACATACTTCTAAAAATACCTCCAATACCGCTACCTCTTTGTAAAGAAACTCCCTTGTAGAAAGATAAACCATTTCCAGCTTGATTTGAATAGTATTCCTCGTAAGAACGAGTGCAGCAATGATATGGTTGATACATGACTTACAAATGCTTTAGACGAAAATGTAGTTTCACGATCACTTTCCCACGTTCAAATGACACGTATCGTCCTGTGTGCGTCTTTATAACTATTTCGATGGTCTGAAAATTTTTTCTAGAAATCGAATAATAATGAGGTCTATCGAATAATTCATGTACCATCTGACCGTCTATACCTCGAACTGTAACGATGCGTAATAGGGGAGCAACGACACCACCGACCACTTGAGACTCAATTATATCTGTATACACGTACAGCAATTGTAAGTCAACATTAGGATCTGCCACAAAAGGACTCTCAATGCTCAAGGTTTCAGAAACATTATTTTCCCCAATTATATTATTGGGCTCAAAACCCAAACATTGCGCTAATCCATCACTCAGTTTCAACTTTGAACCTTTAAACAACTGAAGTTTAACTTTCTTATTATGTTTATTGTAATTCATTTGTATTTGAATGCGTTTTTCAAAAGCGTTTATAATGTCTTGCGGTGTTTCATAATAACCGCATGGAATACTGTAGTTCATTTTTCCACCAGAACCTAAATCATACTCATATTTATTGTTACCGTGAGTAACATTATTCCACATTTTTGGATAGATCAATTCAACTATGCCGCATTCCCATTCTCCAGACAGTTCAAAATTCTTCGGAAGTCTCGTTATGTAATGAGACAGAGCATTATCAGTGAAAACATCAATGCTTCCATCACTAGGAAGAGTTATGTAGAAACTCATTTTTCTTTATACAAATGATTGCTTTCTTACTCTCACACGTCTTTTATAGGGAAAACAAATTTCTGGAAGGTATCCAATCATTAAATTTATTCGAATATCCCTTAAACTTTACGAAGTACTCTATCACGTTTTTCCTCTTCCTCTTCTTCAGAACTTTATCCACTGGAAAATTTTCACTGTTCGCTACTTGTTGCAATTCTTCAGCATAAAATGTACCTTGAATGTCTTCATGTAACAAATCCTTAATTTTATACACGGGTATAGGGTTGGACACTAATTCGCGTATTACAAATAATTCTTCTGACCAATTACTTTCATATCCTTTTTCGAACGTTATTTTCTGCTTTGAAACTCTTACAATATCTCCCACTTTAAATTTGAAAATAGGTTTCTTACGCATCTGAAGTGCATCCCCATAAAGTTTTTTACGGACTTCATTTTCATTATCAATATTTACGCTAGATGGTTTTCTACCGATGCTCGAGTGAACGGTATTGTTGTAGCTGTGAACCAACTTTTTCAAAACATTAATGTAATTGAAAGTGTTAGCATGAGTAAAATATCGCCACATACGGGTTTTAAGTGTGCGATTGTAACGCTCAACAACGCTTGCTTTTGTCTCATTAAATGTAGAAAAGAAGTGAACTCCCTGAGATTTTAAAAAGGACTGAAATCGTGTATTCAAAAATTCTGAACCACGATCGCTTTGCAATTTCAAAGGTTTGCGTTCCTCAAATATAATTTTAAAAGCTTCCACTATACTTTTACCAGTTTTATATTTCAAAGGTATAGCCCATGCATATTTCGAAAATACGTCAATCACAGTTAACAAATAGCAATATCCTTGGTTGAATTTGGAAAGACTTCTTAAGTCAACTAGATCTGCTTGATACTGCACTTGTGCACCTGAAACGTAAACGCGGTTACGGGGAAATACTTTTCTAATTGGTTTATGTAAAGTATATGCACGTTCCTTTTGAAGCATAGATCTTATGTCTTTAGCAGGGACTTTAAAAAATTTCTTTAAGGTTTGAACATTTCCCAATCCAGCAGGATGAGCAACGTCGTTGAATACTTTCTTCACCTCTTCCATGACTGATTATTTTTTGTGGAAGACTAATACATTTATATAGCTAAGATCGGTAGATATTCGTGGCCGAGTGGTTTAGTTGATCAAATACTCGAAGACGAGTATCTTTTGTCACGCGTTCAAGTCCTGAAAAAGTAGATAATTTTTCTCTATATAAAATTTAAAAAATTGTCTCTTCATTTTAAAAGTGATCGCCAGATGGCCCCACGGGTACCGAAGGTATCACTAAGTCATGACGTCACACAAGGCACCGCAATTTGCCGAACACGCCAGACTGTGACGTCATAGCAGCATTGAGAACATGATCAAACATGTAAGAACGAGTCCTTTCTCGTATACCGAGTCTGCCGTCACACAAGGCACCGCAATTTGTTCAATCCAGACTGTGACGTCACTCACGGCACCGCAATTTGCTCATAACATGCACTTCCCATGATAAATTCGTTGCCATTCTGCGAAAGATATATATTCGTGTTGCCAGATCCCAAAAAAACTAAAAAGAAAACAACTAAACTCAACCTATAGCCTATGACGTCATTTTTAGCAGCAGGAGTAAACAACTAAACTCAACTTCCGGTTTATGACGTCATTTTTTAGCAGCAGGAGTAAACAACTAAACTCAACTTCCGGTTTATGACGTCACTTCCGGCAGCAATAGAAAACAACTAAACTCAACTTCCGGTTTACGACGTCACTTCCGGCAGCAATAGAAAACAACTCAACTCAACTTCCGGTCTATGACGTCACTTCCGGCAGCAGGAGAAAACAACTCAACTCCACGTGACGTCACTTCCGGTACCGCGGCACCGCTGTTCCAGAACCCGCCTTTTCCATCTACTAATAATGCTTTCAGCGATAAAGAATACCAAAATTTCAATAATTTATCATGCTCCAATTGATGTAACAATAATAAGGAATTGAAATTTTTACAAACAGTTTTTATTTTTGATGGATGAGGTAAAATTAGCGAACTGTAGTGCCGTAAATATTTGTATGCATGTGAGCTTATTGAGTGCATAACGGATGAAAAAATCATTGTATTTGCAGAATAACGATATCTCTCTTTTGGAGTAACAAGAAAATTTAACTGTTCTGAAAGAAAGTTGAGAGAAGCACGTTTATCAAGGTCATCACACTCTACTTCAACCAAGACATTTCTTAAATGATGTATAATTTGTTTGAAGCTATTATCATAGTTGGCTGAAGAATTTTTCATTGATATTTCATTTATAAAATTCAAACAATTTTCAATAACTTCCAAATTATTAACGTGACAGGGTGTTTTGATTTGATTGTTATCTACAGAAATTTCTTGGCCATATAAATATGTTTCCATTTTCAGATTTGAATGTATTACAACAGTGTAATTTGTTGTAGGTCCTGGATTAAAACAAATTTTGAAAAAAGTAACTTTTGACTCCTCAATTAGTTTAAACCAATTTTGTTTATGAGGTAATGAATCCAGAATTTCTAATAGCCTATTAAAATTTTGAAAAGAAATAGATTCATGATGAGCAATGAACTCAGATTTGCTTTCGTTGATAGCTCTCAATAAATTGGATTCCTCAGTTTCACGAATTTTATCTTCCCTGCTTTTACGAACTGTGGGACAAGTTTTCGAGAGATATTTAGGGCAATTCGGAAATATACTTGGTATAGCACCAACTTTTAAGCGGAGACGTTTCATGGAAAAGGTAGAACACTCACCAGTTTTTTTGTTGAATTTGGATACATTCCGGACGATATCATCGTTTTGAAAATGAAGTTCGCAGACTTTGCTGCGTTTTGATGGTGTAAAGTCGGCTCGTGGAATCGCCCTGAGCCATCTTTTTCTAATATTTTCATCCTCTGGAAAGGAGAAAACCGCCACTTTTGGTGCATCACCATATCCATAATTTCCAGAGCAAGAAGGTACACAGCACATCTAAAAGGCATTTTGGATAACCTCGTGGTAAGCCTAAAGAAATCGGTCTGGACACACGTTAAACGTGTTGTTTGACGAAAGCCTTTAACACCTCGACACTGTAATGTTCCACAAATGTTATATAACAATATATAACTGCAGCTGTACTTACTTTCCGGTAAAATAGTATAAAAAACCCTAATTTCTTACGCTACATTAAAGGTAATCCACAAGTAGCCGACCATGCGGTGATGTTTGTTATGACTACTAGTAAGCGAGTCACGGGATTGAAACGTCACAGCGGTCTGGCCTTGTTATCTCGGTGGTAACGGCACAAGCGACTTTTCAGCTGAAAACCCTTCTGTTAGTGGGCCGCGATAGCTCAGTTGAAGAGCAGCGGATTAGTTGCGAGTTCGAAACTCGGTCCAGTTAAGGTAGGTAGGTATTTTAATTAACAGCACAACGGGCTATTTGTTTCGTTTTACGAACGAGACCTCATTATAAAATAAGAGGCGAAATTTGCAAGTTAAACAATGCAAAGAATACGCTTAAATCTTAGTTATAAAAAACAAACAACCATCTTTTTCTCCATATATTTATTTATTACTGTTGCCAGATGCAGCTTGCTATTTATTGAGTAAATAATCATAACGAGTACGATTAAAAGTATAACGATTCGCAACACTCCCACCTTTTGTATTGATTTTAATCAAGACAAAACTTAATGAACTGATGAAAGTAGACCAAAAGGGGAAAATGTTTGCGAGAGAAAAACAACCTTAAAGTGATATTACAACAACTGGTATGAGAAACTACTATTACAGAATATTGCAGAGTAATACTTAAACTTAAATCTATAATATTGCTTAAAATTTACATTATTATAACTTAAAGTCTCTAAAGTAAAGTCAATAAAGTTTCTTTCTAGTCAAAGGTCTAGTCTCTGTGGCATCTTCACTTGACGACCACTTCGGGTACACTTTACTTCAGAAGTCTCTAGGGTATTGTCTCCAGAAACATCAGAAATCCGTGCTTCGGTGATGGGTGGTAAATCCTCGGACCGTATTTCTAAAGGATAGAGTCGTTGAATAGGCCGAATAAGAGTAGTATGAGCCAGTTTCAATCGAGCGACTCTTCGTTTTCCATCTTTGCCCGAGATCAACTCCTCGACCCGTGCTAAGGGCCACTCTATTCTCTTAGAATTATCAGATCCCACAAGAACGATATCACCCGCCTTCAATTTGGAACGTTGTTTATCTTCAGGATTTTTCACCAACGCAGCTAGATATTCTCTTTGGAACCTCTTGCGGAAACTCTCACGAACCTTTTGAAGGTAGCACAGTCTCTTTCGTAAATGGTTGCTGTCAATCAGATCTAGATCAACTGTGTCACGATGTAATGGTGGACCAACTTCATGCAAAAAATGGGCAGGGGTCAAAGGCTTTGGCTCTTCAGGATCCTCAGATGTGTAGGTTAGAGGTCTTTGGTTGATGGTACTTTCGCAGTCAGCCAACACAGTAAGCATCTCTTCGTAGTTGAGACTAGCTTTGCCGATGTTCCTCTTCAAAAGATCCTTGAGAACTCTAATGAGACGCTCCCACCATCCACCGTACCAAGGTGCACTTGGAGGATTAAAATTCCACTTTATTTGTTGTGCTGCACAGTCTGCTTGAATAGCTTCCCAGTCCAAATTTTGAAGTGCTCTTGCGGTACCTAGAAAATTTGTTCCTTGGTCTGTATAAATAACACTGCATCTCCCTCTACGAGCGATGAATCTTCGCAAAGCTTGAATAAAGGCATCAGTTGACAAAGACGTTACCAACTCAAGGTGCACGGCACGATACACAGCACAGGTAAACAATATGATCCAAGCTTTGATACATCCTCGCAGAAAGACTGGGCCAGCTAAATCTGCACCGGCGACTTGAAAGGCAGCAACTCTCTGAATACGATCGGCTGGTAACGGCGCACACTCTGTTGTCGCATGTTTCACGGAATGCCTCTTACAGGGAATGCACTTAGAAATCACTTCCCTGATAATCCTCCGTCCTCTGGGGATCCAAAATCTATCTCTCAAATGTCCCAGTATGGTCTGTACACCAGCATGATTTAGGGTCTTATGTGTATACTCAATTAAACGTCGAGTTATTGGATGATCGGGTAGAACAATTGGGCATTGAAAGTCCTCGTTATCTTCACCAAATACAAGGCGAGTTCTGACCTTCAGTACACCTTCGTCTTCATAAAATTTCATTGAAGTTTTATACTTCTTCCTGTTCTCCTCTGACCACTCGCTCTGAATCATCTTTATTAGACATAGTTCAGCACTTTGAAACTCTTCACTGGTCACTGATCCTTCAATCTTCTCTTGAACTTTACGAGAGTTGACCCAGAAACGGAGAATCCACGCAACCATCCGTACTATCATTGAGTATTTCGAAAAATATAAGAATCTTTGACTTACAACTTCTTTCTGTACACTTGCTGCGCTCGTCACTATCTTCCTGCATTCTTCCAGCGCTTCCTCCGGACACGACAAGCTCGTTTCAGGCCATGACTCTTCATCTTCTCGTAACCACAAAGGGCCCTCCCACCATTTCTGTTTGAAAAGGTCGGACCAATTACAGGAACGAGATGGTAAATCTGCAGGGTTTAATTCTCCTGGTATATGTCTCCATGCGTTGATATCCGTCAGCTCTCTTATTTCCTTTACTCTATTCCCGACAAAGGTATTCCAAGGTTCTTGTTTCTTAATCCATGCTAACGCAACCATGGAGTCACTCCAAAAAAATGTCCTAAGAGGCAACTTCAGAGATTCTTGAATAGACTTATATAACCGAGCAGCGATGGCAGCTCCTAATAATTCCGCTCTGGGAATCGTTGGACGGTTCATTGGCATCACTCTGGATTTTGCAGCCACCAAATTTATGAAAACTTCTCCTTGGTCTTCACATCGCAAGAATGCACAACAAGCATAAGCAAACACCGATGCATCTGAAAAAATGTGTAAAGTTGCATCATCGAGTTTTCCTCTAAACATTCTTCTTGGAATAGAGCATTGTTCAATCAGACTAAGATGTCTTGCCCAACTATGAAACCTCACTTTAAGATCCTCAGGAAGTTCTTCGTCCCAACTCAATTTCTTTCTCCAAGCTTCTTGCAGAATTAATTTTGGAACCAGCATTGCAGGGCAAGAAAATCCTATTGGATCGTATACGCTGTTTACTATTGAAAGTAAGATTCTTTTAGTTGGTGATAGACTTAGGTCGACAGATGTTTTGGGGGAAACACATGACATTTCATCTGTCTCACAATTCCACTTAAGTCCTAATACTGACTGAATTGAATCTTCTGAACTACCTGTAGAAAACCAGCATCGTAAATCAAAGCATCCAGCGGTCATTATCTCATTTGCCTGTCTCTTCAGAATTTGAAACTGATCTTCATCTTTGACACTGGTAATCAGGTTATCCACGTAAAACCCATCTTCCAATTTGCTCCTTGTAAAAGCCATATCTTCACCTTTAAATTTTTCCTGGCCAAGGTGATGCAGTATTGTTGCATTCAGCAGGAAAGGAGATGTAGTTATCCCAAAAACGACGCGGCAGTGTCTATATTCGACGATAGTTGAGCATTCAGGATCCTTCCACCACAAGAATCGTAACACATCTCTGTCTACTGGATTTACACTTATCTGCAAGAATGCTTGTTTAATGTCTGCTGTTACTCCCTTGGCACCCCATCTGAATCTGTTTAGTAATGGATGAATTTGTTGTGTCAAACTTGGTCCTGTACTCAAACAATCATTTAATGAAGCACCACCCTTAGTCTTGAATGAACCATCAAACACAGGCCGTATTTTCGTTGTAGTGCTTGATAACTTAATTACCGGTCTGTGTGGTAAGTAGTAGGCTGAATTCTTCACCTCTGAAAACTCAGCCTCTTCAATAATTCCTTCCTTTTGCCAATTCAAGAAAACTTCGTTATACGCGTTGAATGTGCCTTCTTGCACTATACGCTTCGTAACAGAACGAAGTCTGGCTGCGGCTACTTCACGATTGTTGTACAAGGGAGGATGTCCAACCAACCAAGGCAGTGTAACTTCATAACGTTGTTCATCGTTAACTTTCAGGGTTTCTTGAAAATGGATCAACGTGTCTTCTTCCAGCAGCTTCTTCTCATATACTTCTGTTGGATCAGTTATGCCCAAAACGTCTAGATCCCAAATGTTACGCAATTCAAAGTTCTTCAAAGCCAACGATACCATACTAAAAACTTCTTTTTTCTTGCCAAGACCCAAGATGGTCCAACCAACTAAGGTTTCTACAGCTGAAATCCCCGACTTGAAAATCTCTACTCTTCCTGTTAAAATGCTACCAAGGATATCCGCTCCAAGTAGGACTCTTATAGGCAGCGCATTTCTACCTACGTCAGTTAGGACTATCCCCCGGGAAGAGAGTTCGGAAATAAGGTTTTCATCTTGAATTCTAGGCAATGACGTACAAATCTTTGGCTGATCGAGGAATGAAACTGGTATCGAACATTTTCCGTCTAAACCCTCTATATTTACTTCATATTTTCCATGTTTAGCAGCAGGTGTTGTTCCTCCGCCAAATAAACCTTGTGACAATATTTCCGTACCTGAAGATTGGAGATTTAACTCTTTAACTAAACCAGTTTCAATATATGAACGGTGCGATCCATCATCCAATAAAGATCTTACACAAACCTCTTTGTCATTATTACGAAGTCTTAACATAACAGTCTTGAGATAAACTTCTCGTTGGG
The DNA here is from genome assembly GCA_933210815.1 of Meta bourneti. Taxonomy (NCBI): domain Eukaryota; kingdom Metazoa; phylum Arthropoda; class Arachnida; order Araneae; family Tetragnathidae; genus Meta; species Meta bourneti. The sequence goes on along the minus strand of OW119928.1, from coordinate 14,668,455 downwards.
AAGACTGGGAAGAAAGCAGTGCTGTGGCCTTTTCTTCTTGCTCAAGCTCTTTAGAAGGAGAACTTACGGATCCTCTGCTGAGATTTGGACACATTATCACATAATGTCGTTGATTGCACAGCAAACACCTTACTTTGCTTCTACAATCTCGGAAAAAATGTCCTTTTTTGAAACATAATAAACAACATTTTGCATGTTTAACCGCATTTTTCCTTTCTTCCAAACTTATTGCAGAAGCCTTTCGACAATCTTGACTATTGTGAGGCTTATGGCAAAACAAACAATCGGGCCTTCCAAACGATTTATCAGGAAGCGACGATATTAAAGCAGCTGCTGTTGGTTCGTCTTGTTGAAAAGGCTTATTTATTTCTCGTTTGCATTTCTGTCTTCCAAAACCATTTTCCGCCAAAATCCTATGTTCTTCACCTTCCACTTCATGAGATAAAAAGGCCAATAACGCTTCCAATAAATTTTCTTTTGTTACGTTTATCATATCTTCTTCGCCAATTTTGGCGTTTAATCTGTATCTGTCCCACGCCTTCAAAACATCAACGGGTAAACACGATTCAACCACCGGGTACAACATTGCTGCGTAATTTTTTGTAGTCACACCCAATGTTTCGAGTGATCTCAGATTTGAACCCAATTTGTCATAAAGTTCAGCAAGCCGGACATTTTGGCGATTCAGCACTAAAGCTAAAAGATCTCTAATATATACTTCAATTAATAAATCTGTCCTTCCAAAACGAGACTTCAAGTGGTCTATTACTTTCAAATAGTTTTCTTTGGAAGGTGGATAGCTCTCAACGATGTCTCTCGCTTTCGTATTTGGCTTAACAGACGCCAACAAATATTGAAATTTATCTTCCTCTTTCAAGCCATCATCCTTGTGTATGCGAGAAAACTGTCCCCAAAATGCTACCCAAGTTTTTGGAACAACCTCATATTCTTTCAAAATTATCTTAGGCAGCTTTAAATTCGCTCCAACTCGGGACTGAAAATTGCATGACTCGGCGACTAATTCTTTCTGAACATAAGAATCGTAAAATACTTTCACTTCAATAAATTTATCTCTATAAGATTCAGTTAAATCAAATTCTTCTTCAGAAATATCAGTTAACAGACTTATTTGAGAGTCCAAGTCAAACAACCTAGTCGATTTATCAACTATCTTATTATAAATAGTAAGAATTTCCTTACTTTCAATTTTCTCGGATTCTTCTAACTTCGCAAATTGATTGCAAGCTGTAGTAAAAGCACGACGTAGCTGTGTTCTTGCTTTCTTCAGATCTTCCAAGTTACTTGGAACATTTTTCTCCTCGGCCATTTTCATATGAAATTCCAAAGTAGGCTTAACTTTGAAGGAACACTAATCGTTGTATTCACAGTACAATATTTTCAAACGAAGTCGCAGAATTTCTTTTAATTCACGGACGCCATGTTTCGTTTTACGAACGAGACCTCATTATAAAATAAGAGGCGAAATTTGCAAGTTAAACAATGCAAAGAATACGCTTAAATCTTAGTTATAAAAAACAAACAACCATCTTTTTCTCCATATATTTATTTATTACTGTTGCCAGATGCAGCTTGCTATTTATTGAGTAAATAATCATAACGAGTACGATTAAAAGTATAACGATTCGCAACACTATTGGTGACGGTCCGGGATCAATCCCAAAGGGAAAGATCCAAGGACAACACCACGTAATTTTGAACCACGGTCAGATGACGAGGCAACACCTGAGCTGGCACCCCACTCTCCAAACTTCCACACCACGCCAACGTGAGGACATTTGAGGCCACGACAGATTTAACGTGCACCAGCCCCCTTTGTACACGACGGTGTTTTGGCTGAATTCGAACTCGCAACCCTTCGGTTGCTAGTCCGTTACTCTTCCTACCGGGCCACCGCGGCCCCCAGGTGCTCGTGGGACGTTAATTAAAAATACCTACCCTTCTGTTAGTTTGGCAACACTGAATTTGTATTAATTAGTTTTTGTACTTTGGCAACGCCAGATTTTATTATGGGTCGAACACAAGAGTTCATTTAACGATCAATTGTCCATTTCGCGGTTATTCATACCCATGTTAGGAAAAAGAAATGTTTCTGGAATTGAATTTGTGAACTCTCCAGCAGTCGATTGATTGAACGTGAAGGTATTCTATTTATTTTTAATTCCATTTTTCGAGTAGAGGTGTAGCATTGAAACATCAAATTATTGTACAAAACATCTTGATACACGTCCAGGGTATTAACGCCGATATCACGTTATCTCGTATAAACCACCGAATCAATATGCATAAAATGAACATAAATTGCATTGGTGTTGTAAATTGTTTTCTTTATGTAATCTAATTTTTTTCTTGCTTGTGGAAGCTTATTTATCTACTCAACAGCACTTGTCTTTCTATTGTATCTATCATCTTTGATTTAAAAAGTTCAATTTTGAGCGATACAGAATCAATTTTGAGAAAATACAGCTCGCACTGCGAACTCTCATATTCCATTTCTTAACATTGAAACATGTGTGCTGACTTAAGTTCCTTCAATAATTAAAGTATTACATATTATGTAGAATACGAGAAAAGTGCCATATTTTTCCAATTTTTGTCATTCGTTAACAGGTTTGGATAACTTTAATAAATATATATTCAATTAGCAGTCGTATACTTGAGTATAATTTTAATATTCTGTTCATAAACAAGAAATTTAATCTTGAATAGATACATAATGCTTTGAAGAACTTAAAATGGATCCCCAACAAAATAGTAATCAAGAGTCAGATGCACTGACAGTAACTAAAACATCACCTATGATAATTCGGTTATGTACTAGACCTACAGATATGAATAAAGATCTGGTAAGCAGTGAAAATTACCAAATTGTGGAGAGTAGCTCCTCCTATATATCTGAAAATACTAATAAAAAATTAGAAGAGATCAACTTTCAAGGTCTTTTAGATCAGAAAGACACTTCTGATAGTTTAGCAATGAAAGATCGAACTAAAGCTTTAGAAAATGTGGCTTTAAATAAAAGCTTACGATCTAAGGAAGAGATGTGTCCTTACTCAAATATAGATGTTTCAGGCAGATCTAAGGCAAAATCTACATGTTCATCAATTAAGTCATCTAGTAGCAGTATTAGTATAAGAGACAATTTTTCTACCAAGTCTCCCAAAACAAAATCTAATACATCAGGTGATAAAGCAAGAGCAATGAAAGATGTGTATAAAATTGAAGGCATAAAACAAAGCAATGTGTTGGAAGGAAATTTAATAAAAGATCCATTGAATTCTCCCAAACAAAGAAAAGTTGATAATAAAAATGATTCATTCAATCTGCAATCTCATAGATCTGACATTGAAGGCTGCTTGTTAAAAACAAAAAGTGAAGAGGGAAAACAAAAACACTCATCGAGCTTGCAAAATATTTTTGATATAGGTCTTCCAGTATCGCCGAAATCTAAACTTAATGATTCTAGAATGAATCCTCTCAGAGCGATGCAATCATCTGATTTACCTTCCACCAATAGTTTGCATGCAACTGTTTCGAATGCAAAAGCACTTAAACTGGAATCAAAAACTTTAAAAGATCCAGCTGAAATTTCAGGAATAAAAAAAGATTCAAATTATATACAGCTGAATGAAAAACAATCTAAAAAACAAACTATATTGCCATCTTGTATACAGTCGGAGGAAAATACACTAGCTAAACCAGAAATTGACTCAGTGCAATTTAGTTTGACCGAAAAGCCTGCAAGGAAGAGAAAGAAACAGTGTCGAAATACGTCTTCATCGTCAGAAGAATCAAATGATGTCTTCAAAAGTGATGACTTGTTACCGGAGACTGCTACCACAGCTGACCATGGGGATAAGTCTTCTGTTTTGTCATTTAAAGATAATATAGAAATTGAAGATGATGTAGGCGATTTAGGGATAAGTGAATTAGAGCAAATTAGAGAGGCTTTAAGGCAGGAGCTTCTTCAAGATATAGATACTGCAAGTCCAGAAGTGTTCCAGTCAAATGATCTTGATGAGCAAACTGAAAAGAGTGATGATTTAGAGTTCCCTATGAAACCCACAAGTGTTCAATTGTCTGGTCAGGTTGATAAATCTCATATTCTGGACAGAAAAGATCAAGCTGCATCTATATGCGAGACACCGACACCCCAGAGCATTGAGCATGCTTTTGAGGAAGACTCTTTTGAGCTTTCTGTAAATCAATTTAATTGTTTTGTTCCTAAAATTGTAGATCAGCCTCCCACAGTACTGCCTAAAGTAAATGTTATGGACTCTTCAAGGAAAAAGCCTACTTTGAGATTTGAGAGCGTGCCTGAAAAATGTCCTGTAAATGCCGTCAAACAAGCAGAAAAGAAACTATCTGATGAGGCAGATCCTACAATTGGCCAACCACCCCTAGTCATGCAATCGTCCAATCTCCTTTTTAATGATGAGTTGGACAATAGGCATGGTGGAGGTGGAATAGAGACTACTCAGATAAAAGAGGAGGAACCAGTGACAAAGAAACTAAAACTTTCTTCTGATAATAATAAAGATCTTGACCAGGAACCAAGTACAATTGTCAACGAGTCCAAAATAAGCAGCCCAAGTGATGATTTTGGAAAGCAATCAATCCAACCTGATGACTTGGCAAGTAACTCAACATTGGACCATCTAAATAGGTAATTTTCTTTCATTGTATAGCTATTGGTTGATTTCATGTCTTTCCTCTTCTATGGTATGTTCATGTGAAAGGTTAAGTCACTATCTAAAAATTGATTTCAGCATTTTTCTGAAGCAAAAATGTTTATGGGTTTTGGCACAAAATAATTAAGAAATATATATTCTAAAATATAGTATAATTTTTTTTTATCAAATACATGTAACGATCATTCAAGTTTACAGGAAAAGTGGCAAAGGTGGAGTGGTGCAATTCCATTAATCTGAAATTTATTGTGTTTTAATTCTCCTTTCAATCCATTTCTTCCAAAATCTTTTGAATATTTGAGGGGCTCAATGGGTTTGTCCACTGCACTAGCATCTTCAAGTTGTATGCAGTGCAGGTTCGATTTCTGTAACTTACCCTCGCTACGGTTCTCATGTATCGTTTAAACCTTTCCTCCTTGTGTACATCCATTACTTGACGTCTTGTGTTTGGCACAGGTTGGCCAAATATGGTCCTTGTGGCATAAAGCCTAACCAACCTTTTAACACCCCCAAATTTTTTTGTTGCATGTTTGCAAACTGAGTTAGACCTAAAGCTTCTGCATTAGATAGCTTAGCTGCTTGCTTTCTTGATGCCAATGATTAATGAACTATAATTTTTTAGATTAAAAATGTCGTAATCTTAACTCCTTAATTTCTTTAAATTGAATACCAACCCTGAAAGAGTTGGATGAAAATCCTGAATTAACTGATTATATAGTCTATTAGTTTTTAAAATGCATAACTTCTACAACTGAAATTGGGAGACAAATTGTCATCTGTTGAATTACTCATAAAAGGATTTATGTCATTAACAAAAGCAAACACACACAAATAAGATACAAAAGCTTGCTTAATATTTAATAAGACATACCTGCTCCTAAATCAATGTTCAGCGGTCTTTCTTTCCATCTGTCTTGGATGATCAATACTTATTCCAAATTCTTGATGAAAAGAAAATTTTGAGATACAACTGACCCCCAATATTAATCTCTGCTTTCAGTTAAATAACATTTTGTATTATTTTACACCAGTTTCTACTGTCATTTGAAAAAATTTATAGCTAATATAGCAAATCAAAAGCTTATTACGATTATAGCAAACAAATTTAATTTTCCATTTTTAACCATTGCACACCTGCCAATTTCTATAGAATGTCTAGTTTCTTGGTTTCAAATTACTGACTATATGGAAAGGAAAGCTATAGCTTGGGAACGATCATCTTGTTTTGATTTTTATTTTTTAAGCTTCAATCTCTATTTTTTATTCAATGAGTTTCCTGCGAAAAGGAAGGCTGGTTCTTGTAATAGTTTTTGATTCCCTGCAGTTGTGTCAGTACATACACCACAGTTATAACAAGTGGGACAAGGTAAGTAGGGAAAATTGTTAGGACACAGCAGCATAACAGAAATATGTGAATATTTCATTTTTAAATATATAAGTTGGACGTCACTTCTGGGTTTTATCAGTTCATGTTTTTTATTAATTGTAAAATTATAAGAATAATTTATGGATTATGCTGAAATAAGGGTAAAGTATTGTAAATTTTTGAATATTTACTTTTATCTTTAAACTGGATAAATGTGTTAAAAGATCAAGGTTTTTGGCAAAAGCATTCAGTAAATAGATATTTTATAGAAACTCAACTAATTTAGAAATTTTACTGTAAAATTATTTGAATCATTCTCATTTATGATTGTATGCATCAAACTTAGAATAGATAAGAAATAGCATCTCTTCATTATTCTCAGTTTTCAAAATTTTGATTGAAACAAATTAAGCTTATGTAGAGCTACATGACCTTCAAAGAATTTTGTATTAGTATAGTTAGGTTAAAGGTGTTCTGATGATGAGACATTTAATGGATACAAGATGAGGATTTAATAAAGAGTAATAGGTAACTTGAGTATCACACGTCATAATGTACTGCATCTTTTCCTTTGGGAAATAAAACCTCAATAAGTCGTTACTCCAGTGTCCAAGAAATTTTGGTACAGCTTTTGATATAAAGACTTTTTTGTGGCAACACTTTTTTTTTGGCGTGTTTTGTAGGGAGTTGTGGCAGGCAAAGGCAACCACCTCCCTTTATTAGGTTATGGTAACATTGTGATTAATTTAATTTTTGTGAATCGTTATCTTTTTGATTTTACCATGCCTAAATAACCTGTTTGCTAGAAATAATGTGATCTTTTGTAACATTCATTTCATATTATATATAGTCTGGTTACATTAGACTTGAAACTAATAAATTATTTAACATGGACAAACTTCTATAATGATATTTCAGAAAAAGTAGATTTTTTCATTAAAGTAAATACTTAGCTAGAGTAGTAATAAGAATTATCAGATGGGGTGGATTTTTCCATTTTAATTTTTTTTGTTAATTTTGAAGTTATTTCCTGCTAAGACTAAAACTTTTTCTATGAAATTCTTCCTTGACAAAAAGCATTGCCAAAAGAGTCTATATCAAAGCTGTACCAAAATTTTAACGACTTGAGCAGTGTAACCACAGAATGTAAATATGCATTACTGAAATGATCATGTTATTTCATGGAAGTACTCAAAGGATATGTAAATGATAAAAAGTTACCGTTATCTCTTAAGCTTTGTTTAAACATTCTTTAAGCTTTAATACTACTTTACATACATATTATAATGTGAAGTTCTTTTCTAATTTTGACTGAAATGAAGAGAAGTCAGTTAAGGTAGTGGGAATTTTATTTTTCACTTATTAAAAATCTCGTTTTCTGTATTCTCATTCAGAAACTGCAATATTTGTTCAATTTTCAACTAAGTAGTCTATCATTAACTTGTACAAAAGAGAAAATGTATTGCAAAAAATGCTGGTTTGTGTAAGTATACTAGAGCAAAAAATGAAATGATAACCTGAAAGTGTAAGTTAACTTTGCTTTTGAGCAACGTGGGGAAGTCATATCATGGCTAACTCTCATTCTTTGATGTGCTAAATTAAAGTTAAGAAAATATTCTATTTAACATCAAATATATTTATTAACATCATATTTTCACTTTCAGCTGAATTTTTTTTAAGTTTGCAGCTTTGCATATAATTCTATTTTAAGTTTTCATTGTCCAAAATTTATTTAAATTCATGTTCTCTTTCTGTTATTTTTAAATATTAACAAATAACAAACAATGTTGCTTTATTTAAATTCATTTTCTTTGGTTCACTAATAAGCTGTTTTGTTTAAGCAATTAAATTTTTTATGGATCAAAGAATATTAAAATCAATGCTCCTACATTGCAGCAAGTGCTAGAATAATAAAATGGGTAAGTACAAAATTGGGAAGGCATTTTTATTCCTATCCAAGTTAGATAAGTAAATTCTATTTAGTGAATAATTGGAATAAGATTTAAATGTTAAGTTTTATCTATTCCAAGAAACTTTCAGAGGTGTAACTAATTTTGACTAAAAATTGGTTCCTTACTATTGCATTATTGGGTTAGAACAAACAGTTAATGCTTTTTTTATTGCTCACAAGCATTTATTTTAATACAATATGAGTCTCGCAGCATAAATTTTGAAGTTTTTTTACTACTTTTAAAATTTGGCTTTTCAGCTTAATTTATGCTGCATACTTAAATAAAGTGGGATTTGTGTGGAGTGACTGGGGACCTTTCCTGAACAACCAGGTTGGGAGAATTCTGAAACCAATTTATATCTAAGTAAATGTTTGGTAAAGATGTCGATGCGGGCATGTTTGTCGCCAAATCAAGATGGCGTCCAAAGCCATCGCAATTTCGTTAAAGAAACGGACTTTCCTTCGTAAAAAACAACCTTTTGCATAGGGTTGCCATAAATCTGGTTCAAAACACCAAGGTTACCATGTTTGGCGATAAATCGGTAGGTCCCCGGATTCGACAACTCCACCAAATGTTTTTTCAGGCATTGTATGTGCATGTGGAATTTCAAAAACAGAAATAACGAACTTAAAATGAGTTTTAAACACACAAAATTAGCTATCACCCAAGTTGAATGATGAAATCTATTTTCATGAATTTTGATTACCAACACAAAGGTAAAAGAAATATGTCCTACTGCTTGATAAATCAAACATAATGCTAGTCCTAATAAGACATGTGACCTTGGAAAAGTCTGCTTTTAGAAAGGTAAGTTTGCCTGAGGAAGGGGCTGCCATAACACAAAATCATTTATGGCAACTGCTATTGCTTCTGGTACACTGAACTATAGTGAACTTAAGTGTTAGAATCAGTGCTAAAGACACCAATTGTGGGAACGCATTGTTTATATTACCCTATCTCGAATTGAACAAGTAGACTGTTCAAAAGCATGCGACTCAAATGCTAAGTCGTTGAGCTTTACTATTTGTGTTTTCATTTATTTTCTGTGTCAGTAAAACTTCTTGTGTGTGTATGTCCATTACTTGACATTGTCTATCTTGTGTTGGGCAACTTGGCCTAGTATGGCCCTTACACCATGAAAACCTAAAAATATGATCATTAGCTGGAAAGCTATTCTTTCACAACCTGAACAGTATTTAATTATTACTTCCAGAAAAGGATTAACGAAGCTCATTTAACATTTATCCATCCTTAAATAATTTTTCTTAGTAAAAGCTTAGTTAATTCTATTGAATCTAGACTTCCTTATTCTTAATTTTATTTATGGAAACAAACTCCACAAACAGCTTTCTTTCAAGCAATTTACAAATTGCGGTGAGAATTCTACCTCCAATTTACGAACAGTGAAGTTTTACAAAATATTGCCATTTCAGAAAATTGTTTATAACAGACTAAAGAAAAACTATTTTCCATATCTATAAAGGATGCTATTTCCATTTATTCTAAGCGAAAAGTGTAAAGCTTATTTTATGTCTAAATTGTTTTGTGTTGCAAGACGAAAAATTGCATTTTTGAGAAAATGCAATTATTTATATTAGTCATTTTAATACTTTTGATTTGATTAAGGTAACAATCATGGTATATAATAACTGCAGTTTGATGATCTATTGTGTTCTCAATCAAAATTTAAAATGTCAGCTGTTTAATCAAGCATTTTGTCAAAATTCTAATTTTCAAAATGTATTTAACTTTTGGAAAGAATTTGTTTTAACACTAATTTATTTCCAAAATGCATGCAAGTTGAGAATGATTTCATTTTTTGCTTTATAAAACTGCTGTAGCAATGAGTGATTGATTTTGATTAATCTTAAAATCCTTGTATAGGAATGGTTATTAACACTCCTTTTTTTGTCTCATTGGTCCAACAGGTGCAGTGACTTTTTCAATGAAAAGAATAACTAAAAATGTATTTATAAATTAAAATAATACATTGCTTACAATGATTTGTTTTTAATATGTTCTAAAATGCTTTTAAAAACTGAATGCATTTAAGTGGGAAAGAAAATGTCGACCACCTCACAGATGCACTGTGATCTCATTAGTTAAAAAGGGCCTGCAATTAATGAAAGGTTAAATTATTACATTTTGATTGACTGTACTTATGATCTATTTCTAATTGGTTTTCTTATTGTGCTCTGAAATATATTAGAAGACTAATATATATACTATCTGTTATTGATGCAATTTTATGACATTGTCTTGAAAGAACAATAAAAGGTTACAAGCTCAGTAAATAAAATTAATATTTAAAAAGAAATTCTGGTTAATGAACTTTTGTCTTGGGGCACAATCTGGTAATTTGAGGCTTCTGTGGGCTTACAAATATGAATGCTGAATTTTAAAATGTTATCGTCATGTTGCAATGAAGTTTATATTAATGTAATGACCCTAGCTCGTGTGTTAAAGTAACGTATTTTTATTCAGTAAGAAGAGTTCCATGGTAAGGTGAATTGTATTTAGAAAAATATGTCCATGATAGATTGACAGGAAATATCTGTATCCTATAGGTAAACAGTCATTACACCAATTTTGTAAATCGCTCCCTATATTTATATGTATCTCGATATGTAGGTCCTCACCAAAAATTGAAATAACAAACCTCTTAATGAACAGTACATAAAGCAGCACCTGACCTATAAAACTGTTTATTCTGGTAGTAAATTTCTTATATGGGGGGGATTGACAAAATTGAAGTTTCGACTTTACCTCTAAGGTACAGAAAAATAGTTATCTACATCAAAATCTGTTGGTTCAAAATACTCATTTTAGGTTGAGAGACTTCGGAAACAATTTCTTTTGTAGAATTTAATTTAAAAATTGGAAGGAATATTCTTTGTGTTTTCAATTAAATTAGAAAAATCCCATTGTTTAAAAAGCAATTGTTCTTTGGAGGTCTATTTCCTGTCTTAATATCCTGACAATTAGAAGGATTTGTTTTAGCGATGAGATAAGAGGTTCAAGTAAGTTAATCTAAGCTAAAATCTTTAAGACAGTCCTTCATTCTCTATTTTATATGCCTCAGTGTTTTAACTGAATTCGTTGAAACAAAGATCTCACCTGGTGAGGAATTTTTGCTTATGTTTACTTCAAAAATGAATATTTTAGCTTTGAAATCTGCCATCACTTCAGTTTAAACAGTAAGTGAAAAACTAACAAGATATTTACATAAGTTTAATATCTTCATTATCCCCATTTCATTGTTTCTGTTGAAATTTGATACAAATGTAATTTTTTCTATTTTATGAATCCTTGGAAATTCCTAGACTTTCTTAAGTTCTGTTAGTTACAGTATTGCAAAGAGTAGATTTTTGTTTACATTTTTATATCCATTTGTCTTGTGCTAAATATAGCCCTTGTGCCATAAAACCCCAACCAATCTTATATTGATGGTATTTTTGAACTCTTGCATGATAAAATAATGTTATTAAATTATAACATGTTTTTGTCCCTAAGAACCGCTTTGCATTGCTTTTCTTTTTCTGCAGTGAACAAAACGGTGTCATGGAATTTGATATTTTGGATGAATTCGAAAGTGATGACAATGAGCCTAATGAAAGCTATTCTGATGATGATTCAGACTTATCTGTGGATGAAATTGATGCAATGCTTGATGCAGGTTTACAAAACAGTAAAGGTACCACAGAAGGCAATAAGGACCTTGAACATGAAGAGAAAGAAAAAGTTATTCTTAAAGGTTTGGCATTTTTATCTGCTTTGAAAGAAATTATGTTCATGTGATGATCCCTTATATATTTGCACTTCTAGACATAATCTGTTTATTTTTTCGGGGTTAATGATTGTGTGTGTGTGATTGTTGCAGTAAATTTGTCTTTTTTATGGAAGCATGTATAGTTATTTTTGTGATCTGTATTCTTAAATAAAATGAAATTTTTGTCATTAAAATTTATTCTATGAAATAAGACATGTAAGAATCGAATGTATCAGAAAAAGAATTTGAAACTACACTTAGTGTCACAAATTGCTAGATGTACACAAGTTTGCTGAATGTTGCACATGCTTTTAGACTAGTAAGGGAAAATCACTTTCATCATAAAATGAGCATGTAAATTTATAACTTTACCTGCATATAAATTAATTAATTAAATGTGACTTTAAAAACCTAAATTCTCATACATTTTGTTTTACTTGTTTCAGACAATGCACAAGTTTGCTGAGTATTGCAATTGTGCTTTTGAAGACGTAACAGAAAATTGCCCTTTCGATTAATTGTAAAAAGGAGCATGCAAATATATAAATTCATAAACATGACTAAAATCTGTAATTTTAAAATTTATTGATAATTGCCTAATTACCCATAATTTTTACTTATTTTCCTCAATGCCCAAAGTGAATCATTTCATTACCTCATTTATTGTAGTTCTAAAAGGATAACTAAAATTTAGGAGGCAATTAAACTGAACTATTTTCTGGTACATTTTTCTAAAACCATTTATAAATTTTTTTAAACGTTACCTTTTTGCAGTTAGGGGTAGAGATCATTTCGATGTATTGCCAGAAGGCTGGATTGAAGTAACTCATAACAGTGGAATGCCAATTTATTTGCACAAGCAAACTAGAGTTTGTTCTGTGTCTAAGCCATACTTCTTAGGTCCTGGGAGTACAAGAGTGAGTCATTTTGTCTTTAATACCTTTATTAAATGTTTCTGCTTTAGTTATTTATGCATGACATTTGTTGGTTCTAATTTCCATTCCATGTTATCTAATGATTGACATTACTAGAACAGGGTTCCCATTGGCCTTAAAGAGCCTTGAAAAAGCCCGATTTTTCATTTTAGTTTTTAAGGGCCTTTAAAAAGTCTTGCTGTAAGTCCTTGAAAGCTTTTACGAGAACGCTGCATATTTTATTTCAGCTGCATTTGAAAACCAAGATCAATGATTCTTGTCCAAAGTCAAGTATTATTAAATGAGTCGCTCAGAAGCCAAAGCGGTTAAGTCCAGAAAACAAAAATTGAGAAAATTAATGTTTTTTAATACATTAATTAAAAAAATTTTTGGTTTATTAATTTGATCAGAAAAATATATAGTCTTTTTTCTAAGGGTAGGGGCTCTGCAACAAAACAAGATATGTACAGGATGTGTAAATAAAAAAGTAAGTATTTATTGGGACAATGGCAGCATCTTAAAAACTTTAGGACTTATACCTTTTGGCAGCTGAAAAAGATAAGAAATTTATGTAAAAATAATACAATAACATTTGTTGTCATAAGTTTTATGTTTATTCATCATAACAAACATCTTCCGAGTTATCTAAATTTTGATCTCCACGTGTTCTTAATGTCCTGTAAAAGTCGTGTTTTATTGGAGATATACTTTAATAAATTCATCATGTCTTTTTTTTGTTTCTTTTGAAATTGTTCTACCATTAGGATACAATAATAGTTGATTTATATTTTTTAAGATTGCTGGCCTACCTATTTTTGTTTTTTTATGTCAATTACATGAAAGGTATCATCCTCAAACTTATATTTGAACTTAATGCTGCTTGGGTTTGACCTTTCTAGTTTTATCCACCGCATATTAAGCCAATTGACTGTTAGTCTACTTGTTGATTTTTTCTGTTGGTAATAGCATCTTCCAGTGGTTTTGTGGAAAGGAAATCTTGGTGATTCATATCGACAACGCTGAAAGGGTTTTTTCTTTTACTATTTTGAATTATGTGATACCAGTCACTAGGATTATAAACATACTGATTTTTTTTGCATGAGCTTCTATAGCTGCAAAATCAGCGTCATTGGGCAAATAACTGTGCCCACTTAATAAAAATTTAAGCTCAATTGATTCAGCTTTTATGCCTTCACTCTGAATCAATTTCAGTAAACTTAATAAAGTTTTTATATTTCGATTCTGTCCTGTACACGAATCTGAATACATTATAATTTTTAGAGTCCTTTGCATATAATTTAATGTGTTTAGTTAAACACGATGACACTTCTTGTGAACCCCACGATCCTTGGGTTATAGGCCAAACATAGATGTAGCCCTCGTTGGTATTTAAATCTTGACAACCAAGATTATATACATATAAGTTTCTCATATAATAAGCCACTGATGTGGAGAGTTTTGGAAATGGTAATGCTTTTTCTAAATCAAAACTAAACATGTACATTTTGTCTGAAGCTCTTAATCGATCATTAGCCATATTATTACGGGCAATTTCTGCATTTCGCAAGTGTTCGTCGTGTTCAACTTCAGCCGCATGTTTTTCTTCATCTGTTGAAGATTGGTTTTTTATTGCCAAATAATCACATTTTTGACAAGTTTCTTTTGAAGATTGCTTAAAGTGTAATTAAAATTTTGTCGAAAATCTATAGTAATAAAACTTTTCCTTTCCTGGTACAATTTGCTCTTCATTACATTGTCCGACATACAGTTTATACATTTTTGCAATAGAAAGGTCTGAATCCAAGTATCGACGTCTGGGATTATGAACTCTTGTATAATGACTCGAAATAGCAGGAAATGAACTTATATGTTTTATTACATGGGAATCATCTATTTTGTTACCTGGAATATGCTGCCTCCGGTAGTCCTTCAGATCTTCCTTTGAACAACAATTATATAGTCGCCCGTTGCTTATTTGATATGTTTCTTTAAAATATTTCTTGCAAACACCAACATCTTTGCCGTTAAGTCTAATAAAATATTCAAAAGACAGATCTTGGTCCTTTGGTGTTATTTCTGGGTCGTTGTCTTTTGATAGCACAAACTTTAATCAACCTACTTAAAAAGATATTTTGCTTATGATGATCATTAAGCTTGTACAAACTTTTCATCGCCTTTTTTCTTTGAGAAAAGGTTATGTTGCGGTTACAAAGCCGTAAACAAGGTTTATTGTCAAATTTCTTTACAGGAATTATTCTCTTATTTCTATTTTGATATTGTTTATCTTGTATCCTTTTTAGTTTTTCAGTATTTCGAGACCATTTACCAGGATTCCTGCTACGTTTCCTACCATCTTCTCTGCCATTTGCATTATTTTCTACATTTTCGTTATCTGACGATGTATCAGTATCAATACGATTAACTCTCCTTCAATTAGGATAAAATGGCATATCGCTTTCACTGTGTTCTATTTCCCTTGACATTTTTATTTTTTAAACCCTTACAATAAATCTATCTTTATTATTTTAAAAAGTCAGAGTTTTTACAGTTATTAAAGAAAAATTATTTAATGTTTTAGATAACAATAATTTTCACAAACACTTCAATGTAATATTTTTATGTTTTAACCAAAGTTTAGATATTTCAAATTAAAAGAAAGCATGTACATGAAACTCACTAAAAATTGGCATTCTTTGCAAGTCTGTATCTCGAACAATTATAAATAGCAGAAGTAACAGTTAAAGTTATTATGAATTTGTTGTTTTTCAGTGTTGCCAACAAATATCGAAAGAAGAATAATTTAGTTTTATTTCAAAGCTTATGCAAAAAAATATTGATAAAAAGTGGTCTTATTCACAATGGCTTCTGAAATTATTATACAACATATTCAGAAGCTATAAAAGAGCGCTGTCTGACCTAGAAAAAACAAAGCAACGAGTAAATCCTTTAATAACTAAGAAGAATATTATTTATTCCATTACAATTTACAAAATTCAGAAAATATAAAAAAATGGACTTAACCGCATTGGCTTCTGAGCGACTCAAATCATGGACATAATATTTTTGATAAGCTACAAATTTATGTCTGAAACTGGGTCAGTGAGAGCCAAAGTAACTCTTGTTAAAGCTTCTTCACCTGTGGATTAATCTTATGATTGGTTTAAATATCTTAAAAAATGAAAAATAGCCATTGAAAGACTTTAAAAAGTCCTTATTTTTCTTTTGCTTGAAGAGTTAGAACCCTGTAGAATTGCATGCAGTTCTTTTACTTGCATGGGACAAAATAGTCAATAGAACTATTTTTATTTAATGTTAGCATATGGTGTTTTTTTTTTATTGCTTACAGGGCTGCCACAGGCTTAAAGGTGACATTTGCTACTATTTTTCAACCTTGGCAATTAGGGGTATCTTTTAAAAGCAAAATCATCTCGAAAGCTCCCATTTTCAAAATGTTGGTGACTTTTTTTTGCAAAATTCACCAACGATCAATGAAAATTTAATGCACTTTTTATAACTAATAGCGACAGGAGAAAATATTTTTCTGATTTTTCTTCAGGGAGAACATTTTCTAATGAACGCCAATTTAGAAGTTTTGGCACCAAGCTGTGGCAACCATGAAAGAAAAACAGGAATCTGGTTGCTAGATTGTCATGAAAATCTTATTAAAAAGTATTTAGTTTTTTAATTGTAAAATTAAAATTTCTTGGCGAGACCTTCAATATCTGTCTTATACTTAATTAGCACATTTTGTGTTTTAGCTGATTTATTTTATATCTGAAATTGCTACTAAATAAGATTTAAGAGACTTCTATTTTTAAAAATTTATGCTACTCTTTCACAAGTGCTTTGACTGGCAGCCCAGTACTTACAAAGTGAACAATCTTTGGTATGAGATTTGCTTTACTTGAGCCAACTTTATTTCTGTTAGAAAAGCGACAACTTAGAAATGGACATGTTTATAACATTGACATGGTTAAATTGTAGAGTAAAATTTAATGAAATAATAAATTTATTTCCTGTTTTTGGTGGTAATTGCAGTTAAATCTTATGTTTTTGAAAATTACATCTTTCAACTTGATAGGGCAAAAGAGGAATTGATGAATATTATAAAACCAGAGTTTCACAATGTAAGACTGATTCCTTTCCAGCACCTGATTTAATTTCTATTCTACATTTCTCTAATCTGTTTTATCATTTTGTAGAAACACGAAATTCCTGTATCAGCTATTCCTTGTCTTCATTATTTAAGAGAGTTAGAAAAAGAAAACTCTCAGCCAAACGTGGAAGAAAATCAGGAAAATTCTAATGGTCCATCTGAAAAGCTTAATGATACTGCAGAAACTGTAGACAACGTAAATGGCATATCAGCGAATGTAACTAATGCATCAGAAAAAGTAAATGGTACTAATGAGAAGATAAACAGTGGATCTGAGAATATAAATGGTAAATTGAGCTGTTTGAATTGAAATCAATGAATTGTGTTTCTAAAAACAATTATTCAACATATTTAATTGCACCAAACATCTTATGAGACATCTGTTCATTCTTTATTTTTGGTGATAAGTAACATAATGTTTTCAGTTTTTATGCTGTATGGCATCAATAGTTCTTGTGAAAATAACTTAGTTTGATGTTTTATGCTGCAGTTAGACTTTTACAAGAAATATTAATCAAAAATAATGTAAGATATAATCGGGTGTAATCAAACATTAAATTTTTAAAGAGAATATTTGATCAGTGTGTATGAAGTTAATATATACAATAGAGTAATATTGAAGAAAACAAAATTGTATTGGATGCCTTAAACTTTGTTTTGCTCTTATAGTATCAAATATTCCTTCTGCTAAATTGGAAAGTGTAAAGGACACTAAAGAATCAGGATCTCTTGGTAAGTTTTTGCTTTTCCTTTTCATGAATGAATCACTGATAGAGATATAATCAGTAGTTTTATAAAAGAACATGTTTACAAAAAATAGTTGAGCTAATATATTGTATAAAATTAATTTATTCTGGTGAAACAATATTGAAGTAGTAATGTTTTCATCTTATGTATAATAGTGTTCCTATTTGTGTTAAATTTAAAATAATATATATGTTATGAATTGTCTGAAATATCTATTAGAAATTGCTTACTTTCTTATAGATTACTTAGCTGTACGAGAATACTGTAAAAATAGATTCGAATTCCAAACTATCACAGTGAAGCGCTTTAGGTAAGTAGTGCATGGTCAGTTATTTAGTCAATATTGTGTGGTTTTGAATGAAATTAAATACTTTCATTGTTATTGACTATTTCATTTGTTTCCAATTCTAATTGATTGAAATGTATCTGCTGTAGGACTTGGTCAGGAAGAAGAAAACACCAGAAACAGTTGAAACGAAAACAGAGACCATTTTTGGTATGGGCAGTTTTTAATAACAGTATTATTTTCATACAGCATCTGATGGAGCTTTTTATACTTTACTGCAACCTTTATTATTATTTAAAAAATGATGCAAGATTCATAGTGTGAAAATCTTGGAGCTCTCAGGAAAATTTAATTCACTGAACAATTAGGAGAATTTGAGTTTGAAAAAAGCCTTTAAGATTATGAAAAATATTTGTATATTTTAATCCATTTTGTATAGTGATAATTTACATTCAAATTTGTAGTTTCTAAGACTGAAATTCATGACTTTTAAAGTGTACTGTTTTATTCCAGTTAATATTTTATTTAAAAAGTTGGTAATTTAAGCATATTGCTTAGACATATAACCATCAGAATTACTTAGCTGGCTTGAATTAAATAATTTTGATGTGGACTAAAATAAGCAGGACAATCTCTTCTGTAGAAAATATAAACAGCATTTAGTTGTGCATATTCATTTTTTACAACATCAATATATTTCAAGAGTTAAATTTCAGATGTAAGTATACGTATACATGCTATATCCCTAAATAGTTCATCTGTTTAGTGTTATTTCAAAATTCCATCGATATTTTTAGGGTTATAGGTGATCTATAATTTTAAATTTGGTTATAAAATTGCAGAAGATGCCAGAACTACAGATCGCTAAAGAAAAGGATTGCTTTTGGATTGTGAAAACCATTTTTATCATTTCAATCTTGTTTACTTGTTACTTAATCAATTGCATTGGAAAAGGAAGGTCAGTTTTCAAGGGTTCTATAGCTTGGGTAAAATTGTAAGTAATTTGATGCAAAGTAAAGTAGTAAGATATTTAGAAGACTGGTAAAAAATGTATCCTGCTATACCTAATTTGATTCAAGCAAATTTTGTTTTGAATTGTTTAAAAATTCTGGAAATACAGAACCCTTGCAATAAACAACCAATGCTTGTAACCATTTGATAAAAATTTCTCAGATTTAAGTTGGTAATGGGATTGTAAATTGACCGTTTTTCATCTTAGAACTATCCTATACACCAGAATAAGAATTCTGTTCTCATTGTATCATTAAAAACTATCGATAAATTACTACCTTATTCGTATTCATTTAACAAGGTTCATACCTCACACGAAAATTCACCCACCTGGGCCGTGCTGCTCCAGTTGCCTTATATATCACTCACCTTAGCTCAAATTATTTTAGAACAGAAATAGATTGAACTGGTAGCCTGACTATAAATAGTAAAGGTTGATTGTCTATCAGAGCAAGAGTTAGCATGTCTACAGGCATTAAAATCTGTTTTAGAGGAAAATGAGGGCCATGGTTAGCCCAGTTGGAAGAGTTGCAAGTTCGAAACTCATTCCAGCCAGACTGCCTTGTACTTGGGGACTGGTGCATGTTATATCTGTTGTGGCTTGACATGTCCTCACATTGGCATGTGTGGAAGTTTGGAGAGTGGAATGCCATTTCAGGAAAAGGCCTCTTTAACTGATTGTGGTTCAAAATGACAAGATATTGTCCTTGTATCTTTTCCTTTGGGATTGATCCCGGACTGTTGCCAATAGCTCATTGTGTTACTCCAGTTGCTCCCTGTATGTTTGTAGAAAGTTATTAATATTTAATATTTCTTCAACTTGTATACTCTAAATAACTCATTTTTCTGCAGCCTGACAGTACAAAATTGATTACATGTCCTTTGTTCCCTTCTGCTGACAAAAGTTCAACTTTGGGGAATAATGCAAAGAGAGGTAAGGAATCTCATTGTTAAATTGTAATCTTTATTTGACTTCAAGTTTGATAATATATGTCGTTTTATAAGAGAGTGAAGGAGGACTTCCAGGAGTATTCACAACATTAATTAGCTTTTACTACATTAATTAACAAAAAAACCAATTTGCTGAAAGGAAATTGAAATTTGGAAAAAATTTAACTCAGACTTTCACTGGTTAAAATGTGAACTGAATTAAAATATCATACTTTTCTCAAAAACAAATTCTTAGCACATTTAAACTTGCAGATGTATTTACATACAAATTTAATGCGAGATATGAATATGAAATAGAACTCGTAAAGTTTTCCCTTTTCATTAATGGGCAAACGGTAATGAAATATTTCACTATCAACTTTCCACAAGCTGGAGTGCTTTGCTTTCTTTTTTTATACTTAGCGAAACATTGCAATTGTAATTTGCGTACGAGATTCGAAAATTAAGTTTTCAGGCCATCGAAATTAACAAATAATATGATGGAAGTTAAGCTTATGGCAATCATCAGGAAGTCTCAGCAAAAGTTATTGCTTTGAAACATATCTGACCAATTGCTAGTTTTTATTGTATCAAAATAAATCAGGCAATGGAACTAAAAATGAATTTTGGGCCTCGAAAGTTATTGTCAAATACAGTGGACTCCTTCTTAACCGGCCACTTCGGGACCCAGACCAGATAACGATTTGGCCAGTTAAACCGTCGTTCCCGTAATAGCATTAAAATACACTCCCGAAATCGTTTTTATTAGTGTAAAACTAAGTATATAGCCTACTTTATTGTAATATGATATGTAGAATTAAGAAAACTTACCCTGGAAGAGAGAACTTTGGGAAAAAAACTAAACACATGTTACTGTATTTACAGTACATAATTGCAGTATGCATATTAGGCCTTACTAAACAAGCCATTAAATCTCACATTTAGCATAGTACTGTACTGTAAATATAAAAAAGCTCTAAAAGTAATCGTTGATTTTCTTTTGTTTCTTTGTGTGCATTGCTCTTTTAAAAGCGAAGTCACGCCATTTTTTCACAAATATTATGTCACCTGGAGTGGACTCTTGTTCAATGTAGAATGTTACTAGCTCAAGTGCAGCTTTTGCTTCTGCGTGGCTTACTTTTTCTACATCCTCTTGAACAACTTCTTCATTTTCTTGATCATCTTCACCAATAACTGCTTGCACTGTATCATTGTCACTTAAAAACTCGTTTTCAAGACTTTCGTCAGCAGTAACCCATTCGTTCACATCTTCTGCACTAAGACCACCACATTCAGGAAGTTTCTGTAAATCAATGAGTAGGTTGGTGTCATCAGGTTCATGTGCCTCTGTAATATTCTGCACAGCTGTAGGATTATCTTTATTTTTTTCGATAGCTTCCAACACATTTGGCCAAAGTTTCTCCAAGTTTTAGTAAACGTAGTGTTAGGCATTTCTTCATAGGCCTTAGCCAACATTTAGATCACATCTTTGTTTATAGCCTTCAAAGCCGCGATTAGTCCTGTGTCTTTATCATTCAGCTTTAAGAGGATTTCAGAAAGGAGTTTGTGTCTGTAACGCCTTTTCAAGCTTGCAATGACCCCTTGGTCCATGGGTTGCAATAAGCTTGTTACATGTGGAGGAAGAAAATAAATTGTTATTTCGGCTTCACTTGTGAGATCCTCCGGATGTGTTGGAGCGTTGTCAATGACTAAAACAGCTTTGATTGGTAATTTCAGTGTTATGAGGTGTTTTTTACTTCAGGTACAAACTTGGTCACAAACCATTCTGTAAACAAATAACTGTCCATCCATGCTGATTTCTGTGCACAATAATGTACAGGAAGGGATGACATGTTCACATTTTTAAAGCACAGTGCTTTTTAGACTTTCCAATTACAAAAAGAGGAATCTGTGTTCCAGTGGCGTTGGGACAAACAAGTTAGTCTCTCTGTTTGTCTTAAATCCAGGAGCTGATTTTTCCTGACTTGTAGCAAATGTTTTCTGGGGTAAAAGCTTGAAGTTAAGGCCACTTTCATCCATGTTATAAACTTGTTCTGGGTGTAATCCTGTTTCTTTTATATAATCTTGAAATTTTGTAGGCAACTTGCTGCTAGTGCATCTGCCGACAATTTTTCACCGAACACGCCTATAAAATGAACTCCATGCCGCTTCTTCCAGCGAGTGAGCCACCCTTCACTTGCTGAAAATTGACCAACATCTTCAATTTTCTAATGAAGCAAAAGTGCCTTCTCTTTTAAAATGGGACCACTTAATGGAGTACCTCTCCGACGTTCTTGTTGAAACAATAACCATAGAGAATCGTCAACCAACTCGTTTGCAGGTTTTCTGAGCGTACAACGCGTTGAAAGTATTTTACTCGATTCTATTTGAGGGCAAAAATCCTGAATTGATTTCCGATTCTTCTGCTAGTCGTTTTCTGTACTTTTTCCTACATTTAGTTCGTCACAAATAAGCCTGACTCTCGTTTGTCCAAACGCTCAAGAGCATTTAGCTTTTGTTCCATTGTTACAACTTTGCATTTCCTTTTCTCACTCATTTCTTGAACACACACGGTTACAGTATTCACAGTGCTACGCAAGAAACACGTCAACACCACAGTAAATCAGCAGCTCAACTGAACTGAATAGTCTAGCGGCTAGAGACAGGTCCGTGAGTCATCATCGTCTCAAACTCGTGGCGGCCAGTTAAGAGGGAGTCCACTGTACAGATAATTTCAGAGTACAGGTAACTCCTATAGCACGGTAGACAGGCTCCTAGAAAATGCCGTGTTGTGTGAAACCGTGTTATATGAGACCCAGAGCCAGTACTAAAACGGGGGTTACGTTCAGAAAACCTATCAAAAACAAACATTTTTTTAATTCCATATAAGCAACTTAATTTTTATTAAAAATATAAATGTATGTATAACACAAAACGAAAAAAAAGCTAAAAAATATTATTTTCATTTAATGTAACCTTAATTTAATAAATTTCTTCCTCATTACTACTCAGTACAATCAAACAAGAACGTTTTTTCAGTTGAACGATATCACCTTCACTTTCTGAACCTTCTTCATTTAGATTTTTTTGCACCTTCTATCCTCTTTAAAAAAATCTGTAATTTTGGTTTGTTTGCTGGTTCTTACAAGGTCATTGTGGATTTCATGATATGAAGATCGACAATTTTGCAGCTCCCTTTTGAATTTTCGGCTTCTTTCAGCGGAAGGGTCTGCATTCAAGAAAAATGATTCAAGATTTTCAGCTAAGCCTTCTTCTAATTTCTTTAATGTTAAATTATTAACTTCACAATCTTCATCAGTGCTATTGTCCTCAGAATCGATTTGATTTCCAACTTCGGATGCCATTTCCATCAAATCCGCTTTGTCAACTTCTTCCACTAATAAGTCTTGAACGTCCTCAATAGCCATATCCAAAAGATTTCGCCTCCGATAGTTTTAGCAAGTTCTAATATGTCACCAATTTCATTTTCTGACGATTCAAGCACGTTTTCTATTTCAACTGAAGATGGTCATATCTTCTTCCAACATGCATTTAACGTTGATGTTTTTAGTTCTTTCTGCGACAAAGATATGATGTCGATGCAGTGCTTAATTGAAAATTGATTCCATTACATTAATTGATTTCGAATCGGTTACGTCTAAAATCTATTGTAATGATCTTATGTAATAAGTTTTAAAGGTATAAATAATACCTTGATCCAATGGTTGGAGCAACGAAGTAGTGCTAAGTGGTAGGAACACTATTTTGACATTGGGATGACTCAAATCTTGTGGGTGACATGGAGCATTATAAGGTGTTTTTATTTACACCTTTAAGTGCACTGGGATTTCAAGATCTATAAACTAGCAAGGGTTTTGTTATAAAGTCCCCCAACGCATTACTGCACAAAAGTAGCGTTATACGATCTTTAGACACCTTAAATACAGGTGCAGTTTTTCTTTTTTCGATATAAATTTTCTGGGCATTTTTTCCACCATACCCCAGTTTTGTCAGCATTGAAAGCTTGGTGTGCTGTGTATCCTTGCTCTTCTATAATGTTTTGAATTTTTTCTGGATATGTCCTGGCAGCTTCGTGATCAGCCGACGCAGTTTCTCCTTGAATTTTTATGCTATGAATTGCAAAGCACTTTTTGAATTTTTCGAACCAACCTTTACTTGCCACAAAATTTGGGTTGACAGAAGATTCTCCATGTTCTTTAAGGTATTTGTAAATTTTAAGTGCTTTTTACTTAATGGTGTTACAATCCAATGGAATTTTTTTTGACAGCTATCATCAATCCAAATGCTGAGTGCCTTTTCCATTTTCTCAATTATTGGCACCCGCGGACGAGCTGCAAATTTTGCGGATATCGAAGATCCTGCAGCAACTGCACTTCTTATATTTTTCATTTTTCTTAATAGTCCGGACCGTTGCTTCATTTAAATTAAGACTTTTTCCAATGTGAGATGCTTTTTCTTCTCTTAAAAGATGATCCAAGATTTGTATCTACTTCTAAAGAAATAAATTTCCTCTTAAACGTTGTTTTTTATCTTTATCAGACATGGCTTGGGACTGAAACTTGATTTTCCAAAAATTTAGTCTTAAAGACGAAAAAGTCACTCTTTAACATATCGTGGCTCGACGCAGACTGCCGACCAGCCGCTTAAGACACTTTGTCTCCAGACCACGGAAATAAAAAGAAACAAAAAAGGGCCTGCCATTCATGGGCCTTCGGCTGTGATCGCATTTCACAACAGATCGATTCAATACGACGATGTCGCATTTCACTTTATCTTTTTAGATACGGCGGGACTTTCCGCAATACTGTATCTCTGAGACGGCAAATCTCACTGCAGATGGCACGTAAACTGTGTGTGACACTTTCCGCTATAACATCGGAATAGAGTTGTAAATTATAATTTATTTATATATTTTCATGTAAAGGCACTATAGTTCATTATTCCTTCCCGTCATTATTTTAAGGTAATTTAGTTTTTAAATATGTTAAACAAAAATCATGTTATCCAATACTGTAGAAGTACAGTGTTGTACAAAGGTTTTTGCAATTTTCTTATCGTGTTAGAGCGAAACCGTGTTATAGGTTGCAGTGCTATACGAGGGTTCCCGCAATTTATCCTATTGTGTTAGAGTGAAACCGTGTTGTAGGAGGGCTACCTGTACTAATAAAATGAATTCGGTATAGGTGTTTCACTTGATTATATAACTTGTACTATCACGAATGATTGACTGATTGCATCAAACAAGTGCTTATGGGATAGATATAGTTTGCACTATGAATTTTCAAATTCGGGCCTCGAAAATGGCTGTAAAATATAGATAAATACTGATTTCAGAGTACTAATAAAATGAATTCAGTATAGGTGTTTTGAAGTAGATATTTGCCTATTTATTTTTCTCTAGTATCAAACCATTTAAGATAGCTACATACCAGTTATGTATTAATTGTAGTTACCTAGGAATTATAGTGATTTACTAACACATAACATTGTCAAAAGATTGAGTCAGTGAAGAAAATAATAAATTAATTAACAAAATGTGTGGAGTTCAGCAATAAAAATTTATTTTTCAAGTTCTCATTTGTTTATATAATTTGATAAAAATATAAAAATTTGATCCTGATCGCCCATTATTCTTATCATTCAACTATATCTATTCTAAAATTCATAAGTTTTGTTCATGTTGAATTTTTCCTATTTCAAAAACTTACTAAATGCAAAAATTCTGTGGTAGTTTCGGAAGATTTGAAATGAAATTAGCACACGCTGAGGGTGACAATTAATCTATACATGAAATCTTTTTTTGCTTGTACTACCACTGCCTGAGTTATATTAAAATTATAATTTTACTGCCACACTTCAGTCATTTTCTGTAATAGTAAGTTTGATAAAATTAATGTTTATTTTTCAATTTGTTCTAGAATTTATTATGAACCCGAGTGGAAAATCACCTGTGTGTATTTTACATGAATATGTTCAACATACACTAAGAGTTCAACCAAAGTATATTTTCAAAGAATTAGGTAAGAAAATATGATTTTCGAGATTTGAATACGAGATTTTTAGAGATCATTATGTTCTTGAAGAGAAATTGATTACCTGATTTGAATAAAATTTGTTATAATTAAAATCTAATTTGATAAAGTATATTTAACTTCATTTTGGAATGATGAATTAAGAATTTGCATAACCTGAAAGTTTTATTGGTTAACTTTTTGTGTTTAAGTTATTTATCGTGTTGTAAATATTAAGTAAGTCACAATTGTAAATGGAGTTTAAAATGCATACAATTATCTTAGTAGGAAATGGATTAAAATCTTACAGTCTGAATTAGGTTTTAAAATACTAGTGAGTCTTAATTTAATAATTTTTATAAAAAGCTAATTACTTTCAAATATCAGTTGACAAGGAAAAATTGCTGATTGTAAAATTAATTTTGAGTCTGAAAAATAGGTAGTCCTTGAACTTACTCAAACCAAATATGTTCAAACCCTGGTAAATGAAGATGGTTAATTTATTAACCTCATTTTAGACACCAGTGAACTTGAAGAATCTAAATTATTACTGTGTGCTAGTTTGCAATTTTACTAGCAGACCCATGCATAGCATCTGTGTCAAACTGACTTCATTTCTTAGATCTATTAATGGCAAATCAACGGTATTCAAATTTCATAACTTATTTCAATCCATTTATAATGAATATAGTATTCATATTAATAAATGGATTTCATGCCGCTAAATGATATAAAATTATTCAAAAATATGAAATTTCGTTTACTTTTACTGGTATTGTTTCCAATGACATGCTTGCAGAAAACACCTGTCATGTTACCACAATTAGATTCTGAGCATCTACTTCAGTTTCATCACTAGGCACAGCTTGTCCAGTTTTCAACCTTGTGCCATGAAATTCAGAATACTATCAATTTCATCCCCAAATTTTCCCTTGTTCAAATGCGATTTGTAATTTTTTGACACTATTTTTGCTCATATTTTCTTTACTGCACTGATTTCTAAGTTACAGATTTCTCATTGCTTTCTATAATCCGACTACTGCATAATTTCATTAGACAAGCTCTTCTGTGCCGTTTTAGGTATATTTTGAAGCTCTATAGCTCAAATTGAGCATATTTAAACTAAGCAGTAAAATCGGCAAATGAATCCCATAATGATCAATTTTATATTATTTATATCTGTTGCCATTCGACAATAAACAAATAACATAGATTTCTGTGCCTCATGCATTAGTGAAATATATATAGAGATCATGTATATTTGTTATTGTAATGCTTAAGTACAACTCAACTTTATTTTCTTAGAAAGTGCCAATACTCCATATGGAGCAGTGGTTATTATAGACGGCATTGAATATGGTTGTGGCTTTGGTAGTAGTAAAAAATTGGCTAAATCTGATGCAGGTATAGTATAATGGATATTTTTATTAATTAAAATTATTTTTCTCATTTTATTTTTTAATTGGTTGATTTCCATTCTCTTTGCAGCTAAATCTGCTTTACAAATTCTCATTCCCAAAATGAAGATGTTCGCTCCAGAAACTCAGAATGGAGAGGAAACTCAAGATGTTGAAGTAAGTTTGTTGTAATTGAGAGAAAGTGAATTATTAATAGTTTTAAGTAATTTCTGATTCTTTATAAAAATTCTTGTAAATGCTCTTGCATACTTTAAAAGTAACATGCTGTTATGAAGATTCCATTTATCATTATTAGAACTGCAATTCTCGTTAAAATCAAATAAATTTTGAAATGGTACAAACATTATTTTTTGTTTGCTTGTTTTTTATTGATTATGTGTAATTTATCCTAGATGAGTATATATAATATCTAGATGGCCATTATACACTCGTGAATCTTAAGGGAATGCAGGTCAGGCCCTAATTTGATTTCCCCCAAATGGAACCTTTCACACTCCAAGGGGCCTTGTCATGAATGGAATTTGGAAAAGATGCATTTATTTTTAAATATTATCCCTTACTTATTTAACAGTACATTTAAGCAATTTTTTTTCTACTGTCAACTACTCATTTCACTTCATTTCCAAAAGTGTCATTTGGTTGAAATTTGTACTTTTTAATATTTTGGGGCCCGTCAGATATCGATCGAAATGGGCCCCACATCTCATAAGGCTGTTGCTTTGAGAGTGGGACAGTGATAATGGACAAACTCTAAAAGCATGGATGAAAGTAAATTGTCACCTTGTGTGTGTTTTGACCTTGCAAAACCAATTTTACTTGCAAAGATACCAGCCTTTGGTTGACCATTAATTTATTATTAATTTTCTATTATGATGCAATGAATTTCAGAAATGAAACACAGTGAAAGTATTCGTCCACTTCATAGTTTTTACTATTTTCATGAATTTTATTAGGATGCAGTTAAAATTACAATTTGAAATTTTACCACATGAAGGCTGTTTTTCCATTTCAGCCTCTCATCAAAATAGTCTAATAATTATTTAAAGCGTTGTTAAACATATTTAAAGTACAACTTAACCCATGAAATCACATACACAAAAGTATCCTACCATGTACTGTAAAAAGTGCAAATGTTAAACAAAAACGTGAAAATCCATGTCAAAGATTTTTTGCATTTTTGTCTCATACTTTAGATTATTTTAATACTAAATATCATTGTTTTCACTGGATATTCAGTCAAACTAGAGCCAATTTCATTCTATTCTGTTTGAAGATAGATTTTCAATGGATTTCACTATTTCATGATACAAAAAGATGCATGATTTCGTCAGTTTCCTCAAGAGTAATAATAGGATACAAATCTTTAAGCTGTCAGTTTTTAGGTCATTTGGATATTTTGTATTCCAACCAGGCCTTTGTATGCAAAGAACTGCATGTTAGATTACTGTCATTAGACAAAAATCTGTAATTTAATTTAAATTACTTTGAAAAAGATTGATGCACGTATATTGAACCTTAGTACTAGCAACAGATTCAAGTGGATCTACTCCAGCTACCAGATACATTTTAGATCATTATAGAATATGCTCTACTTGACAGTGACCATTGACCAAATTTTGATTTGAGCTTCCTTCTAATTGCAAGTGATTCCAGGAATGAAGTGTTAACAATCAATTTTCAATGCTGAATTAAAGTTTTTGAAAATTTATGCACACCAGCAGAAAATTGAGTGAAAAGAAAACTCAAATCCAAGTTTGGTTAGTATAATATCTGTTTAACTTGTCAAATTCAGAGATATCATGAAATCATCTGGGGGGGGGGGTGTATCAGCAGCTGCAGTTGATGTACTTGAATTATTTGCTGGTAGTAAGGTTCAATATGCACATGTTGATCTGTTTTAATAGCAATGTGAAGCTTTTTGGTGGCAAATTTAAATTAAAGTACAGATCTTAGTTTCCCATATCAGTAATTCAAAAAGTAGTGATTTTGCATACTAAAATTTGGTTGGTATATAAAAGATCATAGCTTAAAACCTGATCTCATTTTAAAGATTTGTATCCTATCATTATTTTATGAGGAAAACTGAAGAAATCACATCTTTTATATACAGGGTGTCCCAAAAAGGTTGTTACGCAATTTTTTAAATTTTTTTTTTACCATTTGGAGATAGGCAATGTAAATTGCAAAAGTGTTCACCAAATGGGGTAAGTAATTAAGATATGTGAATAAAATTATCATATGATCACAATTTAAGCAGATTCAGTTTTTAATTTGTATACGACCCTTCTAGATAAAAATCCGAGATAGCAAAAATGTTCTTTACCTGCATCCCTATCATTAACAAAAAACCGCATTTCTGTAAGTTAGTAAGTCTTAAACAGTAAGGGAGGCATAATGATGTAAAAAAGTTGACTTATACTGTTTTTGCACAGCTGGTCAAGCAATCAGATTAGGGACCGTGTACAAAATGCTAAAAAGCATTTTTTTTTCGGTCAGAAAGTGCAACATTGTGCAAAGTAATGAAGTATTGCAACTGCTGATGAAAATCGCAATGAATAATAGTAGACACTGTAACATTTAATAAAAATGTGGAAAAAATGGTTTAAATTAAAAATAAAAGGAAATTTACAACGCATGTTGAAAACGTTTTCCAACTGCAGCAATGCAGAACTTAGCTCTTCATTTTTTGGCCATGGGTTAGTATCCGTTCCCAATTTAGATACGGCCCCCTTAAAATGGAACCTCTTGTATCTCCGTTACTATTCAACCTACAGAAATGCAGTTTTTTGCTAACGATAGGGATGGCAGCTAAGGAACATTTTTGCCATCTCGGATTTTTATCTAGAGGGGTCGTATACAGATTAAAAACTGAATCTGCTTAAATTGTTATCATATGATAATTTTATTCACATATCTCAATTACTTACCTTATTTGGTGTACTTTTGCAATTTACTTTGCCTACCTATCTCCAAATGGTAAAAAAATAAATTGCGTAACAACCTTTTTGGGACACCATGTATATATATATATCATGAAAAACAGTGAAATCCATTGAAAATCGATCTTCAAGCAGAATAAAATTAAATTGGTTCTAGCTTGAACCTGGTGTAAACAATGATATTTAGACGCAAAATAATCCAAAGTGCAAGTAAAAATGGGAAAAAAATTATAGACATGGATTTTCATGTTTCTGTTTAAAATGTGTGCTTTTTGCAGTTGGTAGCTGGATACTTTGAATAATTATTTGATTATTTTAATGTGAGGCTGAAGTAGAAAAACGGCTTTCATGTGGTAAAATTTTAATTGCAATTTTATGTACATTCTCATAAAATTCACGAAAATAGTAAAAACATGTGAGGTCGATGCATGCTTTTGTGATCCACTTTTATTAATATATAATTGTGTCTTAACAGTAATTGTGATAGACAAATTGATGACAAATATTATTCATTCAAGAAAATGTGCAATCAGTCTTAATAACATATTTCCAAGACAGCAGTAACATTGTAAACAATGACTGGCATGCGTTATATTTTGTTCTTATAATTATGTGGCTTCTTTCTTGATAAGGTTCTGAAATATGTACCAGAAACTAGTAGAAAAAAGCAAATTTTCACTTGTTTTTAATGAAAATTTCAGTTAGATTTATTTTAAGTGTAATTGGCATATTCATACAGCAAGTTTATCTATTAAAATTTTCTTTTTCAAAACCAAATACATTGTTACTTATAAAAGATTTTTAATACAATTTAAATAAGTATAGCTAGGATTGTGTGTGCAAAAATTTGATTAAGAAAACTTGTTATATAACCTAATCAAAGCTTTTCCATAGTAAACTATTAAGCATAGATGTAAAAATGAAGTTCATGTGAATTGTAATTTTTTGTTTTGATTGTGGATGTCATGTAAATGTATTTTAGTTTTTCGATCAAGTGCGTGTAGAAGATCCTCGGGTTTGCGATCTTTCTGTTAAAGCTGGTCAGCCGTACCCTTATCAAATATTACTCGAGTGTTTAAAGCGGTATGTATAAATGTTGTTTTATTTGTTTATATGTGTATATCAATGTTCTATGTCTGCTGCTTTATATGTGCGTGTACCAGTGTCGCTTTATATGTGTAGTCAGTTATGTTTTTGGTTTCTTGTGTCATTTCTGCTGTTTTATATAATATGCATAAAACTTGTACATTTTCATAATATACAAATTCATTGATGACTTGCATTTTCTATCAAAAAATTTAAAATCCAATTACAAAAGATTCAACCTTAAATTCTAGCATTGATGATTTTCTGTCTTTAGTATCTAATTAAATATTTTAATCAAATTATGCATTTGCTACCACATATGAAAAATTGAAAATTATATCATAGGTTTTATATTTCTGTACTTCTGTTTAAGGAACTATGGTATGGGTGATATGGAAATTGAATTCTGGATGACGAATTTAAAGCATCAGAAAAATGAATTTTACATGAAAGTAGGCAAGCATCAAGTTTCTGTAAGTAAAATTTGAGCATTTTCTAGAAATAAAAAATTAATGAATGATCTCTGAATTTTATAATTGGGCTGCGATAGCCCACTTGGAAGAGCAACATATTAGGGTTGCGAGTTTGAAACTCAGTCCAGCCAAAGACTTGTGTACACAGGGGTTGGTGCATGTTAAATCAGTCGTGGCCTCGAATGTCCTCATGTTGGCGTGCTGTGCAAGTTTGGAGAGTGGGGTGCCAGTTCAGATGTTCTCATCATCTGACTGGTTCAAAATTACGAGGCGTTGTTCTTGGATCTTTCCTTTTGGGATTGATCCTGGACTGTCCAATAGCCCATTGTGTTAATTGCTCCAGTGTGACGTTAACTACCTACCGGAATTTTATATTAATTAGATTTATTTAGAATCTTGTCTTAAATCATGGTTTTACTAAGTGGGTGCTAAAAGAATCTTGGGGTCAATGCCCCAGGGGAAACGGGGCAATTAAGAAGCAAGTGTGAGCAATAAGATACTAATAACCTAGTCTCCTAAAATTGTTTTGAGCAAATGCTTATCCACTTGACCTACTGACATATTCGCTATAGTGATGCATTGTTGCTAGCATTATATGTTCTAAAATGCAAATTACAACTAAATTCTAAAAAGGTGACAGATTGTAACAAGCAAGAGTTAGCATGTACGCATTTGCGCACTTCTGACTTAAATTTTTGATTGCATTTCCATAATCCTGTTTAGTTGAACTTGGATCTAACACTGACAAGTCTTAACAAAAAGGTGGAATGGACTGCAAATAGTTGACCAAGGAGATTTAAGGATGCTGATGATGAAAATAGAGCCTACTGTAGACAAATTGGTAGCACATCACCAGGCTCATCCTTCTCATTAGTGATTATTTTTAATTTTACTGATTTGATTGTTATTAATTACTAGTAATAATTAGCAATCTGGCATGTTTATGTGCAGATTATTGTTTTGTTATTTTAATGTAATAAACAACTTTATAATTTCTGTTTCGAGTTTTATTTCCAAAGTCGCGTTTTGAAATTCTAAAATTACACTGCAACATGAACATTTTAGTGAAATTGAAAAGTCAGACACAGCTTCAATTACAATTTATTATTGAGATAATTTTTCAGAGGAAGGGGGAGACGAAGAAAATCGTCTTTGATTAGGGAGGGCATTGAGCCAAAAATGTTTGAGAAGCTATGTCTTAAACCTTGAGTTGGTGGAGAACATGTACAGGGTTAGTTAGAAAAAGATATAACCTCAGTGAAAAGAATTCAGATTTTGATTGAATTGGTGTTAGAAAATTTCTAATTTAATATGAAATAACTTTACTTTCAAGAGTACGATTGCATATTTTACAAAATATATATCAGTCTGCAAGACTTCTAACCAGTTTTGACCTTCTTGGCCAATAGAATCTTTCTATTGGTCAATAAATTATGTATATTTAAGTGTTCATTTTGCTGTTATGTGTTCGTATGTGTTTTCGTTTTGTCATTATGTGTCTGGAGTAAAAAATAAAAGCAATACTGCACTTCTTGGATATTTATTGATGCTCAGAGGGTTAATTGATTAGTTTGTATAAAATTTGAAATCGAACCCATGCTTCTCTTCAGATTTTTCATTAGGGAATAGTAGAGTTAGAAATTAGGAACAGAAAGTCACATGTCCTGAACATTTTTCCTCAGTTGCCAAAATACTTGGGTGCAATTTCAAAATATTTTCTTTATGAGGATGTGTGAAACCACAATGTAATTAATAACTAGGGCCTAGACTTGAATGACTGATTTACATTTAGGGCTCTTTTGTCTTTAAGGACTTTTGTTTTGCAGAGATGCCAACAATAATAGATTTTCATTTTCAATTATGGCAAATAGTGAAACAATTTAAAATCCCATTTGATAAAACGGTGCGATCACCAATCTGGCTATATACCATTCTGTTTTCACAAAAGGTTGCCAAGTTGATGTCTTATAACAATCCGAAAATTCCAATCCACATTAAAATGTGGCGTTCTTTTTGGGCCATCATTATCATTTTGCATTAGTGTGACGACAGAAAATATGGGCACAGTTGATTAAAATTGTGTATTTATGTCAATGATGTCATATTTACTGAATCTTATGTTTTCCAAATATTAAGTCAGACTAATTGCAGATTTTCTTGAATGAATACAATATTTTTGTCAACTAGTGTCTTAATTAAATATAAGCTGTTTCTCATTACTGATGTTCCGCTCATTACTAAAAATGAATCATTTTCCGGACATGGTCAACCAAAGTTTGGCATCTGGAATATTTTCTTCATCCTTTGTCTGTCAATGTGTGTTAAGGCTCAATGAACTATTAATTATGTTTGAATATTAGAAATTCGATAAAATTATAAAAAGTAATCATTAAAGGAATTCTGCATGATCATTACTGAAATTCTGATTATCATTACTGAATCATTGTTTCCCAAAGCGGATACTGAAGGAATTTTGGGTAAAATAGGGGGCATTGAGGAATTGGAGTGGCAATAAGATGCTAAAAGATTTCGACAATATCTTGACGCGATATCTCATTATGAGAAAAATTGGTCAGATCTTGATAGACGTGACATCTTGTTGAAACCACTTAGAGGAATAAACAAACACTTATCTTCTTAATGGTGGTGGTGCATTGTCGAAAGAATTTTATTTTGTAGAATGTAGGTTGCAACTGATTTATCTAAAACAAGACAGATCGGAACAAGCGAGTGTTAGCATGTATGCATTTGCGTGCACTTCTGACTTAAATTTTTGATTACATCTCAATGATCTTATTTAGTTGCATTTGGATCTTATGCTGTAACAAGTCTTTAACGAAAAAGAGAATGAACTGCAAATAGTTGACCAAGGAGATCTAAGGATGCTTATGACAAAAATAGAGCTTAATGTAGATAAATTGGTTACACAAACCAGGCTCATCCGTCTCAGTGATTATTTTTAATTTTACTGATTTGATTGTGAATAATTGTAATAGTGAGTAACTAATAATAGTGAGCAATCTAGTATGTATGTGTAATTTATTTTTGTTATTTCAGTTTAATTAGCAGCTTTATAATTTAGTTCTAAGTTGTTTTATTTTCAAACTAGCTTTTTGAAATTCTAAAATCACATGCACAGCTACATAAATAATTTGGTGAAATTTAAAAATTATAGGCTCAGATACACTTGCAATTTTATTAGTAGAGATAATTTTCCAGAGGAGTGTGCAGAAGAAACTTGTCTTTGAAAAAAGAACTCGTGCCGTACAAGGGAAAGTATTCAGAAAACAGAGTCAAACTTAGTTTTATCTAAAAATTTTGAGTCTAAATGAAATTTAAAGTTCAAAGAACAACTAATTTCAAATTCATGGAAATCAATCTGTTCAGGGTTACTTAAATCATTATGTACTTTACAAACTAAATTTTTATATTAAATGGTAAAAAGAGAATGAATATATTTCATTTATGGTAGTCACAATAGTTATCAGTATTTGCTAGTATTTAAATCTAAATTTGAAAAATTGATAGTGAAAGCTTAAATATGAATCAAGTGAAGTTTAATATTTGCTTATATGACTGATTTATTTTGACTTTATGACCTGCTTTTCGAACTTGAATTAAACCTTCCTAAGAATTAGATTATTCATTTCTGTATTTGTTAGGTGGTCTGCAAAAATAAGAGAGATGGAAAGCATAGAGCATCTCAGGCTATTCTTCAGGTATTGTCAATTAAGTGTTATTATGTTATATAATTAGTTATGTTATTATAATTAGATACACACACTGTAATATTTTATTTTAGAATTAAAGATTATAATCGACCATATTGAGTGATATAATTCAGCTTTTATTTCATTTCGGAAAGTGTAATGCTTTTATTTTCTAGCGACTGCATCCCCATATAAAATCATGGGGCTCTTTGCTGCGTATGTATGGAAAAGGATCTTGCAAAACATTGAAAGAAAAGAAAGTAAGTGGTATAGAATGTCTTTTTCTCTGGACAGAATACTTGAAAATCAAAGAAAGGTTCTGTCGTATTTGAATAAAAAGAGTTAAACGTTACTTAATGGCAAAAGTGAGTAACTAGATTAGAGTGAGTTATAATATACTGGTGACAAGACTGGATAGTGTGCAATTAAACAACTTTAAATTAGATAAGTATTGTAGCACGCTAAAAGTTGGTATTCAACAATTCTTAAACTTTCCTTTGACTTCTGCCACTCATTTAATATGTCCCTGCCATGTAATATGTGAATCATGTTACTAAAACTTTCATAAACATAACTCTTAAAATCTCTTCTGAATATAAATGATGTCATTTCTTATTCCTTAATTTAAGGGGATCATGCTCAGTAGGTTGCCCACTGCGCTAGCAAGTTGTAGACAGTGCAGGTTCGATTCCTCTTTGGGTGTATTTCTCTCCTCTGTGTCAGAAAAACTTGTCTTGTGTGTGTGTGTCCATTTACTTGACGTTCTCTGTTATGTCTGATAGTTTGGCCTAATATGGCCCTACTGCTATTAAAAACTAATCATAAATTAAATCCTAAAAAATCATTGTTATATGTATAATACTCCCTCATTGAAATGCGTATAATTATACAATGCAAAAGTGTTTGAAGAATAGCAATTTGTTAAAAATATGAGTTTGGATCCTAAAGTGGCAACAGTTTACACAATTATTTGCCTCCATATGGACAATAAAGCATCTGAACACAGTTCTTTTAAAATTCAAAAAGAAAATTTATTACATATAACTTAAAGTACAGATGAATGCGCCATTTAACAGTTAAATAAAAGGGGCCCCAACAAGAAACAGAAAAATCAATTTTCACAAACAATGACTTAAAAACAAGATATAAAAGCCCAGGAGATAGACCGATTACAAAACCCGAACAGATAGATTCACCCTCGGGAAAATGCTGTGAGGTTTCGGTATGCCAGGTGTCAGACTTGAAATCGAATCTGTAAAGGGAAGAAAGATGCTTTTTCACCCTTTTGAACATCTCACGTCCGGCAGCAGGTACAACCTCATGGAAGAGTGTGGTTCCTGGATTCATCGAGATGATCTTCTCCCAAGTAGTCCTCCAGGTCACCGGGAAATTCCCTTTTTGCAAGTCCTCGTCAGTTCACCACTTTCTCTTATTCTTATGTTCGTAACCTCGAAAGGAAAAGTGCCCTGATTGTTGGCGTGTACCGCTATTTGTATTGTAATTCAATTTCTGAAGAACTGCCAAATCAATCAACCCTCATCTAAAGATAAACCCCATAAAAAGAAAAGTCCACATATTCCAAGTGGTCAACCATCAGAATCCCCCTCTCGCGATTGGACAATAAACCTAGATGAAACACTGGCACTGGATCAGAAATGATCAGACTGCCAAATATGCCAGTACTAATGAGCGCTTCCCCTCAACGGAAACTGGCTTTATATGTTTACTTTTCCCATCTACTGGGATTCAAGATTAAATTCCTATATTTTTTTTCTTGCGGCTAACCAGTGTGAAAAATTACTAAGCGCTCAAAGTTGGTGCAAAGGCAGTACACGACACAATATATATGCACAAATAAATATTAAAGACAATACAATTAATTCATAAAAATTAACCCAAATTCTGCAGTCAGTTATTTCTGTAGTATTTTTAATTGAGTTTTTCGAAAGCTTTTTAAATGTGCACAATACTCCCAAAAAATTGAAATGTGTATAATGTGCAATACAAGAATGTTTGAAGAATAATTCCCCCGAATAATTATTGATTCATGTGTTTTTAATTGTTTTCCATGATAGGAAGAAGAACAGAGAATAACAGAATTGCAAAGTCAAGCCTGCGTGAATAAGCCAAATATGTCAATTTTGAATAAACTGAAAGAAGAAATGTTGAAGTACCGAGAAAGAATGGTAAATTAAACACTATTAGCTTTAAATAACTGATAAACTTTAACATACACAAGCTCTTACTGTTAAACTTAATTTAAATATTAACACAAATAAGCTTCTGTAATTTAATTTATTCTACATCATTGTTTCTTTAGCTGAATAATTATTCAGCTTGCATATCCATTCATCTAACCTACATACCACTTTTCAAGTGAACAGTTTTAATATAGCTTCATACATGATTAAACTAGTTTTAAAATAGACCTAAAATCTGGTTTTTATATTTTATTGGACACTAAATAATTCTCCCAAAAAAACAAGATTTTTAACTATATAACAATAAAAATCAATAGGCATGCCTCCATTTCTTGAATTTTTATATTGAAAAATACCCTTGATTATTTTACCTAATTAAAAATAATTATAGGACTAGGTATCTTTCAAAGCAAAATCTTTTCAAGTTCTTATTTTCAAAATTTTCATACACTTCAATTCATTTTGTATCTAAACATCTAAAATTGGCTACTAAAATAGGGTTTAAGATAAGACTGCTACTATTTTTTAAAATTATGCTACTAATTCACAAGTGCTTTGGATGTGGCAACCCTGAGGGTAGAACATTGATTTTCTTCATGCCAGAAATTAGGTAATTTATTATTTTGTAAAAATGAGATTGCTGATGAAAGGAAGCAACTTGGGAAGTTTTCAACAAAAAATTTATATCTCCAGGACAAAACTTTAATGTAAAGAAAACTTGACCAAAACTGCTCAAATCAAAAATACTGGCAAGTTATTTAAACTATATTTCGAGAATTGTGGGAGACTGCGAATTTAATTTTTATCTTTATGGGCATTTCTGTGAAGTGCTAACAAAATAATTGAAATGTTAATAAAATCTGAGCCCTAATCATTATTTAAATGACTAAAATCTTATTTTGGAAAGTGTAATTTTTGTATCCATGTAACTTTCAAGTTGAAGGCATTCAACCCTGAATTGAGAAGTTTTTGCCTGCAATATATATTTTGCTAGGATAAAATTTTTGTGGGGTTTTATTTTGTTGCATAAAGCTTTAATGTGTGTGTGGTTACTATTTGTAAAAATACTTTTTTGAATGAAACAAATGAGCATAAAAAGGATATTTTGCATTTTTATTACAATTTGAACGTTTTAAACCTATTTTTAAAATTAATACCATTCAGCTAGCAATTTTTATTTGGTAACTTTTCTAATCCTTTTAATTTTTTATTTTAGATATCTAAGAAACCCATTGGAAAACTTATTCCAGAAAGAATGGAGTTCTTTTCGACTTCCAATTCAAATTTGAATAATGTTGAACTCTGATGTGTTAATTTAAAATTTGTGTGAACATATTTATTTTGATTTTCAAATCAAGTTAATGACATTCCATAGCGCGCCCCAAGTGTTTGTGTGTTAAGTACAAATTTACAATTAAATGTTCCTAATGTGTGCTGAATATTTCCTGAATACCTTTTGAATCATTCTATATTTCACAAGATAAATTGAAAGGCTTCAGGTAACAAAATGATAAGCCACAATTCAAATTTATCATGAGCAATTTTTTAAAAAAATCTAAATTTATGACTTATAAACCATTCAGAGGTATCCGAAACTAATCAGATTATTCTAAACTTTCAAATACTAAGCACTTATTCAAACAATCAAATTCTTTTGATCCTCTTGAATGTTTAAATTTTTTCATTACGTAAATGTTTCTGTGGCTTATCACTGTTGCCCTAAACCCATCAATTTTAATTATATAGGAATGATTCTATTTATATATCATTCTGATCATTAATGTTGTGTAATGTCACTTGTATGCCCTAAATTTGAAAACTTGTGCGAGAAAATTCAATTCTGATTGTTCCAATTTATTATTTAAAAAATGTGATTTATAGATGATGAATTTAGTCATTTGTTGAAATAAACTCATGTTGTAAATAAACATGTTTAATAAATGTGTTCAGTTGAGTTGAAAAACAATTTAATTTAAATAAACAGAGCTTAATATTTCTTAACGAGGCTATTTCAATTGGAGTTTGAAACTGAAATTCTAAAGAAAATTTTTAGGTATAGCAATTCAACCAGTAATAAATTATGGATTCAGGTTTTTATAAAAAAAACTGTTTTATGCCCACATGGGTCAAGGTGTTGAGGGCTATCTCATGTGGTCATTGTTGAGTGCCAACCATCATTCATAACAGTGTACAACTCATGCACACCATTAACTTGTTTGAGAAGTAAAACATGCTCATGAAAATCAGCTAACTCCAATCACAAAACTGCATGCATGTAAACCAGCAGGATGATGCAAGTGAAAAGAAAATACTCGAGGATACGATTACAAAATGCTGTAGTCCTCGTCATAGCTAATTGCATTGATGAAAAACTTTTAGTAGTTGCTGTCTGGATTGTGAAGTTTCTTGTTATAGAACAGGTTTCACTTTTCGGCCAAAAAGCGCTGTCCACCGACCCTATTTTATTATTGACACTCTGTAAAGTTGAATGTGAAAACATCATATAAATGCTAGAATTATTTTTACAATCTCTAAAATATTTTATTATTTTCAATCAAATAACTTCATAAAATTAGTTTTTTAGATGAAACAAGACTGGTTTGTTCTCATAAAACGAAATATTGTAAACACTAAGGACTTGGGAAAAGATGGTCAAAATGTATGTTTTAAAAACCCATTTCGTGTCCACAGAATATGGAATTTTCAAAGTATAATTCAACATCTTTTACAGCTACTGGTTTACTTTCAGAGTCAAAGTAGAGCCCCAAGTAACCATTTTAATTGCTACAGCCTATAACAGTGGCCATGGACATCGAAATTACACACAGCTGCTTAGAAGTTTTGTCAATCCAGTTAGCAGTGCCCTTGTGCAGCAAAAGATCCCTAGACCGGCAAACAAACCACAATGCTGTCATCTGCCACATCACCGATACCCTATTAGTACTCCAGAACCAGAATAGACCTTATAAAACAAAGTGTTTAGCATAATTTAATAAATAAATGTATTATAAACATGAATAACTTTTATTTAAAATAAATATTTCTAAAAATATTTTCAGGAAAAAATTGCAGTATACAAAATTTCATTTTAATGCGCATGTTTTATTAGTGTTAGATTTTTATTTTTCTGTTGTGACGTCGAGAAAGTTGTATTTCTGCTCTCTTCCAAAAGTCTTCTAAGCTTTCTCCTGCGTCATCACTATCTGACACATTTTCTGTTTCTTTGTAGTCAGCATTATTCAAAAGAGGTAAGGATGGAACCTTGAAGCTTGGTTTTTCCTCCTCAATTTTGTTTTTGTACAGGCTAGATCCATAAGCCATTAACTTGGGTCCTTTTTCCTAAATATGAATAAAATTTGTTATGGAATATTTCTACTTGGTCTATTTTTGACCTCATGCTACAAACAAATAGTAATTCAATGGATTCTATTCCATTGTGCGAGACTACAGAAGCCCAGTTCAGGGTTCCCACGCTCCTTAGAAACTCCTTATTTTTAGCTATCATTTCTAAGAGCCCTTAAAACTCCTTAGTTTTAAAATCAAGAGTCCTTAAAAACTCCTCATTTTTCCCAAAATTAGAACACTAAATTTTTCTGATGGCACAGCCATTTTCTGATTTCTCCCATTTTCGAGCTTCATTCGATCTTGGACGGGAAGCAGCAGGTTTCACTGGGAGACGTTTATCCTCCCCTCTTCAGAAATGGATACAAAGAGGACCACTGATTGATCCTCCAAAGGGGTATGTGACTGCAGACACCCCGCAAGGTTGACTGGCGGGTAATGACCATTTAGTTCATTGGGTTTGGGGAGATAAATGACTTCCATTGATAGATTTGCTCATGCTTCCTGTTCGCACATTTATCTGCTTTTTCCCAGATGTTTTCACATAGTTTTTACAATGACAAAGTTTCTAAACACGAAGAAAAAGCACATAAATAACAATCTTTATTTCCATATTGTCCCCACAAGCAAAATACATGGCAGATGGGATTGCATTAGGTGCTTCCTGGGAAATGAAGAACTTTGAGGAGAAATTTGGTTCCGCTGATAAGGAGTGGCAATTTTGGGCAGACTTCGATGTGGAGACAAAGCTCTTGGAGGGTTAAAAAAGTATGCCTGGGAAATGCGTTTTTAACAGCTTATGGACTACAAATGAAAAGTATCGAGAATGGATTGCAGCTTCAACTGATCGCCATAAAGCAAAATGCCTTGTTTGCCAAAAAGAATTTGAAATTTTAAGAATGGGGGAAAGTGCTGTTAAAGCTCATATGACTGGCAAGTAAATTGGGTAACTGTTTTATTTGGTGATTGTTAGCTGTTGTGAAAGCTTTTTTGTTGACATTTTTTACACAAAAATGTATAAAATAATCACATTTTCTAAACACATAAATGCTGATATTCGAAAAATGTGCTACGATATAATTAGTAAATTAACGAACAAAAACATTCCTTTTAAAATGGAAAACAAATAGAAAAACTCAGATGGATATATATATATATATACAGATAACCCCGTATAACACGGGAGTTACGTTCCAAAAAATTGCAGTGTTATGCGAATCCGTGTTATACGAAACAAGGAACTAGTACGAAAAGGTGTGTAGGTTCCAAAAAAATTAAAAACATACTATTATATTTTCATAATTAAAAATTTTCTTAAGTAATACATATTAATATGAGTTAAACAATGTTTTCTTCGTCATCACTAAGTACTATTAAATTAACCGAGGGTGTTTTCTTTTTGACAAGATATCCTCATCCTCTGAGTGACAGCTACGAGATCATTGATGCCATTTATTTTTAAGTCCTTTATTTCTCAATTCTGTTTTCTCCCTCGCTCCAGTGACGCTCATTAACTATGCTAAGAATCTTCCAGAAAATTAAGTCATGTGTGTCCGTCTAACAAATTACAGATGAGCTAGTTTAAAAACAGCGAATCAGGAAGTCCAGCTCCCTTGATTGACAATACCATCTCCCCTGATTTGCGACCCCCCTGAAAAACTGATAAAAAAGCATGGAGAGGAAGAACAAGCTCTCTTTTTTTTTCGCCTCAGTCCAATGACCTTGCAGTTTCGTGAGAAGAAACGCGTTAAGCGTTCTTACCATTTCTTCTTTTTGATGACGAGCGGGGATCCCCAAGAGACGCCATGTCTCTTCTAAGCTGAGTTACTTTCTATTTCATTTATCTCGAGATAATATCCACGCGTGTAGATCTTAGAATATTCCCATGCTACACCATTTAAATTAAACTTTCATAATGCCCGTCTTTTTCGCATCGTTGTTCCAATCATTCCATAAAAGCACCGTGTTATGTTCCCAATTCTCGAACCGTGTTAGAGTGAATCCGTGCTATAGAAGTGCCGTGTTATACGGGGGTTACCTGTATATGTGAATGGATTGTAAAACCATACTTAGGTTCGAATATAATTTTTAAATGATGCCTGTGCTGTGCATTAGTCATTTTGCAATTGTCAGTGATCATTTTTAGATGTAAAATAAAATTACAAATGTATTCACTAAATGAATTATTTTTAGAGCCTATTCCAAAAATGCATCCCGATTTAATTAGAAAATTAACAAACAAAAGTTTTTTATGATAACGAAAATAAAGACTCAGATGAATGCAAATGGATTGTAAATCATGTATGTGCTGGGCATAACCCATTTTACAATCGTAAGAACAAATTTTAATAAAATAAAATTAAAAACTTGCCCAAAATGATTTTTAAGAGCCTGTACTCCAAAAATTCGCTCCAATATTAGAAAATTAAACAAAAAATTTCATTTTTAAAATTAAAATAAATGGAAAAAACTCATGCAAATGGATTGCAAAACTATTTAGGTACTAATATAATGAAAAATAATGCAGCGGCGTGCGATTACCATTTTCCAAAGATATGTAATAATTTTCACAAAATGAAATACAATTTTTGAAAAACAAGAACATGTTCTGTGTGCATATATTACTTATTCTGTGTGCATTAAGATTCTCCTGCAAGAAGGTAAGATTTCAGTAATTTGTCTGATGTCAAGGAGCTTCCCTTAACATTTTGTGGTCATAGATGGCTAGAGAATGTCCCAGTTGTAGAACGTGCAATTGTAATTTGGACTGATGTTATCAAATGTTATTCCTCATGGCTAATTCTCCTGCAGCATATTTGCTTGTTCGAAATGCTTCATGTCTTGATCCTAGACGTATGGTTAAAGATCAGACCAAGTTCATGAAGCTTGTACTATCACACTTAACTCAGAAAAAGATTGTGATGATATATTTCAATTCAAAGATTTTATGGAAAGCACCGTTTTAAAAATCCGCTTCATTGTTTCAGAATTTTGAACCAAAAACAATGCATTTAGATAGTTTTTAAATGACTTTCTTAGTATAGATGATACAAAGGGAAAACTATGGAAAGTTATGAAAACCATAAGGATCTTATCTCATGGCCAGGCTTCTGTGGAATGTGGATTTAATACCAAGTCCTTAGAAGTTGAAAATTTAAAAGGAGACTTATATTGCAGACTTATTTATGAAAATGCTAATGATATTCCAAATTTCTTCAAGGCAGAAATATGTTATGCATTTAGAAGACCAACGGAAAAGTGTGAAGACAAATTTAGAAAATAAAAGAAAACTTGAGCTAAAAGAACTTAATTCCCTAAAATCAAAGAGAATTTTGTCTTGAGGGTGATATGAGAATGGAAAAGTCAGCTGAAGAACTGGCTAATGAGGCAGAAGCTTCTGAGGACTTTTCTCTTTTAAA
This sequence comes from Meta bourneti, assembly GCA_933210815.1. Taxonomy (NCBI): domain Eukaryota; kingdom Metazoa; phylum Arthropoda; class Arachnida; order Araneae; family Tetragnathidae; genus Meta; species Meta bourneti. The sequence goes on along the minus strand of OW119928.1, from coordinate 14,623,995 downwards.
AAGTGCAAATGCACTACGTAAAGAAATTAAAGGAAAAGCAGTTGAAATAAAGGAATTAGACAAAATAATTTCTAAAAAAACCAAATCAGTTGAAATTTATTTGTAAGACTTTTTCAGGGGCAATATTTAACAAGATAAATGTATTTAAAACGGAAAATAAATCTGTTATTAAAATTCTTTCTTATTTTCTAGGAAAAAATGCAATGATTTTTAGAATTTCATTTCTTTTTCTCCCTTGAGATGACATCCTTAAAAATTAGTTTTATTGTGGTTAAATGGGTTTAATATGTGCAAAATACATTCATCTTTTTCGTGCATTGTTTTTAAAAAGTTAACTTCAGAACACACAATGTATTTAACAGACAACATCAAAAAATTAACTTTTAAGTTACTATAAATCTGCCAACGGTCCAGCATACATCCCTAATTTTGTCCTACTAGGTTGACTCATACAATGAAGGTGCAATATGGTTTTTGGTATATCTCGATTAGTCCTTATAAAAAATTATTTGTGTCCTTAGAAACTCCTTATTTTTTATTTTGAAAAAAGTGGGAACCCTGCAGTTGGAAGATTAGCAACTGGACAGTTGCGAGTTGGAAACTTCAACCAAAGACCATCTGGGGGCTGGTGCATATTAAACCTGTCATGTGGAAGTTTGGAGAGTGCGGTGCCAGCTCAGGTGTAACCTTGTCATCTGACCATGGTTCAAAATTACGAGGTGTCCTTGGATCTTCAGGATTGATCCCAGACAAGTGCCATTAGCCATTATGTTGCTCCAGTGCAATGTTAATTCAATAACTTGCCTACCTACTATTCCATTTTGTGGCATCCCAGGAAATGAGGCTGGGGTTGCACTGGCTATGAGAAGCACAGATGTCACAGGTTATTCTCAGTAGTGTCTAACAAAGCAGTTTATTATTAAAGTTAAAGATATGCGTAAAATTGAATTTGGGGAGAGAATTCAGAAAAGATCATGGAGAAGTATCCTTCAACTGCCTGATCATCCAAGACAAAGGGGTGTAGCAGCTTTTATATAGACTGGCAATGGAACAGCCTAGCAGTCCATCTAAATAGATTTGAAATTTTGAAGTCCTACGTGTCCCCACTGCACCAGCATTGAATTGAGTGCTGACCACCTTGTGCCTGTTTGACCTTGACTGGAAGAACTTTACTCTCGTTATTGGGAGGATAGACTGCGTACTCAATAGTTGTTTTTCAATTGGTTTTTATCTTTCATTCAAATGCTTTCATGTTCTATTTGTATTCTGCTATGCCTTCTATTGCGCATTGAGGCTAAGGGTATTTGTCTCCAATACCTACTCCATTGGAAATAAAAAAGTTCAACCACACTTCAAGAATGTCCAATAGAGGATGTTATTTCATCTTAATTTCATGTGTTACAAATGCGATTCTATTGATTTCGATTCATTTGGATAACTGGCAAGAAATGCACCCCAATTTTGATCAAGACTCACAAAGGCAGTGCTGTGCCCCCCCCCCCCATGAACCTCCACCCTATCAGTCAAGAAAAAGATTAAAACTAGCAAAAATTATATTTTTAAAGATTATATAATACTGTTACATTGACCATCAGTTGATAACAGTCTAAAAACAAAAATCTTCAAACACACCAATCAATCTATATTCAGTAATTTGCAAATTTAAAACAGATAGAATACCTGCATTAATGAATCTTCAAATGTGAGAGCAGGCTCTTCAGATGCTAAGATATCTTTAATGATAGATTTTGATTTCAAGTCTTTTTTAATCTGTAATAAACAAAAATTACAAGATTTCTCTATAAGTGTTCTGAACAGCTTTATTAAAAATAATATAGGTTTAAAATGGTAAAGTTACTTTTTTGGTCAGAAACCCATTCAGGATTGCAAATAAATATAAAACTGCTTTATGTGCAAGATTGGGAAAATGCAGTTTTAGAACATTGCTTCAAAGGGTAAAAGTTTAGTATCTTAAAGACTACAATAATATATGTTACCACTAAAGTAGGGAAATCAGGTAATCTGCAGATTACCTAGGTAATGTGCAGATTAACTAGGCCAATCCGTTAAAGTGCGGAAAATTGTTTCATTTCTCAAATTACCAAGAAAATCTGCACATTACCTACTAGGCACTCATTAGAATGAAAATAAGATCTCTGTTCAAACAGCAACGTTTTTGCACCTTTTACTCACCAATTAGGTGCTTGCTTGCATTCTCGGAGCTAAATTTACCTGCTTTAAAAAAATTACGACGCAAATTCAAGTGCCAACAGGCAGAAACGAATTTGAAAACGGAATTAGCTATGCTAAGCACTCGCAGCCGACGCAAATTATGAGAAAGTGAAAATAGCGAGTGACGGCAAGACGCCGGCAACATGAGCTTTAGAAAATGGAAGGAGGAGGGAAAGGAAATTAGAGAAACAAACTTTTGCACTTAAACAATTTTAAAGCTGTTAATGTGCAATTACCTAGGTAAAGTGCGGAAAACGTATTTGTAGATGATTCTGCACTTTAGCAGAACAAATCAGCTAATCTGCAGATCACCTAAGTAATGTGCACATTAAAGGCTTTAATGGTAACATATACAAGTTTAAAGATTAGTAGAAGTAGTTCTATAAATTGTTTAGAATACTGATGTCTTAAACACGTTCAGTATGCTATAAGTACAGGAGTAGAAGTTCTTGTGGTACTTATTTATTATAGGTTGTAGAGAAATTATATTCCTAAAAAGGATAGTGGGCAATTCAAAATGCAATATGCCGAAATATAAAAGCATTTTATAAAGTTTGGTAATTTTGTTTTGATCATGCAAAACATACTATGTATAATTTATAAAACTTTTATTAACATATTTAATTCAAAAATTTAATAGCTAAAATTCATAGAAATATTTTGCATTGATACTAATTTTAATGCAATAAATTACAGATAGTTTTTATCTATATCTGATTTATTATCATAATAGAAATCAAGTATGATCAGGGCCTGAATTTTGATGACATTTCACTTTTGTTAATACATCGTAGACAATGCACATGTTTATAGGAATCTATAATCTCCCAATTCTGATCTTTAGGCAATTTTTTAAAGATATTTTTGATCAAATTTTGAATTTTTAGAATCATTTTTTAGTATTTTTATGGGTCTTATTCCAATTTTTGTTTAAAAATTTCCAAGTTGGAATCACTTTTAATACGAAACAGTACTATTGAGATTCATAATCCAGCTTCTGGCACCCAAAAGAAATTATTTACTCTTATATGCAAAATAAAATCCTTTTTACAGGTGGGTGAATCAACACTGCTAAAAGTGAGGGTTAGCGGGGAGGTTAGTCTGTCTTGACATAAAATGAAAAATTATATTTTACTTTAGAGTGCCTGAGTTGTTAATCAAAATGTTTAGTAAATGTCACCACAATGCGTCTATTTGAAAAGCAATAAACAATACGAAATGGAACGATTTACAGCATTATGTATTGGGAGGGGTCAAGCAGCCATAGTGACTGATTACGAGATTAGTGGAATTGCTGGCACTGGTCAGAGCAATGGGTATGAAGCTGGATTTTATTGGGGTGGAGCAAAGGGCAAAACTAGGAAGCACCAGAGATATGGAAAATGCTTAGAGTGGATGCCGGGAAAAGAACGAGCTCCTTGACAAATCAAAGTGATTCCTGGACCCTTAACATAGTTCTCATCTCAGCGTCCCCTGCAGTAGTGACACCCCAGCACCCAATGCCAAAGATCAGTTGTGGTGAGTACCACTCTCGAACTTCCCACCTATACATATTTGACACCTCGTCATACCTGTCTAATCAGTAGATCTACCTCCACATCCAATACTACATACTAAATTAAATATTCATGAACTTAGTGCTTCTATGATCAGTGTGAAACTCAAATTAGATTTGTATGATCCTTATTCTATGCAATGACAATCTTCTGTGTATATGTACATGCATAATTCGAAATGATTAAATTAATATCTAACTTTACAACATATTATACGCCTCTATAACAATGCCAAAATCTAAATCATCTAGAGCACCCATACTATAGTTTACAGCATGGTATCAGTCCTCCAAAAATAACAGAAACATTTTCGATAATGTCCGATTATAATCGAGATTCGTTGCTTGGTATTGCACCAGGAGCTCATCAAACTTATTCCATGAAGGATTTATCTAGTTAGAAGGCACTTCTGGTCAGTAAGTGGATTCCTAATTGAATACTGCTCTGAAACAAAAAATTGTGAGGCTTTCAAATTTGTATGCAGAAGCCAACATCCAGCCAAAATGAACTAAAAGTTAAGAAATACTTATTGATACAATATTGACAAACTATTTACAAGATATATGAATCAGTGAGTGCAGAAATACGAGTCCCATTTCTCAAATTTAAAAAACTGGGCATAGAAACCACGCGTCAGTGACTAGTATGGTGTCTGCACCCAATATATTTTATCTCATGGCTCTATAATCACTAACTGAAGCCATTGACTAATGTTATTTTTCACACATTACATGCTGACCCTAGACAAGTCCATTTATGCAAGTCATTTTCCCAAAAGTGTTGAACTATGTCTATAATTCAAAGGGTAAGGGGGTTCATGACCCATTAAATTAAAAGGGAGCTCGAATTCGAAAAGAAGTTATAAGAAGAGAAAATCCCTTCAATCAGATTGCTGTCCTTGACTTTGCTATCTATATATAATTTTCCATAGATCGAAAAACATCTTTTATTACATTTGTCAGTAACAGAAAATATTTTGCTAAGGAAAAAATTATCAATAAAATTTTTTACATGCTTTTAGGTTTACTTCATTGGCCTTTTTTACACATTTTTTTAGGTCAGTCCTGGGCCTGATGATGACTACAATCATTAGATACTACAATCAATAAAACTGAATTTTCTATTGAGACTAATAAACATATTACCTGTTCTTTTCTTGATAATAATTCAACATTTTTATTGATTACTGAATTCAATTGAGCTGCTACTTTGTCAGTGTTTGTTCCTTTTTGTAGAGGTACATCCTTGGCAATAATTGTTTCTTTTTGTGGAGATGCTTTTTTGACAAGTGTCTCACTTTTTACAGAAGTGGTTGCCTGAACTTGTGCTTTTACAACAGGTTCACCATCTGAAGCTTGAAATTGAGCAAGGTCAGGCCTACAACCTGACTAAAATAAAAATAGAAAATACATAAAAATCCCAGTAATAAACAAAATATTCAAAAAATGAATTGACAAAGTATTACAGAAAAAGATACATTTTCCATGTGTATATACTTTTGGGGTTATGATTGAACTGGTATCACAGCATTATGAAATAAATGCAAATTTAAACTTTCAAAAATTGACATGATGCTAACAGAATGAAATTTTAATCCAGTTTAAGAAATTTCCTTTTTTCTACAAAATATTAACAGAACTAGGAAATTGAAATTAACAATTATGTCTTTTTCTCTATATGTTGAAAAATTATTTTACTCTTCTAAATTTTAGTTAAACATTAAGACTTTACCTGATGCTCCATCAAAAGTTCAAATGGAAAAAGAACGTCACAAAATTCACATGGAACTTCATCATCTGGAAAAAAAAAAAAAAAAAAGCTATCAAATTTACTTATATCTGTTTTATAAAATCACAGTAGTTGATACATGATTCAAGAAAGCAAGCATACCATTTAATTATGAAAATTACAATTCAGACTGCCTGAGATTCAAAGTTAGCTGGGGAAAATATTTTTACACATATAAATATAAGAACAATAATAATTTTAGAATTTCATATTACGCATTTTTAAACTAATTCATATCCTAAAAACTTCTCGTCCTTATTTCCACAAGTTCATTTAATTTGTTAAATAAGTATAAATAAATTTTTACAACTTATCAAATTAAAGGTTCTTGTAATATTTTGCAAAATATGGCACAACTTACCAAAACAGTTTTCATTTTATCAATTCAGAGTAGTGAACATAACATAAGTAACAGCATTTTAATAAAAAAATTCAGGAAAATAATAAAATATATATGAACATATCTTAAAAATTAATTTCGTTATTTTTAAATCAATGAGATTAACTTAGTAATTTTTAATAAGTCTACAAAAAACTGAACTTACAATCTACATCATAGAGCTCATCAATAAAAGTAGCCATTGAGTTATTCCTATGGAAAATTAAAATAATTTTGTTAGAAATGGAGGTTTGTTTAATTCTTACACTAAAGGTAATTTTAACCAAACACTTGCAACTGCTTGATCATTTTAACTACACTTATGACTACTTGATAATTTGAAATTATATCATTTCTACATAAAAATTAGATAGCTCCGCATCATGGAAACAAAGAACCTGAACTTGAGTAATAAAGCAATAAGTTATGTGTAAAAAATTGAATCAGACTTTTCTCATGTTGCAGATGTCCAAAATGTTTGGAACAAATTACTTCAAAATAGCAGAATATTTTGAAATTTCATAACATTCATGACCCCACGTTTTTTATACTTCGATATAAAAACATTGTTGGTAAACATTAACAATGCTAGTGTCTGTCTGTTGCAATGACAAGCCATTGGCCGACTGGATACTGCAGGCTAGAGTTGAACAGGTATTTCTATTAACGTTGCACTGGAGCAACACAACGGGCTATTGGCGATGGTCCTGGATCAAACCAGAAGGGAAAGATCAGATAACAGCACGTAATTTTGAACCAGTCAGATGATGAGGTCACACCTGAGCTGGCACCTCTCTCCAAATTTCCACACCATGCCAACGTAAGGACATTAAGGTCCCAACAAATTTAGCGTGCACCAGCCCCCTTTGTACACAAGTCTGGTTGGATTCGAACTCGCAACCCTCTGGTTGCTAATACATTACTCTTCCGATTAGGCTACAGCAGCCCTCTAGAGTCAAACAGATTCAGTATTTAGGAGATAAGCCAAGGCAGGTCAATAGCTACAACTGTTGTGACCGATATCTGTAGCTAACTGCATGAATTCAAAGGATCTCTACACCAATCCAGCACAGATCTGATCTTCCTACCTGCACTGGAAAAGTGCTTCAATTGCTCACAGAAGGCTTCATGAAGCTGCTCTGTATGCTACATAACCAGCAATTTGCATATTCCACACCAGATGGAATGCTTTAGTTTGGCAAACACACGTCAGCTGAAGAAAAATGGAGGCTTGTAACCTTTAATGTCCAATAAAGATAGTTTGCAGTGATCCCAGACATGGTTTTACTATCTAATTATTTGTGTGAAATATGTGACAAAGGCGTGCAATTTTCACATCTGTGCTTCGCTTCGAAATAGCTGACACAAATGAATGAAAAGTTTCATACATTTTACAACTTTTGGGGGTCTGTGTAGCTCAATGGGTTTGAATTGTGCTAGTAGCATGCAAGCTGTAAATGGTGCAGGTTCGATTCCTGTAAATTACCCTGGGTATATTTCTATCTTCTGTGTCAGTAAAACTTTAATTGTGTGTATGTCCATTACTTGATGACAATTTGTAAGAACATACATGAGATCAAGTACAAACTGAATTACATGTGTATGCAATCAATCAAGCAATCCATGACATTTGCTACAAGGAGTGGATGAACTCCTTGTGAACATATGGATGTCAGAAAGGCTTGCTCTAGACAGGAGCAGCTTTTTTACCACTGTCTTTCAGTGTCCACAAGCTCATTATTCTTGATATCTGTATGACCCATAATACAGAATATCACAACCCTTGCTATATGTATTACTTAGTGCTTGATAGCGTGAATTGTGTTGACTCGTTTTACTAATGCTGTTAAAAATCTCGCTCCAAAATGTTTATTTCAGAAAACATTTAACAGAAAATATACCTATAACCCAAAGCAAATGGCAAGGAAAAATAAATTTAAACTTTACCACCTCAAAGAACGATTTCTATAGCAAATATTTTTGCACATATCACTAGTTTAAGCAAATAACTAAATGCTAGATGAAATTATTAATTACCTAACACAATATCACACTTTTGGATTTAATTGTCAATGATTCTTTTGATATTTCATATAAAGAACCAATGATGCAACATAAAGCATATTTATAAACTAACGGTAGTGTAGTTCATAACAGAAAACAAGAGGAAATGTTTTCCACTTACGATAGTAGTTGACAAACACAATTTCGTTCCTTTCTTTGTCTTTCAAAGAGGATTTCTTTTTCTCGACAAAAACTAAACAAATAAAGCACAAGTCAAATGATTGGAAACACTTGCAACAAGTTCAGTACCAAAAAAATGAAAAGACAAACCGAAACCAAAATTTTTATTACTATAACGATTAAACTCATTATGATTATATCGTTTGTCATGGGCCTCCGAGGCCCAGTGGATTTTCACGGTAACAGCCTGTGGGAGTTGCAGGTTCTATTCCTGTCATAAACCTGGGGTAGATATATCATGTCAATAAACTTTCCTCACGTGAATGCCTACTTGACGGTGATTTACAACAGGTTTTTCTGTAACACAAAATGTGGATGGCATTTGCATGGTAGTGTTTTTTTATCGAACTTGGTTCCTGTGCACATTCCGAGGCGGCGGTAGCCCAGTTGGCAATACAAAAGTCTCTAGCCTCCCAATAAAGAGAGTAAATAGTTCTTCCATTGGTCAGAGGAACTTGGGGGATTAACATGGTACTGAAACAGCAGTCCATTGGTAACTGTCCGGGATCAATCCCGAAGGGTAAGGTCGAGGATAGGGATGGGGAAAAAAGAGTGAACTGTTCTTTTTCACCTGTTCTTCAAAAAGAACGGGAGCAGCCTATTCCCACTTTTCACAAAAACCTGTTCTCGGTTCTTTTTGTTAAAAGAAACATTGAAATTTTTTTATACTTCGATTTTAAACAGGTGGGAATTTTCTTTTCTCGAATTTTCTAAGTTCGCAAAAATTTTCGTACATTCTAAATTATGCTAAGTCCACAGCTGTTCATCCTACAGTTCGTGACTCACTGTTTCCTGTTGATTCATTCATCCGTTCTCTGTCTTTAAACCTACTCCCTGCTCTGAGACTACTTCCTATTTGAGAGCAGGAATCAAATTTACCGAAAGAATCGATTCCTGCTCTCAAACTTATCCGATCCTGTTCTCCGTTCTGTTTTACTTCCTGTTCGGAAAATGATTCCTGCTCTCAAATTGTTCAAACCCTGTTCTTCGTTCTCAGAGCAGTTCTCCGTTCTCGATGTTCGCGGAGCTGATATCAGTGATGGTAATTGCTACAAAGTGTTTTGGAGCAGATCTTGGAGCAGGTAAATTAACATTTTGGAGCAGCCAGACTGTCTTTTGGAGCAGCACATCAAAGAAGATATTTTAATAATGAAACTAATAAAATTCAGGTTTTTAAACTTTAAACATGACTGTATGAATGATAAACAATAAACATAATTGTAAAAACTATTACAAAATTCATTTTAAATACTTACTAAAATTGATGAAATAATGAATAAGAAAAACATACATAAAAACTTACCAAGTGTTTTCCATTTCCATAAAGTTATGTGCAAGGTAAGAGATAACTTTGACATTAACATGACTAATAAACATTTTATTAAACAAAAAAATATTATTTTCTTTTCTTATGTTTGTTACATTCCAACTGCGCCTTTCTGTTTTATTCTAAGGCTATCGTTTTGGACATTCTATCTCTACCTTCTTTAAAAAGAATCTGTCCGCTTTCAACAGCACTCATCTTTGTCTGCAATACCTTGTGAAATGTTGCTTTCAGCATGATTTAATAGTTTTTGAGAAAGTTAAAGTTCCTTTTGCAATTCAATCTGTTTCGACTTTAATTTGAAATCTTCCTCCTTATGGCAAATATTTTCTATTTTCTTGTTCTGATGCTAACAGCAATCTGTCATGATACCGCCTCCAGGAATTTCAAACTGATTTAATCAAAGCCGTAGTAACTTGAAAGTTCTTTATGCTTTCTGTATTAGTAAAATGCGACTTAATTTTTGACATACCATTTATACTGTATACAGTCAGATTATTCCTATTTTCCAACATGCGATTGTTCTCACTGAAGTCTCTTTCTACATCAGTTTCCATGCGCTAAACTTAAGACTTGACAAAAATAGGCAAAATCTCAAACTTAAACTTGCCAAATGATTCTCTTATATTAAATATATTCCTCCAATAATTGTCTATACTACATGTTGAAACTTCTGGAAAATGAAAGCTATCAATGGTTTCACATTGATATTTGATCCATTCATCTGATATAGCAGATCCTTCACTTGGTTTTACAATAAATGGAAAAGATGCTGCTAAAAACTTCAAAGAGCTTAAAGATTTTTCTCCAGTTCGCTTCATGGGATGAAGGCAAGAAAGTAATTCTTACATAGCAGGGGAAGACCTCAAGAGTGAATTTTATTACTCGAACGCGATTTGGAGCAGCTCTGGCGCAATCTTAGCAAAAACGGGCGTTTTGGAGCAGGCAATACGCTATGGCGCAATTGGAGCAGCATTACCATCACTGTGATATCGATGACTGCTCCAGAAAATGTTCTCGACTGAACCAAGCCCCGACGTCTGATGAATTTGCGAGGAGATTAGCGTAATAATTGTGAAATTTTATAATTGTTAGGCAATGACATAATGATGAATTTTTAGTTTTAAACAAATTATTATTTTTTTAATATTACTGATCAAGATTTTGTTGTCCAGCTTTCTCTCTGGTGGTGTCGCCTCTACTCGTTCTCTTGGATTTGCAATGCTTTTATATAACTTTATTTTAAAACCAAATTTTACAAAATGGAAAACAAAATTTCAAATGTGTGGACATATTTCACTGTGAAAAGGAAATTCGGATTGGGTGTGTCAAGCTCTCTATAAGTTGAAAAGGGATCTCATTAAGTCAGGTATTACGATTTTAAAGACATCTCGAAAATAAGAATCCCACCATAAAACTAATGTGCTGAAAAGCGAGAGTGATATTTTGACTTGTATTTTTTGTTTTAAACGTGTTTAGATAGATCATATAATATTAACCTGTTTTTCAAACTAATTTTACTTTCCAAGTGGTAATCCCGGTATGCGTTTTTTGTGTTTATAATCTTTTATAAAGGGCAACTCCCTATTGCATAACGTGATTCAAAATTACCTGATGTTGTCCTCGGATCTTTCTCTTCGGGATGGATCACGGACCGACGTTTTATTGACTTAAATAACCATTTTGTTGACTTAAAAACAACATTAAAATCTAAAAAAATTATTACTTTCGATTGCGTATTTGTTTTATCCTAGGCACCTCATATCTGTTTGGGAAACTACTTGAGATGGTTCAGATGTGGGACATTATTAGTTGCCACTGGGGAGAGAATTTAAACGTTTCGATTTGCAAGAACGTTTCCCAATTTACGGAAAAATTCTGATTTTCTTTTCTCAATTACTGAAAGTTTGGCGCAGCTTGAATAGACTTGCCCAATAAAAATCAATCAACCGATAACAATACGAAGACTTCGAGTCATTTGTATTTTTTTATATATGCACGCCTACGAAGTACTAACAAAGATGACGTCAACAAAATTCGGTCCGTCTATCGCGAAAACTGCTGGCGCCACATAGTCTACGAGGAGGAACAGGGCTTGCACATTTCGAGTAGACATTTGAGAACAGAAGAACAGTTCTTTTAAAAAGAACGGAACATCAAAGAACCGTTCGCCGAAAAGAACAGTATTTCCCATCCCTAGTCGAGGACAACACCGCGTAATTTTGAACCATGGTTAGATGCCGAGGTCAACACGTAAGCTGGCACTCCAATTTCAGATTTATCGTGAAGCAATCCCCACGTTCCTGACGGTCTTTAGTTGGACCGAGTTTCGAACTTAGTAGACAAAATTTTTGTTGATCAGAGGTGATATTATAAAAAGTAAACACTTCTTATATCTCATCCAAAAATAAATCAATAGAATATGTATCTCTTCCATTAAATACGCGAACAGTTTCAATAATATCTTTCAATGAAAAAAACACTCCACCTTGAGTAGGCATAGGCAAACACTCTTGAAAAAGATTTGTACCAACAGCAAATGGAATACTTTTTCGCGGAGCGTGAATCAGGTTCGTTTGAAGAAAAAGACTGTTCTTCGTTTCGATTAAGCATAGGATGGGGTAAGCCAGAATTACTTATGTTTTGATTAACGGGTTGTTGATACACAGTAGTTCCGTTTTTGAATGAATCATCATGAGAAACTATTTCAGCCGTTGTGTTGGGACGAGAATTTGTTTCGTCTTCACTTTCGTCAGCGTCAGAATTGGAGTGCGCACTTTGATCGAGGTCTAAATTAGATATTCCAAACAAGATTTGTTCAGTTCATTCGTCAATATCAGCTGTTACTTCAAGGCGTAGAATATTGATTGAAATAAGATCGGGCAAAGAGAATTTTTCCAAGAACTGTTTCTTTTTTCAACTTTAGATCACAATCGGATGGAAGGCCAGAAAATGTTCTCAAATCTGATCTGTTAAGTCTTCCATTGTCTGTTTCAAATACCAAGGAATGAAAAAGTTTGATATTTTTGGTAGAGACCGATTTTATGCTTTCGCGCATCCTGGGGATATCACCAAGAGTTTTTGCCATGATCAAGGATAACAAAACAATTTTCTCAAAAAAGACATTTCGTACTCACAGTGGAGACGATCTCGCAGCTAAATAATCCAATCGGGTTTTGTCACAGTGTAGACGATTTCACAATGATGTAATCCAATCAGGTTGCTTTCGGTTTCAAACATACATCAGTTCTGTAAGATAATTCATCACTCGAAGTCTGCTTAATTGACGTCGTGATCACTTCTGTTTTCTGTCAATTATGGTATCCTTTGCGGCGGGTGTGTCTAGGGAGGGGTTCTGCTCGGAAAAAAGCACTGGCCGAGCACTCATGTGGGATGGTTCTAACCACTTTAGGATGAGTTTGCATCCAGAATCTTTACTTTAGCAAAAGGGATAAAAGCGACATAATTAACAATTAAAGAGTTTATTTACAAATAAAGGGGAATATTTACAGATTTAAGAATAGTTAATAATTTCACTTCATCGTTAGACATGACCGTACGCCAACCTCTTTTCGCGTCATCGTTCTGCAACTGTCTCTGGACTCTCTCCGGGAATATCGTCCTAAACCAGTCCGTCTAGACTTGGCGGCGCTTCTTTATTTCCTGTATTACACACACAGGGAGTGGCAGATGGAATGCTGATCTTTAAAATATGACCCCCACACACACATATATATGTTACAGTGAAAGACCGAAATCTGGAGAATTTCAACATTCACATAGTCGCTTGGTGTATGTCCGAAATATTTGCTAAATACCCTTATTTCTGACTTACACCGGCAAATGTCGACATTCACCATGCACTAATGGTGAATGTTGAACATGTCGGAGATTTATATTTTCTTCTCCGTATTTCAGTCGCGATAAAACGTCACAAGGGTGACGTAACTTTTACGCCTCTCTTTCTGAGAGGAGTGACCAAGAACTTAAAACAAACAATACATTCTAAATGAGAAAAGAAAATAATAGAAATTAAAAACTTACTTAATTATACAGTACATCATTCTAAGTGAGAGAAGAAAATAATAGTAATAAAAAACTTACTTAATTATGTGATTCAAATCTTATTTATTGCAACAACTTAAACTATTATGACACTTTGAATTGCACAAGAGTCCCTTGCTTTTACAACTGCATTTATTTGTGGAACACTTCCTTTTGCAATGACAGCGTGTATAGCCTTGCCCCCGCTTCTCGAATTAGTTGCAGCTGCTTCTCTCAGCGACATTTCTTGAAAAGAAATCTCATCTATGGAAAGTAACTTTTCTTTACAAATTACGAACTGATTACGTGTGTAAAGCTGCTTGAGGGTACCATTTTTATTTGCCAGTTTATAGAAGTCGGAGTCTTCTATTCCAACAACAACCGCTAACACATTTCGGCTATCTGTACGACCACGGTCGACATCAGGGACTTGTATTCGTACAGTATCACCAATTTGAGCAGGAGGAAATTGTTTTTGTGAGGTTCGTAACATTTCAAAAAGTATTTTAGAGTACTTTTCTTGAGAAAAATAAAAACAATTGTCTTCTCGTTTACCCGCAATTAATGCATTTAACTTTTCAAGAAAAAGATCACGATTCACTGCAGTATCCATTCAGTATAAATTAGGGTATCGGGAAAAAACCTCGGCTCCTCTCTTTTCGACCTCCACCAGAGCATATCTGTGATTGTCGACATACACCGGTGAGGGTTCGAATGTACAAGAATGTAATGAAATATTCGATCTTTCACCGACGTATTTGGTATGTGTCGACATTCACCGGTGAAAGTCGACATTCTCCAATTTCGGTCTTTCACGGTAACATTATATATATACATATATATATCACATACATATATATATTATCATCATATATGTATGAAACGACACCTAAAAATAACCCCCTTAGTACAATTTTCACTACAGATCACCCCTTATATCCCAGTCTTCGTCTCCCTATCTAAGTGGTCAATATCTTGCGACCTCCTTTCACCTTTGAACTCAAGCCACCTCGTTAACTTGGACCTCCCAAGGACTCTTCGTAAAACCACCGACTTCTACCAATGAACTTTCTTGTTAAATCCCCTGGTCTAATAATATTTTTCTTAATCCTAATCCCTCTAGCGAGATCTTTGTAAACTATTTATTCTTTCACGAGCCTCTTGGGCCAAGGAGCCCTCAGAACCGTTCCAAACTCCAAGCCCTCATCAACCTCATGATGTAACTACTCGTCTACTGAAATAATAAAGAATTGTTGGGGAATCTGCATTACACTCAATATCAATGGATCATTCTCTCCGGTTGCCTTATACCACTCTCGTCACGACTGCAGGCTTATAAGATCTATTATTATGACATATACATATATTGCGTATATTACACCCACTGAATGTACAAACAGCTATCGTTTTCTTCGTGCAGTACAGGCAACCCTCCTATAACACGGTAGATAGGTTCCTAGAAAATGCCGTGTTGTGTGAAACCGTGTTATATGAGACCCAGAGCCAGTACTAAAAGGGGGGTTACGTTCCGAAAACCTATCAAAAACAAACATTTTTTAAATTCCATACAAGCAACTTAATTTTTATTAAAAATATAAATGTATGTATAACACAAAACGAAAAAAAAACCTAAAAAATATTATTTTCATTTAATGTAACCTTAATTTAATAAATTTCTTCCTCATTACTACTCAGTACAATCAAACGAGAACGTTTTTTCGGTTGAACGATATCATCTTCACTTTCTGAACCTTCTTCATTTAGATTTTTTGTACCTTCTATCCTCTTTAAAAAATCTGTAATTTTGATTTATTTGCTGGTACTTACAAGGTCATTGTAGATTTCATGATATGAAGATCGACAATTTTGCAGCTCCCTTTTGAATTTTCGGCTTCTTTCAGCGGAAGGGTCTGCATTCAAGAAAAATGATTCAAGATTTTGAGCTAAGCTTAGGCCTTCTTCTAATTTCTTTAATGTTAAATTATTAACTTCACAATCTTCATCAGTGCTATTGTCCTCAGAATCGATTTGATTTCCAACTTCGGATGCCATTTCCATCAAATCCGCTTCGTCAACTTCTTCCACCCATAAGTCTTGAACGTCCTCAATAGCCATATCCCCAAAGCCTTCGCCTCCGATAGATTTAACAAGTTCTAATATACCACCAATTTCATTTTCTGACGATTCAAGCACGTTTTCTATTTCAATTGAAGATGGCCATATCTTCTTCCAACATGCATTTAACTTTGATGTTTTTAGTTCTTTCTGTGACAAAGATATGATGTCGATGCAGTGCTTAATTGAAAATTGTTTCCAAGCTTCCATTACATTAATTGATTTCGAATCGGTTACGTCTAAAATCCACTGTAATGCTCTTCTTATGTAATAAGTTTTAAAGGTATAAATGATACCTTGATCCAATGGTTGGAGCAACGAAGTAGTGTTAAGTGGTAGGAACACTATTTTGACATTGGGATGACTCAAATCTTGTGGGTGACATGGAGCATTATCTAATAGTAATAGCGCCTTGAAGCTCAAATTCCCTATTTAAATAATTTTCAACGTTTGGCACAAAACAATTTAAAAACCAAACTTTAAATAAATTTCCATTCACCGAAGCTCATGGATTTGCTTTCCAATATACCGGTAAGGTGTTTTTATTTACGCCTTTAAGTGCACGGGGATTTAAAGATCTATAAACTAGCAAGGGTTTTGTCATAAAGTCCCCCCGACGCATTACTGCACAAAAGTAGCGTTATACGATCTTTAGACACCTTAAATCCGGTTGCCGTTTTTTCTTTTTTGATATAAAGGTTCTACTGGGCATTTTTCCACCAAAGCCCAGTTTCGTCGGCATTGAAAACTTGATGTGCTGTGTATCCTTGCTCTTCTATAATGTTTTGAATTTTTTTCTGGATATGTCCTGGCAGCTTCATGATCAGCCGACGCAGTTTCTCCTTGAATTTTTATGCTATGAATTGCAAAGCACTTTTTGAATTTTTCGAACCAACCTTTACTTGCCACAAAATTTGGGTTGACAGAAGATTCTCCATGTTCTTTAAGGTATTTGTAAATTTTAAGTGCTTTTTACTTAATGATGTTACCATCCAATGGAATTTTTTTTGACAGCTATCATCAATCCAAATGCTGAGTGCCTTTTCCATTTTCTCAATTATTGGCGCATGGGGACGAGCTGCAAATTTTGCGGATATCGAAGATCCTTCAGCAACTGCACTTCTTATTTTTTTCATTTTTCTTAATAGTCCGGACCGTTGCTTCATTTAAATTAAGACTTTTTCCAATGTGTGATGCTTTTTCTCCTCTTAAAAGACGATCCAAGATTTGTATTTACTAAACAAATAAATTTCCTCTTAAATGTAGTTTTTTTTATCTTAGTATAATACCCTACCGTATAGGACAGTGGTGCGCAAACCGTGGGTCGCGACCCCTCTGGGGGTCGCTTGAAAATTTTTGTGGGTCGCCAAATTCAAAGAAATTTATCCGACAATAAAAAATATAAGGCTTTTCTTCAACAAGTATCAGGTACCAGTAAAAGAGTGAAATGAGATAATGTTATTTATCAAAAAAGAACTACATTTTTTTACGAAAACAATTGTCTGTATTAGTATAGGACCTATACTTTGTCAACAGGCAGGCGAACATAGTGATAAAAGATAATTGTCAATTTGAGATGCCCTTTACCTGCTCTCCGGTGGGATTCTTGGGTCGGTCTGACGTTTAGCAGTGGCCATCTTGACTACAGCTTTTTCAATCTAGGTGTGCACCCCTGCTATTTAGTCTTTATACTGTGATCACAGCTAGGACCATGCAGTTCTTTCCGTCTGCCTCAGTAGTTCGGTTTTGCTGCGTCTTACGTTCATTCAAGTGCATTCTGTAATTCTGTTTATATACTGCTTTTGCTAATTTTAAGTAAAATTTGCAATCGGGTATGTACATAAGTTATTTTTTAAGTATAGGACAGTTCAGTAGCGTGCTCGGAGGGCAATAATAAACAATTAATTAAAAAATCAATATAGATATTAAAATGTTTATAAAGAAAAACTGTCTTTTTTAAATATTTTGTATTATTTTTTCGTTTTTGATTTTTTTCGAAAATCAATTATCATCAACTGATATTTCGTTGGAAACGTTACCAGGGTAGTTACTATTTTAAAACGTGTAAGGGAACAGTTAGTTCTGTTTTTGGATTACAGATGGCTGCTCACTAAACAAAGCCTGCTTTTGCAGTTTAAATGCGAGTACAAATTTATGATCACAGTAAGATGAATTTTGAAAAATGAACACTAATTGTAATATTTTTAAATATTGTAGCGCATCAGCCCCTTAACGTGTGTCTCAGCGATATGCGCCTTGATTGGCGATGGCGGACCACGTGACACACTCTCCGCGAAAGAGAATGAACCCTTTGTCTCTAGTTGTTTCCCAAGGCGAGCGTAGAACTGACGCGCTGAAGTTTTGTTCCCCCGAGATGTTACTTTTTATGTTTGTTTATTCTTGTAATTGTTTTGTCTTGTGCTTAGTGTTAATTAAAATTGCTCTTTTGGCCAATTCTTGCATTAGTCATTGGATTCAGCTCTAAAATATATATTTTCCCATCTTTGGAGCAAGTAATGTTAAACATAATTATATTAAATCACTATAATTAATTTTGTACTTGTTTTGTATTTTTTTAAGTAAGCTCCAATATTTGTGTGTTATGATTCACTGTAACCTCTGTGTACAATATAGATGTGTGCTCGACTGGCAACACCAGTTGAGATATTTATTTACTTGCCTCGATTACCATGTGTAAATTTTTATTTGAGCGTTGTATTTTTTATTTTAAGTAGCGAGCATGTGCAATTGGTATAAAGAGCTGTTTCTCTTATAATTAAGTTTTCTTTAATTCTCGTCTGATTAAGCTACAAATAAACATGATTTATACAGAGTAATCACGTACTTTATTTTCTTCCCACGTGGTAGCCGCACGTGATTGAAGAAACGCAGATATGAAATATTGTATATTTATAATTTAGTTTTAGTTTTAATACCCTCATGATGGATAAATGGCTAAAAATAGGTACCCAACGTCCAGAAAATGAAAAGAATGACATTACAAATGAGAATGATGGACCAACATCCAATGAACTTAGAAAAACTGTGAATGAATCTAATGGCACTGTTTCTACATAAAAAAATATCGAACGAAATGTGCTGTCTAATAAAAAATTGAGAAAATATCAAGAAGAGTTTATTAAATATGAATTTACATATTTGCGTTGTTAATGGGAAAGAACATGCGTTGTGTTTTAATTGCAGGGATAAACTAGCAAATGAAAGTATGAAACCTGATAAATTAAAAAGACATGTGGAAACCAAACATAAAGGATTAGCAAATAAATCTGAAACATTTTTTAAAAAACGAGCTGAAAGTATGAAAAATCAAAATGTATTTTTGAAAAAATACACAATTCCTGAGAAGGCTTTACGGGCATCCTTAGAAGTTTCATATTTAATAGGGGAAAAATTTGAAACCACATACAATTGAAGAATCACTCATTCTTCCTTCAGCAATTAAAATGATATCAATTATGCATGGAGAAAAATATGGTAACGATTTAAAAACGATACCATTGTAACGTCTTGGTTCACGGGTAGCTTAGACTAGTTACCATTCAAAAGTATCCGTTTCTAGACTAATGAATTTATTTTACAATTTGTACAAAAGTCGGAAAATGAATGAAGAGTTTAATGTTAGTTCATTGGAAAGTCCAAAGTTCTATCGAGGCGCTTCTTATGGCTGCTGGCGAGCCTCTCCCAAATTGCTCGGAAGAGTCTGATTCAGGCTATGGCGAGCCTTTTCTCAATAAAAATACTCCGATGAGTATGGAGTCCCAGGGCAGGATATCTCAGTCTTTTCCAGTTCGGATGAGATCAATCTCCACTACTCGGATGAGCAGTCGCACAGGTTTCTAGGAGGAGTCTCCTTAACGGCTACGGGCGAGCCTTTCTCAATAAAATACTCAGGCGAGTATAGAATCCCGGGGCGGGATAAATCGGCCTTTACCAGCTCGGATGAGCTCTCCCGAAAGATAGCAATCTTTCGCCGACAGTGAACGGGTGTTCACTTCTATCTCCAAAACGGTCTCTCTGCTGACCTCCTCTCTCTCTGCTGTCTTTCCTTGGAATCCTCCTCTCTCTCTTCTGTCTGATCCCCTCTCAAGAACTCTATATATATCGGGTGCTTCTCGACTCCTCCTTTTCGTTTCGGGTCGGCCTCTCAGTCGGTGCTGGTTGGCTGTTGAAAATCTCACCATCTTCGGACCTTCCCGAATGGCTCTCTCACGTTGGCAAGGGGAGAGCCCTTGACTTTTACGACAGACTTCGGCGTACTTGAAAGGGGACCGTAAACCCTTGTCGGCAATGGTCATCGTAATTCCTCCGTCCTTTTTGTCTCGAAATGTCATAGAGAGCGACAGAAAGGCGCCTGCCTTTTGTTTCGAAGTCACCCACGATTTCCGCTACCTGGAGCGTGGTACTGTCGTTAAAAAGATGTTTTCGGGTGGTCTTTTCCTTTCGGCACGATCCGCCGGCAAGATGGTCAGACCCCCTATCTCGACTGCCGTGGTGGTCGTTTTCCTCTTCGACGCACGATCCGCCGGCAAGATTGTCCGTTTCCCTAGCCGCCGTTACACCATTATCAAGAGATACTGTTTCTCGCTGAATTTCCGCCATCTCACGTAATATAGAATCAGTTCTGTTAAGTCGATTACAAAACTCTCCTGTATTTGCTCTACAACTTGACGAAACTACTGACATTTCTAAACTGTCTCAATTAATTGTTTATGTGAGATACGTTTATGAAGAAGACATATCAGAAGATTTTTTTATGTTGTAAAAAATTGGAAGGAAAAACAAATGGAGAGAAAATATTTGTAATTATTAATAGATATTTTGAAACAAATGACCTTACCAGATAATGAATTAGGTTGGATACGTGATCCATTTTCGTTTGATATTTTTAAATCCAATATATCTTTAAATGAAAATGAACAGTTAATTGATGTTTCAAGCGACGAAACACTGGGCATTCAATTTAAGTCTGTCTTGCCAAAATTTTGTTTATAGATTGGAAACGGATATGCCGATTTGAAGAAAAAGGCAATTAATATTTTGATTCAGTTTGCATCGACCTACTTATGTGAAACTGGCTTTTCAAAATTAGTTGCCATAAAAACAAAATATCGATCTCGATTGGATCCAGAGGATGACTTACGGCTTGCGATTTCCAATACAGATCCGAACATAGAAGCAATTATGAGCTCTTTGCAAGCGCATACCTCACATTGAATTCTTATGTTGTAAGTTTTTTGAAGTATTTTCCATTAAAAAATATATATATACCCATATGCATAAATGAAACCATTGCTTCATAAAATTATGTGTTTTATTCAGTCCTCTAATAAGGCACAAACATAAGCGCAAATTCCCAAAAGAATTCAACTTTAACTATGTTGATGATTAAAAAAACGTCAATTGTCTATCCAGGGGTCGCGACAAAATAGTACACAAAATTGGGGGCCGGAAATGAAAATAGTTTGCGCGCCAGTGGTATAGGAGACTGAAGTGACGTCATACCACGTGACCAGAAGTGGGCGGGGCCAAGTGACGTCATTCAAAAGCGGAAGTGACGTATCGACATGCTGTTGAGTTTTTTCAAGATGGCGTCGTTTTGTTGGAGTGGTGTTGCCATGGTGATGAATCACTTGTGGTGACATCGGGTGGAGAAATTCGAAACCCTATTATTTTTAATTAAAAAGGAATTTCGTGGATTCGAACCGGGGACCATAGGATCCGAAGTCAAGTGCGCTTCCACTAAACCATTGGCGAGTTAGCTATGGGTGATGAATTAATGTAGTGTTTTCTCTCTCTTTTGGACGTATTTTTTCTTAGTATTAGGAATGGGCTATTTTTAGAAATGGTTTTTAACAGTTGTGGTGGGTTTTTCAATTAAGTTTCTATTTTTATTTCGTGGCATAATGGTTATTCATTTTCCTTAAAACTATATTATGCTCTATTACTCTTAAGTGCAAAATTATGGCGCAGATTGAGTTAAATCCCCATGAAAAAAGGTTCTTCTCTTAATCAATTTTTAAAAATCTGATACTTGTCAAAGATACTAGTTTCCTTTCAACAAAGGCAAAGACTTGTGTGTGCCCACAAATAAATAATTCAATTTGTTGATGTAATTTTAGAAAAAATAAAACTGCGGAATCAAGAGAATTCAGTATACTTTAAAGTTTTCATTTTAAAGAAAGTCAAAATACGTTTCTCTTATAAATTATATTTGGTTATGTTTCTTTTTCTTGCTCAAGTTTAGTCGTAGAATTGAATTGCATTCAGCGCATAAACGTGGTAGAGTAAAAAATCACACGCACATTTAAGTATATCCTTTCGTTAAAATCTTCTTGTATTACAACATAAAATTTTATTTCGCGCATTATCACAAACACATGTTTTCTGAGTATGTACATTCTTCACTTAGTCTTATCTTTTGTGAGTAACTATGGAACGCAAAAGATAAATTTTAACTTTACTGATTAGTATGATTAGTAAGTGTATGGTGTTGTATAGTCTAGTTCTTCGTGGCCTCCAGTTTACAATTATTTTTCCAAGAACAGCTAACGCTTTTCAATAGCATTGCTTAATATTTGTGCAATTGTGGATTTTGATGGATTTCAGACTCAAGAAAAGTTTCTTAGTACGTAAATACGCATACATTGCTGTAAAAATCGCAAGTAGCTTCAAGTATTCGTTTTAACTTATCGTCTGAGCATAAACTTAGTGCCAAAGATCGTACAACTGTGATATGTTAAAAATTACGTATGTGCAGTTCATTTCTGTCCCATGACATAGCAAATTGTGTCTCCCTTAGAAAGTCTAGACTCTAAGCTTTTAGAATTGTACGACCAGACCAAGAGGGCCACTCAGTACCTAATTGCTTACAAAGGTGGTTGTGTGGAAAAGAAACGCTTAGATGCAGACTTCAGAGCATCAACTTTGAACGATATGGGTGTCCCAAATTCGATGCATTATGTGCTCTAAGTATAGCAACAAAGATATCCAAAAACTATAATGTGGTCATCACAAAAATAATTTGCATTGCCACATAGCTGAGGTGATGGCATTGAATAATTGGCTTGTTGGAAATATGTGTCTCTTAAAAAATGCGAGTTTGTAAAAATAAGTTCTTTTCTACACTGCAATGTATTATTTTTGTAAAAGATATTAATCATAGTGTTTTTACTATTAAAAAGTGTTCTAATTTACTTTGTTTCCATGTAGCTTCCTTCAATCTGTTCAAGAATTGTATGTGCCGGTTTTTCAGAGATTGTTTTAAAAATACATAGAATTCACATTTAATCCATTATTTCAATAATATTTGTTTATTTTAAAATTCACATTAATACTTAAAATTTTCAGTTATTATTTAATTTTACTCATGGGTAAAACTATCAGCGGTGTGAGTAAATATTTAGATTATGCATTAAATATCAAGAAAAGGGCAAAAGTTAATTTGCTTAGCAGCACAGATGTGCACCATTATTTTCAAAACAGAAAACCCACTTACTATCCATTTAACATAGCAATGTAGAACATTTAAAATTAAGAAAACAGTACAAAGTATCTTGTAAAATACTTCATAACTTCGTACAGTATTGGTATTTTGCTGTGCAATTTAAACCGTACGATGTGCATAAGGTTTTCAAATAAATAAAAGGAAGTTCATATTTAGTAAAATCTGTGGTTTGCAAAAGCATTAAAGAAAAAGAACTTTTAATTTAGAACTTCAAGGACAAATGGTTTTTAATTCTACTTTTCACTACTTCAAATGTGCAAGTAAACATGGTATGGGTCGTGCAAAGTTTCACAAATTAATGTATAAAATTCTTTTTACTCTTACAGATTTTATATAATAATTTTTTTACTATGCATAAAACACACTTTAAGAATCAAACTTTTAAAAATGTCTCAATTGTAAAATTAAAAATAAAAAGCAAATTGCATTTAAATGTTTGTAATATCTGATGTATATGTTTCAATTGTTAAACGTTTTCTAAAAATCTTCAATGTTATAATACGTGTAATAGTATTTGATATATAATTAATTTTTGTGTAAAAACATCTAACTTTTAAAATATAAATCCTCATATCAAAGAAAATTTCGTTAAAAACAGTTTGTAAATCTTCATAATATAAATTGAATCACCAAAATTTATGAAAATTTATTTAAAGTAAACAATAATATGCAAGGAAAGATTAATTAAAAATAATATTTAATTTAGATTTTACAGGATAAAAGGTTTCAATACTATTTTTCACTACTTCAAATGTGTAAGGAAACATGATTCATAATATGGGTCTTGTAAAGTTTCAAAAATTTTACGCTCATTTAAGTGTATAATATTAAAAAATATGTGCTACAGCATCTAATGCATAATTAATTTTTGAGTAAAACATAAATCTTAAAACCAAGGAAAATTTCATTTCAGATCTTGCATTTTAAAAGAAAATTTACAAGTTCATGTAATAAAAAAAACAAATAATCCAAAATACAGTGTATGTGGTAAGACAAGCAAAAGTTTATTTAAAATAGAAAAGTGTAAGCATTAAAAAGATTTCCAATATTCCCTTATGGATCTGCATTTAAGTGTTTGTCATAATATTTAATGTATATGTTTCAATTGTAAAATGTTTTCTAAAAATCTTCAACATTAAAAATATGTGTAATAGTATTTAAGTTATAATTAATTTTGAGTAAAAACATTAACTTTTAAAATATAAAATCCTTATATTTCATCCAAAAGCAGGTTTGTAAATCTATATAATATAAATTAAATCACTAAAATTTATGAAGATTTATTCAAAGTAAAAAATAATATGCAGGAAAGATTAATTAAAAAATAACATTTAATTTAGATTTATAGGATAAATGGTTTTTATACTATTATAACTTCTTCAAATGTACAAGAAAACATATTCATAGTATTTGTCTTGTAAAGTTTCAAAAATTTTACTCTTACTTAAGTGTATATTATTTAAAACAAAATTTCTGCTATAAAATAGGTGTTATAGCATCTAATGTATAATTAATTTTTGAGTAAAATCATCTAACTTAAAAAAAAACATAAATCTTTATAACAAAGAAAAATTTTTTAGGGGTGAATGTGAAAGTATTAGAGTGAGCAGCTTAGTGAAAGTGGAAAAAAATCATAATCTATACATATAAAGCAGAATTGGCGTCTGTCTGTATGTTCTCTATAAAATCTACACCGTTTGACCAATCCACACCAAATTTGGTACATTTATACTTTGGAACCCTGCGAGTAACGCTATACATATTAATCCCCGTTCTCTTTAACCTAGGTGTGCAGAGGGGGCTAAATCATTTCGAAATTGCCATAGGAAAAACATTGAGCATAAAACGATTGTGGTACGCAACTCAGTTTATTTTACCAGCATTGATCGAAAATCAAATTTTCTAATAAAATTGTTTCACCAGTATCGCTGGAAACACAATTTTTTCCGAAACGTTATATTTAAACAATTTAAAATTCTGTAATAATTATGTTTGAACTGATTTTTTATTTCTTTCCACAATATAAATTTTATAGGAATATTTTTATTTCTTGCCACTAATGTGTAACATTATATTTTGTTAAATGCATCAAAATATAAAGAGTGTTCTTTACGACAGAATATGTTCTTTAGAAAATTTAAATAAAGACGTGAAGAAAAGTATAAATATCAAAAGTCATTCCCAGCAGTATCGTTCATAAAATAATCTAGATACCTGCCATCACGATTTTAAACTTTCATTTTGTTTGATGGTACTGCTCGATCGCTCCTCATGCAGCTTTGCTGTAAACAGCTTTAAGGAGAAAACATAACATCGAATAGAATTGTTAAGACATTGTCCAATTTTATTCTAGAATTCGATCAATTCTAATAGAACTATTTTTGAGTCATTTAAATAAAATCTGCATTGGCCACTGTGGTCTCTCCAACTTGAATGGATCATAATCCTTCAAGGACTAATTGTCAAGAATATTGCAGACTGAGTAAAATAATGCGACAGTCTTCCTCTGTCTGTTGCCATAGGAACGGACCATATCCTATTTTCAATATGGGATGCATGAAGAAATGCATTCAAGTTCGTCACACTAGCGCATTTGATGACGAATTGGAAATTTGTTTCTTGTGATTTTTTTAATTGTCGTTGAGATTTATGTAAGTAAACTACCTCTTTCCGCCAACATTCGCAAAACAACAAGACTAAAGTCAGCCACCAGAGTCGCCCCTACTCAAAATGAACGAGCCTTGTTCCTATAGCGACTGTCACCACCCAGACTTGATGTCGGGAGCAGTTTCCGTGATAAACAGACAGTACTTTGCTTGTTTCTTTCAATTTTTTCAG
This sequence comes from Meta bourneti, assembly GCA_933210815.1. Taxonomy (NCBI): domain Eukaryota; kingdom Metazoa; phylum Arthropoda; class Arachnida; order Araneae; family Tetragnathidae; genus Meta; species Meta bourneti. The sequence continues at coordinate 14,597,950 of OW119928.1, read as the reverse complement.
TGTTCTAAACCTAAGTTTTGATAAAACTTCAATTCAAACACAACTTGTGTATAGTTCGGCGACTGCAAGAAGGCAGTCGAGTCAAATGGTTTTGAGCGAGTCTATTCTTCAAATTAGGTGACAGATTGGAACATAAACAAAGCGCCTCCGCAATTGGCGTCATCAGCACGGATTCTGGTTCTCAGTTTATCGTTCAGTACGATAGCTATAACAGAGAAAACGAGTTGATGCGGAGAAAACCAGTCACGGGGAACGCCAATTATGCTTTTGGTACGGCAACCCTTCTCCTAACAAGCTATCACACATATCTAAAATTCGACTGAACCGAGGTAGATCAAGATCGACTACTTTCTCGTCGGAGCCTCACTAAAGGATATAACATGAAATTCCACATGTACACTGACAACAAGACAATTTTGAAACGATTTTATACAAAATTAGAAAAATCCTTCTCGAAATTGCAAAAAATGCAATGATTTCTATCTGCTTTTGATTGAAAATACCGTTTTATCTGCGGATTTGATTCAATTCATATGCATCGTCTTCTGGCCGTGGTTCAAAACGACGAGGTGTTGTACTCGCATCTTTCTCTTCGGGATAGATCCCGTGCCGTCACCAATAGCACGTTGTGTTGCTCCATTACGACGACGTCAATTCAACTATCTACTTGGCACTTAAATGCCAGGTAGGTAGAAGTAAAGTTCTTTCCACTCAATTTTAAGGAAAGAACCGTTTGATCAGGTTTAAACCTTTTATTTTGGTCAAAATTTAGTATTTACACTTTACGTACAAGGTTTAATGATAACATTCTCTCAGAGCAATGGAGCGAACAATTCGTCGCTGCCATTTCACCCTTAATCCACCCCACGCTTTCCTTTTCCCGCCTTGACTAGATTTTAGGGGAGAAAAACTGTCCCGCACCAAATTGATAGCTCCGCACTGAAGGTTTCGTCATCTTGTCCAAACCTTACAGTAGATAGGTCAACACCTGAGCTGGCACCCCATTCACCAAACTCCCAAATCACGCCAACGTGAGGGCATTTAAGGCCAAGACAAATTTAGCGTGCATCAACCCCCGTGTACACGGCGGTCTCTGGCTGGACAGAGTTTCGAAATCGTAACCTCCGGTTGTTAATCCGTTGCTCTTCCAATTGGGCCACGGCGGCCCTATAGCACTTTTCTAAGATACGTAATATTTATTTCTCAATGATGTCGCGACGATACCTACAATGTTTTACAAAGTGAATTTGTCTGCTTTTGAATGAAAACTTTTGAATTAGTTACACGCCAATCATCTGAGCTGGCACCCCACTCTCCAAACTTCCACATCATGCCAACGTGAGCACATTTGAGGCCACGATAGATTTAACGTACGCCAACCCCCATGTACAAGGCGGTCTTTGGCTGGACCTAGTTTCGACCTAATCCATTGCTCTTCGAACTGGGCCATGGCGGCCCTATAACACTTTTCTAAGAGACGTAATATTTATTTCTTAATTAGGTAACCTACAATATCTTACAAAGTGGATTTGTGTGGGTTTGAATGAAAACTTTTCGATTAAGTTACCCGAATACGTCTTTCGGGCTGAATGTATCATTTCCAAGCAAGTAAAGGAAGTCGTAAAGATCCACCGTCAGCTAGTGTAGGGGTCATGAACTTGTTTTGGGAGACCAAGACATAAATCGTGGAGGAGCTTGCAACAGATTACGCTCATGCCACCCACAAATTTGTCTCGAACTGCAGAAATGTAAACATCAGTCTCAACAGAGTTTCAACGCCGCACTCCTCGCAAAACTTTCGTCACCGTGGAGGGGTGAGTAACAGGTGAAGTATACGTACGGCCCATCAGTGCGCCCACCCACACTATGCGTTACTTAAGGAGTGAATGGTTGCTGGAAGGCTCAAAATAAGCAGATGCTTTGGCTTGGAATTCATTTCGCCAAAGAATTTGAATTCACACCCCAAAACTGACTGGTTGTCACTGCAGTAAAGATGTGCATTTTTGGTCAAAGTATCGATTTTCTGGATCGAACGGTTTCGAATTACAAAGTATCTATATACCTAAAATATCGGACAAAAATTCGATCCTTGAAGTATCGATACTTTGGATCGATTGGTTTCGAATTACAAAGTATTGATATACCTAAAATATCGGACACAAAGAATCGATCCGTGACGTATCGATATTCTGGATCGATCCGTTTCGTCGCACTTAGTATCGATTCACCAAAAATATCGAACAAAACGTATCGATCTTTCGAATATCGATATTCCGGATCGATCCGTTTCGAAGCACGTATTATCGATACACCTAAAAATCGGACAAAAGGAATAGATCCGTGAAATATCGATATTCTGGATCGATCAATTTTGAATTACAAAGTATCGATACACCTAAAATATCGGACAAAAAATATCGATCCGTGAAGTATAGTTTTTCTGGATCGATCGGTTTCGAATTAGAAAGTATCGATACACCTAAAATATCAGACAAAAGTATCGATATTCGATTCCAGCAAAAAAAACCTTTTTGTTTCACATCACCCACTGTTTTTTCTCGTTGTCCTCCCCTTATTTGCATCGGCAGTTCACGTTCCCTTGGTATTGAACTAGCATCTCCTAGAAAAAGTATCGAAACGGTCCGACTCGATTCGAATGATGCCGTTCCCATACCCAGTTTTGAGGGTATGAGTAATTTAAGAGTATTGGTCTTCGTACCGGTACAAACAGCTTGGTATCGAACCGCTTTCGGATTGCAGCAACTTGATATCGGACTAGCATCCCCTGGGAAAAGTATCGAAATGGTCTGACCCGATTTGAACTTATGCTAGTCCGATACCCTGATTTCACGTAATGTACGCAGCGATTTTCATCAAAAGTTATTGATCCACTCTTTGAGGATCGATCCAAAATATCGGGTATCGAGCGATGAAAGAATCGATTCAGTATCGCCCATCTCTACTCTACATTCAGTTTTTGCTATACGAGGACTGATTTTACGATCCTATGGAGCGGGGGCTCCCAAAATAGAAAAAATAAAAAAAGGGAAACAATTCTGTTCGTCAACTAAATATGAGCTGGATTCATGAATTAAAAACATCGTTTCTCCAAAGATGGTCTGGAGAAAGATTTTATGAACTAATCTTGAAGGTTTAAATCGATAATTTAATTGTTTTTAATCCTGATAACAATGGAGGAAAATTCATCTGGAAGGCGCAGAAAGCTCTCTCCCAATGCCCCCTAGAATCAAACATTTTGTTAAATCTAAGCTTCAATTCAAGAAATACGATTTAACTAGAGCATAAAAAGTATCAATTACACTTTTAGGATTTTTAGATACTGACCAGATATCCCGAAAGCAGTACAGCTTGATCCCAGGAGAAACCCGTGGAGGTAAAAATAATTACGGCATTCCATTTCTTGATAACTTAATAAATTCTCCTAATTATTTTGGGACCTTGCGCCATGAAACCCAAATCAACCAACCAACCAATCAACATAATTATTTTGGAAGTACTTTCTAAATTAACATCTCTCTATTCCTACTTTCTACCTTTCTCAGCTTAGATTCATTTGGTAGTTGACTATGCCTTCTTTCCATATGAATATAATACTGACAGCACAATTTTAACCTATTAAAAACAATACGAATTTAAAGCTACTAAATGTATTTGGTTTTAAATCCTGTGAAAAAGTTTGTGTGTCATCGACAATGTGATTCGCGATTGGAATCGAGTAGTGCTCGATCTATTCGTTGCCATACTATGAATACTAATGATACCTATTTTTGCGGTAAGTAACAGAAATATCCAAAGATTAAGAGCTGTTATATCGAAAACCTGTACCGTAATTTCACACAACTATCGTTCAAAATCACCACATTTTTTTAGTTTTCATTAAAGCTTCTAACATAGAGCTCTTCAAAAGATTTTTTGCTGGTAAAAACTGTAGAAAGATCAAAAATTGATATTAAACACTTTGTTATTATATATGTAATTTATATATTTAAGTATAAAAAACTTTGAACCATAGTTGTATTATGAAGACACAACTAAAGTAAATAGAATATTTTCTTTGATAAATCGATAGAGCCATAGTTGAGAGAATGTTTGGCAATAGGTAACTCGTACTGATAGTTAACAAGTGAAACATTTAGCGGACAACTTGCGTTCCAATATACCATAGCAATATCATTTAATATATTCTCAATCGTTTAGCACCTAAACGTTTCACAAGATGTTGCTCATTTTTCAAATATCGTTATTTTCGTGCACGCCCATGTTTGGATCGGTAGGTATGGTGGGTATTTTATTTAACGTCTCACTGGAGCAACATAGCGGGCTATTGGCGTCGGCCCGGAATCAAACCTGAAGGGAATGACACGAAGACAACACCACGTAATTTTGATGATTTGCTCAGATGACGAGGTCATATCTGAGCTGGCACCCCACTCTCCAAACTTCCACACCACGCCAACGTGAAGACATTTGAGGCTACGACAGATTTAACGTGCACCAGCCCCCTTTTCGGTCTTTGGTTGGATTCGAACTCGCAACCCTCCAATTTCTAGTCCATTACTCTTCCAACCGGGCTACCCTTGTCTCCCATGGGAGTTCATCGAATTTTTAAATGCACATTTTTAATCACTACTGTTTTTTCTTGCTGGGCATCTCATGGTTATATGGGAACTGCATTTATGCTGTTGCTTGCTATAAAGTGCGGAAGGCCACGATATCGATAATTTTTCATATATTCTCTCTGCACTTCCCAGATTTCAGTGCCAGGTTCTGAATCCAGGGGTGGGGTCTTGGAAGTAAACGACGTAGGTGCAGTGAACTTCTGAGGTGACGTCCTGAGGCATAGTGCATTGGAGTAGATGGAAAACACCGGTTCTAACTCAGCGGTGCCACGGTGCCGGAAGTGACGTCACGCGGAGTTGAGTTGTTTTCGCCTGCTACCGGAAGTGATGTCATAGACCGGGAGTTGAGTTTAGTTGTTTTATCCTGCTGCCGGACGTGATGTCATAGACCGGGAGTTGAGTTTAGTTGTTTTATCCTGCTGCCGGAAGTGACGTCACTTCCGGCAGCAGGAGAAAACAACTCAACTCACTGTCTATGACGTCACTTCCGGTAGCAGGCGAAACAACTCAACTCCGCGTGACGTCACTTCCGGCACCGCTGAGTTAGAACCGACCATCTACTCATTGGTGTTCCCTCTAAGCCCCAGGATCATTGGTTGGTCTGAGATAATCCGAATCTATTGAGATAGCTGAGGCCATGCCCCGTTTAAGACTATAATAAGCGTCTGTATTTGATTCGGGTTTTCGATCAAGACAATCTTGTAAAATTAGAAAAGGACCCCCTTTGCCAAAAAAGCAATCACAAAGGGACCTGTGGAGGGCTACTGAGCCCCTACCCTTCTGCATGGTAAGCAACGCAAAAGGACTGAGCTCGTGAGTACTCTCTAAGGCATAGTGCATTGGTGTTCCCTCTAGCCCACGGAAGCGCTGGTCTGAGATAATCCGAATCTGTGGGGACGGATGTGGTTGGTTAGTTTTGGGTTTTATGGCGAAAGGGCTATATTTGGTCAAGCTGCGCCAAACACAAGAAAATGACAGGCAACTGTGAAAAGAAAATGGAGAGAAGAAAGAGGGGGAAAAGCTTGGGAGGCCATCCTGGGGTCGCGACCACCATGTTTACCAGAGCTAGTAAACCCCATGGATCGCAAGGGTACCTCGAGTTCGTAATGCCAGTACACACCTAAAGAAGATATGAAACTGAGGGGGAGACATATGGATAATGGGCCATGGCCCGTTACATACTGTAATAAACGTCTGCCTTTGATTCGGATTCTCGATCGAGACAATCTTGCAAAAAGGACACCTTAACCCTAAAAAAGTCAAAAAGGATCTATGGAGTACAGGGCATGAACTCCTGTTCCTCTGCACAGTTCTGTGTTTATTCTACTAATTATTTTATAATACTGTTATCTTTTAAGTGACATTGTAATATTGTTATCTCTTAAATGGGTGCAAAAAGCGCCTCTTGGCACCGTTTGATGATTTGGCATCTTTTGATGATCATGAACCGGCTCTGCTAGCAAATGAATCAAAAACGTTCCACAGCTTTTGCCCATCGCACGATCTAGCGACAAAACGCCAATGTTGGCGTAGTTCCGATCGCTTTAATCCCTTCCAACTTCCACGCGGGATGAAGTAGGGGTGGACTCCCCCTCCAAGAAAAATCTCCAGAAAAAGAGGGGGTCTGGGACGAGCGAGACATGGCAGAGGGGGAAGGAAATTCCGGAATATCGGATTTCTCTCCAGGCAGCATCTCCAGCATCCCACCCATCCATTCTGCGAAGGTCCCGTTCAGACGTAAGGTGACAACATTGGTCACAGATGAACGACCTCCGTGTCATCCGTCACCATCCGTTGTTTCCATGGGGACAGACTAATGACACGGGGTGCTGGAGGAAAACGCAAATATTTAAATGGAGTGTGGAGATGCGTTGGCAAGAGCAAAAAACGTCCCCATGGAAAGAGCTTCGAGGGTGGTAATTGTGAAGATTATCTGGAAACGACAGGGATGGGAGGAAAAGTCTCACGACCACATTCGATGAGTCTTGTCTTTTCGCTCTGGGTACCAGATCTTGGAAAGCTAGCGATAAGCATTGCTGGAAATACGAAAAGAATTGCGGGTTGGAGTTTGTTTTAATCTCAAGCGATCGTAACTTTTCGCGTGTATTTTCATTTCAAACGATAAAAATTAAATTATCTGATGAATTACAAATGGTATGTTCTTGAACTTTTAAAGATAGCATCAACCTTCTGATGGGTTCACACGCATATATCGGTTCTGAAACCCGGCGTATTCCCGGGATGACTTCTAACCAATTTTGACCTTCTTTACCAATAGAATCCGTTCTAGAATTCTCTCAATAATAAGGGCCGTTGTAGCCCAGTTTGGAGAGTAACGCATAAGCAAACGGAGGGTTGCGAGTTCGAAACTCAATGTAACCAAAGACCATCGTGTGCGTGGGGGCCGGTGAACTTTAAAACTGTCGTGGCGTCAAACGACCTCACGTTGGCATGGTGCGGAAGTTTGGAGAGTAAGGTACCAGCTCAAGTGTGACCTCGTCATCTGATCGTGATTCAAAATTACGTGGTGTTGTCCTCTGATCTTTTCCCTCGGGATTGATCCCGGACCGTCACCAATAGCCCTTTGTGTTCTTCCAGTGCGACTTTAATTAACTACCTACCTTTTTCTCAACCAATAGATGTGGCTATTTAGCAATTGTGTGTCCAGTAGGGCAGGTAGGTAGGTATTTTTAATTAACGTCGCACTGGAGATCACGACGGGCTAATGGTGATATGTCCGGGATCAACCTCCGAAGGGAAAGATCCGAGGAACAAAATCACCACGTAATTTTGAACCACGATCAGATGACGAGGTCACAGCTGAGCTGGCATCCCCCTCTACAGATTTCCACATCACGCCAACGTGAGGACATTTGAGGCCTCGACAGATTTAACGCGCACCAGCCCCCTTTGTACACGAACTCGCAACCCTCTGGTTGCCAATCCTTTACTCTTCCAACCGGACTACCATAGACCGTGTCCAGTAGGTTAAAAGTAATATTATACTACTAAAAAATTTTGTGATGCTCAGAGGGTTAAATTTGGCAATTGCTGACTACGGATAGATTGGATGTTGGTATTTTATTACTCCAAGAGGATTTTTCTTTTGAATTTTTTACTATAAAGACGTTTACCCTTACAAATAAACTATTTAATTTCAACCCTCATACCGTCACGAGATTGCCAATATAGTGTACTGTGATGTTACCCTAAAACACATGTGACAAATCAACCATATGTATTGGTTCAAAGATTCCTGGAAAGAATTTTATTGGTCAATAAGTCAAAAGTTTTTAGGAGTCAATTTACAGATCTGCAATTTGCATAGCGGAATAATTCGTACATGGCCTTTAGAAGGTAAAATTCTCATTTATCTATAACTCCAGATGACTTAATACGGCTATTGAAATACTCTATATTTGAAATCGTGACTACCTTCATTTTCCCCGTATGTATTATCTCTAATATATTATTTTACTTTTGTAAAAATATTATTCACTATTTACAACAAATTTTTAAGTTTACAAATTTTTAACGCACACATCATCTCATCGATGTAAGGGGAGATATTGTCTTGTTCTATTCTTGACACATGTAGCACTTGTATTTGTTTAAAATTGGTAATAATTATCATCACTAAAGGGTTTTGATTTCATAACGTATTTTAACACCAGTGACATTTAGTTTCGAGAAAAACAAATGTAAAAATTCACTGATTCGTTCCGCCAATCGAGTTGCAAACAAAAATATGTGCAACAAGCATTTTACTATGTATGCTCTGGATTATACGGGCCTCTGTTTTAGACTGTAAGTGGGTGTATGAGATCATTCCAATAAGCAAATGAGAAAAGTAAGAAAAATGAAATTATTATAAAATTGTTTCTGAAATTGGAATGAAGTCGAAATAAATGACGTGTAAAACCAGTAGAGTGTAACCAAGTATTTATTTCGGAAGGGGATTCAAAAGTTTTATGCAAAGATAAGGTCTTATCAGAATTTTTAAGATCTTATATTATGCTTGGTCACCAAAGTGTGCAACTTTAAAGGATTAAGCGCATAAAAAATGGTACATCTCAATTGATCTGAGTACACGGACTACTGTAAAATGGCTCTCCCGCAAATATTTACAAAATAAATTTAATTAAACTGTTTTACTAAATCTAACCTACTATATTATATTTAGGTCGGTATGGTATTTTAATTAACGTCGCTTTGGAGCAACACAACGGGCTATTCGCGACGGTCCTGGATCCATCCCAAAGGAAAAGATCCTAAGACAACACCACATAATTTTGAACCACGGTCAGATAACGAGGTCAATACCTGAGCTAGCACCACAGCTACTTCCACACCAAGTTAACGTAAGGACATTGGACACCACGACCGATTCAAATGTACCAGCTCCCACGTACAAGTTCTTTGGTTGGATAGGGTTGGGTATTTCAATTAACGTCACACTGGAGCAACACAATGGGCTATTGGTGACGGTCCGGGATCAATCCCAAAGGGAAAGATCCGAGGACAACACCACGTAATTTTGAACCACGGTCAGATGACGAGGCAACACCTGAGCTGGCACCCCACTCTCCAAACTTCCACACCACGCCAACGTGAGGACATTTGAGGCCACGACAGATTTAACGTGCACCAGCCCCCTTTGTACACGACGGTGTTTGGCTGGATTCGAACTCGCAACCCTTCGGTTGCTAGTTCGTTACTCTTCCAACTGGGCCACCGCGGCCCTTGGTTGGATAGAGTTTCGATCTAGCAAAACCCTTCGGTTGTTAATCCGCTACTCTTCCAACCGGGCTACCACGGCCCAAGAGTAAATTAGAAAAATGTAAACAGGATTCCTTGTTATATATTTTGACCAATTCTATTTCATTTGTACGTATGTAATGTGCATATTGATGCTTGTATTCATTACAAATGGTTTTAAGTGAGGTTTGAAGTGTGAGTATAACAGCACTGCCATCAATAGATATTATAGATATTATAACTTTAGCGCATATGCTATGCATTTGGGTCCCCGCCAGATTTGACGTGCACCCCCCCCCCTTACACGGCGGTCTTTGGTTGGACCTAGTTTCGAACTCGCAGCCCTCCTGTTGCCGTGGCCCCTCGCCTATGGTAACTGATCCTATATGTTTCTTAGGTGTCTGTACTATCTAGATTTGAGAGCATGAGTTAAATGCAAAGCAAATTTAAGAAGGTAGGTAGGTATTTTAATTAACGTCGCACTGTAGCAACACAACGGGCTATTGGCGACGGTCCTGTATCAAACCTGAAAGGAAGGATCCGCGGACAACACCACGCAATTTTGAACCACGGTCAAATGACGAGGTCACACCTGAGCTGGCATCCCACTCTCCGAACTTCCACACCACCCCAAGGTGAGGACATTTGAGGCTATGACAGACTTAACGTGCACCAGCCCTCTTTGTACACGACGGTCTTTGAATCGATTCGAACTCGCAACCCTCTGGTTGATAATTCGGTACTCTTCGAACAGGACTACCGCGCCCCCGCAAATTCAAGAACTTTTTTGAGGTCACTCGCCCCTGAAAGACACGTTTCTCCGAAGATTCGACTAGAGAAGGCAAGGGAAGAGAGCTTACGGAGAAGCAGAGGGGACTTGATGGGTGACTCTGACCCTCGGAGTTACCCATCACGTCTTCACCTTTTCTCTGGAGCAGTTCGAAGGCCATCAATAACGTTCGCTCAAAACACGCACTCACCTCTAAGGATTTCCTCTTGCTTCCTGCGAACGCCGAAAGACAGATTTACGGCGGAGGCTTCTGAGTTTGCTCTGACTATCCAAGCCGGGCAGGGTCTGATTTCGTGCCTTGCTTCGCTGCGTAATCTGTGGGTCTGATGCAAAAGTTCGTCCCGTTTTTGGCGCAAGATGGCATTGCATCGCAAAACGGAAGTGTTATCTACTTCACACGTGTTTTGATGTTTGAAAGAAGGAATTTCAGCGACTTTTTTGGGAAAAATTGTGTTATTTAGTTGTGTTTTTTAGATATTGTTAAGCATTAAAAATGGCAGAAAATAAGGAGCATTTTCGATATGTTATGCTCTTTTTATTTCCTAAAAGCGAAGAATGCTTCGCAGAAGATATGTATTGTGTGGTGAGGGGTGCCAGTAAGTAGTTCAGAAAGTTTCGTCACCTGGATCAGTTCTTTAGGGTCGTCTAACCGAACGGCACATACTATATTGATTAAATGTAATTTTTAATAGTAAATGAAATTTTTCTTCAAGTTTTGTCTAAAAAAGGGGCGAACTTTTGCGCATCAACCCAATAATATTATTCGCAAACCTTTCACATTCGCAGTTCGTTCAGGCCCCATTCTGGGGGCCGAGCCTCCCCAGAAATTACTAATTTGTTAATTTTTTATCTCCAAATATTAAATATAATAATATAATACTCCGGAATAATGCGTAAAATACTATTGAAACAGTTTTTAAATAGCAATTATTAAATCAATTAACTGTTCATTAAATTAATCATTCGCTTCGAAAAATGGCATGAATGACTTCGTTATTTCTTTCACCTATTTCATGTATTCGCAATTGTCTGTCTTGTGTTTGGTGCAGCTTGGCCAAGTAAGGCCCTTGCGTCATGAAACCGAACTCGTTATAGAACCAACACCTCGTCATTTTTGAACCACGTTCAGACGACGAGGTCAACGCCTGAGCTCGTACCCCACTCTCCAGACTTCTACACCACGCCACCGTGAGGACTTTTGAGGCCACGACAGATTTAACGTGAACCGGCCCCATGTACACGATGGTCTTTGGTTGGATTGAGTTTCGAATTCGTAACCCTCCGGTAGCTAATCTGATACTTTTCCAACCGGTCTACCGTGTCCCCGTAGAATAGTTAAGAAATACATCAGAAAGTATTTTCGTGTACACCAGCCCCATGTACACGATGGTTTTTGGTTGTATCGAGTTTCGAACTCGCAACCCTCCGGTAGCTAATCCGTGACTCTACCATCCGGGCTTCCTAGGCCCCATTGTACCTAGGAGTTTTGGCACCTAGTCTCCTTCAAAGCAGGCACCTTGGGCCCTCACACACTTCTCCCTTCTTCTGCAAAGTCCATTGTCGGAATTACCATCAGCTCACTCGTAGTGTTCCCTATAATCCCATTCACTGTCTGAAATATCTTCTCTTTCAGTAATTGATTTTAGCTTTGGGAAACGGTAGAAATTGCAGGATGCCAAATCAGGGCTGTAAGAGGATCGAGCCGTCTGGATGATTTTACAAAAACCTGCTCTATACCGTGATGAATGGACGGGTGTGTTGTGATGAACATGCCAATCACCAATTTCCTATAGCTGCATCTGTTTCCTTCACACTTCATCTCAGGCGGCGAAGGACATCGAGATAGTACTCCTTATGAATCCTCCTGTTGGTTGTCTCGACGATATACCCCGCCATTAGCAAAACTGACTAGATCTTGATAGACCACGTAGCTGCATCTGTTTCCTTCACACTTCATCTCAGGCGGCGAAGGACATCGAGATAGTACTCCTTATGAATCCTCCTGTTGGTTGTCTCGACGATATACCCCGCCATTAGCAAAACTGACTAGATCTTGATAGACCACGTATGTTGTCATCTCTCCTCCTTTGAAGAAAACTGATCAGATCTTGATTTGGTCATCATCAAAAAATCGGCTGTCTTGATGACGGGATATATCTCATCAATAGCAAAATTGGTAACATCTTGATGGACGAGATATCTCTTCGTAACCACTTGGAAGGTTGTTTGACCGGAAGGAGGGTACTTGTGATGGACAACACATTCGTTGTCAAAACATAGTGAACATAGTCTTGAAGTTGCTACGACTTTGTCGCACCTTTTTCGTGGAGAAAAAACTGGATGTCTTCCATTGGGGGAAGACTTCTTAATCATCTGAATTTGATGCAGATTTCGCTGCTCTACTCTGTCACTGCGAACTCGACTGTCTCAACAGAACATACCCGGTTGGTAGAGTGCAACTGGAGAGTTGCGAGATCGAAACTCGATCCAACCAAAGACCGTTGTGTACTTGAAGGATGCTGCACTTTAAATCTGTCGTGGCCACAAATGTTCTCACGTTGGCCTGGTGTGGAAGTTTGGAGAGTGGGGTGCCAGCCCACAGGTGTTGACCTCGTCATCTGACCGTGATTCAAAATTTCGAGGTGTGTTGCTCTCGGATCTTTCTCTACTGGATTGATCCCGGACCGTCACCAATAGTCAGCAGTGTTGCTTCAGTGCGACGTTAATTCAACTACCTATCTCTCTCTTGAGTCCCTAAAAAATAAAATCACGTAAAAAATACAAAATCGATTTTTTTTCGCCGAAAAAACGAAAATCCTCGCTTAAGGCTAAAAATGAGTAGTTTTGTTTTATTTTTATGGAGGAAAAAGAGACAATGGTGAACGGAGTTGATTGTTTGATTGAATTTTTACGGCGCAATGTGAACTACGTGAACGGAGTTGACTTATAATGTCGCTGAGCATATGATTTTTCGGCTCTTGAACCCTTATACCCAGCCATCAATGCTACCATACTCTACGGCTAAACATATTAACTTCACAACATACGGACCTCACTATAAGCATATTTGCCTTTCCAGTAGCCCCAGAAGAGGTTTCTGAACCCTGCAGTCAATCCCGGCCCACACGTAGCATACACAAAGAGGGGAATACACGATAGATAAGGGAACGAGACGGGAGTGACGAACAGAGGAAGAATGTGATAATTCTTTCCCTAAGCCGGCTCGACTCTCCTTGAGTTGATGTATCTCCAAACAGACGCATATATCTTCCGGGGGAAGGAAAGACACTCGAGAACCTGCCCAACAGAAAAGGAACCATAAACTATTACTCGTGTTTCCTCCACTTTCCGTTCTCAGGCACAACAACCCACCCCAACCGAGAACAACAGCGACGACAGAGAAGACCCGATTCGAGATCTGATAAAAAAAAAATGTTGAGGGGAAACGTTTCCTTCTGCGGAAATGACCGTAAACTGTTACTGGAAGTTTGAAACGTCCGTCCCTGGAGGTTGGTAACGCATCCAATGGGGTGGCTGACGAGCTTCACCCAAATTGCTATTTTAATTCTTTTCTGATATTTTTTATGGTAATATTTTTTTGTCCTAACGCCCGTCCAACCAAACACCATCGTGTTCACGGGGGTTGGTGCTCGTTAAATCTGTCGTGGGCTCAAATGTCCTCACGTTGGCGTGGAGTGCCACAGCTCAGGTGTTGACCTCATCATCTAACTGTGGTTCAAAGTTATGTGGTGTTGTTATCGGATCTTTCCTTTGGGGATTGATCCCGAACCTTCGCCAATATCCCGTTGTGTTGCTCCAGTGCGACGTTAATTAATAAGTATCACCATTACCAACGCCCGTCTCCGGTTAATCAGCCATTAATAGACTAGCAGCCCAGTAGTATTGAAGTGAAAAATATAGCTTATAAACACTGCCAATAGTATTAAAATTGACAATTCTACTGTCAGGAATTTTAGGATGAGATCCTTGAAGGCATTTCGTCCAGTTCGCAAAGGCGGCAGATATATCTGATCTTTTATGTAAAATAAAATTTACCATATGAAGTTTTTTCACCATTATGTTTTTCAGCTGGTAACTGTTAATGCGTGGTTGTAAGCAGGGGTTGGTTGGGTTGTGTTTTATGGAGGAAAGTCCATGTTTGGCCAAAGAATACAATATCAAGCAATAGACATACACACTCAAGGAAAAATTTTACTAACACAGAAGAGAGACCCAGGGAGAGGGTATTGCTTCTGACTGCGTGTTTCTATATTTTAAGATGGTTGATTGAGTTGGGTTTTATGGCGCAAGGGGGCCATGTTTGGCTATGCTGCGCCAAATTCATGACAGACAGTAATGGATATACACACAAAAGGAAAGTTTTACTAAGTAAGAGAGAGAGAGCATCAGAGGAAACAATTTAAATGAATAACATATGACATATAACTCGTAGCTTTTGAGTTTAGCTATTTATAAAAGTTTTTTCCATGTGCCAATATGAAACACAATAAAACGCCAATTATCGATTAAGCGAACAATTACATCGGTTAAACGAACAACCGGTTATCCGAATAGCGGAGATCGTAAATGCACTGAGCAACAGATGATGAAATTGTATGATTTATGCTCATGGAAACCTATAATCTGACCGAAAACGAGTCTGTAGCAGATGATGAATCGACCTCGAATATTCCAACTCCTAGCGAAGCATTCACCTGTTTAGACAACCATGTTTATGGTTTGAAGCCCAGGATGAAAGCGATGCTATTTATTAAACTTTTTAAGATAAAATCTGTGGATTTATCGCCGCTTAAACGCATAAAAACTTGATAATTTTTAAAAAATTATGGAATACATATGTAGAGTATCTGTATGCGAAAAAATATATATACTTGTGAACTTAGAAAATGAAATTTGTATTACATTTGTACAAAATTTTCTAATGTCCGATTATGCAAACAAATCGGTTTTACGAACACCTATGTCTCACCTATCCCCCGACGTTGCTCGGGTTAAATGTTGATTGAAAAGTGATTTGAGTAATCACTTTTCTATCATAGAAAAATGCAAACATCATTTAAGTGTACGGGAAAGAATTTTTTAACATCGTTTTAACTTTTTCATAGCTTTTACAATTTACTTCGTACTCAAATATGTATAGATATATCCATCCATATAATCCATTTCATATGCACCAAACTCCTGCTGTAAGACAAACTACAAAAGTTTTTCTAAGGTTGCTACTTCAGAAGTTCGATTTAGAAATATCTTTGTACTACAACTGTATGGCTACCCATTTTAATTTAAAGTAACATCTTATTTTAAAATAATTATTTTTTTAACTTTACCGTCATTTTAAAATAAGAAGTTACAAACCTTACTTAAAAGTATTTTGTTTTGTATATATTTTTTTTGACACAGAATTCTACAAACCATAACTTATTCAACCAGACTTAAGAAAGTTAGTCGAAGTATCATAAACCGCCAAGAAATTACCCATGTCTAGTGATATTTTGCAGAAAATAAAAATAATGCATTAAATCTAGCCCCTAAACAATATATCTGCAATATGTAAAATACTGAAACACATAAATACAAACAGAAACAAAGTTAAAAGTTCGATCATTGAAAAATTGCAGAATTCTGAAAAACAAAAGATATGTGCAAGCGTGTCAAATTTCGACTTACTGAGTATATTTTGAAATAGAGCAATTCGAAAAAAGATGTTTGAAAAATATTGATAAAGACTGATTTATTTACAAAAAGAACACAAATTTATAAAACTTGAAATTCTCAAATATGACCGCAACATTTCGTTGTCTTAACTCAGATACACAAACCTTTGAATATGTTAAACCTTTGAAAGAAAATAGACCCTTAAATATATAACACATGCTTTATAGTTAAAAATAGACTTACAAAATTGCAAATATTTGAAACGAATAGTGATGAATGAATCGGAACAAATGCATGCTAATTCCCTCTTCACAGAAATCGACATTCGTTCCTTTTCCCTCCTGGTGGTTGTCTCGACACGGTATCTCGTCAATGGCAAAACTGACCAGATGTTGAGGAACGAGATATCTCGACATTAGAAGAAAACTAACCAGATCTTGATCTCATAAAAAAATTCGGCAATACTTTGATGACGAGATATCTTATCAGCAAAATTGGTCAGATCTTGATAGACAATACATCTAATCGAAACCACTTGGAGGGTTAAAGATATTACAACAGGTTCAGTATTCTACTTATACATTGATTGAGAAATTATATTTTTACAATCAAATGTCCCTTCTTTCTCTAATCCTACATAAGTACTAGTATTTACACTTTGATGTCTATAAGTGTAACTATGACATATGGCAATAAACAACTACGAATTCGTCATTTGACTCTTCATTGGAAAATCGGGAACAGGACGTTTTAAAGACATGAAAATGATCAGTGATGGAACCAGAACTTATAGACATTCTACCAACTGTCTGGACGTTGAATTCTCACCTAATCATATATTCACATACCCTGAAATACTAACTGCTCTTCAAATCATCGACCTGAAGATCGCTTTACAGCGAGAAAATAATCGACATCGCCAAAGCTGTGCAAAATGCACATGGCGACATCTGACTCAGAAATGGACGTTACAACTACGACTGATGAGATAGCTTTGTTATGGATTTTTTCTCAATGTGTTTGAAATAGAAATGAGATTTCTTCTTTAGGGCTCCTTCACATCAACAGAAACCTGTCAATCCGAATCAATCTGAATCCAGTAGAGACTGATTAACGTAGATTCGGGGACATTGAAAGGGCACCAAGCATTGCATTTTGAGTGCCGATAATTGTTTTTAATTCTTTATAAAGATCTAGGCCCGATTCCATTGTTTATTAGCTGTTATTTTGTATCTATACACTTCCATAAAAAATTAAAAAACAATCCTTCCCATGAACACTCGACAAGTAGATTTCCGCTGAAAAGATCATTTTTCAATGTGATTCCGAACACAATATTATTCGAATTTATCATCATGATCTTGGAAAAACAACCATTTGTTGGATCTCTCTCACACCAAACCAATAAGTTTCTCAGAAAAGTTCGGAACAGCACCGATTGGACGAATCAAACACGCTTCCTCTCATTCTACTCTCTTTCATTGATCTCCATTTCATCCGCAGCATCTCACCTGTGCCAAGAGACCAATCTCTCTCTCCCTTATACATTACCGGAGAAATTTAACCAATGACATTATGAAAGGTTTTTAAACCACGCTCTTGGCGGGCGGATTCAAGAGCGGAGGCGGAGTCACGAGCTCCGCCTACTTTTCTCGGTACCCTAGCAACTTCGGGGTGAAGCTTAGAATGGATGTCAACGGCGTGGGGTTTGGTCGCAGTAATTCGTTCAGCATAGATTCCCTCATGTCGGAGCACAACAGCGAGTACATGCCCCAGATGATGGCCATGGGGGCCCAGAGACCCATGGGGCCCATGGATTGTTGTTATGACTGGACGCCGGTCAACTCGAACTGTTTCACTGGAAATACCATGAAAGACATGGAAGGTAAAGAAAGTTCTTCAAGTAATAATTTTTAATTCTCTTTTGCCACTTCTGTTTGAAGCATGTTTTGGTTGTGATTGAACATACTTTCTGCTTGTGGTCAGTGGACCGTAGCTGGAATTTTATTTCTTATGAGGCCTAAAGCTATTTTTTTGCAAAGTTAAGATCTTATCACAGTATATTAACCCTCCAAGTGGTTTCGACGAGATATCTCGTCCAACAAGATCTGATCAACTTTGCTAATGACGAGATATATCGTCATCAAGACATTGACGGTTTTTTGATGACGACATCAAGATCTGGTCAGTTTTCTTATGACGAGATATCTCGTTCATTAAGATATGCTAATGTTTTCGCTAGTGACGAGACACCTCGTCAAGATAACCACCAGGAAGGTTAAAAGATCTTTCTGTGTATATTATTTTTATTTACCAGACTATAAATGTTCAAAGGATTACAGTAAAAGCATAAAAAGTGACATCTTGGTTGATCTGTTCAAGAACTACAAGTTATTCCGGAAATTTTACAAAATAAGATAACATTAAATAACATAATGTAAGTATTGAAACCCTGGTTCATGTAAATTGGCTTTATACTTTTGTATCCCGTTGATACGATTCGTAGATACATGATTTCTGAGATGGTTATGTCAGCACAAAAAATGTAATGTCCGTTTCCTTTGCTTTCATCATACTTTGTAATGAATATTAAGCTATTATAAAAATAATAGTTCATAAGGTGAGTTACAGTTCTTTAAAGAATAAAAACTATTATTTTATTTTAAGAAAATATAAAAGGTATTTCACGCATTTATGATATGATAGTTAGAAAATCAGAAACTAACACTTTTAAGACCAGAATCTCCCTTTTATCTTCGACGTTGGGTTTCAACATATTGTCGTTTGTTGGAATCATTGGGTTTTAAATGGCGAATTGGTGTGCAAAAAAACTGGAATTATTTGGTGGCAAATAAGAGAAAATATATAGCTATTTGTTTCATAAAATAATAATTTATGTAAACAAATATCTATATATCTTATTTAGCAGTATAAGAGGGGTAGAAATAAATACAAATTTGTACTATATCTTCTGGAAGTATTGAATCGTATTGATACTTAAAATGATTATAAATTGGAACTTTTTTAGTTTAAATATTTAACCGTTTTTAATTTATTAACTTGATCAAACATCAATTTCATGCAGAAAATTAATTTCAACGCACAAAAAGTATAAATGCCATTAATACAGAGCATGCAATGAGAGATTTTAATAATATTTATTTATCTAAGAATGTTAACTTTTCTTTAAGGTATTCTCAATAAAAGGCTTTTATTCATTTATTAATATTGTCGCGTAGAAATAATTAAAAATTCTAAGCAAGAAAATATTTAAAGATTTATTAATTTAAAGAAACACATTTAAAAATGTAAAGAAACACATCAAACAGCAAAGAACAACAGAAAAATAGTGAAATAGAATGATAAAAAAAATCAATGTTATAAAGAATGATAAATATCATTTTAAGATTTGATTTGTTATCAGGTACTTCTGAAAAGTTCAACGATGTTAAAACCAAAAATACAAATTTTGATGGAAAAAATGTAGCTCTGGAAAAATATCGGTCTACCCATCAAAGTCTAATGGGTTCTCTGGAACTCTTTTTGTTTTCCAACAATTATTAATGGTCTTCACAGTTCCTATTTCAATTTTTTAGACCTTGTTAATAGTCTACGTTGAAAGCATGAAAAAGAGAAGAAAGTATGATTTTAGTTGGAAACAGAATATACATTTTAAGGTTTTGTGTTTATTGAGATTCTGGTTCGAAAACTAAGAAACTTTTTGTAAAGAACTGTCCCTTAAGCAGATTTCTTGGAGGAGGAACAACTTTCATGTATAATATAAAATTTTCTCCAATGTAATTCCAAATATGCCCAAAATTTTAAACTGGATTTCCACAAATGCTAATAAGAGTTTGACCTAAAAGTGTGAATCGTAGTAAAATAAATATTGTTTCTCGAAATAGAGAACATTCATTTGTTTGTTTTCAATGTGAATGACCCTTTAATAACAAAACTGAAATAGCTGTTTTGTTTCAATTGTCTGACAAATCAAACAAAATCATATAAATTAATTCAATTTAAATCCAAAAGTTAAAAGAAAACTTTTTTCCGGTATATTACATATTTTGGGAAAAATATTCCTTTGTTGTCAAATTTTATTCTTTTAGTGTTTCATCTATCTTTCAAGGTAAAAAATTGTCACAAGTAAGTTAAGTAAGGGTAACTAAGTGGTATTTGCCTTTATTTTGTTGCTTTATTACACCAATTTAAGACGGGGAAAACAAATTAGAGATGGCATGACAAAATATCACTTCCTGTTTAACCAATTGTTTTTAAGATCTTTGCTTGAATTATTTTTAAAACTAAATTTTATCAAATATTATAGACTGATTTTTGTTAAAATAGGTACAAAAGTTATATCTTCCTCGTAAACACAATTGTCTTTAAATCTTTGTTTGAATTGTTTCAAAAAACGAATTTTAGTAAGCATTGTTAATTGGTATTTAAAAAAGTAAAAACTGATATTGAAAGCTATCTTTAAAAAACAAAACCCAAAGCAATCAGCTAATCAAATAAAACAATGAAATATTGTTAAGATTTGTTGAGAAAGAATTAAATTCGTATTTGAGGCTAATGATCAAAATACGCAAATCTTATTCATAATTTAAATATCTTACGTAGATTTATTTTAATTTTAATATAATAAGAATATTTCCGGTTTTACTATTGCCTTTTTTCTAATTTATACAAGTGTTCTTCATAAATTGCGTATTTTAAGCGATTTTAAAAATATATATTTGTAGCTTTTAAATCACGATTTAAAAACATTAAAAGTTCTGTAGCATTCGAGGAAGAAATCTTGTTTATAAAAAATGTTTTGGAAAATTAATGCAAAATATTGTCTGAATACAGTTTTGTCTCTGAAAGTCTTTAGATTCACGATTATTAGCAGCTATTAATATTTGTAATTGATTGATTTTCTCTTAATAGCCGAAAATAATTTTTTTTTGAAAAATCAAAAATATTTTAGCAGGATCAATTATATCAATTATTGGTTTTTGTTGAATCTTGCAATTTTTTTTCTTTTTTAAAACTGTGTTGATTTGTATTGTTATTTTGTATCATCCACCAACGCATACACCTAAAAACAGTTTACTGCATTAGTTTAGTTTTATAAAGCTCTATGAAATAATACGATTAAAATAATAATAATATTGATTTAAATACTCAAGACTTTTGAATTATTTTTAATAAGATTTGTTAATGATAAAAGAACTTTTGGAACTTTTACTTTTGGAAAATTTTCACTGAATTTGGAGCATTTATACAAAGTTATAAAAAATATATTTAAACAAAGCAAAAAAAACCCGGTATTATTACACAGGATAACATCAATAATATTTTTAAACAAAACTAAAAAACGGTATTATTACACAGGGTAGAATACAATATAAATTTCTATGAGCGAAAAAGGGAAGCAGCATTCAAGATATTTGACACTTACTTTTAAAGTATGTCAACGGTTTTCAAATACATATATACATCTAATGAACACAATAATCTACTTCATAACTAATTCATAGACTTCTTCCCTTATAGATTTCTTAAAAATTGATAGCATAGATAGTAATTGTTAAATATGTCTCAGATCTAAAATTTCAAGCATCGATTTCATTAAATATTTTATAAAAATAAACTATTACAAAAAAGCAACATTTCAATCAATAGAACATTTCAAGAACAGAATCTATACATATAAAGCAGAGTTGACATCTGTCTGTCTGTTCTCTATACAAATCTATACCGTTTGACCAATCCACACCAAATTTGGTACACTTATTATTTGGAACCCTGCGGGTAACGTAGGCTGCATATTAACCCCCGTTCTATTTGTCTTGGGTATGCAGAGGTATGTAACGTCCCGTAATCCTGGACAGAGCACTTGTTAAGGGGCGCTCTCACCCGGTCTGGCTGTGCAGATGACGTCAGAGTTAACATCTACAGGAGTCGCCTCTCAAGATGACCTTGGAGGTTTTTTAATCGGATGGGTGCGGTTGCGCTGAAAATCGCTCAATATCATATCGTTTTTGTATTCCGTCTGTAAAATGCGGGATGGAATTTTCAAGCTTAAAGTGGAATTGCTTGAAACGTTGATCATGATATCGTATCAATATGATTTGTCAGCCTTTCATAATGATGGTGGAATTCCGAAATTCGAATTCCTAGTGCAAGGTGCTACAAATAAAAAAATTGCAGAAGCTATAAAAATCTTAGTTTGAAAAATTATTTTTCGCTCACTTATTTTTTCTCTATATTTGCATTTTCTTTGATAGAAAAACTTTCAATCGACATTTAACCAATTAAATCCGAGCAACATCGGATAAATTCAGCTAGTAGAATATTATAAAGCAACTTGTCATGAAAAGAAAAACAAATAATTTGATAAGCTATTTTCATAATATTAACTTAGTTTAGAATTATTCTAGATTTTCCATAATTTGATTGATGTTCTCTCTCATGGATACAATTATATGTTAAATCCTGCCGTTCCTGTTGGCTTGGTTATGAGGATGTTTTCTTGGTTAACCTCATGTGATACAAAAATCAATACACTATACATTTAAAAAATTTTCTCCAATAAGATATGCTCATTCTTTCATAGTTATTGAAAATGTTCAAAAGCATGGCAAGGGTTTTTTGGACATCAACTGAGACAATTTTATTTTCCTGTTTGAGTTTATAAAGAATACACAAAAATGCATCCCATTTATTTATTTACGTATGCCATGCATTTGACAATTAAGAGGGCAATGGACTTACAAAACAAACTTTTTCAATTATGACACGATTGTTACAAAATTCGCACAGATTGTTTGTTTCGTACCTATATACAAAGTTAAGTCAAAAATATTCTGCCATTCGGAAGTTATTACATAAAACGTGGTCAAAAGTTTTTCATCAATTAGAAAGAAGTGATAGGTAGCATGCGCATTATTTTCCCATGTATTGTCAAAATTTTAATTCACAGAATAATTTGTACACATATAAATCAAATTATCTCCCCATTTGGTAAGTGTACCACTAAATTTCAAAGCGAAAGAATTTGTAGGTTTTAAAAATTCAGGTGTCTTTAAATTTCAGATGTTTGAAAAAATTCAGGTGTTTCTGTACTGAAACACTTCACATTCTGCAAAAAAATCATAGCAACATTTTGAAGCAAAATTTCAAAATTTGGAGGCATGATAAATTTCTGATTTGCATTTCGATATATACAACAGATTTAAAGGATTACCAAAAAAATTCAAGTAAATCAAATGACAAGATGCGCAGGTAACACTTTGAAATCAGAAAGTCAAAAAATCCCAGTAAGAGAAAACGTGTTTATGTAGTAGACTTACTGTACTTATCTACTGTATGTTTTAAATTTGTAGTCTATGTAACATCTCCAAAAATGACTAATTGAAAAATTATTTTTGCTATCCACAGAATTTGATATCAATTCATTTTTAAACAAACTAGTTAAAAAATCGATTTTTTGATCGATGTTGGTGATTTTAAAAGTCCACTGTCCCCTCAAGTCAGTAGGAGTATAAAATGATAGGCTACCACGTGGTGCACCCTGGAACCAATCAAAGCGCTTCCTCTTCTCTTTGATGTTTAGCCCTCCAAATGGTTTTGACGAGAAATCTCGTCCATCAAGATCTGGATAATTTTGCTTACGACGAGATATATCGTCATTATGATATTGCCGTTTTTTTATGATGACGAGAGCAAGATCTCGTCAGTTTTCTTCTAATGACGAGATAGCTTGTCCATCAAGATCTGCTAACGGTTTTTGCTAATGACGTCAACCACTAGGAGAGTTAAATCAAAGATTTATTATGATGCTGGTATGTCTGTGGATACAAACACAGAGACAGGAATACCATTTGGTGAAACGTCAGGGAATCCCCGTTTCACTTTTCAGGTTCTTTTAAAATATCTACCCGATATCAACCTTTTATGGTGAGATCTCTGCCTTCCATTCACAGCAAAACCAGATTCAGTTTTCCATTGATTTTATTAAATACAGCACATACATAACATCAGCACATACAAGACAGAAAACAGAAGGAACATAACAACCGACAAGTAATACTGCGACCCTCGCACTCGCGAAAGTGCGAACTGAGATCAGCAGAGGGGGCGGCGCCAAGAAGTGAGAACTAAAACCGCGTATTTCGCTTCATTTCATTTGAAAGGCTTCTCAACATCCTCCCCACTTTTTGAATCAAATACTACGACTACAAAACATAAATACGCTGGTTAAACAAATCAAGTCTCTTAGGTGTTTTAACACATCGTCCAGATCTGGTAAATTTACATTTCACCACTTCATCATCATTCGCTCTTTTGTTCTCATTACATGAATTTACATCACCACTCACACCTTTCTCTATTTCACTTTTTACAACACAATTATAATCATCACATTGAATATTATAATCAGCACATTGAATTTCAAGTGGGTAAATACGTTGCACCGGTCTCGGGAGAAGTCCAGACTGTGTTTTAAGTTTAACTGTACGAATCCTGCCATCACGTCCTGGTATCAAAGCTACAATTATCCCCAAAGGCCAATTTAACCGTTTTTTTTACATCATCCCCAATTAATACTACTTCACCAACTTTAGGTACTCGAACATCCTTATTTGAATCGTGTTTTTGTACTAAAACACTTAAATATTCTTTCCTAAAGTGATGTCTCAAATCTTGAAAAAGTTTCATGGGTATCTGAGGCGTTTACGTAGATATTGCAACTCGACAATATCTATATCAGTTACATCAGAAGTACGACTTCCAATTAAAAACATAGATGGAGTAAGAGGAATTAAATCATCCGAATTTTGTGAAACGTAAGTCAATGGACGTGAATTTATAACAGATTCACAATCACATAACAGTCTCGAGTTCCTCAAAAGATAAAATCGATTTTCCGAGTGTACGCCTTAGCAGTTCTTTGACAACGCGAACTAACCTTTCCCACCATCATCCCACCAAGAAGCTGTGGGAGGATTGAATTTCCACCGAATTCTCTGAGTACTCGTCTCTCTTACGATTTTCTGCCAATCAAGACTCGCGAGCATATTATACGCACCTCTAAAATTCGTGCCATTGTCGGAATAAATCGTTTTAGGTCTACCCCTCCTAGCTATGAATCTACGTAAGGCCGAGGGAAAAGAATGAGCTGACAAAGATGTCACAAGTTCAAGATTAAGGACCCTATAAACTGCACAGGTAAATAGTGCTATCCAAACCTTCTCACCCTTCTTTAAGTACAAGGGTCTTGCTAAATCGACACCGATTATCTCGAAGGCCACAGTATCGGAAACTCGATCACCTGGCAACGCACAAGATTAAGTTATAATTGGTTTTACCTTAAAACGTCTACATTTTATACAATTATTAATCACATTTCTCACAGTTTTACGCAATTTAATAACCCAATACTTTTCTCGTAATGCAGACAATACCATACGAGTTCCAGCATGACAAAGTTTTTTATGAAAGGATTCAATTAAACGTTTTGTAAATGTACAATTATTAGGTAATGAAACTGAAATCAAAAAATCTGGAACGTCTTCACGCTCAGAGATACGCCGTTTTAACTCTTATAATTCCTTCATCATCAATAAATACTTTAAGAGAAGTCATTGAATCTGGTTGAGGTAAATAGGAATTTTGAATCAAACGTATCAAAACTTTCTCGGAATTTTCTATTTCTAACAATGTAAGTTCTAAATCTTTACAAACATCAATAGTGTTCTTACAATTATTTACAAAACGATATACCCATGCTACCATGCGTACAATTTTATCATAATTAGAAAATCTGATTGCATACCAAGGGATAGCCTCTCCAGACAAATTTGCATTGGCCAATTTGACCTTTTTTCTCTCAACATTAATTTCATTTGTTTCGTAATCAACAACATTTACAGGCCAAAATTCTGGGTCCCTCAGCAACCAAGTTGGACCATGCCACCAATGAGAATTTAACATTTGTCTCGGAGAGCAACCCCGTGATAGCAAATCAGCAGGATTGATATTTCCTGGAACATGTCTCCAAGAGTGATAGTCAGATAATTGCTTGATTTCTTTCACACGATTAGTTACGAACACAGACAATCTCCGCGTTCTTTAATCCCCCAGAAGGCAACAGTGGAATCCGACCAAAATGTTAATTTAATTTCTGGTAAATCAAGAGCATTACGGACAGAATTTGCTAACCTAGCCCCAACGCAGCATGCCATCACCTCAAGTCATGGGATACTCAAGTTTCTCAAAGGGGAGACTCTGGACTTAGCACGTATAAGCATGATTTTTACCCCATTTGAATTAGTAATTCTGACAAAAATACAGACTGCGTACGCATCTTTACAGGCATCTACAAAAACATGAAATTCAGAATGCATATCAATTGCTATATGACGTGGTATCTCTAGAATTTTCAACAGAGGAATTTCCATAACCCATTTCAAAAATTTGTCCAGAATGCCTCTTGGTAAAACTTCATCCCAAGAAATTTTAGATTTCCAAATTTCCTGTAATAAAAGTTTAAGAAGCAATGTTGAGGGCGATAACATACCAATTGGATCGAAAATTTGTTGAACAATTGACAATAGCAATCTCTTTGTAATCTGAATATCACTTGACACATCCTTAAAATTTATAACACATTTGAGAGTATCTTTATCTAGATTCCATAACATACCTAAAACTGAAGTATCTCCCGAAGTTTTAGAAGTATATTTACGAGATACATTACTTTCCCAACCCCGTAGATTAAAGCAAGCTCTTGACATAAGCCTTTGAGCACTTTCTATAAATATTTCTTGTTCATTATTGTCATACACACCTGTGAGACAATTATCTACATAAAAAAAATGTCTTAGTTTCTCTACCATATTCTCAAATTCGGGTGGAGAATTATCTAGAAGATGATCAATTGAAGCGCTTAATATAAAAGGACTATCAGTAACTTCAAAAACAACCCGGGAATATCGGTAAATTAATACCTCCTCCTTTTACAAGGGTAAAAGAAACACAAATAATTTCTATCTTCCGCGTGATTCCAATTTGTAGGAATGCCTTCTCAATATCAGCACTTAAGCCTATAGGATACATTCTAAACCTATCCAGAATGTCAGGTATTAGTTATATTAAATTGAGTCCAGTATATAAACACTGATTTAAAGAAGGCTTGCCCTTTTCACGAGCAGACACATCAGAAACTGGTCTGACTTTCGTTGTTTCACTAGCCTTAATGACTGGTCTATGTGGAAAAAAGTGTTTGTTTCCTAAATCAGTAATTGAAACTCGTTCAATAATATTCAATTTTTCCCAATCCCGAAATACTTGCTGATATTCCTTGAGAAAATCCTTATCTTTTGATCTTTTAACAGTTTTCTTGCATCGTATCACAGCTAACTCTTTATTGGTAGGTAAATCCAAGGAATTCGATTTCCATGGCAATCCTAGCTCATATCTACCATCTGGAAGAACAGTCAGGTTGACTTGAAGTTTGTTAAATAATCAGCAAACTCTTTCTTTTTGGAAACATTTTCAATGGGATCGCTAATTCCTAACACATCCAAGTTCCCACAATTCTCTCAATAGATTTTTAGTTACATGTAAAGAGAGCACTGTTAAAAAATTATCTTTAAATAATTCTATATCTCTCTCACATGCATCATCCTTTCTACCTATTACCGTCCAGCCAAGTTTTGTTTCGATTGCACTCAAACCAGAGTTTAACGCGATAGATTTACCAATTAATAATTTCCCAACAACATCAGCGCCAATCAGCAACTCGATTTCATCTTCTTTTCGAAGGGAATCTGTAATTTTAATGTTCCTGTTTCTTAAATCCTCGAGTACTTGGAGTCATTGACACGAGGTACAAAACAGCAGATTTTTTCTTCCGCAAAGGCTTCGAATGAGCAACTGTAAGAATTATCTATTGTAAATCACTCACCGAAATCGTGTAAACAGAGTGGAATGTGAGGGTTCCGTCTCCTTTCCCCCAAATAATCCGTGCACTACTCTCTAACTGCGAATGGTTTTCCCCTTCAACTGTCCCATGACTCTTACCCCCCACATAAGAAAGAGAGGATACGGTGTCCAAAAGAGCCCTTACTCTTTTTCTTTGACCGTGACACCCGATCTCAACGTATAGGGTCTGAAATACACTTCTGCACAGTATGTGCTATTGGAAAGTGTATTAGAAACTTCTGCGTTGCTTTTTCTTTTTTGTTCATTTTCCATGCAAGCGCCTTTATCTGTGCACATTCAAAAACACGTCTTCCATTACATTTTGAACATTTTAATTTAATTTTAACTCTACATTTAGAACTTATATGTCCAAAAGGCAAACAAATAAAGCAAACACCCTTATTAAATAAGTTTCCTTTTTTCATTAAATGACATTTTATGCGCATGGACACATTCAGAACTATTATGGGATTTATCGTTGCAAAATAAACAACTGGAATTCTTATCTTTAGGAGGATCAGTACTTATAAACGCCGCAGTAGTGGCAAAATCCGGGGAATCTAAAAGGGAATTTCTATCACCTCGTCTACTAACAGTCCCACTATTATTTTACCAAACCTAGCTCGCGCTAAATTGATCACCTTCTCTGATTCAACTTCATGTCGCAAGAAATTCAGTAATTTTTCGAGGGATCTTTCACAACTTCTGGCTCCACCAGTCGAATGCTCTACTCCACTCCCAGGCTCGCAAAATGCTCTCGGGCAGACAGGATTCTACTAATGGTCCCAGAAAGTTCTCGAACTTCTCCTTGGTGCGTCCCAAGCTCTTCAGAGCCCGCAGCTTCGTCTCTATTTGATCGTAGAGAATGGCCAAGTCATTCGATGCTTTACCAGTGGCGGCATTTTTCATCACCAGGCACAAAAGATCTCTGACGTAGATTTGAACTAATAGTTCATCGCGACCGAAGCGAAATTTCGATTGCTCGATTGCTTTCAGGTAGTTCTCCTCTGCAGTCAGTGGAAAACTTTCTATTAATCTCGCTGCGCGAGAATCTGGAAACACTGACTGGAATAAATAATGAAATTTATCGGTGGCTGTTAGTTCATCACTGTCATGAATTTTGGAAAAGATGCTCCAAAAAGTAAAAAATTCTTTCGGATCAACAGAGAATTTTTTCAGTTCATACTTATGTAATCAAAGTTTCGTATTTTCGTTCAACACAGAGCGATCAAGTTCAGGTTTCGAGTTCGTTGCAACTCGAGAACACAACTCTAAGTACGTATCCCGGTAGCCTCCAGCTGTCGAAAAGTCTTCATACTTATTAGCATCCTCTGGAACTTCGCTTTCTAGAAGAAGCTCGGAAATTTTCTCTTGAGTTGCATCCAGCCGAGAAAATGTATCAGACATCTGATCTTTCAGTGTGTTCCATAGCTGAAAATCCAATTGTTCACACGTAAGATGCTGCTCCAATTTATGGGCTGTGATCGAGAAAGATTGTCGAAGAGTGGCACGTTTCTTCAAAATTTCCATCATAAGGCAGTCTCAGATAATCACTCACCAAACAAGGATAGTCCTGTCGCGGACGTCACTTATGAAACGTCAAGGAATCCCCGTTTCACTTTTCAGGTTCTTTTAAAATATCTACCTAATATCAACCTTTTATGGTGAGAGCTCTGCCTTCCATTCACAGCAAAACCAAATTCAGTTTTCCATTGATTTTGTTAAATACATAACATCAGCACATACAAGACAGAAAACAGAAGGAACATAACCGACAAGTAAGACAGCGACGCTTGCACTCGCGAAAGTGCGAACTGAGATCAGCAGAAGGGGCGGAGCCAAGAAGTGAGAACTGAAACTGCGTATTTCGCTTCATTTCATTTGAAAGACTTCTCAACAATTTGGTTTGATGTTTACACAAATGACCGACCAGAAATCTTGACATCCGACCGCTCATCCAAATCTGCACTCTTTTCAGATGACCTCGCGTTTTCGTGCAGCGCTCAAAAGAACGAGCAGCAACGTTTGAACTTTAAACTCAATAATTCCCTGGAGATACCTTCCTCCCTGTGTGTATTTCTCTCTTCTGTGTCAGCAAACTTTCATTGTGTGTGCGTCTATTACTTGATATTGTATGTCTTGTGTCTGGCCAGCATGGCCAAATATGGCCCTTGCGCTAAAACCCCAACAAATTAACCAACCAACACTGGAGTTGCTTGACGTTTATTATATCCTTTAACACCCTGTCCGCCCAACCTACCCAGAAGGTGTAATATATAAGGCATATATAAAAGGATGGGGGGACCTTTTCCAAGCCTCATAAGGTCCTCAGGGCCCTGAGCCCAATCGGACAATCAAAATACAATTGAATCAGATAGAACAAATACAATCTACAAAAGTTAATAGGATACAAAACCGGTCTTAATTACTTGACTAGTATATAAATTTGATGTTTATCGCACGATATGGAAAAGGTACAAATTAGTTTACTATTGCAATTTCTCTGGAGTAAAATTAACGCAGAATGTTTGTAGTCCAGTCAGACTTGATTTTCCCAAGTCCATACCATTCCCAGCACATTAATAGTTGTAACAATTAGCTCTTTAATCCTCTTGGTGGCTGTCTCAACGAGGTACTTCGTTATTATCAAAACTGACCAGATCTTGTTGGACGAGGTATCTCGTCATTAGAAGAAACCACAATCACGATCATAAGAAGAAATTGACCAGATTTTGATCTCGGTCATCATAAAAATCGACAATATCTTGAAGACGAGATATCCGGTCGAAACCCACTTAGAGGGTTGAAACATTTCATCTTAATAAAACCCTCACTGAGATTTTTTCAAATTAATAATTATGTCCTGTACGTAAATCTTTTGAATGAGATTTTGGGAAGGCTTGGTTGAACATCCAAATATTTCCTTTTGCGAAAAGTTTAATGTGTATCAGGTGAGCGACAGACGAGACGCCGGCCAAAGATCGTCGTGTACGTGCGAGCTGGTGCATGTTAAATCTGTCGTGTCCTTAAATGTCCTCACGTTTACGTGGTGAGGAAGTTAGAAGAGTGGGGTGGTAGCATAGGTACTGACCTCGTCATCAGACCAGTTAAAAATTACAAGGTGTCTTTCGATTTTTCCATTGGAGATTGATCTAGGAACGCCGTCACAACCCCTTTGTCCTTTGTGTTGCCTCAAATCGGCGTTAGTTGAACTATCTACCTACTGTAGTGATTCTCTGGGTAGCGTGGTAGATTCAAATCTACCGAGAACAGTCTAGCTTAAATAACAAACGATAATTTTATTTAAAACAATTTCTTGACTATATTAGAATCTATTTACACGACACTTTCACGAATTTCTATGCCTCTGCTAACTGGATGCGACAGGGTGTCGAAATCTCAGGACGTACGAAAGTCTCTGAGTTGGAGAAAGGTATCTCAACAGTCTCTAGATGAAACTCTACTCGTCGGGTGACGATTTCACAAGATCAGCACTGGATCCTCACTGGACGACGGGACAAGGCAGGTTCACTGCCGGACGAGAAGTCGGTACCGAACTCTCCGCAGGTCGTCGGTTCGGCACAATCAGGGATCGGCTCCACTGGGGTCGTCGGATCGGCACAAGACAGGCACGGCTCCGCTGGGGTCGTCGGATCGGCACAAGACAGGCACGGCTCCGCTGGGGTCGCTGGTTCAAGTCCCGAACGAGAAATAAGCAGGAACTCGAGATAGGCAGCCTACGCCAGGCTACAAGAACGCGTCCTCTCAGGGTGAGAGAACCGTCTTCCAAATTATTAAGAGCTCCTTAATGGGGTTGACCGCTCAAAGGGTCACTGAGCTAAGACGCTAGCTCGGGAAACAAACAAGACTCGAGATGGGCAGCCTACGCCGGCTACAAGAACGCGTCCTCTCAGGTTGAGAGAACCGTCTTCAAAAAATATATTTTCTCCCTAAGGAGTGACCGCTCAAAGGGTCGCTGAGTTAAGCTGATCGATCGAGATCACAAGCAAGAACTGACGATTCGACTCCCTGCTTTTCCTTTTGAAACCTCCCAGCCTTTGTTCGCTGGTGGTTCTCGATTCGTTCGTTCTTGATTGGTTCTTACTTTTAATTGGTTCGTTTTTACTTTGCTCATTTTTGAGGTTGCTGATTCGGTAGAGACTCTCTGACGTAAAATGGGATCAGCTACTTAACGCAGGTGGCTGGATTACCTAGCAGGTGGACTTAATCACCTGGCAGGTGCACTCCTAAACACCTGGGCTCTTTTCGGAACGAATCCCCTTTTGTCCTCTTCGATCCAAGTCCCGACCGTCTGGCGCCAGAGAGATGGAAATGTATTGTCCGGCTCTTTTACGACCTGTCGGCGAGTTTGCCTTTGGGAGGGATAATTGAGGGGTCCATCAATGAATCCTCACACTACCTAACAGAATCACTCCTACTCAAAATGTACGAGACCTGTTTCTATTGCGATCACCATCAGCCAGACTTAGTTGTGGGAACGATTCTCGTGGTAGACAGAAGTGAATCAGATTTGGTTGTACTGAACGTGTCTCAGCGGTTTGTTCGACGTGGTTCGCCCATGTACTAGCAACAAGCGATGCAGGTTCGATTTCTATTACTTACCATAGATGTCCACCATTTTCTCTTCTGTGTATTGTATGTGCATGTCCATCACATGAAGTTCTCTGTCTTGTATTTGGCACAGTTTGGCCAAATATGGTCCTTGAGCCATAAAACGCATTCCAACCAACTAATTAGAGTTGGTAATTAATTTTGAGTGTACCACAGTTGTTTCTCATTTGAAATTACTGGCGTGGTCACCTATAGGCCTGATTGCTTGCTTCGGGACACCTTAGCGTTATATCTTCCGATGACCAGTACATATTATGTCTATCAATAAATTGACCTATGTATGCATTATTGAAATGGCCTATCATCTTTATGTATGATTCTGTAGCAGTGCCGAACTTACCCCTATTCTGCCCATATACCATAGTTCCCAAAAGATCCGAGGACAACATACTTAATTTTGAACCAAGGTCAGATGACGAGGCAACACCTGAGCTGGCACTCCACTCTCCAAATTTCCACACCACGCCAACGTATTGTTTCATTTAAATAAACATATCTTTATAATTTCAGTTCCAAGATATTTTGTTTCGAAACCAGCTTTTTGAAGTTCTATAATTACACACACACCGGAAGAAAATATTTTTGCGAAATTCAAAAATTATGACCACAGCTACACTTGTAATTCACAATTAGTTGAAATGGTTTCGCGGAAGGGAGAAAATTGTATTTGAATAGAGTGCGTTGAGCAAAAAAAGTTGTTGAAACAATGCTGCAGACCGCGGCCCGTGGGCTTCATGCGACCCTCCGTTGATTTGCTGGCGGCCCGCCTCACCATGTATTATTTTAACTTTAACAAGTCACGCGATAGGTAATTTAGGTTGAAACGTTTTTGCTAGATAATGCATTAAAATGCGCAAGTCTCGTTGGGTCAACATACACCTGAACAAACTTTTCAGTCATATATTAACAAAGCTAACAAAGCAAATATAAACATATTAACAAAGCTAACAAAGCAAATATAAACATATTAACAAAGCAAATATAAGCATATTAACAAAGCTAAAAAATTGGAACCGCTTTACTAATAAAAATTTAGAATCGATTTCGCGTTTGGCTACAACAAAAATCGAACCAAATACTAAAGCAATTGGTAAATCTCAATGCAATGTCACGCATCAAATTAAATTATTCGTTTACTTTTTATTATATTTATTTTTTGTAAAAATATAAATATAAATAAATATCAATAAATATAAATAAAACGAATGGCAACTTTATGATAGGCAACTTTCATTGTTTTTTGGGCGGCCCATAAGTCTTAGTGAATCCATGTGGCCTTGGGTCTTAACAAGTCTGTGCATCCCTGCTTTAGACTTATAAATCCGCTGCCAGTTTGATCCCAATTGAGTGATGTGTATCCAGACAACTTGCCATGCGTTATTCCTTACTGTTATTGATGTTTTTGGTCTTCTGGTTTTATTAGACGGCATTGCAATGAACTAATTTATCCATTTCTAATACTCATTTTAATTAATTTTTGCTCAAATGAATTTCAAATTTGACTGCAGCCTATTTACTAATATTTCTCTGTTCTGTAAGTGGATAATAAGCCCTAAAGAATGATGTTTCCTTTCAAAATTAGTAAGGCTATGAGTATGTATAGGAGTTGAACATATAATTTATTTTTAGGGTGTCTGTATCTTTAAGAATATATAATTTATCTTATACACGTACTCACTTATGCACTATATCACGAAATTTCAATTTGAAAAATCTTCCCATACATATAGTCATCTGAATGCAAGAATTAGGTAATTCGACAAATAGGTATTTTGAGTTAAACTTAAGTTAGTAAAGCTTGTATTATACCGAATTTAGTGCAAGCACTGGGGAACTCTTTTTTTTTGACCACTTAAGAGTAAACTATTGGAGTAGAAACTGTTTTTCCCTTTGACTTAAAAAACAGAATAAAAGAATTGCATAATTCTTGCATTCAGGTGACGATATAATTAGTCAAATAAAAACGTTCCTCTTTGTTAGGAAACTATTTTTTGAGATCAAATAAAGTTATCTCTAGTCACCAAAGCAATTGGGGTCATTTCAAAATGTAAAGAAGTAACAGAATTGTAATTAAATTTTCAATTCAGTAGTTCTAAAAATGACATGTATTTTGTGAAAACAGAATTGCTAATACAATGAATAAAAGGGCTTGTCATAAATTTTAATTTTGATAACTTAACGGATATTTCACCCAAAACATGAATCTGTCATTGATTAATTATATGAAAAAGAAACCATTTAGAAGTGGGAAATTTCTAAGCAAGTAAGTTTTTGTCCCTTTCATACATATACGACCTCTTGTAAAATTTAAATATATGTTCGATATCTATACATGAATCCAATCTTTATATTAGAAATATATTTCTACAATACACGGTTATAAAGATAACAGTCATAGCATCTTTTTTAAATAACTATGAGTGTACTGATTTTGATAATTTTTTAATTCACCTAACTCACCTGAAATAAAATTCCTTGATCTCTGGGGACACCCCTTTCTGGGATTCGGAATTATTTTAAATTTCTAAATCGCAGAAAACGGGAATCACCAATGCATCTTTTCCAGTGAGAATCAATCTAGTGATTCACAGCAAAACAAGAGTGGATTTTGAAAACATCAAATTCAAAAATCCACGTATTAAAACAGAAATAGGAAACAATGTTTAAAATTTATTTTAGAAGATGCTAACGGGTGATGATTTGATGTTTGCATTTGATGATTTGCAGTCAGGATTAAATGTCACAAAGCTTAGTTTTGCATCCGCATATACGTATTTATAAATTAGATATGGTTTTATCAATTTTAAACGTTTTATAAGTAGAAGTATTTATGACAGAAAGATACTATATATGTTGAGAAATAGATATTTTTACTTTCGATTAAGAAATATACATTTCAAGTTTTCTCTGAACTTATGTATTTTTTTCATCTTTGAACTTATATATATATTTATTTTCATATCATTTTCAGCAGATCAAATTCTGTATTTGCAATTTGCTTTCCCAGCAATATACAGAAGTTTGCTGAAAAGCAACATTTACAGATTTCAACCATTCCTCCCATTACATCGTTTTATTAACGATATTGTTATTTTACTTTTAAGTAATTATATTTGAAATACCTATAAAACGGAAAACCATGTAACAAGTTCATATTTATTTAAAATTTTCCCCACAGTCTACCTTTCATTATTCACTGAGAATCGTTTGAAATCTTTACGTGATTCATGACAAAGAAGTTTAATTATTAAGATTTCCATGTGTGATTATCTCAATTTCAAAAAAAAATTTTTTTGTAACTTTCAATTGCGATATCAATTTGCGCGTTCATTTGCAACTTTCCGTTTTTAACATTCATCATGTATATCAAATTGCTATTTTTCTTTCATAATTATTATTCACAGTAAGATTTTTGAGATACTTTTTACAAATAAAGCAGTTTTATGGTACATTGATCAGGAAAAAAACAGGAATCTTTCCTTATGGGTTCCTTTTCAGTTTTTTTAACCTACATCAACTTTATTAAATTATATAGCTATAGCCTCTATCGTCAGCTTAGAGCAGAAACACATTAACTTACATTTTAGAAAAGGCTTTTTTGACACTAAATGGGTTATTTTCATGATGAGAAATAAATTGCCACATTGCATTCGGTTTGAAAGAAAATATACCATTATCAAAATGTTTATAATTTTGCTTTTGACCTAAAAACTAAAAGTTTGTCTTTAATCGTGTGTTGGTAAAATTTAACTTTTTGTCAGTTAACGAGTTTCTGCTCTAAGCTGACAATATCTATATTTAATAAAAGTTAAGGTATAAGTATACACTAGAAATCAGAAAATCGACCAGAATATCGATATTTTTTTATTAATTCAAATATTTTTCTACTCCTAAGCTTTCAAACGATACTAAGATCTTGTAAATATCCGAAAAATCTTTCATATTGCAACGGTTTTCGACTGTCACCAGTACAAACATGTTTCCAAAACATTTAACTCAATTTCTGAAGAACCGTGTTTTTGCAATAGGATGCTTCGTTCAAACAGTGATAACTCAACAATGAAGTGACCTATTATAATTATTTTTGAGTCATTATAATCTATATAATTCAGTGGATGTTCTGAGCCTCAGTCAAAGTTATTAGTTAGAAATATGTTATTAATTAATTAATTATATAATTAGTTAAATGAATTTTTAGCTGATTTTTAAATATTAAAATTCCTGAAAAAATCTTGATTTTTTAGACTTCGTTGGTGAAAAAATATTAAAAACAAACCTATTCTCTCTCTCTAGCAACTTGAATGAAGGTCAGAACATTAAAAATAGCATTAGGAATAATTTCCACAGGAGTTGTCTTTCTGAACAAATTGAAATTTGAGATATCACTGTTAAAAGAACATTCTAATTAGCTTATTATATCTAAATTCGATAATTAATGATTAGCTTAATCTGAATTTTTCACACTGAAATGAGTTAGAGCACAAACCAATGACATATTGTAAAAAAATTGGATTTTTAAATTTAAAACTTTAAAAAATCTTCTAATGTATACAGTACACCTTAATGTTGATTCTTATTCTCGATGAAATTGTATCACCAAAAATGTGTTCCAATATTTTTTATTGAGATTTTTTTTTGCCTATGTGCGTGGACACTGGAATTTACGGGAATGAAAGAGCTGATTTTTTAGCCAAAGACGCTTTGAATTTAGCAATTGATGTAAATTGTAACATTCCTAAGTGTTACTTGAACGGCTCATATTATGAAAAGCTTGTTGCTAAGTGGAACGAAGAGTATGTCTCGTCTGAGAAAGCTGGCCACACCAAAAAATTTTTTCCTACTATTAAGCATAGATTGAACTCAGAATTATTTTTCTTCACAAACTTCCAAATTACACAATTTTTATCTGGCCATGGAAATTTTGCTAAATATCTATATAGGTTTCATCTTCGGACTAATGATTTGTGCGAGTGTTTTAAAAAGCAGCCACAAGATGTAGAGCATTTGCTTTTTAGTTGTCCTGCATTTCAAACTCCAAGAATGTGCCTAAAAAATGATTTGAGAAAATTAGGTGAAACATGGCCAGTGAAACTCAATGTTTTTGTAAAATCTAATCTGCTTTTCTACTCATTTGTCAAGTTCATAAAATCTTGTAATTTCAGTTAAATTGTTTTCCACTGTTTCTTTGTTAAATCAATTTACTTCTGTAAGCCCCGTGTTGTACTTCTGTGGTGCACGGGGAGTTTGCTTTTGTTCAATAAAAAAAAATATTTTTTTATATTCATGTATATTTCGAATAACTCAAAAATTATACAGTGTGTCCACAATCTCTGTTTGCTACCTGCAGCATAATGTAGCGTTAGAGCCACAAATCAAACTTTCAGTTTGCTTACAAAATTCACGGTCTTCGATTTCTCTCCGAGAAACATCACCGAAACTCGCGTATCAGCACCAGTTTGTCACTGGCGGGGATGGACGCGAATCATCACCTCCCGATCTCTCAATCGCCTTCGCACTCCAGACTCACCTCGCCCTTCCTCTTGCAGCCTGCCTCCTGTCAGCGGCGAAGGAGCGGCCCAGCCTTGTCGACACCTACCGCAACACGTACGGCTCCTACCTGGCCGACTGCGACGTCAAGGACGGGGACGACCTCTCCGGGAAGAGCACCCACTCCGGCTCCTCTCCCGGCATGGAGGACGGGGACTGCGGGGACATCAAGAAGCCCCTGCACCCCAAGCTCGTCAACGTCAGCGGCACCCTCGAGACGAAGACCCTGTGGGACGAGTTCAACGAGCTCGGCACGGAGATGATCGTCACCAAGGCAGGCAGGTATGTTGTGATGGGAATGTTCTTTTACATAATGTCTAGAACCCTCAGGGGCGCGTATTCTTTAGGTGTGTACGGGCATCACAACCCCTCGGTACCCGAGTTATCTTTCCTCCCTTTTATTTTTACCCTCGACAACCCTTTCGCTTTTTCTTCTTCCCTCATTGTGTAGTCTGTCTTGTGTTTGGTGCAGCGTGGCCAAATATGGCCTTTGAGCCATAAAACCCGAAACAAACCAACTTAATTTTGGTTTTTCATGATGTGAATTGAAGGCCGATGTATCTTACCCTCTCTGGGCTTCACGAGATTTCCGAGTAGTGTAACTGCTTTTATCCTACAACATACGTAATAACTAAATAGTTACGTCTATTGGTTGGAAGGATCCTAGGGATGATTCTATTGGTCAAAAAGGCCAAAACTGGTGAGAAGTCTAGCAGGGTAGACTGCAGAATGCATTCGGGAATTATGCACTGGTGAACCCCTCAGAAAATTAAATCTGTGAAGGGTATGCTAAAAAAAAGATATTTTTAAACCTTTTGTGAGCAATTAGGTATGATATGATTGGAATATGGTTTGGTCTTAATTTTGG
The DNA here is from genome assembly GCA_933210815.1 of Meta bourneti. Classification (NCBI taxonomy): domain Eukaryota; kingdom Metazoa; phylum Arthropoda; class Arachnida; order Araneae; family Tetragnathidae; genus Meta; species Meta bourneti. Next base: position 14,559,063 of record OW119928.1, on the reverse strand, counting down.
GTTTGGATGGTGTGAATTGTTGTATGATGTGGTTTCTTAATGCTATGAAAAGAGTTATGCTAAAAAAGTTTAAAGAAACTTTTTGTGTGTGAAGACTTATCAGCTTATATGAATGTATTACAAAAAATTAGTTTTAAAGATTTTGGGGGATAGTTGGCCCCTCATGCTTCAATTCCCATCCAGAGCACTCCCAGATGTCAGAATATGAAATGAATAGAATATTTTTATAGCTTCGAAGCCTCAAATTTACCTAGAATACTTATGTACCTTTTAATTATTTCAAGACGGTTGGAAGCCAGAGGTTACTCTGCCCTTGAAAAGGTAATAAGATGATAAGTGTGGTGGGACTTGAAGTATCCTTTTATTGTTTCTGTTCATCACAACCCTCGCCAAGCTGCAAAATCTTTATTTTCTGAAACGAACATTTTATAGCATAATTTCCCAAAGTAGGTTGGGGTCACCTTGGCTTAGTGGGTTTGTCCACTGCGTTAACAACCTGTGAGTTGCAGGCGGTGAAAGTCCTATTCCAGTCGGATGCATTCTTCCTTGGGTGTATTTCTCTCTTCAGTGTCGGTAAAATTTTAATTGTGTGCGTCTATTACTTGATGTTGTAAGTCTTGAGTCTGACGCAGCATGGCCAAATATGGCTCTTGCGCCATAAAACCCTCAAACCAACCAACTTGATGTAATGCTCAACCACTGGTGCCTGTTTCTTAGCTGTTTTCCCCCTTAGGTTCTAATACGTTGTCCAATGAGTGGGTCTGGAAAAATTAATTCGTAAAAGATGCATTTTAAATATAAATTCTTTCTCAGTTAAAAGTCCTTACAAAAAACGCACTTCAATTTGACCCTCCTGGTGATTGTCTCGAGGTAACGTTAAAAAACTGGCCAGATCTTAACGTGGACGAGATTTCGCGTCAATTGAAAAAAAACTGACCAGGTCTTGATCTCGTCATCAAAAAATTGGCAATACCTTGAAAGAAATATCTCGTCATTAGCAAAATTGGTCAGATCTTGATGCACGAGATACCTCGTCGAAGCCCTTTGGAGAGTTATATAACACAGGAAGAGAATTTAATACTTAGCTGAAATCATTCATAAATTCTATGATACTAAAAGACGGTAAAAAGATACTAAAAGAAATACTATGGAGTTACTGATTTGTCTTATACTTTTCGCTCTTATCATTTGAAGTTCAGAATTCTTACATTTCGCAAGTCAAACAATATTGAACTCACTCTCGCTTCTAATCTCAGAGGGGCCACTGCGACTCAGTCAGTAGCAATCTGCGAGTTGTAGACGACGAAAGTTCAATTCCACTTTAGATGAATTTCTCTCTTCTGTGTCAGTAAAACATTTATTTTGTGTGTTCGTCCATTACTTGACGTTGTCTGTCTTGTGTTTGACACAGATTGGTCAAATATGGCTCATGTGCGGTAAAACGCAATGTAACCAACCAACCAACCAAAGTTGTTGGGTGTTTCCGCCCCTCTGTGGGTGCTGAAGGAATCTTTTGATGCAATGCTGGTTCCAGAGAGAACAGAAGGGTGTTGAGGAGAAAAAATAGACATCAAAAACATGTTAACAATTTGTCGCCTAAAACTTTCAAAAACATTTATCCACTTGACACACTCACTATTTTGATGCATTGTTATTGATTCTTTTAACTAAAAAGCGGAACCGACTATAAACAGTCAACACTACAAGTGTTTCGACGAAATATCTCGTCCAAGATCCGGTCAATTTTGCTTTGGACGAGATATCTCGTCGAGACAAAGCTGTCCTATTATTTCAAAGGAAAATGAAGATCCAAGTAGGAAGTACAAATTGCCCCTTGCCCAGAACTGGTGACAGTTTGGAACAGGTTTTTGTACCACCACTACAGATCTTTGCACTACCACTTTTGGCCATTAAAGGCAGTTTTTGACGAAAAGATAAACCACTAGAAGGACTGTAGAGATTTAAAGATGCTGCTGACAAATGCAAAGCCTAATGTAGAAAAATTGGTAGCACTAAACCGGACACATTCTTCTCATTAGTATGAGTTTTTCGATGTAATTGTAAACAATCTTGTGTGTTTAAGTGCAACTTACATATATTTTGTTGCTTTCATTTAGATGAATAGCTTTATAATTTTTATTTCCAAGATGTTTTATTCTTAAACCAGAGTTTTGAAATTCCAAAATTACGTAGCTACATCAATGTTTCGGGGAAATTCACAAATTATAGCCACAACTACGCTTGCAATTTATTATTAGTTGAAGTAGAGTTACCAGAGGAAGAACTTCCAGAAAAGAATTGTCTTTGAGAAGGGGGCATTGAGTCAAAAAAGTTTTGGAAATTGTGATTTAAAGGTTTACCACTTTAGGAAACTTTTAAAGTGTAAGCATCAGTCGCATATTGAAAGTATAAGTCTTAATTTAAGCTGCGAATTCGTGTCTTTTGTGTGGGCGAATCAAGGACTCCAACCCAATTCTTCACAGTAGACAAAGGCCTTTCAAATTCGTCTCTTTTTATTTACCATACATACCTTTCACTGTTGAAGCTTCTTTAATTGTCATTTCGAAAAATGTAGTAGTAATTTAGACCAACAGGACTAAATTACTTATAAGGATGAATAAGCTCATTACTAGACGTAAATTTGAAGAATCGAACCATTTTAAAATTTAATTATGAAGTATCTCACCGTAAGGGAACAGTGGAGTTTCAAAATAAACTTTTGCAGTTGTAATCCGATTGTTATGAAATTTGTATAGACTGTTTTCTACTAAAAAGCTTACATATAAAGCTTGGTCTAAAACTGTTAAGTCATTCGGAAGTTTTTACATAAAACTTTGTCAAAAATTTTGATAAATTAGCAAAAAGTGATAAGTCCGATGCTCATTAATTTGTCCATGTATTGTCAAAATTGTAATTCACATAATAGTTTGTACACATTTAAATCAAATTAGCCCTCCATTTGGTAAGTGCATCACTTAATTGCAAAGCAAAGATATTTTGTAGGTTTTCAAAAAATTAAGGTGTTTTTTAAAAATGCCAGATGTTTGTGAAGAAAATCAGGTGTTTCTTTTCTGAATTCTGAAGCATGATGAATTTCATTTGCACTTACACATACACAACAGATTTCAAGGATTATATAAAAAGTTCAAGTAAATCAATTAAAATCAAATGCGCAATTGACACTTTGAAATCAGAATGTCAAAAAATCTCAATAATAGATAACGCGTGTTTTAGTAGACTTACTATACTTATCTATTTTTATTTTATGCTGTTTATATAACACCTTCAAAATGATCATAATTTAAAAATTCAAGTTTGATCGTAAACGAAAAGGTTTGTTCATAGCAATCAAATTAACTACATTTGCTCAATCGTAAAGCAAGAAAATGTTTTTCCACAAAACACCTAAAATAATGCCAGAAAAGCATAGGTTAAGCAACATTTTGAATCAAATTCGGAAGTATGACAAATTTCTCATGCACTTTAAATATTAACAACAAATATCAAGGATTGTCCCCAAACAATTTCAAGCATATCGATTAAAACCAGATGCACGAGGAACATTTTGAAATCAAAATGTCAAAAAATTTCAATAGGAGACAAACGCGTTTTTGTGTGTAGCAGACTCTCCATACTTATCTATTAAATGTTTTATTTTGTTGTCTATATAACTCAGTCAAAAATGATCGTAATTAAAAATTACTTTTGCTATCTAGAGAAAATGATATCAATTAATTTTTAACCCTAAAATTAAGAAATGGATTTTCGATCGATTTCGGTGATCCTGCAAGTCACCTCAACTCTCTGAGCGTCACGATATATCTGAGTAGTGTAGTATTGCTTTAATCCCATTTTCTTTCATCTTTATTTTTGTGATGGTTAAGTTACATTTTTGTCGCGGTGAACTTTTAAATTTAAATAACCGAATTAATTCCAGGGTATTCAAACTGCGTATGGCAATCTGATTTCGTACTTTATTTAAAAAATGTATAATGTTTTGTGCGTTTTTCGATTATGTTTAAATTGAGTGAAATTTATAGTTATATAGGGCTTCAGGGGGAAATTGGTATATTTGAATGCCGATACCACGGCCTTTTTTAATGCACTCAGCGACACTCTTATAATTTAAGTAACAAATTATGACAATATTTAACAGAAGAAAGTACATTTGCAATAGAAAGTATGTACAGTCGCGGAAAAAGAACCGAACCACTCCCTTTATTTCGGGGCCGCGGTGGCCCGGTTGGAAGAGTAACGAACTAGCAACCGAAGGGTTGCGAGTTCGAATCCAGCCAAACACCGTCGTGTACAAAGGGGGCTGGTGCACGTTAAATCTGTCGTGGCCTCAAATGTCCTCACGTTGGCGTGGTGTGGAAGTTTGGAGAGTGGGGTGCCAGCTCAGGTGTTGCCTCGTCATCTGACCGTGGTTCAAAATTACGTGGTGTTGTCCTCGGATCTTTCCCTTTGGGATTGATCCCGGACCGTCACCAATAGCCCATTGTGTTGCTCCAGTGTGACGTTAATTGAAATACCCCCCCCCTTTATTTCGAGCACTATTCATGGTAGAGCAAATTCAAAGATATCATTCGATAGGGAATAACGTCCCCTGCAAATTCAAATGTAAAAGAATTACTTAGTGAGCCGTCTTCATATGAAATTTTGTTTTGAGATATCCATAAAAGTCTGAGAAACTGATTTAACATTGGGAGCTCCAATCTTTCTGTACTCATAACTTCGAAACAGTAAGACCTAATAACATGAAATTTGGTATCCGAAGTTAAATTTTGATATGGATTTGAAATTATGTGTCGAAATAGGGGGTTTCCATTGAAATTTATGAAGTTAGTGCTTGATTTAATATGAAAACGGCCCCTTATGCAAATTTTATGCATTTGAATTTATAGAAGACGTTATTTGCTGTCGAACGCCATCTTTGAATTTTCTCTACTGTAAAAATTGCTCGAATGAAGAGGAGTGGTTCGCCTTTTTTCCGCGACTGTACCTCGTATTTACTGCACACCCGATATGCACTATTGTTCCATAAACGTTCATCAGAAAACGGCACTTTATTTACAAAAGTATGGTTTTCTGTAGAATATTTCCGATCGAGAAGCTCTAAAATGTGAATGGATGATAAAAAATCCACCAAGGGTAATAAAATATTAAACACTTATTTTTTAAATATACTGCTGGCCACCGTAAATGCAACACCCTGAAGGAAGCATGCAAATAATATGAAATTTACAACATGCATTAGCGGAGGTGAGATATGCAAATGATTAGAATTTCAGCGCAGACGCACATCACGCGCGCCTGTGGCGCCACTTCAAAGCGCTATTTAAGGCTTGGAGATTTCGACGATTTCAAGTACGGCAATTGTGTTTTTCTTGTGGTTTTTTCAAAAAAACGATCAATTATGCCTCGTAGAAAACAGCGATCATCTTTTGATCAAGTATCCGAGTTCGACAGAGGAAGGATAGTGGCCTACCGAGATTGTGGATTATCTTTCAGGGAAATCGGTAATCGTGTTGGACGAAACCAAACAACTGTAATGCGGATATGTGATCGTTGGATGCAGGAGGGTACGACGGACCGACGTGTTCGATCGCATCCACCTCAGTGCACCACTTCACGTGATGACAGGCATATTGTGCGTATGGCAGTGACGGATCGCTCAGCCACATCACGAACCATAGCACAGCACATTCAGTCTGTACCGCATCATCCAGTGTCTACGCGTACCATTCGACGCCGTTTACAGCAGAGTGGTCTGTCCGCAAGACGTCCATTGCTTCGTCTACCCTTGACGCAGAACAACAGACGTTTCCGCCGCCAATGGTGCGATGAAAGAAGGATGTGGACGGCAGAATGGAATGAAATTGTCTTTACTGACGAGTCACGCTTCTGTCTGCAACACCACGATGGTCGGATTCGAGTCTGGAGACACCGTGGAGAGAGGATGCTGAACAGCTGCGTTATGCACCGCCACACTGGTCCTGCACCGGGTATTATGGTATGGGGCGGTATTGGATATCACTCTCGCACTCCTCTAGTACGCATTGCCGGTACTTTAAACAGCCAGCGCTACATCTCCGAGGTGTTGGAGCCAGTTGTCCTTCCTTACCTTCAGGGCTTGCCCACAGCCATATTTCAACAGGATAATGCGCGACCACACGTGGCACGCATTGTCCAAGGGTTCTTCGTCAATCGCCAGATTGAATTGCTTCCCTGGCCAGCTCGCTCTCCGGATCTTTCGCCGATAGAAAACATGTGGTCCATGGTTGCTCAACGATTGACCCAGAATCCCCAGCTGCCACACCAGATCAACTTTGGCAACGTGTGGAAGCTGCTTGGTCTGCTGTACCCCAAGAACACATCCAAAGTCTCTTTGAATCAATGCCGAGGCGTGTGGCAGCGGTGATCTCCAACAATGGCGGCTACTCTGGCTACTGATTTTGGCAGGAACCACACTTCACAGAAGTCTATAAAATTAATCATTTGATACTTGGTCAACATGTTATCTACAAAATAAATTTTGTTGTGATATCTCTTGTCTTTCTTGGTGTTGCAATTTGGGTGGCCAGCAGTGTAAATTAAATTATTCCAGTTTATTTAGCATTTTTATTTGAAGAATGGTTAAATAAGCATAATTTCGCGCGCGAAGCAAAAATAAGCAAAGGACGACAAATCTCTTTTGAACAAGAAAATTAAATAAAATTGTAGATGTTCAAAATCTAACTGTGGTAACATGACTGATTGCTTGTGCTTTTTGCCCTGCATTTATTGGAAATAGGAATTAATATCACTACATACGAATTAATTTGAGTAATAACTGTTATATATCTTTGGATAATTTTATTTCATTTAGAGGTTTTAAATTCATTAATATGACAGGGAGGTATTTTAATTAACGTCGCACTGGAGCAACGCAACGGGCTATTGGCAACGGTCCGGGATCAAACCCGAAGGTTAAAATCCGAGGACAACACCACGTAATTTTGAACCACGGCCAGATGACGAGGTCACACCTGAGCTGGCATCCCACTCTCCAAACTTCCGCACCACTCCAACGTGAGGACATTTGAGGTCACGATAGATTTGATATGCACCAGCCCCCTTCGTACACGACGGTCTTTAGCTGGATTCAAACTCGCAACCCTCCGGTTGCTGATCCGTTACTCTTCCAACCAAGCTTCCGCGGCCCTCATTAATATGGATATGGATACTATATTAATAATAAATGGATTGAAATAAGATGTGAAATGTGGGTAACGACTCTTCCAGGAATAGATATAACCTATTAAGAAATTTTAGGGGCGAATATACACTGAGTGAGTCTGCAAGTTATACAATAAACTTGAACAATCAATGAACAGATAACATATCATTAGAACGATCAGATTCACTGGATTTCATAAAGATGTCAAAATATTTGATATGTAATTGTTGTTGCTTTACAAAATGGGGGTGCTGCAAAGAAGCGAGATATTGGGTGCTCTGTGTTCTTTACAAACAAGTCCTGCGATGACTCAACACCCCAAAAGACAAGAGGTTGAGTCAGTGAGCTTTCACACTCGAATCGAAAGAGAAGATTTATATTTCTCGAGAGTTCCACTTGTGAAACATCCTCGACTTACATAATCTTGAACTCAGAAATCGGTGCAGTGTACGTCTTTTATTACCGATCCTTGACAATCAACTTTCGTAGTAGTCAGCTTAGTGTCACCATCCGTACTTTTATCATCAACAGGAATGCGATGTATGTGAAATGTATATTATAGGGATGGATATGCATGTATTCGATTTGCGTCCAAAGAAAGTTGTAGAAATTTTAAAAATGTCGAAAAACACAGTTAAAAATAATTTCCCTGACACTTAATCACGTTGGAGTGGTGTGGAAGTTTGGAGAGTGGGGTGCCAGCTCAGGTGTTGTTCTCATCATCTGATTGTGTTTCACAATTACGAGGTGTTGTCCTGGGATATTTCCCAACAGGATTGATCCCGGACCGCCAATAGCTAGTTGTGTTGCTCCCCAGTGTGTGACCTCAATTCAAATACCCACCTACCTACTTAGTAGGTAAAAATATCAGGTTCAAATACCTACCTTCAGATTCCAACCATCAAATATCTAGTAAAGCATCAAATACCTACATACCTATTTCAGAGAAAAAATTAGGATTGGGGATTTTAGTGAATGCTTAAGTTCTTAATGCGGTACCTTGCTCCCACGGGGATTTCCAGGTAGATGGGATGGGCTTTAATAGTTAGGGGAATTAGAGATACAGGGGCAGAGGCACCAAAAAAAATCTCCACGCCAGAATTAGCTGACGACTTGGCCTATTGTCAGCTAGTTCATTGCCATGATCCCCAACGTGGGTCATGACCCAGCTGAGCCCAAAATGTTAGAATGTTTGGTAAGGTCTTTCCTAATGTTATATATAAAGTTAGAATTATAATTAAATTTCGATAAAGCCTGGCAGAAGTTTAGCTGTCAAAGTAAATATTCCCAATTACTCTTGATTTTGAAGCCACAGTATTGCTTGGTGGATGACAGAGATTTCGGCCTGGAAGACGGAGGTTGAGTTCCTTTAATTTAAAATAAAGTGTTTTATGTGTAGAATAATCAGCGTGGAGAGAATGCAAAGAGAAAAAACAGTTTCATTATTGATTTTGAACCGTTAATATGAATTAAGAACTGGGTTTGAAATTCGGGATAGAAAATCTATAACTATCTGGGAGTATATTAAGTTAAGACTAGTATTATATATGATAAAAATTATTGGGAGTGTATTCAACTGAGGCAAGGTATGTCTCTTTCCGAAATTAAATTCGCTGAAAAGCCCTCGACTGAGTGGGGATGCCAGCTCAGGTGTCGACCTCGTCATCTGACCGTGGTTCAAAATAATGAGGTGTCGTCCTCGGATCTTTCTCTCTGGGAGCCCGTCGCCAATAGTCTGCTGTGTTTCTTCAGTGAATGCAACTATCTACCCTGTAACGTAGTCCAATAAAGGTCGGCTTGAAAAACCACGTCGGTGTATCTGTTTCGCTGAAGACGCGAATGCATTCTGCGTTCTTCAATCCCTTCCCAGGCTCTCCTAGACGCCAGCTGACAATTTCAGAAAATAGCCCCCGCATGAACACGAAAGAGGGAGGGTTTTCCGGAGGTTTGTTGCTTCTCCAGAGCCGTAAAACCCCGGGTTGATGGCCCGCAGTGACTCGAAGCGTGCGCTCTGTCTGTCAGCGGTCCACCCCAACACCACGCCTCTAGCGGAAGGTTTGATTTAGGTGACTGCTTCGGGACCCCCTTTTTTATGTTGCTGCTCTCTCTCTCTCTCTATTTGGGAGTTTAGGGTTTCTTTTTACGAAGGTGCTGGCCCTGTTTGAAATATTATTATGTTTCTTCTGCTGGGTATAAAGCGGACTGCTGTTTGTCGTGGGGCAGATTTTCGGGATATGAGATTGTTTGTACAGAGCGTCTTCTCTCGACTTAATGTTAGCTGAGTTTTGTTAGTCAGTTTATTGTTATTTTTTCGAGCTATTAAATCTCTGAGCGTCGCAAGATTTCCGAGTAGTGTAGTATTGCTTTCCCCACAACACACTTAATGACAAAATTGCCACATCTGTTGATTGAAAGAATCCATGGATTCTTTAGAATAGAATATTCATAAAGGCTGAAAGAATCCATGGATTCTTCAATGAATATTCTATTTTTCCTTTTCTATTATGAATATTCTATTGGTCCTTTCCTTGGAATAGAATCCTTTGGAAATATTCTGTTTCTCCATTCTGTTGCTCAAGAATCCATGGATTCTTTCAACCTTTTTGAATAGTCTAATTTTCTTTCCCATTATGAATATTCTATTTTTCCTTTTCTGAGAATAGAATCCTTTTGAAAAATTCTGTTTGTCCTTTCCTTAGAATAGAATCCTTTGGAAATATTCTGTTTCTCCATTCTGTTGCTCAAGAATCCATGGATTCTTTCAACCTTTTTGAATAGTCTAATTTTCTTTCCCATTATGAATATTCTATTTTTCCTTTTCTGAGAATAGAATCCTTTTGAAAAATTCTGTTTGTCCTTTCCTTAGAATAGAATCCTTTGGAAATATTCTGTTGCTCATTTCCGAAGAATACAACCTTTCGGAAAGATTCAATTGGACTTTTCCTTAGAAACTCCTTTGAAAAGATTCTATTGGTCCTTCCATTAGAATAAAATCCTATGGAAAGATTCTGTTGGTCTTTTCCTTAGAATAGAATCTTTATAAATATTATATTGGATCTTTTCTTGGAATAGAATCCTTTGAAAAGATTCTGTTGGTCCTTTTCTTGGAATAGAATCCTTTGGAAATATTCTGTTGCTCATTTCCGAAGAATACAACCTTCCGGAAAGATTCAATTGGACTTTTCATTAGAATAAAATCCTCTGGAAAGATTCTGTTAGTCCTTTCATTAGAATAAAATCTTTATGACTATTATATTGGACCTTTCCTTAGAATAGAATCCTTTGGAAAGATTATATTGATCTTTTCAGTAGAGAATATAATCATTAGGAAAATTTAAATTGCTCATTTCAGTAGAATATAATCATTTGGTAAGATTATATTGCTCATTTCAGAGGAATACAATCATTTGGAAAGATTATATTGATCCTTTCACAGAAAAGATCCTTTGGGGAGATTCAATTGATCCTTTCCTTGGAATAGTGTTCTTTGGAAAGATTCTATTGATCAAGAAGGTCACACAAAATTGGTTAGAAATCATTTAGAAAAGACTGCAGGTTGCAGGGTGTAATTATGCTTGTGAACACTTCAAAGGGTTAAGAGTAGATGTTACGTATCATTCAAATTTTAAGATGAAATTTAAAATGGAGTTGAGTTTCTGGATATACACTGAGAGTAAAAAAAAGTCGAGTTGCGAATTTAAACATACACATACTGAGGAGATGATTGGTTAAGAATTTTGGGGTGGGGTGGAATTTGCGTAATTTTGCGGGAAATGCTACCTTTAACTACAACTGGATACAGCTTCTAATTTCAAAGCAATCATGGGGTGAATACATTATACGCGGTCAGGGAAAACATGTTGCAGAGTTCAAAAAGGATCAATTTTTTTTCTGCTTCTGTCAATGGCAGAAAATGCTCACGCATGATACATATCGGGGTTACCTTAAAATGTAGTTTATCACCGTTTTGGTAATGTTTGGCATAAAATCATAAAACCTAATAGGTATTTTAGATTCGGAATTAATTCTTTGGGATTTTTATCAGCTACGTGCTAAAATCGTATTCGAAAAACAAACCGTGATGTCACGTTCGGCGGAAACACGTTCCGCTGGAAAAACATTAGCGCCACCTACATTTAGCTTGACAGAAAATAGCTCTCATACAAAACCAGTTTTTTTTCTATGTACCCCCAATGTACAAAATTTTAGTACATTGGGGGTCAGCGGTACCGGTTTGAAAAGTAGAACATTAGCAGCCGGAGGGTTGCGAATTCGAAACTAGATCCAACCAAAGATGGTCGTGTACACGGGGGCTGGTGTACGTTAAATCTACCGTGGCTTCAAATATCCTCACGTTGGCGAGATGTGGAAGTTTGAAGTGTGGTGCCAGATCAGTTGCGATCTCGTCATTTGACGTGGTTCAAAATTACTTGGTGCTGTCCTCGGATCTTTTCCTTCGGGATTGATCCAATACCGTCGCCAATAACCCGTTATGTTGCTTCAGTGCGATGTTAATTCCGAATTACATTGGGCGTGAATGGGGGACACTCATAAACCTAGATAAAAGGCCTCCGTCAAAGAGATTACCAGTCTCAATTTTAACAAGGCTGCTCAACGCTTCACGCGCAGGTTTTAACGAAAGCACTTCACGAATCGCGGAGTCGCGAATAATGGACGCTGGTGCCTCCTATCTGCGGTTAGTGACAGGACTTATCTGGCGCACGCGAGAGTCTTGTTGGTGGCGGATTGATGGGCGAGCAGCACTCTGCAGGGACGATCACTCCGCCGCTAAATGTGCCGCTTAATCACGGTGACGACGATGCGAGATTAGGATGTCGAATCCCCTGTTTATAGGCGACAAGCCTCTTGAGATTTCCGGTCTTCCACGAGGGATTCTGCGGGGAGATAAAGAAGAGACTGGGGATGGGATGGTGTTAGCTTTTCGGTAAGGTGGGGAGATAGAATCTGCACCTGGGTGTCCATGAAAAGTAGGATTTTTGGTTAGCTTTGGTTCGGCAACGTCTCAATGGAGCAACTCAACGGGCTATTGGAGACTATCTGGGTAGGCATGCTAAGTATTTTAATTAACGTCTCACTGAAGCAACACAACGGGCTATTCACGACGGTCCGGGATCAAACCCGAAGGAAAAGATCCGATGTATTTTGATCATCATGACGTGATCCACCACGTAATTTTGAATCGCGGTCAGATGGCGAGGTCACACCTCAGCTGGCACCCCACTCTAAACTTCCACACCACGCAGACGTGGGGACATTTGAGGCCACGATAAATTTAACGTGCACCAGCCCCTTTTGTACACCACGGTCTTTGGTTGGATTCGAGCTCGCAATCCTCCGGTTGCTAATCCGTTACTTTTCAAACTATATAGGATTAATTCCGAAGTGAAAGATCCGAAGACGTGGGTCGCGGTGGCCCAGTTGAAAGGAACGGATTAGCAACCGAATGGTTGCGAGTTCAAGACTAGGTCCTGAAAAAGAGTGTTGTGTACACGGGGGCTGGTGCACGCTAAATCTGTCGTGACCTCAAATGTCCTCACGTTGGTGTGGAAGTTTGGAGAGTGGGGTGCCAGCTCAGGTGTTACCTCGTCATCTGACCGTGGTTCAAAATTACGTGGTGTTCTCGGATTTTCCCCTTGGGGATTATCCCGGACCGTCGCCAGTAGCCCGTTTTGTTGCTCCAGTGCGATGTTAATTGACTACTTACCAACCGTAATTTTTAGCCACGGTCAGATGACGAGATTCCACGACAATATTGGGAAAGTCGTGAAACAGGATCACAGAAATTTATATTTTTTGGGCTGAGCGTCATCTCCCGTCCCTTGGACTAATCAGATGGTGTATGTTTGATCCCACCCAGTTGACAAAAGTAGTCTAAGAGTCATGTTACTACTAATATCGGTCATATGATCCTGGGTACAAAAAAATCTTACCACTGCTCACTCTACTTTTTTCTTCTGAGGACAACACCTCGTAATTTTGAATCAAAGTCAGAGGACAAAGTCAGCACCACAGCTGGCACCGCACTCTAAACTTCCACACCAAGCCAATGTGGGGACATTTGAGTCCACGACAGATTTAACGTGCATCACCCCCGTGTACACGACGGTCTTAGTTGGAGGAACATTGTGATACATTAATGGCCGTATTCGCAAGTCTCGAGTTAATCCGTGGATCAGCAAATCCTCGGGTCATGGTTAAACCTCGGATTATCCAAGAACCATGTTCACAAACCACGAATTAAGTGATCCACTTATTAAATTAGCTCATTGTGTTGCTCCAGCGCAACATTAATTAAAATACATACATTTATACCACCGATTAAACAAAGGGGCTGGTGCACGTTAAATCTGTCGTGGCCTCAAATGTCCTCACGTTGGCGTGGTGTGGAAGTTTGGAGAGTGGGGTGCCAGCTCAGGTGTTGCCTCGTCATCTGACCGTGGTTCAAAATTACGTGGTGTTGTCCTCGGATCTTTCCCTTTGGGATTTATCCCGGACCGTCACCAATAGCCCGTTGTGTTGCTCCAGTGTGACGTTAATTGAAATACCCCCCCACCGCACCGATTAAAACGATAAGCTTGCTGTGATAGGCTAATAGTCTCCTCTCTCGATCACGTAACTTTGTTTACATTTCTTACTAAATGTAAACAATGCCCGAATGTAAAACATTCCATACTGGCCGAATACCTCACCGGCAGAATTGATTCCAAATTTTGATTTTAATAAAATGCTCATGGTTTAGTTTTAATAACACATTTCAATTCGGATTTGGAAATGAAAAATAGTATAAGCTTTCTCATTTTATATTGGATTTTTATGGAAATTCATCTGCAAGAAATAATTATACTCGAGTATAATTCTTCCCTCGACAAATCAATATAATCCGATTACTTTTATACTCGTAATATTTATATTGTTACTGATTATTGTTCCTCGTTACTGATTTATGTATATTTGTGTGTTGAGCAAAGTGAAGTAACTTGCATTGTCATTTTTCGTTCATAAATCCACAAAACCATTTTTATTCTGCGACGAATATGCATTTACCATGGTCAACACAATGTATGTTTACCAATAAACTATTCCTAGCGATTCTGAAAGCTAATAACATCATCAGTTTTATGACACGAATAAATTTTACAAATTCGGTATCAATTTCAGCTATTATATGTAATATTTGAGAATCCTTAGTCAAAATACTGTATTTTAGCACAAAATGGTATGTGTCGTCCATTTTGTATCGATGATGGTTTCGATAATCGGAGGAATATCGTTAATCTGCGGTTTAACTCGGGCTTGTGAATACGGCAGTTACATATGAAATCGTTGTCCGTAAAATACCAAGAATATATTTTACCAAACGATATTTATTCAAAAGTAAAAATTCTGATTTATATTTTATCAGAAGACTATCATTCATTTAAGAGTACAAATTTGATATATTTTTTTTCAAACGATTTTTATTAATGTTTTAATTTGTGTATTTATTTATCTTTATTGATATTATTTTGGCCTCTGACAATCGAAAGGAGATAACAATGAATTAATAGCTGTTCCACAAAAATGTCGTTATAAAGATTGTTAGAGTTTGTTAAATAGGTTTAAACAGTTATTCACTTTTATCACGCTTTCCTGTTCTATTAACAGTGAATAAAGCACGCAAGCACTTTCAAATCTCTATATCGTTGTAGCTTCTGCTCAGATTTTTCTTGTCTGAAACTGCGAGGAAGATCTAATAAATATTCTAAGAAATCTTAAAACATTCTAATATGCGCCAAACAAAAGAATCTAACAACCGACGAAATATCGTTACAGTAAGTACACTGCATACTCCCATGTTTATTGAATTTCTATTATGATGTGCTTTTATTCTATACTATATTCATTCAATACGATAGTTTCAAGTTGATTGGTGTGTAAAATAGCATACAATTATAATACGAATAAGAAAACATCCAAATAATACATTTTTTTTTTTATCCAGACATTAAAATATCAATCCTACCATGAAAAAAAATTAAATAAACCCAAAGTTTTTTAAAAATCAGGAATAGGACTTTATTTAAAGATAAATCTTTATGGTATTTTAATTATTCATTTTATAGCAATATTCCGTTTTCGGTCAGATTTATAAAAATTTCAAAAGGACCATTTTTTGCCATCATTCATAACCCACCCTATTTACCCATGGGGCGAAAGGTTCGTTCAGGGGGAGACCTGGAAAAGGACGATCGAGTATTCCTATAGTGTAGACATATTAGTGAAAATAATTTTAAAAATTGTGTAATTCCTTCTGGGGGATGTGAGAGGTGAGTCGAACACACATCTCGATGCGTTTTAACCAGATACGTTTCTCTGAAACCTATTGAGCCAGATTTCTTTAGAACCACCACTTGTAATATAATTGTTATAACCTTAAAAATTATTGTTTCTTCCTTGATACGGATAAAGTGTGGTAAGTGCAAAACTGAAACCTAAGCCTAGTCCATTGAGCCTGCATGTAGCAAAAAATGTCCGCTGAGCCACAGACAAATCAAAATATATCCAAATAAGGCCAGATCAAATTGGGCCTCACATAGCAAAAAACGATGGTAGAGCAACAGACAAACCAAACATAATCTTAATAGGGCGGGGTCAAATAGCCTTCACGTAGCAAACAAATTACCTTAGAGTGACAGACAAACCAAACTAGGCGAGGTCAAATTAGTCCTAGTGTATGGAAGAAATGACAGTAAAGTGATAGACAAACCAAACCTCATCCAAACCAGGCGGGGTCAAATTAGTGCTCATGTATAGAAGAAACGATAATTGAGTGATAGACCAACCAAACTTAGTCCAAACCAGGCGAAATCACATTAGTCCTCGTGTACAGAAAAAACAACAGTTGAGTGATAAGACAAACCAAACCTCATCCAAACCAGGCGGGGTCAAATTAGTCTTCAGGTAGTAAAAAAAAGGACCGTAAAGTGACAAACAAACCAAATAATGGCGGTCAAATTTGTCCTCACGTAGCAAAAAACGACAGTAGAGTGACAGACAAACCAATCGGAAAAGACCCACAATCTTCTAATTTGACTCTACTCCGAATACCTTTCAGTTCCACCAACGCGATTGCATCTCACATCTGACGCCATGATGCACTGGATTCTGCAAAGAGAGGGGGAGAGGAGAGCGAAATTTATAAAGTATTGCCGCCTTGAAAAATATGTGACAACCCATAAGAAAATAAATTCGCTGAAAACCAACAAAATAAACCCAGCAGTGACAAATTCCGTAGTCACGTAATCCTTCCTTGATACGGTCTTCAGAGCCAAAACCGCTCTCTGTCACCGCTTCGCAAATAAGTCGACTTCATCACCACCTCATTCCGACCTATTCTTGGTCTTTAAGTGAAGTGAGAACGTGCGCACAAATTTTGACACGCTCTACAAAGAGAAACATAGTGTGACTTTTTTGTATGCTACATTAGCTGAAAGTAACCCAACAAACTGAATTAATGTTCCTGAAATTTTGGAAAGCTCTACGAATCTTTAGGCAGATAATAAATTAACGTCTCTCTGGAGCAACACAACGTACTATTGGCGACTGTCAGGGATCATCCCTACGTTGGCGTGGTGTGGAAGTTTGGAGAGTGGGGTGCCAGCTCAGGTGTTGTCCTCGTCATCTGACCGTGATTCAAAATTACGAGGCGTCCTTGATCTTTCCCTTCTGGATTGATCCCCGACCATCGCCAATAGCCCGTTGTGTTGCCACACACACACACACGCACGCACGCACGCACGCGCACACACACACACACACACACACACACACACGTCAATTAACTACCTAACCCAACCTAACCGGAATCATTCCCAAAGGGAAAGATCCGAGGTCAAGACCACGTAATTTTGAATCACGGTCAATTGACGAGGCCAACACCTAAGCTGGCACCCTACTCTCCAAACTTCCACACCACCCCAACGCGAGGACATTTGAGGCTACGAGAGATTTGACGTGCATCAGCCCCCACTTACACGACGATCTTTGGTTGGACCGGTTTCGAACTCGTAATCCTCCTGTTTCTAATTCGTTGCTCTTCGAACTTCGTTGCTCTTCTACCGAGGTCGGACATTATTTGTATATTGTCCAATGACACTAATGAATAGAAAATATATAAAATCGACCACTACATTGAGATTCATTCGGAAATTTTACCGCTTAATTTGAATATGTTTGATTTGAACTGTGGTAGGTGGGTAGGTATTTAATTAACGTCGCACTGAAGCAACACAACGGGCTATTGGCGATGATCCGGAATCAAACCCAAAGGGAAAGATCCGAGGATAACATCAAGTAATTTTGAACCACTGTCAGATGACGAGGTCTCGCCTGAGCTGGCACCCCACTCTCCAAACTTCCACACCTCGCCATCGTTGAGCTGTGGAACCGCATAATATTGCTGAAACTACACGGAAGAACTAGTCACTAGTGAAATATGAAATATGCGAAATGTTGCTTTTCTATATTTTTGTTCAATTTCATTTCATTTGAAGTATGAAATGCGCATATTGAGATTCATTATAAATGTATTTAAATAAGGTGTGAAATGTAACGACATTGCCATCGAAAGATTTAAGCAATTAAGAAACTAGAGGAGTTGGCCTGTCCGAGTTTGCTAGTATCAACCTTCCTGGTTGTTGTCTCGAAGAGGTATCTCGTCATAAGCAAAACCATTAGCAGATCTTGATAGACGAGATATCTCGTCATCAGAAGAAAACTGACCATATATTGATCTCGTCATCATAAAAAATGGCAATATCTTGATGAGGAGATATCTTGTGAGTTTCAAAATTGGTCTGATATTAGTGGACGAGATATCTCATCGAAACCATTTGGAGCGTTAATATAATTACCATATAATTTTTTCCCAGCTAATGTTACACGTATCGTTTTAATAAAACTTAGTATATTATTGATAACACTTAAGAGTAGTAGGCCTATCTAAATAGCTATAGGAAATTAAGTTAAATGTTTGAGCGTTATTTCACTGGCATTCTTAATCAATATTTTATTAAAAATTCATTTTAAATCCATTTTCATTTTCAAAAAGAGGTAGACCTTAAGATCATGGTACCAGCCCATCGCAAATTGGCGACTTAAACATCCACTTTCGTTAATAAATAGTAATTCCTATTCATCGCATGTAACTACCACACTCTAATAAAGGTACACAATTGTTAAACACAAAATTTCACAAATGTAAATAAATGTCATATTTAGCATTCTACATTTTTGTAGAATTTGAATTTTTAATGTGAAAGAAAAGTCTAGATTGCGACAATGTTACCCAGAATATATAGCGTAGTTCAGAGTATGCATATAAATGCTTGTATGTCATTAAAATAAAAGTGTTTCCCAAAATTATCATACAATGATTAAAAATGCTTTTAAAACTAATTAAACCATTATTTACCTTGATTACACTTATTGAACGAAAAACATCAAATTGAAAATGCCAGATATACATCTTAAAACAGTTTAGAAAAAACTTCGAACGAAAACTAATGAATGTATCCGTTTTTCACTACAAAATAGATTCTTGGAATATAACAGACACAGATTTATAAAAGCAAACGATTAAAAAGTACCAAGGTTGCCATATATTTGTTACTAGTAATATTTTAAAAGGTCTTGTTCTGTATATTTTATTTATAATATTTTATTCTCTTTATCGTCTGTCCCAAATATTCAGAATTTTTTATATTTCGTAAAGAAAAAATAAGGCTCAAAATAAATAAAAAGTATTAGATTTTAAATTCCATAAAAATAGTTTTTTATAATTAATTGATTTTTCACAGCACTGGTAAAACAATCTAAGTAATTGCAATACTCCCCTCCCCCAATATACCTTCCAGATACTACAAAACTACCAAATTATGATTAATTTAAGTAAAGTTACTCACTTGTTTTACATGAAACTTACCTAAATATGTAAGAAAAGACATTTCAAATAATGTATTTACTAAACTAAACTATGATATATCAAATATAGAACATTGCATTAAAATATGTTAAATAAATTTTATGTGATACTTGTACAAACACACAAACACAAAATCGAACATAGAACGGGAAGACAGACTAACGCAACCACGTTTAGTCACTGAATGAATGTAAGCACTCACAGTATGCAAAATTTCATGAAAATATATTCAACCATTTGGACGTAGTACGGGCACACACATGCAGACAGATAGACACCAACGCGCAAGACGGATTTTGCATCAGAAGGACCCAAAACGGATAGAAAACTTGAAATGGGTCGAAAATATTCAATGTACAAACACTCCATTCTTATTTTTATATAGATTGTCGATAGATAGACTTTTGTCCAATGGCAGTGGTGTCGTATTTTTATGCCTAACCCAAAAAATTATAGACTTCGGATTTTTCAGCTTTGCATACTCCAGATATGTTTTCAGTCCGAGATCAAACCCGTAGGACAATACCACGTAATTTTGAACTACGGTCAGATAGCGAGGTCACACCTGAGCTGGCACCCCACTCTCCAAACTTCCACACCACGCAAACGTGAGAACATTTGTGGCGCCCCTTTGTTCACGAAGGTCTTTGGTTGGATTCGAACTCGCAACCCTCCGGTTGCTAATCCGTTGCTCTTCCAACCGGGATAGCGCTTGTTTGGAGACAGATCGCTTGTCTGTTAGTTCGATTATCATATGGGTTGATGTCAAGGTTTGTAGAAAGGGGGTCGATGGTCGAGCTTTACCAGTTTCTTCAGTGATGACCAGCTTCTTGAACGATCTTCAGGAATTCGCGAATAGGGGTTTTATATTCCTTACCAACCGGGATGACGCTAATCGACTTTGTTTGATGCCAAATTCGGGGCATCTGGGAAAAGTGCCAATTTCTGGCCAGGTCTACTCAAAAATAGAAAAATACCAATGAAGACCAGATACTGGAGAGTTTGGTGGTATTAGTTCCAAACCTGTGTGCCTAATGAGAGGTATTTTCTATCAATCTAAATATAGGTGACTAATGTTTTTGCAACGATACGTGTATGCTGTATGCATTCTGAACCTGACGTCAGTTGATTTGTTTTCCGAATACGATTTCAGCACTTTGCCGATAAAAATTCCAAAGAATGTATTCCGAATTGATATGTGATAGTTGATTGGTCAACGCCAAACGGTGCCAACACATTTGGACAGTAAAAGTAAAATCTTCGCAGACCGTCTGGTTTGTTTGTTTACACTGAAAATCCCTATCATAGAAGGCTGGGTGATACTTGAAATAAAAAGTTATTCCAGAATACACAAACGTTTCTAACAGTTATCAATGGCCAATGCTACACTCAAATTAAGATCCCCTGAAAACTTTGGATTCCAAGTCTACTTTTTAATGAATTATACTTTTCTGCAAATGATTTTGAAAGAAATTTCATTTGAGGATCCTCTTTCTACGATTCCTCCATTTCTGAACTCAGGAGTTCTTGACAGTGTTACTTTTAGTTCCCTCATTTGAACACCCCTACGCTAGTACCACAGAATCTTCATTATCCAAACTTTAATCTTCCCCTGTTAACCGATATTACCCAAGGAATACAAGATGCGTCTAGTGAAACGTCAATTCAAATCTTTGTGAGAAGTTTCAAAAAGTAATTTCAAGGTAAAAAAACATGGAACTGTGTTTTCTAAAAACGTTCCTTTCGTGTTCAATACATACCCATGTATTTCCAATTAATGCTGCACATCGTTCAGGACTTCTGAAGTGGTGCATTTTCGATTATCCGTAAATTTTAATTTGCCGATTGGTTGGTTTTTGAGGTTTTATGATGCAAGGGCCATATTTGACCATGCTGTGCCAGACACAAGACATACAATATCAAGTAATAGACATACACACAATGAAAGTTTTATGGAAAAGATATAAGTTGAAAAGATATATAAAGAAAAAGATATAAGTTGGGACCAATAGATTTTTCATAATACACATATTTTCCTCTAAACTTCGAAAATCCTAACAGATGTAGAAATAATTTGTTCTAAAAATTTTGCCAACCTCAGTTGTTGAAGAAATGAAAACTTGCTGATTAATTCACTGATAGCGTTATTTTTCTTGGACCTTTTTTCTCTCGAAACGAAAAAGAAAATACCAAAGCTGTTTCATTTCCTAACGAAATGTTTGTGTGTAGTTTAATTATTTGCTTTTTTTATTGTAGTTTTATTTTTTTGTGTGGTTTATTGTGTATTGAACGCGATCGATCATCTTCGCGATCTAATCCAGAGAGCAAATAAGAAAAATAGTTCCCAGATCGAAGGTTACGGAAGCTCTATTATTAATTTGAAGGAAAAATTTATTGCCAGCTATAAGATGCATCTGATAAGATTTATGCGTGCAATCAATTTCTGGAATATAAACATGTCATAAAATTGCGATAGCTGTTGCACTTCCTGACACTAATTAAAATAACACAAAGTAAAGCATTTTGCAGCATCTGTTTTTTCTGTGACAATCAGGAGGATTTTGCAACCTGTTTTTGTCAAAGATAATCTGTTTGATAAACTTAAAAACCAATGAAGAGGTTTTAATATGCATATTGTAAGGAACCATAATTCCATTTCGATATCATTGCAGCTACACTCACATATGGAGGTAAAAAGAATAACTTGAGGAAACGGTGTAACCAGAAGTGGAAGAGAGCTTTGTAGGTAACCCCCGAAAGTTTTGGTTTCTTATTTTTATCATCAAATTAATCATTAACTAGGAAATATGAAAACTTGAAGATTATGGGGGTAGTGAATCAGCGTCGCACTGAAGCAACACAACAGGCTATTGGAAATAGTCCGAATCAATCCCGAAGGGAAAGATCAAGGACAACACCTCGTAATTTCGAACCACGGTCAGATGACGAGGTCAATACCTGAGCTGGCACCCCACTCCCCAAACTTCCACACCACGTCAACGTGAGGACATTTGAGGTTTCGTCAGATTTAACGTGCATCAACCTCCACATACACGACAGTCTTTGGTTGGATCGAGTTTTGAACTCGCAACCCTCCGGTTGCTAATCCACAACTCTTCCAACAGGGCAATCACGGGCCCCCTTGAAGATTATGTTTTTCTAGAAGAACATGGCATAACCATCTTATTTTCAAATATGATATTTTATCAACTCTCATAAATGGTAGACAAAAAAGAAGGGAATTTCGAGAAACATCTTTTCTAATGCCCAGCCAATCAATCATTATTCATTGTGGTACAGATCTGGTATTTACATACCAGATTTACTAGGCACAACTCGTTTAGAAGCCTTACATTCATATTATACGCACAAACATCCATGCTTTATCGATACCTTGAATCCGGATTCAAACCATTTACCTTTCGGATGCAGAGGTAGCCTGAAACCGAACTATGTTGACAACTAGACCGATTTGTCGACAATTTCGAGAAACAGGATTTGAATATTTGGTAAATGTTATTTAAGTGTCCAAATTTTTTTTATCACCATAAAAAAATAATTTATAAATGATTTAATAATATTAATCATTTATAAATTAATTTATAATCAATTGAAGTGCCTCATTTTTTATACTTACGTTATCCCTCACTTTAAAATTAATCTGGCGATGAAATGTAAGATATGGACTTTTAATGAAACATTTTAAAATTCTAATGTGGTCCAATTTTTAATTTGACTGAAAGTTCTATTTTTATTTTAAAGCTTCCTTCAAAATGATATCTTGACTGCACTATAACGTCTTGAGATTCTATTTTTGCATGAGCTTCGTTTAAAATAGCTGAAGAGGATTTCTATCATTTGGGAAATGAAATATCTAGAGAACAATGTTATTCTCCTGAAATTCTAAAGGATTTCCTTGAAACCAAAATGTATTGAAAAGAGCTCAGAACTTTTACTGACGATAATGCTCATAAAAATCTTTTTTCGTGAGGAACAAGATCGTATTCCAGTGCCAAGGATTCCATTCCAGAAGGAGTTAATTGTTCAACTCCTTTTGGAATGGGATCTTCAAATCACATCAATTTATACTTCAATATTCAAATATTTATTTCGAGCGCGTCTTTATCTATTTTCAAATATGGAAAAGGCAAAATCAATCAATAGGGGATTTTGCAGCTTTATAAAAAATATATGCTTGATTTGAGCTACAGAATTGCATAATACTGCTAAGCCTACTCAAAAGAGCGCGCAGCTTTAATGAAATTCATAAGCAGACTGATTACAGAAGACAATGAGAAATTTGAAAGATTTAAAGCAGCGCAAAAAAGAAAATATGTGGATACGCGAAAAAGGTTAGATGTTAAAAAATATCGAATCGCCTTGGCCAATTGAAGTGAACGTTCCGAAACTGATTGTTGTGACACAACTGATTTTACCATGAACTTAATTGGAAGTAAGAATAAGACCAGTAAGAAGTACAAGAAATACTGTGTTACATATTTTTTGACTAATTTGATTTCTTCTGGATGTGTGAAATGCATATATATCAATGCACATATTCATTGTAAATGGATTTAACCCTCCTGTTGGTTGTCTCGATGAGGTTGCTCGTCATTAGCAAAACTGACCAGATTTCGATGGACGAGATATCTCGTCATTGGAAGACAACTGACCAGATCTTCATCTCGTCATCATCGAAAATTCAGCAATATCTTGACGATGAGATATCGCGTCAAAACCGCTCGGAGGGTATGAAATGTGGGGAACGACCTGCCACTAATGAGGTGAATAATTAAGATGCTGCGCGGTGGGCCGGCTAGTTTCTCGAATTCTTCAAAGCAATCTATTTCATGAAAGAAAACGATCAAAAACTATCAAAGGCGCACGAAACCTGCAAAGAATGTGAGAAGCACGTTAGAAATGCTAAGTGACGAGCCACTAACAAGAGAAAGGTACGTGTCAGGAACTCAGGACTCACACGGATACATTTTTGAAGCTCTTTAAGATGTGGCCGCTGACGTAAACAAAGTGTGTTTAAGGACGTAGACTAGCGTTAAAAAAAGATCCAAACGCAGGGGGAGAATCGAGAAAATAACCCCCTCTCACACAAATCACGGAGAATACGTTTTTTGCTAATTGATGTTCTGTACCAATCTACATCTGTCTTCTTCAACAACAAACGCCGTGATATACATTACCACTACTCCCAACCAAGGAAAAAATAATTCAAGAAAGCGAAAGAGAAGTGAACTGAAGAGAAAAAAAGAACCTCGCACTTCCGCCATTCTTGGCCTGCGCGCTAGAAAAAAGTTTTTACGAGGTTTTTATTTTGGAAAGAGAGGAGAAAAGTTTCTTTTCCGAGTTAACTTTTATTTTTCGCTCCCATCGCAAGCTAAATGGAAGAGATGTTTATATTCCTTCGGTTTAGAAGACCGACGAACAAAGACGGGCAGTTACAGTTACGAAAATGATGAGGCCAGCGTTGAAAAGACCGAAGATTTGTTCGAAAACGTTAAAAACATTCCTTTCTTTTTCCGTTTGAGCTTTAATGCTCGGCGTTCTAGTCTGTTGAAAAATTAAGTGTCGAAAGACGGGGTGAATCGTCCTGATTTGAAGACTTCTTCGAGTTAAAGCACGCAGACAGTGAGTTTAAAAAATACGAAAGTGAATTTGATTAAGCGGATTTGTCAATTCTCTTCGGGCTTTACACGTTTCTCCATGAGTAAATATCGAGTTAAAGCACGCAGTGGGCTTTGATTAGACGGATTCATCAATTCTCTTCGGGCTTTGCACGTTTCTCCATAAGTAAATATCAAGTTGAAGTACGCCAGACAGTGGGTTTAAAAAATACGAGAGTGAATATGAGTAAGCGGATTCGTCAATTCTCTTTGAGCTTTACACATTTCTCCATCAGCGAATATCGAGTTAAAGAACACAGGCAGTGGGATTAAAAAATACGAGAATGACTATGATTAAGCGGATTCTTCAATTCTCTTCGGGCTCGACACGTTTCTCGATATGTAAATAAATATTTAGAAAAGATTCCTTGAAAGAGATTTCTCACTAGAGCGCTAAAGTTTCTTAATTGATAAAATCTGTTCAATGCAGTGCCGTTAGTCACACTTCATACTTTATTTAAATCCATTTATAATGAATAATAAGCATCGATATGCATCTTTCATACGCGCAAATGAAATAGAATTAGTCAAAAATATTAAAAGGAATTCTGTTTACATTTTTCAAATTTACTCTTGTCCCGGTTGGAAGAGTAGCGGATTTACAACCGGAGGGTTGCAAATTCGAAACACGATCCAACCGAAGACCGTCGTGTACGTGAGGGCTGGTGCACGTTAAATCTCTCATGACCCCAAATGTCCTCACGTTGGCGCGGTGTGAATGCTTGGACAGTGGGGTGCCAGCTCAAGTGTTGACCAAGTCATTTGATCGTAGTTCTAAATTACGAGGTGTTGTTCTTGGATCTTTCCCTTAGGGGTTGATCCCGGACTGTCTTTAATAGTCCCTTATGTTGCTCCAGTGCGATGTTAATTCAAATACCTATTTACATAACTTACTCTTACTAGCGTTAATTCTTATTTTTCTTATACATTTCTGGGTAAAAAGCTCACATCTCACCCATGTTATCACAATTAGCTTCTAAGTATCTACGTCAGTTGCATCTCATTTACTTGTTCAAAGGCTGTCCTATAGTTCTTATCGCTGAACATATTTTCGCGTTCAATCACATTTTCTTTTCTGCGCTAATTTCTATATTCCAAAGAGAGATGAATCAACAAGAGAGAATTAGTTTTATTTAATCCTTATCATACTTTGTATTGACATTAATGTCCACTTTCTGCAAATTGTATTTTACACAATAGTTGGAAAAGAAAATATATATCTTGTATCGTTTGTAAGGCACGTGGTTTCAAACATCAACATTTGCATTTCGATGTCTATTTTTCTTATAATATTTTATAATTCTTTTGAAAGTTCTTTAGATTCCCTTAGTTCCGAACAGTCTGGCGCATGACGACACCAACTTTTGAAACATGAGTGACATTTAGTGAATCGTTTAAGTACTAAACGACAAAGCATAGATTGAATGTTGTTATGGTATTGGAACACACTTTGTCCGCCATGTTATTTCACTTGCCAATTGTCAGATCGAGTTACCTTTAGCACACCTAACCTATTGCTGAAAACCTTCTCTCAATTATGGTCCTTTACCGATTTATGGAAATATTCAATGGACTATAGTTGTGTACTTCATACCAAAGTTGGTCGAAAAGGGATTAAATTTGTAAACTACATATAGAATAACAAAAGTGTTTAATCTCAATTTCTGACCACAGATAATATCAGCAAAAAATCTATCGAAGAGCTTTATAAAAGAAGATATATGGAAACATCTAAAAATGGGGTGATTTCGAACCATAGTAGTGTGTAATATGAAATTATTGTCTTGGACTGTTGTAAAAGGTAAAATGAACCCTTCAGCTTAAAACTAATACCAAAGCATGGTTTTCAGCGATACTACAAAACTGGGTGTCCGACGTCCTCTCAAGATTAGCACAAAATCGTCTATGATAGGAAATTTAGCCATTATCACGAATTTTTGTGGGTTTTTTTGCGATGAAAGCCTTAGATTCAACGAGTAATTTTTTACAGAGACTTATGTATTTAATATTATTATAAATTTATTAATAGTATATATTATTAATAAATTAAATATTTAATTTATTTTTATTTAATATCATTATTAATTTATTAAGAGTACAATATATTATTAATAAATTAAATAAATAATTTATTTTTATTTAATATATTATTAATTACATTAATTTATATATTTAAGTCAAAGCTAATAGCTAATCAGTATGTTTCTGTTCGCCTCTTTTACTCGAAGATGGAACAATTTACGCGTACGAAAATTGAGGGGACAGTGGACTTTCTAAACGAACTTTTGAAAAAATGATACGATTGCTATAAAATTTGAACTGTTTGGTTTTTACCAAAAGGTTTATATATAAAGTTTGGTTCAAAAATATTAAGTTGTGTGGAAGTTATTACAAGTATGTGGTTGAAAAGTTTTAAAAAATTAGAAAAAATATTGATAGCTCCCATGCGTATTAATTTTCCATGTATTGCCATTATTTTAGTTCACATAATAGTTTCTATACATGTAAATCAAATCATCTCTATTTTGCAAGTGTATCATCGCTCAATTGTAAAGCTAAAAAATGTATTAAAATACCTAAAACTTTAGAAAAAAAGCATTGGTTAAGCAACAATTTAAACCAAAATTTTAACTCTAGATGGCGCTATGAATTTCTCATTTAAACTTAAATGCATACAAGATTACAAGGATTATTTAAGAAAATTAAATAAATAAAGACAAAATTCGCTGCAGGAACATTCCAAATCAAAATAATGTTATATTTCAATCGGAGATAAACGCGTTTTTGTAATAGACCTAACATACTTGTCTACTGTATGTTTTGGGTTGACAATGTAACTCCGTCAGAAATAATCGAAATTGAAAAATTATTTTTACTATCTATAAAGTTCGAAATTAATTGATTCTTAAACTAAAAATTGTAAAATCGATTTCCGATCATTTTTTTGTCGGAATTGATTTTGTTGTTTGTCTTCTTAACCCTCCAGATGGTTGTTTCGACGAGGTATCTCGTCGTCGCTACCAAAGTCGTCTAGATCTTGATGGACGAGATATATCTTTAGAAAAAACTGACCAGATCGTGATCATCAAAAACTCGACAACATCTTGATGACGAGTCATCAAGCGAGTCTTAAGCAAAATTGGTCAGATCTTGATGGACGAGATATATCATTAGAAAAAACTGACCAGATCGTGATCATCAAAAACTCGACAACATCTTGATGACGAGTCATCAAGCGAGTCTTAAGCAAAATTGGTCAGATCTTGATGGACGAGATATCTCGTCAAAACCACTTGGATGGTTAAAAGCCAGCGCTTCAAATCAAACCATCTTGTTCTTATTTTTTCAATATCTAATTCCTGGATTATTTTCGTCCTGTCCACAGTTTTCTAGGATATTTGTAACACTCATTAATAACTTCACAGGCTGGAAATAAGGCACAAAACAGACGTTCACCCCAAAAGTTTTCACCACCCTCATTAATTAAAAAATACTCGGGTTCCGCATGAATTAGAATATCATTAGTCTTCGGAAGACGAAACAGCAAACTACGGCACACAAACCTCCATTCACGCCTGTCCATCCATCTCACGATTCGAGTCATCTTTTGCGAAAAGGAAAGCGATCCCTCCCACAGTTCAGCGGGCGCAAACATTAAAAGAGCTATTTACGACACACCCGATAAAAAAGCGCCGTAAATCATCCCACAAAAGTGGAGTTGGGCACACGCAAAAAAATCCATAAAGGATGGTCGCAATAGTCACCGCAGTTGTCGCAGACGACAAACGACCGTGTATCGTCCCCGGCAATTCTCACCCGTAAAAGCACCCTCTGAGGCCGGATTTATGACTCCGAGTCCTCGGTAACGAAGCAGTCAAAACAGAAGGTCATGAAAATCGTCTAAGTGCGAGGTCTGACAAAGAAAGAAAAGGAAGAGGGAGCCAGTGTTGGGATTTAGGGTTATCTCTGCCTCCAGACAATTAATGTGAGAGAATCCGGAGAAGAATTGCGATATATCAAGCGATCTCCATCAACGGGGCACCAGGCGCTTGGAGGTATCAGTTTACATTGGGAGGAAGACGATCGCTCGCCAACATACACGGGTCTTGTTTTTTTGTTTTTGCTATTTTAAGCGAAGAGTTGGCGACAAGAGACAGTAAGTCCTCGTTCATCTGCCCATTTACCTTTCGAACCAGCTTGGACAGACTGACAGATGGATGCACGGGCTCAGGCCCTTGCCTTTCGTTCTCCTTTAATCCTCCAAGTGGTTTCGACGAGATATCTCGTTCATCAACATCTCACCAATTTTGCTACTGGCGATATATATCGTCATCAAGATATTGCCGATTTTTTTATGATGACAAGATTAAGATCTGGTCAGTTTTCTTCTAATGACGAGATATCTCGTCCATCAAGATCTGGTCAGTTTTCTTCTAATGACGAGATATCTCGTCCATCAAGATCTGGTCAGTTTTGCTAGTAACGAGATACCTAGTCCAATTACCAAGGGTTAAGTAGGAAGACAGTGTCCCCCCCCCCAATTTCGTCTACCGAAACATACTTCGTGATGGAGGTAGATTGTACTGTTATATACGAGAGTCGTTCTGTAAGTCTTGTAAAAAAGTCAGTTAAATATCGTTATTTGAAAAAAATTTATTTTATTTCTCAACATAGTCTCTTTTGAGGACTACACATTTGGCCAGCGAGCTTCTAATCCGTCGGAAAAGTACCTCTTGTCAAAGGCTGCAAAATATGTATTGATGATTCGAACCAGCCTGGACAGACGGGCAGAGTAATGCAGGGGCTCAGAGACCCCTGCCTTTCAATCCCCTTTATGTTGGAAGACAGTGCAACTTTGTCTACCAAAAAGCACTTCGTGGGGAGATAGTATACGATGGTCGTTTGATGTCTGGTACAAAGCAAGTTAACCCTCCTGGTGATTGTGTTGACGAGGTAAAAAATTATCCGAGTTATTGAGGTAAAACTGACCAGATCTTGATGGACGTGATATCTCGTTATTAGAATAGAATTGGACAGATCTTGATCTTGTTATCATCAAAAAATTGATAATATCTTGATGACGAGATATCTTGTCATCAACAAAATTAATCAGATTTTGATGGGCAAGACATCTCGTTGAATTACTTTAAGGGTTGAACATCTTTTTTCGGAAAAAAATTGATTTTATTTTTCAACGTATTCTCTTTTGAGGACTTCACACTTGTCCAGCGAGTTTCCAATGTTTTCATCCCGTCGGAAAAGTAGCTTCTGTCAAAGGCTGCCAAATATGCATTGATGACATTCTTATTCGTAGAGAATTTCTTCCCAGAACTAAATTTTCACATTTGTGAACAAGAAATCAGATAGGGTCAAGTCCGGAGAATAGGGTGGAATCCACTGATGCTTAATTTGTGCAATTTTGCCATTAGGACAGTTGATTTGCGGGAAGGCACATTGTCCCGGAGGAAGCAATTTTTTGTGCGCCAATCTTGACCGGTTATGTTTCAGTTCTTTCAAAAGGTCCACTAACGTCGTATAATAGGCTCTTGTTATTGTTTTTCAAATCTCCAAGCACCGATTAGGATGATTCCTTGGGTATCCCCAACAAAGTGACCTTCCCAACCGACAAAACGGCCTTCGCCTTCTTCGGCGCACTTTCATCCCTCGCTGTCCACTGTTTTGACTGAGGTGTGTAGCGGTGGACCCATGTTTTGTACACAGTACATCCCTATGCAAAACTATTTAGTTTTATGTTTGCACCTTCCCTTAAAGTTTGTACTGGAAGAAAGAAATGGGGATAAAATGAGAATTTACATTACACGATTCTGAAAAAGTATGCTTTCGACCTAAGCAATAACAATGAGACTTAAGCAAAATATGGCTACCCTTATAAAACATCTGGAATAATAAACAAAAACAATTTAGTACAATTTCTGGAACTCAAAATTGCATGTTTTCTAGCAACCCTTTTTAGGTACTACCATAAAAAGGCTGGTTTTCCCCTTGAAGCAATACAGAAAGAAATAATTAATTGTATCAAAGACGACACATCCCGAAATTTATTGGGTCCTTCAATAACTGTTAATGAAGGAGCTGTCCGATTCATTTAAGGTTATAGGACCGCACCCCAATTATCATTACTTACGCCCTTTTTTATATCTCGCCTCGTGTTTTCAAAGTAAACACTTGTGTTGCTTCCCCTTTTAATTGATACGCCACACACGGAAGTGTGGACTTTATGTGTGTGGCACGGCAGTCGTCCATGAAGAAAAATTATGCATCATTAGCATGTTTGGCACAACTCAAGAAGGTTTTCGGGGAAAACAGGGAACCCTTTGTCGAGGAAAGCTTAGCTGCTTTTCGGGTTGAATTGAGAGGAGAGTTTGCAATGTCCATCAGGGCCATCTTAAGAGTATTGTAGGCCTTGGGGTAAAACGGGTCATCGGATCCCTTGTTCATATCTTTAGAGGAATGGCTGGTTGGTAGTTGAATTAACGTCGCAATGGAGCAACACAATGGGCTATTGGCGACGGTCCGGGATCAATCCTGAAGGGAAATCCTAGAACAACGCCTTATTTATTTATTTATTTATGACCCACGCCCTACCCGGCTCACCACAAGGTTTCGAGCCCAGGCAAGGGAAGGGCGGGGAAAGGTTTCTACACCCCAGCACTAGAGGCAACGGGCCACGGCCCCACCGGGCAGGGGAGGCACACGCCAACCCCCGGCACACGAACGACTTTTGTTAAATTGAGACAAAACAATACAAAGTTTAACATAGTGCAGGCGACAAGTGCGGCACGATTGAACATCATTAAAACAACGACACAAGAATAAACACAAACAACAAAAACCACATCAATAAAAGCACCAAGGCAAGCTGCAAATACAGTCCACTGAAGATAAGAAATCGACTCCAACAAGGCCCCCACAATTGCAGGAGCAAATGTTCGTAGTGGCGTGCAGCAGTTCTCGGTGAATAAGATGGGACGTGGCGTAAAACATGAAAACAAATAAAATGCAAGTTACAAAAGAAAATATTACAATTAAAGTATAGAATGGACAAACAACGTCAACAAAAAGTGACAAGAATCAAACTCAAGGATAAGAACAGTAAATACAATAAATACGTAAAAATAACAATAAATACATAATAGAACAAAAGGAAGAAAAGGGTCGACCAACCCGGACCCACAAAGAGATGAAATAGTAACCCAATAGTTTAAGAGGGGAAATAAATAATCAAATATCAAACATAAAATTACGAGGAGAACAACGCCTTGTAATTTTGAACCACCAGGTCAGAACCTGAGCTGGCACCCCCACTCTTCAAACTTTCCCATCACGTCAACATAAGAACGTTTGAGGCCATAATGGATTTTAACGTACACCAGCTCCCACGTACACGACGGTTTGTGATTGGATCGTGTCTCGAACTCGCAACCCTGCGGTTGCTAATCCAAGACTCTACCAACTGGGCTACCACAGCCCGTGCGCGTTCTAAACACGTAGGGAAAAGTATTTTTTTCCATACAGTCGCCAGTACCATGGTAGAGTATCCGAGGTTTAAAGGGGAGGGATATATGAAAACATGTAATGAATTTTTCATTGCATTTATATTGGAAAAGGTGTAAGTGAAAGAAAAATAATACACTTGTGTAACTTTGGCATTGAGTGCTTGGAATGCATATCTTTGACGAGAGACCCCTAATGGTCCTACTTCTGAAAGTGTTGGTTTCTTATTTTTATCTCTGGATATTAAGCTAAACAGCATCGAATATTTTGTACTATTTAAGAATAAAATAGCACAATAAAAGTTAATTTACTGTCATTATAAATGTTTGGGAACTTATATCCACTGTAATATTATTTCTGCTTCCAAAATACGCCACTCAAAAGAGAAAATATATAGACTTTTAACTAAAATTTAAAAAATGTAATGTGGTCTAAATCTTCAGCTGTCAACAGTTAAATTTCTAAATTTGTGCTTACTTATGTCCATTGTAATATTATTTCTGCTACCAAAATGTGTAACTTTTCATATCTACACAACAATCTCTCACACAAAATAAAATATATATATATTTGAAGACTTAACCAAAATTGAAAAAATGTAACATGGTCTAAATCTAAATTTAAATATGTAATATGTTCAGAATTTCCAGCCAGCGTAACTGATTTCATTGTTCTTAACTTATGTCCATTGTCATGTTATTTCTACTACCAAAATGCGCCACTTTTCATATCTACACATAATCTTTCCCTCGAAACATAATATTTATATAAGACTTCGAACCAAAATTTAAAAAAAATATATGGTCCAAATTTTCAGCTGCCATAACAAGTGATTTTTCCCTTAACTTATGTCCATTTTAATGTTATTTCTGCTACCAAAACGCGTCACTTTTCATGTCTACAATAATCTCTCACTCGAAAGAAAATATATGAAGATTTTTAACCAAAATTAAAAAGAAATTTTATATGATTCAAATCTTCAGCTGGCATAGCAATTGATATTCTTGTCCTTAGCTTATGTCCATTGTAATATTATTTCTTCTACCAAAATGCGCCACTTTTGATGTCTACAATAATCTCTCACTCAAAAGAAAATGTATGAAAATTTTTAAACAAAAATTCCAACAAATGTAACAGCCCAAATCTTCAGATGGTATGAAAATTGAATTTCTGATTTTGAACCCCCTCCAAAATGAAGTTCAGGCGCCGCTACTGTGGTCCTCCAAATAACCAGTAATGGATCCTGGAAGTTTAGGGAACCGCACAAAATAAAGACAGATATCTACTTTTGTTATGATCACGTGAAAAAATAAGGAGCACCGGGTTTCGGGTTAGTTCAACCGTGGCAAGACTCGTAAACCCGGGCCTGATTCAGTTGCAACAAGAGACTCAGGAAACAGATCCGAGCACCAAGCGAAAGCTATCGAAAGGGTCAAGTGCGGTTAAGGCGGACCACACGCAATCCGTGATGAACTCTGACGGGATAAGACCCGGGAAGGGAGGAAAATGTCAAACACCCTCCTGGTGTCTAGAGAGGGGAGTTTGGTAATAAATTGTTCGTCTGCCACGCACACTGCACTTCGATTAGGATGCAGTGAACAGCTCCTATCCTATTTAAGTGGGGGGGGGGGGCGGTAGCGCGATTGGAAGGTTAGAGGATTAGCAACCAGAGGGTCGCGAATTCGAGACTCGATCTAAGAAAAGACCATCGTGTACGTGGGGGGTGAACGTTTAATCTGTCGTGACCACAAACGTCTACACTTTAGATCATGATTCTAAGAACTGTGTTTAAAAAGACAGCAAAAATTCACAAATTCTTCCATAATTTAAGTTTCGGTTGAGATATCATCAATGTATATGGGAACAAATACTTTATCTTCTAAATAAGTGCAAAATTGAACGTCTTTTTTTAAGATTTATCACTTAATTGAATAAAAGCACAGCGGGTATGATATTTCAGAAAATTTTGAATTTTTGATTCAAGGGTAGAATAAGTAGGTCCTGTTCTTTTAAGTAATGCATCAATAAAATAAAGTTAAAGTAATACATTTACTTATTTTGAAGCTTGGCCCGGTTGCAAGCTTTAAATGGGAAATATCCGAGGACAACGCCACGTAATTTTGAACCACGGTCAGATGACGAGGTCAACACCTGAGCTGGCACTCCACTCTCCAAATCTCCACACCACGCCAACGTGAGGACATTTGAGACCACGACAGATTTAACGTGCACCAGCTCCCGTGAACACGACGGTCTTTGGTTGGACCGAATTTTGAACTCGCAACCCTCCTATTGTTAATCCATGGCTATTTCAACTGGGCTACCGTTTTAACAAACGAAGACGTAATCAATTGGCAAATATACCACTGCAGTAAATTTGAGAAAGGTGAAAAGAAAGAACAGAAAGAAGTCAATTAGAAGGCATAACGTGTGAGTATCCAAACCGATAATGAAGATGAACATATAAACATGATCTATCAAACTTTGTGGAGCTTGCTGTTGGTTTAAAACAGAGATACTGCCCTTCGTTGATTTGCTGGCAGCACGCCTCACCATGTGTGATTTTAATACCAAGTCACCCGGTAATTTTTAAGTCAAGATAATTTTTTTCCAACTTCAAGACTATATGTTGAAAATATTGATCATTTGATATCAGGTTTCAAGGATCGTTTATCTGATTTTCGAAAAGGAAATCTGTTGCTAGATTTATTTAGCGACCTTTTTGCCATTTTGCCTGAAAATGCAAAAGAATCAGAACAGCCTTAACACATCGACATGTAAAACGATGAGAACCCGCGAAATAAATTTAATGAAGGCAATTTATTAAACTTCTATCATATTGTCGGAATGAAAACCAATTGTCTTCCTCCATATCTTAAATCATATTCCTTTGATTTATACCTTTTATTTAGCGAAGTAACAGTAAAATGTTTTGGTACTAGGGCACGTTGCGTAACATATTTTACGAGTGAACCAATGAAAATCGCTGAATCATCTTCGGATATTGGGGATGGAATCCCTAATTTTTTTAAATTGTAGTTCAAATTATTTTTTATAAATGTTTGTAGAATGTTTTCAAAGCACTCATTGAATC
Source organism: Meta bourneti (assembly GCA_933210815.1). Lineage (NCBI taxonomy): Eukaryota > Metazoa > Arthropoda > Arachnida > Araneae > Tetragnathidae > Meta > Meta bourneti. Next base: position 14,523,574 of record OW119928.1, on the reverse strand, counting down.
CTTGTAAGAAAGCAGCATTGCAAGACAACTTTAAAAAATTTCGATGCAATAATTCAGTGTAAAATAAAGTGGTTCCGACGAGATATTTCGTCCATCAAGATCTGACCAATTTTGCTAATGACGAGATATCTCGTTTTACAGATATTGTCGATTTTTTGACGATGACGAGACCGAAATCTGGTCATTGTTTTTAAACGACGAGATATCTCGTCCATCAACATCAGGTCAGTTTTGCTAATGACGATATACCTCGTCGAGACAATGATGAATTTTGAAATTTTTTTTATCAATCTATCGTTATCATATTTGAAATCGATGTAAGTAAGTAGGCAGGTATTTAATAAACGTAGCACTGGAGCAACATAACGGGCTATTGGCGACTGTCCGGGATCAAACTCGAAGGGAAAGATACGAGGACAACACCAAGTAATTTTGAACCACGGTCAGACGACGAGGTCCCACCTGAGCGAGCACCCCACTCTCCAAACCTTCGCACCACGCCAACGTGAGGACATTTGAGGCCACGATAGATTTAACGTGCACCATCCCCCTTGTACACGACCGTCTTTGACTGAACCGAGTTTTGAACTCGCAACTCTCCGGTTGCTAATCCGTTACTCTTCCAACCGGGCCACCGCGGCCCTTGAAATCGATGAATTGATAAATTTCGATTTTTTTTATCGAAGCAGTAAGCGTATCGGATTTCGAACTTCATCCTTGCTTGAGCTCAAACCGTGGCACTGCTAAATACGATCACCTCTCGTCTTATCAAGCGTGGTGTTCGACTCGTCAGACATGTCTGTCCTGCGTCAACTTTTAGTACATGTGGAAGGATATTATCTCCTTGTTACTCCCGGAGATAAAATTGTGATTTGTGAGGAAAAGAGATTCTCAAGCAGAGTTTTTTGAAGGTTTGGTAAACGAAGTTAAAGAAATGTTTTCCGTTTTTTTTAATTGTCGAAGTTGATATTTTTGTCACCGTCATAGTATCGGCTGTATAAATATGCCGATTCTATAAAATTCAGTTGAAAGAATTTAGATGTTTTCAAGGTTTGATAAAATTATAAAATCGTTTCCGAAACTTTTGTCAAACGAAAAGGACATTAAAGCAAGCCAAACATTGATCCAACATCAGTCCCGCGACACTAAACTGACTGAAATGCGCATGCGTACAGACATGTTTTTTGTATAGAAACGGAGTGTGCATACGCATGTCGTATATTTTATTACATGCCCCTACAATGTATTATCGGGCAATGAATTGTCGTTTTTTTTTATCAATTTTGGAGAGTTATAGAAAGCCGTTACCGAAACCACCGGTTTTCTTAGCTGTGGTATTTTATCGTTATTTTTGAACTTTAATTTCATAATCATACTTCAGGTATCAATGTCGACGGATATCAGTAATGGTACGCATTTCCATTTCTAAATGTGGCTCTCCACTGAAAAATATTTAGAAAACTCTGGTTTAATTCGTCATTACCAAAAGTGAGCAGATCTTGGAGGCATCTCGTCATCAGCTAAACAGACCATATCTTGATGGACGAGATATCTCGTCATTAGAAAAAAAACTGACAAAATCTTGATCTCGTCATCATAAAAAAATCGGCAATATCGTGATGACGAGGTATCTCCTCATTGCCAAAATTGATCAAATCTTGATGGACGAGATATCTCGTCGAAATCACTTGGATGTTTAAACAATTTTTTTTGAAGGAGGTAAATTGCGCTGCACATTTGAGTGTTACAAGTTGATAAAAAATTGCGGGATTTGCTTCGCTACAATAAAGATGACTTTTACTACAACAATAATCAATGAATATTACTTTTACTACAAGAGTTATTAATGAAGACTACCTTTACTAGGACAGTAGTTAATGAAGATTGCGTTTTACCACAACAGCAATTAATGAAGATTATTTTTACTATAACAGCAAATGATGAAAGTTGCTTTTTTTACAACACCAATTAATGAAAATTTCTTTTTATACAACAACAATTGCTGTCGTTTCAGGAAGTGCTTGAAAACAGTTTGCTAAGAAAACACTGGAACTTAAGACTGGTCTTAAGAACTTCCGCAGATAATTCGCAAATCCTAATCTAGATAAAATAAAATTCACTTTTTAACAGATCTTGTTTCATCTCTTTGCTACTACACTCCATTATTTTTTATCTTTCGCTTAAAATAGCTTGAAGCAAAAGCAACCTAATCGCAGCACTCCACATTCGCCTCCCAAACTTCACCTTGAACCTCGTCTTTGTTTACGAATCGGAAAGGACCACCGATCGCGCAGCGATTGAGGTTCTATTGTATCGCAAAACACATTTGTTTACATCCCCAATCCAAACAGTTGTTAACGGAACCCCGTAAACACAACCTGAAAGGAAAGGGAAGAGACTCCATCTCAGAATGTTTGCAGCGGGCAAAGCATATGGCTACCATTAAGATCTCCTCCGACCATTTGTCAGGTAGCCTCCTTGCTGACAACTTTAGCAGACGAGCCACGTGCTGGCGCGTCAGTTCTTGCCTTTTTATGCCCATCGATCACGGCAATGTTATAACAAAGGAAGCCAAGAATCTGGCATCATGCGGAGTTGTGTCAATTCGAACACATGGTTCCAGATAGGAAGAAAAACAATCGCGTGGAATCTTTTTGGTTATGACAAATGGCGCTTGGAAGGGGTTTTCCTAGTGCGCATGATCTTTCTGGCCTTTTTGATATTTCTTTTAGGACTTCTTCGACTTCTCGAAATCTTTTTTCCTCCTTCGTGTTTTTTAGTTGTATATTCCGTCTTTGAATACAAACAATCGTAATCGCAGTGTGTTGTGTTTGAAAGTCTTAACAAACCGAATATTTTCAATGTCAATGTTCAACATAGAACGCTGCCACTAATTTCTTTGCATGATTTTCACTCCATTTTCTGATTTTTCTTACAGATTTTTTGTTATAAAAGATCGTATTTTTTAACCCTCCAAGTGGTTTCAACAAGATATCTCGTCCATCAAGATCTGAACAATTTTGCTAACGGCGAAAAATCTCGATATCAAGATATTGCCGATTTTCATGATCAAGATCATATCAGTCTTTTTTTTTTATTTTGGAAGAGTCCATTAAGTCCTGGTCAGTTTTGCTAATGACAAAATGCTTCGTCGAGACAACCACTAGGATGGTTAATAAAAGACTCAACCAAAGAAAGGTCAATAAAATGAATGGCATGTTTAATATTGTGTATTCTCCATAGGATGCTGTTCACTGTTACATAGATGCTAACGGCGGTAAATTTTATTCTTGATCTCTTCAATACATGGTGATCCGAACAGAGGACATTTTCCCAAGATGTATTATAAATAATAAATTTTGTTCATTATCTTCAGAACCAGTCTCTGCTTACGAAATATTTTAAAGAATTTCCGACAGTTCCCCAATATCGTGCTTAGAAAACAGAAATATTTTGAAAATGGAGGAAAAGCAAAAAGACCTTTTTCTCTACTGCTTACTACTCTGCTCAGATAAAATCTTTTATTTAATTAAGAATAAGTTTCAGTTCCAAGGTACCTTCCCTATTGAATATTTTTGTTATGATCAATGTAGCCACATATATTTAATATGAATATTTAAAATTTCCGAAATTAAATTTTTATTAAGCATATTAAAAAAACATTAGGAAACATTGGAAAATAGACTGAATTTGAAGGCTTACAATTGAATCTGAGAAGGTTCAATACAAGTAGATGGGAGATAAAAAAAAACATAAAAAAATTAACGCGTTAAATTATTTCAATTAACTACTGACAAATGAGTCAAACATAGACTTTCTAATGAAATTGGCAGAGCATGCAAATGAAGTCGCTGTCGTAATGATCTCAGAAGGTGGCTTACGAATTGAATTGGGCCGATTGGCTATCGAAGCTGAGATTTGTGTGTTTTTAATCACGCTGCAACCAAGAGCTAATTTGTCCCATATCAGGATCCATACCTTTTCCCACATCCACGTGACAGATCTTCAAACCAAGTAATCTGAAGAAGTAGATGACGCAGCTCGTAGATGCTCCGTCTATTTCAATAGAAGGTCAATGGGGTCAAAGGAAATATTCAATTGACTGTATTTTACAACTTTTCATTTCGCCCACCATAAAATGTGTTCTTGGGATTGATCTTTTAATAGTGATTTAAATATATGTTTTTGAAATCGAACTCTGCAAATGCCATTTGAAGAGTACTTTTATTCGGTTAAAAAATGGCCACCTATGATTAGAAAATCAATTTTGATTCATCGATGATCAAGAACGAAATCTTTAGTTAATCCTCCAAGTGGTTTCGACGAGATATCTCATCCATCAAGAACTAACAGTTGTACTGATTACGTGATATATATCGTCATCAAGATATTGTCGATTTTCGATGATGACGAGATCAAGATCTGGTCAGTTTTCTACTAATGACGAGATATCTCGTCCACCAAGATCTGCTAATGGTTTTGCAAATGACGAGATACTTCATCAAGACAACCACCAGGAGGGTTAACCAAGGGAAATGAATCCCTTGGTTAGTCCGCTAATGTGATGTTAATTAACTTCCATCCCTACCTGCCCTACCAAGGGCAATGAGAAAGGGTTAAAAATAGCTTCTCTCACAAAAAAATCAATTGTGCCTGTGGTTTTTCAAAATTTATCTCAACTGCATTTAAAAATTTGCACACAACTCCGCAACCCGCTTATCAATATGTTTTCTTGAACGGAAAGGAAAAATTAACCAGAACTGGTAAATACCGCAAGCAACATGTCAAGGACCTACAAGGTCAAAGTTCAGGTCATGCGCACATAAGCATTCCCACAGCCTCCCTCAAGACATTTAGCCGTCCTAAAAACTTTTTATCGGAGTCATCTAGTTTACAGAAGACTGCTGTATCAAGGCAAGGAGATCTTAAAAAATGACCCTTACGTAACCTCAGTTCTCGATAAGGAGGACCCCGTGTTTATTTGATAAGGGTGTGTAATCTCCTAAAATATAATGATAATGAAAAAGCAAAAAAATTTAAGATGGATCTCTTGCAGTCGCCTTATTAAACATTATTAGAGTTGCGGCCTTACGGAAGAGTTTGATTTATTGGAATGTTTTGATAATCTTTCCCCTTTGCATCTGGATTCCGCGCAGTGCGTCCTTTTTGTGGTCCTTAATCTGATTACAACAGTAAGGGAGGGAGATTTATGTCCGTTCAAACTGCCGATGGGAAGTCCTTAGTTTATTTATAGCCTAGGGACATGCTTTTCCGACGCAGATGTTTTATGAAATATGGAATTGGTAATTGCACCAGCAACAGCAGGGATGCGCAATCCACGGCCTCGTGCGGCCCTCTGTTGATTTGCAGGCGGCCCGCCTCACCATGTGTTATTTTAACTTTTTTTAACGATAAGTAATTCGGGTTAAAACTTCGTTGCTAGATAATGCGTTAAAATGCTCAAGTCTCTTTGGGTCGACTCATATCTGCGAATAAACTTTATCAGTCATGAATATTAATAAAGCGAAAAACTGAAACCGCTTGTCTAATGAAAATTTAGAATCAATTTTGTGCTTGGCTACCACAAAAATCGATACAAATATTAAAACAATTTGGCAATTATTAATGCAATGTCACATCACATTAAATTATTTATTTACTTTATACTATCTTTTTTATAATAATATAAAATATAAATAATATGATAGATAACTTTCATGGTTTTGGGGGGCGACCGTTCCTTAAGTCACTTTTGAATCTATGTGGCAATTGGTCTTAACAAGTGTGCATCCCTGATCAAGGGGAAATGAGAAACTTTATAGTGATGAACTGTGTCCCTGACAATCTGTCTACAAAAATATACTCATTTTCTTTTCAACAATTGTTTCTTACCAACGAACACAACCCCGAGATGCCCTAGTGGGGGCATCTCGGGGTTGATGAGGGTAAAACGGAAGGGTGGACAGATGTCCACCCTTCCGTTTTACCCTCATCTTTCCATGTCCCCCTCCCTCACTGTATTATAAAAAATTTTAAAGTTGGTTTAATTCATCCTGTGTTTGCTCAGCTTGGCCCTTGTACCATTAACACTCTTGATGGTTATCTCGACGAGGTATCTCGTCATTAGCAAAACTGACTAGATCTTGATGGACGAGATGTTTCTTCAAGCGAAAAACCGAAGACCGTCCTGTACGTGGGGACTGATACATGTAAAATCTGTCGTGGCTTCAAATGTCCTCGCTTTGGAGTCATGTGGATGTTTGGAGAATGGGGTGCCACAGCTCAGGTTTTGTCCTCTTCATCTAACCGTGGTTCAAATTTACGAGGTATTCTCGTAGGATCTTTCCATTTGGGATTGATCCCTGACCGTCTTCAATAGCCCGTTGTGTTGCTCCAGTGGGACGTTAATCCAATTACCTACCTTCCCCAATTTGAAATTAAATACAATTTTACCTTTTAATATGTCTGTATATTTTCCTCTAGTAAACTCCAGAACCTTGTTCCTGAAGGTTAGACATGCGGACCTTTGGTTTTTTCCTCTCAAAACCCATTAAAAAGCATGATTATTTGTTATAACCATGAATACAAATTTGTGGATATTCAATGAACGTGTCCAAACATGAATCTATAGTTACAATAAGGTATTTTGCCCTTTGTGTAATAAAGAATGATTGAAGCAAAGTAATTTGCCCCAATGAACAATAAAGAATGCCTACAATGAATACTTTTGCTCCTCAAATCGCAAAAGCACCTTGAGCTAACCTCTTAGTTGGGTTTCAAGAAGCGAAACCAAAGGTTCACTTATGTGGACCTCAAGAAACAAAGAGGTTCCTAGAAATTTAAAAAAGAAATCAGAAAAAATGTTCGAGAGAAATATTTTTAGACTGACTTAGCCCTCCAAGTGGTTACCACGAGATATCTCGTCCAACCAATCAACTGGTCAATTTTGCTAAGAATGATATACCTCGCCGAGACAAAACTGTCCTATTACTAAAAGGGGAATGAAGGCACAAGTAAGAAAAACAAAGTATCCCTTACTCAGAACTGGTGACAGTTTGGAACAGGTTTTTGCACCAGAAGCTGGCCTCTACAGGGCGGTTTTCAACGCAAAGAGAAACCACCAAGAGGGTTAAAAAGTGATGCTAACTGAATGTTATCTCGATGGATAGAAAGAATTTCAGCAAATGTTCTACATGTCTTTATTCTATTATAGGCGGATGTTCCCTACCTTTCAAGTTAAAATTTACGGTATGGATCCTATGACCGATTATATTGTCATGATGGACTTTGTGCCAGTAGACGACAAGAGGTATCGATACGCATTTCACAGGTACGATTAATATTTTATTTTTGATTAAGTGTATCGCATGGATATGAATTAAAAAAAATAGGCTGGAATTGGATCATGGTGAGCAAAGTATCTAATTTAATGGGGTTTCAATCGCGGTAAATGAAATCGTGGAAATGTAAAGTACTTTCGTTAGTCAGTAATCAAAGTAGTAAGAATTATTACTGAATATGCTGAAATACACACTGGCCTAATGTATTTTTTTCCTGTGTAATTATTTGAAAAATAAAAACCAAGTTGTGTATTTTAAAGCGATTAATCTCATTCGAACTTGAAAAATTGAGAGAAACTCGGTAAATGTTCTCCGCGAGTAAGGCAATCCGTTGTTTGTAATAATTATAATCTATTGAAATAGTCTCCCAGAAATTCACACATTTAAGGAGAGAAATTCAGTTGATCCATTCTTCATAAGTGCCTTTTAAAAGGTGAAAATCTATTACTGAATACATGGAAATTTAATTTTTGCTTCGATATTAATTTCAATGACTTTCAGAGCATCAAAACAGTTCTGATCAACACCTTTGCAGGTCCTACTAAAACGTTTTTTTACAAATAAATACAATAATTATCAATAAAAGGAATAAAAAATAAAAATGCTTGACGAATGGAAGAATCCAAAAAAATTATCGTACTAATACCAATTCAAGTGTTCTCAAAAGTACATTCCGATTACTGCGAGGCGAATTTTCGCTTATCATCAAATATTTCACAATTAATTATCGAAAAGTAAAAAATTCCCCACCAAAAGAATCTGATATGTGATAGAATTTGGCAAAAAAAAAAATTCGATGACAAAAGAACATATAAGCAGTCACCTAATGACTTGTGATAGATAAATTGCTTAACTTTCTCAGCTCAACTTCTTGCAATCAATTCTTTGGAGATTTTCTTTTATCAGGGATACATACAAATATATCCACCCCATATAAATTCCAATCAATATTACCTGTTTTAAATTAGGTTAAGACCTATATCTACGCATTATTGAAGATGTCAATGGCACTTTTTGAATCTGTCTACTTTTATTTTTTTACAATTCATACAAAGCAATTATTGCTATCAATAATTGCTTTGTTCGTTAATATTAATTGATAAGCTAAGTATTTCACCGAAAAATTTGGCTTATAAAAAGAGAAGTGTTTAAACATCCCTTTTTCGCATTTTTCATTAAAGCCAGTCAAATCATCAATAACCGCATTGTGCCGAATGAGATTTAAATCTGGTTCACGATCATCCTTGTTTCATATTTCTGTTTCCGTGAATCATAATCCTAAATCTGAATGCAGTTAAAAATTGCTTATTATAAAAAGAAATTATTATGGAAATTCACAAAATGAATTAATTGAACGCGTCACATGATTTCAAATGCCAGGCATTAAGAATTAGTTCTTGAAGCGGCTTAGTAAAGTTAAAAAGTGAACTAGATTATGGTCAGCTGTCTTCTTAACACCGCATTAGTAAAGGACCTTCAGAGAATTGAGACTGACAAAAATGTCATCACTCGTATGTTATCGACATTCTAGTGAAATTGACGGAGTATGCGCGCTCAGCTTCGTTCTATTTCATCCGATCGCTCGATTTCAAGATCTGTTAAAGCATGGATCCTAATGTGGGACAAATTATTGATTGGTTAAAGTGATTGTCCAGCGTAGTTGAAAAGACTAGTCTGGACTTCGATGGCCAAGGCAATTCGTAAGCCCACGTGACTTACCCTTCTAAGATCTTACGACAACGACATTTATAGACATTTTACGACATACGACATTTTATAGACATAGTGTGTGGGCGGAGTGCCCACACACTATGTCTATAAAATGAAAGTCGATGTTATATGTACACTATCAGAGATATTTTCATTTTGATAATATTTTCAGATTTGTATACAGAATTAATGAGTATTCAGAATATTGTCATTTGAGAACATTTTCATCCATCAATAAATGTCTTGTGAATTTTACAGCTCCAGTTGGGTGGTGGCTGGCAAAGCTGATCCCAACATGCCCCCTCGAATGCACGTCCATCCCGATTCGCCTGCCAAGGGAGCCCAGTGGATGAAACAGGTGGTCTCTTTCGACAAGCTCAAGCTCACGAACAACCAGATGGATGATAACGGACACGTAAGTCTGTCTTGATCCCGAGCTTCCTCTTTACGTACACAGTTACAGAGTGCTTTGACACGGCTCTTACGGATGCTCTGCTTATGCGAGACTAATCCCATTTTGCTCTTTGTTTTGAAGAGACGTACCAGTCTTGATTTTTGCACTTACAATTTCCACACTTCGTTTAGTTGACTAAACTATTTGCACATTACGACAAGAGTGACCTTGTGTTAAAACCATTGATGATAACGTCGACAATGTTTGTGTGTATTTCAGTAAACACTAGGATCGCGGTAACCCAGTTGGAAGAGGAACCGATTAGCAACAGGAGGGTTGCGAGTTCGAAACTCGGTCCAATCGAAGACCGCCGTGCACATGGGGGCTGGTGCACGTTAAATCTGCCGTGGCCTCAAATGTTCTCACGTTGGCGTGGTGTGGAAGTTTGGAGAGTGGGGTGCCAGCTCAGGTGTTGACCTCGTCATCTGACCGTGGTTTAAAATGTCATGGTGTTGTCCTCGATCTTTCCCTTTGGGATTAATCCCGGACCGTTGCCCGTTGTGTTGCTCCAGTGCGATGTTAATTAAAATACCTACCCATTTTGCTCTTTGTTTTGAAGAGACGTACCAGTCTCTTGAATTTTGCACTTACAATTTTCACTTTCTTCGTTAATTGACTAAATTATTTACACATTACGACAAGAATTGCCTTGTGTAAATAATTTACGATGATAACGTCGACAGTGTTTGTGTCTATTTCAGTAAACAATACAAAGAAATCCAAGAGACACAAAGTGAAACGTAAATAGTAATACTTAGCAGTGGAATGTTTACTACTCATTGTAAGACTTACCCTTTTCCCGCAGTAGGTCTACCTAACATTTACGCACCAATTCCCAATTTGATTATGGGCCGTGGTAGCCCAATTGAAAGAGCAACGGATTAGCAACGGAGTTCGAAACTTGGTTCAACCAAAGACCGTCGTGTACGAGGGGCTGGTGCACGTTAAATCCGTCGTGGCCTCAAATGTCCTCACGTTGGCAGGGTTGGGAAATTTGGAGAGTGGAGTATCAGCTCAGGTGTTGACCTCGTCATCTGACCGTGGTTCAAAATTACGAGGACTTTTCCTCGGTTCTTTCATTTCGGGACTGATCCCGGACCGTCGCCAATAGCTCGTCCTGTTGTTCCAGGGCGACGTTAATTAACTGGCTACCTACACAATCTAATTACAACAAACTGAGAGGCATGTCTTGATCTTATGAGGTTGGGTTCATTAGCTAAATTATGTACTGGATTGCGTTTTCTTCTTTCATAAGACGTCGTCTCAATAAATTAATAAAGTTTATAGAACTTATCAAATTATTTTTAAAGTTGTTTACTTGAAAAGTAGTAAAGTAGTGAAACTTGAAAGTAGAAAAGTAAAGTATCTGTGAAAAGTAGGGGAAACTCGTCACTCTGGGGTGTAGCCCACCAAGCCTGCTTGTAAATGAGGATTTGATTCTACTCTGAACGAATACTTAAAACTAATTTTGAAAATAGGGCGTTTCGGTGTTTAGAATCCAATAATCTTATTAAGGAAGAAGAATCTGCACGATGTCATGTCTAAAATTGAACTAAAAGATAATAGTCCGGGGATATGTTAAATTCACAACTATGAGAATTTAATTAAAAAATTTGAAAAAATCTTTAACTATTATGTATTTTAACTCAAAGCTTAATAAAGTGGTTTACAAAAATTTGTAGGGGAATACTTTTCAGAAATTGAGATGATGAGCCACTAGCTCTAATAATGGGGTGCCCAGGATTAACTTAAATATTCCAGAATAAATTAATGCAGAAAAATGTCTTCCTCTGGAACAGCGGTTCTCAACCTGGGGTGTGTTCACCTGAGGTGCGAGAGAAGTTTCTAAATTTTCGATGAAAACTACCACCTGTGAGAAACTAGCGATGCTGCTTCGAAGACGGCACCAAAATGCACCAGACTAGAAAGACCTATTTACTGAGAAATATTTTACTCTGCAGTAATAAAACTTCTCTTTTGAATAAATAATCACATTTTTAGGTTGTATTAATTATTTCTTCCACGACTGAAATACAAGATTGTTTTATGGGGGAATTATCATCGGGGTAACATTTTTCTGCCTTCCAGACTCAGTTTATAACGCCTGAGTAGCTGCCAGGCAAAATTTAAGGGGGAAAGAGAGAGAACGCCCTGAAGTAGCTTCGTCTATCTACTTTTAGCCTGTTAGCTAAATGGAAGCACAAATGTTTCTAAAGTGTACCATTAAATGGCATCGCACCTACCTGTGTGAAATGGGATTTTCATCACTTTTGCACATAAAAACAAAAGTCAGAAATCGCTTTAATGCAAGTGATAACTTACGCTTGGCTCTTTCAAAAAAGGAGCCTCGCTTCAAAATTATTATCATGAATAAACAACAACGTAGCAATTAAAAATTGAGATATTGTTTTGTATGTATATTGTAAGTAAATGTATGTGTTTATTTATCAATAAATAAATTGTCTTGCAATAGATGTAATTTCCTAAATAAAGAAATAGAAACACATTTTTCAAGGGGGTGCGAGAACTTGTTTTTAGATTTAAGGGGGTGCCGATCACTTAAAAGGTTAAGAACCACTGATCTAGAAGTTTCTGGTCTGTAGCAAGCAAATGTCCACGGAGTATTAAATAAAACTATCTCAGTTGGATCAAACTTTCTTTCCGTAACTGAGAATCGCCTACTCTCGAGCATGGCTAATCGGATGAATGAAAAATGTAGAGCGAAGACTCCGGAATTGAAAATTCCTTTTTAAAGCTCGATTTTCACTTTTCTGCCACAAAGCGCTGAAAGCCGGTGCTATTTTATTGTTGCCAGAGAAAGTTGAACGTGAAAATATTTTTTGATATACATGCGTTGCACAATTACTTCTGCAGTCTACGAATTTTTAAAATATTATTTTTATTTTAGAATCAAGATGAATTTATAAAATTAGTTTAATAAAAACAAGACACCATCCCACCGCACAACCACACCACCAACTATAAAATGAAACACATCGGACTGAATCGAAAAAGTCCTGAATAATCTCATAAAAACTCAACATAAATTTTAATTCGAACTGATGATTAAAGTATAAAACGATATCAGGTATGGGCAATTGAGAAATTAGGTTTAGTTTTAAAAGTATTACCGCTTGTGCTTTTCGATTTACTCGTTTCCTTATACCTGCCTTACTTATTAAATTATATTTATCGCACTTCTTTTTATAAACCTAACATTTGCGAAAATCTTAGGGAAATATTGCTGAAATAAATGATTTAACAATTTTCGTGTCAACATAATGTAATTTTCGACAAAATATAATTCATCTCAGACATCTACTAGTTCGCTTTCAACAAGTGTCGGCGTACAGCGCCTCAAGCATAAAACGGGCTTCACGAACATGAGATACCCTGGTGATCTATTCCTTTCCCAAGGGGTTTACTGCCTCTGGTAAACAGGGAGGTCGCGACCTCAGGATGCCCAAGCTATCTTTCACCTCTCCTTCTTTCCACAATTACTTAACATTGTCTTGTGTTTGGCACAGCTTGACCAAATATGGCCCTTCCGCTATAAAATATAAAACCAACTAACTACAGCCAAAAAGCATTGTCCGTAGACATATCGAAAACCCGGACAGCCGCTACAAAAGGTTTTTCGTCAATCCCGTTTGCCGTGCTCCAGAGAAAAGAATAAATAGCGTTGCCATTCCAGACATGAGAATTTCTTGGATGGTGTCTTGTTTCTCCAGTTACACAGACCCAACCTCTCAGGTTTATAAACACGCAAGGCTGAAAGGTCCCTGGAGAGCCCCGGAATCCTACGAGTGTTGAGGAACTTAACATTGTGTGGAAGTCGAAAGTTTATCACTGCGCTATACATCAAGCATCCCCACCACACCCCCTCGGCTTCTCTTACTCCGTTTTTAAGATGGTGATGGGTGTCCTCCATCCTATTTATTTTCTTCTCTTCATTTTCGCTTCTCCTTTTAGGTCAAATGCCGAATTCTTTTGAATTTATTTCTCAGTATTTTTTATTGATCCGCCATAGGAGTTTTAAGTAATGTTATTAGTTTTTTAATGAACCGCTCAGTGTATTGAATTCATTTAAATAAATTCATTCATTAAATATTTTTAAATGTTCTCCTTTGCTGTATAAAAAGCTGCGAATGTCCTCTCGATTATCTAATCTTCAAAATCTTAACGATTCTTTTGCTTCAGTATCGATTCTGTGTATCTAACTACAGAATCGATAGATTGAAGAAAAATGTTTTTCTGTCCAGTTGATTTTGCTGAATCGATCTGTTTTAGTAAGCGCGCTGGTTGGTTATTGATGTCTCAATGGTTTTGTTCTACTATTACTTTATGTTCCAATTTGAACGTTACTTACTGCTTAAGCCCCTCAGAGTCATGGGATTTCCAAATAGTGCTGCATTACTTTTATCCCGCAGTACACATATTGACTAAATTAACACGTCTATTGTTTGAAATGATCGTGGAAAGATTCTACAGGCCGAAAAGGTAAAAAATGGCTAGAAGTCATGCAAGGAAGACTGGAGGTTACAGAATGGATATAGTATATATATGTGTGTATGAACACCCCAGAGGGTTGATGGGATGTCCCAATGAATTAACCCAGAAAATCGCATAGTTTAAAATGTTTCAAAAGGCTTAGTGATTTTTTTAAGACTTTAAAAAGAATGCGCTGTGAAATCATTTTTCGATAAAAAATAAGTCCATTTATTAAGGTTTTAGAAGATATATATATATATATATATATATAGTTTATATATATATATATATAAACTTAGCCTATGATATACTCTGTAAGGCGTCGTAATGAGGGGAAGTCTATTTGATTCTAAATGTCTTCGGTAAGCTATGCAGGGGCTTGAAAAGACAATAAAACAGCTTTAAAAAAAGGTGAAATCGAGAATTTGTATATTTTTATTTTGTGTAACTTAAAATTAAAGCATTCAAATCCAATTTTGTCTAGACATGCTCTGTGAAATCTCTTGTCACCTGTAAGTAATTATATACATATTTACTATTTCCATCTTTTTCTTTAGATTATTCTGAACTCTATGCATAGATACCAGCCTCGGTTTCATGTGGTCTATGTAAACCCAAAAGGAGAAGATGCCAGTCAAACCCAAAATTTTAAAACATTTGTCTATCCTGAAACCAAATTCACTGCTGTAACTGCGTATCAAAACCATAGAGTAAGTAAATTTTGTATTACTTATGTGCCATGACTAAAGCAATCTTTTGTACCCTTGATATTATTAGATTTGAAAAAGATTGTTTTGTTGACCTCAACTGTCAACCTAAAATTGCCTTATTTCCGTGAGTCTTCACTAATTGAGTTTTATATAGTTACTGTAACGCCTTAATGTATCAAACAAATTTTAACATCAAATACATTTTTCATCTTTATGAAATGCAATAAAAGATTAATTCAAATTAAATTAAATTGAGGAAATGGAACAGCAAAATTATATGCAATTAATTTCTACCCGAGTAAACTTCTCCCATGCTGGGGGGGTGCCAGGGTAACGCCAAGTGGCTTACAATCCCACCCTTCTGCCATGATGACCAATTTTCAATTGGCCAGACATTGGAAAAACTGCACGCAATATCATTTACTTAACCTTCCTGTGGTTGTCTCCACGAGGTTTCTTGACATTACCAAAACTGAACAGATCCATGATGGAGAGAGAAGATATCTCGTCCATCAAAATCTCTCCCGTCATTATAAGAAAACTCTCCAGATCTTGATCTCGTCATCACAATAAAATCGTCTATATCTTGATGACGAGATATCTCGTCATTAGCAAAGTTGGTCAAATCTTGATGGACAAATATGTCGTCGAAACCATTTGGAGGGTTAACTATGAAGATTTTACTTCCTGAATCCTGTTCATTTTTCATACTTGATTCGAAATTTCATTAATGAGTTTCAATCCATCCAATTGTCTGAAGTTAATTTCTTTGCGTGAAGAGGAAGTAAGTGGTTTCAGTAAAACTGTTTACCAAAATTTAAAATATAAGATTTTGTCCCAGGTGGAAAGTTTCCTCTCTACCTTAAGGGTATTGCTTACTACAATAAAATACGTCGTGAGCTAGCTAGTAGTAGGAAATTTTACTTACATTAATATTTGCACACAAAAAACTTTAGTCTTTTGTAATGTTCGCGTTGATTTAAAAAGCTCAAAATCATAAACAAATATTTCTCAAACCATGCAAATTTCTTCAATGCATGTATGAAATATGTATAATATATTTTAGCTGAAATACACTAATATCTATTGCTAATATAGATGTATTTACATTAGTAATATTCATACTTACTTAAAACAGCTTAAGACTCGAAAAATTTACGAAAACAGAAAAACCTGTTAAGCAATCATATAATAAGGGATGACTCAAATTCGCGTGCTGGTGTTCATTGACCAGGTTTGCCTTGGCTTTTAGTTTCCTGGTTGAACTATGTAGTTAGGTCTAAAAGTTTTCTGCGAGCTGTAGTCGGCGCAGGTTCGATTCTTTCCTGGATGTATTTCTATCTTCTCAGTCAGTAAATGTGTTGTAGGTGTATATGTCCATTACTTGACGCTGTCTGTCTTGTGTTTGGCTCAGCATGGCTAAATATGGCCCTTTCGCCAATGAACCCAAAACTTTCCAGTACACTGGTATTAAAAAGGTAATAGAATCAAACAATAGTTTTTATTTCAATACAATTCCTAGAAGGACTAATTAATTTCTCCATAGCACAAAGAAAAGAATCTGAAATTTTGTCCTTAAAGTGGTCTAAAACTGCATAAGTGACTGTCTTCCTCTCTTGTAAATTTTCTCACGACTTAAAACTTTGAAAACAAAAAGTTTTTGAAAATTTTATGACCACGCGATACTCATGTTTAAACATTGGGCGACAGCATTTCTATCTGCAACTAGCTGGAGTGCTATTGATGCAAGAGGCCATAAAATTTTGACAGCAGTGCAACAAAACATAGGGTGAGGGTTTTACGGAGTTAGACCTGTCAGTTTTTGTTCTAACACGTTCGGGCTTGACCTTAATACGCATGCTTTCCCAAAGGAATATCCCCATCTCTAATTGAGATTTATTTATCTGACAGTAACGCTTTACATTTGGAGAGAATTTTTTGAGTCAAATACAAGAGAAATTTTAACGCCATTGATCTCAATGTGCATGTTTGAATGTTTCAGTTCCTCTCTTGATTTGTTTCCAAATGAGTTCATTTGAAGATCTATTTATGTGCCTGTTGCATAGCTCAGAATTTCTTGAGATGCGGTGCGATAAGTTTATGAATGATTTTCTTCCAAAGGTTTAAAGACCCTTTCAGTTAAATATTGAGTTTCTTATCGCGTCATTCTTTAGAAGATAACATAATCTATGCACTTGACATCGTATTAACACGTGCTATCTAATGTATTTTCTCTTGTAGCAAAAAATGACTATAGAAGTGACACAACAACTAATTCTAGTGTATTTTTATAAACCCATCAGAAAAACTAAAGAGAAAATTAGCTGATCAGAAACTGTTCAAACTAAACTTAAGCAAATTAAAACGACCACCTGCCCTTTTACGTTTTCAGTGTTACGTTTTATTAAGTAAATTTTAGGATGCAGTATCCCTTTTAGGTAGCTTGGTACTTACTTTGAGCTCTGAATTACAACCGCCCAAAATGGTGACAACTTCGCTTTTTGTTGGTGAATTTAATTTTTACTAAACATATCTTTCGATTGGTAGTTTACGTACGAATTTGGAAGGTTTTCTAACTTATAAAGATCCAATTATTTTAGAAAAGGTTGAATTAAATATAAAAATGTCTTCTAATTCAAGGCAAGAATTATTTCAATTCAGTGTTTAAAATTCTTTTACCGTCTGACTTAAATTGACACAGGCTTATTAATAATTTTATGTTCCGATAATTACAGTCAAATCTTGATAAGTTGTCACTCAAAGGGCCAAAGAAATTTTGACGGCTCAAACGGAGTAACCACAGAGTTTACAGAATGAAAGTACCGTGGTTAAATCTTTTATGGTCGCTTGACATACTGCAACGTTGTCAGCGATTGCTATGTCAGGAATAGTGCATCCCCTTTCTCATTTACGATTTCAACTAACTTTAATGAAGTATCAGGATCAGAGTCATTTTCGACTGCTCTTTGATTGCCTTATCAGACACAAGCCCTGCAGGTTTAAGAACTTACCATAATGAAAAGTTATTCTGGGTAGCATACGAATTCTAGTCGAGTAAATAGGGATTTAATTAAATTGCTGTCTATTAGAGCTAGATAGGACTGAAGAAAATTGACAACACCCGGAGTGACGAGTTATCCAGGCGATGACTTATCAAGGTTTTATTGCATTACTTAACCCTCCAAGAGGAAAGAATGGTTTTCTACGAGATATCTCGAAGAAAACCGATCGTGTCACTTTTGCTAACGAAGAGGTATGTCGTTGAAAAAAAATTGCCCTATTCACCAAGGGAGTGAAGATCCAAGTAGGTATAACAAATTGCCCCTTGCCTATAACTGGTGACAGTTTGGGACAGATGTTTGCATCAGAGGCTGGTCATTACGGGTCAGCGAAGATAAACCAACAGGAGGGGTAAACTCACCTACAGTAATTAATATCCATTCATTAAAACTCCAACTGGTTTCGACAAGATATCAAGATCTGACCAAGTTTGCTAATGACGAAATATCTCGTCATCAAGGCGGTTTGTTTATGACTAGATCAAGATCTGGATTGCTTTTCTCTAATGACGAGATATCAAGATCTGGTCAATTGATAATGATTGCTTTTTAGATGAGATACCTCGTCGAGACAATCACCGGGAGGGTTAAACTGTTCGCGGTTTGCTTATTACTGGGAAGAAGTCTTTCTTATTGATCCCCTTCGTCAATCCCTTGCACTTTCCCCGTCATCGGAACATATCACCACACCAAAAAAAAAAAAAAAAAAAACCGTTACTATCTCAACAAACGCTTAGGTGTAAAACAGATGACAACCGATCACGATCCTTACAACCCACCCCCACTGAGAAAAATGTCGCGAACCACAGGAGCCACGTGGTGCGAAAGAGGGGGCTGCCTCACCACTCGTACAAAAAACAAGAACTCCAGATTGACTTCTGACAGTGACAGAAGGACAGTACGAGGGCGGGAAGACCACCCCGCGTGCGAGATTTGGATACTGGCGTGGAATGCAATCCTTGACACCCGACACCCTCGCTCTAAACTTTTCGTCTGGAACCCTCCACTCCAGAGTCCTTGGCCGACCCCTCCGCGCGAGTAACTGGTCCAATAAATCAGTTTGCGGGAGAGATTTAGTGGGTCGCTTTTCTGGTAAATGCCAGACGTAACGAGGGGCACCGTGTGTTTATAACATGGAAAGCGATGGTGAGTCAGGGTTTTTATGTTCGCGCATCAGACGGGTATTCCCAACTGGGTGGCTATCGCTTTGCTGTTAAGATACTGCTTCGTCAGTGGAATACACCCGGAGGTGGCTGGTGGGCTTCAGCCATCCCCCGAGTCAATGCGAAAATTAAAGCTCGTCCGTTACGATATTGTATATTGTGGAATCAAATCTACCATATTTTAACCCTCCTGGTGGTTGTCTCGACAAGGTATCTCTTCATTAGCAAAACTGACCAAATGTCTTGAGGTGTGAGATATCGCTTCATTAGTAAAAACTGACCAGATCTTGATCTTGTCTTCATAAAAAAAAATTGGCAATATTTTGATGATGAGATATCTTGTCATTTGCAAAATTGGTCAGATCTCGATGGACGAGATATCTCCATCAGCAAAATTGGTCAAGTCGTGACAGACGAGGTATCTCGGCATAAGCAAAATTGGTCAGATCTTGATGACAAGATATCTCGTCATTAGGAAAATTGGTCAGATAATGGACGAATTATCTCGCTATTAGCAAAATTGGTCAGATCTTGATGGACAAGCTATCTCACCATTAGCAAAATTGGTCAGATCTTGATGGATGAGATATCTCTTCACTAGTAAAAATTGGCCAGATCTTCATGGACGAGATATCTCGTCATTAGAAAAATTGATCTGTGGCTATAATTTTTGAATTTCACTAAACAATGTATGTAGCTGTGTGTGCAATTTTGGCATTTCAAAAAGCTTACTCAAACAATATAAGAACTTAAATTATAAAACTATTTATTAAAATGAAACAACGAAGAGTAAATGGCTCACTAGTTATAAAAAGTAATAACAATCATCTTTCTCATTACCGATTATCCAAATCAGATAATCACTAATGAAAAGAATTAGCCTCTGGTTTTGTGCTATCAATTTGTCTATATTAGGCTCTATTTTATCATCAGCATCCTTAGACCTCCGCAGCCAGCTATTTATAGTTGGTTCCTCCCTTTAGTTACAAGATGGTTGGTTGGTTTTATGGCGTTAGGGCCATATTTGGCCATGCTGCTCCAGACACAATACAATATGAAGTAATTGACACAAGACATACAATATCAAATGATTGACACACACAGTGAAAGCTTTTAGTGACACAGAAGAGAGAAATACACCCAAGGAGGAATGCACCTGGCATGATTCGAACCTGCTCCGTCTACAACTCGAAGGTTGCTAGCACAGTGGGCATACCCATTGAGCCACGACGGCCCTTTTGTTACGAGAATCAATACAAATGCATCACTTTAGTGAGTGTATCTGTATGGTCAAATGAATAGTGTTTGCTGAAATATATTTAAGCATCTTATTGTCCATTCTTTCTCCTCAAAGCTTCCCTCTATTTCCCCTGGGTCCAACATTTCTCTCCCCTTCAGAGATTCCTTCAGAGCCTAGAAGGCGGTGGTAGCGCCCACTTTTAGAAACTATGGTTCAGAACGTAGTTTCCTAAAGTGGGCGCTACCATTTGCCTTTGGGCGCTGAAGAATCTTGGAGAGGAGAATGCTGACCTCAAGGGAAATAAGGGGCGTTGAGAAGCAAGAGTGGGCATTAAGATGCTAAAAAATTGTCACCTACAAATGTTGTAACCTTCCTGGTGGTTGCCGCTATGAGGTATCTCGCCGGCATCAAAACTGACCAGATGTTGATGGACGAGATATCTTGTCATTGGAATAAAGTTGATCAGATCTTGATATTATCATAAAAAGAATCGGCAATATCTTGACGATGCGATATCTCGGTATGAGAAAAATTGGTTAGATCTTGATGGATGATATACCTAGTCGAAATCACTTGGAAGGTTAAGTAAACACTTGTCTACTTGACCATACAGATACTCATTACAGTGATGCATTTGCAAGAATTACGCGTCGTAAGCAACTGATCGGTCTAGAAACAAGATCGACAGGTCGTAACGAGCGAGTGTATTTGCGTGCACTTTAGACTAAGGCAGGTTCTTACAAGTGCAGGTGGTAGGAATTTTCCATGTTCTGTCGTTTACTGTATGTCTACTATAAAAGGGTAAGAAGACATAATACAAAAAAATCTGGCAAATTTATCAACGAAATATATCAAAAGTCTTAAGAACGGTGTTAAAATACAAAGCATGATAGTGTAAAATTACAAATGCATACTATTTTGCAGTTTAAACAAAATGAAAAGCATTTAAAACATTAAAAATAGTTACTATGCAAATTTGAAAAGTTGACGACCTGGTTTAAAAAGTCAGGTTGGTTTTGGGGGGTTATGGCGCAAGGGCCATATTTGGCCATGCTGCGCCAGGCACAAGTAATAGATACACGCAATGAAAGTTTTACTGACACAGAAGAAATACACCCAGGGAGGAATGCACCTATAAAATGTCAGGTACTTACATAGATTTTTTAAGGCGATTTTGTTATCAAAAAGATAAAATCGTTTTTAACACTAATGTATCGCAAATAAATGAAGCCGACACAACAAATACACATACATGTGGTTTCAATAAAAGTATATTTATATAATTTTATCATGATAGAAAAAATTAAAACATTTATTGATATATAAATTTGTATACTTTTTTCAGATAACACAACTGAAAATAGCAAGTAATCCTTTTGCCAAGGGATTTCGCGACTGTGATCCAGAGGACTGGTAAGACTTTTTTTTTATCACTTTTGCAAAAAATCTTACAAATCTTTTAATACAAAGATTAACTATGGACAAATAAAAAAGTGATAGATTTTTTTGGCTTTCGTATCACGCAAATCAAATTCTTAGTTAAAATAAAGTAATCAAATTTTCTGTTGAATTATTTCAATAAAAGTGGTTTTTAAATTAAAACACTGCAGAACAAAATAAAAAGAATTTTTCGCCCACAGGAGCAATTCTAAACGAACTAAAGCCCTCGTTTAGAATTCTCCCCTTAGTCTAAGCCTATGATTCTCAACGAAGAGCACATGCCTTATAGAGGGACTTTTAGAAAATATAGTACAAAATTTCAATTTAGCAACGAAAATAGAAAGACTTCGTGATTCAAAACTGAGTCCTCTGATAGTTTCCATTCTTTAATGCCAGTGATTGTCAAATTCAGATAAGTTATATTGCCTTTTGTCTGAAATTAATTGAATTTGCTTCAAAAATCGAAACCATTTGTGTTAAACTATCTCTAGCTGTGATAATCAAACTTGATGGACATTTTCTTGAATCTGATAAACTAGGACTGTTTGACTTTCTTATTTAAATGTGCAGTACTTCTACCAAACATTGTAAAGTTAAAATGATATTGGTAATTAAACTACTTTGTTTTTCGATGGCCAAAAGTCTGGAGGACTCAGGATTAAAAAACATTGTCAAATTGTAATCTGTTTAAAAGATAATATAATTCTATCAAAATACTTTGAATTTTTATGACTTGAAAGTTAATAGGTTAGTCTTTAAACAACTGTACAGTAAACAGTATATTTTGTCAGTTAACCCTTCAAGGGGTTTCGACGAGATATCTCGTCCATCAAGATCTGACCAATTTTGTCAACGACGAAATATCTCACCAAGGTATTGCCGACTTTTTTCTGATGACGAGATCAAGACCTGGTCAGTTTTCTACTAATGACGAGATATCTCGTCCATCAAGTCCTGGTCAGTCTTGTTAATGATACCTCGTCGAGACAACCACCAAGGGGTTAATGAGTTTCTGCTTTAAGCCTGCGATATATTGCCGAACATTGAAGATTAATTATCTCCAGTTGGAGATGTTGACCTATAAGCACCTAAATTAAAGGCATTAGTCCATTTGTTAAAAACGATTAAAATGAACATGATTTTCTCTAGTCTAGTCTAGTGTTAATATACGCGGCTCGTGGGTCATATGTTGTTCACCACTGGTCTCAAATTATTTAAATCCTAACTCAGTTCAAAATTTGTCTTCAATGTAAGATAAAATCTGAACTTTGGATCAGATCTTACAAAGTGGTATAAATAATTTACTTCACACCTTATGTAAAAAATACTGACGCAACTAATCTTCTTCAACCCTTAAAACGTTGTACGGCGTTTGTTTTACTGGATTGAAGTTGAGAATCAAGGTAGATTTAAAAAAGAATAGGCAAATCTTTTGTCCTATACACGAAACGGCAGTCGCAGTCTCATCTGGAGAATATCAGCTTTTGTTGCCAGATGGTGACACGAAAGGTCACTCTTCAAGCTTCTGTTTTCGAAGTCTTACAACATGTATGTTTTCATTTCGTCCAGAACCCTTTATTAACAACAACAGATGCTAAGGAAAGAGAAAAGCCACATTGTGAAATGTTTTTTAATAATTAGTTAAGAGTTCGTAACTAAATTAAGCAATTCAAAGTATGATTTTGAATAGGAGTAATAGGTAGAGTAGCCATGATATCGTTTCGGAGGTTGCCCTAAGTTAGAAATAAAATTTTTATACCAAATGAAGATCTGGAATTTAAAGTTTCACTAAAAGTCTATGGTCTTATGTTTCGTCACTAAATTAATTTTAAAAGGATTATATATAAGTATAAAAATTGACTTATCTCAGTTGATCCTAGTACAGAAACCATTTTTAATGACTTTATTCAAGAAAATATTTATGGCAATTAAATATTAGATAAATATTCAAATCTTGTTTCCAGAAATTCAATTGCCCTTTTTCAGTCATTTTTGAAACGTTAATACGAAATGCAGATATGCGAAAACGTAAGGTCGATTTGTCAGTGAAAACAATTTAATAATATTCATATTATTGATTAATTTATTGAATTTTAATTCATCTGAAACTTTTTTTAATACCACAAAAGTATTCTATACATTTTCTTATTTTAATTGTAAAAAATATGTAAGAATAAGAAAGCGACACTTTAGGGAGTAGGACCCCAGAACTCAACTCTGGATACACCACTGTTGAATTCATTCATTCACAACCCAGGCCACGCAACCTACCAAAGATGTTTAAGATTTTTTTCAAAGGGAGACAGGGGGGTGACTATCGCCAAATTATTTATTATCCAAATAAAGAGGAAATAATTTTACAATTTTTCGGATAAAACTTATATTTACCTAGAAAAAAACTACTTAAACATTTTTAAACATATTGATGGCGGATGGGAGAAAGGTAAACTCAGGCAACAATAACAAAGAATTTAATTTACAAAAAATATACACAAGCCGTGCACAAACAGAAGTCTTTTAATCTGCATAAGGGCGAGTGGCGTGAGCATTATAGAAGCCAAGATTGAATAAATTTATACCGGCGCACATCAGATTAAAACGTAAATTTATAATGTAAGGGTTATTAATTATTAGTCATGAAAACTCCCCTAAAAAGTATCGTACTTTATTTTTAACAAATTTACAATATCCCTATTTATTAATTGTAATTTTGTAAGAGAAATACTGACAGTATAAATATGTTCCAATTTTCAAGAATGTTCCGTTTAATTTAGTTTAATCACGTGAGTGGAATGGGAAAAACACAGAAAAATTGTTGTAATCACTATATCATGTTCAATGTATTAGAGACGATAAAATATTTTACAGCTTACAATTAAGAAAATACCAAGAAACACATACACAAAAATGGAGGTAAATTGTTATTAGTTTTTATTTAACTATAGTATACATTGACAGTGAAAATGATTGGTCAAAAAAGCTTGAAATGATTACAGATAGAAAAATATTTTCATAAGAAAAGAGTCAATGTTTCCATGGGCACATCAAAGCAAAGTGAGATATTTTTTAACTTTTGAAAATCCCCTAACTTCTTTAGATAACTGTATTATAAATGCATTCGTCAATATTTTTTAAATGCTTGTGGAATTCAATCTGTATCAATCTTTCCCAAATTTCAAATGACAGATAGGGCAAAATACTCTTAGACGTGACGAAAACCTAGGTATAAAGATCAAAATCATCCCTACCAAGTACATTTTCTTATCTGAATTTGTTTAGATGTACTCAGTAGATCATTTATTTTACCATCAGTAGGCTTGGTTAAGTGCATCTTCTGTTTTCAGACACGTCAAGTCCTTATATGGTGTATGGAGTCAAATGTAGCAATTCGCATCGTCCAGCTTTGAAATTTTAAATGGCTTCTTGAGGTTAATTCTCCAAATTCTTTCTATTGGCATAACCAGTTTTCAAATAGTTTACCGTATTGTTATTTATTTTTGCAAAAATTAATTTACTGCTGATATTGATGGAGGTATGGATTCTGTCAAGTCGAATTATCATTAATTCGACCAATCTATTCACCAAGCATATTTTTGTATTTGAAGATGTTAAAGTACTTGGAGAATCTGTAGCTGCCATCTTTTCTAGACTTGGCGACTCAGGTCTTTGGATTTGAGCCATGTCAAGTCTATTTGGTGCATGAAAGCAAATCAAGTAATTCGAATCGTCCAGCTCTGAAATTTTAAGCATATTGTTATTTATTTTTAAATATTCATTTACTGTTGATGTTGATGGAGGTGTGGATTCTGACAAGTTAAAATTATCATTAATTCGATCAATCTATTCACCAAGCATATTTTTATATTTGAAGATGTTAAAGTACTTAGCAAATGTATAGCTGCATCTTTACTAGGCTTAATGACTCGGGTCTTAGGGTTTGAGTCACGTCAAGTCCATGTATTCATCGGGATTCGCAGCATTCCACTCAGCTAAGTAATCCCGTTCGATGTACTCCACAGATTCCACTTCTTCAGATTGGCTCTTCATCTATTTGAGGCCCCTGTTGAAATGTGGATGAAAAAGTTCAAAACAAATCGCAATAAACATTAAATTTGACTTTATTTAATAGTGAAATCGAGAATCTGAAAGACAACGTCACTCAAGTAAATTTAATGATTTTTCGAGAATAAATCTGGTCGATTTAGACTTCAGAAAGATTCCCCAGGTTCCTTGCCCAGAGTTGTAGGAGTCGCTTGCTTTGGACTTCTTACCTGATTACCTACCTAATTACTTTCCTCAACTGATTAATTCTTACCTAAACATTTAGAAAAGGTTACTGTGAAAATTCCAATAGGAGTTGATAAAGAATTCAACTTGGAATCAAGATGGGTGAGATAAATAAGATTTCAAAATTACATGTTATGAATCCTATAACCTGCTTACTGAGATATACATTTTGACCTTAAAGCATAAAGGATGTGCTCGTATATAAGGCATCTACTAGGAAAAGGTTAGGAAAATCATTTTTAGCAGGAAATAACTCCATCGTATCCAAAAGCTGTTTCAAGAACAAACAAAGGAAGAAGACAAAAATGAAGAGCCAGGACATTAAGAGATAGTCCAGAAAAGAAGATATTAAAATGAAAGAAAAACGTAGACCAAACGTATCTTCTTAAGAGGAAAGAGTGTATGAATAGTTCTGAAGATTAATGTTTTATTGAGAAATAAAGGTCCCAGGTTCCTTGCACAAAGCTGTAGGAGTCGCTTGCTTTCGACTTTCTTACCGGACATGACTACCTACAAAGACACTTTCACCATATTGGAGTATCGAGATTAGCTATCTGTCCCTTTTATGAACAAGATTCAATGACTGGAGACCAACTCAAGGTGTTGACCTCGTTATCTGACCGTGATTCAAAATAACGAGATGTCCTCGGACTTTCCCATCAGGATTTATCCCGGACCGTCGCAAATAGCCCGTTGTGTTGCTCCAGTGTGACGTTAATTCAACTATCGTACTCACCTCTCAACGAGGGCTGGCTTACAGCACCCCGAACAACCATTTTTGAAGTACAGATCCCATAGACCTAACAAAAATCCGGACAGCAGATCTGGGAGTTTTTCGTCAATCCAGTTAGCCGTGCTTGGTTACGGAACTCAAGTATAGACGAGTGGAGGAGTCTGACTTCCTTCTGCAAGATAATGATACTCTTGATAAATCGGTAATGGTAAATAATTAACGTCGCACTTGAGCAACACGACAGGCTATTGGCGACGGTCCGGGATCAATCCCGAATGCAAAGACCGAGGACACCTCGTCATTTTGAACCACGGTCAGATGACGAGGTCAGCACCTGAGCTGGCACCTGCCTGTCCAAACTTTCACCCTAATCCAACGTGAGGATATTTGAGGCGACGGCAAATTTAACGTGCACCAGCTCCTGTGTACACGACGGTCTTTGACTGCACTGAGTTTCGAACTCGCAACAGTCCGGTTACTAATCCTCTACCCTACCAACTGGGCTACCATGGTCCCGCAAGTACAAAGCATTTTTGGGGAAAGAGGGCGAAATATACACTTTTTAAAGTCTAATTTTCGTGATATGGAATTTTCAATGATCCAACGTCTTTTGCATCTACTAGTTCGCTTTCAACTAGGGTCAGCGTACAGCGATCCGAGCAATTATTCAAGAAAAGACAGCCCGTAACGCAAAGCTCATAAACCTATCAAAAATCCGGATAGCCGCTCTAGGAGATTTTTATCAATCCCAGTTTCCCGTGCTTTAGTTACGGAGTCGCACTGGAGCAACACAACGGTCCGGGATCAGCCTCGAAGGGAAAGACCGAGGACAACACCTTGCCATTTTGAACCACGGTCAGATGACGAGGTCAACACCTGGGCAGGCACCCCACTCTCCAAATTTCCACACCATGCCAACGTAAGAACGTTTGAGGCCACGACAGATTACACGTGCACCATCCATAGTACACGACGGTCTTTGGTTGGATCGAGTTTCGAAATCGCAACCCTCCGGTTTTCTCTCAAATAGAAAGGATTTTTGGGGAAAGAGGGCGAAATGCACACGTTTTAAAAGCCCATTTTCGGGGTATGGAATTTTCAAATGACTCAACGTCTTTTGCATTTACTAGTTCGCTTTCAACGAGGGTCGGCTTACAGCGCCCCGAACAACCATTTTCGTAACTACAGCCCCTAACACAGCGCTCATAGACCTATCAAAAATCGGACAGCCGCTCTAGAAGTTTTTCGTCAATCCCAGTTAGCCGTGCCATAGTTATGGAACTCAAGTAGAGACGAGTGGAGGAGGCTGACTTCCTTCTGCAAGAGATTCTGTCTTGATAAATCGGAGAGAGAGGGGAAAATAGTATCAGCGCTTTATTAGACCTGCGGGCGCTGTCGCTTGGGATAGAGATGAATCGGGAGGGCGAGCTTTGTTTATGCTAGTGACGCAACCGTTCATCATCAATCACGTGTCCGCAGACAACGATGGGCGCCTTGCAGCTCCATCACTTGATGGACGGAATCGTTTGCTCGGGGATGGAAACGAGAGCAACTCGGCGGTGCCTGCTCGGGATTCGAATCTCCAGACCTTTAAAAATTACAAGATTCAAGTCGCATTGTTTGTTTGAAATTTGATGAGTTTTTTGTCGGTGAGAAGAACAGAAACATTTTTATTGCCATGGTTGTTCAAAGAACTACAATAAGTTTTTTGTTCTAAAAATAAAAAGGTCGCTGTAGCCAGGTTGGAAGAGTAGCGGATTAGCAACCGGAGGGTTGTGAGTTCGAAACTCGATCCAACCAAAACCGTCGTGTACAAAGGGGGCTGGTGCACTTTAAATATGCCGTGGCCTCAAATGTCCTCACGTTGGGGTTGTGCGGAAGTTTGGAAAGTGGGGTGCCAGCTCAGGTGCTGACCTCGTCATCTGACAGTGGTTCAAAATGACGCGGTGGCGTCCTCGGATTGATCCCGAACCGTCGCCAATAGCCCGATGTGTTGCTCCAGTGCGACGTTAATTTCCTACCTATCTAGCTAAAAATAAAAATTTTAACCACTTTGATAGAGAAAAAATATTTTTTAAACAGATTACAATATGACCATGTATTTGCAATCATCAAGAAAATAAGCATTTAGTGGCTTATCCGATGAAAATGTCATATAAGTTCAGGGCTGCCGCAGGCGACTAAAAGGCAATCTTTTGCCATTTTTCAACCTTGACGATTAGGGGTATATTTTTAAGCAAAATCTTCTCAAAAACTACTAATTTCAATAATTTTATATATTTTTTTCAAAAATTCACCAAAGGTTAACGAAAATTTAGCCCCTTTTTTAAACTGATAGCGGACGGAAAAAATATTTTTCGGATTTTCCTTCAGGAAGAAAATTTTCCAAGGGACGCTAATTTCACCAAACCGTGGCAAGCATGAAAGAAAAACATCTGAGGTTGCTAGATTGTTATGAAAACTTAATTAGAAAAAAATATTTTAAAATTTTAATTTCTTAACGAGATCTTCAACATCTGTTTTACACGTAATCAGCATATTTTCTGTTCTAGACTATTCATTTGGTTGGTGGGTTGGTTGTTTTCGGGTTTTATGGCGCAAGGGCCATATTTGGCTAAGCTGCGCCAATCATAAGACAGACTACACAATGAGGGAGGAAGAAAAAGTAGAAGGGTAGGCGAGGGTACAAATGAAAGGGAGGAAAGATCACTCGGTACCTCGTTGTGATGCCCGTGCACACCTAAAGAAGGCGATTCATTTTGTATCTGAGCAACTAAAATTGGCTACTAAAATAGGATTGATGAGGAGACTTTTTTTGCTACTCTTTTTAAGAATTTATGCTACTAATGCAACTATTTCATAAGTTCTTTGACGGTGGTAAGCCCTGTGAGTTTCTGCTCCAAGTCGATGACACAGGGAAGAAGCCAAACTGCGAGGGATCTTGCGACAATCTTGGATGTGGAATTCGAACATCTTACTATGAATTTACCTTAGAGCAACATTGTCAAATTTTCCATACAAATTGTCAAAAAGTCCATACAAATGAATTTAATTCAAAACCTAAAACTAAAAATATGATCGCTTTTGTGTATTTAACTGAATTGTAAAAATATCCTAACACTTTTAATAACAGTACTAATTCGTAAATGTACTTTCTAAAGACATTTTTTTACTCCAGGTGAAAATCTCCTGTACTATCTTGAGTAGTACTAATTCATAATTTCATCTTGTAAAGAAATTTTTATTTTACTCCAGGGAAAAATCTCCTGTGTTATCTTAAAAAGTAATACTAATTCGTAATTTCATCTTGTAAATATTTTTTATTTTACTCCAGGGAAAAACATCTCGTATTATTTAAAATGGTAGAACTAATTCGTAATTCCATTTTGTTAAGATTTTTTACTTTACTCCAGGGAAAAATCTCTTAGGTTATTTTAATTCGTAATTGAATATCTTGTAAGAAGGAAACTTTTTCTTCTAGGGCCTTACCTCAAAGTGTTGTAGAAATGCTCGCACACGTTCCTCCATCTCAAAGAGCAAGGAATCAACACAGGCCGAGCTCTCTGCAATTGCTCAGTGTAGGACAGACACCAACTTATGGCAAAGTAGAAAAAGGTAAACTTATCTTTTTTCACTCTTGCATGTTTTTCTCAATTCTATCACAGTGTTCCAGTTCCTAACCTTAGTCTTATGACACTGCAGATTGGAAAGTGGGGTGCCAGATCAGGTATTGACCTCGTCATCTGACCGTGATTCAAAATTACGAGGTATTGTCCTTAGATCTTTCTTTTAGAGATTGATTCCGGACCGTCGCCAATACCCCATTGTGTTGCTCCAGTGCAACGTTAATTATATAACTGACATTTCAGATCAATATGCGAAGCATAATGCCATGATTCACCTCAGAAAAGACGAATAATTATTAACGTTCAATAAAGATAGTGTTTAATGATCCCCTCGACTATTTTCACACGTATCTACTTATACCTAACCGGCGGGACTCGGAATTTAAATTTGAACTGATTAAACTTTCAGTGAGAATGTTTTAGTTATTGGAGAAATGATGTTGTTCTAGTCGGGATGAGGTTTAATCCTCCAAGTGGTTTCGACGATATATCTCGTCCATAAATTTTGCTCATGACGAGATATCAAGATATATTTAACCGATTTTTTTATGATGACGAGATCAAGATTTTGTCAGTTTTCATCTAATTACTAGATATCTCGTCCATAAAGGTCTACACTTTTGCTAATGATGAGGTACCTCATCGAGTAAACCACCAGGAAGGTTGACCAACCCGTCAAAAAACGTGCACGTAAGATAAATCTGTTGTAGCGAATCGATTGATCTCAGGCCCGGAGACCAGATAGGGCCTACAAACAGATTTTCCAGATCAGCAGAGTAGATATGGTCCTCAAAATGCTTTTGTCAGCCAGCCCGCAGACGAAATTCATTCCTTCTGTGGATAGCAGAGAATTTTTCAATTACTATCATTCCAAAATGCTCCCTGCGGTTTTAAAGGTTTCCTTTATTTCTTTTTTATAATCCTTGCTATTTATTGTGTAATGTGCTAATGTATCTAATCTATTGCATAATTATCTAATGTTTAAGTGCAAATAAGAAATTCACCATGCTTCCAAATTTTGAAATTTTGGTTCAAAATGTCGCTTGACCTATGCTTTTTTTTGCTATATTTTAGGTGTTTCAGTACATTTTTTTGTTTTACAATTGAGTGAAGCACTTGCCAAATGGAGTTAATTTTCTTAATATGTATACAAACTATATTATGTGAATTCAAATTCTGACAATACATGGAAAATTAATGCCCATGGAGCCTATCACTTTTTGCTAATTTATCAAAAAGTTTGACCATATTTTATGCAGTAACTTCTGCACAGCTCAATATTTTTGGACCGCCCCTTGAGCCAAATATGGCTCTCCGGAAAGGTTTTCGTGGCCAGCCGACCAAATAAGGCCCTCTGAATAGATTTATCTGGCGCGTAGACCAAATACAGATACCAGATATTCCTAAATACTCATTTATAAAAATTAATGTACAAATCGGAGCCTAGCGTTATTTTGCAAATAACCCTTGAAATTTGCACATGCAGATTTTATGTTCAATCTTGTTTTTATTTTTTAATTCCAAAAATATTTCAGGGAACGCTCAAGCCCTGGGGCCCTGCCCCTTGATTACCTCCCCGAAAACGCGTTACTACTTTCGTGATTAGAGCACACGAGAAAAAAAAAGAGCAACAGATAAAGATTTAAAAAGTCCTTTTTCTGGTAGACATGCGGGCCATACGGCGTCCATACATCACTGGAACGTTAGCGCACACGCAGTAATGGATGTTTGCAAGGTGAGCCCCTATTAGCGACTCGGGAGATGTCACGAGGAATGCGACACTTAATGAATAAGTTCCCGTCCTCTGATCTCGTGGCTTCAGGGTAATTCATATCCTGTCAAAATGGGAACAGGCACCATTATTCAAAAATCAAGTTTAGAATTCCTCCTACCTAATCAGCTACTTGCTTTCTCCTTTTGGTTAGCTCGTTTAGAGGAACATATAAATGGGGAAAAAAGCAGAATTTCCCAACAGCTACTGAAATTAAGCTGAAATACTCCAAATCTATGCCCAAATGACTTGTAGTATTAAAGTTGTAATTGTTTACTCAGAGGCGAAGATAGACTGTTTGGGAGCTTGGGCAAACGAGGTAGATGTCTCCCACAAAATTTACGTATTTGACCCTGCAAGTGGTTTCGACGAAACATCTCGTCCTTGCTAATGACGAGATACCTCGTCAAGATATTGCCGATTTTTTTATGATGACGAGATCAAGATCTAGTCAATAATCGTGATCATGTTTCCTTCTAATGATGAGATGGCTCGTCCAACAAGATCTGGTCAGTTTCCTTCTAATGATTGTGATCGTGCTTTCTTCTAACGACGAGATAATTCGTCCAACAAGATCTGGTCAGTTTTATTGCTTTCTTCTTTTGGTTAGCTCGTTTAGAACATATAAATGAGGAAAAAAGTGGGGCAGATTGTCCCAAATTCTACTGAAATTAGGTTAAAAATACTCCAAATCTATGCACAAATTATTTGGACTATTGAAGCTGTAATTGTTTACTCAGAGACGAGTCTAGGCTTTTTAAGACCTTGGGTAAACCAGGCATATATCACCCACAAAATTTACGTATTTAACCCTCCAAGTAGTTTCGACGATATATCTCGTCCATCAAGATCTGACCAATTTTTGCTAATGACGTGATACCTCGCCATCTAGTTATTGACGATTTTTTTATGATGACGAGATCAAGATCTGGTCGGTTTTCTTCTAATAATCGTGATCATGCTTTTTTCTAATGACGAGATAACACACCAATCAAGATCTGGTCAGTTTTGCTAATGACGAGACCTCGTCGAAACAATCACCAGTAGGATTAAAGTGAAGATAATTAGGATTTGC
This sequence comes from Meta bourneti, assembly GCA_933210815.1. Classification (NCBI taxonomy): domain Eukaryota; kingdom Metazoa; phylum Arthropoda; class Arachnida; order Araneae; family Tetragnathidae; genus Meta; species Meta bourneti. The sequence goes on along the minus strand of OW119928.1, from coordinate 14,490,475 downwards.
TCGTTCAAACCATATGAATTTTGCTAATACATAAATGCTTTCAATATTAATTTTTTGTAATTAATTATTGACTATGCATAAAGACTAGCAACAGGCCGAGATCTGTTAAGGTTCCTGATAATGAGTCTCCAGGACGAAGTAAGAAAAGACGTCCCATGCCTTTTTTGTGCTCACTAGACTGTTTGTGAGAAGATAATTTAAACATCTACCTTCTAATGAAATAGACGGAGCATATGCGAGCAGCTTTACGTTATTTCTTCCTGTCGCTCGGTTTGAAGACGTGGTTGTGCGGAAAACATGAATCCTAAATTATTGATTGGTTGAAGCAACTATAGAGAAATAAAATTTTGTTTCTATAGAAAATTTCTATAGAGATTTCTATAGAAAAACAAGCTCTGATCCTATAGAAATGTACTTCTATAGAATTCTATAAATTCTATAAAAAAGTTAAAGTTGTGAAAGAAGAAATGAGCTTTTATAGAATTGTATAGGAGTTTCTACAGACCTTCTATAGAGATTTCTATAGACCTTCTGTAGATTAAACTTTATATAGCTTATAGAAAAATGGGCGATAATTCTACAGGATTCTATAGTACACATTCTATAGAAATGTTTCGTAAGGGTATTCTGCGCTTCGAAAGCCAGTCGGCTAAGTCGATTCGTAAACCCACGTGATTTAGCCTTTAATCTTACAACAGCGACTCCACCCACATGCTTTGTCTGTTTCATTGAAAGGTCGATGAATTTAAATACTTTGCCTCTTCTTTCTTTTCTGAATAGCAATATTGTGAGAGCGTGCAAGCGAACCGTGAATTTATTTTTTATTGCGCACTTGCAACTGCTATTACCATATTTGTAAACGTTATTACTTAATTTATTAAGAATTGCAAACTATAATATTAGAAAATATATTAATATAATGTACGCTCAAACTATGATGATGTTGTGAATGTATCTGTTAATCATGCTCGTCTGAACCATATGGAATGTTATAAAAAATTAATTTAGAATTTAGAAGAATGGGGAGACGCCGATGAAGAGAGTTGATCGATGTTCTTTGTAATTTTGTATCGTCTTTAGTTTTTTTTAATAAATGTCTAATTTATTTCTAACGAACCTTCGTGTCCCTGTATGCAACCGAAAAGCTTGTCTACAACAGTTTAATACAATCTTCCTGATACCCGATCACCCGAAAATTGATCAGAGAATGTTCACGGTAAATTAGACTCGGATCACCACGATACATCCCGACATTAAATAGTGGCAAAGGTGGGATTCAATACTCCATTAACCCTCCCTGTGGTTGTCCATTAGAAGAAAACTGCCCAGATCTTGATGGACGAGATATCTCGTTGGAAGAAAAACTTCCCTGATCTTGATATCGTCATCATCTATAATTCATCAATATCTTGATGACGAGATATCTTGTGATTAAAAAAAATTGTCAGATCTTGATGGACGAGATATCTCGTCAAGACCACTTCGAGGGTTAAATTCATATTAAACAACACTTACTCCGACAAATATGATTGCAGGGGGTAGATCAAAAGGAGAATTGACTCTTACGAATTGCATTCTAAGGATAAAATGAGTGCAAGAAAATTCACTTCATATGCATGTCACTTGAAAATATTTCTGATAAGGTTGGTTGGTTGTTGGAGTTTTATGGCGCAAGGTTCTGTGACAAGGAGAAATGTTTAGAATTTTTCCAGGAAAAAACACTTTTTAATATATATTTCTGAAATGCCGTCCCTTTAGACAATGACACTCGGAGCCACCGATCCTGTCACAACCCCCTAGGTATGCCACTTTTTCCCTAAAATGGAGATTTCATCTGAATGTGGGATATTTTATGTATCTTACTTCCTATTAAAACATACTGTAATATAAATAGTCTATTTTCCATTAATGCTTCTTCTGATGTTTTTCATTCAACATTTTTCTTTGCCTTAATACATCGCCTTGTTTGATGCTCTGCCGGCAACGTTTCTACACTAGGGTTAATTTGAACGGAGCCCCCTGTAGAAAGTGGAGTCTAAAGTATCAAGAATACCTTTTCTGGGATCTAAGTACCGAATCATAATACAACTCTGGGATTCTTTGAACCGAAAGTCAGAGCCTTAACAACTCAGTCACCAGACTGTCATTTGTTAATGAAAAAACAATGTTTTTTTGAAAAAAAAAAGAAAAGAACAAAAACGAATTTCATGACCTTAACTTTCTTCTTTATTGGCTCGATAGCTCAGTATGGGGCTTGGTCTTCTAGATGATTCTGTTCCATCTTGACCTGTTATCGACCGTTCTCCAGTTCTTAGTTTGTAAATGTCATAGTCCTTGCTTACACGATAAATCCATCTACGCTTTCATCTTCCTCTAAGCCTAACTCTAATTGGCTTGGCCAGAATTCTTTTGTACTCATTTCAGCGAGCATTCGAATGATATGCTCAGTCCATCTCATTCTCTTTATGGTTCTCTGTATAAATGGCAAACTCGAAATTAAATCTTCTTCGGCGCAATCCATTTGTCAGTATGCCACCAAATATGCTTCTCAAAATCTTTCTCTCGAAGGTCTGCAGTGTATTTTTGATACTCAAGGTCATAGTTCAAATTTCAGTTGCATAAGAGACAGCACAAATCTAATTAAAAGATTTTATATTAGTATGCAATTCGTTGGATGAGATCCGACTTCAAGTAACTACGCAGTCCATATAAACAACGATTAGCAGCAGTTATTATCTCTTAATTTCTGGTCCTATGTCATACCTGATGTTAACTTCTGAGCCCAAGTAAATAAAGCTTTCAACTTTCTCAGTCGTTTATGAAACAATATCCAAATAGGGATTGATGCATGGTTCTTTTCTACGTGGAATATTCGGTTTTGTTTTGATTGATCATCAGATTAATTTTCTTTGCTTCTTATTCCAAAGCTAAAAAAGCATGTTTTAGAACCCAGCATTTGGTTTTTGTTTATAAATTAGGAAAATATCCAAGTCAAATAAAAGGGAAAATCGAATTGATTAACTGACTTTCATTCCTTTTGTTCAAGTATCACACAGGAAAGGAAGAATCATATTGAAATTATTCGTCAGTCTTGTATTATTTTTCTGGTCATTTTTCATACCGACTGAAAACAAGTTTCTAAACAAAACTTTTGAATCGGAACCATTGGTAATATCCTCTACATGATCGGATCGTATTCGAAATTACAGGGCACTTCCGAAATATTATTTAGTCAAAAAATATCACACATAAACGAAGACCGAAATTTATTTAATTTGAGTGAAAGTTCTTTAATCACACCAATGGAAAAAGTAGACTTATCTGAAGTTAGTAAAAGAAATGCTTATTTAAAATTTTCGTAATTCGATTGGTATAGGGATCTAGGAAAGAGAGGGATGGACCACTCACAAAGTATTTTTCTAAACACATACCTGCTCAAGATTCATATTTATTATTCCATCACGACAGAGTGGAAAAAGAAGTAAAAATTTTAAACTTCAATACTAGCCCATTCACATTACACGTTCTTCGACCGAATGTACCCGTACTTAAGAGCATTAACCATTCATCAACTGATTACCAAGGATTCATACTTCTTATTTTTTTATATTCACCCCGATAGAGGGATAATTGAACTTTAAAACAGTTCATGAAAGTTTTTAACGTTCTTCCGATCGGATACATTAATATTTTAAAACTTTAACCACCCGTCATATTGCTAACAGACTAGAAAAGAAATTAAACACAATCATGTGCTTGATTTACTCCAAATATCATCATTTGATTTGTTATATTAAATTCGATTTCACTGACATCAAAATGAAGAATTCGTGATTTTTTAAAAACAAAGCAGAATAACCCGAGTTTGAAAGATTTCAATGCAGTATGAACAATTCGTTCATTGCTTGTAAAAAAAGGAATTCATATCAAATACACGTTTGTATGGAACTTGAATAAGTTTATTTTTCCTTTCTCCAAATTTCCCACTCAAATGGCACAACGGACATTCTTGACATGTTTGGCAAAAACAAAGCAATTATATTACAAAAACATTAAAAGTAATAGCGGGATTATAAGAAAATATTTCGACACATATCCCCTATTTGGAAACTTATAATTCTTTATTCCTCATTTGTAAAATTAAAATCGAAGCCTAAATCATTACACTGCATAACAGATGTAACGCAAAATGTAGGTCATAAAACACTTTCTTGCGAAATTAGTGGAGGAGATTTTGGAATTAGTAAAACTAAGATGGGAAAAAAGAAGGAAAATTTGAACCATCTGTATCTTATTCTACTAAGGAGGGAGAAAAAGACGGAACTGCAGACGACATATGTTGGCGTAGGACGGTGTCAGACCTTCAGGATATGCATCACTTTGCCCTGCCAAAAGCAGGCAGGTCCGTCTTTTTCTTACGTCCCCTTACAAAGAACATTTATTTCAAGAAATTTTTATGGCGATTTCCTCAATTAATTTTCTTTAAAGGTCTTCAACTGGATAGCGATGATAATGATCTTGGTGGAAGGACCTTTGGAAATGTCTCATTGTACGAACAAGTAAACCTCTGCTTGCTCAAAAATAATGGCTTGTTACGACCTGCTTTGAGCAATTGGTAATTTCCGATGCTGATACGTGAAATGAGGGAGTGAATGTTCTTAAACAAAAATATAAAAACAGGCAGACCAGCGCATAGCATCTGCGCTAAACTTTTCTAATTGCTTATATTTATTGATGGAAAAGGGCCGCGGTAGCCCGGTTGGAAGAGCAACGGAGTAGGAACAGAGGAGGGTTGCGAGATCGAATCCAACCAAAGACCGTCTTATACAAAAGGTGCTGGTGCACGTTAAATCCGTCGTGGCCTTAAATGTCCTCAAGTGGAAGTTTGGAGAGTGGGGTGCCAGCTCAGGTGTTGTTCGTCATCTGACTAGTTCAAAATTACTTGGTGCTGTCCTCGGATTTTCCCTTTGGGATTGATCCCGGAACGTCACCAATAGCCCGTTGTGTTCTCCAGTGTGACATTAATTAAAATACCTACCTATTGATGAAAAATAATAGTTACAAACATTTCATACTTTATTTCAACCTATTCATAATGAATATATAGCTTCCATATTCAAATTTCATACCTTCAAGTCAAATAAAATTATCATTATCATCTATATTATTTCTATAGTATAGATCCCTTTTATTTATTTATGTATTGAATTGGTTTTCTTTCCATAATATCAATAATTTATGAATATGGGATTTGATGATATAAGGATATTTAAACGATGCATGTTCCACGCGAGTTTAAGATGTGAAATAATGAATAGGGAAGAGAGAAAAAAAATATTTTGGATGTAAAAAAATTCACTTACATCTTTCACCCTTGCAGTGGATGGGGTGTGTGGGGGGGATGTAACTGTTCATGCGAGAACTTTTTTTACTCGCACGGGCACGCTAGTCTATATTATTTCTATAGATCCTTTTACGCCTCTTACAAGCGACGAATCTTAACAAGTGAGGTATCAAAAAAAAGAATTTCCCGGAGCACTGACGAATTCGTTCTATTTCTCCAAGGTATGCAGAGGGGGCTAAACACAATTCGAAATCCCCATAGGAATAACATTGAGTGTAAAACGATTGCGGTACGCAACTCATTTGTTTTATCAGTATTACTCGGAAAACCAGTTTGTTTTACCAGTATTGATGGAAAAACAACTTTTTCAATAAAATTGTTTTACCAGTATTACTCGGAAAACAATTTTTTTCATCATCTATTTTATTTCTATAGTATAGATCTCTTACACGCGACGAATTATTTGTGTTGAACTGGTTTTTCATTTTTTCCATAATATCAATAATTTATGAATATGTGATTTGATGATATAAGGATATTAAACGACGCATGTTCCACGCGAGGTTAAGATTTGAAAAAAATTTGTGTGAAAGTATACTAATAACTTTTGGGAATTCTAGAGTTAAGATAACCTTATTAGGCCTTTTGGCGGAAGAATTACATGCTTTACACAAATGGTTGGAACAACGCTAACTGCGATCTCAAGGAGGAAGTGTAAATAGTGATTGAATAAACTTTTTGATATTTTGGATATAATAAATTTCACTTACTTCTTTCACCCTTACAACGGATGGGGGGGGGGGGTTGTGGAATTGTTCATGCGAAAATTCTCGAACGGGTACGCTAGTTATGTATTATTATATTATATATGTACACCTCTCAGTCGTGTTAACATAATTAGATTCTGAATGTCTTCAATTCCATTCCATTCCTTTGTTCAAAGGCGATTTTGCATTTTTTGACGATAAAACTGTTTGTTCACATTTTCTTTTCTGTACTGATATTCCAGATTATCATTGCCATCTGGGTTCAGTTGTATCATACGCCTCGTTTGGTGGCAACGCTCTTGGCACGTTTTTTGGCGCGCTTTTAGTAACAAGTTATGGCAGGTGAAGGCAACCCATCTTCATTAGAGATATTGCCGTCAGACAAACTCCATTTAATTTTCATTTGGCTAAGTATTTGAAAATTCGTGTGAAGATTTAAAAATTGATTACTTTAACAAGTTCTTAGAAATTGTTAGATATTTAGATTGGGAGGAGTTTAAAACAGTTTTAAAAATAAAAAGATATTTTAACCTCTATTTTCCAACTATTTCTGCTAATTATTTTCCGATAAAAAAAACTATTTTTTTCTAAGAATTCTATCCTTGGCGACATAAAAAGTGCGCCACAAACCGCGCCAAGAGCATTGCCACCAAACGAGGCGTATAATACACCTGTACCGCCGTCTGTAATCAGACTATTGAAGAATTTCATGGACAAGCGAGCTCTTCAGTGTAGTTTGAGCAATATTATTAAGGTCCATAGCTCAAACTGAGCATATTTAAATTAAGCGGCAAAATTGAGAAAACGAATCCCGTAACGGTGAATTTTATATTGTTCATATCCGTTGTTGCCATTCGACAATAAACAAGTAACGTCCATTTCTGTGCCACGTATGTTAGTGAATATATATCGAGATGTTGCTTTTCGACAATAAGCAAATAATGTCGATTTCTGCGCCACGTACGTTAGTGATAAAAGATAGTTCAAGTAACAAATTTCACTATCGAGATAGGTAGTCGAATTTACATCGCTCTGGAGCAACACAACGAGCTATTAGCTCGATCAGTCCAGAAGGGAAAGATCTAAGGACAACACTTCGTCATTTTGAACCACGATCAGATGACGATAGAAAAATTAAAGGAAAGGGGGAAATGGAGAGAAGAAAGTAAGTGAGGATCGCTTGGGCATCCTGGGGTCCCGACTCCCACGATTACAAGAGGCAATAAATTCCATGGTAAAATAATAGTTCACTATGATACCTCGTGTTCGTGAATCCCGTACGCACCTAAAGATATACTCAAAAGAGGTCGCCCTGTTAAAAGCAATCTAATAGGGAATGCGCTGCCTCTGCCCCTAATCTGGCCTCTTAACATACAGGCTTTCCACAAGGCTATTCAAGTGTTTCTGTATCAAAGAGTCCCAGTCGCGTACTAGATCACGTCTTTGTTCTGTGGTCCTTGGTAGTGTTGTATAGAGCATCCCATGTATATTTAAATATTATATTATTACTATTGGGCATCCCATGTATGCTCTATTGGGCATCCCATATATGCTCTATTGGGCATCCCATATATGCTCTATTGAATTGAGATGCCTTGCTTGATATAAATTATCCTTAATTTTGGCCCCATTTTGTAACCTGATATAAAAGAAACATTGTACAGTAAAATCTCTTTCTAAAAATTACTCTTTGTTCTTCCAGAAGAAGAAGTGGACCAACTTTCCAATTCTATCTTCAACCGTGCACTGAGTAATAACATTCACATAACAGGACAACAGACGTGCACGCTATCGCAGCCGTACCACGGGGACGTCTGCACTTACGCGCCTACCTATGACAATTACCTCTACCAAATGAAGTCCCGCACCTCGCCCTACTCCAGGTCTCCCATCACGCCCTACACGGGATACGGAAGCCCGCAAAGCTACAGCCTCTACCCCAGCTCTCGTCCGAAGCAGAACATACACGAATACACGCCCAGGTGAAGAAGGTCGTTGAATGCGACGCCAAAGGCTGCTCATGGACAATGTGAAACGAGTGAGAAACAGGGTATTTCCTTTCAAAGTGCAATAACGAGAATATGCGTTTTTTTGTTGTTATAAAAAGTGCTACATATCTGCTCATCTCCAATTTTGTACAGTGTGTTCTATATTGTATGTTATTTCAATAAAATTATATATTATATTGATTCTCTTTCTTATCTATTGAACACAACGGTTGCTACACATAGAGGTTGATTGGTATTTATTGTAAAGGACATATTTGGCCATGGTGCGCCAGATTAATCAATGTATGTACACAAACACAGAAAGTTTTTACTGACACAGACGAGAGAAACACACCCACGGAGAAATCGAACCTGCTACTCATAGAGGAAATATAAAAGTAGAGTGAGCAATGGAAACTTTTTGCGTCCTTAGGTTCATGTGACCAAAACTAGTAGTGCCTTCTAGTAACTAGTACTAGTAGTAACTTTCGTCTGCCGGGTGAAAACGAACATTCATCATTTGCTTGGTCAATGGGACGGAAGAAGACGATCATCCATTGATTAATCATCTGATTGATCGGCGCGAAAAAGTAGTAGACTTTGGCGGTTTCACCATTTTTGTCACCACTCTATAAAAATGTGCATTCACACACCTGCCCTGTCACAAAACGTTATATCGCCAAACGAGGCTATAAGATGCAAGTCAGCCAACAAAATCAAATTTTCAGAGAAGTCACAGTACTAGTTGACGTGTTGGTCACACTTAGGAGCTCCTCTCAATAGCAATGCTCAGTCTACATATTTCACGTCTACGTTGCTACATCGACCTTCTTATGAAAGAGATGGAGTATGGCCACACAGCTTCATACTATTTCTCTCGGTTTGAAGATTCGTCACGTGGTTAAGGGAAAAAGCATGAATCCCCCTAATGTGGAACAAATTATTGATTGATTAAAGCGATTATCCGGTGGTTATAAACGCATTGGTCTGTGCATCAATCGCCAATGGGCACAAGACCATAACCAATGGGCACAAGTCGCACTTCCACTTGTCCCCTACGAGATCTTACCACAGTGACTCCACCCACATGCTTTGTCTATATCATTGTTAGGTCGATGGGTCGCCAACGCAGTGACCAAGTCCATTGAGTCACGGCTGCCCTGGCATGAGCTCTTCCGTGTAACTTTAGCATAAAATGCAGCTCCACAGCACAGATAAAACGACGTCGCACTGGAGCAACACAATGGGCTATTGGCGACGCGCGATCCGGGATCAATCCCAAAAATAACTCCTCATTTTGAACCACGGTCGGATGACGAGGACAACACCTGAGCTGGCACCACACACCAGGTTAACGTGAGGACATTGGAGGCCACGACAGATTTAACGAGCACCAGCCCCCACGTATATGACGGACTTTGGTTCGAACTCGCATCCCTCCGGTTGCTAATCCGCTACTCTTCCTACCCGGCTACCGCGGCCTCAATAAAGGAAGGATGAATGCTATAGGGACAAGTTCATTTGACTCCACATACAAAAAATGATAATCCAAGATCATTATTTCTTTACTTCTGTTTTACATATCAAGCAAACACACATAGTTCAATTAAGTTTTAATTTTCTATTTGCCAAATAAAGTTTCTAGGTGTTCTGAGAAAATTAAACTTTCAATATTAGTCATTATTAATTCAACTTATCAACAAACTCTATAACCCTTCTGCTCAATATTGGACTTCCAGTCTCTTAAAAAAACATTGAATTTAAATGTATCTAAGAATGTAACCGAGTTGAAGAATTCTTGATGATTAATGTACAGAGGCTGTTCGGATCTTTTTTGGACGATTTTAATGGACTACAGATACATTTTTTAAACGAAATTTTTGTGTTTTAAATGTTCTATTTGATAGCGCTTATTGTTAATTATCTTTCTACACCTTAATTTCCATGAAAATAATGACTTTTGTAATCTATATTTATAGGTATTTTGGGGTATTTTGTCCCATTCTTGTTCCACTTTTCCAAAGTCCTTGAATGGTTTTCGGTCGACGTTTCGATAATACTCTTTTTAAAAGTTCAAAAGCACAAAAGTCCATGGATAAGACATCTGGAGATTTAGCAGGAATATCAGTAAAGGGAGACTTGATACCAGTTTCTTGTTCCATTTTTTCCAAGAACTTAATAGTGGATTTAGATGTGTGGCTGCTTGCTTTATACTGATGCAGCTCCACTGATTGTTGGCACTGTGAGTAAAAGATATGGTATTTCTTTTTTTGAATATTGGGGATAAAATATGGTCTTGATAGTATGTGGAGTTGATTTTTACATTTTTTGCACTCTACCTTTAATTTTTCATTATATGCAAAACAGGCAACAATCATAAATCCCTTAGAGAAAGTTTCTTTATATTCTTTGAACCACATTTTAAGATTTTTCTCCTTTTTATGATAATAAATTGTTCTTTTTTTTATTGCAATCATTTAAATACACCCACGCCTCGTCTATTGTCACAACACTTTCCCATCTTTCTCCAGCTAAATGCATCTCATACAAAATTCTGTAGCGAGTTCTGCGTTCTGCAATATGTCGTGTGAGATAGACGATGCACATTGTATTTTTTGGCCTTTTTAAGATTCAAATCACTGTTAATTATTTCATTTACATTTGAAACTGTGCATTTTAATGACTTTGCAATAGTCCTTTGACTTGGCGGATTCTCTTTTAAAATTAAAGATCTTACCTTACAAATATTCTCAGAAATTCTTTTCTGGATACGTATTTGGAAGTATTTTTCCACTTTTACGCTTTTTTCCTTTCTCATTAATAATATTACTTATCGTACCTTAGATATCGAAGAATCATGACTTTTTCAGCGTTTTTGAATAATTGAATAAGCATAATTTTCTTCGGAAAGAACGGAAACATAGCCTTCAATCCATTGCCTATTTAAAAGCGCCATTTTGAAAGTAAACAAAACTCTGAGTTAGCAGACGATAAGTTATACTTTAACTATTTAACTGCTGCGAAAATAAAATTATTTCGTAGGCATACCATTTTTTACAGCTCATCAAAATCGTTCAAAAAATGTCCGAACAGACTGTAGGTCCCTTAGAACCTCTTTTTTGAACGAAAGCCCTTAGATTTGCTTTATTTGTGAAGACTTTTTCTCTAGATACTCAACCATGAAAGTCGAATTTTTTAACAATTTTAGCACTCGAGGACTCTAAACATCCGTTGGGCTTTAAAAGTGAATTGAACTTCTCTGGTTTTAGGATATAATGAATATGACTGATACAGGGGAGCGGTAGACCGTTTGGAAAGGAAGCGAATTAGTAACCGGAGGGGTGCGAATTCGAAACTTTATTGAACCAAAGACCGCCACGTACGTAGGGGCTGATGCACGTTAAATCTGCCGTGGCCTCAAGTGTTTTCACGTTGGCGTGTGGAAGTTTGGAGTGGGGTGCCCGCTCAGAGGTGACCTCGTCACCTGACCGTGGTTCAACACCATCTTGTTTTCCTCGGATCTTTCTCTTCGGGATTAATCCCGGACCGTCGGCAGTGTCCGGGTTGGATTTTTCCAGTGCGATGTTAATTAACAACCTACGTACTGATGATACATCGCTCTTCACGTCCACTAACACACGTAGTACTTCTAGTTCGTAGTTTGTTTTCAATTAAATTTGTCTTCTTACACTTGAGAATTATATAAATACTATGAACATATTTCACTGATACCTCTCAGGTTATCCTACATTCCAGAGAAAAATTACAAGTTTTCTAACATTGATGAAAATCTTCCATTTTTTTCGAATCCATACTTTCAAATTTGTTGTGAATACCTGAAAATACCAATTTCGAATGTAGCGTCTCTTTAAAATTATAATTAAACAGATAGTTCCTAGAAATTTGCCTATTTACTGCTTTTTTCAGACTGCCCCAATACTTTTCTGACCACTCCTTTCAGTGAATACAAAAAGTGTAAAACATTTTGTCTTTGTTGGTTAAATTTAATTTTAAGCTTTAGTTTTATATAGTAGTCCTTAGATTGAGTGAAAAAGTTAGTTTTGGTGTAATAGCTACAGATTTTTAATTAAGCGTTTGAGTATTTTTTGTGCCTCAATACGTTTTTGAGTCACTGTATATCTGTCTTTCCAAAAATATCAATACAGTAATCTGCTTAAGATAGATACGCCATTTGAGCCCAAATTTTACTGCCATTACCTAATATTTTTGGGGCCGTGGTGGAGCTCGGTTGGAAGAGTAACGGACTAGCAACCGGAGGGTTGCGAGTTCGAATCCAACCAAAAGACCGTCTCGCACAAAGGGGACTGGGGCACGTTCAATCTGTTATGACCTCAAATGTCCTCCCGTTGGCGTGGTGTGGAAGTTTGGAGAGTGGGTGCCAGCTCAGGCGCTGCCTCGTCATTTGACCGTGGTTCAAAATTACATGGTGTTGTCACCGAATCTCTCCCTTTGGGATTGATCCTCGACCGTCACCAATAGCCGGTTGTGTTACTCTAGTGTGACATTAATTAAAATACCCTCCTAATATTTTGCTTTATTATTTTTATTTTATAGAGTATACACTTTTCCCTTGCTTTACCTTAAATCGCACGCTTTTGAAGTCCACTGCGTCATAGATGCTTTTACTCCGCATCAGATTATTGAGATGAATAGTTTCTTAGGGGCAAGAAATCGAAAGAAGAAAAAAGTGCTCATCAACCGTTGAAGTTGTGATAGATTTATTGTGACATTAAATGGAACTAGCGTGCCAGGGCGCGAATTCTCACATGAACAATTCCACAACCCCCCCCCCCCCCATTCGTTGTAAGGGTGAGAGGTAAGCGAATTTTTTTCCCAAAATATCAAATAAAATTACTCAATCACTATTTACAACACTTCCTCCTTGAGATCACTGTTAACGTTATCCCAACCATTTGTGTAAAGCACGTAATTCTTCCGCCAAAAGGCCTAGTAAGGTTATCTTAACTCTCTAGAATTCACAAAAGGTATTATATAAATAATGAAAAAAATTGTTTTCCTAGTAATACTGGTAAAACAATTTTATTGGAAAAGTTGTTTTTCCATCAATACTGGTAAGATAAATTGGTTTTTCCGAGTAATACTTAATAAAACAATTTTGTTGGAAAAGTTGTTTTTCCATCAATACTGGTAAAACAAACTGAGTTGCGTACCGCAATTATTTTACTCAATGTTATTCCTATGGGGATTTCGAATTGTTCTTAGCCCCCCCTTCTGCACACCTTGGAGAAATAGAACGGATTCGTCAGTGCTCCGGGAAATTCTTTCTTTTGGTACCTCACTTGTTAAGATTCGTCGAGTGTAAGAGGCGTAAAAGGGATTTATACTATAGAAATAATAGATGATTTATTGAAAAATTTTAATTTTGTTGGGATAAAGAAAAATGGGGTTCGAATTAAGGTCGTTGGCATTGAAACCACTGACGCTGCCAACTCGGCTACAAAGCACTTGGGATGGAGGAACAACTCAAGGCTCAGTTGATGCGAGAGTACCTGGGTGTGTTGTCGGCGTTTCTAGAGGGAGGTTTTTTTATATTAATCGATCACTTAGGGGTGGTTGTGGTATTGGTATTTTCAATTAACGTCACACTGGAGCAACACAACGGGTTATTGGTGACGGTCCGGGATCATTCCCAAAGGGAAAGATCCGAGGACACCACGTAATTTTGAACCACGGTCAGATGACGAGGCAACACCTGAGCAGGCACCCCACTCTCCAAACTTCCACACCACGCCAACGTGATAGGGTGGTTGTGGAGAAGAGAGCTATGTCTGGCTTGGGTGGGTAGGTAGGTATTTAATTAACGTCGCACTGGAGCATCACAACGGGCTATTGACGACGGTACGGGATCATAACCCGAAGGGAAAGAGCAGAGGACAACACTACGCAATTTTGAACCACGGTCAGATGACGAGATCACACCTGAGCTGCCATCCCACTCTCCGAATTTCCACACCACGGCAATGTGAGGGCATTTGAGGCCACGATAGATTTAAAGTGCACCAGCCTCTATGTACACAATGGTTGGATTCGAACTCAGAACCCTCCGGTTGCTAGTCCGTTACTCTTCTGGCTTGGGTGGAGTGACGAATATATCTCGCATTTGAATTACATTGTTAGCGTGATAGGGAATAGTATTGAAGAATTTAATGAATTTTTGAGTGAGGGTCAGTATTTCAGTCGTGATAGAGGATGGCATTCGAAATGTACCATGGAGATCTGTTACGATACGAAGCATTTTACTTTGCAGGGCAGTTATATTAGTAATGTGGGTTTTTGCTGCATGGCCCAAAATAAGGGTTACGTAGGTAAAGTTAAGATTTGTTTCAAAAGTAGGTAGGGTAGATCGTTATCCTGGACAAGTTTGTTGTCGGCGTTTCTAGAGGGAGGGGTTTTTTTTATATTAATCGATCACTTAGGGTGGTTGTGGAGAAGATAGCTGTCTGGCTTGGGTGGGTAGGTATTTAATTAAAGTCACCCTTGAGCAACACAGCGGGCCATTGGTGGGGGTCCGAGATCCATCCCGTAACGTCTTGATTCACGGGTAGCTAGACTAGTTACCATTGAAAATATCCGATTCTGGACTAAATTGGTTTATTTTACAATTTGTACAAAAAGTCGGAAAATGAATGTAAAGTTCATTAATATTAGTTCCTTGGAAGGTCCAAAGTTCTATCGAGGCGCTTAGGGCTGCTGGCGAGCCTCACAATTTCGCTCGGGGAAGTCTAACGCACGGCTACGGGTGAGCCTATTCTCAACACAAAATTACTCGAGTGAGTACAGAGTTCCAAGGCAGGAAATCTCAGTCTTTCTGGACAGGATCACTACTAGGATGAACAGTTACACGGATCTCTAGGAGGGTTCTCCTTTACGGCTACGGTCGAGCCTTTCTCACTAAAATACTCCGGCGAGTATCGGATCCCAAGGTGGGATAAATGCACAACAGTGAACGGATATTCACCAAGCTCCAAAAACGGTCTCTGTTGACCGCTTCTCTCCAAGCTCTCTGATCCTCTGTCTCCGTCTCTCCTCTCCTCTCGTGATCTCTCTCTGATGATATCTCCAAAAACTCTATATGTTGGGTGCTTATCGACTCCTCCTTTCCATTTCTGGTCCGCCTTTTAGTCGGTGCTGGATTGGGTGTTGAAGATTTCTCACGTTCTTGATTGGCTGTCTCACGTTGGTCTTTCCCCTCAACTTTTACGACAGACTTCGGCGGACTTGAAAGGGTCCATCAAACCCTGTCGGAAACTCATCATCATTTATATCAATCTTCTTGGTCTCGAAATGTCGAAGAGAGCGACAGAAAGGCGCCTGCCCTTTGTTTTGAAACCACAGCGATTTCCGACCCCTGCTGGCTGGCTGTCGTTAAGAAATCATTAAGATGTTTTCGGGTGGTCGTTATGGAGTGTGGGCTTTTCCTCTCGACACCTGAGTCAACAAGATTTTCCATTTTCCCACGTTGTCGTGGTGAACGTTTCTCTAGCCGCCGTTACAATCCCCAACGGAAAGATCCGAGGACATCACCACGTAGTTTTGAACCAGTCAGAGGATGAGTGAAAACAAGGAAACACGATCAAGGTGGCTTATAGATCTTTATACGGTCTCGGGTTTTTTTAGTTGTTTGAGAAATAGCTATTCTCGTCGGTATGAGGTTTGACCAGCTAGTCCACAAAACTAATATAAATAACATGTAGCGAAAAGAGTGATCTTAGGTGGAGACTGCCCTATACTTTTATTCGGCCGCAGAATAGGTATGGCCCTCCAAATATTTTTTATCAGGCCCGCAGTCCACATACAGGCCTCCGAATATTTTTAATAGGCACGCAGACCAGATACCACCCTTAGGACAGGTTTAACCGGCCCGTAGTTCATATACGGTCCTCCGTTTACCTGGTTCAGACAGGTATGGCCCTCGAAATTTTTTCAGGCCTGCAAATACAATACGGCGCCTTGAATAGGTTTTCCCAAACCACCAGCCACATACAGATCTCCGAAAAGATTTTCCCGCCTCGGCGGTCAGATGCGGCCCTCTGAATAGATTTGCCTGTCGTGCAGACCAGATATTTCTCCTAGAGAGGGTACTCATTCATAAAAATTAAATATTTAAAAAGTAGAAAATCGGAGTCTAGCGTTACGTTACGTTGTAATTGATATACGTTATAATTAAAGGCCCGGTGCACACATCCGATTTTTAAACGTACGGTGCCGCTGCGGCACCGTAAGTGCGGTCTGAGATACAGATCAGATAGTGTAGTGCGTGCAAACATACCTCTGGTGACGTTGCGGCAACGTACGTCCACCTTGCGTGCAATTTGTGCCGCAGTTCCCCACGGTAGCCGCGCACGCTCCTGTGTGGTCTCTCAGTACCTTGTTAACTATTGAGCGGTGCACACATCCGTTATTTTTAAAGTAAATGCGGCGTATTATTTTACATAAATTATTAATATTTTTATAGTAATGGCGGTAAATTTTGATGATTTGGATATAGAATTGTTTATAGGCGAAATAAAAAGGTATCCTGGGTGTGAAATATGAAATATCGCTGCAGAAAACTATCATGACCGAACAAAGAAAAGAGGAGCGTGGGTTGGTGTTGTTTCCAATGGAGGTATGGAGTCTCATCCAGGTATTTTGAGACATGATCTTGCCAGTAATTTTTCCCACAAGCTCGTCAAATAATCGAACTCATTCGGAAGCAATTAAAACTTATCTGGGTTTTCTAGTAAATCGCAAAAGATATATAAAATCTACCTCTTGTAAGTCTTAAATCAATAAATAAGATGTATCCAGTAACGTCTATTTTGTTTCAAAATACTATATTTTTTGTACACCAAATAAATGAAACAAACGTTTCCTTCGATAGACATCCATCGCAACTGGCGGTCAAATGAGTATAGGCGTCATTTCACGGTTGTGTGTGTAGTTGGCTACGGCGTATTAGCGCTAACGCAGCGACGCCGTACGTTTAAAAATCGGATGTGTGCACAGGGCCTAAGTTGAAATTTGCACACGCGGAATTTATTCTCTTGTTTGTCAACTAATTTTCTTCTTGATCGATTCGAAGATTTAAAAAATGGTTGATACATAAAATTATAATATTCTGTGTATGATTTCGTAACCTCTTAGTACAAAATAATACCTTGCTGTGATATAGATATTACTTCCATGAGGACTACTTGCATTTATTAAAAGTAGCAAAATTTATATTCTAATGTATAGGGTGTTTCAAAACTTTCTGCTCGAACTTTAAGGAGATGTAGGGAAGACTAAATAAAAGGGGTGTACCTATGTATCACAAAGGGGTGTATCTCCGTAAGAGCTACAGGGATGTGCTAGAGGGGAGAAGAAATGATAAACAGAAGTATACGAATAACATTTTTATTTTGACAGCAATCGTGCACTAATTCTCACAGTAGGTGCCAAAATTTGCAGCTGCCAACAGCAATGCAAGCCTGACAGTGCCAACTCATGGATTGGCTTACATCAGTTTCCGTTAACTGCCTATATGCTAAGTGTATCCTCATATCCATTTTAGCAATCGCGAAATCATACGAAGATGGCGGCTAAAATAACGATGACCGAAATTGGTCAACTGCCGCCCTGACAAATAACCTCTAGAAAACCAGAGTGGCGTATGCATACCTGTGGGGATTCGATTTGATTTTGTGTTCCTATATCACTTCTCTTACACGTTCTAACCTGCATTCTTTCCTTTAGGACTTCCAACCAGTTTTAACCTTCTTGACCAATAGTATCTTTCCTAAGATTCTTTCAACCAATAAATGTGGTTATTTAGCCATTACGTGTTTTGTGGAGATGAGCGATACACTACTCAGAAATCTTATGACCCTCAGAGGGTTAATGTACAGGAAGTTCTATTGTATTCACGACCACTGAGCTTTATACCACTACCCATACACTTTCTTTAGCACAACAGTAAAACGTCACGTGATTACCGATTAGTGTAGTATATTGCTTTTAACCTACACACCACACGTTTAATGACTAAATAACCATATATTGGCTGAAAGAATCTTATGAAACATTGTTTGTCAAGGTCAAAACCGATTAGAAGTCATGCAGGGAAGACAGCAGGTTGCTGAACGAATATACGAGTACTACGCGTATGCACCTTTTAGAGGGTTCAAGAGCCCTGCTTCAATTGGCTTCAGTCCAGGACTGATGGAAGCTTTCTCCAAATTTGAGATGGAAAAATCTATTTTGGTTGGCTGGTTTTTAGGGTGAAAGGCCATATTTGGCCAAGCTGCAATGTGAAGTAAGTGGGCATATATAAGAGTTGGTTGGTTTATTGGGTTTCACAGCACAAGGGTCATATTTGGCCATACTGCAAGATAGACAAAGCCAAGTAATGGGCATTCACACACAAGGGAAGTTTTACTGACACAGAAGACAGAAATACACCTGGGTTGGAATCAAACTTTTGCCACTTACAATTCGAGGATTGCTAGCTCACCAGGCAAACCCACCTTTATACTTTGGATAAGTAAAACTAACAGCTACAAAAAAGGAATGCAGTTAATTAGTGGGAGCATTAAACAAGATAGGATCAACAACTCTTGTGTGGATTTGTTATGCATAACTAGAAGAACATGATCCAGCATTTATGCCCGTATCGTCTCCAGAAACAACCAATTTTGCCGAAAATATAAATTACGAGTGCTGTTCAATAAAGAATGATCATAAATTAATAAAAAATAACTACCTGTACTAATCCTCCAAATTTTGATGGTCTTTCTCAAAATACTCCCCATTACATGCAATGCACTAATCCAACCTTTTTTCCAGTCTTCAAACACATGCTGGAAATCATTTTTTGACAGGTCCTTATAAATTGCCTTCATAGCTTTCACCACTGCTTGTGAAGATGAAAAACGCTTTCCCTGGAAGTGTTTCTTCAAATTCGGGAAAAGAAAAATTCACATGGTGCTAAATCAGGACTATATGGAGGATGGGGAACACATGTGACGTTGAATTTTGAAAGGTGCTCAACATTGGCAATATGCGGCAATGCTTTATCATGGTGTAGCATCCATCCTGTTGCTTTCAAATGGGGCCTTTTGCAATGGATGTGGCCTTGGAGGGTTTTAAGTACATCTCTATAGTATTCTCCAGTTGCAGTTGTATATGGTGGTACGGCATGCTGACATACCATTCCTGGAATATCGAAAAATGATATGATCATAACTTTCCAAGCAGAAGCAACCACTCTCACCTTCTTCAGTGTTGGTGATGAAGGAGACTTCCACACAGAGCTCTGTTGCTTGGACTCAGGGTCATCAAAAGAAACATTCCATCATTTTGTAGCCTTGATTTCAACTCCAAACTAACCACCACACGCACATCCTTTTGTTTGGGAATGAGCAGCCTCGGAACCCCCTGCTCTTATGCAACTTAGATACGTGTGAAACATTCGTTGAAAGCAGTGAATTTCTTTTAATAAAGCTGTAAAATTGACCTTGTTTTTGGAAAATTGTAATTGAGTTTGCTTTGTCTACACTGATGCCATTTATTTTTAAAAGAAGCTCCTTATTCCATGTGCTGCTGAAAGGCATTTTCAAGGTAATGGTAATAAATTAACGTCTCACTTTAGCATTACAAGGGGCTATTGGTGACAGTCCGGCATCAATCCCTAAGGGAAAGATACAAGAATACCACCATATAATTTTGAACCATGGTCAGATGACGAAGGAATTTTCAAGAAAATAGTGTTTGCTTTTGCTCCAAACTAAATTAATCACGAATGCCGTAACAATTCCTATTGATGATCTCGTATTGATGAACTTCAAAAACATTGCATACCTGGTGCAAGAATGTCCCAAGTAAAACATATTCATAGGAAAACTGAGTCCAAGACTACGCCAAAAACTCACCATTTTTACTCAAAATGAATATACTGGTATATTCGTAATCACTCCAATACTCAAAATTGATTTCTGTAGTCATCTTAGAAAAAAACTTTTGTAGTTTGTCTTACAGCAGAAGTGCGATGAATATGAAATGGATTATATGAAGGGATATATCATAAATACATATTTGCATCCAAAGTAAATTGCAGAAGTATGAAAAAGTTAAAATGATGTTAAAAAATTATTTTCCATATACTTAAAGGATGCTTGCATTTTGTTATGAAAGAGAAATGATTAGTCTGATCACTTTACAATCAACATTTCATCAATTCAACCCGAGCAAAGCCAGATAATTTTGCTAGTAGATAATAAGATTAATATGATGGAAATAAAAATATTGGAAGAGAGAGATGGACATTACAAGACATTTATTTTCTTCGACATTACGATCCATTAAAAATCGAATTCAACAATTAGCAAAAGCATATTTTCTTTCTTTTCTGAGTGCACAAGTGTTTTCAATCTTTCAGGAAGATGGATTTGGAAATATGTTGCATGCCATCCAATACCTGATTACAATGTGATAGGATGCAGAAAAATATTTTTCGTAAAAAAAAATGCTGTAAGGAAGTAATGTATTTTTTCATTTGTTTCAATGATTTACTAGAAAACTTCGGACTGTATATAAGGATCATCTACTACCTTTTTGAAAGTTAAATTGCGGTTTTACCTCAACCGGGTGTTTGTAGCAATAAGGTAAGTAGGTAGTTGAATTTACGTCTCACTAGTGTAACACAAAGGGTCTATTGGAGACGGTCCAGGATTAATCCAGAACAGAAAGATCCTAGGACAACACCTGAGCTGGGATTCTCCAAACTTCCATGCTATGCCAATGTGAGGACATGGCAGATTTAGCATGCACCTGCCCCACATACATGACAATATTTGGTTGGATCAAGTTCCAGACTTGCAACTCTCCAATTGCTAATCAGTAATTCTACCGAATATTATTTTATATTATAAGGTTAGATATTAAAATTTAGTATTACAGGGGAAATAACAGCATACATATGGCATATATAAACTTAAATTTGATTCAAAAGGGCATTTCCAAATTAAATTAATTAATTTAGTCTTCACTATCTTAATCCAATGAATTAATAGAAAATTGGGTGAAAATGTCATTGGAAGATTGTGCTTCATTGGAAAAACAATAGTCTGAAGGTAAACAAATACAATAATTAAACTTACAATGCAAATTTTAGAAAACAATTTATTTCGTTACAAAAAGTAAATAAAAATCAAGGACAAGTGATTTTAGTAGCAAAAGAGGATGAATGATTTTAGAACATATTCATCATAACTGATTATAATGATTATTGAATACTAACTAGTCTATGTAACTAAAATATAATCACATTTAGTTGGTGCAATCATTTTCGAAAACTCAAATTGTTTCAGCAGCAGTTTTCCTCTATGTGAGACCTGCATAACTATTACAGAACAGCAAATGTGGTTCCCATGTATCCCACTTCCTCTCTCTTCAAGTCAACAAAATTAATGTACATCCTAAAGATTAAAATATAACAGTATAAATACATCATGATTTTATTCTACACTAGGAGCATAAAAACAAGGAGTATGATACACATCCTAACAATTACACAAAGAATCTTAGATATCAGATGATTGGTTGGTTTGAGGGTTTTATGGCGCAAGGGCCATATTTGGCCATGCTGAACCAGACACAAGATATCAAGTAATACACACATAATGAAAGTTTTACAGCACAGAAGAGAGAAATACACCCAGGGAGGAATGCACCTGACAGGAATCAAACCTGCACGGCCTACAACTCGAAGGTTGCTAGTGCAGTGGACATACCACTGAGCCACTACAGCCCCTAGATATCAGATGAGGAACTCAAACTAATACTATAAGTTTGTATTTAGATGGTATGTGTCTTTAAAAAAATTAATGATAACAAAAGATGGAAAATGTTATCATTCATGCATCACAAATTACACAGGTCTATTACGAAAACATTGTTTTTGTTTCTTTGTCATTTTTACATAATTTTAAATGCAAAATTCGAAAATGTAAGCCAATTTTCTTTACTGTGTCGGGAATTTTCCAAATAGGGAAGTTTTATTTAAAAGTATACACTTTTCATAAAAGGTCTTTGATGTACAAATTTATTTTTATAGATTAGGAAGATAATATTTGACTGTTTGCAAAATATTAAATTATACAATTAGGAGAATGCAAATAATTTAATAGATAAGCTTATGTAGGTAATTTATTAACCATATCAAAGTGCAACTATGAATCAGTGCAGAAATGCCAATATGTCAATCAGCAGCAAGTGTGTCTGAACAGGAATGTCCCCAATTAATTTTGGGGCAAAAAACACTTAAGTATCATCCTGGCAGTTGACTTGTGTGAATGATTCTTTTAATGAAGATTTCCTGAGTAAATTATTGAAAAATTCTGAATTTAATATCAAGTGTTGCTTAGTGCTTATATGAGGTAGAAAGCAAGAATGGGTTCTAGAGGTTGTGTAAACAGTGCAAAATCTTTTTGCTATATATGTATATTTGGAAAGTTTGCTATCCAGAAGTAGACAGAACACAACCGAGTTTGTGAAAAAGGCTGTTTCAGTGTAAAACTTTTTTCCTACGTCAGGAAAAGTCCAGGGACCATAATTTTCTATGGGCAGCCCAGTACAAATTAGCCCAGCTAAAAAGGTCATCAACTAAGATGTGATTGTCAGATAAAAAAGTGCAAGATTAAAGATGACTAAAATCCATAAAGCTCCCCGTAGAAAAAAAGGGGTAGTCAGGAGAAGCATGTACACCAATGTGGTGTAAGTGTCCTCTTAAAAAGTAGTGTCCAGTTAAAATTCGAAAATTTGCCATAGCAATATGTCATGGCAAATTAGGTGGAACAAGATCAGACAAAAGCTTGCTCCATGTTTTGTCCGTGACCTTAAACTTTTGATGGTTGCAGAGACTTATTTATCTTTTGCTCTACCAACCTGCAAGCACGGAGGTAAGGGACAGGGCTGGATAGCTGGGGTAGAAGACAACCATTTTTAGCTAGCTTGTCTGCATGCTCATTGGGCTTCAAAATGGCTTGGTATCCATTGGAAGGAAATGATCCAACCAGAGTTCAAGATGTCACTAGCAATTAAACTAGCTGTGGCAAGAGCGAACACAATGAGGTTGTTTATAGGAGCATTGCTGCCTGTGAATCAACCAGAATGACTGCTTTGTTATAAGTGATGGAAAAAGTCTAGAAATGGCTTGGGGAAGTGTGTAAAACTATGAAGAAAACCAGTTGGCAACAAAAAAATCTGTTCTATTTGTGTTGAACTCTTCCTTTTAATATTCTAATGATTTAAAGAAGACCAAAGAAACACAAGAATGACTTATTTTTGCTCATGCAAAATACAGCTATAAACCAGTCCGCTATTAGACCTGGGCCGCATGGTAGGTAGTTGAATTAACGTTGCACTGGAGCAACATAACAGACTATTGGCGACAGTCCATGATCCATCTCGAAGGTAAAGATTCGAAGACAACACCTCGTAATTTTGAATCATGGTCAGATGACATCTGTGCCGCATGGATCTGATGTTTCAATTCCTACAAATTTAGATTTCACTGTTAGTAACTTGGGTAGGTATTTTAATTAATGTCGCACTGGAGCAATACAATGGGGTGTGTTGGGTGATTCAGAGATGGACCTGAAGCAACACACATGTTGTGCTACTAAAACTTGTTTTAAATATACGAAAACCAAGTGAGAAAAATAGCATATTTCCTGCAAGACATTTGTCAATTTATACTGTTTCCCTCTTAACTTAACTCTTTGGGGTTAGGTGGTTTAAAAACTGTCCCGCCTTTTGCTTAGTTTTTTATACATAGTGGGATATTTTTTAACCCACCTCAAAGTTGAACTTACTCATAGTCATACAGTTTACAATTTTATTTAGTTTTTCATTGAGTTGGCAATGCTATGAACTTCCGCTAAATGTGTGAATAACTGAAAACAAAAATTTACACATGTCAAAACGCATTAGTAACTTGCTGACAATGTTGTGATTAAGGTTGACGATATGTGTGGTGCAGTGAATTTTTCTCTTTCATAACAGTAGAAGTTTTTTTCATAAAAATTTATTATGAGTGAATAAATCATTTTATAATAAAAACATGTTACTTGACGTTTTATTCTAATTTTGAAGTTGAATAAGTGAATAAACAATTATGTGCAACTTGGGTTTTGTTTTCTTTAAAATCATGTACCTCAGAGTTAAGGAATGAAAAACCAACAGTGATGCTGACAGAAAGAATATATAAATGATAATTTGTGAAAAGTATTTAATTTTTTCACCAAATACATTGAATATGTAACTCCAAATCCGATTTGTGCAAAAAATGTGACATGATAGAAATACTTAAGAAAAACACTTTTATTATTTTTATGTGTGTAAAAGTAAAAACCTTTTCAAACTTTTCCAAAGTTAAACTTTGCAGACCTGCGTTATTATCTCAAGAAATCTGAATAGAAGATTTTGTGCATTTGCAGGTAGGTTTTAACAGTTGATTGAATTTATGTCGCATTAGAGAAACGCAATGGGCTATTGGCGACAATCTGGGATTAATCCTGAAGGGAAAGATTTGAATGTAACCTTGAACCACGGCCAGATGACCAAGTGAACACCTGAGCTGGTACCCCAAACTTCCACACCAATGTGAGGACATTTGAGGCCACAACAGATTTAACATGTACCAGCCCCACATACATGACAGTAGTTGAACAGTCTTGAACTCGCAACTGGGCCCCAGGTTTCAAGAAAGCAATACACAACACACACATTACAGAATTTAATTTTGAATCATTAGCTTAAAATTGGAACTTGTGTCTATCTTAAATTAACTGAGAAGTTGAATTTGGTGTAATATTTAATTTAAAAATTTAGAATTGTGAAAATCAATAACAAAAACATTTCACTTTCTGAATATCACTTTATGCATTACCTATTGAGCAATGCTATACATATAAAACCAAAAGCTTAATCTCAAACACAAATAAGCATATTTAAAAGTCAAAGATAACATACCGATCTGAATTTATTCCCAAATTACTTTTGACATGTGCAGATAGTGCCTTAGATATACTGATATTCTGAGTTTCTCCCAAGCTCCCAATACTTTGCAAAGTAGCATTTGCACATGCATCCTGTGATCCAGCCCATGATATCATTTGATCAGGTACCACATGAACAACAACATACTAAAAGGAAATGTAATAAATTTGGTGAATAAGATAAAAAGCAAATGGAAAATAGAAATTAATATACAGTGAAACTTAGTTAAGACGAATTTCACGAATTCATAAAAAAGCATTATTTCAACAAAAAAATGAAACACAAATGTTAAAATAAGTAAAAAAAATCATTTATTACTTTCTGTACAATTCTTGGTTCACAGATAAATGATTTCCTTTTGTATCAAATTTATTAATTTTGAACTATTAGTTTTCAATTTAGGGCTCTTTATAGACAGTGAGGCAAATCCAAGATGGCTGCTACTTTGCAAAAGTGAGCAAATGTTAAATTCCAATATCTCTCTCTGTTAATATTAGACAAAATATTTTAGAAAATTGAGATGTACGATTGAGATACGAGGACACAACACCATGTAGTTTTGAACCACGGTCAGATGACGAGGTCACATGTGAGCTGGCACCCCACTCTCCAAACTTCCATCCATACCAACATGAAGACATTTGAGGCCACAACAGATTTAATGTGTAGCAGCTCCCTTCGTACACAAGTTGGTTGGATTCGAACGAGCAACCCACCGGTTACTAATCTGTTACTCTTCCAATCGGGGTACAGTGGCCCATCACTAAAAACAGAGTTTAAAGTTAAACAGTCTAAAGTTCTAATTGTGAATCAGGGGATTTGAATATCAACTAACTACCGCATAATATACAATACTGAAAGGCAAGTTGATTTGTCTCCCTTTTTGTCATTTTTAGCAACACAAGTACTAATTAGAGACTGGAAGCAGGAAGATAAAAATTAGAAATGTTTCAAACTCAACAAGTGCTGTAACCATTCCTTCATGAGCGGTGTTCCGACCAATAACAAAGAAAACCTACTTCGGTAGTCAGCATGAGAACCATTTGTACCTCATCGTGGTGAGGTATGTGTTAAGTCATCCTACCACTAACATAAGATGGGAAAGCATGCCATCTCTCGCACATTTAGATGTCATCAGTTGATAAGAAATGCAATGACCATAGTGATGGTTATAGTAGACATGCGACCCTGGCAGAATATTTTCATATGAAATTTTCAAGAGCTTCCCGCTCTCTATAGAAAGTAATTTTTGGCAAAGCATGGGAAACTAGGGGAAATTGTTCCTCTTTGTAAGATATTGGTAACAGCTCACTTGAGCAATTGGTGTTCTTTTAGGTTTCAAAGATTCAAATGAAGTTACGGTATACACATCTTCGACTAACACTTATAAAAAGACCACATTAGGTACAGCTGTATTATATGCCTCGTTTGGTGGCAACGTTCTTGGCGCACTTTTTATGTCACCAAGGAAAGAATTCTTAGAAAAAATTGTGTTTTTTTTTAAATGGAAAAAATAAACTTTAGCAGAAAGTAATTAACTGGAAAAATACAAAACTGTAAAAACATGTTTTTATAAATAGAAAATAATTAGCAGAAATAGTTGGAAAATAGTGGTTAAAATATCTTTTTATTTTGCCATAAAACAGGAATAATCCTAATAAAGAGGCTTCATCTGCCATAACACACTACTAAAAGTGCATCAAGAGTGTTGCTGCTAAACGAAGAGTATAATACAGCTGTACCCCACATTATTCCCATTTCAATTTATCACTTTTGAAAGGCCTCCTTTTGTACAAATAAATTGCAAGATTAGGCATAGCCTGTGCCTCAATGTACATCTCTCCAATTGCCTGAGGTGAAGCAGCACCTGTTGACACTCAATCCAGCATTGAGGTTTTAAGACCACCTGTTGTGGAGAAAATGGATGCCCACTTCAGACACACCAAGTAAACAAACCTCAGGAAACAACTATTCCCAACTTTTGCTGCAAACAGTTCAAAGGTTAAAGATGCGATCTCATTTCCAGTAAGTTTTACGCTCCACAATCAAGTCATTCCAGGACAAATCACCGCAATGGTAGTAAATTAACGTTGCACTGGAGCATCACAATGAGCGGTACTTTCCAAGAAAACCAAGGAATTTCTGTCTATTAATTTTAATGTAGTAGAATCGTGCACAATTCTACCAGCAGCAGCCACTAAAGATATATTGGTACTTTCTTATTAACCGCATGCCATTGGCGAATATCAACCAAGTTCTGTTTTGGGCGGAAAATGTTCAGCAATTGCCCTTAGGATGGCATCAAACATATCACTATCATTTGAGGCTTGTTTTTTCCTCCACATAAATTCTGTGAGGTAGGACTCGAGGGTGGCGAGACTTTCCTCGACGTTTTTTATTTCGCCATTCTGCACTTCCCCAGATGCATTCGATATTCTGAGTGTGCGTGCCAGTTTCAGAATCAATGAAATTGTACTTGTGGTTCACTTGGCAGTGAATATAACCAGATTAACAATCAAGCGTTACATAAAAATTTACTTCGAAGTAAAAACAGAGAAAATAGAACATGAGTATCTAATGCAACTACGCACTGAACAGTGGTTCTAAAAAAGTTTTGCAAAACAATCAGAATCAATGAAATGTATTTATGGTTCACTTGGCAGTGAATATAACCAAATTGTTCCAGTTCTTCCGTCTTAAACACCTTCCAACAGATTTGGCGATTAATCGCTGGCATGCGGTTAATACGTAAGTACCCAACGGGCTATTGGCGACAGTCCAGGATCCACCCTGAAGGGATGGATTCAAGACTCGTAATTTTGAACCACTCAGATGATGAGAATACCTGAGCTGGCACTCAAACTCTCCAAATTTCCACTCCATGCCAACGAGAGAACATTCGAGGCTACAACAGATTTGGTAGGTGTATTTTGTAGATGCACCTTGTCTAGTGGCAACGCTCTTGGCGCACTTTGAGTAGCAAGTTATGGCAGGTGAAGGTATTCACGTTTTTATGGCAACCTCGGCACGATTTTTAAGATAATATATTTATAAAGATTTCTTTCCTTGGCGACATAAAAAGTACGCCAAGAGCGTTACAACCAGACGAGGCGCTAGATACACCTGTACGACAGATTTAATGTGCACCGCTCCTGTGTGCACGACGGTCTTTGGCTGGACCTAGTTTCGAACTCGCAACTCTTCGATTGCTAATTCGTTACTCTTCCAACCGGGATACCGCGGCCCAATCAACGCAATGATTAGTCCATGTCCTAAAGAGCCACCTTATTTATATCATAATATTACTCTTAGCCAAAAGAGAATTTAATAAATGCACAGAAAATAATTTTACCGAAGCCGGTTTCCCAAGGGAGTCTGCAACCAACTTAGCAGTGGTTTTCAGAAAATCCGCAGGAATCTTGTCCTTAGCAACGTTAGTATTAAGAGTGAAAATCGGCATTGTTCTGAAAAATCAAATACAATAGACTTATCAATTTTAATACAGGTAGGTTTCAAAACTTTGAAGACTGCATTCTAAGAAAACAATTGTACGGATTAAGCACATAAAATAAAGCAAAAAATACACACGTTATTATACTGCAAAACAAAGATTTTGTCGCCAATTTTTTATAATTGCAAAAATTGGCGTCCAATTTTATTAAATTGAAATTGGCTTATCAAAGAACCTTTGAATTCAACTTTCGGAATCTATTAACGTAATTAACAAGATACAGTTAAAGTTAATGGGATAGAGCAAGGTGTCACGAGCTTTAACACAATGAAAGCCTTACCTTCCTTACTAATGTAGTGGTAAATCGAGAAATGAAATGCGATGTAAAGAATAAAACAAATGATTTAAACAAAATATTTTTACAATAATGAAAAAACATTGATTTTTGTATTTCACATGAATAAAAGATAAGTGGTTCATTTTTGGTTCTCAATTTTGAAATCACATGACCGAAACTGCAACTGATGTATAGTTTCGGTTTCTTTTCAAAACTTTCATGATAACGTGAATTTCGTTACGTAAAACTTTAGGTTTAGGTATTTACTGGATGCTAGAGGCTCCAAATCCTTTCGCTAGATTTGATACTTTTTGCATTCCAATGAATTTTGTTTCTGGTCTTCAATCCTGTAAACGAAATAGTTTGTTTCTGTTCTGTTCATCGGCTGTTTCACTCGATCCATATTGAGGAAACAAGAATGGCAAACAAGTTTCTGTTCACAGTACCACTGTATCATTAAGCACAATACGATGGAAGACGAAATGGTATATTGTAAAAACTGGTAAGCCATTAAAATTTGCTTGGTTTTAATTGTTTATAAACAGCAATAACATTTGTTTCGACTTTTTGTGTTGGTATGTGCAGTTTAGTAAATAGGGTGGTGCCTAACGAAAGATATGCAAATATGTTTTCAAATTTAATCAACAAAATTATTTATAAAAACTGGCGATGATGTGGAACCGGAAAAAGGTTTTCCCAATCCTAATTTTACAGGAAGGTATATAAAATTTTTGTTAAATGAAAGCTTGAAAGTCCAATTTTGTGATTATAGTAATACCCCGAAATTACGTGATAGGTTGGTCCGACGAAAATCGCGTAAGTCGGGGTACAACTTTGCATATAAATTTTGTTCAATTATGACCAAGGGCTAACAAACACTAGTTTAGAAGAAAAATATTTAATAGAATTCAGTTCTTTATACATATTAATACAAGATATTGAAAAAGTAAATGAGTTACGTAAAAAAGTTATTTCGATGTCGATGGCTTCATAAAATATAACAAATTCTTCTGACGACATAATGCCGTCTTTTTTACGCAGAATTTCTTCGTAGCAATCTAATAATTTTTTTATTCCTTGCTTTGTAGCTATAACACGTTCTTCATTGGAGTCTTATGTTTTCTAAAATTTGTGAGCTATTTACAATTGAGCTGAGACCTTCTGTCAAGCTTGCAATTGGCATTTTGCAATGGTTTGTAGGATAAAGCACAACTTTCACATTGCAGGAGAATCAGATTTACTTCGTTTGGACGACATAGTTTTTTAAGGGTTTGGAAAACATAACAAAACAATCTTAACTTTCGTAGAATCGTAATCATGCATGTAAAGTTCGCGTGAAACGCGTCCAATGCGTATCACAGCAAGAGAAACTGAAGATAGTGGGCAGCAGTAATGCCAAACAAGAAAATTAAGATCCACGTAACTCTGAGTACGCTTAAGTCAGGGTATTACTGTACTTTCATTCCTAAATTTTTGAACGATCAAAAAATTTCTGTTTGCACTATTATTTTCTAACAATTATCCGTTCTTTGTTGTAATAAAAAAAACGGCCCAAAATCAAACTGGAACTTTCACAAGGCACTTTAAAAATAGTGTATTATATGGTAAAAGTGAAAATTTTTCTCATCACCTTTTTAGCATTTAATCCCTTACGAAAAATTTCAGTTCAGCTTTGATATGAAGATTTTTTGTGGCAACACTTTTGGCGCACTTTTTATGTCGCCAATGCCATGGAATAAATACTTAGAAAAACCGTTTTTCTTTACAGATAATAACAAGCGTAGAACCGTTTTTCTTAACTGAAAATAATCAGCAGAAACAGTTAGGAAATAGCAGTTAAAATATCCACATAACTGGGTTGCCTTGACCTGCCATAACTCACTACAAAATGTGCATCCAAAACATGGCCACAAAAAATCTTTATCAAAGCTGTACCAGCTCTATAAATTAACCTCTGTAGAAATGTATAGAATGTCTAGAAATCTCTAGTAGCTCATTTCTTTTGTTTGACAACTTTACTTTTTCATGGAACTTCTCTAGAATTATATAGATAAATACATTTCTATATATTAAGAGCTTGTTTTCTCTATATAATTTTTTTCTTTAGGAATGAAATTTCGTTTCCTTATAGAATTTTATAAAAAAATTTCACAAGGGTTGTTAACTCATCACATGTACTTTCATTTCAGCAAACGCGAAGTAGCAGCTGGTAATTATGTCCTACATAGCGCTCACTGCGAAAGGAATATCCAGCTATGTTCTTATTGTTCTGAACCTGTTCCCCGTAGAGAAATGGAAGAACACTTGGAAAATAGTCATTCCATGGATGCCTGCTCTAACTGTTCTATGCCAATGGAAAAATGGATGCTGGAAAAACACAAAGTAAAACAGTGGTTTTTATTATATTTTTGTCTCAGAAAATTTCATTTTACCATTTAAATTTTCGAATTTACTGTTTTCCATAAATAAATAATCTCGTAATTTCTGTTAATATTATTAGACATAAATATGGCTATTTCTGATATATACATCTTACAGGTATTGTATATGTAAATGGTATTTATATAAATCATTCTTATTTTTAAACTGGTACTGTACATGCACTAGTTGGGTTGAATATATATTATGAGAAAGAAAAGATACCCTGGAATGGAAATAAACCACTTTCTCAATCTATTGATTGCTGTTCATATATTTTTTTTTTTTGGGGGGGGGGTACAGTTTTGATATAAAAACTGGCAATGCTTTTGGCATGCATTTTACGTTGTCAAGGAAGAATTTCTTGGAAGAAAAACCGTTTTAGGCTTTGCAGAAAGTAATTAAAAAATTGACAGAAATAATTTTTAAAATAGAAAAATATCACGCCTTTTCCTAAACTTGCCTTACCACCAGAAAAATTAAATATAATTTCGCAAAAGAACACCCTGAAACTTAGTACAACACTAGATACAAAAGGCATGATAAAATCGAAACAGATAATGATTTACAAAAATTAATAAAAGATTCAAATTAAAGTAAGAAACTTTCCAACTGATGTGACTGCACTGTGCCATGTTTAAAATACAAACTGAAAGTTTTAATTCTTCAGATTTACAGGAAACGGGAAAAGAGTTGAAAAAGTTCTAAGGGACCAATGAAACAGAAATGAAAAGAACAACCTTAAATATTCAAAAATGAAAAAAATGTTAGCTTCGCAAGGTTGCCATAATCCTAATAAAGCAGGGTTGCTTTTGCCTGCCACAACTCACAACAAAAATCATGCTAAAAGTCTTCTAAGCCAGATCAAAGCTGAACCTTTATGCGTTAGTGGTTTGGAATTGAATAATATTCATATATATACACATATACAACATTGTAAGGGATGTAATTCAGAGGGGACATGAGCACCCCCACATAGTTCCTGATTGTGCAAAAGTAGATGCTGAAGTTAGTTAAATGTAAATTGATGTTTCTTTTGATACATGATTTGAAAAACAGACAGATTTGAAAATGCTCAGATATATGCAAGCAAAATGCTCAGGCATTACAACAATTCAATCAATTGTTTAAACCAGGCCTGGCCAACACGCGGCCCATCAAGTTAAATTGTGCGGCCCGCTGGGCGACTTTATATTTCTATTGAAACTTCTGTTTTTCATTGCATGTATACAAAAGATATATTAAATAAATGAAAATTTGAAATAACGATAAAAAAATTAAATTTTAAATTAACGATAGAAAAAACACGTAAAAAATGTAATAGTATAAATTGCGCCAGTAAGTGATAATTTCGCCAAGGGGTAATCTTGGTTGTGTATGGAAGCCGGCAGTCAAGGCTGACTCGAGACACTAGTCTAGACACGCTTGGGTTCGTTATCCACTGCACGAACGAAATTATTATTTCAATTGAATCTCTGTTAGGTTTGTTTTTGACTTACTGGCGTGTTTACTAAGTTTTTTGTGTTGTGCTGATAGCTGAATAAAAGTGACATCTGAAGACATCCAAAGAAAGTGAAATTTATTCAAGTGAGTATATTTTTACCAATGCAAGGTAAATCTAAAAATTAGTAAGAATTTAATAAAATGTTAAATTAATAAAAGTTGTTTCAAGTGATCACTATTTGCATTGTTTAAAAAGTTATTAAATATTGGTATTTTTACCAGGAACCAGAACTTCGGAAAAATTGCTGTTCTTTAGCCGTAAACCGAACCCCAAAAATAGTCCACCTCTGAACCCGAATCGAAAACGTTATTTTATTTTGTACCGGTTTTCAGTTAATTTATACTTATTTCGGTTCAGACACAAATTTTTAATGAAAAGACTTTCAAATTCTCTTTTTTATCTGCCGCTCAAATATAGCAAAGAGTAGCTGACTGTGTGCGCTTTCAAGGACTATTTAATGCATTGTAAGCAAAATTCCGCAGAATCCACTAACTGGCATAAAACATTGACAGTTCTTTCTTTCGACATGTTCCCTGCGAGAATTAAAAAGGATTATGAACTTTATAATCAATAATAATTTATAATAAAAGTATTACATACTTTAAAATTTACATAGTGATTATCAGGTTAAGTGCAAATATTTTCCGCTATAGGTTCAGTGCTTGGTAAGCTCATCTAAGGTACAGGGGATTTTTATAAATTTAATTCATGATAATTTATTTCACAAATTAAATTTTTATGAAAATTTTAAAAAGATCTCTTTAAAAGACTTTAATGATCCCTAGACACCCTAGATGGCAACATTTTAATGTTAATCGAATTGCAATCGGAGAGAGAAAAAAACTGTTCTAATATACGTAAACCAGTTTACGTACTATTGATGACACGAACCCGAAAGAACCAGATTTCAAAAATTTTAGATAGTAGAACGAAATCCGGAATGGAAAAAATTTCGGTTCGAAGCCCTGATTTTTACATAATTATAATACATAATTAGAAAACAAGAATACTAAATTTACTTAAAAAAGTATTTTTTTTTGCTCTGTAATATACCAAAATTCTCCAACTAACATTTATTTGAATTTTTTTTGGTCCATAACAAGGATGAATTCAAAGAAAATAGAAGTTGCTGATGAAAACAGGAAATTTAATGATCGTTGGGAAAAATATTATTTTTTCACAATGCAGAATTCAAAATTAATGTGTTTAATTTGTAGAGACGGTCGCTGTATTTAAGGAACGTAACGTTAAAAGGCATCATGAGACAAAACATTGAATATGTAAATTTCAGTAAAGAAGTAAAAAGTTTTAAGTAACTGCACTTAAATCGCATCTGAAAGCTCAGCAAACGATGTTTGATTCATTATTACAACCATCTACCATTGTCAAAGGAAGTTATTCTGTTGCCATGTTGATTGCAAAGAAAATTAAAACATTTTCGGATGGTGAACTGGTAAAGGACTGTTTGGATGCAGTTATAAAAGATGTTTTGCCCGATAGAAGCAAATTATTTTCAAATATCAGTCCTTCACGCCAAACTATATGTCGTCGCATTGATCACATTTCATCTGAAATCGTAGTAACTTTGTGAGAAAAAATTAACCAATTCAAAGCATATTCTTTGGCATTTGATGAAAGCAGATATCTCAGACACATCTCAACTTGTGATATTTATTCGCGGTGTGAATGATTCATTCCAAGTGACAGAAGAAATGTTAAATCTTTTACATTTAAAAGACACGACTAGAGGAGATGTTTTCCAGGCGATTGAAAAATGTTTAGTCGAAAATAGCTTAAATTTTGAAGCTCTTTCAGGATTAACAACAGATGGAGCACCTGCTTTGGTAGGTAAAAATAAGGAGCTGTAAAATTACTTATGGATAAGCTAGATTGCAGAGGCATTAAAACCAATGATATTTTTATTATTCACTGTTTGATACATCAACAAAATTTATGTGCTCGAGTATTATCCATGAATCACGTTATGAAAGTAGTTATAAAATAGTAAATTACATTCGTTCACATGCTCTTCAGCATAGGCAATTCAAAGAATTCCTTAGCGAATTATCTTCTGAATATGATGATATCGTATATTTTAATGGCTAAGTCGTGGAAAATGTTTAAAAATATTTTTTAATTTACGAGAGGAAATAGATATGTTTATGAACGAGAAACAAGAATCTGTTCCTGAATTAAGTGATGATGATTGGTTGTTAGACCTATGTTTTTTAGTGGATATAACAGAAAAACTTAATTAGCTAAATAAGGACTTGCAAGGGCAAGATAATTTAATAATCGATGCTTGTAATTTCATCAAAGCTTTTAATAAGAAATTTTTGTTATTTGAGTGCCAACTTAGAAATAATAATGCTTAACATTTTCCGCTGTTAAATAACTTCCCAAAAAGCCAACCTAAGAATTTATCGAAATATGCTAATGAAATAAAGAAACTTATAACTGCATTTTATAGTCGTTTTTCAGAATTAGCAAAATATGATAAAATGTTTGAAATATTTTCATGCCCATTTCATGTTGACGTGAATAGTGTTCCTGAAAATCTGCAAATGGAGTTAATTGAGTTACAGTGCAACAATGAAATGAAACAAATTTTTGCGTCCACGTCAAAAATTAATTTTTACAATACTTATATTACATCCGAGAGATATTCCAATTTAAGATATTTTGCACAATGAGTTGTAAGTGCTTTTGGATCCGCATGTTTTTGAAACATTTTTTTCGAAGATGAAAACACGTGCTTCATTAACTGATGCCAATTTAGAAAACCAACTACGATGTGCAACGTCGAACATAAATATAGATTTACAAAAATTAAGTGAAGGAAAGGATAAACAAATATCTCATTAATTAAGACTCGAGAGTTCATTATATTTGAATCATAGTATAACAATAAAATTTTATTCATTTTGTATTTGTATTATATTTTTTAAAAGCATGTTTACCTATAGTGCGGCCCACTGTAACGTTACTCGTCATCAAAGTGGCCCGTGAAACCATTTGGGTTGGCCAGGCCTGGTTTAAACTAAGAACGCATGTATATGCTGGATGACTGAATGTTAAGAAATGGGACAAAACAAGAAAAATAGCTTTATGCTTCACTTGTATGTTTGTATGGAAATAAGGATATATTGAAGGGGAGTGTCCATAGAGCTTGAGTCTCGTCCAAATATATTTTATGTTGTAAAACATGTACTAGGTTACATACATACAAATAAAATGTTAGATCATCATTCATACAAGTAAAACATGGTTAGAAAGAAGTGACTCAAATTATTTTCCGAATTGTTGCCCGAATTTTGTATTCAACTGCTTTCCATATGCTACCTATATAATTGTTGGACCATATAAAATTTTCAGAGGAAATTGTCTGAATTTGTACACACCTTCTGGATATTCTTAAAATATTTGGAAATGATTTATTTTTTCTTTTAAGTACCCTGAAAAACTTGAATTTACTCTATTCCTGGAAAACTAAAACGTACTTGAAAAATATGTTTATCTCAATTCTGAGTATTTGTGATTGAAGAAAATTATTCCAAATTGTTTTTAAATTTTTTGCAAAAAAATAAGGAAAACTGGTTAAAAATGAACCTTCTCGATGACAGCACGAAGAAATATTTCATGACTATCAATGAGACTCACTGAAATTTAAAATCTGCTTATCCATTGTATAAATAATTAAAATAAAGATAATAGTATATGATACCTGGAACTACTATGGAAAGCATTGCTTATACTAGAAACAGTGAGGACAGCGACAAATTCCATTGTACCATAACTATGATTAGGAGGGGAGAAGTATTAAATATGGTATAAACAACTTTTCTCCTTTAACTTTTATATTTATGTCCACATTACTTAATGATTTGCTAAAAAAAAAACGCTCTTCAGACCTGATGATAATTGGTGCAAAATTTTATGCCTCTTGTTGCAAAATTGGATTTCTCTATATTAACTCTAATAAGTAGCACAACCATGCATTTCAGATGTATTGGTGATAATCATTAGGTATCACCTAGGTAGTATCACCTATACGTGAATAAGACGCTCAAATGTCAATGGCATACAACCTTTCTCTCTCTATCATGTTTACTCTGCAACAAACGACTCAGTTACTAAACGTAGGTAAAACTGGTAAATGCTGATTTCTTAATAGTTTTGCCTGAAGACAGAAACATAAACGATTTCTTTAGTGGTAGTGTTTTGTAATGATTGGATGGATTTGCAGCACATGTTGTAAAAGATGTGATAAGACAATTGTTATATTTCTGTTACCTTGACATGTATTAGACAGCTACTACTCTTTTGCTGGGTGGGCAGACATAATTTTATATCTATACGTATAAAGCAGAGTTGGCATCTCTGTCTGTTCTCTACAAATCTACACCAAATTTGGTACACTTATTCTTTGGAACCCTGCTGGTAACGTAGTCTATGTATTAGCCCCGTTCTATTTGTCTTGGTGTGCAGAGGGGGATAACGTCTCGTCATCCTGGACAGAGCACTTGCTAGGGGTGCTCTCTCCCGGTCTGGCTGTGCAGATGACGTCAGAGTTAACATCTACAGGAGTTGCCTCTCAAGATGACCTTGGAGTTTGTTTTAGAATCTTGGAGTATGATGCAATTGCAGATGGGTGCGGTTGCGCTGAAAATCGCTCAGTATCATATCGGTTACATATCCCGTCTGTAAATTCTTAAACTAGCTTTTTTAGAATGTAAATTTTTATGATAATATAAGATTATTTTTATAGGGGTGGTTTTTGTTTTTATTGTCGATATGGTAAAGGTGGCTAAAGACAATTCGAAATCCTCATAGGAATAACATTACGTATTTATACAATCACTGTCAGACCAATTCACACTAAATTTGGTACATTCATCCTGTAGAATTCTGCAGGAATTCAACCCGAGCAACGCCTGGTAATTCAGCTAGTGTAAGGATAAATCCAAATTGTTAAAAGCATTGTGAAATCTCTTATGAAGGAAAAACCTCTACTCCTTTTCAAAAGCATACTTGGGATTATGTTCCTCAAAACTTGAATTGCAGTAAACACTGTCTTGAAGAGTCACCAGAATGTGCTTTTATTATTTTCTCACTTCCAGCTGTTAATCCGTTTTTATGGTGCCATTTGAAAACAAACCAAATAAAAATTTTAATGTTCTAAAAATATTAGAAAATGCAAAACACTGACTAAAACAGAAAAATGTTCTGGAAATATAAAAACTGCCTTTAAAACATCTGTCTCAGAAACAAATGCCCTAAAAATGTTAAATGCCCTGTTGGAAAGTCTTAAAAATGCGTATTTCAACATCAAAATCTATGGGCCCTAGTTTTAACATATCCTTGAATTTAATTACATAAATTGAACATAATTATGGTGAATCATTAGACAAATGTTACTGCTAGACATTATTTTAATGCACTCTGTATGTTAAATGATGACACTTTCAACCACCATGATTTAATAAAAGTAGTATTTCTACTGTTAATACTTCATTTCAATACTGTATTTCTACTTCAAAATTGAATATACGTTTTATTATATTCAATTTTGCCTCAAACAATGTTTTCAACGAGTTGCATAATAGTGATAGTATTATTTTAAATGTCATTCTTATACTGACATAATTTGTTGAAAGTATTTTTCATTGAATGATAAAAGATGTTTTGTAATGTTAAAATATAATGGTTATGCTTTAACTCAAAACAATTAGAAAGTATTTTTAGCATAATGAGGATATCCACTTTTCCTAATCTTTTGCTTTCCTAAAAAATGAAAATTTGTTGAATATTTATTTTATACTTCACAAACCATTTGTATTATTTTATCTAGGACAGCTGTCCAAAACAACCTGTTAGGTGTGAATTTTGTGACTTGGAAATTTCAGCAGATTGCCTAGAGGAACATATTGCAGCATGCGGCGCTCGAACTGAGAAATGTTCTATTTGCCATCGATATGTAATGCTTCAAGATATGAAGAGCCATCAAAACATTTGTAAAAAAGTAATTATCTGTATAGTATTTTATAAAAACATACAATCGGTTTTACTAGCCCAAGTTATAAGATGTTTACAGCAGTCTGACATGGAATCATCAACAGCTAAACAAACATTTGTGTTTCCTCTAAATTCCTCTTGAGTTTGAGTAATTGACTTGGACAGGTTTACTATGCTATTTCTCAGGAATATTTTCAAACTTGCCTCCTGTCGACTAAATTTTAAATGGGGGGGGGGGGTACATTCTTAGGTTTTGTGACATTCTTTCGAAGTCAAAGTTTTATATTATTGAAAATATCCTTTTACCCGCATAACAACAATAAAATTTAGGTTTATTTTTGATTATATAGGATTTAAAAAGAAATTTGTTAAAAAATATTTAGCGTTGATTGTTAAAATACAGTGGTACTTTGAGATACGAGTGCCCCAACATACGAGTTTTTTGAGATACTAGCCGTCACTAGGTCGATTTTTTGCCTTGAGTTACCAGCCAAAATTTGAGGTACGAGCCACTCTGCTCAGATTCCCGAGTCTTGCTCGTCATTCAGTTCACATGTTTACCTCTCCTGATGACCGTTAACATCTGTCACAAAATCCATCAATTTCTTAATTTGGATGGACATTTATTGTCAAACTGCCACCGGGAGGCCTAAGTCCCTTTCTTATTTTTTCTTTTTTCCGACCAGATGCGTCAATTCTGAAAACGGAAAAACTGGGTGGTACAGTTATTTAGCTAATTTTATTTTCATACAACCATGAGTTCAAAGAAGGTGAGTGTAAAGAACAGTGGTGAGAAAAGGAAAAAGGTAATATCCATGGAATTAAAGAGTGAGATAATAGACAAACATGAGCAGGGTGTAAGAGTAATAGACAGGGCAACTCAGTACGATCGCACTACTTCTACAATATGTACTATTCTGAAGCAGAAGGACTTGATAATGGCTATAACTCCAGCTACAACATTTGTTCATTATAAACACATTATTATAAAAGAATTGGAGTGGTTTTATGGGGGCTGGTACGAGTTAATCTCATTTCAATTAATTTCAATGGGGAAAATTGATTTGATATACGAGCATTTTGACTTACTAGCTCGGTCATGGAATGAATTAAACTCGTATCTCAAGGTACCATTGTATATAGAAAATGAACTACTTTGATTTAAGGCGAAAGTATTAAAACTTTATTATCTTGGCGCATTTGGTATATCTGCTGATATATTTAGTCGGAAAAAATATTTACTTAGTAAATCTTGTTTTGCAGCATAAAATTCATGTTGTAGAATATTATTTATTTGAAAATTACATAAACAAATACTGTGTGACATTTAATTTACAGTTGAAGCAAATTCTGTTTTTTACAATCAATCTTTCTTGTGTTGACGAAACTAATTCCTCCCTTGAAATAAGTAGCACTATTTGCTGTCCTACAGTTGTAAAATAAAACAGTAAAAATCAGTTGCTGTATTCAGCTTTGAAAAAGTTCTGTTCGCATTTTTGTAGATTTTCCAAGTAGCCAATGTACAGCACACCATGTTTGACTGCTTAAAACTAATTTGAAGTAGAATTTGGTTTCAAAGTAAAATTTTAGAATACTCAAATGCGTGTACAATATTTGTTTTTGAGTTGTTCAGATTAGTAGAGCCTTTCATCGCCACTTTGAGCTATGAAACAGGCCAATTTTAACGTGGCTTAAGAACTATATCATATTTTGTATTTACTTTTTTTATTAATAGAAAAGGTTCTGTTTCTCGTGGGTAAAAGTGGCATGGTCTATCTCTCCTTATGCAAGCTCTGGTGCCCATTTACTTGATGGTATAGTCCATCCTTTGTTATCTATGTAATAAAAGCTATGGTGCTTACAATTCTCATACATATTATACATAGTGTGTCTATTAAATAATCCAAAAAGGTGCAGTCCATATTGATCGACCTGCTAAATATCTTGAATACAAAGACGGATATTAGCCACTAAACAAGGACAGTTCAACTTTTTCAATAAGGAATTATCTTCCTTCCGTTCCTTCAGTAATAGTTATTCTCTAAGTACATTAATTTGTGTGTTACAGTTAAAACTGTTTAGTTGTTGCTAATGTTTTCTCTTGTACTTTGTTTAGGATGTTCCATCACCGGAACTCAGTTTGTGTAGGTATTGTCAAAATGAAATTCCCTCCAACATTCTCGATTCACACATTTCTAATTGCAAATTAAAAATTAAAAGATGTCCTGATTGTGGTGAAATGGTGAAGCGATATATTGATAACCATATCTGTCAAAAGGTAATGGAGAATACTTTGTTATTTATGTTTGAAATATTGATGCTTTTCATATGTACATATAATTTTCTTTCAAATTTTAATTGTTTTACATTGCTATATAAATATCTTAGAAGCAAAATTTAAATTGAATTTGACATGTAAATCATCCCTCTCTTTTTCCATGTCTGACTTATTTATATCTTGAATATTGCTGATCGTTACATTCCCATGTTCTTCGTATTGAATCAATCAGGTATAGTGCGGATCCGATGAGAAAGCAGTCAACCTTGTTTCAGTTATTTTCTG
The DNA here is from genome assembly GCA_933210815.1 of Meta bourneti. Taxonomy (NCBI): domain Eukaryota; kingdom Metazoa; phylum Arthropoda; class Arachnida; order Araneae; family Tetragnathidae; genus Meta; species Meta bourneti. Next base: position 14,449,027 of record OW119928.1, on the reverse strand, counting down.
AATAGGTGTGATTGAAAACTCAATAATAGAAAGCTGCCATACCAAAAAACAGGAGAGGCAATCATCATGTATGATAGTCCCTGCGCCAACTCGTTATCACTGAGCTGTCAATTTTGGCACTGAATGATAAGCTTATAGCCAGAATCCCTTCTAAAGGTGACTTGTTGATAGGATGTATGTATGCTTCAACCTATCACCTAATTTAAAAATAGACTCGTTCAAAACCATGTAACTTAAATGCCTTCTGGCAAACCACTTTATTCAAATCGAAGTAATCAGAAATATTTCTTTTATATGTAAGGAATTAATATTTAATGCTTCTCTTCATGTTTATTTCTCTTTTTACTTTCCTTAACAATGAGAAATATTCTAATCTTCTCCCTATGTTTGAATATTTCAAGGCTTGGTTTGGAAATACTTAACTGGGAAGCTCATGTATACATACACAAATATTTTGAAGTAAAATTGTATTTATTGCCCTTATTCATTTTGCATTTATTAAGAATAATGGTAACTTTATTTCTGTTATGTTTAGGATGTAGATACTATGAATATTGTTCGCTGCATATCGTGTGACAAAAAATATCCATCCTATTTACTTGCACTGCATATACCAGATTGTCGTGCAAGAAATAATAGAGTAGGTTATTGCACATTCTTTTCGGTTAATATCTACAAACTATATCTTCCCATATAAACTTGGTTCTCATTTTGCATTGACTCAATAGTGAAGTGTACAGACTCTTTAAGATGAAATTCACATAAGAATGTTATGAAAACGTTGTACAATCGGTTTTACTAGCCCAAGTTATAAGATGTTTACAGCAGTCTGACATGGAATCATCAACTGCTAAACAAACATTTGTGCTTCCTCTAAATTCCTCTTGAGTTTGAGTAATTGACTTGGACAGGTTTACGATGCTATTTCTCAGGAATATTTTCAAACTTGTCTCCTGTCGACTAAATTTTAAATGGGGGGGGGGTACATTCTTAGGTTTTATGACATTCTTTTGAAGTCAAAGTTTTATATTATTGAAAATATCCTTTTACCCACATAACAACAATAAAATTTAGGTTTATTTTTGATTATATAGGATTTAAAAAGAAATTTGTTAAAAAATATTTAGCGTTGATTGTTAAAATACAGTGGTACTTTGAGATACGAGTGCCCCAACATACGAGTTTTTTGAGATACTAGCCGTCACTAGGTCGATTTTTTGCCTTGAGTTACCAGCCAAAATTTGAGGTACGAGCCACTCTGCTCAGATTCCCGAGTCTTGCTCGTCATTCAGTTCACATGTTTACCTCACCTGATGACCGTTAACATCTGTCACAAAATCCATCAATTTCTTAATTTGGATGGACATTTATTGTCAAACTGCCACCGGGAGGCCTAAGTCCCTTTCTTATTTTTTCTTTTTTCCGACCAGATGCGTCAATTCTGAAAACGGAAAAACTGGGTGGTACAGTTATTTAGCTAATTTTATTTTCATACAACCATGAGTTCAAAGAAGGTGAGTGTAAAGAACAGTGGTGAGAAAAGGAAAAAGGTAATATCCATGGAATTAAAGAGTGAGATAATAGACAAACATGAGCAGGGTGTAAGAGTAATAGACAGGGCAACTCAGTACGATCGCACTACTTCTACAATATGTACTATTCTGAAGCAGAAGGACTTGATAATGGCTATAACTCCAGCTACAACATTTGTTCATTATAAACACATTATTATAAAAGAATTGGAGTGGTTTTATGGGGGCTGGTACGAGTTAATCTCATTTCAATTAATTTCAATGGGGAAAATTGATTTGATATACGAGCATTTTGACTTACTAGCTCGGTCATGGAATGAATTAAACTCGTATCTCAAGGTACCATTGTATATAGAAAATGAACTACTTTGATTTAAGGCGAAAGTATTAAAACTTTATTATCTTGGCGCATTTGGTATATCTGCTGATATATTTAGTCGGAAAAAATATTTACTTAGTAAATCTTGTTTTGCAGCATAAAATTCATGTTGTAGAATATTATTTATTTGAAAATTACATAAACAAATACTGTGTGACATTTAATTTACAGTTGAAGCAAATTCTGTTTTTTACAATCAATCTTTCTTGTGTTGACGAAACTAATTCCTCCCTTGAAATAAGTAGCACTATTTGCTGTCCTACAGTTGTAAAATAAAACAGTAAAAATCAGTTGCTGTATTCAGCTTTGAAAAAGTTCTGTTCGCATTTTTGTAGATTTTCCAAGTAGCCAATGTACAGCACACCGTATTTGACTGCGTAAAACTAATTTAAAGTAGAATTGGGTTTCAAAGTAAAATTTTAGAATACACAAATGCGTGTACAATATTTGTTTTTGAGTTGAGATTAGTAGAGCCTGTCATCGCCACTTCGAGCTATAACAGGCCAATTTTAGCATGGCTTAAGAACTATATCATATTTTGTATTTACTTTTTTTATTAATAGAAAAGATTATGTTTCTCGTGGGTAAAGGCGGCATGGTCTATCTCTCCTTATGCAAGCTCTGTTGCCCATTTACTTGATGGTATAGTCCATCTTTTGTTATCTATGTAATAAGAGCTATTGTGCTTACAATTCTCATACAAATTATACATAGTGTGTCAATTAAATAATCCAAAAAAGGTGCAGTCCATATTGATGACCTGCTAAATATCTTGAATACAAAGACGGATATTAGCCACTAAACAAGGACAGTTCAACTTTTTCAATAAGGAATTATCTTCCTTCCGTTCCTTCAGTAATAGTTATTCTCTAAGCACATTAATTTATGTGTTACAGTTAAAACTGTTTAGTTGTTGCTAATGTTTTCTCTTGTACTTTGTTTAGGATGTTCCATCACCGGAACTCAGTTTGTGTAGGTATTGTCAAAATGAAATTCCCTCCAACATTCTCGATTCACACATTTCTAATTGCAAATTAAAAATTAAAAGATGTCCTGATTGTGGTGAAATGGTGAAGCGATATATTGATAACCATATCTGTCAAAAGGTAATGGAGAATACTTTGTTATTTATGTTTGAAATATTGATGCTTTTCATATGTACATTTAATTTTCTTTCAAATTTTAATTGTTTTACATTGCTATATAAATATCTTAGAAGCAAAATTTAAATTGAATTTGACATGTAAATCATCCCTCTCTTTTTCCATGTCTGACTTATTTATATCTTGAATATTGCTGATCGTTACATTCCCATGTTCTTCGTATTGAATCAATCAGGTATAGTGCGGATCCGATGAGAAAGCAGTCAACCTTGTTTCAGTTATTTTCTGAATAGGTGTGATTGAAAACTCAATAATAGAAAGCTGCCATACCAAAAACAGGAGAGGCAATCATCATGTATGATAGTCCCTGCGCCAACTCGTTATCACTGAGCTATCAATTTTGGCACTGAATGATAAGCTTATAGCCAGAATCCCTTCTAAAGGTGACTTGTGGATAGGATGTGTATGTATGCTTCAACCTATCACCTAATTTAAAAATAGACTCGTTCAAAACCATGTAACTTAAATGCCTTCTGGCAAACCACTTTATTCAAATCGAAGTAATCAGAAATATTTCTTTTATATGTAAGGAATTAATATTTAATGCTTCTCTTCATGTTTATTTCTCTTTTTACTTTCCTTAACAATGAGAAATATTCTAATCTTCTCCCTATGTTTGAATATTTCAAGGCTTGGTTTGGAAATACTTACCTGGGAAACTCATGTATACATACACAAATATTTTGAAGTAAAATTGTAATTATTGCCCTTATTCATTTTGCATTTAAGAAGAATAATGGTAACTTTATTTCTGTTATGTTTAGGAGGTAGATACTATGAATATTGTTCGCTGCATATCGTGTGACAAAAAATATCCATCCCATTTACTTGCACTGCATATACCAGATTGTCGTGCAGGAAATAATAGAGTAGGTTATTGCACATTCTTTTTGATTAATATCTACAAACTATATCTTCCCATATGAACTTGGTTCTCATTTTGCATTCACTCAATATTGAAGTGTACAGACTCTTTAAGATGAAATTCACATAAGAATGTTAAGGGACTTCTATGTAGAATTATAAATAAAAAATTTAGTCTAATGTTTTAGCCTTGGATATAGTTCAAATATATTTACAAAATTAATGTACGATGGAATGTTTTCATTTTCACTTTAAAATATTTATAAAGCACAAAAGCAGTCGTTAGAAATATTAGTTACACACAAAAGTTTTTAAATTTTTTCTCAATTATAATTTCTTAAAATGTATTTGCATTCTGTGTAAAAACTAACTTGAGGTCATACTGTTCAAATGGTTGTAAATGTTAACAAGTTTTCCGCTGCCAAGTCTTACTTTTAACATTTTCTTGCTTTACTAAAATTATATTCGTGCAATTTCATACTTGAGGTACTGACTTTTCAATAGGTTTACTGTTTTAATAATAATTTGCCATCATACATTTTAACATCAAGATGGTTTTTACATATTGCTCAAATGATGAGGCAAGATGAGAATTCATTCAGTATGCAGTTAAGAGTTCCGAATGTAATGGAGAGATAATTTATAGTGTTGAGTGCACATACTTCCTTGTTATATTACTCATTTGGATATATCTCATGTTGCTTGTACTTTATTGTGTTAAACAACAAATCATGTCTTTACAGCACAGCGTGGAGATCCAATCTGACTCGGATTAGAATATGGCGCTTGACCAGTTAGGTTTCACTGTTACAGTTACAACCATTATCTAACAATATCGGTCTTTTTTATTTGTCTTCTGATGAATATAAGATGGAAATATCTAACCTATGAATTTCTTTGTCCATCAAAACTTAAATAATAACTGGACTTAGAAAGTCATTCCTTCAAAGACAGTTTTGGATTGGTTGAAGAACTCGGGCCGAAGGCCCTCAATCTCCTGTGAAGTAATTGCTAGTAACTGAACAGAACAGATGTGAGTTTGTCAACCTTTTATAGGTTTTGCTAGGACTTAGAGAAGAGGTGTGGGGGTTGAGGCACCAATCAGAAGGTTTCCTTCTCTGGTTGGAACTTGTCATAACTTCATTTTCAAAAGTAATCAAATTTAAAAAAACTTAAAATGTGTATGCTGTTGAGTCATACAAAATTTTTATTTGTTTCAAAAGTATTCTACATTGTTATAAAATTTTTACGGGTTTATTTGTAGGTTTTGTGCTTAAGATATTTATTTAAGATATTACAATTTTTAATGTTCCCTAAAACAACACAATGCACCCTAGTAATCTGCCTTCCCTTTCATTTTATCCTCGTCTTTTCAAGTGCTTTCAATTTCATGTCATTGATAGACATGTTTTGAATGCATCATTTTAGTCATTTCAGATTGCTGATTTAAATGTTTAATTCACTATTTATCCTTATGACATATCTTGTTTGCTCAATTACTTAATGTGTATTTTGATTAGTGATACTCACTTCAATCATTTTTATTTCGTTTTTAATTTTGATGTTTTTTACTATTTTATCTTACAATGCTCTTATTGCTTTATCTTGTGTTTTGCACAGCTTGTCCACTTTTGGACCCTACAAAATCAAAACCCTGAAACAACATTGTTTTTAATAAACTGGCATAATTCATTTAAAGTGTGCTCATGTTTCAGAAGTGAAAAATAACTTTTTGATTTTAAAGTTTTGTTAAGTTAAAAATATTTTTTATCTATTGGGAATGTTTATAAAAGTTTTGACAAAAAATATGTATTGTTTTTAGATCTTTTTGTTTTTATAGAAAAGTTCATGGTTTTGGGGGCATTTTCTAGTGATTTTTGGGTGATTAAAATTCTAGCCCTATTCATATATATATATATAAGTTCTTGACTCTCATTTTAACATTATCCTTTTTCTATTTTCCTTTTTCTTGTCTTCAAAGAAGCATGATATATAGAGGGCTTTCTTTATATAAACATCATTTATGATTATTATTCAACTGGAGAAACAATAGTTTTGAAATTTTCCCTCTAGCAACGATAAGTTTAATGTAAAACGACGTCATTAGTAAAATTTAATGTAATCAACAAAAAAATTTCGTTGTATGTATTTTTTCTTAGGTAATTAATTACAATATGTAATGATTAGAAAAGGTTTGATCTAACAATTTCAAACTTACGTTTAGGCTAGATTTTCTGTGAATACTGAGAAATGTCAGTATTGTGATTTAGTAGTCTCATCAGCTTTATTTCAAGAGCACATTGATTACTGTGCAAGAGTCCCTGTACAGTGCAAAATCTGCAATGAAACGTTTCTACGTAGGAATGAAAAACAGCATTCTTGTAAACAAGTAATTATAGAATTTCAGTCTTTTTTCTTTTAATTGCATGTAAATTATTAAATTGAGACTTAGAATTAATTATATTATTTCTATTATTTTTATGGTAGTAAAAGAATAATCAAAGAAATATTTTAAAATGTCACTACAAAATTTTTAGACTTGTAACAGTGATAAAAGCACTAATTTCATCCTTAGATTGACAATGCATATCTCCATTATTGCTTTCATAGAATTCAATATATGATGCTTTAGATATTGTTTCAGTCTGAAATTAAATATTGAAACAATTGAAGTCATAAAATATAACCAATCGATTACAGAAAGTCAAGTAACTAAGCATCAAAGATGCTAACCATTGTGGAATATCCATAATTATTACAGATTTTCGAAATTGTTGAGATTGAGCCTTCCATTTGGCATTCCAGCAAGTGCAGCTATTGCTGAAAAAAATCCAATTCTTGATAAAATGGTGTTGCCAAAAATTGCTACGATTGGCTGCTTAGTCTTTTTTTCACAAAAGGTCTCCAAATTGGTGCCTTATAACAATCAGAAAATTCTAAGCTATGTTTTACCTTCATTACAATGCAGGATTCTTTTTTGATCAATATTATCATTTGGCGGTGGCTTGGCGACAAAAATCTGAAATCTCGCCAAGGCCATAATGTAAACTGGTATTTTACAAAATTATTCTTAAAAAAAATCCAAGAAAACCGGAATTGAGTAAAAAATAAAAGCTGGCATTTGATAACAATTTTGTTGACAACTCAAACAAACACTGAATCTTTTCTCCATGTTTCTGATACATTACATAGAATCATTTTGTCTTGTTACAGAGCTAGAATTATCTATTCAAAATTTTTGAATACTAGAGTTAATGGTACCCTTTACATGATTAGAAGATGGTTTAAAATTTATGAATTGAGTATTAAAGTATCAATCAGTTTTCTGATTTTTATTAAAATCGAAATAAACATTCTAAAAATGTAATTTTCACTCCCGTATTTTACATATTTGCAGATTCTGTATTTTACATATAGGTTATTTTTAGCAATAACATTTTTAAAGTTCAATTCTAGTGTTTGAATGTGCCAATCACCCAGACAGTAGAATCATAATAATTAATTTTTATTAAACATGCTTTAAGCATAGTTATTTGAGTTGGAATTGTATGGAGCATGGTTGTTGAGAAGAAATATCTTGGGAACATAAAGATTATGACCAGCAGCTCTGAGTTATAATTTCTTTACTGTTTCAGCATTTGCAAATTTTGCATCATGTTTTTAAGTGTAAACCTAAAATTCTCTGTTCTAGGGTCCTTCAAAATCTAAAGGCATCTGTACGTATTGTAAAAAAGAGATTCCATATATCGACTTAAATGTGCACACACATGCTTGTGCCCTTAGTTTAGAGAAAAAACTATCTACTGACAGTACTTCAAAGGATAATGTAAAAAAGCAAGCCGTTCTGCTGAGTTCACCCATTTCGAAACGCTTTGGTTTGTAGTCATTGTGTTTTCATATTAAATAAATATTAAAAAGCATTTAAATATTAAAAATTAAGTTAATTAATTTTCACAACTGGGAAATATTTCAATCTTAATAGAAACTTTCCTATCATTGCAATCCTAATAGAAAAAATAGTTTTTATGAATTTGGTACTGAAATCACATGTATTTCTTTTTGTTAAACTTTTAAAAGGTAATCATGCTTTACCATAAGCAGTTCTAATACTTTTTGTCATAGTATTTATTAGGCCAAAAATTTTGTTCTAAATTATCTTATAACTTTATCCTTAAGATTTAAAGATAATTACTGTCCTAAAATTGATAGGGAAATCTGATAGAGTAATGTAAATTATGAACAAGGAAATTGTTGAAAATTGAACAATTTTATTGAAGATTATTGTATTGATCATTCCTCTAAAAAAGACTTGTATATGATCCAAGTACAAAAAAGGATTTATTTTTATTTTGCTTCTATTACAATTAATGATAGAAAAATATTTAATTTTGATTTCTGATGAAATAAAAACTTTCTGTTATGTTAGGTGTAGTGGAGGGTCCTAAAAATATTATATACACATAATATATCATAATCCATTTCATATTTTAAGTATTTTACCTTTTCACACAAATATACACAATGCTTAAATATGAATTCGTGTTGAGTAAAATCACAACTAATTTTTTGTTGATGAAAAAAGTTCTCTTAACTAAGCGATTTGTAAGACAGGAGACTAGGTTCATGTCATCTGGAGGCTTAAGGAGAAATCAAGTCTTTCCCCAAATCATAAAAAGTATTTGAAAATGACTAAAGCTACCAAATTTTGGAAAAAGTAGCTGTTTTTATTTGTTATTTTAAAATTCTGATGAACTGATTTTATTAAATTTCTTGAATGACCAAAATTCAAAGCATATTTTACTTCTCTGCTAGTATTTATATAAGCATATAGTTATATTTTTGAATCTCTTAAAATGTTACATTTTTCTAGTTGATTTGACACCTAAAAACAAGACATTTGAAGCTCCAAGTTCTCATGTAAGTGATTTTTTTTGTATTTCTAAATTGATTACAGAATTCTTTGCTTGAAAAGAAAATATATCTTATATCCCAATGAATCAATTGATTTCAAGTTGAAGTACTATTACTAGCACCATCATACACTTTCACTTTAAATGGGTCTTGTCAGAATGAAAAAGATATGTCTCTTCATAATAATTGCATGGCAAATATGCAACTTGTGCCATAAAACTCAAAATCAAACAACAGTATTCAGATTTGTTATCTTACCAACCTTCAAACATATAAAAACTTTCTGAAAAGACATTTAACATTCTCTAGGTCCTTTTTGACGAAAGAATCAAGGTATATGCTATCTTTATCACTCTGAAGTAGTCATAAAACTCCATTTTACATGAAACTTCTATAAAGAAACCCATACATCGTTTGTCTGCCACTAAAATTAATATTTAAGCCTTTGCTGTTGATGTTCCTTAGCCACATGCTTTTAAGACAGTCCACGGGTATTCGGATATGCCATGATCTTGTCCAGGAGAAGATAGTGATATGGTTAATTGTTTGAACTTTAATTTTATTAAATCTTGTTGAAATGGTTCATGTTTTATGAAAGATGCTCTCTTCCCAGATCCACCCCAATGCTTTCAATGAGGCTTTTCACAGCATTTTTTGTACTGTACACCCCTTTCTCCTTCGTCCTATCACTACTTGTACAACAGTACCATACTCTCCAAACTTCTACACCACGCCAACGAGAGCATATTTTAGACCACTCCAGATTTAATATGCACCAGCCCCCACGCATACAATTATCTTGTTTGGACCGAGTTTCGAAATCGCAACCCTACAATTGCTAATCCCTTGCTCTTCCATCTGGGCTACTGTGGCCTTTTATAAACTCAGATCGGATTTGATTTAATTAATAAATTATGTGAATAAACTTCACAAATGAAAATTTCCCGTAATACAATACTGAACAAATGAATCTGCACTAAGGAATTTTCTAGGATAATTGATCTTATATTATGAAACAGGTATTAAACATAATAGTATGTTATATATGTTTTGACTATGATCTCTTCCTAAGTAGCTCACCTATGGTTAGGTTTACTGTTCATCAATGTTGAACTTTTTCTTTTATTTTTTCATCTTAACCACTTATTGTATCTTCTGTGTCAGGTCAAAAGGAGTTAAAGTCAAAATGGTTAAGTTTAATGTTTCATTCTTTCTCACTAATATTCAAAAAGAAAAAGCATGATATTATACAAATAATTGTAATTCAGATTCATTTAGTTTTGGTTTTAATCGTATATTATTTTTAAATTAATGATGCACTTGGATCCATCAAAAACCAGACTAACCCCTTTTGCCGTGACACAGAAGATATCGGACAGTCTGTAACGAGTTGTACTTTGTACCATATTTAATTTTTTCAAGTCTTTTCAATTAGGCCCACAAGCTTTTGATAGGGTTTTCAAGGGAGATTTCTGGCCCCGTAGGCACTCAGATATGACCCAAAATTTTCTCTTTTTAGGAAGAGTATTGGGGAGCAATATCTTGCTGAGATGTGTTCTTTGTGATTAGATTTGCGTAAGCACATTTTTCTCCAACACTTATATAGATGTGACTATTCATCATACCATTGGCAAGCACAAATGATTCTAAACTTGTGCCTCAAATATCCTAAATGTATGTTTGAAGTTGATTACATCTGTTCGTCAACTGATTTGCAATTAATAACTACATACTGACCCTTAATTTCCTCTGGATATGTGGCCTCCCATTTCTCTGCAGTCCTATCTGAATTCATTTTAACCCTTTTCCTGCATCTTATCAGTAATTAAAGTCAGCTGTCCATCAAAATATCACATACAGCATCATTGTCCGTAGCTTCAAAAACTTGCGTTAACTCCTTCCACATTTGCGCACATGCTCCTACTTGTATTAATGAAGTACAGAAAAATGGACCTTGCTTTTCATTTTTTGATTTAACCATGGAAAATGTGTACAAAACTTTTTACACGGAATTAATTACTGTAAAAATGTTAAATTAGAGCTGACTACTTGCAGATTTTCATCAGTCTGAGAATTGCTGTGTACCTATTGCAAAATTATCAACTGTGTTTGAAAAATCTTCGTTTATATGGGAAAAGCCAATTATTAGCTTTCTAGTACAGTTTAATTTTAATGTCGATTTCCTTTTTAAAAAATGAATAATACTAAATTAAAAAATTATTTTGACTATGATGTTAACATATATGTGCACTAAAACAATTCCTTTTCAAAACTCCAGAAGTACAGTTTTATGTTTTATACCAATAAATCTTGTAAACACAAATGCATTTTTCTTTCCAGAAGCCATTTCAAGAATGCAAGCTGTGCGGAGAAAAAATGCCATCTTTAATATATACTGCACATTTTGAAATATGCCCCAAACGGCCACATGAGTGCAAATTCTGCTTGAAGAATGTGCTTTTCTCAAAAAGAAGACCTGAAGATCATGATTGTCTAATGACTAACGACTGTGATTCCCTTGATAGGAAACATGAAACATATAAGTCTATAGGTATAGAAAAATCTTCAGAATCACAATATCTATGCCTTGAAACTATGCCTCTTAGCCAAAAATACAGACATATAAGTGAATGTAAAGTAATTAATGGTGATGAAAATGATTCTCCAAAGGTAAATTTAAATTTCCCTTATGCCACTGCTTCCCAATCGTTTCTGTCCAAGGACCCCTTGGGCCGTGGTAGCCCGGTTGGAAGAGCAACAGGAAGGTTTCGTTTTCGAATCCAGCCAAAGACCATCACATACAAAGGGGGCTGGTGCATGTTAAATCCGCCGTGGTCTCAAGTGTCCTCACGTTGGTTTGTTGTGGAAGTTTGGAGAGTGGGTTTCCAACTCCTGTGTTGCCTTGTAATCTGACCGTGGTTCAAAATTACGTGGTGTTCTCGGGTCTTTCAATTTGGGATTGATCCCAGACCATCACCAATAGCCCATTGCATTGCTCCAGTGTGACTTTAATTAATTACCCCCAAGGACCCCCTTAAAATAAAAAATTGCTGACTGATACTTTAAAATTAAGTGGGGCACACAGTGGTCTTTATTTTGCACCTCATTATTAGGGTAAAATATTCAGATTTATGTTAAATAGAATATAAATCCTTAAAACCATGTTAAGGATTAGTGATGACAGTTTAAAGTTCTGAAATATGAAAAATAGTTCTTAAATAAAATAAACCATAAATTGTTTTTTCTAACTCATATTAATTAATTAAAATCAAAACCTTTTTTCCTGTCGATTGGGTAAAATTGTCTCAAATTTCGGAAATACCTGCCATGTAGCTTTATGACCCTCATTCTTTGTTTAAGTTTGTCATACTTTTGTGCTTCCTGTTTATCGAATTTCAAAGAATACCCCAAAAAATCTTTTGCTGAATTAAAGTTATCGCAAAAACATTTCCTATCAGATCTTTCTAATAATTCCTTAGAAGTTCTATTTCGAGTATTTTCTATTTAACAAATTTGCAATTGATTTTGATTTTCCATTACTTGTTGACTCGATTGACTGTTTATAAAATGTATCGGTTTATTAAATTAAATACAGATGACTTGTATGAATAATATTTCTTAATTTTTATAGTCAAAGAAGAGTCGTTTGAATCTGAGAAATCATATATTGCAAATGCTGCTTCCAATAAATATCAATCCACGGTAATACTTAAGTTTATCTGTAGTTATTTAGTGCAGAAAATGATTGTAAATTGTTTTTACTTCGTTTAAATCTAATATTTTGAAGTTATAACAACTCCTTTTATGATTAAAACAGCTTCAAATTACTGAAATTTAATGTACAAATAATTAATACTATGGGTACCAGAAGCATATTTCTTGTTTTAAACCTTATTTATAACATTCCATATATTAATAAAAATCAAAACCTTGTGTAAAAAAAGCAAATGCCTTAAATTATAAAAAGTAAACAATTAAATTTAGCTCTGTATATTTAAAAAATATTTTTACATATACCAACAGTGAATCAGGTAGAAGTTTCCATTATGTTCTATAATTTTTTATGGACTTTATTAGCAGTATAAGATGATAAAACATGGGTTTCACTTATTGTACTTGATAAATTAGGAAATTTACCTAACTTTAAAACTTTTTGCTTAGGATGCTCTATCTTATTATATATGTAAGAACAGGGTACACAATATTCCGGTAAATTAATATTTAATTTTAAGAAGAGATGAAGCTGGTGAAATATGTACAAATGAAGCGTTCTTATTACAAGTGCAAAAATGATGAATGCCCGTCTGGCATCACAAACAGTTCCTGAGCACGTATTGCCCATTCGATAATCTTTCACAAACATCAGAGGAACGTCTTTCCTTGTTCGATTTCAGCTCGGACTCTCTTCGCGCGCATTCGCCCTTTTCGCAGCCCATCGGAGGTAGAGGGCGCTGGTGATGAGAAGTGGGGGAGGTTTGCAGTTTTCATCCCTACATATATATATATTATCTATGTACATGAAAGGAAATAATTACTGTAAAAATGTTTAGAGCTTATAATGCCTTGCAGATTTGCAAGTCTCAGAACTGCAGTTTACCTATTATAAAATTACCATTTGCATTCGAAAACCTTCATTTTTATGGGAAAAGCTGATAAGTAGCTATCTAATATAGTTTATTTTTAATGTCTATTTCTTTTTCAAAAATGAATGTACTGAAATAAAAATTTATTTTGAATATTAACACATTTCATGCACTGGAATTGCAATTCCTCTTCAAAACTCCAGGAATACAGTTTTAAGTTTAAGGACATGAATCTTGCAAACACAAATGCAGTCCATTAAGTATTTATTTGCTGAAACACTTGTGCGTATTACCCTTGACTTTTAATCGCTGCATTTTCCTCCCAGATTCCATCTCAAGAATGCAAGCTTTGTGGAGATAGAATATCTTCTTCAATTTATACACATTTCGAAACATGCTCCAAACGGCCTCATGTGTGCAAATTATGCTTGAAGACGGTGCCTTTCTGTAAAAGAAGACATGAAGATCATGATTGTCAAATGATTCGCAGCTTTGATTCTCTTGATAAGAAGCATGAAACATATAGGTCTATAGATATGGAAAAATCCTCAGAATCACAATATAAATGTGAACTATGCCTTGAAACTATGCCTCTTAGCCAAAAATACGGGCATATAAATAAAGAATGTAAAATTATTTATGGTGCTGAAAATGACTCTCCAAGGATAAATTTAAGTAAGCATTATTTTATCATTTTGTTTCCTTTATGCCACTGGTCACAATCTTTTCTGTCCAACTAAACCTTTGAAAATTATAAGTTTATGCAGACACTTTGATATTGTAAAATTAAATGGGGCACATTTTGATCCTTATTTTTCACCTTATATTTGGAGTAAACTATTTAGATTTATGTTAAATGGATTAAAACTTTACATTAAGGATTTGTGATGATAGGAAAAACTTAAGTTCTGAAATAAAATGAAATCAATAAATGTACTAACTCTTATTTATTAATTAAAGTCAAAAGGCTTCTAGCTTGCAAAATTATTATGTTAATGACATCAAAATATATACTCTAAAACTTAATGTGAACAATGAAGGCTGCTTTTTAGCAATTAGTTAAGCATTGTCTGGTTTAAACTGATAATTTTCGATGTAAGTCGTTCTCAAATTGTCTATCTCAAATAAATAAGTACTATGCTCTCCTACTAATTGTTTTAGATTCTAAAATTGAAATTTGAGATCATAAAAGAATTGGAGAAAATAGCAGAATATATTTTTTCTAAAGCTAAGCATACATTTTCAATTCAATCTCAGCATCCCATTATCTATACTCCACTATTGTGTTTCAGGGAACACAGTGAACCACACAGGTTGTAAGTGTTGACGTCATCCTGCTTTGTAGTCAATCATTGCTTTCTCAGAAGATCTTAATCCTAGTAAAGGATTTATCAGTTTTAAAAAAAATGTACAATAAAAGCTTGCTAACAGTTAAAAATTCTTACTAGTGATATATGTTCCTTTGGAAGAATTCCCTCATTCAAATACTGCAAAGAAAGGTGTTATTTCGCATTTTTTTACTATCAGAAAGGCATAAAGAAATCATTGATCAATATAACAAAAATGTCTTAGCTGTTGATAATGGTATTAAGAAAAATGTTTTTCAAGTTTGCTATTCCTAAACAACTTGTAACCTCGATTACTATTTTTTTAATCTTTTGGTCTCAATGATGAAGTATCTCACCATAAGCAAAACTGACCAGATCTTGATGGACAAGATATTTCATCATTAGATGAAAAATGGACAGATCTTGATCTCGTCATCATAAAAAATTGGCAATATCTTGATGACAAGATATTGCCAATTATGTCATTAGCAAAATTGATCAGTTTTTGATGGGTGAGACATTTAGTGGAAACCACTTTTTAGGTTTAAACCTTATTCCCTGTCAATTGGTTAATATTGTCGCAAATTTCGGAAATACCTGCCATGTAGCTTTATGGCCCTCATTCTTTGTTTACGTGTGTCATACTTTTGTGCTACCTGTTTATTCAATTTCAATGAATTCCCCAAAAATGATTAGTTAAATTAAAATTAAATCACAAAAACATTTCCCATCAGATCTTTCTAAAAATTCTTTCCTTAGAAATTCTATTTCTCTCGAGTATTTTCTATTTAACAAATTTGTGCAAATAATTTTGAGTTCATTGTTTGTTGATTCGATTGATTGTTTATAAAATGTATCTGTTTATTAAATTAAACACAGATTAACTTGTATAAATATTTCTTAATTTTTATATTCATAGAAGAGTCATTTGGTCCTGAGAAATATTCTGCAATTGCTGCTTCTAATAAATATCCATCCGAGGTAATACTTATTTTTAAATTTATGTAATTATTTAGTGCAGAAAATTATTTCTGGAAGTTGTATTTACTTATAACTTTAAGTTATAACTACTCTACTTTTATGATTCAAGAACTTAAAATTACTCAAATTTAATGTGTTTTAAATCGTTAAATTTATTTTATTGGGATACTTTTACATCACCCGAAAAATCAAAACACAATAATAGGGAAAATATTCATTTGAAGACTTACCTTTTTAGCTCTTCAAATTGTTATAATCAAGTTATTAGAAACTCCAAATTGAGTTAACTTTTGATATGAACTCTTGCAAAGTGAAAACCCTAAAATATATTTTATTCTGGAAATGTGCATTATTAAATTGTTATTTTTCTGACATACATCTGTATTGTACTCAGAATCACTGGAAACTAGGAATTTGGTTTGTAATTTATGAACCCTCTTTATCTGCTTTTACTCTACTAATTTGTGTGTGAGATTTAAATTTTAAATATTCTTAAATATGATTCTGTTTTCATAATTTTTAATCAGATTGTATCCATAAATTTTTCTTTTAGTTCTCAAATTCTTTGAAAGACTTAAAATTTAGTCTTCTCTGGCACTTCAACTAAGTGCCCACTTAATAATTTCAGTACTATTGATGTACTAGTGCTGTGTATTGAAGTATATAAGTTGAATGGGTGCCTTCTTTTATTTTTTAATTTCTAAAAAAGCCTTAAATATAAAAAGTAAACAATTGTGTCCCATTCTGTGTATACTTAAAATAATATTTTTACATTAGTAACAGGAAGTCTAGTAGACGTACGTTTACATTGTGTTCTCTAATTTTTTAAGGGTTTATTAGCAGTAAAATATTATAAAACATGGTTTACACCTATTTGATGAAGTAGAAAATTTACTTAAATTTAAAACTTTTTGCTCTACATTATCTGTATTATTCCACACATCAAGAGTGAAAATGAATAGAGGATGTAGGAGTAGCGGTATTAATAAAAAAACTAAAAACTCTGAAAGCAATAAACAGTTTACAGACTTTACAAAATACCTAAAAACTTTATAAAAATTTTTAACTTTAAACCCCCTTAAAAACAATTATTTTTTCTTTGAATGTCTTGTCTCAAGTTTAAGAAATCATACACAACCCTAGACTCTAAATCCTCATTTTCTACAAATTGTAACTGGTAATCTTGGAATTATTGATAATGAAAAATTAAGGGAATGAATGTATAAAGGTACTAAATTCAGACCTATCTATAATATATTAATAGAAGTTTTATACTTAAAAGTTTCCTTGAAGACATTGATAACTTCTGCATTATGACTTCCACTAAATTTAATACCCCTATTTACCACTTCACAGAATGGAAATGGAAACTTTACAATGACTTTAAAATTTTTATAAAAGAAAATCTCCCACCTTCTGGAAAAAACACCGATTACTATAAGGCAATAGTCCTAGCTATTAAAGACTTACAAAATAAATTCATAATTATACCGGTAGATAAAGCATCAGGTAACTGCTATTTTTTTGTAAAAATCTATTTAAATTTGCTAAATACTGAG
This sequence comes from Meta bourneti, assembly GCA_933210815.1. Taxonomy (NCBI): domain Eukaryota; kingdom Metazoa; phylum Arthropoda; class Arachnida; order Araneae; family Tetragnathidae; genus Meta; species Meta bourneti. Next base: position 14,431,727 of record OW119928.1, on the reverse strand, counting down.
CTTAAAAATTCTGATACTTTTAAGTTCTGCAAATCTACATATAATACTAGTGTTAAAAATATTATTTCTTTAAATAAAAGATTAAAAATTTCTGATCATTATTTTACCATACATAACTATTGTTCTTAAATTTTATAAAAATCCAATTAAATTCCGATTAATACCTGTGGTACAAATGCTTATATAATTAAACCCGGTATTTTAGATATCTAAAAATTATCCTTAATGCCGTAATTGAAGAAGGTTACACCTGGATTACTAGTGATAATAGCATTTTAAATTATGTAAATAAAAATATTAATAACATACTAACCTACAACTTTAAAGACTTATTTACTAGCATACCACTGGGCAACTTAAAGATGTTTTAAATTGCTATTATCATGGATTTTAAAAATCTAATTACTATTGATTTTGAGGATTGGGAATTTTTGGTTAACTATTGTATCTTTAATAATTTTATTTTTTAAGAGTGAACATTTATTTATTCAAGTTAAGGGTATAACCCAGGGTTCCAATTTTTCATCCATTCTTGTTAATTTATTTCTACATTATTATGAAAAAAAATTTTGCCTATACAAATTAATTCTGCCTGTAGATGTATTGATGATTTTAATGATAGTAATTTTGCAAATCTATGGGAATCCATATACCCTGATGAATTATTGGGTCGGTGTGAATGAAATGTCCGATGAGAAATGGTTCTGGGAATAACCCCATACAGCTAAAAGTAATTACTTACAAGTTTCCGGCATCTTACGCCACAGAGCTACTATAAATAGCTATCACGCGTGTGAAGTACAAATTCCAGATTTAATTTGTTTGGGCATAAGGTACTTCCAAATTCAACTAGGAAAACTCAGATTTGAGAATCATCTTCCTTTACGAATTTAAACTGAGACATTCTGCTGCAGTTGCTGCTCGAAACATTAACACAGCATTCTGGGAGAATACAGCCAATGAACGAACCATTCGGCGATGGTTTCGAAGTGGAGATATGGACCTGAAACACGTGGTCACCGAGAAGTTGCAGTTTCTGACGATGTTCTACTAAGTGTGGTTGAAGCTGAACCACGGAAAGCATGTCGTGAGATAGCGGTCGAGCTAGGTGTCCACCACACTACAATTGTTCGCCATCTGGCTGCACTGGGTAAGGTCAAAAAGATGGATTCTTGGGTGCCTCATGAATTGACAATTGCCAACAAGATGAGACGTTTGGAAGCCTGCATCGCTCCTTTTCAGGAATGAAAGAAAACCTCTACTACAGCGAATCGTTACCTGCGGCGAGAAATGGGTCCTTTATGATAATCGGAAATGATCTGTACAATGGTTGAGGAAAGCACAGCCTCCTGGACGTCATCCCAAGCCACCCTTACATCCCAGGAAGGTTATGCTTCTTGTATGGTGGTCTACAGCTGGAAGAATTCATCGCAGTTTCCTGCCAAGTGGCCAAACCATCACTTCAGAATGATATTGTGATGAATTATGACAGATGCACCGGAAATTGATGGTGAAACAACCAGCTTTGGTAAACAGGCATGGCGTTCTCTTGCAAGATAACACCCGTCCCCATGTCACACAACGGATGATGACACTATGTGAGTTGGACTATGAAGCGATGCCTCATCCCCCTATTCCTTGACTTTCACCTACAGATTTTCATCTGTTTCGTCACCTGGATTGCTTTCGGTCTGGCAAACGGTTCACCCAAGATACAGAGATTCACCGTGCAGTTGATGACTTCTTCGCATCTCAGCCACAAGACTTTTTTTGTTCTGGGATGATGACCTTGTCAGACAAATGGCAACAGTGTCAATTCGGAGGGAGATTATTTCGAGTAGGTCAGGTAGTGTATTTTTCAGTTATCGCCATCGAAGTGTGATGGTCATTTTCCAGACATTTCATTCGCACAGACCCAATATATTTAATAAAAACTAATTCAAATAATAAAGCTGTCTTTCTAGATTTGAATATATCTATCTTAAATAATAAAACTGGAATTAATATTTATAAAAGATATTATTTTAAATTTCCGGTTTTTAAATTAATATATTGAGATTCAAATATTTCTAAAAAGATATATTATAATACAATTGCTAATCAGCTGGAACGTTTCAATAAAATTTGTAACTCTAAATCTAACTTTCTTTTTCAATGTAATAATCTTATTAACGCACTTCATAATAAATATCCTCATTCTTTTTATAGAATTATTTTTGAAAGATTTAAAATTACTAATATTTATTCAACTGACGATTAACCATAATGGCTTATTATTTTGGGGACGTGCCTGTTGACTTTCAGTTGTATTAATTCTATTAACAAAAGAATCGGACTCAGTTTATTTATTAAAAGGCTGGAATTGAACACTATCTTATCGTTTTCCGAATCAGAATTCCAGTTCCTTGTTGAAATTAGTATCAAGTTTGCACGAGAAAGTTGCACAAATGATAAATACGAACATGAAAGTAAATTGGCCTATCAAATCGCGACTATGAGTTAGCATGCTCAAAAAACACTATTATTATGTAATAAAACTCTTTTCACCGTTGCACTCTGCGTGTACTTTTGACTTGCTGGATTACGACTCTTAACTGTTACATAGTATAATTTTTGTGAGCATTATAAATGACATTTGTTGGGACAATTCTCATGCGAGTTGCTGTGGGTTGTTTACACTCTCTTTCTCTTCTTTAGTTTTGTATGATGTTGTTCTTATCTTTAGTGTATGTCCTTGGTTATTCCATATTGCCTTCCTGTTTGACCTTTTGCCTTTCTAATTTTGCCTTTCTTCTGTGGTGTTTGGAGGGATGTGTGGGCTAAATTCAGGCTCCTCCCTGATGATGCCCTGATCCTCCAACACTTCTTCATTTTTTCGAAATTTTCTTGGTACTCTTAAATTTAAATTTCTCTTTGTTTTGTATTATTGAACTATTATATATACACTCATGTCCAAAAGTTAAGCATAACTCGTAAGATGCGAAAAAATCGGACTAAATATGGATACAACGATTCAAAATCACTTGTAGAGAGAATCATGAGACAAAGGTAAAACAGCTCAGTTGATGTTGACATGTGCAAAGCACTGGTGTACGTCAGAACGAGTATAAAACAGCCTCTAGTGACATGGCCAGTTTAGACAGGAATTTCGCAATTGCTGTGGTACAGAGCATTGTTAACAATCAATAAGGACGAAAGATGTCACAAAGATGCCAACTGGACATGTTTGTAAAGGGACGAATTATTGGAATGCTGGAATCCGGTCGATCCCAAACCGAAGCGTCTCGAATTCTGAATGTGCCTGTGTGTGATCTCCATACTGGCAGAGGATTCAAACCACTGGAGATGTTACCCGATGACCAGTACCAGGTAACAACCACTCGGCAAGACCGATATTTGGCGATAACTACGCAACGTCAGAAGAACCATTCTGCCAGACAACTTGTGTTCAGCCCTGACAGCCGCCACAGGAGACATAGTTTCGAGACAAACTGTTTACAGGAGACTCAGATACATTGGTCTTTATGCGAGACGACCAGCAGTTTGCATTCCCCCGATGTCTGCACAGAAACACGCTCGTTTATGATGGAGTTTGGAACATCGGCAGTGGAGTCGACAACAGTGGGGCAATGTCATATTCAGTGAAGAGTCCAGATTTAGTCTGCAAACTGATTCTTGTTGTACCACAATCTGGAGAGAACATGGAATGCAATTTCACCCGGGAAACATCATGGAAAGGCATAATTTTCCTTCAGGGGGAGTTATGGTCTGCGCAGGCATCTTGCTGTACTGCCGCACAGACCTCCACATTTTTGACATATAGTCGTACACCAGCATACCGCGTTTCTTTCCATTCTGATGTAGATTTTCTGAAATATGAATATTTCACATAAACAGCAATTATGCTTAACTTTTGGACATGAGTGTATATACATCATAAAAGGAATTAATTACTCTAAAAATGTTTGGTTAGAGATGATGCCTTGTATATTGGCAGCAGTCTGAGAACTGCCATTTACCTATTGTAAAATTGTCATTTGCATTTGAAAAATCTTCATTTTGTGGAAAAAGCTGATTAGTAGTTATCTAGTATAATTTATTTTTAATATCTACTTCTTTTTGAAGAAAAATTGAATGATACTAAATTTGACACATTCAAAAATGTACATTTTGAATATGATGTTAACATCTTTACACTGAAATGCAATTCCTTTTCAAAACTCCATAAATACTGTTTTAAGTTTAAGGACACAAATCATGAATACTAAGAATTGTGCAAAAGCTTCTATTGTGTATTCTACTTTTTTAAGGGCTTTATTAGCAGTATAAAATTATAAAACATAGGCATCACCTATTGTATTTGATAAATTAGGATATTCACAAACTTTTTACACTGAATCTGAATTTCTGCTTTTCTATGATGTAAAATCTCATATTTTTCTAATAATTTTTAATATATATTTTAGGATTACTTAAAAAAAATATCTGAACTTTGTACCATTTGTGGTAATAAGTTTCCCGTGGAGAGGTTTAAAAATCATCTGCAATACTGTAGAGCTAGAAGGAAGATGTGTCATTTCTGTAAAGAAAACTATTTTATTGAAGACGAGGATCTACATCTGAGACAATGCCTGGAGAAAAAAGAAAGTGAAACTGCTGGTAAGGCATTTTGTAGTGTTAGAATAATTTTTTTATTCCATATTATAATCTTTTATTCTAATTTAATCTTTGAAAATGCATTGCATTTTATCTTATTACTTTTTAATTTTTTCTCTGAAGAGAAGGATAGGGCTGTTTGGAATCAGCAATCAGCTTCCGGAAATGGTGGTAATAGCAAACGTAAGTGTTATCTACTTATTGGATTGCTGTTACTCTTTGCATGCTGCATTGCATCATTCATTTTTCAAATGAAAATTAAGGTTCACATAGTTTTTAAAAGTCCATAAAACTCCTATCTTTTTCTGGTCACCTGCTCTCTTGTTCTCCTGTATAAAGTAATATTGGGTTTCACATAGATAAGTTGCGATAAGATTTAGTTACAAAGCTTTCATACCGTCAAATTTATTTTTACTCTGTTTTAGAACCAAAACACTTGTTACGATAAACATAGCATTCAACTTATTCTTTACATACGTAAAGATCCTGCCTCTCCTTAAGAAATCCTGCCCCAATGTGTTGTGCATTACTTTTTTACTAATTTCACTCTTATTAATTATTAGGTCGAGTCATAAGTAACTTCCGTTTTTTTTTATCAATTCTATTATCAATTATTTCAATATTATATATATTTTTATCAAATTTATTTTGCTTTCATTAAATAACAAAGTTATATTAATTTATTATGTATTCACCATTATTATGTATGACCTTTTCCCATCTTCCTGGCAGTTTATGAATTCTTTCCTTGTAAAATGTGGTTGGTTTGGACCGGAAGAAATTTTCGACAGCCTGACTGACTTGCTCTTCAGAATTGAAGGTTTGTCCATTCAAAAAGTTTTACAAGGAACAGAAAAGATGATAGTCTGTTGGGGCAAGGTCCGGGGAGTAAGGTGGGTGTAGTAAAACTGACCATCTGAGTTCAAGAATTTTTTCTTGAGTCGCCCTTGCTGTATGTGGTCGCGCAAAGAATGATGTTTTTGCGATTGACGAGTGCAGGACGCTTTTCATAGAGTTTTTCTTTCACTCTTTGCAGCTGCTGAACATGTATCCACAGTAATCGTTAAATTTGACTTCAAAAACTCATGATGAATTATACCTCGACAATCCCACCATACACACAAAATTTTTTTTCCATGGATGTTTGCTTTCGGATCTGGTAGGGGTGGTTGATCCTTATCAAGACACTATCTTTTATGGACGATATTGTCATAGGTAACCCATTTTTCATCGCCTGTTATAATCCTGTCTAAAAAAGGCTTGATTTTTACCCATGATAGCAGACTTGTGACGATTGACATGCGATCTTTATTCCGTTCACTGAGATTGTGAGGTACCCATACTCCTAACTTGCTGACTTTTCCTAATTTCTCCAGGTGGCGGCAAACAGTTGATTGTGGTGTATTCAACCTTCCTGCTATATCTCTTGTTGATTGACATGGATTTTGCTCCAATAATGCCTTTAAAAGGTTGTCAAAGTCGGAAGGACGTCCCACCCTCGGTTCATCCTTTAAAGTCATATCTCCAGAACGGAATTTGGCAGCCAATTTCTAACTGCCCGATCGCTTATTAGACCTTCACCGTATACACTGCATATTTTTTCAGTTGTCGCCTTAGCACTATTGCCTTGTTTAAATTCCAAAGCATCACATGACGAATATGCACTTTCGCTCTCCATTTTAGGGGTTATGAACAGCAGTTTAATGAAATGTACACCACACAAACCAGTTGTCAGAAGACTAACTGAACCCTTATCTATTTAGTGAAAGCAAAAACTCGTTTGTCCGGTGACTTAGTGGTGATACGAACATAGATTCTACCTACCTGCATCGGAAGTTATTTATGACTCGACCTAATAAAATCAAAATCTTATTTCCTGTTGATTGGGTAAAATTGTCTCAAATTTTGGAAATACCTGCCATGTAGGTTTTGGGTCCTCATTGTTTTTTTAAGTGTCATACTTTTGTGCATCCTGTTTATTAAATTTCAATGAATAGCCCAAAAATTGTTTAACTAACTAAACTAAGTTATCACAAAAACATTTCCTATCAGATCTATCTAAAAATTCTTTCCTTAGAAATTCTATTTTGAGTATTTTCTATTTAACAAATTTGTGCAAATAAATTTGAGTTCATTGTTTGTTGATTCGATTGATTGTTTATAAAATGTATCTGTTAATTAAATTAAATACAGATTGATTTGTATGAATATTTCTTAATTTTTATGTTCTTAGAAAAGGCATTTGGACCTGAGAAATCGTATGCTGCAATTACTGCGTCTAATGAATATCCATCCGAGGTAGTACTTCATTTTAAATTTATCTAATTATTTAGTGCAGAAAATTATAAGTGTAAGTTTATCATTGCAATTGAAAAACCTTCATTTTATGGAAAAAGCTGGTTAGTAGCTATCTAGTATAGTTTGTTTTTAATGTCTTTCTTTTTGAAGAAAAACTGGATGATACTAAATTTGACATATATATATATATATATATATATATATATATATATACATAATATACATTTTGAATATGATGTTAACATGTATGCAATGAAATTGCATTTCCTTTTTAAAATTCCTTAAATACAGTTTTAAATGTAAGGACATAAATCATGAATACTGAGAATAATGCAGAAGTTCCCATTGTGTTCTCATTTTTAAGGGCTCTATTAGCAGTACCGAATTATAAAGGATGGGTCTCACCATTGTATTTGATAAATTGGGATATTCGCAAAATTTTTACTCTGGATGATCGATGGTATACTGAATTTAATTTCTGTGTTTCTCTGATGTAAAAGCTCAATTAGATATTTTTCTGATAATTTTTAATATGTATTTCAGGATTACTTGTTAAAACATTCTGAGCTCTGTACCATTTGTGGCAATAAGATTCCCGTCGAGAGGTTTAAAAATCATATGCAATATTGCAGCGCTAGAAAGAAGATGTGTCATTTTTGTAAAGAAAGCATTTTTATTGAAGAAGAGGATCAACATCTGAGACAATGCCTGGAGAAAAAAGAAAGAGAAACTGCTGGTAAGACATTGTAAAGTTAAATTAATTTTCTGTAGTCTTTTTATTTCATATTATAATTGCATTTCATCTCATATAACTTCAATTTTTTCTCTGAAGAGGCTGATAAGGCTGTTGGGAATCAGCAATCAGCTTCTGGAAATGGTGGTGTTATTAGTAAACGTAAGTGTTATCAACTTGGATTGCTTTACTCTTAGCATGCTGCATTGCATCTTTCGTTTTTCAAATGAAAATTAGGTTTCGCATAGCTTTAAAAGCCCATAAAACTTCTAACTTTTCCTGGTTACCTGCTCTCTTGTTTTCCTGTGTAAAGTAATATTGGGTTTGGTATAGATATGTTGCAGTATGATTTAGTTACAAAGCTTTTATATCATGAAATTTATTTTTACTCTATTTTAGAATCAAAGCACTTGATTATGATAAACATACCATTCAACATATTCTTTACATGTGTAAAGATTCTGCCTCCCCTTAAGAAATCCTGCCCCATTATATCGTCTGTGTTCAATAGCAGGAGGTTGAAAACCATAGAAAAGGTAGGTAGTTGAATACAGGGTGATTCTATGGTCATGGGACAAACTTTAGGGGGTGATAGAACACAACGAAACAAACACTTTTCCCCATAGAATGTATGGTCGCAAGTTCAGCATTTGGCCGCTAGAGAGCGCAGTCAAACGCTTATATAAAAGCCCATAGAATGTCTATTGGATGAGTCTAAACTAATTCGACAAACTTCAGGCGGTGATAGAACACAACGAAACAAACACTTTTCACCATAGAATGTATAGTCGCTAGAGGGCGCTTTCCATTTCGGCACAAACACACGGTCCGACGCAAGTTGGAAAGAAGATGCATGAAATACGGAAACAACGCTTTAATGTCAAATAAACATCAATAACTGCTTGACAAAACGAAATAATACAATTAGATTTGCATAAATTAAAGATAAGTACAAGGAACAATGGGTAAGAAAGAAATGACATGTACAAAACATGAGAAACTTTTCACATGGAAATGAAACAACATGTACAAACATCAGTCGGTAAGTACAATGCAAATGCACAATTACAGAAGCTGTTCAAAATGTTGACCACCACACCTGATGCAGGCCTTGCATCGCCGACATAACGCTTTTATACAAGTGTTTGACTGCGCTCTCTAGCGGCCAACCACTGGACTTGTGACCATACATTCTATGGGGGAAAACGTTTGTTTCGTTGTGTTGTATCACCCCCTGAAATTTGTCCTATGACTGTAGAATCACCCTGTATACGTTGCACTGGAGCAACACCATGGGCTATTGGCTGCAGTCCTGGATCAATCCCAAAGGGAAAGATAGAGGACAACACCTCATCATTTTGAAACAGTCGGATGATGAGGTCAACACCTAAGCTGACACCCTACTCTCTAAACTTCCATGCTAATGTGAGGACATTTGATGTACATAAAGATCTTTATTGAATCGAGTTGCGAACTCAAACACCCCTCCAGTTCCTAATCTGAGACTACCAACTGGACTACTGTGGCGTACCATACAATAGTCAGAAACCCTAGAATTCAATCTTATTTTTATTTAAGGTAGACAGAATATTATGTGTGTATTTATATTAACAGTTAATGATTCAATGGCCTTGAACTATGTTTTAGAAAGTGTAACCTATATTGTATTAATTCAAACTATTTCTCATCATCATGAAAACAATCATTGAGTGTCAAAAAGCGCAATTCCGAAAATTATCAGTTAATGAGTTTCTGCTCGAAGCCGACGATATGTTTAGTTATAAAAGCTTTATTTATGCCCACAAAATATAATATAGTAAAGCAAGATATCGAAGAATAGATACAAAATGTATTGTTTCTTGATAATTGACATATATGAGCTGTCATTTTCGAAGTATGATGTAATTTATTTTATTAAAATGTTTCAACTCTAGAGCCACTAGAATTTATGTGATCAGGATCCATATTTTAAAATAGATAAATACAGAATGAACAAAACCATTCTAACCATAAATGAAATGGCTGAAGTTTTCATAGGTCATTTTTACTATTTTCTTTATGAATTAATTGCATTTTCCAAGTGTCTGGTCTGCAAGAAGTTGACAAAAATATGGGTAAACTTCCCATTACTTTAATTGCAAGGTTTATTAGATTCATTCACTTAGCTTATGGTAAAATTATGGGCATTAAAATGACCTATTTTGCTGGTTTTTAGGCATTTAAGTATAATTAATAAATGATTAGACATGAAATTCAAAATAAAAGAAAATAAAGATCATGGACTCTTACAAATTGGGTAAATATTGACCCTTTTCAAACCAAACTTCGTTAAACAAGTTGAGTTATGAAGTAGACAACATTGACCTAGTGATTCTATTGTTACATGTTTCAAAATGAAAGAAAAATGCAGAATTTAATCATTGATTTTTTTTTGTTACAGGCAAAGGAAAGAAAAATAAGAAAGTAAGCTTTTATTAAAATTAAATAATTTTATTTACTTAAATTTTGTGTTATAAGTATGACACACTGGATTGCATTTGATTTTGGGGGGGTCTTCCACCTAAGAGGTATACTTTTGTAGGGACTATTTTGCATTATATTTGATTCAAAAAAATCTAAAAAACTACGCTTGATATCAGAATGGTCATTGAGGAAATTTAAAAGCATTCATTGTAGCTCATTTTAGCAACTTGGTTCTAAACATTGCTTAGGTCATCTAGTTTGTAAAAAGTCATTATTCTCCTCAAGCCTCATCTTTGAAAAGGATTTTAAGGGAAGTTGAAAGTATTCCTTGAATTCCTTTTCTCCAGAAGCATTTTATAAAGATGGAATTCTAATTCATGAATTGTCGTAGTTTCAATTTATTTTACTTTTATTATTTTTTAAATTATTTCTGGAAGGCTTTCCTTAAAATTTAAGGGCAGTTATTTTATTTTTTAGGAATTTAAATTTCATTTTGTATGATTTTAAGAAACCACTTTTTAAAGAGCATGTTTGGGGAATTTTTAGGTAATTAGCCAGAATATCTGAGAAAGTACATTTTACGTATTTTTTTATTGTTGTTTTCCATTATCTTTTCACATATATTATGTTAAATTTTGAAAAGCATTTTTATTTTCTCGTTCTGTTATAAAAAGAATATTGTGTATGGTTTTATATGATAAACTATTGGACTTTTGACAAGACCCTTCAGATCAGTAGTTAACAACACTTCTATGGCCTTGAACTATATTTAAGAAGGTGTAACCTCTTGTTTTAATTCAGTCTTAAAAATCAAGCAGGAAAAATAGTTTCTTAGCCTGTTTTTTCTCGTACAATTACTCATTTTCACTTAATTTCTCTAATTTTTATTTGATGAATAACAGAAAATTACGATTCAGTTTTAAGGTGATTATTATTTTTAATGTTAAAATTACAATCACTAGTTGAGAATTAACAATGAATGCTCTGCTCTGTGAAATACATGTGTTGTAAGATTTTAATTTGTATTTTAATACCAGAATCAAGGATCGGGTGGAATTTTGGATAGAATGTTTCCAAACAGGCAGAATTCAAATAAAAATTCAGTGGCAACCAATGTAGTTCCAGGTAATTGATTTTAATATTAACAGAATAAAGAACCATATGATTGTACCATCGAATCTTTGTTTAATTCACAGAATTTTCGTGAATTGAACATAAAATTGATATTCAAAGTGAATTTCTATTTCCTAAGTTTTCTCTATCCATTGTTTTTCTGGATTTTCATTATGAAATCCTAGAAAATCCTTTTATCTCAGCATACAAATATCTATTGCCAGATTGTTGTGATAAAAGGTAGTGTTTTGTTGCTAAGACGGCAGTAAAAGCACTGCCATGGGTATAATTGATTGCTAATCCCTATATCTCCCTTACCATCCCCCATTGTTATCTGCATCTTGCAGTCTGGAATGAAACTTGCCATCATCATAATAACTGGTATCAGTGGAGGAAGAAAATATAAGCCCAAAAATTGCTGGCATCATTCAAGCAAAGGAAATTGAAATTCGAGATTTTCAAGGTAGCCCTGAAATGTATGGCTTAGTATTCATGTAGAACTCACAAAGATAGTCATTCTGATACTTCAAAGGAGCATGAAAAGGTGTTCGTTTTTATTATTTGTGTTCACATCTTGTAGGGAACTACAATAAAGAATTAAAAATAATTAATTCTCTCTAAAAATATATGTTATGCACTGCATCTACCCGAAGCATAATGGTTCCTTTGAAAACTGCATACTCAAAAACAATCTCACTCAGAAATTACTTTTTCAAATCTAATGTTTAATAGACGAATATAAAGCTACAAAGTTATTGCAAAAAAAGAAATGCACAATTCTTCGAATAACATCCAATATTCTCCCAAAACAGAAAACAACAAAAGACTAAAAGAAAATCAACACAAAGTTAACTAAAATTAATAATATCCTTTTCCCAGAAAAGGATGTTACTTGTTCTCAGAAGTGATCGTAAATTTCCTAATCCATTGTAGATGCCTGCAGAAAAATGTTAGTCCATAAAATAGAAAAGGGTTTCATACACCTACTGAAAATAGGTTTTTTCTCTTATACAAAGTTTAGTTTTAAATTCATAAATTTTTTTATATAATCACTGCATAAAATTTCATTTTGACTACTTTTCTACGTTAATTTTTTGTGTGAATAAAATTTGCCTATAAATGTAGTTAATTGTCTTTCAAAACATGGCAGTTTAGACAAAACAGTTTATCATAGCAAATGCAGATTTTCAAGATCTTAGCTTAGTATGCACATCAGATGTTCGTGCAATACAGGCTGAAATGTGACTTGAAACATAAAAGCCTCTAAAAGTAAATCCCAAACATTGTCAAATTCAATTGTATTGTTCTGCTTGTTCCTAAACATATCTCATTACAAACTCACATACATAAACATTAATTTTTCTTTGGTATTCCCGTTAATACTAATGACTTCGCTAATCCGGCATGTTTGGGACCACGGCCGTGCCGGATTAGCGAAGTCATTAGTTTTAACAGGAATACCAAAGAAAAATTAATACAGTACAATGATATTTAAAACAAGTTGTAATAAGCTGTTCTATGGAAAGATAAAATACACATGAGCGTTACTGTTTAAAAAAATCTCTGATATCACATTACATCCGTGATTCGGATCTCTTCAAAAATCATTACGGATTATGCACAAATTTATGAGTTCTGCAGAGTTATAGCTTTTGTTGGCTTTGGCAAATTTTATAAATGTATTTAATGGATCAGAAGCCTGTTTCCACATGAGACTAACTTCATCTTCCATGGCTCCTTCATCCAATTCCACCTCCTGAACCTGGGCTTCTTGTGGGTTCACAACACTTTGTATAATCACTTAGTTCTTTGACCACTGGCACACTTTTGTCGATTTTAATCCAGTCTAACTTCCTCATGGGGTACATCTGTGAAAGGGTTGTTTGGCACAGCTTCTACCAAATCTAGCACCATATTTTGACCATTACTGGTAACATTTGGATCTTGATCTGCATCATTAGGCCGAAATTTGCTCCAGCACCACTGTAGTCACTTCTTTCACCTGATTCCACGTGGCAATTGCGAAAATTGCATCTTTGACCTTAAACTATTTTTGGAAATCTTTTACATCACAGTCAGTCCAAAAGGCCTTGCACAAAAGATCTTCTATAAAAACACTTGAAAATTTGAATCACACCTTGATCCATCGACTGAATCAAGGGAGTGACAATTGATGGTAGGTAATCTGCAAAAATATTGCCGGAAACCAAATCAAGCAGGAGGATGAGCGGTACAGTTGTCTAACAAAAGCTCTCTGCTATCTTCTGACATTCCACGTTTCTTAAAGTCTTCCTTTACTTGTACAAAATGATGGAAAAACCAGTCCTTAAACAAATCAGCTGTCATCATAATGCACAGGCAAGTTTAAGACTCCTTTTAAAACTCTAGGTTTTTATGTTTACCAATTACGACAGGTGTCAGTTGATGGTCACCAGAGGCATTTGCACACAACAAAACAGTCAATCTATTTTTCTTGAATCCCTTATCACATTTTCATCCCTGCCTGCCAGAGTAGACGTTGGCAAACAACTCCATAAAGGCCAGTTTCATCGTAAACTTGACAACTGGTTAATTCCCACCTTACAAGACTACTAAAAGTGTTCTTATATTCTTCATCGGCTGATCTGCTCTCGCCTCCATAATTCTTGTTGAATTTTAAATCTCTGAAGCCAACTTTCAGAAAACACACAAGCACTTTCTATATTCAGATCACGATGAAACTGTTTTGCTTTTTCCATGATCATAGGCCCAGTCACAGGTTTTCCCTCTGACCTTTTCACACTAAACCAAGTGTACAAGGCACTATCAAGAATTTCAAGTTTAGGTTCCTTCAATGTATGTCTTGATTCCGTATTTTTTGCTGTTACACCTTGAGCAGCAAACTTAAGTTCTTTTTGTTTTTATATCATAAATTGTCGAAGAACCAATATTGAAATCACTCATTATGATATTTCTGTTTTCGCCTTTTTCGAGACGATTAAGTATCTAGTTTTTGCTGTATAGTGAGTCACATGCTTACTCTTGATAGTTTTATTAGCACTTGAACTCTGCTGGGCTTCGAGAACATTTTACACACTATATGTACACAGTTGTAATATTGTGCAAACGTGATATGTAACCCGCTAGAAAACAGGAAACGCTACTGAAATGAAAACCGATTCCTGATAAACACTAAGCGAACTAAAAATGTAGGCAGCTCAATGGTGCGACCTAGCAGTCAAGATCAACAAACACGAAAAAATCCGAACACGAGCGACACGTTCGGTGCCGGATTACAGAATGTGCAGAACCGAAGAATGACAGATTAAAGAGCACCGACTGTATATTGCCATATATGTTGGGCAAAATTCTAGTACAATTATGCGTACTTGGAGACAATGGACAGGGGAAGGTTCTATGCATCGTCATGAGGGATCAGGGGTATTTTTGACTACATCAGAAAGGGAAAATAGGTACTCGCTAGACATGTCTGATGAATTCTACAGCAACATCCATCAATGGTTCCAAAAGAGTTCAAGAGAACTGACTCTCATCACTTGTAAAATCTTCATCCAGAACAATTTTTTATCCTCTGGCCTATTGGCCATCAATTGACGAGCAGTCCAGTAGAGCTCTGAAGTGAAAAAATGGCTTAGAAACACTACAGAATTTGCAATTCTGTCAGGAATTTTAGGGCAGTCCTCAACTCTTTGGGGTTAGGTGGGTTAAAAACTGTCTCACCTTTTGCTTAGCTTCTTATGTATAGTGGGAGATTTTTTAACCCACCTCAAAAAGTTGAAATTACTCAGTCATACAGTTTAATATGTTATTTAAAGTTTTTCATTGATCTGGCAACTAACACTAAATGTGCAATTAACTGAAAACAAAAATTGACACATGTCAAAACGCATTAGTAAGTTGTTGACACTGTTGTAATTAAGGTTGGCAAATTGTGTGGCGCAGCGAATTTTTGTCTTTTATAACGGTAAATGGTGTTTTTTTGTAAAAATTTATTATGAGTGAATAAATCATTTTATAATAAAAAACATGTTATTTGATGTTTTATACTAATCTTGAAGCTGAATAAGTGAATAAACAATCCTGTGTAGCTTTGTTTAATATTTTTTAACTCGTGTGCCTCAAAGAATTAAGTCAGTCAGTCCTTAAGTTTCATCCAGTTCACAAAGGGGATCTCGCTACTCCAATATGGTCTAAGGGTCTTTATAGATAGTCATGTCCAGTAAGAAGTCAAAAGCAAGTGACTCCTACAGCTTTGTGCAAGGAACCTGGTACACGAGCTGTATTTCTCAAACATTCCAGTCCTCAGAATTATACATACACTCTCCTCTTAGGAAGATATGTTTGATCTATTTTTTTTCGTTTCAATATTTTTTCTGGGGTATCTGTTAAAAAATATCCTGGTCCTTCCTTTTTGTCCTCCTCAGTTTTTTCTTGAAACAGCTTTTGGATACGATGGAATTATTTTAGGGTATACTGCTAAAAAAGATTTCCCTAACCTAAACCCCTAGATACCCTAGGTTCATTACTGATGTACATCAGTAATTAGGGCAAAATGTACATTTCAGGAAACAGTAGGATTCATGACATGTAATTTTGAAATCTTATTTATCTCACTCGTCCTGATTCCTAGTTGAATTCTTTATCAATTCGTATTGGAATTTTTATAGTGACCTCTTATAAATGTTTATTATTTTTCCAAAATTGTCTAAAATTATAAATTGAATATTGTAGTTTACATTTCTGTTTGAGTCAAATGATTTATTACATTTGAAATGATGAAAATTACAATAGAAATAAGCAGATTGTATTTTAATTTAAAGTAAGTTAACCACTCTCCTGGTTGTTGTCTTGATGAGGTATCTTATTCGCAAAACTGACTAGATCTTGATGGATGAGATATCTCACCGAAACAACTTGGAGAGTTTACAAGTTTTATATGCAATGTTACTAAAAAGTATAATTTTTTATAATGGAACTAAATTGGAAAATAAGTCTAATTCTTTATTATGTTTTGATCTGAATATTCGTTGCTTCAATCTGTTTATTCCTAATTATGCTCTTTTGATTTTTAAGATTTTAACAAAATTGACTTTGTACAACTGGCATCATTTAAAAATATTTTTTAAATTTCTTAAATTAAAATTTATATTATTTAGTGGTAAACCAACCAATGAGTAAGTTTTAATTTTATTGCTGACTTATAAATTCTGAATACTTAGTATATTGGATATTTTTTATGTTTGTAATGAATGTTTATGTATTAATTCTTTAAGAAGTTTTCACAATTTTTACAAAATGTAACTTATTTATTAAAACATCCTAGAGATAAAGATTACAATACCAATGCATAATATATTAATTTTAGTTTTCTGAGTGCATTTGTTCCAAATTTTTTCATCACCTCTATAACGAACTCTTTACTATTATAAATTATTCTATTTATGAAGTATCTGAAACAATTGTAAGAAAATACACCCTAAAGATATTGTAAGAACTGAGCATAAATTCCTTTACTACATACTGAAGAGCATCTCAAAATTGTAACCTTCTGTAAAATGAAAAATGCTTGAAATTTTTGACTGTTGGTGCCTTTTAATACATTTCTCACAGATATATTTTATTCTACAAGTACTAAATTTAAGATTTTGAGGTTTCTTTTCTGTTCTCAGCTGTCCTTTGTTAACTATATGCTAAAGATATTTGTGTGGAAATGCTTAATTAATTCATAAAATTAATATAATTTTTTTTATAGAAAATGAATTCGAGCATGATGGAATACCTTGCGAGTTTTGTAATGAAATCTTTCCCTTCATACAAATTATCGAACACCAGGTTGAACTCTTAAATTGTTCATTCATTTTGTGTTATGATAAACTAAAATATTAATTAAGAAATTATAACTTTGGTATCCTAATCTTAATCCCCAGCATGTATCACTCTGCTTTCTTACATCGCTGTGGCATTTTACCATTGTTATAATTCATCATTATTTTTTAATTATATTTCATCAGGATTTTAATTACCTAAGATTGGGATACACTTTTCTCCATTTTTATTTTTAGTCTTCATATTTTTTACTAATGGTGTCCAATATACTTCTTTTATCGTGCACCTTTTATGTAATCAAAACCACATATATATATATATATATATAATTCGATATTACAAAACAAATTTAAACTTAAGAATACCAAGAAAATTTCGAAAAATGAAGTGTTGATGGATCAGGAAGGAGCCTGACCCAGTCAACACCAATATGGTGTTTTCTGCATGTGGGCGGCAGTTCACCAAAAGTAGCCCACACCCCCCTCCAATCACCGTAAGCAGAAAGGCAAAATTAGAAAATCAAAACCGGGGACATCCAAGGACACACCAAAGACAAGTATAACACAAAACTGTAGAAGAGAATACAAACTTACCCTCATTAGTAAACCTCAGCTCGATAACAACCTGCATGAGGACCGCCCGCAAATGCCATAGCGCCCAAAAATCATATTATACATCACAGTTGAGAATTCGGAACTGGAATTCCGAATTGGTTTATCGGAACCATAAACCGAAAAGATAGTGTTCAAATCCAGTCTTTTAATAAATTAACAGTCCTATTATAATTAGTATATCAAATAGAATTGACAGTCAACAGGAAAGTTTCCAAAATAAGCCGTTATGGTTAATCATCAGTTAAATAATAGTATTTTTAAATCTTCAAAAATAATCTTATAAAAAGAGTAAGGGTATTTATTATCAAGAAGTGTGTTAATGAGATTATTACATTGCAGAAGAAAGTTAGATTTAGAGTTACAAATTTTATTGAAACGTACCAGTTGACTAGCAATTGTATTATAATATATTCTTTTAGAAATATTTGAATTCCAATGTATTAATTTAAAAACCGGAAATTCAAAATCATCTCTCTTATCAAATATTAATATCACTTTTATTATTTAAAGTGAATATATTCAAGTCTAGAAAGACGGCTTTATTAACTGAATTAGTTTTTAATAAATATAATTCATCTGGGTATATCGATTTGCATAGATTAGTAAAATTACCATCATTAAAAACAATTAAATCATCAATATATCTAAAGGCAGAATTAATTTGTAGGCAAAATTTTTTTTCATAATATAGAAATAAATTAGCAAGAATGGATGAAAAATTTTAATCCTGGGATGTGCCCTTAACTTGAATAAATAAATGCTCACCGTTAAAAATAAAATTATTAAAGATACAGAAGTTAACCAAAAATTCCCAATCCACAAAGTCAATAGTAATTAGACTTAAAATCATGATAATAGTAGTTTACTACATCTTTAAGTTTGCCCAGTGGTATGCTAGTAAATAGGTCTTCAAAGTCGTAGGTTAGTATATTATTAATAATATTTTTATTTATATAATTTAAAACTTTATTATCACCAGTAATCCAGGTGAAACCTTCAATAATGGCATTAAGGATAATTTTTAGATATTTACAAAGTAAGATACTGGGTTTAATCCTAAGAATTTGTACCACAGGTACACTTCATTTTTTCGAAATTTTCTTGGTATTCTTAAGTTCAAATTCCTAAATTTGTTTTGTAATATTAAATTTTATTGCTATCCATGCTATGTACAGCTTCAGCGTGCATACATGGACAGTTCTGCTTTCTGTTTGACTATTTTCGTACCCTGGTATTTTGGCTTTTGCTTGTCTGCATATTTGGCGTTTTGCTAGTCTGCATTTCTGTTACTCTACGTTTATGTTTGATTTTTAATGTTTTGTAAGTTTGATTGTTTATTATATATATATATATATATAATTAAAAGTATATATACATTTTTTGTTGATCATACAATTTTAACCTTTTATTTGTTTTTACTGGTTTGTATCATCTTGTGTTTGGTGCAGCTTGTCCTTTGGACCTTATGCCATAAAACCCAAACCAACCAACCTAATCTTAATTCTTAAAAGATGTTTCCCTTGTATTTAGTCCCCTAAATCTGAAATAATAGCTACACAATATATTCTAACACTCACAGAATTTTAAAAATGCTATTATGCTAAGGAATAATACTTATTATGATTTATCCAATTTTAAAAAGTCAAATATGAGTTTTAAGTTTCAATTTGCTTAACGAAAATTTGCTGTTTTGTTATGTTTTAATGTTGTTTAAAATAATGAATAGTAGAGCCCCTATAAAAAGATCAAGCAGTTTTCTACAAGGTTCAACATTTATATTCATAAATACTCCTGTATCATCATTGATTGTGATGTTTTTTATAAAAGAAATGAGTTCAATATTTTTCACAATATCTGTTCTTTCATTCTTTAAAAATGTGCTGTACATTTTTTTATTACTTCTAAAATAATTTTCATTACTGTTTAAATTTTTTATATATATTCAAGGCCTTGATACAGATGTGTTTGCTAAGAATCGACAAAATCATATACATGATGATTTTTAGAAATTTGTTTTAAATAAGCAAAAAAATTTTCACCTAAACCACTTAACTGTTTTCATGATTTTGCAAGCTTTAATTTGTAATAATAACAGGGTATTTTAAGTTTTTAATGTTGGCAATTGACTTTCAACATGCAATATTAATCAAAGTTGATTAAACATTCCTTTTAATCATTTGCAAGAAGCTGTATATTAAATATTTCTGGTAGACTTATTAAAATGTTGCCATTCACAAAGCATCATTTTTTCACAAGATTGATTTGGAAACAAAAGTTTTGATTCATTTAAAATTTAAATAAAATCAGACAATTTTGGAAAAAATATGGTTTTTACTGTATTATGATTCCACATTTATTTTTCTTAAATTTATATCTACCTGAAAACTGGAATTATTTCAACACACATCCTGTTCAACAAATTATTTTTAAATGATTTCCCTCATGGATAAAAATTTTTTATCAATGCTAATAAGTTCTGGAGTAACTTGAATCAGTTTATTTTGCAACGAAAAAATTAGTCTCTTGCTGCTTTTAATTTATCTGGAATGACTCAAGAAATTTGTTATTGTATTATCTCTTATAAATATTGTTACAGCTTCTAGTAATCCTAGTA
Organism: Meta bourneti; assembly: GCA_933210815.1. NCBI lineage: Eukaryota > Metazoa > Arthropoda > Arachnida > Araneae > Tetragnathidae > Meta > Meta bourneti. Next base: position 14,411,410 of record OW119928.1, on the reverse strand, counting down.
TATAAAAGACAAACGTCACTTTGATTGTTATTAAATTGGTTGAATCCTTTAGTTCTTTGATAATTTTAATTTTTAGATTGTCCAAAATTGAGCACCATGCTTGAATTTTTAGTGCTAACTCTTACTACTCTTTATGTTCGCTCGCATCAAAACGAAAAAATGTGTTGTCTTATCAGTGTTATAAAGAAGTATTTAAACCCAGATCACATAATGTTCTACTTTTAAAGATGAGATAATTCCAGTAAATTAGAATTTCTTATTTTTAGTCTGGATGTCGCCCTGATTTAGCTCGGTATACTGTCCCTGAAGCTAGTGGATACACCTCTCCTAATGCAAGAGGAGCAAAGCAGCTCTATGCTGAACATGACTCTTTGAGAATTACTTCAACGATTGGTTTGAAAGGTTCTAGTGATGTCCAAGATAAAAGGAATGAACATCATTCTGATACCATTCAAGATAACTTTCGCAGGAAAACTTATCCATCCAATTGGGTAATGTGCATGATTGAAAAACTACAAATAAATCTAATTAAAATAAACTTTGATATTTAAATATAGATATGTCAAGCTATTTCTATTTTGAAATTAAAAAAATCCCTCCAAGCGGCACGCCCGAATACATTCGGAAAATTCAGTTAGAATACAACCCCAAAAAATTCTCACTGAAAGCGGCAGACCTGAAATATTCTGACATATCGTACAGATCCCAAGACATCTCGTTCCTCGAAATATTTTGGGTATGCCGCCCGCTACGAGGAAATCTCAGCGAATCGTACTCGGACATGCCGCTCAGGATTAAAACTATTTATAGTGTCTTATTTGTAGTTCGTTTCTAAAGGTAAAAATTATTTAATTTCAGCCGCCTTCAATTACCGCTGATGAGGCGAAATGGGACCTTATTCCAAAAAGAGATAAGACAGATGATAAAAAAGTGCATGAAAAAAGCCATTCTGATGCCATTCAAGATAAATCTTGCAGTAAAAGTTATCCATCAAATTGGGTAATGTGTGTGATTGAAAAACTGTATACTAATAAGTCTAATTAAAGTAAGCTTCCATATTTAAGTGTAGATATCACAAGTTATTTCTATTATGAAATTTTAGAGATTAGTGGAAAATGTATTACATTTAAATGTTGGTTTTTATGTAAAAAGTTTTTCCATGTGTTAGGTTTTATCCTTAAAACTACTTACTGAGTGGCATGTTTGTATTTTGTTTCTAAAAGTAAAAATTCTTTCATTGCAGCTGCCTACAGTTACTGCTAATGAAGCAAAATGTGACCTTGCTTCTAAAAGAGATCCGGCAGACGATAGAAAAGTGCATGAACAGAAGCAAATTTCTCATAAAGTTTTATTTCAATATTCTTCAAGAAGTGATCAAGATTCCAGTGATCTTGTTGTAGAAGGAAAAAATATTGATTTGCAAGAAAGTGTAAAGTCTAAAATCATGCCGGGTGAATTTCTGTTAGCAAATTACACTCCATATCAGGTAATGAACATTATTAAGAAAACAAATTATGAAACTAATTGATTTTTGCTTTCATTCAACAATCCCTTCATACACTCATGAGTTATTCTGCAGCCTTAGTTTATTTTCACACGCGCCGGCAAAACCAGTACTGGAGCCCCCGCAGGCCCATTCTGATCCTTTCACACATGCCTGCATTAACTAGCTTGTTTTTGGCAGATGAAAGAAGGATCCATTCTACTATCACAGACGTTATCTCCTTTGGCTATTTGGCTATGGTACATTAGGAGGAAATACCAAAGACGTGGAAACTAAAGTCAAATTTGGGTACATCCCTTTTGACTGAGATATATATGTAAGGCAGTTTTTACACTCTATTTAGAAAACTTCAAGCGCATGCACTTGCTTCCATGCTTTTTAGTTCGGTTGGAAGAGTCACGGACGAGCAACAGGAGGGTTGCAAGTTCGAATCCAACCAAAGACCGTCGTGTACAAAGGAGGCTGGTGAACATTAAATTTGTCATGTCCTTACGTTGGTGTGGTTTGGAGATGGGTGCCAGTTCAGGTGTTCCCTCGTCATCTGACTGGTTCAAAATTACATGGTGTTGTCCTCGAATCTTTCCCTTTCGGATTGATCCCAGACCGTCGCCAATAGCCCGTTGTGTTGCTCCAGTGCGACATTAATTAAAATAACAACTTTACATTCCATGCTTTTTGTTTTGCAAACTTGTCTTTAAAGATATATGTTATTGGTCCCACAAATAAGGTTTACTTTTCATAAGTTCTAGTAAGGTGACAGCATTGTACACTGCTGGCCACCCAAATTGCAACACCAAGAAGGACAAGAGATATCACAACAAAATTTATTTTGTAGATAACATGTTGACCAAGTATCAAATGATTAAATTTATAGACTTCTGTGAAGTGTGGTTCCTGCCAAAATCAGTAGCCAGAGTAGCCACCATTGTTGGAGATCACCGCTGCCACACACCTCGGCATTGATTCAAAGAGACTTTGGATGTGTTCTTGGGGTACAGCAGACCAAGCAGCTTCCACACGTTGCCAAAGTTGATCTGGTGTGGCAGCTGGGGATGTATTCTGGGTTAATCGTTGAGCAACCATGGACCACATGTTTTCTATCGGCGAAAGATCCGGAGAGCGAGCTGGCCAGGGAAGCAATTCAACCTGACGATTGACGAAGAACCCTTGGACAATGCGTGCCACGTGTGGTCGCGCATTATCCTGTTGAAATATGGCTGTGGGCAAGCCCTGAAGGTAAGGAAGGACAACTGGCTCCAACACCTCGGAGATGTAGCGCTGGCTGTTTAAAGTACCGGCAATGCGTACTAGAGGAGTGCGAGAGTGATATCCAATACCGCCCCATACCATAATACCCGGTGCAGGACCAGTGTGGTGGTGCATAACGCAGCTGTTCTGCATCCTCTCTCCACGGTGTCTCCAGACTCGAATCCGACCATCGTGGTGTTGCAGACAGAAGCGTGACTCGTCAGTAAAGACAATTTCATTCCATTCTGCCGTCCACATCCTTCTTTCATCGCACCATTGGCGGCGGAAACGTCTGTGGTTCTGCGTCAAGGGTAGACGAAGCAATGGACGTCTTGCGGACAGACCACTCTGTTGTAAACGGCGTCGAATGGTACGCGCAGACACTGGATGATGCGGTACAGACTGAATGTGCTGTGCTATGGTTCGTGATGTGGCTGAGCGATCCGTCACTGCCATACGCACAATATGCCTGTCATCACGTGAAGTGGTGCACTGAGGTGGATGCGATCGAACACGTCGGTCCGTCGTACCCTCCTGCATCCAACGATCACATATCCACATTACAGTTGTTTGGTTTCGTCCAACACGACTACCGATTTCCCTGAAAGATAATCCACAATCTCGGTAGGCCACTATCCTTCCTCTGTCGAACTCGGATACTTGATCAAAAGATGATCGCTGTTTTCTACGAGGCATAATTGATCGTTTTTTTGAAAAAACCACAAGAAAAACACAATTGCCGTACTTGAAATCGTCGAAATCTCCAAGCCTTAAATAGCGCTTTGAAGTGGCGCCACAGGCGCGCGTGATGTGCGTCTGCGCTGAAATTCTAATCATTTGCATATCTCACCTCTGCTAATGCATGTTGTAAATTTCATATTATTTGCATGCTTCCTTCAGGGTGTTGCATTTACGGTGGCCAGCAGTGTACTTAAAACAGTTTTTTCCTTATCGGAACAAATACCACAATTTACGTAGAATGAAATGAGAAATGCTCTGATCGCTTTTAAAACGACAGAACGGAAGTAAACAGGAAGCAGGTGTAAGCAAGGCATGATGATCACCAATGAGAAGTTCCGGCATCTGATTTGCAGAGTTCAACACCGACTGTAAATCTACTGGACAAGGGTACATGTGAAATCTCCCATTTGATCATATTGTGTCTGCAAACGGCTACACCGGTTTATAGCCTGACACTGTTTTCACACACACTTGCAAATGAAATTGAGCTAAGATGATACCATTACAAAGAATTAATGAATAAGCATTTTCAAGTTTTAACTTAATAAGAATAAGTTTTACCCTTTTTGTAAGAAATTTTTGCAGGCTGTGGATCTTTGGTCTGTTTATTAAATAACTATGCAGAGTTGAGACATTACTGAAAGTTTTGTCAAGGGTCAAGAGGGTCTAAAACTTATATTGCTGTTAGAACTGGAAGAGGGGTCTAAAGCTTATCATATTGCTGTTAGAACTGGAAGAGGGGTCTAAAGCTTATCATATTGCTGTATTAGTTAACTAATGTTATTAAAATTACACATTGCTTTTCAGTCTTAGAAATAAATTTATGCATTAACTAATTTGTTACTGCCAATTACCAAAAAAAAACATATTTTTATGGAATTGAATCCCAAGTAAGAGTGGGGGTTGTCATGGCTCATTGGTACGCCCACTGCGCTAGCAACCTTCGGGTTGTAGGCGGCGCAGGTTCGATTCCTTTCTGGTGCATTCCTCCCTGGGTGTATTTCTCTTGTATCAGTAAAACTTTCATTGTGTGTCTGTCTATTACTTGATATTGTATGTCTTGTGTAGCATGGCCAAATATGGCCCTTTCACCATACTGTCTTTAGTAAACTGCCTAGTAGTTTTACTGTCTTTAGTAAACTCTTCATAATCCTGACTTGCTTTGCTGAAAAGTCAATTAGTAAGATGAAGGATATGGTTTTGTTTTGCAATATACAATTATATTTTTCCCGGCTTTATAAAATACCATATTGTTCTTATACATACACTAAGAGCTAACACCTCTGTACAGACTGGTATCTGTAAATGGTTCAAGTATGATTACATGAAACTAGTACCAAAATGTGAGTGACATGTATGTGTTGTTATTTATCTAAATGTATGTTTTTAAAAGACAATGGTTCGATTGACTAATTGATTGCTAAAGGAAATTTCAAATTTGACTTATGATACTAGTTTCTGATTCTTCATTCGTTCTAGGCTAGAAGTTCCCCTGCTTTTAAAGAAACTTATGAAACGAAAGGTTTCGAAAATGGTACTAATTTAGAATTGCTGTATTCTGAACGGAATTCAAAGGTGAAAGATGTCAATTCTACTTCTGATCATGAACTTAAAGCAATTGGTGCTGAGCGTGGACAAAGAAAAGGAATTTTCCAAATAGATAAGAATACTGAATTGTACTCGTGTGGTACAACTCATGATAAACAAAACAATACAGAGCACTATTCTCAGGTGAAACAAACTTAGTATATTGCAGTAGAAATGCATTTAATGTAATGCTATCTACATATATATATATATATATATATATATATATTTCTAAGTTGTTATTTTAATTGTTTTCTGATTGTATTCGTATTTACTGGATTTATAGAATTATTAATTAATAGGAACTTAACCCCTTCCGGTACGATTTAATTAACATTATATTATTGATCTGGATCATATTCAACAGTAACTTTAGTCGCATGACGAGTGTAGCTTGTCATTGTGTGGTATGGCATGAAAAACCAATGACGAGCTAGACTCGTCTTTTACCTGAAGGGGGTTAACATCCTAAAAATGATTACTTTTTCTTATCAATTAGCCTTTTGTTTTCAAGTGAAAAGTTATTTAAAACCATTGAGCATAATTCTGCATAAATTGATTTCCAATCTAGAGTCACTTTATTTCAGTAAGTAGGTACAAACATATTTTTTTTTTCAAAAAAGGGAGCCAAGTTGGCGTTTTTTAACAATCCAAAACTTCCAATCCTAGTTTAATAACAAATAGAAATGCTTCTGCCTATAAATACAGTGTTCAAAATTCAGATTTTATATCAAGAAAGTTATTTTATTTAAAAATGAAATTTTTTTGCAAGTAACTTTGTTTCATACATTTTGTATTTGGGCTTATTCATTTTGTATTTGGGCTACTGAAATATGCTTGAAGAAAAGCCGATTTTTGCTACTATGTTTAAGAATTTATGCTACTATTTCACAAGCTCTAAGGCTGACAGCCCTGTTATCATTAACCCTCCTAGTGGCATGCCCAAGTACAAATTTCCTCATATTGGGCGGCATACCCAAAATATTATTAGGAATGAGATGTCTGTGGATCCGTGCAATATGTCAGAATATTTCTGGTTTGCAGTGTTAGTTTTTCGGGGTTGTATTCAAACCGAATTTTCTAAGCGTATTCCGGCGTGCCGCTTGGAGGGTAAATAAGTGACTGAGAATTTAAATCAATCGTGTTTTTCACTTTCAGAATGTGTGCAGTGAAGTTGTAGAAAGAACCAGATCTTTCAATTCTGATAATACTACTGGATCTTCTGAAGATATATATCTGTCTTGTGGGGAAGAGCTTGATGAGGTAAAACCATTTATAAATGATTGTAAAGCAACACCAGTGGACGAGAAACATGAAAATGAGTCTTCAGAACATGTCATTATGCCTTCCGAGGAAGACGATAGCAAGAGTGAGGAAACGTTTGGAGATAATCGTCAAGAACCTTTAAATAATCAATTTATCGAAATTAAAAGAAATATATTTGAAGATGTGTGTAAGAGTGAACAAGATGAAGATCTAAAGAACAAGGAAACCTTTGGAAGTGACTGTGAAGCTGACCTAGATCATAATGAATTTAAATCCGACCGCAACCACCTGTGCAATACGGAAAATAATGCTTCTAAGCTAACAGAATGGACCTTCAACAGCACAGATTACATGGAAGATATATTAAAGCTAGAAGATTTTGTGCTTAGAGATGAAAATGAAGGGAAAAAAGATAGTGATTTAGGTGCTTATTTTCAGTTTTTGGAAAAGGACGATAAAGTGTCCGATTCAAGTAACGGCTGTTCCAAAAACATAACCAGTGATAAAAAGCCATGTAACTGTCATAATAGTGTCTGCTACTGTGCCTTTAACCAACAATCAACCTCATCTGAAGATAATACACTTGCAATGGTTGAATTAAATGAATTGATTGCAAAAGGTAGGTGTCCTGCTTTTAATTGGTTGTTTCACATATTTATTGATGCACTTGCTGAGAATTTATTATGTAATGAAATTTTATTATTCCATTTTTGCCTAATAGCAAGTTATACTAATATACTCCTGATTCTGTCATCTTTTGAAATTGTGCTACACTTCACACTCTACTGCTTTTAAAAACTCATGGGAATGTGATTGCAATTAGTGATCTCATAATGTTATGAAAATACATTAGGATCAATTTTCTCCACACAATCACCAATGTTAATATAATAAAAAAACATGTTTTTTCTCTGAAATTATTTTTTAATGTAGCCCTCAGGGGCACATCTTTAGGCGTGTACGAGCTTTATGTATCCGAGGCACTCTAGTGATCTTTGTACACGACAGTCTTTGGTTGGATTCGAACTCGCAACCCTCCGGTTGCTAATCAACTACTCTTCCAACCAGGCTACAGTGGCCCCACTGGCCATTGGTACTCTTCTTTTGCAAACTAATCTCATTTCAAACTGAATACAAAATATAATGAAGGAAAAACAAAGTAGTTGAATAAATCTCTCATAAAGAAATTCTCGGGTAATAGGCACTTACAAATTTGTGGGAGGTATTAAGTTTAGATTTCCTCAGGGACACATATAAAGATGTGTATGGGCTTCATGAACCCAAGGTACTCTAGTAATCTTTTCTTCTCCCATGGGGTTTACTGTCTTTAGTAAACACAAGGATTGCGCTCCCAGATACCCAAGTGATCCTTTTCTGCTTCTATCCTACTACTCTGATCCCAATCCCTTTTTTCCCTTCCACAATATTTTTTACTTGTCTTGGGTTTGGAGCAGCTTGGCCAAATATGGCTCTTGTGCCATAAAACTCCAAACCAGCCAACCATCTTTTAATTACTGTTTTATTGAATTCTGGACAGTATATAATATGACATTCGGTTACAAATATATTTAGTATTACCTCCAAATCCTTCACTTTTAACTAACTGCCTGTTCATTTTCGTATATTTCATTAACATTTCAGCAAGTGCACTGGTTAATTTAGCATATCGCAGGTTTTTACAAGTCATTTTAACATGCCTTAGGCATTCCTCTTGAGGTGAGACCTATACCTATTGTATTATTGGATTTCAAAGGAACACACAATTAGATAGTAATTGAATTGCTTTAAATATATATTGTTGATTTAGTGATAATAGTATTCTCCAGTGCACTTGTATTCTATGCAGTGCAAAATAATTTCTCATGCTCTATTGTGTCCAACCAATTGTAGAGGCCGTCATGGGTGTGTCCACTACACTAGAAGCTGTAGCGATGGTTTTATATCTCTTCTGTGTCAGCAAAACTTTCTTAGTGTGTGTATGTCCATTACTTGATATAATGTCTTGTGCCTGGCACAGCATGGCCAAATATAGCTCTTGTGCCATAAAAACCCAAAACAAGCAAGCAATTGTGACCAAGACCAACTTTGCTCTGATCTCTTAGGAAAATTATACAATCCCTAACCTATAAAAGCCGGAATTAATTTGTTTTCTTTTAAATTTAAATTTCCTTTTAGTATATTGTTTTGTTATTAATGTAGTAAAAGCCAATTTTTGTTGTCAATACACCTGGAGGTTTTCTATCTCAGAAAACGACATCTGCTATCAAACTGGAAAGAATTGATATTCATAGAAGGAAATTGTAAAATTCAAAACCCATTTTCATTGGTATCAAATGGTACTGCGTGGTTTTCCCGGGTTAATTTTTTATCTAGATGTTTATTATGTATATAGAATTATTAATAAATAATATATAGAATTATTGTATACCGAAGTATAATTTTTTTATTAAAAGCATTTTTTATAGGAGCTGGTTCAAAGAAAACCTACAATTGTGCTTCATTGGATTCAGCAGAAGTAGAAATTGATCAGATATCAGATTCTGAACTATTTGCTTCATCAAATCAACCTATGGCATTTGATTGGAAATTAGAATCTGAACTTCGTGCTTCATCAAACAAACCTATGGAAATGAGGTAGATTTTATCCCTATATATTGAATATGTGTATTATTGTATAGTACTCTTGTGCCTATTTAAGCAGCTTCATCAAACCTATGGGAATGATATATATTTTATCCCCTTACTGAATATGAGTATTAAATAAATTTGAAAGAAATTCAGAGTAGTACTCTTATCCCTATTTAAGCATTCTCAGAAAAGGAAGACTGAGATTTGGCCTTATTGACTATCTTATGTGACTATGTACATAATTATCAATTTTTTGTATAGGCTACCATTATTCTATTTAAGATATTTTTTTATTAATCATTTGCTTATGCCCCTATTTTAAATGTATTTTTGTAGTGTGGAAGTTCAAGAAAATGTGTCAATTTTTAGCAAAGAAGAAAAAGAAAATTCTGCTAACTGGACAAAAGTAAATATTACTCGATGTACTTCATAATTTTCTTATCTGAGAAAGACAATTCTGAGTACATTATATAATTACTAGTACTGTTAAATTTCACATACAAAGTGAAAATATATGAATATATTTAAGTGAATATATATTTTTATAGTGGAGGAGCCAGTGCCAGATTGATACAGATAGTGATTGAGTATCTTTCACAACTGAAACTTTTTTTATCGTAGCTGAAAGCAATATGGAATTTTTATAAACTCTTGTAAATATTGAAACTGATTTGTAATTCATACAATATGATTTTAATGTCAAATGCCTGCTTTTTCAAGTTAATATTGGAATACATAACCTCATTTTAATTTACTTTTATATTATACCTGTTGTAAACATCTGTACATATCTTTTTCAATCTAAGCTTTTGTTGTCTTTGATTTCGGTTATGTATAATTATATGGGTTTAGAGTTTGATTGTTTTAAGATATACAATTTTTTACATGAATGTAAGTTTCATATTTTGTTGTGCATCACTATTCTATGTTTATTTTGTATCTTTGGTGTTAACGTTTTGAAACTGATTTATTGTGAACTATAAATTTGGTTGAAAGCTTTATTTTTGTGTGCATTTGAACTTAAATAAATTACAATAGTAATACTTTTTAAGATATTAATATTGCAAATTTTTTTTAATTATGTATTAATGCCCAATTACTTAATATTTTAAAATACTGATCAATTATTAAGCTTAGAGATTTTAAAAAAGAGCTGCTAACACTGAATAATACCTTTAAAATCATGTAATGCTGCATTCAAAAATATATGCTAAAAAATTCTGTTGCTAATTATTCTTTAATTTCTCACCTATTTTCGTGTCATGACTTAACATCATTTCATACTTTTTACCTGCTAATGTATTAATCAATTGGTTGAGATAAAATTCATGTTAAAGTAATTTTTCAATCAATATTCCTGTTTTATTTTTTTTCAACAATTGATCTTTTTAAAACTATAAAATCAATTCATAAAGTATAAATGTTTGAAAGATATTTATACTTTTATTTTCCTTCAAAATATGAATTTCTTCCCCTGTTTTTAAAGAAATTCAAACTGCGAAGATTGAAGTATTGTAATAATTATTCATTTAATATGTTTCATCAATTTTACTTTTAAAAATATTTGTTTTGCATCTTGAATTTGGAGTCATTTCCAAGGTACAAAAACTGTTGCTTTAGCATTGCTTTATTTCATTTCTGAATAGAGAAAGTATCAGCCTTCAGTTTTAAAATTAACCAATGTTTTAAGGTGTACTGAATAAACAAATTAATTCAACCATGTTTCAAATATAGTTAATCTTGCTTATGGTTGTTTACTAATTCAGAGAGAATTCAAACGAGTATCTTAAGGACTCCTTTACTGTTTTCGTTGCTTTATTTTTTCATTATTTTGAGTTTATAGTTAGATCTCTTTTTCTTATTCAAATTACAGTTCAATGGTTATGCATGTTCATATTGTACTCCAATATGTCTTCTATATTTGTTTTACTGAAGTTTTCAATTTCGTTTGATCTTAAAATGGTTTAATTGTGTTTAACAAATTTTTGTTTTGTGGAAATGTAAAAATCTTGCTGTGAGTTGAATATGCTAGTAGCATTGACATTCTCTACTGTGAAGGATTAAGAAAACAAAGCTTCAAATGCACAATGCGATACATTTTAAGGAAACTTTGAGTTTTCCTTATGCTGATTTACTACATTGTATTCATCTTAAATTGTGCATGATCATTTCCTTTGTGACTGAAATCTATATTGATGTAGAATTTTAAACTTTTAAGTCAATATATCATTGCATTAATTGGACTGTAACAATTTGTATTATGAATATACAATGCTAAGGCTCTTGTGAGTACCATCAACAAGTGAATTTTTATTCAGTGAAATTTTTTGTACTGTCATTATAAATCGCAATGTATAAATAAATTATCTTGGTTAAAAAATTTCTAAGTAATGCAATGCTTTTTTAATGAAATTAATCCTGTGATAGATTTGCACATAATTCCTCCTTGCATCTTCCCTTTATGACAGTTTTGACCAATAGAATCTTTCCCAGGATTCTTTCAACCAATAGATGTGGTTATTTAGTCATTAGGCATGTTGTGGGGAAAGCAATACTACACTACTTGAAAATCTCATGACTTTCAGAGGGCTTATAAAACTATTTAAATTTCCTTGTTTCTTGAAAATTGTTCTTATCAGGCACTGTTTTTCTGCAGTCTTCTATCATTCTTTTGACGTATGAGAAGGTTTATTGTAAATCTACATACACAGGGGCATGATGTTTTAGCAATCATTTGAACTTGTGTTTCGACTTGGCATGTTATTCAAATGCCATTTCAGCCTGTTGATTTAACTCTGCATACGAACCCTTACAAAACAATTTAGAATACGAACAATAGAATTCTATAAAAAATTCTATCCAATGTGGTCTGGAATTATGGCCCGCTTTCTACAAGTTCTATAAAGTAACCTCTGTAGAATATCTAGAAACCTCTTTCGAAGCTCATTTCTTTTGTTTCACGACTTTACTTCCCAGGTAGCACAACATTCTACCAATATCGGCCAATATTTTGAATGTTGGAATTACGATATTGTTAGATGTTGTTTAATTTTATATAATGAGGAAGACAGTAAATAACATTTTTTATAATATAATCATGATGAAAGAATGATACTGGAATGTTTTAGCCATTTTTTCAAAAATTTAAATTTTTCCTATTTTTTCTGATATTGTATTGATATTTGCCGACATTGTGAAAACAATGTCAATGAAAGGATATTGAGCTGATATTGGTCGATATTTATTTTTGAACTGAAGTCATATTTGGTCACATGGTCGTTCTGTGTGTTTGGTTGCCGCCATTACATTACATTTCGAATACGCTACTCTGCAAGTGATAAAAGGTTTTTCCCATTTATTTGTTCTTTTGTAGAAAGAAAATGCCAAGTAATTAAAAAACATTTTGAATTTAATTTCCTTGATGAATTGCCCACTAATACTTTTATTGTACTTTTCAAACAACCTTTGTTCTGTTGTAGTGCAAGATCTTTTCTGCCAAATTCAATCAATTGCAAAAGTATTTTTTGAATTTAATATTCTTAGACTGATAGAAGCCAGTTGACAGGGTTAAATAATTAAGAATTTTAAGCTTTTTAATTTTAAATTATCTGAATTTACTAATCGTTTAAAATTCTGAACCGATCACACTTTAAAAATATTGATTTATCTCATATTGTAGATTCACAAGCATTTTCTCAAACCACTGAAGATGTGGCTTCTAAAAATAAAGATACCACTCAGACTGCTCTATGTAATTTTTTATTAAAAACTGTTTGTATGTGGTAATTATATGTGAAATCACTGCTGTACTTTTCTATTTGAAAGACCAGGATTGTTACTTCAGTAGGGTTAACTTTTTCTAAAATGCAGACACCCCATCACACTGGTAATATCAATCCTCATTCTTGACTCAAACGTCTAACACATAAAATATTACATTTGTTTGAAAGCTGTACCTTTGTAAGCTTTTCAATGATTATATGTGACTAGTCTGCTTATTAGAACACATAAAAATATTAATTTTAATGTGTCATTGTTAAAGCTCGAGCACACATTTCATGCTTAAAATGCAGCGGCTAGGCTAGCCGCAATAGTTTGTTGCTTGAAATCTCAATTTTAAGCGGAAATTGGTGAAAAAATTGGATGTCGTCTTTAGAGTTGTGTGCAATTCATCAATTGCACACAACTCTATTCATATCATAAGTGGATAATTATTCATCAAAAGGGGCACTTAGCAACCCAAAGTTGGCCACCCCTGGGTGAAAATGATCTAGAAAATAAGGAAAGAAAGTTTTAAGGAAATAAACCTTTTTAGCTTTACCGTTTAAAATTTTTAAACAAGGAATGTCAGCAAATTATTAATTATGTAGTAAAACTTTTTTAAACAAGAACCTTTAAGCAAGTTTTACTGTACTCACTTTTTATAAATTTAGTTCTCTTTAAATACTGTTTTTAGGATTCTTATACATATGTAAAATGTTTGAATGTATTTGATCTTTCATTATTCCCTCATATTTATAAATTAAAAAATCATTTTTATTGTGCAGTTCAGCACATGTTTAAGTACATAGAGGGGCTGAACTCTAAAATGAATGAGTTAAATGAGAAAGTTGACCGTCTAATGGAGCGAACTACGATAAAATCTTTAGAAAATACTACATTAGATTTTCTTCCATCTTGGATGGAGCTACCCATCACCACTGAGGAAGAACTAAAAGATTTTAATGAAAAACTGAAAGAGGATAGAGAACTGTCAGTCATGGTAAATGTTGCCTGTATTTTAAAAATAATTATTATTACAAAGGCTTTATGAATTAGGCACTTATTGAATGTAAATTTTTCAGGTTCGTTATCTCCATGGAGTGGGTAATGGCAAAACAGCCTGCTCTTTTGTACTGAGTCTGACCAAAAAAGATTTTGGCCCAAGACCTTGCTATGCAGTTCAGCAGGTATGGACGAAAAGGAAAAAATCTTTTTAGCCTTCAACGAAACAATGACTGTTATCTTAGGTAAGCTTAAATATACTGTAAATTGTATATACTGTAAATTGAGTATACTTAAATATACTCAATATTGCATTGAGCATGATAAAATAAATTTTAAAAATTGTGTAGTGATAAAACTTGTCTCTTAGAAAGTAATGTATTTCTTGTTACTTATTGATATTTAAATGTATAAATTAAAATCCTGTACTATGTTGTTGAGGTAAAATTTGAGCCAAATGTAGATTTTGCTTACATTAATTTCTGTCTATGTAACAAGATTGTGTATATGTGTAAGATACGTTAAAGGTTGAAAAAGATTTTTAATGACAAATTTTGAAGATTTGCTTTATAGATGCTTATGTTTTAATGTATTCAAACCACTAAACTTAAGTTTCTTAACCAAAGCTAAATATCCTTTTTTCCCCTTGTGACATCTTAGCGCCTAGGAGTCTAGAATGGCCGGCTGCAGACCCGGAAGTTTCCTGTTAAAAAGTCCTTCAATACTGCGCTTGCGCATGTGAGGAGAATGAGAAACAGTTAGCTCACGGACTCCGTCTAGTTGAGACGTCTTCGTAGCAATTCGTAAATTTTAATATGAAAATAAGCATTTTTGTTTCGCGCGTCCATTGTAAACCCATTGTTTTGTCTGTGTTAAAATAAATGTTATTTTTTAATGTCCAACAAAAGTTCGGATTAATTCATCACAGACTAGAGTTTTGGTGTCCTGGAAGTTGGATGGAAGCAGGAAATGCAGGTAGGCCCACCCTTGTATTAAATTAAATTTATTGAGGTTCTGGCTTACCGGAATTAGTGAGGCAAAGAGCCTAAATAGTTTTGGTTAAAAAAAAAAAAAAGAAATGACTACATATCCAATTTTATTTTGTGGTTATTTAAATTTTGTCTTTATGAAAGTTAATAGAAGTTGATGATAAAGTGAATTTGCATGTTCTACTAAGTAGATATTATCAAGTTGATAAAGTCACGGCCAAAAAGTGCCAAATCGAAAGTGAACGAAAATTTAAATTTCGTTTTGATTTTACTGAAATTTTGTGTTTTGTGCATTTAATGATTTGAAAAGAATCAGATAATTTGAATTACATATGGTAATTACACATTAGTAAAAGAAAACAAATATCTAATTGCAACTATATATATTGCATCTTGTGTATTGTATATGCTACGATATAGTTTAAGATTCTGTTATTATATTTGAGAATTGTGTTTGATGTTAAATCTTATCTAGTATTTGAAGCATATTTGGCATTGAATATATTTTGTGAATCATATAGTTATTAGAAAATATTGGTAACTATATTTATGATAACAAAATTGGATTGTTTACTAATAAGTTATTCATCGATCATGGCTTTTCTTTCTCGTGGGAGAAAAGAAGACCTCCTCGAACTCGCAGATGAACTTTGTGAAAAGGTATCGCATGATTGTAAACTGGTTGAGATAAGGAAAATAATCCTAAACAGTGAAAACTATGAAGAAGAGGAAGTTAAAATTTCTTTAACTCGTATTATGGAAGATAGGATAAAGAGAGAGAAAGAAGCAAAAGAAGAAATTGCCAGACGAGAAGAAAAAGAAGAAATTGCCAGACAAGAAGCAAAAGAAGAAATTGCCAGACGAGAAGCAAAAGAAAAAGAAGAAATTGCCAGACAAGAAGCAAAAGAAGAAATTGCCAGACAAGAAGCAAAAGAAGAAATTGCCAGACAAGAAGCAAAAGAAAGGGAAGACCGTAATATTCGAATGGAAGAAATAGCTTTAGAGAAGAAAAAGCTAGAAATGCAAGCTGCAAGTGAGCTAGGACTATCTAATAGAGAACGGATGCCAAATCATAAAATTGAGCTCATCAAAATTACCCCGAAATTTGAGGAAAAGAAAGATGAAATGGGTCTATATTTAATAAATTTTGAAAGAAGAGCTGAGATGGCAGGTGTGCCTAAAGAAGATTGGGTGCCGTATTTACTAGGCGTATTGCCTTCGGAAATTTCGAGCATGATGGCTAGAGAATCGCCTGAAGATGCAAAGAATTACGATTATGTGAAAGATATTATTCTTCAGAGGTATAAAATGAGTTCTGAGAAATTGAAGCAGATGTTTTACCGTCATCAAAAAGTCCCGGATAAAACATGGAGAAGTTACGCTCATGAACTTACAAGCTACTATGATGAATGGGTTTCTGATTTGGAAATCAAAACTTTTAAAGAACTCAGAGACTTGCATATCACTGAGCAGATTAAAAGACGAGTGCCGTCTGAAGTAAAAGAACATTTTCTGGAGGAGTGGATGGACTTAAATTCTCCGTTAGAATTAGCTAAAAAAATAGATCAATTTGAAAGCTTGAAGGAGAGTCTTACACCCAGAAATACTAAAGGTTCCCAGAATACAGAGGGTATCAAGAAAACACACGTTGGTTTTCATAAGTTTGAGGGAGAAAACAAACCCTTTGGGAAAACAGAAGTAAACAGAGAAGATTATAAAGAGAGAAATTTTGAAAAAAGAAAGCAACTTCAATGTTATGAATGCAATTCCTATGATCATCTTAGACCTCAATGTCCTAAGTTGAAGAAAACTGAAATCATAGCTGCTAACGAAATTATGGGAAAGGGAATAATAGATTTGATGTCTCCCTACATTAGTGTCGGAACTGTAAATGGATCTCAGATTTCTATCTTACGAGACACAGGATCCAGCATAGATCTAATTCCTAGGAAGTTTGTTAAGCCACACATGTATACGGGTGAACATGTATGGGTAGCATCTCCTTTAGCGGATAACCCTATTTGCTTGCCTTTAGCGGAAGTAAATTTAGTGTGTGAGTTGGGTCATGTTATAACCAAAGCTGCTGTCAAGGATAACTTCCTAGATAAAGAACGCTACTTACTAAGTAACAAGACCGCTGTACTTATAGAAGATATGAAAAAAGACAAACACTCTGATATTGAAGTAAAAGACTCTGCAACGCCCAAGTGCCAACGTTCTCCATATTTAAATGAAACATCGAAAAACGACTGCCCTTGTAACAGTAACCGTTTTAGTTCTAGCAGTGTTACTCCTAAAGAGACTGGAATCGTTGAAAATTTGTTACGTTCATATGGTTTTATACAATGTTGCGAAAGACAAGCAATATATTTTTTTCACTACAGTCAATTTTCTGGAAATATTGATAATTTAAAACGTGGTGATGCAGTTGAATTTAAAATTACTCATAATCGTCGTACTGGAAAACCAATTGCTAGTTCTGTTTGTAAAATAATGTGTAAAGAGACAGTTTCTGGATTTGAAACCACTGAAAAAAAGGAAAATACTGAAGGTAAAGTTGCTTATGAAAATCGTGGCGAACGGCCCTATTCTGCTGAAAATGTTGATGGTAGTGTAGAGTTTCATCCTCCTAAAAAGATCACTTTTAGTATTCCTATTGACAAAAATACAAGAAACCTTAGACCTTGTAAAATGCGTTCGGAACAGCCCTTACCTGTGAGATACCGTGGTGTTATCTGTGCTCTTAAAGGAACATTTGGTTTTATTAAAAGGGGTGATGTAAAGGATATGTTTTTTCACTCTAGTGAATGCAAAGTGTTCAAAAATCTTAATATTGGCGATGATGTTGAATTTGGAATACAGACTCGAAACAACAAGGAAGTTGCTGTAAGTGTAACTAAATTGCCCTTAGGGACAGTGATATTTGAGGACGTTGAAACTGAAAGTTTGGTTGGTGAAATAACTGAATGCTTAGACAAATCTAAAAGTCGTTTGAGGAAAGCATAAAAGTTACGAGACAAAGTTGAATTTACTGTGATCCAGGATTACGAGGTAGTCCATAGAAAGGGAAAACAGCATATAAACACTGATAATTTAAGTCGTACACCTCACGTACAAAAATAAAGTGCTATTTTTTTGTGTTTGTATTTGTGATATCTTGCATATATAAAAATACTTTATTCCTAGTGTACATTGATACATTTACATTGCAAAAAGTTTTAAATTTGAATTGAAAATCTGTAAATATTTTGAAATTGAATTTCTTCTTTGATGATTATCACTGAGTAAAAATTTTGATTATACTTTGTTAAAATTATGATATGTTTTTTTAATTTAGAGTAGGCGGTACACAGCCAGGATCTTTAGGGTGTATGGTCTACTTGCATATTGCTTTGGGCATGAGTTGTTGCCTTCGCGAAAATTCTGTTGCTGCTGTTTTGTATCTTTTTTGCAGGTGTCTGTCTCTGCAGAAAAAGAATCTTGAGGAGGGAGGAAATAGACTGTGACATCTTAGCGCCTAGGAGTCTAGAATGGCCGGCTGCAGACCCGGAAGTTTCCTGTTAAAAAGTCCTTCAATACTGCGCTTGCGCATGTGAGGAGAATGAGAAACAGTTAGCTCACGGACTCCGTCTAGTTGAGACGTCTTCGTAGCAATTCGTAAATTTTAATATGAAAATAAGCATTTTTGTTTCGCGCGTCCATTGTAAACCCATTGTTTTGTCTGTGTTAAAATAAATGTTATTTTTTAATGTCCAACAAAAGTTCGGATTAATTCATCACACCCTCCTAGCAGCAGCTGCTGTGAAGTATAAAGATATGGACAAGGAAAAATTGTCAGAGATGTTTGGCAAAGCAAACCTTAGCTGGTGCAGCAGAATGGAATGGGCGAAGAATTCACCCATCAGATTATAGCCATCTTTAAAATAAAATAAATTATTTGAATTGGTGATTTTTGAATTTTTTTAAGTAATGGAAAATTCTATTTGAATGAAATTATCTGTAATTTTAATGAAATTATCAATAACCTTTCCTCTTAACTTGGTAATAGTTGCTGGTTTATCTTTCTGCCAATAAGCAGTATGTGTCCCTTTTATGTGTCTTTTTTGTTATTAAGCACTTCCTACAATATTAATTTTTTAACAGCAGTTTCAAGTAGTAATTTTTATTTTGAGAAGAATTCAAAATTATATATATAAATCTGAATCATAATTGTGTCAGAGTTCTTAGAATTACACCTGTTTTTATACCAAGCAACTGTTTATCAAGTTGTATTGTAATACAATTTCACTGGTTTGAGCTAGATTATACTATTGGCAAAAATTAAAATTGTTATAGCCCTATATTTCTTTGAGAGAAATTAATTAATGGAACAAGAACTTAAAGTATGCACATGTGACTGTTATGTAACTTTCCAAATAAAAACATTGGACTTAATTAAAAAATGAAATAAATTAAAATATTAGCTAACATTTGTGACTGGAATATTTTTATAAAACTAATAATTTTCTGAATTGAAAATCTTATACAATAAAACATGTAAAAACTGCTACCTGTACATGTACTATGTATTCTTTTTTTATTTTCAAACTACCAAGGAGTACATTTAAAGAGTGAAAATGGATTTTAAATGGTTAAATTTTATTTGATAATGGACACCTGTTTAGGTTTGAAGAAGCCAAGTAAGCCACAATTTCTAAAAGCATTGCTTTAGAAATTGTTTCCTTGAATGTGATGAAATATAAAATGGTAATACGTTAAAAGCAGTGAAGAAAGTTATTACTTTCTAGGGAAGGATAAATTCAATTTTCCTCTTGCAGAGAAAGTTTTTTGCAAAAGTAAAACATTTTGAATTCAAAGAACTGTTTTATTAGATAGTTTATTTTCTGAATTCACTTGCATTTTAAGAGATTTGTCATTCTGCAGAATTTGTTAATTTTGTTCACGTAAAAATGATGTATAGCCATTTATGCTAGAAAAGAAGTCGAACCTCGTTAATGTGAACACACTTATCAAACTAAATTTAGCTGAATTCTATACAGATAACATGAATTACTGATATTGTGAAGAATATAAGCTTTCCTTCTAAGAGTTCATTTTAAGAAGGTTCAACTCTATTTTCATTCAACATTGGTCCATATCCTATTTACGGCATATGTGATGATTTATTTAGAGGACACTTAAGATGATTCGTCCAAAATTTTTTACTATTTTATGAATAAGTTTAGTAATGTTAAACACTATCATTAAAAATATTTATATAAAATACAATGCACAATACTTACAAAAATTGTAATAAACATATTTTTAATAATTTAAAATATTAAAACTGATGTGTTCTTCAATTTTATAAACTATTGTACTATATAAATATTTTTAATGATTAATATTTTTTAAATTCTCTATTACTTAAAATTTCAGATGGGCTGTAATCTTGTGTCCTCTAAATAAACAATCACATAAGCCATAAGAAGGATATTAATTAATACTGAATGCAAATATCTTTCAATATTAGGAAGCAGATATTGAGTAATGTTGAAAAAGAACATCGAGCAATATTGTAAAACTGATATTGAGCAATGTCAGAAAAAAATATTTATCAATGTCGTAAAATCGATATTGAGCAATATCGCCAGGGGGGTCATTTTTACATTGGCCAATATTTTTTTCAATATTGGCTGACATATGTGCTACCTGGGTTTTCTATAGAACTTCTCTTAAAACACATTTCGATAGAATCAGCCCGTTTTCTTTATAAAAAACTCAACTTCGTTTGTCTAGAATTCTAGGTAGGCAATTAACGTCGCATTGGAGCAACACAACGGGCTATTGGCGACGGTCCGGGATCAATCCTGAAGGGAAAGAGCCAAGGACAACTCGTAATTTGGAACCACGAGACGAGAACATCTGACCTGGCACCCCACATCAACATAAGGACATTTGAGGCCACGACAAATTTAATGACGGTCTTTGGACCGAGTTATAGAATACAAAAATTTAAAGGGAATGTCAAAACAGCGTTACTGAAGCTGACTCATCCAAAATACTCATTGACGCCCGTCTCGGTGCTTCCCCAATAGGCATGAAAAGGACAAGCAGATGGACACAGCAAAAATCCTAATGTTAAAACTTAGACGAAATTTCGAAGGATAGCGCATGTGCATTAGTTGTGATTTTGTATGGGGAAAAATATTTGAAGGAAGGATATTCGTGAAAATGGGGAAAATCTCGGCATGCATAAGTTTAACATAAGGATTCTTGCTGTCTAATCTAGGTTCCATAATTCCATTAGTTTCTTGGATTTTTCGGTGTCACGTTCCATTACTAGGCGATTCTAAATATATTTTCTTAATCTTTTTACTTTGATCCGTTTTAAAGTCTTCATCTGTTTTTCTACTTTGTTTCATTACGAAGTTTTATTACATTAGGATTCCTGCTCTGGCTAATCTCGCAGGGTATTTAGTTTATTTTTCATCACATTCATTCGAGTATTTCAGCATTCTTTGGTTCATAATTTTGCATTTTAAATGTCATTTCTTTTGTACATTGATCTTACCTTGATTTTTATAACATTATGTTGCGTTTTGCATTTCCTGTTCTGCCATATTTTCTTGTTCGCGAATCTGTAAGTTTAATTTTTATCTTTTTCAAGGTATAAAATTTCACTCATTGTATTTCATAATTTAACTGTATTTTTCAAATATAATTAAAGCAATTCATAATTTGATCTAATTTCATGAAAATTGTATAAATTAAAAAGTTTGACAATTAATTCCCCCCGAGTCATTCCTTTCCTTTCAAAAACAGATTTCTTGTGCTTCTATCTCAGATAAATTTAAGAGGTTTAATTTTATTAATTTTGATTTGAAAGCATTACTTGATATAAATTAAGGGAGTATTGAGTCATTAATTTTGATTTGTAGGCAGTCACTCCTTTTGTTGATATATATGCAGCATGATTGAAATGAAGTTCCTGTGTGTTAAACATGATAAAGCATTCTCGACCATACCAGTTTATGTTGCCTCAGCAGAAAGTGTGAAACTCAGTTGAATGTAAAATGTGTCTGTTCCCCAATTACATTTCCCTCCAAAAATTCGTTGGAGGAACATATCTAAATACTCTTCACTTAGAAAACTGAAGAATTTTTTCCATCAAAAAATGAATGGCTTGAAAAAGTGACTGAGAAAGAAATATTTTTCAGGTTTGTAAAGAGCAGAGGAACAGCAAAAATGGGATCTGCACCACTTATTTTTAGTGTTATTGTAGTGATCAATTTTCTACAGAATGGGAAAGAAGTATTGAGCTGAAAGGTTCCAACAAAAGTAATTTCAAACAAAAGTAAAGATCAACATATCCGATGAAAATCACAGAATAGCAGTGATTTGTATGTGTAAAACTATGTTGGTCATGATGACTTGGATAGAATGAACATTGGCAAGGAGGTAAGCAAATGGCATACCCATCACAATTCTTGATTACATTAGAGCTCATTTAGAACCATTCATCTCTTAACTCACAATTGTGTCTTATAAGTGCAAAAACTACATTGGTTTCCAAACGTCCCTGCATTCACAAAAACAAAATAGTTATTTATCTTATGCTGATCAAGAGATGAGCAAATTGAGATTTTATTAACTGTACCAATAGGGTGTATTTCTTTAGGAGTTGCATCAGGTGCCAGTTCTATATGCCAAAAAATGCATAATTAATGATTAAATATATCATTTTTCATTGCTATGAGGTAAGGTATCTTGCTGATGTAATTTTTCTTACTATGAATAAATGAAAAATATTTGTTTTATAATAAAATGACAAAATATTAATCTGAGTAATTCTTATTCATTTAATTAATTACTAAGTGTGCAATAATTTATTCACGAGATTTTCCACTAGTCATTCCATGTTACTGATTAGTCCATGACCTCAGATATTGATGAAACTTGGTTTATCTAATGACCTTACCTAGTTATGAATGGAAAAAAAGAACAAGAGGAAAACTTTTTCACCTGTTCGAAAATCATTAAGCTTTGATTTTAATGAAAATTACTGTATCTTGAGATTGTTACTGTCATTTTCTCAGAAAACAGAGGGATACTTATCTGGACAATGTCTCACTTTAAATGGGGTTTAATTAACGAAGAAGCATGATGCAAATTTAATTTATTTCTAAAGTTTTTCAAAATTCTGTAATAACAAAATAATTTTGTAATTCAAAATTCTGATACAAATTACAAAATTATTTTGTTATTCAAAATTTTAATGTTTTCAATAAGACACTGGGGTTATGAGTGAGTTACATGTATGGAGATAGCCCAAGCACAGTATGTAATGTATCACAGAAGTCCTACTTTAAACAAGTTTAGAATATTATGATAGTATAATACAAATTTAATTAACATATTACTAGAGTTATATTTATTTATATAGTGAAAAAACTCAATTTCAACTAAAGCTTCAATTTTAAATACTATATACATCTTAATAAGCTTATTTAAATTTATTTTCTTTTAAATAGTGCTGAAGAGAAACTAGATTAGCTTTGAATGCAAATCTGACCAAAGCCAATATTACTAAATGTTTCTAAAGTTACAAGAATTATCCCATCAGATTGCAGCTACAGAAAATTTTGTGACTTAGATATTTACCAAACTAAAATTTGGTTTTCAATTTCTTCAGTTATGTAGGATATTTATGTAAGGACACCATTTTGTTTTGGAATAACTTTCAAATAAAATTTTTCTAATTTCATTTTGTTTACTCAATTAATAACATTCATGGAATACGACATCGGCCAAATGACTGCAAATTCAGTCTCTTTCGACCACATGATTTCTTCGGACCATTTTCCACTAAAGCATTTACTGGATTTGATTGTCATTTATTTAGGAAGCTGATGGTTCTGGATGGCGAGTTTGAAGCTTCAGCAGTTAAAACATTTTATCAAAATGCATTGTCTATGATGGACTCCAAGAAAATTATAAAATTCCTTTAGATTGCATCACGTGCCTTCAAAGCAAACACGAAAACATTGATACTGTATGATAAAGTGTTATTGAAAAATCGAGGGACCTGTTGATGTCGTACACAAGTAGGCTTTCTCCGAACACAGTATGGGAAAGATTTGGATCTTTACATACACCAATTAATACAACTGCAAGAAAATCTAAATCACCTCTTTATCCATGCAGTCACTTGATCTGTCATTCCATAAGTTCAGTAAACAAAATTCTATTTAAAATACATTTCAATCCAGAAAAATTACTTGAAGTTAACAACTCTTGATTTTAACAATACTTGTACCATAGACAGCATTGGTAAACTTGAACAATTATGAAATTGAGTATACTAAAAACATCAAGATAAATCTTTTAATGCAAATTGTAAGCAGCAACATTTACTATTTTCATAAGATTGTTTTGAGACTGATATTGACTATTCTTACATTGTAATAGATGTTTATGTACACACACATGAAGGTAAACAAAAACAAATGTTACAGTTACAGTGAATACGTACTTCAATTCATTATAGAAGAAAAACAAAGAAAGAATTGGTACATAAAAACTTTATTTTCAATCAAACATACAATGTAACTTGAAATGTAAAATTCAGTCATACTGTGCAAAAATTTATTTTTCTTTAATATGATTTAGTTTTAAAAATTATTATTCCAAAACTCAAGGGGGTATTTCAATTAACGTCACACTGGAGCAACACAACAGGCTATTGGTGACGGTCCAGGATCAAACCCGAAGGGACAGCACCACGTAATTTTGAACCACGGTCAGATGACGAGGCAACACCTGAGCTGGCACCCCACTCTCCAAACTTCCACGCCAACGTGAGGACATTTGAGGCCACGACAGATTTAAAGTGCACCAGCCCCCTTTGTACACGACGGTGTTTGGCTGGATTCGAACTCGCAACCCTTCGGTTGCTAGTCCGTTGCTCTTCCAACCGGGCCACCGCGGCCCCCAAAACTCAAGGAGAAAATTTTGCAAGTCAAAACTTGACCATTAAATGATTTTTTTAATCTAGAAACTTCTACTCTTTTATTTTCTTGATATCTTAAAAAAAAAATTCATTTTTCAGAAATTAAAGGGACTATTTATTTTTGTAAAAGTTTGGTCATTTTAAAAATTACTTAACATTGGTGATAACTGGTAGTATTTTCGATAACAGTTGCTAAAATAACACTTAATTTAACAGCAACAAAAATAACAGCCCATTTGTAAACAGACAGAAGGGCTAACTGTTTTTCATGATAAATATACTTGATTTGTTCAACAATTTTCACTCCTTTGGGAAAACACCAGTCGTTTTCTATTAATTTTTCAATATAGTCAGTAACTGTTTTGCAATAACATATAAACGGTTATCGGAGAATATAACACCTGCCTCAAGAAATAAAAACAAAACCATATTGAACATAGAAATTACATAAACACATTGCATCACAAACGGCCAGTCAAAAATCTGATGAACGAGGAACCTAAAAATATAAAGAGTGTACATCAAAAAAGAGAACAATTCAAATAAGATCACATACCTTTTTGTGTCAACTGAATGTAATAACACACACAAGGAAAGTTTGATACAAAAAAGAGAAATACACTCAGGGTAGTCACAGGACTCGAACCTGTGCTGCCTACAGCTTAGGTCGCTAGTGCAGTGAGCAAACCCACTGAGCCACGACAGCCCCTAAGCTAAATTGAACTTATTGACACATAACGTGTTGAAAATAAAGTGGGTTAGAGTAATATAGGAAAGAATCATTCGTAAATTTTATAAAAATTTGGGTATGTTTTCTCCTAAATACGTTTTGTTTTCTAAGTTAATTATATTAAACATGCTATTTCTTTTAACACGAGAAAGACGTATGGGGCCCTCACACTGTGTGTGCTACTTATAACTCCCTTACCATTGAATTAAATATGCTATTTTATGACTTAATTGTTTGGTCAATACTTATTGTGTATTTAATCATTCTGGCCTGGTTGGAAATAGAACCAAGAATATCTTACGCTATACCTACAAAGATGGTATTTTGGAATACTATGAAATTTTCCTTGTCAATCACATTCAAAGCAATTTCACCTTGTTTTCCCTTTTACATTTTGTTTACAAGTGTTGCTCTCCTCCCCAACTGTAGACACTGTTTTAATGAGACTGTCAACTGACTAGTAATTTTCTTTCTAAATGTTTCCAAGTCTGACACCTTACGTGACCCATTAAGGAACATGATGCCACTTTCTTTTCTGATAAAGAATAGTGAAGATGAGGTCTCATATAGGAAGATATTTTGAAAAGATTTCTAAGATTGAATGAAATGGTGACAGTAGCTTTGCCGATAAGCTAAAAGTAGATCTCAACCTCTTTTACCTACGAATAAACCATGAAGTTGTAGACTTGGTGCATCAGACATATCCGATGATAACTAGATAAAGTATGGCATGGACATTGTAGGCCAAATGATACACTTGTTTACTACCAAATCAAGAAAAAGAATTTGTTGGTGAATGTATATGCCTTTATAATATTTTAGATATATCTGTGGTAAATACTTGGATTTTATACAAAGTGACAGGGAAGCAGAAACTTAGTTGGGAACAGCTGCAGTATAGACCCCCAATCCATTTGGCGACTTTTTTTTTGTCGCCAACCTTCAATTGCGATTTGTTGTTTTTGGTAACCCCCCACTTTTTTCCACTCCATTCTTGCAACCCTACAGCGTCCCTACGCTATGTATATAAAGACATTTAACCCGGACTTATATATTGACTGTGATAACTGTAATTTTATATATAATCAAGATTTACATTATTTATTATGGCGATTGTGCAATTTCTTTGCACATAAAAAAATGCCAGGGTTTCTATAATGGTTGCTTTGAAATTTCGTTTTCCATTTTACAAAAAAATCGAATGGGGTTCGACTGAAGGTTCAGTTCACGACTGGCAGCCCCGTTTAAACAGGAAACCCTCATTTACAGTGAAATCTGTTAAAAGATTAGAATAACTTATATTCAACTTATGTACATTTTTTTGTAATACGTCTGTTAAAAAATATCGCCAAGTAACGTGAGGGTTGGCGACAAAAAAAGTCGCCAAATGGATTGGGGGGTCTATACTGCAGCTGTTCCCTTAGTTGTGATATTTCATTCTTTTGCTATGAGAATTTGCACTCCTTATATGACATTTAGAATTAATAATGCAGTTAATACAAAGATTTTGATGCAGGCATATAAGAGATCAGAAAAGATCAAAATTCAGAGTACAAAGATTTTTATCCACCATGGATGCCATGGGGTCACTTGCTTCCCACCATCTATCTAGGTATATGACAACTTTCCAGTATTAACACAATTAAAAGATTAATATCCTATCAAATTGTTTTAAATTTTTATTTTACATATAAAGATTTGTATATACATGAGGTGTGAGTGTGTTGTTAAGTGCGTTTGAACTTGTTGCTGAAATATGTTGATAGTGGGGGATAAATGTTGCTCGAGAAGTGAAGTTATCTACTTTCAAAAAGATTTCAATCCCTTAAATTTAGAATTTTGTCATAATGGGGTTTTTAAATGTACTTGAAGTCTTAGTGATATCAAAGTACTTTTAAGCAGAAACTTTGAAAGCAGTCACTTATTTTGTCTAGTGCATTTACAAAACTTTCTTAAATTTGCAGCTTTTTTAAGTTTCCTCTTCATTAAACAAATGTTTTTGTTGTCTATTTTTGAGTTAAACAAGTAATGATGTATAAAGTAAGGGATAATGTCCAATGGATTTCATGAAAGGTGTGAGGGTGCTTTGCACTTAAAATATCTGTTTGAAATTTATCATTGCATATTTTCTAGATGTAAAAATGTTAACTTATTTTTAATGAATTCCTTTTAAATTTCCTTTTTGTTGAGATTCAAGTTCTCGATTCATGAAGTTTGATACCAACATCAGCGTTTAATCTTTAACTCCTTCTCTAATTCAAATATGTGACAGTAAAACATTCCAAAATTTACTATACACACATGATACTTTTGCTAGATCACCTTCCAGTCAGTAGGACTCAAAAGCCCAAATGGGATAGACTGAACAAAAAGTGACAATCATCTTCAGGAATACCTTAACAATGTAATATCAGGTATGTGGGAATGTAATTTCAGTATATCTGAGTCTGCTAGCTTTGATATTAATGACCTATGCTGCGACAACAAGCAACATGGTTTGTACTTCTCAGGGCACAAAAACCTGTACCCAGAGTTGATTTTTCTGGTGTCAACATGTTTTGCAACAAGTGAACATCCGACTATGTACCTCTCCCCAAACTTTTTATTAGATACGCTTCTTTTCAAAGCATATTCCAAATTGAACTTCCCTAAATTTTGCAGATTGCAATATCTAATTATACCATGAACACATTAAAGAAAATTTAAAAGAATTATCGAAAAATAATATAAAATTTGTTCATAATAGCGTAAAAGGTCATCTAATAAAACAACATATTTTTTCATTGGATGCCTTCTTTCAATTCTAGATCATTCGCAGAAAATGCTGATCACACATCAAGGAACAGCTGCAGTATAGACCCCCCCCCCTCCATTTGGCGACTTTTTTTGTCGCCAACCTTGACGTTACTTGGCGACATTTTTTAACAGACGTATTACAAAAAAAATGTACATAAGTTGAATATCGGTTTAAGCTTCATTTCAGAATTGCACTTGGAACAAATCATCTTATTAGCAATCAAGCGCGCCTCCATCCAAAAATCGTTCCCAAAAATCCAACACCATTTTTTTTCCTGGCACAAATGTATAAGAAAAATTCGATTAGCCAGGCCTACCAAAAGTATGTCTCATATTAGTAAATTTAAAATTAAATTTACTCCCAACTCACTCTTGAAACTTTGAAACAGTAGTTTGAACGGACACGACTAACAAATAAAAATACTAACTAAAAAATAAGATGAAATTCCAATAAGATTGAAACGGTACAACCTGTAGGGTTGCTAGAATGGAGTGGAAAAAACATCAATTGCAATCGAGGGTTGGCGACGTATAAAGTCGCCAAATGGAGGGGGGGGGGGTCTATACTGCAGCTGTTCCCACATCAAACAACCTCATTTTCAAAATCCATCGAAAACTCTCCTTCGTAAACATTATTTAAGGCGCTTTAGAAAAACACTAACAATCAAAAATCAAAGCGGAAACTGATCAATATTTCTCACATGAAAGGCGCAATGATGAATTTTTTCCATAATTTTATGCAGTGTTTTCATATCTACGAAATCGAAAATAAAGTTTCAAAATTCAAATAGATTGTGCTTACCTATATCCAATCTTGTGAACGAGTATTCTTTTGGGCAAGTGAACTTTCATTTTTCCACCATCAAAAATTCATATAATCCTTGATCTCGATTAAAAGATTGTGTTAAATGAAATAACATGTATATATAACAACCGCCATTATTTTTTTTAGGGATTTTTTCAAACCCGCTTAAACTTTTCCCTACCACTAACGGAATCAATGCGCATGTGCGAACCTTCGAAAATTCGTTCGTTTTAACATTAGGATTCTTGATGCGTCCATCCGCTTGCATGAAAAGGCGTGACGGCTGTGCCTTATCTTGTGGTTTCTACTGTAGGGTCGTGGGTATGCATGGAAGGGAATGATACTTACACAGCTACAAGGGGCGTCAATGACTCTTCAACACCCTGCTTTTTACACTCAAAGGACCCTTGAGTAGTCTTCGGCACCGTTTGTACATAGATATAAGATAACTTCCCTTAGAGTCGTTCAATCTTATCTGCTATTTGTTTTCCTACATGTACATAGAAAACGATATACGAGTCACTTACAAAACATAACCCAAGGAGAAATGATTAATGTGGATGGACCACAGGGCTTGTCGCTTATCTCCCTATCATCAGATAAAACCGCACACCTAAATCTCCTTGACGCATAGGAAAGGGTGAAAGAAGCCCAAATGCTGTTTCGTCATGATTCTGAAGTACACAACAATCTGACACCCACCCGTAGCGAAACGATAGGAAAATCTCGGCAGTTTGGGCCACTTCTATAACTAGAGGGTTAAGTAACGTCAAACTGGTGAAAAATCAATATAGCTCTCAAACAGAAGTATTTTTTTCTCCAGTACTTTGTGTTTATACTTTAAAGTTCTTACCAGATTTTCGCATGCATTGTGAGTGGACCACCGGCGGTTCACGCCTGAAAGGGTTGATTGTGTTTGGAAGTTGGGTAGCAGTGGTACCGACTAGAGGAAATCATTGGGGCCCAAATAAAGCCTTAGTTGCTTCATGTATTTTTGAAACTTTATTTTCTGATCACCAACAATATTATATGTGCATTGTAATATTTATCCCTCTTATTTGAGAGGGACACAACGTGTTTTGGGCCACTAGGACTTAAGCACACCTGTCTCTTGACACAGCAGTCTTATAATCCGATGAATTTTTTCTGCCCACATCCGTACATAGATATTTTTGTAAACAGTATCCTCATGTTTAGAGGGTGACTAGGTCCCAACCATAAAAGTATGGGGCTCCTATGGCTAGTGTTGTATAAACAAGTTATTTGATAACTCATTGGTAATATTTTAATATTCGCCCCTCTCGTTTAAGGACGGTAAGTACTAAAATATCGCCAATACTGATGGGTGTCGCCTCCCCAATAAAATTATTCTGGGAGGGGATCAAGGCATTCGGACCCCTGAGTTAGTGCCCATGTTAGGATAGGAAACCAGCATTTTAAAGTTTGCTGATCATTTGATGTTGCTTTCATTGGATCGTAGTACAGCACAGATCGCCAACATGAAATTATGCATGATGAAACAGAAACGGAAGACATGAAATGTGCTGTCTTTTATGTTTTCTAGATCAGACTACCAAACTCTTCAATAGTTTTTGTGAAAATGTCGACTATTGTAAAAATAAGCACTTTCCGTTTTTCTTATGTAAAATTTGCGATCTTGGGGAAGCGCTCCAAAATGTCTCGTACTGTTTTCATCTGAATGGGGTGGTTGTTTTGGGGTTTTATGGTTAGAGTCATTTGGCCAAGATACGCCAAACAACAGCAAATAAGGAATATTGTGAAAGTGGAAAAAAGAAGGGGGGGGGGTATTTCAATTAACGTCACACTGGAGCAACACAGAGGGCTATTGGTGACGGTCCGGGATCAATCCCAAAGGGAAAGAGCCGAGGACAACACCACGTAATTTTGAACCACGGTCAGATGACGAGGCAACACCTGAGCTGGCACCCCACTCTTAAGGAAAAAAGAAGGAATTGAGAGTAGAGTAGTGGGATGACAGCAGGAAAAGATCACTTGTGGGTATCGAGGTACAGTCGGTCCAAAAAATATATAAGCACCGGTACCCTCTCGATTTTTTACAGAATCGAGTTTTCGAATAAAACTCGATTCTGTAAAAAATCGACACTCCAACATTGGTGAGACTTGGAAAAAAATCTTTTTTTGGAGAAATATTATTCCTTTTTTTTCCGTGATCGGTATTAACGTCACGCTGGAGCAACACAACGGGCTATTGGTGACGGTCCGGGATCAAAGGGAAAGATCCGAGGACAACACCACGTAATTTTAAATCTGTTGTGGTCAGATGACGACACCTGAGCTGGCCTCTCCAAACTTGCACACCACATGGTGAAGACATTTGAGACCACAACAGATTTAAAACCACGAAGGTGTTTGATCCACGGTCAGATGACGAGACAACACCTGAGCTGACCCCTCCAAACTTGCACACCAACGTGAAGACATTTGAGACCACAACAGATTTAAAACCACGGTTCGGAGAGACAACACCTTCTCCAAACTTCATGGTGAATTAATTTATTATTTTTTTCCATTTGACACCACCAACGTTGGTCCAGTGGGTAATTAAAAAAAAAACTCTCACGAATCATCGAGACGACGTGAGAGTTTTTTAAACTTCATGGTGAATTAATTTATTTTTTTTCCATTTGACACCACCAACCAGTCCAGTGGGTAACCAAAAAAAACTCTCACGAACCATCTCGTCTCGAAGGTGGTTCGTGAGAGTTTTTTAAACTTCGTGGTAAATTAATTTATTTTTTTTTCCATTTGACACCACCAACGTTTGTCTAGTGAATAACCAAAAAAAGTTTTTTAAACTTCATGGTGAATTTATTTTTTTTCCAAGTTGACACCACCAACGTTGGTCCAGTGAGTAACCAAAAAAACCTCTCACGAACCATCTCGTCTTGAAGGAGACGAGATGGTTCGTGAGAGGAACGGCACTCGCTGAGTGACGACGACGGGTCCAGGCACGGAAGGAGGATTCTTGATTCATCACGCTCAAGTCCATGGGGACTTGGTCCTCCACATGTGAATTTCCGATAAAAACTCGTGGAACGATGCTTTGGTGTGCTGATGGCGGCGTCGATCCATCGGAAAACGTCTGGAGAAAGAGACAATTGTCACGAGCCGTGACGTGAGAATTGTCCCACGGTGAACGTGAGGCGACCTTTTGGACAGCGGCGGAGAATTCACGAAAGACGTGCGTGGCTTGCTGAGTGACGAAGACGGGTGGTGTAGGAGGTTGTTCCACAGGCATGGAGAGGAGCGGCTCTCGCTGATTGACGACGACGGGTGATGTAGGAGGTTGTTCCACAGGCATGGAGAAGAGCGGCACTCGCTGATGGACGACGACGGGTAGTGCAGAAGAAGGAGACGACGCTGCGACAACAGGCATGGAGGGGAACAGCACTAGCTGATCGACGACGGGTCCAGGCACGGAAGGCTGGACAACAGACGTGGTGGGGAACGGCACTCGCTGAGTGACGACGACGGGTCCAGGCACGGAAGGCTGGACGACGGCTGGTGACGTCCCCATCGGGTCGAGCAACTGGATTTGAGTACCCAGTCGCGCGGCCGTTTCGCTCGTCACCACGTCCACGGTAAAAGCTGAAGGTTGAACCGTCACTATCAGATAGGTGACGTGAGGTCGCACCAAGTAGACCTCGTGCGGTTCCATCACGTGCATTCTGTAATGGAACTGGTCGGTGGAACGGAATGCCCGTTCGCGGAGCATCGGGCGACCCAATTCATCCCCCTCGAGACTGTAGAACAGGATGGGTGCGTGGGACGTTTGGTACACGTGGTAGGTACCCTCGCCCACCGTCCGCTGTCCGAACGTGAAAAACTTTTTCACGAAATAACTGTTTTTGTGGACGAACGCGGTGCGAACGTCCGTGTTGGATTTCGTGCGCATGGATAGCGAGAGTCGGCCTTCCACCTTTTCCCAAGCCACGTTCCTGGGTTCTTGAATGTTTTTATGGGCTCGCTCCACGGTGTAAACGAAGTTGGCCGTCAGTTTCTCGTCAAAGTTTTGACGCAGAGTCCAAGAGACGAGATGTTTGTAGACGTTGGCCACGCAGCACGCTATCTTTCCGCGTGCGACGTAATCCATCCACATGCGCTTGCTGCTAGCCATGCAAAGAGGCAAGACGGTGTCGGAGACGATCAACGGGAAGGCATCCAGCTTTTCCTCCATGATGATGAGTCGAGAGAGAGAGCAATGGTTAGCCGTGTCGCGATGCAGCAGTTTATATAGCGCCACCCGAACCGGAAACGTCGCTATCACTTCCGTCAACAGGAAGCGGGTGGCGATAAGGATTTCCGCAAATCCAAAGCGTCGTCGACGCTACTGTTGTTGAACCATTCGTCGATGGGATCGAACAGTTCTCGCAACTGATCTTCCGTCAAATCGGGCTGCTGTGCAAAACAGTCCTGGTTTAAATCAAAGACCAACTCCTCGCGCTCTTTGGGCAGTGGTTGCGACTCTCGGAGGCTGGAAACTTTCTCGGGCGTCTCGAAGGGGTCGTCGATCCAACTTTTACTCGACGCGGGATCCTGAAATCGGAAACGCTTCTCGTTCTGACGGGCCGTTTCGCTCGACACCACGCAAAGCGAAAACAGAGTATGTTGCACGGTCATGAGGACGTACAGCGTGTCCTCGTCGACCCGGTAGGTCTCGTGGGGTTGCAAAACAAACCTCTCGTAGAGAAACTGGTCTTGCCAGCGAAAGACCCGTTCGCCGACAGCGGGATCCGCTTTGGATCCCACCGATTTGTTCGGCAGGCGATAGAAAAGCATCGGGGCGTCGGACGTCTGGTACACGTGGCAGGTCCCTCGTTCGACTCGTCGTTGGCCAAACGTAAAGAAGGCATTGACCAAAAACACGTCGGGGTCCAGCAGGTAGCAAGTCCTCACGTCCGTATTGCGGTTCCTCTTCACCGTCGGCTTGGACAAGCGACGGTGAACTTTTTCCCACTTGACGATGTTGGGTCTAAACGGATTCAGCTTCTTGGCTCCCATGGCGTTGTAGAGATAATTTTGCATTCGCTTCGCGTCGAAGGAGGTCACTCGCCACGAGACGCGGTTAAAAGAAGGACTCTGACTCGTCACCAAACAACTGACCTTGCCGATGCAGACGAGCCTCTCGAAGGCACATTTGGAGCGTGGGACAAGGAGGGATCGCAGGGCACTGGAAACGGTCGAAGGAAAGCAATCGTGGTTCTGGTCCATGGCGACGGAGAAGTGAAGTGTTCTCGTCGAAATTAAGATTTGGCAAGTCCTTCACGTTGCGAGCTCTTATACTAAAAAAAAAAAAAAATTTTTTTTTTTACAAAGATTAAAAGTTACAACTGCATTAGTGGTTTGAGGATTCCATCTTAATATAGATGTAACCGATACTTCCCCATATAATGTGGACTCTGCTCGGCGGGGGTCCTTCCCCATTAAACTCCACTGTCAATGGTACCCCTTTAGCATATCTCTTCGGAACCACCAACGGCTCTTTCTTTATTTCCATTTGTCCATCCAAGGGTTCTTCTCCACTGGCCTTTCCCGGCTCCACATCCAAGGTAGGTTCCTCATTCCTTCTCGACGCTCCTTCCTCGTCCATCTCTTCCATTTGCACTTCGAAAGCATCCTCTTCTGGTTCCGCTAAAATCTGGTCAGGTGGACTGTCCTCCATTTCTCCAAACAACGCATTCCTCGTCTGCTCGGACATGTCCTGCACGGTCCTGTGATCCCCATTCATTCGTCGTGCCGTTTCCAAAACGTATCGCGTAAACCCGTCAATCCATTCGTTCAGACTGCACGAGTCCCGATCACCACGCACCATTTGGAGGAGAGGACCTCTACGATGACTCGTCGAAAAGTCAAACGGTTCACGTCGAACGAAGCCTTCTTCAAACAGCATCATGCGGAGTCGTTCGGCGAGCACAGTTCCAATCCTAGAAGAAGAGCGAATCGTGTCAAACATTTCTTGGGTCGTGAGGATACGAGTCGACATGGACCCTCGAAAACGAGGCGGCGTGACCTCCGAGACGTAACGACGTGGACAGTTCCTGTAGTGGGCAGTGGACTTGTAACCTAATAACGTGTGGACGTTGGACGTTCTCCAGTACACCTGACCGTCGAGGATGCCGATGCAACACGATAGGGTGACAGTGATGGCTTCGTAAACGCGGAATTGCACGTGAAACCACATCCTTCACAAAGAAAATCTACGAGAGCAGGGATAGTTTGGAGAAGTCTCTGTTGCAGCGTTGAAGACATTAAAGTCTAGAATATAGGTGCATCGGTCTTTATATTAATAATAATTATTAATATATATATATATATATATATATATATATATATATATATATATATTTTAAATACTGCTACTATTTCTTAGTACACCCAATTTCTTGAATTAGGTGATTCAGAGAAAATTTCATTTGAACAATCGATGTTTCCAAAATAGCCTTTTCTCGTAACATGGTTCTCATTAACGATGGGTCATTTTCCATTCTGGTTAAAATATCAATAGTGATTAACATATGGTTTGAAACGATATGTAAATTCGTAAGCTCTTGTGTCAGCATTGGTATACGATCCATCTTTGCTCAAGACGTATTACACAGTACCAACTAATAAGTCTTTATTGCAAGCTCCACTTTGGTTGCACGTGGTGAGG
The DNA here is from genome assembly GCA_933210815.1 of Meta bourneti. Taxonomy (NCBI): domain Eukaryota; kingdom Metazoa; phylum Arthropoda; class Arachnida; order Araneae; family Tetragnathidae; genus Meta; species Meta bourneti. The sequence continues at coordinate 14,375,667 of OW119928.1, read as the reverse complement.
AGGAAAGCAGCCTATTAAGTTTTTGTTGTAAGAGACCATGGTCAACACCACCTCATAAAATTTTCTAGACCTCGCCTCGTGTGTCTGCACACTTTTCTAACGTTGTAGATACGTGGCCATCTCCGCCACCGTCCCTGCAAAGAATATTTCGACCGTTCCCGTCCACTCGATTTTGATGTCTTCTCTAGCCTCGTGAGGTTGCGTCGGCCTTACCGTTCTGAATTTCATCGTCGTTTATTCCGAGTAGGTCCAATCCGTACTCTAGCCTATTTTCAAAAACACCGGATATCCGCCGTCCGAAAATAGACTTCCTGCGGAAACTGCACCCATATCCTGTTGCTCGCTCCTATATCCTGTCGTCCTGCTATAAAACGAGCATCCCGGCAGCGCATCCTCATACCCAAATTCTTTGGGGGGGGGGGTATTTCAATTAACGTCACACTGGAGCTACACAATGGGCTATTGGTGACGGTCCGGGATCAATCCCAAAGGGAAAGATCCGAGGACAACACCACGTAATTTTGAACCACGGTCAGATGACGACCCAAATTCTTTGGACTCTCGATATCTTCGTCATGAAATGTTCCATTTGCCACCAACTCTTGTGCTTCGGGCAGAGATGTGCCGCTGTTGGGGATTTTTTCGTCACTCGATCCTGCTTTTGCCGCGACTGCAACGTCCTCCTCCGCTGCGGTCACAGTTTTCACGTGGACTGTCTCCAAGGTCCCATCATGGCTCAGGGGCAGACTCTGCCGGGGGACCAACACTTGGATCCCACCCTCAAGTGCTGCCCAGTATGCGACAAGACCCTCACGCACAGCGATCTCTTTCACGCGCTGAGGGTACACAACTACTTGCGCCTCGCTCCCATGCCCAAAGAACTCGGGCAGGAGGGGGTGTTGACCGAGGAGGTCTGGCATTGCGACGGTGAGTCTAACTCGCAATTCCCTCTCGTCGCCATAAAAGAGAGGGAGTGAAAAAATGGGAGAGTCGAGCGTTATTCGTTCGGAGGAACGAAACACGCTCGACTCTCCCATTTTTTTGCGCCACTCGGCCTACCAATCTTGAAGCTTAAAACAAAATTCTGCGCATCGCTCGCCAACCGTTGCTCGATCCATGGGGGTCACCGGATATCCGTTGTCCGAAAATAGCCTTCCTGCAGAAACTACACCCATGTCCTGCTGATAGCTTTCCGCATCATTCCCATAAAAGCAGGATCTCTCTGTCATCGTCATGAATTGCTCCATGTCTTGCTGTGCTTCGGGCAGAGGTGACTTTGCCATCGATAGAGCGGTATTATGTACAAAATGCTCGGTCATGCTATCCTGTGGACACGCTTTCCACACTTCTGCTGTAGAGAATTGGGTACAGCAGTTTCCTCTCGCTATTAGAGAGGGGTGGAAAAATGGGAGATTCGAGTGTTTCGTTCGCAGGAACGAAACACTGGAATCTCCCATTTTTTTGCGCCACTCGACATGCCAATCTTGAAGCTTCCAAACCGATCAAGACTTTGGAAAGCTGGTACCGTGGGTCCACGATCTGGGTCGACAAAACGAGACGGTGAGAGGGGGAGGTGATGACTGTTTCTCCCGGCCGCCGCTCGAATCTCAGTCGAAACACTTCCGCTCCCCAATCGCAAAGCTTCCACGAGTGCAGTTGCATTTTTTTCGTCAAAGCGTCCACCTTGACGTTCAGCTTTTCATTCTCCACCGTCAAAGCATCCACCCGTCTCTCCACCTTATCGAATCGAGCGTTCCAAGCTTGTTCGAACCCCCCGAAATCGGCTTGTTCAGCAGCCATTCCAAGTCTACTCACTTCCTCAGGATCCTCGAAGCACCTCAACCAACCTAGGGGCATGATGGAACTTTGTCTTTGGACTTGATGGAAATGGTGAAGGTCTTATACCTTAAAAAAAAAAAATATATATATATATATATATATATATATATATATTTTAAGGATGGTTGATTTACTTATTTTGTATTTAGTTTAAAACCTAAATCTTAAACCTAAACCTTAAACTTAAACCTAGACCTTAAACCTTAAACTTACACCTTAAAACTTACACCTTAAAACTAAACCTTAAACCTAAACCTTAAAACTAAACCTTAAACCTAAATCTTAAACCTAAGCCTTAAACTTAAACCTAGACCTTAAACCTTAAACTTACACCTTAAAACTAAACCTTAAACTTACACCTTAAAACTAAACCTCAAAACTAAACCTTAAACCTAAACCTTAAACACCTTAAATCTAAACCTTAAACCTAAACCTTAAACCTTAAACCTTAAACCTAAACCTTAAACCGAAATCTTAAAACTAAACCTTAAACCTAAACCTTAAACCTAAACCTTAAACTTAAACCTTAAACCTAAACCTTAAACCGAAACCTTAAACCGAAATCTTAAACCTTAAACCTAAACCTTAAACCGAAATCTTAAACCTAAACCTAATCGTGCACCACATACTCTTCCCATACACACTTCAACACCCACTCCGCCACAAGGATATTGACCTGTCGCACGGAATCCAAAAGGCCACGTACTATGAAACAAATTAGACCATCGTCTTTATTCACTCCGCGTCATCCCAGGGCGGCACTTTTCTTTGGCAACCCAGACTGCCAAAAGTCTCTGTGGTCCGTTTCCTCTGGGCGACGTTTGCTTTCTCCTCGTGAATCGAATCGGCGCGCACGATTTGCCTTGGAACTCGGACGGGTCGCTCCGAGTGAGTCTCCTCTGTCGTCGAATCCACGTCGCCAGTGACGCGATTCCCTCGTCTTCCTCCAGAGTCCATTTTCAACTTTGATGGTGAAATCCATTCGTCTCGTCTTCCTCCAGAGTCCAACTTTGATGGTGAAATCCATTCGTCTCGTCTTCCTCCAGAGTCCAACTTTGATGGTTCAATCTCATCATCCCCTTGGTTTCGAGTTCTTTGTCTTTAAAAAAATATCCATATTCCGCAAGGCACGAGTCTTGGTCTTTCAACGGGCATCTCAAACAAAAAAAGTATACTTACCAAGGGTCCATAAGCACAGGCGTTCATCTTCACTTTCTCGTGGTCTTTAAAAAAATATCCATATTCCGCCAGGCACGAGTCTTGGTCTCGTGTTCTTGGTCTTTAATATCCATATTCCGCCAGGCACGAGTCTTGGTCTTTCAACGGGCATCCAGACCCATGTGGCGCATCCATGTATCCCGGTACACGGGGTCAATCCACATGGGTAAAGTAGTATCCATCTTCAGGACTCTGAAGTAAAGGGACAAGGACAATAAGCGAAAGCTTGCCCTCGTGAAAACGACTGGCCGACACAGTCATTATCACGAGCCCCACAAACCACGACCTTCGGTACTAACCCTTACTAACCCTACAAGTAGGGACACGTTTTTCGGGGTACGACCGGGATCACAGAGTGCAGGATGGCAAAGAAGTCACATATAGAAATCACACGCAAAAGAAAGATAGCAGCTAGCCAAAGTGCATATTTACCAAGAGTCCGATGTTGTGTTGTGTGGTGAGCGTCGACGCTATATACCCTTCAAAAAAAATTTTTTTTTTTTTTTGAGATAGAAATAGACAGAGTCAAATCTTTTTATTGAAGCAATAATGCTTTCATACATTACAATTGCGAATTTGTAAATTTCTCCTTCTAGTGTCGAATGGGGAGGATAGATACCTGGACCAGCTTTTGAAGTCCTCCCACCACCACTTTCCACCTGTGACACTCGCCGTCTTTGCAGTAGATGCATCTCCCGACGTATCGGTCGTCCAGGAGTTTCTCTCTGACGTGTTGGAGAGGCGCAAAATCCTTTTGCAATTCTCTCCAGGCGGCTTGCGTCTCTTTGCCGACGACGTAGAGTCCTCCCATGCGAAACTCTTCCAAATCCTCGACGAGCTGATGCCCCCAGTCTTTGCATTCGTCTTCCGACACGCTCGTGAATCCGTTGGAGAGGGTGTAGGAATCTCCTCGAATGCATAAGATCAGCGCCACCTTGAGCTCATGGTCAAAGACTTGCCTGGTGCATCGTCGAGGCTCCCAGGGATCACTTTTCCAAGACTCTCTCGGCTTGTTGGAGGACTTGGAAGGAGCATGCTTATCCTCGCGCCTCGGGTAGTAGTAGTGGTCCCGTCGTCGATCGTATGGTTCGATGGCATTCCGTCGATGGTCGACGTGTCGTCTCTGGCCCCCGTCGTCGATGAGAGATCTCGTCTTTCTCGGGTGGTCCCGGCGATCGTATCGTTCAACGGGATTCCGTCGATGCTTGCCGTGTCGTTTCGGGTCGCTTGGATGCAGAGGTGCTCGGTCAACCGCTGCTGCTGCGAGAGGCTCGTCGCTTGGATGCAGAGGTGCTCGGTCAACCGCTGCTGCTGCGAGAGGCTCGTCGCTTGGATGCAGAGGTGCTCGGTCAACCGCTGCTGCTGCGAGAGGCTCGTCGCTTGGATGCAGAGGTGCTCGGTCAACCGCTGCTGCTGCGAGAGGCTCGTCGCTTGGATGCAGAGGTGCTCGGTCAACCGCTGCTGCTGCGAGAGGCTCGTCGCTTGGATGCAGAGGTGCTCGGTCAACCGCTGCTGCTGCGAGAGGCTCGTCGTAGGGTGAATCGGATGGGGAATAAGGCATCGTCTCGTTCACATCGGGCTTGATTGTCTCCCAAACGTCTGGGACTAACAAATTTTCCATCGAATCTCGAACGTCCATGGCTCAGTAGTAAGTCGTGGGATGTGAACAGCAAGTCTGGTGAAGAGGACTCGTAGGTTAGATTCTATATATATAGAAGAAGAAAAAAAAAAATATATATATATATTTTTTTTTTGAAAGCATTGTGCGAGGGCAAATGGCTCGCGCCACGGAAAAGATATTTTTGCAGTTCCACCGACTTTGCAGTTTTTCCAGGAGGACACCAGTTGGATCGTTGCGAGAGGTCTGAGTGCATTCACTCGGTGATTTCACCTATAGAATCTGTTCCTTCCAAGATTGGCGAGGCCTAAATAAAAAAAAATTGGGAGATTCGAGCTTTTCGTTCCTCCGAACGAAAATCTCCCAATTTTTTCGTCTCTTTCGAAAGGGAGCATCTATCCATCCGATCATCCGTTGGCACAGCGACACCTCGGGTCCCTCGAGGAGATTGCTCTAGGCGGGTGCCAGCGTTTGGGAATATCTATCGTACGCAGTTTGCCCCAGCTGCGGCAGCGTTGTACAGGAGGCGATGGTCGTCTCGCTGGCTGCACGTATGCATAGACGTAAGTACCCAAACGATCCCAGCTCGGGTCGTCGTGGTCCGGTATCTGGTAGTGTGACTTCTCGAGGGTCGCGGCACCCAGCGGTGATTCAGATGATTCCATGTGGATTTTGGTGAGCGTGCAAACTCTCTGTGGATGATTCAAGGGTGAAAGTGTTGAAAAGACGTTTTTCACCTCATTCCAAACTTCCTCGTCTGATAGTTCGTTAGCTTTGGACATCATTTCCACGGCGTCCGTTCGGGTCGACAGTCTGATGCGTCTCTGACGAGTGGTCTCGTCATATATACGTCCGGCGGCATCCGGTGTGAGGCTATTTTGGGATGAGCGATGCTTCCTGTTGCCGGAAACGGTTATCTCAAGGCCATTTTTTTGCTGATCACAGGAAGTATGGATTTCTCCTCGTAATCCAAAGGGACGAGTGTGGCTTGAAGCGCTGCTGCTGAGACGTCTGGCATCCGTTTCCGAACAAGTTCGGCTCGTCCAAGATTGGCAGAGGGAGGAGCCCAAAAAATGGGAGAGAGTCTGTAAAAAAACAGACTCTCTCCCATTTTTCGGGGGAATGTACATCCCTCATTCCAAGGGTGCGCGGCATATAGGGCAAGTCGGGTTGACCGCTTTCCACGAATCGAGGCGATTGGAATGGAAAGCGTGTCGACAGCGGGTAGTTTTGCATTGCATCATTCGATCCAAGCAGATGGCACAGGGTCCTTCAAACATCTTCGGATCCCGTACATGCATTGCCTCCAGTATGAGAGTTCCTAGTTTACGCCAGTTCTCGACGGGAATATCGAGGGGTCCAGATCTCTCCGAGGCCCCGGCAGCTAGCTGGTAGACGAACGGAATGAGTAAATCGTACCATATGGTGCCCCAATACCAGCTCTTCCGAACGAGGGACTCCTTCTCCTCCAAAAAAGTCATTGGCCAAAATACGATATCGTTTACCACGGAGTTGGGGCCATCGGGAAACATCTCGTCCAGCATGACATAAGTAGCCATATTCCGATCCAATCCCACGTGCGGCGTCGTCTCCGGAGGTAGGGAAGAATGTAATCCAATGCTCGCATCGACGATGAAATGGGAAAACGCCACCCAATCCGAACATGACTTGGGCCGATAGGCTGCAATCGCTTGGTCTCTGTAGAAGTCTGCAGGAATCATTGTGCTGCTCACTCTCGAGTGTCGAGGGTTAATATAGGATTTCATGAGGCTATTTCGGAGGAGCGGCGCATCCTGTTGACGGAAACGCTTATCGCTGCTATCCGGTGTTTTTTCGGAAGGGGGGATATCACAGGATGTACGGATTTCTCCTCCTCAACCGTCTACGTCTACCATTCCTGGCAAGGCATGGAGTGTCCTCGCACTCCCACGAACACGTGTGCACTACCTTCAAAAATCTCTCGAAAAGTATTTTATTTCGAGGCGAGGTGGTTTCCTTCACCAAAAAGTACGCGGCACGGTCCACGGTCCACTCGTCGCGAAACCCATAATAGGTTTTCAAATGTTGACGCAACTCTCTATGGATGGCACGTTTCAAAGCCTTTGAAAACTCGTATCCATGCGTCGAAGACGACATTAACGCGTTGGCGACAGCGTTCCAATCTTTGCATCGTCGCTTTTCTCTCAAATCCCGAACAACGTCCTCGTCCAATTTGCCTCTGCACAACGGACAAGTCTTCCTCTCCTCGTTGATCCAGTTCGAGAGACACTCTGGGTGGAATCGGTGACCGCAAGGAATCGGCTCGCCTCCTTCTTCTAGACAAATGGCACACGTGTCCATATATTTGGGATCCATCTCAAAAAAATCCTCCAACGGGACGAGTGTGGCTTGGCTTCGCAGCTCTCGAAGGTGGACGATGCTAAAGACGGGGCCTGTCACGAGTACCGTGTCGATTTCCAACACGGGTCGAGTCAATGATCTGGGTGGAGCGGTAGCGTTGCGTCCACACCACTCGAAGATTCACTAGTAAGTCGTCGCTCGAAACTTACGTCTGCTCATCCACAGGAAAAACGCGATTCAGAGAATAATATATATTGTGCCCAATCGTAGTACATCATGGGTGGCACGACCGTATAGACTTCACGCATCTGGCTCGTTCTCTCCACGTACAACTCCTGACCTAACGCAGCTAGCTACAAGCGGACACATGCGTTGGAAAGAGCTCCTCGAGGTGAGAAAATCAAATGGTCACTCGACCCATTTATCTTCCTTACTTTAAGAGTTACAGCTGTTCGAAATTTTCAAGGTCAACCGGAAGTGGGGTCACCATGGTCTCCGAGCGATTGACGTAACTTCCGGTTTACCTCACAGGTCACTTTTGGAGATTTTCCCATCCAAGGTCTTCCAGTTTCAGTTTGTCATTCTTCCAGTTTCACTTTACCATTCCGCCGGATGTCTGTTGGAGATAAGCGTATCCGTCAACAGGATGCACCGCTCACTCCAAATAGCTTCACCGGATATCTGTCACCTCCAGTCACCTCCAGTCCCCTCCAGTCACCTCTAGTCACCTCCAGTCACCTCCAGATTGGCGAGGCCTAAATCAAAAAATTGGGAGATTCGAGCTTGCCGTTCCTCCGAACGAAAAGCCCGAATCTCCCAATTTTTTTTGTCTCTTTCGAAAAGGGCGAATCCATCCGATCATCCGTGGGCAATCTCCTCGCGGGACCCGAGGAGATTGCTCTGGGAGGGTGCCACCGTTTGTGAACGTCGACGGTATGCCACTTTGCCCATCGGCGGCAGCGTCGTACGGGAGGCGACGGTCGTCTCGCTGGCTGCACGTACGCATAGACGTACGTTCCCAAATGGTCCAAGCTCGGATCGTCTAGGTCTGGCACCTCGTACAGAGCGTTCTCGTGGGTCGCAGCACCCGGCGGTGATTCGGACGATTCGTCGTGGATCGTGCGAGGCGGCGCCGTGCAGAGTCTCCGTGGAGAATGGAAGGGCGAAAGCGATTGAAAAACGTTTTTCACCTCGTTCCAAACCTCCTCGTCTGATAATGTGATCGCCATGAACAGAGTCAGTGAAAGTCTGATGCGTTTCTGACGAGACAATTCGTTATATAGATACTCGGAAGCGCCTATCGCTGCTAGCAGACGTCCGGTGATGCGAAACGCTTCCTATTGCCGGAAACGGTTATCGTTAACAGACGTCCGGTGATGGGATGCGCAACGCTTCCTGTTGCTGGAAAGGGTTATCTCTGACAGACATCACTCCATCTACGCGATCGAATTTTTAAAGGGACGAGTGTGGCTCGAAGCTGCTGAGACGTCCGTTGAAAACTTGCACCGAGATTGGGAGAGGGAGGAGCCCGAAAAAAATGGGAGAGAGTCTCAACAGACTCTCTCCCATTTTTTCGGGGGGAACGTACGTTCCTCATTCCAAGGGTGTGCGGCATATGGGGCAAGTCGGGTTGACCGCTTTCCACGCATTCAGGCAATTCGAATGGAAAGCGTGTCGACAGCGGGTCGTTTTGTATTCCAGCATCGAATCCAAGCAGATGGCACAGGGGCGTTCGAACATCTGTGGATCCCGTAGATACATCGCCTCCAGGATGAGAGTTCCGAGTCGACGCCACTTCTCGACGGGAATATCGAGGGGTCCACATTTCTCCCACGTCTCGGCAGCTACCTGGTAGACGAGTGGAATGAGTAGCATCTCCGCGGGGAAAACGCGTCCAAAATCGAATTGCAAATGTATGAGTTGACTGCATTGGGGAGACTATTATACCCTCTAAAAATATATATATATATATATATATATTTTTTCAAATATATATTATTCTCCAATGAAAATATTTTTCTCGTAGTACATCATGGGTGGCACGACCGTATAGACTTCACGCATCTGGCTCGATCTCTCCACGTACAACTCCTGACCTAACGCAGCTAGCTACAAGCGGACACTTGCGTTGGAAAGAGCTCCTCGAGGTGAGAAAATCAAATGGTCACTCGACCCATTTATCTTCCTTACTTTAAGAGTTACAGCTGTTCGAAATTTTCAAGGTCAACCGGAAGTGGGGTCACCATGGTGTCCGAGCGATTGACGTAACTTCCGGTTTACATCACAGGTCACTTTTGGAGATTTTCCCATCCAAGGTCTTCCAGTTTCAGTTTGTCATTCTTCCAGTTTCACTTTACCATTCCGCCGGATGTCTGTTGGAGATAAGCGTATCCGTCAACAGGATGCACCGCTCACTCCAAATAGCTTCACCGGATATCTGTCACCTCCAGTCCCCTCCAGTCACCTGCAGTCCCCTCCAGTCACCTCCAGTCATCTCCAGTCACCTCCAGTCACCTCCAGTCACCTCCAGTTTTGTTTTTTTTTTAGGATGGTTGGCTACATAAGGAGCACCCCGATAGAGGAACCTCATAGTTACTCTTTCGACTCGCAGATTCAGTCATGGATTATTCCTCTTACCAACTCTTGGGCACAATATATATTATTCTCTGAATCGCGTTTTTCCTGTGGATGAGCAGACGTAAGTTTCGAGCGACGACTTACTAGTGAATCTTCGAGTGGTGTGGACGCAACGCTACCGCTCCACCCAGATCATTGACTCGACCCGTGTTGGAAATCGACACGGTACTCGTGACAGGCCCCGTCTTTAGCATCGTCCACCTTCGAGAGCTGCGAAGCCAAGCCACACTCGTCCCGTTGGAGGATTTTTTTGAGATGGATCCCAAATATATGGACACGTGTGCCATTTGTCTAGAAGAAGGAGGCGAGCCGATTCCTTGCGGTCACCGATTCCACCCAGAGTGTCTCTCGAACTGGATCAACGAGGAGAGGAAGACTTGTCCGTTGTGCAGAGGCAAATTGGACGAGGACGTTGTTCGGGATTTGAGAGAAAAGCGACGATGCAAAGATTGGAACGCTGTCGCCAACGCGTTAATGTCGTCTTCGACGCATGGATACGAGTTTTCAAAGGCTTTGAAACGTGCCATCCATAGAGAGTTGCGTCAACATTTGAAAACCTATTATGGGTTTCGCGACGAGTGGACCGTGGACCGTGCCGCGTACTTTTTGGTGAAGGAAACCACCTCGCCTCGAAATAAAATACTTTTCGAGAGATTTTTGAAGGTAGTGCACACGTGTTCGTGGGAGTGCGAGGACACTCCATGCCTTGCCAGGAATGGTAGACGTAGACGGTTGAGGAGGAGAAATCCGTACATCCTGTGATATCCCCCCCTTCCGAAAAAACACCGGATAGCAGCGATAAGCGTTTCCGTCAACAGGATGCGCCGCTCCTCCGAAATAGCCTCATGAAATCCTATATTAACCCTCGACACTCGAGAGTGAGCAGCACAATGATTCCTGCAGACTTCTACAGAGACCAAGCGATTGCAGCCTATCGGCCCAAGTCATGTTCGGATTGGGTGGCGTTTTCCCATTTCATCGTCGATGCGAGCATTGGATTACATTCTTCCCTACCTCCGGAGACGACGCCGCACGTGGGATTGGATCGGAATATGGCTACTTATGTCATGCTGGACGAGATGTTTCCCGATGGCCCCAACTCCGTGGTAAACGATATCGTATTTTGGCCAATGACTTTTTTGGAGGAGAAGGAGTCCCTCGTTCGGAAGAGCTGGTATTGGGGCACCATATGGTACGATTTACTCATTCCGTTCGTCTACCAGCTAGCTGCCGGGGCCTCGGAGAGATCTGGACCCCTCGATGTTCCCGTCGAGAACTGGCGTAAACTAGGAACTCTCATACTGGAGGCAATGCATGTACGGGATCCGAAGATGTTTGAAGGACCCTGTGCCATCTGCTTGGATCGAATGATGCAATGCAAAACTACCCGCTGTCGACACGCTTTCCATTCCAATCGCCTCGATTCGTGGAAAGCGGTCAACCCGACTTGCCCTATATGCCGCGCACCCTTGGAATGAGGGATGTACATTCCCCCGAAAAATGGGAGAGAGTCTGTTTTTTTACAGACTCTCTCCCATTTTTTGGGCTCCTCCCTCTGCCAATCTTGGACGAGCCGAACTTGTTCGGAAAAGGATGCCAGACGTCTCAGCAGCAGCGCTTCAAGCCACACTCGTCCCTTTGGATTACGAGGAGAAATCCATACTTCCTGTGATCAGCAAAAAAATGGCCTTGAGATAACCGTTTCCGGCAACAGGAAGCATCGCTCATCCCAAAATAGCCTCACACCGGATGCCGCCGGACGTATATTTGACGAGACCACTCGTCAGAGACGCATCAGACTGTCGACCCGAACGGACGCCGTGGAAATGATGTCCAAAGCTAACGAACTATCAGACGAGGAAGTTTGGAATGAGGTGAAAAACGTCTTTTCAACACTTTCACCCTTGAATCATCCACAGAGAGTTTGCACGCTCACCAAAATCCACATGGAATCATCTGAATCACCGCTGGGTGCCGCGACCCTCGAGAAGTCACACTACCAGATACCGGACCACGACGACCCGAGCTGGGATCGTTTGGGTACTTACGTCTATGCATACGTGCAGCCAGCGAGACGACCATCGCCTCCTGTACAACGCTGCCGCAGCTGGGGCAAACTGCGTACGATAGATATTCCCAAACGCTGGCACCCGCCTAGAGCAATCTCCTCGAGGGACCCGAGGTGTCGCTGTGCCAACGGATGATCGGATGGATAGATGCTCCCTTTCGAAAGAGACGAAAAAATTGGGAGATTTTCGTTCGGAGGAACGAAAAGCTCGAATCTCCCAATTTTTTTTTATTTAGGCCTCGCCAATCTTGGAAGGAACGGATTCTATAGGTGAAATCACCGCGTGCATGCACTCAGACCTCTCGCAACGATCCAACTGGTGTCCTCCTGGAAAAACTGCAAAGTCGGTGGAACTGCAAAAATATCTTTTCGGTGGCGCGAGCTATTTGCCCTCGCACAATGCTTTCAAAAATATATATATATATATTTTTTTTTCTTCTATATAGAACCTAACCTACGAGTCCTCTTCACCAGACTTGCTGTTCACATCCCACGACTTACTACTGAGCCATGGACGTTCGAGATTCGATGGAAAATTTGTTAGTCCCAGACGTTTGGGAGACAATCAAGCCCGATGTGAACGAGACGATGCCTTATTCCCCATCCGATTCACCCTACGACGAGCCTCTCGCAGCAGCAGCGGTTGACCGAGCACCTCTGCATCCAAGCGACGAGCCTCTCGCAGCAGCAGCGGTTGACCGAGCACCTCTGCATCCAAGCGACGAGCCTCTCGCAGCAGCAGCGGTTGACCTAGCACCTCTGCATCCAAGCGACGAGCCTCTTGCAGCAGCAGCGGTTGACCGAGCACCTCTGCATCCAAGCGACCCGAAACGACACGGCAAGCATCGACGGAATCCCGTTGAACGATACGATCGCCGGGACCACCCGAGAAAGACGAGATCTCTCATCGACGACGGGGGCCAGAGACGACACGTCGACCATCGACGGAATGCCATCGAACCATACGATCGACGACGGGACCACTACTACTACCCGAGGCGCGAGGATAAGCATGCTCCTTCCAAGTCCTCCAACAAGCCGAGAGAGTCTTGGAAAAGTGATCCCTGGGAGCCTCGTCGATGCACCAGGCAAGTCTTTGACCATGAGCTCAAGGTGGCGCTGATCTTATGCATTCGAGGAGATTCCTACACCCTCTCCAACGGATTCACGAGCGTGTCGGAAGACGAATGCAAAGACTGGGGGCATCAGCTCGTCGAGGATTTGGAAGAGTTTCGCATGGGAGGACTCTACGTCGTCGGCAAAGAGACGCAAGCCGCCTGGAGAGAATTGCAAAAGGATTTTGCGCCTCTCCAACACGTCAGAGAGAAACTCCTGGACGACCGATACGTCGGGAGATGCATCTACTGCAAAGACGGCGAGTGTCACAGGTGGAAAGTGGTGGTGGGAGGACTTCAAAAGCTGGTCCAGGTATCTATCCTCCCCATTCGACACTAGAAGGAGAAATTTACAAATTCGCAATTGTAATGTATGAAAGCATTATTGCTTCAATAAAAAGATTTGACTCTGTCTATTTCTATCTCAAAAAAAAAAAAAAAAATTTTTTTGAAGGGTATATAGCGTCGACGCTCACCACACAACACAACATCGGACTCTTGGTAAATATGCACTTTGGCTAGCTGCTATCTTTCTTTTGCGTGTGATTTCTATATGTGACTTCTTTGCCATCCTGCACTCTGTGATCCCGGTCGTACCCCGAAAAACGTGTCCCTACTTGTAGGGTTAGTAAGGGTTAGTACCGAAGGTCGTGGTTTGTGGGGCTCGTGATAATGACTGTGCCGGCCAGTCGTTTTCACGAGGGCAAGCTTTCGCTTATTGTCCTTGTCCCTTTACTTCAGAGTCCTGAAGATGGATACTACTTTACCCATGTGGATTGACCCCGTGTACCGGGATACATGGATGCGCCACATGGGTCTGGATGCCCGTTGAAAGACCAAGACTCGTGCCTGGCGGAATATGGATATTAAAGACCAAGAACACGAGACCAAGACTCGTGCCTGGCGGAATATGGATATTTTTTTAAAGACCACGAGAAAGTGAAGATGAACGCCTGTGCTTATGGACCCTTGGTAAGTATACTTTTTTTGTTTGAGATGCCCGTTGAAAGACCAAGACTCGTGCCTTGCGGAATATGGATATTTTTTTAAAGACAAAGAACACGAAACCAAGGGGATGATGAGATTGAACCATCAAAGTTGGACTCTGGAGGAAGACGAGACGAATGGATTTCACCATCAAAGTTGGACTCTGGAGGAAGACGAGACGAATGGATTTCACCATCAAAGTTGAAAATGGACTCTGGAGGAAGACGAGGGAATCGCGTCACTGGCGACGTGGATTCGACGACAGAGGAGACTCACTCGGAGCGACCCGTCCGAGTTCCAAGGCAAATCGTGCGCGCCGATTCGATTCACGAGGAGAAAGCAAACGTCGCCCAGAGGAAACGGACCACAGAGACTTTTGGCAGTCTGGGTTGCCAAAGAAAAGTGCCGCCCTGGGATGACGCGGAGTGAATAAAGACGATGGTCTAATTTGTTTCATAGTACGTGGCCTTTTGGATTCCGTGCGACAGGTCAATATCCTTGTGGCGGAGTGGGTGTTGAAGTGTGTATGGGAAGAGTATGTGGTGCACGATTAGGTTTAGGTTTAAGATTTCGGTTTAAGGTTTAGGTTTAAGGTTTAAGATTTCGGTTTAAGGTTTAGGTTTAAGGTTTAGGTTTAAGGTTTAGGTTTAAGGTTTAGGTTTAAGGTTTAAGTTTAAGGTTTAGGTTTAAGGTTTAGGTTTAAGGTTTAGTTTTAAGATTTCGGTTTAAGGTTTAGGTTTAAGGTTTAAGGTTTAGGTTTAAGGTTTAGATTTAAGGTGTTTAAGGTTTAGGTTTAAGGTTTAGTTTTGAGGTTTAGGTTTAAGGTTTAGTTTTAAGGTGTAAGTTTAAGGTTTAGTTTTAAGGTGTAAGTTTTAAGGTGTAAGTTTAAGGTTTAAGGTCTAGGTTTAAGTTTAAGGCTTAGGTTTAAGATTTAGGTTTAAGGTTTAGTTTTAAGGTTTAGGTTTAAGGTTTAGTTTTAAGGTGTAAGTTTTAAGGTGTAAGTTTAAGGTTTAAGGTCTAGGTTTAAGTTTAAGGTTTAGGTTTAAGATTTAGGTTTTAAACTAAATACAAAATAAGTAAATCAACCATCCTTAAAATATATATATATATATATTTTTTTTTTTAAGGTATAAGACCTTCACAATTTCCATCAAGTCCAAAGACAAAGTTCCATCATGCCCCTAGGTTGGTTGAGGTGCTTCGAGGATCCTGAGGAAGTGAGTAGACTTGGAATGGCTGCTGAACAAGCCGATTTCGGGGGGTTCGAACAAGCTTGGAACGCTCGATTCGATAAGGTGGAGAGACGGGTGGATGCTTTGACGGTGGAGAATGAAAAGCTGAACGTCAAGGTGGACGCTTTGACGAAAAAAATGCAACTGCACTCGTGGAAGCTTTGCGATTGGGGAGCGGAAGTGTTTCGACTGAGATTCGAGCGGCGGCCGGGAGAAACAGTCATCACCTCCCCCTCTCACCGTCTCGTTTTGTCGACCCAGATCGTGGACCCACGGTACCAGCTTTCCAAAGTCTTGATCGGTTTGGAAGCTTCAAGATTGGCATGTCGAGTGGCGCAAAAAAATGGGAGATTCCAGTGTTTCGTTCCTGCGAACGAAACACTCGAATCTCCCATTTTTCCACCCCTCTCTAATAGCGAGAGGAAACTGCTGTACCCAATTCTCTACAGCAGAAGTGTGGAAAGCGTGTCCACAGGATAGCATGACCGAGCATTTCGTACATAATACCGCTCTATCGATGGCAAAGTCACCTCTGCCCGAAGCACAGCAAGACATGGAGCAATTCATGACGATGACAGAGAGATCCTGCTTTTATGGGAATGATGCGGAAAGCTATCAGCAGGACATGGGTGCAGTTTCTGCAGGAAGGCTATTTTCGGACAACGGATATCCGGTGACCCCCATGGATCGAGCAACGGTTGGCGAGCGATGCGCAGAATTTTGTTTTAAGCTTCAAGATTGGTAGGCCGAGTGGCGCAAAAAAATGGGAGAGTCGAGCGTGTTTCGTTCCTCCGAACGAATAACGCTCGACTCTCCCATTTTTTCACTCCCTCTCTTTTATGGCGACGAGAGGGAATTGCGAGTTAGACTAACCGTCGCAATGCCAGACCTCCTCGGTCAACACCCCCTCCTGCCCGAGTTCTTTGGGCATGGGAGCGAGGCGCAAGTAGTTGTGTACCCTCAGCGCGTGAAAGAGATCGCTGTGCGTGAGGGTCTTGTCGCATACTGGGCAGCACTTGAGGGTGGGATCCAAGTGTTGGTCCCCCGGCAGAGTCTGCCCCTGAGCCATGATGGGACCTTGGAGACAGTCCACGTGAAAACTGTGACCGCAGCGGAGGAGGACGTTGCAGTCGCGGCAAAAGCAGGATCGAGTGACGAAAAAATCCCCAACAGCGGCACATCTCTGCCCGAAGCACAAGAGTTGGTGGCAAATGGAACAATTCATGACGAAGATATCGAGAGTCCAAAGAATTTGGGTATGAGGATGCGCTGTCGGGATGCTCGTTTTATAGCAGGACGACAGGATATAGGAGCGAGCAACAGGATATGGGTGCAGTTTCGGCAGGAAGTCTATTTTCGGACGGCGGATATCCGGTGTTTTTGAAAATAGGCTAGAGTACGGATTGGACCTACTCGGAATAAACGACGATGAAATTCAGAACGGTAAGGCCGACGCAACCTCACGAGGCGAGAGAAGACATCAAAATCGAGTGGACGGGAACGGTCGAAATATTCTTTGCAGGGACGGTGGCGGAGATGGCCACGTATCTACAACGTTAGAAAAGTGTGCAGACACACGAGGCGAGGTCTAGAAAATTTTATGAGGTGGTGTTGACCATGGTCTCTTACAACAAAAACTTAATAGGCTGCTTTCCTCCTCACCACGTGCAACCAAAGTGGAGCTTGCAATAAAGACTTATTAGTTGGTACTGTGTAATACGTCTTGAGCAAAGATGGATCGTATACCAATGCTGACACAAGAGCTTACGAATTTACATATCGTTTCAAACCATATGTTAATCACTATTGATATTTTAACCAGAATGGAAAATGACCCATCGTTAATGAGAACCATGTTACGAGAAAAGGCTATTTTGGAAACATCGATTGTTCAAATGAAATTTTCTCTGAATCACCTAATTCAAGAAATTGGGTGTACTAAGAAATAGTAGCAGTATTTAATATATATATATATATATATATATATATTAATAATTATTATTAATATAAAGACCGATGCACCTATATTCTAGACTTTAATGTCTTCAACGCTGCAACAGAGACTTCTCCAAACTATCCCTGCTCTCGTAGATTTTCTTTGTGAAGGATGTGGTTTCACGTGCAATTCCGCGTTTACGAAGCCATCACTGTCACCCTATCGTGTTGCATCGGCATCCTCGACGGTCAGGTGTACTGGAGAACGTCCAACGTCCACACGTTATTAGGTTACAAGTCCACTGCCCACTACAGGAACTGTCCACGGCGTTACGTCTCGGAGGTCACGCCGCCTCGTTTTCGAGGGTCCATGTCGACTCGTATCCTCACGACCCAAGAAATGTTTGACACGATTCGCTCTTCTTCTAGGGGTGGAACTGTGCTCGCCGAACGACTCCGCATGATGCTGTTTGAAGAAGGCTTCGTTCGACGTGAACCGTTTGACTTTTCGACGAGTCATCGTAGAGGTCCTCTCCTCCAAATGGTGCGTGGTGATCGGGACTCGTGCAGTCTGAACGAATGGATTGACGGGTTTACGCGATACGTTTTGGAAACGGCACGACGAATGAATGGGGATCACAGGACCGTGCAGGACATGTCCGAGCAGACGAGGAATGCGCTGTTTGGAGAAATGGAGGACAGTCCACCTGACCAGATTTTAGCGGAACCAGAAGAGGATGCTGGCGAAGTGCAAATGGAAGAGATGGACGAGGAAGGAGTGTCGAGAAGGAATGAGGAACCTACCTTGGATGTGGAGCCGGGAAAGGCCAGTGGAGAAGAACCCTTGGATGGACAAATGGAAATAAAGAAAGAGCCGTTGGTGGTTCCGAAGAGATATGCTAAAGGGGTACCATTGACAGTGGAGTTTAATGGGGAAGGACCCCCGCCGAGCAGAGTCCACATTATATGGGGAAGTATCGGTTACATCTATATTAAGATGGAATCCTCAAACCACTAATGAGGTTGTAACTTTTAATCTTTGTCAAAAAAAAAATTTTTTTTTTTTAGTATAAGAGCTCGCAACGTGAAGGACTTGCCAAATCTTAATTTCGACGAGAACACTTCACTTCTCCGTCGCCATGGACCAGAAGCACGATTGCTTTCCTTCGACCGTTTCCAGTGCCCTGCGATCCCTCCTTGTCCCACGCTCCAAATGTGCCTTCGAGAGGCTCGTCTGTATCGGCAAGGTCAGTTGTTTGGTGACGAGTCAGAGTCCTTCTTTTAACCGCGTCTCGTGGCGAGTGACCTCCTTCGACGCGAAGCGAATGCAAAATTATCTCTACAACGCCATGGGAGCCAAGAAGCTGAATCCGTTTAGACCCAACATCGTCAAGTGGGAAAAAGTTCACCGTCGCTTGTCCAAGCCGACGGTGAAGAGGAACCGCAATACGGACGTGAGGACTTGCTACCTGCTGGACCCCGACGTGTTTTTGGTCAATGCCTTCTTTACGTTTGGCCAACGACGAGTCGAACGAGGGACCTGCCACGTGTACCAGACGTCCGACGCCCCGATGCTTTTCTATCGCCTGCCGAACAAATCGGTGGGATCCAAAGCGGATCCCGCTGTCGGCGAACGGGTCTTTCGCTGGCAAGACCAGTTTCTCTACGAGAGGTTTGTTTTGCAACCCCACGAGACCTACCGGGTCGACGAGGACACGCTGTACGTCCTCATGACCGTGCAACATACTCTGTTTTCGCTTTGCGTGGTATCGAGCGAAACGGCCCGTCAGAACGAGAAGCGTTTCCGATTTCAGGATCCCGCGTCGAGTAAAAGTTGGATCGACGACCCCTTCGAGACGCCCGAGAAAGTTTCCAGCCTCCGAGAGTCGCAACCACTGCCCAAAGAGCGCGAGGAGTTGGTCTTTGATTTAAACCAGGACTGTTTTGCACAGCAGCCCGATTTGACGGAAGATCAGTTGCGAGAACTGTTCGATCCCATCGACGAATGGTTCAACAACAGTAGCGTCGACGACGCTTTGGATTTGCGGAAATCCTTATCGCCACCCGCTTCCTGTTGACGGAAGTGATAGCGACGTTTCCGGTTCGGGTGGCGCTATATAAACTGCTGCATCGCGACACGGCTAACCATTGCTCTCTCTCTCGACTCATCATCATGGAGGAAAAGCTGGATGCCTTCCCGTTGATCGTCTCCGACACCGTCTTGCCTCTTTGCATGGCTAGCAGCAAGCGCATGTGGATGGATTACGTCGCACGCGGAAAGATAGCGTGCTGCGTGGCCAACGTCTACAAACATCTCGTCTCTTGGACTCTGCGTCAAAACTTTGACGAGAAACTGACGGCCAACTTCGTTTACACCGTGGAGCGAGCCCATAAAAACATTCAAGAACCCAGGAACGTGGCTTGGGAAAAGGTGGAAGGCCGACTCTCGCTATCCATGCGCACGAAATCCAACACGGACGTTCGCACCGCGTTCGTCCACAAAAACAGTTATTTCGTGAAAAAGTTTTTCACGTTCGGACAGCGGACGGTGGGCGAGGGTACCTACCACGTGTACCAAACGTCCCACGCACCCATCCTGTTCTACAGTCTCGAGGGGGATGAATTGGGTCGCCCGATGCTCCGCGAACGGGCATTCCGTTCCACCGACCAGTTCCATTACAGAATGCACGTGATGGAACCGCACGAGGTCTACTTGGTGCGACCTCACGTCACCTATCTGATAGTGACGGTTCAACCTTCAGCTTTTACCGTGGACGTGGTGACGAGCGAAACGGCCGCGCGACTGGGTACTCAAATCCAGTTGCTCGACCCGATGGGGACGTCACCAGCCGTCGTCCAGCCTTCCGTGCCTGGACCCGTCGTCGTCACTCAGCGAGTGCCGTTCCCCACCACGTCTGTTGTCCAGCCTTCCGTGCCTGGACCCGTCGTCGATCAGCTAGTGCTGTTCCCCTCCATGCCTGTTGTCGCAGCGTCGTCTCCTTCTTCTGCACTACCCGTCGTCGTCCATCAGCGAGTGCCGCTCTTCTCCATGCCTGTGGAACAACCTCCTACATCACCCGTCGTCGTCAATCAGCGAGAGCCGCTCCTCTCCATGCCTGTGGAACAACCTCCTACACCACCCGTCTTCGTCACTCAGCAAGCCACGCACGTCTTTCGTGAATTCTCCGCCGCTGTCCAAAAGGTCGCCTCACGTTCACCGTGGGACAATTCTCACGTCACGGCTCGTGACAATTGTCTCTTTCTCCAGACGTTTTCCGATGGATCGACGCCGCCATCAGCACACCAAAGCATCGTTCCACGAGTTTTTATCGGAAATTCACATGTGGAGGACCAAGTCCCCATGGACTTGAGCGTGATGAATCAAGAATCCTCCCTAGACTTTTACATGTTATCTGAATAATAGAAGGACCCTGTAAATATCTGTAACAATTTGTTGTAAATAAATATTCGTTCTTCCTGTAAACGTTGTTTTAATAATAAAAAAACCTCTCACGAACCATCTCGTCTCCTTCAAGACGAGATGGTTCGTGAGAGGTTTTTTTGGTTACTCACTGGACCAACGTTGGTGGTGTCAACTTGGAAAAAAAATAAATTCACCATGAAGTTTAAAAAACTTTTTTTGGTTATTCACTAGACAAACGTTGGTGGTGTCAAATGGAAAAAAAAATTAATTAATTTACCACGAAGTTTAAAAAACTCTCACGAACCACCTTCGAGACGAGATGGTTCGTGAGAGTTTTTTTTGGTTACCCACTGGACTGGTTGGTGGTGTCAAATGGAAAAAAAATAAATTAATTCACCATGAAGTTTAAAAAACTCTCACGTCGTCTCGATGATTCGTGAGAGTTTTTTTTTTTAATTACCCACTGGACCAACGTTGGTGGTGTCAAATGGAAAAAAATAATAAATTAATTCACCATGAAGTTTGGAGAAGGTGTTGTCTCTCCGAACCGTGGTTTTAAATCTGTTGTGGTCTCAAATGTCTTCACGTTGGTGTGCAAGTTTGGAGGGGTCAGCTCAGGTGTTGTCTCGTCATCTGACCGTGGATCAAACACCTTCGTGGTTTTAAATCTGTTGTGGTCTCAAATGTCTTCACCATGTGGTGTGCAAGTTTGGAGAGGCCAGCTCAGGTGTCGTCATCTGACCACAACAGATTTAAAATTACGTGGTGTTGTCCTCGGATCTTTCCCTTTGATCCCGGACCGTCACCAATAGCCCGTTGTGTTGCTCCAGCGTGACGTTAATACCGATCACGGAAAAAAAAGGAATAATATTTCTCCAAAAAAAGATTTTTTCCAAGTCTCACCAATGTTGGAGTGTCGATTTTTTACAGAATCGAGTTTTATTCGAAAACTCGATTCTGTAAAAAATCGAGAGGGTACCGGTGCTTATATATTTTTTGGACCGACTGTAGCACGACCCCGCGTTTACTAAAGACTAATTCCCATGGTAAAAGAAAAGATTACTCGGGTCCGTGATGCCCGTACACACCTAAAGGAGATGTGCCCCTTAAGGCAATATGTGTTAGCAAGGTGATACCGTAGTATAACAGAAATTTTATATTAACGAGCAGAAAACAAAATATTTTTCCCGAAAAAGAAAAATAATAATTGTGAGTGGAATTTTCAGTGTAGACAAAAAACAAACTACTGGAGAAGAAGAAAAAATTCGAGTCGTGATTTATCTGTTTTGACAATGTTAAATTTGAATTTGTGCTGAAATTTCATTCGAATATCAGTTACGCCGAGTTCCGAAAAGATTTCATAAACACGCACCCTGTACATTTGAATTTAGCTCCACAGTGAATCTAATAAACCGTTGCGACGATGTTGGACGTTAATTTCCTCCTATACACCAAATGTTTCGCACTGAACAATTAAGAGCAGACTTCATGGAGTAGTTATTTACAACGCATGTCCCATATTTTCAGTTAAAAAACAAGAATGATCAATTTTATGACAGAAAAGTTGAAATAGGAAAAGCAGAACTTGACGTCAGTTGGCTCGTTTCTCGAATATAATGTCAGCACTTCATCAAACGTGGCCAAAACAATGGTTGATTTGGGGTTTTATGGCGCAAGGGCCAGATTTAGCCGGTCAAACCAATGATAAACTACATTTTAAGGTGAACAAGTTGTAAAATTCTCGTCTTTTTTGTGAAAGGCATTTCCTGTCAAGCTAATTGTACGTGTCGGTAGTGTTACTGCGGTGAAACATGTTTCCTTTATGTATTCCTAAAGTATACGATTTTAGCACTTCACCAATAAAAATTCCGAATCAACTAATGATAGTTGATTGTTCAATTCTAATTAGATTAAACGCCAAATGTCGCTAAAATGACGATCAGCTACATTTAAGGTAACCCCGGTATGCATCATACCAGAGCATTTAAGTAGCGGAAGTATGATCTTCGCAATTTTTTGGCTGGTTTACATTGAAAATTCTCACAGCTCAGACTCATGCTGACTGAATTAGATATCTTTTGAATGGCATCAAAAAATTCTTCGTTTTGTAAATAAATAAAGCAACGAGCATGTCAAATTAATAATTATTGTATATATCGTTGATATTTAATTTGTTAAAATGTTATTTTTCTGTGATATCGTGTCGATGTTCTCAATTTTTGAAGTACATAAGCATTTTACAATAAAAAAATATCTCTTGTGCGCCGTATTTTTTAAATTAGCATTTTTCTTTGTTCAAGGTAATCTTTTATTTTGAAAAATTTTGAGTTCTTTTGTTATAAGCGATTTATCCTGTCTTATATTTTGTTCTTTCATTGATTTCAATGGTTGTTTTCTATTGTATTCTCTTTTGATTTTGTTTTTTCTTTCGTTTTCCAATGTGAAATGACAAGATGCGTTTATGGTATAGGGGCAATAACCTAGTAGACTTTTACTATGCAAAAAGGGGGAATAAACTTTCCAAATTCGGATATATTTTCAAGTTTTTCTTCTGTTTTGTTCGTCAGTTTTTGTGTTTGATCTATTTTTCTTTGATTATTGAATGATATAATCACGACGGCAATTTGTAATTTCCACTGCTAAATCGACCCAAATTTTACTATAAATAATTATAATTTTTGAACTGCTGTGCCATGCATATTTACTCCCTGCATTTTAAATTTAAATATTGACGCCAAGAATTTCTGCTTATGCTTGTGTATATAAATAAAAAGTTAAGGAAGAAATCCGCACCCAGCTCATTGATTAGATTTTAATTTGAGTACTGTAAATGGGCAAGAATTTATAAAAGAATATCAATGAGACATTATCAAGAGAATAAGTAATTAAAAAATTATTTAAGCTGGTATATTTCTTTTCACAAGATTCTGTTCATAATACTTGGTCATTCAATGCATTCCATCTCTTTACTGGGAAAGAATTCTTCAAAATGAAGACAGTTATATCTTAAAAGTGTTTTCAAAGCAATTTATTAGCAGTCCCACCCTTTTTGATCATTTATGATGATGGAAGCATAGTTTTGGAAAATAGAATTGAGCTTTTGATATTACCTATCATTCTTTAATACTTTAAAACCTAAGTTAAATTTGAAAAATAATGAAATATTTTCCAATGTAGCCTTTGTTAAAATTAATCCAATCTCCATAAATAAATTTAGTTGTGTGATTTTATTGACTACCTAAAAAAAGGAAAATAACAAAATGATGAATAAAAATATGATCAGTTTTGTTACAGTTCTTTATATTTTTATCAGGTAGTGTAGAATTTTGTCATAATGTTCAATCGCCTCTTCATATAAAGGACACTGATAACTGCTCATTAGTATGCAGCCTTAAAATCCAACATGCTGTGTCTGGTGTAGAGAATGAAGAAGTTGCACTGTGTATGAAGAGTGAGTATTTTTCAAAGTTGATATTTTTCTAAAACTTCTGCTGGTCTAATTATCTCTTGTGTAGCAAAACCTGACCTTAAAATTACAAACCAAAACAGAAAATCCCTGAGCTCGGTTGGAAGAGTAACGGACTAGCAACCGGAGGGTTGTGAGTTCTAATCCAACCAAAAACTGTCATGTCCAAAGGGGATTGGTGCATGTTACATCTGTCATGGCCTCAAAAGTCCTCACATTGGTATGGTGTGGAAGTTTGAAAAGTGGAGTGCCAGCTCAAGTTGTGACCTCGTCATCTGACCGTGGTTTAAAATTATGTGGTGTTCTCGATCTTTCCCATCGAGTTTGATTCTTGTTGTGTAGATCCAGTGCGACGTTAATTAAATACTTACCTGCATAGAAAATCCCTAAAACGTAAACTTGACTTTGTTATCATACCTGTTCGATTCATCCCTGGGTGTATTTCTTTCATCTGTGACAGTCAAACTTTTGTGTGTGTATGTCTAATACTTGATGTTATCATGTGTTTGGCTCAGTATGGCTAAATATAGTGCTTGCGCTGTAAAACCCAACAACCAACCATACCTTTTGTTTAAGGGATACAGTAACCTAGGCTAACCCTACTTCCTGGAGATGAAAACAGGACATTGCAGTGGAAAATTGCAATGGGGCTATTTGTATTCTCTATTCATGTAAAAGTAATGTAATAAATTCCTTTGGGAAATCGTCAATAAAACTAGTTTTGCCTCTACAAGGGTAGACTTAAAGCTTTAAAAATATGATATTTTAACTGCCTGTTTTGAATATAACTATTTTATGAAAATGACGGTCAGTAACCCCTCAATAAAGGAGAATCGAGAAGATAGCATATTGTATCAAGGGGAGCGATTTTATAAGGAATGGGGAAAACTTATTAACTATAGAAATAAGGACATTGTTTATTAAATTATGCATTTTTAATTGAAAATTATGTAAAATCGAAGTTATCTCCAAAATCAAACCTTTTAAAACAAAACTAAATATGGTAAAATATTTTTGAAAACAAAAAATCCTCATCCATATTTTTGTGACTCTTAAATATTTGTTTACCAATTCAGTTTTCGTGAAATGTACTTTTAACTCCCAATTCTAAAGGCCTTCAGGGGCACATCTTCTTTAAGTGTATACGGGCATCAACCCTGAGATATCTGAGTGATTCTTTCTTTCATTTTTACCCTCGCCTACCCATCTGCTTGTTTCCTTTTTCTTCCTCCATCATTGTGTTGTCTGTCTTGTGTCTGGTGTAGCTTGTCCAAATATGACCCTTGCACCATGAAACCCTGAAAACAACCAACCCAATTCTAAAGAAACCGATTTGAGATTTCATCTGCTGTTCACAAATCAAAAATCCATTGACGAACTAGTAAAAAAGATCTACACTGCAGTGCAAAACTTAAGCAACAATGTAATTTTTAACCAGACAGCCATGAAATTGTACAAAAGGGGCTTGTTGTGTTCAGTACAATGAACACCCAATTCAGTAGAAAGGTGATTTGTATGCAAATATCAGGAACAAGACGTCACAGGTGACGTGAGGGCACGCAAAACGAGTGCAGTCAGCGCGCATAGTGCAAGACTACGCTAAAAAGAAGGATGAAAGGCGCTATTAAAGGCATTCGCTACAAGTTCAAGTGAGTTCGTATGTGCAACATGGCCACAAGAAACCATCTGGACGACTTTACACGTGGTAGAATGATGGGCAAGCTCGAGGAGGGATGTAGTTCGACGAGTGTTGCCCAAGAGTTTAGAATCGACAAAAGTGTCATTTCAAGAGCTTGGAAAGCCTTCCAAACAACTGGTACAGCTGTAAGAAATGTTGGTGGTGATCGGCCAAGAAAAACAACACCAATGGATGACCGATATATCGTTCTGCATCAAAAAGAGATCGAGACCAGTCAGCGGCTCAGCAGCTGCGTGCTGCAACTGGATGACAAGTGTCTTGGTTTACAGTGGCCAGACGCCTTCATAAAGGTGGCCTATTCACCCGCCGTCCTGAACGCTACATCCCATTGACAGCTGCCCATCGGCGGCGCCGTTTGGATTGGTGTAAGGAACACAAAGACTGGACATCTCATCACGTCCTCTTTACAGATGAGAGTCGTTTCAGTGTCACAAGCAATTCTCAATGCCAGTTGATATGGAGAGAGGTAGGGACACAGTTTTATCCCACTAACATCAGGGAAAGAGACCGTTACGGTGGTCCTGGCGTGCTCGTCTGGGGAGGCATCATGATGAACGGGCGGACTGAGCTCCAAATTTTCGCCAGAGGTACTGTTACTGGAGATCGCTATTGTCAGCAAGTGATCCACCCCACATACGTCTGTTCCGAGGTGCCATTGGTGCAGACTTCTTTTTTATGAACGATAACGCCAGGCCACATCGGACTCTTGCTGTTGAGGAGCTGCTAGAAAGTGAAGATATCACTAGAGAATGGATTGGCCAGCGTACTTCCCTGATTTAAATCCCATAGAACTTGTGTGGGTTGCTTTGGGGAGACGCCTTTCGGCACGATTATATCCGCCGGAGAACACCCAACAACTGAAACAGGTGCTCATTGAGGAATGGGCCCTCTTACCTCAACAACTGTTGGATAATCTGGTGTTGAGTATGGAGAGACGGTGCCAAGCAACCATTGCAGTTAATGGACGTCATATCAATTACTAAGGGGCATCTGTTGTTCTCCCTCTTGGGCAGACAATGATTTGTACCAATGCTACTCTTTCGATAAAGCCCTTTTTGTTTGATTCCATACTGTATGCGTTCTATTCATTTTTGCACTAGTATGCTTTCTTCATCCGTTTAAGTACAAAATACTGTCTCTGTATTCTGAATTACATCTCTCCCAGGTGATTTCTTGCAACGAAGTTGGAGTTACAGCAAAAAAACAGTCGTTGCTTAAGTTTTGCACACCAGTGTATATAGCCAAATGCGTGATAAAACGAGATTACTGTAACACGTTTCGTTGGTGCAAAAAGTTTTGAATTGAGAACATGTATAATAATTCTGAAATTTCAAGTAAAGAAATTTTTTTGTAAAAATTTTGTACTTATATGCCATGTATTATAACAGATTTATACACCCAGAATATCAGCACTAGATTTAGCCCTTTTGTTTTACTACCTAGATGTCTATCTAAGTATTGAAATATTCATGCAATGATTTAAAATTAATGAAAAGTTAAGTTTAAGTCAATCTGGAGTCTAAAGTTGATATAATTTAATTTTTGTTTATTTGCTATGAGTCTCAGGCACTTTTCTCTCTTCATATTATGTTAAAAAACTGTTGTGCATGTTTTCAGATACCTCCATTGCTGTGTCCTGTAATAGTCACGCTGAATGCCGCCAACGTCATGTGGGTGCATATTGTAAAGAGATTCCATGCCTTTGCAAAGTTCGACAAGGATCAACTGAATCTTATATTATTGATCCTTCCATTAAAATCCCTAAGCTCAACACATGTGTTGGTAAGTAAAAATTAATATTAAAGCCCCATACACATTTCTCTAAAGAAACTGTTTGCTTATTTTCACAGAAAATGTTTGATTAGATTTTTCAATAGCTCATCACCAAACCTGTCATTTGTTTTTTAATTATGCATAATTTCAGCTAATTTTTGTGTTTAGTTTTGATTTCTTTAAAGATGTCAAAACAATTTTAGTCTGATTTCGTTCAAAAATAAAACCACAGGCTTTTCATTTAGTTTTTCTAAGAATTCACTTGTTTTATTGAGCTTTTGATATTTGATGAATTTCATTTAAATGGATAGATTTTCAACCTTACTTTTTAATGTATGCTTCGTATGATTTATGCTTTGTTATCATTAGATTTTATGTAATAATTTGTGTTAATCATGTTAACCCATTTCTTTTTGTGTGATTTAGTACCCACTAAACATATGAATCCTGACCTGCCAATAGTTCCTTTCCCATGGAGGACATTACTTATTGTTGTGGGATTAGTTTTTATGTGTGCAACATGTATGATTTGTGGAAGATGGCTTACCCCAATGTAAGTGCAATATGAAGCCTATTTCTTATTATTTTATTGTCCTTTTTGTCTGTTGTGCATTTAGAAACTATTATATTTTCTCTCTCGCTTTAAAGGACTTCTAAAACTTCTTATCAACTCCCTCGATGTGTAGTTATGTTCTAAAAATATAAATACAATACTTATGTTTAACTTTATTTTAAGAATTTTATTGTATTCCATACCATAATATTTTCTTAAATGTACATGTTATGCATTTGTTACAAAGCTACATTTTTAAAAACATTTTATTGATCTTTCATTGTGTTGTAAATTTTTATGGTAAATTGTTCTCTTTAGTTTATTGTATATTTGCCTACTCATTTGGTTTTGCTTTTAATTCATTTATGTTCGAAAAAAGAAAATTTTTGTTTTATTATGATCCAATTAGACACATGAACTGAAGAAGTTATATTAGATTTGTCATATGTTATTCATGCATTTTTAAATCGAATTTCATCAAGGTTTTTCACAAGTCATAAAAGTGAACAAAAATTATTTTTTTTAACATTGAAAAAGTACTAGTTAGCCTTAATAAGGCCGTATTTTTCATTTTAATTTTTTGGGGGCTGTTTAAAAGCCTAAATCTATTTGAAAATCACTAAATTTTTCACAAGATTATTGTATATTTTATTTACACCTGCATTCAAAAACCACTACCTACTCACTTGACCAAGATCAAATGTCCTAAATTTTGATTTAAGTGGATGTAAGGAAAAGACTGTTATAGAAGAAATCTCTAAACCTTCTTATACCTAAGGGCGAGTATTCAAAAAATATACGTCACATTCTTCTAGGTGGGTTGAAGCCTTGAAAAAGCCAATACATTTGTGTACTACCATACACATGGATTGCTGTAAAATTGTTGATAAATTAGGCGGACAAAAGATAAGGAAAATCTCGCTTTGCAAACCCAACCTCTATTAACCATTTTTAAATGTTATTACAACTAGGTAATGTATTTTTGAGGATATGTTAGTGATTGGTAAGGAAAATGTGCTGCATTTAAAATTTTATTTTATAAACTTATGGTAAAAATGTTTTGTTTCTATCCATATCGAACTATTTTAAATGCAGCTTTCAAAACAAAAAATATTCTTTTAATGACCTTAGATTTTCAGTGAGCAAATTAACAATAAACTTTTTAACATAGATCCGACCATCTCCACGGTTCTATGTTCTGACTCGTCTTCACATCGGCTGTTCTAGAGTCACGCAAAGATTTTTATTGGTCGGTGAAACCGTGCCATCCTGCCAGCATTGTCAACAACCTCTTTCCATTAATCATATTTTAACATCTTATACTGGTCATAGGCAGTTTTACCAACTTTTTTAACACAACATCACCTGTTTTATCTGATTTGTTGGATCAGCCTCCACATTCATCACTGTTTACCTTTTTGCATCTCTGAATTTTTATCGTACATATAATGCATCATGTTTTAATTCTGTTTCATAATTAAACTCTTTTAGGCTTTAGTTTTGACAAAAAAAATTTATGTTCCTTGTTTGTGAGTGCACATTTTTAGATTCCTTTGTATTTCTGGTTGCTATTGATTGTTATTTAATTTTGCGTTTGGTGCAACTTGTTTGCTATCCAACCTTTCACCATGACTCCAGCCAACCTTAATTTTTTTTTCTGCTTTGAGTGAGAACCCTGTGAAAAAATAATTACATATTTCTAAGAATTCGTTTGTTTTCATTATAATTTTGCTGTTTTTAAAATCTGAAAAATGAGATATTGTACTTTTGTACCTTAGACTAAAATCAATGAAAGCAAAACGAACTGCGAGGGGAAATCAAGAGAGGCGAGAGCAAATGCCTGAGGATAATGCTAGTTTATTTTCATCTACACTTCAGCAAAATGAGTATGCTTCTACACCATTTACCTATTACTTTCCCAGAGGAGTGCCACATATATATCGAGCAAATCCAAGATGCTCTCAACATAATCTTCGATCTTCGAGGGCTCGTTATGCAGCATGTGCACAAGCAGAAGGAACTGGCACCCTGTCAAATCAAGACAAACCTCCTCCGTATGAAACAGCTATACAGGTATGATTCAAATTTATAGCAGTCTTGAACATTTACTGCATGCTAAGTGAGATTGAAGGTTGTCTGCTCATTAACCCTCCAAGTGAGTTTGAAGAGATTTCGTCCATCAAGATCTGGAAAGTTTTGCTAATGACGAGATACCTTGTCGAGACAATAACCACCAGGAAAGTTAATATCATCTGCTTAGAGCAGAAACTCATTAACTGACATTCTTTTCAGACACTAAATGCTTATTTTTATGATAAGAGATACATAATAATTCTAATCTGTTGAAAATCCATAAAACATTATCAAAATGCTTATAATTTTTATTTTTTGACCTAAAAACTAATAGTTAATCTTTAAACAACTGTAGAATAAAATATTCTTTTCATAAGTCAACGAGTTTCTGCTCTAAGCCGATGATATATATGGGTGTGTGAAAGTATACTAGCATCAGTTAACTTGATTTCTGTATAGGTGGATATGAAAGTGATCAGCTAATTCGAAAATTCACTTTTAAACATTTTGTTTCCAAGTGCTATGTAGATAAAATCTGTTTATCTTAAATTAACAGATTTAGATGCAGTTTAACTTTTCTAAAAACAAGTGCTTTGAAGTTTGTTTTGGGAAAGTAAAAGATATCTAGAAGACAAGGAATTTTAGACTCATGTAAGTGACACTGGTTGTCAAGGTAACATGTATGAAAGAATAGATTCAGAGCTTTTGACAATAACAAGATTCTGATATTCAACATTTTCTATTTTTATATTAGAATTATAATAAATGCTCTATTCCTCATATCCACATAAAAGTGGGAATTATCACAAGACTTCTATTCTTCAATTTTAATACAAAGCGATTAGTTAGCTTGATGCTGGTATAGGTTAATGTTTAAATAATTTATTATTTTTTTAAGTTCTTAAACTTCTAAATTTGCCAACATACTTTGTACATACTTGCCAACTCTGAGGGAAAAAACTTTTTCAGGGTCTTTCAGACAAAAAAAAATATTTTTTGGATTTTTCTTTTCAATGTAGGAAATTTTCAGGTACCACGTGGAAATCAGTGAAGGAAAAATATTGGAAAATTGTTAAAAATCTTCCTGGTTATTTTCTTGGAGGTTGGTAGGCATGCATGTATTATTGTGTAACACAAGTGAATGAAATAATTCATGACTTGTATCTTTTATATTTAGTTACCTCCTCCTGCTTATGAAGACGTAGAACGGGCAATTCTAGAGAGCAACGCTGATGATGATTTTGGAGAAATAGATAGGGTCATTGTTCATCCTGTACCCACTTCTACTGCACCACTTACTACTTCTCCATCATAATCTAAATTTAGATATATTCATTTGTATATAACATAATTGCATAATGTAAATGAATTAATGAAATGGATTTCGCTATCCTTGCTTATTCTATCTGCCTGTTGTGTTTACATGAAAGATGTTTTATTTCTTCAATTATGTATCCTTGTATTGTTTATTCTATAGATGTTAAATTTTTTAGTTTGTATGCCAGTTTATATATGGAATTGTTAATCATTCACTTATCTCTGAATGAATGCTATTTTAATCAAGAACTTTGTTATAAGGGATTGTACAGTAAAATGATGGAAATAGAATGAGCTAAGGCGTTTTATTCTGTGGAAAAATTTTTAAGTGTAGATTAGTGCATTCTTTCCCAAATGTTCCATTCCAATCACAAGTGCTCTCTCAGTATTTAACATATATATAACCACAACACATATACAACAGCCATGAATATGCCATTACCTTTTTACAACATAATGTTACTTTTATCAACAAAGTATACTACGGAGCTCGCTAGTAAAGTTTTTAAGATAGCACAAAAAGACTAAATTTACCAAAATTGTTAAATTTTTTAAAAACTTCAAATACCTTCCAACTGTTACAGAATGACAATTTCTGTTTTCCGATATCCGACTTCTGAAAATAGCGAAACTGGTTTGTGGCATGTCAAGAAACAAATATTTTCACCTGTACAAAATGTTTACTTTCGATTTTTATCTTTTTTCGATTGTTAAATTATATTTTCGATCCCATTTCCTACGGTTATTTTAATGATTTGTGTGAAACAAAAAATATGTACTATTGGTTTTCAATCAGAAAAATGTTTACTTTCTACTGTTAAATATTTGTCTAGGACAAAGTAAATTTGCCTAAAACTGAATCAATATTTCTTAAAAACACTAGCTGAGTGTTTTTTACTAGGAATAAAGTAAATTCAGAATGACAGGATTTGTGTTGTATGAAGGGCTTATAATGTATGATGTTAAGGTACAAACATATCTATATATATGCAAATATACAAGATATGTAATTTAACAGGATAGCATATAGAAATTTTTACTTAATATATGTTTGAGACATGCTATGCATTTATAAATGGATCAATTTAACTGTCAAGGCTAACACAGGTTTTGTATCTAAGTAATATCAATTTATACATTGAGTTAAAATTATATTCTGGATATACTTTTACATTTAGACAGTTTTATATCATATTGAGCTAGGTAATAGAATACTAAAAAAGTGCTTTTATAAACAAAGTAATGCATTGTTTATCCGATGTAGTGCCTTTTTATATTAAAAGGCATTTTAGATTATACAGTTTTAAGCGTACATTCCATATTTTATCTGTTATTTATACAATTATATTTGATCATGGCCACATATTGCCATTTGTTTAGTTTTTATAGATGAATTGTGTTTACTTTACAAAATTAAATTTCTTTTTAATTGAGTTATGTAGCTAAATATAGTTATTTTTTAGATTTAATAATCAGAAATAAGTAATAAAAATACTTATTTTTGTTTACACATTCAAGAAAATTCAGTACATAACTTTTATAGCATTTAGTTGCATATTTTCATCGTCATTTCAATTTTTAGAGATAACTGTAATCTAGTTTTCGAGGCAATTATTTGTTAAAAGTGTGAAATTTATTTTCTATAAAGCTCAGGTCTCTGATCAGTATATGTAGTGTTTTTGTACTTGATATTTATACAACTTTTTGAAAAATACCAGGAAGGTATTAAATTAATTTTAAAATTTGTTAGATGCGATCTATTTTAAGAAAACTTAAATAGTGAAGCGAATGCAATTTAAACCAGAAAATTTGTGATAATTAAATTTTGATTGTACCTTAAACTTTTTAAATGACAATCAAGAAGTGATTTATACTTGAAATAACTTTATTGCAACTCATTTAAATGCGTCTATTCAAATGATGTGTGCATCAAAATCAGCAGTTCTAAAGAAATTAAAGAAAAAGTATCCATATAAAGCTTAACACCTCATACTTTCATTCATATTAATTGTTCTTGCATTTTCATGTTATTTGAAGAAAATAGCATTACCTAGGGTAGAATAGATTAGACTGTTTAGTGATAACAAAGAGAAGTTTTTATTTAACGAGTCCAGCTATGAAATAAGTGATTATCTAACATTTTTAGATGCCCAATTTACTCTTAATGGCAGCAATGTAAAGTTTGGTTTACATATTAAGATGTAGGAAGGTTCTAGTTTTACATGTTTGAAGTAAAATTGTAGATCAAGCGAGCTGCTTTGAAATGGAAGTATAATTTAAAATACAATTTGGCAGTTAGCTGGCATTTCTTCCATGTTTCTAAGAATGAAAAGGTTTTATGTGCATTTCTCATGGAACTAAAATAGCAAGTGATGAACAAGTTTTTAATTTGTATTTTTTTTACTTCTGTGCCTTTTTTACAGTTGGTAATTGCATTTTTATATGACCATATAAAATATTGCATGTGATAACTTCCTAAAATATTCTATATTTTACTCTTGTGCTTTTTTGTACTTAAGCCTAGGAGCATTTTGTATAAAATGTAAATCTTTTTATAAAGCATTGTGGTGATACTGTTTTTCTGTTTATTCTCAACTTCATGCAATATATTTTTCTGTATATTGCATGAAGTTGAAGTTAACCTAGATGTAATTGAGCTATCAGAAATAAAAATTTTACATCAATCATGTATTCAAATTATATCTTTTTAGGGTAATTTATACTTATGTGATCATTGAAGAACTAAATATACATCATACACAATTAATTTCATTAAAACATGCAAGGTTAACATATTCATTTCCTGTAATTTTATATTGACGTGATATAGGATCGAAATCAGATTTGTGAAGCATATCAATGTAAAATCCTAGCCTAAACATTTAGTAAAGCTGGATCAATATATATTTTATTACCAACTCATTATTCTTAGGATAGCTAATTTATTGTTAATACTATACTTTTCTATAAATGTTGGTTTTGAAGAAAGGATTCTTATAAATCTTTAGATAGTTTGATCTTATATAAATATATTCATTTTCAGAATTCTAAATTTACTAATATAAAACTGAATTTAATACAGCAAATTATAAATTCCAAAGCAAAACCCACAGCTCTACCCGAGTGACATGGTTTTCAAGTTTTACAGAAAACTGCTTATACTACTGCAAACAAATCGTTGGATTTTAATATAACTTCCCTTTTGTTATGTATTCATTGAGTATTTAATACTTTGAAGTAACTCTGAAATTTATGGTGTTTTACATTGAAATTTAATACATGCTAATCTATACACATGAAGCAGAGTTGGCATCTGTCTGTTCTCTATACAAATCTACACCACGTTTGGTACTTATTTGGAACCCTGCTGATAATGTAAGCTACATGTTAACCCCTGTTCTATTTGTCTTGAGTGTGCGACGTCCAGTAATCCTGGACAGCACTTGTTAGGGGCACTCTCTCCTGGTCTGGCTGTGCAGATGACATCAGAACATCTACAGGAGTCGCCTCTCAAGATGACCTTGGAGTTTTTCTAGAATCTCAGTATGATGCAATCGCAGATGGGTGAGGTTGCGCTGAAAATCGCTTGGTATATCGTTTATGTAGCTCGTCTAAATTCTTAAACTGTAGCTTTATTAAGAGAATGTAAATTTTTATAATATAAGAGTTTTTAATAGAAAGTGGTCTTTTTATTGTCGATATGGTACAGGGTGCTAAAGGCAATTCGAAATCCTCAGGAATAACATTGAATATTTATATGATCAATGTCAGACAATTCACATTAAATTTGGTACATTCATCCTGTAGGGACACAGGCTATAGATTAACCCCGTTTGATTTATCCTGGATCTGTGCAGGGAGGCTAAAAACAATTCAAAATCTCCATAGAAATAATATTGAGTATTATTACTAAGAATTATAAACAATTAAACCCGAGCAACACCTGGTAATTCAGCTAGTACTAAAGCAGTATTGGAATCATCCCATCCTGACAAAATACTCATTCTGTGTCCAAATTCTGATTAATTCATATCAATCTACATAACATAATTAAAGATGTAAATCCTGGCAAACAGGTTCACATTCAACTTTCAAAATATGCCTTTAAAAGGAATGCTCAGTAAGTTGTAGAATTAACATAAAAAATGAAGTGCATTAAAATATTTTCATCACTGAAACCTATCTGCTATTACTTTCGCTTTGCAAGTTCTTACCTTAGTGAAAAATAGCATCAGCCTTCCCATTTCCAGCCAATATATTAAAGAAAAAAAAATTGCAATTGGAAGTTTATTGCTATATTTTTCCATTCATAGAAGCATGTAATGATCGAATCACTCAACAAGCAAAGCTAAAAATAGCCCAGAAAATAGATGCCTCCCTTTCTGCTTAGAGGACAAATTATTGAATAGACGAGATAGAAATAAAACAATTTTTTATGTTAATGTTTTTTTAACTGTTTCTTATGTCGGTCCTCTGCATAGCACTTTATTTTAAAGCAGTCTACTACCACCAAAGGGTAAGAATTGCCTCGAGACCCTGGCTATTCAGGGAATTGAGGTAATTCTGCTATAAATCCCCACTTTATGGAAGTGAGATGAACCAACTCATTTCCATAAAGTGAAAAAAGGTGCTTCAGACCTGTCAACAAGATAGACCACTGGGATCTGCAGTTTGAATAATCAAGAATAAATTAAAACCCAATGGTCAACACAAAATATTAAAAAGTGGAGTCCATTTGCGACATCCCTGCAGGCCCTCCAAACAGTTGCGGCAGCTTTTAAATTGACATGGTGTGATTGCCTGGCCAAGCATTTGCATTATTTTGGCATTTATGGTAGCCTAAAATGTGTCCTGATGCAGAGGGATGGCTGACATGAACCACCTTTTGGAATGTTTGGCTTTAACAAGGGAAGGCATCTGTGCCTGCTATTGGAAGCTCAAGAACGTGGTCCTTGCTGATCTTTTTCTACCTTTCTTTTGGTTCTGTTTTATCTTCATGTATCAGGTTTAATAGATGCATTTGCCCAAATGCCTTCGCAATAAAAAAATGTATTTTAAAGCAAAATCACAAAATATATACTTATTGCTTAACTATGTACTGTGGTCCTTGTTGGTACCAACATAATACCATGAATAACATTAAATTAGTTTAATCAACATCTAGGACAGATACATTTTCATGAGACAATAGACAATTAAAGCTACAGGAACATGGTGACACTTTAGCTCCGCACAAAGTTTGGGAATTGAATAAGTTTATGCATGCACTGAAATGCAAAAGAAATCCTGGCTGTTTTCCGAGTGGATCAAATATTGATGTATCTCGCTAGCAAAGTGGAATGGACTTCGAAGAGTAATCACGGTGTATGTGTGAACCTTGTCGGTACCAATATAATAACATCAAATTAATTTAATCAATATCTAGAACAGACACATTTTCATGAGACAATAGTAGACAATTAAAGCTACCGAAACATGATGGCATGTTACCTCAGCTCAAAGTTTGGGAGTGAATAAGTTAACGCATGCTCAGAGCAAAAGTTTCACTTTGTCTGTAGGAGGTCGTCACAGTACAAATGTATTTAAATGTGGGTTAAAAACTGCCTTTTTCGAAAGTTTATTTACATATATAATACAAAAATAATTTGCAAACATTCACACTTTCTAATTTCAGCATCCAGAACAAAATTAGATGGTAGACAATGATTTTGCAATAAATGTAGTTATCCACTATTCTTTACTCTGAGTGCTGTAATCGCTTCTTGATTCACAATGAATATAAAACGAAGAACTGTAATCTGCAATTTAAAAAATATTTTTCATCAGTAAATTAAAAACATGGTTCTAATCCTTAGTTGAGATACTCATAATGAACTATTTAGAGTTTAGGTATTTCAGAACGACATTGAATAAACAAAATTGAAAACAATCATTTGAAAAGTACATCATTGTTTAGCTGTCATAAGAATGATCATGTTAACTGAAATAAGAAAGCTATTTATAAGACATTAACAAACTAAAGGACAGTTAGAATGTAAAATATTTTATTTTCATTTCTCACTTTTCAATGTTTACATAAACTTCTAAAGATATTTATTTCATGCAAAATTCTGAAACTTAAGATGAGTAAAAGAAAACAAGTTAATAAACTAGATTTAATTAAATGTTTAATAATTTTCTGCTTGTCTAAGTGTTTGTTGAGAACTAAAATAGATTTAATTAATGTAATTAAGGGCCCCAATCGATATAAAAGTTAATAATTAAGTAATTTATTTAATCCAAATTTTTCAAGTGTTATTCTAATGTTCGAAATTATTTTAAGTATGTCTAAATTAAAAAGCTATTTTCTGACACTGGCCAACAGTCATCACAATATTCTAAGGAAAGTATAAAAGAAATCTGATAACAGAAAAACTCATAGAATACAATGTTACAGTAGCATTTTTATTTTCAAGGACACACAATTCTGAGTGCATCAAATTCCCTATTTTGATTTGACAAATTGAACTTCTAAATTTTCAGAACTTTTTTATATTACTAAATATTCTATAAAAAATTATTAATTTGAACTCTGCTAGATAAATGTTGATATGTGGAATACAATATATTAATTTCAACATTACAATATCAAATTCAGAGATACAATATACACTGCTGGCCACCGTAAATGCAACACCCTGAAGGAAGCATGCAAATAATATGAAATTTACAACATGCATTAGCGGAGGTGAGATATGCAAATGATTAGAATTTCAGCGCAGATGCACATCACGCGCGCCTGTGGCGCCACTTCAAAGCGCTATTTAAGTCTTGGAGATTTCGACGATTTCAAGTACGGCAATTGTGGCTTTTTCAAAAAAACGATCAATTATGCCTCGTAGAAAACAGCGATCATCTTTTGATCAAGTATCCGAGTTCGACAGAGGAAGGATAGTGGCCTACCGAGATTGTGGATTATCTTTCAGGGAAATCGGTAGTCGTGTTGGACGAAACCAAACAACTGTAATGCGGATATGTGATCGTTGGATGCAGGAGGGTACGACGGACCGACGTGTTCGATCGCATCCACCTCAGTGCACCACTTCACGTGATGACAGGCATATTGTGCGTATGGCAGTGACGGATCGCTCAGCCACATCACGAACCATAGCACAGCACATTCAGTCTGTACCGCATCATCCAGTGTCTGCGCGTACCATTCGACGCCGTTTACAGTAGAGTGGTCTGTCCGCAAGACGTCCATTGCTTCGTCTACCCTTGACGCAGAACCACAGACGTTTCCGCCGCCAATGGTGCGATGAAAGAAGGATGTGGACGGCAGAATGGAATGCAATTGTCTTTACTGACGAGTCACGCTTCTGTCTGCAACACCACGATGGTCGGATTCGAGTCTGGAGACACCGTGGAGAGAGGATGCTGAACAGCTGTGTTATGCACCACCACACTGGTCCTGCACCGGGTATTATGGTATGGGGCGGTATTGGATATCACTCTCGCACTCCTCTAGTACGCATTACCGGTACTTTAAACAGCCAGCGCTACATCTCCGAGGTGTTGGAGCCAGTTGTCCTTCCTTACCTTCAGGGCTTGCCCACAGCCATATTTCAACAGGATAATGCGCGACCACACGTGGCACGCATTGTCCAAGGGTTCTTCGTCAATCGCCAGATTGAATTGCTTCCCTGGCCAGCTCGCTCTCCGGATCTTTCGCCGATAGAAAACATGTGGTCCATGGTTGCTCAACGATTAACCCAGAATACATCCCCAGCTGCCACACCAGATCAACTTTGGCAACGTGTGGAAGCTGCTTGGTCTGCTGTACCCCAAGAACACATCCAAAGTCTCTTTGAATCAATGCCGAGGCGTGTGGCAGCGGTGATCTCCAACAATGGCGGCTACTCTGGCTACTGATTTTGGCAGGAACCACACTTCACAGAAGTCTGTAAATTTAATCATTTGATACTTGGTCAACATGTTATCTACAAAATAAATTTTGTTGTGATATCTCTTGTCTTTCTCGGTGTTGTAATTTGGGTGGCCAGCAGTGTAATTCACATGCAAATAAAATAAATTGATTTTACTTTCAATTGTATATAGTACTAGCTGAAATACCAGGTGTTGCTCGAGTTGAATTGTGTATAATCCATCGTAATATTACTCAATATTATTCCTATGGAAATTTCGAATTATTTTTAGCTCCCTCAGACCCAGGACAATATTAATATATAGCCTATGTGTCCTGCAGAATTCTACAGGATGAATGTACCAAATTTAGTCTGAATGGGTCAGACATTGATTGTATAAATGAGCAATGTTATTCCTATAAGGATTTCGAATTGCCTTTAGCCCCCTGTACCACATCGACAATAAAAAAGACCACTTTCTATGAAAATAATCTTATATTTTAAAAATTTACAATTCAATAATAAAGCTACAGTTTAAGAATTTATAGACGGGATACATAAACGATATGATGCTGAGCAAATTTCAGAGCAATCACACCCCATCTGCGATGGCATACTGAGATTCTAAAAAACTCCAAGGTCATCTTGAGAAGCAACTCCTGTAGATGTTAACTCTGGTGTCATCTGCACAGCGACCAGAAGAGAGCACCCTCTAGCAAGTGCTCTGTCCAAGATGATGGGACGTTACACTCTTCTGCACACCCAAGACCAAATAGAATGGGTTAATATGTAACCTACATTACTCACACGGTTCGAAATAAGTGTACCAAATTTGGTGTAGATTGGTCAAATGGTGTAGATTTGTATAGAGAAGAGATGCCAATTCTGTTTCATATGTATAGATTTAATATGGTTAGAGTAATAACAGACAACTAACTCCAAAACATTTCTATTTTACACATATCAATACAATTATAAGTGGATACCCTAACCCAATCTTGCTATTTTTCTAGATACCATTAATGGTGGTCATAGAAAATAGCTTTTCTGTAATACTTAGAATATATATCTGATACATACTTATGAACAGAATATGGAATTCTTTATCAGTTTGAAATTAAATATTTTAGTACTAATCACCATGTTTTGTAATTTAAGTCATAGTTCTTGGTCTAATTAGTTCTCTTGTAGCAAAAAATGATCGGAGTGGCAAAGCAAACAGTGCCTCGTAAATGATTTCACAATTCAAAATAACTGCTGAGTAAAAGCATTCAAGTTTAAAATAAGCATTACAATTTATACATCTTACCTCTATTACAGAATTGTTGCTAAGTTTGTACTTGTTTCCATTTAAAACTGGTTTTCCATCAACAAAAATTGGTTTTTTGCCTTCGTTTATCAAACAAAATTCTCCGTTATTATCCATCTTTACAACCCCTTGCCTTCTAGAAATTTTCCATGCAGGTCCTTCAAGTGAAAAGTCAATGTCAACATTGGTGTCTTTAGCCGATCGACCAAACGTTACCTAAAAGTAAAAAATATTATTTTTCTGATTTGTTCTAACATTGTTGAGCAACAATAAGATTAATGCTTTTTCTGCAGTACTCCTTTCTATCTAAAAATTATAAATTACTAGCTGAATTTAGCAGGCGTTGCTCGGGTTTAATTGGTTAAACCTTGATTAAAAGTGATTCAAAATATCACTCTTGTCATAGAAAATGCAGATATAGAGAAAAAATAAGCGAGCGCAAAATAATTTTTAAAATGGAGATTTTTACAGCTTCTCTACTATTTACTTTAGATTTATTTCACATATTATAGGTAAGACAAACCTACAAAAACTGATCCTGAGATGACAATATACAAAAGTCGATTTTGAGTTTTGGAGTTATTGTGAATGCCCTTTAAGTTCATTTTCTAAAAAAAAGAGACATACATTATATTATTGCAATCATTTTTTTCTTATCAATATTTTTTATTGGTAGCACATTGCACCAGGAATGCGAATTTCAGAATTTATCATCATTATGAAAGGTTGGCAAATCATAATCAATGTTTCAAGCAATTACACTTTATGCTTGAAAATTCCATCCGGCATTTTACAGGCAGGATACATTAAAGGACATGAAACTGAGCGATTTTCAGCGCAACCACACCGATTGCACCATACTCTAAGATACTAAAAACCTCCATGGTCATCTTGAGAGGCTATACCTGTAGATGTTAACTCTGACCTCATCTACACAGCCAGACTGGGAGAGAGTGCCCCCTATTAAGTCCAGGATGATGGAATGTTACATCCCTCTGCACTCAAGACAAATAGAACTGGGGTTAACATGTAGCTTACATTACCCACAGGGTTCCAAAGAATAAGTGTACCAAATTTGGGGTGAATTGGTCAAACGGTGTAGATTTGTAGAGAAGAGACAGATGCCAACTCTGCTTTATATTATAAATTATTTTATCCTTCAGAGATCAGGTAAATAGCAAATTACAATTAATGAATTGTAAATCACATTATATGATAGGATTCATGTAAAGTTAATTTTTTCATGCATAGCATATCTATCTGCAGCTTTGTAAGTTAAGCTAACTACATAGACTGTTGTAAGCTACAAGGTGATTTTGAAATTGAAGACTTTTCTTAAAAGGAAATTTCTAATAACAGAATTGAAAGATATAGATCTTTATGTAATAACTAATCTTTACTGAATTTTGAAGTGTATTCATTTGAAAGTAGAAATTTGTAATAAATAGAAAAACTGTCTATTATGTATTACAGAAAAGCCTCTCAGAAGATAAGACAGCATAAGAGCAGCTGACCCCCAAGTTTTTGTGGGGATAGCATCAGAAATGTAAACATAATCACAATGCAGTTACATAATAGAAAAATGTGCTGTTCGGACATGATACAATAAAAGCAGAGGACATGATAAAGCATATGAAATTAACTTTAATTAAAAACAGCAAATATCGAAATAAGCAAATACTGTAGTTTTAAGCAACCTACTTCTCGTGACTGAATGAGGTACCTAACAATTCTGCCTCTCAACACAGCTAAGGTTTTACTATCAAAATCTGGTAGGCTAACCCCTGAAAAATTAATAGTATGATTCATTTTTATATGAATTACACACAAAAATCAGATAAAAAACATACAAAAAAGGAATATGTATCCAGCTACTATTTAGAGATGGGTCTGTTGGGTTTTATGATACAAGGGCCATATTTGGCCATGTTATACCAAACATAAGACAGACAACATCAAGTAATGGACATACACACAAGGAAAGTTTTACTAACACAGGAGAGAAATACACCTGTCGAGGAATTGAACCTGTGCTGCTCACAACTCTCAGGTTGCTAGTGCTGTGGGCATAAACCACTGAGCCACGATGGCCCCATAGAGAGATTGGAAAATCCAATGAAACTAAGACACTAGAATATTTTACAAGATGACAACGCAAAAATTATTTATCCTCATCTTAAGAGGCATCATAGACCTAATTTCTCATTTTTCACCAAAAGTTTTATTTGCAAAATTTAAAAATCAAGATTAATACATAATTTTTTAATAGAGTTAAAGTAAACTTAATCGAAGCAACACATTTTTTAACATGTGTGCTTTATACACATTTTTCATGACTAACATTTTTAAGCATAAATAGCTGAGGTAGGTAGTTAATTAATGTTGCATTGGAGCAATACTATGGGCTATTGGCAATGGTTCAAGATCAATCCTGAACGGAAGCGTAAATAGTTGAGTCTTCACAGAATGGACATTTAACAAATATTACAACTAAAACTTATATATAGATTTAATTTTAAAGACAGTTATATCAATTTTAAAATTCACAATTATGAGGCAATTAAAATTGTTACAAAAACAAGAATTTAGTTTAGTAATTTGAAAATGTTCATTAGACTCAGCTGTAATTTATAAATGAATTACATTTTAATGAATTGAAGCTTAAATACTTTATGGCACTTTTAAAGACCAACAAATACCCAGTGACAAAAAATTTAAAAATTGACAAGTGTTTTTTACCTGTAACACAATCCACAAGAACTTGCCATTTTGGAACTTCATTTTCTAATTGTTTAATTTCACGTAGATGCTTTCTATTGACATTTATAGTTTCTGAATAAAAAAGTTAGATAATAAGAATACTAAAGGAAAAGAGAAAATAGCTAAATAAAATTGGCATGCAAATAAAAATCTAATAGTCAACAATCCTACTTATGATGTTACAATATTTTTAATTTTATAAAGTTTTTAATTAATTTCATGCTAAACTTTGTTTACATGAAAAAGCACACAAAAACCTTTTTAAAATAAAGAATAATTTCTTAAGTGCAACCTTTACAAAAAAAGAGCAGTTAAACTTTTGATGTCTCCCCTTCTTTTTCAAAAACTAACTTATTTGAAGACTAATCTATTTTAAAACTTTGAAATTAACAACCCATGGAAAATTTTCTTCCTGAAGAAAATCTGAA
The DNA here is from genome assembly GCA_933210815.1 of Meta bourneti. Classification (NCBI taxonomy): domain Eukaryota; kingdom Metazoa; phylum Arthropoda; class Arachnida; order Araneae; family Tetragnathidae; genus Meta; species Meta bourneti. Next base: position 14,331,972 of record OW119928.1, on the reverse strand, counting down.
CATTTTTCCATCTGTATTTCGTTAAAAAATTTTGGTTGACCTTTGATGAATTTTCCAAAAAAGTCACCAAAATTTTGAAAATAGGAGCTTTCAAGACTATTTTGTTTAAAGATACCCCTAGTTATCAAGGTTGAAAAATAGCAGTCACATGTGGGAGCCCTACTAAAAGAATATAGCTTCAATGCTTTTCTGAATTGGACAAAATGATTAACCCTCCAAGCGGCCCGCCCGAGTGCAGTTCAGAAGGGTTTCTGTGTGGGGCAGCAGACCCGAAATATTTTGAGGAGCGAGATGTGTTTCCTGGGGTCAGGGCGATGTCTGAACATTTAGGGTCTGCAACTTGTTGTGGCAATTTCCCTGTGCTGTATTCAAACTGAATTTTCTGAGCTGCTTTCGGGCATGCAGCTTAGAGGGTTAACTAGCCCTAAAAGGACGTGCCTTTCAAACTTGGATGTATGCTATATAACCCTAGATACACAATTCGCTTTATATATATTTTATAAAAAATTCCAACACCTCACTAAACCAGCAGAAAATAACATAACCCAATGGTTTCTCCAATATACGAAACAGAACTCTTCAATATGGCAAATAAATGTGTCCCCAAAAAGCCACCACCATAGTAGACAAAATACAATAAATTTCCACCACTACGTATTTCTGATTATGCTTTGTGTATCATGTATTCCCTAATACATATTATGTCAAGTGTGAGGAGTATGTATTCCCGCTTGTTTCATGCTTTGCCTATAATGTACCATATTGCCCCTCCTAGCATGACCTTAACCCTCCTGGTGGTTGTCCCAATGAGGTATCTCACCATGAGCAAAACTGACCAGATTTTGATGGATGAGATGTCATTAGAAAACTGACCACATCATGATCTCATAAAAAAAATTGACAATATCTCGATGACGAGATATCTCATCATTAACAACACTGGTCAGATCTTGATGGACGAGATATTTCTTCGAAATCACTCAGAGGGTTAAGCCCTTTGTCGGTAGGCTGGATGGTCAAAATTAATAATAATGGACTTCGTAAATGAAAACAATATGCACCTTCATCTACAGCAACATCCTTTGGATCTCTGAAAAAAAAATCATAAAATTATTAAAAATATTATCAAATTAAGAAAATTAAGTACCAAAAATATTCATCACAAATTTTCTTCATAGACTGAAGATTTCAAAATCATAAATTTTGGAGGGAGAAATTTACCTTATTTAATCTTAGGTCATTAATTTTTTCCTTACTAAAATGTAGCTTTATTATTGTGATTATATATAGGAATAATGACAAGTACTAAACTCACATGACAAAGTCACTAAAAGAGGTGAATTACTGATGCTGCCTCAAATTGACATTTTACTTACTCGTCATGAGCAAACATGAGAATAATATTCACATTGGAGTAAGAGATTATGTTATCCCTTTCAAAGGAATCACTTTAACGATTATTTTTTAAATAACATAAAATTACTAATTATTTATGAGTACTTCTTAAAATAAGCTGGTTTATTTCAGTTATAATATATAAAACTAAACTCCGTGGCGCTACAGTCCTCGAAGAACCATGGCCAGCTGTGCCCATCCCGCTTACGAGACCTTGGGGTGCCGAGTGGCATTTTTGTCCGTCAAGTGGTCGGCCTGACTAGGGGACTCCTAGTGTTTAATTCCCTAGCACACTTGGTACCCATTTTATCGACCCTCAAAGGGATGAAAGGCTGAGTCGACCTTGCTCAACCCCGGACCTGTAGTGTGGCAGCAAGAAGCGCTACCACTAGACTACTGGGCCTTGTTATAATATATAATTACACATAATTGAACAAATAAAATATTTTTTAAAAAGTCTACCATGTTTCTAAATTGAAATACAGAGTATAAATTGAAGTTATTTGAACAAACTTACTGCAATTCTGAATCATCAATTAATTCTTCTGTATCGGAAAACGTTAAAAGACTTTCAACTGGCATTGGCTGTTGAGCTGTTAAAAATAAAAGCAAACAATTGTAGCACAGTGGATTATGAACACTCTTCTAAACACTTTAAAACATCTACAGGATTATTTACTTGTCTTATGTTAAATTTACTCGTTTTATGTTAGAAAAAGTAAAAATGTTTCTAATAAAATGTGGAATGAAAAAATTATCCCTAACTTTTCAACTTGAGGTAGGTAGTTAATTAACATTGCACCCCCTTTTCAACTTGAGAAAGAATTTTATTGACATATATTACAGCACATTAAACCCATAAACATAGGACTAAATTTAAGACAGCAATGAGTTCCTTTTCAGGGGGTAGAAGAAAAAATTGAAAATATAAGATGGTATGATGTCCATAGTAATATAAGCTGAGGGATATAATAGATATCATCAACACTTGTTCAATTTGACAAAAAAAGAAAACAGCATTCAGCAATTTTTTAGGCATTTAATTCACATTTCCAATAAAATGCCCATTGATGCTGAGTGTGAACGACGGAAGAAGAACGAGTTCCTCAACAAACTAAAGTAAAACCTTAAAAAGCTATTCCTGGCCTTGGTCTTCATCTCAGCATGAACTGCAGTAGTGGCATCACAGCGCCCAATGCCATAGACCAAGTCAGTGAGTACCACATCTTAAACTTCCCATCTTCACATATTTGACCCCTCACTATACCTGTATATAACCATGATGTATATAATCACCACACTAATACCACATATTGCATGAAATATTCAAACTTAGTGCTTGTATGATTATTGTGGAACTCAGAATTGTAAGCAACATCTTTAATGGCAATTAGGTATGAATTTTAATGGTAATCTTCTGTAATATATGCATATGTGTAATTTCAAATGATTAAATAAATTCACACCTAAATTTACAAAGCATTGTAAGCCTCTATAAAAGCAATCAATAAAATGTCATTAAGATCATTAGTGCAGTTTGATTCTATACTGAGGTGAATCGTAAAATGTCAAATAATTGTAAAATATTCCAAAAAATTTATAACTAATTTCTATCTTTTATCAGTGCTATTGTTCAGCTAATTTTTCAAAATGTCACTCCAAGTATTTAAAAAAATAGTGTTTAATATCTCATCAAAAGGCATTTGTATTAATGACGATTTGATTTGTATTAATTGTATTGATAAAAAATAAGACAAAAAAACTGGTGAATATGGGAAATCTTTAGATAACATTCAAAATGAGTGTTCCAAGAACCCCTATTGAAATGAAGCATATGTATTTATAACAGGCATTATTCCAAGTCTAATGACACTGCCAGTTTCCAGGGACATGAATAAGGAGGTATGCAGATACTTTTTTTAACTGAGTGCATATGAAGAGCAAAGAAAATTACCATTTTGATCTTGTAGTAGATTATATTGTTTCATCAGAGTCCAATGAGCATGAAGTACTTTTGCAGTTCTTGATGGTAAGAAAACTGATGCATTTGAATCCAGTAATTCTTGAAACGCTTCCACAGAACCTTTAGTCTTAAAAGGAAAATACGAAATGAAATATAAACAGAAAAAAAGAATTTCCCAATTATTTGTCCATTCATACCCGCCAAAACGTGACATAATACCCACCAGTCATACTCCTACTTTTGCTCATGAATAAATATAAATAATTAAAAAATAACTCCTTGCATTTAATTTTTAAAAAGAAAAACTTGTTTGATTGTAAATAATTATGTTCTATTTAATGTTATTTATTCTACTCAAAAATGTAAAATACTTGTACATCATATACAAAACTTGGTTAAGCTTGTGTCAAAGATTTAAAATTTCAGATGACTTAAAAGTAGGAAAGGTCTGATAATACAAAGCTGCAGTTTGTGGAATTCTACAAACTTTAATGTTTCTTTATTTCAATTAAAAAATTATTTTGTGCTAGCTTAAAGATATATGTTCTAGCAAACATAAACTGCAAATTCTGAAAATCAACAAAACAAATGCAAAATTATGCCTAAACACATTGAGTACTTGCTGTTGATGAAATGAAAATGCAATGATTGTTTGTTGCTTCTTTCTGTTTTTGTAACTCTAGTATAGCGATTTGCAAGCATGGATATCACTGGTGTGCGTTATGGATAGTGAAATGGTTTAAAATGTAAGATTTATTTCATTTCAATGGATTAATTTTGAACTTGACACACTTTCACAACAATTTCCAAGTAGTACCCATATTTTTAATATCTGTACAAATAATTTAAGTATTTTTTTTAAACAAATTGTTTCAAAAAGAGTTTCTTAAAAGCCACTTGGAGCAGAGGGTGCTATTATTAATTTTGTAAATTAATCAAAATTATATCTATCTTTTGACAGATCAGCAAAAATTAGAATATACTTTTGGTGTGCTGCAGAATTTTCACAATTGGTTTATGCGTGCCATAGGATGGAAAAAGTTGAAATCTACTGGACTAGCACACAATCCTGTGTTTTGAAATAAATAAAGCCGAATAGCTCACATTGCAAGGGTAGGTAGTTGAATTAACTTCACACTGGAGCAACGCAATGGGCCATTGGTGATATGTGATCAATTCCAAAGGGAAAGACTAGAGAACAACACTCATAATTCTGAACCATGGTCGGATGATGAGGGCAACACCTGAGCTGGCACACCATGCCAAAGCGAGGTCATTTCAGGTCACAACGTGCACCAGCCTCCATGTACATGAAGGTCTTTCATTAGAGTGAGTTACAAACTTGCAACCTTTCGGTTGCTAGTCCGCTACTTTACCAACCAGGCTACCGCAGCCCTTCACATTGCAAGGGAATATGCAGTGGTCTTTTCTGAACAACTCAATGATTAAATAAAAAAATTAAACAGTTTTCACGATTTAAAAATGGAAATTTGAAGTTTTAGCAGGCTTTTCTTAGTTATAAGAAATGACAGAAAATAGACATTCCACAGCAGTTATTTCACTCTAATGTCTTGATTTAAATGTTAGCACATACCTGCAGAAATGAAGCAAGCAAAACCAACTTACTATTGGCACACAACTGATTATTTTTTCTTCCTCAGTACTAAATAATACTTTGGCTTGGACTTGGACAATAACTTCAGGATTAAGTTGCTTTATGGCAAACAAAGATGCTCTAGAAAAGATTTTAAAATATGAAGGTTATATTTATAATAGTTTACAAATCAAAATCTTTTCAACTCCACCTTTGGAATTTTCTATGACAGCAAACTAATAGGAATGATGGGTTGTTATGGCACAAGGGTCATATTTGACCATGCTGTGCCAGGCACAAGACACACAATATCAAGTAATAGACATACACACAAATTTTTACTGACACAGAAGAGAGAAATGCATCCAATACCACAGGAGGAATCAAACTTGCATTGCTTACAACTCACAGGTTGCTAGCACAGTGGGCATACTCACTGAGCCACAGCCAATGAATGATGGGGAAGCCATATCAATCCACCCTAACATTTAAGAAGTTTTAGTAACCACCCTTGTTTCAATAGAGAAGCAAATTTGCCTGTCAATTTGAATGCTAGCGTATTCCTTTTAAAATATGCTAAATGCAGTTAAAATCATATTTAAAATTTTAAAATATGATTACCCATCAATGTAAAAAAACGAAATTTTAGTAGTTTCTAAGTTAAGTCAGATTTTCTTTTAACAGCAAAACATTTTTTATGCATTAGGATCCTGGGATTATGCATGCCAAATTTCAAGTCAAAATTTGCAAAATTGGCCCAGTTTTATGCCATTAACAGATGTGCACAGATGTAGAATTTGGAGTGTGGGCACTTCATAAAAATGCAAATTCTATATCGCCGATTTACAACGATTTGTCATCATTAGATGGTGATCACAATATAATAGCAATGTATGGTACTGTTATAGCAGATTAGTAGGAAATGAATGTTTCTGTACTGTACCAAAACATGTTTCTTCTGAACAGTTTTTATGAGCAGTTGGCATGATATATTTAACTATTTGATTGATCGACTTTTTACACAAGTCCAGCAAACATCCTTTTATCGATTGCCATTCCAGAATAGAAATGTTACATTTTTATAGCAAAAAACTTGATCAATTTTTGTGCCAAATTGATGATTTTGGATTTGACAAATCACCATTTCCTCTACTACACTACAAAATTTTTCAGGTTTGTCAAACAATAGCTATGTGTGTAATGAAGCAAACCAGCATTAATTTTTTAAAGATCACTTGGAGTTGAGAAATCATTCCAACCAGAGCTTTGAATGGTGTCATGGTTGAGGAGAGTTAGCAAGCATGATTCCTCATGAAAATGATTAAAAGATTATACCTAGTTAATACCTAAAAGAATGAATAGATGTACAAAGTTTGGAATTATTTGATTGCATAGTTTTGTCATAAAAAGTCAGCATATTAAAGTAAATTATCAGTTAACAAAATTAAGTTAATTAAAATATGAAATTTTTCCATACAAGTATTTAAAATTTAGATAATTAACAAATCAAATACATACGAAAATCTTGTTTGAAAAGTAAATAACCAAGCAAGTTTGAAAAGTAAATTACATGATACTCACTTTGATATAGATACATCGTAGAGAAGAGCATACCACCTTTCTTCAACTTCTCTTAAAGTAAATTTTGAAGAAAATTTGACTCCCCTGTGTACAGTTTCTATGTCATTTGTCTAAACAGAGTAAAATCACAATTATTAAGAAATAAGTTATATCAAACACATTTTCTCTAATTCACTCATGTCACGATCGAAAATTAAAATATGCAAGCATGGCATAACAAAACATTGCATTGTTTTACCAAAATTGTACATCACTTTTCATTATTTTGAATATCAATCAGTGCTATTTGTGTAATAATAAAACAGAGTAATCTGGAGTTGTAGGTCAAGAGATGTTGATTCTTAGGGCAGGGGATGATGCCTCTCAGAAGCTGAAGTAATACCAGCTTTTTTTATGGTTGGTTTGGATTTTATGGCACAAGGTCCAAAGATGGACAAGCTGTGCCAAATTGGAGATAAGGCAAACAAGTAAAAGGTTAAAATGTCTAATAAACAAAAAATATATTTAATATTATGTATTTACCATACAAATATGGTGTAGTTTAGATGATATAAAAGGTGCATGATAGGAGATGCAATGCATGTAAGTCACTATTGGTAAAACAAACTATGAAGGCTAAAAATATAACTGGAGAAAATTAAGATAAGATGGGGTATTGCCATCTTAGCAGACTATTAATAGAGTGCATTTTTATAATGCCTAAATAAACATGACATGCATTTTAAAAAATCTGATTTACGATTTTGATTTATAATTATTAAACATAATGCTCATTTAGAATTGTATTAAAATTGAAGGAAAAATTTATTATTTTTGAATTATTTCATCATTGATTACATTAATAACAATTTTTAAAACTACTTTAACACAAAGACGAATTAAAAATATTAGATAATTTAATTTGAATTCACAAACTAAATAAGCAGTTAAAAAAATTGAAAAATCTTTCCATCACAATGGCATCATTGATCATATTAACATGTTAAAATATTTCTTAACAAATTTGAGGTAAATAAAATGAAGAATATTTAGAAGTAAAATGTGAAGACAGTCAAAATTTCTAATAAACAATTTTCCTTTCCAAAATAATTACTCATCTTTAAAACCTTTTACATTATTCAAGTACACCTAATTCAGTTTTTGCACAAACCTTTTTACACGAATTCAAAATAAATATTTCATTCTCTTTTTACGCGAGTCATTTTGATTTAACACGAGTGGTCCAATCCAATTTCTAACAATTTTTTTTGCCTAAATTCTAAGAAAACAAAATTTTATTTGTGGCGTAGTAGATCATTTCTATTTTCTATATGTATAACAGCTAGTGTGTGTGTTTTGAAATGCGTGCTTTCCTCTAGATACATTACATAACGTTTTTATTATTGAATTTGGTGTACATGTACCGTATTCATGCATTGTATCTTCGGAAGACATTTAGTATGTAGCTCTATTTTAAAGTGAAAGAATCTATAGTGAAATTTGTGCACATATAAATTTATAAATTTTGCCAAAAGTCAATAAATTGTAAGTTTACAAATTTTTCATAACTTTATTTATTAATTTTAATTTGAGATATTTTTCGGTGGCCCTTATATAATGTCACATAATTCACCCATTACCAAAACGAAAAGGAAAGCGATTTCTTTGGAACTTAAAATTCAAATTTTAGATCGTCTTACAACTGGACAAGGTGCTACGTCTGTAGGAAAGCATTTTGGTGTACATGAAGCTACCATAAGAACAATTAAGAAAAATAAAGCTGCAATTAGGAAGTCGATATGTTCCGGAACAAAGGTAAGTGCTAATTCATCATCATATACAAGAGATATTGTCAAGAAAAAGATGGAAAAGGCTCTGGTAATATGGATAGTAGATAAGTCAAAAAAGAGTACCAGTAGATGGAAATGCCATCAAGCAACCAGCACTAGGAATTTATAGACAGATTAAAGAAAAGGAGCCAAGCACTTCATCTAAGTTAAACAGGAAGTATGAATTTTCTGCAAGTACAGGTTGAATGACAGGGTTTCTTAAGAGGCATGCTCTTCATAATATAAAAATTAAAGGTGAAACTGCATCTGCAGATGAATCGGCTGCTAAAGTATTCCCGCAGGAACTTGCTAAAATTATTAAAGATGGAGGATACACTCTTGATCAAGTGTGAAATCCAGATGAAAGTGGTCTCTTCTGGAAACGAATGCCGAACAGAATGTACGTAGCCAAATTGCAGAAAACTGCTGGAGGTTTTAAGGTAGCTAAGGATCGTGTGACCTTATTATTTTGCTCCAACACTTCAGGAGATCGTATGTTGAAACCACTTCTGGTAAATCGAGCCCTAAACCCACGTTCAATGAAAGGTGTAGATATCAATAAACTGCCTGTTCACTGGATGGCAAACAAGAAGGTCTGGGTGACCACTGCTATCTTTACAGAATGGTTCAACAAATGTTTCGTCCCAGAAGTCAGACGTTACATGAATGTGAAAGGTCTCGAATTTAAAGTTCTTCTGATTCTTGACAATGCACCCAGCCATCCTGTCTTGAAACACCCAAACGTACAAATTTTATTTCTGCCACCTAATACTACATCTTTGATACAACAGCGAGACCAAGGTATAATTGCGACATTTAAAACATACTACGTAAAACGAACATTCCAACACATTTTGGACAAACTGAATGATGAAACACTAACAGTCATTGATGTGTGGAAGAAATTCTCAGTTATGGATTGTATCAATCAAGTTGGATTAGCATTAACTGAATTAAAACCAGCAACTTTGAATGCGCGTTGGAAAGCGGTTTGGCCACAATGTGTAAAAAGCAAAGATACCATCATCCCTAATATGACCAAATTTCCCAACATCATTACAATGGCACACACAATTGGTGGAGAAGGATTCGATGATCTATCATTTGAAGATAGTGATGAATTATTAGTCGATAAAGCCTCAAGCAAAGATGAAATATTAGAGGTTGTCCTTGAGACTCCTAATCCCATAGAACGTAGTGATAATGAAGAAAATTATCCTGTTCTAAATGCAGATTTAATAAAAGGTATGGAAATGGCCAAAAAATTGGGTAATCATTTTGTCAAACATGACCCTAATGAGGAACACGCTGGGAAGTTTCAACGTGAACTGAAGTTGTTGACAGCCTCTTACAGAGAATTATATAACGGCCTAACCAAAACACGAACACAACGGTTAATAGCTGAATTCGTTCGTAAAACCGGTGAAACATCAGCACCAGAGGAGACTCGTGCTGATTTTGCTCAAGAGATCACAGAAAGAATTTCATTAATAGAGGAAGATGATGTCCATAACATTTCTAGTGATAGCAGCGATATTTCAGTCGTACGCAAACGTATGCGCCGTTTATTGTCAGAAAGTGAAAATTAATAAAAAAAATTTATGTGTAAAACAGATTTTTCATGAAGAATTTTTTCATTTTCATTACATAATATTACATGTGTATTTCATTGAAATAAAATAATAAGCTTAAAACGAATATTTTCATATGGTTTTTTTAAATTATTTTTACTGATTTTTTAGATCCGGAACCAATCTTCTTTTCTTCCATGGATACAATGTCTTTTTTTTACATGAATTTTTTTACACGTATTCTTCAGGAACGTATCTATCGTGTAAAAACAGAATTAGGTGTAACTACTTTCAAAGTTGGCTAAAATAATTTTAATTTTACAAAATAACTACTTTAGATTGTTATTTACATTTAAAATTTTATTTACTGGTTAATACAATCTGTGACAGACATGCAATACACTATTAACTTTAAGACAGCTGATAATATATTCTGATCCTCATTACCTGCTGCACAGACAAGATTAAAGTCAAATCATCAACTGGCTTCCACCGGCTGATATCCTTGTTTAAATTAGCTTGACTATTCTAAAATAAAAAGTGAACATATAAATGCATCTTTAAGTGGCATACAATCAATTCAAAATATAACTCTTAGGTAAAACATTGTCCAGTTCTATCAATTTATGGGTCATTCCAAGTCAAATCAATTCATCAGATAGCATTTTCAACCTGACCTTTCTCAATAACAATGAAATTTAGTTTTTTTATAGATAGAAGATATAAGAGAGAATATAATTTTGTAGAATGTAGATATAAGAAATGAAATTGTGCAAAATATGAGATGCATACCTAAATTATTTTTTGAGTTACAGGTCATTGAAAACCTGAAAAAATGGCAAAATATGGGTTTACAAAATTTGTTACTATGTAACGAATTTCGTAAAATCTTGAGACAAGCTTTTAATTGATATGCTACAACCATGATTTTTCATAGGAAAAGATTTAAAAGTGAAGTCAAGTATATTTTAACTTGAGATTTTTAAAAACCTACTTTTAAAATTTTGAATTTTTTTAAGTCTGAGTTCAACATGTTGTAAATTTGGATCGCTAGATTTAGAGCTAATTAATATTTCCTGGTTCAGACTGACAAAGGTTTGGCTAACAATAAACTAGAGGCTACATGCTGTTCACTGTGAGCAAAAAGGAACATTTGAGCAATGCCCATTGAATCTTATATATTTTTAAGTGTAAAACAAAATTAATATCTTAAAATGTTTTTGGTGTTCCAACTTGAAACTTTTGGAGTATATTAGGCTGATATAAACTCATAATACTTTTTTCCAGTATTTTAAAATGCATGTTTTAAAAAAGTTAAAAATAAATTTTTAAATTTCAAAGCTTTAAAGTTTTGATAAAAACATTCGGCCATGTTGCATAATATGTTAAACCCTGTTTAATCAGTTTTTAACTGACACCAAAAATAGCATTATAACATGGATACATCGCAAAATATTAAAAGCAGCATTGTAAAAATTTTAAAACTACATAAATTATGAAAAGATGGAAAACATAAGCAAAAAAATAGAAATTTTGAAAATAATTTTGTATTCTATCTAAAAATCAACAAATGTTTTCACAATTTGGGGATTTTGATTTCTTTTTAGGATGTATAATTAAACATCAGCCATTTTTAATTTTCTCAAAAAACATTTAGAAGTTTCAGATCATTCTATCAATTTGAAGTTTTAGTAGCATATTATCACAAAATAGCAATATATATATATTAGCAGTTGCAAACATAGGTGACATGAAATAAATGACTGGGAGCATGGGCCATGGGTTGAAGACTCCATTCTATGTGGTTGGTTTTGAGTTTTTATGATGCAAGAGCTATATTTGGGTTATCTGTGCCAAACACAAGACAAGACATCAAGTAATGAACATACACACAAGGAAAGTCTTAGATACAGAAAAAAGAAATACACCCAGGGAGGAATTGAACTTGCAGGTTGTTAATGCAGCGGGTGAACCCACTGAGCTGAAGGTGGCCCCATTTTATGTGGATATTAGAATGCAAGACAGAAGGGATGTTTCAAATATTAGAGTCAGAACTTAAAATCATCAACTAAAATATTTTAATATCAAATAGAGGTATACATATTAAGATAAAAGTTTTTAAGTCTAAATCAATTTATACTACTTCCAAAGAAGGTAAACTATCATTGGCACAGAAAAAATTCTGCATTCAAATATGAACTGTGGAAACTTTACCTTTAAATGAAATAAAATAGTGATTTAAAAAAGCTGAGCTATATTAAGTAAAGATCATTGTAAACAAGTAATAAATAATACCTTAGGTTTCTTTATTCTTTTTTGGGATGGTCTTGACTGTAAAAAGATAAACAAATTAAATATGGATCATATAAATTGGATTCATTGAAATATAAATTCCCAGGGTATATGCCAATTCAAATCAGCTTGATATAAATCAAGTGTTTTTTATTGACAAAAACCATGATTTAAATCAAAAACTTTATTTTATTTTTTAATTAAAGATGAAATAACTTGGGACAGAATGTTTATTAACTTAGAATTTTAATTTTTTCATATCATGAACTAGAAATCAAATGAAAGAATAAAAGCAACATCAAGACCCAAAAATAATTTTAATCTTTCAAAAATTTGTCCTGCTATAATATTTCCTATATATAATCTCTCAAAAATATTAATATTTAACATAAATTAATTATATTGAGAAACTACACTGATTTGCATGTATCATATTCAACAAGTTTAAACATATAGAGGCAACAAATTAATTAAAAACTCTGATTTTTTATACATTTTTTTTAAATCATGATTTTTTAATACCTTGTAAATAAGGTACTTTTTCATTATAGACATACCAATAAACTGTGATGCCAAATTGGCACATTTTTGCTTATTTCTTGGTGTTTTTGTTCTCATAACAGCTTTTTGTTTTCTGGCACCATTTTAGCATATTCCTTTGTTAGTGCAATCAATTTGGGATTTACCAAAAGAACAAGCTGCAATACTATTTCTTCAAGGAATTATTGTGTTCGAATAACCACCTAATAAAATTAAAATGTGACTTGAAGTCAAAATGATTATGGAGCCTTTGTTCATGCTGGGAAGAAAAAGGTGTCAGAACAAAACCGTGGTTTAGTGGATCACGCATTCCTTTCGTTACTGCCGTCATTTATTTATAGTCAAGAGTTAACATCAATTGAATTCTGTGAATTAGCTTCAAATGAATCACAACACAACAGTTGATTGGAATAATTATATGTGAGAAGTATGTGCCAATTGCACTAACAAAGGAATAAGCTAAATTGGTGCCAAAAAACAAAACGGTGGTATGGAAACAAACAGCGCCAAGAAATAGGCAAATATGCATCAAATTCGGGACAAAGTTTATTGGTATGGCTATAACGGAAAAGTATCGCGAATAAGTAAACAGTATGGTATTTAATTCAGCACAAACATTTTTTCTACACTCAAAATCAATTTCATTTGAGATAATAATCTGATAAACTTAATTTCTTAAGATTATTCATGCTTTGCAATTCAATGTAATATCCCATTCGATAAGCTTACAAATACACTAATCTAATACAAACCTTCCTCTTTTCCAAAGATAGAACTGGAGTTGCTTCATTTAGTAATTGACTAGTAGTTGTAATAAAACTCGGAGAAGCTGCGACACTAGGTGATGCTAGGCATGCAGTGGGTGGTATAAGGGGGAAAGCAGCATTCTGAAGCCTTGGACGGCTGGTTTTGATCAAGCTGCTCTCGACTAATTCATCATCAAACTTTTTTCGTTTAATAGACCTAGATGAGCTTCTTCGTTTCTGAGATTGCTCAGTCAAGGAACTTGGTTTCAGCAAATCGGAAGCATTACTGAACAGGTTTGTGGGTTGCAAATCAGAAATTTCGCTTTTTAAAAATATGTTTGGAGAGGAAACTAAAACAAAATAAAGTTATCAGTTATTTTTGAATCTGATAAGGAATTTTTGATAATTTTTAATTAAGAACTCCAATATGAAAAATTCTGTTGCTTTCTTTATTCTTGTTTAGTGCTTGTTTTATTTTCAGTTAAATCAAATTTAAATTTTTTAGTGGTGCTAAATTTAGGAAAATCTTTTACCTTTCTAGAGCAAATACCAATTAAGTTGTTAAGGTGCTTGTTTTCGAATGAAATTTTGTAGATTTAAAAGAACCCTATTATCCTTTTGATAAGACATTTTATTATAAATTTCAAAATAACAGGATCCTTATATTGTAAGCAATCAAATAATCGCCATATCAGTTACCTATGTCCAACTAATCTGTTACAGCTTATGAAGTCTAAATAGGTATTATTGAGAACTCGTCTTCCCATACCTTGATGAAATCATGGCTAACTGGATTGGCAAAACAATTCTAGTAGTGGCTGTCCAAATTATGGATATGTCTAAGGGCAATATGTTGCAGGTTGTAATTACTAAAATGGTTGCTTGGTGCATTGTAACCTGAGCCTCATTGAAAGCAAACTAGTAGATAATCTAATTATATTTTGCTGAAAATTCTCTTGTTGGCATACAAGTAAGTTATTTAAGTCTGTTACTTTGACCACCTTTCCTTAAAAGTCCTTAGTATTTGTGATGTTTCGTTTTTAAAAATACAATAAATATAATTACATAAGATTTTTAAACCAGGCAGGTGTGAGAAAATGAGTAGGGCAAAAAGCACAAGCAATATTTATAATGAAACTAATAATAAATATGTAATATAACAATTCCATACATGACAATGTTTTTTGTTTTAATTTTTAGTTCCAATTGGAATTTATGCTGAGATTTTGATATTTAAAAGTCTGAATTGTGAAATTGTTCATAGTTATTGCAATTCAGAGAGCTTTGTTTCATTTGAAAAATTTGGCAATTGTAAAAATAATTGTACAATGCATTTATGATTAAATGTTTTCACATTAAACATTTCTGAGAGTAATAAAAAAACTGGATCAGCATTTAGAGCTTTGGCAGAAATGAAACTCAAACTGTATCAAGGAATTTTCAAATCGAAACAGTCGTTTATAGAAATTTTTGGTCAATCTAATTAGCAGTAATCAAGCTGAACATTTTAATCAATCTGATTTGTCTTCGTTTTAAAATGTCTTTTTCCAATCAAAGGAGAGAATCACTAGTTTTACATATAACAGTTCTTTATATTGGAACATTCAAATAACTCAGAGGGCTATTCATTAAAACATTACGTAAAACTCACCAGGAGTAAGACAACTGCCTATAGCAGCATTAGATGCCTCTTGAGAACTATCACTTAAAGCAGACATTTGTAAATTTATCTGAAATTAGACCTGAAAAATAAGATATTAAATTATAGAAGTTTTCAAAACAAATTAAGGAAAAAGCTGCTTGATGCCAATAACCTTCTGAAATTAAAAAAAAATATTGCCTTGTTGTATAAGATACATAATGAAAATAAAATTAGTTCATGCAAAGGTTGCTGGTTTTAACTATTTTGTATTCTGTCACAATCATTAAATATCTGATTGATATAGCAAAGATACAAAGTTAACATAACTTTATCAAAATCTAATCTTTATACATTATAAAATAATTTCATTACCCTAAATACTCCTGATCCTGATTTTTTATTACTGTTTAATGTCCCATGCATACAGATTAGTTCCTAGCTTAATATTTAAAGAAAATTTTTCAGCTTTCTCGACTTTTTTCCAAAAAACTTAAATTTGACCCTTTAACAGTCAATCAAATGTGAATTCGAACAGTAAGAAAGCACTAATACAGCCCAATACCATCTGCTAACTATAACCATGTCTTATTGCGGAAGAGTTTTCAGTTGATGTTCATAATTGGTCCTCCATCACTAAAAAATATGGAATAGATTCATGTATAAATATCACTGCAGATTCTTGAAGCTGATTAATATACACCCCTTAGCAATTTCTTTTTTCTGCGGAAGCCCTCTGATATGCTTATTTGGGTATGGCTTTATTCTAGATGAACATGAAATTTCTTAAAATTTTAGCATTAGGACTTTTTAAACATCTGTTGGGCTTCAAAAGTCCATTTAACTTGTCTGGTCCAAAGGATATAACAAATATTCAAGATGATACGCCTCTCTTCAAGTTCACACACTTTGGATGTTAATTTCAAGGTATATTTTCAATAAATTTGTTTTCAGATACTTGAACATATTATGAATAGTATACTTGCTTGCATCTCCAGTATTTCAGATTTTTCACCATTCCAGAAAAATAATAAGTGAATACTTGAATTTACCAATTTCGTGTGTAGCCATTTTTTTTATAGATTGTTCTTAGAAATTCGCTTACACATTCCATTTAATTTTAAGCTTTAGTCTACTTAGTGTCGTCCTAAGATACTGAATGCGATTAAGAAACACTTAGTTTTGATGTAATGGCTACTGGTTTTTAAAGAAATGTTGGAATATTTGTTGTGCCCCAACACTTTCTTCAGTCACTGTACATGTGCAGTTGATACTTATCAAGAAAAGTGACACAACTCAAAAAGATACATTTTACAGGAGCCAAAGGATTCAAAATAGTTGAGTATGGGTGGCATGTTAATAAAAATAGATGAGATTTCTTTGCGTATTTAAGCGACGATGCAGCATTATAATATTGGAACGTGTTTTTGAAATCGAAAGTTATAAACGACATGAACTCGAATAAAGCTATATTAAATCGAGATTATATTCACAAGAATAAACTACAATGTTTACAAAACAAAGGATGATGCAGAGCCCATAATAGTAGTTTTTTCATCAATGTTATGTAAATAAAATTCAAAATACACATGCCTTGGACTCAAAGTAGAAAAAATTCAAACTACTTGCAGAATATCCAATATTAATTTCATGCCTTTGTTTATATTCGTTTGCACAAAAACAACGCCATAGTGTCTATGACGGACGTGACGTTACCGGAAGTAGGTGAGATTGTGCGTACTACAGCTAGCATGCGTAGCTTTCTTTTCAGTAGGGATGGGAAATACTGTTCTCACATTCAACTTGAGACATACGAGCCTTGTTCCTATAGCAACCGCCCTTTATGGCTGGAGTTTTCGTGGTAGACACGCAGGGCCCAGATTTTTTTAAGTACTTATTGTAGGTAATACTGAAAAAGGCTAAGTACAAAAAAATTATTGCTAGCGTTTCCGCGATCAACGATTTTTCTCTTGTTTTCACAGAAGAAAACGAAAGGTATATACAGGCGGCCCTCGACTTTCGCACATAATTGGTTCCTGAAAATGTGTTCGAAAGTAGAGGGATGTAAAAAAACATCAAAAATTGTATTTTAAAATATTTATTTATCAATATATTAAAAATATTTATTTATCAATATACATAATTAAGTTAACGAAGCGTGTTTAAGTTCTTTCAGGTGTTTTCTGTATAAACTTGTCAAGAGTTAGTTTTGAATACCACCTTTTTTTTTCTTTTCTTGATAAAGAGTTTTATAACATGCTGTGTCTTTCTCAATCGCCCTACGTATTTGAGATATACGTTCTCCATTGGGATCACATTCTTTCATGATAATCAAAAATTTGTCAAGATGCATGAAGGCTTCGTTCATATTTTCATTGTCAAAGTCTTGACGATTTTATCAGCTTCTTCCTCACTTTCATTGTGTATTTCAGTTAACTCTTGTTGCTCAATTAAGTATTAATTTGACAGAGGTACTGAGTTAGATTCAATCAACTCATTAACATCTTCGTTGTTAATGTCCAAATTTAGTTCATTCATTAGGCTAACTATTTCATCTGTGATAGTTTCCGGAGTTTCTTCAGAATTTATAAAATCACTCATCATTTGTGGGCATAATTGTTTCCAGGAACCTTTCATTGTTGACTCTTTTATTTCAGCCCACGAGTCTCCAATATTATTTATTGCGTTCCATATATTATAGTTCTTCCAAAAATCTCTTAATGTAGGCCCACCTTCCCTGCCAGTTGCCTTGATTCATTTTTTTTTTATTGTCCTCATATAATATCGTTTAAACGTAGCTATCACTGTTTGGTCCATGGGCTGTATGAGGCAGGTAGTATTGGGAGGAAGAAACACGACATTGATTTCCGGGTATAAATTCTGCAGAGATTTTGGGTGTCCTGGAGCATTGTCTAATATTAATAATGCTTTGAATTGTAAATTTTTGTCTTTACAATATTGCTTAACTGCCGGCCCGAAATGAAAAGTGAACCAATCTTTAAATATTAACGCAGTAACCCAGGCTTTTTTATTTGATTTCCAAATGACTGGAAGCAATTCTTTATCTTTCCCTTTCAATGCTCTGGGATCTAAGTTTCCACCAATAAGCAATGTCAATCGGTTTTTAGAAGGTTTATGTCCAGGGGCAAATTCTTCCTTCGATAAGAATGTACGATTAGGCATTTTTTTTTCCAAAATAAATCCGTCTCGTCTACATTGAATATTTGGCTAGGAGAATATTCTCCATCTACGATAATTTTGGTCAATGAAGAAATATATTCTTTTGCAGCATCTTTATCTGCATCAGCCGATTCTCCAGTGAATTTAATATTATGTAAAGAATACCTCATTTTAAATTTGCCGAACCAGCCATTACTTGCTTGAAACACCGTGTTTGAATCTTCTTTTAATCTAGTCTTCCAATCTTCATGCAAACTAAGAGCCTTAGCTTGAATAATTGAAAAAAGAGGGACATCGTTTTGATGTTGATCATCAATCCATGATGACAAAGATGTTTCCATTTCATCCATCACTATGCCGTGTCTTTTGGAAACAATCTTTGAAGATATATTTCCACAATTTTGAACGTATTCCTTAATTTTATTCTTGTTTTTCAAATTGAACATATCGTAGACCTGTTTATGTCATACGAACGGCCGATTGAAGCAAAAGGTTCACCGCTTTCAGAACGTCTAATTATTTCCATCTTTGTCTCGATCATATGAAGTTTGAGTCCGTAATTTCTTTTGTTCGTATCAACACTACAGTTTCTCACTCATGTTTATAAATTTATAAGGGCGAAATATTTAAACATAAACAAATAAATTCGCAAAACACACAACGCATCGACACGCGCCCTAACGCAAGACTAAACCTGTTGAATGCATTGTATGTATTTGACATTCGGCCCCCGCCACCGCGTCTCGGAACCATAGTGACGCCACAACGATTCCGAGAAGTCTGCTACTTTAGGCGGCAATGTGTGAGTGAGCGCGAGTTACCGCGCTCCGTCGGAGCGACTGCATGGAAGCGAACAATTTTTGCATTGTCGACAAAAATCTTTAAAAAGTTGAATTTTTCAAAATGTGCGAAAGTCGAGGGCCGCCTGTATATCGCATAATTTTGGATTTTTGAGTTGATCGAGATGTTTCTTACGTCTACCTGAACCATCTACAGCATTGTTTCTGAAAATGTGATTCGTGGTGCAGAGGACAAAAAATTTCTCCTCCCTTCGTTATACATTTTGAGGAAATTTTTGGTCAGCAAAATTTAAGCCCTGATAATCACAGGGCAGACGTCTAAATATATCTTTGAGCAACAGGTAACAGCCATTAAAAATTAAGCACTTAAGACGTCTTGAGGTTACCACTTTTAAATTAAAATTAATTTATTTATCAAAGGCCAGATTAATCATTATATGATATGTCTTTGTACGTTCAAAGACAAGAAGAATGTAAATCAATATAATTGTAATATACATTACAAAAATATACAATACGTAAAATATAAACACTACAACAATGAATACTACTTTATAAAAAATAGTTGGCAAAAATAGAGCATGACGCCCGATCCGAATCTCCATCTTTCATAGTGAACACCACACATTTGAAAATTTGCGGTCCATTCTGTGGTAAAATTCGGTTTTAAAAAGAAGTTAAAATAATTACAAATCCTAAGAACGAGTAGAGGCAACACACCTAGAGGGAAATCTAGACAACAAAATCTTAATCATTAATGTTTTTTTAATTTGTTTAAAATTTCCCTCACCACCTTGTAGTTGCCTAATTAAAAAATTTCACAATTATTAGGCTAGTCTTTTCACAAATTCGTCAAACGTCGAGGCCTTGGTTCAGTCAAGAACTGTTCTGCGAGAGCAGAGTGAGAACAGTTCCGGGTGCAGTCCAGCGAGCGCAGAGCGAGAGCGTTTCACCGCGAACAATTCATCGAGATCAGCTTCGAGAACGGAGAACAGGGTCAGAACAATTTGAGAGCAGGAATCATTTTCCGAACAGGAAGTAAAACAGCTCCGAGAACGGAGAACAGGGTCGGATCAGTTTGAGAGCAGGAATCGATTCCTTCGGGAAATTTGATTCCTGCTCTCAAACAGGAAGTAGTCTAAGAGCAGGGAGTAGGTTTATGGACAGAGAACGGGTGAATGAATCAACAAACAGCGAGTCATGAACTGTAGGATGAACAGCTGTGTTTCGGACTTACCATAATTTAGAATATACGAAGATTTTTGCGAAGTTAGAAAATTCGAGAAAAGAGAACTTTGCAAAATTCTCACCTGTTTAAAATCGAAGTATAAAAAGATTGCAATGTTTCTTTTTACAAAAAGAACCGAGAACAGGTTTTCGTGAAAAGTGGGAACAGGCTGTTCCCGTTCTTTTTGAAGAACAGGTTGTTCTTTCTTTCCCCATCCCTACTTCTCAGTAAGGATGGGAAATACTGTTCTTTTCGGCGAACAGTTCTTTGATGTTCCGTTCTTTTTAAAAGAACTGTTCTTTAACCTGTTCTTCTGTTCCCAAATGTCTCTCTACTCGAAATGTGCAAGCCCTGTTCCGCCTCGTAGACTATGTGGCGCCAGCAGTTTTCGCCATAGAGAGAGACCGAATTTTGTTGACGTCGTCTTTGTTAGTACTTTGTATAGGCGTGCATATATAAAAAAATACAAATGACTCGGAGTCTTCGTATTGTTATCGGTTGATTGATTTTTTTTTATGGCGAAAGGGGCAAATCTCTCTCTCTCTCTCTATTCAAGCTGCGCCGAACTATCAGTAATTGAGAAAAGAAAATCAGATTTTTCCGTAAATTGGAAAACGTTCTTGCAAATCGAAACGTTTAAATTCTCTCCCCAGTGGCAACTAATAATGTCTCACATCTGAACCATCTCAAGTAGTTTCCCAAACATATGAGGTGCCTAGGACAAAACAAGTACACAAGCGAAAGTAATAATTCTTTTAGATTTTAATGTCATTTTTAAGTCAATAAAATGGTCATTTAAGTCAATAAAACGACGGTCCGTGATCCATCCCGAAGAGAAAGATCCGAGGACAACACCAGGTAATTTTGAATCACGTTATGCAATAGGGAGTTGCCCTTTATAAAAGATTATAAACAAAAAACGCATACCGGGATTACCACTTGGGAAGTAAAATTGGTTTGAAAAACAGGTTAATATTATATGATCTATCTAAACACGTTTAAAACATAAAAAATACAAGTCAAAAAATCACTTTAGCTTTTCAACACATTAGTTTTATGGCAGGATTCTTATTTCCGAGATGTCTTTAAAATCGTAATACCTGACTTAATGAGATCCCTTTTCAACTTATAGAGAGCATGACACACCCAATCCGAATTTCCTTTTCACAGTGAAATATGTCCACACATTTGAAATTTTGTTTTCCATTTTGTAAAATTTGGTTTTAAAATAAAGTTATATAAAAGCATTGCAAATCCTAAGAACGAGTAGAGGCGACACCACCAGAGAGAAAGCTGGACAACAAAATCTTGATCAGTAATATTAAAAAAAAAAATTTGTTTAAAACTAAAAATTCATCATTATGTCATTGCCTAACAATTATGAAATTTCACAATTATTACGCTAATCTCGCAAATTCATCAGACGTCGGGGCTTGGTTCAACCGAGAACAATTCCTGGAGCAGTCATCGAGAACAGCTCCGCGAACCGTACATCGAGAACAGAGAACTGCTGAGAACGGAGAACAGCTCCGAGATCAGAGAACTGCTCTGAGAACGGAAAACAGGGTTGGAACAATTTTAGAGCAGGAATCATTTTCCGAATAGGAAGTAAAATAGCTCCGAGAACGGAGAACAGGGTTGGATCAGTTTGAGAGCAGGAATCGATTCCTTCGATAAATTTGATTCCTGCTCTCAAACAGGAAGTAGTCTAAGAGCAGGGAGTAGGTTTATGGACAGAGAACGGATGAATGAATCAACAGGAAACAGTGAGTCACGAACTGTAGGATGAACAGCTGTGCTTCGGACTTACCATAATTTAGAATATACGAAGATTTTTGCGAACTTAGAAAATTCAAGAAAAGAGAACTTTGCAAAATTCCCACCTGTTTAAAATCGAAGTATAAAAAGATTGCAATGTTTCTTATTACAAAAAGAACCGAGAACAGGTTTTCGTGAAAAGTGGGAACAGGCTGTTCCCGTTCTTTTTGAAGAACAGGTGAAAAAGAACAGTTCGCTCTTATTTCCCCATCCCTACTTCTCAGTGTTTCACACTTTTATCATTCTATAACAGAAAATAGATCAATTTTATGTTCGTTACTTGACAAGATATTGCGTCAAGTGCATATATATACACATCTATCATGAGTTAAATTATATAAAATAAATACAAAGTCAATCAATCAAATAAGAAATATCATTTCACTTCTTGAATTTTGGTAATTCAGTTAAATAATTATACTCTACGTTATAAGAATAAAAATTGATATTCTTAAGCAAAATCATTTAAACTTTCAAAAAATAAAGCAATTCCTTGGGTGAAGTTTGTGTTGATGTGGTTTGATTTATTTTGTTTCTTAACTTTAGCTAAGCCACTTCACACATAAGTATGACGTGTTGATATGCAAACATTCAACTGTAACCTTACAAAAATTCATTGAAAGGTTTAAAAATCAAAAGTTTTCGCAAATTACAATTATCGAAGTAAAAAAAGCATGCATATAAGCTGAGTGATGGCAATTTGTCTAGGATCTTCGTTGAATTTCATTGCTATAATTAATTTATTATTATTTATTACACAAGTACTATGCGGGTAAGAATCGGCTAATATCTAGTCTTGTTTCCTTTTAGATCTCTTCAATTATGTTAGTTAAAAGGATTAGCGGTTTAGTTAATTGCAGCATAGGTAATGATTCGGAGTCTAGTCAAATTTACAATGGAAAATTTCTGGCTTTAGTTTTATCCAATTTTATCATTCCTCATTAACTTGGGGGCGGTATTAGTCAAATAACCATTACCATCTATCTACACGATCTCGTATAAAAACAATGCTTAGGTTCATGCCAATTTATCGGCAGTATGTTTTCTAAACCCTTTCAGACCTCGTCCCTTTTCTCATTAGCCCTCGTGAGCAAATAATGACAGTAGAGCGACAATCCAAAACTAATCAAACCGGGTGCAATTTGACAACACTTATCCATGCAATTAAGGCAGCACTTTAACGCAGAATATTCTCCAAATATTTTTTTTATTAATTCATTAATTTCAGAGAATATTTCACCTTTCAAAGATGGTTTACTTTGTTCGCATGAACATAGAATTGGAAATAAAATTATGATTTTTTCTCAGCAATAAATATACTGTGGCAAAATTTAGTTTTTCCTGAAACAATTTTTTAAAATTATTTTGTATCTTTATAAAAAAATTCACTCTTAAAAAATTCGTCTTTAATGCAATGCTGTTTGTTACATTTTAATATTTCAAGTTTTGATATGCTTATGGATAATATGAGGAATATAATCAACGCTTTGTTAGTTACACTGGTCCTGACATGTATGGTGGCCCCTGGGGCTCCCTAAAAAGAATATTGGTAAAAGTAATATTTTTCATTAAAAAGATTTTTTACAACTATTAGTTATGTCGTAGTAGGTTCTATGTATGTTCTTAAATATACCAGGTATTTTTTAATGAATAATTAATGCTTGTGTAACTCAGAAAGAAAACTTCAAGCACTTAAGATGCATCATGATTGCATTCATTAAAAAAGACTTGCAACGATTGGAAGGTTAATCACTGTTAATAGAAAATGCAGAAAATTTTGACAAATGTGATCTATGAACTCCACTTATAGATGAATTTGTAAAGAGAAAATTTCATGCTTTTGGAGAGATGATCAAAGAAATTATGGTTGAATTTTTTACCAACAATTTCTTTCAAGAATTTATCATGATTTTCGTTTGGATATTTTAATTTGGGATTCTATTGTCAAAAATTTTTGTGTTCTCTTTATCTCAGTTTAAATTTATTAACATAAATTCTATCCAACACTTTATATCCTTGGAAATAAAATGTTTTAGAATATGGATTTTTCCCATTGTTTTCTCCTTGTTTCCCTTTCATATTTTATAACGTTTTGGTTTAATCATCCTGTCATGTTATTTTTCACTTTCAATAATTTTGACTAGACTTGAATTGCTCATTTGTTTGTTAATATTGTAAGATATTATTTCAATCATTATTTCTTTTATCTTTAAATACTCCATACTATTTTTCAAATTTTTAAGTGTTTTTATATTTTAGCCGAGATTTTTATTCCATATTGGGTGTACCACGATCTGCAACTTTAAACCAGATAAAGAAAGCTTACAGAAAACTAGCAAAAGAATTGCATCCTGACAAAAATCCAGACAATCCACTTGCTCAAGAGAAATTCCAAGATTTGGGAGCTGCCTATGAGGTTTGAAATTTTCCTTATAATATATTTTTCATCTGAAATTAAAAAATATGTTCCAGCCACAAGTGATGCCGAATTATGAACAAAGTAAATAAAAGATAGAAATTTTAAAATGTTGATGGCATTTTGTTTAAACCAGTTTTAGATCTTAGAAATATTTTTATTGTGCATTTATTTCTAACAAATGTTTTATTAGAAATTAATGTGCGATAAATGTTTTCAGATTTGACTGAAACATAAATTTGATTCTGCTAGTTAGCAATCGAAAAATCATTTTTAAAGATTAAAAACTATGAAAGAATCAATGGCAATTTTGATATAGCATAACATCCATCATCAGGACAAAAGTGATTTCTTGAAACTTTACATTTTTACTACAATGTCAGGTAATTCCTTTCAATCAAAAAAATATTCTGCAACTATCTGTTAATTAACAATTGGCTAAAAAGTAATATTTAATTCACATCAAATCAATTCAACTCAAGCAATGCCAGGACATTCAGCTTAATTTAATAAAAATGTTTTGTAGCTCTCCTCATTCTTAAACATAATTTTTATTGGTGCCCCTAATTTTTAATCCATTAAAAATTGTAAAATTTTGTGTTTCAATGAATTGCTTCTGCTGAAGATTTGAATGTAATATTTTAACTTTGAATCTATATTTTCAGGTTCTCTCAGATGAAGATAAGCGCAAAACTTACGATCAGTATGGAGAAGAAGGGTTAAAGAATGATGCTTTTGGTGGTGGAAATGATCCTTTTGCTAGGTATTTAATAGTCCCATCTTTGTTTCAATTGTTGCAAGTAAATCAGTTGACTTGTTCTGTTTTTCTAGTTTATGAATTATAAAACTTGTATTGACTGCTGTATTTTTGAACGACTGAGATGGGGTAATTTTGAATTGAATAGTTGACCCTTTTATGCTATGCTGGTATACACCAGTTATATCATCACTACTACTTGTAGAATTGCCACACTCATGAGATTTTGAACTTTTTGTTTTATTCATTTCATACTTTTTGATATTTTTAACTAATTCACATATTTTATTTAGAGTACGCTTAGATGAATATTAAGTTATATGTGCTTTTTGTTAACTTAATGGGCTAACAATTTAGCAAGATAAGATCGCAATGGAGAATGCGTGGTTTAGCACATTTGAAAACTAACACAGCTTGGTGGCAAACATTTATTAGTAGAATAAAATATACATAAAAATCCAGCAACAGAAACCATACATAAAACATTGTATGGAAATTAGAAAACAGCCAACATGGCTCACAAATGGACATGACCAGTACATTGTATAGAATCTATCTTAAGATACAAACAAACTGCTTATATATCAGTCTCTGTTCAATCAGATAAGGGGTTTCACATGCAAAACTGGCAAGAGACATGATCTGAAGTGAACTCAGAACAGAATATCCGACACTTTTTATTATGAATAAATTGCTTTATCCATCTGTGTTGAATTACCTTATTATTTCTGTTTTAACACATTCATTTTTAGGGAATTATTTTTGTTGTGTTTCACATGCTCTTTTTGTTGAATCCTCATAGGTTTCGAAACCGGGGGTATGTATAATTTCTTATAATGATTTCTGTGCTCGCAAGATGGTACTGCGTTATAATTTGTAACAGATGGAAATTTTGTTTGTCTTGTTCAATGCCATGCTTTTAACCCCTCTCTTTTGTGCTCCATGAGGTAACTCTTGCTCTTTTGTTCCTAACTAATGAGGAATCAAATTTTGCTTATTATAGTCAGTTCACTTCAAGTTCCAATTGCAGGTATATCTTATGCAGTGGTCTTAACCTTTTTATTGATCGGCACCCCCTTGAATCTAAAAATAAGTTCTCGCACCCCCTTGAAAAGTGTGTTTTTATTTCGTTAGGAAATTACTTCTATTGCAAGATAATTTATTTATTGAAAAATAAACATACATTTACATATACATACAAAGAATATCTCAATTTTTAATGGCTATGTTGTTTATTCATAATAATACTTTTGAAGTGAGGCTCCTTGTTTGAAAGAGCCATGCGTAAGTCATCACTTGCATTTAAGTGATTTCTGGCTTTTGTTTTTATGTGCAAAAGTGGTGAAAATCCCATTTCACACATTAGGTGGGTAGCAAATGGTAAAAGTGACTGCAATGCTGCTTTTACCTCTGGATCTACTGTATACCAGAATTGTTGCAAGTCCAGTTTTTCAAATTCCATTTGAATATGTGCATTGGCTCGTATTTCAAAAAGATTGTCTTTTATTAAATCACTGTCGTCCATCGCAACTTCTCTCGCACTCCTGGAAATGCTTTCTCGTACCCCCAGGGGTGCACACACCCCAGGTTAACAACCACTGATCTTGTGTAATTAGTACATTTTGTCACAAAGGAACTAATGAACTTGCTTTAAAGTGGCAACATTTTTGCTGTAGCAAGTTTTTGTGGTGAAAGCAGTTACATAATTTTAGTTCAGATATCAAGATAGTTAAAAGATGTTAATACAAAATCATGTTAGAAATTTTTGAACCCTTGCAAAGGGGCAATGATTAAAAAGTCTTGCAAACTCTTGCACTTTTCACAATCGATTTGAATAAGTTACATCAAGCTCATAACTTAATTCTCAATAGCATTATAAGAAAATTCTAAATTTAAATAATTAAAATCAGCATGGGTATCGTGCCACCCTCACTCTGGGGTTGTAAAGGGGAAGGAAACCTGAAATCCACTGTTCTGAGCAGCAACTTAAAAAATTTGCAAGCATGAAAACTAAAGGTTAATAAATTAACTTCCGATATGTCAAAGTTCTTGATATTTTGCATGTTTGTCTTATTTTCTTTACTGAGATGTTTTAATAAGTAACAAATCCTGCCGATTGCCTAAATTTTTGTTGTTCAGTTTCTGAACTACTAATGAAATTTGGAGAGTGAATTTTGCATTTTGCTTAGGTTTTGCATAAAAGTAATTATTTTTTTGCTACATTGTGAACACTGTTCTTTAAACTATACTAATAGAATGAAGCCAGAAAAATTAACTAAATATACTTGTCATGTTTTATAACTAATAATAAAAATATTTGAAAATTGACTTTGTATTTCTTAAAATTAGTGCTTGAGAAAGTTGATCTGTTTTATACAATACATAATTCATATTTCAGCATGTCGTTGAAAAATATATAAATCATATTTTCAAATTATGTTCTTTATCATAATCAGTCAATACCTATCAAATGATATATGTACCTGATATAAGCATTCTATTATGGAAGTATGAAATATAGACCAAAAAATGTTTTAATCTCATTAAAGCCAGATGTGGAAATATTGATATATTTTTACCCTTATGATAAAACATTTCTAAATATATATTTTTGGTGTTTTCAGTTTCTTTGGTGATTTTGGATTCTTCCCAGGTGGAAGTAGATCAGGAGGAGCTAGAGAAATTCCTAGGGGCGGAGACATTATAATGGATCTGTGGGTTACTTTAGAAGAGCTTTATTCAGGGAATTTTGTTGAGGTAAGTTTTTACTTTTTGAAGTACTGGCAGACCTGTGTATAGCATCTGCACTAAAGTTTCTTCATTGCTAATATCTACCACTAGCATTGTCATTAGATGCTTATTTAGACCCTTTTTAAAAATTCATTTATAATAGGGGCCGTCGTGGCTTAGTGGGTATGTCCACTGCACTAGCAACCTTCGACTTGTGGGAGCGAAGGTTTGATTCCTGTCAGGTGCATTCCTTCCTGAGTGTATTTCTCTTCTGTGTCAGTAAGACTTTCATTGTGTGTGTATGTCTATTACTTGATATTGTATACCTGGCGCAGCATGGCCAAATGTGGCCCTTACTCCGTGTAACCCCAAAGCAACCAATCATTTATAATAATTATAAGCATTGATAGGCACATTTCATAAGTCCAAATAAAGTAAAATTAATCAAAAATACAGAATATTTTTTAATGTAATCTTTCTGGCATTGATTCTTATCTCTCTCTCTCTATATATATATACACTCATTTCCAAAAGTTAAGCACAAAGCGGTAAAATGGTAAAAAATCGACAAGTACAGCTTTGATTGACACGAAATGGGGCAGGAAAGTAGCAAATATGTTTATGCATGAAACAAAACAAAGAATTACATACAAAGATGAAAACAATATTGAATTTTCATAAATTATAAGATGAAGTCATATTAGAGTCATTAACAAATTATGTTTAAATCCAAAACATTCAAACAAAACCGACATTAATAGGATATGTGACCACCCCTCATCCTCATACAAAGTTTACAGCTTGTGATCATGCTTTCCATGAGATGATCAACTACCCCAGAGTCAAGTAATCACCATTCCTCCTGTAGAGCAGTTTGCAACTCTGTGAGAGTGACTGGGGTGAGAAATGTGCAGACACAGCACGGCCAAGGGCATCCCAAAGATTTTTAATGGGATTAAGGTCAGGCGAGTATGCCGGCCAATCCATATGCGCAATCCCCTCACTCTCCAGGTAGTCGTCGACGACGTTGGCTCGATGGGGACATGCATTACCATCCATTAAAATGAAAGCAGAACCAACTACTACAACGTTCAATCTCACAGTGGTTTCTAGGACTTCATCCCGATACCGGACAGCAGTTAAAGAACCCCGTATATATATATGCAGGTCGGTGCGATATCCCAACAAAATCCCTTGCCACACCATGATGCTTCCACCTCAGAATGCGTGATGCTCGATGATGTTCTGGGGCTGATTTCGTGTGCCTTGTTCTCTCCAGACCCTTACATGCTTGTCATCTGGCTCCAGAGCAAATCTTGACTCATCATCCGTGAACATGACGTTGGCCCAATCAGACACAGTCCAATTCACATGTTGCCGACACCACTTTAATCGTGCCCCTCTGGATTGGACGGATAGAGGAACACAAACTCGTGGTACCCGGGCATACAGTTCATTCATGTGTAGCCTTCACCGAACAGTAGTGGCAGATATCGTCTTACCAATGGACGCTGCAACCATAGATGTCACACGTGTGGAGGTTGCTCTTCTATTCCGCTTGGCCAAAACAGCAATATATCGATCTTCCATGGGGGTCGTAACCCTTGGGCGACTGGCCACAGGTCTTCAGGTAACTGTTTGGCTTATTTCCAAAATCGTGAAATGACGGATGGATGAACGTCGAAGAAAAGAGCAACATCTGTGATTGATTGTCCTGCCTCAAGGCGTCCCACAGAACGCCAGCGCTCACTATCTGCCATTCATCTTCTGGAAGCCATAGAAACACATTCAAAACTATCCCTATGAAAGTTCTAAACATTTTTTATCAGCACTTACATGAAACTCCTCTAACCCCTCACAATGCTGGCTTCTTATACTACTGCCTTTTTTTCATATTTCTCAACACGAAACCATGATTGGCTGTTACAGAACATATTTGCATACTTCCAACTACCTCTGCAGCGAAATGCAGCCTCTCAAATTCAGATTGGCTTCCGGAAATATTAATTTTCCTCTCCATTCTTAACTTTTGGCAGTGAGTATATGTAAAGCAGAGTTTGCTCCTGTCTGTCTTTTTTCTATACAAATCTACACCGTTTGACCAATCCACACCAAATTTGGTATACATATTGTTTAGAACCCTGTCGGTAATGTAGGCTACTTATTAAACCCTGTTCTATTTGTCCTGGGTCTTCAGAGGGAGCTAACAACAATTCAAAATCCCCATAGGAATAACATTGAGCATTTTTATGATCACTATCAGACCAATTCACACCAAATTTGGTATATTCATTCTTTAGAATCCTGCTGGAAACTGCCTGCATATTAACCCCGTTCGATTTGTCCTGGGTCTGCAGAGGGGTTAAAAACCCACAATTCGAAATCCTCATAAGAATAACATTAAGTAATATGATGAATTACAAACAAAACAAAAAAATTCAACCTGAGCAACGCCGGGTAAATCAGCTAGTTTCGAATAAAGTTCATGGTAAAAAGTTCACACCTCAGTGACGTTAACACAATTAGCTTTTAAACATCCATTTCAATTACATCTCATTCACTTGTTCAAAGATGATTAAATATTTTTTACCTCAACCTATTTTTGGATTGGCGCAGATTTAGTTTTCTGTGTTATTTTCTATCTTACAGATTTCTAATTGCCTTAAGTAATGAGACTGCTGAAGAATTTCATTAGAGCAATGGGTTTTGTGAAGATTGAGCAATATTATGCAGCTCATAGCTCACATTAAGTATATTTAAACTGCAAAATGGGCTAATTTATCTCAGCGCTTGATTTCTTGTCTATATCAGTTTATTGGCATTCACCAATATAAACTCTGATTTCTGTGCCGTGTATGTTAGTGAAATATATACACAGATTAATCGTGTATTATGTTATTGGAAAGCTTTAATAGCTCTTAAAAAAATTTTTTGTTCCAAAAATAATATTAAAATCACTAAAAGTAAATTTAGTGAAAGGTAGTTGATTGTTTTGCCTGATCTAGTGAAGCTCTAAACTAGATACAGGTTTGTAGATATACACTATTGTAACAGCAACCTTTAAGTTTACTTTCACATAATCTATTTTATGCTAAAAATGAGTACTGGGTCATTCCATGTGAAATGAGCAAAACTCAGAAAAACCTGTGGCCGTAGTGTAACAAATTTTTATGAAATTTGCTACAGGGTTTTTGCATAAATAACGATATCCAAAATATTTTGGGTCAAAATGAAATATTTTGGAAGTTTCAGGCATTTTAATGACTTGCAACTGAAAGCAGTTGTGAAATCGCTTGATGTTGCATGGCCTCTTTCTCAAAAAGTACTTAACGTAGACAACAATATTTCATATTTTTGTAACCTATGAAGAATTTTTTTTATCTATTTGGGGGAAACAACAATTTTAAACATCACATTTAAGTTAAAAATTAGCGAAAAGGGGAAAATAGTTGATTTTAATAGAATTATAAAGGTTGCTATGGGCTAAAGGAATTTAAATGCATTGTTGAAATTCATACCAGATACAGTGCTAGGTATGATAAAACTGCTGCTGAAGTTTGGAAGTTGGCTTTTATTGCTTTCATCTTCCAAACAGCAAAGGAAAATTATAAAATGATGGTTTTCCACTTAAAATAGGCACACAAAATGAAATGAAGGACAGCTCTGACAAAAACTACATTTTGGAAGAATATAGTTTAATATATCTATGACTTGTAAAAAAATTCAGGATTGTACTTGGAGTCCCAAAGCAACAGTAACAAAATTAGTAAAACGCAAAAACATGTTCTTGCCTACTGGCGGCTGAAAGTTTCGTCGCCAAACGACTATTCGTATAAGTCTACGATGGGTTACCATATTCCATCAGTATCACCCTAACTAGCAATGCTTATTATTGCCAAACATACCATTCCCTTCTCATTTTATACATATTACTCATTTCAACTGACAACAATGAAATGGAGACAATGAAACTCCAAATCACAACAATGAAATACCAAATTATTTTTAACTTCTGAAGGAAATTATAAAAACAGGACATCAAATAACAATTGAAAAAGCTTAAACATTTAAAACTTTTACTTGATTGTCTTTTCAAACTCACTTTCAATCTGATAAAGGTCTCTTGTTCAATTTCATAGTTGCTTAAATTGAAATGTTCCTAGTGTTGCCGAATTCTTGAAATCTTTACATATTTCATTGTGATTGTGATCAATATGGAACAAGGATTAGTGAGTTAGGTACATTTGGGAGAATCTGGTATAACAACGATGTTTAAATTCTTTTTTACTCAAAATTATTGTTTACCTGACTAATGCTTAATATTTACAAAACGTATTTAATATTCACTAGTAGTATTTAATACTTACATTTCCAAGAAAAAAGCAAATCGAAAAGACTTCTCTAACAAAATGAACTTTTCACGTAATTATTATACTGATGGAAGCCTCGGATTATACAAAAAAGACTTTAAAAAGAAATTTCATGTGAAATTTTGCATGTGCACCATAATAATAGTTATTTCATTCTTATATCGCATTTTTTATATCATCGAAGGTTATAACTCATCATCTGCGATAAAAAAGTAACATTTACGTCTACTTAAAAATTTTCCAGACAAAAATAATCAAATTACAATTATGAAAATTTCAGGACATAATAGAGATCTTGTTCTTTTATGTCTAAAAATTTTGATGTTTTTGGAGCTTTCCCTCAGTGAAATATGCATTTTTTAAAAATTGAAAAATCGTATTTTCCATAATTTTAGTTTTAAATGTTCCTTTTTCTTTACAAAGGAGTAAAAATACATTCACCAAATTATGCCATGCTATTTGTTAGGAAAGGTTCTTCATTAAGAATAATTTTTAATATTATATTTTCATTTCTAGAGATACCAGAGCAATTTGAAATTTGTAGCAAATTGGCAAAATTTCTATTTTCGTCAATCTCTCAGATTCAGCAATGACGACTATTAAATTATATTCTGACATCCTAAGAGACCTTTTTCTGAAGAATATAACGATATAAAAATTTTAAATTTCTGTCAATAACTTATTAAAATATAGGGTCGCAAACAGGCCACTGTTAGTGTTAGAAAATCTAAATTTGTGTGATCTTGAACTTTAAATGTCAATAATTAACAAAATATAGATTTCTGAAACCTAATATTTTGTAGTTGCTCATTACTATATGTGACCTACTTAAAAGCTGTTTTTCATTAAAATCAATGATATGTCAGCCACAGCCGATTTGCTCATTTTGTATGGAATTACTACTGCAAGATTTAGAAATGATTGTAAAGTGCAGGCTTGCCAACTTTTTTGGTCTTCCAGTATGAAATCATTTCTGGATTTTTCTTTAGGGAGAAAATTTCTAAGCGATGCCAATTTCAAAGTTTTGACACCAAACAGTGGCAACCATGAAAGGACATCGGAATCAAGCAGCTAGATTGTCATAAACGCCTTTGGTACTGATTTTCAAGGAAAAATATACCTCTAAACTACAAATGTACCTCTAAAATGCTCAAGGAAAAATTGAATCACTCATTTTTGCATATATTTGGCACAATTTTGTGTAAAATATCACCAAATCAGTTTCACTGAAATTCAAACTACCGCCAAGTATATCAGTCTAGTGCAGTTTCCTGGGAAAGCAGTCACATTGTTTCGAATGAGGTTTTTGTTAAATTAGGAGACTGATGGTAATGTAAACACCCCTTCCACAGTTAGTGTCTTTAGCACAGACTTTGATTCAAAGTTTATAGTTCAGTTCCAGATGCTATAGCATTGGTAACAAGCTGGTAGGGGTAAAATATTCAGTGATATCCTTTCATGCTTTAGTCTATGGCAGCATTTTCTTAACATATTTTTGCATCCATTCTGAAATCAATTGCTTTCTCCTGGAAGTTGCAGAGCAGGGTTAGTCTTTCTGTTTTCAGTTTCTTTCATGAAGGCCATTTTGGCGCAATTGTCGCTGATTTGGTTGTCTTAATTATTTTTTTATTTTAAGAATTATTTTAAACATTTTTCATTTGTGACAGTTGCATGTTGGTTTCTATGTCGGAAAAATCTTACAGATTTTTTCTTGCAGGTTGGCATGAAAGTGGGATTTTAATATTTATGACATTTTCTTAGGTTGTTCGCAATAAACCAGTTATACGACCAGCCAAGGGAACACGTCAGTGTAATTGCCGACAAGAAATGGTCACGAGGCAGCTGGGTCCTGGAAGGTTTCAAATGACCCAACAAACAGTTTGTGACGAGTGTCCAAATGTTAAGTAAGAATGTTTCTCTTGTTTTTTTTATTTTCTTAGAATGTTTAATTTCAAAGTTTTATTTAGTTTAAATACATACATTTCCTTTGGGAGTTTATCTTTGGCCATCTCTGAAATAATTTGCTTGAAAATTTGTAATGTTTGTTATTTGCTTATCGAAAATTGATCACAATGTAATTAGTTCCTCTTTTGTGTATTTAAAATATGAATTTGCTTGTAGATTTGTTACAGAAGAAAAACTTCTGGAAATTGAGATTGAACCTGGTATGAAAGATGGACAGGAACAAAAATTTGTGGCCGAAGGTGAAAATGTTTATTTTTTCTTTAGTTTTGACATTTGTTTTCAGCCATTGCGTATCGTACAATTTAAATTTTATTTTTAGGTGAGCCTCATATTGATGGCGAGCCTGGAGACTTAAGAATTAGGATACAGACTCTACCGTAAGTAATTTAATATATTAAACAAATACTTTACTTTCACTCTCTGAATATCTCAAGACTTCTGTTATGTGCTATTGCTTTTGCTATTTATGTGTTATTGCTTTTGCCATGCAATACATTAAATGCCTAAATAGCTATAGGGCCACAGTAGCCTGGTTGGAAGATTAGCAAACCGGAGGGTAGCGAGTTCGAAACTCAATCCAACCAAAAAAGTTGTAATCTTGGGGATTGGTGAATATTAAATCTGTCGGGGCCTCAAATGTCCTCATGTTGGCATGGTGTAGAAGTTTGGAGAGTAGAGTGCTAGCTCAGGTGTTGACTTTGTCATCTGACCATCATTCAAAATAACAAGGTTTTGTCCTCTAATCTTTCCCTTCGGGATTGATCCTGGATCATCCATCGCCAATAACCCATTGTGTTGCTCCAGTGCGACCTTAATTTAACTACCTTCCTAAATAGTTATACCTTTAGGTTGAAAGAATTATAGGAAACTTTGTATTGGTCATGAAGGCTAAAACTGTTTAGAAACCATGCAGGGAAATTACAGGTTTTATAGCGAAATGATGCGTTTAATTTTCAGAAAATTTATTTTAAATTTTAAGTAAGACTGATATTGATAGATTGGAATGATATTTTCTCTTTATTGTTACAAAATCACAGTAATTTCTATTGTTTCTTATGATTAATATGACAAACTGATAACAGCATAGCAAATCTATAGAAGGCGGCATCGAAACTTCATTGCGGATAATGAAACCATTTTTCTCAGTAACATGTTTATTTTTAATTTTGGTTTTTTGTTTAATTTTTCTGAGAAGCAAAGTTTCATTAGCTTGCCAAACCAATGAATGATAGTTTATTTTTGTTTAGTGTAAATCTCTTTGTTCTGTGCACTGAAAAGAAATTCTATTCATATTTGTTTCCTACAATGAGCTATTTTTGCAAGTCTGTATATGCTACTATTTCTTCAGCATATAACTCATCTACAGTGAATAGGAAAAAGACCTTTATTTTTATACATTGTTAGACTCCTGTGAAGTTCAGTTATTCATTTTGAAATCACATTTAAAATTCAAACTCATTTTTATTTACCAAGACATATTTTTTAGATTATAGATTATTTTCTGTAAAAATGCCTGAATGATTCGGATGAAATTTTAAAAGAAATGTCAATTTTAAAATACTAGCTCTGTTTCAATGCAATTTATAATGCTATGTAAATAAGCTATTGTACATAGTTTTGATGAAATTGTCAGCATTAGCTGTGAAATTCTTAATTGTACAAATATATTTGCAAAATCTTATTTTTTATTATTGATAATATTTTCAGTCTAGAAATTTTAATCACTATTGTTTTGAATTGCGTGCAGGTGGCAAGAGTGCCAAATTTCATTATATTTTTCTCCTATTACCTTTTAATAGTCAGAATATAATAATTAAAAGTTCTGTTTAATTTTCTAAAAAATTGAATCTGATAAGTTGTACAGTCCATGAGATTATATTACTTCATTCTGTTCGAACCTTAAAATTTTCTTTGAATCTCACAATTTGTGTTTCTACATAGTAACCATTTTCTTTGAGTGATGTAATTCATTTCTGTAATCTTGCATTAAGTTAAAATGCTTTTCAGTAGTTTCAAGATTTTTATTCTTGATTTTAGACATCCTATATTTGAAAGACGTGGAGACGATTTGTATACTAATGTCACCATATCACTCACTGATGCATTATCAGGTTTCACTTTACAAATCCCACATTTGGATGGTCATAAGGTAAATTTTTATTCTTTTACTGTGTAATACAATATTTCAATTTTTTAAAACATGATTTAAAGATGAAAAAATACTTTGAATTCATGCTGTACAGAAGGCAAATTATCTTAAGTTGGTTTTAATTTTTAAAATTATTAAATACATTAAAACTCATTTTTATTAAAATTAATGCATGTCCTTTGGTAAAACTAACTCAAAAACAACCAACCCAACCCTTTATTATTAAATTCAGAAAAAGGCTATTTGAATGTATGTGCATTCAATATCTTTGATATGGTAAATGAATTCCGTTATTTATTTAATTTATATTTTTGCACATGAAATCTTTAAAAGTTATTAGCTAGCTCACAAATGAAACAATTAAACTGGGTATAAACTACTACAAAAGCTAAAACAAAATTTTCGTTTCTTGTTTATGTTATTAAGATTCAGGGCTAGAAATTAGGAGCAGAAAGCCCATGGCAACTAAAATATTCTGTTTGGGTGCAATAATTAATTTATTTTGTTTAGTGTTTAAACAGACCAGAGCCTGGACATTGATGTCCCTATTTAAAAGTAAAAATAGATTGTTAGATAGAAGAATAAAAATGGTTGCTCCATATGCTAGTGGTCTGTAGTGTGCCAGTCATTAGGCGATCATTGGCCAGACTTGTTCGAACGGCAACAATGAACACTTTGAAAGAACTTGCTGCTGCAGACAATGTAGAATTGTACATAACATGCCCTAGTTCTTGATTTTACAGTTTGTTCTCTCGTTTGGTGATATGACGAGGCTGCTGCAATTGTTCACGTCAATCAATTTGTTCCTCTTGCACCCATTGATTCCATATTCGCATCACTGTCTTGATTTCGTCAAACACCGATTTCTTGGAAGGATAATCCAGTCTTGAAAAGCCCCAATCCTTCCTCTGTCAAACTCAGAAATGTGCTCGTATGCCTGCTATATTTTTCAATAATTAAGCTTCCTATACAGAGGAACAGAATGAGAAAACACAATTAAAATACTTTAAACCTGCTCTCTTTATACTGCTTAGAGGACATTACTGGCATCTATGATTTCCATGTACTTTGCAGTGCCACTTATTTGCATATCTGTATTTGATCTATGCATTGTGCAAATTTTTAAGGCTATTGGATGCTTCCTTCATTGTGTTACATTTTCAATGGCCATCAGTGTATGATGCTAATACTTTTTATTTCATTTTTAAGGTATGAAGGTTCTTAACTTTAAGATAATTTCTGTTTCTCTTCAACCATAGAAATTTTCAGCACAGATTATATGTTGATCATATATTTTTTCAAGCAGTTTCATTCCGCATTAGTTTATAACTAACTTTAATTCATGTTCCTGTTAACTTTTAGGTTGAAATAACAAGAGACAAAATAACATTTGCTGGTGCTCGCATTCGGAAAAAGAATGAAGGGATGCCTAATTACGAAAATAACAACTTAAAAGGGACACTTTACATCACTTTTGATGTTGATTTTCCCAAAGGAGAACTTAGTCCTGAAGACAGAGAAAGTAAGTATTATATATTTATCAAATTATACTAATATTTTAGAGGAAAATTGATCAACAGACTTAAATAATTTATTCGAACTCGCACACCTAAAATTAAACCCAGTAGTATGACTGAATAGAAAAAATGTGGAGAAGTAAAAATTGCATATTTTAATGCAATTGATTTTGATAATAAGTTTAGTCATTTTAAAAGTTGCTTTTAACATTTATCAACTGTTGATAACTGTTATTAGAAATTAACAGTTGCTAACTGTTTTTGAAATTAACAGTTGCTAAATGTTAATTTGTAATAACACTTATTTTAACTGCTATCTGAAAAACAGCTCAACTCTATTAATGTGTTTTTCTCTATTCTGTGAAACCCATCTAATGCATTTATTTAGGTTGTGTGATAACTATATACTGCTTTGGGAATCCAAAAACTTTCAAGGTAAAAAAATTAGTCCATTAGTGGTGAAATGGGAGCACTTGGGTTTATATTTGATACCTTGGATTCAATGAATGCTTTAGCAATTTCCCCACTGACTCAATATTTTACTGTTAGGCAAGCCACACACTGGTCCAACATCAATCCTGCAACACTAAATTGGATGAAATATGCATATGTAATGCCATATTTTCTGTACCAAAATGGAGTATGCATGTGCATATGGTATATTTTGTCGCATGTTGCTCCAGTGTGGTGACCGGGCTTAGAATACCCCTTTTCCATATCACTCATTCTGGTTTCTGATTTTTGGTCATTCAACATTTGATTATGAGTCCAACCCTCAATTGTTGGACTCATAAGTCTTGACTGAGTCAGTAGTATGTACTTATATAGTATATATATAAAAATTGATTTAAGCCATAATTTTTTTAAACATTTCATTAAAAAATGTCCATGAATATAGTTATTGTAAACTTAATATTTTGAAAGGGATATATATTTTAACTATTAAACATAGTCTTAGAATAATGCTTGTGACAAGTGTAGAAAATGTCGTAAAGGATATAAAAAGTTAAAATTTGTAGTTCTTAGACCACATTCTCAGAACTCTTAAAATCTAAAGTTAATTAGCATACAAACTAACAGACATTGTAAGGGCATAGTGCTTTCTTCATGAAAAACATAGAGAAATATATGTAAGCAACACATTATACCAACTCAAATATCAAATTACCAATGGGTTTAGCATTTTTCAGTTTTGAATTGGAGAATGTCATACAAATTGTTTACTACTTTCTATTAACAACTTGCTTTTTCTTTATAGAAATAAAAGAAATCTTCAAAGAAGAAACAAAGACAAAAATATATAATGGCTTACGAGGATATTAACAGTGGAAGCACATAATCATCACATAATGCATACTCACAATATCTTTTGTTTAGTTTAACTTATAAGTACGGTTATTGCATTTTTGTTATTAAACCAGTTGAAAATTCATTTAGTGTTTAAGCTTGTAATTATTTATAATTTTGAATGCCTTTTCAACACAAGTTGACTTACCATTTTCATTTAGCTGTGAATGCTCAATTTATTTATTTATGTCTTATTTTATTTGAAATTCCATTAATTAAACATAGTCTTCTTAACATGGTAAAGAATTACTAGTTCCTATTTTAATTGTTCTGGTTATTTACTTGTTTTTCGGATTTATTGTGAGGTCTTGTGTTGTAATAATATTTAGTGTTTACCTAACCAATTTATTTAACTTTTATGAAACCTTGCAACACTTGTCTACTTGGACATATTCTACTTAATCAGTGTTAATAACATCCATTTTGTTTTAAAAATGTTCTTTCAAAAATGAAAATGCCATTTTAAAGACTTGTTATTTATATTAAAATTAAGAACACAAATTTAGATGAAGTTTTTAGTCTCCAAATTAATATAAAAATGGATAATATAATCCATGTTCCCTGTATTCTGTTAAATTTAGCCTTTTAATTTGTCTTCAACTATATAATATAGATGCCTAAATCTTAACATCATGCTTAAATTCAGTTATATTTTTATTATTATTTTAATTCATTGTACACCTAATTCTGTTTTTGCACGAACTTTTTTTACACGAATTTGATTTAATACGAATTCAAAATAAATATTTCATTATCTTTTTACACGAGTCATTTGATTTAACACGAGCAGTCCAATCCAATTTCTAACAATTTTTTTTGCCTAAATTCTAAGAAAACAAAATTTTATTTGTGGCGTAGTAGATCATTTCTATTTTCTATATGTATAACAGCTAGTGTGTGTTTTGAAACGTGTGCTTTCCTCTAGATACATTACATAACGTTTTTATTATTGAATTTGGTGCACATCTACCGTATTCGTGCATTGTATCTTTGGAAGACATTTAGTATGTAGCTCTATTTCAAAGTGAAAGAATCTATAGTGAAATTTGTGCACATATAAATTTTGATGAAAGTCAATAAACTGTAAGTTTGCAAATTTTTCATATCTTTATTAATTTTAATTTGAGATATTTTTCGGTAGCCCTTATATAATGTCACATAATTCACCCATTACCAAAACGAAAAGGAAAGCGATTTCTTTGGAACTTAAAATTCAAATTTTAGATCGTCTTACAACTAGACAAGGTGCTACATCTGTAGGAAAGCATTTTGGTGTACATGAAGCTACCATAAGAACAATTAAGAAAAATGAAGCTACAATTAGGAAGTCGGTATGTTCTGGAACAAAAGTAAGTGTTAATTCATCATCATATACAAGAGATATTGTCAAGGAAAAGATGGAAAAGGCTCTGGTAATATGGATAGTAGATAAGTCACAAAAAAGAGTACCAGTAGATGGAAATGCCATCGAGCAAACAGAACTACGAATTTATAGACAGATTAAAGAAAAGGAGTCAAGCACTTCATCTTAGTTAAACAGAAAGTATGAATTTTCTGCAAGTACAGGTTGGATGACAGGATGTAGAACAGATTTTTTTTGTTCATGAAGAATTCTTTTCATTTTCATTACATATTACATGTGTATTTTATTGAAATAAAATAAGCTTAAAACGATTATTTTCATATGTTTTTTTTTTTAAATTATTTTTACTGATTTTTTAGATCCGGAACCAATTTTCTTTTCTTCTATAGATACAATGTCTTTTTTTATACGTATTCTTTAGGAACATATTTATCGTGTAAAAACAGAATTAGGTGTATATTCAAAAAATCTAATCATTGTTATCTAAAAACCTGATAGAGTTATCATTTCATGCTTAGCCTTGAGAACATTTTAAGTAAGAATTATTTTTATATTAATGGAATTACAAATACTTTCCTGATAATTTTATTTAAAAGAATGCATTTTAGACCACATTTCTTCAGATGTTTCATGTTCAATTTGCATTTAAATATTTGTAATATTCTACTGGAAGTACAGAAGTGTACTCTACCCCTTTTAAAAAAAAATAAAAAGTAAAAAGCATATTTTATTTACATTGTTTGAAAAATTTATTTTGTATGAAAGTATAACTCCTGTTATGTTATGAAAAAATTTTGTAATTGATTAGTATAGAATTGTTACAAGTGATTAAACTGGTTGGACATCTTGTGGATATCCTAATCATGGAATCTTCAAAAGAAACTAAGGGCCATGAAAGCCCGGTTGGAAGAGTAACAGATTAGCAAGCACAGAGAGTTGCTAGTTCGAATCCAACCAAAGACCGTCGTGTACAAAGGGGGTTGGTGCACTTTAAATCTGTCGTGGCCTCAAATGTCCTCACATGGCGTGGTGTGTAAGTTTGGAGAGTGGGATGCCAGCTCAGGTGAGACCTCGTCATCTGGCTGATTCAATATTACGTTGTGTTCTCGGTTCTTACCCTTCAGGTTTGATCCTGGACTCGCCAATAGCCCGTTGTGTTGCTCCAGTGTGATGTTAATTAAAATACCTACCTACCTCAAAAGAAACTAGCAGCAATTCTATAGATTACTTGGAAAATTAAGGAAATGGCCACTAAATATAAAACACACAATCTAATTTGCTTTCCATATAAGTGCATTTGCATGATTTAATTGGAACATAATGTATGTCAAATACTACGAAATTTCATTGGTTTCTATCTGCTGGCCAATAGCTGACTACAGAATTGTAGAAAGCATGGTACCAGAACACCAGTTAGTATCATTTAGACACTGGACAACATTTGTCGGTTTCTCCCTTTTACATTTTTTGTCTGATTTTGACAATTTCTTGAGTTAAACATTTTACTTGATGAGCATATAGCACAATTTTGTGTTAAATAAATAGTTTTACAGCTAAATTTACCTACAACATCTGCTTTTGTCTTTTTGACACAAGCTGATTTCTCAGTCAAAATTACTTGTTCAGCAAAAGATATCCAGAGTAGCAAACAAAACAGATTTCGAATATCAATTCATTTTGCAGTGCTTATTTATTCATTTATATGATCTTAAATGCTTTTGCATTGCTTTCAAATGCAGAAATGGTTATCACTTTGTGTTCACTTCAGTTCGTATTTATTTTTCCAACTGCAAAGTTATACATTCACATGCGAGCTTTGATTCTATCAGGCCTATAAATGAGAACTAGGACTTGCTGAAAGTTCCCGTCCTGATGAAATTGAAAATTTAAGAACCATCCAAAAATGATTCTGATGGTGGTGAGCTCTATTCCGATTTTGATTCAGATGAAGAAACTGGATTATATGAAAATTATTTGAAAGAATCTGAAGGTGATGCTGACAATATCCAATTTAATTTGAATTTAATGTTGCTTGAAGTAGCACAGAATTGAAAATATATAATCGGTGACTGGTCGATTTGCTGCAAGTATTTTATGAGAAAGTAATTGTTTTATTAATTTTCCCAAAGCAAAATCGCAATGAGTAATAATTACCAGAAATTATACATCAGAATCAGTCTGCGAAATTTAGCTTAAATGCAGGAAATGTGAAATTAAAACATGTAATTTGAATGCAACCAAACGTGTTTATACTTGTAAGTGTTGCATAAAAAGCTGCCAAAAATTGCTATTTACTAAATTGATAGTAAGCAAAATGTATTGAGATTGCTGGAGGGGGTTCTAGTGTTAGACTCGTGGAAGCAATATTAAAACTGATTCTGAAAAATTTGTTTGGTATAGAAAAAACTATCCTGTCTTTTAATTTTGATCTTTTATCTGCTTATTCAAGAACTACTTGAAATAAGGTTGGCACTTGTTTTAATGATTTTTGCTTTCATTAATGAAGATGCATTTGGTATCATTCATATAGTCGGTCATAACACGTTTACTTGGTTTCAATCTCTTATTTAATAAATTGCTGAGAAAATGTGTCATGATATAGGATAAATTTTGAACTGGATTGTTTTATGCAGAAGCGATTGAGTAATATATTTCTGCTAGGCAAGGATTTGCACATCACAATAAGTATTTTGTTTGTGGGACCATTGATCAAAATGTGATGCTTTTGACAGTCTTTCAAGTACATGTTTTCTGGAAATATTTCAATTTTTCATTTATAAAATGGAGCATAACTGTTTTCATATAAATTTTAAAAATTAAAAGCAAATTGAATTATAATTTTAAAAATGAGAAAAGGAATAGAATTAGATTACGTGCAATAAACACAAAGAAATGATAGTTCAATTTCATTTCTGTGAAGTCATCCCGAATGTAAGCTAAAGCAAAAAAATAAACTGAATCATACAGAAATTAAATAAGTGAATAATTTTTTGCAAAAGAAACAATAAGTATTTTCACAATAAAAATGCACATATTTAACAAGTAGAATTACAAAGATATAAAAGTATATTCTGGAATTCAGCTTTTAAGATGTAAATAATTTATTTTTAAAATTCTCAGTAAAGTACTTTCAGATTTATTTGTGTATGCCAGAATTTACAAAGGCAAATATAGTAAGGAGAATAGGGAAGTATGAATTAAAAATATAGTTTTGACTTAGGAATTACTTTTCAATTTTGCAATTTAA
Source organism: Meta bourneti (assembly GCA_933210815.1). Lineage (NCBI taxonomy): Eukaryota > Metazoa > Arthropoda > Arachnida > Araneae > Tetragnathidae > Meta > Meta bourneti. The sequence continues at coordinate 14,287,956 of OW119928.1, read as the reverse complement.
CAATACCATCAGATCCATGTATTAGCAATTAGCTTTCCTAATTAGTTATTTCTATTGATGGCAGTGCATTACTCATATTTCATTTCTTAATTCTATCTATTTATAATTAATATAGCACCCATATTTAAATGGATTTCATACCTCTAAATGAAATAAAATCTAAAAATATGTAACAGCATTTTGTTTTCCTTTACTGATGTTAATTCTTATTTCCAATAAATTGCATGGCAAAATGTACACCTGTCATATTACCACATTTACATTCTGAACATCAACTTCATCCCATTCCCTTGTTAAGGTGATTTCGGTATTTTCTGACGCTAAACCTATCCTCCACATTTCTCATTGCTTTCTGTCATCAGACTGCTGGATGTTTATATTCGTTATTGCCATTTGACAATAAACATATAAAGTTGATTTCCGCTCCACATATGTGAGATATAGAGCTAAGTATATCTATAATAATGAGTACCAGTATCAATGCGAGTTTTGTAACTAGGTCATCAAGACGTATTTTCTTCCCCATTGTACTTCAAAAATTCTTCTATCTTAGATGTGAAAGATTGTTTAAAGCAGATCAAAATCATTGCCACGATCAGACTTTAAATTGTATACTATGACAAGAAATTTTAAAAAATTTCTCATTCTCCGAAATCTAACCGTGATTAAATTGAATCACTTGTTCAACATCCTTTAAATCTTGTTTAAAATATTTAATTTTTGGAAGTTCCCTTATATTTGAGGCACGTGGCATAGCTTAAAAGTTATCATTGCTTTTACAGTTCCATATTGTTTCCTAGATTTTCAAATGGAAGAAACCTGAAAATGTTTTTGGATAAATTGTCTATAAAAATAAGCTGTTTGATTAAGTTACCAAAATTTATCTAATCGAAAGAATGGACGAATATTTACAAAGCAATGAGTGAAAACTGCCATTCAATTCTGAAATTTGAGCATGAATTTTTTATATTTACTGCATTGTTGAAACACTGGGCTAGTAAGCCCTAAGGTTTAACCCAGTCGTCTCCCAAACTGTTTTGACTCAATGCCACCTTTCCAGACAAATGTTTTTGGCCACTTCCTCTGGAAAAGCTTTGTCATCTGACCATTGTTCAAAATTATGTGTTGTCCTTAGATCTTTCCCTTAGGGATTGATCACAGACTGTCGCCAATAGCCAGTTGTGTAGCTCCAGTTCAAAGTTAATTAAAATATCTACCTAGCTCTAGAAAACTATCTCAATTAATAATGAATTGCATGTGTAGCTGTGCCTATAATTTTTGAATTTCATCAAAACAATTATGTAGCTGTGCAAAAAGCTAGTTTGGAAATAAAACAACTGAAACTGAAATGATAAAATAATTTATTAAAATGAAATGAAATTGCTAAGACAAACAGATTGCTCACTATTAAAAATTAATATTAATTAAATCAGTAAAACTAAAAATCACTCATAAGGATGAGTCTGGCATGCTACCAATTTGTCTACGTTGAGGCTGTTGTTGAGAATAGAGCTTAAAACTCCAGTCGACTACTTGCAGCCATTCCTCTTTTCAGTTAAGACTTATTGCACTAAATCCACGTTCAGGATGACAGAAATAAAAAATTTAGGTTGGAAATGTGCTCAAATACATATACATGCTTGTTATGACCTGCCATCTTGTTTCTAGAACAATTAACTTGCATTTGACTACAAATAATTCTTGCAACAATGCGCCACCAGTGGGTGTCTCTGGTACAGTGGACTAGTGCTTGCTAAAAACATTTTTAGGTAAAAAAATTTATAATCTTATTGTCCACTCTTGCTCCTCAATGCCCCTGGGGTTGGTATTGCCCCAAGACTCGGCACTCACTTTGAGATAATGGTTTCCCCAAATGGAGAAATTGCTTTTAATACTAAGTGATTTTTCTTTTGAAGCTGAAAATAGCAAAATTTAAGGATTTGTCACTCGGAAAGAACTACTTTTTATTCATGGGAATGTCTTGAATTTCAGAAATCAATAAAATAATAGCTTGCTTCTTATTTTTAATTTAGTAACCGATTTACAATTAAATTTTTTTGATTCAGTGTATGGTTTTCCTAATTAAAAAAACAAAGGATGGTAATTCATATTAATTTTTTAAATGCTTTCATTATCTTTGCAAAGCAGCTTGGTGTACACAAAACCAACAGTTGTGTTTCCCCTCATATTTTTTTCCTAATAAACTTTAAACACTATCCAGTTAGTGTTTTATGAAACTCATTAATAAGATGATAAAATTTAGAAGACAACTGATATTTTAAGAACCACATATTTGAACTTCTTAACCTAGTTACTTCTGACTGATTGGAAATAGTAATACTATCTTTTTATACTCTACACTGAAACACACTTTAGATTAACTGTATTTGTGCGTATTGTAGCGTTCTAATCTAGATTGGTAAACAGTAAATTCAGGTTGATGTGGACCTAAAGTTAGATTTTCTTTGGCACTTTGACAATCATTAAGTATTTAATTAACAGGGAAATTATTGAACTTACGTAGGTTGCATTTTATGGCACAAGGGCTATTTGGCCATGCTCTGCCAAACACAAGTTTCTTGTCTCGTTTTTCAGATTCTTGAAAAATCTCTTATTAACCCAATGAATATTTTTGCCATGTAAGGCAGTTTTAGATTTGCTTTTATTAACATTAAACTTTCCATTACACTAAACATGAAAATATGTACTAACATGAAGTAATGAGACTCCCAAGTAAGAGTTCAGCCCCCTTCCATATTAAATTGAAGATAATCTGAAAAACTTTAACATTGCATTGGTTACTTTATCAATTTAAAGTCTAAACTCTATTGGACAAGTCTGTTTGGTTTCCTGACCACAATTTTGTCTTTATTACTTCTCTAACAAATGAGATGACTGAATCCTAAAATCTAACTCACAAATGCAAATTTTTAATGTTCTAGTTTGAAATCATAAGTTAAATTAAAAAAATGAAATCCCCCCTTTTTTGCCTGTTTTTCGAAGCAAAAACATGAATTGCGAATATTAAATGTTCTGACTCATTAAAAATCACTTATTTTCAGAAATATATTATACCATGACCTCAAATTGAGAGCACATTTCCTTGAATATACTCTGGAAAGACAAATAAAACATCCACATAACACTGAGAACGAATATACATTTTCCTAATTTTGAATACTATTTACATACCAAATTGTTGAAAATAGTTGGTAATATTTTAAATACTGGAGCAGAATGAAACTTATTTTAATATTTAAAGAAACACAACGAATGGGGTGTTATTAAAATATGCCAAACAAAAATAGGTTAATTTTTTTTGCAATAAGGAAACAAGTTGCCGTGATTCAAATACTAGATAAATCCATTTCCCATAAATACGTGAAATACCTATTCGAATCATGGGAACTTATCCGGCTCATGTAGGAAAATTTGAGTCACATTGGCACCGCTGCAATTCAATTACAAATGAAACTAAAAGGTACGACTTCTAAAATATTTTCCGAAAAGAAATTTTGTCCTTATTTCTTCCTCTCCTGTCTTAATATTTTCATGTCTTCTCTAGGTTACTTCCCACACGGGAGAGATTCATACAAATCTCTGATTGGTTGAATACTACCGCTTGTGTCCATTTGATTCGTGACCGGACTAAACTCACGATTCCATTGGATAAAAATCAGTTGATCCGGTCAGGTTCCATACAATTGCGTCTTGGGTGGGGGAATGTACATGTACAATGTAGTGTTTACTTTAAATCGCTTGGCAACTGTTCGGAAGACAAGATGAGGAATGCGTACTGCGTAGTGAACTTGCAAACATGTGTTTGCATGTAACTACGCCCTTTTCAAGTGTTGAGTCACTCATACATTAACTGAATACTTCACTCCCTTTTCTGTAAAATCTAGTGCATTGATAACGATGTCAGCGAATGATGTATTAGTTCTCAGTTCGTAGTGTGCAAGAATGCCGTATTTCCAAGAATTAGAAGATAACCAGGATTTATTGACACGTTCAGAGATTATGTGTCCAAACGATGCTATTTCAAGTTCTTCAATTCGTTCAAACAGTGGTACATTGACAATTGCTATGAATATTGTGTGTAGCCAGACAAAATGAGTGGATCGTCGCCATTTTACCTCCAGAAATAGTATAGGATCTGCTATCAATCTGTAACTTGCTAATTTCAAGACTTTTGGTGCACTTTAATGGTAATAAAATTTATTGTAATATTCAAATCTTGTTTTTATTTTAAAGTAATAAAATGATTATTTTTCTCCCAACATACTATTTTCAACCGGGCATCGTGCTCGTAACAATTAATTTTTTGTGCTTTTAATATTTGGATGTGCCGTAACGAATATGTATTAAATTACACGTATAATTATGCGAGAAGATATCAACATCCCTTGACTGAAATTGGAGTGTTTTCAGAATGGACTATACATGATACCCTAGCTTCACAAAGAAAAAGCAACTTTGAAATGAAACTGAAGTAATTGCAAAGCTTAAAGAAAACATTGGTGTGGCTGAGGTTCTGAATATTTAAAATTTAGGAAGTGAGCAAGATATGCTAACCTCTAAAATTCTGTACGAAGTGATACAAATTTGAAAGCATGACAACTTTTACTTGACTAAGAAAAAAAAATGAATATCTACAGTTGCCCTCAATTCAAGAAGTTGGCCAGAAAATTGATGAACATTTGGATTTAGTTTGAATTTTAAGGCATTTTATTCTTGTGGAATTTAATTGCATCACTTCTCCCAGCTCTCACTGTATGCTGCTTTACCAGGCTAACATAGGAAGGTGAACGGGTGGCTAAGTTGGACTTCTACAGAGATGGATCTTGGGATCAACACCAGATGTGCTCCATTGCCTAAAAACTTTTATTGCCCAGACTCAATGATTTAGTGTAACTTTTTCTACACCTGAATAAGAAAGAAGACTTCTCCCAAACTCAGGAACTTGAATTCCAGAATTATTTAAGTATGAAAAGTTTTTGTAGAAAACAATCTGCCAGTAACATTTATAGAAGTGTATTCTTAGTGTGACATATATATCCAAGTCTTCAAATATGAAATTAAATTTTAAGAATGAAGTAAATGTATAGAAAAAAATCGTGAAGTGATTGGAAAATTAAATTATTTTCCAAAAGCTTTTAGAATATTCGAGTGATTGGCATTTTACTTCATATAATCTTACTATAAAGTGTGGAGAAAAGTTTTTAAGGTCTATTGATAATTTGGACAGGCTCAAAGCACACAAAAGAGGCTTGGGGTGGATTTGTACCTCCTTGCTACCCACCTTATAATTGTATATTCTAGAAGAGGAATTTGTCGAACCACAATTTATGCATCTGACAATTCACAATTTATGCATTTCAAGTTAATTTTCTATAAGATGTAAAATATCTGCTGATTTTTCAAAGGAAATTAAAAAATGTCAGCACGGATTTGCTTGCCGAATGGAATTTCAAGTGGTATTTTCTGGTACTTCTACTTTTGATTTAAAAGCATTAGTGATTAATAGTGAATGAAACTTGTAGGGAGCCTTATGAAAAATACTAGACCAAATTTGCAAGTTTCAAGATAAAATTGAATTGGAACTTGAACCAAAGTGAAAAACCCTAAGGCTATTAGTTTTCTGTGAGATGAGAGCATATGAATTATTGCCACAAAATACACGTAATGTTTTTAAAGGATTATAAAATGTGCAAGAATGCTTCTCTATTGAACCTTTATAAATTTTAAGTAGATGGCTAAACCAGCACAATGATTCAATTGGATTTCAAACAAGGAGTCTCATCTAGAAATATCAATCCCTATTGTCCTTGAGATGCTGATTTTCAAGCTAATATTTTAAAAGGACTACCAAGGATCAGATTTTGTTCAATGTATGCTGAATAAAAATGGGATCCATTAGGATCTCTGCAGGTTGATGTATTGGAAAGACATTAAGTTGAACAGAAACTAAATCTTGATTTTACAGGGAATCAATGTATAAGTGTTTTAAAATGAGTTTACATACAGATTCTTTACTTCGAAATCCTTTTTAAACTTGTATTTAAAAATGTTCATTTATCTGTCAGAGTAGAGTATATATTTGTTTTTCGAATTGAACCTATTTTTATCAGATTATATATTGTAAAGGTTACTGAATTTGATCCTAACCGTAATTAGTAAAAGCATTTTAATAGTTGTACATTAAAATCTCGGGTGTCACATTTTTCAAAATGAGCATTTGATGTTTATTTTCTATTAAATTTTACTTTTTCTTATCAAGTTTCCTTTCTAAATTAAAATTAAATGCGTGATTTGTGTATACAATTGTCTAATAAGACCATATTTTCTCAGGATGAAAAAGTCAGTTCACTTATTGGTAATAAGTTTGACTACTTTTCAGAAAATCTGGCAAGTCACTGGATACATGCAAATTTCAGCATACTAAGTATGAGTTTATTGAATGTGTTGGTAAAAAATGCACAGAACCATAACTATCTTAATGAAACAGTTCTATGCAAAACTGTAACTCAATGAATTCAGTATGAGTTTTAGATGCAATTTCAAAAGCAAATGATTATTATTTAGAATGACTTTACCAGACTTATTTAACTTTCCAGAGAAAAACTTTCCAAAATTCTTCGCCTAATTGCATTGGCGTGAAAACAACTAATTTGTTGTAATACTTCCAAAATTAGAGTATCTTTGTTTCTTTTTACTATTTTTTAAAGAATCAGGATTTAATAATTGCTAGGGACTGGATGTGCTGACATACCCCTTCCAAAAAATACCCTTAAATGTTTCTAAAGTGTTCTTTAAAAGGAAAACCCCTGAATATTAAAAAATCCATTAAAAACTGAATTTTCAGTTATAAATTAAATTTCAAACTTGAACAAATCAAAGCTCGAATTTCAGCTTTTCTTTTTCAAAATAAAGTAATAGCTCAAGAAAAAGTAAGCAAACACTTGTTCACCACTTCCCAAATGGCTCTTACAGAAATGGACATTGGTATTCTATTCCCAAAAATTATTACACCTGTGTCTTGAACAGCTTCTAGAATGGGCTACTATAGAATTAGTTTTTTTCTTTGGTTATCTGTCAAGACTGGTTTCGAGTGTTATAACATAATCCATATGAAAGTGTAATATTTTATGAAATGGCAAAAAATGTAAGTCTACTGTACCAAACTTTAAAAAAAGTCAGATGCCTGAAAGAAAAGTTGTCCAAAAATGCAAACTGTTTTCAGAGTCCAGAAACAATTACATGCATTGCAAGCACATATATTTTATTTGATTTTTCAGGATTGATAACTAACAGCAATGACTTGTTTAAGGTCTCTAATTGGAACAATACTAAGTTGAAGTTAGTACATGTTTTATGTCTCATAAGATCAGGGCTATCTGAAAAGATCATGTTGGGAAAACACGCATAAACATTATGCTTGCCATTAATATCAAAATTGATACACAACTCGAAATTTTCCCTCCTACCCCAGACCGTGTTAATTCGCGTCTCAACAAGATGGCATTACGTTATCTAATTTTTATATCAATGGAATGGGTGTTGCTCTTGGTAGCTCCGCTTTTACCAAATCCACAATATTCCTCTTTATTTTTTAAAAGCAATTTCGTATTGTGCAGTAAAATCCCTTCCTTCAAATGCTAACAGTTGTGTACAATGCTAATAAGTAACAAATTCAATAATATGAATTAATGAAATTATATTTTAGAAAATAAAAATATGCAAACTTACCTTGATAAACGGAAGATAATGATTATATCCGAGAAATAGTGCTTAAGAAAATATAGAATCGATACTTTTCAGTTAAACTCAGTGATATGAATTCACCAGGATGGTTTTGCAGCCAATGCAAAAAGACCATTCTGTATACAGGTGGTGCATGTTAAATCTGTTGTGGTCTCTAATGTCCACGTTACCGTGGTGTGCAAATTTGGAGAGGGGTGGCCAGTTCAAGTGTTGACATCTAACCATGGTCAGATTGATCCCGGATCATCACCAATATCCTGTTGTGTGCTCCAGTGTGACACTAATTCAACTACCATCCAACCTGCACCTGGGGGCTATCATGGGGCGTATTTACTCAGTTCATAAAATTACCCTCTCATGGTCTGTTGGTTACTTTAAAAAAATCTTATCTATCCCTACAGGTTGTAGGCAGTGCAGGTTTAATACCTCCCTGGTTGTAATTCTCTCTTCTGAGCCAGTAAAGCTTTCATTTTGTATATATGTCCATTTACTTGATGTCATTTAGCACAATGTAGCCAAATATAACCCTTGTGCCTTAACCCCCCAAAATCAACCAATCTTATCCTATACACTTGGCCTAGTTTGAGCTAGACCAAGTCTAAAAGAACATTAGCCCTCTGGGTTCCTTGAAAGTTAGCACTGGACTTCAGAAATCCTTCCTAGCGACTCCTATACAGCTCAGGAGAAGCCAGAGCGGCCTTGCACTTGGTGCAAGGTTGAAAATACTTAACTCCTCATAACAAATTTCATGGCCTTAAATGCTTCCTTCTGAATCTTGAAAAGGTGGTCTGATCTGCCATGTTCCCAGGGAACTCGAGGGTTGCACCGGTAGATGTCCTTGATACCAGCTCCTAGGCGTGAAAGCTATTCCACTATGCCCAGCTAAAGTTAGTAAGCAAGAAGTCAAATCAGACTTTCACCCTCCAATGTCTCAGGTCTTTGACCCAAGAAAGCTGCACCCTTTTGCCCTTTACCACTTTAAATATTTATCTTAAAAAAGACGTATTTATTGGGTGTTGAAAACTGGAATTATAATTATGAGACTAATAATTTATAGTGAAGATTTGTTTGTGAACATCTAGATAGCTCCTATTTTTTAAAAATGAATCCAACTGTGATGGTTGCAAAATCAGAAAAATTATTCTTCATTCAACAGTGAAACTGGTTAACTGTAAATCTAGGTCCTTTGAATTTTTCAGTATTGTTGAACAAGTTTTGATGTCTATATCTTGATTGTGCTTTTAATGAAATTGTTTCACCATATTTGAATACATATGAAAAACCATCTTGATAAAATTCTTCTAAATGGCGGTAAATTTTTTATCATCGATTCTAAAGAATTGGAAAACTTAATTTGTAAACTATTATGGTTAATATCCAAACTTATTTCATAGGTCTCAAATTAACTCATTCATCCGTTAAACTCCTTGTATGACCCAAGTGAACACGATTTGATGCTTGTTTCTGGCTCATTAACAAGTTAGCAGATGAGGACGTTTGACCCAAGAATGACGAATATTTTGAACTATCTAAAATGACCTCCACCAGCCCTCAAGGATACATCATCTTTAGGTGTGTACAGGTATCACAACCACAAGGTATCAGTGATCTTTCCTCCCTTTCATTTTTACCCTCGCCTATCCTTTTTTACTTTTCCCCCCTCAATGTTTATCTTGTGTTTGGCATAGCTTGGCCAAATATGGCCTTTATGCCATAAAACCTCGAAAACAATCAACCAGCTACCTAAAATGGGCAGCAGTCATTTTGATTGCCATAAGAAAAATACTACTTGATTCAGAAAACTACCAGTTACAACATTTATTCTTAATTATCAAAGTTTCAGCATCATTGTCATAGTTAAAGCATTTATTCCGTTTCTTCAACACATTTTTTGCAATGAACATTCTTGATGCACCATTTTTGGCATTTTCCACAGGTGGACTTTTCTCCTGACGACGTTAATCTTGTGCTTACGGCAAAATGTGCACTGACAACTTTTGTTACTTGCCGCTTCTCTTCTGCAAGAGGACTGCTGGAACCTTCTTGGTCTCGCAGTATGGGGATCTCCGTTCGTTCACAAGATTCAAAATATAGCTCAGTCAAGAAATTTTCGAAGAATTGCATGCGTGAAATAAAATTCAGGGATCTATAGTTGTAGACAGGCCATTTTGATGTTGATCATGTCGTGTGCAGATGGCTCAATTGATAGAGAACATCCATGCCACATTTTGTAGAATTGTAATATTTCAGTTTCTGGAAGCTTTTTTGCATTGTCAGCCGTTATAACGTGTCTGCTGAGTACTCGAGATGCAGACATTCTTTCTAGGCCTGCACCGGTAGACAGTGAAAGTTGATTCGCTGGTCACGAGCACCTTCAATGGAAAGTGCTCTTGTGTCCTTGAAAATCGGCGGAATTCTTGGAGATTGGTCTCATTGTACCAATGATGGATGTACCTTTGTCACTCAGAGTCCTCAAATTTCTGCGTTGTAAAAAATTATCTGTTGTGGCATTTGTCCCCTTCAAAAGGACGGATCCATAAGTTTCAAAACCACATACTGGCCAAGTTGCATACTTCTCTCTTCGCCTTTTCCCAGGTACCTGAAACCGTTTAGGAAGTGTTTGGCTTTAAGATCCACAGCTAACCAGAATTTCTATCAAAATTTATCAGGCTTATCTGCCATGTACTGGATGAACTTGTAACATGTTTTACATGGCAGCAGTTCACTTGGTATAAAGCAGAGATGAGAATTTTGAATGAAAGGCGACCAAAGATCAGAAGTAAGGGTGAATTTGTCGTAGATAAGCCGAGTTGAATGCATCGATTTTGAAACGTTGAATTGTAATAAACGTTGAATTGTAATATAAAAGCAACAAAAGAATTCATAATCAAATACTGGAGAAATGAAATTAACCTTTTAATCACATAGATTTTAGAAATCAATATAAGACAATGTCTCTGGTCCATATGCAAAAGCATAATGGCGGTTGCAGTGAATGGTCCCCAACTGATTATCACTGCTGTTTTTTTTGGCACCAAATGATGAACTTAAAACCAGATTTTACACTAAAAGTGGAAGTGCTTTGTTTAAGCTTTGAAACAGAATCGGTGCTAAAGACGCCAGCTATGAAAGCACCTTGTTTGCGTTTCAACCTATCACCTAATTTAAAAAATAGACTTACTCAAAACTGTTTTCCCCAACTCACTATCATTGCTATCACTTGGCACAGAACAACGAACTATGAACCAGAATCCATACTAAAAACCCCAGTTGTAGAAACGCTTCAGTTACATTCCAACTTATCTTTTCTAAAAAATAGACTCGCTCAAACCACATGACTTGACTGTCCACTCACAGAAGCTGGACTATAGTAGTATACATTCATAGTCCTTTTTCATATTAAATAATCCTCCCAACTAAATATTCTTAATATCTTAGAGTCAAAACAGATTCCAGTCTCTTTCAAGCAGAATTTTGTTTTAGATTTACAACCAATAAAAAGTAGATAATGTTTGCCTTCACACTACAAATTTGTGAACACATTTTAAGTTTGTATTGATTTTACGAATTGAAATTTTACTTTAAACGTTAGTCTACTTTAAAAAGTTTTGTTAAATTTTACAGTATTAGGTAATATGCATTTATAGGATGCTTTTTAATACTGGAAATTTCCTGCCACCTTTTTGGTTTATAACTTGCTTCCAATAATTTTTTATTGTGTTGATCATGGTTAGGTTATATATATTAGTCACTAAATCTATTCAGATAACATATTTAACAGTGCACAGTGGATATTTATATAATTATTTAGTTCCTAAGTAGTTATATTACATTGTAAAGTCAATGAAATGGTGTAAAATCATGTAAATATTAAAGAGTCATAATGCAAATTAAGGTAAGATCTGTTTCATGCAATTGCTGTTATAATTTGGTAATTTGAATGCTTAAGGTAGAATTTTAAGTCTGAAAGGAAAATTATTAAAATTTACTAAATGCGAAGAATAGATATGAGTTGCTTTATACTCCTGATGTTTTTCTCCAAATTGATTGTAACAAAAATTTAATTGACTCTTCCTTATCAAACCTTTATGAGTATTTCTTAATTTATGAATTATTTTTTATTAGTGTTGCAAAAATTCTTTTGGATATTCATCCAAGTCATACTTGCGGTTTGAAAGTATCAAAATTGAAATTTTCAAGCGCTTAATGCTAAATGAAAATAAATTGCACTTTTTGATATCTTGGGCATTAAAATTGAGCCTGAAAGTAAACCATACTTTTAACATGCAAGTTACAGTTTCACACATTGCTATTTTCTAAAATTTAAATAATTAGAAAAGTCCTCCAATAAATTTTTCTGTAGTATCCCAATTTCATTCTAAAGTTAAGTGTTCCAGTTTTGGGTGAGATTCTCGTTTCAAAATGTGTTATAGACTCCATTGTCATGTAAAATCATGAATCTGCATGAAGTATGTGTAACATTAACAATGTTCATGATTTTCATATATTGTTTCTAGATTTTTTAAGACTACTTGAATATATTTCCAGATTGGAAGTTTCAATTTACTAATAAATATATTTATTTTTAGGTTCATAATTTGGAAGAAAACTGACAGGACTGCCATAAAACAACTGGGAACCATATTTATGAAAAAGGATCACATATTCTTCCATTTTACTCTACAAGTTTAAAAATTAAAGACGGGAAGACAATTTTCTGAAGACTTTCCAAATCAGCTGTTTTTATCGCTGATTTTGTATTCAGTAATCATAATTTCACTTTTTGAAGTTTAAAGTGTGACATCACTTAATTTTGAAATGGAGCAAAACAGAATCCCTCTGCTTCAAGATCAACTTGGGGCTGGGAATGATGTTTTTGAGAAGGAAGAGGAATCAATGTATTTTAGACCTGAAACTTCAGTTGCATCAGGTTTTGTTTTCTCCAATTTTCCTGATATAAATGCTACAAATCTTCCCACAGTTGATAATGCTGCTGACTCCTACATTGATTCCCATCAGATCACTGCTGCTTTACCGGAACCTAAACCCAAGACTGCCAAGAAAAGAAAGGCAACTAGAAGGCGTATATATTCCAGGCCTAAAAAGAGAAAAAAGAAAGATCCACATGCTTTGGTACTTTACCCGAGTACAAATCCAGTTGATTTTGTGGATTTGATGACAGGTGAAAGCAAGAACAATGATACGGAAGGCTCTTCTGACACAATCATCTTGGATGATTTAGATGATAGTACTGCTTTGGAATTATCACCCTCTAAAGAAGCTTTGGGGCCTCCAGAATTGGGAAAATTGTTTATCAGTGATCCCATGCTTCAATTGCCAATAACTACTCCAAAAAAGCCAAGTGCTAAACGTAAAAGAGGTGCAAAGACTAACTCTAAACCAAAATCCGAGAAAAGTAGCTCAAGTGCTCATCTTGTTAATGTACTTCCATATCAACCAGAGACTCTACCTCTTTTGTTTCCAATCAAGGAAGAATGTGATGTACCTTTCGAATCTGGAAATGCACCACCTGCACTTATTCCTATAAGTAACGAAGGCATCAAAATTTCTCGTGGCAATGTGAATCCTAAAGAATCAATTTATAACTTTACTGATATTGATCCTGTAACCTCTAATAACCTTCCATTTCCTATTTTAAACCAAAATTTGGATGCTATATCTCTACCAGTCAAGAGATCTAGACCACAAACTGCTAGAAGAGGTAAGAGACCCCAAAATGCTGGTATTCGAGCACCTGATAACACAATAGTGAACTTGAATAATAACTTAGCTTTTCCAGAAAACCGCATTTGTGAAATGGGTACTAATTTCGTTTATGGCCAGCCCTACACCGATGTTGGACAAAATGATCAACCATCAAGCAAGTTGAGGGATTTGTTAGCACAAAAGCCTAAGAAAAAAAGGGCTCCTAAAAAACGTGCCCCGAAGAATGTAGAGATACCTGATCTCAGTTCCACTGTTTTAGGCAATGGTTTAGATTTGAATACTGTGCTTGTTGAAAAGCCCAAAAGGAAAAGAACTAATAGAAAGCAAACTAATTCTAAAAAAGCAGCACAGAAAAAGGAAGCCGAACCTTTACCACCACTGTCTTACAGTGCTACAGTTGTACCTAGTTTGGTAATATCAGTGAAAACAGAATTAAGTGATCCATTTTATCCTAACTTTACACCAGGTTTAGTAGGCAACAACTCACTTTCAGAATATAATTTAGGGACAGTTAGTAGTACTAGTGGAATGAGGTGTGCAACCTCTGATAAATTACCTCCTAATGTTAGTTTAACATTTGAAGAAGATTTGTCAGCAAAGGAAGATATCGAAGAAAACTTTTCATTTTTACTGTCCCTCAAAAAAGATCAAGATGGTAGGGCTACGGGAAATAAAAATTTATGTTCACAAACATTGAAAAACATTCCTGATTTGAATTCAGAACCATCTCCAAAGCTTCCTACTGATTCTGTGGAGTTCTCTAAACAGCATTCAGAGATTGGGAATGAAAAGTTATATTTCAGTGACTTGCTGAAAAAATCTGAATATTTTTCTACAAAATCTGCTGATTCATGTAGTTCAAATGTTTTGAATGTTTCAAAAGAAGATTCTTCTATTCAAGGTTTAAGAAATTCTCATTTCATTCTTCCACCAAAGTCTTCAAATTCTTGCCACGTAAATACAAATCATCCTTTTTGTCTTTCTACTGACCTTTCCTTAAAGAACTCCAAACCTTGTTTGGAAATTGAAAAAGACACACCTGTGAGCAATTTAGTGAATGTTGCCCATACGAATTCAGAAAATCTTATCAACTTAAATATAAAAAGAGAAATTCTAGATACAGAGGTAGAGAATTTATCTGAGAAGATTTGTACTTCAAACAAAAATATAGATTCAAGGCCATTAAAAGAGAATGATTTAGGAAAACCAGAATCTGTTTATGATACTATTTCAGATACAATATCAAAAGCTTCTCAAGTTGCCAAGAATAGTTTTGACGATTCATTAAGTTCTATGATTAGTAATGTACAAGTTAAGAATGAATCACGAAATCCAGCGGAAAAGAAAGTTAGTGCTTTTGATTCCAGTTCTACACCTCTGTCTAAAAGATGCGAGATTAAGGACAAAGACATTTGTATTTTATCTGAACAAAATAAGAAAGAAACGAAAGATAAGCAAATTGAAATAATTGATTTAGAAGAGAGTTCCCCAGCATCATTTCTTCCTGGTAATTTTAAAACTAAAATTGCAGAAATTTATAATACATCAATTAAAAAAGAACCTGCAGATATTGAAGAAATTGATGTAGAAAAATACACTATAGCTGAAAATAGTGTTATAAATAGGCAACAAGGACAAGTGGCTAATAAAACGCATTCAAGCTCCATATCAGATTTTTCTCACTCTGATGACCATTTAAGTTCATCACTTATCTTAAAAGAGAAAAATAAAAACGAGAGCTTATCTGCTGTTAATGGAGAATTGACCGAGGAAAAATCAGGTAGCACACCACCTGAAACTAGTGTTATAATAAAAGCAGAAAAACACAGTACTGATGAGTTGAGTTGTACAAATCTAATTAGTGCAGCGTCTGGTGAAAAAAATCCTACTTTATCACCACTTCCATCAAATTCTTTGTCTCCTGCAAACAATCACTCTTTGTTGTCAGATTCTCAAAATGTACAAAGAGACTCACAGAATGTTGAACACAGAGTCCCAAGTAATGCTAATTCAACATCTGTAACTGGACATATACCTCAGGCTAAATCATTTGTTCAAACTTGTAAGGATGTTGACCCGAAACTAAACATGAATTCTGCATCTGTTGAAAGTACTTCGAATATGCCTGTGGTTTTATCAAAAGAAAATGAAATGACATGTATCTCAGATTCTGTTTTCATTAAGAAGGAAATTGAGGATAATTCGGTTCTTTCTGACAATAGAAATAGTATTGAAAATAAAATGACTGAAAGTGACCTGATTTTACATTCAGATTTGTGGCCTCAAGTAGACAGTGGCAATTTACATGCACATAACACTATTGGAAGAGCACATTTATCTGAAATTCAGGCTGGTACCAGATCTCCATCACTTGAGCAAACAGTGATTGATAGTTTAATTACAGGGTCTGAGGTGGAAAAGACACTTGATCTTTTGCACTCTATAAAAAAAGAAGTTGATGGCATTGATACACTTAATTCTGCAAATGAGAATACTTCACTAAGTACTTTTTCTCAGAATGCAAGTTCCAATAGTCGCTCAGACAGCAGAAGTCCTTCACCTGTATCTGATTCTAGTTTCATGGATTGTGTTTCTCAATATTTATCTAGCATAAAAAACATGTCAAGCATTTCAACAGAGTGCACTGAGGAAGTATCTATCGTAACTAGTGTTACCCAAAATCTGGAATGTGATCTTAAAACAGCTGATGATTGTAGTTTAGAAATGGAATTAGAATTAAGTGCCTCTTCCAAATTATCTGTTCATAATGGTATGGATTCTGCTTCCTTACCTGAGTCAACATCAGAGTTGTCTGATAGTGACGACTCAGAATTTCGGGATCTGGAAGAACTGAAGCATACTGATTCTTACAAAGCACTGCGAAAGCTTCGCAGGAATTTGCGAAGACGTTTTCAATTTTCACCTGCTCCGAAATATTTACTGGGATTGTATGAAAGAGAGAAAGCAAAACTTCTTTCTCATGTCCAAGTTTTGTGTAGAAATTCAATATATGATGACATTGCAACTGGTTTACGAGCTGCTGCTGAATTACCAAGCAATTCAGTCAAAAGTGAAGGGGATCTTACTGAATTAGATGACTATCCAGTTGTTGAGCAAGAAATTGAATGTTATTATAGACTACTGAATGTAGCTCATGACACAATACCATCAACAGAAAATTCTGTATCTGAGAAGATGGATCATCAGACTGAATCGACTGTTTCTAGTTCACATGATCTTGAAGTATCCAACTCTCTTAGTGATTGCACAGCTAACAATGAAAGTGTGTCTAATAGTATCGCCCTTGTATCATCCATTGAAGAAATTCGTTTGTCTTCATCTTCATGTGAGAGCTTAAATGAAATTGATAAGGGTTCGGACATTTTACCTCCTAATGGGAAGGAAAATGAAATGGAAGAGTGTGAAGTAGTTGAAATATTGCCAGATCAGAGTGCAGAAAATTTAAAAGAAAATGTTGAGCTTGGCAGTTGTAGTTCAGGACTGGATCCTATCACAATCAGCAGTTCTGAACATCCAGATGGTTATGAGGATCCTTTGCAAAACATGGTTTGTCAATCAACTGAAACTGAAAAAAATGTTGAATCATACAATTTGCTGAATCCATCTGTCTTGGCAGAAAATTGTAGGAGCAATGACCCTTCAGAGATTGATGCAACCTTTCCTCAGCTGGAAGCTATAGATGTAGAACCCGCAGTTACTCTAGAGTTGAGAAAATCAGTATCAGAAACCTGTACCGATATATTAAATGCAGTATCTAAAAGTGATCCAATGTTAGATCTAAATTGTGAAAGGGAAATAGCTCCTGGTTCCCAGAACAACGAGGAATCTATTATCCAAACCAAAGAAATTGCAATTAGTGAGATAGATTACCCTAGGTTTGGCACTCATTGTGTAGAAAATTCAAATACATCAGATTTAAACGTGTCACGTGATGTGGCAGAGGCTAATGATAACAGTTTTGGTATTGACCCCAATGTTGAAAGTGTAATCCATGATGAGGAATTGTTGAGAAATCCAATTGTAGCTGTCACAGAAATTTCCTGTAGTGATAAAACAGAAAATCAAATCACCATGGTGCCACTATTACCTTCTGATAATGCTGAAAGAGAAGAATCAAATTCCATCACAAGTGAAGTTTGTCAAGAACAACATCAAGAAAATTCTAAAGAAAGTACTTCAGCGATAGATACTAACCAGGTTTTGAGCAACATAAATGTCCCTATTTCTGAGCTCTTAAAAATTTTGCACACTGCTAGCACTGTTACTGCAGATATTTTACCTTCAACCGGGCAGATGAAATTTCATGAAAGCTATGATTATGGACATTCTAGCTTTCCTCAAAATACAAACCTCTCATCTTGTAATCAAGGGGTGCACTATGAAAACCCTTATTTCAATGATGAAATTCATACTAGAGATATATATTATGATAAGGATGCACCACTTTTAAAATTTCCAATTGTCCATGAATATGACCACAAATCTTCACTGACTTCTAAAAGTGACATTTTCAACACACCTTCAGTTAAAAATAGCTCTGAAAATTTTAGACCTGAAAATAAAGTTGGTTCTTTGCCTGCTTCTAAAGAGAACGACATGTCTGAGGACGAGTTCTCTACTATAGACTCAGAATTCGTTGACAATTCACAATTCGAAGATCATGATGAAGCCAGTAGTTCCAAGAAATCTGATGAAAAGAAAGAACAGGTAGCTCAAAATAAAGATGTCGAAAGTCTCCCCCTCTACAAAAGCCGCTGGGAAAGAATAATGGAGAGGAAAATTGAAACCCAGTCTGAAAGCAATGAAAAAGTAAACAAGCTATTGATGAATGATTTTTTCCCAGTAAAATTCCAAAAAGAAAAGCAAATTCAAAAACCAGTTGCGCTTGTACAACCTTGTAGTCAGCGTACTTTGAAAACTAAAGAGGTAAAAGATAAACCTCCTGGAAAGCAAGATCTTCCATTGCTTAAAAAAGAAAAAACTGGTACAAAATTAAAAGTTTCGAAGAAAAGCACTACTCGGAAGGTAAAAAAAGGCAAGCAAAAACACAAACCTTCAAAGAGTCTATTGGAAGAAACATCTACTTTATTCACTCCTGACAAATCTATCAAGAAAATTACTACAAAGAACTCTGAGAAAACTGATGTGAACAGTGAAGGTAAGCGTGCATATGGTCGAATCACCAATAGAGGTAGTTTCTTAACACAGACTTTACCTCAACCCCGAAAGACCAAAGATCCCAAATTGAAAAAGAATGTAAGTAAGAGTAAAAAGAATCCCAAAGTTCTTCCTGATGAATTTCATTTGATGATTAATTCACCTGAAATTAATATTGCTTCTGCAAATAAGATGTCAAACAAACCTTCATATGAATCATATTTGGAAACTAAGAAACACAGTTTGTATAACAGAACAAGCACCGAAACTACTTCGGACTCTAGGGTTAATTTTAGTTTTGAAAATTATTTTGGACCACCAACTTTTGGTCTGAAAAGTGTTTCTAGTGAACTGTCTGGGGTTGTGCAATATCAATCACCAAATGATTCTTCAGATCATTTGTGTGTACCAGATTCCCTAGCCATAACTAATTTCTCCAATTCTGCTCTTCCTAATGCTCAAAGAGGAAATATTTTCAAAGACTCGAGAAATAAATCCAACGTTCATCATCCTTTCGTATCTCCAAGTGTTAATGCCACAACTAAACCAACTTCATTCACTAAAGGACCATTATTTTCCAAGTCTTTCAGCAATTTTAAGGAACATGAAGAGCGTTGGCAACGGTCACATCTTCCTCAAACATTTTCCAACTTGAATCTTCCAGTTGATCTTGAAGGAGACATCTTATCACCAAGAATTATGAGCTCACCCTTGACTGATTCACCTGTTGACTCTTTCTGTGAGTCTCCTCTTCTAAATATTCCATCCAACCAGTTATCAAAGTCTCGTCAGACAAGTTCCAATACTGCTAGCCGTAATAGTCAGCACAAGCATTCAAGATCTAGACAGACAAGATGCATTTGTTTGCCTCCAAAGACATTAAAACCACTAGTTGGTAAGGCAGTGTTCGAAACATTTAATGTTCTACTTCTCATTTTGGAGTGGAATGTTGATTGGTTGGTTCAGCAGCAAAAGAACCAAGACCCTCCTCCAATATCGAACACAAATAATAAAGTTAGAAACTTTTATAACAGTTTTGAGGAGTACTATAACACTTATCTGCCTTTAATGTTGCTTGAAACATGGCAGAGAATATATGTTTCATGGACACACTTGCATCAAGCTTCTCCATATTTTTGTGAAATAACATCTTATGCTGTGGAAACTCATTCTATAAAAGTGAAGTGCCAAGTCGTGTTTAACTGTACTGAACGGGAGAAAGGTCTCTTTCCTGAAGAAGGCAACATTATAATGGTAAAATTCGGAACTAAAGAAAAAGGAGGAATTAAAATATTGGGCTATATTACCAATGTCGCATTGAAAGCGTTTGACCCAGCTGATGAGCGTCAAATTGCATTTTCAAGGAATTTAAAATTTACATCCATTGATCATTTACAAGTTTTAATGCTGACATTTATAGGTGCTTATACTTCAGATGATTTTGATAGAAATCAGTTGATTCGGATTCAGGTTCTTTGTAATGTTAAATCCATTTTGAAACAAAATGATGCCTTGCTGAATGCCAAGCAGTCTCCTTTGTTTGGAAATATATTAAATCCTTTAGCAGATGGTTTACGAACTGTCACCATGGTAACTCGCAATCCAGATCCTCGTAAAGTAGCTGATAGTGTTTCAGAATGCATAAAAGAGATTATTCAAGGCATCGTATCACTTCATCCAATACCACTATTAACTATTGTGAAGTCGTTACCATCGTCTGACCGCCTGTTGGTACTTCCACCACTCATTGAGAAAATGAAGGATTCATATAAAACTAAGGTTTTATTGTGTACTAGAACTTCTAAAGCATTAGCAGATATAGGTTTCAATCTCGAAGGCAGTAGTGTCAAGGTGGCTATTATTGGGAAGCGTGCGGATGTTCATCAAAAGTTAAGAAAGTATTTAGTTGATGACCTTGCAACTAATCAAGCGAATGCAGATTCTTGCGAAACTAAATCAGGCGTTCCCTTTCTTGAGGACTCTGTTAAAAGTGATGTGATACAACAAGCCAAAGTTGATGTGCTGCAGAATTGTGATGTGATATTGACCTTGATCCGTTATTGCCATGACGACTTCGTTGCTCAGGTGTGTGCGGATGGGGATTGTGCCTCCCGCATGTGTTGCATCATCGATGAAGCTAATCTGTGCACTGAGCCAGAGATTTTAATTCCACTTTTATATGGCATGAGCAAACTGATATTGATTGGTGACCCTGATGTGCCGTCGAAGGTCTGCTCAAGAACTGCTGCTAATTTTAGCTATAACAAATCACTGTTTCATAGAGCATACGAACTGGATCTTGTTAATGATTAAATGTTTCCTATTGCCATGTCTTGACATTTTAAGTTTGCATTATTCATCTCATGGAAATATTTTAATTTGTCTTGACTTTCCTTAAGAACTCAAATTAAAATATTTTATCCCTTTGTAGCTTGGGTTTTAACTCATCTTACATTTCATGAAGTATGCTGCCTACATTGTGTGTTATCATTTGCCATGCGCTCATTGAACTAACTATATTAGTATTACTATTTACAAAGAAATGAGTTTCAAGTGATATTTTTTACCTCTTGGAATTTTGTTAAGGTTTATTTGAGTGTTTTTGACTTGCCCTTTATCCCACAACATTTATTGCTCTGATATGAATTTCAAAACTATCAAATTCTGACTCATATGCACAGTCTATGCATAAATTTGGACTGTTATTCATTTTTCATTGAAATTTACAAATTACTAGATTTTCTTGCTTGTCAATTTTCTGTAAAGAATATTAATGAACATTATTCAGTGACAATTGACCTTGTTGCAAATTAAAATCCAGAAATTACACTTTGACAATGGTTTATACATTATTTAGTTTTAACTGAAAACCGGATTAATTGAGCTGCAAATTGTATGCTTTCTTCCAATTAATCTTGAATCTTTGAAAAAGAACCGACAGATTTCCATTTTTATATCCTTTTCCAATGCCCTAAGTCGCCATAACCTAGTTCTGGTAGTTTTATTTATGGAAATATTGAAACTTATATATAAAAAGCAGTACTGAAATTATGCATTGCAAAATTTTGTGTTTGACCATAGCTAATCCTTGTTTTACCAGTCTAAATTTCATTTTAATTCTTTAATAAATTAATGTTTTTAAATTATTAGTTTCTAATTAACCATGTAAATATTTTTTCTACAATCACAAAGATGAAAACTGCATAGGGTATGTGCATTTGTTTCAATAAAGAGAAAGATATACCTATTTTGAATTTCCATTGTAAAAAATTTGATTTGGAAAAATGAGTTAATTTTACTAAATTACTTTTCCACAAGGTAAAAGTATAACCAAGTGGTATTTTTTTACTTGAAAAAGGGAAATTCTAAATTATTTTCTGTTAGTTTTTGGAGATTATGTAATGTAACATGAGATGTTAAAGATTGGGCTCTGTCAGTGTTGGTATGTATGCATATCCATCAAATAGACATTTTAACAGTCAAAATTTAATTTTTGGAAATGTGAATTTTATAAGTTTAAAAATTTAAAACTTGTCATATTTAAAACTGAAAAATTATTAAATGCATATATCTTAACTATTATCACATGACCAAACTTAGCATATTAACAGAACCCTTAAATTGATAAAATGTTCTTATAGTCAACCAATAATGATGTTTTAAATAGGCTACAGAGACTTGAAAAAGTACTGAAACCAGATCTTGCATGTGTTTCTTATCTCAAGAGATAAGTAAAGGATGTAGTTATTTTATATTAGAGCAGCTGAGTTATATAAAAAATTTCCAGTATTAAAATTGATGTATCTTTTCATACTCTGTTCAATGCATTGCGTCTCAAATTGTTTTGCATATTTCTAACATTTTTGTGCTTAAAGACTGGCCTTCTGTATCAGTGAATTGAACCTTGTGCAAGACTGCAAGCATTTTGCGATCTTTTGATAAATATGCTTTTGACATTTTTACTTTATACATAGTTTATCATAGCCTTTTTTATCTTTTGATTTAATTGGAACTGATGCTATTTTTAGGTTCTGTCTTGAAATGGACTCTTGAGAAAGCAATTGACAAAATAATTTAACTTATAAAATAAGTATACT
Source organism: Meta bourneti (assembly GCA_933210815.1). Taxonomy (NCBI): domain Eukaryota; kingdom Metazoa; phylum Arthropoda; class Arachnida; order Araneae; family Tetragnathidae; genus Meta; species Meta bourneti. The sequence goes on along the minus strand of OW119928.1, from coordinate 14,265,190 downwards.
CTTATAAGATAAGTTTACTTATAAAATTTAAAGAATTTTATGCATGCAAGAATGTGCAATGTTTATGCCAGAAAACTTATTTGTTTACGTGCAAATCCAGTTTAGCTTTGAAGAAAATAAGTGTCATTCCCCTCTGAAATGGGGTCAATTTATGTAGTGCTGATAGTCAGCAGTTTATATAGTGCCCATTGTTACATTTATCAAAAATGATGTACTTAAGTGATTTAAGTTTCTGTTAAAACCAAACTTCCCGTATGTAGGAAAATTATATTAAGTCTATACATGCAAGTATCCATTCAGATTTCATAAACGTTTAGGAATCTTCTGTATGTGATAATTCATTAAAAATTAAAATTGGTTTTTGTTTCTGCTAATGCTTTTCATCTGTCAGCATTTTCGTAGATCAAATAAAAATATTTCAAGGATTTTTATGGGTTACTAAGACTGGCATTTACATTGCAAATTTTACTCTACTAAGCACATTTCATTAATTTATTTTGAGTATATCATTCAATATATACAGGTTTTAATCAAGTATTAATTGTGTATTTTGTTTGGATGTAAATTATTGCTTTTATATCATTCGTTTCCTTATACTAAATATGTTAAGTTGATTGTTATCACTTAATGTATTTAAGCATTCTTTTCGATGCATTAGAGCCTAATGTATTAATAATTGTGTATGTGTCTGAACAAATATGCACATTTTTATAATAGTTCCAATAGAATTATAAAGCAATATCTTGAACATTAGTATATACAAATCCAGGACATAAATAATTGCAACTTAAAATAATGTACTAGTCGTGAATGCTTGTAGTCAGTTTTCTAATTCGTGCTTTACAGATTCTATACTAGTCTGAGTCTGGCTTAATATTTCAGATAATTTATGCCATGCTTAAACTGTTTGGTAGAAATGCTTTCTTTAATGGTTCAGATTCAAGAGTTTCCAATATTTGTTGAAATTTGAGTGCTCAAAAAATTTCCTGATCTTCAAAGTAACCTACAGGTATTTAGAAGCATGCATGTGTAGCTCTTACCTAAAGGTTTAAATTCTAGCGAGGCACTTAACGAAAATCGTGCATTGCACGTTGTTGATACTCTACCAAAAAAGTCGAAACACCCCCAAACCAGTATGTGATTGGAATGAACACGTATGATCCACATGAAGAGAGAAATGATCAGTGTCAAATATAGAGGACTATTGTTGTATGACATCAGAAAGATCCTATGTGCTAGTAAGCTGTAAAGCTCCCGCTGGTGGCGATACATACCGATATACGGCGTTGCATGGCGTCTAACAAAACCCTTATGCTATCTTGTGACAAATTATGCCAAGCATTCTGCAGTTACAGATGCTTTATATTCTGGGTTGTACATCCCAGCATATCAGACTTGCTTATTGAGAGCTTTTTTGCTGGTTGAAGTATTTCAACGCCACGGAGGCACTCCTGGGAGAGGCGAGTCGTGTGGCCGGGCGTTATCGTACTGGTTAATAGCCTCTTAGACACGTGACATGGAAGGCAAAAGAGGTTGGATCTGCTGCACGTATCGATGTGCTGTCGAAATACCTCGTATATCACTTTTAGAGAGTGGGGTAGGTATTTTAATTAATGTCACACTGGATAGAGTTTGGGGAGCCATCACTTACGGCAGCGAGTCCGGACTCTGATCCCCACAAATAGTCGCCAAAGAGGACATTAAAAGTCATCTAAATTTATGTTGCGATGATTTCTTTATCTCTTGTACACATAGGTTTCATTCCGACCAAACTGGCCGCGGTGGCTCAGTGAGTGCCTGCGAGTTGTAGGCGGCGCAGGTTCGATTCCTCTCTGGGTGTATTCTCTCTTCTGTGTCAGTAAAACTTTGTGTGTATGTCCAATACTTGATGTTTGGCGCACCATGGCCAAATTTGGCCCTTGCGCCATAAAACCCAACCAATCGAACGCTGACTTCGATGTGCTTCGATCTTTTTGGCAGAATATACTTCACTATTATTTGCTGTGATCTGAATCTACGTAGCATTTAGTATTGATAGTAAGATACATAACTTTAATATGAATACTCATATATGTGGCCACTTTTCTTTTTGTGTTGCAAAACATATCGTTAATCGTCCGTTATTTCAAACAGCTACAAAACTTGTACTGAATTTTTAAGTATGATTTTTTTTTCATCATATTTATTCTTTATCTAAAATGTAAAGCTGTACGATTTGACATCCTTTCTGTGTTCAAAGTCATTGCGAATTCATTTGTACTTAACCTAGTTTGTGCTCTATAGCAATTATTACTGAATGATAAGTTAAGAAAATTTCTTAAACGGGTTGAACTTGATGTACGTACGACTTCCGATCGGAAAAAATTCCAACATCTGAAATTAGTCACTTTTACAGCGGTGGTACGATACTCTAATTTTGTTGTGTTTTAGTTGCATTTGCATATACATTTTTGGAAACGGAAAGTGATTCAGCCATGAGTATCTATATTTGCTTTGCATTTTTTTGTCCTCATGGAAACATTTGCTTCTTGTATGTAAAAATATTATTTTGAGATCTTATTTTCAAAAGCTACAGATTTTTAATGTGTTAAAGGAAGAGTATGTATACGATTGCTTGCAGAAAATATTTGTATTGGTTATTCTGAATACTTCCGTGTATTTGTTTCTATTGATTGAAATTCAAATTGCAATATCAAGACAAATAGGTTAAGAATGATGATTTGGGTGAAGATTCAGAACTGAATATGATTTGTGGAACCAGTTCAACCATCCTGTTGGGCGACTTAGTCGTCATTTTGCATCGAATTACAACATTTCTTAGCGACATCAACGTTTGTCTACCACGAGAACTACTTCCACTAGTCACTAGGAACAGGACTCGTTCACTTTGAGTGAGGGTGACACTAGTAGATATCTTAATTTTATTATTTTTGGGCCAATATTGATGGCTGAAGGAAGTAGTTTACTTGTCGAAGTTCAACAAGTCAATTACATTTCTAACTTGTCTTCAAGTGCTCTAATGTGACAAACTTGAATACATTTCTTCGTGCATTCCTTTGGAAAATGAGATATTCCCATTTTTACGGCAACAGACTGGCGGAAGCATTTTTCGTGGTAGACAAGATTCTACATTTCTTCCAATATTGCTTGTAACGTGTTCCTATATTCATAATCGTTCTTTAATTTTTATTGCCTTAGCTTGTTTTTGTAATTTTCTTTCATAAGCAGTCCACATATTAACGATTTTATAGTTATGTTTTCTGTTTAGAAATTTATACCTTTGCATAGACGTAATTTGTTTATATGTGTATTTAGTCAAAATAAGTTATTTGCTTTTAAGGTTAAGAAAATGAGGTATGTGTGTGTTGATTTTGAATGATCTGTAGATTTATATTTTCTCGAAATATGTATGCAATCAAAAAAGGGTCTATTTCCCAGAAAACTAGTTTTTATCTTAGGAATAAATTTGACAATTTTCGTTTTCCCTAAAAACTGATTTACATTCATAGTAAATTGCACCATAACACGACTTTTACAATTGCCTGGCACTATGCTGAGAAATTCAATCTCAGTAATCATTACATGGAAGCTTGGGAGTTAGTGTTATGGTGTTAAAAATTTTGTAATTTTTCGGTGGATTCAGTAATTCTCATTATTCTCTAAACCGTTTACTATATGTTATATGAAAAAAAAATTGCTTCCAATTTGTTACTCTTCACAATTTCTTCCAACCCTTATTACTTGAGCACCGCTTCATATAACATACTGTAGTCAGGATTGATATTTCTAATCCCAAGTTTGACCTACACCCAAAGTTAACTTGCTTTTGAATTTATTATTGCTCTTTTGTAGATGTGTCTTTTTGTAAAGAACTTCGAGTGATGTGTACAGTATGATTCCCGCGAGGGGGCAGTTGAGTCACGTGGTTTTGAACTAGTCTGTTAAATTAGGAGACTGGGGTGGTTATATAAGCAAATCCTTCCGCAATTAACGTCTTTAGTGCGGATTCTGATTCAAAATATATCGCTCGACACCGAATGCTATAGCATTGATAACGAGTTGGGAGGGGGAAACATCCACGGCGATCTCCATTCATGCTTTCGCGTATGGCAACCTTGCATCCACACCTATTCAGAAATCAACTGATACAAGGTCAAGTGCCTTGTCGGAGCCGCACAATTGTGGGAACGCATTGTTTGCTTTTAACGTGCCTCCTAATTAAAAAATAGACTCGTCCAAAATCAAGTCAGTCATGCCTACTCGCCGAAGCATATCTGATTGTTTCTGGTGAGTTGAGCTATAAACAAGTTAGATCATGCAAAAAGGAAAGTTATTTGCTTTTCATATAAAAATTTTTAAACTCATTTGCTCACACGAGAATTCTCAATGAAAGTAATTTTCGAAACTTTGTAATGCAACGAAATTTCTCTTCCTCATTTAAAGTTATTTGTCTGCATAAAATCAAAATGAATGATATATCTGTTTTGTGTGTTTTATAAATGTTATGAAAATCTGGTATTAGTATTCCAGTGTAGTTCATGTTGAATGAAAAGTGCGATTTACATTTGGTGCTGTATGTAATAAATATGTTTGTAGGGTATGATCTTCGGTTGCTATTTTTGACAGAAAACAACTTAAAATCAAGATTTGCAGAAAATAAGCAACGAATTGAAAGCTTTTGTTTTTAATCTTGAAATTCTGTTGATTAATGTTCTGAAGACTACTTACCTATTTTAATTGCTATAAATAATTGTTAACTTTTATTTTAGTAGACAACCTTACAACTGTTAAATATTGTTTCTACATTTTTTGTTACTCAGGTTTGGATTGATTCCGGACTGTCTCCAGTAGCCCGTTTCTCCAATGCGACTTTAATTAGATAACTACCTGTTAGACTAGTCAGCCAACATCGAACATTTGTAGATTGCGATCAGATGTATGTATAGTTGCGATCAAATGTGTACTGTCCAATATTGTGTTCGCTGAGTTTCATTTGTAAAATTCTGTAAATTGTATATAATACTTTAAAAGTCCGAAAATGTGCCATAGGTTATCTCATTCACAATCCATTCATTTTTCATCTAACTGCAATTGTCACGTGAAATATTTTTTTACATTCTAATAGGCAATCTATATGGATGTTATTTTGTATTAAAATGCTTATGAAACAAACTTTATATCGTTTACGTGTAATTCTTGTTTATGTTTCTTAAATGAGAGGGCTGTTTTTGAAGGGATATTATAAAATAGTTTGGAAAATTAGTTATATAGAAAATCGCCAATCTCGCCTTTGATGCTCACGTTGGCTTGATGTGGAAGTTTGGGGAGGGGTGCCAGCTCAGGCGAGACCTCGTCATCTGACCGTGGTTCAAAATGACGTGTCCTCGCGGTGTTTCCCTTCGGGTTTGATCCCGGACCGTCCTCAATAGCCCACTGTTGCTCCAGTGGACGTTAATTGAATTTCCTATCCCTGAATGTATTTCTTTTGTGTCAAAATAGCCCTTTGTTTTACTTCAGTGCGATTTTAATTAACTACCTACTCTTGTGTCAGTAAAACTTCCTCGTGTCCATTTACTTGACATGGCTTGGGCAAACATGGCCCTAGCGCCATAACCCAATTAATCCTGTGTTTTTTTTGTAAAAGTTGGTCGCGGTGGCCCGGTTAGAAGAGTACCGGCTCAGCAACCGGGGGGTATTTCAATTAACGTCACACTGGAGCAACACAACGGGCTATTGGTGACGGTCCGGGATCAATCCCAAAGGGAAAGATCCGAGGACAACACCACGTAATTTTGAACCACGGTCAGATGACGAGGCAACACCTGAGCTGGCACCCCACTCTCCAAACTTCCACACCACGCCAACGTGAGGACATTTGAGGCCACGACAGATTTAACGTGCACCAGCCCCCTTTGTACACGACGGTGTTTGGCTGTATTCGAACCCGCATCCCTTCGGTTGCTAGTCCGTTACTCTTCCAACCGGGCCACCGCAGCCCCGCTCAGCAACCGGAGGGTTGCGAATTCGAATCCTTCCAAACACAGTCATGTACAAAGGGGGCTGGTGCACGTAAAATCTGTCGTGGCCTGAAATGTTCCCATGTTAGCGTGATTGATCCCGGACTGTCACCAATAGCCCGTTGTGTTGCTCCAGTGTGACGTTAATTAAAATACCTTTTGTAAAAGTAAACAAAGGCATATTTGTTAACAACTTGCGCGTTGTAGGCAACACAGGTTCGATTGTGTGCATTTACCTTCTGTCAGAAAACTTTCCTTGTGTGTCCATTACCTGACGCTGTTTGTCTTGTGTTTGGCACCGGTGTCATAATTATGGTTATTTATGGGGGGGGGGTATTTCAATTAACGTCACACTGGAGCAACACAACGGGCTATTGGTGACGGTCCGGGATCAATCCCAAAGGGAAAGATCCGAGGACAACACCACGTAATTTTGAACCACGGTCAGATGACGAGGCAACACCTGAGCTGGCACCCCACTCTCCAAACTTCCACACCACGCCAACGTGAGGACATTTGAGGCCACGACAGATTTAACGTGCACCAGTCCCCTTTGTACACGACGGTGTTTGGCTGGATTCGAACTCGCAACCCTTCGGTTGCAAGTCCGTTACTCTTCCAACCGGGCCACCGCGGCCCTGGTTATTTATGGCGTAAGGACGGTATTTGGTCTAGCTCAAATAAATGAACATACACACAAGGAAAGTTTTACTAATACAATTAAAAACAATCGAACTGGCAGGTTATTAGCGAGGTGGGCCACGACGCTTATGGAATGCTTCCGAAATTGCAGCTTGTGGTTTACCTTATGCCATAAAACCCCAATCCAATCCTACAGCTTATGGTTTCTGACACCCGATTTGTTGATCCAAACTCAATTTTTCAACTTTTAGAAAGCACAATCATGCGCCTATGCAAACTGAAAGACCCAAACACCAAATTTTGTTTCTTACGATATACACTGACATATACACACAGTAGCTTCTAAGAAACGATAAGATAATAATGCATTGTAGAAGCATGAACTTCGTCACTTATGTTGTAATTTCAATGAAAATTATCAACCTTTAGTGGCGTAAGATTTATTTAAAAAATAAAATTTTGCCTTTCTAAAGAAACTTTACAGTAGATATATACAAGCATAGGATCATTTAATGTTGGAAGCTGTGGTCATAAATGAAAAACAAGACGTGGTATTTTTGAAAGTATATATATGACATCCAAATGGCGATTCCGATCACCTAAACGTGGCCGTGGTAACCCAGCTGATAGAGTCGCGGATTAACAACCGTAGTGTTGAAGACCTTCGTATACGTGGGGGGTTGTTGCACATTAAATCTGTTGTGGCGTCAAATAAACCACACGTTGCCGTGATGTGAAGGATGGGGTACCAGCTCGAGTGTTGAATACGTTTTCTGACGGTCTTCACCTTCGGAGTGGATCCTGGACCGTAACCAATAGTCCTTTGTGTTGCTTCAGTGAGACGTTAATTCAACTATCAACCTAACGAAAAATTCAGATACTTGATAATTCCGGGCAACGTAAGCAAAGTCAGGTAACTCAATCTAGGGCTGCATAAAATCATTTCGCGTACTGTGTTTTGGACAACTCGGGTAAAATGTGGTAGGTAATTCACGTTGCACTGGAGCAACACAAAGGGCTATTGGCTACGGTCCGGGATCAGTCTCGAAGAGAAAGATTCGAGGATAACACCACGTAATTTTGAACCACGGTCAGATGATGTGGTTACACCTGAGCTAGAGTTCTCCAAACTACCACACCACGCCTAAGTGAGGACGTTTGAAACCACGACAGATTTAACGTGCACCACCCCCCGTGTATACGACGGTCGTTGGCTGGACCTATTCTGGCTGGATTCGCAACCCTCCGGTTGCAAATCTGTTACTCTTCCTGTCGTGGCCTCAAATGTCTTCACTTCGGCGTGGTGTGGAAGTTTGGAGTGGTGTGCCAGCTGAGGTGTGACCTCGTCATCTGACCGTGGTGTTGTCCTCGGATATGATTCCGGACCGTCGCCAATAGCCCGCTGTGTTGCTCCCAGTACGACGTTAATTAAAATACCTACCTACATACCGTTACTCTTCCAACTGGGCTACCGCGGCACATTTTAAGTGATGGATGCCAAATGTTTGGGCAGGTAGGGGGGTATTTCAATTAACGTCACACTAGAGCAACACGACGGGCTATCGGTGACGGGCCGGGATCAGTCCCTCAAGGGAAAGATCAGAGGACAACACGTAATTTTGAATCACGGTCAGATGACGAGGCAACACCTGAGCTGGCACCCCACTCTCCAAACCTCCACGCCAACGTGAGGACATTTGATTCTCGACAGATTTAACATGCACCAGTCCCTTTTTACACGACGGTCTTTAGCTGGACTCGGGGCCGCGGTGGCCCGGTTGGAAGAGTAACGGACTAGCAACCGAAGGGTTGCGAGTTCGAATCCAGCCAAACACCGTCGTGTACAAAGGGGGCTGGTGCACGTTAAATCTGTCGTGGCCTCAAATGTCCTCACGTTGGCGTGGTGTGGAAGTTTGGAGAGTGGGGTGCCAGCTCAGGTGTTGCCTCGTCATCTGACCGTGGTTCAAAATTACGTGGTGTTGTCCTCGGATCTTTCCCTTTGGGATTGATCCCGGACCGTCACCAATAGCCCGTTGTGTTGCTCCAGTGTGACGTTAATTGAAATAAATAAATAAATAAATAAATAAATTTAGCTGGACTCGAACTTGCAACCCTCCGGTTGTTAATCCGTTGCTCTTCCAACCGGGCCACCGCGGCCTATGTTTGGGCAGGATAATTTTTATGAAGGCATTTTCTTAATGAGAGTGCAGAAGCTAAATTTAAGGTATTGAGAATTTCGCAATAATCTAATGAAAGTCTCTCGCCCATGAAGATATGCTTCTTTTTCGGAATTCCGGAGGATAGCGGATAGGGTCCATTTTGTCCCTGGACGTCTTCTGAAACTTCTGGCGCATTTTCTTCACTTTGGCCCTTCCGCGTTTTTTTAGAAATCCGTAGATTGAACCCGATGCCGTTTCAAGGAAATCGTAGACTGCGACCAGGGATATTCCCAAGTACATACCCATGTAACCACCAATGACACTGAAAAGTTCCAGGCTCTGAAAAGAAACAAAGGATATGTCATTGGATCATTTACCAATGTACCAGTGATGTCAGCATGATTTTTTCTAAAATATTATTTGTTATTTGATGTTGATCATTTTTATTGGGTTTGTTTAAAATATCATTTCTCACGTAGTTTCAGTCGAGAAAAAGTTCAAAGTTATGGTACAACTAGAAAAGTGCATACTCGTATCTATTAATCTTCCAAGTGGTTTCGACGAGATATCTCGTCCATCAAGATCTGACTAATTTTCTAATGACGAAATATCTCGTCAAGATAATGTCAATTTTTTTTATAATGAAGAGATCAAGATCTGGTCATTTTTTTCGAAGGAAGAGATATCTCATACATCAAGATCTGGTCAGTTTTGTTAGTGACTAGATACCTCGTCGAGACAACCACCAGGAGAGTTAGAAATATCAATTTATAAAGAAAATCGGTTCAGTTTCGAATTACGTTATTGTAACAAGTGGTAATTTGAGATATTTTTTATGAGGAAAATTGTAAAGATACATTCATGTACAAACTTGAGCAGAATTCATAAAATGTGAAAAAATCAGTAAATATGGATATAATGATTCAAAAACACTTGTGGAGAATCGTGGGGCGAAGGACATTGTGCATATGCAAAACTTTGCGCAGTCAACGTCGGCATGCCCAAAGCACCGGCGCAGTCGGAACGAGTATATAACGGCCTTGAGCGGCATGGCCAGTTTAGACAAATTTAGCAATTGCTGTGGTGCGTAGCGTTGTTAATAATCAATAAGGAAGAAAGATGTCACAAAGATGCCAAGACATGTTTGTGAAGGGACGAATTATTACTAGAGTACTGGGATCCGGTCGATCCAAAACCAAAGCGCTTCGAGACAAACCGTTTACAGATTGATTCAGATTGATTGAAGAGATTCAGACACGGTGGTCTCTATGCCAGACGACCAGCAGAAATATCGATCAAGATCTGGTTATTTTTTCTAACGAAGAGATATCTCATCCATCAAGATCTGGTCAGTTTTGTTAATCAGCAGTTTGCATCCCCCTGACGTCTGCACAGAAACGCGCGGGTTTACAGTGAAAGTGGGGCAATGTCATGTTCACTGACGAGTCCAGATTTAGTTTGCAAACTGATTCTCGTCGTACCACGATCTGGAGAGAACGTGGAACACGTTTTCACCCGGGAACATCACTGAAAGACATCGTTTTCCTTCAGGGGAATTATGGTCTGGGCAGGCATAATGCTGGACGGCGGCACAGACCTCCACTATAACCCTATTGCACCCGCCATACCGAGTTTCCTTCCATTCCGATGTAGATTTTCTGAAATATTCACATAAACAGCAATTATGCTTAACTTTTGGATATGAGTGTAGGTATAGGCGATAGTTCTCCTTTTGTTCGCCAACAAACATTTCTAATGGAACAAGAAGAATGTGATCTCGTTCGTAAAATAATGCAAGAAAACTAGAACTAGAAAATATTTGAATGCCCATGGTTCTATTTGCTTAAAAAACATTTCTATTATACTTCACTCCGCTCAGATTGTTGATGAAATGGCTGAAATTTAATGGTTGTTTTGTTTTCTTGATTCATGTACAATAGTAGCAGAACACCAGTGTTTTTCTTCTCTGCTCCCGGAACGGAACTGTGTCAGCTGTTTCCAAGGACGCATGATTGTGTTCTCTTCTGCGCATGCACCCCGTTTGAAAGTGCTAGCGTCTGTTTCTGTTCTGTTAAAAAGCGAGAGGGCAATCGTTCTGTTGTCCGTTTGGAGATGCGTACCGTTTTCGTTTCTTGTCTGTAAATGAATGTTGTGTCTCGTCCTGAGATTTGATTTGATTTTTTATGTAGCTGGCCTGAAAACTTGCTATAAAGTTGGATTTCCTTAGTGAAAATATATGTTAGAGTGATAATAGGACCTATACAAATATAAAATAATGTTGACTTAATGTTTAATACCTCATATCTATCTACATTGAAAGATTGTTTAATCATTTTTTAAATAAAAAATTCGATTTTTTGCGCTTGTATATCAGTCTTTAAAAATGTGTACAAGGCAAATTTTAGCCTTCGTAGTGTCGACTAAAATTTTAATTTTTAAATTTATTTTATGTACACTACTGGCCACCCAAATTGCAACACCAAGAAAGACAAGAGATATCACAACAAAATTTATTTTGTAGATAACATGTTGACCAAGTATCAAATGATTAAATTTATAGACTTCTGTGAAGCGTGGTTCCTGCCAAAATCAGTAGCCAGAGTAGCCGACATTGTTGGAGATCACCGCTGCCACACGCCTCGGCATTGATTCAAAGAGACTTTGGATGTGTTCTTGGGGTACAGCAGACCAAGCAGCTTCCACACGTTGCCAAAGTTTATCTGGTGTGGCAGCTGGGGATGTATTCTGGGTCAATCGTTGAGCAACCATGAACCACATGTTTTCTATCGGCGAAAGATCCGGAGAGCGAGCTGGCCAGGGAAGCAATTCAATCTGGCGATTGACGAAGAACCCTTGGACAATGCGTGCCACGTGTGGTCGCGCATTATCCTGTTGAAATATGGCTGTGGGCAAGCCCTGAAGGTAAGGAAGGACAACTGGCTCCAACACCTCGGAGATGTAGCGCTGGCTGTTTAAAGTACCGGCAATGCGTACTAGAGGAGTGCGAGAGTGATATCCAATACCGCCCCATACCATAATACCCGGTGCAGGACCAGTGTGGCGGTGCATAACGCAGCTGTCCAGCATCCTCTCTCCACGGTGTCTCCAGACTCGAATCCGACCATCGTGGTGTTGCAGACAGAAGCGTGACTCGTCAGTAAAGACAATTTCATTCCATTCTGCCGTCCACATCCTTCTTTCATCGCACCATTGGCGGCGGAAACGTCTGTGGTTCTGCGTCAAGGGTAGACGAAGCAATGGACGTTTTGCGGACAGACCACTCTGCTGTAAACGGCGTCGAATGGTACGCGTAGACACTGGATGATGCGGTACAGACTGAATGTGCTGTGCTATGGTTCGTGATGTGGCTGAGCGATCCGTCACTGCCATGCGCACAATATGCCTGTCATCACGTGAAGTGGTGCACTGAGGTGGATGCGATCGAACACGTCGGTCCGTCGTACCCTCCTGCATCCAACGATCACATATCCGCATTACAGTTGTTTGGTTTCGTCCAACACGACTACCGATTTCCCTGAAAGATAATCCACAATCTCGGTAGGCCACTATCCTTCCTCTGTCGAACTCGGATACTTGATCAAAAGATGATCGCTGTTTTCTACGAGGCATAATTGATCGTTTTTTTGAAAAAACCACAAGAAAAACACAATTGCCGTACTTGAAATCGTCGAAATCTCCAAGCCTTAAATAGCGCTTTGAAGTGGCGCCACAGGCGCGCGTGATGTGCGTCTGCGCTGAAATTCTAATCATTTGCATATCTCACCTCCGCTAATGCATGTTGTAAATTTCATATTATTTGCATGCTTCCTTCAGGGTGTTGCATTTACGGTGGCCAGCAGTGTATATCAAACTAGACATCGTAATGAATGAATAGTAAGTAGCTCGAAAAAATCGACTAAACAAATTACAAGCAATTTGTGAATTTTTAAATTCATTATGCAATATGCCCTTTTATTTTTATAAAGGTTTTCTAAGAAGAATAGTTTGATAATGTTAGTGCTAAATGTTTTTACTCCAAAACCATTTAAACACTCTATTTTTATCAACTGTTTTTGATTTTCGGAATTTTTGAGTTATCTGAGGAATCTTTTACTAAATATTTATAAATTTAAATCAAAACGGACCTTGGAATCCTATCTCTACTTTCCAAGGATAAATAGCTCACGTTTTAAACAATTTAAACTTCAGTTTTAGGACATTTTAGGTATTTGTCTAATTTCTTTTACCAATTCATTGAAGTTTAAACATTGAAATTTATGAAAATAATTTCTCTAAATTTATACTTACTTCAAATTTAGGATTATAAGTCATATTTGTCACTTCATATTCATCAAAATCTATTTCAATGTTTACTATCTGACACCTATAGGAAGAACGAAATGTATGCAAGAATTATAAACGAACTTTATCAGTTATTTAAAGCTACTTCATATGTAAAGTCTGATTTCATTGTAAAGAATATGTGTACCCCGCAGAGTATACAGCTTTTACTCTAGTATACCCCATGTACTCTAATATAGTATACCCCATATACTCTAATATAGCACATGATGTTAAAGGGCCGCGGTAGCCCGGTTGTAACAGTAACGGATTAGCAACCGGAGGGTTGCGATTTCGAATCCAAACAAAGACCGCCGTATACAAAGGGGGCTGGTGCACATTAATCTGTCGTGACCTCAAATGTACTCGCGTTGGCGTGGTGTGGAAGTTCGGAGAGCGAGGTGTCAGCTCAGGTGTGACCTCGTCATCTGCCGCGATTCAAAATTACGTGGTGTTGTCCTCGGACTTTTCCCTTTGGGTTTGATCCCGGACCGGACCGTCGCCAATAGCCCGTCCTGTTGCTCCAGTGCAACGTTAGTTGAATACCTACCTACCCATGATGTTAACAGAAATCTAAATTGTGTTTTCCTGTTATGAATTTCAGGGCCGTGGTAGTCCAATTGGAAGAGCAACGGATTAGTAACCAGAGGGTTGCGAGTTCGAAGCTCGGTCCAGCCAAAGACCATCGCGTACACGGGGGCTGGTGCACGTTAAATCTGTCGAGGCCCCAAATGCCTTCACGCTGGCGTGGTGTGGAAGTCTGGAGAGTGGGGTGTTCTCGTCATCTGACCATGATTCAAAATTACAACGCGTTGCCTTGGATCTTTCACTTAGGGATTGATCCCGGACCGTCGCCAATAGCCCATATATGTGCTCCAGTGAGACGTCAATTAACTACCTACCATGAATTTCATGCCACACTATGTTGTAAATTTAAAAAACAAAACTGTTTTACAGTAATCTCGGTTCATTTATCCTGAATTTTATCTGTCTTAGTAATCAGGAAGGGGAATATGCGCTGGACTAAACTGTTAATTTTCTTCAGTGATGCATCATAATACAAATAAAAGGAGGAATAGCAAATTTTCAACGAGTACTTACTGTCTTGTGAACATTTTCTCAAAACTACAGTTGAACTGAAAACAAAATTCAAATGAATTATTAAAAGATGTCACACACACACACATTCAAAAAATATTTAATGAAATTGATGAATCATTGTTCCGCCCTTACAAATCAACACGTGACGTGATTTATACGTACGCACACATGTGCTTGTTAACCCTGGTGGTTGTCTCTAAGGAGTTTCGTCATTAGCAAAATTGACCAGATCCTGATGGACGAGATATCTCGTCAGTTGAAGAAAACTGACCAGATCTGGATCTCAACATCATAAAAAAAATCGGCAATATCTTGATTGCGAGAAATCTCATCATTAGAAAAATTGATCATACCTTGATGGGCGAGATATCTCGTCGAAACCACTTGGAGGGTTAAGATGCTTAAACATTTATTTTCTGGATAATCGTTATCAAACTGACCCTCTCGTTGTTTTCCAGTCGCAAAAAGGTAACAGCTATCTCATACACGTCGTGGTAACAGAAATATACCAACAATTATGTTTTATAACATCTTTTATGCCACGTGCTGAAAATGCTTCGCGTCGTTGCAAAGCAACACCACTAAAGACATCGCAAATACCTGTTAGTGTTTCTTTCTTAAGGCCAAACTATTAGGATAGCAGCTTTACCACAACTTCTCCGTTGTTCAGTAATTGAGCTTCATTGTTCACTAATTGAGCTTCATTGCTCATTAAATGAGCTGCTCGTTTTATTCTCATTGCAAACAGTGTAAACATGACAGGGAGAAAAAGGTAGTATACGATTGACATCTGAGCGTCTTATTCGCGTATCTGTGATACCTCAATTATCATCAACTTCTTAAATGTGCTACTTGGGAAAATTCTTAACATTTAGACACGCCATATTGAACATTGAAGATTAATCACCAGAAGCTGGATCTTGGGTACGTCGATATTTGAAAAGGTGTGAAAACTGGTTAGGGAGGGCATCTAGTATATGAAAAAGCATGGATGGCGACAGCCGTGTCTGTTTTCCATCGCCTACTCGTTATTACTATTTCGTTTTCGGCACCGAACGGTAAATTTAGAAACGGAATCCGAGTTAAAGACGCCAGCTGTGAAAGCGCTTTGTTTACCTTTCAACCTATCGCCTAATTTGAATAGACCCGTTCAAAACCACGTGACTCGACTTCCAACTCGCAACTAGGTAAGTATGTAGTTAATTACCGTCGCACTGGAGCAACACAACGGGCTATTGGTGACGGTCCGGGATGAACCTCAATTATCATCAACTTCTTAAATGTGCTACTTGGGAAAATTCTTAACATTTAGACACGCCATATTGAACATTGAAGATTAATCACCAGAAGCTGGATCTTGGATATGTCGATATTTGGTATTTTTTTTTTTTTTGGTATTTTTCAATTAACGTCACACTGGAGCAACACAACGGGCTATTGGTGACGGTCCGGGATCAATCCCAAAGGGAAAGATCCGAGGACAACACCACGTAATTTTGAACCACGGTCAGATGACGAGGCAACACCTGAGCTGGCACCCCACTCTTCAAACTTCTACACCACGCCAACGTGAGGACATTTGAGGTCACGACAAATTTAACATGCACCAGCCATCGCGTACGCGGTGGTCTTTGGTTGGACCGAGTTTCGAACTCCCAACCCTCCGGTTGCTAATTCGTTGATCTTCCGGAATATATAGTCCGGTACCCGAGACAAGGCAGTTGGGTCACGTTGTTTTGAACGAGTCCATTAGTTGAATTAGGGGATTGGTGGAAACGTAAGCAAATCCCCTCCTCAATTGGCGTCTTTTGCGTTGATTCTGGCTGAGTTTATCATTCGATTCCAAAGTTGGCGAGGTATAAGCCATCTATGGTGATCGACGCACGTTTCTTTGGTTTCTGCGTATGGCACCCCTAATATCCGAGACAACCTTTCACACCTATTCAGGAAATCAACCGGCCCAAGGTCGGACGCCTTCTCGCGGGAGCCGCACTATACCTGGTCTCGAATACTAGAAAAATAAACCTGTCTTTCACGGACGGAACGCTTGCGAGTTCGAAACTCGATCCAAGTAAAGACCGTCGGGTAACGTGGCCTCAAATCTCTTCACGTTGGCGTGATGAGGAAGTTCGGAGAGTGAGGTGTCAGCTCAGGTGTTGTCATCTGACCGTGGTTCAAAATTACGAGGTGTTCCTTTCGGGATTGATGTCGGACTGTTGCCAACAGCCCGTTGTGTTGCTCCAGTGCGACGGTAATTCAACTACCTACCTACTGACGTAAAGTAATGCCTCGCCTGCGTCTTCTTACAACTCAACTCGCACCTTATTCTTATTTTACCGACAATTTTCTTATTGTAAACTTGTTTGGATCAAGAGGAAAACAAGAGATTTTTGTAAAACTAACACTATAATTTTATCATTTAATGTTTACGTTAGTTCGGGACTGGAATATGGATATGTAATTTGGAATCCTTATTACGACTGCCATATCATCAATATTGAAAGAATACAGAATAAATTTGGTTTTATCTCTATATAATACTTTTGATGATCGCGTATAAGAACTTTAAAGTCGCAGCCAGCCCATATATATAAATGATCTAAACTTTTTCTATATCAACATAAGAAACAACCTTAAATGGTACTTACGCCTTTCTGCCTGATGATCATAGTCTGAAAAAGAAGTTCTGGTTAGTTTTGGGAATTTAAGGTTAAATTTAAACCAATAAATGACATTGACTCAAAGACAGATCTGAGCATAATATTTTTAATTCTGTCGCAGTACACATCATGCCTGTTAAAGAATAGAATAAATAAAGGTATTCTCTACATGAGTCAGTTCCTATAACTTAAAGCCTAGGCGTAATTTTGTTCTTTAGATGTTTTCTTTCACATAAAAGCACATTTCTACTTTTCAATGAGTGAAAAAATTTATAATTATCGGTTGAATAATAAAACAGTGCTTTTAAGATTCTAGAAAGTTGAAATGTAATGAAAGTAAAAAATGCTTGGGATAAAGTAACACACTTACCTCCACGGATTTCATAAACTGACTTGCCTGAAACAAAAAGTAAAAATAAGATAGAGTAATTTATGATAAAATCATACATACACTGGTCAATGAATTAGAAACCCGTAAATATATATGCAAATGTTGGGTACGGGCGTGGTTATGAAAATCCGTCTATGACGTGCGTGGCACGTAATCAAATTGACGGTATAAGTATTCTGTGCATGTTCATTTTACGAGAAACGAAGAAGAATGAGGAAAACATCTTTTACGTTGGAACAAAGACTTATTGGTGGAGCCTGCGTTTAAGCAGGAACCACGATTCTAGAAAGTTCTAGAAAGCTGTGATTTCGGATGTGTTTAAAAGTTGGAAACAGAACCCACAGTCCTTGTCTAAAAGAAGTAACTGTGGGGGCAAAACAATTAATCAATACCGTGATTCGGCGTCATCTCAGACAGATTGTACTGCAGAAAAGGACTGTGCTGCAACTGACAGAAACCTTTAACGAAGGCTTGTCCCAACCGATCTCGGCGCGGACAATGTAATGCAAAGGATAGGCAGTCTCATGTCTATATCTATCCATACATCTCTCGGTGTTCAGAGAATTGCAGAGGATCGGTATAGGCAATCGCATACCAGTGAGGAAACCTCTATTTTCTGCCAGGAACGTCAGAGTTCGCTTATAGCGGTGTTGAGAAAGAAGTAACTGGATATCTGAGGATTGGAAAAAGATGATGTGATCAGACGAATCACGTACACTTTGTTTTGCACCAACGGAAGGCGTAGAGTTTGGTGAAAACCCCATGAAGCCATGAACCCATCTTGCCTTCGCACAGTTCAAGGTCTGGTGGGAGTATCATGGTATGGGGTTTGTTCTGTTGGTTCCGAACTGGTCCCCTGGTGTTTCTGGAAGGTATATAGTCAGTCATGTAATACTTGAACATCCTGGCAGATCAAGTGCATCCTGCAATGTTACATTTTTATTTTGATGGTGACGGATTTTTCATGGATGCTAATGCAACCATACACTACTCACGCGTGCTACGTTCTAGAACGGTTCACGAAGCATCAATCTGACTTCCAGCATCTTCCCTGGCTGCCGCAAAGCCCTGATCTTAACCCTATAGAGAAAACTTTTTGGACATGCTGGAAAGGCGCATCCATCAGCAATCTCCTCTGCCATCCACTTTACAGGATCTTAAGGTCTGTGTATCTAATGTGCATGGTATTCTCTGAACTTAAATGCACTTCAGAACCTTGTAGAATCTATTCCTAAATGCAAACATGCTATTATCCATGCAAAAAATAGGTCCAATAAAATATTGATCCCAGGTTTCGAATTCATTGGCTAGTGTATGTAGTATAAATCATCGATTGAATTATTCTTTATTCCAGTAAATATATGTTGTAGTTGGTGGAATATTTATGGTGTAGTTAGTTAGTTGGTGGAATCGCAGGCTAGTGCTTTTAATTGCGGTGGATAATCACTTTAACCAATCAATAATTTAGGGTTCATGCTTTTACCCACAACTACGTGACAGATCTTCAAACCGAGCACGTTGAAGAAATAATATGAAGCTGCGGGCACATGCTTCGTCTATTCCATTATAAGGTCGATGCGAAATTGCTCCAACTGAATGCTTATATTAGTGATTGCTTATAAAAACAGTTGTAATCAAAGAAATAATGCAACAGAAAATATTAAAGGAATTTCTCATTTTACAGTGAAGTGCCAAAAGTCACCGTATACGACTTCCTCTGGCAAAATACAGTAATTCGACCTGACATCGATTCCACAAGTAGTCGGAAGACTTCTGGAAAGATGTTGAACCATGTCTTCTGAACCTAACTTGTGCCTCGTAAACACACCCCATACAAGTATAGAACCACCACCATCTGCCTTGTTGGCAACTTGAATCTATGGTTATGGAGTTTGCGCTGCACCCGAAACCTACCATCAGTTCATGAGCTGTCCATAGGACTACATCACGTGTTGCCATTCTTCCAGGATCCAATATCTCTGTTCACGACAGAGGAAATATAAAAGTAGAGTGAGCAATGATAGCTTTATGTGTTCAGAATCATGTGACCAAAACTAGTAGTGACTTGACCCTTAGACTACTTTCACCTGCCGGGGGAAACGAACATTCATCATCTGATTGGTACAGCGGCAGTTGTAGACTGGCGATTTCACCATTTCTGTCGCCACTCCATAGAAATCCGCATTCACGCACTTACTCTGCCATGAGATGTTATATCGCTGTTGTATAATGTAATCGCCAATAGAAATCTATTTCTTTGTGGAGCTAGAACTGAGCCACACTTTGCATGCAGCATGTGTGAATGTTCTTGCACAGCTTTCTTGGACGTCCGTCCATTTTGATTAATCTTATTGGTTGTGCTGCAATCCTATCCTATCTGTATATATATATGTGTTGTGTTATCAATAAATTAGCCTTTTCTCTTTTGCGATCCACATGGCCTGTGTTATTCCTTTCCTCTGAAGGAATCGTATTTAACAATCGCCGAACGAGGCAATGAGATGCCGAATCGGTCAACTAAGTCAGTTTTTCACAGACGCAGTCACGTGACTACTGGTCGACATGTTGTCGCACTTTTTGAAGCGCTTTTCAATAGCAATGCTCAGTTTACTTATATTTCGCGTCTGTGGTGTTCACGAGTCCAGGTTATAGACCTTGTAGGGAAATAAACGAGTATGCGTAAAGTAACAAGCTAGACTGATCTCAATCCTTAATAATAGCGACCTCTAGTAAAGTTCACCACTCCGGACACTGACTAAAAGGTGCACAGGCCATCGACCTTGTAGTGAAATAGTATGTGAGTAGTAACTGGTTACTACTTAGGTGTCTTGTAATGAATAATATGTGCCCGCAGCTTCATGCTGTTTCTTCCAATCGCTCGGTTTGAAGACCCATCACGTGGTTGTGGGAAAAAGCGTGAATCCTAATGTGGGGCAGATTATTCATTGGTTAAAGTGATTATCCAGCGTTATTAAAAATACTAGTCTGTGCTTAGATATAGGCAATTAGCCCACGTCGATTCGTAAGTCCACGTGACTTACCCTTCTGAGATCTTACGATGACTCCGTCCACACGTTTTGTTTATTTCATTAAAAAGTCGATGGCTCTGGCAGATATAAACGCTGAAGCATATACGAGTTGAGTAGAGATGATACTAGAGCAAACGACGAAACCCAAAGTCTTGCATCTAACTGTTGTAAACAGAATTATTAATCGCGTTTATGTTACTAAATTCGTTCCATTAAATTGTATTCTTTTTCTCTGACGTGTCTATCTTCATTCTCTAAGTTCCTATAATTGTACTTTCGATTCATGGTGTCAGTACCCATTCATTATCTTCCCAAATCTCATCTTATCTTTAAAATTCGTATGAAACGCGATATCTTAATTTATATCGTTTCATGTTTGTATTACAAAATGCAATATCTTTAGACAGGCTTACGTAGCGTTTTAAGTACAGGATTTACGTACGGGCATTTTAGAACAGGGCTTACTTAAATAATAGGATAGATTATAAAACTGTTTACTTACAAATGTTTTGAAAACGTTAACCAATTTTTCTTCAACATTCATATGATAACTGGCAGAACTAAATAGAGGAAAGCTCTTCATTAAATATACATTCACTATACATTTTTTAAAACCATTAGGTATAAGAACTTTAAAATGACTTAATAAAAAGTTAAGCAACAGGAAACTAATATTGGAATCAATCAATCTACTTAAGGCTTAGGAAAAAAAAATATTTGCATTACGAAACGAATTATTGGGATTTTTGACTGAATATATATCGAAACAAGAGTTCACAACACAATAATACCAGGTTTTGGAGAAAATATTTTATCCAACTTTCTGCAACTTGCTGAAAGTTAGTTTACCGACTACAACTTTTTCAATTAATTAACCGCATTAAAGCTTTGCAGTATTCAAACGATTACATTTTATATGAAACTTCAAGAGATGTCAAAAGAAAAAATCCAATACTTGAACAACTGAGAAAAAAACAGAATTGTGTATATCTGTTCTCATGCAAAGCACATAGAAAAAAATTTCATATGCATAAAACAAGGGCATATGAAATTTAAAAAAAAAAATAGGCATAAAAGATATCACATGCTTAAGGGGCCTTCATTGAATAATCTTTTCATGTCTAAATCTCAAATTCGAAAATCGAAGCCCGAGATCCACAGGTATGTAATCTACATTTTTTCAAAATTTAAAGTTTCTATATCGCATAGTTTGTTATGCGAATGACAGATACCACACAATTTCGTTTCATTAATATAGATTTACAAATGTCAGACGTTTAACAATCAAACCATAACAATCAAGATTCGCGCGTGCCTCCCAATACCTATAAACAATACAACCAAAAACCATTAAGTGTAGTTACACGTGCGCGCGCGTGTCCAAATGTTCGCTCTTCATCGGTCGCCTAGAATTGCATAAATTACAATCAGCTGAATTCCTAAGTTCAATTCTAAATAGGCATTGAGGGAAGTGGAAAGAAGACTAAACAAAACAGCAGCTGAACTATGAGGAAAATTTGGAATTGGCGACAGCATCAGAAAAGAACTTCCAGGACTTTCCGCTAGCTTCATTGAACATGTCGAATTTATATTTTTTCCAAGCTCCAATTTAAAAAGAAGTTTGCCAGAATGAAAGATCATAGTTTGACTTTTTGACATTATGTTACAATTTAAAAACAGAAATAACTAAAAGCAATGTTTTCTTTTTGCAAATATTTTTAAATATAAAATTGAACTATGAGATTAATATTCGAATCAACACAACATGAATAGCAACCTTGATATGGTTTCAGGAAAACATATATTTGAAATTTAGTGTCAAATTGGTTGATGTAATTTGATGTTATGAAGTTTTAGCATAATTTGTTATGTGAAGACGGTCCTTTATGCAAATTTTATACACATAAGTTTGCGAGGGATTTTCAGAGTAAACAAATAAGGCGGGAAACAAAGATTTTACTTACCAAAAATGCTTTCGTATCAATCACACCAGGGTTGCCGTTAAATAATGATTATCGTTGTTTTGACGTTGATGAATAAACTGTCATTGTCAATTCGGAATTCATTCTTTGGAATTTTTGTTGGCGACGAGCTCAAATAGTGTTCAGAAAACAAGCCAAGAAATATGTTCAGAATATGTTTTGTAAACACTACCGCCACCTACATTTAGCTTGAAGGAAAATACCACTTATAGAAGATGCTATTCTGTATCGAATGTTACTTTTAAATTTGTTCTATTGTGAACAATGAGGTGTAAATGTGTGTGGAGATGAATAAAAAGGAGTTTTCTTTTATCCGCCTTTATATATTAGAATGAATAAAAAATTGGGATTTGCTTCGCGCGGGCGGGTTCCCTAATAATTTTATAATAGAAATAATTTTATTCTTACTATTTGTTTTTTCTTTCACTTTAAATAACATTTACCCATTTAAATTTATCAACATCAAATTTGGTTTTCATAAATGAGAGGCATGTATAATGCATGATGTGTGAGACATATTTTCTGTCTCTGAAAAAGAAGCTGAATAAAAATAAAAATAAAGACAAACTAAATGTAGACGTCACGTTTACGCAACAGCCGTATACTGATTGCGTATTATGAGTTTCGAAGGCTAGCAGGGCTGAAATATTTTTTTACGTTCAAATTTCATGTTCTTATTTGCCTTTAAACATAAATAGAACCAACCAATCAACTAAACAATACAAAATTTCCGAAAATGGTCGACATTAATTTCTTTTAATTTATCGCAAAAATGTAGTTTTTGTTCCCTTTTCGTTTCTCTTATGGGTATTTGGGTATTTCAATTAACGTCACACTGGAGCAACACAATGGGCTATTGGTGACGGTCCGGGATCAATCCCAAAGGGAAAGATCCGAGGACAACACCACGTAATTTTGAACCACGGTCAGATGACGAGGCAACACCTGAGCTGGCACCCCACTCTCCAAACTTCCACACCACGCCAACGTGAGGACATTTGAGGCCACGACAGATTTAACGTGCACCAGCCCCCTTTGTACACGACGGTGTTTGGCTGGATTCGAACTCGCAACCCTTCGGTTGCTAGTTCGTTACTCTTCCAACCGGGCCACCGCGGCCCCGTTTCTCTTATGAGAGGCATTACCAATCTAAATGTAGGTGGCGGTAGTGTTTCTGTGGCGAAACATGTTTCTTGTACGTAACCAGAACGTGACGTCATTTGACTTGTTTCTCGAATACGATTTCAGCACATCGCCAATAAAAATTCCAAAGAATGAATTCCGAATCGAAGTATGGTAGGTTTTTGGTCACAATGCCGATTAGTCAACTCCAAACATTGTCGAAATGACGATAAACAACTGGTAAGTTATATGTTAGAGCAGTGGTCACCAAAGTGGTCGATAATAGACCCCCAGGGGTCGATATAACATTATTAGGGGTCGATTCGGACTCAGGGGTTAATAGAAAAATATAAGATGTAGAAAAATATACAAAATGTTAATAAAAGTCTTATTTTCATCTATATACGGAAGATTATATTATTGTTATTTTGTTATCTAAATTAAATTTTATATTTTACATATTATTTATCCTTCTTATCAAATATGTAATGTAAAGAAGGACGTCAAAAACAAAAACGTATCCCTTTGACGTTTAGCCAATATAAGATATAACATCATTAGGGGTCGATTCGGACTCAGGGGTTAATAGAAAAATATAAGATGTAGAAAAATATACAAAATGTTAATAAAAGTCTTATTTTCATCTATATAAGGAAGATTATATTATTGTTATTTTGTTATCTAAATTAAATTTTATATTTTACATATTATTTATCCTTCTTATCAAATATGTAATGTAAAGAAGGACGTCAAAAACAAAAACGTATCCCTTTGACGTTTAGCCAATATAAGAAAAAAAATATATACTTATATTTTACATACAATAAACACTGTAACTATAAAATAAACAATCTAAAAACTCACATAAGCGTCTTTTTTGCTTGTCCTATTGTAATTAAGTAATAGTAAAATAGAGGAGATCGATAAAAAGTCAAGAAGCTCTTGAAAGGGTCCACGAAGTTTCGCGACCCCTATCTTAGAGCATTTGAGTAGTGGTAATGCAATCTTTGCAGACTGTCAGATTTGTTTACATTGAAAAATCCCTTCCATATTGCATTTATATGCCAAGCAGCTGAGATCACAGAGCTGGCACCCCACTCAAAACTTACACACCACGTGAACATGAGGACATTTGAGGTCTAAAAGATTTAACGTGTACCAGCTCCTTTTGTACACGATGGTCTTCAGTTGGATGCGAACTCGCAATCCTCCGGTTGCTCTTCCAACCGGGCAACCGCGGCCCGCTTTATTACGGAAATAAGTGAAATGTGTTAATTTTCGAAAGTAATAAAAGCACTCACTCGCATGGTTGATTGTAGCGCTGCAATAGATCCGTGCAGTTTTCTCCAGCTTGAGTTAAATCTGTAAAAATAGTTGCTTCAATACCAAAAATATTTCTGCGAATTATCGAGGATTTATTTTCAAGTATAAGGTAATTATCCCTGGAAATATCTGCTAATCATTCTGATTTCGTTGTGGGCCGCGGTAGCCCGGTTGGAAGAGTAGCGGAATAGCAACCGGAGGGTTGCGATTTGGAATCTAATCGAAAGACCGTCGTGTACAAAGGAGGCTGGTGCACGTTAAATCTTTTAGACATCAGATGTTCTCAGGTTGGCGTCGCGTGGGAGTTTTGAGAGTGGGGTTCCAGTTTAGGTGTGACCTCGTCATCTGACCTGGTTCAGATCCCGGTCCGTCGCCAATAGCCCGATGTGTTGTTCCATTGCGACGTTAATTAAATACTACCTACCCACCGATTTCGTTGTACATCAAAATGTTCCGTGATGAACAGTACTACCATTCACATATAAGAAGTACTTGTTGAATAATGTACAAATGATACATTAAGTAATTGATCGTTGATGATTAGCACTGCATGTTATGAAAAATAGGTAGGTAGGTTTTTATTAATACGCACTGGAGTAAGGCGATGGGCTATTGGCGACGGTCCGGGGTCAACCCCGAAGAAAATATCCGAGGACAACACCACACAATTTTGAACCACGATCAGATGACGAGTTCACACCTGAGCTGGTACACCACTTCCAAACTTCCACACGTGAGGACATATGAGGCCACGACAGATTTAATGTGCACTATCCCCTTTGTACACGTCAGTCTTTGGATTCCAATTTGTAACCCTCCGGTTGCTAATCCGTTACTCTGTCAATCGGGCTACCGCGGCCCTCTTATTTCAGAGATAGAAAAAGAAATTATAGCTTACATGTGCAGTTTTCCATACAATATCTGCAGAGAGTTTCATTATGGGGGTAATCGATGGTGTATGGCACACATCCTATCTTTTCCACGGATGCATTCTTTCGGCACTCTTGAAGGACCATCTGTGCAATCGAGAAGTAATTAGTAAACGTAATTTATTCGGCTTTAACTTTAAATACTCTTAAGTATAGAAACTCTTGTGCTAAACAATAGAAATTCAACTACAGAGGATGTTCGGACATTTTTTGAACGATTTTAATGGACTGAAGCTCAATTTTTTACATGAAATTTTGTGTTTTAAATGTTCTATTTGATAACCCTTATTGTTAACTATCTTTCTACACCTTTATTTCCATGATAATAATGACTTTTATAGTATCGACAGTGGTATTTTGTCCCATTCTTGCTCCAGTTTTGCAGTCCTTGAATGGTTTTCGGTCGACGTTTCGATAATGCCTTTTTAAAAGTCCAAAAGCACAAAAGTCCATGGGTGAAACATCTGGAGATTTAGCAGGAATATCAGTAAAGGGTATTGACTTGATACCAGTTTCTTGTTCCATTTTTTTCAAGAATTTAATAGTCGATTTAGATGTGTGGCTGCTTGCTTTACCCTGATGCAGTTCTACTGATTGTTGGCACTGTGGGTAAAGATATGGTATTTCTTTTTTTAATATTGGTATAAAATAGGGTCTTGATAATATGTGGGAATTGATTTTTACATTTTTCCCCTCTTTTTACTTTTAATTTTCCATTATATGCAAAACCGGCAACAATAAAAACCTCTTAGAGAAAGTTCTCACATTCACTTTGCTATAGTCCTTTGAATTGGCGGAATCTCTTTTAAAATTAAAGATCTTACCTTACAAATATTCTCAGAAATTTTTCTTTTTTGGTATTTTTTTGGAAGTATTTTTCCACTTTTACGTTTTTTTCCTTTCTCATTAATAATATTACTTATCGTACCTTTAGATATCGAAAAACCATGACTTTTACAGCATTTTTGAATAATTGAATAAGCATAATTCTCTTCGGAAAGAGAGGAACCATGGCCTTCCATCCATTGCTTATTTAAAAGCGCCATTTTGAAAGTAAACAAAACTCTGAGTTAGCATACGATAAGTTATACTGTAACTATTTAACTGCTGCGAAAATAAAATTCTTTCGTAGCATACAATTTTTTTACAGCTCATCAAAATCGTTCAAAAAATGTCCGAACAGCCTCTATATTCATTGAGGATTATAGTAATTCCAGTAAATCCTGTCCATCATACTTGTAAAGGCAAGCGCACACTATTTCGCATCGCACAGTAGGTAGGTATTTTAATTAACGTCGCAATGGAGCAACGCAACGGGCTATTGGCGACGGTCCGGGATCAAACCCGACGGGACAGATCGGAGGACACCACGTAATTACGAACCACGGCCAGATGACGATCCGCATCGCGTGGATCGGATTTTAGGAATATTTAAATTGTTTCAAATGAAACTGATCTTACCTATCCGCATCGTACGTCCAACTAAAGACCGTCGTGTACAAGGGAGCTGGTGCACGCTAAATCCGTCGTGGCCTCAAATGTCCTCACGTTGGCATGGTGTGGAAGTTTCGAGAGAGGGGTACCCGCTTCGGTGTTGACCTCGTCATCTGACCGTGGTTCAAAATTACATGGTATCATCTTCGGGTCTTTCCCTTCGGGTTTGATCGCCGACCGTCGGCAATAGTCCGTTGTGTTGCTCCAGTGAGACGTTAATTAAAATACCTACCTAGCATAACAGCGTTATACAATAAAATTTGTTGTAACCGATGTTCACATGAGATAGGTAGGTAGATATTCTAATTAACGTCGCACTAGAGCAACAGAACGGGCTATTGGCGACGGTCCCCGATCAAACGCGAAGGTAAAGATACCAAGTATTGGTATTGGTATTTTCAATTAACGTCACACTGGAGCAACACAACGGGCTATATAAAGATACCAGGACAACACCACGTAATTTTGAACCACGGTGAGATGACGAGCTTTTTCAAAGGTTTTAAGCATAGTAGAGGTATCAAAATTATTTTCTTTGGTAATTTTTATAACTGCTAGAAGGGTGTCATTACAGGAATTATCATGATTTTGAATAGATTGGTAGGTATTTTAATTAACGTCGCACTGGAACAACACAACGGGCTATTGGTGACGGTCCGGGATCAACAAAAACAACAGCAAACCGGAAGGGAAAGATCCCAGGACAACACCACGTAATTTTGAGATTTTGAATACGAAGGGTTGGTTTAGTGGGGCAAAAGTTAGAATTTTGATGGAAAACAGCACTTGCATAGCAGTTGAAAAATATTTATTACTACAGAAATCAACAAATGTGGACTTGATGGAATGTTTTTTGCAGACGATTCTTCATTCAAATGCTTTTTACACCACGTAATTTTGACCACGGTCAGATGACGAGGCAACACCTGAGTTGGCACCCCACTTTCCAAACTTCCACACTATGCCAACGTGAGAACATTTGAGGCCACGATGGATTAAACGTGCACCAGCCTTCCTTGTTTACGACTGTCTGGTTAGATTCGAACTCGCAACCATCCGGTTGCTAATCCGTTAACTCTTCCAACCGGGCTACTGCGGCCCTGAGAAGCGTCCTGGAGGTCGCTCAATTTCGGAAATGCCGATGCTCCGAATGCAGCGTGCACATTATTCGTAATTTTATAGTATCCGTGCGATGTTTGTCGTCCGTGTGATGCGGACTAGTGTGTGCATACCTTTAGACTAGATTTGGAGGTTTACTGCACGTGTTAACCACCAGTATAGCAGAGCATGGTCAGTAATGATGGGTGGTTTATTTTCCTAAAAATATTGACTTGCTTCGAGCTGCAGTAATCAGTTACAAAATGTTTTAATAATTGAATTGTAAATTGGTGATTTATTTGTGAAAGCTTCTCATGTAATTTAATATCTGTGATGGAGGATTACAAAATCAATTATATATATATATATATGAGGTAGGTAGGTATTTTAATTAACGTCACACTGGAGCAACACAACGAGCTATTGGTGACGGTCCGGGATCAATCCCAAAGGGAAAGATCCGAAATTATATATATGAAGGGTACAAGGGAAAAACCCCGTCATTGCATAAAAATCGATTTTGAGTAAAACCCAATTTAAAGTTTATCAATGAACAGAAATTAGGAAAGTGATATTAAAAATACAAAAAAATGGTAAAATAACCCAAAAGTATGTAGTTATACAATAACGTGTTAAAAAAATCATTTCTCCAAATATCGGATGAAATGAAAATGTCAAAGAAAAAGCGAACTACTCTCTTCCCCTGGATTTTCAGCGTCATTAGGTGGGCCATTGTTGTCGTTACCATCGTCTTCAGGAAGGTCGTCACAGTTTAAGTTTTTGTAGAACATCTTCGCCTCTGGTTTTTCCAAAAATTAGGTGAGATGAAGGAGATCTCTGTATTTGACAGATTTTATAGAGCTTCCCATTATAAGAATTCCGGAGTTCCACTGCCACTGATGAGTTTTGAGGTTTTTTATACTTCGATCTCCTATTCGTTGGACGTGCAACACAGTAATGAGACCACATAAATACGAATTTTGTTTATCATTGTCCCCCATTGAATTCTCGAATTATTCTTTTGTGTTCATCCTCGGGAACTGTTTCAAAACATCGCAGTTTCTCGCAATTACAATTTGGAACGAGCTCGTGACTTTCGGCCCCCTCAACACCTTCATAACATCTTTCGTCCTACCTGTTTTTCCTCTTCTTGGTTGTTGAATTCTTTCCTTCATCTGGTTCGCTCGAATACGAGTAATCACTCTCCATTATTCAAACAACTTACTTGTAAAAACAAGTAACGTTTGTAGCTAACTGATAGAAGATCCACTAAAACAAACACTGAGTCACTTGTTGAGCACACGACGTGAATTAGGGAGAAAAGAACGGATATAACAGCGTTTGCAACTTCGCCAGTAGGTGGTGTGAGGCCCTTTGAACTACAATGACGGGCTTCTTCGCGCGTGCGATTACGGGGTTCTTCCCCGGCGCAGCAAATATTCAACCTTACTTTGGAGTGCAATGATGGCGTTTTTCACAGAAAAGGAAGACATTCGGAATCTACGCTTTAAAATCCAACAAATTTCACTCTCAGCTCATTTTCGACGGAAAATGTAATGATGGGTTTTTTCTTTGTACCCTTCCTATCTATTATAGATATTACCAAATTACATTCCTATCGTAAAACACTATATACAGTTAACCTTCCTGGTGGTTGTCTCGACAAGGGATCTCGTCATTAGCAAAACTGACCAGACCTTCAAAGACGAGATATCTCGTCAGTGGTAGAAAATTGACCATCTCGTCATCATAAAATTGGGCAATATATTGATGAACGAGATGTCTCTTCATTAGCAAAATTGAAGGGCCGCGGTGGCCCGGTTGGAAGAGTAACGGACTAGCAACCGAAGGGTTGCGAGTTCGAATCCAGCCAAACACCGTCGTGTACAAAGGGGGCTGGTGCACGTTAAATCTGTCGTGGCCTCAAATGTCCTCACGTTGGCGTGGTGTGGAAGTTTGGAGAGTGGGGTGCCAGCTCAGGTGTTGCCTCGTCATCTGACCGTGGTTCAAAATTACGTGGTGTTGTCCTCGGATCTTTCCCTTTGGGATTGATCCCGGACCGTCACCAATAGCCCGTTGTGTTGCTCCAGTGTGACGTTAATTGAAATAAATAAATAAATAAATAAATAAACATTAGCAAAATTGATCAGACCTTGATGCCGAGATGTCTCTTCATTATCAAAATTGATCAGACTTTGATGCCGAGATGTTTCTTCATTAGCAAAATTGATCAGACCTTGATACCAAGATGTCTCTTCATTAGCAAAATTGATCAGATCTTGATGACGAGATGTCTCTTCATTAGCAAAATGGATCAACCCTTGATGCCGAGATGTCTCTTCATTAGCAAAATTGATCAGACCTTGATGCCGAGATGTCTCTTCATTAGCAAAATTCAAAATTGATCAGACCTTGATGAACGAAATGTCTCTTCATTAGCAAAATTCAAAATTGATCAGACCTTGATGAACGAGATGTCTCTTCATTAGCAGAATTCAAAATTGATCAGACCTTGATGAACGAGATGTCTCTTCATTAGCAAAATTCAAAATTGATCAGACCTTGATGAACGAGATGTCTCTTCATTAGCGAAATTGATCAGACCTTGATGCCGAGATGTCTCTTCATTAGCAAAATTGATCAGACCTTAATGCCGAGATGCTTTCTTCATTAGGAAAATTGATCAGATTTTGATGCCCCGAGATGTCTCTTTACTAGCAAAATTGGTCAAACCTTGATGAACGAGATATCTCGTCGTAACTGTTGGGGGTGAATATCATTTTTCTATTTATTGATCTTTAGTAGACAGATAAGTGAACTTACCTGAGTGATACGCTGAACTTTGGAAAAGGGTGGACGTGATAACCCAGTTGGTAGAGTCGTGGATTAGCAAGCGGAGGGCTGCGAGTTCGAAGCTCGATCCAACCAAAGATCGTCGCTTACGTGAGGCGTGCACGTGACATCTGTCGTGGTCTCAAATATCGTGCTTATAATGCTTCGTGATTTTGAACCACGGTCAGATGGAAAGTACGACACCTGATCTAGCACCGCACTCTCCAAACTTCCACACCACTCCAAAGTTAGGACATTTGAGGCCACGACAGATTTTACGTGCACCAACCCCCACGTAAACGACGGTCTTTGGTTGGATCTAGTTTCGAACTCGCAGTCCTCCACTTGCTAATCCGCGACTCTACCAATTGGGGTACCGCGGCCCGGATAGTAATCAATAGAAATTCTAAATTCAACTTTTTCTAGTATGATGCTTTTTCCACATGAATTCCATAATTCATTAGACATTATTGTTACAATTTTCTTAGTCAATGAAAATATCTACTAATAAACAAAATACTTTCCGACCTTTATTGAAATATGAAAATTGCATGTAAAGTCGCGGAAAAACCCCCGAACCATCCCATTTATTTGGAGCACTATTCATAGTAGAGAAAATTCAAAGATATCGTTCAATAGGGAATAACGCCCTCTATGAATTCAAATGTAAAAAAATTGCATAGGGCGTCTTATCAAATTTTGCAAACAACGAAATTTCCAATGGAAACACCTTGTTTTGATGCCTTAATCAGATTCTGCATCGTTAAATTAGTCTACATTTGAGTTTTCATGACTTTCTTTATATCCGGATATATTCAATGTTAAAGTTGTCAATTCTAGGGATCATCTCCACATTGAAAATCGCTATTCGTAGATCGTGATTAATTGTAGATATAGCTAACCGAATTTCAAATATGAATACTAATTCAAACATATTTGTCAGCGCGTGCAAACGATCCTGTATGTACACTCACTGGCAAAAGTTAAGCACTGAGAGGAAAATGTTAATTTCCGGAAGCCAATCTGAATTTGAGAGGCTGCATTTCGCTGCGAGGTAGATGGAAGTATGCAGATATGTTCTGTAACAGCCAATCACGGTTTCGTGTCGAGAAATATGCAAAAGAGGCAGTCGTATAAGAAGCCAGCCTTGTGAAGGGTTAGAGAAGTTTCATGTAAGTGCTGATAAAAAGTGTTTAGAACTTAAGTATGCAGATATGTTCTGTATGCAGATATGTCCAATCACGGTTTCGTGTCGAGAAATATGCAAAAGAGGCAGTCGTATAAGAAGCCAGCCTTGTGAAGGGTTAGAGGAGTTTCATGTAAGTGCTGATAAAAAGTGTTTAGAACTTTCGTACGATTAGTTTTCAAGACAGACGTGTTTCTATGGCTTCCAGAAGACGAATGGCAGATAGTGAGAGCTGGCGTTCTGTGGAACGCCTTGAAGCAGGACAATCAATCACAAATGTTGTTCTTTTCTTCGGCGTTCATCATTCCGTCACTTCACGATTATGGGAACAATTCCAAACAAGCCAAACAGTTGTCCGAAGATCTGTGGCCGGTCGCCCTAGGGTTACGACCCCCGCGGAAGATCGATATATTGCTGTTTTAACCAAGCGGAATCGAAGAGCGACCTCCCCACGTGTGACATCTATAGTTACAGCGTCTATTGGTAAGACGATATCTGCCACTACTGTTCGCCGAAGGCTACATATGAATGGACTGTACGCCCGGGTACCACGAGTTTGTGTTCCTCTATCCGTCCAAACCAGAGGGGCACGATTAAGGTGGTATCGGCAACATATAAATTGGACTGTGTCTGATTGGGCCAACGTTATGTTCACGGATGAGTCGAGATTTGCCCTGGAGCCAGATGACAAGCGTGTAAGGGTCTGGAGAGAACAAGCGCAATCGGCCCTAGAACATCATCGAGCATCACCCATTCCGAGGTGGAAGAATCATGGTGTAGGCAGGGTTGTCGTTGGGATATCGCACCGACCTACATATCTATAGACGGGGTTCTGTGACGGCTGTCCGGTATCGGGATGAAATCCTAGAACCCACTGTGAGATTGTACGCTGCAGCAGTTGGTCCTGCTTTCGTTTTAATGGGTGATACTGCGCGTAACCATCGAGCCAACATCGTCGACGACTACCTGGAGAGTGAGGGGATTGCGCGTATGGATTGGCTGGCGTACTCGCCCGACCTTAATCCCATTGAAAATCTTTGGGATGCCCTCGGCCGTGCTATGTCTGCACGTTTCCCACCCCCAGTCACTCTCACAGAGTTGCAAACTGCTCTACAGGAGGAATGGCGATTACTTGACTCTGGGGTGGTTGATCACCTCATGGAAAGCATGGTCACACGCAGTAAACTTTGTATGAGGATGAGGGGTGGTCACATACCCTATTAATGTCGGTTTTGTTTGTTTGTTTTGGATTTAAGCATCATTTTGTTAGACTCCAATATGACTTCATCTTATAATTTATTAAAATTTCATATTGTTTTCATCTTTGTATGTAACTCTTTGTTTTGTTTCATGCATAAACATATTTGCTATTTTCTTGCCGCATTTCGTGTCAATCAAAGCTGTACTTGTCGATTTTTTCGCATTTTACCGCTTCGTGCTTAACTTTTGGCAGTGAGTGTATTATGCAAGTGAACACGATTCGAGAATTACTATCAGAGGTTTGTCAGACCTTTTTTTAAACTTTTGGCTGCCCCTAAAATCGCCATAATGAGGAAATAGTAACGTGACGCAAAAACTAACCATTAGAATGAGCTGAAATTTTGCATAGTCGTATAAGAAGTCCTATATCGATTCCCATAAAAAGGTTCAAACTCATAATTTTTTCAAACATTAATATAATAATTATTGCATACTAAAAAACATTTAAAAATATATTAGGTGGATTTTGTTAAGGTTGTTTAACATTAACATGGTTCAAAATATCAGCGCTAGAGAAATATTACTTAGGAAGATATCCATAAGTCTAAGAAACTGATTCAACATTAGGAGCCTCCAACCTTTCTGCACTCACAACTTCGAAATGGTAAGACCTAATGACATGAAATTTGGTATCTGAAGTTAAAATTTTGATATAGATTCAAAATTGTGTGTCAAAATAGGGATTCTATTGGAAATTATGAAGTTGGTGCTCAATTTTATATGAAGACGGCCCCTTATGCAAATGTTATGCATCTGAATTTAGAGATATTAGTCCCCGGTCAAACGCAATCTTTGAATTCCTCCTACTGTTAAAATTGCTTGAATGAATAGGGGTAGTTCGTTTTCTTCTGCGACTGTACATAAATATACTTACTACTTGATTAAGTGGTCCGATTCCACCTCTTGCCTCCCATTCTTTCATATAGTCTGTGCAATTTGTCTGATACGGAGGCGGTAACAAATGTTTTTCATTCTATAAGTAAAGAAAATTGTTTACATAACTAGGCTATTCAAGGAGCCTCTGAGGAAATAATCAATTTCAGGTCCATAACAGAGCATGAAACCTTCACTTTATGAGCTTATAAATTGAAAAAAAATTGACTTCACCGATCCCTTGACTCTGTCATATGACATCTTCAGGTAGGTAGGTATTTAATTAACGTCGCCCTGAAGCAACACCATAAGCTATTGTCGAGAAGTTTCGGTTTGATCCCTGAGCCCGTTGTGTTGCTTCAGTGCGACGTTAATTAAATACCTACCTACCTCAGTTTTTGATTATCCACTATTATTACTTTTAGTGTTCTTGAAGAATAATACGAAGTCACTGAAAAAAAACAAATTGTTCAACGATATGGTCTCCTACCTTTGTTAATTTGATCCTATAATCTTTTCCACTCAGAAATCCTTTCCCAGACACGAATGGACTCGCCGAGATCTTCTGGGAGTGAATGGCTATCTGCAGAGAGCTGCTGCTAATGGCGTTGTATTTGGGCAATTGTACCACTTCTGGATCAGCACTTCTATTTCGGTGAGATATATCCATGAAGATTCGCATTTGAATTTCTGAAACGTATAAAATGATTAGACTTGTTGCTAAACCATTGAGCACTGCATCTATTATGATTAAATTCTGAAGTTTTCATCCCGGACTGTCACCGATAGCCCATTGTGTTGCTCCAGTGTGACGTTAATTAAAATACCTACCCCTGAAGTTTTCATGCAGTAAAATTGTAAATTAACCCTCTTTGAGCTTCACGAGATTTCTGAGAAGTGTTGTAACCGGAGGGTTGCGAGTTCGAATCTAACCAAAGACCGTCGTGTACAAAGTGGAGTGGTTAAATCCCTCGTGGCCTCAGATGTCCTCACGTTGTTGTGGTGTGGAAGCTTTGAGAGTGGGGTGCCAGCTCAGGTGTTGCCTCGTCATCTGACCGTGGTTCAAAATTACGTGTTGTTGTCCTCGGATCTTTAAGATTGATCCCGGTCCGTCATCAATAGCCCGTTGTGTTGGTCCAGTGTGACGTTAATTAAAATACCTATCTTCCTACCAGGCAGTGTGAATGGTTTTAAGACGAACACGCTACTTCTCATAGAAGCGACGTTCCCACACAAATCGTGTCTGGCGCAGCATGGCCAAATAGGCCCTTGCGCCACAAAATCCCCAAAACCAACCAGCCCACACAAATTTTCTTTAGTAAGTTTCTACTGGATTCAGATTGATTCGGATGGACAGGGGTTTTGTTGGAGTGCAGTGGCCCTGAGTCGTTCAAGTAAGCCAACAAAAAGCCGAAACTTACTCTCAGACTTCTTTATTCTTTGGATCTTCCTTGTTGGATCACCCCATTGAGTATTGAGACTGAAGCAGAAATTCGGCGAGCTCGTGTCACTGTAGTAAGATCCAAGTACAACGTTTTCAGTGCTGAAAAAGTAGAGCGATAAATGTAAGTAATTGATTATTAACCCTCCTGGTGGTTGTCTCAACGAGGTATCTCGTCGTTAGCAAAACTGACCAGATTTGATGATTGATGGACGAAATATTTCGTCCATCAAGTATAAAAACCGACCTCGAAACCATAAAGAAATCAGCTATATGTTGATGACAAGATATCTCGTTCATCAACTTTGAAAAACTAACCATATCTTGATCTCGACATCACAAAATCGGCTATATTTAGATGACGAGATATCTCGTCCATCAAGTATGAAAAACTAACCATATATGATCTCGGCATCATCACAAAATCAGCTATATCTTGATGACGAGATATCTCGTCCATCAGTATGAAAAACGGATCAGATCTTGATCTCGATATCATAAAAAAATCAGGTATACCTCGATGAGACGAGATATCTCGCCTTAGAAAAATTGGTCAGATTGCAATGGACAAGATATCTCGTCGAAACCACTTAGAGGATTATTAGAAAATATTACTACTTCAATTATCCCTAGTATATTTTTAACGTTGGTGTATCTATACCATGGTGACAAGTAGAGTCTACAGAAAGGCGGTCATTTCTGAAAGATTGATTGGTCTAATAAAACAAGTCAAAAGCAACCAGGTGTTATAATTGAAGAAAACTCTGATAAAATATGAAAATTAGTCAAACAAGTTGTTTTAGACGAATTTGTGCTGTGGGATTCTTGTTTGGCATTTCATTGTTCCAGATTGAATCGTTAATTTCAAAAATTGATAACTCCAGATTCTAAATTTTTCATCAGCCTGCAAGAAACGTATTGCTGGTTGTTATTACAATAATTAATATAAATTACAATTATGTTTTCAGTAATATAATTTTGAATGATGTAAGTTGTTTGCATGCTTCTTAAAACACTAAAAAATAAAATAAAAACTAGAATTCGGTTGTCAGCTCTTTCCAGGGTTTATGGATGTTACCGGCAAAGTATTGTATATAATGCCTAGCGTTTTGGGGCAAAATATGAAACGATTAATATTACACACATTTCCTAGGCATTCTATGCAATGCAAAATGGCAAACCAGCAAGGTATAAAATACTCCCGCTAATGATGTTTCTAATATCACGTGGCAAGGCACTGAGAAAGACAATTAAGTGCAATTACATAAAATTCTTTCCTTCCTTGTTGCAACAAGTAGGTTCTTATTTTATTTTCTCTTGTTTTCCTCAATAAGAGTCCTATACTTTGTCTTGTATTTCTGTTTTTTTATATACGTCTTTTCAATAAAAGCCTTTTTACGTCTCTCTTTATACTTTGCCGAAATATCATTTGCTTTTCATTCTATATAATGCCTTGATATTACATACAATGTCTAGGGAAAGTATACATAATATTTAAATAGTTCGGATATTTCATACTTTGCCCCAAACACCAGGTATTCTATATATTGCCTAGGCATTCTGTACAATTCCTGCTTTTCATATTACATTGCCGGTAACATAGGCACTATTTAGGCACTGTTAGCAGTCATTAGAGAGCATTGATTGTGTAATTTCCGAGTCAATGCTTTCAGCAAGACGCGTAAAAGACAGTGTAATACAAACTTCTTCATGATGGAGATATGTTACATTACTATATACACCCGAAGTGCCAAAAGTCATGGGACACCTCTCTAATATCGCGTGGGCCTCCTTCAGCTTGGCGAAGTGCAGCAACTCAACATGGCATGGGCTTAATTAGTCGGTGGAAGTCGCCAGGAGAGATGCTCAGCCATGATTTTTCGATAGCCCCATAATTGTGTGGTTGTGGTTGGTGCTGGATCTTGTGGACGAATGGTCACTGGTCTCCATCATTCATTCAACAGACGTGGTCGACCACTGCGTTGTCGTTTGTGGAAGATAATGCCTTCCATGATGTTCTCTAGATACACCCTTGACACTGTGAAGCGAGAAATCTTAAAAGTTTCAACAGCTTCCGAAAGGCTATGCCCCATGCGTCGAGCTCCAACTGTCATTCCACTTTAAAACTCGGATAAATATCGTCAGGTAGCCACACGTCATTAAACGTTTTATAAGACATTTAAGAGTCCAACAGACAGGAATGATAACTATCTGACTCTTCATACCCTTTTAACGCGATGCGAGCGCCACTTGTAAACTTGAATACTGCTATCCCATGACTTTGGTACGTTAGTGTATTTACAATTGTGCTATATGTTAATTCTTCAAAATACTTCCTCTCCAGAATTTAGAGGGGCCGCGGTAGCCCGATGAGTAACGGATTAGCGACCGGAGGGTTGCGAGTTCGAACTGATGCACATTAAATCTGTCGTGGCCGAGAATATCCTCACGTTGGCTTGGTGTGCAAGTTTGGAGAGTGGGGTACCAGCTCAGGTGTGACCTCGTCATCTGACCGTGGTTCTAAATTACGTGGTGTTGTCCTCGGATATTTCCGTTCGGGTCTGATTCCGGACCATAACCAAAAATAGCCCCTTGTGTTGCTCCAGTGCGACGTTAATTAAAATACCTACCTACCAGAACTTAGAGAGGCTGAATTCGATGGATGTTACCTCTAATTGCCGGAGAAAGTGGGAGCTGTATTAACCGTCCAAGTGGTTTCAACGAGATGCATCTCGTCGAAGATAGTCTCTTTTGTTTATAAAGCGATATCTCGTTCATCCACAACTGGTCAGTTTTAAAAATGACGAGATACTCGTCGTGAAAAAACTGCCCTATTACTCCTAGGGGCATGAAGATCCAAGTAAGAAAAACGAATTGTCCCTTTCCCAGAGCTGGTGACAGTTTGGAACAGGGTTTTTCACCAGAGGCTGGACAACTACAGGGCAGTTTTGGAAGCAAAGATAAACCACTAAGAGGACAAAATGCATAAAATCTTTACACATAACTATAACAGACTTTAAGGTTCAGCTACTAGTGCAAATACAATGATTACCGAAAAATTCAAAATAAAATGCTATTGTAACGAAATATGAGAGATAGTCTTAAACCTCCAAGTGGCTTTCATGAGATATCTCGTTTAAGATCTGGTAAATTTTGATCCATCGAGATATTTCGTTGGGACAAAACTACCCTTATAAAAGGGGAACGAAGATTCAAGTAGGAAAAACAAATTGTCTTTCGCTTAGAACTGTTTGAAACACGTTTTCGCATGAGTGGCTGGCTACTACTGGGCAGTTTTTAACGCGAAGATAGATCACTAGGAGGGTTAAGATCGAGTGTATTTACGTGTGGTCATGCGATGGATGATTACGACGATGGACTGTTCTGAGTTGCCTTTAGCATCCGAGTGCAAGGCGCCGTGTGAAGCTGAGGCTGAGTAGCAACGCTGAGTGAAGCCGTGGGAGGAATAGAATAAGTGTCTGTTATCACAGAGCTTCAGACAGTTGCTTGAAGTGATTACTATCGCAGTGGCAATTCAAATGCTCACCCGTGAACCAACCTTAGAACAAATATAAAAGTATAGTGAGTAACCTTTTATGTGTCCAGGATCATATGACCAAACCTAGTAGTAACGTGATCATTAGACTACTTTCGTCAGCTGGGTGGAACCAAACATTCATCATTTGATTGGTCCACGGGACGGTAGAAGACGCCCTTACATTGATTCATCATCTGATTGGTCCAAGCAACATGGTAGTAGACTGGTGATTTCACCTTTTTTGCTGAAACTCTATAGAAATTTGCACAGTAACCTATCACAAGATCACCAAACGAGGCGATAAGATGCCAAATCGGCCAACATAGCCAATTTTTTACAGAGCATTCACGTGACTACTAGTCGACATGTTGGTCATACATTTTGAAGCTCCTTTCAATAGCAATGCTCAGTCTACTTGCGTCTCACGCATATGGAACCAACAATCAAAATGCGATCCGATTCATATAGCGCATCTGGTGGTTCTGGTGTTCGCTAGAAGCGCAATCAGCCTTGTTTCGAAAACTGCATCCACTCATATCACGTCCGGCTCACCAATTTAACAATAAGCGTGGAAGACAGTGCTACGTTAGCACGTCCACAAAGTACTTAACGGCGAGTTAGTCAATGTATTGTAAGTTAATTTTTGTAGTGGTGGCTAAGCTCGCCACTACAAAATTACTACACCATTCACAATATGCAGGTTAATGAAATCAACTTTCACAAACAGTTCTATTGAATGTCTTTATAGTCGAGGCGATTGTCGACAAGTACTCTGGAGGTTCTCTTAGAGGTGATTGTCGATAATAATTTAACATAGATATGAACAGTATTCCTATAAAAATTTGATAGATATTTTCATAGATCTGTTTTTAAATGTTTTATATGAAACGTTCTATGTACTGTATTTACCCCCCCCCCAAGAGTAGAAACTTTCACTTTATCGCAAATTATGAAAGAAGTTGGAATTTTATAACTTGAAAAATTAAAAATGTTCTCGAGATTCTTACAATATTCTAAATTTTATGTAATGATATAATTTTTTGCCGACAATTTTCCTACAATAAAAATTGGTCAATGTACCATTTTAGGACCTACCCCTTTGTATTCCTTTACAAAATATCTGTCAGTTCTTTCCATTTGTTTAAATCCACAGTATTTTGATAACTGATATGAATCATAATAAGCACATTTTCGCAACTTTATAAAACAACTTTTTTTATATTTTAATCATATCTTACTAAATCATCAAAGTTAATATACATGGCCGTAAATTGTATACCTAAAATTTCGAGAGAAAGAGATACATAGATACAACTTTGATATAAAGACTTTTTTTGGCAACTCTTTCGGCGTGCTTTTAGCGTCGCCAAAAACAAATTTCTTAGAAAAACCGTTTTAGGTTTAACGGAAAACAATTAACGAAAAGAATTTTAAAAACAAAAAATCTACACAACTGATTATTCTTACTACTACTAGGTAAGTATTTACTTTAATGAAAAAAGATCCTTACTTTTTCTGAAATATTGATGTAGAAGTTTGCTAAGTTAAATAATGTATTAGTTTTAAGTCTAATGGAACCAGACTATATAATAGAATGTTATAAAAGATCATATTAATTCTAGCAAAATAGAGTTATTTAGGCATAGTAAAATCAAAAAGATGATTTACAAAAACTAATAAAAGATTCAAATAATCTCGAGGTCA
Source organism: Meta bourneti (assembly GCA_933210815.1). NCBI lineage: Eukaryota > Metazoa > Arthropoda > Arachnida > Araneae > Tetragnathidae > Meta > Meta bourneti. Next base: position 14,224,068 of record OW119928.1, on the reverse strand, counting down.
GCATAATTATAATAAAGCCATTGACTTTGCATGTCACAACTTGGTACAAAAAGCACGCCAAAAAACGTACCGAAAGCGTCTTTATACCAAAGCTGTACCGCTACATCTGTTACAACATAAACTGAGAATTGATAGAAATTTCTAGACTTACTCGCAATCTCTTTCGTGAACTCCGCCAGTGATTTTGCACTTGAACATATCTTTCAGTGGAACCCTCAACTGTTGCAATTGAGAGAAGTTCAATTCGTGCTCCATCATGAACTTACCATATCTCACCGCCTGATGAAGATGAGCAAATGGGTTACCATGTTTAACCACTTTTATCACATATGCGGACATTTGGTTCTGTCTTTCGAAATCCAACCAGGAGAATGCTTTATTTTTATTTATTGGGTCGATGCAAAAGTTTGTCCCGTTTATTAAGACAAAAATTGAAGAAAAATTTTATTTACTAAAAATTACATTTAATCAGTATAGTATGTGCCGTTCTGTTAGATGACCTTTCTCTATCTCTCCGGTAGCTGCACAATCCCGCGCTAATAAAAGTTCTGGGGTTTCTGGCTAAAGGACTGATCCAGGTGACGAAACTTTCTGAACCACTTACGGCAAGTGGAATCGTCAATGGTACCCTTACCATGCACAACATATATCTTTGCGTTTGTTAAGCATTCTTACCTTTTAGGAAATAAAGAAGCATAATATGTCGAAAATGCTCCTTATTTTCTGCCATTTTTAATGCTTAGCAAAATTTAAAAAACACAACCAAATAGCACATTTCCCCTCAAGTACACTTACTGAAATTCTTCTTCCAAACAACATAAAAACTTTACGCGTGTGAAATAGATGATACTTCATTTTTGCTATGCAATGCCATCTAGCCCCCAAAACGGGACGAATTTTTGCATCAACCCAATATTTACTAGCATAATTATCCGACCTTATTGGGGTTGAATTGGGAAATTATAGATTGAAAACGTACCAGTATCACTTTTGTCTTTCGTAGAAAAATGCCAAACAATTTAAGCGTGAGTAAAATAAATTTTTAACTCCTTTTCGACATTTCTATAATTCATACCACTTTGGACGCATCTTATTCATGTATATTCGTCCTTGGAATACATTTCACATACATCGCACCCCCTGCTGTATGACAAACTGCAAAATGACGAAAGGTGACACTAAAGTAACTGCTACAAAATGACGAAAGGAGATACCAAGCTAACTACTGCAAAATGACGAAAGGTGACACTAAGGTAACTACTGCAAAGTGACGAAAGGTGACACTAAGGTAACTACTGCAAAGTGACGAAAGGTGACACTAAGGTAACTACTGCAAAGTGACGAAAGGTGACACTAAGGTAACTACTGCAAAGTGACGAAAGGTGACACTAAGGTAACTACTGCAAAGTGACGAAAGGTGACACTAAGGTAACTACTGCAAAGTGACGAAAGGTGACACTAAGGTAACTACTGCAAAGTGACGAAAGGTGACACTAAGGTAACTACTGCAAAGTGACGAAAGGTGACACTAAGGTAACTACTGCAAAGTGACGAAAGGTGACACTAAGGTAACTACTGCAAAATGGCGAAAGGTGACACTAAGCTAACTACTGCAAAATGACGAAAGGTGACACTTAGGTAACTACTGCAAAATGACGAAAGGTGACACTAAGATAACTACTGCAAAATGACGAAAAGTGACACTTAGATAACTACTGCAAAGTGACGAAAGATGACACTAAGGTAACTTACAAAAGACGATTTTGAGTTTTTTTTGGAGGGGAATTAGGTTGAATCCATAGTTACAGGAAGAATCTTGCCCTTAGTTGCGTTTCAAGAGCAAAACCAAAGGTCCGAATATATAGACCTCCGGAATAAAGAGGTCATGGATATCAGAACAACGGTTAACAACATTGGTTGTTTATAAATCCTATCAATGCCTTATAATTAATTGTTAATACAATAAACTCGCGTTATAAAGACTCTGAGGGGGTCTTTACTCTAGCAACATTATATCAAATGGTCGTTAGAACGACATTTCTCTTTTGTTTTTTAGGGGGAGGAGTGGAAAAGGGAATAAGATTTTCACACCTTATAAATTTTTGGAATTTCAGAAGAAACACACACCAGTCGCTTAAATTTTTTTTCCTTAAGGTAGGTACTTGATAGTTAATTAACGTCGCACGGAGCAACACAACGGGCTATTGGCGACAGTCCGGGATCAATCCCGAAGGGAAAGATCCGAGTTCAACACCATGCAATTTTGAACCACGGTCAGATGACGAAGCAACACCTGAGTCGGCACCCCATTCTCCAAACTTCCACACCACCCCAACGCGAAGACATTTGAGGCCATGAAAGATTTAACCTGCACCAGCCTCTGTGTAAATGACGGTCTTCGGTTGGAATTTCCTTAAGGAACAATTATAGAAAATGAAACGTGAACTTTAGTGCAGTAAAAATTTGAAAATGAAAGACAAACTTTAAACACTGAAGATTAATAATATAAATTTGACATGCTACGCGGTATTGCAGAGAGATTATTCTGAATTTTGTTCGTCTTTTTAGGGGTGCGGTAGGTCCAGACTTTCTGTTTATGGACGACAATGTGGGCCCACACAGGACCGCTGAAGTATCGGACACACTAGAAAGTGAAAATAAAGAACGTATGCAATGGCCTGCTTACTCTCCGGACCTAAATCCTATAGAGCATGCCTGGGATGCTCTTGGCAGACGTGTTTCTCAAAGAACTTGCCCTCCTCGAACCGTGCAAGAACTGAAAAACGCCTTGAGAGAGGAGTGGGACAATATCCCCAAGGAATCCCCAATAGTTTAGTAGACAGCATGAATAACAGATGCAAAATGTGCATTAGTGTCCGAGGAGGTCACACATCTTACTGAGGTACTCATATCTGTTTCATTCTGGCAGGACGACCCATTTTTCGTGGCTGTTTGGAAATGCTCCAAAGAGTATCTTTTTTTTCGTTTTCTTCTTTTTCCATGTGGCGAAATCTGTACCATTTTGCAGAATAATAAATGCACACTCCCTCTACTAAATAAGTTTCATTTCTTCAATCAATGTCTATAATGAATTATTCCGAAAAATGCAACTGTTCCTTAGCAATTGTCAAGCAGTGTAGGTCCAATCAAAGACCGTCGTGTACACTGGGGTTGGTGCACGTTAAATCTGTCGTGGCCTCAGATGTCCTGATGTTGTCGTGGTGTGAAATTTTTGAGAGTGGGGTGCCAGCTCATGTGTTGACCTTGTCATCTGATCATGGTTAAAAATTATCTGGTGTTGTCCTCGGATCTTTCTCTTAAGGATTGATCCCGGACTGTCGCCAATATCCCGTTGTGTTGCTCCAGTGCGACGTTAATTAATTTCATACCTACCGTAAGAAACTACAGTATAAAATAAAGCACATGAACTTTATAGCAGTAAAAATTTGAAAATGAATGACAAAATTTAAACACTGAAGATTAAAAAGATCAATTAGAAGTGTGACGTACTGGTGAAATGAAACAAAGCAAGAGTTGTACGTATTTGTGTACTTTTTCAATTTTCTTGAAAAATTATGTTGCTTGTGTAAAATTGGCCTGGTGTATTCATAGATGGCTGTTTGGCGAAACTCGAAAACTGCCAAATCGCGGATAAAAATCCCACAATGAATCAATGAAACCTTAATTACCTTAACGAATCGGGAAACACCGCCAACTCTCGAGGTCGCTTTCATGAGATTTTTACCTTTATCGTGGTCGTTACATCAATCATAAAATAGCATTACAGCTCTAAAACTGACAGAGCCTTCTCAATTGGTCGTTGAATACAGGGTCTCTATAAGGCGAGTCTACTGTATTAATTTTTAAAATTTTAACGTTAATTTAATCGATTGATTAATTTTTAAATTGATACATTTTAAATACCACATGTGTTAATCCTCCTGGTGGTTGTCCCGACGAGGTATCTCGTCATAGCAAAACTGGCCAGATCTTGATGGATGAGATATTTCGTCAAAAGGAAAACTGACTTGATTTTGATGGACGTGATATTTCGTCATTAGGAAAAACTGACCAGATCTTGATCTCTTCATCATAAAAAAATTGGCAAATCGTGATGGCGAGGTATCTTGTTATTTGAAAAATTGGTCATATTTTAATGGACGAGATATCTCGTCGAAATCACTTAGAGGGTTAAATTACGGACATGACAAGTGCGTATTTAGAGGCTGGATTCACAAGTCTGGAGCACAGCCCATGTAATTTACATGTTAAAATACGAGCAAAGCTAATTTAATCAGTAAATCGAAGTTTCCGACACAGAAAGTGATACTAGGACCTGTGATGCAAAGTGGGACTAGAGCCTGTCTTCTAAAGGGAAACTGAAGCCTGTGATGTAAATTGATACTGGGGTCTGTCATCTAAAATGACACTGAGGCTTGGTAAGTTAAATGACACTATGCCTGTGATGTAAAGTGATACTACGATCTGTCATCTAAAATGACACTAAGGACTGTAACATAAAATGTTACTGGGGCCTGTGATCTAAAATGACACTATGCCTGTGATATAAAGTGATACTAGGATCTGTCATCTTAAGTGATACTAGGGCCTGTCATCTAAAGTGACACTAAGGCCTGTAACATAAAATGATACTGGGGCCTGTCATTTAAAGAGTTATATTGAGGATCGTGATGTAAGTTGATACTGGTCTGTCATCTAAAGTGACACTGAGGTCTGTGATGTAAAATGACACTATGCCTGTGATGTAAAGTGCTACTAGGATCTGTCATTTAAAGTGACACTATAAGGCCTGTAACATAAAATGATACTGGGGCCTGTCATCTAAAGAGTTATATTGAGGCTTGTGATGTAAGATGATACTGGTGCCTGTAATCTAAAATGACAATGGGCCTGTGATGTAAAGTGATACTGGGGTCTGTCATCTAAAATGATACTAAAGCCCATGATGTAAAGTTATACTGGGACCTGCCATCTTAAGTGATACTAGGGCCTGTCATCTGAAGTGATACTAAGACCTGTAATGTAAAGTGACACTGGGGCCTGTCATCTAACTGGGGCCTATGATGTATAGTAATACTGGAGTCTGTCATCTAAAGTGACACTAAGGCCTGTAATATAAAATGACACTGGGGCGTGTCATCTAAAGAGTTATATTGAGGATCGTGATGTAAGTTGATACTGGTCTGTCATCTAAAGTGACACTGGGGTCTGTGATGTAAAATGACACTATGCCTGTGATGTAAAGTGATACTAGGATCTGTCATTTAAAGTGACACTAAGGCCTGTAACATAAAATGATACTGGGGCCTGTCATCTAAAGAGTTATATTGAGGCTTGTGATGTAAGATGATACTGGAGCCTGTCATCTAAATTGACACTGGAGCCTGTGATGTAAAATGATACCGGGGTCTGACTTTTAACTTGATTCTGGAATCGGAATGCAGGTGAAAGGACCTGAAATGATCAAACATTTATTTAACGCAGAACGTCATTTAAAAATATGAGACGAAGTCAAACTTACTGTAAAACCTGAGGGTGGAGTTTTGCCATCGATGCAAAAGTCTGGGAAAGCATTGCACGGATTAATGAATATAAACATCTTTTCTCGCGTGCAATCACCTCCTAACTTACAGATAGATTCCGGTATGATTCTGCGAATAGAAATAAATACATCAATATGAATAAACTCATGCAGATAAAAAAAGGGTAGGTAGTTAATTAACGTCGCACTGGAGCAACACAGCAAACTATTGGCGACGGTCAGGGATAAATCCCGAAGGGAAAGTCTGTTATGGCCTCAAATGTCTTCACCTTGGCTGGTGTGGAAGTTTGGAGAGTGGTTGACCAGCTCAGGTGTTGTTCTCGAGATCTAACCGTCGTTTAAAATTACGAGTCGTCCTTGATCTTTCCCTTCGAGATTGATCCCGGACCGTTTCCAGTAGTCCGTTATGTTACTCCAGTGCGATGTTAATTAACTACCTATCCGAAGGGAAAAGATCCAAGGACAACGCCTCGTAATTTTGAGTCACGATTATATGACCAGATCAATACCAAAGCTGGCATCTCACTCTCCAAACTTCCACACCATGCCAGGATGAGGACATTTGAGACCACGACAGATTTAACATGCACCAGTTCCCGTGTTCACGACGGTCTTTGACTGGAATAAAGTTACCATAAAAATAAAGTGGACCATAAAAGGAGAGTGAGCAATGGTAACCATTTTATATGGCCAGGATCATGTGACGATCATTCAAATAGTCACCAGCTGTCAATAGATGCTATATCGCCAAACGAGGTGATAAGATTCCAAATAGGCCAATCGAGCAAATTTTTTAGAACAGTCATGTGATTGCTAGTCGGCATATTGGTCACACTTTTTGAAGCTCCTTTCAATAGCCAATGCTCAGTCTTCTTACATCTCACGTCTATGGTAAAAGTATAGCACCATAATTTGGTTTCGAATTCCCCAATCTGCTGGTAGGTGAATAGTTATATTTACGTCGCACTGGAGCAACACATAGGACTATTGGCAACGGTCCGAGATCAATCCCAAAATTAAAGATCCGAGAACAACACTTTAGCATTTTGGACCATGGTCAGATGACGAGATACATACAACTCAACAAATATCCACTCCACGCCAACGTGAGGACATTTGAGGCCACGCAGATTTTAACATACACCGACCCTCACGTACACGACGGTATTGGGTTGGATAGAGTCTCGAATTTGCAAACCTCCGGTTGCTATTTCGTGACCCTACCAACTGGTCTACCGCGGCCCTCCATTGTTGCTGGATTCCTAGCTTGAAGGGTTTTACCGTTTCCCTTTTTGCTGCACGTATGTGGACTAACTTTGTAGAAAAGTTAATTAATTAACTAACATCACACTGGAGCAACACAACGGGCTATTGGCGACTGTTCGGGTTGGATCAATCCCCAAGGGAAAGTTCCGAGGGCAACACCACGTAATTTTGAACCACGGTCAGATGACGAGGTTAATACCTCACTGGCACCCCACTCTCTAAACTTCCAAGGTGAGGACATTCGAGTTCACGACAGATTTAACGTGCAACAGACCCCATGTACACGACGGTCTTCGGTTGTACCGAACTCGGAACCCTCCGATTGCTAATCCGTTACTCTTCCAACCGGGCTACCGCGCTCCGACTAACTTTGTGGAGTTCTGTGCCTGGTCTAGGTTTGAGAAATTTTTTATTGTGGAGTTTATAAGGCAATTAATGGACCTTGAATCTATATATATATAAAATAGGATGTGTGTATGTATGCACGAGGGGTGATCAAAAAGTAAGGTTACAAAACCTGCAATGAAACGTGTACATTTTATTTCATAAAACCAATATAGCCAACTGATAGTACATACATTAGGTTATTTTTCGACATAGTCTCCATATCGGTTTAGGCACTTGTCGCTTCGTGGGATGAGTTTGAATATTCCCTCATAGTAAAAATCCTGTCCTTGCGTGTTCAGCCACGTTGTGGCGAAGTGTTTCACCTCCTCGTCTGAAGCGAATTGTCGGCCCCTAGGTTCTCCTTAAAGTGAGGAAAGAGATGGAAGTCGCTTGGAGCGAGGTCCGGGCTGTGGTCGATGATGTCCCAGCGAAATTTCTTCAACAGCGTGGTGGTCCTCTGGGCTGTAAGAGGTCCGTTGTCGTGAAGGAAGTGATCCTCCTGTTGTCCTGAATCAGCTCCTCCACGCGAGCTGTGTTCAAATCTGTTGTTGCTGTGCTGGGTCGGTCACTGCGATCCTCGTTGGTGACTTTTTCTCTACCGGCCGCAAACTTTCGACACCATTCTGCGACATGCTGACGAGACATTACAGTCTCTCCGTAAACCTCTACCAGCTGCCGGTAAATTTCAGCCGCGCTTACATGTTTCGCCCTCAAAAATCGAATAACTGAGCGGATTTCTTGGCGAGACCACTTTTCCAAACGAGTCCCCATTTCTGTTAACCTTCAACTAGTGCTGTAGGTCGCGGGTAGGTGAAACTCTCCACAGTTAGCGACCGCATGCATTAGAATTACCGCACACAACTAGTTTCTGTATAACAGACGAAACTCCAGGAATATCGACCTTGTAACCTTACTTTTTGATCACCCCTCGTATGTATGTATGTATATATGTATATTTTCTATACAAATCTACACCGTTTGACCAATCCACACCAAATTTGATACACTTATACTTTAGAACACTGCGGTCAGCATAGGCTAACTCTTAACCCCCGTTCTATTGACCCTAGGGGGCTATAAACTATTCGAAATCGCCATAGAAATAACATTGAGCATAGATTGATTGCTTTAGGCAGCTATGGTTACTTTACCAGTGTTGATCGCAAAACAATTTTTTCCGAAACAAATTAAATTACAATATTTATGTTTGAACTGACTTTTTAGTTCTTCCCATGATGTAAATAAATTATAGATATTTTATTGAAGAAGAAAGAATATTTTAAAATATTTATTCTAGAAAGAATAAATATTAATTATTTCTAGAAAGTTGGGGAAATGGAAACTTTCTTGGACTCATGATGGAGAACATTCCAACACCTCGATTCTTAGCTGGTCGTATTAAAAGGAAGCTAACTCGGTAAGTCTTCCAGTTTGTCATCTTTCAGTGAATCTGACAGTTTTAATTCGCTCTTTTAATTGATTGTTTAAGTGTTTCCTACTTTATTCGACAGTGATAGTGTACATTTTGGATTTATATTTCTAAACTGATGTAAGTACTTCATAATTTTGAATTTGTTTTTCGTTAATTTTAGCTTTTTATTGTATTCTATAATAGATTTCATTGTTCAGTGAGAGTGTGCCTTTTGCTTAATTTATGAAATACCTTTTTGTATTCTTTTACAGATTTCTTTGCTGTAGCAATGCCTCCAAGGAGGCGGAAGGCGATCGGCCAAGTACAGTCAACGGCTAAGATGATGAAAGATTCGCGTTGTCAAGAAACTTCCGAGGAGAGGAATAGAAGACTTGCGATTTCGAGAGAGAGAGAGAGAGATAGAGCTACTACATTTAGAGCAACAGAGATGGCACAGCAGCGTGAGGTCCGACTACAGGATAAGAGAGATAGAGTCAAACGATCACGGACTGCACACCATTTTAGCTTAGCATTGGAAGAATTCCACTACAATTCACATAAAGACTACTCGCTGCATGCAAGTGTTACCATTGGGAAAATGGAAATGGTTTATAGTTACTGTTAAGCCAAAAAGTTTAAATAACAGTCCACCTGGTTTTTGCTTCAAAAATGGAAAAATTAATCTCTGCCAACTGGAATCACCACCACAAGAACTTTTGACTTACACATCAGGAGATACGTCAGAGTCGAAGCATTTTCTTAGTAACATCAGAAAATACAACTCATGTTTCCAAATGACATCATTCGGCGCCACATCAGTTGTTGGACAGCCCGGATTTCCGTCGACTTCAAGGTGCAAGGGCAGATTTACCATAGAGCGGGATTGTTGCTTCCGCTGCCAGATCAACCACCAAAAGTTTTACAACAATATTTTATTCAAAACGAACAAATGGAAACTGATCAGAGGTGCGCCTACATCTCGGGAACAAGACGTCAGATTGTGTTAAACGTAAAGAGGATGTTTCATGAGCACAGTAATCTTATTAAAACCTTTGAAACAGCATTGGAACGTATGCCAACAGATGAATATAAAGTAGTCATAAGAACAGACCGAAGACCAGCAGGTGAACACGAGCGGCACTTTAACTCTCCTCAAGCAGATGAAGTCGCGGTGGTTATATCAGTCGATGAGTTCCATCAACGGGATATCGTTATTCAACGACGAGGTGAATCATAGCGCATTTCGGAAACACATTGATCTTATGATATTCTGCAGTACCCAGTGATATTCCCCCACATGGTGAAGATGGATATCATTTTAATCTAAGGCAGATCAACCCAAGAACAGGTGAAACAACGAGCAAGAAAGTTTCAGCGATGGATTTCTATGCGTACAGATTAATGGTTCGAGATACTGAGCAGTACCATGTATTGAACTGCAGGCAATTGTTTCATCAGTTCATCGTCGATATGTACGCAAAAGTCAAGAATGAGCGTCTCCTTTACATTCGTCTAAATCAACGTAAACTGAGAGTTGACGAATATATTCACCTGAGAGATGCTGTGGCAAATGACCGGAACGTTGAAAACCTCGGTTCCTTGGTCATACTACCAGCTACATTTACAGGAGTCCCAGACACATGCACGAATACACGCAAGATGCTATGACGTACGTGAGGACGTACGGGAGACCAGACTTATTTATCACCTTCACCTGCAATCCGACTTGGACGGAGATCAAGGAGGTTCTTACTAATGGTCAATTACCCAGTGAGCGCCACGACTTGATTGCGAGAGTATTTAAACAGAATCAGTTGAAACTGATTGACGTTATAACATACCGAGATGCTGGATGTATACGATTGAATTATTATTTTATTTCTATGATGAGTTTTATATTTTTACATAAATATTATGTATATTTGATTGATAAAAAAAGATATTTAAAATAATGCATTATTCATAATTTACATTTTGTAATGGAACACGAAAAACTTCAACTCATTAATCAGAAAAGCGTAATTTTGTTTTTTTAGATTTGGCAAACCAGAATTAATGTTTTATTATTTTATAAATTTGATTTAGAATCCCGAGTTTGTCTATTTGAGTTAACACAGCTAAATGTTGCAGTCATATTTGAGCATTACTAAATTTCATAAATCATTATCGTCTTTATCAATATTTTCAAATGTCTTTTTTCGAATTGCTCTATTTCAGAATACTCAGGCAGTCGAAATTCGACACTGCGCATGTTTCGTTTTTTAGAATTCTGCATTTTTTTTGTCGAAATTTCGTTTCTGTTCGTATTTATGTCTTAATCTTTTACATATTGCAATATATTCAGGAATTAAATGCATATATTTGCGTCCAAAGTATATTGTAGAAGCTATGAAAAAGTTAAAACGTATTTTCCGTACAACTTAAATGATTGCATTTTTCTGTGAAAGAAAAGTGATTATTCTAATTCACTTTTCAAGCAACATTTACCCATTTCAACCCGAGCAACGCCGGGTAATTCAGCTAGTTTAATATAAACAAAAATGAAGAGTGTACAAACAATATGTTCGCCCCATTTCAATTTTTCTAATAGTATTTGTGTGCCATTGTAATATACAACGTTACGGAATACATATTTCATGAATTTTTGCATATCTTGAATATACTTGCAATAACTTAATGTATCTTGCTGTTGAATATCAGTCTGCCATCTTCCCATTTCGTGTCGTCGTATAAGTGGGAGTTGGTGCAAGTAAAATTTATCGTGGCCTCAAATGTCCTCACGTTGGCGTGGTGTGGAGGTTTCAAAGAGTGGAGTGCCAGCTTCAGTGATGACCTCGTCATCTGATCGTGGTTTAAAATTACGACGTATTGTCTTCCGATCTTTACCATGGGGATCGATACCGAAAAGTCGCCAATAGGACAATGTGTTGATACATGACGACGTAAATTCACCGACCTACCTACGTTCTCATAAAAATGGCGTGGTGAGGAAGTTTGGAGAGTGGAGTTCCAGCTTAGGTGTTGACCTCTTAACCTGACCGTGGTTCAAAGTTACGAGGTGTCCTCAAATCTTTCCCATCTGGATTGATACCGGACTATTGCCAATAGGCCATTGCGTTACTCCAGTGTGACTTAAATTCAGCGACCTACCTACCCTCTCATATAATTGGCGTTGTGTGGAAGTTTGTAGAGTGGAGTGCTAGCTCAAGTCTTGACCTTTTCATCTGGCCGTGGATCAAAACTACGAGATGTTTCCTCGGATCTTTGGAATGGGGATTAACCCCGAACCGGTCGCCAATAGACCATTGTGTAGCTCTAATTCGAAATAAATTCAACTATCTACCTATGCTCTCATACAATTAGCGTGGTGTGGAAATTTGGAGAGTGGGTGCCTACTCAGGTGTTGAACTCTTGATCTGACTGTGGTTCAAATGATGTATTGTCCTCGAATCTTTCCCATCGGGATAGATTCCGGACCTCGCCAATAGCCCATTGTGTTGCTTCAGTTCCAACGTACAGTCGCGGAAAAGAAAAACGAACCACCCCTCCTCATTCGAGCAATTTTAACAGTAAAGGAAATTCAAAGATTGCTTTTGACAGGAATTAACGTCTTCTATAAATTCAAATGCATAAAATTTGCATTAGGGGCCGTCTTCATATTAAATCGAGCACCAACTTCATAAATTTCAATCGAAACCCCCTATTTCGACACATAATTTCGAATCCATATCAAAATTAACTTCAGATACCAAATTTCATATCATTAGGTCTTACCGTTTCGAAGTTATGAGTACAGAAAGATTGGAGCTCCTAATGTTAAATCAGTTTCTTAGACTTTTATGGATATCTTCCTAAATAATATTTCTGTTACGATGTTTTATACCATGTTGCTGTTAAACAACCCAAACAAAATCCACCTAATATTTTATGTTATAAATAGTCTTTAGTATGCAATAATAATTATTAAATTACTGTTTGAAAAATTATGAATTGGAGCCTTGCTATATTTTGATAGGAATAGATTTAGAAGGACTTCTAATGGTGACCATGCAAAATTTCAGCTCATTCCAATCGTTAGTTGATCAGTTACATTAAATTTCCTTATTATTGCGGTTTTAGGGGGCAACCAAAAGTTTAATAAACGTCTTACAAACCTCAGATAATAATTTTCGGATCGTTTGCACATAATTCTCCAATCGTTTTCACTTGCATAATAAATATAATAATTCTCGGATCGTTTGCATGCGCTGCCAAATAAGTTTGAAATAGTGTACAAATTTGAAATTCTGGTAGCTACAACTAAAATTAATCTCCATCTACGAATAGCGATTTTCAATGTGGAGGTGATCCCTGAAATTGACTGCAACTTTAACATTGAATCTCCGGATATAAAGATAGTAGTCATGATATTTCGTATTTAGACTAATTTAACGATGCCGAATCTGATTAAGGCATCAAAACATTGCGTTTCTATTGGAAATTTTGTTGTTTATGCAAAATTTGATATGAAGACAGCCCCTAATGCTATTTTTGCATTTGAATTTGTAGAGGACGTTATTCCCAATTGAATGATATCTTTGAATTTGCTCTACTATGAATAGTGCTCGAAATAAAGGGCGGTGGTTCGTTTTTTTTCCCACGACTGTACATTCAACTACGTACCCCGATTTGTGTCTGTTCAAGCTACACATTCAAATGACTATCTACTTTTCATGAGATTTTGGAATTTTAAATACTTATAGTAGCGATTATTGTAATAAAGGATGTATGGAGTAACATCTATTACTTACCCGTTTGTGCTGCATATAGAGATACCTGGAACCTCTATTTCAGATGGAACGGACACCTGTATGTCCACCACAGTTGGATAAGTCCAATAGAGGTATAGAAATTCCGAAGTCTGTAGCAGAAATCCCGCTGTACAGATTACTACGACTAGTACTTTGAGCACTTGTTTAGAAATTGATGTCTTTTTTCCCATTGTATCCTGCAATCAAGAGAATATCCCATGATACCTACAGTTAGCATGTGGAATGGTGTTCTAAATGTTCCTGGCATTCCCTCCAAAATTTAAAAGTTCTCTGAAATCGGCGAGAGGACTTTTTGTGAAGTTGAATTCAGAGGGTGGTAATGTTTTGTTAACCTCTTTCGTGAATTGTAGCGTAACAATTTTAGGGTGTTTTTTACATTAATAAAAACTAACACCAAACATCGCCAAAATGGCGATGAATCAAATAAGTTCTTGTGCGAAAGTATTATATGCGCATTTTTCAATTAGTAGTACCTAGTATTACTGAGTTGTTTGTCTGAGTATTAATTTAAGCGTACGAACACGTTGCTGTTCGAGCAAAGATCTTATTTTCACTTTAACGAGTGTCTAGTAGGTAATGGGCAGATTATCTACGTGATCTGCAGTTACCTAGGTAATTTGAGAAATGAAACAATTTTCCGCACTTGAACGGATCGGCGTAGTTAATCTGCATATTACCTAGGTAATCTGCAGATTACCTGATTTCCGTACTTCAGCGGTAACATATTTAATTCAACTCTTGTACTGAGATCATTTTCAAACCACTATACGATCATAATTCAATCCTCTTCCATCGCACATAAGAAATAACCATTTTACAAGAAGACATCGTGAAATGGGAGCTAGAAGATATGGTTGGTTGGTTTGGGGTTTTAGCGCAAGAGCCATATTTTTGGCCAAACTGCGCCAAACACAAGACGATAGCGAGGGAAGAAAAAAAGCAGAAGGATTGGCGAGGGTAAAACAGTAAAGAGGACAGATCACTCGGGTACTTCGGGGTTGAGATGCCCGTACCCATCTAAAGATGTGCCCTGAGAGCCTAGAAGCTATGGAATCAGGAAATAAAAGTTGCATTGTATTGTTGAACCAATAAACAAATTAAATTTATTTAATTTTAAAGAGATTTTAAATGAATGAAACTATAATAAATGGAGACATAATACTCACATTAAATTTCTGCAACGCTCGAGGAAATTGCTTGTAGGAAACTGATATATTTCAACTGTAGTACTGGCCGTTTTCTCTGCAACGGTATCACTTAAGCATTGTGCCTACCTGCTGTGGGCTAAACAGTCGAGACAAATTCTAAATATTTAAATGTATACTTAGCTTTTAAGGGTTATTTAATCAATAGAAGCTCTTCCGTGGATAAAAAAGTACCGCATTTGGTCGCAAGATTACATACTCATGCTGTGAGCATTATCATTAATTCATAACTTACTTAACAATTTAAATAAGCCAAATCCATTAAAAGCTAGAAAACAATATGCTACTGAAGTGCAAAAGTATTCAATAAATAAATAAGTTGACCATTAGTTAAATGTTTGTGAGGCATCATCTTTAATAGATAAAATTGAAACTAGACCTACAGTTACTGTTAGTATTTAGGGATATTTGTGTTTTGTAGGCATAGTAAATATACAATTGTTAATATTCCATCATGAAACTGTTTACCTATCACTCAGTTAAAAACTACTTTTTGAAAACGAACATAATGCATTATTCGAAAGCATAGCATTTAAACGTCGAAAATTTTGTAAACAAAAGGTGTTTAAAAATTAAGCCTGAAGATAAAAGGTACTATGGTGTATTAATTTGGCGAATTTGTTTTTTTAAATAATTTTATTCATGTGTATTTGAGTCCTGATTCTTAAGATTTTATTTCTGAATTTAGATTGACGAGGAATCAATGCATTTCTCTTCAATACTATGTATTATATACAGTGCTCTAATTAAAATTAAAAACTTCTCTGCATTTTAATGATATGTTCTGAGTTTTATTCAGGTTATTCGGTCAACGGTAATTGATTTTGGGATTCCTTTTTGATATATCGATGAAAATAAACACCCAGAACGAATTTGGATTACCTTTAAGTTGGCTTTGTATTTCAAATGTCATAATACATTAGTGTTTCCACACGTCTCCCTGGTTCTCATATCAAAAGGAACTATGTAAATTATTGTTGTAATTACGTAATTATTATTGTATGCAAATTACTATTGACTAGAATCTTAAAGTGTTTCAATTTGTGCATATTGTTATGAAAAATCTCCTTATATTATCGCACATACTTTATACAGTGCCTACAAAAAATATTTGTATACTATAATTTTGCTTTATAATTTTGTATAAAATATCAGCATATGATGACGAAATGTGTCATTCAATGTGACATAATTTTATCCCTGGACCTTCTAATGAATAGACAAAGCATGTGGGCAGAATCGCTGTCGTAACGTCTCAGGAGTATAGGTTACGCG
The DNA here is from genome assembly GCA_933210815.1 of Meta bourneti. Taxonomy (NCBI): domain Eukaryota; kingdom Metazoa; phylum Arthropoda; class Arachnida; order Araneae; family Tetragnathidae; genus Meta; species Meta bourneti. The sequence continues at coordinate 14,208,150 of OW119928.1, read as the reverse complement.
GACTTGGTACCGATTGGCTATGGGAGCACAAACTAATTTTTAATCACTCGTGAATAAAGTCCTACATTGTGATTTGTTATTTCTTCCAATTCCACGTGACCTTTAAACCGAGCTATTGCGAGAAATAACAGGAAATTGGACAGCACATGCTCCTTCTATTTCATCAGAAGGTTTATGGCGTTATCAAAAATTCTTTTATTATTCCCGAGAAAAGAATTTGCCCGTTTGCTTCATGTGAACAAAATCTTGTTATAAACACATTTTTAATAGGGTCATTCCATATGGTGGGTCGCATATGGGGATGCACCATAGTATTAAATTTTTTTTCAAATTTTTACCATAGGAAGACATGGCAATGGAACCATAAATCAAAAATTGGTTTAACATTTTGCTTAATATTTGCTGAGATAAGGGAATTTAAAAATTGGTCAATTTTACGAAATGGGGACCATTTTTAAAATTGGTTCTAACTTGAGATGGCACTTCAACTCTTCATGGCACTTCAACTATTTGCATTTTCCATAAGATAAATTTCAAACATTTAATCACACAAGTTCCACATATTAATAGATCTAATTTAGTAATTTAGGTACCAAGTGGAAGCCATTTATTTCAAAAGACATAAAATACGAAAACGCAATAGCAATTTTATATATTAGTGAATTGTTTTTGCATGTAAAGTGAAAAAATCGCTTTAAAGAGTCGATTTTAAAGGGCTATAGAAAAAATGAACCCTCATATTTTTATCTGAAATTTTGTACAAGTATTAACTGACATATGCATTTTAATCTGACAAAAATTCAGAGATAAAAATTTTGGTTTATGAATCTAATGATGTTATACGTATTTCAAAACGCTGGTCACCTTACAGTGCAAAATGACCTTAACTTAAAAAAATGGTCAAATCTTCAATCAATCAACCATCACATAGGTTATTTGGAAATGTATATTAATTACCATTGAAGAAAAATTGTTTTTATTTATTTAAATTAATTTTTAAAAACAGTTTACAGAATGTAATGTGTTTCATATTTAGTTACAATATTTCTGTTAAAAATTTACATTTATGCTTAGGACACACTTCTGTTTGTAAAATGATACATAGTTTCAATATTATATATTTTCATTGGAAATTTACTTAAAAACTTATTGCTTTATGTGCACATAACTTTTTTTACACAATCTCAAAGCCATTATTTAAAAGAAGCAAAAGATGAATTGAGTCTGGTACCGGTATCATCGTGGCAGATTTTTCTGAAAATTAGACCTGAATTATACGAGATGCTATTCAAAACATTCATTGGAAAAATGAGCTGACAACAGTCCACCCTTTTGTAGAGTGTATTAAGGATCTTAAACGTATGAAATCTGATAATTTAAAGTGCATGGCACTTCAACTATTTGCATTTTCCATAAGATAAATTTCAAACATTTAATCACACAAGTTCCACATATTAAATAAAGTATTTCAGCGATGGGTCCTCAGCCCAATACAAAAATAAAATTTAAAAAATATTAATATTCGTCATAAAAAGGACTATGTTGTAAAACTGGCGTTGCACTTTTTTGCCTCTTGTGGAAAAGGAGCTTGTGACGTAATTGGTGGCAACATAACGCATGACCACGAAGCAAGCCTTCAGTGACAAGGACTAATCACTGCTTTACACCAATAAACAAATCAGGTATTGGTTTCCAGTGTTACAGATTCCTTAACAACATTAGTTGCTACCAACATTCCAAAATGAACATGTTGCATGTGTGCAATGATGGATTGGAAAGATTTTGTATTGTTGATAGGAATGTAATGATTACAAACTCAAGTTGATGCATCCTTATGGACAAAAGAACATCCTAAATGGGGCCAGTCTTGTCGAATGGATTCCTTATGAAGAAAAATCGTATCTTCTCCCATAATTACAGCAGAAGATCATGTTCCTCCTGATGACAGTAAATAAAATGAATTATTGTTCCAAAACTACAAGACAAATTGAATAATGCAATAATAATGCTTTTAACTTTATCATAAATATTAATGTGGCCTTTTTTATTTATATTCAATATTTGTCTTCAAAATTTCTCGATAATGCGATCAATATATTTTTCACATAGTTTTATAATCTTTGAAGATTTGTATGCTTACGAATTCTTTTCAGTGTCTCATATTTGAATTAAATCTTATAAATGTAAATACATGATTATATTTGTACAAAGTTTCTAAAAAATATTGGATCAGCTTTAAAATATTTCAGTACTGTCAACTGTAATATATTTTATATTATACCGAATCTATATTTATGATATATAATAATGGGTTTTAGTGCTATATATTTGGGGTTATAAGTATTTTTAAGTAAGATATAACATTACAATTTCATTGTAGATAGTTTTGAAATAATGTACCTAAGCATAAATGTAAATATATTTAACAGAAATATCGTAATTAAATGTTATAGAATGCACTGCATTTTGTGTGCGTGTAAAGTATTTTTAAAAATAATTAAAATAAATAAAAACAATTTGTTTTCAATGGTGCTTATACTTTTCCAAAGATATCATGTGATAAAATAAATAAAAAAGTACAAAATTACGCAGGACTAATTTGATATTGTATTGATAACTAAACATTTAATGTGAGCCTACTCTGAATTAGTACTTCATGACCAGAGTTTTAAAATACATATGTTGTCATTAGAATAGCTTTTATTCAGAAATCAAATTTTACCTCTCTCAATTTTTGTTAGATTAAAATACATGTTAGTTGATACTTCTACAAAGTTTCAGAGAAAAAACATTTTCTACAGCCCTGTAGACTATTTTTAAAAGTGAATTTTTCATTTTACATGTAAAGCAATCCACTGAAATGTATATTTGCCATTGTTTTTATATTTTATATTCACTTCTGAAGTGAATGGCTTCCATTTGGTACCAAAATTACTAAATGTGAACCATTAGTTCTCAAGTTAGGGCCATATGTAGACAATGTGGCAAATCCAAGATGGCCGCCATTATTTAAAATTGACCATTTTTTAAGACCCTTACTCAGCTAATATTAAAAAACATTAAAAAAATTGAGATTTATGGGTTTCACTGCCTGTATATCTTTGGTAAAAATATGAATAAAAATCCATGACTATGGAGCAATATTTCTCAAAATGAGTGTTTTCACATGAAATGACCCAGCAACGATTCCAAGAGAATAAAATTAATCGAAGAATTAAAAAATGTTCGACTAGGTGTTAGAAACATTTGTTGATTAGAGATTTTAGTTATAAAGAAATGAAAGGCGAAATTAATGTAACACAAAGTGAATTAAATTGAAATAGAAGGGAAATATTTTAGGCATGGCATGTATGTATTAGGGAGGGTAAATACGTTTGGACTTCTTTTGAATTTCATGCAATGGAACATTTGTACTTGGTTTCTGATTAATTAAGCAATTACCTTATGTTTTGAGATGTAAACCTGCATCAAATGCAATTATTTGTGCAATTTTTTTCTGAAAAGTTTTATGGAAAACTCATGGCATCCAAATGCATTTCGTATTCACTGTATAGGAATCAGAACGGAGCCTGGAACCTTCGGTGGGTCAACTGGTAACTGGAACCGTCGACAAGAGAGAGCTTGTCATCACGTACAACCTTTAGAAGATAATCGAATATCGATGCGTACAGATTAACCCTCCAAAGGGTTACGAGGTATCTAGTTCAAAATTCGGTCAATTTTATTATACTTATGACAAGATACTCGTCGAGACAAAACTACCCAATTAGTCTAAGGGAAATGAAGAACCGAGTAGGAAAAACAAATTGTTCCTTGCCTAGAACTGGTGACAGTTTGGAACAGGTTTTTGTATAAGAGGCTGGCCACTACAGGGTTCAGCGCGAAGATAAACCACCAGGAGGGTTAAATATGCACCAATTCTATGAACATGTAGACTAGTAAGAAAAGAGATGTTTGAAATTCTGAATGCCGAATCTATTTTAAATGTTTGACCATAGTCTGCATAAAGAAGGCGATCCATCAATCATTTACAGACACAAAGAACAGAATACTTTTCATTCAATACACTTATTGTATTCTTTGCAGGGCAAAGGTTCTTGGGTGTTGGAAAAAGTATGGAAATGTGAATTGAAGATTGGAGTTAAAAATGGTGTATGTTAAGAATAAATTAAGTCAGAGGCTTACGAAAGGACAACCCATTTATTATTACGGCACTTAAAACAAAGAACGACACAGCAGAATAAGATGGTAAAATGACACAGCTGAAAACTAAACCCAATTTTAATTTAGGAACTGCAGGTGTTGCCATTCATAAAAGTTAAATTTCTCAAATACTTTGTTTAACTAGATTAGTAGTGTATTATCTTAGTTCTATCGAACTAGCAGCAGAACTGCTAGCTGTCGGCCACATAACAACGAAACTCTTTCCCGTTGCTAAGCAACTGAGTTGGCTTTTTTTATTTTGAATCTATCGACAGCAAGTTGTGTAATTCTTCTATGGAATTTTTTTGCTATGCCGTTCTTGTAAAAAGTTAAATAAGTTTATTTAGAAAAACTGACTACATTTTTGAATTAATTTTACTTTAAGACATGGACCGCTGTGACTTGATGGATGTCATAACAATCACTCTACTATACCAATAATATTTGTAAATTATTTTTTATTTACTCTAAACAAGAAGTATTATAATAAGGTCCATCTGAAAACAAATATTCTTTTCAGAATTTGTCGTCAGTAAGCTAAATAAATCATTGTAATTTCTTTCGCCATGTGCTTTCTTATAAGGCAAATAAATAATTGACTATAATATTTTTGAATTTATTTTACTTTTGAAGACATGGACCGCTGACTTGATGCCCTAACAGTCATTCTCTTATACCAACAAATATTTGTAAGTTATTTTTATTTAATCTAAAGAAGAAAATTATATTAATGCCTATCTGAAAAATCTTTTTTATAGAATTTATCATTAGGAAGTTAATAATTCTTTGGAATTTCTTTTGCCCTGTGCTTTCTTGTGAAAAGGTAAATAAATTTATTAAGAAAAACTGACTACAATATTTTTGAATTTATTTTGCTTTCGAAGACATGAACCGCTGACTTGACGGATGTCATAACAATCATTCTCCTATACGAACAAATGTTTGCAAGTTGCTTTTTATTTATTCTAAACAAGAAAAATATATAAATGTCTATCTGAAAGATCTTTTTTATAGAATTCATCGTTAGCAAGCTAAATAATTCTTTGGAATTTGTTTGCTCTGTGTGTTCATTTAAAAAGGCAAATAAATTTATTTAGAAAACTGACTATAATATTTTTTAATTGATTAAACTTTTGAAGAAATGAATCGCTAACTTAATTCCATACCAGTCATTCTACACCAAAAAATATTTATAAGTTCTTTTTTATTTATTCTAAAGAAATAATATATGAATGTCCATCCGAAATTAAATCCTACCACAATAGCAGATATAGCGTGGAGTGTGCAGAAGGTTGAATTAGAGAGTATTGGTAAAAGTTTATGCAATCTGCGTTTAGTATACTCTTCATAGTCTAGTAATTGTCTCTTGACAAACCGTTCATCTCGGGTCTTCTTCGGAACTCCGGAGGATACTGAAAGGCGGCCATGTTTTCTTTGGACGGGTTCTGCAACTTCTTTTGCATCTTCCTAATTTTTGTAGTCTTGGGTTTTTTCAGGAAGCGAAAGGCAACACTCAAAGCCATCTCAAAGAAATCGTAGACTGCGACGAGTGATATTCCCAAGTACATGCCCATGTAACCTCCAATGACACTGAACAGTTCCAGGCTCTAAAATGAAACAGATCAAAATACAAGGCTCCATAGTGTGACAAGTTGAAAAGCAACACAATACAAAATTGAACGATTTATAGCGTAGGGAATTGGGAGGGGTCAAGCAGCTACAGTGATAGACCAATCAAGTGTTGTTCAGGTGTGTTCATAGACGTGAAATATAAGTAGACTGAGCATTGCTATTGAAAGGAGCTGCAAAAAGTGTGACCAACATGTCGACTAGTAGTCACGTGATTGCTCGGTGAAAAATGAAGTTGATTGGATGATTTGATATCTTATCTCGTTTGGCGATATAGTATCTAATGAGTGGGTAGGTGCGTGAATGCTCATTTCTATAGAGTGGCGAGAAAAGTGGTAAAGTCGCCAAAGTCTTATTATTAGCTGATCAATCAGATGATGAATCAATTGGATTGGCGCCATCTCCCGTTCCGTGGACCTATGATGAATATTTTTTCCCACCCAGTAGACGAAAGTAGTCTAACGGTCATGTTACTGCTAGTTTTGGTTTTCCCATGATCCAAGGCACATGAAAGGTTACCATTGGTCAATCTACGTTCATATTTCCCCTATGGATATGTCAGCCAGCTCAGGTCTTGACCTCTTTATCTGACCGTAGCTCAAAATTTTACTTCTTTTGGTTATGAAGAATATATGACGGAATATGGATTGATAATCTTTGGTAATAAAATTTAGCTCTAAAACGTAATACATTTTTAAAACGCCTTAGTGCACAAAATGTTGTAGTCCAAGACTAGAACAATACATGTCACTGGATCATTTAGTTTTGCATTGCCAGTGATGTCTACATAGCTGTTTTTTAAATTTTATTTTCTGCAAGATAATATGACTGTTCAAATAACTTTATAAACTATAATAACTCCTTTCATAAAATTGTGCTTTTAACCAAATATTGAGTTTCACCCCAGTCTGAATAGGAACTAGATATTATTTGATAAACTAATATTACATAATCTATCTTCAAAACTTAAGCTTAAACATTTTGTGCACTCGAGAATTTTAAATTCCATCATGCTTTAAAGCTAAATTTTATTACCGAAGATTATCAAACCATGTTCATCATTATTCTTAATAACCTAAAAAAGTGTTTTGAACTGATATTAAGTCCAAGCATTTCGTGAGCCCCCAACTAATTTTTATAATCGTTGTACAATAACTTTAATCCGAGTGTATTAAATTAAATGCCTCAGTAAAAATAAGGAAGTAAATTGTTTATAAATGAATTAGTATTGAAAAGTAAAGTAGTCCTCGTGTAGCAAAAATTAATCGTAGAGTGACTAATTAAACCGCCCTAAACCATTGAAATATGAGGGCCGATAAAAACATTCTAAAATGACATTTCCAAGTGCAAGGGTGGAAGTTGTCGATAGAACAAAAGGAACCTATAAAAATAACATCTGCACACTTATACTTACTTCAAATTTAGGGTTGTAAGTCATATTTGTCACTTCGTATTCGTCAAAATCCAATTCAATATTTACAGTCTGACACCTGGAAATAAGAGTGAAACACGGGCAAAAATTATAAACATACATTATCAGATATTTAAAGTTTATTTACCGTATTAAGTTTCTTTTGTGGTAGAAAACTTTAGTGTTATTTACTCTAACGAATCTACAGTGGGTCCTGAAATTGAGACTGTGCACATGGTTTTTGTGATTCGTTGTTTTTGGGTTTTATATAGATATGGCGCAAGGGCCATGTTTGGCCAAGCTGCGCCAAATACAAGACCAGACAACTTCAAGCAAAAAACGTGAAATGGTAAAAAAAAAGGGATTGGGAATAAAATAATATCGCTTGGTTATCCCGGGAACGCGATACTACAGACAGTAAAGCCTACGGGAAGAAGAAAAGATCGCTAGGGTATCTCGGGTTTGTGAAGCCTGTACACACTTGAAGATGGGCCCCTGAGATTTTGTGAAAAGGTTTAGGTTCAAAGCCGTGAAGTTCGTATTGAAAGTTATATTTATGATTAAGGATATTTATGGTAAACTAGACAGTTATTGACACCTCGGACAGTTATGACGTCCTATTCTTTAATTTAAAAAATAGGCTTTCATGTCAATGTTCAGTTTCAAATAAGGGCAGGAAAAATTCTCAGTGAATCAGAAGTCAGCTGTGTTAAAAGATTTTCAAACTGTAAACATCAAAGGTAATATAACCGTAATGAAGAAGTATACGAACAAGGTACTAGTTAAGAGGACTGTTTCTTCTGTTTTTGCTAAGAAAAGAGCACGAGCATGCTTTGGAAGATAGATTACCCAAAGTTTCCTTTGCATAAGTCCATTTATACTGCAAAAATAAACTAAATAAGAATGAAGGGATGTCAAGTGTCAATTACTCATCCAAAGGGTGTCAATAACCGATTTTGCTCTATTTATTCTCCATTATATTGCAAAATACCTTTCAGGAATAATTTTTGTATGAAACCCTTTATTCAACTTAAAGTAGAGTAATTCAGGAAAAGTTACAATGAATTTCAACTTGATTGAACTATTTTTACTATTTTTTCCATGAATTTTTATTAGTATAAGTATTGCCTTAAGGGTGTCAATAACTGTCTTGTTTACCCTATAGTAATATTAGTATGTTTAATAATATTACTACACAGAAAAAATAATTTTGAAATAATCTAGGCAAAAACAAGTCACAAAGTTGAGTATGCGCTACAATAAGCAGACCTTTATCAGCATATTTCTCGTACAATTTTGTTCAAGTATTGATCCGTGATCGATATAGATTCTCTTTTGGCAATTTACTTAAAATGTTAATCAAAATGAGTGATCAAATGAAGATTTCAGGTTAAGAACAAAACTTACTCTTTAAATGGTCAAAAAGAAGGTAAAATTTTAAAGAAAAACAGATATTACTGCATTCAGAAACAAAGAAAACTCAGACGAATTGAAGTTCTAATATACACCCACGTAACTGTTGAACGCAGAGATAGATAGTTATGAAAGTAATGTAGACAGTAAAGTGACTATTGCTCTACAAGATAAGACCATTGCAGCGCTCCTAGTGCTGAAAATCTAAAATTAGCGCTACTCTCTCGAAAACCATACAGTATACTGAAAAAGTAATTTACAAAGTTGTAGAGCATCACCGATGTATTGCAAAATAACACCACGCGTTCATGAACAGAGATAACTCTCCAAGTGATTTCGACGAGGTATCGAGCACCGATAATAAATTGTATATTTCTCATTCACTTCTGATGTGTTTATTTCGAACACGTGCATTTATCATTTTCCTAAGTCTTGCAGCTACATTCATTTCTTATTGTGTGGTAAGTAGGTATTTAATTAACATCGCACTGAAGCAACACAACCTGCTATTAGCGAAGGTCGGGATCAACCCAAGGTAAAGAATCGAGGACAACACAACGTAATTTTGAACCACGGTCAGATGACGAGGTCAACACCTCTGCAGGCACCACACTCTCCAAACTTCCACATCACGCCAAAGTGAGGACATTTGGGGTACGTCAGATTTAAAGTGCACCAGCCCCGTTGTACACGACGGTGTGTGAATGGGCCTAGTTTCGAATTCGCAACCCTCCGGTTGCTAATCCTTTACTCTTGCAACCGGGCTTCCGCGGTCTCAGAATTGACGGGAATGGAATACTAAAATCAACATTCCACGCTTTTAATTCATCTTGGACGAGGTATTTCATCATTAGCAGAATTGGTCAGATCTCGATTGAAGAGTATTTTATTGAAACCATTTGGAAGGTTAACTCTGTTCATGTACGAAGGGTGCCATTTTGCATCAAATCGGTGAAGCTCTACAACTTAGAAAGTGACTTTTCCAAAAATTGCTCAGTAACTTTCTATTTTTACTACAAGAGGCGCTGGAAGCTGCCTCACAGTATGAGGACTTCACTATGCACGTTGTATATACAATACTAAACGAGACTGCTTTTTAACAAAATAATGGAGGAGATAAAGAAATATTAATCCTTCATTCATCGAATGACGAAAAAGCCTGTTTAAAACGAGCAAGTGGAAACCATCGGATGACCAAAAGAAATTAGAACAATTATTTGGATTCATTGTTACACAATATCATTATTGGATTTAATACAACACTATTTTAACCCTCCAAGTGGTTTCGACGAGATACCTCGTCCATCAAGATCTCATCAATTTTTGCTAATGACGAGGTATCTTGTCACCACAGATAGAGCCTATGTTTTGATGATGAGACGTAAATCTGATCAGTTTTGATCTGCTAATGAGGAGATACCTAGTCGAAAAAACCACCAGGAGGGTTGAAACACTTTTATTTTCACATGAAGCTAGAAATAAAAATGCATTCAACTTTGCTAGTCAATAAATTCCATATGAAAATTACTAAACTGAGTTATAATCAAAATTGAATAAAACACTTATGCATAATAGATTTTAATACGCTACTTACTGCCTCGAGAACATTTTCTGAAGCATACAGTCGTACTGAAATCAAAATTCAATGTTATTAAACCATGCTATTAAAACTAATACCAAAAACTAAATATAGCTTTAAATAAGTATGAGAAAAAATTTCTAACTGCGAATCATAAATCCCTAAGAGTTTTTCAGTGACAAAGACCCAAACTACCGGTAGATAGTTAATTGAATTAACGTGAATAAACGCAATCTTGGTCATCTGCCCTCTCGTAAGAGATACACTGTAGTTTTGAATGTAAGGTCAATATAAAGAAAAAAATAAGATTCTTAGTAGAGGTTGGCAGGTAGGGTATTTAATTAATCCGCACTGGAGCAACACAAGAGTTATTGGTCCGGAATCAGTCCAGAAGGAAAAGATCCGAGTAATTTTTGAATCACGCTAGGATGTCGAGGTCAGAACCTGAGCTCGCACCCCACTCTCCAAACTTCCTCACCACGCCAACATGAGGAGATTTGAGGCCACGACAGATTTAACACGCACCAGCCTCTACATACACGACGTTCATTGGTTGGATCGAGTTTTCACAACCCTCGATTCAAAGAAATAACATGAAGCTGCGCGCACTGACACCGTCTATTTCATTAGAAGGTCGGCGTGAAAATCATAATTGTACCAATAGTTTTCAAATACAAATTTGCTTTTCACTTAACCGTTTTCTTTATTCACGTTGCGTGAGATTCGTTAAATGGGCGAAGCGTATTATTCATTTATTCCTTTTCAATGTTTACTCGTCTCTCGTGAGCTTGATGAATAAGTTAGAATACTTATAAAAATGTATTTTAACTTATTCATCAAGCTCATGATGAATAAGTAAAAAAAAGTTTAAAAAAAGTTAGGTTAAAAAAAGTTGCAGATGTCTCACCATTCCTATCGTATCTAAATAGAGTTAAAATTAATCGAACTGTCCGTGCGGTGGAAACCACTACGTGCTCGCCTGTAGACTTAAGATTTCCACCTTACATAACCAACACGCGAAAACAAATTAACTTGACTAAATAATGCCATTAACAACAAGCAATCTCTCTAGCGATAGAATGGATCGTTCCCCCGGTACACTCAATCGTAGGGATCGCCCCGAAAGATCTCTTGCTCTCAATTTCGAGACATATTCAGACAGCGCTCTCCCGCTTTTTCAGTGGCCATCTGAGGAGTCTCACATTTTGCTGTGGTCGCAAGATTCGTCTTGTTTGCCGTAAATGCCAGTTTGACCAGGCCTCCCCAGCGCATATTCTCGAGTGCCAGGGTTTGTCCCGAGAAGACCTGTTTTCTGAATCTATTTTGGTGAATGACTTTGTGCGGGTGAATGGACTTGCGGATTTGGTCTAGTTGGAGCTAGACTTGGAGATTAGCAACAATCTCTCCAGCGGATTCGGAAATGTGTCCGAATCTCTTACGCTGCCGAGAAAAATGTGGTGTAAACCCTGGATTAGAGACTGGTGTGAAGGCTCTCAAATCTGTACGCAGTTTCATCCCATTGGGATTTCTTTTCTGTATGTCTTATTTCTATATTCTTCTTAATAAGTCGTTTATTTAAATTTATATGTTGATTCTGTTAGAACACTAATTTATAATTTGCATTTGAGTTCGTCTTCGAAATTTTTGATTGTGTTTTAAATGTACAGTAATTAAGTTTCGGCATTTGTCCTTGTGAGGTTCTCCGATCGACACACGGAGGAACGTTGGCCGGAAGGAACAATTGGATTCCAGAGGGACAGTGGTGGGGGTGCTCTTGAACGGTCATCTGGGCTAAAAAAAAGAAGTAGAACTGTAAGGGGGAAAAGGGAACTGGACTAGTAGATACAGATGAGAACGGACGTGCGAGGGTCCTTTCGCTGTTATTGGTGCAAGATTTAAGCTGTAAATATACATATTATCGGAATGTAAATAAAGTCATTTAATCAAGAACCCATGAAGAAGTATCACTTTCTTTTAACGTCTATGTAGATGATAAACGACCATAAATAAGCACCGCGTATGAAAGGGCAGTCGTGTTACAGTATTCGAATTTTCTCAAACGTTTTATGAGCGTGTTTAAACGTGTAGTAATTAGAGTTAAGTTTTGGCATTTATCCTCGACTTTCTTCAAATTTGTTTTTATATTTTTTCTCTGAAGTTTCAAAATTTTCATTATCCTGTACCCGCTTGCAGCGGATGATTGTACATATTTATGTATGTGTGTAACATCTTTGAATGTAGAACTTTCTTTGTCCTAGATTCTAGAGATGGCTCCTGTGGAGCCAGGAGTCCCCTCCTGGTCACCCTTTGTCCGGCCTTAAATTCTTGTTGGAAGGCTGGGTGACCTAGGTCATTAAAAAAGCCACCTAAGTTTGCAGAATCGCATTTTCAGTAATTAACGTAAAATAGTGTGAACTTTGATTCCCTTTCGCTCAATCTATTTTCCTAATTATGAAAAATATTTCTTGTATTCCTCGAATAATTAATCCTCTGATAGTCTGGAGATTTTAGTATAGTATTGCTTTTACCCCACAACAATGACTAAATGGCTAAATCGATACAGTTATTGCTTGAAAGAATCCTTGGATTTTTTCACCCTTTAGAAATATCCTGTTGACCCTTCCTTTAGAATAGAATTCCTTGGAAATATTCTATTAGTTCTTTCGTTGGAATAAAATCCTATCGAAAGACTATTGGTCCTTTCTTTGGAATAGAATATTTTGGAAAGATTTATTCCCCCTTTCTTAGGAATAGAATACTTTGGGAATATTCTATTGGTTCTTCCTTTGAACTAAAATCTTTTGTAATATTATGTTGGTCCTTTCCTTGGAATAGAATACTTCGGAAATATTTATTGCTCCCTTCTTTGGAATAGAAACCTTTGGAATCATTACATTAGTCCTTTCCTTGGAATAGCGTCATTTGTAAAGATTCTATTGGCCAAGAAGGTCAAAATTGGTTAGAAGTCATGGGGATAGACTGAAGGTTGCAAGGTGGAATTATGCGTGTCAAACCCAGAGTCATATTCTACTAACTTTAAGACGTGTCACAATTTCATGCTTAGACAGACACAAAAATAGCTGTTTTTGGTATAAATTGAACACAAAACGAATACTTATATCGAAATTAAACGAAAGCATTATTTTCAGAAACTTTTCATTCCATTTATATAGACATATGTAAATAAGTAAAGCCGTTTAATGATACTTACTCCTTTCTGCCGGATAACGAAAGACTAAAAAAGAAAAATAATTAAGTAATATGTGAAAACCAAAAATTGCATCAACGAGAAATAGAATTATTTTAAGATATTTCTCTAACATATATTTCTTTAACATATTCCTTGTTTTCGACAAAAATTTAAATAGCTGTGCAGAAATGAAAAATAGTTAAATGATATTGGTGCAGCGAAATTCCACCTCTATATAATCTAAACGTGGAAGTTTGAATATGCTTAATTTGAGATATGGAGCTGCATAATATTGCTAAATCTACGAGGGTAAGTCAAAAATTATTCGCACTTTCGCTATAATAACACATTTGTAGGTTTGTCACACTGGCTTCTACTCATGAAGCTTAGAGTTGATACTGTGGTCACGTTACCAAAGTTTGACCTTGATAGCACCATTTTCCTTGCCTCTGCTTCAATGTAAATCAAAATTCTACTCTGCGTATTATCAGTGGTTATCCCTGGTTTTACAGAAACGTTAAAATTCGCGAAGATCTTGAAATCACTGAATTGAAGAAATTCTTCAGTAAAACTGCAACTAAATTTTATACCAAACTTGACAATATTGACAAGTCTATTCAGTATATCCTCAGATACGACTTTTGTCAAACTGAAAATAGTAAAGGACCAAGAGTCATCTGTGAGGTTCTCCGTTCAACACATGGAGGAACGTTGCCCCTCTCTATAAACTAGAATGCGTAGTTCAATGTGAGGTGATACGTGCTGTAATAACTTCTCTGGTAGCGTGGTAGATTCAAATCTACAGAGAAGAGTCTAGCTTAAATAATAAACATTAATTTTACTCACAACAATTTCTTGATTAGATGAGGGTTTATATACAAGGCACTTTTGCGAATTCGATGCCTCTGCCAAGGGGATACGACGGGTTGTCGTAACCTCGGGTACGCGCAAAAGTCTCTGAGTGGGAGAAAGGTATCTCAACAGTCTCCAGATGAACTCTACTCGTCGGGTGACGATTTCACAAGGTCAGCACCGGATCCTCACGGGACGACGGGTCAATTCAGGTTCACTGCCGGACGAGAAGTCGGTACCGGACTCTTCGCAGGTCGTCGGATCGGCACAAGACAGGCACGGCTCCGCTGGGGTCGCTGGTTCAAGTCTCGAACGAGAATAAAGCAGGAACTCGAGATAGGCAGCCTACGCCAGGCTACAAGAACGCGTACTCTCAGGGTGAGAGAACCGTCTTCCAAATTATTAAGAGCTCCTTAATGGGGTTGACCGCTCAACGGGTCACTGAGCTAAGGCGCTAGCTCGGGAACACAAACAAGTCTCGAGATGGGCAGCCTACGCGGGCTACAAGAACGCGTACTCTCGGGGTGAGAGAACCGTCTTTTAACAATGCTTTTCTCCCTAAGGAGTGACCGCTCAAAGGGTCGCTGAGTCAAGCTGATCGATCGAGATCACAGGCAAGAACTGACGATTCGACGCCCTGCTTTTCCTTTTGAAACCTCGCAGACTTTGTTCGCTGGTGGTTCTTTCGATTCGTTCGTTCTTGATTGGTTCTTACTTTTAATTGGTTCGTTTTTAATTTGTTCGCCTTTGAGGCCGCTGATTCGATGGTGACTGTCTGACGTAAAATGGGATCAGCTACTTAGCGCAGGTGACTTGATTACCTAGCAGGTGGACTTAATCACCTGGCAGGTGCACTCCTAAGCACCTGGGCGCTGTTCGGAACGAATCCTCTTTTGTCATTCTTCGATCCAAGTCCCGACCGTCTGGCGCCAGAGAGATTGAAACGTATTGTCCGGCTCTTTTACGACTTGTCGGCGAGTTTGCCTTTGGGAGGGTTAATTGAGGGGTCCATCAATGAATCCTCACAGTGCGCACATCTCCGTAGTGCAGCAGTGTAACACAAAGTGGTTCACAAATCCACCATTTTAGTACCACAATGAATTATGTTAAAATTGTACGGGATTTAGAGAAAAAGTTTTTATGTTCACTGTGAGAGCATGAAAGTGGTTTAATCCGCTCCGCGAATTTAATTCTTATCGTGCGCGTGCCACTGCTCCTAGCGTACTTGTAAATGCGATTGCGTCTATTTATTATATTTATTGAGCACGCGAAACGATGATATTAGTGAATGTATTTTTAATCACGCAAGTAAAAACTGTAACCATGATATAGAATATGATGGTTTTGAAATGAACATGTGGTGTAGTAAACTCTTTTGTAAATAGCTAATATATATAAGGTAATGTCTCGTCTAGTGTTTAAATAAACGTGCTGTCCTCAAAGCTCAGTGTTTTTAATCAGATACCAAAGAAGTAATCCTACATTATGGATATGAAATCCATTAAAAATTCCACCATCGTTTTGGAAAGCTCGGTGACTCACACCATCCTAAATGGTATTCATAGCTAATGACTTCTAAATTTTTCCTAACTTTCTTCATTTTTTACTTACCTTTTCAACTTTTAAATCACTGCCTGGCACCAATTTCGGTAAAGATGTCGAATCCGGAGCATGTTTGTCGCCATATCAAGATGGCGTTCAAAGCTAGTATGGTTTTGGACGCCATCGCAATTTCGTTAAAAGAAAACCGCGGACTTTCCTTCGTGAAAAACCTTTTGCATAGGGTTGCCATAAAGCTGGATCAAAACACAAAGGTTTACCATGTCTAGCGATAAATCGCTAGTGTCCCGGATTCGACATCTCCACCCCAATTTCTGACTACCTTGGATTCACTGACTCCGCCTCCTGAGAAATCCATCCATTCTCATTGGAGCCCTGCCTACCCATGCTGCTGCTTCTTCCTAAGCCAGCAGACCTTTTATAAGTTCTGCCAAACTCATTGCCGTTCTGTTCCCCACCAACTTTAGGAGACAGATGGCCTTCGGCCTAGGTTCTTCGGCTCAAGAACTATCTTACTTTCAGTGTAAACATGGCCGCTCTTCTAGCAGTGTGCACTAAGGAGGAATAAAGAGAGGAGTGATCCGATTTCTAGGGTCGGAAGGTGTGCCAGGGGCTGAAATTCATCGGAGGATTACATCACAATATGGGGGCAGTGCTCTACCACGTAGAAGTGTGTATGAGTGGCCGGAGAGTGTGATAGAGGCCGGACAAGCGTGATGCACGAAGAAGGAAGCAGACGCCAGTCAACATCCACCATTGACGAGAAGATTCAGCAAGCTCGAGAAATGGTACTGTAAAACCGGCGAGTTACCATCAACAACGCAGCGTGTTCTCTGTAGATTAGACGGACAGAGAAGTGGGGAAAGCGGTGCATAAATGGTTGGACGACCCACCGAAAACCTTCTTAGAGGGAATACGCAAGTTTGTGGACCGCTGGACCAAATGCATCGAAAGGGAAAGAGAATATGTAGAAAAATGGCGAACTTGTTCAACCCCTACATTTGTATAAATAGATTGAAAAATTAAGAGCGGATAATTTTTTAGTTTCCCTCGTACACTGAAGAGTTTGGCCACTCTCACGAAATTCTTTAACAGTTCAATTACAGAAAGCAATGAGAAATCTGGAAATAAAAATCAGTGCAGAAAAGAAAATATGAGCGAAAAGAGGTATAGTGTCAAAAAATGCGGAATTGCCACTGAACAAGGGAATTAGATGAAATCGAAGTAGACGTTCCGAAACTGATTGTGGAAATATGAATCAGGAGTGCTTTTATTTATGCATTATATGGAAATCAGAATTGACACTAGTAAAAGTAAACGAAATGCCATTATATGCTTTTGAATAATTTTATTTCATTTAGAGGTATGAAATCCATTTATGGAATAGGATGCTATATTTATTATGAATGCCAGCAATGGATATAATCAACTAAGGACGTTTAACGCAGATGCTATGCGCGGGATTGCTATTTCATATTAATTTACAAATTATTCAAAAGCTTTACTGAATTACACTTTTTATTATTATTCTTGTTAACGAGGTTGCTAATAATAGGTGACATAATGGCTTCTATGAAGGTAAAAAAATGTATTCCTACAATAACAGACTCACCTCCTCAGATGACATGAACGAGCTTTTCTGAAATAAAAGAAAACAATTACTTTTAAATGAATAAAGCATACACACAGAGAGAGCAAAGAGAGACTAGGGAAAGAGAGAGAACGAAAGAGAGGCGAAGAGAAAGAGAGAGTGGAAGAGAGAGAGAAAGAGAGGGGCGAAAGAGAGAGGAGAGAAAAAAAAGGAATAGCGGAAAAGATAGAGTGAAAGAGAGAAGGGAAGAAAAATGGAGAAGAGAGAGAGAGAGAAATAGATAGGGGTGAGAAAAAGAAAGGAGATAAAGTGAAAGAGAGAGGGCAGGAGAAATATGGGAGAAAGAGAGCGAAAGAGAGAGTGAGAAAAGGGAAGAGAAAGAGCGACAGAGAGTGGGGAAATGAAATTTAGGAGAGACTAGGAAAAGAAAGAGACTAGAAAGAGAGAGCAAAAGAGATAGAGTGAAAGAGAGAGGGAAGAGAGAGAGGGGAAGAGAAAGAGAGGAGAGAGTGAAAGAGAGAAAGGGCGAGAAAGCGTGAAAGAGAAAGAGAGAAGGGAAGACAAAGAGCAAAGGGAAGAGAATGAGAGAAAGGGGAAGGGAAATTTAGGAGAGAGAGAGGGGGGGTATTTCAATTAACGTCACACTGGAGCAACACAATGGGCTATTGGTGACGGTCCGGGATCAATCCCAAAGGGAAAGATCCGAGGACAACACCACGTAATTTTGAACCACGGTCAGATGACGAGGCAACACTTGAGCTGGCACCCCACTCTCCAAACTTCCACACCACGCCAACGTGAGGACATTTGAGGCCACGACAGATTTAACGTGCACCAGCCCCCTTTGTACACGACGGTGTTTGGCTGGATTCGAACTCGCAACCCTTCGGTTGCTAGTTCGCTACTCTTCCAACCGGGCCACCGCGGCCCCGAGAGAGAGAGGGAAAAGGAAGAGAAAGTGAGAGACCAAAAGAGAGGAAGTTGGAATAAGTTAAGTGAATAAAGCACACACCATTTTGACGTAACTAGTCTATCAAAAAGTATCTTGTTCATATTAACACAAAAATACAAACTATTATCATCATTTGAATATTGCATATATCACAAAAAATCGAACAAATGCTCAATGTTTACTTACAATTGTTCTGAAAATGTAGACCCATTGCTCCTCGACATTCATATGAAAACTGGCAGAACTAAACAAAGAAATGACTATGTTACATATTTGTATGAACATTTAAGAAAATTTACGTAACTAAAAAAAATCTACATGAAATTTATTGAGCCCATTTTGAGGATTCGAAAATGGAATATTTTATGTATGATTAATACTTCTATATAGTTTGCTTATGACCAAGCAAAATAAATTTGATCTACCACAAATATCTTAAATAGAATGGTGTTCAAAAGTTAAAACAGAATTTTTATCAATCGAGAATAGAGTTAATTTAGTATTGTCTCGAGCAAAAGAAGTCTAGTTCTTCAATAGCACCAATCGCACCCAAAGCAAAATAAATTTGATTTACCACAAATATCTTAAATAGAGTGGTGTTCAAAAGTTAAAACATAATTTTTATCAATCGAGAATAGAGTTAATTTAGTACACTGCTGGCTACCGTAAATGCAACACCCTGAAGGAAGCATGCAAATAATATGAAATTTACAACATGCATTAGCGGAGGTGAGATATGCAAATGATTAGAATTTCAGCGCAGACGCACATCACGCGCGCCTGTGGCGCCACTTCAAAGCGCTAATTAAGGCTTGGAGATTTCGACGATTTCAAGTACGGCAATTGTGTTTTTCTTGTGGTTTTTTAAAAAAAACGATCAATTATGCCTCGTAGAAAACAGCGATCATCTTTTGATCAAGTATCCGAGTTCGACAGAGGAAGGATAGTGGCCTACCGAGATTGTGGATTATATTTCAGGGAAATCGGTAGTCGTGTTGGACGAAACCAAACAACTGTAATGCGGATATGTGATCGTTGGATGCAGGAGGGTACGACGGACCGACGTGTTTGATCGCATCCACCTCAGTGCACCACTTCACGTGATGACAGGCATATTGTGCGTATGGCAGTGACGGATCGCTCAGCCACATCACGAACCATAGCACAGCACATTCAGTCTGTACCGCATCATCCAGTGTCTGCGCGTACCATTCGACGCCGTTTACAGCAGAGTGGTCTGTCCGCAAGACGTCCATTGCTTCGTCTACCCTTGACGCAGAACCACAGACGTTTCCGCCGCCAATGGTGCGATGAAAGAAGGATGTGGACGGCAGAATGGAATGAAATTGTCTTTACTGACGAGTCACGCTTCTGTCTGCAACACCACGATGGTCGGATTCGAGTCTGGAGACACCGTGGAGAGAGGATGCTGAACAGCTGCGTTATGCACCGCCACACTGGTCCTGCACCGGGTATTATGGTATGGGGCGGTATTGGATATCACTCTCGCACTCCTCTAGTACGCATTGCCGGTACTTTAAACAGCCAGCGCTACATCTCCGAGGTGTTGGAGCCAGTTGTCCTTCCTTACCTTCAGGGCTTGCCCACAGCCATATTTCAGCAGGATAATGCGCGACCACACGTGGCACGCATTGTCCAAGGGTTCTTCGTCAATCGCCAGATTGAATTGCTTCCCTGGCCAGCTCGCTCTCCGGATCTTTCGCCGATAGAAAACATGTGGTCCATGGTTGCTCAACGATTGACCCAGAATACATCCCCAGCTGCCACACCAGATCAACTTTGGCAACGTGTGGAAGCTGCTTGGTCTGCTGTACCCCAAGAACACATCCAAAGTCTCTTTGAATCAATGCCGAGGCGTGTGGCAGCGGTGATCTCCAACAATGGCGGCTACTCTGGCTACTGATTTTGGCAGGAACCACACTTCACAGAAGTCTATAAATTTAATCATTTGATACTTGGTCAACATGTTATCTACAAAATAAATTTTGTTGTGATATCTCTTGTCTTTCTTGGTGTTGCAATTTGGGTGGCCAGCAGTGTATTTGGATTGAAAAGATACTTACTCGCACGGCTGATTGCTGGACTGCAGCAAATCCGTACAATTTTGTCCAACTCTATTCATATCTATAAAATTAAGATTATTTAAGAAACTCCGAGTAGGTTTTCTAAATATTTACAGACTATATATTTTCAAGTACAACTGCTAGTGTTTTTTACACATTTAGAACGACAGTTCACACATCTACCATGCTCTAAAAATCAAGAAAATAAATCCGGACTTCTGTTTTCAGAAGTGAGCTCATTGCCATTGATGAAGGGCTTAATTACATCATGTCTGTTTCGAATCCAAAGGTCGTTTGGATTTCGCAGCTCCATCCAACATCTATATGATATTGGCGCAGTTTGGGAGATACTTATTTCAGAAATATATTAATAGAAATATAATGGATACGGATAGCTTACTTGAGCAATCCGGACAGTATCTGCAGAGAGTTTCATTGTGGGGGAAATCTATGAAGTACGGAACACACCCAATCTCTTCTAAGGCAGCTTTCATTCTGCATTCCTGGATAGCCATCTATGCAAAAAAATAATGACTAATAACCTCATAAGTTTAATCATTTACTTAAAAACAAGTTATTTAGAGATTGAGAGAGAGAGAGAGGTAGGTAGATGTATTTAATTAACGTCGCACTGGAGAAACACAACGGGTTATTGAGAGAGATAGAGGGAGAGATAAAGAGAGAGATAGTGAGATACAGAGAGAGATATCTCGTTTATGTAATATCAATAAATTCCTATAAAAACAATCTCGAAATATTATTATTTCAATAATTAGACACTTCCATGCTAAGGTATTCAACAATATATTAGCAACAGTAGTTCTAGTTATTACCTCATAATTCAAATCCTTAAATGACATTTTTACAAACATTTCTTGTTACTATTGGAATGTACTGGTACGATTAAAATGCACTGATATTTTACTGAAACGGAAAATGAATTGAACTTAGGAAACAATTCTCTGAATGGATGTTTTGAATAATTTAAAATAAGAATTCATGCAGCGAGCTTGAAACTACTAAATACAGTGTGCTTTTGTACTTTGCAGAAAAGCTTTCATACATTTTTTCACTTCAGCAAGGAAATAACTAGCTTTAATAATTGCATTTTTATGGTATTGGAAGAAATTTAATGAATACATTCATGTCCTACCTAGATCTGTGAAAGGGATTATCGGTGTAAATAAACAAGCAAGACTGTCTGCGAAGATTGTATTACTGTTGTTGAAGTGTTCGAATGATACATATCGGGTTGATGCAACAGTTCGTCCCGTTTTTGGCGCTAGATGGCATTGCATCGCAAAAATGAAGTGTTATCTACTTCACACGCGTAAAGTTTTGATGTTGTTTGAAAGAAGGAATTTCAGCGAGTACTTGGGGGAAAAATTGTGTTATTTGGTAGTGTCTTTTAAATTGTGTTAAGCATTAAAAATAGCTTCAATTAAAAAAACTGGACGAACTTTGCATCAACCTAATAAAATGTATTTTATCGCCGTTTCAGCAGCGTTTGGCATTTAATCGAAATGGAGTTAACCAATCATCACTTATAGGCAAAGTGCTGAAATTGTATTCGAAATTCAAGCCAACTGACATCACGTTCAGAATATATACAGGACACACCCACACACACATATGACCCTTTTTTAACCCTCCAAGGGGTTTAGACGAGATATCATCAAGGATACTGGCGATTTCTTTTATGACAAAATCAAGATCTGATCAGATTTCTTTTAATGATCGCGATCGCACTTTCTTCTAATGACGAGATATCTCGTCCAACAAGACCCGGTCAGTTTTGCCAATGACGGAATACCTCGTCGAGACAACCACCAGGAGGCACCTAAAGGTAAAAATGTATAGATATTCTTACAACTTGATTGAGTGGCCCGACTCCACCTTTAGCTTTCCATTCCTTCATGTAGTCCGTACAATTCGTCTGATACGGAGGCGGTAACAAATGCTTTTCCTCCTATGAGTGAAGAGAATCGTTATTAAATACCATAAAAAATAAAGGAATAAAACAACTGGGTAAAAACCACAAACTCATACCTTTGTCAATTTGATAAGATACCGTTTTCCACCCAGAAAACCTTTCCCTGATACGAATGGACTTGCCGAGAACTGCTGGGAGTGGATCGCGATTTGGACCGAGCTGCTGCTGATAGGGTTGTATTTGGGCAACTGTATCAGATCTGCCGGAGCACTTCTATTTCTGTTCGATATATCGATATAGAATTCCATTTTAATCTCTGAAACGAACAAGAACTATTCATATGGTGCCAAATAGTTTCTTTTAAAGTCCACGAGAAAGGTCATGCATTCATAATTTTATTAATCTTCCTTGTGATTGTCCCGATGAGGTATCTCGTCATTAGCAAAACTGACCAGATCTTAATGAGTGAGATATATCGTCAAAGAAAACTGATCTTTTGATGATGACCAGATCTTGATCTAGTTATCATCAAGAAATCGGCAATGCCTTGGTGACGAGATATCTCCTTGTTGGAGCCTGGTGACTACGGTTGACTTGGCGAGCTGCAAGCTCACCGATGAGGTGATAGCTTCACTAAATTATTTGCCGCCATGTGTTCAGACTATATAGTTTTCGATCTCAGCGGACGAACTACTGTGTTCCCAACCTCTTGTTAACAATGGAAAAAGGGCGTTGCCTTTATCCAATTTATCGTATAAATAACACAATTTATAAATAAATTTTATAGTTATATCTAATATCTGATACGTCCATTATTTGACAACAAAGGAATTTTCCAGCGATCAGGTCCCCAATCAGGTAGACGGGACTTAGCTAACAGTCATTTTGGCCCCTCATCCTTTGTTCCAGGGTGCCGTAGCTCATTTGATGGAAATTAATTGATTTTGATCAAAATTCCTTGGATTGAATTGTTCTTGAAACAGCCCTCGTTAAGGCTCAAACGCATGTATTTACTTTGAATAGGCAAAAGGATCCATTAAAAAACAAACCGATTGAATTGAAAACATTTATTTCCGCTTATGAAGTACAAGACATACATTCAGAAAGTTTAATCGAATTGAATGTGAAGCTATAGCCTCATTGGCGAGCTTGCACAGTTCTTCAAGTTAACCATAGACACCAGGCTCCAACATTCCGCCCGGAGTTTCAATATTTACATTCAACATGAGATACAATACAAGATGTTTAATTATATACCAATAAAATAAAACATTAATAGTAAAATATATACATCACTGACACATAAACAATATTAAAATGAGGAAACAAGTGAAATATAAAAAAATAACCCAATTTATATAATTATTTAGTTGGACAACCATAGCACAGACTTAGTTCTACATGAATTAAGTTGCACTGTAGGTAACCACACGTCATTAGCTAAATTGTTAAGATCTTGATGGACAAGATATCTCAAAAGAAAATTGACCCGATCTTGATCTAGAGAGTCAACATAAAAAATATCGGCAATGCCTTAATGAGAGATATCTCGCCATATACGACGAGATATCTCGTCATTTGCAAGATTGGCCGGATCTTGATGGACGAGGAATTTTATCAGTATTCAAATATACCCTGTAGATTATAATATTTCTAATCTGTATTCTAATCTATGTGGGTATCTGGGTATAAGTATCAGAAGAACACCTGCCATTTCCTGTGATCCAGGAAATCATCAAGCCCCAGGATGACGACAGACCCACGACCTAATCAGATCTCAGAGAGAGAGAGAGAGAGAGACGCAGAGAACACCGTGAAGAAGGTGACATACAGCCAAGCACGAGGCACATGTGATGTAACAATGATCCCCTGTAAATGGGTTATTGGTGACGGTCCGGGATCAATCCAAAGGAAAAATTTGAACCACGATCAGATGACGAGGCAACACCTCAGATGGCACCCCACTCTCCAAACTTCCACACCACGCCATTTGAGGCCATGACAGATTTAACGTGCACCAGACCCCTTTGTACACGACGGTCTTTGTTTGGATTGGAACTAGGAACCCTCTGGTTGCTAGTCCTATACTCTTCCAACCGGGCTACCGCGGACCGTCTTAAACTTTGCTTCCCATTTCGAATATGGGGATTAGTGAACTTTGACTTGTTTAACCTATGTAAATGAATTTAATTTAATGTGTTGCTTGTTTCAAAGCTATTTCTATGCCTAGATCCACTAGCCACACACAACTTAAATTCATTTCACGACGTTAAAATGGACATGGTAAAAACAAACTTACTCTCGGATTTCTTCATTCGCTGGATCTTCCTCGAAGGATCACCCCATTTGGAATTAATTGTGAAGCAGAAACTTGGCACATTCGTGTCACTGTAATAGGATCCATATACAACATTTTCAGTGCTGAAAGAACAAAACCAATATTATACTACAGAGAAAAGATGGTCTACCATCAATAGCACTGTTTTAGTATCTATATTAACCTCCTGGTGATTGTCTCGAAGACGTATCTCATCCTTAGAAGAAAACTGACCAGATATTGATGGACGATATATCTAGTCATCAGAAGAAAACTGACCAGGCCATGATGGAAGAGATATCTTGTCCTCAGAGGAAAAATGACGAGGCCTTAATGGACGAGATGTCTCGTCATCAAGATACTGCACGTTTTTTGATGATGACGAGATCAGGATCAGGATGATGACGAGATCAAGATCAGGATGATGACGAGATGATGATCAAGATCGTGTCAGTTTTGCTAATGACGAGATACCTCGTCGAGACAATGACCAGGTAGGTTAAATATCGAAAAACGTGTTCTATCGTTACCACCGAGATAACAAGGCCAGACCGCTGTGACGTTTCGATCACGTGACTCGCTTACTAGTAGTCATAACAAACATCGCCGCATGGCCGGCTACTTATGGATTACCTTTAATGTAGCTTAAGAAATTAGGGTTTTTATACTATTTTACCGGAAAGCAAGTGCAGCTGCAGTTAAATATTGTTATAGAACATTTGTGGAACATTACAGTGTCAAGGTGTTAAAGGCTTTCGTCAAACAACACGTTTAACGTGTGTCCAGACCGATTTATTTAGGCTTAACCACGAGGCTATCCAAAATGCCCTTTAGATGCTGTGTACCTACTTGCTCTGGAAATTATGGATATGGTGATGCACCAAAAGTGGCGGTTTTCTCCTTTCCAGAGGATAAAAATATTAGAAAAAGATGGCTCAGGGCGATTCCACGAGCCGACTTTACACCATCAAAACGCAGCAAAGTCTGCGAACTTCATTTTCAAAACGATGATATCGTCCGGAATGTATCGAAATTCAACAAAAAAACTGCTGAGTGTTCTACCTTTTCCATGAAACGTCTCCGTTTAAAAGTTGGTGCTATACCAAGTATATTTCCGAATTGCCCTAAATATCTCGAAAACTTGTCCCACCGTTCGTAAAAGCAGGGAAGATAAAATTCGTGAAACTGAGGAATCCAATTTATTGAGAGCTATCAACGAAAGCAAATCTGAGTTCATTGCTCATCATGAATCTATTTCTTTTCAAAATTTTAATAGGCTACTAGAAATTTTGGATTCATTACCCCATAAACAAAATTGGTTTAAACTAATTGAGGAGTCAAAAGTTACTTTTTTCAAAATTTGTTTTTGTTTTAGGACCTGCAACAAATTACACTGTTGTAATACATTCAAATCTGAAAATGGAAACATTTATATGGCCAAGAAATTTCTGTAGATAACAATCAAATCAAAACACCCTGTCACGTTACTAAAATTTGGAAGTTATTGAAAATTGTTTGAATTTTATAAATGAAATATCAAGGAAAAATTCTTCAGCCAACTATGATAATCGCTTCAATTGCTTTTACAGTTCAATTGCTTTGATTTCCCATTTTTACAGATTTAATGATGAAGAAAACATTAATTAGATTTCTTTAGACTATGAGAAAGGGTTTTCTTATCTTTTTGATTTATGGTCGCATTTGAGAAACTATGATATTGGACGGTATTAAGCTTGATTGACGTGTGTATTTTAGTTAATAAAAGTCATAAGCGAGTTTTTCGCTATTTTTTAACTGAATTTACGATATAATTTTGGCCGGTTTTTTAATAAGTTATTGCTTTTACTATTTACGCACACTCTTTGTTATCGTTAGTAAATAAGGAAGAAAGACGCGAGGGTGTGGAAGTTTCATTCTGAGATTATCGTAGTTTTGACTAGGGAAAAACCATATTTACAAACTGCTATAATAATTTGCAATAACGTATAACAATATTTTCCTGTGGTCTCGACGTATATAGAATATATTATGTATCGTTGTAGACAGATTTCACTGTATTAGGCTTTGAATATTCCAATACGGCGGTGGTCGTTCGTATCGCACGTATGACTACTAGGGAGACGCCATGATGGCAGCGGTCAGGCCTTGTTATCTCGGTGGTAACGGTTCTATACATGTATTCTTTGTTTGGTAAACTCAAGAACACGGTAACAGGCCTTCAGGTTTCGTCCACAAACGGCTATTTGTGCCTACAGACGGATTACAAATCTTCTTTCGCTAATTTATCTTACTATCGCTAATTGGCGATGGTACCATATTCTTGAGTTTAACCCTTTGTTTTTACTATTTGTTAGCAAATGGAAATCTCTTGAAAGCCGAGATATATTGATATTGCAATAATAAGGTGAAGCTGTGGACTTACTCGCAATCTCTTTCGTCACTTCCGCTTGTGATTTTACACTTGAAGAACTCTTTCAACGGAATCCTCAGCATTTCCAAAGCGGTAGAGTTCAATTCTTTCTCTTTCATGAAGAGCCCATACCTTATAGCCTGTTAAAAACGAGTATCATCGGATGACCAAAAGAAATTAGAACAATGATTTGGATTCATTGTTGAAAAATACTATTATTGGTTTTAGTACAATACTATTTTAACACTCCAAGTGGTTCCACGAGATATCTCCTTCATCAATGTCTTATCAATTTTTGGTAATGACGAGGTATCTTGTCAAGAAAGATATAGCCAATGTTTTGATGACGACGAGATCAAAATCTGGTCAGTTTTACAAATGACGAGATACCTCGCAGACCAAGACAACCACCAGGAAGGTTAACATGCACCCAAATGTTAAAGAACTATAGATCCCACATAAATATAAATCTATGCATATAAAGCAGAGTTCGCATCTGTCTGTTTTTTATACAAATATACACCGTTTGACCAATACACACTAAATTTGGTACACTTATTCTTCAAACCCTGCGGGTAACGTAGGCTACATATTAACCCCCGTTCTATTTATTTTGGGTGTGCAGAGGGATGGGGATGTGCGTTATCCTGAACAGAGCACTTACTAGGGGCGCTCTCTCCCGGTCTGGCTGTGCAGATTATGTCAGAGTTAACATCTACAGGAGTCCCTCTGAAGATGGTCTTGGATTTTTTTTAGAATCTTAGAGTATGATGCAATCGCAAATGGGTACGGTTGCGCTGAAAATCGCTCAGTATCATATCGTTATGTATCCCGTCTGTAAATTCCTAAACTGTAGCTTTAATTGGAATGTAAATTTCTATAATATAAGATTATTTTTATAGAAAGTGTTCTTTTTTATCTTCGATATGGTACAGCGGGCTAATGATAATTCGAAATCCTCATAGGAATAGCATTGTGTATTTATACGATCATTGTCAAACCAATTCAAACTAAATTTGATACATTCATCCTGTAGAATTCTGTAGGGACACAGGCTATATATTAATCCTGTTCGATTTGTCCTGGGTCTGATGAGGGCTAAAAACAATTCGATATTTCCACAGGAATAATATTGAGTAATATTACGATGAATTATAAACAATTCAACCCGAGCAACGCTGGGGTAATTTAGCTAGTGGTAATAACGTCAAAGCTTTAAAAAACAACCTAAGATATTAGAATACAACTGAAAAAGCGATTTCGGCCTATCAGTATATACGTCACCACCATGCCCAGAGTTAAACACAGAATGAAAGCTCTTAAGTTTATATATTATTACCCGTCAATTGCATGTTTGGTAGTTCGTAGGTAGTTGAATTTACGTTGCACTGGAGCAACACAACGAGCTATTGGCGAGTTTATGATGAATCCTGAAATGAAAGCGCCGAGTATAGCATCTCGAAATGTGAACCACGGTCGGATGACGAGGTCAACATCTGAGCTGGCACCCCACTCTCTAAACCTCTACAACACGCCAACGTGAGGACATTTGAGGCCACGACAGATGTAACATTCATCAGCCCTTGAAGAATTTCTTGCGTTATTTCAACTGCGCTGTATTTTGTTCTTGAAATGGCATTCAAGAGGCCATTTTCCAACAAGCACATTGAACGTTTACTATGTATCGAATTCGACTGCGTTGTGATTCGAGTCTCAAATATCGAATATTTCTGCAAAACCCATACTTTAAACCAGAATCAACTCTTTTTTACAAATTTGAAAAGTCGGTAACTCATAAATGTCTCTTTCGACTTTTAATTAAAAAAGTCCATGATGAAAATGATTACTAAAATATAAAAAAGGCAGTTACGAATGAATTTAGTTATCGAATTTCACAGAACACAAGTTACAGATGTAACACTTAAAACTGCTACAATTACTTTTTACTCACTTCGGCAAATTTTAAAATCTCAATTTATATTCCAAATATGAAATAACATTAACCCTCCTAATGGTTGTCTCGTCAAGTATCTCGTCTCATTAACAAAACTGACCAGATCTTGATGAACGAGATATCTCGTTAATAGAAATAAACTGACCAGATCTTGATCATAAAAAAATTGGCAATATCTTGGTGACGAGATATCGCATCATAAGCAAAATTGGCCAGATCTTGATAGACGAGATATCTCGTCGAAGCCACTTGAAGGGTTAATGCGACTACTTACTTAGTACTCAGACATAATTCTTTTCGAAAACATGAATA
This sequence comes from Meta bourneti, assembly GCA_933210815.1. NCBI lineage: Eukaryota > Metazoa > Arthropoda > Arachnida > Araneae > Tetragnathidae > Meta > Meta bourneti. The sequence goes on along the minus strand of OW119928.1, from coordinate 14,178,760 downwards.
AATGAATTTTTCTATAACATACGTGTCTGAAATTGCAAAATTTTGCAACCCAAAGAGAATTTTAAAATTCCAATCCGGTATGGATTCCGGATATATTGAAATTTTCGTTTTTTGAAAACTACTAATGACTGAAAAGATTAACAATCAGACGATAATGTCTTAAATATTCCTTAATCCTGTCTCTATGAGATATCTTATAATTATCAACTGATCAGATCATAATGGACGAGAAATATTGTCGGTAGAAAACTGACAAAATATTGATCTCATCATCACAAATAAATCGGCAATATCTTGGTGGCGCGATATCTGGTCACCAAGAAGAGGATTTTCCCTCCTGGTGGTTAATCTTAGCGTTGAAAACTGCCCTGTAGTGACGAGCTTCTGATGCCTGTTCCAAATTGTCACCAATTCTGGGCAAGGGACAATTTATTCCTCCTACTTGGAGTAAAAGGGCAGTTCTATCTCGACAAGGTATTTTGTCATTAGGAAAACTGACCAGATCTTGATGGACGAAATATCTCGTCATTAGAAAATTGCTCATACTTTGGTGGACGAGATATCTCGGAGAAACCACATGGAGGGTTAATTATAAAAACATTGGCAAGGCTAGTTGTTCTATTGTTCTAACATAAAGTATTTCTACTCGAAGTGAGTCTTCTTTTTCATTCGAAGGGCCGCGTTGGCCCGGTTCCAAGAGTAACGGATTAGCAACCGAAGGATTGCGAGTTCGAATCAAATCAAAGACCGTCGTACACAAGGGCGGCTGGTGCATGTCAAATCTGTCGTGACCTCAAAAGTCCTCACATTGGCGTGGTGTGGAAGTTTGGAGAGCGGGAGCGCCTGCTCAGGTGTTGACCTCGTCATCTAACCGCGGTTCAAAAAATCACGTGGCGTCGTCCGGAGGGATTGATCTCGGACGGTCGCCAATAACCCGTCGTGTTGGTCCAGTGCGAAGGTTAATTAACTACCTTTTTATTCGAATCACATTGTCTGGTTTAGTGCTCAAATGAATAAACGTTTGTTTGAGGAGGAAGGTTGAAATGAAAGGAGGTCGTTGGTCTACTTACTGAGAACTCCGGAGGAAGCTGTGTTTCGTTTAAGCAAAAGGTTTCAAAAACCGGGCAGATATTGAGAAATTGGAATACGAATCCTTTCATACAAGCTCCACCGAGCTGACAGACAACTTCCGGTATGATCCTGGCAATAGAAAGTACATCCATTATTAAGGTATTTTTCATTTACGTCGCACTGGAACAACATAACGGCTACTGGCAACGGTCCGGGATCAAATCCGAAGGGAAACACCGGAACCACAGTAGCCTGGTTGGAAGAGTATCGGATTAGCAACAGAAGAGTTGCGAGTTCGAATCCTACCAAAGACCATCGTGTATAAATGGAGCTGGTGCACTTTAAATCTGGCATGACGTCAAATGTCCTCACGTTGGTGTGGTGTGTAAGTTTGGGGTGTCGGATGAGGTGTTGACCTCGTCATCTGACCGTGGTTCAAAATTACTTGGTATTGTGCTCGGATCTTTCCATTCGGGCAGACCGTCGTCAATAGACCGCTGTGTTGCTCCAGTGCGACGTTAATTAAACACCTACATACCGAGGACACCACCAGGTAATTTTGAATCATGATCAGATGACGAGGTTGCACCTGAGATGGCGCCCCACTGTCGAAACGTCCACCCCACCCCAACGTGAGGACATCTGAGGCCACGACAGATCTGACTCACATCAGTCCCTCTTTGCACACTGTCTTTGGTTGGATTCGAACTAGGAACACTCAGGTTGCTAATCCGTTATTCTTCCAACAGGGCTACCGCGGCCACATTATTAAAATAATACACAGAACAAGCAGAAAATATGACAAAACATTCTAAACATCAGTTTTTGGTCACTATTTAAGAATTTTAAAATAGGAATCGCCTGTGGTCTGAGAACTCGTGTATTGGTATTAAACGTTAAAAATATTAAGAACAAGGAAAAATTTCTTTTATTCCTCGAATTGACTCCAATGAGATATCTCGTAAATGAATATCTAACCAGTTTTGGAATGACGAGATATTTCGTCATCAAGGTATTACCGACGTTTTTTATGATTAGGATCAAAGTCTGGTCGGTTTCTTTCTCCAATTGACGAGATTTGTCCTTCATCAAGATCTCGTCAGTTTTACTAATGATAAGATGCCTCGTGGAGACAACCACAACGTGGGTTAATACTGTATTATTTCCTTAAGAAGTTAACCCTCTAAACGACATTTAATTTGCAGTATTGCAGTATTGCCTTTGCCCCAAAGCACATTTAATGACTAAACAACCGCATCTATTGTGTGAAAGAATCCACGGATTCTTTCACGCAATAGATGAGGTTGTGGCTTGAGGTTGAAAGAATCCATGGCTTCTTTCAACCTCCCGCCAGCTCAGGGGTTGACTTCATCATCTGACAGTTGTACAAAATTGCGAGGTGTTGTCCTCGGACCCTTTCCTTTCGGGACTGATCCCGGTAGGCTAATTAACGTCGCACTGGAGCGACACAATGGGATATTGGCGACGGTCCAGAATCTACATCGAAAGGAAAGATCCAAGAGCAACACCTCGTAGTTATGAACCACGGCCAGGTGACGAGAACAACACCTGAGCTGGCATCCCACTCTTCAAACTTCCACACCACGTCAACATGAGGACATTTGATGCCATGACAGATATAACGTGCACCAGCCTCCCTTGTACACGACGGTCTTTGGTTGGATTCCAACTCGCAAACCTCCGGTTGCTAATCAGCTACTCTTCCAACTGGGCTACCCCCAGTTAAGGAAAATGATGGCATTCATCCCTGATCATTGCAAGGAGTATATTCTTGGGGTGCATTTCGTTTAATGACTGGGTCTATATGGTTCATGCTTTCTTGATTGCTCCCGAAAATATTTTTAGGACTTTCAGATGCTCCTTCTAAGTGTGAAATAAGGTGATTCAGAATCGATTCGTTGGCAAGTAGTATCCGGAACACAATATTGATCACACACCCTTGTAAGTGCTTTAACCACTTTAACTTATTTCTACCAGTTATACCTTCATTTATAGTTATCTTAATGTTACTAGTTACTTTATTTAAGATTACCTTATTTTTGTATCAGAATCTTTTGGTTATAATATTTTTTATGCCGAAAGTTAAGCTCTCAAACCGATAATATCGGTAACCTTTGGCATCAGCAAGTACTTTTTCAACTTCGACAGTCATTTTGTCAACATCGGACTGATTTAATATACATTTGAAGCCGGACACCTAATGCTTCTTTCTTTCCTTTTTCGCAGCCAAACATTGTTCCTTTCTAAAATTGCATTCGTTTTAGCAAAATCTATTAAACCTCTTGCCATTTTTCGTAATGTTCTGTGGTCAGTTCTGGTTCTTTAAATATTTTGAATCCTCTTACATGGAGAAAATAGCTCACATTTACGTGACGCAATGTCAAACAAGGTCTTAGATGGTCTTAAATAGCTTTTACTTTCTAATCATAATTGTATTGTTTCACGAAAGAACTATTTGTCACAGAACTGACGTATCATTTGTGACTTTTTTTGGCAAACAATTGGTATAGAAGCTTTTCTACACATTTTCTCTATTTTTAAATGCCTCACAAATCCTGGATTTGTCAGAATGTTGGTATTTTAGTTCGTGTTTAAAAATCAAATAACATTTCAAAACGCCCTTGATTATTAATAAAACTGAATGTAGAAGTTTACGTGGAGTGTCGAAAACAGAGCATTCTACTTGATGCCTCGTAGTCAGTTATGGAATAACTCATTTTTATTTAAAAGTTTGCAAAGCAGTCCCTGCTGGAAGGCTTATGTTTAATAAAGTATTGCTCTCAGAATTAACTTGTTAATGGTATTAGGATTCTCGGTATAGGTGTGGAGAATGGTGTTAGTTACTCAAGTGTTTGCAGCCGCAACACTGATTCCTAGTGGATAAGTTGAACGTGAGGCGCATGCGGAAATTTCTGAGAGTCGATAAATATAATTCCTGACGTCTGATATAGTTATTTTGATATCTGTCGGTAGGCAGGTATTTTAATTAACGTCGCACTGGAGCAACACAACGGGATATTGGCGACAAAGTGTTTACGTTTCCCATGTGCTTTTACAATAAGTGCACATGTAAGGCGAAAGACATTTTAGGGAATGAAAAGCATGTGCACTTAACGTAAAGCATGTGGATTACGTTAAGTGAACGTGCTTTTTCATCCCCTAAAATATATTTATTAGGTATTACACATTAAAAGAACATTATTTTAAAATCGTGTTACAAAGTTCTTTTTCCACCATTTTTAGTCCATTGCGCAATTATTAAACTCTCGGTACAGGGCTAAAGACGTTAAGTAAAATTTGTTTTAAACTACATGCATATTTTTTCTCCTATTGCAAAAGCGATTTGATAAAAAAATTCTGCTCACCCTAATGTCCATCATTTAACGTTGTTTGGCGTAGATTTAACAAATACGGCCCTTGTGCCATAAAACCCCAAAACAAACTTCAACTACATTTTGTTGACCATACTTGATTTCAGATGCTAGGATGTATCATTACGAAGCTAATGCATGCCCCCTCCCTTGGATGGTAGTTATTAAAATATAAGCAATTCCTCACATTATATATGGCACTTGTGTTAATTGTTAGTAAATTACTAAAGTTTTATCAGTGGAATATACATCGCCAATGTAAAAAATCAAGAAAACCCAAAATGGTTAAAAGATAGGCTGGAATCGATAGGAATGCGCTAAATTACTGCAATAGTTGACATTACTAACTATATTATGACATCTTTCAGCTTTCTTTGATAGACCACGCCTTTACATACGTTATAGAAAAATAAGTGCCATTTAGGCAAAACTACTCACCCCATTGCACTGCAAAGGGTAATTCCTGGAACCTCTATTTCAGCTGGAACGGACACCTGTATGTCCACCACAGTTGGATAAGTTCGGTAGAGGATGAAAAATTCCAGAGTCTGTAACAGAAATCCGGTGACGCATACGACTACAACTACTGCTTTAAGCACTCGTTTAGTTAGGGCTTTCTTTTTCACCATAGTATCTTGAAATCTAGAAAGGAACACTCGTTATTCACAAAATGAAGTTGGTATTTTGAAGGGCGTTTCAGTTTTTCAAAATTCAACTTTTCACGATTCAAAATTGGTAAACACTCCAATCCTAGGCGTATTCTTGGTAGGTAGGTGTTTTAATTAACGGTGTACACATCGGGCTATTGGCAACGGTACGGGAGTAATCCCGAAGGGGAAAGACCGAGGACAAAACTACGTAATTTTGAACCACAGTCAGTTGAAGAGACCACACCTGAGCTGGCACCACACTCTCCAACCTTCCTCTCCACGCCAATATTTGGGATCAGAAGGGATCCACATAAAACCCTAGACGTAAAGATAATAGGTTCAGGTGTGACCTCGTCATCTCACCGTGGTTTAAAATTATGTTGTCCTCGGATCTTTCCCTTCGGGGTTTGATCCCGGACCGTCGCCATCGTTGTGTTGATCCAGTGCGACGTTAATAAAAATAACCTGAACCCAACGAGAAAAGCTATTTCTCAAATAGCCTATAAACGAATGATAATATGCTTTTTGACAAATTTGTATAACCCATTAACTGCTTTGAGAAGCATATGTGTGTGTGCACTTTTACCATCATCCTTAAAAACCACCTGCATAAATGTTAGGTAGGTAGTTCAATTAACATCGCACTAGAGCAACACAGCGGGCTATTGGCGGCGGTCCAGGATCAAATCCAAACGGAAAGATCTGAGGACAATACCACGTAATTTTGTACCACGGTGAGACGACGAGGTCACACCTGATCTGGCACCCCACTCCTTTACATAAAAGCATTGGAAGCTGTTTACTACATTTATCAATATCAATTCGGAGGGCCATATCTACCCTGCAGGCTTGATAAAATAATATTTGGAGTACTGTAGCGGCCTACGGGCAAGTTAAACCAACCCAGAAGGGGTGTATATGGTCTGCTGATGTATTATTCTGAAGTTCGCGTTAAGTAGTAAATATATGGCATTCATTAAGCGTAAATATATGTCGTATATCAACAAAATGCAACATACACGTACCTATACAAAAGTAAATCTTGTGATTCAGAGTTGCTTTAGCACAATGAAATTTGCATTTTGAAGATAAAAGTTAAAAAATAAGAATTTATCTCCAGAATATATTCCAGAAAATCTTAAGTAATTCTAATTTATTTGCATATTTTGTTACAAAAAAGTAATGCATTGAAGTATTTTGGAGCACTGCCAATCGAAACCATTTTTCGAGATCTTGTGACCGATTGGACATGTAATAATACCAATTGTTTTTGCACTCAAAAACAAAAGGGAACTGGAATATAAACTGAACGCGTAAACTCGTAAAAGAAATAATTGAATTTGAGACTGAGTAAGACTACGTTTTAAAAAGTCGATTTTTGTCTAAAATTCATATTTTATTTTATTCAATATTCTTAATATTTAGACATTTTTCTTTGCAAAACTGTTTTATTTAGCCTGTACGATGAATAGAAGCGTAGATACGGCAATTTGAATGGATCTTGCAGCTGTTTTTCAAATTCGTTTTCGTATCTTTAAACGCATTTTTCTCTGATTGCGATTTTGAGCAAAATTTTTGCACGAGGAACGCGATAACTAAAAATGTACCGTATATTTTAAAATGAAATTTGGTGATTTTTTTATATTTCTTTTGAAGGCCTGAACTGGGATATAAGAGTTATCTTGAAAGGCAAACTTTTTATAGAGATTTCAGTGTTGTGACGCCATAATTTAAAAAAATGCATCTTTTCTTCTACATTATTTCCGATATCGCATGAGTGAAAGTATTGCATATATTTTAGTTCAGGACCTAGCTTATATATTTAGGAGATCATGCAAAATTTTAGGCAAATGCAATCGTAGGTTTTTCAGATATAAGGTTTTTCGTTGACGTCCTTTTACGTAAATTTTCCATATTTTTAATATATTAGAAAATAATGCTTAGTGATATTTTTATGTGTTTTTAAAGTTATTTTACCTTAAAAAGAAACAGCATAATTTGAACATTTAATAGAGGGACTCCGAACATATCTAAATCCTATGTTGTTTTTCCGCTTAAGATATCTCAGATATCTTAAACGGAATGCTTAAATTTTCAAAAAGAACTTACTTCGAACGAATGAAATTAAAGCACAATTTCTTAAATTTAATTTTATGAAATGGTGAAAAATTAAAAGAGAAGGACCTGTAAGACTTACATTACCGTTATATAATGTTCTTGGAAATAAAATGAGATGACAAACTGTACGCACCACTTTTTTCTCTGCAGAAAGCTTCAACGCATATAGTAATTGTGTTAAAATTCAAATGAAGCTAAGGGATGGAGACTTAAATTATGATTATTTATACAAAGAACTTAGTTTTAAATGCTTTTAATAATAGGTAATAGCTTTTTTTCTCCTGAATGTAGTAATGGGTGTGGTATTTGGGTGGATACATAGCGCACACAACCTAGGCATGATCCTTTATTCATAAACTACCTATCAAGTTCCATTACTTTAAAATTACGGCACTATAATATACTGAGCTTTTAAAAAATAATTAATGCAGTCAATAAATCAGTAAATACCCCATTTGCTAAAGTGTCTGAAAACTTTACTGAATCCAAACTGTTCTGATTTTGTTATGGCATAGCATGTATGCTGTTTGTTATTATTTAAAAAAATATTATTATATTTTTGTCGCATTCCTTAACACTCCTGGTGGTTGTCTCGACCATTAGCAGATCTTGACGGGCGAGATTTCTCGTCATTAGCAAAACAATTAGCAGATTTTGATGGACGAGATATACAGGGTGTCTCAAAAAGGTTGTTCCGCAATTTATCTTTTTACCATTTGGAGATACTAAGTAGGCAATGTAAATTGCAAAAGTGAACCAAATAAGGTAAGTAATTAAGATATGTGAATAAAATTATCAAGTGATAACAATTTAAGCGGATACAGTTTTTAATTTGTATACAACCCCTCTAGATAAAAATCCGAGATAGCAGAAATGTTCCTTACCTGCATCCCTATCGTTAGCAGAAAACTGCATTTCTGTAGGTTGAACATTAACGGAGGCATAAGGACGCAAAAAAGTTGACTTATACCGCTTGTGCACAGCTGTTCAAGCAGTCTGATTAGGGACCGCATACATAATGCTAAAAAGCATTTTTTTTTCGGTCAGAAAGTTCAACATTGTACAAAATAATGTAGTATTGCAACTGCAGATGAAAATCGCAATGCATAATAGTAGACAATGTAATCTTTAATAAAAATATTGTAGAAAAAATGGTTTATAAAAATTAAAATAAAAGGAAATTTTTCCATCTGCAGCAATGCAGAACTTAGCTCTTCATTATTGGCCATGGGTCAGTTTCCGTTCTAGATTAGATACGGCCCCCTTAAAATAGAAACTCTTGTATCTCCGTTACTATTCAACCTACAGAAATATGGTTTTTTACTAACGATAGGGATACAGGTAAGGAACATTTTTGCTATCTCGGATTTTCATCTAGAGGGGTGGTATACAAATTAAAAACTGTATCCGCTTAAATTGTTATCACGTGATAATTTTATTCACATATCGTAATTACTTACCTTATTTGGTGCACTTTTGCAATTTACATTGCCTACTTATCTCCACATGGTAAAAAGATAAATCGCGGAACAACCTTTTTGGGACACCATGTATAGTCATTACAAAAAAACTAACCAGATCTTGATCTCACCATCATAAAAAAATCGCAATACCATGAGGACGATATCTCTCGTCATTAAAAAAATGATGAAATCTTGATGGACAAGATATCTTCCCGAAGCCACTTGAAGGGTTAATGTGACTGACTGCTTACTTAGTACCCAGAAAGAATTTTCTTTCAAAACATGAATAAATGAAATTTTCCTGAAATTTCAAAATTTTGCAACCCAAAGAGTTTTAAAATTCTAGTCTAGTAGGAATTCCGGATGTCTGGTACTGAAATTATCAAGTTTTGAAAACTGTACTGATGGTTTAAAAATTTTAGCAATCAGCCGATAATGTCTGATAAAAATTCTTTAGTAAAATGAAGTAGAAATATTCTCGTATTGAATTTTACTATGTTATCAAAAGACTACCGAGTAGTGTAGTGTTGTTTTTACTCCTCAACACACATAATGACTAAGTAATCGCATCTATTGATTGATAGAATCCTAGGAAAGGGTTAAGGAGGTCAAACCTGGTTAAGGAGGTCAAAAATGGTCAGAAGTCATGCATAGAAGACCGCAGGTAGAAGAACGTATATATGCGTGTGAACCCCTCAGAGGGGTATAAAACAATTAAAAATGATGATTTCTGAATCATACGTTTTCTTTCATAATGTACTCTAAAATGATAAAGAAATATATTCTGCATCTATAAACCGTTTTCTAAATATTTACCGAGGAAATTTTCGAATAAAAATTCTATAATTTACAAATATTAAAATCCCAAACTATTGAAAGTCTGAAAAATGTAATAAAATATATACTTATTTCTTCTCGTTATAAATACATAGTTTATTAATTTTTTTGTATTTTAATATTAATGGTTGCCAGTTTTAGTGTCTTTCGGGTCGCGGTAGCCCGGTTGGAAGAGTAACGGCAACCGGGCTGTTGCGAGCTTGAATCCAACCAAAGACCGTCGTGTACAAAGAGAGATGGTGCACGTTGAATATGTCGTAACCTCAAATGTCCTCAAGTTTGCGCGGTGTGGAAATTTGGAGAGTGGGATGCCAGTTCAGCTGTGACCTCGTCATCTGACCGTGATTCAAAATGACGAGGCGTCGTCCTTGGACTTTCCCTTCGGGATTGATCCCGGTCCGTCGCCAATAACCCGCTGCGTTGCTCCCAGTGCGACATCCCAATTAATTACCTACCTACCTTAATTGTCTTTTGGTGTAACAATAATCTGTGTTATTTTATACTGATTGGTAAGTGAATTTGACTAAATCACATATCAGAGATAAAATTTAGCTTCTTTTGGATAAATAAAATTCTAAAAGGATACCAGAAACAAAAGTTCGAATCTTCTTTTTAAACATCAATATTCCTCCGTAAAAATGATGGCTAAATTATTGTAACAATTTTTTTTGTCTGAATGCCATATGCAATCATTATTCGAATATTGTATTTTAAACAAAAGTAAAATGGCGAGTTGAACAGTAAAGTTTTAGCACACTTAGCTTTTAAAGACTTAAAAGCATGTAACATTTATTTGCGATCGAACACAAAATGCATTTTGTTTTAGTTACAGTACTACGTACTCATAATAATCTTTAATTCATAACAAGCTTATGAAGTAACTGCAGTCCCTTCCATTAGGCTTAATCTATACGTTGCTACAATATACGTCTGAAACGAAACGATCTGTGGTTTGAATTATAAATTAATAGAGACCATTTTTTAACGTTAGTCAATAAGAACCCTTTTCATGCAATTTCTTTTGGAAGAGCGTTGGTTAATTTTTGGAAATATCTCTAAAATATTGGGAAATGGGTTTCATATACAGGGTGAGTCTAAATAGTTTTTACAAAATAAGAGGGGTGATAGTACCCATCCAGACGAGCAATAATTACTATGGAACATAGGGTCGCATTCCACTCTGAGAGGCAGAAAAGTAAAATTGGAATTTCGAAATGAACTTACAACAGTGTTGGGAAAGCGAATGAGCGATACCAAAAGTTGCAGAATCTGATTGATTGATCAGAGAAAAACACACAGCAAGTGCTCAAAGTGGAACCTGTGGCTTTGCTCAGTGGTCTCATCGCTCACCGGACATCAACCCAGTGGACTTTTTCTTCTGGGGGCACATGAAATCTTTAGTGTACCAGACGCCTGTGGACTCGGCTGAAGATCTCGTAGCGAGAATCGGTGTTGCCGCAGACAAAATTAACACAACACCAGGAATCTTCGAGAGCCAGTCATTCCTTCGCCGGTGTGAACTGTGCAACGACACGCGTGGCCGCCACTTTGAGCACTTGCTGTGAGTTTTTCTCTGATCACTAAATCAGATTGTGCAACTTTTGGTATCGTTCATTTGCTTTCCCAACACCGTTGTAAGTTCATGTTGAAATTCTAATTTGACTCTTTTCTGCCTCCCAGAGTGGAATGCGACCCTATGTTCCATGGTAATTATTGCTCGTCTGGACTGGTACTATCACCCCTCTTATTTTGTAAACACAATTTAGTCTCACCCCGTATAATTTACACCTATCATCGAAATTAATTTGATGTGCTACCCATTTCATACCATTAGGACTACCATTAATTAGTAAATACTGAAGACTTGATTAGATTTCATTAGAAATGCAATGCGATTTATACAGGGCTATTTCACATTATCAGTCATACTAATGTCTTAAAGGGATGGTTGATTTGGGGTTTTATGGCGCAAGGGCCATATTTGGCCAATCTGCGCCAAGTAATTGTGAAAAAAGATGGATAGAAGAAAGTAGAGAAATATCGCTTGGGCATCCTGGGGTCGCGACCCCCATGTTTACCAGATGCAGTAAACCCCATAGAAATAAATTATTATGGTACCTCGGTATCATGGAGCCCGTAAGCGTCTAAAGAAGATATGCCCCGAGGTGCTAACGTCTTAAAGTTCTTCGGGCCACGGTAGTCCAGTTGGAAGAGTAACGGACTAGCAAACGGAGGGTTGCGAGTTCGAATCCAACCAAAGATCGTACTGTACAAAGGAGGCTGGTGCACGTTAAATAAGTCGTGGCCTCAAATGTCCTCACGCTGGCGTGGTGTGGAAGTTTGGAGAGTGGAGTGACAGCTCAGGTGCTACCTCGTCATCTGTCATTGGTACAAAAGTACGTGTGTTGTCCTTGGATCTTTCCCTACGGGTTTGATTCCGGACCGTCGCCAATAGCTTGTTGTGTTGCTCCAGTGAGACGTTAATTAAAATATCTACCTACATAACTTTGTTCTTCAAGACTAATGTACTTTAAACTCTTCCGATTATTGTATTATACTGATAGGTAGGTATTTTAATTAACGGTCGTACTAGAAAAACACAAAGGGCTATTGACGACGGTCCGGGATCAACCACCGAAAAGATTCGAAGACAGCACCACATAATTTCGAACAACGGTCAGATGACGAGGCAACACCTGATCTGGCACCCCACTCTCCAAACTTCCCACCACGCCAATTTGAGGCCACGATAAATTTAATGTGCACCAGCCCAATTTGTACACGACGGTCTTTCGATAGATTCGAACTCGGAGCCCTCCGGTTGCTAACCTGTTACTCTTCCAACCAGGCTACCGTGGCCGAATCACGTATTAGGATTAAAATTCCATTATTTTTGATAAATAAAATTCACGAAGGGTAGTAGAAACAGTGCCGAGTATTTTCTCTGCATTTCTTGAGTTTCAATATTTCTCCATACCAAAATGAAGGCACAACATTTTTTGCAACATTACTGTTTTATCTGAGCACCAGACTTAATCATGTATTGTATATTGTAGTTGCAATAAAAGAAAAACGGGAAGATATCTTTTTAGCGTACTTTACCTGGTTGTCAAGCATTTAAAATTCCTTCGCTATCGATACAAAATACATTTGGTATGGTAGAATATTGCATTACACGCTCATCCCCAAACTAAAATCTTTAATACATGACTAGCTTAAAGAGTAATTTCGTTTCTTCCATTGAGAAAAACGAACTGTAGTTTGAATTGCAAATTCTATAAATAAATAACTAGAGTCCGTTTGCTTAAACGTTAGTCAATAACAACCATTTTCATCCAATTTGTTTGCAGAAGGGCTTTTTTTAATTTTTTGAAGCATCGTTAAAAATCTTGAAAATCGATTCCAGGTATAATTTACACTTGTTCTCGAAAGGAATTCGACGTCCTACCCATTTGATGCTATAATACGACTTTTAAATTAATAAAAAGACTCAAGATGTCCAGATTCCATAGGAAATGCAAATTTTAAAGCAATATAATTATTTTCTAGAATCAAAGCCATATCAATGTATTAAGTTCATACAAGACTCAGAACTTACTTTAATCTGTTTGGATTATTGTATTGTGTTGGAGTGAGTAGTATTATTCGAATTTTATTCGATACCGTATTTTTTTGATCCTCCTGAGTGCCCTTTGTGTATTATGAATATCTAATTTAATGAGTAATAGAAATGAGCAATATGAAATAATTTATCCCATACAAAAGAAATTTATTTTATAAGTACAGAGATGAGAGAGCTTCTTCCCAGCTCAAATGTTAAATGCGTAAAAATTTGCAAGTTTTTAGTCTTTGAATTTTAATTCTTTCCATATTTGTACCTCAATTGAGAACCACTTGGGAAAGAGAGTTTTTATAAATGTTCAAACATAAATATTTACTTAGAGATTCCCTGGTAACATTGGTTGATTGGTTTGGGTTTTGTGGCACATGGTCCAAAGAAGAACAAGCTGCGCCTAACGCAAGATAATTAAATAACTTTGGTTGGATTCAAACTCACAATTCCTAGTCCGTTACTCATCCAACCGGCGAGCACGGCCCGAGTTACCAACAGAAAACAAACAAGTAATTGCGCTAGAACAACCAGGGGATTGAAGCAAATTCCAAATAGTTAGAACATCCATGCTTATTAATGCTGTGATACTTCATTCTACACGATCTGGGATCGAATCCTGGTTTTAGCATGGGTGTTCGTGGTGGTTCTGAATACCCACTGAGCCGTAAGACCAAGTCTATTTACTCCCCGTGTTGCAAAAAATGATAGTAGAGTAACAAATCAACCTCTTTGAGATGGCGCTACGGTTTCAGAGGCGGAATGTGTTTCGTGTGCGTATTCCAAACTTGACTTCACGTACTGTTTTTCGAATAACGTTAGTTTAAAATAGTTATTGATCACGAAAATACAAATAAATAAATGAACAAACATATACTTACTACTTAGTAAAAAATGCAAAGCTTCGAAACAACGATAGAACTGATTATCGTCAATGACCATTTCGGTGAAACAAGACGATAGCTACCATAAAGATAACAGTAAGGCACAAGAGAAAACGCCAACTCTCCAAGTGGTTTCGACGAGATATTTCGTCCTTCGAGATCTGACCCGTTTTGCTAATAACGAGATACCTCGTCAGATATTTCCATTTTTTATAATAAAGAGATCAAGATCTGGTTAGTTCTTTTCTAATCTTGTCCATCAAGATCTGGTCAGTTTTGTTATGACGTGATAACTTATCGAGACAATCACCAGCAGTGTTAAATATGTTGTTCTAAAATAATGCTGCACATTTCAATTTTCAATTAAGTCTTTCCATGCAGCGTGTAGAGGTGGGGAATCAAAATTCATTTATCAAATTTGAAATTATTATAAATACATAATTCTGCAAGCAGGAGGCTAAAATTCTTGCAATTTCTTTACATGTGACAAGAAAACAAAATAACCAAATTTTAAATAAACCTGTAGATAGGTAGTTGAATTTACGTCACACTGGAGCAACATATAGACTTGAAATGTATCTAGAATGAGCATTTCGTTTGAGAGGAGCTTCAAAAAAGGGAAACCAACATGTCGACTAGTAGTCACGTGATTGCTCTGTGAAAAATTGACTTGGTTGGTCAATTTGGCATTCTATTGGAGGGTTCGTGATTTTAAATTTTATAATAGGGCAAATGTGTGAATGCGCATTTCTATAGAGTGGCTAGAAAAATGGTGAAATCTCCGAAGTCGTCAGCTACGTCGCACGGAGCAATCATATGATGATTCAATAAATGGTCGTCTTCTCCGACCCGTGGACCAATCAGATAATGAATGTTCGTTTCCTGAAGGCAAGTGTAATTAGTCTAAGGGTCACGTTACTACTGATTTTGGTCACATGATCCTGACCAAGGAAATAGGTTGATTGGTCGAGTTTTATACGGCGCAAGGGCCATATTTGGTTGACCTGCGCCACACACAAGGCAAAAATATTACACGTATAGCATGTAATACGATTGTAATAAAAATCTAAATTCTCAAACACCAGTCATGCGTCTTATTAGAATTGTCTCTAAGGATTTAATTATCTATTTTTGTGTTAAAAATGCAATTGGACAGTTAGCAATAAACTATACATTTATTTTTACGACGACTTGGGAGGTCATCGACTTCAATCCCTCTGTAGGTGTCAAAAGCAGTACTAATTATAGTTTGCATTTTTAGTCATTGTTTCATTTTTGCATAACTTGTTTTTCTGAGAATGGGAATACTGTGCTGTTTACGCGATTATTGAAGAATTCCACTGACCAAATGAAGATTGTAAAAAGATGAAAAAGGCACTCTAAAATAATGAACGTAGCGTTTACGGAGTCAGATTGTCTAAAGTAATTTTTTTGTAGAAGAACGAGTTGTATACATAACTCCTTCAAAAAGGACCGTAATGGAAACAGTGTTTTGCATTTTATACACAGGCATTGAAATCGATTAATTTTTAACGCTAAAATTAAAGAAAAAGGTTTTTCCGATCCATTTTGGTGATTTTGCAAGTCTACCGTCCCCTTAATGATGCTTTTTACAAATGGATTTCAATAAGGGCTCTCTAGGTTATAAATAATATAAATGGGAATAACGACATTGGCATAAATAGATATAAGAAATTTAAGCGTAGATGCTTGAGTCTTCTGAAATTCAAGAAGTTTAAAGTACATAGAAAAGGATTTTGGCTTCTCAAGCATTTGCACAAAATATTTCAAAATGTTGCACTCCAGGTATTGACAAAAAGAGTAATCGTTGTGAGACACGAAACTCTCTCTCTTTGCTAAGCAACTGCATTTGCTTTCTTTTAGAATTTAATCCGCAACAAGCTGAATAATTTTTATTTGAAATTTTTTAACTGTGCAAGCTTTGGTTTTTTTACTTTCAGAACTCGATATGCCGTTATATCTTTTGTAGTTTGCATTTTTCTGGTTTTTCTTCTGATCGTTCGTCTTTTCAATTTAAAATTTTTGAATTTGACGTATCAGAATTCTGGTTGTCATTCTATGTTTTTCTATTACTGTTATTATCTAGAACTTTATAAGTTCTGGTATAAAGGGAAATAAATTTATTTGGAAAAATTGACTGCAATATTTTTAATTAATTAAACCTTTGAGGACAAGGACGCCAATTTTACGCAATAAGAGTCAGTTTTCAACAAATATTTATAAGGTCTTTTATTTTATTTATTACTCTTGCTTTAAGCACTTTAACTTATTTCTACCAGTTATACCTTCATTTATAGTTATCTTAATGTTACTAGTTACTTTATTTAAAACTAGCTGAATTACCCGGCGTTGTTCGGGTTGAAATGTCTAAATGTTGCTTGAAAAGTGAATTAGAATAATCACTTTTCTTTCACAGAAAAATGAAATCATTTAAGTTGTACGGAAAAGACGTTTTAACTTTTTCATAGTTTCTACAATATACTTCGGACGCAAATATATACGTTTAATTCCTGAATATATTGCAATATGTAAAAGATAAGACATAAAGACAAACAGAAACGAAATTCCGACGAAAAAATGCAGATTTCTAAAAAAACGAAAGATGTGCAAATGCAGTTGAAACTTCTTCTGTTTACATACTCTCGCAATCAAGTCGTGGCGCTCACTGGATAATTGACCATTGGTAAGAACCTCCTTGATCTCCGTCCAAGTGGGATTGCAGGTTAAGGTGATAAATAAGTCTGGTCTCCGTACGTCCTCACGTACATCTCAGTTTACGTTGATTTAGACGAATGTAAAAGAGACGCTCACTCTCGACTTTTGCGTACATATCGACGATGAACTGATAAAACAATTGCCTGCAGTTGAATACGTGGTTCTACTCAGTATCTCGAACCATTAATCTGTACGCATAGAAATCCATCGCTGAAATTTCCTTGCTGGTTGTTTCACCTGTTCTTGGGTTGATCTGCTTCAGATTAAAATGATATCCATCTTCACTATGGGGGAATATCACTGGGTACTGCAGAGCATCGTAAGATCGATGTGTCTCCGAAATGCGCTGCAATGATTCACCTCGTCTTTCAATAACGATATCCCGTTAATGAAACTCATCGCCTGATATAACCACCGTGACTTCATCTGCTTGAGGAGAGTTAAAGCGCCGCTCGTGTTCGCCTGCTGCTAATCGGTCTGCTCTTATGACTACTTTATATTCATCTGTTGGTATACGTTCCAATGCTGTTTCAAACACTTTAATAAGATTAGTGTGCTCATGAAACATCCTCTGTAAGTTAAACACAATCTGACGTCTTGTTCCCGAGATGTAGACGCACCTCTGATCAGTTTTCATTTGTTCATTTTGAATAAAATATTGTTGTAGAAATTTTGGTGGTTGATCTGGCAGCGGAAGCAACGATCCCGCTCTATGGTAAATCTGCCCTTGCACCTTGAATGTCGACGGAAATCCGGGCTGTCTAACAACTGATGTGGCACTGAATGATGTCATTTGGAGACATGAGTTGTATTTTCTGATATTACTAAGAAAATGCTTCGACGCTCACGTATCTCCTGATGTATAACTCAAAAGTTCTTGTGGTGGTGGTGGTTCCAGTCGGCAGAGTTTAACGTTTCCATTTTTGCAGCAAATACCTGTAGACTCTGATTTTAACTTTTTGGCTTGACAGTAACTACCGATGGTAACACTTGCATGCAGCGAATTGTCTTTATGTGAATCGTAGTGGAATCCTTCCAATGCTAAGCTAAAATGGTGCGCAGTCCGTGATTGTTTGACTCTATCTCTCTTATCCTGTAGTCGGACCTCACGCTGCTGTGCCATCTCTGTTGCTTTAATGTAGTAGCTCTCTCTCTCCCGCAATCGCAAGTCTTCTATTCCTATCCTCGGAAGTTTTTTGACTACGCTTATCTTTCATCATCTTAGCCGTTGACTGCACTTGGCCGATCGACTTCCGCTTCCTTGGAGGCATTGCTACAGCAAAGAAATCTGTAGAAGAACACAAAAAGGTATTTCATAAATTAAGCAAAAGGCATCATCTCACTGAGCAATGAAATCTATTATAGAATACAATAAAAAGCTAATATAAACTGAATGGTAAAACAAATTTAAAATTGTGAAGTACTTACATCAGTTTAGGTATATCAAACTTTTAACACAAATAAAAAATATTAATGCCTTACTTAAAAGCTGTCAATCAAAATACTCAAACACAGAATTATAAATCATACTAAAAAATAAACTTTATTCTGGTGTAAAAAAAGCATTAATTCTGATCCCCCATTAAACTTATTTAAAAAATTATGCAAAAGGCACACTCACTGAGCAATGAAATCTATTATAGAATACAATAAAAAGCTAAAATTAACGAAAAAACAAATTTAAAATTATATAGTACTTACATCAGTTTAGAAATATAAATCCAAAATGTACACTATCACTGTCGTGGTGGTCGTTTCTCTAGCCGCCGTTACAGGGGGAATATCACTGGGTACTGCAGAGCATCATAAGATTGATGTGTTTCCGAAATGCGATGCAATGATTCACCTTGTCTTTCAATAACGATATCCCGTTGATGAAACTCATCGCCTGATATAACCACCGCGACTCCATCTGCTTGAGGAGAGTTAAAGCGGCGCTCGTGTTCGCCTGCTGGTCTTCGGTCTGCTCTTATGACTACTTTATATTCATCTGTTGGCATACGTTCCAATGCTGTTTCAAACGTTTTAATAAGATTATTGTGCTCATGAAACATCCTCTGTAAGTTTAACACAATCTGACGTCTTGTTCCCGAGATGTAGGCGCACCTCTGATCAGTTTCCATTTGTTCATTTTGAATAAAATATAGTTGTAGAAATTTTGGTTGTTGATCTGGCAGCGGTAGCAACGATCCCGCTCTATGGTAAATCTGCCCTTGCACCTTGAATGTTGACGGAAATCCGGGCTGTCCAAGATCTGATGTGGCACTGAATTATGTCATTTGGAAACATGAGTTGTATTTTCTGATGTTACTAAGAAAATGCTTCGACGCTCACGTATCTCCTGATGTATAAGTCAAAAGTTCTTGTGGTGGTGGTTCCAGTCGGCAGAGTTTAACTTTTCCATTTTTGCAGCAAATACCAGTAGACTCTGATTTTAACTTTTTGGCTTGACAGTAGCTACAAACCATTTCCATTTTACCGATGGTAAAACTTGCATGCAGCGAGTAGTCTTTATGTGAATCGTAGTGAAATCCTTCCAATGCTAAGCTAAAATGGTGCAGTCCGTGATCGTTTGGCTCTATCTCTCTTATGCTATAGTCGGGCCTCACGCTGCTGTGCCGTCTCTGTTGCTCTAGATGTAGTAGCTCTCTCTCGGAATCGCAAGTCTTCTATTCCTCTCCTCGGAAGTTCCTTGACTACGATCATTCTTTCAGCATCTTAGCCGTTGACTGCACTTGGCCGATCGCCTTCCACTTCTTTAGAAGCATTGCTACAGCAAAGAAATCTGTAAAAGAATACAAAGAAAAGCTATTTCATGAAATGAGCAAACGGCACACTCTCACTAAGCAATAAAATCTATTATAGAGTACAGTAAAAAGCTATTTCATAAAATATGCAAAAGGCACACTCTCACTGAGCAATGAAATCTATTATAGAATACAATAAAAAGCTATTTCATAGAATAAGCAAAAGGCAGACTCTCACTGAGCAATGAAATCTATTATAGAATAAAATAAAAAGCTAATATAAACTGAATGGTAAAACAAATTTAAAATTGTGAAGTACTTACATCAGTTTAGGAATACCAAACTTTTAACACAAATAAAAAATATTAATGCCTTACTTAAAAGCTGTCAATCAAAATACTCAAACCCAGAATTCTAAATCATACTAAAAAATAAACTTTTATTCTGAAGTAAAAAAAAAAGCATTAATTCTGATCCCCCATTAAACTTATTTAAAAAATTAAGCAAAAGGCACACTCACTGAGTAACGAAATCTATTATAGAATACAATAAAAACCTAAAATTAACGAAAAAACAAATTTAAAATTATATAGTACTTACATCAGTTTAGAAATATAAATCCAAAATGTACACTATCACTGTCGAATAAAGTAGGAAACACTTATACAATCAACTAAAAGAGCGAAATAAAACTGCCATATTCACTGAAAGATGATAAACTGGAAGACTTACCGAGTTAGCTTCCTTTAAATACGACCAACTAAGAATTGAGTGGGAGCTGGAATGTTCTCCATCATGAGTCAAAGGAAGTTTCCGTTTCCCAACTTTCTAGAAAGTTCTACAAAGTTTTATAAAAAAAAGTAAACATTAATTCTGGTGCTGCCAGATACCGAGTAGCAAAATTACGCTTTTATGATCAATGAGTTTTTCGTTGTGCTTTTCTGAATAACGGTGCTTGGGTTAGAAATAAATGTAATCGGTGTAGACAAATTAAATTGAATAGATAACAATTTTTCAAAAAGCAGAAGGTCGATTTTACAGAATTTTTCAGAAAGAAAATCACTGCTTTCAACGGAGGGTTCACATGTATCTATTCCGGACATTTTAAAATAAGTTACACGCCTTACCTAGAAAGCCTTGTGAAACAGAATTCTACAAATCATTACGTATTCAATAAATTATTTAAGGATAGTTGGTCGAAATATACACCAACTCTCCTTGAACTCCTGAAAACCTTTCCTTGAATTTCCTTGCAAACATAAATATTTTAAAATATTCTTTCTTCATCAATAAAATATCTATAATTTATTCACATCACGGGAAGAACTAAAAAGTTTGTTCAAACATAAATACTGCAATTTAATTTGTTTCGGAAAAAATTGTTTTTCGATCAACACTGGTAAAACAACCATCGCTGCCTAAAGCAATCAATCTATGCTCAATGTTATTTCTATTGGGATTACGAATAGCTTTTAGCCCCCCAGGGCGAATAGAACGGGGATTAAGAGTTAGCCTATGCTGACCGCAGTGTTCTAAAGTATAAGTGTACCAAATTAGGTGTGAATTGGTCAAACGGTGTAGATTTGTATAGAAAATATACATATATACATACATACATACACACACATCCTATTTTATATATACAGATGTTGTCGTTACAATAGCTTTTATTGTGAAATCAAATTTTACCTCTCTCAATTTTTGTTAGATTAAAGTACATGTTAGTTGATACCTCTACAAAGTTTCAGAGAAAAAACATATTCTACAGCCCTATAGACTATTTTAAAGTGAATTTTTAATTTTACATGTAAAGCAATCCACTGAAATGTATATTTGCCATTGTTTTTATATTTTATATACGCTTCTAAAGTAAATGGCTTCCATTTGGTACCATAATTACTAAATGTGAACCATTAATTCTTAAGTTAGGGCCATATGCAGACAATGTGGCAAATCCAAGATGGCCGCCATTATTTAAAATTGACCATTTTTTAAGACCCTTACTCAGCTAATATTAAAAACATTAAAAAATTGAGATTTATGGGTTTCACTGCCTGTCTATCTTTGGTAAAAATTTGAATAAAAATCCATGATTATATGGAGCAATATTTCTCAAAATGAGTGTTTTCACATGAAATGACCCAGCAACGATTCCAAGAGAATAAAATTAATCGAAGACGTAAAAAATGTTCGACTAGGTGTTAGAAACATTTGTTGATTTAGAGATTTTAGTTCTAAAGAAATGAAAGGCGAAATTAATGTAACACAAAGTGAATTAAATTGAAATAGAAGGGAAATATTTTAGGCATGCATGTATGTATTAGGGTGGGTAAATACGTTTGGACTTCTTTTGAATTTCATGCAATGGAACATTTGTACTTGGTTTCTGATTAATTAAGCAATTACCTTATGTTTTGAGATGTAAACCTGCATCAAATGCAATTATTTGTGCAATTTTTTTCTGAAAAGTTTTATGGAAAACTCATGGCATCCAAATGCATTTCGTATTCAATGTATAGGAATCAGAACGGAGCCTGGAACCTTCGGTGGGTCAACTGGTAACTGGAACCGTCGACAAGAGAGAGCTTGTCATCACGTACAACCTTTAGAAGATAATCGAATATCGATGCGTACAGATTAACCCTCCAAGGGGTTACGACGAGGTATCTAGTCCAGAATTCGGTCAATTTTATTTATGACAAGATACTCGTCGAGACAAAACTACCCAATTAGTCCAGGGAAAATGAAGAACCGACTAGGAAAAACAAATGGTTCCTTGCCTAGAACTGGTGACAGTTTGGAACATGTTTCTGCATCAGAGGCTGGCCACTATAGGGCTCGGCGCAAAGATAAACCACAGGAGGGTTAAATATGCACCAATTCGATGAACATGTAGACTAGTAAGAAAAGAGATGTTTGAAATTCTGAATACCGAAGTCTATTTTAAATGTTGGACCATAGTCTACATAAAGAAGGCGATCCATCAATCATTTACAGGCACAAAGTACAGAACGATACTTTTCATTCAATACACTAATTTTATTCTTTGCAGGGCAAAGGTTCTCTTGGGTGTTTGAAAATGTATGTATGGTAATTGTGTGACAGAGGAAGATTTGAAGATTCGAGTTAAAATGATGTATGTTAAGAATAAATTAAGTCAGAGGCCTACGAAAGGACAACCCATTTATTATTACAACACATAACAAAGAACGACACAGCAGAATAAGATGGGAAAATGACACAGCTGGAAACTGAACTCAATTTTAATTTAGGAACTGCAGGCGTTGCCATTCATAAAAGTTAAACTTCTCAAATACTTTGTTTAACTAGACTAGTAGTGTATTACCTTAGTTCTGTCGAACTAGCAGCAGAACTGCTAGCTGTCGGCCACATAACAACAAAACTCTTTCCCGTTGCTAAGCAATTGAGCTGGCTTTTTTTTTTATTTTGAATCTATCGACAGCAAGTTGAGTAATTCTTCTATGGAATTTTTTGCTACGCCGTTCTAGTAAAAAGGTAAACAAGGTTATTTAGAAAAACTGCGGCAAATAAATAATTGACTATAATATTTTTGAATTTATTTTACTTTCGAAGACATGGACCGCTGACTTGATGCCCCAACAGTCATTCTCCTATACCAACAAATATTTGTAAGCTATTTATTTATTCTAAACAAGAAAGATATCTTAATGTCAATCTGAATATGTTTTATAGAATTTATATTTATCGTTAGCAAGATGAATAATTCTTAGGAATTTCTTTTGCCATGTGCTTTCTATAAAAAGCAAATAACTTTATTTAGAATAATTGACTATAATATTTTTGAATTTATTTTACTTTTGAAGACATGATCCGCTCACTTGATGCCATAACAGTCATTCTCCTATACCAACAAATATTTGTAAGTTCTTTTTATTTAATCTAAAGAAGAAAATTATATTAATGTCTATCTGAAAATTTTTTTATAGAATTTATCGTTAGCAAGCTAATTAATTCTTTGGAATTTGTTTTCTATGTGTTTTCATGAAAAAGGCAAATAAATGTATTTAGACAACTGACTATAATATCTTTTAATTGATTAAACTTTTGAAGAAATGAATCGCTAACTTAATTCCATACCAGTCATTCTCCTACACCAAGAAATATATGTAAGTACTTTTTTTATTTATTCTAAAGAAGTAATATATTAAGGTCCATCCGAAATTAAATCCTACCACAATAACAGATAATCACGGAGTATGCAGAAGGTTAATTTAGAGAGAGTATTGGTAAAAGTTTATGCAATCTGCGTTTAGTATACTCTTCATAGTCTAGTAATTGTCTCTTGACAAACCGTTCATCTCGGGTCTTCTTCGAAACTCCGAAGGATACTGAAAGGCGGCCATGTTTTCTTTGCGCCGGATCTGCAACTTCTTTTGCATCTTCCTAATTTTTGTGGTCTTGGGTTTTTTCAGAAAGCGAAAGGCAACACTCAAAGCCATCTCAAAGAAATCGTAGACTGCGACAAGTGATATTCCCAAGTACATGCCCATGTAACCTCCAATGACACTGAACAGTTCCAGACGCTAAAATGAAACAGATCAAATTACAAGCCTCCATATGTGACAAGTTGAAAAGCAACAAACAATATGAAATGGAGCGATTTATAACCTAGGGAATTGGGAGGGGTCAAACAGCTACAGTGATAAACCATTCAAGTGTTGTTCAGGTGTGTTCATAGACGTGAAATATAAGTAGACTGAACATTGCTATTGAAAGGAGCTGCAAAAATTGTGATCAACATGTCGACTAGGAGTCACGTGATCGCTCGGTGAAAAATGAAGTTGATTGGATGATTTGATATCTTATCTCGTTTGGCGATATAACATCTAATGAGTGGGTAGGTGATTGAATGCACATTTCTATAGAGTGGCGACAAAAGTCGTAAAGTCGCCAAAATCTATTATTATTAGCTGATCGATCAATGGACCAATCAGATGATGAATCAATTGGATGGGCGCCATCTCCCGTTCCGTGGACCTATCATATGATGAATGATTTTTTCCACCCAGTAGACGAAAGTAGTCTAACGGTCATGTTACTGCTAGTTTTGGTTTTCCCATTATCCAAGGCACATGAAAAGTTATCATTGATCAGTCTACTTTCATATTTCCCCTATGGGTTTGTCAGTCAGCTCAGGTGTTCCCCTTGTCATCTGGCCGTGGCTCAAAATTTTACTTCTTTTGGATATTAAGTATATATGACGGAACATGGATTTATAATCTTTGGTAATAAAATTTAGCTCTAAAACGTAATACATTTTTAAAACGCCTTAGTGCACAAAATGTTCTAGTCGAAGACTAGAACAATACATGTCACTGGATCATTTAGTTTTGCATTGCCAGTGATGTCTACATAGCTGTTTTTTAAATTTTACTTTCTGCAAGATAATATAATGACTGTTCAAATAACTTTTTAAACTATAATAACTCCTTTCATAAAATTGTGCTTTTAACCAAATATTGAGTTTCACCCCAGTCTGAATTGGAACTAGATATTATTTGATAAACTAATATTACATAATCTATTTTCAATCTTAAGCTTAAACATTTTGTGCACTCGAGAATTTTAAAAATCCATCACGCTTTAAAGCTAAATTTTAGTACCGAAGATTATCAAACCATGTTCATCATATATTCTTAATAACCTAAAAAAGTGTTTTGAACTGATATTAAGTGCAAGCAATTCGTGAGCCTCGAACTAATTTTTATAATCGTTGTACAATAACTTTAATCCGAGTGTATTAAATTAAATGCCTCAGTAAAAATAAGGAAGTAAATTGTTTATAAATGAATTCGTATTGAAAAGTAAAGTAGTCCTCGTGTAGCAAAATTAATCGTAGAGTGACTAATTAAACCACCCTAAACCATTGAAATATGAGGGCCGATGAAAACATTCTAAAATGATATTTCCAAGTGCAAGGTTGGAAGTTGACGATAGAAATTAAGGAACCTATAAAAATAACATCTGTACACTTATACTTACTTCAAATTTAGGGTTGTAAGTCATACTTGTCACTTCGTATTCGTCAAAATCCAATTCAATATTTACAGTCTGACACCTGGAAACAAGAGTGAAACACGGGCAAAAATTATAAACGTACAGTATCAGATATTTAAAGTTTGTTTACCGTATTAAGTTTCTTTTGTGGTAGAAAATTTTAGCGTTATCTACTCCAACGAATCTACAGTGGGTCCTGAAATTGAGAGTGTGCACATGGTTTTTGTGATTCGTTGTTTTGGGGTTTTATATAGATATGGCGCAAGGGCCATTTTTGGCCAAGCTGCGCCAAATACAAGACAGACAACTTCAAGCAAAAAACGTGAAATGGTGAAAAAAGAGGGATTGGGAATATCGCTTGGTTATCCCGGGAACGCGATACTACAGACAGTAAACCCTACGGGAAAAAGAAAAGATCGCTAGAGTACCTCGGGTTCGTGAAGCCTGTACACACTTGAAGATGAGCCCCTCAGATTTTGTGAAAAGGTTTAGGTTCAAAGCTGTGAAGTTCGTATTGAAAATTATATTTATGATTAAGGATATTTAGGGTAAACTAGACAGTTATTGACACCTCGGACAGTTACTGACGCCCTAATCTTTAATTTAAAAAATAGGCTTTCATGTCAATGTTCAGTTTCAAATAAGGGTGGAGAAAATTCTTTGTGAATCAGAAGTCAGCTGTGTTAAAAAATTTGCAAATTGTACACATCAAAGGTAATATAACCGTAATCAAGAAGTATACGATCAAGGTACTAGTAAAGAGGAGTGTTTCTTCTGTTTTTGCAAAGAAAAGAGCATGAGCATGTTTTGGAAGATAGATTACCCTTAGCTTCCTTTGCATAAGTCCATTTATACGGCAAAAATAAACTAAATAAGAATGAAGGGATGTCAAGTGTCCATTAATCATCCATAAGGTGTCAATAACCTATTTTGCACAATTCATTCTCCATTATATTGCAAAATACCTTCCAGGAATAATTTTTGTATGAAACCCTTTATTTAGCTCAAATTAGAGTAATTCAGGAAAAGTTACAATGCATTTCAACTTGATTGAACTAGTTTTACTATTTTTTCCATGAATTTTTAGTAGTATAAATAAAGTAGTATAATTAAGGGTGACAATAACTGTCTTATTTACCCTATAGTAATATTAGTTTGTTTAATAATATTATTACCCAGAAAAAATAATTTTGAAATTATCTAAGCAAAAGCAAGTCACTAAGTTGAGTATGCGCTACAATAAGCAGACCTTTATCAGCATATTTTCTCGTACAATTTTGTTCAAGTATTGATCTCTGATCGATATAGTGTACGTTAGACTCCCTTTTGGCAATTTTCTAAAAATGTTAAACAAAATGAGTGATCAAATGAAGATTTCAGGTTAAGAACAAAACTTACTCATTAAGTGATCAAAAAGAAGGTAAAAGTTTAAAGAAATAGACAGATATTACTGCATTCAGAAACAAAGAAAACTCAGATGAATTGAAGTTCTAATATACACCCACGTAACTGTCGAACGCAGAGATAGTTAGTTAGGAAAGTTATGTAGACTGTAAAGTGACTATTGCTCTATGAGATAAGACCTTTGCAGCGCCGATAGTTCTGAAAATCTAAAGTTAGCGCGACTACCTCGAAAACCATACAGTATACTGAAAAAAGTAATTTACAAAGTTGTAGAGCATCACCGATTTAATGCAAAATAACACCCTGCGTTCATGAACAGAGATAACCCTCCAAGTGATTTCGACGAGGTATCGAGTGCCGATAATAATCTGTATATTTCTCATTCACTTCTGATGTGTTTATTTCGAACATGTGCATTTATCATTTTCCTAAGTCTTCGAGTTGCATTTATTTCTTATTGTGTGGTAAGTAGGTAATTAATTAACGTTGCACTGAAGCAACACAACCTGCTATTAGCGAAGGTCGGGATCAACCCAAGGTAAAGATCGAGGACAACACCACGTAAATTTGAACCACGGTCAGATGACGAGGCCAACACCTGAGCAGGCACCCCACTCTCCAAACTTCCTCACCACGCCAACGTTAGGACCTTTTGGGGCCACGACAAATTTAAAGAGCACGAGCCCCCGCTATACATGACGGTGTGTTGGTGAACCTAGATTCGAACTCGGAACCCTCCGGTTGCTAATCCTTTACTCTTCCAACCGGGCTTCCGCGGGCCCAGAATTGATGGGAATCGAATACTAAAATCAACATTCCACGCTTTTAATTCATCTTGGACGAGATATTTCATCATTAGCAAAATTGGTCAGATCTTGATGGAAGAGTATCTCAATGAAACCATTTGGATGGTTAACTCTGTTCATGTACGAAGGGTGCCATTTTGCAGCAGATAGGTGAAGCTCTGAAACTTAGAAAGTGACTTTTTTCCAATCTGATCCGTAAATCTGATCAGTTTTGATCTGCTAATGAGGAGATATCTTGTTCGGAAAACCACCAGGAGAGTTAAAACACTTTTATTTTCAAATGAAGCTAGAAATAAATATGTATTCAACTTCGCTAGTCAATAAATTCCATATGAAAATTACTAAACTGATTTATAATCAAAATTGAATAAAACACTTATGCATAATAGATTTTAATACGCTACTTACTGCCTCGAGAACTTTTTTTGAAGCATACAGTCGTACTGAAATCAAAATTCAATGTTATTAAACCATGCTATTAAAACTAATACCTAAAACTAAATATAGCTTTAAATAAGTATGAGAAAAAATTTCTAACTGCGAATCATAAATTCCTAAGAGTTTTTCAGTGGCAAAGACCCAAACTACCGGTACAGAAGCAGAGGGATGGAAGTGAAAAAACTGACTTTTGAGAAAAAGAGCTTCAAAGTTGAAGCGATCTGGAAAATTCCGCGAACACATAAACAGAACAACCATAACATTTATAGAGCACTCTAACCTTGTTCCTTCCTGTCCCATCTTGATTTATCCTATACTTGTCTACCTGAAGGTTATTATGGGCTTATTTCAAGCAATCATGCACTTGCACCCCTTTGCTTCCGAGAGTTTATTGCCGGTCGGTATTCTATTGTTGAAGGAACTATATAAGACAAGGTTAAAGCAGTTTAATGTACGAGTTTCAAAGCAAAATATAACTGATAATAGATAGAATAACCGATAAATATATTGAAAAAATATGTCTCATTAATACTAAAATAATTAAAAAAAACACGCATCATGAGCATAAGATAGAAGTAAAAAAATGGTTAAGAAACCATAAAAATTATTAATCGTAAACAGGTGCTAAGTATACAAAAATCTGTTGACAGGTGAAAAAATGAAACAAAACTAGTCATCTTCAGATTCCAGTTCGGTTAGATCTTCGACTGGGTCTGTGATTGCCGGTAACTTGGATGCTTGTATTTTGTTGGTTGAATGCTTGAGCGACTTGTAGAAATCATGATGGTTTGGAGGCAGGTATTTCAGGAGCTTCAGAAGATTGTTGTATTTAGCTGTTTTGATGGCGACAGGCTCGCGATGTAGGGGTTTCAACACTGTTGTGTTCAATGAGAACAGTCGACCTTGTTGACTCAGCCTTAGGTTTATTGTTTGAAAGGGTGTCTCTTCATTGAGTGTGTTTTTATAATACGGCATTGACGGTGTTTCCTTCTCAAAACGCAGCCACTGCATGTTACGGATTCCTTTGATGTTCTTAGAAAGATTTTTTGCCATGTTTTCAATGGAACGAAAGTCTTCTCTGTCCATACGGAAGACGGCAAACTTGCGGCTTGCTTTGCATACGATATTAACCCAATCATCTGGGATAAAAACATTGGGAGTTTTTTTTTGGCTTTCTCTATAACTCCAAAGTCTTGGTCGCATTCCATGTATGAGTGGCCCGAAATGAAAAACCTGTGGTCCACTTTTTCGATTGTTGTAGTAGCGACGATATGCATCCAAAACTTGACTATGTTTTGATTTTTTGCCCCCCCCCGCGTTGTCATTAAACGCAATCAAGTGTTTGACACTGCTAGAGTTGGTTGGCGTATCGCAGAAGACAGGAACCAATTTCTCGCGATCCTCTTAGTGCCTCTCCTTCATGCCACATGAACATTGAGCTCTGACCAGTGGCAAGATCCTGGACACCAAAATTATAAGTCCAAAGCTGTCTTAAGTAGTAGACAGTACTGCAAGTAAGCGCAGGAGTTGGAAGCGTTTTTTCTATTGTAAATCAAAACAAACAGTTCGAACCGAAAAAATGTCGTTTTTAGCCAGTTGTTTGGTTTCATCCTTGGAATGTTTTGCTTTTTCTGCCTTTCGCAAATGAACTTCTTTTTCAATCCGACTTCTGGCAACGACTTCCGGATCTTCGCATTGTATTTTATTTTTCAGAACATCGCAGGTACTACAGGTGTCTGTGTGAGGTTTTTTAAAACTCAAGGTTGAACATTGTGTTAAAAATATGGCGGTAATAGCTGTCTTTTACAGGTTCAGTACCTTTTTCATTGCAAAGAGCGGTGTACATATTATACAACCGCCATGTTGAACTTTTCTGAAAAGGAAAAACATGGCTGACGGCCGCATCAGCCAATTAGAAAATGTGGGGTGTATGTCACCTCTCTCTATATAGGCTCTCTATTAAAAAAAGAACACCGCAATATGCCACCAACAAACAACAGACACCGAGAGCTCAAATCCGACTCCGACAAAAACGGTCAACTCATGTAAGGAATGACAGAGGGTGGCAGTTTTTTTTAAGCGCCAAACAGTTGATGTGTACTACCCTCATAGCCATTTCGCGCCAACCAAGTGAATATGCAACATTGGTTTTAATTCGAAGCAAAGAGACGTAAGTGACTTGCGCCCCTTTGGCACCAAGCCGAAGACGGTATCTTGAGCAGATTATCTTTCTCTCATTATATGTCAGTACCAATACACATGACGGCTCCAACCGTCCGTGGCCACTCAGCCACGTGCCTAAAGAATCTCTCCATGCAACCAACTCATTTTGGCATTTTTGTCACTTACATCCCTTTGCTTCTGACCCCCTCAGTTAATTGAATTAACGTGAATAAACGCAATCTTGGTCATCAGCCCTCTCGAAAGAGACCCACTGTAGTTTTGAATGTAAGATCAATACGAAAAAAGGAAATAAGATCCTTAGTAGAGGTAGGTAAGTAGGGTATTTAATTAATGCCGCACTGGAACAACACAAGGGCTATTGGTCCGGAATCAATCCAGAAGGAAAAGATCCGAAGACAACTCCAAGTAATTTTTGAATCACGTTAGGATGTCGAGGTCAGAACCTGAGCTCGCACCCCATTCTCCAAATTTCCTCGAGGGACAGTGGTGGGGATGCCTTGAACGGTCATCCGGGCTAAAAGAAAGAAGTAGAACTGTAAGGGGAAAAAGGGAACTGGACCAGTAGATGGCAGAGGACGGACATGCGAGGGTCCTTTCGCTGTTATTGGTGCAAGATTTAAGCTGTAAATATACATATTATCGGAATGCAAATAAAGTAATTTAATCAAGAACCCATGAAGAAATATCACTCTCTGGTAACGCCTATGTTGATGATAAACGACCACAAATAAACACCGCGTATGAGAGGGTGGTCGTGTTACAGTCCTCGTATTTCTTCAAACTTTTATGAGCGTGTTTAAACGTGTAGTAATTAGTTAAATTTTGGCATTTATCCTCGTCTTTATTCAAATTTGTTTTTATATTTTTTCTCTTAAGTTTTAAAATTTTCATTATCCTGTACCCGCTTGCAGCGGATGATTGTACATATTTATGAATGTGTGTAAAATCTTTGAATATAGAACTTTCTTTGTCCTAGATTCAAGAGATGGCCAGGAGGAGTCCCCTCCTGGCCACCCCTTGCCGGCCTTAAATCCTTGTTGGAAGGCTGGGTGGTCTGGGTCATTAAAAAAGCCACCTAAGTTTACAGAATTGCATTTTCAGTAATTAACGTAAAATAGTGTGAACTTTGATTCCCTTTCTCTCAATCCTTTTTTCCTTATTATGAAAAATATTTCTTGTATTCCACGAATAATTAATCCTCTGATAGATTTTAGAGTAGTATAGTATTGCTTTTACTCCACAACAATGACTAAATGACTAAATCGCTAAGTAGTATTACCATGCTAACAACTGGCTCACTTTTAAGGTGTGCTAACATCTGGCTCACTTTGAAGGCGTGTTAATATCTAGCTCACTTTGAAGGTGTGTTAATATCTGACTCACTTTGGAGGCGTGCTAACAAGTGGCTCACCTAGGAGTGTGACATATTTGAATAGAGAGAGGAGAAAGTTAGCGGAGGTCTTCGCTGCGTAAGTATGTATGTGGTGGAAATAAGCTTAGAGGATGTAGGAGGGGGAAAATTGTAACGAGAAAGCAGTTGATAATTATAAAGCATACATTATGGGGTTGATACAAAAAGATTTTCACATAGCGATTCGAGTCGTAATGAACTAAGGTTGAATGCTCGCGATGATTATAAAGGAAGATGCTCAACCTGATGAGCATCATTTTCCATTTGTCGTTGTGGTATTCAACACTTTATGAGATAGAGACAACTAATTGAGTAAAATGTTTATTCTTTCGCTTACATTTAAACAGAGATATGAGCCAGAATTGAGTTTAGCTGTTATTAGTAATTTTGCTATTGTAATATTTCTTTGCGTCTTTTACAATAGCGATAACTGTGAATATGATGATCAGATTGATTTAACAAACACATCATGTGTCTATTCGGAAAAGTTGGGAAGAAGACTCTATTTTCGCATTTGTAATAAAGAACTTTCTAGAGTGTATGACATTCGTTATTTTTGGAAAGAGGAACTGAATAAGATGAAGCTGCAAATTATTGGCGTGCAGATTAGTGAGCTTGAATTTGGAAGACTTTGCAAACACAATGTTAAATCTTAAACACCCTAGTACTTGCTTGATTGTGGGACCGAGTCAGTCTGGTAAAACATCTCTAGTGCGTAAGATGATTAAAAGCAACATCTAGAATCAAAAGTTAAAAAATATAAAATTGTGTTATAATTATTCTTCGCCTGGTTTTTTGACGAACCGGATTAGAGTTTGTTCAAGGTTTCCCCGAAAATTATGAAGATGTTGACTTTATACTTTTGTTACAAAATTTGTTCCCAAATGTAAAGCAATGCGTGATATCAGTTTAAATTCACATTACATTATTTTGTTTAAAAACTCTGGAGACATGAGTCAAATCAATTGTTTTCTCGTCAGCTATATCCACGCAATTCTCAGTTTATGGTGGACGCATATATAAAAGCGACTGTTTCACCATATGGGTATCTATTTGTGGATTTGCATCCTCTGACACAGGAGAAGCACAGACTTAGAGAGGGTTTGTAGTGTAGTAGAAAGAATTAATCGCACTCTCAAAAACAAACTGTTCGATATTTTCACTCACAGAGGGTCTCGTAAATACACCGATGTTTTGAAAAAGGTTTTAAAAAGCTACAACGATAGCGTTCATGGTAGAGTGAAATTAATAATTTCAACACTTTTGATTATGATAAAAATTCTGAAGTGGGATTTATTATTGAAGTAGATTTACGTTATCCGGAAAACCTTCAGCTAAAAACAAATGATCTACCGCTTGCTCCAGAACACCTAATAATCGCATATGACAGGCTTTCACCATATTCTAAAAAACTTTGTAACAAATTCAATCTCAAACATGCCCTTCCTTGTAAAAAACCCACTCCAAACATTTATCCAAAGAAAAATTATATAACACATTATCTAAATTTACAGTTTTATATAGAGGAAGGTATGATAGTTGAAAACAATCATGGCCGCGGTGGCCCGGTTGGAAGAGTAACGAACTAGCAACCGAAGGGTTGCGAGTTCGAATCCAGCCAAACACCGTCGTGTACAAAGGGGGCTGGTGCACGTTAAATCTGTCGTGGCCTCAAATGTCCTCACGTTGGCGTGGTGTGGAAGTTTGGAGAGTGGGGTGCCAGCTCAGGTGTTGCCTCGTCATCTGACCGTGGTTCAAAATTACGTGGTGTTGTCCTCGGATCTTTCCCTTTGGGATTGATCCCGGACCGTCACCAATAGCCCATTGTGTTGCTCCAGTGTGACGTTAATTGAAATAATAAATAAATAAATAATAAATAGAAAACAATCATAAAATCCTAGCATTTAAACAACGGCCATGGTTGAAAGAGTATATAAATTTTGATAACGAGAAACGCAAGGAAGCTAAAGACGAATTTACACGAGCATTTTGCAAAAAATTGAACAATTCTTTCTTCGGTCGTCTGATGCTCAATCAGCGTAAAAAATCTCTGTTCGATCATCAACGACTGAGAAAGATTGTCAAAATAATCTTTCAAGACCTTTACTATAATATTTCGAACCCATCAACGAAGCTTTAACTATTTTCAAAATGCGCACACCCAATTTAATTATTGACAAACCAATTTATGGAGGGTTTTGCACTCTTGAACTTTCAAAATTGCATATGTATAGACTATATTACAGAAATTTAAAAAAGTTATATGGATATCGAAGTGAGCTTCTTTACATGGATACAGATTCGTTGTATCTTTTAATTAAAACCGATGATGCATTTTTAGGCATGAAGATGAAATTCAACAACATGTGATTTTAGTAACTATCCAAAAAATCATTTTTTGTATGACAATTCAAATCGGGGAAAACTAGGATATTTCAAAAGTGTCAATTTTACCCATAGGAGAATTCGTAGGGTTGAAGTGTAAAATGTATGCTTATTCTTATGGAACTAGTTGCAAAAAGACTGCTAAAGGTATAAAGAAATCTTCTCTCCAAAATTTTACGCTAGAAGATTATCGAAAAATTTTGGAAGAATCTTTTCCCAGACAAACGCAGTGTTCTATAATCTCCAAAAAACATGAATTACGCACAGTAGTTCAATTCGCATATTACGATAAAAAGTATCTTCCAAAACGATGGGGTAAACTGTTTATCATATGAACATTTTTCAATCGAAAACAATGATAAATGAAATGTATTTTGCATTAAACATTTTACAAATATTGACATACGTGTCTAATGAGTTCTCCAGCTTGTATATAATATTTATGCTTTATGAGATGGTTAGTATTGTCTTTAATATATGCTCAACGAGTTTTTCTGTGTAAATATCTTTTTATATTTGTAAGTTGTTTTTATGTGTTTTTATTTGCGAGGTACTTTGATGTGTTTTTATTTGAAAGTTTTTTTATGTGTTAAGCATCTGCATGTGTGCTAAAACAAAGTTTTCTATGTGAACATCTTTTTTAAAATTTGCATATTGTTGCTTTGTATTTCTATTTTATCTCTGTAGTTTTGAGATTGTGAAATAAAAGTCCAGGTGCTTGCTGTGGAGGGCCTGCAGAATTACCGCACAGAATGATTTTTATTTACAATTGTTGAACCATGCTGTGCGGTGGTTCTACAGGACGAGATATCAACCAAAAAAAGTTCTAGTATTACCATGGTAACAACTTTTTTCTCAACTACTGCTAGCCAGATGTTGCTACATCTTCTAAGTGAGTCAGATATTAACACCTTCAAAGTGATTTAGATATTAACACATCTTCAAAGTGAGATATCAATCAAAAAAAGTTCGAGTATTACCATTATAACTTTTTCTCAACTACTGCTATCCAGGTGAACTAGATACTTTCAAAGTGAGCCAGATGTTAGCACACCTTCAAAGTGAGCCAGTTGTTAGAATGGTAATACTACTTCGCAACAGTTATTACTTGAAAGAATCCTTAGTTTTTTTCACCCTTTAGAAATATCCTGTTGACCCTTCCTTTAGAATAGTATTCCTTGCAAATATTCTATTTGTTCTTTCGTTGGAATAAAATCCTTTGGAAAGACTTATTGCTCCTTGCTTTGGAATAGAATCCTTTGGGTATAATTTATTGCTCCTTTCTTTGGAATAGAATTCTTTGGGAATAATGTATTGCTACTTTCTTTGGAATAGAATCATATGGAAATATTCTATTGATTCTTCCTTTGGACTAAAATCTTTTGGAAAGATGATGTTGTTCTTTCCTTGGAATAGAGTCAATTGTAAAGATTCTATTGGCCAAGAAGATCAAAATTGGTTAGAAGTCATGGGGATATACTGAAGGCTGCAAGGTGGAATTATGCGTGTCAAACCCACAGTCATATTCTATTAACTTTAAGACTTGTGTCACAATTTCATGCTTAGACAGGAACGAAAATCGTTGCTTTTGCGATAAATTAAACACAAAACGAATACTTATATAGAAATTAAACGAAAAAAGTATTTTCAAAAATGTTTCATTCCGTTTATATAGACATAAGTAAATAAGTAAAGACCGTTTAATGATACTTACTCCTTTCTGCGGGATAACGAAAGGCTAAAAAGGAAAAAGAATTAATCGAAACAAAGTAATGTAAAAAAACTAAAAATTACATAAACGAGAAATAGAATTATCTTAAGATATTTCTCTAACATATTCCTTGTTTTCGACAAAAATTTAAATAGCTGTGCAGAAATGAAAAATATTTAAATGGTATTGGTGCAGCGCAATTCCACCTCTATATAATCTTAAATTAAGTATATTCAAACTTTGACGTTGAGATATGGAGCTGCATAATATTGCTAAATCTACGAAGGTAAGTCAAAAATTTTTCGAACTTTCGTTATAATAACATATATTTAGGTTTCTCACACTGGCTTCTGCGCATGATGCTTAGAGTTGATACTTTGGTCACCTTACCGAAGTTCGATCTTGATAGCGTCATTTTTCTTGCTTCTGCTTCAATGTAAATCAAAATTTTACTCTGGTTACCCTGGTTTTACAGAAACGTTAAAATTCCGCGAAGATCTTAAAATCACTGAATTAAAGAAATTCTTCAGTAAAACTGCAACTAAATTTTATACTAAACTTGACAATATTGACGAGTCCATTCAGCATATCATCAGGTGCAACTTTGGTCAACTTGAAAATAATAAAAGACCAAGAGTCATCCTAAATGGTATTCATAGCTAATGACCTTCTAAATTATTTCTTAACTTTCTTCATTTTTTATTTACTTTTTTCAACTTTTAAATCATTGCCTGGTACCAATTTCTGACTCCCTTGGATTCACTGACTCCATCTCCTAAGAAATCCATTCATTCTCATTGGAGCCCTGTTTACCCACGCTTCTGCCTCTTTCTAAGCTGCCGACCTTTTATAAGTTTTGCCAAACTCATTGCCGTTCTGTTTCTCACCAACTTCAGAAGGAGAGCCTAGGCCTTCGGCCTAGGTTCTTCGGCTCAAGAACTCTCTTACTTTCAGTGTAAACATGGCCGCTCCTCTAGCAGTGTGCACCAAGGAGGAATAAAGAGTGCAGTGATCCGATATATAGGGTCGGAAGGTGTACCAGTGCCTGATATTCATCGGAGGCTTACATCACAATATGAGGGCAGTGCTCTACCACGTAGAAGTGTGTATGAGTGGACCGAGAAGCTTAATAGAGACCGGATAAGCGTGATGCACGAAGAAGGAGCAGGACTCCAGTCAACATCCACCACTGACTAGAAGTTTCAGCAAGCTCGAGAAATGGTACTGGCAAACCGACGAATTACCATCGACAACATAGCGTGTTTTCAGTAGATTAGACGTACAAAGAAGTGGGGAAAGCGGTGCATAAATGGTTGGAGGACCCACCGAAAACCTTCTTGGTGGGAATAGAACATGGATGCTTATGGACCGTTGGATCAAGTGCATCGAAAGGGAAGGAGACTATGTAGGAAAATGACGAACTTGTTCAACCCCTACATTGGTATAAATAGATTGAAAAAATAAAGTGCGTATAATTTTCGACTTTCCCTCGTACACGAACGAGTTTGGCCACTCTCACTGAATTCTTCAACAGTCCAATTACAGAGAGCAATAAGAAATCTGGAAATAAAAATAAGTGCAGAAAAGAAAATACGAGCGAAAATAGGTATAGTGTCAAAAAAATGCGGAATTGCCACTGAACAAGGGAATTAGATGAAATCGAAGTAGACGTTCCGAAACTGATTGTGGAAATATGAATCAGGAGTGTTTTTATTTATGCATTACATTGAAAATCAGAATTGACACTAGTAAAAGTAAACGAAATGCTATTATATATTTTTGAATAATTTTATTTCTTTTAGAGGTACGAAATCCATTTATGTAATAGGATGTTATATTTATTATGAATGCCAGCAATGGATATAATCAACTAAGAACGTTTAACGCAGATGCTATGCGCGGGATTGTTATTTCATATTAATTTACAAATTATTCAAAAGCTTTACTGAATTGCACATTTCTTTATTATTCTTGTTAACGAGGTTGCTAATAATCGGTAACAAAAATGGCTTCTAAGAAGTTGAAAAAATGTATTCCTACAATAACAGACTCACCTCGTCAGGTATCACGAACTTGCTTTCCTGAAATAAAAGAAAATAATTAATATATAAAATGAATAAAGCACACACACAGAGAGAGCAAAGATAGGGGAAAAAGAGAGGACACAAGAGAGGTGAAGAGAAAGAGAGAGTGGGAGAGAGAGAAAGAAAGGGGCGAAAGCGAAAGAGAGAGGGGAGAGAAAGAAAAGGAAGAGCGGAAAAGATAGGGTGAAAGAGAGAAGGGAACAGAAATGGAGAAGAGAGAGAGAAAAATAGATAGGGGTGAGAAAGAGAAAGGATGTAGAGTGAAAGAGAGAGGGCAAGAGAAATATGGAAGAAAGAGAGCGAAATAATGAGGGAAGAGAAAGAGAAGGGAAATAGAGCAAAAGAGAGAAAGAGAGAGTGAAAGAGAGGGGAGAGAAAGTGAAAGAAAGAGAGAAGGGAAGAGACAGAGCGAGGGAGAATGGAGAAATGAAATTTCGGAGAGAATAGGAAATGAAAGAGACTAGAAGAGAGAGCAAAAGAGATAGAGTGAAAGAGAGTGGGAAGAGAGAGTGAAAGATAGAGGGAAGGGAAAGAGAGGAGAGAGTGAAAGAGAGGAGAGAGTGAAAGAGAGGAGAGAGTGAAAGAAAGGGAGAGAAAGCATGAAAGAGAAAGAGAAAAGGGAAGGAGGATAAAGAGCAAAGGGAAAAGAAACACAGAGAGAGGGAAGGGAAATTTAGGAGAGGGAAAAGAAAGGGAGGAGAAAGTGAGAGACCAAAAGAGAGGAAGTTGGAATTAGTTAAGTAAATAAAGCAAACACACCATTTTCACGTAACTAGTCTATCAAAAAGTATCTTGTTCATATTGACACAAAAATACAAACTATCATATTATTCTCATTTGAATATTACATACATCACAAAAAAATCCAACAAATGCTCAATGTTTACTTACAATTGTTTTCAAAATGTAAACCCATTGCTCGTCGACATTCATATGAAAACTGGCAGAACTAAACAAAGAAATGACTATGTTACATATCTGTATGAACATTTAAGAAAATTTACATAACTAAAAAATTCTACATGAAATTTATTGAACCCATTTTGAGGATTTGAAAACGGAATATTGTATGCATGATTAATACTTCTAGATAGTTTGCTTACGACCAAGCAAAATATATTTGATTTACACAAATATCTTAAAGAGTGGTGTTCAAAAGTTAAAACAGAATTTTTATCAATCGAGAATAGAGTTAATTTAGTATTGACTCGATCAAAAGAAGTCTATAATTCTTCAATAGCACAGAAAGCTCCAGTGCCAATCATCAATTCAACAACACTTAAACCAATTTACAAACATGAATTGCATTAGGAGGAAGTTAAATTTACGTCGCACTGAAGCAACACAATGGGCTATTCTCGTGGTATACGAAAGTACTGAGTAGCTCCAAAGTGATCAGAGAAAATAGTTTTTGGAAAAAAACTATATTATAAATTCTCCCATTCATGATGTAAATGCTATTTCCTCCTTACTTATCTAGTAGGGATACTGAAAGTACTTTCCGAAGAGCTTGAATAAAGTTCTTGCTACATGAGCCTTTTAGTGAAAGTTTCATAGTTGTCGGGGGCCGAGGTATCTGGTTGGAAAAGCAGCGGATTACCAACCGGATTGTTGCGAGTTCAGACCAAAGACCGTCGTCTACGAGGGTACTTACATTTGAGGCCATGCTAGATCACGTTAAATCTTGAATGGCCTCAAATGTTCTCACGTTGGCGTAGTGTGATAGTTAAGAGAGTGGAGTGAAAGCTCAGACGTCGATTTCGTCATCTGACAGTGGTTCAAAATTACACGGTGTTGTCCTCGGACCGTCGCCAACAGCCCATTATACACTGCTGGCCACCCAAATTGCAACACCAAGAAAGACAAGAGATATCACAACAAAATTTATTTTGTAGATAACATGTTGACCAAGTATCAAATGATTAAATTTATAGACTTCTGTGAAGTGTGGTTCCTGCCAAAATCAGTAGCCAGAGTAGCCGCCATTGTTGGAGATCACCGCTGCCACACGCCTCGGCATTGATTCAAAGAGACTTTGGATGTGTTCTTGGGGTACAGCAGACCAAGCAGCTTCCACACGTTGCCAAAGTTGATCTGGTGTGGCAGCTGGGGATGTATTCTGGGTCAATCGTTGAGCAACCATGGACCACATGTTTTCTATAGGCGAAAGATCCGGAGAGCGAGCTGGCCAGGGAAGCAATTCAATCTGGCGATTGACAAATAACCCTTGGACAATGCGTGCCACGTGTGGTCGCGCATTATCCTGTTGAAATATGGCTGTGGGCAAGCCCTGAAGGTAAGGAAGGACAACTGGCTCCAACACCTCGGAGATGTAGCGCTGGCTGTTTAAAGTACCGGCAATGCGTACTAGAGGAGTGCGAGAGTGATATCCAATACCGCCCCATACCATAATACCCGGTGCAGGACCAGTGTGGCGGTGCATAACGCAGCTGTTCAGCATCCTCTCTCCACGGTGTCTCCAGACTCGAATCCGACCATCGTGGTGTTGCAGACAGAAGCGTGACTCGTCAGTAAAGACAATTTCATTCCATTCTGCCGTCCACATCCTTCTTTCATCGCACCATTGGCGGCGGAAACGTCTGTGGTTCTGCGTCAAGGGTAGACGAAGCAATGGACGTCTTGCGGACAGACCACTCTGCTGTAAACGGCGTCGAATGGTACGCGCAGACACTGGATGATGCGGTACAGACTGAATGTGCTGTGCTATGGTTCGTGATGTGGCTGAGCGATCCGTCACTGCCATGCGCACAATATGCCTGTCATCACGTGAAGTGGTGCACTGAGGTGGATGCGATCGAACACGTCGGTCCGTCGTACCCTCCTGCATCCAACGATCACATATCCGCATTACAGTTGTTTGGTTTCGTCCAACACGACTACCGATTTCCCTGAAAGATAATCCACAATCTCGGTAGGCCACTATCCTTCCTCTGTCGAACTCGGATACTTGATCAAAAGATGATCGCTGTTTTCTACGAGGCATAATTGATCGTTTTTTTGAAAAAACCACAAGAAAAACACAATTGCCGTACTTGAAATCGTCGAAATCTCCAAGCCTTAAATAGCGCTTTGAAGTGGCGCCACGGGCGCGCGTGATGTGCGTCTGCGCTGAAATTCTAATCATTTGCATATCTCACCTCCGCTAATGCATGTTGTAAATTTCATATTATTTGCATGCTTCCTTCAGGGTGTTGCATTTACAGTGGCCAGCAGTGTATTTCCCCAGGGCGATGTCAATTCAACTAACTACCTAATATTGTTGGCGGATGGGAAAAAACATTTAAGACGTAAATATTCGTCTATGAATTATAAAATAGTACAGTATTATGCATGATGCTGTATTCAAATATCCAAGGATGGCTTACAACTTCATTTTTTGGGCTTTTTCAAATATGCCATAGTGATTCTGGATAATGTTAAAGGTCAGTAATATCACTGAAACAATAAAAATTGTATTTTTGGCAACGGTCTGCTGTCGACGGTCCGGGATATAACCTGAATGGAAAGTTCCGAGAACCACACCACTTAATTTTGAACCACGGTCAGATGACGAGGTCACACTCGAGCTGGAATCCCACTCTCCAAACTTCTACACCATGCCAACGTGAGGATATTTGAGGCCTCGACAGATTTAATGTGCACCAGCCCTTTTTGTACACGACGGTCTTTGGTTGGATTCAAACTCGCAACCCTCCTGTTGAAACAATGAAAATTGGACGGGTACATTTCCACTGTCAGCGAAACGGTGTAAAATTCTCGAAACTGTGCTGAAAACAATTAAATTTAAGTAAACAAACGACTAAAATAGAATTTAATAGGACAAATTTACAAAACGTGTCCTATATTTAAATATTTGGATTGAAAAGATACTTACTCGCACGGCTGATTGCTGGATTGCAGCAAATCCGTACAATTTTGTCCAACTCTATTCATATCTATAAAATTAAGATTATTTAAGAAACTCCGAGTAGGTTTTGTAAATATTTACACAGATTATATATTTTCAAGTACAACTGCTAGTGTTTTTTACACATTTACAACGACAGTCCACACATCTACCATATTCTAAAAATCAAGAAATCTGGATTTCTGTTCAGTTTTCAGAAGTGAACTCATTGCCATTGATGAAGGGGTTAACTACATCATGTCTGTTTCGAATCCAAAGGTCGTTTGGATTTCGCAGCTCCATCCAACATCTATATGATATTGGCGCAGTATGGGAGATACAAAATGGATCCTTAACAAACTCAAGCATGTGTGTGTGTTTCATCCTTCTGTGAGGTGCACCAACAGTAGACTCCTTCACACGCGGACCTAAGGGGAAACGAAGCAGCGGATGATTTCACGAAGGACGATGTCGATGAACCATTGTCCACTACTCATTGATTAACGTTTCTTGAGCATTACTCTATTACAAAAAATCTCGATAAGAAGGCATGGATCGTTCCCCTGGTATACTCTTGGTAGAGTGGAGATCGCCCCGGAAGATCTCTTGCTCTCAATTGCGACACACATATTCAGACAGCGCTCTCCCCCTTTTTCAGTGGCCATCTGAGGAGTCTCACTTTTTGCTGTGGTCGCAAGTTTCGTCTTGTTAGCCTTAAATGCCTGTCTGACCAGGCCCCCAGCAGATATTCTCTGGTGCCTGGAGTTGTCCCGAGACGACCTGTTTTATGAACCTCTTTTGGTGTACGACTTTGTGCGGGTGAATGGACTTGTGGATTTGGTCTAGCTGGAGATAGACGTGGAAATTAGCAACAACACATCTACAAACCACAATAAACTCTTTCTTTATCTTTCTCTTACGTGGTGCAATATAAGTCCTAATTTGTATCGGCCGTTTGGCAACGGTTGAATAATTTTGCTGACGAATCAAATCTGTTGATGGAAAATAAACACTTTTCACCGTATTCTAAAACGCAATAAGTATTTCAAGTTACAGTCTACTTAGCAGGAAAACCTGCTCCAGACACACAATTATAACAAAATATCACGTCATTAGCATAAATGGTCAGATCGTATTGGACGAAATATCTCGTCGAAACCACACTTGGAGGGTTAACCCAACAGCAGTCCTATGATACGAAATTGGCAGAAAAACGCGTGCGTACAGAAGTGTTTTCTGTACGGAAACAGTACCCATGCACCACAAATCAAAAAGTCGTTTAATCAATAAGTTACCTCAACAACATATAAATATACGGGGCTACGCAGCTACTAAACAGGGAATGATCGGACATTGTTCTTTCTTGATATATTGTTAGATGCACCACTAATTTAGAAATTTTCAGTTGGGATTCCAAAAAGGTCTAATAATAGATGAAAA
Source organism: Meta bourneti (assembly GCA_933210815.1). NCBI lineage: Eukaryota > Metazoa > Arthropoda > Arachnida > Araneae > Tetragnathidae > Meta > Meta bourneti. Next base: position 14,135,443 of record OW119928.1, on the reverse strand, counting down.
GTTTCTTACTAAAGTTAGTAAACTAGGTTGTAAAGGCGGTTAAGGAAACTGGACAATCTTGCCGGGGATCAAACCCCAAAAGGAACGACCACCGAAGCAGCCGATTAAAGACAGATAGGGAAGCTTTTAAAATCTTGCCGGCGATCAAGTGCCGAAAGGAAAGACCACCGAAGCAGATTTTTTAACGGCAGATAGGAAAAGTACCGCTTCCAGAGGCGAAACTGTTGGTGGCTTCGAAACAAAAGGCTGGCGCCTTTCTGTCGCTCTCTATGTCATTTCGAGACAAAAAGTTACGGAGATGAGTTACGATGACCATTGCCGACAAGGGTTAATGGTCCCCTTTGAAGTCCGCAGAAGTCTGATGTAAGAGTCAAGGGGAGAGGCCAACGTTCGAGGGCCATTCGGGAAGGCCCGAAGAAGGTGAGGTAATCAACAGCCAATGAGCACCGACTAAGAGGCCAACCCGAGACGAAAAGGAAGAGTCGAGAAGCACCCGATATATTTAGAGTTTTTCGGATCTTTAGACGCAGAGGATAGAGAGAGGGAGAGACAGCTTTTGGAGAGAGACGAGAGTCGAACCCGTTCACTGTCGGCGAAAGATTGCCATCTGATTTACCCGCCTTGGGACTCTAAACTCGCCTGAGTATTTTATTGAGAAAGGCTCGCCAGCAGCCATAAGACGCACCTCGATAAAACATTTGACTTTTCAACGAACTATCGAACTCTTAAATGAATTCTTCATTCTTTTTATCGACTAATTGTAAAAAGTGTAAATAAAATTCGTTAATGTAGAAACGGATCACTTTTGAATGGTAACTAGTCTAAGCTACCCGTGAACCAAGACGTTACAAGGTTCACAAAATTGATAATTTATAAGTAACAAAAAGCGTCTAACGTTTTGATGCTTGGACTGAGGGCCACCTTTCACCCATACAGGAAATATAAAAGTAGAGTGAGCAATGGTAACCTTTTTAAGTGCCCAGGATCGTGTGAGCAGAACTAGTAGTATAATAACGACCTTAGATTACTTTCTTCAGCTGGGATTCATCATCTGATTGGTCTGTGGGACGGGAGAAGACGCCTATCCGTTGATTCATCATCCGATTGGTCTACGTGACATAGTTTGGTGATCTCACCATTTTTGTGGCCACTGCATAGAAATGCGCATTCACGCATTCATCTGTCATATGCTATAGGATGCCAAATTGGTCATACATGTCAGTTTTTCACAGAGCAGTCACGTGACTACTAGTAGTCATATAGGTCGTGCTTTTGAAGCTCCTCTCAATACCAATTCGCTATCGGAGCGATAGACGTAACTAAGAGTTGACGAAGTAAAAAATTATGCATGTCAATCGTTATACATGTTTTTGCGTGTATCAGCCCTTTCACTCTGATCTTGCTTAGTACCTCGCTATGAATGGAGTAGCTCAAGATCATCTGCCTTCTTACCAAATCCACCAGCCTGCACTTATTTCAGAAATATATTAATAGAAATATAATGGATACGGATAGCTTACTTTGGCAATCCGAACTGTATCTGCAGAGAGTTTCATTGTGGGGGAAATCTATGAAGTACGGAACACACCCAATCTCTTCTAAGGCAGCTTTCATTCTGCATTCTTGGATAGCCATCTATGCGAAAAGAATAATTGTGACTAATAACCTCATAAGTTTAATCATTCACTTAAAAACCAGTTATTTAGAGATTGGTAGACAGAGAGAGAGAGGTAGGTAGAGGTATTTAATTAACGTCGCACTGGAGAAACACAACGGTTTATTGAGAGAGATAAAGAGAGACACAGAGAGGTAGAGAGAGACATAAAGAGAGAGAGATAGTGAGAAACAGAGAGAGATAGAGATAGAGACAGAGAGATAAAGAGAGAGATACCTCGTTTATGTAATATAAATAAATTCCTATCAAAAAGCAATTTCGAAATATTATCATTTCAATAATTAGACACTTCCATGCTATGGTATTCAACAATATATTAGCAACAGTAGTTCTAATTATTACCTCATAATTCAAATCCTTAAATGCCATTTTTACAAACATTTCTTGTTACGATTGAAATGCACTGATTTTTTACTGAAACGGAAAATGAATTGAAATTAGAAAACAGTTCTCTGAATGGATGTTTTGAATTCAAAATATGAATTCATGCAGTGAGCTTGAAACTACTAAATACAGTGTGCGTTTGTACTTTGCAGAAAAGCTTTCATACATTTTTTGACTTCAGCTAGGAAATAATTAGCCTTAATAATTGCATTTTTATGGTATTTGGAAGAAGTTTAATGAATACATTCATGTCCTACCTAGATCTGTGAAAGGGATTATCGGTGTAAATAAACAAGCAAGACTGTCTGCGAAGATTTTATTACTGTTGTTCAAGTGCTCGAATGATACGTATCGTGTTAATTATTGGGTTGATACAACAGTTGGTCCAGTTTTTGGCGCTAGATGGCATTGCATCACAAAAATGAGGTGTTATCTACTTCACAAGCGTAAAGTTTTGATGTTTGAAAGAAGGAATTTCAGCGAGTACTTGGGGGAAAAATTGCGTTATTGGGTACTGTTTTTTAAATTGTGTTAAGCATTAAAAATGGCTTCAATTAAAAAAACTGGACGAACTTTGCATCAACCTAATAAAATGTATTTTATCGCCGTTTCAGCAGCATTTGTCATTTAATCGAAATGGAGTTAACCAATCATCACTTATAGGCAAAGTGCTGAAATTGTATTCGAAATACAAGCCAACTGACATTACGTTCAGAATATATACAGGACACACTCACACGCATATATGACCCTTCTTAACCCTCCAAGTTGTTTAGACGAGATATCAAGGATACTGCAGATTTCTTTAATGACAAAATCAAGATCTGATCCGATTTCTTCTAATGATCGCGATCATGCTTTCTTCTAATGACGAGATATCTCGTCGAACAAGACCTGGTCAGTTTTGCCAATGACGGAATACCTCGTCGAGACAACCACCAGGAGGCACCTAAAGGTAAAAATGTATAGATATTCTTACAATTCGATTGAGTGGCCCAACTCCACCTTTAGCTTTCCATTCCTTCATGTAGTCCGTGCAATTCGTCTGATACGGAGGCGGTAACAAATGCTTTTCCTCCTATGAGTGAAGAGAATCGTTATTAAATACCATCAAAAATAAAAGAATAAAACAATTGGGTAAAAACCATAAACTCATACCTTTGTCAATCTGATAAGATACCGTTTTCCACCCAGAAAACATTTCCCTGACACGAATGGACTTGCCGAGGACTGCTGGGAGTGGATCGCTATTTGGACCCAGCTGCTTCTGATAGGGTTGTATTTGGGCAACTGTATCAGATCTGCTGGAGCACTTCTATTTCTGTTCGATATATCGATATAGAATTCCATTTTAATCTCTGAAACGAACAAGAACTATTCACATGGTGCCAAATAGTTTGTTTTAAAGTTCACGAGAAAGGTGATGCATTCGTAGTTTTATTAATCCTCCTTGTGGTTGTCCCGATGAGGTATCTCGTCATTAGGAAAACTGACCAGATCTTAAGGTAACCCGGGGAATAAAATCATCAAAAAATCGATTTTGAATTTATAATTTAAAAAAATACTAGTGTTCTTAAGCTTTAAAAGGCTTCATCAATTTTGTTTTCAAGTATAGTAGAAGTATTTTAATATTGCTTTAATATATTGTTATCATGTCTCCAAATTCATTAAATGGCATTTAAAAAGTTAGAGGTCGCTATTAAATTGTAACTACACTGCTGGCCACCGTAAATGTAACACCCTGAAGGAAGCATGCAAATAATATGAAATTTACAACATGCATTAGCGGAGGTGAGATATGCAAATGATTAGAATTTCAGCGCAGACGCACATCACGCGCGCCTGTGGCGCCACTTCAAAGCGCTATTTAAGGCTTGGAGATTTCGACGGCAATTGTGTTTTTCTTGTGGTTTTTTTCAAAAAAAACGATCAATTATACCTCGTAGAAAACAGCGATCATCTTTTGATCAAGTATCCGAGTTCGACAGAGGAAGGATAGTGGCCTACCGAGATTGTGGATTATCTTTCAGGGAAATCGGTAGTCGAGTTGGACGAAACCAAACAACTGTAATGTGGATATGTAATCGTTGGATGCAGGAGGTTACGACGGACCGACGTGTTCGATCGCATCCACCTCAGTGCACCAATTCACGTGATGACAGGCATATTGTGCGTATGGCAGTGACGGATCGCTCAGCCACATCACGAACCATAGCACAGCACATTCAGTCTGTACCGCATCCTCCAGTGTCTGCGCGTACCATTCGACGCCGTTTACAGCAGAGTGGTCTGTCCGCAAGACGTCCATTGCTTCGTCTACACTTGACGCAGAACCACATACGTTTCCGCCGCCAATGGTGCGATGAAAGAAGGATGTGGACGGCAGAATGGAATGAAATTGTCTTTACTGACGAGTCACGCTTCTGTCTGCAACACCACGATGGTCGGATTTGAGTCTGGAGACACCGTGGAGAGAGGATGCTGAACAGCTGCGTTATGCACCGCCACACTGGTCCTGCACCGGGTATTATGGTATGGGGCGGTATTGGATATCACTCTCGCACTCCTCTAGTACGCATTGCCGGTACTTTAAACAGCCAGCGCTGCATCTCCGAGGTGTTGGAGCCAGTTGTCCTTCCTTACCTTCAGGGCTTGCACACAGCCATATTTCAACAGGATAATGCGCGACCACACGTGGCACGCATTGTCCAAGGGTTCTTCGTCAATCGCCAGATTGAATTGCTTCCCTGGCCAGCTCGCTCTCCGGATCTTTCGCCGATAGAAAACATGTGGTCCATGGTTGCTCAACGATTGACCCAGAATACATCCCCAGCTGCCACACCAGATCAACTTTGGCAACGTGTGGAAGCTGCTTGGTCTGCTGTACCCCAAGAACACATCCAAAGTCTCTTTGAATCAATGCCGAGGCGTGTGGCAGCGGTGATCTCCAACAATGGCGGCTACTCTGGCTACTGATTTTGGCAGGAACCACACTTCACAGAAGTCTATAAATTTAATCATTTGATACTTGGTCAACATGTTATCTACAAAATAAATTTTGTTGTGATATCTCTTGTCTTTCTTGGTGTTGCAATTTGGGTGGCCAGCAGTGTATTTAATTTTTGTTCAGGTTTTTCTTATATTAATTTAATTATATTTAACATTTTATCTAAATGTCAACAGTGCTTATAATTGATTCTAACCGTAGTGTCTAGTTCTATATTCTAATCATTTGGCAGAATTTTTCCGAATTTGTTTTGTTATAATTTACTATTTTTGTATAGACGTTTATTGCAATTGAAATTAGTTGTTTAAAATTGGATTTCATTACAAAATAGTGTTTGATTATGCCGCGTTCTACTGCAAAACGAATGTTGTCCTTCAATGAGAGTAGTATATAAAAATTGGACATACATTCTCAAAGATTTGTTTATTGTATCAGGTTATTACGCTTATTCGTCAATGATTGCTATTGACAAAGAAAGGCGAAGAAATGCAAATAAACCTGGAAAAGAGGCTGAAGAAAGAGCTTGGCGGTGCAGAAGACAATCTAAGGAAACTGCAAGATTTAGAGTGCGAAAATACAGATGAACCTTCATATGGTACTGGAATGCATTAAGAAATAACTTTAAATAGTGATTTCTAAGAATGGTGATTTTTTTACAAAAGGTACCTTTCCTCAAATACCATTTGTCACAAATACTTGAAACTTTTTTACATAATCTGAGGACCATTAGTGATAACTTAACCAGAGGGTTTAATGATATTCTAATATATTATTAAAATAAAAAATTTCAAACTTTTCAAACCATCATAATTTTACCTTATTCTTGTATTATTGTTAAATTTATTTTAAAAAAAGTAAAACAGCTATAAATAAAATGACTGGTTAAAATATGTAGAAATATTGAAATAATTCCCACGAAAAAGTCCAAGTTTGTAAATACAATAGGAACAGAGAAAATGTACTTTGAATATTGTCAAATTTAACATAGAAAACAGGTCGTTGCGGTAAACTCCAGGTTACCTTAATGAATGAGATATATCGTCAAAGAAAACTGATCTTTTGATGATGACCAGATCTTGATCAAGTTATCATCAAGAATTCGGCAATACTTTGGTGACGAGATATCTCCTTTTGGAGCATGGAGACTACGGTTGACTTGGCGAGCTGCAAGCTCGCCAATGAGGTGATAGCTTCACTAAATTATTTGCCGCCATGTGTTCAGACTATAGTTTTCGATGTCAGCGGACGCACTACTGTGCTCCCAACCTCTTGTTGCCTATGGAAAAAAGGCGTTGCCTTTATCCAATTTATCGTATAAATAACACAATTTATAAATAAATTTTGTAATTATATCTAAAATCTGATACGTCCATTATTTGATAGCAAAGGAATTTTTCAGCAACCAGGTCCCCAATCACGTAGACGGAAACTTAGCCAATGGGCATTTTGGCCCCTCATCTTTTGTTCCAGTGTGCCGTAGCTCATTTGATGGACGTTAATTGATTTTGATCAAAATTCCTTGGATTGAATTGTTCTTGAAGCAGCCCTCGTTATGGCTCAAACGCATGTATTTACTTTGAATAGGCAAAAGGATCCATTAGAAAACAAAACGATTGAATTGAAAACATTTATTTACGCTTATGAAGTATATTTAGAAAGTTTAATCGAACCGAATGTGAGGCTATCGTCTCATTGGCGAGCTTGGAGCTCTACAAGTCAACCATAGACACCAGGCTCCAACATTCCGCCCGGAGTTTCAATATTTACGTTCAACATGAGATACAATACAAGATGTTTAATTAAATACCAATAAAAGAAAACGTTAATAGTAAAATATATACATCACTGACACATAAACACTATAATATAACAATATTAAATATTAAAATGAGGAAACAAGTGAAATATAAAAAATAAGCCAATTTGCATATTTATTTAGTTGGACATTCATAACACAGTCTTAGTTCTACATGAATTAAGTTGCACTGTAGGTAACCACACGTCATTAGCTAAATTGTTAAGATCTTGATGGACAAGATATCTCAAAAGAAAATTGACCCGATCTTGATCTAGAGAGTTATCATCGAAAAATCGGCAATGCCTTAATGAGAGATATCTTGCCATATACGACGAGGTATCTCGTCATTTGCAAGATTAGCCGGATCTTGATGGACGAGGAATTTTATCAGTATTTCTAATCTGTATTGTAATCTATGTGGGTATCTGGGTATAAGTATCAGAAGAACACCTGCCATTTCCTGTGATCCAGGAAGTCATCAAGCCCCAGGATGACGACAGACCCACGACCTAATCAGATCTCAGAGAGAGAGAGAGTGAGACGCAGAGAACACTGTGAAGAAGGTGACATACAGCCAAGCACGAGGCACATGTGATGTAACAATGATCCCCTGTAAATGGGTTATTGGTGACGGTCCGGGATCAATCCAAAGGGAAACATCACGTAATTTTGAATCACTATCAGATAACGAGGGAACACCTCAGCTAGCACTCCACTCTCCAAACTTCCACACCACGCCATTTGAGGCCATAATAGATTTAACGTGCACCAGACCCCTTTGTGCACGATGGTCTTTGTTTGGATTCGAACTCGCAACCCTCTGGTTGTTAGTCCGTTTCTCTTCCAACCGGGCTACCGCGGACCGTCTTAAACTGGGCTTCCCATTTCGAATATGGGGATTGGTGAACTTTGACTTGTTTAACCTATGTAACTGAATTTAATTTAATGTGTTGCTTGTTTCAAAGCTATTTCTATGCCTAAAATCCACTAGCCACACACAACTTAAATTCATTTCACGACGTTACAATGGACATGGTAAAAACAAACTTACTCTCGGATTTCTTCATTCGCTGGATCTTCCTCGAAGGATCACCCCATTGGGAATTAATTGTGAAGCAGAAACTTGGCACATTCGTGTCACTGTAATAGGATCCATATACAACATTTTCAGTGCTGAAAGAACAAAAACCAATATGAGTATAGGATTACTACAGGGAAAAGATGGTCTACCATCAATAGCACTGTTTTAGTATCTATTAACCCTCCTGGTGATTGTCTAAAAGACGTATCTCATCCTTAGAAGAAAACTGACCAGATCTTGATGGACGATAGATCTAGTCATCAGAAGAAAACTGACCAGGCCATGATGGAAGAGATATCTTGACCTCAGAGGAAATATGACGAGACCTTAATGGACGAGATATCTCCTCCTTAAAACATTGACGAAATCTTGATAGACGAGATATCTCCTTCTTAGAAGAAAATTGCTCAGATCTTGATGGATGAGATATCTCGTCTAAACCACTCGGAGGATTAACTTGAGTTATGTAAGTTATTTATAACTTCCGAAAAGAGGGTTCGCTCAGCCTAATTAATAGTCGAACGCTATGTATCCCAATTGGAGAAGTGCCGCGGTAGCCCAGTCGGAAGAGCAACGGATTAGCAACCTGGAGATTGCGAGTTCGAAACTCGGTCCAACCAAAGACAGTCATGTACGCGGGGGCACGTTAAATCTGCCGTGGCCTCAAATGTCTGCACGTTGGCGTGGTGTGGAAGTTTGGACGAGGGGTGTCAGCTCAGGTATTGCCTAGTCATCGGTCCAAAATTACATGGTCCTGGGACCTTTCCCTTCGGGATTGATTCCGGATCGTCACCAACAGACCGTTGAGTTGCTCCAGTGCGACGTTAACTACCTGTTAAATACGATTCCTTCAGAGGAAAGGAATGACAAGGCCATATGGATCGCAAAAGGGAACAGGCTCGTTTATTGAAAACACAACACATATATATACAGATAGGATAGGATTGCAGCACAACCAATAAGATTCATTAAAATGGACGGACGTCCAAGAAAGCTGTAGAACATTCCCACATGCTGCCTGTAAAGAGTGACTCAGCTCTAGCAGCACAAAGATACAGACTTCTACGGGCGATTACATTATACAATACTACCTACCTACCCAATTGGAGGAAAAACATTCTCTTAAGCACAAGCGAAGATTACTCAAATAGGATAAGATGTTACTTGGCGATTTGCTATTTCATAATAAAAAAAATTTCAGAAAGATGAGAAAGATTCTTTTTTCTTTCAGTGAGGTACATGATTTAAAATAAATATCGGCGGGTGTTGTGAGGGAGTCACGACCACAGGTCTTTGGGCCTGGAATACATTTCGTGGTTGTTGGGTGGGTATTAGAAATGAGGGAATGCGCAGAATTTAGATTTCGAGAGACTTATTCAAAACGTTTTTTGTTTGCATTAATCTTGTTTCCGTACACAAGATTAATGTGTTTTGAGAGAATAGCTTGGCTTATTCTAGGCTGAGAATGGACTTGTTGACGATGGTACGAGAAGTAGCTAATGTATGGCTTTAGTTGGCTGTTTTGAGGTTTTATGGCGCTATATTTGGCCAAGCTACACCAAACACAAGAGGGACAACGCAATGAGAGGAAAAACAAAAAGCAAAAGGGCATGCGAGGGTAAAAATGAGATGGAGGAAGTATCATTCAAGTACCTCGTGGTTGCGATACCCGTACACAGCAAAAGATGTGCCCTAGAGATGTGCCTCTCTCGCATGAGATCGACGCTGATATTCATTTAATAATCTCATTCTTTCTTGTTTGTGTTTGTGGTGAGCTTGAACAATCTTCAACACTCAATTTGTTCCGATGAGATATCTCGTTCATCAGGATCTGACCAATTTTGTTAATGAAGAGATATCTCGTCATCAATATGTTGCAGTGTTTTTGATGATGACTAAATCAAGATCTAACCAATTTTTCTAATGAAGAGATATCTCGCCATCAAGATACTGCAGGTTTTTTGATGATGACGAGATCAAGATCAGGATGATGACGAGATGATGATAAGATCGTGTCAGTTTTGCTAATGACGAGATACCTAGTCGAGACAACCACCAGGTAGGTTAAATATAAGAAAAACGCGTTCTATACATGTATTCTTTGTTTGGTAAAACTCAAGAACACGGTAACAGGCCTTCAGTTTTCCACAAACGGCTATTTATGCCTACAGACGGGTTATAAATCTTCTTTCGCTAATTTATCTTACTATCGCTAATTGGCGATGGTACCATGTTCTTGAGTTTAACTCTTTGTTTTTACTATTTGTTAGCAAATGGAAGCCTCTTGAAAGCAGAGATGTATTGATATTGAAATATTGAGGTGAAGCTGTGAACTTACTCGCAATCTCTTTCGTCACTTCCGCTTGTGATTTTACACTTGAAGAACTCTTTCAACGGAATCCTCAGCATTTCCAAAGCGGTAGAGTTCAATTCATTCTGTTGCATGAACAGCCCATACCTTATAGCCTGTTAAAAACGAGTATCATAGGATGACCAAAAGAAATTAGAACAATGATTTGGATTCATTCTTGAAAAATACTATTATTGGATTTAGTACAATACTATTTTAACACTTCCAGTGGTTTCCACAATATATCTCCTCCATCAAGGTCTTATCAATTTTTGGTAATGACGAGGTATCTTGTCAACAAAGATATAACCAATGTTTTGATGACGATGAAATCAAAATCTGGTCAGTTTACAAATGACAAGATACCTGGCAGACCAAGACAACCACCAGGAGGGTTAAGATGCACATATGTTAAGAAGTATAAATCCCACCATAAATATAAATCCATGCATATAAAGCAGAGTTGGCATCTTTCTGTTCTTTATACAAATCTACACCGTTTGACCAAAATACACTAAATTTGGTACACTGATTCTTTGCAACTCTGCGGGTAAAGTAGGCTACATATTAACCCCCGTACTATTTGTCTAGGGGGTGCAGAGGGATGTGGATGTGCGTCATCCTGAACAGAGCACTTACTAGGGGCGCTCTCTCCCGTTCTGACTGTGTAGATTATGTCAAAGTTAACATCTGCAGTATTCCCTCTAAAGATGGCCTTGGACTTTTTTTAGAATCTTAGAGTATGATGCAATCGCAAATATGTACGGTTGCGCTGAAAATCGCTAAGTATCATATCGTTATGTATCCGGTCTGTAGATTCTTAAAATGTAGCTTTAATTGGAATGTAAATTCTTATGATTAATATCAGATTATTTTTATAGAAAGTTGTCTATTTTATCTACGATATGGTACAGCGGGTTAAAGACAATTCGAAATCCTCCTAGAAATAGCATTGTGTATTTATACGATCATTGTCAGACCAATTCGAACTAAATTTGATACATTCATCCTGTAGAATTCTGTAGGGTCACAGGCTATCTATTAATCCCGTTCGATTTGTCCTGGGTCTGATGGGGGCTAAAAACAATTCGATATTTCCACAGGAATAATATTGAGTAATATTACGATCAATTATAAACAATTCAATCCGAGCAACGCCGGGTAATTTAGCTAGTGGAAATAATATCAAAACTTAAAAAACAACCTAAGATACTAGAATATAACTGAAAAAGTGATTTCGGCCAATCAGTATATACGTCATCACTATGCCCAAAGTTAAACACAGAGTGAAAGATCTTAAGCCGTCATTGCATGTTTGGTAGTTCGTAGGTAGTTGAATTTACGTGGCACTGGAGCAACACAACGGGCTATTGGCGAGTCTGAGATAAATCCTGAAATGAAAGCGCCGAGGAGAGCATCTCGCAATGTGAACCACGGTCGGATGACAAGATCAACATCTCAGCTGGCACCCCACTCTCTAAACCTCCACATCACGCCAACGTGAGGACATTTGAGGCCACGACAGATGTAACGTGCATCATACCTTGTAACTTAGAAGAATTTCTTGGGTTATTTCAACTGCGCCGTATTTTGCTCTTGAAATGGCATTCAAGAGGCCATTTTCCAACAAGAACATTGAACGTTTCCCATGTATCGAATTCGACTGCAGTGATTCGAGTCTCAATAATCAAATTTCTGCAAAACCCATACTTAAACCAGAATCAACTCTTTTTTACAAATTTGAAAAGTCGGTAACTCATCAATTTCTCTTTCGACTTTTCATTAAAAAAAATTCCACGATGAAAATGATTACTAAACTATAAAAAAGGCATTTACAAATGCTTATGAATGAATTTAGTTATCAAACTTCACCAAACACAAGTTACAGATGTAACACTTAAAACTGCTACAATTACTTTCACTCACTTCGGCAAATTTTAAAATCTCAATTTATATTCCAAATATGAAATAACATTAACCCTCCTAATGGTTGTCTCGTCAAGGTATCTCGTCTCATTAACAAAAGTGACCAGATCTTGATGAACGAGATAACTCGTTAATAGAAATAAACTGACCAGATTTTGATCATAAAAAAATTGGCAATATCTTAGTGACGAGATATCGTCTCATAAGCAAAATTGGTCTGATCTTGATAGGCGAAATATCTCGTCGAAGCCACTTGAATTGTTAATGCGACTACATAGTACTCATATATAATTTTTTTCGAAAACATGACTAAATGAATTTTTCTATAACATACATGTCTGAAATTTTAAAATTTTGCAACCCGAAGAGATTTTTAAAATTCAATCCGTTAAGGGGGGGGTATTTCAATTAACGTCACACTGGAGCAACACAATGGGCTATTGGTGACGGTCCGGGATCAATCCCAAAGGGAAAGATCCGAGGACAACACCACGTAATTTTGAACCACGGTCAGATGACGAAAAATCAATCCGGTAAGGATTCCGGATATATTGAAATTTTCGTTTTTTAAAAACTGTACTGGTGATTGAAAAGTCTAACAATCAGACGATAATGTCTTAAATATTCCTTAATCCTGTCTCTATGAGATATCTTATAATTATCAATTGATCAGATCATAATGGACGAGAAATATTGTCGGTAGAAAACTGACAAAATATTGAGCTCATCACAAATAAATCGGCAATATCTTGGTGGCGCGATATCTGGTCACCAAGAAGAAGGTTAACACTCCTGATGGTTAATCTTGAGTGATGGTAACCTGTAGTGACGAGCTTCTGATGCCTGTTCCAAATTGTCACCAATTCAGGGTAAGGGACAATTTATTCCTCCTACTTGGAGTAAAAGGGCAGTTCTATCTCGACAAGGTATTTTGTCATTAGCAAAACTGACCAGATCTTGATGGACGAAATATCTCGTCATTAGAAAATTGCTCATACTTTGGTGGACGAGATATCTCAGAGAAACCACTTGGAGGTTTAATTATAAAAATATTTGCAAAGCTAGTTGTCCTATTGTTCTAACATAAAGTATTTCTACTAGAAGTGAGTCTCCTTTTTCATTCGCTCACGTTGGCGTGGTGTGGAAGTTTGGAGAGTGGGGTGCCAGCTCAGGTGTTGCCTCGTCATCTGACCGTGGTTCAAAATTACGTGGTGTTGTCCTCGGATCTTTCCCTTTGGGATTGATCCCGGACCGTCACCAATAGCCCATTGTGTTGCTCCAGTGTGACGTTAATTGAAATTCCCCCCCCCCCTTTTTCATTCGGTTGCAAGAGTAACGGATTAGCAACCGGAGGGTTGCGAGTTCGAATCCAACCAAAGACCATCGTGCACAAGGGTGGCTGGTGCACGTCAAATCTGTCGTGGCCTCAAATGTCCTCACGTTGGCGTAGTGTGGAAGTTTGGAGAGTGGGTGCGCCTACTCAGGTGTTGACCTCGTCATCTGGCCGCGGTTCAAAAAAATCACGTGGTGTCGTCCGGAGGGATTGATCTCGGTCCCTCGCCAATAACCCGTCATGTTGCTCCAGTGCAAAGGTTAATTAACTACCTTTTTATTCGAATCACATTGTCTGGTTTAGTGCTCAAATGAATAAATGTTTGTTTGAGGGGGTATTTCAATTAACGTCACACTTGAGCAACACAACGGGGTGACGGTCCGAAATCAATCCCAAAGTTTGAGGAGGAAGGTTGAAATGAAAGGAAGTCGTTGATCTACTTACTGTGAACTCCGCAGGATCCTGTGTTCCGTTTAAGCAAATGTTTTCAAAAATCGAGCAGATATTGATCGATCGGAATTTCGATCCTCTCATACAAGTTCCACCGAGCTGACAGACAACTTCCGGTATGATCCTGGCAATAGAAAGTACATCCATTATTAAGGTATTTTTCATTTACGCCGCACTGGAGCAACACAACGGCTACAGGCAACGGTCCGGGATCAAATCCGAAGGGGAACACCGGAACCACGGTAGTCTGGTTGGAAGAGTATCGGATTAGCAACAGAAGGGTTGCGAGTTCGAATCCAACCAAAGACCATCGTGTATAAAGTGAGCTGGTGCACATTAAATCTGGCATGACCTTAAATGTTCTCACGTTCGTGTGGTGTGTAAGTTTGGGGTGTCGGATCAGGTGTTGACTCGTCATCTGACCGTGGTTCAAAATTACTTGGTATTGTGCTCGGACCTTTCTATACGGGCAGACCGTCGTCAATAGACTATTGTGTTGCTCCAGTGCGACGTTAATTAAACACCTACATACCGAGGACACCAACAGGTAATTTTGAATCATGATCAGATGACGAGGTTGCACCTGAGCTGGCACCCCACTCTCCAAATTTATACCCCACCCCAACGTGAGGACATTTGAGGCCACAACAGATCTGACTCGCACCAGTTCCCCTTTGCACACTGTCTTTGGTTGGATTCGAACTCGGAACACTCAGGTTGTTAATCCGTTATTCTTCCAACAGGGCTACGGCGGCCCCATTATTAAAATATTTGGTATTTGGTATTTTCAATTAACGTCACACTGGAGCAACACAACGGGCTATTGGTGACGGTCCGGGATCAATCCCAGAGGGAAAGTCCGAGGACAACACCACGTAATTTTGAACCGCGGTCAGATGACGAGGCAACACCTGAGCTGGCACCCCACTCTCCATTATTAAAATAATACACAGAACAAACAGAAAACAAGACAAAACATTCTAAACATCAGCTTTTGGTTACTATTTAAGAATTTTAAAATCGAAATCGCTTGTGGTCTGAGAACTCGTGTATTGGTATTAAACGTTAAAAATATTACGAACAAGGAAACATTTCTTTTAATCCTCGAAGTGGCTCCAATGAGATATCTCGTAAATCAAGATCTAACCAATTTTTGTAATGACGAGATATTTCGTCATCAAGGTATTACCGACGTATTTTATGATGAGGATCAATATCTGGTCAGTTTCTTTCTCTAATTGACAAGATTTGTCCTTCGTCAAGATCTTGTCAGTTTTACTAATGATAAGATGCCTCGTGGAGACAACTACAACGAGGGTTAATACTGTATTATTTCCTTAAGAAGCTAACCCTCGAAACGACATTTAATTTTCCAGTATTGCAGTATTGCCTTTACTCCAAAGCATATTTAATGACTAAACAACCGCATCTATTGTGTGGAAGAATCCACGGATTCTTTCACACAATAGATGAGGTTGCGGCTTGAGGTTGAAAGAATCCATGGCTTCTTTCAACCTCCCGCCAGCTCAGGGGTTGACTTCATCATCTGACAGTTGTTCAAAATTGCGAGGTGTTGTCCTCGGACCCTTTCCCTTCGGGACTGATCCCGGTAGGCTAATTAACGTCACACTGGAGGGACACAATGGGATATTGGCGACGGTCCAGAATCTACATCGAAAGGAAAGATCCAAGAGCAACACCTCGTAGTTCTTAACCTCGGCCAGATGACGAGAACAACACCTGAGCTGGCATCCCACGCTTCAAACTTCCACACCACGTCAACATGAGGACATTTGAAGCCACGACAGATATAACGTGCACCAGCCTCCCTTGTACACGACGGTCTTTGGTTAGATTCGAACTCGCAAAACTCCGGTTGCTAATCCGCTACTCTTCCAACTGGGCTCCCCAGAACTTAAGGAAAATGATGTCATTCATCGCTGCTCATTGCAAGGAGTATATTCTTGGGGTGCATTTCGTTTAATGACTGGGCGTATATGGTTCATGCTTTCTTGATTGCTCCCGAAAATGCCTTTAGGACTTTCAGATGCTCCATCTAAGTGTGAAATAAGGTGATTCAGAATCGATTCATTGGCAAGTACTATCCGGAACACAATATTGATCACACACCCTTGTAAGTGCTTTAAGCACTTTAACTTATTTCTACCTGTTATACCTTCATTTATAGTTATCTTAATGTTACTAGTGTACTTTATTTAAGATTACCTTATTTGTATCAGAATCTTTTTGCTTTAATATTTTTTTGCCGAAAGTTAAGCTCTCAAGCCGATAATATCAGTAACCTTTGGCATCAGCAAGTACTTTTTCAACTTCGACAGTCATTTGTCAACATCGGACGGTGATTTAATATACATTTGAAGCAGGACACCTAATGCTTCTTTCTTCCCTTTTTCGCAGCCAAACATTATTCCTTTCTAAAATTGTATTCCTTTCAGCAAAATCTATTAAACCTCTTGCCATTTTTCGTAATGTTCTGTGGTCAGTTCTGGTTCTTTAAGTGGTACCTCTTGTATCCTCTTAAAAGAACATGTAGAAAATAGGACACATTTACGTGACGCAATGTCAAACAAGGTCTTAGATGGTCTTAAATATCTTTTACTTTCTAATCATAATTAGTATTGTTTCACGAAAGAACTATTTGTCACAGAACTGACGTATCATTTGCGACTTTTTTCGGCAAACAATTGGTATGGAAGCTTTCCTACACATTTTCTCTACTTTTAAATGTCTCACAAATACTGGATTTTTTTTCAGAATGTTGGTATTTGAGTTCGGGTTTAAAATCAAATAACATTTCAAAACGCTCTTGATTGTTAATAAAACTGAATATAGAAGTTTACGTGGTGTCGAAAACAGAGCATTCTACTTGCTGCCTCGTAATCAGTTTTGGAATAACTCATTTTTATTTTAAAAGTTTGCAAAACAGTCCCTGCTGGGAGGCTTATGTTTAATAAAGTATTACTTTCAGTATTAACTTGTAAAAGGTATTAGGATTCTCCGTATAGGTGTGGAGAATGGTGTTAGTTACTCAAGTGTTTGCAGTCACAACACTGATTCCTAGTGGATAAGTTGAACGTGAGGCGCATGCGGAAATTTCTGAGAGTCGAGAAATATAATTCCTGACGTCTGATATAGTTATTTTGATATCCGTGGGTAGGCAGGTATTTTATTTAACCTCGCACTGGAGCAACACAACGGGCTATTGGCGACGGTCCAAGATCAAATCCTTCGGGTTTGATACGAGGGCAATACCACGTAATTTTGAACCATGGTCAGATGACGAGGTCACACCTGAGCTAGCACCCCACTCACCAAACTTACACACCATGCCAACGGGAGGACATTTGAGGTAACAACAGATTTAACATGCATCAGCCTCCCTTGTACACGACGGTCTTTGGTTGGATTCGAACTCGAAACCCTCCGGTTGCTAATCCGTTACTCTTTCAATCGGCCCGATATTTTAGGGTATGAAATTTATGGTTAACGTAAACAAAGTGTTATGTTAACCATGTGCTTTTACAATAAGTGCACATGTAAGGCGAAAGGAATATTTTAGGAATTGAAAAGCATGTGCACATAACGTAAATCATGTGCATTACGTTAAGTGAACGTGCTTTTTCATTCCTTAAAATATATTTATTAGGTATTACACATTAAAATAACATTATTTTAAAAATCGTGTTACAAAGTGCTTTTCAACTATTTTTATTCCATTGCGCAATTATTAAACGCTCGGTAGAGGGCTAAAGACGTTAAGTAAAATTTCTTTTAAACTACAGGCATATTTTTTCTCCTATTGCAAAAGCGATTTGATAAAAAAATTCCGCTCACACTAATGTCGATCACTTATCGTTGTTTGGCGTAGATTTAACAAATACGGCCCTTGTGCCATAAAACCCCAAAACAAACTTCAACTACATTTTGTTGACCATACTTGATTTCAGATGCTAGGATGTCTCATTACGAAGCTAATGCATGCCCCCTCCCTTGGATGGTAGTTATTAAAATATAAGCAATTCCTCACATTATATATGGCACTTGTGTTAATTGTTAGTAAATTACTAAAGTTTTATCAGTGGAATATACATCGCCAATGTAAAAAATCAAGAAAACCCAAAATGGTTAAAAGATAGGCTGGAATTGATAGGAATGCACTAAATTACTGCAATAGTTGACATTACTAACTATATTATGACATCTTTCAGCTTTCTTTGATAGACCACGCCTTTACATACGTTATAGAAAAATAAGTGCCATTTAGGCAAAACTACTCACCCCATTGCACTGCAAAGGGTAATTCCTGGAACCTCTATTTCAGCTGGAACGGACACCTGTATGTCCACCACAGTTGGATAAGTTCGGTATAGGATGAAAAATTCCAGAGTCTGTAACAGAAATCCGGTGACGCATACGATTACAACTATTGCTTTAAGCACTCGTTTAGTTACGGCTTTCTTTTTCACCTTCATAGTATCATAGTATCTTTTTCATAGTATCTTCTAATCTAGAAAGGAACACTCGTTATTCACAAAATAAAGTTGGTATTTTGAAGGGCGTTTGAATTTTTCAAAATTCAACCTTTCACGATTCAAAATTGGTAAACACTCCAATCCTAGGCGTATTCTTGGTAGGTAGGTATTTTAATTAACGGCGTACACACGGGCTATTGACGACGGTCCGGCATCAACCTCCGAAGAGAAAGATCCGAAGACAACACCCCGTAATTTTGAACCATGGTCATATGACGAGGCCACACCTGAGCTGGCACCCCATTCTCCAAACTTCCACACCACGCCAATTTGATTGCATGACAGATTCAACGTGCACCAGCCCCCTTTGTACACGACGGTCTTTGGTTGGATTCGAACTCGCAACCCTCCGGTTTCTAATCCGTTACTCTTTCAACCGGGCTACCGAGGCCCAATCACATATTACGATTAAAATTTCATTTTTTTTTGATAAATAAAATTCAAGAAGGGTACTAGAAACAGTGTCGAGTATTTTCTCTGCATTTCTTGAGTTTCAATATTTCTGCATACAAAAATGAAGGCTAAATCATTTGAAACATTACCGTTTTATCTGAACGCCAGACGCTATCACTAAGCATGTATATTGTAGTTAAAATAAAAGAAAAACGGAAAGAAATCTTTTTAGTGTACTTAGTTTTTACCTGCTTGTCAAGCATTTAAAATTCCTTCGCTATCGACATAAAATGCATTTAGTTTGGTAGAATATTGCATTACACGCTCATCCCAAAACTAAAATCTTTAAAACATGACTAGCTAAAAGAGTAATTTCGTTTCTTCCATTGAGAAAACAAACTGTTGTTTGAATTGCAAATTCTATAAGTAAATAACTAGAGTCCATTTGCTTAAACGTTATTCAAAAACTACCATTTTCATCCAATTTGTTTGCAGAAGAGCTTTTTTTAATTTTTTGAAGCATCATTAAAAATCTTGAAAATCGATTCCAGGTATAATTTACACTTGTTCTCGAAAGGAATTCGACGTCCTACCCATTTGATACTATAATACGACTTTTAAATTAATAAAAAGACTCAAGACGTCCAGATTCCATAGGAAATGCAAATTTTAAAGCAATATAATTATTTTCTAGAATCAAAGCCATATCAATGTATTAAGTTCATACAAGACTCAGAACTTACTTTAATCTGTTTGGATTATTGTATTGTGTTGGATTGAGTAGTATTATTCGAATTTTATTCGATACCGTATTTGATCCTCCTGAGTGCCCTTTGTGTATTATGAATATCTAATTTAATGAGTAATAGAAATGAGCAATATGAAATAATTTATCCCACACAAATGAAATTTATTTTATAAGTACAGAGATGAGAGAGCTTCTTCCCAGCTCTAATGTTAAATGCGTAAAAATTTGCAAGTTTTTAGTCTTTGAATTTCAATTCTTTCCATTTTTGTACCTCAATTGAGAACCACTTGGGAAAGTTTTTATAAATGTTCAAACATAAATATTTACTTAGAGAATCCCTGGTAACATTGGTTGATTGGTTTGGGTTTTGTGGCGCAAGGTCCAAAGAAGAACAAGCTGCGCCTAACGCAAGATAATTAAATAACTTTGGTTGGATTCAAACTCACAATTCCTAGTCCGTTACTCATCCAACCGGCTAGCACGGCCCGAGTTACCAACAGAAAAGAAACAAGTAATTGCACTAGAACAACCAGGGGATTGAAGCAAATTCCAAATAACTAGAACATCCATGCTTATTAATGCTGTGATCCTTCATTCAACACGATCTGGGATCGTATCCTGGTTTTAGCATGGGTGTTCGTGGTGGTTCTTAATGCATACGGAGCCGTAAGACCCGGTCTATTTACTCCTCGTGTTGCAAAAAATGATAGTAGAGTAACAAATCAACCTATTTGAGATTCAAACCCAGGACTATTGTGGATGCTACGACGTTTCGAGCTTTTCGAGAATAATCATGCTATTAGAAATATTTGTGTGGCTTTAGATGAGAATACATAAATGCCATTATTAAATTATAAATATTTAGATAAAATTACCAAAAATTCAGATTACTTACCATAGTTTTGAATATGTAAACCCATTTCTCGTCAATGTTCACGAGAAAACCGGCAGAATTAAACAGCAAAAAATGAAAACTATATCTTAAAAATGTAAATTTCCAATTTAGAAGTTATTCGACAGAGTAAGAACACTTTATGTAAAGCACTACAAACAAGACTCAGAAATCGATAAAATCGCTGAGAAAGAATTAAATAATGTGTGTTGCATATGATATTATCGTGACTTCTATAAAAATGTTTTTGAACCGCAGGAAATGTCCAAAACATATGCAAGGAAGCTAAAAACGTAAAGGACTCAAATCAAGAGGAATGAGTTAATTACATAGATACTACTCACTATAATTTTAAATACTAGATGACGTCTAAAAACAGCTTATAGGTAGGTAGGTATTTGAATTTACGTCGCAATGTGGGGAGTAAGAATACCAAAATTGAACAAATCGGCTTTGGGTTTGGAATGATTATGGGTACCTCCAATAAGTCTGTCTCTTGTCTAATAAGTCTAGCACTCAGTGTTTTCCTATACTTTTGAAGCATTCTAAATTCTTCTGTAAAAACACACTTTTTAATTTAAGGAACTCTTGTTTTGTGAGTGTGATATGTACAAGATGATTTTTAAAGTAAGTGCTCCATTTTGTTTGGGAATAACTTTTAAATAAAACACTATTTATTAATTGTTTTCTCAAATTGGCCACTCAAATAATGACATTGTTTATGGAATACGATATGACCAAATGACCGCCTCTAGCCGTATTGTAAATATGGACTCTCGACCTAATTTTCCATAAGCGTTTGTTCAATTTCTTCTCAAATGTTTTACTTAAACTGTTGAATCGCATCGACCTTAAAATGAAATAGACGGAGCATGTGCCCTCAGCTTCATGTTATTTCTTCCAGTTGCTCGGTTTTGAAGATAAGTCACGTGGTTGTGGGTAAAAGGATGAACCCTAAATTATTGATTGGTTCAAGTGATTATCCACCGCGATCAAAAGCACTAGTCTCCGCTTCCATAGCCAATCGTCTAAGTCGATTTGTGATTTACCCTTCAGAGATCTTACGACAGCGATTCCGTCCACATGATCCGTCTATTTCATTAGAAGGTCGGTGTTGAATCGTTGTCGGCGTGTTAGCGTAAACCCGTTCCTTTAAGTTGCCATATAGAAAAAAAAAATTCCATGGTGGTCAAGTCAGGGGAATGTGGGCAATCCACATCACCAAATTTTGACATTAATCGGTCAGGAAATGCTACCTTTAGAATTCGCATGGTCGCACAAGTAGAGTGATATGTTGCTTCATCTTGTTGAAACCCCATGTGCATTAAGCCTTTTGTAAATAAATTTCAAACGGAAAATTTTTGCAATATCGCACGCATAACACCGATCATAATTGATAGCATCGGGACTTTCATTAGCACCCTCCAAATTGCACACCAAACAGTTGTTCTAACTGGACGAAGAGGCCGTTCATAAAGTACGATCGGATTTTCTGATCCACAATAAGAGGCTGCTGTAGCCCAATTGTAAGAGTAAGATCAGAAGTCTGCGAGTGCGAAACTCGGCCCAAAAAAGACCGACGTGTACGAGTGGGGATAGTGCACTTTAGATCTGTTGTGGCCTCATATGTCCTCACGTTGGCGTGGTGTGGAAGTTTGGAAAGTGGGGTGCCAACTCGGGTACTGACCTCGTAATCTGACCGTGGTTCAAAATGACGAGGTTTTGTTCTCGGTCTTTTCCCTCCGTGATGAATCCCGACCGTCGCCACAAGCCCGTTGTGTTGCTTCGGTGCAACGTTAATTCATCTACATATCTCCGTCTTTTTCCGAATGGTGTTTCCTAAGTTGGCAAAAATACTAAAATGTGTGGTCAACTGTTCCTAAACGTTCTTCGAAAGGGCAAAGATCTATTTTATGAAATCAAATCTATCTCGATAAATTCCAAATGCTCCATGTGATGCGATTAGTTTGCATGCAAAAATCGATCACGATTTCTTGCTCAAAATGGTGAGGTGTTCTTCCCTTTGGGATGGATCCTGCCGGTCGCCAATGGCCCGTTGCGTTGCTCAAGTGCTACGTTAATTACTTACCTACCTAACTGATCTTCAATAACGACTGTCGATGACAAGATTAATTTTGTTTTATTAACATTGCTACCCCCGTTCAAAAAGTTTTAAGAAAACCTTTTGGAAATTTATTCTATGTATTCAATTTTTTGGTCATAATTCATTGCAGTTTATAACCTCCATTGTTATGATTTCGTTAGTTTAAAATAATTATTAATCACGAAAATACTACGTATTGGTCCCCTCATTTATAAATAACTAAATGAACAAACATATGCTTACTACTTAGAACAAAAATGCAAAACTTCGAAACAACGATGAAACTGATTATCGTCAATGACCATTTCTGTGAAACAAGACGATAAATATCATAAATATAACAGTAAGGCACAAGAGAAAACGCCAGTTTAACTCTCCAAGTGGTTCCGACGAGATATTTCGTCCTTCGAGATCTGACCCGTTTTGCTAATAACGAGATATATCGTCAGATATTACCATTTCTTTATAATAAAGAGATCAAGATCTGGTTTGTTCTTTTCTAATCTTGTCCATCAAGATCTGGTCAGTTTTGTTATGACGTGATAACTTATCGACTAAACCACTAGCACTGTTAAATATGTTGATCTAGAATAATGTTGTCACATTTCAATTTTCAATTAAGCCTTTCCATGCAGCGTGTAGAGGTGGGGAAGCAAAATTCATTTATCAAATTTGAAATTAATATAAATACATAACTATGTAAGCAGGGGGCTAAAACTCTTCCGATTTCTTTACATGTGACAAGAATACAAAATAAACAAGTTTTAAATAAATCTGTAGATAGGTAGTTAAATTTACGTCGCACTGGAGCAACATATAGACTTGAAACGTATCTAGAATGAGCATTGCTTTTGAGAGGAGCTTCGAAAAGGGAAACCAACATGTCGACTAGTAGTCACGTGATTGCTCTGTGAAAAATTGACTTGGTTGGACAATTTGGCATTCTATCGGCGGGTTCGTGATTTTAAATTTTATAATAGGGTAAATGTGTGAATGCGCATTTCTATAGAGTGGCTAGAAAAATGGTGAAATCTCCGAAGTCGTCAGCTACGTCGCACGGCCCAATCATATGATGATTGAATAAATGGTCGTCTTCTCCGACCCGTGGACCAATCAGATGATGAATGTTCGTTTCCTGAAGGCAGGTGTAATTAGTCTAAGGGTCACGTTACTACTGATTTTGTTCACATGATCCTGACCAAGGAAATAAGTTGATTGGTCGAGTTTTATATGGCGCAAGGGCCATATTTGGTTGACCTGCGCCAAACAAAAGGTATAAATATTATACGTATAACAGGTAATATGATTGTAATAAAAATCTAAATTCTCAAACACCAGTCATGCGTCTTATTAGAATTGTCTCTAAGGGGGGGAAGGGAATTTCAATTAACGTCACACTGGAGCAACACAATGGGCTATTGGTGACGGTCCGGGATCAATCCCAAAGGGAAAGATCCGAGGACAACACCACGTAATTTTGAACCACGGTCAGATGACGAGGCAACACCTGAGCTGGCACCCCACTCTCCAAACTTCCACACCACGCCAACGTGAGGACATTTGAAGCCACGACAGATTTAACATGCGCCAGCCCCCTTTGTACACGACGGTGTTTGGCTGGATTCGAACTCGTAACCCTTCGGTTGCAAGTCCGTTACTCTTCCAACCGGGCCACCGCGGCCTAATTGTCTCTAAGGATTTAATTATCTATTTTTGTGTTAAAATGCAGTTTGACAGTTAGCAATAAACTATACTTCATTTATTTTTACGACGACTTGGGAGGTCATCGACTTCAATCCCTCTGTAGGTGTCAAAAGCAGTACTAATTATCGTTTGCATTTTTAGTCATTGTTTCATTTTGGCATAACTTGTTTTTCTGAGAATGGGAATACTGTGCTGTTTACGCGATTATTGAAGAATTCCACTGACCAAATGAAGATTGTAAAAAGATGAAAAAGGCACTCTAAAATGTTGAACGTAGCATTTACGGAGTCAGATTGACTAAAGTAATTTTTTGTAGAGAACGAGTTGTAAACATAACTCCTTCAAAAAGGACCGTAATTGAAACAGTGTTTTGCATTTTATACACAGGCATTGAAATCGATTAATTTTTAACGCTAAAATTAAAGAAAAAGATTTTTCCGATCCATTTTGGTGATTTTGCAAGTCTACCGTCCCCTTAATGGTGCTTTTTACAAATGGATTTCAATAAGATCTCTCTAGGTTATAAATAATATAAATGTGAATAACGACATTGACATAAATAGATATAAGAAATTTAAGCGTATATGCTTGAGTCTTCTGAAATTCAAGAAGTTTTAAAGTACATAAAAAATTATTTTGGCTTCTCAAGCATTTGTACAAAATATTTCAAAATGCTGCACTTCAGGTATTGACAAAAACAGTAATTGTTGTGAAACCCAAAACTCTTTCTCGTTGCTAAACAACTGCATTTGCTTTCTTTTAGAATTTAATCCGCAACAAGCTGAATAATTTTTATTTGAATTTTTTTTGCTGTGCAAGCTTTGGGTTTTTTACTTTCAGAACTCGATATACCGTTATATCTTTTGTAGTTTGCATTTTTCTAGTTTTTTCTGATCGTTCGTATTTTTAATTTAAACTTTCTTTTGAATTTGACGTATCAAAATTCTGGTTGTCATTCTATGTTTTTCTGTTACTGTTATAATCTAGAACTTTATAAGTTCTTGTATAAAGGGAAATAAATTTATTTAGAAAAATTGACTGCAATATTTTTGAATTAATTAAAATTTCGAAGATAGGAACCGCTGACTTCATACAAGTTACTCTCCTATACCAACAAGTATTAGTAGTATATGGGACTATCTATAGGACACATTGGCACACCAATATTTCCTATAGATAGACCATTTTTTAACATTTTTTAAAATCACACTCGAAACCAAAAATTAACGAAAATATGAAAAATTAAAGCTGTTTCTACATCTTTTATACGTTTTTCAGACCTTTTATGGTCATTTTTTGCACAAAAATTTCAAGATTAAAAAAAACTCCAAAATATAGCTAAAAAACAGGGTTAAAAAAGGCATACAAATTGAAAATTTAAACTGAACTATATTGTTTTTTGACGGGAAAATGCGAAAAAACATTAAAAATAAGAAATGTAAAAAACAAGAGTTTCATAAAGTGTATAAAACATGCAAACCTCCATTAAATATTCTACTTCAAATTTATCTAGTAATTTATCTTCTTTATTTTTAAAAATAAATTCATATTTATTGCTCAGTTTATAATTTTAGGTACTTTAATACAGGTGAAATCCATGAACAGATATGAGGTATTAAATCTTGATGAATCCCTAATTTTTTTTAATTATGGTTTGCTCAGATGTAAGCATACCACTTTTCTTATCTAATATTATTGGGATTGTTTGAAAAAGAAATCTTAACTAATTTAATATACATAATTTCTAAAACTAATGTGTTTAAATACATTTGTATTTTTAAAATAATAAATTCAAATAAATTAGCTACATTTGCTTTTCCACAGTCTTTAGTCCCTTTATATATAAACTTTAAATCGGAAAATTTATTGAGTTGTTTCATTTCTTTTTCGGTTATTATAGAATTTTTATTATTACATCGATTGGGTAGAAAAACGGTAAAATTATTCCATTCCTCATCGATTAACTCTAAAATTATTTTTTCACCATTTTTTGTGGATATTTGCTTTATTTCTTTAACAGGATATTCTCTATCGATTTCAAGTTCATGTAGTTTTTTGAAAGGTGTAGTTTCAAGAGAACCCAAAGCATTGAGCTTTTTCAAGACATCCATTTATTATATTTCATTTTTTAAAAGGCTTCTTCATTACAAATTTTTTGTTTGGCGTTTTTAACACTTTCATCATATTCAGTAATAGTCTCTAATATATCTAAATATTTCAAAATTAGTTAAAAAACTTTATAAAAATTTCTATTGTATAGAGTATGAATATTAAATAAATCATCACATAAATTAGCTAAAGTGACTACAACAGTGTCTTCAGAATCATTGTGAAGTTTAATCATAAACTCTTTAAATTTCATTTATTACATTTTCATTTTTTAGAATGTAGTTTTTATGATACATACATTTCTTCAAAGAACAACCAGGCCTTACTATCTTAGCATACTTTGGTAAATTACTCAAGTCAAATGAGTTTATACCTTCCAGTAAATCTTTTTCCAATACTCCACCCTTATATGCAAACATACCACCATACAAATGATGTAAATTATTTATATAAGTCTTTAATTCATTATTATTTATCCATAACTCTTTATTATTTGGATATCTTTTAAATCTCAAACCATGTACTTCATTTATGCACTTTTTTACGATTTTCAATTCCTGTTCATCCAATTCACACTCTGGAGTGAATACAGATAACATTTCGCCTATCGGTTCTCTGAGATGAACCCATCCTATCTCTCACGCTATTTTGCGATTAGGGAGAACGAAACCTTGAATATTGATAATAAGTGTTATATCTTCCATTTATAGTAATCGTTTTTAAGAAGGGTTTTCTAATACCCAAAAGGAACATTATCGAAATTATCCAAAATTCTGGGTTTATCAAAACCAAACATATATCTTTTATTCATTGTATTTATCTTGATATTTCTATCTTTTTGTATTTGAAATTGATTTATTTTTACATCTATATATTCTGATTCTCCTGTTATTATTTTCATTCTTTCTTCAAAATTGAGCTTAGTTTCACTCTCATAACTCATTTTGAATCCTTTCACTTTACCTCCAACTGTACCATTATTCATCAAATGTGCATAGTCTTTACTGGCTGGAGATATCCATGTTTTGATATATTTGTCTTCTAATTCATCAGTCAGTCACCCAGCATACAACCTTTTACTTTATTGGTTCCATCATCGATATAAACAATACTGTCGGTATCAGAAAAAAATACTTTATCACCTAATTTATCCATCATTTCATACAACCTTATTCTTGCTGAACTAGTGGTAAAAGCTGCTATATAATTGTTTGTATTGAAATTATCTTTAAGCATATTCATCTTTCATTTTATAATTCATTTCTACATAATCATCATTCAAAAATATCATATTCAAATCTTTAATATTATCATCTAATATAATTCTGTAAAAGTCTTCCAATTCTATCACATATTCAGTTTGTTGCATATTTTTTCTTTGTCCAAACTTACCCCATAAGGAATTTAAACACATCCTGGCTATAAATCTTAATCCTGGATTTTTCTCAATTTTTCCTAATTCTATATATAATTTTTCCTTTACATACCTTCTATATTCTTCTTCAGTTTTGAAAAAGAGATAGAGGTTATCAATCATAACCTAAAATCAGAGGTTATTGAATCATAACCTCTGATTTCAATCTCGAATTATTCTAAGTTATATTTTAACCGACCCCTCAATGAAGGCAAAATAAATCTGAATAAATCCCAAACTTTGAAATTAAATATCTCGGTCAATTTTTGTCACACAGAAGTGAAACATTTTGTGTTACGTTTGTTAGGATGAGTGTAAACTTTTACTAGATATCACTATAAGGAACGGGGGACTGTATAAAAAGTTAGATTTTGTACTTTTTACAGAATTGATTTTTTAAATTTCAAAATGTCATAACATGAATGTTTACCTCATTTGAAACATTTTTGTAATTGGAAGTATATGTCTACGACCAACGGTTGCGAAAATAAAGGGTGGGCACGGACTTTGCGTTGCACCCTGTATATAGGTTCAGGTCCAGCCATTGAAGAGATTCAAAAACAGTGTCTCGTTCATCTAATTACCGGATTAGAAAACTTTACAAAGGATTATGAATCATCTGAAGCAACCAACATGTTTTTCTATAAAGATACTGCTGATTCCACAGATTGTAATTTTTTGAAATTTGAAGGGGGTATTTCAATTAACGTCACACTGGAGCAACACAACGGGCTATTGGTGACGGTCCGGGATCAATCCCAAAGGGAAAGATCCGACGACAACACCACGTAATTTCGAACCACGGTCAGATGACGAGGCAACACCTGAGCTGGCACCCCACTCTCCAAACTTCCACACCACGCCAACGTGAGGACATTTGAGGCCACGACGGATTTAACGTGCACCAGCCCCCCTTTGTACACGGCGGTGTTTTGGCTGGATTCGAACTCGCAACCCTTCGGTTGCTAGTCCGTTACTCTTCCAACCGGGCCACCGCGGCCGAAATTTGAAGGAAATCGTGCAGATGCTGAGAAAATGGATAGTTTAATTAAGAAAATTAAACTGAATGAAAAGTATAATAAAGGATTTGATGAAAGAAAAAAATTAACAAAAAATAGTAATTTAGTTAAAATATGGATACCTTTGAAACAATTATTTGGATTTTTTAATGATTATAGAAAATTAATATCAGGTATTAACGTTAAATTTGAATTTATGATAAACGAATTTACTAATAATATGTTGTATACAGATTTACCTAATGCACAATATAAAGTGAATATCCCAAATATGAGCTTGTGGTTACCTCATGTTAAATTGAATCCAGAAGCACAAGCCAAATATCTAAAATATACTTTAAATTCAGATTAAGTCAAACTATAGAATGGTCTGCATCAAGATTGAGAGAGTCAAATGCATTGAATGATAGTAGTGGAACTATTCACGTAAAAACCACAACAGATGATATTATAAGCATATTTGTTATTCCTCAGTATGTAGAGAGAGAAAATAATATCAATAAAAATAATATGAATTTTGATCATTTAGACTTGACAAGATGTTATATTACTATCAATGATGAAATATATCCTCGACATGATTACACTGTAAGTTTTAAAGAAGGTGAACTTAATTATTGTAGATATTATTCAGACTTTTTAACATCTGTTTTAAATACAAACAATACCGAAAGTGGTTGTTTGGTTAGCTACGATGAATATCAAAACCTCTATCCTATTATCTATTTTGATGTATCCAATCATCCTCCTTATTTGAGTGCTAATAATTTAAATATCGAATTTACTTGGTATTTGAGAAATAATCCAGAAATAATAATAATTTTAGAGAAAATATAGAGAAATAATTTAGAGAAATAATAATTTTAAATTTTATTTTATTTTGAATGAAAAAAGAAAGGGAAAAATGAACAAGACATGTGATTGTTTACCTACAATTTGATTATAAATAAATGATTTGGTATCCTTTTGGTATTGACTTGAATGAAAAAAAAGAAGGACCGCCAGGTCCTCCATGAAATGATTTTAAATTGACAGATGATGGTGAATATTATATGGAAAACAAACTTTTGAAAAATACAAAAGATCCTGTTGAACCATCTGATGCATCTACGAAACGTTACGTTGATAAATTGAAAAAGAAAAGTATGCTATTAAGTGGTGAATTTTTTAATGCTCAAGGTAAAAGAATTGATAATGTGGAAGATCCTAAAGAGGAAATGAATGTTGTAAATAAACGTTATTTAAACGAAAAGCTTACCGTTTTAGGAGATAATTCATTAATTTTAAAAGATGATAAATATGATGGAAAAAATAAAATAATTAGCAACATAAAAGATCCTGTGGATGAAAAAGATGTAGTTACTAAATTCCATTTGGATTACTACTGTATATTATGGGATAAAAAGAATAAACACTATTTTGCACGTAATGAGCAAATTTCAGGAATTAAAGATCCTATTAAAGATAGTGATGCAGTAAACAAAAAATATCTCTCAGATAAGATAGAAAGGATAACTTCAAATACATGCATGAAGCTGAATGATATAAAAAATAGTTATTCAGCTAAAAATTTATACATCGTAAACGTAAAAGATCCTAAGGATCCTCAGGATGTCGTTACAAAACATTATTCAGAAAAGAACACTGGTTCTAAAAAATGGAATGTTTAACAGTAATCACAAGAGACTGATGAATACTGCAAATCCTATAGTATGGAATGACGCTGCTAAAAAAAAGTATGTAGACAATAAAATTTTTCATGCAGAAAGTACAGTAGGTCTTTCCTGGAATGGTGGTCAATATGAGAAAGTTAAATTCACAAAATTCAGTAATGATTTGCTAAACAGAGATATGAAATTGTCTGTAGATATGAACATGAAAATCTCTATACATACAGCAGCAAAGTATACTCTACGTTTTCAGTTACAAGTCAAACTTGGGGGTAAAGAAACGTTTCATCACATAATCCAACCCTCTTTCAATAAATATAATGATGTTACCTTATACAGAGAAGGAAAAAAGAATGATCAAATTGAAATATCTATCACAGCAGATATCGGTAGTGAAGATATCTATGTTTATTTGGAAATTTATAATATATAAATGAATTGGTATCCTTTTGGTGTAGTGAGTGAAGAAAGTGGTCTAAAATTAACAGATGAGGGTAATTATGATATACAGAAAAGGAGAATTAAGAATTTGAATGGTCCTATTGATAAATACGATGCTGTACATAAAAGGTATGTGGATAAAAGAACTAAAATAAACGAGAAAAAAGCTGATAATTTATTATCTAGATATAACGACGGGTTTTATGTACCATCTAATAACACATTTTTTGCAACTATTCAAGAAGAATATCATAGTTATAGCTTCTAAGATAGTAGAGTTGAATTCATTGTAATCAGTTCCTATTTACTAACTCCTGAAATGCGACTACCTACTAATATGTTAATGAGAATTACAGTCTATTTAAATGAGAATTCTATATACAGGGTGCAATGCAAAGTCCGTGCCCACCCTTTATTTTCGCAACCGTTGATCGTAGACATATACTTCCAATTGCAAAAATGTTTCACATAAGGTAAACATTCATGATATGACATTTTGAAATTAAAAAAAATCAATTCTATAAAAATTACAAAATCTAACTTTTAATACAGTCCCCCGTTCCTTATAGTGATATTCAGTAAAAGTTTACACTCATCCTAACAAACGTAACACAAAAAGTTTCACTTCTGTGTGACAAAAATTGACCGAGATATTTAATTTCAAAGTTTGGGATTTTTTTCAGATTTGTTTCGCCTTCATTGAGGGGTCGGTTAAAATATAACAGAATAATTCGAGATTGAAATCAGAGTGCAACGCCTCTGGTAGTTTGCATTCCGCTGCCATTTATCCGGTTCTTTTTGCGCATTTTTCATTTTAAGGGTGTCGATTCTACATAATTCGACGATGGTCTACAACTTTCGAATTAACATCTTTTGTCTATCTTGCTTAGTTTCGGAGTTAGATTTCCAAACTTTCCCCACTGGGGGCGCTGCGACCACTTTCAGTGAATCGGGCATGTCCACTTTACTATACATGCACCCATCGTTTATGGTCGGGGAACCCCCTTTGGCCGTAAAATGGGCGTTTCACTCTGATTTCAATTTCGAATTATTCTAAGTTATATTTTAACCGACCCCTCAATGAAGGCAAAACAAATCTGAAAAAATCCCAAACTTTGAAATTAAATATCTCGGTCAATTTTTGTCACACAGAAGTGAAACATTTTGTGTTACGTTTGTTAGGATGAGTGTAAACTTTTACTAAATATCACTATAAGGAACGGGGGACTGTATAAAAAGTTAGATTTTGTACTTTTTACAGAATTGATTTTTTAAATTTCAAAATGTCATAACATGAATGTTTACCTCATTTGAAACATTTTTGTAATTGGAAGTATATGTCTACGACCAACGGTTGCGAAAATAAAGGGTGGGCACGGACTTTGCGTTGCACCCTGTATAATTCAAGGATACGTATCTATCTCAAGAAGGATAACATTATTTATAATAAATATCTTGGAAGAATAAACGACCAAAATCCATTTGTCGTTATTACATATGGCGAACGTGATTATCAGATTTTAATGGATACTAGTGGTCGCCCAGTGGTCGAAATTCGACCATAATTCATTTAATTTTTAAGTTTGAACGTTAATAAGGTTCTTTTGTCAAAGAGTATACTTCTATATTCATTGCATATAATTTTTTTGAATTTTGTTCTACTACGTAAGCTGCGAGCATATACAAATACGTCATAGGAAAAATGCGGTATAGCTTGGTTAAACCATATCTAAAAAACAATAACGCGTTGTTTGACATTTTCTTGGGCTTTTTTTATTGCTATACTGGCCACAGGTTTCACCAAGGCTGCACAGTTAATTTGCCTATCTTTTCCAAATTATATAAAATTTAAATAAAAAATAAATTCAAAAAATGAAATAAGGAATACGTGCTTCGTATTTTTTTATATATTTTTTATTGAAACAAAATAAAAACAGGTGGTTAAAAAAATAAATGTTGTCCATTGAACTTCAAATAGTTCGACAATGAATTCAATGATTCAAAACTTCTGTGTAGACGATGTTTTTTTTAAAAACTCTTTCATCGTTTGCTAAATGCCCTTGACCGTTATATTCTGAAATATAAAATCTCAAACCATCGAATGATCGAACTCTACTTGCTGAGACGTACAATTGACCTTGTGTAAAAACTTTCTGCCTCAATAAAATTCCAATTTTTTCGAATGTTTGTCCTTGAGACTTATTTATTGTCATCGCAAATGCAGGTATAATTAGAAATTGAGTTCTTTGAAAGTTAAATGGTAAAATAGTTCCGGAATATGTTAAATTTATACGTGGAATTAAAATTATCTTATTGCGTGCGATTCCAGTTAAAACTTCGCAATCAATAGTATTACGATGCATAAATTTGATGCGCATTCTTGTTCAATTGACTAATGCTTCCTTTGTATTTAAGTTTCTGATCTTTTTAAAACGATGCAATTAACTTTCAATACTAACTTATGTGGTGGCAAATTATGCCAAATCTCATACTCCTCCGTGCGCGCAATGTGCTTAAAAAGGGGTACAAAGTTTTTTCTTCACGTATTAATATATAGATTACAGTATAT
Organism: Meta bourneti; assembly: GCA_933210815.1. Lineage (NCBI taxonomy): Eukaryota > Metazoa > Arthropoda > Arachnida > Araneae > Tetragnathidae > Meta > Meta bourneti. The sequence continues at coordinate 14,101,823 of OW119928.1, read as the reverse complement.
GAACGTAAACAATGAATGTTTTATTTTGTTTAATTTAATATATTTATAACGCATATTATACATTAATTTTATCTTTCTGCACTCCCTCTCCATAAGACTTTAATTATGCCAAATCTCATACTCCTCCGTGCGCGCAATGTGCTTAAAAAGGGGTACAAAGTTTTTTCTTCACGTATTAATATATAGATTACAGTATATGAACGTAGACAATGAATGTTTTATTTTGTTTAATTTAATATATTTATAACGCATATTATACATTAATTTTATCTTTCTGCACTCCTTCTCCATATGAACTTTAATTATGCCAAATCTCATACTCCTCCGTGCGCGCAATGTGCTTAAAAAGGGGTACAAAGTTTTTTCTTCACGTATTAATATATAGATACTACCTCTACAGGACGATGATATTGTTGAAATAAAACCTTATCTTTATATTGAGAAATTGGGTGAAATCGATTGATAAAAAATGTTTTCTAATAAATGGCAGTCAATTGGTTAGAAATTTCTAAAAATCCTGAATTATCAGAGGATTTAATCAGAAGTTTTGAGAATGTAGTTGATTGGGATTCAATTTCAAGATATCAAAAATTATCTGAATCATTCATTTTAGAATTTAAAGATAAAGTCAATTGGGAAAATATTTCATCCTATCAGACTCTATCTGATAATGTTTTAACTGAAAATGAAACTCTTGTGGATTGGGATATTATATCCAGATGGCAGAAATTATCAGAACTATTTTTAACCATATACAAAAATAAACTAAATTGGGTTTTGATACCTGAATATCAGAGATTGAGTGACAGATTTATTATCAACCATGTTGATCATTTGGATATGAAAGTAATTTCTAAACATCAAAACTAATTAATATGTCTTTACAAACTATTGAAAAGCTCTCAGATAAAGTATATTGGGATGTAATTTTTGAATATCAGAGAAATTTAACTGTTGATTTTGTATTAACTCATTTAGAAAAAGTATCGGATTGTAAAATTTTGAGAAAACTGAAATTGAATGAGATGAAGAATTTAAGAAATTTTATAAAAGAATAAAATTATATGTTCTATTAAAAAATTATTAATCGTTTATTTGAACGAATAATATAAATCAGAAAATTAATGCTTTTTAAGAAATAGGTATATTTAATAGAAATACTAGTTTTATATGATTTGGATAAAACTTTCAAAGAGATATGAATTCAAAAATCAAAATTTTAATAATTATTACTTTCATGAAAACTCTTGTTTTTTACATTTCTTATTTTTAATGTTTTTTCGTATTTTTCTATCAAAAAACAATATTGTGTCCTATAGATAGCCCAATATACTACTAATATTTGTAAGCTCTTTTTTATTTATTCTAAACAAGGAGCAATACATTAATGTCCATCAAAACTCAAATTTTGTTTTTAGAATTTATCATCAGTAGGCTGAATAATTTCTTCGGAATATTTTGTCATGAGCGTTCTTCTAAAAAGGCAAAGAAATTTATTCAGGAAAATTTACTGTAATATTTTTGAATTAAACGTTTGAAGACACAAACCGCTGATGTGATGCCATAAGAACCATGCCAATAAGTATTTGTAAGTTCTTTGTTTATTTATTCTAAACAAGAAGTTATATATTAATCTTCATCTTATAAATCAAAGTTCACCACTATAAAAATAATATACTACATTTGGTATTATTCCGAAATACCATGTGCTCAGATTCTTGAGAACCTGATATTTTCACAGAACCTATTCAAAGGATATGTTTTGTGAAGATTCTTATATGTAAATGAAAAAAAATTACCTTTGTTAGCTTGATTCTATAGTTTTTTCTTCCCAGAAAGCCGTTTCCAAACTCATGTGAGCTTACCGAGAGATACTGGGAGTGAATTGCTATTTGCAGAGTCAGTTTCTTATCCAGAACTGGTGACAATTTTTAGAGCAGGCTTTTGTATCAAGTAGGTAGTTAATTAACGTCCCACTGGAGTAACACAACGGGTAATTGGTGACGGTTCGGGATCAATTCCGAAGATAAAGATTCGAGGACAACACCTCGTCGTTTTGAACCATGGTCAGATGACGGGGTCAAAAACTGAGCTGGCACCCCACTCTCCAAACCTCCGCGTACACGACGGCTTGAGTTTGACCGAGTTTCGAACTCGCAACCCTCCGATTGCTATTCCGTTACTCTTCCAACTGGACTACAGCGCCCTAGGTTTTTGCATTAGTGACTGGCCACTACACTGTAGGGTTAAATATGTCACCAATGATATTCATTAATGATTTCAATAGATACCTCTTTCAAATAAAATGGAAAGTCAGAGAATTGAATGCTGAACACACCCCAATAACTCTTACTGATATTAATGCTTTGTTAAAATTCAACTCACATCGCAACAAATTTGTGAAATTAAAACCGATAGAAAAACCAATACGGCAATATTCAGATTGAGAGAGAACATGACATTTGAGAGGCATGAAAATTAACAATGATGGATTCAGAACGTATGGACATTGTTACAACTCAGCTTTGAACAGATATTATCCACCTGCCCTGCAATAATAGTTGCTTTTCAAACCATCGATTACCAATCTGAAGAACAGCTTTACAGAGAGAAAATAATTGACATAGCTAAAGCTGCGCAAAACGCAAACGGCGACATCTGACGCAGAAATGAACACGATAACAACAAGCAAATGGGATGAAATTGAAGTGGACATTCAGAATCTAATTGACTAATGACTGAGATACGAACTTTTTGAAACGCAATTGTATTGGAAATAAGAATTGATCCCAGTAAGAAGTACGAGAAATGCTGTTGTATATTTTTGACTAATCTGATCCAATCTGGAAGTGTGAAATGTGCATATCAATGTTGATATTACTTATAATAAGGCATGAAATAATAATTGAATAAGGAATTAAATAAGGCATGAAATAATAATTGAATAAGGAATTAAATAAGGCATGAAAACTGAGTAACGTTCACTGTATTAAATTGAAGTAGAAATTTCAGCGCAGATTCTATGTGCAGGTCTAGTTACTTAGATTCGCATAAACTTTAAGAGGTAGATAATTTAATAAACATCGCACTGGAGCAACACAGGCTATTGGAGACCATCCGGTATCAAAACCCGAAGGGAAAGATCCGAGGACCACACCACGTAATTTTGAACCACGGTCAAGATGATGAGATCACACCTGAGCTGGCACGCCACTCTCCAAACTTCCACACCACACGTTGAGGACATTTGAGACCACGACAGATTTAAAGTGCACCAGCGCCCCTTGTACACGACGGTCTTCGGTTGGATTCAAACTCGCAACTCTCAGGTTGCTAATCCATTACTTTTTCCAACTGGGCTAACGCAACCCCAATAAACATTAAGAAATCATCCATGATATTTATTGAGTTTGATGTGTTTATTTATCTACAATTTTATTGAGAAAATTTTGCAGTTGACTAAACCTTTGAGACGCACATTTAACATCTGATATAATTTTAGACCTATAAGTTAGAAGAATATTTTACAGCAAAGTTTGGGTTTGCAAAGCAGAAAGGGAACATACTCTCCGACTTTATTTTCTGAATCTTGCTAGTTGAATTAGCTTATCGTGTGTTCAGGCTGAAACAAAAATTTGGCGTATTCATGTCACTATAGTAGGAGCCATATACCATGTTCTCAGGGTTGAAAAAGATAAAAAACAGTTCGTACAGGGTGATTCTATGGTCATGGGACAAATTTCAGGGGGTGATAGAACACAACAAAACAAACACTTCCCCGTGGAATGTATGGTCGCAAGTGCAGCGGTTGGCTGCTAGAGAGTGCAGTCAAACGCTTGTTTAAAAGCGATACGTCGGCGATGCGAGGCCTGCATCAGGTGTGGTGGTCGACATTTTGAACAGCTTCTGTAATTGTGCATTTGCGTTATACTTACCGACTGATGTTTGCACATGTCGTTTCATTTCCATGTGAAAAGTTTCTCATGTTTCGTACATGTCATTTCTTTCTTACCCGTTGTTCCTTGTACTTTTCTTTAATTTATGCAAATCTAATTGTATTATTTTGTTTTGTCAAGCAGTTATTGATGTTTATTTAACATTAAAGCTTTGTTTCCATATTTCATGCCTCTTCATTCCAACTTTCGTCGGACCGTGTGTTTGTGCTGAAATGGAAAGCGCCCTCTAGCAACCATACATTCTATGGGGAAAAGTGTTTGTTTCGTTGTGTTCTATCATGTCGTGTTTGTCCCATAACCGTAGAATCACCTTGTATAATGGTAGAAAATAATTTAACGTCGCATTGGAGCAACACAGTGAGCTATTGGCGACGGTTCGAGATCAACCCCAAAGGGAAGGAGCCGAGGACAAAACCTTGTCATTTTGTACCACTGTCAGATGCTGAGATCAACACTTGATCTAGTACTCCACTCTCCAAACTTCCACACCACGCCAAAGTGAAGACATTTGAAGCCACAACGGATATACCGCGCACCATCCAACACATACACGACTGTCTTTGGCTGGATCCTGTTTTGAACTCGCACCCCTCCGGTTATCAATCTGCTATTCTACCAACCCCGCTACCCCGTTCCCTATAAATATGCAGTTAAAATCACGATTTAAAATCTAACATGAAAAAAGCTTTTTCTATTTTAGCTTCTTATTGAAATTATCAAATAATGTAGAAAAGTTTTACTATAAATGTTTAAAATATAGCGATGCTTACTCACAGCAGAAAAGACAAAATTAATACAACACCAGGAATCTTCGAGAGTCATTCCTTCGCCGGTGTGAACTGTGCTACGACACACGTGGCCGCCACTTTGAGCACTTGCTGCGAGGTTTTCTCTGATCACTAAATCAGATTGTGCACTCTATCGTTCATTCGCTTTCCCAACACTGTTGTAAGTTCATTTTGAAATTCTAATTTTACTCTTTTGTGCCTCTCAGAGTGAAATGCGACCCTATGTTCCATGGTAATTATTGTTCGTCTGGATGGGTACTATCACCCCTCTTATTTTGTAAAAACAATTTAGACTCACATTGTATAATTTACACCTATTAACGAAATTAATTTGATGTCCTACCCATTTCATACCTGTCGTATTAGGGATTCAATCACCCTACAGATGGCGCTAAAAGCACCGTCAGAGTGTGTTACGATCGAACAAGCAGATATTCGGATGAGATGGTGATGGAGTGGTCGTGTAGGACGCTCCTTGGTAAATTGTAAATATTTTGTTATATAATAAATGTTTGTGCTGTCTGCATTGCCTGAGATTCGCTGATAACCCATTAAATAGAACCAGATACGACAATACCATTAGAGAGGACTATCATTAATTAGTATATACTGAAGATTTGATCAAATTTCATTAGAAATGCAATGCGCTTTATACAGGGCTATTTCACATTATCAGTCATACTAATGTCTTAAAGGGATGGTTGATTCGGGGTTTTACGGCGCAAGGGCCATATTTGGACAAGGTGTGCCAAATAATTGTGAAAAAAAAGATGGACAGAAGAAAGTAGAGAAATATCGCTTGGGCATCCTGGGGTCGCGATCCCCATGTCTACCAGATGCAGTAAACTCCATAGAAATAGATTATTAGGGTACCTCGGTATCATGGAGCCCGTAAACATCTAAAGAAGATATGAGTAGTATGGTTTATATGGCTACCATATGATGGTTGTCAAAAAAGTGTTTAAATCAAAAACGAGAGACCTTGCGAGTTTTCACTCTCAATCTCAGAGCTAAATGAAAATCACGATTGACCTACTTTTAAAGCGAAAAAAGCGTGATGGGTGAATGAATTCGACATACAAGTAACATTGCCTGATTCCGCTCGCCAATATCAGATAGAAACAATCAGGTGAAAGCTGAATGACGAGTTCAAGTTGTTTGATGATGAAAGAATTCATTTACATCCATCGAAGATGTAGCGATATGACGCATTTATTATTCCGAAATGAAATGATTGTGGAGCATTGTTAATATGTAGGATCGAACCTGAAACTTAAATAAACATTGGACGAATTGTTCATGGTTTAGACAACTCGACCAATGTTTACTTGCATGACAATGTCTAAATAAATGTAATGAAGGTTTTGTAAACTGTGAGCATTTACAAAAAAAGAAATTTGATTACGGTTTTTTTTACGTTCCTATATAAATACACATTGCTATCATCATTTTGCCATTTTAGAATGAACATTGCAAGAGTAAAGTTCATAGATTTAGAGTGGAGAATAAGTAATATGCAACTTATTTTTCACTGATATTTTAAAATAATTACAAAGGATGAATGATAGTAAGAGAATAACCAAATTAAATGTTATAAATGTTACCATTCTGGCTTTGATAATCACATCAGTACTTTTAGAAATATTGATAAAACACTATCATAGAAATACAAATGAGGACATAGATTTGAGTAATTCCACATGTTTTTACTCAGAAAATTTAGGAAGACGTTTATATTTTCATGTTTGCTTTAAAGATAAACTCAAAGTGTATGACATCAGATATTTTTGGAAGGAAGCACATACTAATATAAAACCAATGGTTATTGGAGTACAGTTGACTAAAGACGAGTTTAAACAAGTTTGTAGACAATGTACAAGTTAATTCACCCGAGTTCGTGTGTTGTAGTAGCTCTAAGCCAATCAGGAAAATCAAAGCTCGTTAGACGTATGATAGAGCGTAATGTTTATGATTATGGTTTTAAATGTGTAAAATGGTGTTATTCTGTGTTCCAACCATGGTATCTTGAAGAGAAGAAAATCGATTTCATTCATGGTTTACCAGAAACTTATCCAAGTGGAACGCTAATAGTAATTGATGATTTGATGAATAACTTAAATGAGAAAATTGCTGAGTTGTTTACAGTAGGTTCCCATCATCGGAATATCAGTGTTGTTTTAATCTTACAAAATCTCTTCCCACGAAATAAAATAATGCGTGATATAAGTCTAAACACACATTACATTATACTATATAAAAATAATCGAGATTTGAATCAAGTTTGTAGTTTTTCTAGACAAATTTATGGAAAGAAATCATCGTTCTTTATGGATGCACTAGCTGAATTACCCGGCGTTGCGCGGGTTGAAATGGCTAAATGTTGCTTGAAAAGTGAATTAGAATAATCACTTTTCTTTCACAGAAAAATGCAATCATTTAAGTTGTACGGAAAATACGTTTTAACTTTTTGATAGCTTCTACTATATACTTCGGACGCAAATATATCCATTTAATTCCTGAATATATTGCAATATGTAATAGATTAAGACATAAATACGAACAGAAACGAAATTCCGACGAAAAATGCAGAATTCTAAAAAACGAATGATGTACAGTGTCGAATTTTGACTGCCTGAGTGTACTCTGAAACAGAGCAATTCGAAAAAAGAAATTTGAAAATATTGATAAAGACGATAATGATTTATGAAATTTAGTAATGCTCAAATATGACTGCAACATTTCGCTGTGTTAACTCAAACAGACAAACTCGGGATTCTAAATCAAATTTATAAAATAATATAACATTAATTCTGGTTTGCCAAGTCTAAAATAACAAAATTACGCTTTTATGATTAATGAGTTGAAGTTTTTCGTGTTCCATTACAAAATGTAAATTATGAATAATGAAATATTTTAAATATTCTTTTTTCATCAATCAAATATTCATAATATTCATGTAAAAATATAAAACTCCTCATAGAAATAAAATAATAATTAAATCGTATACATCCAGCATCTCGGTATTCCAAATACATGGCCATTTGTTAAAACGTCAATCAGTTTCAACTGCTTCTGTTTAAATACTCTAGCAATCAAGTCGTGGCGCTCACTGGGTAATTGACCATTGGTAAGAACCTCCTTGATCTCCGTCCAAGTTGGATTGCAGGTGAAGGTGATAAATAAGTCTGGTCTCCCGTACGTCCTCACGTACGTCATAGCATCTTGCGTGTATTCGTGCATGTGTCTGCGACTCCTGTAAATGTAGCTGGTAGGATGACCAAGGCAACGAGGTTTTCAACGTTCCCGTCATTTCACACAGCATCTCTCATGTGAATATATTCGTCAACTCACAGTTTACGTTGATTTAGACGAATGTAAAGGAGACGCTCACTCTCGACTTTTGTGTACATATCGACGATGAAATGATGAAACAATTGCCTGCAGTTCAATACGTGGTACTGCTCAGTATCTCGAACCATTAATCTGTACGCATAGAAATCCATCACTGAAACTATCTTGCTCGTTGTTTCACCTGTTCTTTGGTTGATCTGCCTCAGATTAAAATGATATCCATCTTCACCATGTGGGGGAATATCACTGGGTACTCCAGAGCATCATAAGATCGATGTGTTTCCGAAATGCGCTGCAATGATTCACCTCGTCTTTGAATAACGATATCCCGTTTATGAAACACATCTCCTGATATAACCACCGCGACTTCATCTGCTTGAGGAGAGTTAAAACGCCGCTCGTGTTCACCTGCTGGTCTTCGGTCTGCTCTTATGACTGCTTTATATTCATCTATTGGCATACGTTCCAATGCTGTTTCAAACGTTTTAATAAGATTATTGTGCTCATGAAATATCCTCTGTAAGTTTAACACAATCTGACGTCTTGTTCCCGAGATGTAGGAGTACCTCTGATCAGTTTCCATTTGTTCGTTTTGAATAAAATATAGTTGTAGAAATTTTGGTGGTTGATCTGTCAGCGGAAGCAACGATCCCACTCTATGGTAAATATGCCCTTGCACCTTGAATGTCGACGGAAATCCGGTCTGTCTAAGAACTGATGTGGCAGCGAATGATGTCATTTGGAAACACGAGTTGTATTTTCTGATGTTACTAAGAAAATGCTTCGACTCTGACGTATCTTCTGATGTGTATGTCATAAGTTCTTGTGGTGGTGGTTCCAGTTGGCAGAGAATAATTTTTCGATTTTTGAAGCAAATACCAGTAAACTCTGATTTAAACTTTTTGGCTTGACAGTAACTACAAACCATTTAAATTTTCCCAATGGTAACTCTTGCATGCAGCGAGTAGTCTTTATGCGAATCGTGTGGAATCCTTCCAATGCTAAGCTAAAAGGGTGTGCATTCCGTGATCGTTTGACACTATCTCTCTTATCCTGTAGTCGGATTTCACGCTGCTGTGCCATCTCTGTTGCTCTTGATGTAGTAGCTCTCTCTCGCAATCGCAAGTCTTCTATTCCTCTCCTCGGAAGTTTCTTGACTACGCTTATCTTTCATCATTTTAGCCGTTGACTGTACTTGGCCGATCGCCTTCCGCTTCCTTGGAGACATTGCTACAGCAAAGAAATCTGTAAATGAATACAAAAAGGTATTCCGTAAATTAAGCAAAAGGCACACTCTCACTGAACAATGAAATCTATTATAGAATACAATAAAAAGCTAAAATTAACGAAGAAACAAATTCAAAATTATGAAGTACTTACATCAGTTTAGAAATATAAATCCAAAATGTACGCTATCAAATGGTATATGTTAAGAATAAATTAAGTCAGAGGCCTACGAAAGGACAACCCATTTATTATTACAACACATAACAAAGAACGACACATCAGAATAAGATGGGAAAATGGCACAGCTGGAAACTAAAACCAATTTTAATTTAGGAACTGCAGGTGTTGCCATTCTTAAAAGTTAAACTTCTCAAATACTTTGTTTAACTAGACTAGTAGTTTATTACCTTAGTTCTGTCAAACTAGCAGCAGATCTTCTAGCTGTCGGCCACATAACAACGAAACTCTTTCCCGTTGCTAAGCAATTGAGCTGGCTTTTTTTTTATTTTGAATCTATCGACAGCAAGTTGCGTAATTCTTCTATGGATTTTTTTGCTATGCCGTTCTTGTAAAAAGGTAAACAAGTTTATTTAGAAAAACTGACTACATCTTTGAATTAATTTTACTTTAAGACATGAACCCGCTGACTTGATGGCTGTCATAACAATCACTCTACTCTACCAATAATGTTTGTAAATTATTTTTTATTTATTCTAAACAAGAAGTAATATAATAAGGTCCATCTGAAAACAAATATTTTTAGAATTTGTCGTCAGTAAGCTAAATAAATCTTTGAAATTTCTTTCACCATGTGCTCTCTTATAAGAAGGCAAATAAATAATTGACTATAATATTTTTGAATTTACTTTACTTTTCAAGACATGGACCGCTGACGTGATGCCCTAACAGTCATTATCCTATACCAACAAATATTTGTAAGCCATTTATTTATTCTAAACAAGAAATATATATTAATGTCCATCTGAATTTGTTTTTATAGAATTTATATTTATCGTTAGCAAGCTGAATAATTCTTAGGAATTTCTTTTGCCATGTGCTTTCTATAAAAATGCAAATAACTTTATTTAGAATAATTGACTATAATATTTTTGAATTTATTTTACTTTTGAAGACATGGACCGCTCACTTGATGCCATAACAGTCATTCTCCTATACCAACAAATATTTGTAAGTTCTTTTTATTTAATCTAAAGAAGAAAATTATATTAATGTCTATCTGAAAAATCTTTTTTATAGAATTTATCGTTAGCAAGCTAAATAATTCTTTGGAATTTCTTTTGCCATGTGCTTTCTTGTGAAAAGGTGAATAAATTTATTTAGAAAAACTGACTACAATATTTTTGAATTTATTTTGCTTTCGAAAACATGACCCCTGACTTGATGGATGTCATAACAATCACTCTCCTATACCAGTGGTCGGCAAACTGCGGCTCGCGAGCCGTATGCGGCTCTTTAGCCACTTGTGTGCGGCTCTGCCACGAATCGATTTCGACTACGTGCAGGCGTGAGGGTTGTCGGACGTGTTGACGTAGCGCAGGCGGGGGCGGGATATGCGGCGCGGAGGAGCATACGCGACTAACGCACGAGTTGAGCGAGAGCGATCCAGTCACAGCTTGTGACTGGCGACGAGAATACCTACTCGACGCATTAAGCTACTTGTATCTTTCTACCAGCTGAAGATCTCACAGGTATTTTTGGCATCAATTTAATAAGTTGTTATAACTTTGTGTTGCTGCTTTTATTGTTATAAAACGAAACATGTTTTTAGGTGCCACTTATTTGACATGGCTATAAAGAAGAGAAAAACGGAAGACGAAAACCGTGAAAAAAGTTGAATGGACCGAATCGTTCGCGTTTATACAAATCTCAAATGGCCTTCCGACCTTTCTTATTTGTCAAGAAAAATTGGCGCTTAACAAGACATCAAATTTGGAGAGACACTTTACAACTAAACACGCCTTATTTGGCAGTAAATATCCCGCCGATGATGCGAGGAAGAAAGCAGTCGGGTAACTTCAGAAGAGTCAAGAAAAATCAAGTTCTGGTATTTAATTATTGGGTGCAGTCTTCCAACAATGTTAATATTGCAAGCTTTATTGTTAGTCAAGAGATTGCTAAGAGAGGCAAACCATACACAGACCGGTGAGTGCATTAAAAGTTGCTTTATAAATGCATCCGAAGAGTTATTCCGGAATTTTAAGAAGGCAGAAATTCTTTAAAAAATTAGAGTTACCACTGTGTGCTAATACAGTAAAAGACAGAACAGTCAAAATGTCTTCGAATATAACCAATCAGCAAATCGAAGATCTTAAATTGGTTTCAGCTTGATCAATAGCTGTTGACAAATTTGTGACATAAATGACACAGCGCAAGTTTCACTTTTTGTTCGATTTATTTCATCTGCGGGTTCTAAAGAACTTTTAGGATTATTACAACTGAAGGGTCAAACACGTGGCGAGGATATTGCAAATGCTGTCATTGAATGCATGGAGAAAGATCATATTCCACTCGATAAAATTGTTTCAATTTCAACAGATGGGGCAAAAAGTATGACTTGAGTGAGAAAAGGTTTTGTTTCTATTTTTAAGGAAAAAATTAATCACGAGATATTTGTTTACCATTGCATCATTCATCAAGAAGCGCTCTGTGCGCATACATTGAAGGAATTTGCAATGTTGTGGAATTGGTGATCAAGATTATCAACACAATTGTAGCTAAACTCTTTATCATCGCCAATTTTTAGTTGAAATGGAGAGTGAATACGCAGATCTTCTGCTGAATAATAAGGTACGTTCGTTGGCTTTTAAGAGGAAACGTTTTAAAAAGTTTCGCTTCCTTATTATTTGAAATTAAAGCATTTCTCCTTGAGAAGGGTGTTGACTATCCTGAACTCATGGACGATCAGTGGAACCAAAAATTTAATTTCATGGTAGACGTTACGTCTTATCTAAATAATCTTAATCGTAAACTACAGGGGAAAGGAAACACATTTTTTTCGATTTTGGAAGAAGTCATTTCATTCGAAAACAAATTATCCCTTTTTGCTCAAGATTTTGAAAGAGAAACATTAATTCATTTTCCAAACCTGCTGAAACATCGCCAAGAAAATAACTCGGTAATTGACATTTACTATTTCAAAACAACAATTTTAAATGAGAGAAGCTTTTCTACGGAGGTTTCAGGAATTCAGAAATAGCATAGCGACGTTAGTCTTTGTTAAAAAACCTCTCAGTGCTGACGTAACAGAATTGAATTTTTCTCCCTGTTGACATTGGCGCTTTTGAAATCAATTACTGGAGTTAAAAAACAAAGAATTATGGAGCTCCAAATTTGAACGCCTTAATGTTGATATGGAAAAATTGGAGAAAAATAAATGTGATCTTAGTTCACAGAAAAAGTGGTCTGCTTTGAAAGACCTGGAGAAGGAAGGCATGATAATTTTCAACACCTGGAATAGTATTCCTGTCTCATGATCAGTTAAAAAAAACTAGCATTTGCTGTTCTTTCACTTTTTGGCTCTACATATTCATGCGAACAATCTTTTTCAAGCATGAACCTTATCAAAAGTAAATTGAGAAATCGTCGTATTGATGAGAACCTGGAATCCTGCTTGAAATTAAAAACAACGGTATACAAACTTGACTTATCCAAACTTTCCAAGGAAATGCAAGGTCATTGTTCACATTAAATGCGTGTTTTGTCATATTTTTTTTTAATGTAAAAATATTTTTTTGTCAATAAATAAGATTATTATTAGGATATCTGGTTTTATTTAAAATGTTAGTAGCTAGTTTAAACCGACTCCTAAAAACATGGTTCTTGAAAAGAAATTTAGCTCTCAAAAGAAATCTCAATCGTTGTACTACTTATCTTTGTCTCTTTTGACTAATGAGTTTGCCGACCACTGTCCTATACGAACAAATGTTTGCAAGTTGTTTTTTATTTATTCCAAACAATAAAAATATATAAATGTCTTTCTGAAAAATCTTTTTTTATAGAATTTATCGTTAGCAAGCTAAATAATTCTTTGGAATTTGTCTTCTATGTGTGTTCATGTAAAAAGGCGAATTAATTTATTTAGAAAACTGACTATAATATCTTTTAAATGATTAAACTTTCGAAGAAATGAATCGCTAACTTAATTCCATACCAGTCATTCTCCTACACCAACAAATATATGTAATTTCTTTTTTTATTTATTCTAAAGAAGTAATATATTAATGTCCATCCGAAATTAAATCCTACCACAATAACAGATAATCACGGAGTGTGCAGAAGGTTGATTTAGAGAGTATTGGTAAAAGTTTATGCAATCTGCGTTTAGTATACTCTTCGCAGTCTAGAGTAATTCTCTCTTGACAAACCGTTCATCGCGGGTCTTCTTCGGAACTCCGGGGGATACTGAAAGTCGGCCATGTCTTCTTTGGGCGGGTTCTGCAACTTCTTTTGCATCTTCCTAATTTTTGTAGTCTTGGGTTTTTTCAGAAAGCGAAAGGCAACACTCAAAGCCATCTCAAAGAAATCGTAGACTGCGACGAGTGATATTCCCAAGTACATGCCCATGTAACCTCCAATGACACTGAACACTTCCAGACTCTAAAATGAAACAGAACAAAATACAAGGCTCCATAGTGTGACAAGTTGAAAAGCAACAAACAATATGAAATGGAGCGATTTATAGCGTAGGGAATTGGGAGGGGTCAAGCAGCTACAGTGATAGACCAATCAAGTGTTGTTCAAGAGTGTTCATAGACGTGAAATATAAGTAGACTGAACATTGCTATTGAAAGGAGCTGTAAAAAGTGTGATCAACATGTCGACTAGTAGTCACGTGATCGCTCGGTGAAAAATGAAGTTGATTGGATGATTTGATATCTTATCTCGTTTGGCGATATAACATCTAATGAGTCGGTAGGTGTGTGAATGCACATTTCTATAGAGTGACGACAAAAGTGGTAAAGTCGCCAAAGTCTAGTATTATTAGCTGATCAATCAATGGACCAATCAGATGATGAATCAATTGGATGGGCGCCATCTCCCGTTCCGTGGACCTATCATATGATGAATGTTTTTTTCCACCCAGTAGACGAAAGTAGTCTAACGGTCATGTTACTGCTAGTTTTGGTTTTCCCATGATCCAAGGCACATGAAAAGGTTACCATTGGTCAATCTACTTTCATATTTCCCCTATGGGTTTGTCAGCCAGCTCAGGTGTTGACCTTGTCATCTGGCCGTGGCTCAAAATTTTACTTCTTTTGGTTATTAAGAATATAATGATGGAACATGGATTGATAATCTTTGGTAATAAAATGTGGCTCTAAAACGTAATACATTTTTAAAACGCCTTAGGGCACAAAATGTTCTAGTCCAAGACTAGAACTATACATGCCACTGGATCATTTAGTTTTGCATTGCCAGTGATGTCTACATAGCTGTTTTTAAATTTTACTTTCTGTAAGATAATATAATGACTGTTCAAATAACTTTTTAAACTATAATAACTCCTTTCATAAAATTGTGCTTTTAACCAAATATTGAGTTTCACCCCTGTCTGAATTGGAACTAGATATTATTTGATAAACTAATATTACATAATCTATCTTCAAAACTTAAGCTTAAACATTTTGTGCACTCGAGAATTTTAAAAATCCATCACGCTTAAAACTAAATTTTATTACCGAAGATTATCAAACCATGTTCATCATATATTCTTAATAACCTAAAAAAGTATTTTGAACTGATATTAACTACAGGCAATTCGTGAGCCTCCAACTAATTTTTATAATCGTTGTACAATAACTTTAACCCGAGTGTATTAAATTAAATGCCTCAGTAAAAATAAGGAAGTAAATTGTTTATAAATGAATTAGTATTGAAAAGTAAAGTAGTCCTCGTGTAGCAAAAATTAATCGTAGAGTGACTAATTAAACCACCCTAAACCATTGAAATATGAGGGCCGATGAAAACATTCTAAAATGACATTTCCAAGTGCAAGGTTGGAAGTTGTCGATAGAACTAAAGGAACCTATAAAAATAACATCTATACACTTATACTTACTTCAAATTTAGGGTTGTACGTCATATTTGTTATTTCGTATTCGTCAAAATCCAATTCAATATTTACAGTCTGACACCTGGAAATAAGAGTGAAACGCGGGCAAAAATTATAAACGTACATTATCAGATATTGAAAGTTTATTTACGGTATTAAGTTTCTTTTGTGGTAGAAAATTTTAGTGTTATTTACTCTAACGAATCTACTCTGGGTCCTGAAATTGAGAGTGTGCACATGGTTTTCGTGATTCGTTGTTTTGGGGTTTTATATAGATCTGGCACAAGGGCCATTTTTGGCCAAGCTGCGCCAAACACAAGACAGACAACTTCAAGGAAAAAACGTGAAATGGTAAAAAAAGAGGGATTGGGAATAAAATAATATCGCTTGGTTATCCCGGGAACGCGATACTACAGACAGTAAACCCTACGGGAAAAAGAAAAGATCACTAGAGTACCTCGGGTTCGTGAAGCCTGTGCATACCTGAAGATAAGCGCCTGAGATTTTGTGAAAAGGTTTAGGTTCAAAGCTGTGAAGTTCGTATTGAAAGTTATATTTATGGTTAAGGATATTTAGTATACTAGACAGTTATTGACACCTCGGACAGTTATTGACGCCCTATTCTTTAATTTAAAAAATAGGCTTTCATGGCAATGTTCAGTTTCAAATAAGGGCGGGGAAAATTCTTTGTGAATCAGAAGTCAGCTGTGTTAAAAGATTTTCAAACTGTAAACATCAAAGGTAATATAACCGTAATGAAGAAGTATACGAACAAGGTACTATTTAAGAGGACTGTTTCTTCTGTTTTTGCTAAGAGAGCATGAGCATATTTTGAAAGATAGATTACCCTTAGCTTCCTTTGCATACGTGATTTATACTGCACAAATAAACTAAATAAAATGAAGGGATGTCAAGTGTCCATTACATATCCATAAGGTGTCAATAACCGATTTTGCACTATTCATTCTCCATTATATTGCAAAATACCTTCCAGGAATAATTTTTGTATGAAACCCTTTATTCAGCTTAAAGCAGAGTAATTCATGAAAAGTTACAATGAATTTCAACTTGACTGAACTATTTTTACTATTTTTTGCATGAATTTTAGTAGTATAAGTATTGCCTTACGGGTGTCAATAACTGTCTTGTTTACCTTATAGTAATATTAGTATGTTTAATAATATTATTACCCAGAAAAAATAATTTTGAAATAATCCAAGCAAAAACAAGTCACAAGGTTGGGTATGCGCTACAATAAGCAGACCTTTATCAGCATATTTTCTCGTACAATTTTGTTCAAGTATTGATCCCTGATCGATATAGTGTACGTTAGACTCCCTTTTGGCAATTTTCTTAAAATATTAAACAAAATGAGTGATCAAATGAAGATTTCAGGTTAAGAACCAAACTTACTCATTAAGTGGTCAAAAAGAAGGTAAAATTTTAAAGAAAAACAAATATTACTGCATTCAGAAACAAAGAAAACTCAGATGAATTGAAGTTCTAATACACACCCACGTAACTGTCGAATGCAGAGATAGCTAGTTATGAAAGTTATGTAGAAAGTAAAGTGACTATTGCTCTACAAGATAAGACCCTTGCAGTGGCGATAGTGCTGAAAATATAAAATTAGCCCTACTATCTCGAAAACCATTCAGTATACTGAAAAAAGTAATTTACAAAGTTGTAGAGCATCACCGATTTAGTGCAAAATAACACCATGCGTTCATGAACAGAGATAACCCTCCAAGTGATTTCGACGAGGTATCGAGCACCGATAATAATCTGTATATTTCTCATTCACTTCTGATGTGTTTATTTCGAACACGTGCATTTATCATTTTCCTAAGACCCGTTCACATGGACTTTTTGCAACGCGCGTTTTATAAGAATTTTCGAGCGTTACCATGTGAACAGCACTTGGGCGCTTTTCAAGGTCAGTTTCCGTTATGCATTAAAATGTTTTTTTATTCCCTTAATCCAACTTTCTATCTTTTGAATGGTTAAAATTTCAACGGATTTCAAATGAGCGTAAAATTTTACGTTAGATTGATACCAAAATCATGCTTTTCTTTGAAAAAATTATTTTTTTTGTCAATAGTCGCAACTAACCTTTTTTCAGATATTCCTGCTATACTAAGCGTAAGCGGAAGTATTGCCTTATTTTTTTAAAGGGAATGTCACTTTAATACGATATTTTGTTGCCCCTTATCAACTGTTTTAATTTTACAGCCTTTAAAAGTAGGATGAAAATCTTTCTTTCCCAACTTAAAATTGATTTCTCTCTCTGTATTCACAAGAGCCTGTATTTGGTTAACTTAGAAATGTATAATGAGCAATAAAATGCCTAAAATAATCTAAAAAATATTAAGAACGACGTAAAAATTTGATATTCTTTCGATTTGTAAAACATCCGTTCCCTAATTGCCTGTGAATAAAGTGTTTTTGAACTTCAACCTTTATACATAAATAAATGCAATATAATCGACTTGCTGACCAGAAATGACAACCTAAGCAGGTAAATCTTTCGTAACGTGTAGTATACGATTCCAATGCCATCAACCTCGGTTGTAAATTTTTGAACGTTAGCTTTTCGTACGTTTTTCAAAATTTTTCGAATGGCGGGATATTTTGGATCTAGGAACCGGTAAGAGCCAGCGGATCACGGAGAAGCAGTGCTTTATGTAGTTCAAATTGTGGCATTATTAAACATTTTCATTAACTCTAAAATCTTAAAGTATTCGTTTTTTACTGTCAAGACTAGAGGAAGAAACCCTATAATCTTCACTCTCCAGTGTCGATGATTCACCCACCAAAAAAAAAGTAGGATTTGTTTTGTGTTAAGGGGTGATCACGGATTTTTTGGGCTCAAGAAGCTAGCAGATGAGTCATTTGTAATGCATTTTATCGTAAAAGCGAAACTGCGTAAGAAAAATTGGAATATTTCTGTAAAACTTTGATAAAAAACGAAATTAATTAGAAAATGACCAAAGAATTTCCTTAAAATTTTAAAATTGACAGTGTAAAGTAAAAATGTATCCCCAAAAAACGTTATTTCTAGAACCAGGAAATTGGAAACGGAATTTCTGTTTATATGGCATTGTCTACGAAGTACTATCAAAGGATGACACGCAAACAAATCCAGAACGCCGGCACTGGTAATAACCTTTCTTTTTTTATGCTATTTTTGCAGGTTTTATCGTGTTTCCTACGATCTATAGCTAATTTTTACTTAATTTTCCTTCAAATAAATCTCTATACTTCTTTAAAACCTATCTCTAAACATTTTAATGTATCAGCACAAATAACACATATAACAATAATTAGTTTTTTAATTTTTAAACACAATTTTCCCAGAGTTCCAACTATCCGAAACGAATACTAACCCTCCAACCTACCCTCTTTCAGGGGTTTTGTAGCACAAATGGAACCACGAATGGAATAATGACTGGGAAATATTTTAACTAAAATTTGATTAAACCCCACGATGAAACGAGAAAATTTTGTTAAAACTAAAAAAATCTCAAAGAAAAACCAAAAAGCAGTATATATCGAAAATCAGATTGCTAATAGAATTTGCGTCTACACGTATATATAATATAAAAATTTTGATTAAAGTAGTAATAACACTAACTGCAAGATTAAAATATAAATTCTATGAAAAATAAGCTCACAGTAAATTAAGTTAATTTTCAAAAGTGATATCGAGTTCAATGTAACACGAGGATGTGAAAAATGAATGAAAATTGAAACTTATCTTACGCATTTCACCCGTTGAGGAAAAATAAAAAAAATAATTAAAGTTTAGCTCTTTTAAACTGAATATTTTATTTAATATTTATTTTAAAGACGTTTGCCGCACATGAAAACTAGAACGGACAGTTGTCGGTATAAGTTATTCTCAGAAATAAAATTACCCACTATCCTCTTTAGTTATGAACTATCAAATTTTTGCAAGTTTTGTGTGAAAGCAGGGTAAATTTCTTCAATAAATCGAATACGATTCAATTTTCTCATCCTATTTTTAATGGCCATAAGTATAAATCAGTGGATTAAGACAAAATACTCCAATCAAGCTATATCTTTCCTATAAAAACGAGATTAATACTCCCTTTTGTGTTCGTAATGGATATATTCGTCAAATGAGTATCGCGAAAATATTAAAGTTACAGTTGAAAAAATATTTATTTAAAGAAAATCACATTTCAGGTATCGATCTGGTGTAAAATTTTCCGCAGATTTCAAATCTGTTGAAATTTTCACTCTATCTTTAACAATCACGAAGATAGGAACTTGGACTAGGGGAATAAAAAAGCCCTAACGCGCATTAAAACGCGTGTCTGTGAACGGTGCAGAACAATCCTATGTATCTCCAAACGCCTTCTAATCGCTAGAACGACCGGAGATTGTTGAAGCGCCGAAGCAATCTAGCGCGTGGATTCTCGCAATTTCTGCAAGTGAATACTCCAGTAGAATTCTATGTACTTTGGCTACCCGCGTGTTGTTTAGACGTAAAACGCCTCATGTGAACGGGGCCTAAGTCTTCGAGTTGCATTCATTTCTTATTGTGTGGTAAGTAGGTAATTAATTAACGTTTGCACTGAAGCAACACAACCTGCTATTAGCGACGGTCCGGGATCAACCCAAGGTAAAGATCGAGGATAACACCACGTAAATTTGAACCACGGTCAGATGACGAGGCCAACACCTAAGCAGGCACCCCACTCTCCAAACTTCCACACCACGCCAACGTGAGGACATTTGGGGTACGTCAGATTTAAAGTGTACCAGCCCCGTTGTACACGACGGTGTGTTGGTGGACCTAGTTTCGAACTCGCAACCCTCCGGTTGCTTATCCTGTACTCTTCCAACCGGGCTTCTTCGGTCCCAGAATTGACGGGAATGGAATACTAAAATCAACATTCCACGCTTTTAATTCATCTTGGACGAGATATTTCATCATTAGCAAAATTGGTCAGATCTCGATTGAAGAGTATTTAATTGAAACCATCTGGAAGGTTAACTCTGTTCATGTACGAAGGGTGCCATTTTGCATCAAATGGGTGAAGCCCTATAACTTAGAAAGTGACTTTTTCCAAATATTGCTCAGTAACTTTCTATTTTTACTACAAGATGTGCTAGAAGCTGTCTCATAGTATCAGGACTTTACTATGCACGTTGTATATACAATACTAAACGAGACTACTTTTTAACAAAATATTGGAGGAGACAAAGAAATATTAACCTTTCAGTTTCGACGAGATACCTCGTCCATCAAAATCTGACCAATTCTTCGAATGACGAAAAAGCCTGTTAAAAACGAGCAAGTGGAAACCATCGGAGGACCAAAAGAAATTAAAACAATGATTTGGATTCATTGCTAAAACAATGATTTGGATTCATTGCTAAAACAATGATTTGGATTCATTGCTAAAACAATGATTTGGATTCATTGCTAAAACAATGATTTGGATTCATTGCTAAAACAATGATTTGCATTCATTGCTAAAACAATGATTTGGATTCATTGCTAAAACAATGATTTGGATTCATTGCTACACAATATCATTATTGGTTTTAATACAACACTATTTTAACCCTCCAAGTGGTTTCGACGAGATATCTCGTCCATCAAGATCTCATCAATTTTTGCTAATGACGAGGTATCTTGTCATCAAAGATAGAGCCTATGTTTTGATGATGAGACGTAAATCTGATCAGTTTTGATCTGCTAATGAGGAGATACCTCGTCGAGAAAACCACCAGGAGGGTTGAAACACTTTTATTTTCACATGAAGCTAGAAATAAATATGTATTCAACTTTGCTAGTCAATAAATTCCATATGAAAATTACTAAACTGAGTTATAATCAAAATTGAATAAAACACTTATGCATAATAGATTTTAATACGCTACTTACTGCCTCGAGAACATTTTCTGAAGCATACAGTCGTACTGAAATCAAAATTCAATGTTATTAAACCATGTTATTAAAACTAATAACAAAAACTAAATATGGCTTTAAATGAGTATAAGAAAACATTTCTAACTGCGAATCATAAATTCCTAAGAGTTTTTCAGTGACAAAGACCCAAACTACCGGTAGGTAGTTAATTGAATTAACGTGAATAAACGAAACCTTGGTCATCTGCCCTCTCGTAAGACACTAGTTTTGAATGTAAGATCAATACGAAGAAGGAAAACAAGATCCTTAGTAGAGGTATGTAGGGTACTTTATTAATGCCGCACTGGAGCAACACAAGGGCTATTGGTCCGGAATCAATCCAGAAAGAAAAGATCCGAAGACAACTCTAAGTAATTTTTTTGAATCACGCTAGGATGTCGAGGTCAGAACCTGAGCTCACACCCCACTCTTCAAACTTCCTCACCACGCCAACATGAGGAGATTTGAGGCCACGACAGATTTAACGTGCACCAGCCGTATATACACGTTCTTTGGTTGGATCTAGTTTCGAACTCACAACCTTCGACCGAAAGAAATAGCATGAATCTGCGCGTACTGACACCGTCTATTTCATTAGAAGGTCGACGTGAAAATCCTAATTGTACCAATAGTTTTCAAATACAAATTTGCTTTTCGCTTAACCGTTTTCTTTATTCACTTTGCGTGAGATTCGTTGAATGGGCGAAGCGTATTATTCATTTATTCATTTTTAATGTTTACTCGTCTCTCGTAAGCTTGATGAATAAGTTAGAATACTTTAAGTTGCAGACGTGTCACCATTCCTATCGTACCTAAATATATTTAAAATTAATCGAACTGTCCGTGCGGTGGGAACCACTACCTGTTCGCCTGTAGACTTAAAAGATTTCCACCTTACACAACCAACACGCGAAAACAAATTAACTTGACTAAATAATGCCATTAACAACAAGCAATCTCTCTAGCGATAGAATGGATCGTTCCCCCGGTACACTCAATCGTAGGGATTACCATGGAAGATCTCTTGCTCTCAAATGCGACAGATATTCAGACAGCGCTCTCCCGCTTTTTCAGTGGCCATCTGAGGAGTCTCACATTTTGCTGTGGTCGCAAGATTCCTCCCGTTTGACTTAAATGCCAGTCTGATCAGGCGTCCCCAGCGCATATTCTCGAGTGCCAGGGTTTGTCCCGAGACCTGTTTTCTGAATCTCTTTTGGTGAATGACTTTGTGCGGGTGAATGGACTTGCGGATTTGGTCTAGTTGGAGCTAGACTTGGAGATAAGCAAGAATCTCTCCAGCAGATTCGGAAATGTGTCCGAATCTCTTACGCTGCCGAGAAAAATGTGGTGTAAACCCTGGATTAGAGACTGGTGTGAAGGCTCTCAGATCTGTACGCAGTTTCATCCCATTGGGATTTCTTTTCTGTATGTCTTATTTCTATATTCTTCTTAATAAGTAGTTTATTTAAATTTATATGTTGATTCTGTTAGAACACTAATTTATAATTTGCATTTGAGTTCGTCTTCGAAATTTTTGATTGTGTTTTAAATGTATAGTAATTAATTTTCGGCATTTGTCCTTGTGAGGTTCCCCGATCGACACACGGAGGAACGTTGGCCGAAAGGAACGATTGGATTCCAGAGGGACAGTGGTGGGGGTGCTCTTGAACGGTCATCTGGGCTAAAAAAAAAAGAAGTAGAACCGTAAGGGGGAAAAGGGAACTGGACTAGTAGATACAGATGAGAACGGACGTGCGAGGGTCCTTTCGCTGTTATTGGTGCAAGATTAAAGCTGTAAATATACATATTATCGGAATGTAAATAAAGTCATTTAATCAAGAACCCATGAAAAAGTATCACTTTCTTTTAACGTCTATGTAGATGATAAACGACCACAAATAAGCACCGCGTATGAAAGGGCAGTCGTGTTACAGTACTTGAATTTTCTCAAAAGTTTTATGAGCGTGTTTAAACGTGTAGTAATTAGAGTTAATTTTTGGCATTTATCCTCGACTTTCTTCAAATTTGTTTTTATATTTTTTCTCTGAAGTTTCAAAATTTTCATTATCCTGTACCCGCTTGCAGCGGATGATTGTACATATTTATGTATGTGTGTAACATCTTTGAATGTAGAACTTTCTTTGTCCTAGATTCTAGAGATGGCTCCTGTGCAGACAGGAGTCCCCTCCTGGTCACCCCTTGTCCGGCCTTAAATTCATGTTGGAAGGCTGGGTGACCTAGGTCATTAAAAAAGCCACCTAAGTTTGCAGAATCGCATTTTCAGTAATTAACGTAAGATAGTGTGAACTTTGATTCCCTTTCGCTCAATCTATTTTCCTAATTATGAAAAATATTTCTTGTATTACTCGAATAATTAATCCTCTGAGAGTCTGGAGATTTTAGAGTAGTATAGTATTGCTTTTACCCCACAACAATGACTAAATGGCTAAATCGATACAGTTATTGTTTGAAAGAATCCTTGAATTTTTTCACCCTTTAGAAATATCCTGTTGACCCTTCCTTTAGAATATAATTCCTTGGAAATATTCTATTAGTTCTATCGTACGAATAAAATCCTATGGAAAGACTATTGTTCCTTTCTTTGGAATAGAATACTTTGGGAATATTCTATTGGTTCTTCCTTTGAACTAAAATCTTTTGTAATATTATGTTGGTCCTTTCCTTGGAATAGAATACTTCGGAAATATTTATTGCTCCCTTCTTTGGAATAGAAACCTTTGGAATCATTACATTAGTCCTTTCCTTGGAATAGCGTCATTTGTAAAGATTCTATTGGCCAAGAAGGTCAAAATTGGTTAGAAGTCATGGGGATAGACTGAAGGTTACAAGGTGGAATTATGCGTGTCAAACCCAGAGTCATATTCTACTAACTTTAAGATTTGTGTCACAATTTCATGCTTAGACAGACACAAAAATCGCTGTTTTGCGATAAATTAAACACAAAACGAATACTTATATCGAAATTAAACGAAAGCATTATTTTCAGAAACTTTTCATTTCATTTATATAGACATAAGTAAATAAGTAAAGCCCGTTTAATGATACTTACTCCTTTCTGCCGGATAACGAAAGACTAAAAAAGAAAAAAAATTAATCTAAACAAAGTAATATGTGAAAAACAAAAATTACATCAACGAGAAATAGAATTATTTTAAGATATTTCTCTAACATATATTTCTTTAACATATTCCTTGTTTTATACAAAAATTTAAATAGCTGTGCAGAAATGAAAAATAGTTAAATGATATTGATGCAGCGCAATTCCACCTCTATATAATCAAAACGTGGAAGTTTAACATGCTTAATTTGAGATATGGAGCTGCATAATATTGCTAAATCTACGAGGGTAAGTCAAAAATTATTCGCACTTTCGCTATTATAACACATTTTTAGGTTTGTCACACTGGCTTCTGCGCATGAAGCTTAGAGTTGATACTGTGGTCACGTTACCGAAGTTTGACCTTGATAGCGCCATTTTCCTTGCTTCTGCTTCAATGTAAATCAAAATTCTACTCTGCGTATTATCAGTGGTTATCCCTGGTTTTACAGAAACGTTAAAATTCGCGAAGATCTTGCAATCACTGAATTGAAGAAATTCTTCAGTAAAACTGCAACTAAATTTTATACCAAACTTGACAATATTGACAAGTCCATTCAGCATATCCTCAGATACGACTTTCGTCAATCACTAAAATCACTGAATTGAAGAAATTCTTCAGTAAAACTGCAACTAAATTTGATACCAAACTTGACAATATTGACAAGTCCATTCAGTATATCCTCAGGTACGATTTTCGTCAACCTGAAAATAGTAAAGGACCAAAAGCCATCTGTGAGGTTCTCCGTCAAACACATGGAGGAACGTTGACCCTCTCTATATACGTGTTGCGTCTAGAATGCGTAGTTCTATGTGAGGTGATACGTGCGCACATCTCCGTAGTGCAGCAGTGTAACACAAAGTGGTTCACAAATCCACCATTTTAGTACCACAATGAATTATGTTAAAATTGAACGGGATTTAGAGAAAAAGTTTTTATGTTCACTGTGAGAGCATGAAAGTGGTTTAATCCTCTCCGCGAATTTAATTCTTATCGTGCGCATGCCACTGCTCCTAGCGTACTTGTAAATGCGATTGTGTCTATTTATTAATACTATATTTATTGAGCACGCGAACGATGATATTAGTGAATGTATTTTTAATCACGCAAGTAAAAACTGTAACCATGATATAGAATATAATGGTTTTGAAATGAACTTGTGGTGTAGTAAACTCTTTTGTAAATAGCTAATATATATAATGTCTCGTGTAGTATTTAAATAAACCTGTCCTCAAAGCTCAGTGTTTTTAATCAGATACCAAAGAAGTAATCCTACATTATGGATATGAAATCCATTAAAAATTCTACCAAAAAGCACGGCGATTCACACCATCCTAAATGGTATTCATAGCTCATGACTTCCAAATTTTTCCTACCTTTCTTCATTTTTACTTACCTTTTCAACTTTTAAATCACAGCTTGGCACCAATTTCGGTAAAGATGTCGAATCCGGGGCATGTTTGTCGCCATATCAAGATGGCGTTCAAAGCTAGTATCGCTCTTGACGTCATCGCAATTTCGTTAAAAGAAAACCGCGGACTTTCCTTCGTGAAAAACCTTTTGCATAGTGTTGCCATAAAGGTGGATCAAAACACCAAGGGTGCCATGTCTAGCGATAAATCGCTAGTGCCGCGGATTCGACATCTCCACCCCAATTTCTGACTCCCTTGGATTCACTGACTCCGCTTCCTGAGAAATCCAGCCATTCTCATTGGAGCCCTGCCTCCCCATGCTTCTGCTTCTTCCTAAGCCTGCCGACTTTTTATAAGTTCTGCCAAACTCATTGCCGTTATGTTCCCCACCAACTTTAGGAGACAGATGGCCTTCGGCCTAGGTTCTTCGGCTCAAGAACTATCTTACTTTCAGTATAAACATGGCCGCTCTTCTAGCAGTGTGCACCAAGGAGGAATAAAGAGAGGAGTGATCCGATTTCTAGGGTCGGAAGGTGTGCCAGGGGCTGAAATTCATCGGAGGATTACATCACAATATGGGGACAGTGCTCTACCACATAGCAGTGTGTATGAGTGGATCGAGAAGCTTAATAGAGGCCGGACAAGCGTGATGCACGAAGGAGCAGTCAACATCCACCAATGACGAGAAGATTCAGCAAGCTCGAAAAATGGTACTGTAAAACCGGCGAGTTACCATCGACAACGCAGCGTGTTCTCTGTAGATTAGACGGACAGTGAAGTGGGGAAAGCGGTGCATAAATGGTTGGACGACTCACCGAAAACCTTCTACGAGGGAATACGCAAGCTTGTGAACCGCTGGACCAAATACATCGAAAGGGAAAGAGAATATGTAGAAAAATGACGAACTTGTTCAACCCCTACATTTGTATAAATAGATTGAAAAAATAAAGTGCGAATAATTTTTTACTTTCCCTCGTACACGGAAGAGTTTGGCCACTCTCACGAAATTCTTTAACAGTCCAATTACATAAAGCAATGAGAAATCTGGAAATAAAAATCAGTGCAGAAAAGAAAATATGAGCGAAAAGAGGTATAGTGTCAAAAAATGCGGAATTGCCACTGAACAAGGGAATTAGATGAAATCGAAGTAGACGTTCCGAAACTGATTGTGGAAATATGAATCAGGAGTGCTTTTATTTATGCATTACATTGGAAATCAGAATTGACACTAGTAAAAGTAAGCGAAATGCTATTAAATATTTTGAATAATTTTATCTCATTTAGAGGTACGAAATCCATTTATGGAATAGGATGTTATATTTATTATGAATGCCAGCAATGAATATAATCAACTAAGAACATTTAACGCAGATGCTATGCGCGGGATTGCTATTTTATATTAATTTATAAATTATTCAAAAGTTTTACTGAATTACACATTTCTTTATTATTCTTGTTAACGAGGTTGCTAATAATCGGTGACATAATGGCTTCTAAGAAGTTAAAAAAATGTATTCCTACAATAACAGACTCACCTCAGGTGACATGAACGGGCTTTTCTGAAATAAAAGAAAACAATTACTTTTAAATGAATAAAGCACACAGAGAGAGAGAGAGAGCAAAGAGAGGCTAGAGAAAGATAGGGAAAGAGAGAGAACAAAAGAGAGGTGATGAGAAAGAGAGAGTGGAAGAGAGTGAGAGAAAGAGAAAGAAAGGGGCGAAAGCGAAAAGAGAGAGAGGGTAGAGAAAGAAAAGGAAGATCGGAAAAGCTAGAGTGAAAGAGAGAAGGGAACAGAAATGGAGAAGAGAGAGAAATAATAGTAGTGAGAAAGAGAAAGGAGATAAAGTGAAAGAGAGAGGGCAAGAGAAATATGGAAGAAAGAGAGCGAAATAATGAGGGAAGAGAAAGAGAAGGGAGATAGAGCAAAAGAGAAAGTGAAAGAGAGGGGAGAGAAAATGAAAGGAGAGAGAGTGAGAGAAGGGAAGAGAAAGATCGAGAGAGAGTGGGGAAATGAAATTTAGGAGAGACTAGGAAAAGAAAGAGACTAGAAAGAGAGATCAAAAGAGATAGAGTGAAAGAGGAAGGGAGGGAAGAGAGAGTGGGAAAGATAGAGGGGAAGAGAAAGAGAGGAGAGAGTGAAAGTGAGAAAGGGCGAGTAAGCGTGAAAGAGAAAGAGAGAAGGGAAGAGAAGATAAAGAGCAAAGGAAAGAGAAAGACAGAAGGGAAGAGAAAGAGAGAAAGGGGAAGGGAAATTTAGGGGAGAGAGAGAGAGGGAAAAGAAAGGGAGGAGAAAGTGAGAGAGACCAAGAGAGAGGAAGTTGGAATAAGTTAAGTGAATAAAGCACACACCATTTTGATGTAACTAGTCTATCATAAAGTATCTTGTTCATATTGAAACAAAAATACAAACTATCACATTATCATCATTTGAATATTGCATATATCACAAAAAATAGAACAAATGCTCAATGTTTACTTACAAGTTTTTTCAAAATGTAGACCCATTGCTCGTCGACATTCATATGAAAACTGGCAGAACTAAACAAAGAAATGACTATGTTACATATCTGTATGAGCATTTAAGAAAATTTACGTAACTAAAAAAAATTCTACATTAAATTTATTGAGCCCATTTTGAGGATTCGAAAATGGAATATTTTATGTATGATTAATACTTCTAAATAGTTTGCTTACGACCAAGCAAAATAAATTTCATCTACCACAAATATCTTAAGTAGAATGATGTTCAAAAGTTAAAATAGAATTTTTATCAATCGAGAATAGAGTTAATTTAGTATTGATTCGAGCAAAAGAAGTCTATAGTTCTTCAATAGCACAGAAAGCTCCAGTGTCAATCATCAATTCAACAACACTTAAACCAATGTACAAACATGAAATACATTAGGAGGAAGTTGAATTTACGTCGCACTGTAGCAACACAATGGGATATTCTCGTGGTATACTGATAGTACTGAGTAGCTCCAAAGTGATCAGAGAAAATAGTTTTTGGAAAAAACTATATTATAAATTCTCCCATTCATGATGTAAATGCTATTTCCTCCTTACTTATCAAGTAGGGATACTGAAAGTAGTTTCCGAAGATCTTGAATGAAGTTCTTGCTACATGAACCTTTTAGTGAAAGTTTCATTGTTGTCGGGGGGCGAGGTATCTTGTTGGAAGAGCAGCGGATTACCAACCGGAGTGTTGCGAGTTCAGACCAAAGACTGTCGTCTACGAGGGTACTGATCACGTTAAATCTACCATGGCCTCAAATGTTCTCACGTTGGCGTGGTGTGGTAGTTAAGACAGTGGAGTGAAAGCTCAAACGTCGACATTGTCATCTGACAGTGGTTCAAATTACACGGTGTTGTCCGTCGCCAACAGCCCATTATGTTTCCCCAGGGCGATGTCAATTCAACTACCTAATATTGTTGGCGGATGGGAAAAAACATTTCAGACGTATATATTCGTCTATGAATTATAAAATAATGCAGCATTATGAATTAGCTTACGAATTTTCATTCGTAAATTCGTAAGCTAATGCATAATGCTGTATTCAAATATCCAAGGATGGCTTACAACTTTATTGGGCTTTTTCAAATATGCCATCATGTTTCTGGATAATGTTAAAGGTCAGTACTCTCACTGAAACAATGAAAATGGAATTTTGGCAACGAGCTATTGTCGACGGTCCGGGATATAACCGGAAGGGAAAGATCCGAGGACCACACCACTTAATTTTGAACAACGGTCACATGATGAGGTCACACTTGAGTTGTTACCCCACTGTCCAAACTTCCACACCACGCCAACGTGAGGATATTTGAGGTGTCGACAGATTTAATGTGCTCCAGTCCATTTTGTACACGACGGTCTTTGGTTATATTCGAACTCGCAACACTCCGGTTGAAACAATGAAAATGGGACGGGTACAATTCATTGTCAGCGCAGCGGTGTAAAATTCTCGAAACTGTACTGAAAACAATTGAATTTAAGAAAACAAGCGACTAAAATAGAATTTAATAGGACAAATTTACAAAACGTGTCCTATATTTAAATATTTGGATTGAAAAGATACTTACTCGCACGGCTGATTGCTGGACTGCAGCAAATCCGTACAATTTTGTCCAACTCTGTTCAAATCTATAAAATTAAGATATTTAAGAAACTCCGGAGTAGGTTTTCTAAATATTTACACAGATTATATATTTTCAAGTACAACTGCTAGTGTTTCTTACACGTTTACAACGACAGTCCACACATCTACCATGCTCTAAAAATCAAAAAAAGAAATCCGGACTTCTGTTCAGTTTTCCGAAGTGAGCTCATTGCCATTGATGAAGGACTTAACTACATCATGTCTGTTTCGAATCCAAAGGTCGTTTGGATTTCGCAGCTCCATCCAACATCTATATGATTGGCGCAGTGTGGGAGATACAACATGGATCCTAAACAAACTCCAGGATGTGTATGTGTTTCATCCTTCTGTGAGGTGCACCTACAGTAGACCCCTTCACACGCGGACCTAAGGGAAACGAAGTAGCGGATGATTTGACGAAGAACGATGTCGATGAACCATTGTCCACTACTCATTGATTAATGTTTCTTGAGCATTACTCTATTACAAAAATCTCGATAAGAAGGCATGGATCGTTCCCCTGGTATACTCTTGGTATAGTGGAGATCTCTTGCTCTCAATTGCGACACACATATTCAGACAGCGCTCTCCCGCTTTTTCAGTGGTCATCTGAGGAGTCTCACTTTTTGCTGTGGTCGCAAGATTCGTCTTGTTTGCCTTAAATGCCAGTCTGACCAGGCCTCTCCAGCAGATATTCTCTAGTGCCTGGAGTTGTTCCGAGAGACCTGTTTTCTTAACCTCTTTTGGTGTACGACTTTGTGCTGGTGAATGGACTTGTGGATTTGCTCTAGCTGGAGATAGACGTGGAAGTTAGCAACAACACATCTACAAACCACAATAAACTCTTTCTTTATCTTTCTCTTACGTGGTGCAATATAAGTCCTAATTTGTATCGGCCGTTTGCCAACGGTTGGATGATTTTGCTGACGAATCAAATCTGTTGATGGAAAATAAAAAATTTTTCACTTTATTCTAAAACGCAATAAGTATTTCAAGTTACAGTCTACCTAGCAGGAAAACCTGCTCCAGACACACAACTATAACAAAATATCACGTCATTAGCATAAATGGTCAGATCGTATTGGACGAAATATCTATGACACGAAATTGGCAGAAAAAGGCGTGCGTACAGAAGTGTTTTCTGTACGGAAACAGAGTACCCATGCACCTCAAATCAAAAAGTCGTTGAATCAATTAGTTACCTCAACAACATACAAATATACGGGGCTACGCAGCTACTAAACAGGGAGTGATCGGACATTGTTCTTTCTCGATATATTGTTAGATGCACCACTAATTTAGAAATTTTCAGTTGGGTTTACCAAAAGGTCTAATAATAGATGAAAACTTTCTAACTAAACTTAGTAAACTAGGTTGTAACGGCGGCTAAGGAAACTGGACAATACTGCCGACGATCAAACGCCAAAAGGAACGACCACCGAAGCAGATAATTAAGGGGGTATGGTACTCAAAAAATCCCGAAAAATCGGAATTTTTTTTTATTGTTTTAAAACAAAATTCAGAATTTTCTGATTCCAATGACACCAAATTGATCTTGCTACGTTAAATAGAACTGATTATATTGCAATTTTAAAAATTGAACTACTGATGTCACCTGCCACGCTCATTTTCATCTGCTACTATAACATAAACAAACGAAAGTTAAACCTCTATATGTCTATTTCTCTCAGTTGAAAATAGTGTTTCTTTTTATAGGATGAAAGAAGCGAAGTAAAATATATTAGCTAACACTTCTTTGAATTGATGTCAAGTAATAGTATCTTTTGGATTGCTTATTTTGAATGTAAATTGGATATTTGATGTGAAAAATTTGACGTTAGTTTTAATTTCGAAAACGGCTATTGTTGTTGAATATGCTGTTAAATATATTTTGTTGTTAATATATCTATATTTTATGTTATAATTATATCATTTTAAGTGATTTGTTTACACAAGTTTGAGCTGTGATATTAAATATGGGACGAAAGCGGAAAGGTCAAAGTTGGTCAAAGATTATTGCAGAAAAGTGAACATGGCAAAAATAAAACTGAACCAGAATTCTGGTTACTTGGCTGGTAGACATTGAATTGTGTTAGTCAGCAATATTGCTTTTACATACATTTTAATATAATGTATTATCTTTGAATTTGTGTGTGCAACAGCTATTTATAATATATTATGTTCCAACAGCAGCAATTTTCATATTTTTCTCTGTATGTAAAAATTTTGATGAAATTTGTGATCTTTTTTTCGATTTTAAAAATTTATTTTTTGTACATATATTAACATTTTGTTAAAATTTAAACATGGAATATACTTCTTCTGTGTGAAAGATTACCGCAAAAAATTTTCAGATGAATATTTTCATAAACAGCTATTTTGCATAATTTTAAAACTTTAGTGCCTTTTTTCTCAAAGAAATTATTTTAGATATTTTTATAAATTTAAATTGACATAAGTCAAGTTTTTCTGATTCATATTTACAAAAACTGTGAAGACAATTTATTTCTGACATATTTTTATGTTAAAAAATGTTCAAATTGAAATTTTAGCCAAATTATTTTTCTACTTATATAAAAAAACTGATCAAATTTTGGAAATTTTATTTTTTTAAAATTAATTATTTTTAATTTTTAAATTTTTGAATTCACATTTTGCATACTATACTTAAAATCTACCTGAGTACCAAAAATTACAACTATAACTTCAAAATTGCAGATTTCAGCAATTTAGGTACCATACCCCGTTAAAGGCAGATACTGAAGCTTTTATAATCTTGCCGGCGATCAAGTGCCGAAGGGATAGACCACCGAAGCAGCTTTTTTTAACGGCAGATAGGAAAAGTACCGCTTCCAGAGGCGAAACTGTTGGTGACTTCGAAACAAAAGGCAGGCGCCTTTCTGTCGCTCTCTATGACATTTTGAGACAAAAAGGTACGGATATGAGTTACGATGACCATTGCCGACAAGGTTCAATGGTCCCCTTTCAAGTCCGCCGAAGTCTGACGTAAGAGTCAAGGGGAGAGGCCAACGTTCGAGGGCCATTCTGGAAGGCCCGAAGAAGGTGAGGTAATCAACAGCCAATGAGCACCGACTAAGAGGCCAACCCGAAACGAAAAGGAGGAATCGAGAAGCACCCGATATATATAGAATTTTTCGAATCTTTAGACGCAGAGGATAGAGAGAGGGAAGAGAAAGAGAGAGAGGGAGAGACAGCTTTTGGAGAGAGACGAGAGTCGAACAAGAAGTGAACACCCGTTCACTGTCGGCGAAGGACTGACATCTGATTTATCCCGCCTTGGGGCTCTATACTTGCCTGAGTGTTTTATTGAGAAAGACTCGCCCGTGAAGGAGACTCCTCCGAGTAATTTGTGAAACTATTCGCCCGAGTAGTCGTGGAGATTTGAGCTCACCAGAGCTGATTTATATCCCGCCATGGGACTCTATACTCGCCTGAGTATTTTATTGAGAAAGGCTCGCCAGCAGCCATTAGAAGCACCTCGATAAAACATTGGACTTTCCAACGAACTATCGAACTCTTAAATGAATTATTCATTCTTTTTATCGACTAATTGTAAAAAGTGTAAATAAAATTCGTTAATCTAGAAACGAATCACTTTTGAATGGTAACTAGTCTAAGCTACCCGTGGACCAAGACGTTACAAGGTTCACAAAATTGCTAATTTTTAAGTTACAAAAAGCGTCCAACGTTTTGATGCTTGGACTGAGGGCTACCTTTCACCCATACAGGAAATATAAAAGTAGAGTGAGCAATGGTAACCTTTTTATGTGCCCAGGATCATGTGAGCAGAACTGGTAGTATAATAACATGACCTTAGATTACTTTCATCAGCTGCGATTCATCATCTGATTGGTCCGTGGGACGGGAGAAGACGCCTATTCACTGATTCATCATCCGATTGGTCTACGTGACATAGTTTGGTGATTTCACCATTTTTGTGGCCACTGCATAGAAA
This sequence comes from Meta bourneti, assembly GCA_933210815.1. Taxonomy (NCBI): domain Eukaryota; kingdom Metazoa; phylum Arthropoda; class Arachnida; order Araneae; family Tetragnathidae; genus Meta; species Meta bourneti. The sequence goes on along the minus strand of OW119928.1, from coordinate 14,067,837 downwards.
TGCGCATTCACGCATTCATCTGTCATAAGCTATAGGATGTCAAATTGGTCATCCATGTCAGTTTTTCACAGAGCAGTCACGTGACTACTAGTAGTCATGTAGATTGTGCTTTTGAAGCTCCTCACAATACCAATTCGCTATCGGAGCGATAGAAGTAACTAAGAGTTGGCGAAGTAAAAAATTATGCATGGCAATCGTTATACATGTTTTTGCGTGTATCAGCCCTTTCACTCTGATCTTGCTTAGTACCTCGCTATGAATGGAGTAGCTCAAGATCATCTGCCTTCTTACCAAATCCACCAGCCTGCACTTATTTCAGAAATATATTAATAAAAATATAATGGATACGGATAGCTTACTTGAGCAATCCGGACAGTATCTGCAGAGAGTTTCATTGTGGGGGAAATCTATGAAGTACGGAACACACCCAATCTCTTCTAAGGCAGCTTTCATTCTGCATTCCTGGATAGCCATCTATGCAAAAATAATAATTGACTAATAACAACATAAGTTTAATCATTCACTTAAAAACAAGTTATTTAGAGATTGGTAGACTGAAAGAGAGAGGTAGGTAGAGGTATTTAATTAACGTCGCACTGGAGGAACACAACGGGTTATTGAGAGAGATAAAGAGAGACGCAGAGAGATAGAGGGAGAGATAAAGAGAGAGATAGTGAGATACAGAGAGAGATAGTGAGATACAGAGAGAGATACCTCGTTTATGTAATATCAATGAATTCATATAAAAATGCAATCTCGAAATATTATTATTTCAATAATGAGACACTTCCATGCTATGGTATTCAACAATATATTAGCAACAGAAGTTCTAGTTATTACCTCATAATTCAAATCCTTAAATGACATTTTACAAACATTTCTTGTTACGATTGAAATGTACTGGTACGATTAAAATGCACTGATTTTTTACTGAAACGGAAAATGAATTGAACGTAGAAAACAATTCTCTGCATGGAGGTTTTGAATAATTTAAAATATGAATTCATGCAGTGAGCTTGAAACTACTAAATACAGTGTGCTTTTGCACTTTGCAGAAAAGCTTTCATACATTTTTTCACTTCAGCTAGGAAATAATTAGCTTTAATAATTGCATTTTCATGGTATTTGGAAGAAATTTAATGAATACATTCATGTCCTACCTAGATATGTGAAAGGGATTATCGGTGTAAATAAACAAGCAAGACTGTCTGCGAAGATTTTATTACTGTTGTTCAAGTGCTCGAATGATACATATCGTGTTAATTATTGCGTTGATGCAACTATTCGTCCCGTTTTTGGCGCTAGATGGCATCGCATCGCAAAAATGAAGTGTTATCTACTTCACAATCGTAAAGTTTTGATGTTGTTTCAAAGAAGGAATTTCAGCGAGTACTTGGGGGAAAAATGTGTTATTGGGTAGTGTTTTTTAAATTGTGTTAAGCATTAAAAATGGCTTCAATTAAAAAACTGGACGAACTTTGCATCAACCTAATAAAATGTATTTTATCTCCGTTTCAGCAGCGTTTGGCGTTTAATCGAAATGGAGTTAACCAATCATCACTTATAGGCAAAGTGCTGAAATTGCATTCGAAATACAAGCCAACTGACATTACGTTCAGAATATATACAGGACACACTCACACACACATATAACCCTTTTTTAACCCTCCAAGTGATTTATACGAGATATCATCAAGGACACTGCCGATTTCTTTTATGACGAAATCAAGATCTGATCAGATTTCTGCTAATGATCGCGATCATGCTTTCTTCTAATGACGAGACATCTTGTCAAACAAGATCCGGTCAGTTTTGCCAATGACGGAATACCTCGTCGAGACAACCACCAGGAGGCACCTAAAGGTAAAAAGTATACATATTCTTACCACTTGATTGAGTGGCCCGACTCCACCTTTAGCTTTCCAGTCTTTCGTGTAGTCCGTGCAATTCGTCTGATACGGAGGCGGTAACAAATGCTTTTCCTCCTATGAGTGCAGAGAATCGTTATTAAATACCATAAAAATAAAGGAATAAAACAACTGGGTAAAAACCATAAACTCATACCTTTGTCAATTTGATAAGATAACGCTTTCCACCCAGAAAACTTTTCCCTGACACGAATGGACTTGCCGAGAACTGCTGGGAGTGTATCGCTATTTGGACCGAGCTGTTGCTGATAGGGATGTATTTGGGCAACTGTATCAGATCTGCTGGAGCACCTTTATTTCTGTTCGATATATTGATATAGAATTCCATTTTAATCTCTGAAACGAACAAGAACTATTCACATGGTGCCAAATAGTTTGTTTTAAAGTTCACGAGAAAGGTGATGCATTCGTAGTTTTATTAATCCTCCTTGTGGTTGTCCCGATGAGGTATCTCGTCATTAGCAAAACTCACCAGATTTTAAGGTAATCCGGAGAATAAAATCTTCAAAAAATCGATTTGGAATTTATAATTTTAAAAATACTAGAATTCTTATTCTTTAAAACGCGGCATCAATTTTGTTTTTTAGTATAGTAGAAGTATATTTAATATTGTTTTAATATATTGTTGTCATGTCTCCAAAGCCATTAAATGGCATTTAAAAAGGTAGAGGTCGCTATTAAATTGTAACTACTTAATTTTTGTTCAGGTTTTTCTAACATTAATTTTATTATATTTAACATTTTATCTAAATGGCAACAGTGCTTATAATTGATTCCAACCGTAGTGTCTAGTTCTATATTCTAATCATTTGGCAGAATTTTTCCGAATTTGTTTTGTTATAATTTACTATTTTTGTATAGACGTTTTATATTGCAATTGAAATTAGTTGTTTAAAATTGGATTTCATTACAAAATAGTGTTTGATTATGCCGCGTTCTACTGCAAAACGAATGTTATCCTTCAATGAGAGTAGTATATAAAAATTGGACATACATTCTCAAAGATTTGTTTATTGTATCAGGTTATTACGCTTATTCGTCAATGATTGCTATTGACAAAGAAAGGCGAAGAAATGCAAATAAACCTGGAAAAGAGGCTGAAGAAAGAGCTTGGCGGTGCAGAAGACAATCTAAGGAAACTGCAAGATTTAGAGTGCGAAAATACAGATGAACCTTCATATGGTACTGGAATGCATTAAGAAATAACTTTAAATAGTGATTTCTAAGAATGGTGATTTTTTTACAAAAGGTACCTTTCCTCAAATACCATTTGTCACAAATACTTGAAACTTTTTTACATAATCTGAGGACCATTAGTGATAACTTAACCAGAGGGTTTAATGATATTCTAATATATTATTAAAATAAAAAATTTCAAACTTTTCAAACCATCATAATTTTACCTTATTCTTGTATTATTGTTAAATTTATTTAAAAAAAGTAAAACAGCTATAAATAAAATGACTGGTTAAAATATGTAGAAATATTGAAATAATTCCCACGAAAAAGTCCAAGTTTGTAAATACAATAGGAACAGAGAAAATGTACTTTGAATATTGTCAAATTTAACATAGAAAACAGGTCGTTGCGGTAAACTCCAGGTTACCTTAATGAATGAGATATATCGTCAAAGAAAACTGATCTTTTGATGATGACCAGATCTTGATCAAGTTATCATCAAGAATTCGGCAATACTTTGGTGACGAGATATCTCCTTTTGGAGCATGGTGACTACGGTTGACTTGGCGAGCTGCAAGCTCGCCAATGAGGTGATAGCTTCACTAAATTATTTGCCGCCATGTGTTCAGACTATAGTTTTCGATGTCAGCGGATGCACTACTGTGCTCCCAACCTCTTGTTGCCTATGGAAAAAAGGCGTTGCCTTTATCCAATTTATCGTATAAATAACACAATTTATAAATAAATTTTGTAATTATATCTAAAATCTGATACGTCCATTATTTGATAGCAAAGGAATTTTTCAGCAACCAGGTCCCCAATCACGTAGACGGAAACTTAGCCAATGGGCATTTTGGCCCCTCATCTTTTGTTCCAGTGTGCCGTAGCTCATTTGATGGACGTTAATTGATTTTGATCAAAATTCCTTGGATTGAATTGTTCTTGAAGCAACCGTCGTTATGGCTCAAACGCATGTCTTTACTTTGAATAGACAAAAGGATCCATTAGAAAACAAAATTATTAAATTGAAAACATTTATTTCCGCTTGTGAAGTATATTCAGACAATTTAATCGAACTGAATGTTAAGCTATCGCCTCATTGGCGAGCTTGCAGCTCTACAAGGCAACCATAGAAACCAGGCTCCAACATTTTGCCCGGAGTTTCAATATTTACATTTAAAATAACATACAATACAAGATGTTTAATTATATACCAATAAAAGGAAATATTAATAGTAAAATATATACATCACTGACACATAAACAGTATTAAAATGAGGAAACAAGTGAAATATATTAGTAACACAATTTATATAATTGTTTAGTTGGACAACCATAACACAGACTTAGTTCTACATGAATTAAGTTGCACTGTAGGTAACCACACGTCATTAGCAAAATTCTTAAGATCTTGATAAACAAGATATCACAAAAGAAAACTGACCCGATCTTGATCTAGAGAGTCATCATCGAAAAATCGGCAATACCTTAATGAGAGATATCTCGCCATATAGGACGAGGTATCTCGTCATTTGCAAGATTAGCCGGATCTTGATGGACGAGGAATTTTATCAGTATTTCTAATCCGTATTGTAATCTATGTGGGTATCTGGGCATAAGTATCAGAAGAACACCTGCCATTTCCTGTGATCCAGGAAGTCATCAAGCCCCAGGATGACGACAGAGCCACGACCTAATCAGATCTCAGAGAGAGAGAGAGAGAGAGACAAGAGAGCACTGTGAAGAAGGTGACATACAGCCAAGCACGAGGCACACGTGATTAACAATGATACACAGTAAATGGGTTATTGGTGACGGTCCGGGATCAATCCAAAGGGAAACATCACGTAATTTTGAATCACGATCAGATGACGAGGCAACACCTCAGCTGGCATCCCACTCTCCAAAATTCCACACCACGCCATTTGAGGCCATGATAGATTTAGCGTGCACCAGCCCCTTTATACTCGACTCTCTTTGTTTGGATTCGAACTCGCAACCCTCCGGTTGCTAGTCCTATACTCTTCAAACCGGGCTACCGAGGACCGTCGTAAACTGGTTTTCCCATTTCGAATATGGGGATTGGTGAACTTTGACTTGTTTAACCTATGTAACTGAATTTAATTTAATGTTTTGCTTGTTTCAAAGCTATTTCTATGCTTAACATCCACTAGCCACACACAACTTAAATTCATTTCACGACGTTACAATGGATATGGTAAAAACAAACTTACTCTCGGATTTCTTCATTCGCTGGATCTTCCTCGAAGGATCACCCCATTTGGAATTAATTGTGAAGCAGAAACTTGGCGCATTCGTGTCACTGTAATAGGATCCATATACAACATTTTCAGTGCTGAAAGAACAAAACCAATATGAGTATAAGATTACTACTGAGAAAAGATGGTCTACCATCAATAGCACTGTTTTAGTATCTATTAACCCTCCTTGTGATTGTTTCGAAGACGTATCTCATACTTAGAAGAAAACTGACCAGATCTTGATGGACGATAGATCTAGTCATCAGAAGAAAAGTGACCAGGCCATGATGGAAGAGATATCTAGTCCTCAGAGGAAAAATGACGAGACCTTAATGGACGAGATATCTCGTCCTTAAAACATTGACGAGATCTTGATAGACGAGATATCTCCTTCTTAGAAGAAAATTGGTCAGATCTTGATGGTTGAGATATCTCGTCTAAACCACTCGGAGGATTAACTTGAGTTATGTAAGTTATTTTATCACTTCCGAAAAGAGGGTTCGCTCAGCCTAATTAATAGTCAAACGCTATGTATCCCAATTGGAGAAGGGCCGCGGTAGCCCAGTCGGAAGAGCAACGGATTACCAACCTGGAGATTGCGAGTTCGAAACTCGTTCCAACCAAAGACAGTCATGTACGCGGGGGCACGTTAAATCTGCCGTGGCCTCAAATTACTGCACGTTGGCGTGGTATGGAAGTTTGGACGAGGGATGCCAGCTCAGTTATTGCCTCGTCATCGGTCCAAAATTACATGGTCCTGGGAACTTTCCCTTGGGGATTGATTCCGGATCGTCACCATCGGACCGTTGAGTTGCTCCAGTGCGACGTTAACTACCTACACTACACAATTGGAGGAAAAACATTCCGTTAAGCACAAGCGAAGATTACTCAAATAGGATAAGACGTTACTTGGAGATTTGCTATTTCATAATAAAAAAATTTCGGAAAGATGTGAAAGATTATTTTTTCTTTCAGTGAGGTACATGATTTAAAATAAAATATCGGCGGGTTCTGTGAGGGAGTCACGACCACAGGACTTTGGGCCTGGAATACATCTCGTGGTTGTTGGGTGGGTATTAGAAATGAGGGAATGCGCAGAATTTAGGTTTGGAGAGACATTCAAAAGTTTTTTGTCTCTGCATTAATCTTGTGTCCCTTCACAAGATTAATGTGTTTTGAGAGAATAGCTTGGCTTATTCTAGGCTGAAAATGGTCTCGTTGGCGATGATACGAGAAGTAGCTATTGTATGGCTTTAGTTGGCTGTTTTGGGGTTTTATGGCGCTATATTTGGCCAAGCTACACCAAACTCAAGAGGGACAACGCAATGAGAGGAAAAACAAAAAGCAAAAGGGCATGCGATGGCAAAAATGAAATGGAGGAAGTATCACTCAAGTACCTCGTGGTTGTAATACCCGTACACACCTAAAGATGTGCCCTAGAGGACTCAATGGCATGAGATCGACGCTGATATTCATTTCATAATCTCATTCTTTCTTGTTTGTGTTTGTGGTGAGCTTGAACACTCTTCAACACACAATTTGTTCCGATGAGATATCTCGTTCATCAAGATCTGACCAATTTTGTTAATGAAGAGATAACTCGTCATCAAAATGTTGCAGATTTTTGGATGTGATGACTATATCAACATCCGGTCAGTTTTTTCTCATGACGAGATATCTTGTCATGAAGATACTGCAGGTTTTTTGATGATGACTAAATCAAGATCTAAGCAATTTTTCTAATGTAGAGATATCTCAACATCAAGATACTGCAGGTTTTTTGATGATGACGAGAAGATCAGGATGATGACGAGATGATAAGATCGTGTCAGTTTTACAAATGACGAGATATCTAGTCGAGTCAACCACTAGGTAGGTTAAATATAAGAAAAACGCGTTCTATACATGTATTCTTTGTTTGGTAAAACTCATGAACACGGTAACAGGCCTTCAGGTTTCGTCCACAAACGGCTATTTCTGCCTACAGACGGGTTACAAATCTTCTTTCGCTAATTTATCTTACTATCTCTAATTGGCGAAGGTACCATGTTCTTGAGTTTAACCCTTTGTTTTCACTATTTGTTAGCAAATGGAAGCCTCTTGAAAGCCGAGGTGTATTGATAATATTGAAATATTAAGGTGAAGCTGTGGACTTACTCGCAATCTCTTTCGTCACTTCCGCTTGTGATTTTACACTTGAAGAACTCTTTCAACGGAATCCTCAGCATTTCCAAAGCGGTAGAGTTCAATTCTTTCTGTTGCATGAACTGCCCATAACTTATAATCTGTTAAAAACGAGTATCATCGGATGACCAAAAGAAATTAGAACAATGATTTGGATTCATTGTTGCAAATACTATTATTGGTTTTAGTACAATACTATTCTAACCCTCAAGTGGTTTCCACGAGATATCTCGTCCATCAAGGTCTTATCTATTTTTGGTAATGACGAGGTATCCTCTCAACGAAGATATAGCCAATGTTTTAATGACGACGAGATCAAATTCTGGTCAGTTTTACAAATGACGAGACACCTCGCAGACCAAGACAACCACCAGGAGGGTTAAGATGCACATATGTTAAAGAACTATAGATCCCACCATAAATATAAATCTATGCATATAAAGCAGAATTTTCATCTTTCTTTTCTTTATTCTTTGGAACCCTGCGGGTAACGTAGGCTACATATTAACCCCCGTACTATTTGTCTAGGGGGTGCAGCGGGATGTGGATGTGCGTCATCCTGAACAGAGCACTTACTAGGAGCGCTCTCTCCCGGTCTGACTGTGTAGATTATGTCAAAGTTAACATCTGCAGTATTCCCTCTGAAGATGGCCTTGGACATTTTTTTAGAATCTTAGAGTATGTTGCAATCGCAAATGGGTACGGTTGCGCTGAAAATCGCTCAGTATCATATCGTTATGTATCCGGTCTGTAGATTCTTAATTTGTAGCTTTAAGTGAAATGTAAATTTTTATGATAATATAAGATTATTTTTATAGAAAGTCTTTTTTATCTTCGATATGGTACAACGGGCTAAAGATAATTCGAAATCCTCATAGGAATAGCATCGTGTATTTATACAGTCATTGTCAGACCAATTCAAACTAAATTTGATACATTCATCCTGTAGAATTCTATAGGGACACAGGCTATATATTACTGCCGTTCGATTTGTCCTGGGTCTGATGGGGACTAAAAACAATTCGATACTTCCACAGGAATAATATTGAGTAATATTACGATCTTTTATAAACAATTCAACCCGAGCAACGCCTGGTAATTTAGCTAGTGGATATAATATCAAAGCTTAAAAACACAACCTAAGATATTAGAATACAACTGAAAAAGTGATTTCGGCCCATCAGTATATACGTCACCACCATGCCCAAAGTTAAACAGAATGAAAACTCTTAAGTTTATATATTATTATCCGTCATTGCATGTTTGGTAGTTCGTAGGTAGTTGAATTTACGTGGCACTGGTTCAATGCAATGGGCTATTGGCGACGGTCTGAGATAAATCCTGAAATGAAAGCGCAGAGGATAGCACCTCGCAATGTGAACCACGGTCGGAAGAGGAGGTCAACATCTCAGCTGGCACCCCACTCTCTAAACCTCCACATCACGCCAACGTGAGGACATTTGAGGCCACGACAGATGTAATGTGCATCAGCCCTTGTAACTTAGAAGAATTTCTTGCGTTATTTCAACTGCGCCGTATTTTGTTCTTGAAATGGTCTTGAAGAGGCCATTTTCCAACAAGCACATTGAACGTTTCCAATGTATCGAATTGAACTGCGTTGATTCGAGTCTCAATAATCGAATTTCTGCAAAACCCATACTTTAAGCCAGAATCAACTCTTTTTTACAAATTTGAAAAGTCGGTAACTCATCAATGTCTCTTTCGACTTTTAATTAAAAAATTCCACGACTAAAATTATTACTAAACTATAAAAAAGGCATTTACAAATGCTTATGAATGAATTCGGTTATCAAACTTCACCGAACACAAGTTACAGATATAACACTTAAAACTGCTACAATTACTTTCACTCACTTCGGCAAATTTTAAAATCTCAATTTATATATTCCAAATATGAAATAACATTAACCCTCCTAATGGTTGTCTCGTCAAGGTATCTCGTCTCATTAACAAAAGTGACCAGATCTTGATGAACGAGATATCTCTTTAATAGAAATAAATTGACCAGATATTGATCATAAAAAAATTGGCAATATCTTGGTGACGAGATATCGCATCATAAGGAAAATTGGTCAGATCTTGATAGACGAGATATCTCGTCGAAGCCACTTGAAGCGTTAATGCGACTACTTAGTACTCAGACATAATTTTTTTCGAAAACATGACTAAATGAATTTTTCTATAACATACATGTCTGAAATTTCAAAATTTTGCAACCCAAAGGGAATTTTAAATTCCTATCCGGTAAGGAATCCGGATATATGGAAATTTTCGTTTTTTAAAACCTGTACTGGTGATTGAAAAGTCTAACAATTAGACGATAATGTCTTAAATATTCCTTAATCCTGTCTCTATGAGATATCTTATAATTATCAACTGATCAGATCATAATGGACGAGAAATATTGGCAGTAGAAAACTGACAAAATATTGATCTCATCACAGATAAATCGGCAATATCTTGGTGGCGCGATATCTGGTCACCAAGAAGAGGGTTAACCCTCCTGGTGATTAATCTTCGCGTTGAAAACTGTCCTGTAGTGACGAGCTTCTGATGCCTGTTCAAAATTGTCACCAATTCTGGGCAAGGGACAATTTATTCCTCCTACTTGGAGTAAAAGGGCAATTTTATCTCGACAAGGTATTTTGTCATTAGGAAAACTGACCAGATCTTGATGGACGAGATATCTCGTCATTAGGAAATTGATCATACTTTGGTGGACGAGATATCTCGGAGGAACCACTTGGAGGGTTAATTATAAAAATATTTGCAAGGCTAGTTGTTCTATTGTTCTAACATAAAGTATTTCTACTCGAAGTGAGTCTCCTTTTTCATTCGAGAGCCGCGGTGGCCCGGTTCCAAGAGCAACGGATTAGCAACCGGAGGGTTGCGAGTTCGAATCCAATCAAAGACCATCGTGCACAAGGGTGGCTGGTGCATATTAAATCTGTCGTGGCCTCAAATGTCCTCACGTTGGCGTGGTGTGGAAGTTTGGAGAGTGGATGCGCCAGCTCAGGTGTTGACCTCGTCATCTGACCGCGGTTCAAAAAATCACGTGTTGTCGTCCGGAGGGAATGATCTCGGACCCTCGCCAGTAACCCGACTTGTTTCTCCAGTGCGAAGGTTAATTAACTACCTTTTTATTCGGGTATTGGGTATTTTTTTGGGTATTTCAATTAACGTCACACTGGAGCAACACAATGGGCTATTGGTGACGGTCCGGGATCAATCCCAAAGGGAAAGATCCGAGGACAACACCACGTAATTTTGAACCACGGTCAGATGACGAGGCAACACCTGAGCTGGCACCCCACTCTCCAAACTTCCACACCACGCCAACGTGAGGACATTTGAGGCCACGACAGATTTAACGTGCACCAGCCCCCTTTGTACACGACGGTGTTTGGCTGGATTCGAACTCGCAACCCTTCGGTTGCTAGTCCGTTACTCTTCCAACCGGGCCACCGCGGCCCTACCTTTTTATTCGAATGACATTGTCTGGGGGGTAGTTCAATTAACGTCACACTGGAGGAACACAACGGGCTATTGGTGACGGTACGGTATCACACCCGAAGGGGAAAGATCCGAAGACAACACCATGTAATTTTGACGGACTAGCAACGGACTAGCCGGAATAAACACGGACTAGCAACCCTTCGGTTGCTAGTCCGTTACTCTTCCAACCGGGCCACCGCGGCCCTCACATTGTCTGGTTTAGTGCTCAAATGAATAAATGTTTGTTTTAGGAGGAAGGTTGAAAGGAAAGTTGTCGTTGATCTACTTACTAAGAAATCCTTAGGAAGCTGTGTTTCGTTTAAGCAAAAGTTTTCATAAATCGAGCAGGAATTGAGATACTTTAAAAACATTTTTGTCAAACAAGTTCCACCGAGCTGACAGACTACTTCCGGTATGATCCTGGCAATAGAAAGTACATCCATTATTAAGGTATTCTTCATTTACGTCGCACTGGAGCAACACAACGGCTACTGGCAACGGTCCGGGATCAAATCCGAAGGGAAACACCGGAACAACGGTAGCCTGGTTGGAAGAGTATCGGATTAGCAACAGTAGGGTTGCGAGTCCGAATCCAACCAAAGACCATCGTACATAAAGGGAGCTGGTGCACGTTAAATCTGGTATGACCTCAAATGTCCTCACGTTGGTGTGATGTGTAAGTTTGGGGTGTCGGATCAGGTGTTGACCTCGTCATCTGACCGTGGTTCGAAATTACTTTGTATTGTGCTCGGACCTTTCTATACGTTCAGACCGTCGTCAATAGACCGCTGTGTTGCTCCAGTGCGACGTTAATTAAACACTTACATACCGAGGACACCACCAGGTAATTTTGAATCATGATCAGATGACGAGGTTGCACCTGAGCCGGCACCCCACTCTCGAAACTTCCACCCCACCCCAACGTGAGGACATTTGAGACCACAACAGATCTGACTCTCACCAGTCCCCTTTTGCTCACTGTCTTTGGTTGGATTCGAACTCGGAACACTCAGGTTGTTAATCCGTTATTCTTCCAACAGGGCTACCGCGGCCCCATTATTAAAATAATACACAGAACAAACAGAAAACATGACAAAACATTCTAAAAATCAGCTTTTGGTCACTATTTAAGAATTTTAAAATAGAAATCGCATGTGGTCTGAGAATTCGTGTATTGGTATTGAACGTTAAAAATATTAAGAACAAGGAATTTCTTTTAATCCTCGAAGTGGTTCCAATGATATATCTCGTAAATCAAGATCTAACCAATTTTTGTAATGACGAGATATTTCGTCATTAAGGTATTACCGACGTTTTTTAGGATTAGGATCAAAATCTGGTCAGTTTCTTTCTCCAATTGACGAGATTTCTCCTTTATCAGATCTCGTCAGTTTTACTAATGATAAGATGCCTCGTGTAGACAACCACAACGTGGGTTAATACTGTATTATTTCCTTAAGAAGTTAACCCTCTGAACGTCATTTAATTTGCAGTATTGCAGTATTGCCTTTGCCCCAAAGCACATTTAATGACTAAACAACCGCATATTTGTGTGAAAGAATCCACGGATTCTTTCACACAATAGATGAGGTGGCTTGAGGTTGAAATAATCCATGACTTCTTTCAACCTCCCGCCAGCTCAGGGGTTGACTTCATCATCTGACAGTTGTTCAAAATCGCGAGGTGTTGTCCTCGGACCCTTTCCCTTCGGGACTGATCCGGGTAGGCTAATTTACGTCGCACTGGAGCGACACAATGGGGTATTGGCGACGGTCCAGAATCTACATTGAAAGGAAAGATACGAGAACAACATCTCGTAGTTCTGAAACTTGGCCAGATGACGAGAACAACACATGAGCTGACATCCCACTCTTCAAAATTCCACACCACGTTAACATGAGGATATTTGAGGCCACGACAGATATAACGTGCACCAGCCTCCCTTGTACAAGACGGTCTTTGGTTGGATTCGATTTCGCAAACCTCCGGTTGCTAATCCGCTACTCTTCCAACTGGGCTACCCCAGTTAAGGAAAATGATGGCATTCATCACTGATCATTGCAAGGAGTATATTCTTGGGGTGCATTTCGTTTAATGATTGGGTGTATATGGTTCATGCTTTCTTGATTGCTCCCGAAAATATTTTTAGGACTTTCAGATGCTCCATCTAAATGTGAGATAAGGTGATTCAGAATCGATTCGTTGGCAAGTACTATCCGGAACACAATATTGATCACACACCCTTGTAAGTGTTTTAAGCACATTAACTTATTTCTACCAGTTATACCTTCATTTATAGTTATCTTAATGTTAATACACTGCTGGCCACCGTAAATGCAACACCCTGAAGGAAGCATGCAAATAATATGAAATTTACAACATGCATTAGCGGAGGTGAGATATGCAAATGATTAGAATTTCAGCGCAGACGCACATCACGCGCGCCTGTGGCGCCACTTCAAAGCGCTATTTAAGGCTTGGAGATTTCGACGATTTCAAGTACGGCAATTGTGTTTTTCTTGTGGTTTTTTCAAAAAAACGATCAATTATGCCTCGTAGAAAACAGCGATCATCTTTTGATCAAGTATCCGAGTTCGACAGAGGAAGGATAGTGGCCTACCGAGATTGTGGATTATTATCGTTCAGGGAAATCGGTAGTCGTGTTGGATGAAACCAAACAACTGTAATGCGGATATGTGATCGTTGGATGCAGGAGGGTACGACGGACCGACGTGTTCGATCGCATCCACCTCAGTGCACCACTTCACGTGATGACAGGCATATTGTGCGTATGGCAGTGACGGATCGCTCAGCCACATCACGAACCATAGCACAGCACATTCAGTCTGTACCGCATCATCCAGTGTCTGCGCGTACCATTCGACGCCGTTTACAGGAGAGTGGTCTGTCCGCAAGACGTCCATTGCTTCGTCTACCCTTGACGCAGAACCACAGACGTTTCCGCCGCCAATGGTGCGATGAAAGAAGGATGTGGACGGCAGAATGGAATGAAATTGTCTTTACTGACGAGTCACGCTTCTGTCTGCAACACCACTCTGGTCGGATTCGAGTCTGGAGACACCGTGGAGAGAGGATGCTGAACAGCTGCGTTATGCACCGCCACACTGGTCCTGCACCGGGTATTATGGTATGGGGCGGTATTGGATATCACTCTCGCACTCCTCTAGTACGCATTGCCGGTACTTTAAACAGCCAGCGCTACATCTCCGAGGTGTTGGAGCCAGTTGTCCTTCCTTACCTTCAGGGCTTGCCCACAGCCATATTTCAACAGGATAATGCGCGACCACACGTGGCACGCATTGTCCAAGGGTTCTTCGTCAATCGCCAGATTGAATTGCTTCCCTGGCCAGCTCGCTCTCCGGATCTTTCGCCGATAGAAAACATGTGGTCCATGGTTGCTCAACGATTGACCCAGAATACATCCCCAGCTGCCACACCAGATCAACTTTGGCAACGTGTGGAAGCTGCTTGGTCTGCTGTACCCCAAGAACACATCCAAAGTCTCTTTGAATCAATGCCGAGGCGTGTGGCAGCGGTGATCTCCAACAATGGCGGCTACTCTGGCTACTGATTTTGGCAGGAACCACACTTCACAGAAGTCTATAAATTTAATCATTTGATACTTGGTCAACATGTTATCTACAAAATAAATTTTGTTGTGATATATCTCGTCTTTCTTGGTGTTGCAATTTGGGTGGCCAGCAGTGTAGTTGCTTTATTTAAGATTACCTTATTTGTATCAGAATCTTTTGGCTTTAATATTTTTTATGCCGAAAGTTAAGCTCTCAAACCGATAATATCGGTAACTTTTGTCATCAGCAAGTACTTTTTCAACTTCGACAGTCATTTTGTCAACATCGGACTGTGATTTAATATACATTTCGAAGCCGGACACCTAATGCTTCTTTCTTTCCTTTTTCGCAGCCAAACATTATTCCCTTCTAAAATTGCATTCGTTTTAGCAAATTCTTTTAAACCTCTTGCCATTTTTCGTAATGTTCTGTGGTCTTTCTGGATCTTTAAACCTTTTGAATCCTCTTACAAGAACATGTAGAAAATAAGTCACATTTACGTGACGCAACGTCAAATGTTTACATGACGCAATGTCGTAAATAGCTTTTACTTTCTAATCATAATTAGTATTGTTTCACGAAAGAACTATTTGTCACAGAACTGACGTATCATTTGTGAGTTTTTTCGGCAAAAAATTGGTATAGAAGCTTTTCTACACATTTTCTCTACTTTTAAATGCCTCACAAATACTGGATTCTCTGTCAGAATGTTGGTATTTTAGTACGGGTTTAAAAATCAAATAGCATTTGAGAACGCCCTCGAATGTTAATAAAACTGAATATAAAAGTTTACGTGATGTCAAAAACAGAGCATTCTACTTGCTGCCTCGTAATCAGTTTTGGAATAACTCATTTTTATTTTAAAAGTTTGCAAAAGAATCCCTGTTGGGAGGCTTATGTTTAATAAAGAATTACTCTCAGAATTAACTTGTGAAAGGTATTAGGATTCTCGGTATAGGCATGGAGAATGGTGTTAGTTACTCAAGTGTTTGCAGCCGCAACACTGATTCCTAGTGGATAAGTTGAACGTGAGGCGCATGCGAAAATTTCTTAGAGTCGATAAATATAATTCCTGACGTCTGATATAGTTATTTTGATATCTGTGGGTAGGCAGGTATTTTAATTAACGTCGCACTGGAGCAACACAACGGGCTATTGGCGACGGTCCAAGATCAAATCCTTCGGGTTTCATCCGAGAACAACACCACATAATTTTGAACCACGGTCAGATGACGAGGTCACACCTGAGCTGGCACCCCACTCTCCAAACTTCCACACCATGCCAACGGGAGGACATTTGAGGTAACGACAGATTTAACGTGCACCAGCCCCCTTTGTACACGGCGGTCTTTGGTTGGATTCGAACTCGAAACCCTCCGGTTGCTAATCCGTTACTCTTCCAATCGGGCCGATATTTTAGGGTACGAAGTTCATGGTTAACGTAAACAAAGTGTTTATGTTAACCATGTGCTTTTACAATAAGTGCACATGTAAGGCGAAAGGAATATTTTAGGGATTGAAAAGCATGTGCACATAACGTAAAGCATGTGCATGTGTTAACTGTACGTGCTTTTTCATTCCTTAAAATATATTTATTAGGTATTACAAATTAAAAAACATTATTTTAAAAACCGTGTTATAAAGTGCTTTTTCCACCATTTTTAGTCCATTGCGCAATTATTAAATACTCGTTAGAGGGCTAAAGACGTTAAGTAAAATTTGTTTTAAACTACAGGCATATTTTTTTTCTCTTATTGCAAAAGCGATTTGATAAAAAAATTCCGCTCACCCTAATGTCCATCACTTAACGTTGTTCGGCGTATCTTTAATAAATACGGCCCTTGTGCCATAAAACCCTAAAACAAACGTCAACTACATTTTGTTGACAATACTTGATTTCAGATGCTAGGATGTATCATTACGAAGCTAGTGTATGCCCCTGCCTTGGATGGTAGTTCTTAAAATATAAGCAATTCCTCACATTAGATATGGCACTTGTGTTAATTGTTAGTAAATTACTAAAGTTTTATTAGTGGAATATACACATCGCCAATGTAAAAAAAATCAAGAAAGCCCAAAATGATAAAAGATAGGCTGGAATCGATAGGAATGTGCTCCATTTCTGCAATAGTTGACATTACTAACTATATTATATCTTGCAGCTTTCTTTCATAGACCACGCCTTTACATATGTTATGGAAAAAATAAGTGCCATTTTGGCAAAACTACTCACCCCATTGAACTGCAAAGGGTGATTCCTGGAACCTCTATTTCAGCTGGAACGGACACCTGTATGTCCACCACAGTTGGATAACTTCGGTAGAGGATGAAAAATTCCAGAGTCTGTAACAGAAATCCGGTCACGCATACGACTACAACTACTGCTTTAAGCACTCGTTTAGTTACGACTTTCTTTTTCACCATAGTATCTTCAAATCTAGAAAGGAACACTCGTTATTCGCAAAATGAAGTTGGTATTTTGAAGAGCGTTTCAGTTTTTCAAAATTCAAAATTTCACGATTCAAAATTGGTAAATACTCCAATCCTAGGCGTATTCTTGGTAGGTAGGTGTTTTATTTAACGATGTACATAACGGGCTATTGACGACGGTCCGGGATCAAACCCGAAGGGAAAGTTCCGAAGACAACACCCCATAATTTTGAACCACGGTCATATGACGAGGTCACACCTGAGCTGGCACCCCACTCTCCAAACTTCCACACCACGCCAATTTGAGGCAACGACAGATTTAACATGCACCAGCCCCTTTGTACACGATGGTCTTTGGTTGGATTCGAACTCGCACTCTCCGGTTGCTAATTCGTTACTCTTCCAACCGGTCTACCGAGGCCCAATCACATATTAGGATAAAATTTCATTATTTTTGATAAATACAATTCACGAAGGGGTAGTAGAAACAGTGTCGAGTATTTTCTCTGCATTTCTTGAGTTTCAATATTTCTGCATACAAAAATGAAGACTAAATTATTTGAAACATTACCGTTTTATCTGAATGCCAGACTCTATCACTGAGCATGTTTATTGCAGTTAAAATAAAAGAAAAACGGAAAGAAATCTTTTCAGTGTACTTAGTTTTTACCTGCTTGTCAAGCATTTAAAATTCCTTCGCTATCGACATAAATTGCATTTAGTTTGGTAGAATATTGCATTACACGCTCATCCAAAAACTAAATTCTTTAATACATGACTAGCTTAAAGAGTTATTTCGTTTCTTCCATTGAGAAAACAAACTGTTGTTTGAATTGCAAATTCTATAAAAAAATAACTATAGTCCATTTGCTTAAACGTTATTCAATAACTACCATTTTCGTCCAATTTGTTAGCAGAGCTTCTTTTAATTTTTTGAAGCAGCGTTAAAAATCTTGAAAATTGATTCGAAGTATAATTTACACTTGTTCTCGAAAGGAATTCAACGTCCTATCCATTTGATACTATAATATGACTTTTAAATTAATAGACTCAAGACGTACAGATTCCATAGGAAATCAAAATTTTAAAGCAATATAATTATTTTGTAGAATCAAAGCCATATCAATGTATTAAGGTCATACAAGACTCAGAACTTACTTTAAACTGTTTGGATTATTGTACTGTGTTGGAGAGAGTAGTATTATTTGAATTTTACTCGATACCATATTTGATCCTCCTGAGTGCCCTTTGTGTATTATGAATATCTAATTTAATGAGTAATAGAAGTGAACAATATGAAATAATTTATCCCACACAAATGAAACTTATTTTGTAAGTACAGAGATGAGAGAGCTTCCCAGCTCAAATGTTAAATGCGTAAAAATTTGCAAGTTTTTAGTCTTTGAATCTCAATTCTTCCCGTTTTTGTACCTCAATAGAGACCCACTTGGGAAAATGTTTATAAATGTTCAAACATAAATATTTGCTTAGAGATTCCCTGGTAACATTGGTTGATTGGTTTGGGTTTTGTGGCGCAAGGTCCAAAGACGCACAATCTGCGCCTAACGAAAGATAATTAAATAATTTTGGTTAGATTCAAACTCGCAATTCCTAGTCCGTTACTTATCCAACCGATGAGCACCGCCCGAGTAACCAACAGAAAAGAAACAAGTAATTGCACTAGAACAACCAGGGGATTGAAGCAAATTCCAAATAGCTAGAACATACATGCTTATTATTGCTGTGATCCTTCATTCAACACGATCTGGGATCGAATCCTGGTTTTAGCATGGGTGTTCGTGGTGGTTCTGAATGCACACAGAGCCGTAAGACCAAGTCTATTTACTCCTCGTGTTGCAAAAAATGATAGTAGAGTAACAAATCAACCTATTTGAGATGGCGCTAGTGTTTCAGAGGCGGAATGAGTTTCGTGTACGTATTCCAAACATGACGTCACGTACTGTTTTTCGAATATGGTTTCAGAAATTCGTCACTAAAAATTCCAAAGAATGAATTTAGAAATAATACGTAGTTGGTTTAGAGCAGAAACTCATCAAATGGCAGCATATTTCCTTTATTATACTACTTTTTATAGACTTAATTTTTAGGTAAAAAAAATAAAATTATAAGCCATTTTAATAATATTATAGAGTAACAAATCAATCTATTTGAGATTCAAACCCAGGACTATTGTGGATGCTACGACGTTTCGAGCTTTTCGAGAATAATCACGTTATTAGAAATGTTTATGTGTGTGGCTTTAGACGCGAATACATGAATGCCATTATTAAGTTATAAATCGTTAGATAAAATTACCAAAAATGCATATTTACGTTAAAATTTAAAAGTTATTCGACACAGAGTAACACCTTCTCTTGTAAAGCACTCCCCTACAAACAAGACTTAGAAATCGATAAAATCACTGAATAAGAGTTAAAAAATGTGTGTTGCATATAACACTATCGTGACTTCAATAAAAATGTTTTTTTTTTGAACTGCAGAAAATGTCTAAAACATATCCAAGGTAGTTAAAAATTAAAGGACTCAAATCAAGAGGAATGAGTTAGTTACATAGATACTACTCACTATAATTTTAAATACTAAATGACGTCTAAAAATAGCTTATAGGTAGGTAGTTATTTGAATTTACGTCGCAATGTGGGGAGTAAGAATACCAAAATTGAACAAATCGGCTTTGGGTTTGGAATGATTATGGGTACCTCCAATAAGTCTGTCTCCTGTCTAATTAGTCTAGAACTCAGTGTTTTCCTATACTTTTGAAACATTCTAAATACTGTAAAAGCATACTTTTAATTTAGGGAACTCTTGCTTTGTGAGTGCGATATGTACAAGATGATTTTTAAAGTAAGGGCTTCATTTTGTTTGGGAATAACTTTTAAATAAAACTCTATTTATTAATTGTTTTCTCAAATTGGCCACTCAAATAATGACATTGCTTATGGAATACGATATGACTAAATGACCGCCTCTAACCGTGTTGTAAAAATGAACTCTCGATCTCATTTTCCATAAACGTTTGTTTAATTTCTTCTGAAATGTTTTACTCAAACTGTTGAATCGCATCGACCTTAAAATGAAATAGATGGAGCATTTGCCCTCAACTTCATGTTATTTCTTCCAGTTGTTCGGTTTTGAAGATCTGTCACGTGGTTGTAGGTAAAAGCATGAACCCTAAATTATTGATTGGTTCAGGTGATTATCCACTGTGATCAAAAACACTAGTCTCCGCTTCCATAGCCAATCGTCTAAGTCGATCTGTGATTTACCCTTCAGAGATCTTACGACAGCGACTCCGTCCACATGATCCGTCTATTTCATTAGAAGGTCGGTGTTGAATCGTTGTAGGCGTGTTAGCGTAAACCTGTTCCTTTAAGTTGCCATAAAAGGTTCAAAATGACGAGGTGTTGTTCTCGGTCCTTTCCCTCCGTGATGAATCCCGACCGTCGCCACAAGCCCGTTGTGTTGCTTCGGTGCAACGTTAATTCATCTACATACCTACGTCTTTTTCCGAATGGTGTTGGTCCGAAGTTGGCAAAAATACTAACGTGTGTGGTCAACTGTTACTAAACGTTCTTCGCAAGGGCAAAGATCTATTTTATGAAATCAAATCTATCTCGATAAATTCCAAATGCTCCATGTGATGCGATTAGTTGGCATGCAAAAATCTATCAAAATTTCTTGCTCAAAATGGTGAGGTGTTCTTCCCTTTGTGATGGATCCTGCCGGTTGCCAATGGCCCGTTGTGTTGCTCAAGTGCGACGTTAATTACTTACCTACCTAACTGATCTTCAATAACGACTGTTCTGTCTGCTTAAGCATGTAATGAGGTCGAAATGAAGCGCGAAGAAATTGAAGAAATCACATGTTCGAAAAAGCCCGTATTTGAAGAGCAATCAGTGGTTATTTGCCATTGAGATAAGAATACGTAAAAATCAATAAAAAAGTTTTATTTAAAGGTTATCCAAAACAAAATTCCTTACATAAACAACACCCCGAAAATTGGAAACAGGTTTTTGCAATTAAAATGAGAAAAGAAAGAGTTAAACTCTCCAAGTGGTTTCGACGAGATATCTCGTCAATAAAGAAATTAACAAATTTTGCTCAGGGCGAGATATGTCATCGTCAGGATATTGTCGATTTTTGAATGATCACGAGATCAAGATCTGATCAGTTATTTTCTAAGGACGAGACATCTCGTTCATCAATATCTTGTCAGTTTAGATAATGACGAGATACCTCGTAGAGACAACCACCAGGAGAGTAAAAGAAAAAACTCAGAAAAGCTTTTCCCTTCATTAGATACCTAAATAAAAGTACTTAGTCGCATAGTTGATAATAGACCTGCAATACATCCGAACAGTTCTCTCCTACCCGAGTCATATCTACATATAGAAACACATTAGATTTAGAAATTGAATTGCTCTTATAACAGATAATTATGCGTCACATTAATTTCCTTGTATTACAGATAATTTATTTGTAAACGAACTTGAAACCATTAGAAGCTACATTACTCCATTCTGTAGGACGATACCACATAGTTTATTATGCAAAATAAGAGTAATGTATCGTGAGTTAGAAGTGTAGGTAGGTTGTTGAATTTACGTTTCATCGGAGTAGCGAAAGGTCTATTGTCAGTGGTCCGGGATGAAACACATAGGGAAAGATCCCGAACTGTTCCCAATCAGGGCCGGATTTAAGAGTATGCCGCCTATAGGCTAAAGTCCATTTGCCGCCCCCTCTATAGTTCATATTTGCTTAATATTGTACATTTGTTTTATACAAAAGGATAGAGTTCATTGGTGTTTTCATCTTTTTTAAACATAAAGTTCATTTAGTTTAGATAAAACTACAATTTTAATGGTTTACATAATAAATTATATAATCAAATTAGTTATCTACTTGGTTTTTTTCCTTACTTCTTTTAAGATTCGTTAAAAAATGAAATGGGTTTCGAACTTAATTAATTTGTTCTTGGAGATCAGTGATCACTATTTTAAACATGTTTTTATATTTTAATGCTAATGACTATCTTTTGCGTAATTGAAGAACTTTGTTCAATTTGAATTAAGTTGTCCTACACGGTGAAATGAAATTACACAAAATGTAGTTAATTACTGGTTTATTTGTTGAAAATATACAAACTTCTCTAGAACAACTCACCCCACGTAATTTTCATGTTCAAATTTACATAGCTTTCTTACGAGATTTCTTAATGGCAAACTCGTTAATAATGTCCTCATATGAAAGTGTTTTTGTTGTATTTGCCTCAATACAAAGTAATGAAAGTGGGTTTAACCGTATTCCAGAAATACTAGTTCGCAGATAGTTCTTAACTGTTCTAAGGCAGGAAAAACTGCGTTCTGTCGCGCAATTTGTAGCAGGTATGCACAATCTTATCCTTACTGCAATGTCCAAATTGGGGTAAACATCTTGTAAGGAATTACACCTCAGAAATTTCGAAATTCGTTCCAACGATTGATCAATACCCACAGCACAGTGCTTTTGAAAGTGGATGCACTCTTCAGTGAAATCCGTATCCAAATCATTTGTGTAGACGTGGTAAAGGTTGGTGGCATTTTTTCTCAGTTCCTCTTCCATACCTGTATTGTTATCACACAACTGAGTTAAGAAGTAGAATCGGTCTTGAAACTCGTCATAGGCCATTTTTCTTTTCTTGAATTCACAAACAAAAGAGTTTATAATCGGTAAAAACGTGTTTATTTTAGGGTCATCCCTGCCAGTAAAGTTAACTTCTCCACTTCGGTCTTCGTCAGGCCAAACTTTTCTTTTTGGCTGTCTTTTATTGTCTTTTTCATAAGATGTAATTTTGGTTATATCCATGGCCAATTCCTCAAAGTAATCAAAGTTGTTTCTCTGTTCCGTAAAATATTCTTCAAGAAAGCCATACAAATCTCTGACCAACAAAACATCCACAGTTCCACTTTGCATGGGTTTGCTAATTTTATGGATTCTGTGAAGTACGGTGCTCCAGAAACACACCATAAACGCAGTCTCAAAACGTTCTAATCTTCGAAGTATTCCTCGGGATTCACATCTAGTCGTTGCTTTTTCTGTTGTGTCATTTGAAATTCTTGTCAGAGCAATGTACACTTCTTCCCAAACTCACGTAAACTTTGGCACGCGTCATCTCTTGCTGACCATCGAGTAGGACACACTTTTTTCATTGTCTTCTTATTCTGATAAGATTCTTCCATAACGCTTGTTAGGCATTTCCATCGCTTTGTAGAGCACGTAAAAAATACATATATTTCTTGGAGCAACATGAAAAATGTGCACGCCTCTTCACAAGATTCTGCAGCGGATGATCCAACAAGATTTAGGGAGTATGCCGCACACGGGGATGAATAAAGCTAAAGGAGTTTTTTCTTTATCTTTGCTTGTAGACCATTGTAAACGCCGGCCATATTGGAAGCGTTATCGTAAGATTGGCCTCTGCAGTCATCAATGTTTATTTGCAGATTTTCTAGCTCATTCATAACACACTCAAACATTCCTTCTGAACTATGACCAGCTGATGGAATGAAGGTAAGAAATCTTTCACAGGGTACACCGTCACTTGAAACATACCTAACAGCAAGGACTAACTGGTCTAGATGTGGCATGTCTGAGGTCGAGTCTATGATGAGAGAAAAGTATTTAGATTGTTTCAACTCTTCACAAATTACTTGCCTAACATTTTGAGCCATTAACTCAATTACCTCATCGCATGTCTTGGAAGAGAGATAATTTGTATTGCCACTACCACAATTACTTTATTTTTCAATGTGTGTTGCTAAGAATGCATCGAACTCGGATATCAGCTCTAAAGCCATAAGAAAATTTCCATTCCTGTTAGAACCAAATATCTCGTTGTCCCTCTTAAAGCGAGGCTTCTTGATGTCAGGTCCTTGACAGCCACTACAACTCTAGTTAAAACATTTCTCCAATAGCGTGTTTCTTTGTTTAGTTATAAAGTTAGCATACTGTCAACACGGTTAAGAGAAAATCCTCTTGCTTTTAGAGTAATAATAGCAGATTTGTGTATTTGGGGAATTTTCATGGTGACATGCGCGACTTTCTCCACTTTTCCAGTCATTGAAACCATCTTTGTCGTCAAATTGCGATCGTTCTTTAGTGTTAAACACTAAACAAGGGCCACAAAAAACTGATCCCTTACTTTTAGAGAAAATCATCCATTTCCTTTCATGAACTTCATCATTTTTTAATCTCCGTTCATAGAGAGATTTAGTCAAATATCTCTTTTGATCTTTGTACGCTCTTAAGCTCTTAGTGAAATCTAATCCTATGTTTTGGTCAAAGCCATTTTTTGCTATTAGATCTCTAGTAGCATCTTTTAAGATCCACAAAGCTGGATCCTTATTTAAGGAGTTAGGTAATGTTGGCTCTTTATTTTCTGTTAAAGATTGACTTTTAACATCAAATCTATCAGGTACAATCTCATTGTGAGAACTTACTTGTATTTCAGTAGGTTCTGATAACAACATGGCTGTTTTGGAACAACTCGTTCCAGAGAAAGCATTGTCGTCCCCAACAGAACCATCACAGACAGCACGAGCACTTTCAGGTTACCCTTTATCTTCTTTATCGTTCTTTTCTTCCACTGGCAAACTATTAGTTTTAAAAAACAAATCTAGTTTTTTTGTTTATTTCAGAACACGTTCTTGCTCTTGAAGTTTCAGTTTTGTTCGTTTTTGTATTCAGCGCCACTGAGTCTCTTCCTACCGTCACTCATAGTAGCTAGTAGGGAGTAGCCTACTTGTTAAAAACTGTACGTTATCTATCGTTCTATACTATAAGGCAAAATCGTAACAAACAACACGAACAAGCCTCGCTCAACACAATCATCAACGATCCCATTCTGCACACCGATAGACGTGAATGACAGCATCAGACTCAGACAGACTAGACTGACACTACACTAAAGACAGCGGGGCCATTGGGCCTTCCACCAACAGTGTTGCCAGATCGACTACAGTGTTGTCAGATCGAATCTCTGCGCTTGTGCCAGTGTTGTCAAACCAAATTAGATTGCACTACAAGAAAGTTATAATACAAGATTACGTGCTGTGAATTTGTATTATGTTATAGTTTTAGAAATCAAGCTATGGTAGAAGGACTAAAACATATTTTTAAGTAACATGTATTCTTAAATTCGTACGGAAAATATTATTAACGTCTGAAATACTTCATTTTAACTTTTGAATAAATTGCCATACTGCCGCCAATGAAAAAATGTGCCGCTCTAGGCTGCAGCCTACTTAGCCTATTTAGAAATACGGCCCTGTTCCAAATAGTCCGTGATGTTTCTCAAGGATTTGTCACAGTCCGCTATATTCTTCTGTGTTTCGCTGGATCTTTCAGTTCTGTTTATTTCTGAACAAAAATCCACAAATTTGGGTATTAAAGTTGTCAAAATGACGTCTCTGCGTCTGCCAGAAAACAGGTGAACTTACGTCAATATATATACAAGAAAATGGGAAGGGTCAAACAGCCACAATAGTTAACCTTTTCCATTTTCTTGTAGATGCAGTGACGTAAGTACTATGTTTTAGTGGATCCAGTGACGGAATGGTGTCATAAGTTGATCAATGTTCAAGCTAAAATAGAATTACACATGAAAATGCAAGATAATGCATAAAGAGTTACGAAAACACTTACTAGTGCATTCTGGACAATATTTCCAAATAGTTTCGTTATTGGGATAATAAAACTGATAAGGAACGCATCCTACCTCTTTAACATACGAATTCTTTCTGCATTCTTGAATAGCCATCTGTCACAACTGAGAGAGCAAAAGCTTAATTAAATATGAGAGGCATTTTCTGTCAGACTAAATGCAGATGGCGCTAGTGTTTCAGAGGCGGAATGTGTTTCGTGTACGTATTCCAAACATGACGTCACGTACAATTTTTCGAATACGATTTCAGCAATTCGTTATTAAAAATTTCAAAGAATGAATTTCGAAATAATACATAGTTGGCTTAGAGCAGATACTCATCAAATGGCAACATATTTCCTTTACTATATTGCTGTTTATAGACTTAATTTTTAGGTAAAAAAATATAATTATAAGCATTTTAATAATATTATATATATAACATTATTAAAATGCTGTAAATTTATATAAATCTATACATATATATGTATATGTATATGTATGTATATACACTGCTGGCCACCCAAATTGCAACACCAAGAAAGACAAGAGATATCACAACAAAATTTATTTTATAGATAACATGTTGACCAAGTATCAAATGATTAAATTTATAGACTTCTGTGAAGTGTGGTTCCTGCCAAAATCAGTAGCCAGAGTAGCCGCCATTGTTGGAGATCACCGCTGCCACACGCCTCGGCATTGATTCAAAGAGACTTTGGATGTGTTCTTGGGGTACAGCAGACCAAGCAGCTTCCACACGTTGCCAAAGTTGATCTGGTGTGGCAGCTGGGGATGTATTCTGGGTCAATCGTTGAGCAACCATGGACCACATGTTTTCTATCGGCGAAAGATCCGGAGAGCGAGCTGGCCAGGGAAGCAATTCAATCTGGCAATTGACGAAGAACCCTTGGACAATGCGTGCCACGTGTGGTCGCGCATTATCCTGTTGAAATATGACTGTGGGCAAGCCCTGAAGGTAAGGAAGGACAACTGGCTCCAACACCTCGGAGATATAGCGCTGGCTGTTTAAAGTACCGGCAATGCGTACTAGAGGAGTGCGAGAGTGATATCCAATACCGCCCCATACCATAATACCCGGTGCAGGACCAGTGTGGCGGTGCATAACGCAGCTGTTCAGCATCCTCTCTCCACGGTGCCTCCAGACTCGAATCCGACCATCGTGGTGTTGCAGACAGAAGCGTGACTCGTCAGTAAAGACAATTTCATTCCATTCTGTCGTCCACATCCTTCTTTCATCGCACCATTGGCGGCGGAAACGTCTGTGGTTCTGCGTCAAGGGTAGACGAAGCAATGGACGTCTTGCGGACAGACCACTCTCCTGTAAACGGCGTCGAATGGTACGCGCAGACACTGGATGATGCGGTACAGACTGAATGTGCTGTGCTATGGTTCGTGATGTGGCTGAGCGATCCGTCACTGCCATGCGCACAATATGAATGTCATTACGTGAAGTGGTGCACTGAGGTGGATGCGATCGAACACGTCGGTCCGTCGTACCCTCCTGCATCCAACGATCACATATCCGCATTACAGTTGTTTGGTTTCATCCAACACGACTACCGATTTCCCTGAACGATAATAATCCACAATCTCGGTAGGCCACTTTCCTTCCTCTGTCGAACTCAGATACTTGATCAAAAGATGATCGCTGTTTTCTACGAGGCATAATTGATCGTTTTTTTGAAAAAACCACAAGAAAAACACAATTGCCGTACTTGAAATCGTCGAAATCTCCAAGCCTTAAATAGCGCTTTGAAGTGGCGCCACAGGCGCGCGTGATGTGCATCTGCGCTGAAATTCTAATCATTTGCATATCTCACCTCCGCTAATGCATGTTGTAAATTTCATATTATTTGCAAGCTTCCTTCAGGGTGTTGCATTTACGGTGGCCAGCAGTGTATATATATATATGTATAAATAGATTACAATGTCACGTCTTTCTCATTATCATAAAAACAAGCGTTTAGTGTGTGGCACGAGAGAAAACTCCAGTTTAACTCTCTAAGTGGTTTCGACGAGATATTTCGTCCTTCGCGATCTGACCCGTTTTGCTAATAACGATATATCTCGCCAGGTATTACCATTTTTTTATGATAAAGAGATCAAGACCTTATTAGTTCTTTTCTAATCTTGTCCATCAAGATCTGGTCAGTTTTGTTATGACGTGATAACTTATCGAGTTAAATATGTTGTTCTAGAATAATGTCGCCACATTTCAATTTTCAATTAAGCCTTTCCATGCAGTGTGTAGACATGGGGAAGCAAAATTCATTTATCAAATTTGAAATTAATATAAATACATAACTCTCCAAGCAGGAGGCTAAAATTCTTGCAATTACTTTACATGTGACAAGAGAACAAAATAACCAAGTTTTAAATAAATCTGTAGGTAGGTAGTTGAATTTACATTGCACTGGAGCAACATATAGACTTGAAATGTATCTAGAATGAGCATTGCTTTTCAGAAGAGCTTCAAAAAGGGAAACCAACATGTCGACTAGTAGTCACGTGATTTCTCTGTGAAAAATTGACTTGGTTGAAGAATTTGGCATTCTATTGGCCGCTTCGTGATTTTAAATTTTATAATAGAGCAAATGTGTGAATGCGCATTTGTATAGAGTGGCTAGAAAAATGGTGAAATCTTCGAAGTCGTCAGCTACGTCGCACGGACCAATCATATGATGATTCAATAAATGGTTGTCTTCTCCGACCCGTGGACCAATCAGATGATGAATGTTCGTTTCCTGAAGGCAGGTTTAATTAGTCTAACGTCAAGATACTACTGATTTTGTTCACATGATCCTGACCAAGGAAATAGGTTGAGTGGTCGAGTTTTATATGGCGCAAGGGCCATATTTGGTTTAACTGCGTCAAACAAAAGGCAAAAATATTACACGTATAGCAAGTAATACGATTGTAATAAAAATCTAAATTCTCAAACACCAGTCATGCGTCTTATTAGAATTGTCTCTAAGGATTTAATTATCTATTTTTGTGTTAAAAATGCAATTGGACAGTTAGCAATAAACTATACATTTATTTTTACGACGACTTGGGAGGTCATCGACTTCAATCCCTCTGTAGGTGTCAAAAGCAGTACTAATTATAGTTTGCATTTTTAGTCATTGTTTCATTTTTGCATAACTTGTTTTTCTGAGAATGGGAATACTGTGCTGTTTACGCGATTATTGAAGAATTCCACTGACCAAATGAAGATTGTAAAAAGATGAAAAAGGCACTCTAAAATATTGAACGTAGCATTTACGGAGTCAGATTGACTAAAGCAATTTTTTGTAGAGAACGAGTTGTATACAAAACTCCTTCAAAAAGGACCGTAATGGAAACAGTGTTTTGAATTTTATACACAGGCATTGAAATCGATTAATTTTTAACGCTAAAATTAAAAAAAAAAAGATTTTTACGATCCATTTTGGAGATTTTACAAGTGTACCGTCCCCTTAATGATGAGTACAAAAAAAAGGATTTTGGCTTCTCAAGCATTTGTATAAAATATTTCAAAATGCTGCACTGCAGGTATTGACAAAAACAGTAATTGTTGTGAGACCCAAAACTCTTTCTCGTTGCTAAGCAACTGCATTTGCTTTGTTTTAGAATTTAATCCGCAACAAGCTGAATAATTTTTATTTGAAATTTTTTTGTTGTGCAATCTGGGTTTTTTACTTTCAGAACTCGATATGGCCGTTATATCTTTTGTAGTCTGTATTTTTCTAGTTTTTTTCTGATCGTTCGTATTTTTAATTTAAACTTTCTTTTGAATTTGACGTATGAAAATTCTAGTTGTCATTCTATGTTTTTCTGTTACTGTTATAATCTAGAACTTTATAAGTTCTTGTATAAAAGGAAATAAATTTATTTAGAAAAATTGACTGCAATATTTTTGAATTAATTAAACATTCGAAGATTGGAACCGCTAACTTCATACAAGTTGTTCTCCTATACCAACAAATATTTGTAAGCTCTTTCTTATTTAATCTAAACAAGAAGCTATACATTAATGTCCATCAAAACTCAAATTTTGATTTTAGAATTTATCATCAATAGGCTGAATAATTTCTTCGGAATATTTTGTTATGAGCGTTCTTGTAAAAAGGCAAAGAAATTTATTCAGGAAAAGTGACTGTAATATTTTTGAATTAATTAAACTTTTGAAGACACAAACCACTGGTGTGATGCCATAAGAACCATGCCAACAAGTATTTGTAAGTTATTTATTCTAAACAATAAGTAATATTTTATCTTCATCTTATAAATCAAATTCACAACTATAAAAATAATATACTTCTACATTTGGTATTATTCCGAAATACCATGTGCTCAGATTTTTGAGATCCTGATATTTTCACAGAACCTATTCAAAGGATATGTTCTGTGAAGATTCTTATATGTAAATGAAAAAAATTACCTTTGTTAGCTTGATTCTATAGTTTTTCTTCCCAGAAAGCCGTTTCCAAACTTATGTGAGCTTACCGAGAGATACTGGGAGTGAATTGCTCTTTGCAGAGTCAGTTTCTTATCCAGAATTGGTAACAATTTAGAGCGCTGGAGTAACACAACGGGTAATTGGTGACGGTTCGGGATCAATCCCGAAGATAAAGATTCGAGGACAACACCTCGTCGTTTTGAACCATGATCAGATGACGGGGTCAACAACTGAGCTGGCACCTCACTCTCCAAACTTCCACAACAACGTGAGGATATCTGATGCCACGACAGATTTAACGTGCACCAGCTTCCGCGTACACGACGGCCTGTGTTTGACCGAGTTTCGAACTCGCAACCCTCGGATTGCTATTCCGTCACTCTTCCAACTGGGCTACAGCGGCCTAGGTTTTTGTATTAGTGGCTGGCCACTACAGTGTAGTTTCAACGCAAAGATAAACCACCAGAATTGTTAAATATGTCACCAATGATATTTATTAATGATTTCAATACATACCTCTTTCAAATAAAATGGAAAGTCAGAGAATTGAATGCTGAACACACCCCAATAACTATTACTGATGTTAATGCTTTGGTAAAATTCAACTCACATCGCAACAAATTAAAACAAACAACAAATTTGTGAAATTAAAACCGATAGAAAAACAATACGGCAATATTCAGACTGAGAAAGAACATGACATTTGAAAGGCATGAAAATTAACAATGATGTATCCAGAGCGTATGGACATTGTTACAACTCAGCTTTGAACATACATTATTGATGTCCTGTCCTGCAATAGTAGTTGCTCTTCAAACCATCGATTACTAATCTGAAGAACAGCTTTACAGCGAGAAAATAATCGATATAGTTAAAGCTGCGCAAAATGCAAACTGCGACATCTGACGCAGATATGTACACGATAACAACAAGCAAATGAGATGCAATTGAAGTGGATATTCAGAATCTAGCTGATTAATGACTGAGGTACGAACTTTTTGCCACGCATTGTATTGGAAATACGAATTAATCCCAGTAAGAAGTAAAAGAAATGCTGTTGTATATTTTTGACTAATTTGATCCAATCTAGAAGTATGAAATGTGCATATCAGTGTCGATATTACTTATAAACGGAACTAAATAAGGCATAAAAACTGAGTAACGTTCACTGCATTAAATTGAAGTAGAAATTTCAGTGCAGATTCAATGCGCAGGTCTTCTAGTTACTTGGATTCCCATAAACTTTAAGAGGTAGATATTTTAATAAACATCGCGCTGGAGCAACACGGGCTATTTGCGACCATCCGGTATCAAAACACGAAGGTAAAGATCCGAGGACAACACCACGTAATTTTGAACTACGGTCAAGATGATGAGGTCACACCTGAGCTGGCATGCCACTCTCCAAACTTCCACACCACACATTGAGGACATTTGAGGCCACGACGGATTTAAAGTGCACCAGCCCCCTTTGTACACGACGGTCTTCGGTTGGATTCAAACTCGCAACCCTCAGGTTGCTAATCCATTACTTTTTCCAACTGGGCTAACGCAACCACAATAAACTTTAAGAAATCATCCATGATATTTATTGAGTTTGATGTGTTTATTTATCTACAATTTTATTGAGAAAATTTTGCAATTCACTAAACCTTTGAGACGCACATTTAACATCTGATATAATTTTAGACCACTATAAGTTAGAAGGATATTTTACAGCAAAGTTTGGGTTTGCAAAGCAGAAAGGGAACATACTCTCCGACTTTATCTTCTGAATCTTGCTAGTTAGATCAGCTTATCGTGTGTTCGGGCTGAAACAAAAATTTGGCGTATTCATGTCACTATAGTAGGAGCCATATACCATGTTATCAGGGTTGAAAAAGATAAAAAACAGTTCGTACAGGGTGATTCTACGGTCATGGGACAAACTTAAGGGGATGATAGAACACATCGAAACAAGCACTTTTCCCCATAGAATGTATGGTCGCAAGTGCAGCGGTTGGCCGCTTGAGAGCGCAGTCAAACGCTTGTATAAAAGCGTTACGTCGGCGATGCGAGGCCTGCATCAGGTGTGGTGGTCAACATTTTGAACATCTTCAGAAATTGTGCATTTGCGTTATACTTACCGATTGATGTTTGCACATGTCGTTTCATTTGCATGTGAAAAGTTTCTCATGTTTTGTACATGCCATTTCTTTCTTACCCGTTGTTCCTTGTACTTTACTTTAATTTATGCAAATCTAATTGTATTACTTTGTTTTGTCAAGCAGTTATTGTTGTTTATTTGACATTAAAACGTTGTTTCCATATTTCATGCCTCTTCTTACCAACTTGTGTCGGACCGTGTGTTTGTGTCGAAATGGAAAGCGCCCTCTAGCGACCATACATTCTATGGTGAAAAGTGTTTGTTTCGTTGTGTTCTATCACCCCCTTAAGTTTGTCCTATGACCGTATAATCACCTTGTATAATGGTAGATAATAATTTAACATCGCATTGGAGCAACACAGTGGGCTATTGGCGACGGTTCGAGATCAATTCCAAAGGGAAGGAACCGAGGACAACACCTCGTCATTTTGAACCACTGTCAGATGCTGAGGTCAACACTTGATCTAATACTCCACTCTCCAAACTTCCACACCACGCCAAAGTGAAGACATTTGAAGCCACAACGGATATAACGCGCACCATCCAGCACATACACGACTGTCTTTGGCTGGATCCTGTTTCGAACTCGCACCCCTCCGGTTATCAAACTGCTATTCTTCCAACCCCGCTACCCCGTTCCCTATAAATATGCAGTTAAAATCAGGATTTAAAATCTCACATGAAGAAAGCTATTTTTCTATTTTAGCTTCTTATTGAAATTATCAAATAATGTAGAAAAGTTTTACTATAAATGTTTAAAATATAGCGATGCTTACTCACAGCAGAAAAACTCACAGCATGCGGTCAAAGTGGACCTGTGGCTTGGTCTCCTCGCTCCCCGGACCTCAACCCACTGGACTTTTTCTTCTGGAGGCACTTGAAATCTTTAGTGTACAAGACGCCTGTGGACTCGGCTGAAGATCTCGTATTGAGAATCGGTGTTGTCGCAGACAAAATTAATACAACACCAGGAATCTTCGAGAGTCATTCCTTCGCCGGTGTGAACTGTGCTACGACACACGTGGCCGCCACTTTGAGCACTTGCTGTGAGGTTTTCTCTGATCACTAAATCAGATTGTGCAACTTTTGGTATCGTTCATTCGCTTTCCCAACACTGTTGTAAGTTCATTTTGAAATTCTAATTTTAATCTTTTCTGCCTCTCAGAGTGAAATGCGACCCTATGTTCCATGGTAATTATTGTTCGTCTGGATGGGTACTATCACCCCTCTTATTTTGTAAAAACAATTTAGACTAACTTTGTATAATTTACACCTATTATCGAAATTAATTTGATGTCCTACCCATTTCATACCATTAGAGAGGAATATCATTAATTAGTATATACTGAAGATTTGATCAGATTTCATTAGAAATGCAATGTGCTTTATACAGGACTATTTCACATTATCAGTCATACTAATGTCTTAAAGGGATGGTTGATTCGGGGTTTTACGGCGCAAGGGCCATATTTGTTGGGTTTTATCGATTGAAGACAGAGTTTTATACATTAAAAATAAATTTTATTACGTAACCAAGTCTTATAGTTTAAAAACATACAAGAAGTCTGATCAGCACATGATCCCCAATCTTTCTTCACTTTTATACATTCAAAGATTTACATTCTTCAAATTTATGTGCCCCACACGGCACTATAATTGGAGGTTTGAGACCGATTCCAACATGCGGCCCCATCGGTTGTAAAACCTCAGCAGATGTATTACAATTCAATATATCTATATATATATAAATCTAACAAAATATTTTTCTAATAATATTTTTAAATTTATTTAGCAATAAAGGCTTTGTTAAAAAGTCAGCCAAATTATTTTCCGATGAAATATAATTTACGTTAAATAGTTCATCTTTTATTAATTTACGAATAAATTTGTACTTGATATCAATATGTTTAGTTTTCTGATTTTCCTGACTATTTTTTGAAAAATAGATAGCAGATTGATTATCACAATATACTTGGGGTCTTATGTAATCACACAAACTTAATTCATTTATAATTCTACTAAACCAAATAACTTCTTTAGTGCAATCGGTTAGTGCAATAAATTCAGATTCCATTGAGCTAAGAGCTATGCACTTTTGTTTAGAAGATTTCCATGATATTGGGATGTTACCAAAATAAATTAAATAGCCACTGCTTGAATGTCTGTTTGTGAGACCACATCCCCAATTTGCATCAGAAAAAGCAATCAAATTTGAACTTTCTACATTGGAAAGATTAATTTTAAAATCCTTTGTAAGAAAAACATAGTTCATAATATCAACAACGTAAGACCAGTGTTTGTAAGTATAACCATTACAAAACTGAGACATTATATTAACGGCAAATGCAATATCTGGTCTGGATCTATCTGACAAAAACGATAAACATCCTATTAAGGAACGATAGGGAAATTTCCTCATTAAATCATTTTCAATTATTTCTTCCTCTTTAACCTTATCAGGTAAGTTACAACCAATTTTAAAAGGTAAATTCACAAAACTTTTAGGAAGATCTTTGAATTTTGACATTAATTTTTCAATGTAGGTAATTTGATGTAAATAAATCGAATTTTCAATTTCTTGAAAGTTTACGCCTAACAAATATTTAGTTTTACCTAGGACTGTAAGATCCAATTTTTTGTCCAATAATTCGATTACTTCATTTATCAAATGTTCCCTTTTTGAAAACAAAACCATATCATCTACATAAACAATTAAAATTACATCTTTAAATTTGTAGACACAGTTACACCAATTTAACTGAGAAAATCCTAATTTAGTTAAAATACCGTCTAATTCCAAATTCCATTCTCTACCACTTTGATGCAGACCATATATAGCCTTTTCCAATAGACATACTTTGTTTTCGGATCCTTTCAGCACAAATCCTTTTGGCTGTTTCATGTATATAGTATCCTTAAGGTGTCCATATAAATATGCACTTTTCACGTCAACTTGACAGTGATACCAACCCAACATAGAAATCAATAGTACAAACAATAATTTAACAATAGAAAAATTCACAACTGGTGAAAAAATATCTTTAAAATCAATGCCGGGTTTTTGCTTAAAACCTTGAGCAACAAGACGAGCTTTATACCTTTTAGGTATATTGTTTTCGTCCATTTTTATGCTGTACACCCACTTACTTCCAATTATGGTTGTATTTGGGGGTGTGTCCACTAATTTCCATACTTGCCTATCCTTCATTATCTGAATTTCTTCATTCATGGCAGTATTCCATTTAATTTTATCCTTACTTGCCTGCGTTTCTTCATAACTTTTGGGGATTTCGACATTGTAACACTGATCATACATGTCGTACATCTGTTGGTCTAAAAAATTAGATTCATCACTAGAAGTAGATGGCACATTAGAAATATCCACATTAGGATGTTCAGTCTCTGGCTTAAAATTGAAATTTACAGGATCAAACCTAATCTTGTTTTTAGTACAGTACTTTTTAATATCATTTAAAGATCTCATTCTCAAATTTTCAGGAGAATAATAGTATACATCTATCCTATTGCTTTTATTTCTAGGTTTTTCGATTCTTCGCCAATTTGAAATGTTAAGACTTTTTAAGTCCACAGTGTTAACTAAATCTTTAGAATCTAAAACTTGAGTTTCACTTTCCGATTTTACTTTTATATTTTCGTTTGATTGATAAATAGGAATATTAGAATTAAGATCGAAAGAAACGTACTCAAAGTTTTTACCAAATAGTACATCAACAGCTTTCTTACTTTCGTCGATATGAACATGGACTGTTTCAACTATTCTCTTCTCGTTTGGGATATATATTCTGTAACCTTTAGTTTTCAAACCATATCCTGTCAAAATACCAAGTTTTGCTCTGGGTTGTAATTTATTTCTCTGTATTTTAGGAATATGAACATATGCCAAAGAGCCAAAAATTCTAAAATGTTTTACTGATGGTTTGAAACCAGTCCATATTTCGTTAGGAGATATACCCTCAGTTAATTTGTGTTCGCATCTATTTTTAGTGTGAATAAATGCTAAAAGTGCTTCTGACCAAAATTGTGGTTGTAAACCACTGTCTTGAAGCATAGCTCTGACACAATCCATGGCTGTTCTATTGAACCTTTCTGCAATGCCATTTTGTTCAGGGGTATAAGTTGAAGTTCTTTCGATTTTTATTCCTAGATCATTTAAAAACTTTTTAAATTCTTTGTGACAAAATTCTAAACCATTGTCAGTTCGGACACATTTTAACTTAACATTTAGCTGTCTTTCAGCTCTAACCAAGTATTTTTTAAAGTAATCAAAAACTTCATTCTTATTTCGAATAATATAAACAGTTACTTTACGTGAAAAATCATCAATAATAGATAAAAAGTATTTGTTTCCACCTAGAGAGTTAACTGGAGCAGGACCCCACAAATCCATATGGATCCTTTCCAAAACATTTTTAGTTTTCCTTTCGTACATATAGTTTCTTTTTAAGGATATTCTAGTGGATTTAGCAATAGCACAAATCTTACAATTTTTATCTATATTTTTACAACTAAGTTTTTCAATTCCTTTTACACAATTAATTTTACTCATATTTTCAATTAAGGGCATGTTAACATGACAAAACCTACGGTGGGCTTTTTCTAGATCTAAACCAGTTACATATGTATAATTTTTAATCTTGGGATAACCTTTCAAGATATACAATTTTCCAATTCTGGGAACAGTAAACAAATATTTATTATAACTATTATAAATAATCATTTTGTTATTTCCCCATTTAATTTGGTTTCCCACAAGGTCAATACGAGCACCACTAATTAAATTTTTTCTCATATTAGGCGAGTATAACACATCTTTTAAAGTTATATCATAATTTCTGTTTCTATCTAAAACTGTAAATTGAATATCACCCATACCTAATACTTCCGAGGTGCTGTCCTTGTCTCCGACTAGGATCTTCTGTGGTGGTAGTTTTCTGAATGTCGTAAACATATCACGTTCTTTACAGAAGTGAGCAGTTGCAGCAGAATCAATGAGAAATTCCCTCGGTCTTTCATTTGGAAAATTTGAAACTGCATAGGCACGTTGAAGATCAGTTTTTGGATTGTCCTCCATATAAAATAATTCACCACCAGGTTTCTGCCGATTGCATTTCTTGAAGCACTTCGATTCGTAATGTCCCGACTTTTTGCAGTAGTTGCAGAATGGTCGCGGCCCCATACGACAAACTGTCGACTTTCTTGGGCTTGAAGGAATTAATTCAGGGTCCAGTACGCATCTGCTGTGATCAGGAGTAGACGCCCGTGTCTCCTTGTATCTAGATGACTTGTTTCTTGTAGCATAAGCATCGGCCACGATACTTAATTTTGTGCCTTCGTCTTTCCGCTTCAGCTCGATTCGGCTGGATTCTGTTATTAAATGTTTAGACAAATTGTCTAGCGTGAACTCGTTGTCATCCATCCTGTATAGCAGTTGTACCAGATTATCGTATTCATGAGGCAAATGTCTTATTAGTTGAAAGCAAACTAAGAGGTCTGGGATTTCGAATCCACCTTCTTTTATCTGTAACAGCTTCTCATGCACTCGTTTGCAGAAGAGTCCAATGGATTCGTCCTCCGGCTGGTAGCGGATTGAAAAGAACTCGTCCACAAGGCCTGCCAATCGTGCTCTAGATGCTGGTTCAAAGTTGGTCTTTAATATATCCCAGGCTTCCTTACCGTCTTCAGTAGATGAAATTAAGACTTGATATTTTCTGTCTATGCCCTGGTAGATAGTTGTGTATGTCCTCTGCTTCCTATAACGATAGTCTCTTTTTTCTTGTTCTGGAGCATCTTCCAATAATAGAGGTTCCGTTTTAATGATAAATTCCCAGCAGTTCCGGTCCATTAGCAATACCTTCATGTCCGTCTTCCACGTGACATAGTTGAAATCCGATAACTTCGGGAAGGAAAACATGGACATTTCTTGAATACCCATCATACTGGAAACCGGTAGTGGCAGAATTCAGGTTCAGCTTAAGGTCTGGGGCCCATAACCAATTGTTGGGTTTTATCGATTGAAGACAGAGTTTTATACATTAAAAATAAATTTTATTACGTAACCAAGTCTTATAGTTTAAAAACATACAAGAAGTCTGATCAGCACATGATCCCCAATCTTTCTTCACTTTTATACATTCAAAGATTTACATTCTTCAAATTTATGTGCCCCACACGGCACTATAATTGGAGGTTTGAGACCGATTCCAACAATATTTGGACAAGCTGCGCCAAGTAATTATGAAAAAAAGATGGATAGAAGAAAGTAGAGAAATATCGCTTGGGCATCCTGGGGTCGCGATCCCCATGTTTACCAGATGCAGTAAACTCCATAGAAATAGATTATTAGGGTACCTCGGTATCCGGGAGCCCGTAAACATCTAAAGAAGATATGGTATTTTGGTATTTTGGTATTTTCAATTAACGTCACACTGGAGCAACACAACGGGCTATTGGTGACGGTCCGGGATCAATCCCAGAGGGAAAGTCCGAGGACAACACCACGTAATTTTGAACCGCGGTCAGATGACGAGGCAACACCTGAGCTGGCACCCCACTCTCCAAACTTCCACACCACGCCAACGTGAGGACATTTGAGGCCACGACAGATTTAACGTGCACCAGCCCCCTTTGTACACGACGGTGTTTGGCTGGATTCGAACTCGCAACCCTTCGGTTGCTAGTCCGTTACTCTTCCAACCGGGCCACCGCAGCCCAAAGAAGATATGAGTAGTATGGTTTAGATAGCGACCATATGATGGTTGTCAAAAAAGTGTTTAAATCAAAAACGAGAGACCTTGCGAGTTTTCACTCTCAATCTCAGAGCTGAATGAAAATCACGATTGACCAACTTTTAAAGCCAAAGAAGCGTGATGGGTAAATGAATTCGACATACAAGTAACCTTGCCTGATTCCGCTCGCCAATATCAGATAGAAACAATGAGGTGAAAGCTGAATGACGAGTTCAAGTTGTTTGATGATGAAAGAATTCATTTACATCCATCGAAGATGTAGCGATAAGACGCATTTATTATTCCGAAATGAAATGATTGTGCTCCAGTGTTAATATGTAGGATAGAGAGAGAACCTGAAACTTAAATAAACATTGGACGAATTGTTCATGGTTTAGACAACTCGACCAATGTTTACTTGCATGACAATGTCTAAATAAATGTAATGAAGGTTTTTGTAAACTGTGAGAATTTACAAAAAAAGAAATTTGATTGCGGTGTTTTTACGTTCCTATATAAATACACATTGCTATCATCATTTTGCCATTTTAGAATGAACATTGCAAGAGTGAAGTTCATAGATTTAGAGGAGAATAAGTAATATGCAACTTATTTTTCACTGATATTTTAAAATAATTACAAAGGATGAATGATAGTAAGAGAATAACCAAATTAAATGTTATAAATGTTTCCATTCTGGCTTTGATCATCACATCAGTACTTTTAGTAATATTGATAAAACACTATCATAGAAATACAAATGAGGACATAGATTTGAGTAATTCTACATGTTTTTTCTCAGAACATTTAGGAAGACGTTTATATTTTCATGTTTGCTTTAAAGATAAACTCAAAGTGTATGACATCAGATATTTTTGGAAGGAAGCACATACTAATATAAAACCAATGGTTATTGGAGTACAGTTGACTAAAGACGAGTTTAAACAAGTTTGTAGACAATGTACAAGTTAATTCACCCGAGTTCGTGTGTTGTAGTAGCTCCAAGAAAATCAAATTTCGTTAGACGTATGATAGTGCGTAATGTTTATGATTATGATTTTAAATGTGTAAAATGGTGTTATTCTGTGTTCCAACCGTGGTTTCTTGAAGAGAAGAAAATTGATTTCATTCAAGGTTTACCAGAAACTTATCCAAGTGGATCGCTAATAGTAATTGATGATTTGATGAATAACTTAAAGGAGAAAATTGCTGATTTGTTTACAGTAGGTTCCCATCATCGGAATATCAATGTTATTTTAATCTTACAAAATCTCTTCCCACGAAATAAAGTAATGCGTGATATAAGTCTAAACACACATTACATTATACTATTTAAAAATAATCGAGATTTGAATCAAGTTTGTTGCTTTTCTAGAGAAATTTATGGAAAGAAATCATCGTTCTTTATGGATGCATATAAAAGAGCAATTTCACAGCCTTATGGTTATTTAGTGGTAGAACTTCATCCACGAACACCAGAAGAACATCGTCTGCGAGAGAATTTGTTTCCCGATTCCAATGGTTTTTATTGGGTGTATTTACCTATAAAATGAAGAATATTATCAAACATTATAATTTGTTGAAATTATTGGCCAGTGCAACTCCTAAACAAAAGAGAGCTATTTTACAAACTGCTGATAAAAGTCAAATACACTGTTTGTGGGAAATTTGTTTGAACGTGTTAGCAAAGAATTTACCTGTTAATATTAACAAATTGCGTAAATTTAAAGCATCTATAGCTAACAAAAAACTGTCCTTGAATAATAAAAGAAAGGAACTCGTAAATCAAACAGGAGGTTTTCTACCCATATTTTACCAGCTATTCTCTCAGCCATAGCTGGTTTTGCTGGGAAAGCATTAGGGAAACGAATTTAAATTAGTGAAAAATACCACTCGAAGAATGTCTCGAAGAATGGCTCTTGTTCCTGAAGAATTAGCTGCAGCGTATCATAATAAAGTACCTGAAGTGGAAATAGAAGATGACA
Source organism: Meta bourneti (assembly GCA_933210815.1). Classification (NCBI taxonomy): domain Eukaryota; kingdom Metazoa; phylum Arthropoda; class Arachnida; order Araneae; family Tetragnathidae; genus Meta; species Meta bourneti. The sequence goes on along the minus strand of OW119928.1, from coordinate 14,026,703 downwards.
TAACGAGTTTGCTTGAATGAAATCATTTACCAGATGATATGAAAGCAAAATTATTAAGTTAACTTCTTATAAAATATCAACATGTTGTAAATGAACCTAAAGAACCATTACGTGTTTTTATTGAAGAACAGAAAGAAAAGACACAAGCATTTGAAAATAGTAATGACAAAAATATCTTGTCTCATATAATTTTATCTGTTCCTCGGAATTTTCAGAAATTCATTCCTCCTATTTCTGAGAAACTAAGTACACGTAACTACACTTGGAATGAACAAGGTGAATTGATTAAAGATGATTAGGTTATCAAAAACACAAATGTTGTTGATTTATTTTCGTACCTAATGAGAAATGTTAAAGAGTGTGGAACCACATAATTTTCCTATTTTTTGGAAGGCAATAAAAGAAATAAATATTCCGAGTCAATGGATTGGCAATCAAAAATTATTTCAAAATTCTGAATCAGAGCTAGACATCGATTGAGTGCAAAGTAAAATAAATCTGGAATCTTTAGATTCGGATTTTTTGTCTGAAAATAAAAAGAAAAACTGCGTGGGAAGAAAACATGGAAAAAAAATATTAGAATCAACTTAATACGATTTCAAAAATCCAGCTTCATTTGGCGGAGTGAAAAAGCTTTCATCAATAACCAAAGTACCGTATCAGAAAACAAAACGATGGTTAATGACTCAAGATACGTACACTTTGCACAAACCGATTCGGAATGAATTTTTTCGAGGATCGACGATTTCATATGGTATAAATTATTTATGGCAATGTGACCTTGTTGATTTACAAAATTTTACTAAAAGTAACAATGGTATAAAGTACTTACTCACCATAATTGATGTATTTTCGAAGTATGCATATGTAATACCCCTCAAACGTAAAACTGGCGTTTCAGTTAAAATAGCTTTCGAAGATCTATTGCAAAGAGTTAAACCTAAAAATATTCAGTGATAAAAGAAAGGAGTTTTACAACAACCAACTTCAATCTCTGTTTAAAAATCACAATATTAATCATTACTCTGCTGAAGGTGACCATAAGGCTAGTATTGTTGAGAGGTTTAACAGAACATTGAAAAATAAAATATTTAAAGTTTTTACATATAGAAAATCTTATAAATATGAAGATGTTTTACAATCACTTGTGAAGTCATATAATAACAGCGAACATCGCAGTATTGGTATTGCACCATCAAAAGTCACTCGTGAATTAGAATGACAAATATTTAAAAAACTGTATGGTTATACAGTTAAGAACTCTAAATATTCTTTTAATGATGGTGCTTTAGTGAGAATTTCGAAAACAAAGAAAGCTTTTCATCGAGGTTATTTTCCTGGTTGGTCAAATGAAGTTTTTAAAATAAAACAAACGTGTTTTCTCTTTTCCAAACACGTAGAAGATCTGAAAAGAGACCATATAAAAGGACGATTTTATGTTGAGGAGTTTCAAAAAGTTGTCAAAGAATTACACGACTTTTGGAACGTAGAAAAAGTACTCAAAACTAAGGGTTCAGGAAGTAAGAAAGAGTATTTCGTGAAGTGGCAAGGATTTGATTATCGATTTAATTCGTGGGTTAAATCATCATGGATGAAATGATGTCTGATTTCTACGTTACGCTACCAAGCAACTTAGGTATGCATTATTTTCCCCACAATACTCAAGCATCATTTCAAACAAAACTTGCTCGACCCATAATACTTAGTGGTATGTGGGAAGTGGGTTTATCAGAAATTTTTGTTCCTCGAACCTGGTTTAACATTGGAAATCATAATAATAAGTATTCAGTAACTTACGAAGAAATAGAACCTGAAGAGAAAGCTTTTCTTGAATATAATATTACATTTAAAATTGAACAAGGAAATCAAAATAATCAAATAATAGACATGATCAATGAAAATATTGAAGATAAATGTGGAAAAATGTGATTTTAACATTGGACAAAAAAAATATCAACATAACTCTCGCTTGCGATTGCGAACTTCATATGAAGGCAGAGGAGGTCCCGAAATTGCTGCATATGTTAAGTTTACCAATCGAAGATAGAATAATAAAATTCTGGGAAAGCTTTTTATTTACAAAACCATTGAAGACTGAACGATAATTTTTTCAAAATTATACAAAATCATCCAAAAAGACATTTTATAATACGAATAACAAAATTTTCTCATAAGTATCAAGTCCTAAATTCTATGCATCTTGAACTTTTTCAACATATTAATTGTAATCGAATACAGACTGGAATTGGAGGAGCAGCGGAATTCATATTCAATTTTAAGGAAAATGAAGTAGAAATCATAGTTAAAAAATGTCGAACATGACAAAAGATATTGTTTTAACCAGGTAAAACCTTTCATGATTTTCAAAAACTTGATAGACCTCCATTGAACGAATACTTTCGCGTAAGCATTGAAGATAAAACTATAGTTACAAAAAAAGTTAGGAAAACCGCTCACTTAAATTTAGAAGTTGGATTGTATAAAAACGCACAAGAGTTGTTTGATGCTTTCAAACATCTTAAATTTAATTATTTACCGAATAATAAAGTAAAACTTCATGTACCTAACACTTCAAACGTACATTTTCAAGATGGATTGAAAGATATGTTAGGTTTTAAATATTCTATGATTGACGGAGGAACACATATCGCTGATTATCCCTCAGAATAGATGGCGGAATAACTGAAATATATGTTTATTCTGATATTATTGAGTCGCATTTTGTGGGGGATACGATTGCTCCTATGCTTCGCATCATTCCAGTTTTATCAACAAAGGTAGATCAAATAGTGATCAATTATCAAAGACCTCTATATTTTCCACTTCGTAAAAATTATATTGATTGTATTGAAATGGAATTAGAAAGCAGTTCTGGGGATGGAATAATATTTACTGGAGGAAAATCACTGTTAGTACTTTCGTTACGACGCAGAACAATTTAAGAAAGCTTGGTAATGCAATTGAGATCATTTGGTTACTAGCTTTAGACGAAGATGCATTTAGATCAAGAAGCTTGTGATAACTACTATTGTCAGCAAGTAGGTGGTGGTGGATTATATTTTCAAGATGTAGATCACATCAAAGAGGATATGGACTTTTTTCAAATTTAATCGAATTCATAACTCCCATGGCAATTAAAGTTGGAAAATATTTAGGGGAAATATTTACTAACTACTGGATCAAAAGTGATGACAGATGTAGCTTTAGGGTCACGATTTAAAGATTCTGCGAAATCTAGATTTCGTGAAACATCTAAACAAATCAAGGATGATATTATCCACAAAATTCAAAGCGGTTCAGGTATAAAAAGAAAGAAATTCTGCAATAACAATCATTCAAAACGTGCGAAGCGTAGTCGACAGAAGGTTATAGAATCTGACATTTTTTCATAATGGATCCGCGAGCATGTGCCTGTGTAAAAAGCGAGTTGGACCTATTTTCCGTTTCACCAGTACAACTTGCAGTAGATGACTCTTCGTTTACTGAAATTCATCCTGTTGCAGCGTTGAGTGAAAAATCACAAATAGAATTTTATGTAACTGGTGGTGGAGAGCATTATATTAATCTAGCACATGCACGTCTTCATTTATAAGTGAAAGTTAAAAAGAAAAATGGAGGGACACTGTTACCTGCAGATAAAGTTACACCTATCAATTATACTTTTCATGCACTGTTTTCTGAATGTGCAGTAACATTGAATGATAAACAAGTCTCATCTCAAGCTAACTATACATATCGATGTATTTTGGATGCATTACTTTTTTCGCCTAACTCAGTACAAAAGTCAATGCTGACTTCCAGTCTGTTCTACAAAGACACAGCATCCAAACACGATGTAACTGACGCAGAAGGAGACAACGTTGGTTTGAAAACTAGAAATAGCTTTTCTAAAGAGAGTAAAATTATGGATTTAATTAGTCCATTGCATTTTGATTTAGCGACTCAACCTAAATTGCTCCTTAATTGTGTAAATATACGAATCAAACTTGAAAGAAACAAAGATTCTTTTGCGTTAATGTCAGCGGCTGAAGACTACAAAGTTGTTATACAACATGCATCGTTGTTTATCAGAAAAGTTAAAGTGGCTCCGTCAATAGTAATTGCTAATGACGTCGCATTAGGCAAAGGAGTCGCAAAAATTCCAATTCACCGAACAGAAGTGAAATCTTTTGCATTATCTTCTGGTCTTCAATCACTAACGGTTTCTAATGCATTCATAGGACAATTACTAACTCGACTTATCATGGGTTTAGTATCCAATAATGCATTTAACTAATTATGCTAAAAATACTTTCAATTTTAATCATTATGATTTATCGTATCTATCTGTTTTAGAGGGGAATCGAATGATTCCATCAAAACCTCTTCGAACAAAATTTGATCATACAAATGGTTACTCTCGAAGTTGTATGAGATTGTTTACTGATTTAGGTCGGTACCATAAGGATCACGATATCAACATCAGTTATAGTGAATATAAAGAAGGATACACTTTATATTCTTTTGATTTGACTCCCGATTTTAGTGCAGATGATATGAATGCGAGTATCTTAAAGAATGGTAATTTAACTATTGATATGAAATTTAGCAAATCGTTACCTGAAACCGTGAATCTAATAGTCTATGCTGAATACAGAAACATAGAAATCGATAAAGCTAGAGGTGTTTAATGTGATTACTAATGGATAGCATAACTTTATGTAGATTAGCATGCAGTGATTCTGTCCTTGGCACAAAATTCGGAGGAGTTTATGCTTCTGATGAACTTCCTCCAAAACGTGAAGAATATTGAAGTTTCATTGTAAATTTGGATCCTAAATCAAAGCCAGGAAGTCATTGGGTAGCAATAACATTTAGAAATAATAAATGTTATTATTTTCGTAGCTATGCATCGGCTCCTGAGAACAAAGATATTTTAAACTTTATTCAGAATAATACAAATGATTTTGATTGGAACATAAATCGATATCGAAGTTTGTTATCATATACATGTGGTCACTTTTGTCTTTTCTTTTTGTATAAATTCGCAAGAAATAAATTTTATCACCTCTGCTTTCTACTAAAATCGAGAGCAACGAAAAGTTTATTAAAACATTTATCGGAAAAACGTTTAAGTTACAGAACTGTTGTTTTTTACCATCTGCATTGCAATCGTGTCAAGCATATAACTTCAAGAGAAATATAAAATAAAGCAAAATGAAAAGTTCTAACCATTGAATTAAAAGATTCAGAATGAAACATGTCTTTGACTAATATATCAAGTTATAACAAGTTTAAACTTGTTTAAATTAATTTTTGAGTTTGACCTTCATCTAAGCTATGAAATGAAAAACTTTTCTCGATCATTTCATTTCCCTACGAGAATTCACTGCAAGAATCATGGCATCTGAACCAAGATACGGTTTTATGTATTTATGACGCACTGGACCGTGGAATACGTATGCGGTTCATTGTTTTACCGACACACTGTATGAAAATATGATGACTTGTGTACAAGCAGTTACAACATATCAAATGGATACAACTGACCAAATGGATTGTAAAATGAAAATCGGATATTTTAAAGTTCTCACCAACAACGAAATTGTGCGAGAACTTCAGTGTTTCACCGATTCACTATCGGCAAACATTTGATTGTAAAACAAATTAACTATGGTTCGAACCTACAACTGAACTGATAATTACGAAAAATGAATATTGGACAATTGTAAAGTTCTAACCATCAACGAAATTGTGTGAAAACTTCATAAGCCGTCTTGCCTGTTCATCAAGTTGCCTGATGGGAATTTTTCCTGGTTTCCTCCCATTCGAAAAACAAATGTGAGGCACTTACCATCCAGGAAGTTTTGTGCATATTCATATTTTGTAACAAATTCGCATGTAATACAAATGGATTTGGAAAATAAACTTGTTTATTTTCACCTTTTTTTGCGTTACGTTTTATTTGTGTGTATGTGCTTACTTTTATAAAAAAGTGGAATTTTGTTTCATTAATAATCGTAAAGTTTAAGATGTTTCTACCTGTTCTAGCTGTTATAAAATCCATGTGATTTTATAACAGCAGCTGATTTAACATGGAATTCCGGATTGAATTTTACTAAGGTCGAATTAGAATTGTTTACCGATGTAAATATGTACATCTGGTTAGAAAACAGTATCAGGGGTGGTGTCTGTTTTGTTGGAAAGAGAAATGCATGTGCAAATACTAAATACATTCTAGAAACATATAACAAAAATAAAAACGAATCGTATATTTTAGCTCCTGACGCCAACAATTTATATGGTTACACTTTGTGTCAATATCTACCAATTGGTTTATTGCAATGTGTTAAAGAAAACAGCTAAGGGCATCACAAAATCATGTATTGAAAATTTTAACACTGATTTATACAAAAAAGTTTTGAATAAAAAACTATTCTTGAGACACAAACAACAAAATATTACTGCTAAACATCATAAAATTGAGACGGTAATACAAAACAAACTAAGTTTAACCTATTTTTATGACAAGAAATTCATTTTAAATGATGGAATTAATGGTCTCTCATACGGTCATTTCCTTTTATCACAGACAGAAGTTGATGATAATGATAATACTGAATAAAATTATATTAGTTAGATTTTAGGGCTTTAAGAAAACAAATTAGAAATCATTATGTATTTATATACAAGTATATATAATATGCAAAGAGAAAATTTATATTCGATTATATTTTGTTTTATACTGTATTTTACATACATGTTTATACTTGTAATAATATTCGTCTTTTTTATTACTTGATATTATTATTATACTCTTCGTCTCTTGCATAAAATGAAAAAGATAATTATATATGATGTATTCTGTTTTACACTTGATATTCTAGTTACTTCTTTTGATATATGTGAATTTCTGATATACTTTGTTTGATAAGAAAACAATGAAGAACTCTTGTGTTTTATCTGTACCAATATCGTGTGTTTGATTTACATTTAATTTTTCAATAAATTTATAATTTCATCTTTTTTGCGTTCTTTCATCTTTTTTTGCGTTCTTGTTACGTTGTTTGTGCACTAGAAAAACATCAAATTCAAATAACACTTTTTGTCGAGTTCAATACTATATTATGGTTGTTAAAATGTGTTGTTTGTACTCTTTTTTTACAACCATCATATGGTAGCCATCAAAACCATACTACTGATATGCCCCGAGGTGCTAAAGTCTTAAAGTTCTTCGGGCCTCGGTAGTCCAGTTGGAAGAGTAACGGACTAGCAAACGGAGGGTTGCGAGTTCGAATCCAACCAAAGTCCGTATTGTACAAAGGGGGCTGGTGCACGTTAAATAAGTCGTGGCCTCAAATGTCCTCACGCTGGTGTGGTGTGGAAGTTTGGAGAGTGGGGTGCCAGCTCAGGTGTTACCTCGGCATCTGACATTGGTACAAAATTACGTGTGTTGTCCTCGGAACTTTCCCTACGGGTTTGATCCCGGACCTTCGCCAATAGCTCATTGTGTTGCTCCAGTGCGACGTTAATTAAAATATATACCTTTAAGTTTGAAGGAACCCGTCGAAGCTCGAGATGCAATTCACACAAACAGAAAAACACAAGCAATGATAATGGGCTGTATTAAAGTTTTTAATGATGAGTAATTATTCAATTACTAATGACAATTCTTCCCTGTGAAGAATTACACACAAGTATCACATGAAGCTAACGCGAAAACCCCTCATGGATTTCGGTTTTTTACGGAGAGCGCGGCTGTCTCCTCACACACAAAGACGCGGCTGACGCTACTGGTGGTTGGCGCAAAAAGAACACGTGATCAACTGCGCGAGCGCTGTGAAGAAACTGAAACCAAACCTAAAGATCACGTGGCCAAAACTGAAACTAAAGACAGCTCAATGCAATCCAACATTCTCCGACCATTGAAACCCTCCTGTGGGTTTCAAAGAACCTTAAATTGACTGAGAATGGGTGAAGAGACAGCACGTTCAACATAAAAAGTACACAAATTTCAAAAGGAACACATAAATGTAAAAGTTAACAAGAACACATAAATGAATACAATATAAATTTAGAATAAATGTTCAAAAATTGGCAATTAGTCGAATGGTAATTTACAAATTTTAGTTATTGGACGTTTTAATGTGCCGGTGTCAGTTTTTAATGTCACTACTCTGACCTCTTGATCTTTCCTTGGGTGCACTTCGATCACACGAGCAAGTTTCCATTTTAATGGAGACAATAACTCAGTTTTCACAAGAACCAATTCTCCAACTGTGATGTTGGTTTTCGATATGCACCATCTTGGACGTTGTTGTAATCTTCCAAAAAATTCACAACTCCATCTTTTCCAAAATTGCTGAATTAAACGTTGGACCAGCTGCCAACGCCCAAGATAAGATAACGATAAATGTGCTAGATCTGGTTCAGGAATTGCTGTTAATGATGAACTTATAAGAAAGTGACCTGGTGTTAATGGTGACAGGTCGTTTGGATCAGACGACAATGGGCAGAGTGGTCTTGAATTAAGACATGCTTCAATTTGTGTAGTGAGGGTGAATAACTCTTCTAGAGTGAGCAGAGTATTTCCCATGGATCTTTTCAGATGATACTTCATCGATTTTACTCCTGCCTCCCACAGTCCTCCAAAGTGAGGGACTGAAGGAGGATTAAAGCTCCATTTGATTCCCTCAGAAGAAGAGTAATTGAGCACATCATTGTCATCCTTTGGGGTGAGTAGTGATTTCAAGGTAGACCTGAGCTCTCTGTCAGCTCCAATAAAATAAGTTGCACAATCACTAATTAGTTCTATCGGTTTACCTCTCCTTAAAATGAAGCGTTTCAATGCTGCAATGAAAGCTTGTGCAGTGAGGTCACTCACCACCTCCAAATGGATCGCTCGAGTTGAGAAACAAACAAATAAGGCAATATAAATCTTGAAAGACCTTTTGCCACTTCCACTTCTCTCTTTAGCAAGAAATGGACCAGCAAAGTCAACTCCTGATTTCATAAATGCTCTAGATGGTGTCACTCTAGAAGCTGGAAGGTCACCCATAAGCTGACTCATGGATGAAGCAGTCAGACGAAAACAAGTGATGCAGTTTTTAACAAATCTACGAACAACATCCCTACCACAGGGAATCCAGAATTTCTGTCGAATGACAGAAAGCAAGAGTTGAGGTGCAGCAAGAAGATGTACTAAATGAAAATGATGAATTATTAAGGTTGTGATGTGATGACTCTTAGGAATGATTATAGGGTGTTTTACGTCTTGTGAGACATTGGCATTTCTAAGCCTCCCACCAACACGCATAACTCCATCACTGTCCAAGAAGGGACATAATTGCAAAATCTTGCTTATTGATTTTAAAGACTTTCCTGATCTTAAACAGTGCAATTTTTCACAAAATTCAGATTGCTGTACAATTTTTAGAATAGATAGTGTTGCTGTTGACAATTCATCACATGTCAGATGATAATGGTTTTGAAATGAACTTGTGGTGTAGTAAACTCTTTTGTAAATAGCTAATATATATAAAGTAATGTCTCGTCTAGTATTTAAATAAACCTGTCCTCAAAGCTCAGTGTTTTTAATCAGATACCAAAGAAGTAATCCTACATTATGGATATGAAATCCATTAAAAATTCTACCAAAAAGCACGGCGATTCACACCATCCTAAATGGTATTCATAGCTCATGACTTCCAAATTTTTCCTACCTTTCTTCAATTTTACTTACCTTTTCAACTTTTAAATCACAGCTTGGCACCAATTTCGGTAAAGATGTCGAATCCGGGGAATGTTTGTCGCCATATCAAGATGGCGTTCAAAGCTAGTATCGCTTTGGACGTCATCGAAATTTCGTTAAAAGAAAACCGCGGTCTCTCCTTCGTGAAAAACCTTTTGCATAGGGTTGCCATAAAGGTGGATTAAAATACCAAGGGTACCATGTCTAGCGATAAATCGCTAGTGCCCCGGATTCGACATCTCCACCCCAATTTCTGACTCTTGGATTCACTGATTCCGCTTCCTGAGAAATCCATCCATTCTCATTGGAGCCCTGCCTCCCCATGCTTCTGCTTCTTCCTAAGCCTGCCGACCTTTTATCAGTTCTGCCAAACTCATTGCCGTTCTGTTCCCCACCAACTTTAGGAGACAGATGGCCTTCGGCCTAGGTTCTTCGGCTCAAGAACTACCTTACTTTCAGTATAAACATGACCGCTCTTCTAGCAGTGTGCACCAAGGAGGAATAAAGAGAGGAGTGATCCGATTTCTAGGGTCGGAAGGTGTGGCAGGGGCTGAAATTCATCGGAGGATTACATCACAATATGGGGGCAGTGCTCTACCACATAGAAGTGTGTATGAGTGGATCGAGAAGCTTAATAGAGGCCGGACAAGTGTGATGCACGAAGGAGCAGTCAACATCCACCACTTACAAGATTCAGCAAGCTCGAGAAATGATACTGTAAAACCGGCGAGTTACCATCGACAACGCAGCGTGTTCTCTGTAGATTAGACGGACAGAGAAGTGGGGAAAGCGGTGCATAAATGGTTGGACGACTCACCGAAAACCTTCTACGAGGGAATACGCAAGCTTGTGAACCGATTGACCAAATGCATCGAAAGGGAAAGAGAATATGTAGAAAAATTACGAACTTGTTCAATCCCTACATTTGTATCAATAGATTGAAAAAATAAAGTGCGGACAATTTTTTACTTTCCCTCGTACACGGAAGAGTTTGGCCACTCTCACGAATTTCTTTAACAGTCCAATTACAGAAAGCAATGAGAAATCTGGAAATAAAAATCAGTGCAGAAAAAAAGTATGAGCGAAAATAGGTAGTGTCAAAAAATGCGGAATTGCCACTGAACAAGGAAATTAGATGAAATCGAAGTAGACGTTCCGAAACCAATTGTGGAAATATGAATCAGGAGTGCTTTTATTTATGCATTGTATTGGAAATCAGAATTGACACTTGTAAAAGTAAACGAAATGCAATTATATACTTTTGAATAATTTTATTTCATTTAGAGGTACGAAATCCATTTATGGAATATGATGTTATACTTATTATGAATGCCAGCAATGGATATAATCAACTAAGAACACTTAACGCAGATGCTATGCGCGGGATTGCTATTTCATATTAATTTACAAATTATTCAAAAGCTTTACTGAGTTACACATTTCTTTATTATTCTTGTTAACGAGGTTGCTAATAATCGGTGTCATAAAGGCTTCTAAGAAGTTGAAAAATGTATTCCTACAATAACGGACTCACCTGTTCAGATGGCATTAACTTTCTTCTTTTCTGAAATAAAAGAAAACAATTACTTTATAAAATGAATAAAGCACATAGAGAGAGAGCAAAGAGAGGGGAAAGAGAGGCAAGGGAAAGATAGGGAAGGAGAGAGAACACAAGAGAGGTGAAGAGAAAGAGAGAGTGGAAGAGAGAGAGAGAAAGAGAGGGGCGAAAGCGAAAGAGAGAGGGGAACAGAAATGGAGAAGAGAGAGAGAGAAATAGATAGGAGTGAGAAAGAGAAAGGAGATAAAGTGAAAGAGAGAGGGCAAGAGAAATATGGAAGATAGGGAGCGAAATAATGAGGGAAGAGAAAGAGAAGGGAGATAGAGCAAAAGAGAAAGTGAAAGAGAGAGAGAGAGAGAGAGAGAAGGGAAGAGAAAGATCGAGAGAGAGTGGGAAAATGAAATTTAGGAGAGACTAGGAAAAGGAAAAGACTAGAAAGAGAGATCAAAAGAGATAGAGTGAAAGAGGGAGGGAAGAGAGAGAGGGAAAGATAGAGGGGAAGAGAAAGAGAGGAGAGAGTGAAAGTGAGAAAGGGCGAGTAAGCGTGAAAGAGAAAGAGAGAAGGGAAGAGAAGATAAAGAGCAAAGGAAAGAGAAAGACAGAAGGGAGGAGAAAGAGAGAAAGGGGAATGGAAATTTAGGGGAGAGAGAGAAGGAAAAGAAAGGGAGGAGAAAGTGAGAGAGACCAAAAGAGAGGAAGTTGGAATAAGTCAAGTGAATAAAGCACACACCATTTTGACGTAACTAGTCTATCATAAAGTATCTTGTTCATATTGAAACAAAAATACAAACTATCATATTATCATCATTTGAATATTGCATATATCACAAAAAATAGAACAAATGCTCAATGTTTACTTACAAGTTTTTTCAAAATGTAGACCCATTGCTCGTCGACATTCATATGAAAACTGGCAGAACTAAACAAAGAAATGACTATGTTACATATCTGTATGAGCATTTAAGAAAATTTACGTAACTAAAAAAATTCTATATGAAATTTATTGAGCCCATTTTGAGGATTCGAAAATGGAATATTTTATGTACGATTAATACTTCTAAATAGTTTGCTTACGACCAAGCAAAATAAATTTCATCTACAACAAATATCTTAAATAGAATGGTGTTCAAAAGTTAAAACAGAATTTTTATCAATCGAGAATAGAGTTTATTTAGTATTGATTCGAGCAAAAGAAGTCTATAGTTCTTCAATAGCACAGAAAGCTCCAGTGTCAATCATCAATTCAACAACACTTAAACCAATTTACAAACATGAAATACATTAGGAGGAAGTTGAATTTACGTCGCACTGTAGCAACAGAATGGGATATTCTCGTGGTATACTGATAGTATTGAGTAGCTCCAAAGTGATCAGAGAAAATAGTTTTTAGAAAAAACTATATGATAAATTCTCCCATTCATGATGTAAATGCTTTTTCCTCCTTACTTATCAAGTAGGGATACTGAAAGTAGTTTCCGAAGAGCTTGAATGAAGTTCTTGCTACATGAACCTTTTAGTGAAAGTTTCATTGTTGTCGGGGGCCGAGGTATTTGGTTGGAAGACCTGCGGATTACCAACAGGAGTGTTGCGAGTTCAGACCAAAGACCATCGTCTACGAGGGTACTGATCACGTTAAATCTACCATGGCCTCAAATGTTCCCACGTTGGCGTGGTGTGGTAGTTAAGACAGTGGAGTGAAAGCTCATCCGTCGACATTATCATCTGACAGTGGTTCAAAATTACACGGTGTTGTCCGTCGCCAACAGCCCATTATGTTTCCCCAGGGCGATGTCAATTCAACTACCTAATATTGTTGGCGGATGGGAAAAACATTTCAAACGTCTATGAATTATAAAATAATGCGGCATTATGAATTAGCTTACGAATTTTCATTCGTAAATTCGTAAGGTAATGCATAATGCTGTATTCAAATATCAAGGATTGCTTACAACTTTATTGGACTTTTTCAAATATGCCATCATGTTTCTGGATAATGTTAAAGGTCAGTACTCTCACTGAAACAATGAAAATGGAATTTTTGGAAACGGGCTATTGTCGACGGTCCGGTATATAACCTGAAGGGAAAGATCCGATTACCACACCACTTAATTTTGAACAACGGTCACATGATGAGGTCACACTTGTGAGTTGTACTACACTGTCCAAACATCCACACCACGCCAACGTGAGGATATTTGAGGTCTCGACAGATATAATGTGCTCCAGTCCCTTTTGTACACGACGGTCTTTGGTTATATTCGAACTCGCAACACTTCGGTTGAAACAATGAAAATGGGACGGGTACAATTCATTGTCATCGCAGCGGTGTAAAATTATCGAAACTGTACTGGAAACAATTGAATTTTAGAAAACAAACGACTAAAATAGAATTTAATAGGACAAATTTACAAAACGTGTACTATATTTAAATATTTGGATTGAAAAGATACTTACTCGCACGGCTGATTGCTGGACTGCAGCAAATCCGTACAATTTTGTCCAACTCTGTTCATATCTATAAAATTAAGATTATTCAAGATTATTCATTGATGAAGGACTTAACTACATCATGTCTGTTTCGAATCCAAAGGTCGTTTGGATTTCGCAACTCCATCCAACATCTATATGATTGGCGCAGTGTGGGAGATACAACATGGATCCTAAGCAAACTCCAGCATGTGTGTGTGTTTCATCCTTCTGTGAGGTTCACCTACAGTAGACCCCTTCACACGCGGACCTAAGGGAAACGAAGTAGCGGATGATTTGACGAAGAACTATGTCGATGAACCATTGTCCTATTATTAAAATCTATTACAAAAATCTCGATAAGAAGGCATGGATCGTTCCCCTGGTATACTCTTGGTATAGTGGAGATCGCCCCGGAAGATCTCTTGCTCTCAATTGCGACACACATATTCAGACAGCGCTCTCCCGCTTTTTCAGTGGTCATCTGAAGAGTCTCACTTTTTGCTGTGGTCGCAAGATTCGTCTTGTTTGCCTTAAATGCCAGTCTGACCAGTCCCCCAGCAGATATTGTCTAGTGCCTGGAGTTGTTCCGAGAGACCTGTTTTCTGAACCTCTTTTGGTGTACGACTTTGTGCTGGTGAATGAACTTGTGGATTTGGTCTAGCTGGAGATAGACGTGGAAGTTAGCAACAACACATCTACAAACCACAATAAACTATTTCTTTATTTTTCTCTTACGTGGTGCAATATAAGTCCTGATTTGTATCATATTAATTATTTCAAGTTACAGTCTACCTAGCAGGAAAACCTGCTCCAGACACAATTATAACAAAATATCACGTCATTAGCATAAATGATCAGATCGTATTGGACGAAATATCTCGTAGAAACCACTTAGAGTGACCCAACAGCAGTCCTATGACACGAAATTAGCAGAAAAACGCGTGCGTACAGAAGTGTTTTCTGTACGGAAACAAAGTACCCATGCACCTCAAATCAAAAAGTCGTTGAATCAATAAGTTACCTCAACAACATACGGGGCTACGCAGCTACTAAACAGGGAATGATCGGACATTGTTCTTTCTTGATATATTGTTAGATGCACTTCTAATTTAGAATTTTTCAGTTGGGTTTACCATAAGGTCTAATAATAGATGAAAACTTTCTAACTAAACTTAGTAAACTAGGTTGTAACGGCGACTAAGGAAACTGGACAATATTGCCGACGATCAAACGCCGAAAGGAACGACCACCGAAGCAGATAATTAAGGGGGTATGGTACTCAAAAAATCCCGAAAAACCGCAAATTTTTTTATTGTTTTAAAAAATTCAGAATTTTCTGATTCCAATGACACCAAATTCACCTTGCTACGTTAAATAGAACCGATTATATTGCAATTTTAAAAATTGAACTACTGATGTCACCTGCCACGCTCATTTTCATCTGCTACTATAACATAAACAAACGAAAGTTAAACCTCTACATGTCTATTTCTCTCAGTTGAAAATAGTGTTTATTTTTATAGGATGAAAGAAGGCGAAGTAAAATATATTAGCTAACACTTCTTTGAATTGATGTCAAGTAATAGTATCTTTTGGATTGCTTATTTTGAATGTGAATTGGATATTTGATGTGAAAAATTTGACGTTAGTTTTAATTTCGAAAACGGCCATTGTTGTTGAATATGCTGTTAAATATATTTTGTTGTTAATATATCTATATTTTATGTTATAATTATATAATTTTAAGTCATTTGTTTACACACGTTTGAGCTGTGATATTAAATATGGGACGAAAGCGGAAAGCTCAAAGTTGGTCAAAGATTATTGCAGAAAAGTGAACATGGCAAAAATAAAACTGAACCAGAATTCTGGTTACTTGGCTGGTGGACATTGAATTGTGTTAGTCAGCAATATTGCTTTTACATACATTTTAATATAATGTATTATCTTTGAATTTGTGTGTGCAACAGCTATTTATAATATATTATGTTCCAACAGCAGCAATTTTCGTATTTTTCTATGTATGTAAAAATGTTGATGAAATTTTTTATATTTTTCTATTTTAAAAATTTATTTTTTTTGTACATATATTAACATTTTGTTAAAATTTAAACATGGAATATACTTCTTCTGTGTGAAAGATTACTGAAAAAAAATTTCAGATGAATATTTTCATAAACAGCTATTTTGCATAATTTTAAAACTTTAGTGCTTTTTTCTCAAAGAAGTGATTTTTGATATTTTTATAAATTTAAACTAGCTGAATTACCCGGCGTTGCGCGGATTGAAATGGTTAAATGTTGCTTGAAAAGTGAATTAGAATAATCACTTTTCTTTCACAGAAAAATGCAATCATTTAAGTTGTACGGAAAATACGTTTTAACTTTTTCATAGCTTCTACTATATACTTCGGATGCAAATATATGCATTTAATTCCTGAATATATTGCAATATGTAAAAGATTGAGACATAAATACGAACAGAAACGAAATTCCGACGAAAAAATGCAGAATTCTAAAAAACGAATGATGTACAGTGTCGAATTTTGAGTGTATTCTGAAATAGAGCCATTCGAAAAAAGAAATTTGAAAATATTGATAAAGACGATAATGATTTATGAAATTTAGTAATGCTCAAATATGACTGCAACATTTCGCTCTGTTAACTCAAACAGACAAACTCGGGATTCTAAATCAAATTTATAAAATAATATAACATTAATTCTGGTTTGCCAAGTCTAAAATAACAAAATTACGCTTTTATGATTAATGAGTTGAAGTTTTTCGTGTTCCATTACAAAATGTAAATTATGAATAATGAAATATTTTAAATATTCTTTTTTCATCAATCAAATATTCATAATATTCATGTAAAAATATAAAACTCCTCATAGAAATAAAATAATAATTAAATCGTATACATCCAGCATCACGGTATTCCAAATACATGGCCCTTTGTTAAAACGTCAATCAGTTTCAACTGCTTCTGTTTAAATACTCTAGCAATCAAATCGTGACGCTCACTGGGTAATTGACCATTGGAGAGAACCTCCTTGATCTCCGTCCAAGTCGGATTGCAGGTGTGAAGGTGATAAATAAGTCTGGTCTACCGTACGTCCTCACGTACGTCATAGCATCTTGCGTGTATTCGCGCATGTGTCTGGGACTCCTGTAAATGTAGCTGGTAGGATGACCAAGGCACCGAGGTTTTCAACGTTCCCGTCATTTCCCACAGCATCTCTCAGGTGAATATATTCGTCAACTCTCAGTTTACGTTGATTTAGACGAATGTAAAGGAGACGCTCACTCTCGACTTTTGTGTACATATCGACGATGAATGATGAAACAATTGCCTGCAGTTCAATACGTGGTACTGCTCAGTATCTCGAAACATTAATCTGTACGCATATAAATCCATCGCTGAAATTTTCCTGCTGGTTGTTTCACCTGTTCTTGGGTTGATCTGCCTCAGATTAAAATGATATCCATCTTCACCATGTGGGGGAATATCACTCGGTACTCCAGAGCATCATAAGATCGATGTGTTTCCGAAATGCGCTGCAATGATTCACCTCGTCGTTGAATAACGATATCCCGTTGATGGAACTCATCGCCTGATATAACCACCGCGACTTGATCTGCTTGATGAGAGTTAAAGCGCCGCTCGTGTTCACCTGCTGGTCTTCGGTCTGCTCTTATGACTACTTTATATTCATCTGTTGGCATACGTTCCAATGCTGTTTCAAACGTTTTAATAAGATTATTGTGCTCATGAAATATCCTCTGTACGTTTAACACAATCTGACGTCTTGTTCCCGAGATGTAGGCGCACCTCTGATCAGATTCCATTTGTTCGTTTTGAATAAAATATAGTTGCAGGAATTTTGGTGGTTGATCTGGCAGCGGAAGCAACGATCCTGCTCTATGGTAAATATGCCCTTGCACCTTGAATGTCGACGGAAATCTGGGCTGTCTAACAACTGATGTGGCACCGAATGATGTCATTTGGAAACATGAGTTGTATTTTCTGATGTTACTAAGAAAATGCTTCGACTCTGACGTATCTCCTTATGTGTATGTCATAAGTTCTTGTGGTGGTGGTTCCAGTTGGCAGAGAATAATTTTTCGATTTTTGAAGCAAATACCAGTAGACTCTGATTTAAACTTTTTGGCTTGACAGTAACTACAAACCATTTCACTTTTCCCAATGGTAACTCTTGCATGCAACGAGTAGTCTTTATGCGAATCGTATGGAATCCTTCCAATGCTAAGCTAAAATGGTGTGCAGTCCGTGATCGTTTGACACTATCTCTCTTATCCTGTAGTCGGACTTCACGCTGCTGTCCATCTCTGTTGCTCTTGATGTAGTAGCTCTCCCTCTCTCTCGCAATCGCAAGTCTTCTATTCCTCTCCTCGGAAGTTTCTTGACTACGCTTATCTTTCATCATCTTAGCCGTTGACTGTACTTGGCCGATCGCCTTCCGCTTCCTTGGAGACATTGCTACAGCAAAGAAATCTGTAAATGAAAAAAAAGTTATTTCATAAATTAAGCAAAAGGCACACTCTCACTGAACAATTAAATCTATTATAGAATACAATAAAAAGCTAAAATTAACGAAGAAACAAATACAAAATTATGAAGAACTTACATCAGTTTAGAAATATAAATCCAAAATGTACACTATCACTGTCGAATAAAGTAGGAAACACTTATACAATCAACTAAAAGAGCGAATTAAAACTGTCAAATTCACTGAAAGATGATAAACTGGAAGACTTACCGAGTTAGATTCCTTTAAATACGACCAGCTAAGAATCGAGTGGGTGCTGGAATGTTCTCCACCATGAGTCCAATTAAGTTTCCGTTTCCCCAACTTTCCAGAAAGTTCTACAAAGCTTTATAAAAAAAGTAAACATTAATTCTGGTGCTGCCAGATACCGAGTAGCAAAATTACGCTTTTATGATCAATGAGTTTTCGTTTGTGCTTTTCGGAATAACGGTGCTTGGTTTAGAAATAAATATAATCGGTGTAGACAAATTAAACTGAATAGATAAAAATTTTTCAAAAAGCAGAAGGTCGATTTTACAGAATTTTTCAGAAAGAAAATCACTGCTTTCAACGGAGGATTCACATGTATCTATTCCGTACATTTTAAAATAAGTTACACGCCTTACCTAAAAATCCTCGTGAAACAGAATTCTACAAATCATTACGTATTCAATACATTATTTAAGGAAAGTTGGTCGAAATATACACCAACTTTCCTTGAAAATAATCCTTGAACTCCTGAAAACCTTTCCTTGAATTTCCTTGCAAACATAAATATTTTAAAATATTCTTTCCCCCTTCATCAATAAAATATCTATAATTTATTTACATCATGGGAAGAACTAAAAAGTCAGTTCGAACATAAAAACTGTAATTTAATTTGTTTCGGAAAAAATTGTTTTTCGATCAACACTGGTTAAGGAACCATAGCTGCCTAAAGCAATCAATCTATGCTCAATGTTATTTCTATTGCGATTTCGAATAATTTTTAGCCCCCAGGGCCAATAGAACGGGGGTTAAGAGTTATACTTTAGAACACTGCGGTCAGCATAGGCTAAGTGTACCAAATTTGGTGTGGATTGGTCAAACGGTGTAGATTTGTATAGAAAATATACACACACACAACCACATCCTATTTTATATATATAGATTGATATACGTCAAATTCTACTGCACGGATATGAATGAAATTAGGAACAATTGTTATATATATACCTTTCTTTAATTTGTCTTCAGCAATTGTTGAAATATGTATTTGTTTTTTTATTATGATTTTTTAAAACAATATTTGTGGTGTAAAATCACGTTTTTTTGCATTATTTTTTATTAAATTTTTTCTGAATCATATTTACAAAAACTGTGAAGACAATTTATTTCTGATATATTTTTATGTTAAAAAATGTTCAAATTGAAATTTTAGCCAAATTATTTTTCTACTTATATAAAAAAAACTGTTCAAATTTTGGAAATTTTATTTTTTTAAAATTAATTATTTTTAATTTTTAAATTTTTGAATTCACATTTTGCATACTATACTTAAAATCTACCTGAATACCAAGAATTGCAGATTTCAGCAATTTGGGTACCATACCCCTTAAAGGCAGATACTAAAGCTTTTACAATCTTGCCGACGATCAAGTGCCGAAAGGATAGACCACCGAAGTAGCTTTTTTTAACGGCAGATAGGAAAAGTACCGCTTCCAGAGGCGAAACTGTTGGTGACTTCGAAACAAAAGACAGGCGCCTTTCTGTCGCTCTCTATGACAATTTGAGACAAAAAGATACGGATATGAGTTACGATGACCATTGCCGACAAGGTTTAATGGTCCCCTTTCAAGTCCGCCGAAGTCTGACGTAAGAGTCAAGTGGAGAGGCCAACGTTCGAGGGCCATTCTGGAAGGCCCGAAGAAGGTGAGGTAATCAACAGTCAATGAGCACCGACTAAGAGGCCAACCCGAAGCGAAAAGGAGGAATCGAGAAGCACCCGATATATATAGAATTTTTCGGATCTTTAGACGCAGAGGATAGAGAGAGGGAAGATAAAGAGAGAGGGAGAGACAGCTTTTGGAGAGAGACGAGAGTCGAACAAGAACACCCGTTCACTGTCGGCGAAAGATTGACATCTGATTTATCCCGCCTTGGGACTCTATACTTGCCTGAGTATTTTATTGAGAAAGGCTCGCCCGTAGCCGTGAAGGAGACTCCTCCGAGTAATTTGTGAAACTATTTGCCCGAGTAGTCGTGGAGATTTGAGCTCACCAGATCTAAGAAGACTGATTTATATCCCGCCTTGGGACTCTATACTCGCCTGAGTATTTTATTGAGAAAGGCTCGTCAGCAGCCATAAGAAGCACCTCGATAAAACATTGGACTTTCCAACGAACTATCGAACTCTTAAATGAACTCTTCATTCTTTTTATCGACTAATTGTAAAAAGTGTAAATAAAATTCGTTAATCTAGAAACGAATCACTTTTGAATGGTAACTAGTCTAAGCTACCCGTGGACCAAGACGTTACAAGGTTCACAAAATTGATAATTTTTAAGTAACAAAAAGCGTCCAACGTTTTGATGCTTGGACTGAGGACCACCTTTAACCCATACAGGAAATATAAAAGTAGAGTGAGCAATTTTAACCTTTTTATGTGCCCAGGATCATGTGAGCAGAACTGGTAATATAATATCATGACCTTAGATTACTTTCTTCAGCTGCGATTCATCATCTGATTGGTCCGTGGGACGGGAGAAGACGCCTATCTACTGATTCATCATCCGATTGGTCTACGTGACATAGTTTGGTGATTTCACCATTTTTGTGGTCACTGCATAGAAATGCGCATTCACGCATTCATCTGTCATAAGCTATAGGATGTCAAATTGGACATCCATGTCAGTTTTTCACAGGGTAGTCACGTGACTACTAGTAGTCATGTAGGTTGTGCTTTTGAAGCTCCTCACAATACCAATTCTCTATCGGAGCGATAGAAGTAACTAAGAGTTGGCGAAGTAAAAAATTATGCATGGCAATCGTTATACATGTTTTTGCGTGTGTATCAGCCCTTTCACTCTGATCTTGCTTAGTACCTCGCTATGAAGGGAGTAGCTCAAGATCATCTGCCTTCTTACCAAATCCATCAGCCTGCACATATTTCAGAAATATATTAATAGAAATATAATGGATACGGATAGCTTACTTGTGCAATCCGGACAGTATCTGCAGAGAGTTTCATTGTGGGGGAAATCTATGAAGTACGGAATACACCCAATCTCTTCTAAGGCAACTTTCATTCTGCATTCCTGGATAGCCATCTATGCAAAAAAATAATTGACTAATAACCTCATAAGTTTAATCATTCACTTAAAAACCAGTTATTTAGAGATTGGTACACTGAGAGAGATAGAGAGAGAGAGGTAGGGAGAGGTATTTAATTAACGTCGCACTGGAGAAACATAACGGGTTATTAAGAGAGATAAAGAGAGACACAGAGAGATAGAGGGAGAGATAAAGAGAGAGATAGTGAGATACAGAGAGAGATACCTCGTTTATGTAATATCAATAAATTCATATAAAAAAGCAATCTCGAAATATTATTATTTCAATAATTAGACACTTCCATGCTATGGTATTCAACAATATATTAGCAACAGTAGTTCTAGTTATTACCTCATAATTCAAATCCTTAAATGACATTTTACAAACATTTCTTGTTACGATTGAAATGTACTGGTACGATTAAAATGCACTGATTTTTTACTGAAACGGAAAATGAATTGAACGTAGAAAACAATTCTCTGCATGGAGGTTTTGAATAATTTAAAATATGAATTCATGCAGTGAGCTTGAAACTACTAAATACAGTGTGCTTTTGTACTTTGCAGAAAAGCTTTCATACATTTTTTGACTTCAGCTAGGAAATAATTAGCTTTAATAATTGCCTTTTCATGGCATTTGGAAGAAATTTAATGAATATATTCATGTCCTACCTAGATCTGTGAAAGGGATTATCGGTGTAAATAAACAAGCAAGACTGTCTGCGAAGATTTTATTACTGTTGATCAAGTGCTCGAATGATACATATCGTGTTAATTATTGGGTTGATGCAACAATTCGTCCCGTTTTTGGTGCTAGATGGCATCGCATCGCAAAAATGAAGTGTTATCTACTTCACACGCGTAAAGTTTTGATGTTGTTTGAAAGAAGGAATTTCAGCGAGTAGTTGGGGGAAAAATTGTGTTATTGGGTAGTTTTTTTTAATTGTATTAAGCATTAAAAATAGCTTCAATTAAAAAATTGGACGAACTTTGCATCAACCTAATAAAATGTATTTTATCGCCGTTTCAGCAGCGTTTGGCGTTTAATCGAAATGGAGTTAACCAATCATCACTTATAGGCAAAGTGCTGAAATTGCATTCGAAATACAAGCCAACTGACATTACGTTCAGAATATATACAGGACACACTCACACACATATAACCCTTTTTTAACCCTCCAAGTGATTTAGTCGAGATATCATCAAGGATACTGCCGATTTCTTTTAAGACGAAATCAAGATCTGATCAGATTTCTTCTAATGATCGCAATCATGCTTTCTTCTAATGACGAGATATCTCGTAAAACAAGACCCGGTCAGTTTTGCCAATGACGGCATACCTCGTCGAGACAACCACCAGGAGGCACCTAAAGGTAAAAATGTATAGATATTCTTACCACTTGATTGAGTGGCCCGACTCCACCTTTAGCTTTCCATTCCTTCATGTAGTCCGTGCAATTCGACTGATACGGAGGCGGTAACAAATGCTTTTCCTCCTATGAGTGCAGAATCGTTATTAAATACCATCAAAAATAAAGGAATAAAACAACTGGGTTAAAACCATAAACTCATACTTTTGTCAATTTGATAAGATACCGTTTTCCACCCAGAAAACTTTTCCCTGACACGAATGGACTTGTCGAGAACTGCTGGGAATGGATCGCTACTTGGACCGAGCTGCTGCTGATAGGGATGTATTTGGGCAACTGTATCAGATCTGCTGGAGCACTTCTATTTCTGTTCGATATATCGATATAGAATTCCATTTTAATCTCTGAAACGAACAAGAACTATTCACATGGTACCAAATAGTTTCTTTTAAAGTTCACGAGAAAGATGATGCATTCGTAGTTTTATTAATCCTCCTTGTGGTTGTTCCGATGAGGTATCTCGTCATTAGCAAAACTAACCAGATATTAAGGTAATCCGGAGAATAAAATCTTCAAAAAATCGATTTTAAATATATAATTTAAAAAATACTAGAATTATTATGCTTTGAAACGCTGCATCAAGTTTGTTTCTTAGTATAGTAGAAGTATTTTTAATATTGTTTTAATATATTGTTGTCATGTCTCCAAAGCCATTAAATGGCATTTAAAAAGGTAGAGGTCTCTATTAAATTGTAACTATTTAATTTTTGTTCAGGGTTTTCTTAAATTAATTTAGTTATATTTAACATTTTATCTAAATGGCAACAGTGCTTATAACTGATTTAACCGTAGTTTCTAGTTCTATATTCCAATCATTTGGCAGAATTTTTCCGAGTTTGTTTTGTTATAATTTACTATTTTTGTATAGAAGTTTTATATTGCAATTGAAATTAGTTGTTTAAAATTGGATTTCATTACAAAATAGTGTTTGATTATGGCGCGTTCTACTGCAAAACGAATGTTATCCTTCAATGAGAGTAGTATATAAAAATTGGACATACATTCTCAAAGATTTGGGTATTGCACCAGGTTATTACGCTTATTCGTCAATGCTTGCTATTCACAAAGAAAGGCTAAGAAATGCAAATAAATCTGAAAAAGAGGCTGAAGAAAGAGCTAGGCGGTGCAGAAGGAAATATAAAGGAAACTGCAAGATTTAAAGTGCGAAAATACAGATGATCCTTCATATGGTACTGGAATGCATTAAGAAATAACTTTAAATAGTGATTTCTAAGAATGGTGATTTTTTTACAAAAGATACCTTTTCTCAAATACCATTTTTCTCAAATATTTGAAACTTTTTTACATAATCTGAGGACCATTAGTGATAACTTAACCAGAGGGTTTAGTGATTATTCTAATAAATTATTAAAATAAAAAATTTCAAACTTTCCAAAACATCATAACTTTACCTTATTCTTGTATTATTGTTAAATTTATTTAAAAAAAGTAAAACAGCTATAAATAAAATGACTGGTTAAAATGTCTAGAGTATTGAAATAATTCCCACGAAAAAATCAAACTTAGTAAGTAGAATAGGAACAGAGAAAATGTAAATTGAATATTGTCAAATTTAACATAGAAAACATAGGGCGTTGCGGTAAACTCCGGGTTACCTTAATGAGTGAGATATATCGTCAAAGAAAAGTGATCTTTTGATGATGACCAGATTTTGATCTAGTTATCATCAAAAAATAGGCAATGCCTTGGTGACGAGATATCTCCTTGTTGGAGCATGGTGACTACGGTTGACTTGGCGAGCTGCAAGCTCGCCAATGAGATGATAGCTTCACTAAATTATTTGCCACCATGTCCTCAGACTATAGTTTTCGATCTCAGCGGACGCACTACTGTGTTCCCAACCTCTTGTTGACTATGGAAAAAGGGCGTTGCCTCTATCCAATTTATCGTATAAATAACACAATTTATAAATAAATTCTACAGTTATACGTCCATTATTTGACACCAAAGGAATTTTCCAGCGACCAGGTCCCCAATCACGTAGACGGGACTTAGCCAACGGGTATTTTGGCCCCTCATCTTTTGTTCCAGTGTGCCGTAGCTCATTTGATGAACATTAATTGATTTGATCAAAATTCCTTGGATTGAATTGTTCTTGAAGCAGCCCTCGTTATGGCTCAAACGCATGTCTTTACTTTGAATAGGCAAATGGATCCATTAGAAAACAAAACGATTAAATTGAAAACATTTATTTCCGCTTATGAAGTATATTCAGACAATTTAATCGAACTGAATGTTAAGCTATCGCCTCATTGGCGAGCTTGCAGCTCTACAAGTCAACCATAGAAACCAGGCTCCAACATTCCGCCCGGAGTTTTAATATTTACATTTAAAATAACATACAATACAAGATGTTTAATTATTACCAATAAAAGGAAATATTAATAGTAAAATATATACATCACTGACACATAAACAGTATTAAAATGAGGAAACAAGTGAAATATATAAGTAACCCAATTTATATAATTATTTAGTTGGACAACCATAACACAGACTTAGTTCTACTTGAATTAAGTTGCACTGTAGGTAACCACACGTCATTAGCAAAATTGTTAAGATCTTGATGGACAAGATATCTCAAAAGAAAACTGACCCGATCTTGATCTAGAGAGTGATCATCGAAAAATCGGCAAAGTCTTAATGAGAGATATCTCGCCATATACGACGAGGTATCTCGTCATTTGCAAGATTAGCCGGATCTTGATGGACGAGGAATGTTATCAGTATTTCTAATCTGTATTGTAATCTATGTGGGTATCTGGGCATAAGTATCAGAAGAACACCTGCCATTTCCTGTGATCCAGGAAGTCATCAAGCCCCAGGATGACGACAGACCCACGACCTAATCAGATCTCAGAGAGAGAGAGAGAGACAAGAGAACACTGAAGAAGGTGACATACAGCCAAGCACGAGGCACATGTGATGTAACAATGATCTCCTGTAAATGGGTTATTGGTCCGGGATCAATTCAAAGGAAAAATTTGAACCACGATCAGATGACGAGGCAACACCTCAGATGGCACCCCACTCTCCAAACTTCCACACCACGCCATTTGAGGCCATGATAGATTTAGCGTGCACCAGACCCCTTTATACACGACTCTCTTTGTTTGGATTCGAACTCGCAACCCTCCGGTTGCTAGTCCTATACTCTTCCAACCGGGCTACCGCGGACCGTCTTAAACTGGTTATCCCATTCCGAATATGGGGATTGGTGAACTTTGACTTGTTTAACCTACGTAACTGAATTTATTTTAATGTGTTGCTTGTTTCAAAGCTATTTCTATGCCTAAAATCCACTAGCCACACACAACTTAATTTCATTTCACGACGTTACAATGGACATGGTAAAAATAAACTTACTCTCGGATTTCTTCATTCGCTGGATCTTCCTCGAAGGATCACCCCATTTGGAATTAATTGTGAAGCAGAAACTTGGCACATTCGTGTTACTGTAATAGGATCCATATACAACATTTTCAGTGCTGAAAGAACAAAAACCAATATGAGTATAAGATTACTACTGAGAAAAGATGGTCTACCATCAATAGCACTGTTTTAGTATCTATTAACCCTCCTTGGGATTGTCTCGAAGACGTATCTCATCCTTAGAAGAAAACTGACCAGATCTTGATGGACGATAGATCTAGTCATCAGAAGAAGACTGACCAGGCTATGATGGAATAGATATCTAGTCCTCAGAGGAAAAATGAGGAGACCTTAATGGATGAGATATCTCGTCCTTAAAATATTGACGAGATCTTGATAGACGAGATATCTCCTTAGAAGAAAATTGGTCAGATCTTGATGGAAGAGATATCTCGTCTAAACCACTCGGAGGATTAACTTGAGTTATGTAAGTTATTTTATCACTTCTGAAAAGAGGGTTCGCTCAGCCTAATTAATAGTCAAACGCTATGTATCCCAATTGGAGAAGGGCCGCGGTAGCCCAGTCGGAAGAGCAACGGATTAGCAACCTGGAGATTGGTTGGACCGAGTTTCATACTCGCAAAGACAGTCATGGACGCGGGGGCACGTTAAATCTGCCGTGGCCTCAAATGTCTAGCGTGGTGTGGAAGTTTGGACGGAGGGGTGCCAGCTCAGGTATTTACCTCGTCATCGGTCCAAAATTACGTGGTGCTCTCCTCGGACCTTTCCCTTGGGGATTGATTCCGGATCGTCACCATCAGACCGTTGAGTAGTTGCTCCAGTGCGACGTTATCTACCTACCTACCCAACTGGAGGAAAAACATTCTGTTAAGCACAAGCGAAGATTACTCAAATAGGATAAGACGTTACTTGGAGATTTGCTATTTCATAATAAAAAAAATTCGGAAAGATATGAAAGATTCTTTTTTCTTTCAGTGAGGTACATGATTTAAAATAAAATATCGGCGGGTTCTGTGAGGGAGTCACGACCACAGGTCTTTTGGGCCTGGAATACATCTCGTAGTTGTTGAGTGGATATTAGAAATGAGGGAATGCGCAGAATTTAGGTTTGGAGAGACTTATTCAAAAGTTTTTTGTCTCTGCATTAAACTTGTGTCCCTTCACAAGATTAATGTGTTTTGAGAGAATAGCTTGGCTTATATTCTTGGCTGAAAATGGTCTCGTTGACGATGATACGAGAAGTAGATAATGTATGGCTTTAGTTGGCTGCTTTGGGGTTTTATGGCGCTATATTTGGCCAAGCTACACCAAACTCAAGAGGGACAACGCAATGAGAGGAAAAACCAAAAGCAAAAGGGCATGCGAGGGCAAAAATGAAATGGAGGAAGTATCACTCAAGTACCTCGTGGTTGTGATATACGTACACACCTAAAGATGTGCCCTAGAGGACTCTAGGGCATGAGATCGACGCTGATAATCATTTCATAATCTCATTCTTTCTTGTTTGTGTTTGTGGTGAGCTTGAACACTCTTCAACACACAATTTGTTCCGATGAGATATCTCGTTCATCACGATCTGACCAATTTTGTTAATAAAGAGATATCTCGTCATCAAAATGTTGCAGATTTTTGGATGTGATGAATAAATCATGATTCGGTCAGTTTTTTCTCATGGCGAGATATCTCGTTTTCAAGATGTTGCAAATTTTTTGATGATGACTAAATCAAGATCTAAGCAATTTTTCTAATGTAGAGTTATCTCAACATCAAGATACTGCAGGTTTTTTGATGATGACGAGATGATAAGATCGTGTCAGTTTTACATATGACGAGATACCTAGTCGAGTCATCCACCAGGTAGGTTAAATATAAGAAAAACGCGTTCTATACATGTATTCTTTGTTTGGTAAAACTCAAGAACACGGTAACAGGCCTTCAGGTTTCGTCCACAAACGGCTATTTCTGCCTACAGACGAGTTACAAATATTCTTTCGCTAATTTATCTTACTATCTCTAATTGGCGAAGGTACCATGTTCTTGAGTTTAACCCTTTGTTTTCACTATTTGTTAGCAAATGGAAGCCTTTTGAAAGCCGAGATGTATTCATATTGCAATATTAAGGTGAAGCTGTGGACTTACTCGCAATCTCTTTCGTCACTTCCGCTTGTGATTTTACACTTGAAGAACTCTTTCAACGGAATCCTCAGCATTTCCAAAGTGGTAGAGTTCAATTCTTTCTGTTGCATGAACTCCCCATAACTTATAACCTAGTAAAAACGAGTATCATTGGATGAAAAAAAGAAATTAGAACAATGATTTGGATTCATTGTTGCAAATACTATTATTGGTTTTAGTACAATACTATTTTAACCCTCAAGTGGTTTCTACGAGATATCTCGTCCATCAAGGTCTTATCTATTTTTGGTAATGACGAGGTATCCTCTCAACGAAGATATTGCCAATGGTTTAATGACGACGTGATCAAAATCTGGTCAGTTTTACAAATGACAAGATACCTCGCAGACCAAGACAACCACCAGGAGGGTTAAGATGCACATATGATAAAGAACTATAGATCCCACCATAAATATAACTCTATGCATATAAAGCAGAATTTTCATCTTTCTTTTCTTTATTCTTTGGAACCCTGCGGGTAACGTAGGCTACATATTAACCCCCGTACTATTTGTCTAGGGGGTGCAGAGGGATGTGGATGTGCGTCATCCTGAACAGAGCACTTACTAGGGGCGCTATCTCCCAGTCTGGCTGTGTATATTATGTCAAAGTTAACATCTACAGAAGTCCCTCTCAAGATGACCTTGGACTTTTTTTAGAATCTTAGAGTATGATGCAATCGCAAATGGGTACGGTTGCGCTCTGAAAATCGCTCAGTATCATATCGTTATGTATCCGGTCTGTAGATTCTTAAAATGTAAATTCTTAAATTGGAATGTAAATTCTTACGATTAATATCAGATTATTTTTATAGAAAGTTGTCTATTTTATCTTCGATATGGTACAGCGGGTTAAAGACAATTCGAAATCCTCCTAGAAATAGCATTGTGTATTTATACGATCATTGTCAGACCAATTCGAACTAAATTTGATACATTCATCCTGTAGAATTCTGTAGGGTCACAGGCTATCTATTAATCCCGTTCGATTTGTCCTGGGTCTGATGGGGGCTAAAAACAATTCGATATTTCCACAGGAATAATATTGAGTAATATTACGATCAATTATAAACAATTCAATCCGAGCAACACCGGGTAATTTAGCTAGTGGAAATAATATCAAAACTTAAAAAACAACCTAAGATACTAGAATATAACTGAAAAAGTGATTTCGGCCCATCAGTATATACGTCACCACCATGCCCAAAGTTAAACATAATGAAAGCTCTTAAGTTTATATATTATTACCCGTCATTGCATGTTTGATTACTAAACTATAAAAAAAAAAAAAGGCACTTACAAATGATTATGAATGAATTTAGTTATCAAACTTCACCGAACACAAGTTACAGATGTAACACTTAAAACTGCTATAATTACTTTTTACTCACTTCGGCAAATTTTAAAATCTCAATTTATATTCCACAAATATGAAATAACATTAACCCTCCTAATGGTTGTCTCGTCAAGTTATCTCGTCTCATTAACAAAAGTGACCAGATCTTGATGAACGAGATAACTCGTTAATAGAAATAAACTGACCAGATCTTGATCATAAAAAAATTGGCAATATCTTGGTGACGAGATATCGTCTCATAAGCAAAATTGGTCAGATCTTGATAGATATCTCGTCGAAGCCACTTGAAGGGTTAATGCGACTACTTAGTACTCAGACATAATTTTTTTCGAAAACATGAATAAATGAATTTTTCTATAACATACATGTCTGAAATTTCAAAATTTTGCAACCCAAAGGGAATTTTAAATTCCTATCCGGTAAGGATTTTATTGAAAAGTCTAACGATCAGACGATAATGTCTTAAATATTCCTTAATCCGGTCGCTATGAGATATCTTATAATTATCAACTGATCAGATCATAATGGACGAGAAATATTGCCAGTAGAAAACTGACAAAATATTGATCTCATCACAGATAAATCGGCAATGTCTTGGTGGCGCGATATCTGGTCACCACGAAGAGGGTTAACCCTCCTGGTGGTTAATCTTCGCGTTGAAAACTGTCCTGTAGTGACGAGCTTCTGATGCCTGATCCAAATTGTCACCAATTCTGGGCAAGGGACTATTTATTCCTCCTACTTGGAGTAAAAGGGCAGTTCTATCTCGACAAGGTATTTTGTCATTAGCAAAACTGACCAGATCTTGATGGACGAGATATCTCGTCATTAGGAAATTGCTCATACTTTGGTGGACGTGATATCTCGGAGAAACCACTTGGAGGGTTAATTATAAAAATATTTGCAAGGCTAGTTCTATTGTTCTAACATAAAGTATTTCTACTCGAAGTGGGTCTTCTTTTTCATTCGAAGGGCCGCATTGGCCCGGTTCCAAGAGCAACGGATTAGCAACCGGAGGGTTGCGAGTTCGAATCCAATCAAAGACCATCGGGCACAAGGGTGGCTGGTGCATATTAAATCTGTCGTGGCCTCAAATGTCCTCACGTTGGCGTGGTGTGGAAGTTTGGAGAGTGGGTGCGCCAGCTCAGGTGTTGACCTCGTCATTTGACCGCGGTTCAAAAAATCACGTGTTCTCGTCCGGAGGGATTGATCTCGGACCCTCGCCAGTAACCCGACGTGTTTCTCCAATGCGAAGGTTGGCGTGGTGTGGAAGTTTGGAGAGTGGGGTGCCAGCTCAGGTGTTGCCTCGTCATCTGACCGTGGTTCAAAATTACGTGGTGTTGTCCTCGGATCTTTCCCTTTGGGATTGATCCCGGACCGTCACCAATAGCCCATTGTGTTGCTCCAGTGTGACGTTAATTGAAATACCCCCCCCCCCCCAATGCGAAGGTTAATTAACTACCTTTTTATTCGAATCACATTGTCTGGGGGGTAGTTCAATTAACGTCACACTGGAGCAACACAACGGGCTATTGGTGACGGTACGGTATCAAACCCGAAGGGGAAAGATCCGAGGACAACACCACGTAATTTTGAACCCCGGTCAGATGACGAGGCAACACTTGAGCAGGCACCCCACTCTCCAAATTTCCACACCACGCCAACGTGAGGATATTTGAGGCCACGACAGATTTAACGTGCACCAGCCCCCTTTGTACACGACGGTGTTTGGCTGGATTCAAACTCGCAACCCTTCGGTTGCTAGTCAGTTACTCTTCCAACCGGGCCACCGCGGCCCTCACATTGTCTGGTTTAGTGCTCAAATGAATAAATGTTTGTTTGAGGAGGAAGGTTGAAATGAAAAGAACTCGTTGATCTACTTACTGAGAAATCCGGACGAGGCTGTGTTTTGTTAAAGCAAAAGTTTTCATTAATCGAGCAGATGTTGATATATCGTAATATATTTCTTCTTAAACAAGGTCCACCGAGCTGACAGACAACTTCCGGTATGATCCTGGCAATAGAAAGTACATCCATTATTAAGGTATTTTTCATTTACGTCGCACTGGAGCAACACAACGGCTACTGGCAACGGTCCGGGATCAAATCCGAAGAGAAACACCGGACCCACCGTAGCCTGGTTGGAAGAGTATCGCATTAGCAACAGAAGGGTTACGAGTCCGAATCCAACCAAAGACCATCGTGCATAAAGAAAGCTGGTGCACGTTAAATCTGGTATGACCTCAAATGTCCTCACGTTGGTGTGGTGTGTAAGTTTGGGGTGTCGGATGAGGTGTTGACCTCGTCATCTGGCCGTGGTTCAAAATTACTTGGTATTGTGCTCGGATCTTTCCATTCGGGCAGACCGTCGTCAATAGACCGCTGTGTTGCTCTAGTGCGACGTTAATTTAACACCTACATACCGAAGACACCACCATGTAATTTTGAATCATGATCAGATGACGAGGTTGCACCTGAGCTGGCACCCCACAATCGAAACTTCCACCCCACCCCAACGTGAGGACATTTGAGGCCACAACAGATCTGACTCGCACCAGTCCCCTTTTGCACACTGTCTTTGGTTGGATTCGAACTCGGAACACTCAGGTTGTTAATCCGTTATTCTTCCAACAGGGCTACCGCGGCCCCATTATTAAAATAATACACAGAACAAACAGAAAACATGACGAAACATTCTAAACTTCAGCTTTTGGTCACTATTTAAGAATTTTAAAATCGAAATCGCCTGTGGTCTGAGAACTCGTGTATTGGTATTAAACCTCTTAAAAATATTACGAACAAGGAAACATTTCTTTTAATCCTCGAAGTGGCTCCAATGAGATATCTCGTAAATCAAGATCTAACCAATTTTTGTAATGACGAGATATTTCGTCATCAAGGTATTACCGACGTTTTCTATGATAAGGATCAAAATCTGGACAGTTTCTTTCTCCAATTGACGATATTTCTCCATCTTCAGATCTCGTCAGTTTTACTAATGATAAGATGCTTCGTGGAGACAACCACAAAGTGGGTTATAGTACTGTATTATTTCCTTAAGAAGTTAACCCTCTAAACATCATTTAATTTCCAGTATTGAAGTATTGCCTTTGCCCCAAAGCACATTTAATGACTAATCAACCGCATTTATTGTGTGAAAGAATCCACGGATTCTTTCACACAATAGATGAGGTTGTGGCTTGAGGTTGAAAGACTCCAAGGCTTCTTTCAACCTCCCGCCAGTTCACGGGTTGACTTCTTCATCTGACAATTCTTCAAAATTGCGAGGTGTTGTCCTCGGACCCTTTCCCTTCGGAACTGAACCCGGTAGACTAATTTACGTCGCACTGGAGCGACACAACGGGGTATTGGCGACGGTCCAGAATCTACACCGAAAGGAAAGATCCGAGAACAACATCTCGTAGTTCTGAAACACGGCCAAATGACGAGAACAACACCTGAGCTGACATCCCACTCTTCAAAATTCCACAACACGTCAACATGAGGACATTTGAGGCCACGGCAGATATAACGTGCAGCAGCCTCCCTTGTACACGACGGTCTTTGGTTGGATTCGAACTCGCAAACCTCCGGTTGCTAATCCGCTACTCTTCCAACTGGGCTACCCACCAGTTAAGGAAAATGATGGCATTCATCACTGATCATTGCAAGGAGTATATTCTTGGGGTGCATTTCATTTAATGACTGGGTGTATATGGTTCATGCTTTCTTGATTGCTCCCGAAAATGCCTTTAGGACTTTCAGATGCTCCATCTAAGTGTGAAATAAGGTGATTCAGAATCGATTCATTGGCAAGTACTATCCGGAACACAATATTGATCACACACCCTTGTAAGTGCTGTAAGCACTTTAACTTATTTCTACCTGTTATACCTTCATTTATAGTTATCTTAATGTTACTAGTGTACTTTATTTAAGATTACCTTATTTGTATCATAATCTTTTTGCTTTAATATTTTTTATGCCGAAAGTTAAGCTCTCAAGCCGATAATATCGGTAACCTTTGGCATCAGCAAGTACTTTTTCAACTTCGACAGTCATTTTATCAACATCGGACTGATTTAATATACATTTGAAGCCGGATACCTAATGATTCTTTCTTTCCTTTTTCGTAGCCAAACATTATTCCTTTCTAAAATTGTATTCGTTTTAGCAAAATCTTTTAAACCTCTTGCCATTTTTCGTAATGTTCTGTGGTCAGTTCTGGTTCCTTAAACCTTTTGAATCCTCTTACAAGAACATGTAGAAAATAGGTCACATTTACGTGACGCAATGTCAAACAAGGTCTTAGATGGTCTTAAATAGCTTTTACTTTCTAATCATAAAAAAAATTAGTATTGTTTAACGAAAGAACTATTTGTCACAGAACTGACGTATCATTTGTGACTTTTTTCGGCAAACAATTGGTATAGAAGCTTTTCTACCCATTTTCTATACTTTTAAATGCCTCACAAATACTGGATTCTTTGTCAGAATGTTGGTATTTTAGTTCGGGTTTAAAAATCAAATGACATTTCAAAACGCCCTCGATTGTTAATAAAACTGAATATAGAAGTTTACGTGGTGTCGAAAACAGAGCATTCTTCTTGGTGCCTCTTAATCAGTTTTGGTATTGGTATTTTCAATTAACGTCACACTGGAGCAACACAACGGGCTATTGGTGACGGTCCGGGATCAAACCCAGAGGGAAAGATCCGAGGACAACACCTGAGCTGGCACCCCACTCTCCAAACTTCCACACCATGCCAACGGGAGGACATTTGAGGTAACGACAGATTTAACGTGCACCAGCCCCCTTTGTACACGACGGTCTTTGGTTGGATTCGAACTCGAAACCTTCCGGTTGCTAATCCGTTACTCTTCCAATCGGGCCGATATTTTAGGGTACGAAATTCATGGTTAACGTAAACAAAGTGTTTACGTTAACCATGTGCTTTTACAATAAGTGCACATGTAAGGCGAAAGGAATATTTTAGGGATTGAAAAGCATGTGCATGTGTTAACTGAACGTGCTTTTTCATTCCTTAAAATATATTTATTAGGTATTACAAATTAAAAGAACATTATTTTAAAAATCGTGTTATAAAGTGCTTTTTCCACCATTTTTAGTCCATTGCGCAATTATTAAACGCTCGGTAGAGTGCTAAAGACGTTAAGTAAAATTTGTTTTAAACTACAGGCATATTTGTTTTCTCCTATTGCAAAAGCGATTTGATAAAAAAATTCCGCTCACCCTAATGTCGATCACTTATCGTTGTTTGGCGTAGCTTTAATAAATACGGCCCTTGTGCCATAAAACCCTAAAACAAACTTCAACTACATTTTGTTGACAATACTTCATTTCAGATGCTAGGATTTATCATTACGAAGCTAATGCATGCCCCCTCCCTTGGATGGTTGTTCTTAAAATATAAGCAATTCCTCACATTAGATATGGCACTT
Source organism: Meta bourneti (assembly GCA_933210815.1). Lineage (NCBI taxonomy): Eukaryota > Metazoa > Arthropoda > Arachnida > Araneae > Tetragnathidae > Meta > Meta bourneti. The sequence continues at coordinate 13,991,248 of OW119928.1, read as the reverse complement.
GTGTTAATTGTTAGTAAATTACTAAAGTTTTATTAGTGGAATATACACATCGCCAATGTAAAAAAACCAAGAAAGCCCAAAATGATAAAAGATAGGCTGGAATTGATAGTAGGAATGTGCTCGATTTCTGCAATAGTTGACATTACTAACTATATTATATCTTGCAGCTTTCTCATAGACCACGCCTTTACATATGTTATGGAAAAAATAAGTGCCATTTTGGCAAAACTACTCACCCCATTGAACTGCAAAGGGTGATTCCTGGAACCTCTATTTCAGCTGGAAGGGACACCTGTATGTCCACCACAGTTGGATAAGTTCGGTAGAGAATGAAAAATTCCAGAGTCTGTAACAGATATCCGGTGACGCATACGACTACAACTACTGCTTTAAGCACTCGTTTAGTTACGGCTTTCTTTTTCACCTTCATAGTATCTTCAAATCTAGAAAGGAACACTCGTTATTCGCTAAATGATGTTGGTATTTTGAAGAGCGTTTCAGTTTTTCAAAATTCAAAATTTCACGATTCAAAATTGGTAAACACTCCAATCCTAGGCGTATTCTTGGTAGGTAGGTATTTTATTCAACGGCGTACACAACGGGCTATTGACGACGGTCCGGGATCAACCCCCAAAGGGAAAGATCCGAAGACAACACCCCGTAATTTTGAACCACGGTCATATGACGAGGTCACACCTGAGCTGGCACCCCACTCTCCAAACTTCCACACCACGCCAATTTGAGACCATGACAGATTTAACGTGCATTATCCCCCTTTGTAGACGACGGTCTTTGGTTGGATTCGAACTCGCAATCCTCCGGTTGCTAATCCGTTACTCTTTCAACCGGGCTACCGAGACCCAATCACATATTAGGTATAAAATTTCATTATTTTTGATAAATAAAATTCACGAAGGGTACTAGAAACAGTGTCGAGTATTTTCTCTGCATTTTTGAGTTTCAATATTTCTCCGTACCAAAATGAAGGCACAACATTTTTTGCAACATTACCGTTTTATCTGAGCAACAAACTCAATCATGTATTGTATATTGTAGTTGCAATAAAAGAAAAACGGGAAGATATCTTTTTAGCGTACTTTACCTTCTTGTCAAGCATTTAAAATTAATTCGCTATCGACATTAAATGCATTTAGTTTGGTAGAATATTGCATTACACGCTCATCCCCAAACTAAAATCTTTAATACATGACTAGCTTAAAGAGTAATTTCGTTTCTTCCATTGAGAAAAACAAACTGTAATTTGAATTGCAAATTCTATAAATAAATAACTAGAGTCCGTTTGCTTAAACGTTAGTCAATAACTACCATTTTCATTCAATTTGTTTGCAGAAGAGCTTTTTTTTAATTTCTTGAAACATCGTTAAAAATCTTGAAAATTGTTTCCAGGTATAATTTACACTTGTTCTCGAAAGGAATTTGATACCCATTTGATACTATAATACGACTTTTAAATTAATAGACTCAAGACGTCCAGATTCCATAGGAAATGCAAATTTTAAAGCAATATAATTATTTTCTAGAATCAAAGCCATATCAAGGTATTAAGGCCATCCAAGACTCAGAACTTACTTTAAACTGTTTGGATCATTGTATTATGTTGGAGTGAGTAATATTATTCGAATTTTACTTGATATCGTATTTGATCCTCCTGAGTGTCCTTTGTGTATTAGAATATCTAATTTAATGAGTAATAGAAATGAGCAGTATGAAATAATTTATCCCACACAAATGCAACTTATTTTGTAAGTACAGAGATGAGAGAGCTTCCCAGCTCAAATGTTAAATGTGTAAAAATTGCAAGTTTTTAGCCTTTGAATCTCAATTCTTTCCATTTTTGTACCTCAATTGTGAACCACTTGGCAAAATTTTTATAAATGTTCAAACATAAATATTTACTTAGAGATTCCCTGGTAACATTGGTTGATTGGTTTGTTTTTTGTGGCGCAAGGTCCAAAGAAGAACAAGCTGCGCCTAACGCAAGATAATGAAATAACTTTGGTTGGATTCAAACTCACAATTCCTAGACCGTTACTCATCCAACCGGCTAGCACGGCCCGAGTTACCAACAGAAAAGAAACAAGTAATTGCACTAGAACAACCAGTGGATTGAAGTAAATTCCAATAAGTAGAACATCCATGCTTATTAATGCTGCGATCCTTCATTCAACACGATCTGGGATCGAATCCTGGTTTTATCATGGGTGTTCGTGGTGGTTCTGAATGCACACGGAGCCGTAAGACCCGGTCTATTTACTCCTCGTGTTGCAAAAATGATAGTAGAGTAACAAATCAACCTATTTGAGATTCAAACCCAGGACTATTGTGGATGCTACGACGTTTCGAGCTTTTCGAGAATAATCATGTTATTAGAAATATTTGTGTGGCTTTAGACGAGAATACATAAATGCCATTATTAAATTATAAATCGTTAGATAAAATTACCAAAAATCCATATTACTTACCATAGTTTTGAATATGTAAACCCATTTCTCGTCAATGTTCATGAGAAAATCGGCAGAATTAAACAAAGCAAAAAATGGAAACTATATCTTAAAAATGTAAATTTCCAATTTAGAAGTTATTCGACACAGAGTAAGAACACTTTATGTAAAGCACTACAAACAAGACTCAGAAATCGATAAAATCTCTGAGAAAGAATTAAATAATGTGTGTTGCATATGACACTTTCGTGACTTCTATAAAAATGTGTTTGAACCGCAGAAAATGGCCAAAACATATCCAAGGTAGCTAAAAAAGCAAAGGACTCAAATCAAGAGGAATGAGTTAGTTACATAGATACTATTCACTATAATTTACTACAGGTATTGACAAAAACAGTAATTGTTGTGAGACCCAAAACTCTTTCTCGTTGCTAAGCAACTGCATTCGCTTTCTTTTAGAACTTAATCTGCAACAAGCTGAATAATTTTTATTTGAAATTTTTTGTTGTGCAAGCTTTGGGTTTTTTACTTTCAGAACTCGATTTTGTTTATTAATTAAACCGTTCAATATTTTTTAATTAATTAAACCGTTGAGGACAAGGACGCCAATTTTACGCAATAAGAATCAGTTTCCAATACCAACAAATACTTATAAGTTCTTTTATTTTATTTATTATAAACAAGAAGTAATATACACTCACTGCCAAATGTTAAGCACGGAGAGGAAAATGTTAATTTCCCGAAGCAAATCTGAATTTGAGAGGCTGCATTTCGCTGCAGAGGTATGTGGAAGTATGCAAATATGTTCTATAACAGCCAATCACGGTTTTGTGTCGAGAAATATGCAAAAGAGGCAGTCGTATAAGAAGCCACCATTGTGAAGGGTTAGAGGAGTTTCATGTAAGTGCTGATAAAAAGTGTTTAGAACTTTCGTACAATTAGTTTTCAAGACAGACGTGTTTCTATGGCTTCCAGAAGACGAATGGCTGATAGTGAGCGCTGGCGTTCTGTGGGACGCCTTGAAGCAGGACAATCAATCACAGATGTTGCTCTTTTCTTCGGCGTTCATCATTCCGTCATTTCATGATTAGGGAAACAATTCCAAACAGGCCAAACAGTTGTCCGAAGACCTGTGGCCGGTCGCCCTAAGGTTACGAGCCCTGCGGAAGATCGATATATTGCTGTTTTAGCCAAGCGGAATCGAAGAGCGACCTCCACACGTGTGACATCTATGGTTGCAGCGTCCATTGGTGAGACGATATCTGCCACTACTGTTCGCCGAAGGCTACACATGAATGGACTGTACGCCCGGGTACCACGAGTTTGTGTTCCTCTATCCGTCCAATCCAGAGGGGCACGATTAAATTGGTGTCGGGAACATGTGAATTGGACTGTGTCTGATTGGGCCAATGTTATGTTCACGGATGAGTCGAGATTTGCCCTGGAGCCAGATGACAAGCGTGTAAGGGTCTGGAGAGAACAAGGCACACGCAATCGGCCCCAGAACATCATCGAGCATCACCCATTCCGAGGTGGAAGAATCATGGTGTAGGCAGGGTTGTCGTTGGGATATCGCACCGACCTGCATATCTATAGACGGGGTTCTGTGACGGCTGTCCGGTATCGGGATGAAATCCTAGAACCCACTGTGAGATTGCACGCTGCAGCAGTTGGTCCTGCTTTCGTTTTAATGGATGATACTGCACGTACCCATCGAGCCAACATCGTCGACGACTACCTGGAGAGTGAGGGTATTGCGCGTATGGATTGGCTGGCGTACTCGCCCGACCTTAATCCTATTGAAAATCTTTGGGATGCCCTCGGCCGTGCTATGTCTGCACGTTTCCCACCCCCAGTCACTCTCACAGAGTTGCAAACTGCTCTACAAGAGGAATGGCGATTACTTGACTCTGGGGTGGTTGATCACCTCATGGAAAACATGGTCACTCGTTGTAAACTTTGTATGAGGATGAGGGGTGGTCACATACTCTTTTCATGTCGATTTTGTTTGTTTGTTTTGGATTTAAACATAATTTTGTTAGACTCCATTAAGACTTCATCTTATAATTTATGAAAATTCAATATTGGTTTCATCTTTGTTTGTAATTCTTTGTTTTGTTTCATGCATAAACATATTTGCTATTTTCTTGCCGCATTTCGTGTCAATCAAAGCTGTACTTGTGGATTTTTTCGAATTTTACCGCTTCGTGCATAACTTTTGGCAGTGAGTGTATTAATGTCCATCAAAAATCAAATTTCTTCTTAAGAATTCATCGTCAGTAAGCTGAATATTTTGGAATTTTTTGTTATGTGCTTTCTTGAGAAAAGGTAAATAAATTTACTCAGGAAAATTGAATGTAATATTTTTAAATTAATTAAACTTTTGAAGACACAAACCGCTGATGTGATTCCATAAGAACCATGCCTATAAGTATTTGTAAGTTCTTTGTCTATTTATTCTAAACAAGAAGTAATATATTAATCTTCATCTTATAAATCAAAATTCACCATTATAAAAATAATATACTTCTACATTTGGTATTACTCCAAAATACATATGTGCTCAGATTTTTGAGAACCTGATATTTTCACAGAACCTATTTTCAAAGGATATGTTCTGTGAAGATTCCTATATGTAAATGAAAAAGAATTACCTTTGTTAGCTTGATTCTATAGTTTTTTCTTCCCAGAAAGCCCTTTCCAAACTCATGTGAGCTTACCGAGAGATACTGGGAGTGAATTGCTCTTTGCAGAGTCAGTGGTGACAATTTAGCGCACTGGAGTAACACAACGGGTAATTGGTGACGGTTCGGGATCAATCCCGAAGATAAAGATTCGAGGACAACACCTCGTCGTTTTGAACCATGGTCAGATGACGGGGTCAACAACTGAGCTGGTACCCCACTCTCCGAACTTCCACTACAACGTGAGGATATCTGATGCCACGACAGATTTAACGTGCACCAGCCTCCGCGTACACGACGGTCTGAGTTTGACCGAGTTTCGAACTCGCAACCCTCCGATTGCTATTCCGTTACTCTTCCAACTGGGCTACAGCGGCCTAGGTTTTCGCATTAGTGGCTGGCCACTACAGTGTAGTTTCGACGCAAAGATAAACCACCAGAAGGGTTAAATATGTCACCAATGATATTCATTAATGATTTCAATATATACCTCTTTCAAATAAAATAGAAAGTCAGAGAATTGAATGCTGAACACACCCCAATAACTCTTACAGATGTTAATGCTTTGGTAAAATTCAACTCACATCGCAATAAATTTAAACAAAGCAACAAATTTGTGAAATTAACACCGATAGAAAAACCAATACGGCAATATTCAGACTGAGAGAGAACATGACATTCGAAAGGCATGAAAATTAACAATGATGGATCCAGAGCGTATGGACATTGTTACAACTTAGCTTTGAACAGACATTATTGATGTCCTGCCCTGCCAAACCATCGATTACCAATCTGAAGAACAGCTTTACAGAGAGAAAATAATCGACATAGCTAAAGCTGCGCAAAATGCAAAGGGCGACATCTGACGCAGATATGTACACGATAACAACAAGCAAATGGGATGCAATTGAAGTGGACATTCAGAATCTAATTGACTAATGACTGAGGTACGAAATTTTTGCCACGCATTGGTATTGGAAATAAGAATTAACCCCAGTAAGAAGTACGAGAAATGCTGTTGTATATTTTTGACTAATCTGATCCCAATCGGGAATTGTGAAATGTGCATAGCAATGTTGATATTACTTATAAACGGAATTAAATAAGGAATGAAAACTGGGTAACGTTCACTGCATTAAATTGAAGTAGAAATTTCAGCGCAGATTCAATGTGCAGGTCTAGTTACTTAGATTCGCATAAACTTTAAGAGGTAGATATTTTAATAAACATCGCACTGGAGCAACACGGACCATCCGGTATCAAAACCTGTAGGGAAAGATCGAGGACAACACCATGTAATTTTGAACCACGGTCAAGATGATGTGATCACACCTGAGCTCGCACGCCACTCTCCAAACTTCCACAACACACATTGAGGACATTTGAGGCCCTCTAGAGACCATACATTCTATGGGGAAAAGTGTTTGTTTCGTTGTGTTCTATCACCCCCTGAAGTTTGTCGTATTAGTTTGGACTCACCCAATAGACATTCTATGGGCTTTTATACAAGCGTTTGACTGCGCTCTCTAGCGGCCAACCGCTGCACTTGCGATCATACATTCTATGGTGAAAAGTGTTTGTTTCATTGTGTTCTATCACCCCCTGAAGTTTGTCGTATTAGTTTAGACTCACCCAATAGACATTCTATGGGCTTTTATACAAGCGTTTGACTGCGCTCTCTAGCGGCCAACCGCTGCACTTGCGATCATACATTCTATGGTGAAAAGTGTTTGTTTCGTTGTGTTCTATCACCCCCTGAAGTTTGTCGTATTAGTTTAGACTCACCCAATAGACATTCTATGGGCTTTTATACAAGCGTTTGACTGCGCTCTCTAGCGGCCAACCGCTGCACTTGCGATCATACATTCTATGGTGAAAAGTGTTTGTTTCGTTGTGTTCTATCACCCCCTGAAGTTTGTCGCATTAGTTTAGACTCACCCAATAGACATTCTATGGGCTTTTATACAAGCGTTTGACTGCGCTCCCTAGCGGCCAACCGCTGCACTTGCGATCATACATTCTATGGTGAAAAGTGTTTGTTTCGTTGTGTTCTATCACCCCCTGAAGTTTGTCGTATTAGTTTAGACTCACCCAATAGACATTCTATGGGCTTTTATACAAGCGTTTGACTGCGCTCTCTAGCGGCCAACCGCTGCACTTGCGATCATACATTCTATGGTGAAAAGTGTTTGTTTCGTTGTGTTCTATCACCCCCTGAAGTTTGTCGTATTAGTTTAGACTCACCCAATAGACATTCTATGGGCTTTTATACAAGCGTTTGACTGCGCTCTCTAGCGGCCAACCGCTGCACTTGCGATCATACATTCTATGGTGAAAAGTGTTTGTTTCGTTGTGTTCTATCACCCCCTGAAGTTTGTCGTATTAGTTTAGACTCACCCAATAGACATTCTATGGGCTTTTATACAAGCGTTTGACTGCGCTCTCTAGCGGCCAACCGCTGCACTTGCGATCATACATTCTATGGTGAAAAGTGTTTGTTTCGTTGTGTTCTATCACCCCCTGAAGTTTGTCGTATTAGTTTAGACTCACCCAATAGACATTCTATGGGCTTTTATACAAGCGTTTGACTGCGCTCTCTAGCGGCCAACCGCTGCACTTGCGATCATACATTCTATGGTGAAAAGTGTTTGTTTCGTTGTGTTCTATCACCCCCTGAAGTTTGTCGTATTAGTTTAGACTCACCCAATAGACATTCTATGGGCTTTTATACAAGCGTTTGACTGCGCTCAATAGCGGCCAACCGCTGCACTTGCGATCATACATTCTATGGTGAAAAGTGTTTGTTTCGTTGTGTTCTATCACCCCCTGAAGTTTGTCGTATTAGTTTAGACTCACCCAATAGACATTCTATGGGCTTTTATACAAGCGTTTGACTGCGCTCTCTAGCGGCCAACCGCTGCACTTGCGATCATACATACTATGGTGAAAAGAGTTTGTTTCATTGTGTTCTATCACCCCCTGAAGTTTGTCGTATTAGTTTAGACTCACCCAATAGACATTCTATGGGCTTTTATACAAGCGTTTGACTGCGCTCTCTAGCGGCCAACCGCTGCACTTGCGATCATACATTCTATGGTGAAAAGTGTTTGTTTCGTTGTGTTCTATCACCCCCTGAAGTTTGTCGTATTAGTTTAGACTCACCCAATAGACATTCTATGAGTTTTTATACAAGCGTTTGACTGCGCTCTCTAGCGGCCAACCGCTGCACTTGCGATCATACATTCTATGGTGAAAAGTGTTTGTTTCGTTGTGTTCTATCACCCCCTGAAGTTTGTCGTATTAGTTTAGACACACCCAATAGACATTCTATGAGCTTTTATACAAGCGTTTGACTGCGCTCTCTAGCGGCCAACCGCTGCACTTGCGATCATACATTCTATGGTGAAAAGTGTTTGTTTCGTTGTGTTCTATCACCCCCTGAAGTTTGTCGTATTAGTTTAGACTCACCCAATAGACATTCTATGGGCTTTTATACAAGCGTTTGACTGCGCTCTCTAGCGGCCAACCGCTGCACTTGCGATCATACACTCTATGGTGAAAAGTGTTTGTTTCGTTGTGGTCTATCACCCCCTGAAGTTTGTCGTATTAGTTTAGACTCACCCAATAGACATTCTATGGGCTTTTATACAAGCGTTTGACTGCGCTCTCTAGCGGCCAACCGCTGCACTTGCGATCATACATTCTATAGTGAAAAGTGTTTGTTTCGTTGTGTTCTATCACCCCCTGAAGTTTGTCGTATTAGTTTAGACTCACCCAATAGACATTCTATGGGCTTTTATACAAGCGTTTGACTGCGCTCTCTAGCGGCCAACCGCTGCACTTGCGATCATACATTCTATGGTGAAAAGTGTTTGTTTCGTTGTGTTCTATCACCCCCTGAAGTTTGTCGTATTAGTTTAGACTCACCCAATAGACATTCTATGAGCTTTTATACAAGCGTTTGACTGCGCTCTCTAGCGGCCAACCGCTGCACTTGCGATCATACTTTCTATGGTGAAAAGTGTTTGTTTCGTTGTGTTCTATCACCCCCTGAAGTTTGTCGTATTAGTTTAGACTCACCCAATAGACATTCTATGGGCTTTTATACAAGCGTTTGACTGCGCTCTCTAGCGGCCAACCGCTGCACTTGCGATCATACTTTCTATGGTGAAAAGTGTTTGTTTCGTTGTGTTCTATCACCCCCTGAAGTTTGTCGTATTAGTTTAGACTCACCCAATAGACATTCTATGAGCTTTTATACAAGCGTTTGACTGCGCTCTCTAGCGGCCAACCGCTGCACTTGCGATCATACATTCTATGGTGAAAAGTGTTTGTTTCGTTGTGTTCTATCACCCCCTGAAGTTTGTCGTATTAGTTTAGACTCACCCAATAGACATTCTATGAGCTTTTATACAAGCGTTTGACTGCGCTCTCTAGCGGCCAACCGCTGCACTTGCGATCATACATTCTATGGTGAAAAGTGTTTGTTTCGTTGTGTTCTATCACCCCCTGAAGTTTGTCGTATTAGTTTAGACTCACCAAATAGACATTCTATGGGCTTTTATACAAGCGTTTGACTGCGCTCTCTAGCGGCCAACCGCTGCACTTGCGATCATACATTCTATGGTGAAAAGTGTTTGTTTCGTTGTGTTCTATCATCCCCTGAAGTTTGTCGTATTAGTTTAGACTCACCCAATAGACATTCTATGAGCTTTTATACAAGGGTTTGACTGCGCTCTCTAGCGGCCAACCGCTGCACTTGCGATCATACATTCTATGGTGAAAAGTGTTTGTTTCGTTGTGTTCTATCACCCCCTGAAGTTCGTCGTATTAGTTTAGACTCACCCAATAGACATTCTATGGGCTTTTATACAAGCGTTTGACTGCGCTCTCTAGCGGCCAACCGCTGCACTTGCGATCATACATTCTATGGTGAAAAGTGTTTGTTTCGTTGTGTTCTATCACCCCCTGAAGTTTGTCGTATTAGTTTGGACTCACCCAATAGACATTCTATGGGCTTTTATACAAGCGTTTGACTGCGCTCTCTAGCGGCCAACCGCTGCACTTGCGATCATACATTCTGTGGTGAAAAGTGTTTGTTTCGTTGTGTTCTATCACCCCCTGAAGTTTGTCGTATTAGTTTAGACTCACCCAATAGACATTCTATGGGCTTTTATACAAGCGTTTGACTGCGCTCTCTAGCGGCCAACCGCTGCACTTGCGATCATACATTCTATGGTGAAAAGTGTTTGTTTCGTTGTGTTCTATCACCCCCTGAAGTTTGTCGTATTAGTTTAGACTCACCCAATAGACATTCTATGAGCTTTTATACAAGCGTTTGACTGCGCTCTCTAGCGGCCAACCGCTGCACTTGCGATCATACATTCTGTGGTGAAAAGTGTTTGTTTCGTTGTGTTCTATCACCCCCTGAAGTTTGTCGTATTAGTTTAGACTCACCCAATAGACATTCTATGAGCTTTTATACAAGCGTTTGACTGCGCTCTCTATCGGCCAACCGCTGCACTTGCGATCATACATTCTATGGTGAAAAGTGTTTGTTTCGTTGTGTTCTATCACCCCCTGAAGTTTGTCGTATTAGTTTAGACTCACCCAATAGACATTCTATGGGCTTTTATACAAGCGTTTGACTGCGCTCTCTAGCGGCCAACCGCTGCACTTGCGATCATACATTCTATGGTGAAAAGTGTTTGTTACGTTGTGTTCTATCACCCCCTGAAGTTTGTCGTATTAGTTTAGACTCACCCAATAGACATTCTATGGGCTTTTATACAAGCGTTTGACTGCGCTCTCTAGCGGCCAACCGCTGCACTTGCGATCATACATTCTATGGTGAAAAGTGTTTGTTTCGTTGTGTTCTATCACCCCCTGAAGTTTGTCGTATTAGTTTAGACTCACCCAATAGACATTCTATGGGCTTTTATACAAGCGTTTGACTGCGCTCTCTAGCGGCCAACCGCTGCACTTGCGATCATACATTCTATGGTGAAAAGTGTTTGTTTCGTTGTGTTCTATCACCCCCTGAAGTTTCTCGTATTAGTTTAGACTCACCCAATAGACATTCTATGGGCTTTTATACAAGCGTTTGACTGCGCTCTCTAGCGGCCAACCGCTGCACTTGCGATCATACATTCTATGGTGAAAAGTGTTTGTTTCGTTGTGTTCTATCACCCCCTGAAGTTTGTCGTATTAGTTTAGACTCACCCAATAGACATTCTATGGGCTTTTATACAAGCGTTTGACTGCGCTCTCTAGCGGCCAACCGCTGCACTTGCGATCATACATTCTATGGTGAAAAGTGTTTGTTTCGTTGTGTTCTATCACCCCCTGAAGTTTGTCGTATTAGTTTAGACTCACCCAATAGACATTCTATGGGCTTTTATACAAGCGTTTGACTGCGCTCAATAGCGGCCAACCGCTGCACTTGCGATCATACATTCTATGGTGAAAAGTGTTTGTTTCGTTGTGTTCTATCACCCCCTGAAGTTTGTCGTATTAGTTTAGACTCACCCAATAGACATTCTATGGGCTTTTATACAAGCGTTTGACTGCGCTCTCTAGCGGCCAACCGCTGCACTTGCGATCATACATACTATGGTGAAAAGAGTTTGTTTCATTGTGTTCTATCACCCCCTGAAGTTTGTCGTATTAGTTTAGACTCACCCAATAGACATTCTATGGGCTTTTATACAAGCGTTTGACTGCGCTCTCTAGCGGCCAACCGCTGCACTTGCGATCATACATTCTATGGTGAAAAGTGTTTGTTTCGTTGTGTTCTATCACCCCCTGAAGTTTGTCGTATTAGTTTAGACTCACCCAATAGACATTCTATGAGTTTTTATACAAGCGTTTGACTGCGCTCTCTAGCGGCCAACCGCTGCACTTGCGATCATACATTCTATGGTGAAAAGTGTTTGTTTCGTTGTGTTCTATCACCCCCTGAAGTTTGTCGTATTAGTTTAGACACACCCAATAGACATTCTATGGGCTTTTATACAAGCGTTTGACTGCGCTCTCTAGCGGCCAACCGCTGCACTTGCGATCATACATTCTATGGTGAAAAGTGTTTGTTTCGTTGTGTTCTATCACCCCCTGAAGTTTGTCGTATTAGTTTAGACTCACCCAATAGACATTCTATGGGCTTTTATACAAGCGTTTGACTGCGCTCTCTAGCGGCCAACCGCTGCACTTGCGATCATACACTCTATGGTGAAAAGTGTTTGTTTCGTTGTGGTCTATCACCCCCTGAAGTTTGTCGTATTAGTTTAGACTCACCCAATAGACATTCTATGGGCTTTTATACAAGCGTTTGACTGCGCTCTCTAGCGGCCAACCGCTGCACTTGCGATCATACATTCTATAGTGAAAAGTGTTTGTTTCGTTGTGTTCTATCACCCCCTGAAGTTTGTCGTATTAGTTTAGACTCACCCAATAGACATTCTATGGGCTTTTATACAAGCGTTTGACTGCGCTCTCTAGCGGCCAACCGCTGCACTTGCGATCATACATTCTATGGTGAAAAGTGTTTGTTTCGTTGTGTTCTATCACCCCCTGAAGTTTGTCGTATTAGTTTAGACTCACCCAATAGACATTCTATGAGCTTTTATACAAGCGTTTGACTGCGCTCTCTAGCGGCCAACCGCTGCACTTGCGATCATACTTTCTATGGTGAAAAGTGTTTGTTTCGTTGTGTTCTATCACCCCCTGAAGTTTGTCGTATTAGTTTAGACTCACCCAATAGACATTCTATGGGCTTTTATACAAGCGTTTGACTGCGCTCTCTAGCGGCCAACCGCTGCACTTGCGATCATACTTTCTATGGTGAAAAGTGTTTGTTTCGTTGTGTTCTATCACCCCCTGAAGTTTGTCGTATTAGTTTAGACTCACCCAATAGACATTCTATGAGCTTTTATACAAGCGTTTGACTGCGCTCTCTAGCGGCCAACCGCTGCACTTGCGATCATACATTCTATGGTGAAAAGTGTTTGTTTCGTTGTGTTCTATCAACCCCTGAAGTTTGTCGTATTAGTTTAGACTCACCCAATAGACATTCTATGAGCTTTTATACAAGCGTTTGACTGCGCTCTCTAGCGGCCAACCGCTGCACTTGCGATCATACATTCTATGGTGAAAAGTGTTTGTTTCGTTGTGTTCTATCACCCCCTGAAGTTTGTCGTATTATTTTAGACTCACCAAATAGACATTCTATGGGCTTTTATACAAGCGTTTGACTGCGCTCTCTAGCGGCCAACCGCTGCACTTGCGATCATACATTCTATGGTGAAAAGTGTTTGTTTCGTTGTGTTCTATCATCCCCTGAAGTTTGTCGTATTAGTTTAGACTCACCCAATAGACATTCTATGAGCTTTTATACAAGGGTTTGACTGCGCTCTCTAGCGGCCAACCGCTGCACTTGCGATCATACATTCTATGGTGAAAAGTGTTTGTTTCGTTGTGTTCTATCACCCACTGAAGTTCGTCGTATTAGTTTAGACTCACCCAATAGACATTCTATGGGCTTTTATACAAGCGTTTGACTGCGCTCTCTAGCGGCCAACCGCTGCACTTGCGATCATACATTCTATGGTGAAAAGTGTTTGTTTCGTTGTGTTCTATCACCCCCTGAAGTTTGTCGTATTAGTTTGGACTCACCCAATAGACATTCTATGGGCTTTTATACAAGCGTTTGACTGCGCTCTCTAGCGGCCAACCGCTGCACTTGCGATCATACATTCTGTGGTGAAAAGTGTTTGTTTCGTTGTGTTCTATCACCCCCTGAAGTTTGTCGTATTAGTTTAGACTCACCCAATAGACATTCTATGGGCTTTTATACAAGCGTTTGACTGCGCTCTCTAGCGGCCAACCGCTGCACTTGCGATCATACATTCTATGGTGAAAAGTGTTTGTTTCGTTGTGTTCTATCACCCCCTGAAGTATGTCGTATTAGTTTAGACTCACCCAATAGACATTCTATGAGCTTTTATACAAGCGTTTGACTGCGCTCTCTAGCGGCCAACCGCTGCACTTGCGATCATACATTCTATGGTGAAAAGTGTTTGTTTCGTTGTGTTCTATCACCCCCTGAAGTTTGTCGTATTAGTTTAGACTCACCCAATAGACATTCTATGGGCTTTTATACAAGCGTTTGACTGCGCTCTCTATCGGCCAACCGCTGCACTTGCGATCATACATTCTATGGTGAAAAGTGTTTGTTTCGTTGTGTTCTATCACCCCCTGAAGTTTGTCGTATTAGTTTAGACTCACCCAATAGACATTCTATGGGCTTTTATACAAGCGTTTGACTGCGCTCTCTAGCGGCCAACCGCTGCACTTGCGATCATACATTCTATGGTGAAAAGTGTTTGTTACGTTGTGTTCTATCACCCCCTGAAGTTTGTCGTATTAGTTTAGACTCACCCAATAGACATTCTATGGGCTTTTATACAAGCGTTTGACTGCGCTCTCTAGCGGCCAACCGCTGCACTTGCGATCATACATTCTATGGGGAAAAGTGTTTGTTTCGTTGTGTTCTATCACCCCTGAAGTTCGTCGTATTAGTTTAGACTCACCCAATAGACATTCTATGGGCTTTTATACAAGCGTTTGACTGCGCTCAATAGCGGCCAACCGCTGCACTTGCGATCATACATTCTATGGTGAAAAGTGTTTGTTTCGTTGTGTTCTATCACCCCCTGAAGTTCGTCGTATTAGTTTAGACTCACCCAATAGACATTCTATGGGCTTTTATACAAGCGTTTGACTGCGCTCTCTAGCGGCCAACCGCTGCACTTGCGATCATACATTCTATGGTGAAAAGCGTTTGTTTCGTTGTGTTCTATCACCCCCTGAAGTTTGTCGTATTAGTTTGGACTCACCCAATAGACATTCTATGGGCTTTTATACAAGCGTTTGACTGCGCTCTCTAGCGGCCAACCGCTGCACTTGCGATCATACATTCTGTGGTGAAAAGTGTTTGTTTCGTTGTGTTCTATCACCCCCTGAAGTTTGTCGTATTAGTTTAGACTCACCCAATAGACATTCTATGGGCTTTTATACAAGCGTTTGACTGCGCTCAATAGCGGCCAACCGCTGCACTTGCGATCATACATTCTATGGTGAAAAGTGTTTGTTTCGTTGTGTTCTATCACCCCCTGAAGTTCGTCGTATTAGTTTAGACTCACCCAATAGACATTCTATGGGCTTTTATACAAGCGTTTGACTGCGCTCTCTAGCGGCCAACCGCTGCACTTGCGATCATACATTCTATGGTGAAAAGTGTTTGTTTCGTTGTGTTCTATCACCCCCTGAAGTTTGTCGTATTAGTTTGGACTCACCCAATAGACATTCTATGGGCTTTTATACAAGCGTTTGACTGCGCTCTCTAGCGGCCAACCGCTGCACTTGCGATCATACATTCTGTGGTGAAAAGTGTTTGTTTCGTTGTGTTCTATCACCCCCTGAAGTTTGTCGTATTAGTTTAGACTCACCCAATAGACATTCTATGGGCTTTTATACAAGCGTTTGACTGCGCTCTCTAGCGGCCAACCGCTGCACTTGCGATCATACATTCTATGGTGAAAAGTGTTTGTTTCGTTGTGTTCTATCACCCCCTGAAGTTTGTCGTATTAGTTTAGACTCACCCAATAGACATTCTATGAGCTTTTATACAAGCGTTTGACTGCGCTCTCTAGCGGCCAACCGCTGCACTTGCGATCATACATTCTATGGTGAAAAGTGTTTGTTTCGTTGTGTTCTATCACCCCCTGAAGTTTGTCGTATTAGTTTAGACTCACCCAATAGACATTCTATGAGCTTTTATACAAGCGTTTGACTGCGCTCTCTATCGGCCAACCGCTGCACTTGCGATCATACATTCTATGGTGAAAAGTGTTTGTTTCGTTGTGTTCTATCACCCCCTGAAGTTTGTCGTATTAGTTTAGACTCACCCAATAGACATTCTATGGGCTTTTATACAAGCGTTTGACTGCGCTCTCTAGCGGCCAACCGCTGCACTTGCGATCATACATTCTATGGTGAAAAGTGTTTGTTACGCTGTGTTCTATCACCCCCTGAAGTTTGTCGTATTAGTTTAGACTCACCCAATAGACATTCTATGGGCTTTTATACAAGCGTTTGACTGCGCTCTCTAGCGGCCAACCGCTGCACTTGCGATCATACATTCTATGGGGAAAAGTGTTTGTTTCGTTGTGTTCTATCACCCCTGAAGTTCGTCGTATTAGTTTAGACTCACCCAATAGACATTCTATGGGCTTTTATACAAGCGTTTGACTGCGCTCAATAGCGGCCAACCGCTGCACTTGCGATCATACATTCTATGGTGAAAAGTGTTTGTTTCGTTGTGTTCTATCACCCCCTGAAGTTCGTCGTATTAGTTTAGACTCACACAATAGACATTCTATGGGCTTTTATACAAGCGTTTGACTGCGCTCTCTAGCGGCCAACCGCTGCACTTGCGATCATACATTCTATGGTGAAAAGTGTTTGTTTCGTTGTGTTCTATCACCCCCTGAAGTTTGTCGTATTAGTTTGGACTCACCCAATAGACATTCTATGGGCTTTTATACAAGCGTTTGACTGCGCTCTCTAGCGGCCAACCGCTGCACTTGCGATCATACATTCTGTGGTGTAAAGTGTTTGTTTCGTTGTGTTCTATCACCCCCTGAAGTTTGTCGTATTAGTTTAGACTCACCCAATAGACATTCTATGGGCTTTTATACAAGCGTTTGACTGCGCTCTCTAGCGGCCAACCGCTGCACTTGCGATCATACATTCTATGGTGAAAAGTGTTTGTTTCGTTGTGTTCTATCACCCCCTGAAGTTTGTCGTATTAGTTTAGACTCACCCAATAGACATTCTATGAGCTTTTATACAAGCGTTTGACTGCGCTCTCTAGCGGCCAACCGCTGCACTTGCGATCATACATTCTATGGTGAAAAGTGTTTGTTTCGTTGTGTTCTATCACCCCCTGAAGTTTGTCGTATTAGTTTAGACTCACCAAATAGACATTCTATGGGCTTTTATACAAGCGTTTGACTGCGCTCTCTAGCGGCCAACCGCTGCACTTGCGATCATACATTCTATGGTGAAAAGTGTTTGTTTCGTTGTGTTCTATCACCCCCTGAAGTTTGTCGTATTAGTTTAGACTCACCAAATAGACATTCTATGGGCTTTTATACAAGCGTTTGACTGCGCTCTCTAGCGGCCAACCGCTGCACTTGCGATCATACATTCTATGGTGAAAAGTGTTTGTTTCGTTGTGTTCTATCACCCCCTGAAGTTTGTCGTATTAGTTTAGACTCACCCAATAGACATTCTATGAGCTTTTATACAAGCGTTTGACTGCGCTCTCTAGCGGCCAACCGCTGCACTTGCGATCATACATTCTATGGTGAAAAGTGTTTGTTTCGTTGTGTTCTATCACCCCCTGAAGTTTGTCGTATTAGTTTAGACTCACCAAATAGACATTCTATGGGCTTTTATACAAGCGTTTGACTGCGCTCTCTAGCGGCCAACCGCTGCACTTGCGATCATACTTTCTATGGTGAAAAGTGTTTGTTTCGTTGTGTTCTATCACCCCCTGAAGTTTGTCGTATTAGTTTAGACTCACCCAATAGACATTCTATGAGCTTTTATACAAGCGTTTGACTGCGCTCTCTAGCGGCCAACCGCTGCACTTGCGATCATACATTCTATGGTGAAAAGTGTTTGTTTCGTTGTGTTCTATCACCCCCTGAAGTTTGTCGTATTAGTTTAGACTCACCCAATAGACATTCTATGAGCTTTTATACAAGCGTTTGACTGCGCTCTCTAGCGGCCAACCGCTGCACTTGCGATCATACATTCTATGGTGAAAAGTGTTTGTTTCGTTGTGTTCTATCACCCCCTGAAGTTTGTCGTATTAGTTTAGACTCACCCAATAGACATTCTATGGGCTTTTATACAAGCGTTTGACTGCGCTCTCTAGCGGCCAACCGCTGCACTTGCGATCATACATTCTATGGTGAAAAGTGTTTGTTTCGTTGTGTTCTATCACCCCCTGAAGTTTGTCGTATTAGTTTAGACTCACCCAATAGACATTCTATGGGCTTTTATACAAGCGTTTGACTGCGCTCTCTAGCGGCCAACCGCTGCACTTGCGATCATACATTCTATGGGGAAAAGTGTTTGTTTCGTTGTGTTCTATCACCCCTGAAGTTCGTCGTATTAGTTTAGACTCACCCAATAGACATTCTATGGGCTTTTATACAAGCGTTTGACTGCGCTCAATAGCGGCCAACCGCTGCACTTGCGATCATACATTCTATGGTGAAAAGTGTTTGTTTCGTTGTGTTCTATCACCCCCTGAAGTTCGTCGTATTAGTTTAGACTCACCCAATAGACATTCTATGGGCTTTTATACAAGCGTTTGACTGCGCTCTCTAGCGGCCAACCGCTGCACTTGCGATCATACATTCTATGGGGAAAAGTGTTTGTTTCGTTGTGTTCTATCACCCCTGAAGTTCGTCGTATTAGTTTAGACTCACCCAATAGACATTCTATGGGCTTTTATACAAGCGTTTGACTGCGCTCAATAGCGGCCAACCGCTGCACTTGCGATCATACATTCTATGGTGAAAAGTGTTTGTTTCGTTGTGTTCTATCACCCCCTGAAGTTCGTCGTATTAGTTTAGACTCACCCAATAGACATTCTATGGGCTTTTATACAAGCGTTTGACTGCGCTCTCTAGCGGCCAACCGCTGCACTTGCGATCATACATTCTATGGTGAAAAGTGTTTGTTTCGTTGTGTTCTATCACCCCCTGAAGTTTGTCGTATTAGTTTAGACTCACCCAATAGACATTCTATGGGCTTTTATACAAGCGTTTGACTGCGCTCTCTAGCGGCCAACCGCTGCACTTGCGATCATACATTCTATGGTGAAAAGTGTTTGTTTCGTTGTGTTCTATCACCCCCTGAAGTTTGTCGTATTAGTTTAGACTCACCCAATAGACATTCTATGAGCTTTTATACAAGCGTTTGACTGCGCTCTCTAGCGGCCAACCGCTGCACTTGCGATCATACATTCTATGGTGAAAAGTGTTTGTTTCGTTGTGTTCTATCACCCCCTGAAGTTTGTCGTATTAGTTTAGACTCACCCAATAGACATTCTATGAGCTTTTATACAAGCTTTTGACTGCGCTCTATAGCGGCCAACCGCTGCACTTGCGATCATACATTCTATGGTGAAAAGTGTTTGTTTCGTTGTGTTCTATCACCCCCTGAAGTTTGTCGTATTAGTTTAGACTCACCCAATAGACATTCTATGAGCTTCTATACAAGCGTTTGACTGCGCTCTCTATCGGCCAACCGCTGCACTTGCGATCATACATTCTATGGTGAAAAGTGTTTGTTTCGTTGTGTTCTATCACCCCCTGAAGTTTGTCGTATTAGTTTAGACTCACCCAATAGACATTCTATGGGCTTTTATACAAGCGTTTGACTGCGCTCTCTAGCGGCCAACCGCTGCACTTGCGATCATACATTCTATGGTGAAAAGTGTTTGTTTCGTTGTGTTCTATCACCCCCTGAAGTTTGTCGTATTAGTTTAGACTCACCCAATAGACATTCTATGGGCTTTTATACAAGCGTTTGACTGCGCTCTCTATCGGCCAACCGCTGCACTTGCGATCATACATTCTATGGGGAAAAGTGTTTGTTTCGTTGTGTTCTATCACCCCTGAAGTTCGTCGTATTAGTTTAGACTCACCCAATAGACATTCTATGGGCTTATATACAAGCGTTTGACTGCGCTCAATAGCGGCCAACCGCTGCACTTGCGATCATACATTCTATGGTGAAAAGTGTTTGTTTCGTTGTGTTCTATCACCCCCTGAAGTTCGTCGTATTAGTTTAGACTCACCCAATAGACATTCTATGGGCTTTTATACAAGCGTTTGACTGCGCTCTCTAGCGGCCAACCGCTGCACTTGCGATCATACATTCTATGGTGAAAAGTGTTTGTTTCGTTGTGTTCTATCACCCCCTGAAGTTTGTCGTATTAGTTTAGACTCACCCAATAGACATTCTATGGGCTTTTATACAAGCGTTTGACTGCGCTCTCTAGCGGCCAACCGCTGCACTTGCGATCATACATTCTATGGTGAAAAGTGTTTGTTTCGTTGTGTTCTATCACCCCCTGAAGTTTGTCGTATTAGTTTAGACTCACGCAATAGACATTCTATGAGCTTTTATACAAGCGTTTGACTGCGCTCTCTAGCGGCCAACCGCTGCACTTGCGATCATACATTCTATGGTGAAAAGTGTTTGTTTCGTTGTGTTCTATCACCCCCTGAAGTTTGTCGTATTAGTTTAGACTCACCCAATAGACATTCTATGGGCTTTTATACAAGCGTTTGACTGCGCTCTCTAGCGGCCAACCGCTGCACTTGCGATCATACATACTATGGTGAAAAGTGTTTGTTTCGTTGTGTTCTATCACCCCCTGAAGTTTGTCGTATTAGTTTAGACTCACCCAATAGACATTCTATGAGCTTTTATACAAGCGTTTGACTGCGCTCTCTAGCGGCCAACCGCTGCACTTGCGATCATACATTCTATGGTGAAAAGTGTTTGTTTCGTTGTGTTCTATCACCCCCTGAAGTTTGTCGTATTAGTTTAGACTCACCCAATAGACATTCTATGAGCTTTTATACAAGCGTTTGACTGCGCTCTCTAGCGGCCAACCGCTGCACTTGCGATCATACATTCTATGGTGAAAAGTGTTTGTTTCGTTGTGTTCTATCACCCCCTGAAGTTTGTCGTATTAGTTTAGACTCACCCAATAGACATTCTATGAGCTTTTATACAAGCGTTTGACTGCGCTCTCTATCGGCCAACCGCTGCACTTGCGATCATACATTCTATGGTGAAAAGTGTTTGTTTCGTTGTGTTCTATCACCCCCTGAAGTTTGTCGTATTAGTTTAGACTCACCCAATAGACATTCTATGGGCTTTTATACAAGCGTTTGACTGCGCTCTCTAGCGGCCAACCGCTGCACTTGCGATCATACATTCTATGGTGAAAAGTGTTTGTTTCGTTGTGTTCTATCACCCCCTGAAGTTTGTCGTATTAGTTTAGACTCACCCAATAGACATTCTATGGGCTTTTATACAAGCGTTTGACTGCGCTCTCTAGCGGCCAACCGCTGCACTTGCGATCATACATTCTATGGGGAAAAGTGTTTGTTTCGTTGTGTTCTATCACCCCTGAAGTTCGTCGTATTAGTTTAGACTCACCCAATAGACATTCTATGGGCTTTTATACAAGCGTTTGACTGCGCTCAATAGCGGCCAACCGCTGCACTTGCGATCATACATTCTATGGTGAAAAGTGTTTGTTTCGTTGTGTTCTATCACCCCCTGAAGTTCGTCGTATTAGTTTAGACTCACCCAATAGACATTCTATGGGCTTTTATACAAGCGTTTGACTGCGCTCTCTAGCGGCCAACCGCTGCACTTGCGATCATACATTCTATGGTGAAAAGTGTTTGTTTCGTTGTGCTCTATCACCCCCTGAAGTTTGTCGTATTAGTTTAGACTCACGCAATAGACATTCTATGAGCTTTTATACAAGCGTTTGACTGCGCTCTCTAGCGGCCAACCGCTGCACTTGCGATCATACATTCTATGGTGAAAAGTGTTTGTTTCGTTGTGTTCTATCACCCCCTGAAGTTTGTCGTATTAGTTTAGACTCACCAAATAGACATTCTATGGGCTTTTATACAAGCGTTTGACTGCGCTCTCTAGCGGCCAACCGCTGCACTTGCGATCATACATTCTATGGTGAAAAGTGTTTGTTTCGTTGTGTTCTATCATCCCCTGAAGTTTGTCGTATTAGTTTAGACTCACCCAATAGACATTCTATGAGCTTTTATACAAGGGTTTGACTGCGCTCTCTAGCGGCCAACCGCTGCACTTGCGATCATACATTCTATGGTGAAAAGTGTTTGTTTCGTTGTGTTCTATCACCCCCTGAAGTTTGTCGTATTAGTTTAGACTCACCCAATAGACATTCTATGGGCTTTTATACAAGCGTTTGACTGCGCTCAATAGCGGCCAACCGCTGCACTTGCGATCATACATTCTATGGTGAAAAGTGTTTGTTTCGTTGTGTTCTATCACCCCCTGAAGTTTGTCGTATTAGTTTAGACTCACCCAATAGACATTCTATGGGCTTTTATACAAGCGTTTGACTGCGCTCTCTAGCGGCCAACCGCTGCACTTGCGATCATACATTCTATGGTGAAAAGTGTTTGTTTCGTTGTGTTCTATCACCCCCTGAAGTTTGTCGTATTAGTTTGGACTCACCCAATAGACATTCTATGGGCTTTTATACAAGCGTTTGACTGCGCTCTCTAGCGGCCAACCGCTGCACTTGCGATCATACATTCTGTGGTGAAAAGTGTTTGTTTCGTTGTGTTCTATCACCCCCTGAAGTTTGTCGTATTAGTTTAGACTCACCCAATAGACATTCTATGGGCTTTTATACAAGCGTTTGACTGCGCTCTCTAGCGGCCAACCGCTGCACTTGCGATCATACATTCTGTGGTGAAAAGTGTTTGTTTCGTTGTGTTCTATCACCCCCTGAAGTTTGTCGTATTAGTTTAGACTCACCCAATAGACATTCTATGGGCTTTTATACAAGCGTTTGACTGCGCTCTCTAGCGGCCAACCGCTGCACTTGCGATCATACATTCTATGGTGAAAAGTGTTTGTTTCGTTGTGTTCTATCACCCCCTGAAGTATGTCGTATTAGTTTAGACTCACCCAATAGACATTCTATGAGCTTTTATACAAGCGTTTGACTGCGCTCTCTAGCGGCCAACCGCTGCACTTGCGATCATACATTCTATGGTGAAAAGTGTTTGTTTCGTTGTGTTCTATCACCCCCTGAAGTTTGTCGTATTAGTTTAGACTCACCCAATAGACATTCTATGAGCTTTTATACAAGCGTTTGACTGCGCTCTCTATCGGCCAACCGCTGCACTTGCGATCATACATTCTTTAGTGAAAAGTGTTTGTTTCGTTGTGTTCTATCACCCCCTGAAGTTTGTCGTATTAGTTTAGACTCACCCAATAGACATTCTATGGGCTTTTATACAAGCGTTTGACTGCGCTCTCTAGCGGCCAACCGCTGCACTTGCGATCATACATTCTATGGTGAAAAGTGTTTGTTTCGTTGTGTTCTATCACCCCCTGAAGTTTGTCGTATTAGTTTAGACTCACCCAATAGACATTCTATGGGCTTTTATACAAGCGTTTGACTGCGCTCTCTAGCGGCCAACCGCTGCACTTGCGATCATACATTCTATGGTGAAAAGTGTTTGTTTCGTTGTGTTCTATCACCCCTGAAGTTCGTCGTATTAGTTTAGACTCACCCAATAGACATTCTATGGGCTTTTATACAAGCGTTTGACTGCGCTCTCTAGCGGCCAACCGCTGCACTTGCGATCATACATTCTATGGTGAAAAGTGTTTGTTTCGTTGTGTTCTATCACCCCCTGAAGTTCGTCGTATTAGTTTAGACTCACCCAATAGACATTCTATGGGCTTTTATACAAGCGTTTGACTGCGCTCTCTAGCGGCCAACCGCTGCACTTGCGATCATACATTCTATGGTGAAAAGTGTTTGTTTCGTTGTGTTCTATCACCCCCTGAAGTTTGTCGTATTAGTTTAGACTCACCCAATAGACATTCTATGAGCTTTTATACAAGCGTTTGACTGCGCTCTCTAGCGGCCAACCGCTGCACTTGCGATCATACATTCTATGGTGAAAAGTGTTTGTTTCGTTGTGTTCTATCACCCCCTGAAGTTTGTCGTATTAGTTTAGACTCACCCAATAGACATTCTATGAGCTTTTATACAAGCGTTTGACTGCGCTCTCTAGCGGCCAACCGCTGCACTTGCGATCATACATTCTATGGTGAAAAGTGTTTGTTTCGTTGTGTTCTATCACCCCCTGAAGTTTGTCGTATTAGTTTAGACTCACCAAATAGACATTCTATGGGCTTTTATACAAGCGTTTGACTGCGCTCTCTAGCGGCCAACCGCTGCACTTGCGATCATACATTCTATGGTGAAAAGTGTTTGTTTCGTTGTGTTCTATCATCCCCTGAAGTTTGTCGTATTAGTTTAGACTCACCCAATAGACATTCTATGAGCTTTTATACAAGGGTTTGACTGCGCTCTCTAGCGGCCAACCGCTGCACTTGCGATCATACATTCTATGGTGAAAAGTGTTTGTTTCGTTGTGTTCTATCACCCCCTGAAGTTCGTCGTATTAGTTTAGACTCACCCAATAGACATTCTATGGGCTTTTATACAAGCGTTTGACTGCGCTCTCTAGCGGCCAACCGCTGCACTTGCGATCATACATTCTGTGGTGAAAAGTGTTTGTTTCGTTGTGTTCTATCACCCCCTGAAGTTTGTCGTATTAGTTTAGACTCACCCAATAGACATTCTATGGGCTTTTATACAAGCGTTTGACTGCGCTCTCTAGCGGCCAACCGCTGCACTTGCGATCATACATTCTATGGTGAAAAGTGTTTGTTTCGTTGTGTTCTATCACCCCCTGAAGTTTGTCGTATTAGTTTAGACTCACCCAATAGACATTCTATGAGCTTTTATACAAGCGTTTGACTGCGCTCTCTAGCGGCCAACCGCTGCACTTGCGATCATACATTCTATGGTGAAAAGTGTTTGTTTCGTTGTGTTCTATCACCCCCTGAAGTTTGTCGTATTAGTTTAGACTCACCCAATAGACATTCTATGAGCTTTTATACAAGCGTTTGACTGCGCTCTCTATCGGCCAACCGCTGCACTTGCGATCATACATTCTATGGTGAAAAGTGTTTGTTTCGTTGTGTTCTATCACCCCCTGAAGTTTGTCGTATTAGTTTAGACTCACCCAATAGACATTCTATGGGCTTTTATACAAGCGTTTGACTGCGCTCTCTAGCGGCCAACCGCTGCACTTGCGATCATACATTCTATGGTGAAAAGTGTTTGTTACGTTGTGTTCTATCACCCCCTGAAGTTTGTCGTATTAGTTTAGACTCACCCAATAGACATTCTATGGGCTTTTATACAAGCGTTTGACTGCGCTCTCTAGCGGCCAACCGCTGCACTTGCGATCATACATTCTATGGGGAAAAGTGTTTGTTTCGTTGTGTTCTATCACCCCTGAAGTTCGTCGTATTAGTTTAGACTCACCCAATAGACATTCTATGGGCTTTTATACAAGCGTTTGACTGCGCTCAATAGCGGCCAACCGCTGCACTTGCGATCATACATTCTATGGTGAAAAGTGTTTGTTTCGTTGTGTTCTATCACCCCCTGAAGTTCGTCGTATTAGTTTAGACTCACCCAATAGACATTCTATGGGCTTTTATACAAGCGTTTGACTGCGCTCTCTAGCGGCCAACCGCTGCACTTGCGATCATACATTCTACGGTGAAAAGTGTTTGTTTCGTTGTGTTCTATCACCCCCTGAAGTTTGTCGTATTAGTTTGGACTCACCCAATAGACATTCTATGGGCTTTTATACAAGCGTTTGACTGCGCTCTCTAGCGGCCAACCGCTGCACTTGCGATCATACATTCTGTGGTGAAAAGTGTTTGTTTCGTTGTGTTCTATCACCCCCTGAAGTTTGTCGTATTAGTTTAGACTCACCCAATAGACATTCTATGGGCTTTTATACAAGCGTTTGACTGCGCTCAATAGCGGCCAACCGCTGCACTTGCGATCATACATTCTATGGTGAAAAGTGTTTGTTTCGTTGTGTTCTATCACCCCCTGAAGTTCGTCGTATTAGTTTAGACTCACCCAATAGACATTCTATGGGCTTTTATACAAGCGTTTGACTGCGCTCTCTAGCGGCCAACCGCTGCACTTGCGATCATACATTCTATGGTGAAAAGTGTTTGTTTCGTTGTGTTCTATCACCCCCTGAAGTTTGTCGTATTAGTTTGGACTCACCCAATAGACATTCTATGGGCTTTTATACAAGCGTTTGACTGCGCTCTCTAGCGGCCAACCGCTGCACTTGCGATCATACATTCTGTGGTGAAAAGTGTTTGTTTCGTTGTGTTCTATCACCCCCTGAAGTTTGTCGTATTAGTTTAGACTCACCCAATAGACATTCTATGGGCTTTTATACAAGCGTTTGACTGCGCTCTCTAGCGGCCAACCGCTGCACTTGCGATCATACATTCTATGGTGAAAAGTGTTTGTTTCGTTGTGTTCTATCACCCCCTGAAGTTTGTCGTATTAGTTTAGACTCACCCAATAGACATTCTATGAGCTTTTATACAAGCGTTTGACTGCGCTCTCTAGCGGCCAACCGCTGCACTTGCGATCATACATTCTATGGTGAAAAGTGTTTGTTTCGTTGTGTTCTATCACCCCCTGAAGTTTGTCGTATTAGTTTAGACTCACCCAATAGACATTCTATGGGCTTTTATACAAGCGTTTGACTGCGCTCTCTAGCGGCCAACCGCTGCACTTGCGATCATACATTCTATGGTGAAAAGTGTTTGTTACGCTGTGTTCTATCACCCCCTGAAGTTTGTCGTATTAGTTTAGACTCACCCAATAGACATTCTATGGGCTTTTATACAAGCGTTTGACTGCGCTCTCTAGCGGCCAACCGCTGCACTTGCGATCATACATTCTATGGGGAAAAGTGTTTGTTTCGTTGTGTTCTATCACCCCTGAAGTTCGTCGTATTAGTTTAGACTCACCCAATAGACATTCTATGGGCTTTTATACAAGCGTTTGACTGCGCTCAATAGCGGCCAACCGCTGCACTTGCGATCATACATTCTATGGTGAAAAGTGTTTGTTTCGTTGTGTTCTATCACCCCCTGAAGTTCGTCGTATTAGTTTAGACTCACCCAATAGACATTCTATGGGCTTTTATACAAGCGTTTGACTGCGCTCTCTAGCGGCCAACCGCTGCACTTGCGATCATACATTCTATGGTGAAAAGTGTTTGTTTCGTTGTGTTCTATCACCCCCTGAAGTTTGTCGTATTAGTTTGGACTCACCCAATAGACATTCTATGGGCTTTTATACAAGCGTTTGACTGCGCTCTCTAGCGGCCAACCGCTGCACTTGCGATCATACATTCTGTGGTGTAAAGTGTTTGTTTCGTTGTGTTCTATCACCCCCTGAAGTTTGTCGTATTAGTTTAGACTCACCCAATAGACATTCTATGGGCTTTTATACAAGCGTTTGACTGCGCTCTCTAGCGGCCAACCGCTGCACTTGCGATCATACATTCTATGGTGAAAAGTGTTTGTTTCGTTGTGTTCTATCACCCCCTGAAGTTTGTCGTATTAGTTTAGACTCACCCAATAGACATTCTATGAGCTTTTATACAAGCGTTTGACTGCGCTCTCTAGCGGCCAACCGCTGCACTTGCGATCATACATTCTATGGTGAAAAGTGTTTGTTTCGTTGTGTTCTATCACCCCCTGAAGTTTGTCGTATTAGTTTAGACTCACCAAATAGACATTCTATGGGCTTTTATACAAGCGTTTGACTGCGCTCTCTAGCGGCCAACCGCTGCACTTGCGATCATACATTCTATGGTGAAAAGTGTTTGTTTCGTTGTGTTCTATCACCCCCTGAAGTTTGTCGTATTAGTTTAGACTCACCAAATAGACATTCTATGGGCTTTTATACAAGCGTTTGACTGCGCTCTCTAGCGGCCAACCGCTGCACTTGCGATCATACATTCTATGGTGAAAAGTGTTTGTTTCGTTGTGTTCTATCACCCCCTGAAGTTTGTCGTATTAGTTTAGACTCACCCAATAGACATTCTATGAGCTTTTATACAAGCGTTTGACTGCGCTCTCTAGCGGCCAACCGCTGCACTTGCGATCATACATTCTATGGTGAAAAGTGTTTGTTTCGTTGTGTTCTATCACCCCCTGAAGTTTGTCGTATTAGTTTAGACTCACCAAATAGACATTCTATGGGCTTTTATACAAGCGTTTGACTGCGCTCTCTAGCGGCCAACCGCTGCACTTGCGATCATACTTTCTATGGTGAAAAGTGTTTGTTTCGTTGTGTTCTATCACCCCCTGAAGTTTGTCGTATTAGTTTAGACTCACCCAATAGACATTCTATGAGCTTTTATACAAGCGTTTGACTGCGCTCTCTAGCGGCCAACCGCTGCACTTGCGATCATACATTCTATGGTGAAAAGTGTTTGTTTCGTTGTGTTCTATCACCCCCTGAAGTTTGTCGTATTAGTTTAGACTCACCCAATAGACATTCTATGAGCTTTTATACAAGCGTTTGACTGCGCTCTCTAGCGGCCAACCGCTGCACTTGCGATCATACATTCTGTGGTGAAAAGTGTTTGTTTCGTTGTGTTCTATCACCCCCTGAAGTTTGTCGTATTAGTTTAGACTCACCCAATAGACATTCTATGGGCTTTTATACAAGCGTTTGACTGCGCTCTCTAGCGGCCAACCGCTGCACTTGCGATCATACATTCTATGGTGAAAAGTGTTTGTTTCGTTGTGTTCTATCACCCCCTGAAGTTTGTCGTATTAGTTTAGACTCACCCAATAGACATTCTATGAGCTTTTATACAAGCGTTTGACTGCGCTCTCTAGCGGCCAACCGCTGCACTTGCGATCATACATTCTATGGTGAAAAGTGTTTGTTTCGTTGTGTTCTATCACCCCCTGAAGTTTGTCGTATTAGTTTAGAATCACCCAATAGACATTCTATGAGCTTTTATACAAGCGTTTGACTGCGCTCTCTAGCGGCCAACCGCTGCACTTGCGATCATACATTCTATGGTGAAAAGTGTTTGTTTCGTTGTGTTCTATCACCCCCTGAAGTTTGTCGTATTAGTTTAGACTCACCAAATAGACATTCTATGGGCTTTTATACAAGCGTTTGACTGCGCTCTCTAGCGGCCAACCGCTGCACTTGCGATCATACATTCTATGGTGAAAAGTGTTTGTTTCGTTGTGTTCTATCATCCCCTGAAGTTTGTCGTATTAGTTTAGACTCACCCAATAGACATTCTATGAGCTTTTATACAAGGGTTTGACTGCGCTCTCTAGCGGCCAACCGCTGCACTTGCGATCATACATTCCATGGTGAAAAGTGTTTGTTTCGTTGTGTTCTATCACCCCCTGAAGTTTGTCGTATTAGTTTAGACTCACCCAATAGACATTCTATGAGCTTTTATACAAGCGTTTGACTGCGCTCTCTAGCGGCCAACCGCTGCACTTGCGATCATACATTCTATGGTGAAAAGTGTTTGTTTCGTTGTGTTCTATCACCCCCTGAAGTTTGTCGTATTAGTTTAGACTCACCCAATAGACATTCTATGGGCTTTTATACAAGCGTTTGACTGCGCTCTCTAGCGGCCAACCGCTGCACTTGCGATCATACATTCTATGGTGAAAAGTCTTTGTTTCGTTGTGTTCTATCACCCCCTGAAGTTTGTCGTATTAGTTTAGACTCACCCAATAGACATTCTATGGGCTTTTATACAAGCGTTTGACTGCGTTCTCTAGCGGCCAACCGCTGCACTTGCGATCATACATTCTGTGGTGAAAAGTGTTTGTTTCGTTGTGTTCTATCACCCCCTGAAGTTTGTCGTATTAGTTTAGACTCACCCAATAGACATTCTATGGGCTTTTATACAAGCGTTTGACTGCGCTCTCTAGCGGCCAACCGCTGCACTTGCGATCATACATTCTATGGTGAAAAGTGTTTGTTTCGTTGTGTTCTATCACCCCTGAAGTTTGTCGTATTAGTTTAGACTCACCCAATAGACATTCTATGAGCTTTTATACAAGCGTTTGACTGCGCTCTCTAGCGGCCAACCGCTGCACTTGCGATCATACATTCTATGGTGAAAAGTGTTTGTTTCGTTGTGTTCTATCACCCCCTGAAGTTTGTCGTATTAGTTTAGACTCACCCAATAGACATTCTATGGGCTTTTATACAAGCGTTTGACTGCGCTCTCTAGCGGCCAACCGCTGCACTTGCGATCATACATTCTATGGTGAAAAGTGTTTGTTTCGTTGTGTTCTATCACCCCCTGAAGTTTGTCGTATTGGTTTAGACTCACCCAATAGACATTCTATGGGCTTTTATACAAGCGTTTGACTGCGCTCTCTAGCGGCCAACCGCTGCACTTGCGATCATACATTGTATGGTGAAAAGTGTTTGTTTCGTTGTGTTCTATCACCCCCTGAAGTTTGTCGTATTAGTTTAGACTCACCCAATAGACATTCTATGGGCTTTTATACAAGCGTTTGACTGCGCTCTCTAGCGGCCAACCGCTGCACTTGCGATCATACATTCTATGGTGAAAAGTGTTTGTTTCGTTGTGTTCTATCACCCCCTGAAGTTTGTCGTATTAGTTTAGACTCACCCAATAGACATTCTATGGGCTTTTATACAAGCGTTTGACTGCGCTCTCTAGCGGCCAACCGCTGCACTTGCGATCATACATTCTATGGTGAAAAGTGTTTGTTTCGTTGTGTTCTATCACCCCCTGAAGTTTGTCGTATTAGTTTAGACTCACCCAATAGACATTCTATGGCTTTTATACAAGCGTTTGACTGCGCTCTCTAGCGGCCAACCGCTGCACTTGCGATCATACATTCTATGGTGAAAAGTGTTTGTTTCGTTGTGTTCTATCACCCCCTGAAGTTTGTCGTATTAGTTTAGACTCACGCAATAGACATTCTATGAGCTTTTATACAAGCGTTTGACTGCGCTCTCTAGCGGCCAACCGCTGCACTTGCGATCATACATTCTATGGTGAAAAGTGTTTGTTTCGTTGTGTTCTATCACCCCCTGAAGTTTGTCGTATTAGTTTAGACTCACCAAATAGACATTCTATGGGCTTTTATACAAGCGTTTGACTGCGCTCTCTAGCGGCCAACCGCTGCACTTGCGATCATACATTCTATGGTGAAAAGTGTTTGTTTCGTTGTGTTCTATCATCCCCTGAAGTTTGTCGTATTAGTTTAGACTCACCCAATAGACATTCTATGAGCTTTTATACAAGGGTTTGACTGCGCTCTCTAGCGGCCAACCGCTGCACTTGCGATCATACATTCTATGGTGAAAAGTGTTTGTTTCGTTGTGTTCTATCACCCCCTGAAGTTTGTCGTATTAGTTTAGACTCACCCAATAGACATTCTATGAGCTTTTATACAAGCGTTTCACTGCGCTCTCTAGCGGCCAACCGCTGCACTTGCGATCATACATTCTATGGTGAAAAGTGTTTGTTTCGTTGTGTTCTATCACCCCCTGAAGTTTGTCGTATTAGTTTAGACTCACCCAATAGACATTCTATGGGCTTTTATACAAGCGTTTGACTGCGCTCTCTAGCGGCCAACCGCTGCACTTGCGATCATACATTCTATGGTGAAAAGTGTTTGTTTCGTTGTGTTCTATCACCCCCTGAAGTTTGTCGTATTAGTTTGGACTCACCCAATAGACATTCTATGGGCTTTTATACAAGCGTTTGACTGCGCTCTCTAGCGGCCAACCGCTGCACTTGCGATCATACATTCTGTGGTGAAAAGTGTTTGTTTCGTTGTGTTCTATCACCCCCTGAAGTTTGTCGTATTAGTTTAGACTCACCCAATAGACATTCTATGGGCTTTTATACAAGCGTTTGACTGCGCTCTCTAGCGGCCAACCGCTGCACTTGCGATCATACATTCTGTGGTGAAAAGTGTTTGTTTCGTTGTGTTCTATCACCCCCTGAAGTTTGTCGTATTAGTTTAGACTCACCCAATAGACATTCTATGGGCTTTTATACAAGCGTTTGACTGCGCTCTCTAGCGGCCAACCGCTGCACTTGCGATCATACATTCTATGGTGAAAAGTGTTTGTTTCGTTGTGTTCTATCACCCCCTGAAGTTTGTCGTATTAGTTTAGACTCACCCAATAGACATTCTATGAGCTTTTATACAAGCGTTTGACTGCGCTCTCTAGCGGCCAACCGCTGCACTTGCGATCATACATTCTATGGTGAAAAGTGTTTGTTTCGTTGTGTTCTATCACCCCCTGAAGTTTGTCGTATTAGTTTAGACTCACCCAATAGACATTCTATGAGCTTTTATACAAGCGTTTGACTGCGCTCTCTATCGGCCAACCGCTGCACTTGCGATCATACATTCTATAGTGAAAAGTGTTTGTTTCGTTGTGTTCTATCACCCCCTGAAGTTTGTCGTATTAGTTTAGACTCACCCAATAGACATTCTATGGGCTTTTATACAAGCGTTTGACTGCGCTCTCTAGCGGCCAACCGCTGCACTTGCGATCATACATTCTATGGTGAAAAGTGTTTGTTTCGTTGTGTTCTATCACCCCCTGAAGTTTGTCGTATTAGTTTAGACTCACCCAATAGACATTCTATGGGCTTTTATACAAGCGTTTGACTGCGCTCTCTAGCGGCCAACCGCTGCACTTGCGATCATACATTCTATGGTGAAAAGTGTTTGTTTCGTTGTGTTCTATCACCCCTGAAGTTCGTCGTATTAGTTTAGACTCACCCAATAGACATTCTATGGGCTTTTATACAAGCGTTTGACTGCGCTCTCTAGCGGCCAACCGCTGCACTTGCGATCATACATTCTATGGTGAAAAGTGTTTGTTTCGTTGTGTTCTATCACCCCCTGAAGTTCGTCGTATTAGTTTAGACTCACCCAATAGACATTCTATGGGCTTTTATACAAGCGTTTGACTGCGCTCTCTAGCGGCCAACCGCTGCACTTGCGATCATACATTCTATGGTGAAAAGTGTTTGTTTCGTTGTGTTCTATCACCCCCTGAAGTTTGTCGTATTAGTTTGGACTCACCCAATAGACATTCTATGGGCTTTTATACAAGCGTTTGACTGCGCTCTCTAGCGGCCAACCGCTGCACTTGCGATCATACATTCTGTGGTGAAAAGTGTTTGTTTCGTTGTGTTCTATCACCCCCTGAAGTTTGTCGTAATAGTTTAGACTCACCCAATAGACATTCTATGGGCTTTTATACAAGCGTTTGACTGCGCTCTCTAGCGGCCAACCGCTGCACTTGCTATCATACATTCTATGGTGAAAAGTGTTTGTTTCGTTGTGTTCTATCACCCCCTGAAGTTTGTCGTATTAGTTTAGACTCACCCAATAGACATTCTATGAGCTTTTATACAAGCGTTTGACTGCGCTCTCTAGCGGCCAACCGCTGCACTTGCGATCATACATTCTATGGTGAAAAGTGTTTGTTTCGTTGTGTTCTATCACCCCCTGAAGTTTGTCGTATTAGTTTAGAATCACCCAATAGACATTCTATGAGCTTTTATACAAGCGTTTGACTGCGCTCTCTAGCGGCCAACCGCTGCACTTGCGATCATACATTCTATGGTGAAAAGTGTTTGTTTCGTTGTGTTCTATCACCCCCTGAAGTTTGTCGTATTAGTTTAGACTCACCAAATAGACATTCTATGGGCTTTTATACAAGCGTTTGACTGCGCTCTCTAGCGGCCAACCGCTGCACTTGCGATCATACATTCTATGGTGAAAAGTGTTTGTTTCGTTGTGTTCTATCATCCCCTGAAGTTTGTCGTATTAGTTTAGACTCACCCAATAGACATTCTATGAGCTTTTATACAAGGGTTTGACTGCGCTCTCTAGCGGCCAACCGCTGCACTTGCGATCATACATTCCATGGTGAAAAGTGTTTGTTTCGTTGTGTTCTATCACCCCCTGAAGTTTGTCGTATTAGTTTAGACTCACCCAATAGACATTCTATGAGCTTTTATACAAGCGTTTGACTGCGCTCTCTAGCGGCCAACCGCTGCACTTGCGATCATACATTCTATGGTGAAAAGTGTTTGTTTCGTTGTGTTCTATCACCCCCTGAAGTTTGTCGTATTAGTTTAGACTCACCCAATAGACATTCTATGGGCTTTTATACAAGCGTTTGACTGCGCTCTCTAGCGGCCAACCGCTGCACTTGCGATCATACATTCTATGGTGAAAAGTGTTTGTTTCGTTGTGTTCTATCACCCCCTGAAGTTTGTCGTATTAGTTTAGACTCACCCAATAGACATTCTATGGGCTTTTATACAAGCGTTTGACTACGCTCTCTAGCGGCCAACCGCTGCACTTGCGATCATACATTCTATGGGGAAAAGTGTTTGTTTCGTTGTGTTCTATCACCCCTGAAGTTCGTCGGATTAGTTTAGACTCACCCAATAGACATTCTATGGGCTTTTATACAAGCGTTTGACTGCGCTCTCTAGCGGCCAACCGCTGCACTTGCGATCATACATTCCATGGTGAAAAGTCTTTGTTTCGTTGTGTTCTATCACCCCCTGAAGTTTGTCGTATTAGTTTAGACTCACCCAATAGACATTCTATGGGCTTTTATACAAGCGTTTGACTGCGCTCTCTAGCGGCCAACCGCTGCACTTGCGATCATACATTCTGTGGTGAAAAGTGTTTGTTTCGTTGTGTTCTATCACCCCCTGAAGTTTGTCGTATTAGTTTAGACTCACCCAATAGACATTCTATGGGCTTTTATACAAGCGTTTGACTGCGCTCTCTAGCGGCCAACCGCTGCACTTGCGATCATACATTCTATGGTGAAAAGTGTTTGTTTCGTTGTGTTCTATCACCCCTGAAGTTTGTCGTATTAGTTTAGACTCACCCAATAGACATTCTATGAGCTTTTATACAAGCGTTTGACTGCGCTCTCTAGCGGCCAACCGCTGCACTTGCGATCATACATTCTATGGTGAAAAGTGTTTGTTTCGTTGTGTTCTATCACCCCCTGAAGTTTGTCGTATTAGTTTAGACTCACCCAATAGACATTCTATGGGCTTTTATACAAGCGTTTGACTGCGCTCTCTAGCGGCCAACCGCTGCACTTGCGATCATACATTCTATGGTGAAAAGTGTTTGTTTCGTTGTGTTCTATCACCCCCTGAAGTTTGTCGTATTAGTTTGGACTCACCCAAGAGACATTCTATGGGCTTTTATACAAGCGTTTGACTGCGCTCTCTAGCGGCCAACCGCTGCACTTGCGATCATACATTCTGTGGTGAAAAGTGTTTGTTTCGTTGTGTTCTATCACCCCCTGAAGTTTGTCG
This sequence comes from Meta bourneti, assembly GCA_933210815.1. Taxonomy (NCBI): domain Eukaryota; kingdom Metazoa; phylum Arthropoda; class Arachnida; order Araneae; family Tetragnathidae; genus Meta; species Meta bourneti. Next base: position 13,955,890 of record OW119928.1, on the reverse strand, counting down.
TATTAGTTTAGACTCACCCAATAGACATTCTATGGGCTTTTATACAAGCGTTTGACTGCGCTCTCTAGCGGCCAACCGCTGCACTTGCGATCATACATTCTATGGTGAAAAGTGTTTGTTTCGTTGTGTTCTATCACCCCCTGAAGTTTGTCGTATTAGTTTAGACTCACCCAATAGACATTCTATGAGCTTTTATACAAGCGTTTGACTGCGCTCTCTAGCGGCCAACCGCTGCACTTGCGATCATACATTCTATGGTGAAAAGTGTTTGTTTCGTTGTGTTCTATCACCCCCTGAAGTTTGTCGTATTAGTTTAGAATCACCCAATAGACATTCTATGAGCTTTTATACAAGCGTTTGACTGCGCTCTCTAGCGGCCAAACGCTGCACTTGCGATCATACATTCTATGGTGAAAAGTGTTTGTTTCGTTGTGTTCTATCACCCCCTGAAGTTTGTCGTATTAGTTTAGACTCACCCAATAGACATTCTATGGGCTTTTATACAAGCGTTTGACTGCGCTCTCTAGCGGCCAACCGCTGCACTTGCGATCATACATTCTATGGTGAAAAGTCTTTGTTTCGTTGTGTTCTATCACCCCCTGAAGTTTGTCGTATTAGTTTAGACTCACCCAATAGACATTCTATGGGCTTTTATACAAGCGTTTGACTGCGTTCTCTAGCGGCCAACCGCTGCACTTGCGATCATACATTCTGTGGTGAAAAGTGTTTGTTTCGTTGTGTTCTATCACCCCCTGAAGTTTGTCGTATTAGTTTAGACTCACCCAATAGACATTCTATGGGCTTTTATACAAGCGTTTGACTGCGCTCTCTAGCGGCCAACCGCTGCACTTGCGATCATACATTCTATGGTGAAAAGTGTTTGCTTCGTTGTGTTCTATCACCCCTGAAGTTTGTCGTATTAGTTTAGACTCACCCAATAGACATTCTATGAGCTTTTATACAAGCGTTTGACTGCGCTCTCTAGCGGCCAACCGCTGCACTTGCGATCATACATTCTATGGTGAAAAGTGTTTGTTTCGTTGTGTTCTATCACCCCCTGAAGTTTGTCGTATTAGTTTAGACTCACCCAATAGACATTCTATGGGCTTTTATACAAGCGTTTGACTGCGCTCTCTAGCGGCCAACCGCTGCACTTGCGATCATACATTCTATGGTGAAAAGTGTTTGTTTCGTTGTGTTCTATCACCCCCTGAAGTTTGTCGTATTGGTTTAGACTCACCCAATAGACATTCTATGGGCTTTTATACAAGCGTTTGACTGCGCTCTCTAGCGGCCAACCGCTGCACTTGCGATCATACATTCTATGGTGAAAAGTGTTTGTTTCGTTGTGTTCTATCACCCCCTGAAGTTTGTCGTATTAGTTTAGACTCACCCAATAGACATTCTATGGGCTTTTATACAAGCGTTTGACTGCGCTCTCTAGCGGCCAACCGCTGCACTTGCGATCATACATTCTATGGTGAAAAGTGTTTGTTTCGTTGTGTTCTATCACACCCTGAAGTTTGTCGTATTAGTTTAGACTCACCCAATAGACATTCTATGGGCTTTTATACAAGCGTTTGACTGCGCTCTCTAGCGGCCAACCGCTGCACTTGCGATCATACATTCTATGGTGAAAAGTGTTTGTTTCGTTGTGTTCTATCACCCCCTGAAGTTTGTCGTATTAGTTTAGACTCACCCAATAGACATTCTATGGCTTTTATACAAGCGTTTGACTGCGCTCTCTAGCGGCCAACCGCTGCACTTGCGATCATACATTCTATGGTGAAAAGTGTTTGTTTCGTTGTGTTCTATCACCCCCTGAAGTTTGTCGTATTAGTTTAGACTCACGCAATAGACATTCTATGAGCTTTTATACAAGCGTTTGACTGCGCTCTCTAGCGGCCAACCGCTGCACTTGCGATCATACATTCTATGGTGAAAAGTGTTTGTTTCGTTGTGTTCTATCACCCCCTGAAGTTTGTCGTATTAGTTTAGACTCACCAAATAGACATTCTATGGGCTTTTATACAAGCGTTTGACTGCGCTCTCTAGCGGCCAACCGCTGCACTTGCGATCATACATTCTATGGTGAAAAGTGTTTGTTTCGTTGTGTTCTATCATCCCCTGAAGTTTGTCGTATTAGTTTAGACTCACCCAATAGACATTCTATGAGCTTTTATACAAGGGTTTGACTGCGCTCTCTAGCGGCCAACCGCTGCACTTGCGATCATACATTCTATGGTGAAAAGTGTTTGTTTCGTTGTGTTCTATCACCCCCTGAAGTTTGTCGTATTAGTTTAGACTCACCCAATAGACATTCTATGAGCTTTAATACAAGCGTTTGACTGCGCTCTCTAGCGGCCAACCGCTGCACTTGCGATCATACATTCTATGGTGAAAAGTCTTTGTTTCGTTGTGTTCTATCACCCCCTGAAGTTTGTCGTATTAGTTTAGACTCACCCAATAGACATTCTATGGGCTTTTATACAAGCGTTTGACTGCGTTCTCTAGCGGCCAACCGCTGCACTTGCGATCATACATTCTGTGGTGAAAAGTGTTTGTTTCGTTGTGTTCTATCACCCCCTGAAGTTTGTCGTATTAGTTTAGACTCACCCAATAGACATTCTATGGGCTTTTATACAAGCGTTTGACTGCGCTCTCTAGCGGCCAACCGCTGCACTTGCGATCATACATTCTATGGTGAAAAGTGTTTGCTTCGTTGTGTTCTATCACCCCTGAAGTTTGTCGTATTAGTTTAGACTCACCCAATAGACATTCTATGAGCTTTTATACAAGCGTTTGACTGCGCTCTCTAGCGGCCAACCGCTGCACTTGCGATCATACATTCTATGGTGAAAAGTGTTTGTTTCGTTGTGTTCTATCACCCCCTGAAGTTTGTCGTATTAGTTTAGACTCACCCAATAGACATTCTATGGGCTTTTATACAAGCGTTTGACTGCGCTCTCTAGCGGCCAACCGCTGCACTTGCGATCATACATTCTATGGTGAAAAGTGTTTGTTTCGTTGTGTTCTATCACCCCCTGAAGTTTGTCGTATTGGTTTAGACTCACCCAATAGACATTCTATGGGCTTTTATACAAGCGTTTGACTGCGCTCTCTAGCGGCCAACCGCTGCACTTGCGATCATACATTCTATGGTGAAAAGTGTTTGTTTCGTTGTGTTCTATCACCCCCTGAAGTTTGTCGTATTAGTTTAGACTCACCCAATAGACATTCTATGGGCTTTTATACAAGCGTTTGACTGCGCTCTCTAGCGGCCAACCGCTGCACTTGCGATCATACATTCTATGGTGAAAAGTGTTTGTTTCGTTGTGTTCTATCACACCCTGAAGTTTGTCGTATTAGTTTAGACTCACCCAATAGACATTCTATGGGCTTTTATACAAGCGTTTGACTGCGCTCTCTAGCGGCCAACCGCTGCACTTGCGATCATACATTCTATGGTGAAAAGTGTTTGTTTCGTTGTGTTCTATCACCCCCTGAAGTTTGTCGTATTAGTTTAGACTCACCCAATAGACATTCTATGGCTTTTATACAAGCGTTTGACTGCGCTCTCTAGCGGCCAACCGCTGCACTTGCGATCATACATTCTATGGTGAAAAGTGTTTGTTTCGTTGTGTTCTATCACCCCCTGAAGTTTGTCGTATTAGTTTAGACTCACCAAATAGACATTCTATGGGCTTTTATACAAGCGTTTGACTGCGCTCTCTAGCGGCCAACCGCTGCACTTGCGATCATACATTCTATGGTGAAAAGTGTTTGTTTCGTTGTGTTCTATCATCCCCTGAAGTTTGTCGTATTAGTTTAGACTCACCCAATAGACATTCTATGAGCTTTTATACAAGGGTTTGACTGCGCTCTCTAGCGGCCAACCGCTGCACTTGCGATCATACATTCTATGGTGAAAAGTGTTTGTTTCGTTGTGTTCTATCACCCCCTGAAGTTTGTCGTATTAGTTTAGACTCACCCAATAGACATTCTATGAGCTTTAATACAAGCGTTTCACTGCGCTCTCTAGCGGCCAACCGCTGCACTTGCGATCATACATTCTATGGTGAAAAGTGTTTGTTTCGTTGTGTTCTATCACCCCCTGAAGTTTGTCGTATTAGTTTAGACTCACCCAATAGACATTCTATGGGCTTTTATACAAGCGTTTGACTGCGCTCTCTAGCGGCCAACCGCTGCACTTGCGATCATACATTCTATGGTGAAAAGTATTTGTTTCGTTGTGTTCTATCACCCCCTGAAGTTTGTCGTATTAGTTTAGACTCACCCAATAGACATTCTATGGGCTTTTATACAAGCGTTTGACTGCGCTCTCTAGCGGCCAACCGCTGCACTTGCGATCATACATTCTATGGTGAAAAGTGTTTGTTTCGTTGTGTTCTATCACCCCCTGAACTTTGTCGTATTAGTTTAGACTCACCCAATAGACATTCTATGGGCTTTTATACAAGCGTTTGACTGCGCTCTCTAGCGGCCAACCGCTGCACTTGCGATCATACATTCTATGGTGAAAAGTGTTTGTTTCGTTGTGTTCTATCACCCCCTGAAGTTTGTCGTATTAGTTTAGACTCACCCAATAGACATTCTATGGGCTTTTATACAAGCGTTTGACTGCGCTCTCTAGCGGCCAACCGCTGCACTTGCGATCATACATTCTATGGTGAAAAGTGTTTGTTTCGTTGTGTTCTATCACCCCCTGAAGATTGTCGTATTAGTTTAGACTCACCCAATAGACATTCTATGGGCTTTTATACAAGCGTTTGACTGCGCTCTCTAGCGGCCAACCGCTGTGTTGGAATCGGTCTCAAACCTCCAATTATAGTGCCGTGTGGGGCACATAAATTTGAAGAATGTAAATCTTTGAATGTATAAAAGTGAAGAAAGATTGGGGATCATGAGCTGATCAGACTTCTTGTTGTTCTTAAAATGTATGTTTTTAAACCATAAGACTTGGCTACGTAATAAAATTTATTTTAATGTATAAAACTCTGTCTTCAATCGATAAAACCCAACAATTGGTTATGGGCCACAGACCTTAAGCTGAACCTGAATTCTGCCACTACCGGTATCCAGTATGATGGGTATTCAAGAAATGTCCATGTTTTCCTTCCCGAAGTTATCGGATTTCAACTATGCCACGTGGAAGACGGACATGAAGGTATTGCTAATGGATCGGAACTGCTGGGAATTTATCACTAAAACGGAACCTCTATTATTGGAAGATGCTCCAGAACAAGAAAAAGGAGACTATCGTTATAGGAAGCAGAGGACATACACAACTATCTACCAGGGCATAGACAGAAAATATCAAGTCTTGATTTCATCTACTGAGGACGGTAAGGAAGCCTGGGATATATTAAAGACCAACTTTGAACCAGCATCTAGAGCACGATTGGCAGGCCTTGTGGACGAGTTCTTTTCAATCCGCTACCAGCCGGAGGACGAATCCATTGGACTCTTCTGCAAACGAGTGCATGAGAAGCTGTTACAGATAAAAGAATGTGGATTCGAAATCCCAGACCTTTTAGTTTGCTTTCAACTAATAAGACATTTGCCTCACGAATACGATAATCTGGTACAATTGCTATACAGGATGGATGACAACGAGTTCACGCTAGACAATTTGTCTAAACATTTAATAACAGAATCCAGCCGAATCGAGCTGAAGCGGAAAGATGAAGGCACAAAATTAAGTATCGTGGCCGATGCTTATGCTACAAGAAACAAGTCATCTAGATACAAGGAGACACGGGCGTCTACTCCTGATCACAGCAGATGCGTACTGGACCCTGAATTAATTCCTTCAAGCCCAAGAAAGTCGACAGTTTGTCGTATGGGGCCGCGACCATTCTGCAACTACTGCAAAAAGTCGGGACATTACGAATCGAAGTGCTTCAAGAAATGCAATCGGCAGAAACCTGGTGGTGAATTATTTTATATGGAGGACAATCCAAAAACTGATCTTCAACGTGCCTATGCAGTTTCAAATTTTCCAAATGAAAGACCGAGGGAATTTCTCATTGATTCTGCTGCAACTGCTCACTTCTGTAAAGAACGTGATATGTTTACGACATTCAGAAAACTACCACCACAGAAGATCCTAGTCGGAGACAAGGACAGCACCTCGGAAGTATTAGGTATGGGTGATATTCAATTTACAGTTTTAGATAGAAACCGAAATTTTGATTTAACTTTGAAAGATGTTTTATACTCGCCTAATATGAGAAGAAATTTAATTAGTGGTGCTCGTATTGACCTTGTGGGAAACCAAATTAAATGGGGAAATAACAAAATGATTATTTATAATAGTTATAATAAATATTTGTTTACTGTTCCCAGAATTGGAAAATTGTATATCTTGAAAGGTTATCCCAAGATTAAAAATTATACATATGTAACTGGTTTAGATCTAGAAAAAGCCCACCGTAGGTTTTGTCATGTTAACATGCCCTTAATTGAAAATATGAGTAAAATTAATTGTGTAAAAGGAATTGAAAAACTTAATTGTAAAAATATAGATAAAAATTGTAAGATTTGTGCTATTGCTAAATCCACTAGAATATCCTTAAAAAGAAACTATATGTACGAAAGGAAAACTAAAAATGTTTTGGAAAGGATCCATATGGATTTGTGGGGTCCTGCTCCAGTTAACTCTCTAGGTGGAAACGCATACTTTTTATCTATTATTGATGATTTTTCACGTAAAGTAACTGTTTATATTATTCGAAATAAGAATGAAGTTTTGATTACTTTAAAAAATACTTGGTTAAAGCTGAAAGACAGCTAAATGTTAAGTTAAAATGTGTCCGAACTGACAATGGTTTAGAATTTTGTCACAAAGAATTTAAAAAGTTTTTAAATGATCTAGGAATAAAAATCGAAAGAACTTCAATTTATACCCCTGAACAAAATGGCATTGCAGAAAGGTTCAATAGAACAGCCATGGATTGTGTCAGAGCTATGCTTCAAGACAGTGGTTTACAACCACAATTTTGGTCAGAAGCACTTTTAGCATTTATTCATACTAAAAATAGATGCGAACACAAATTAACTGAGGGTATATCTCCTAACGAAATATGGACTGGTTTCAAACCATCAGTAAAACATTTTAGAATTTTTGGCTCTTTGGCATATGTTCATATTCCTAAAATACAGAGAAATAAATTACAACCCAGAGCAAAACTTGGTATTTTGACAGGATATGGTTTGAAAACTAAAGGTTACAGAATATATATCCCAAACGAGAAGAGAATAGTTGAAACAGTCCATGTTCATATCGACGAAAGTAAGAAAGCTGTTGATGTACTATTTGGTAAAAACTTTGAGTACGTTTCTTTCGATCTTAATTCTGATATTCCTATTTATCAATCAAATGAAAATATAAAAGTAAAATCGGAAAGTGAAACTCAAGTTTTAGATTCTAAAGATTTAGTTAAAACTGAGGACTTAAAAAGTCTTAACATTTCAAATTGGCGAAGAATCGAAAAACCTAGAAATAAAAGCAATAGGATAGATGTATACTATTATTCTCCTGAAAATTTGAGAATGAGATCTTTAAATGATATTAAAAAATACTGTACTAAAAATAAGATTAGGTTTGATCCTGTAAATTTCAATTTTAAGCCAGAGACTGAACATCCTAATGTGGATATTTCTAATGTGCCATCTACTTCTAGTGATGAATCTAATTTTTTAGACCAACAGCTGTACGACATGTATGATCAGTGTTACAATGTCGAAATCCCCAAAAGTTATGAAGAAACGCAAACAAGTAAGGATAAAATTAAATGGAATACTGCCATGACTGAAGAAATTCAGATAATGAAGGATAGGCAAGTATGGAAATTAGTGGACACCCCCCCAAATACAACCATAATTGGAAGTAAGTGGGTGTACAGCATAAAAATGGACGAAAACAATATACCTAAAAGGTATAAAGCTCGTCTTGTTGCTCAAGGTTTTAAGCAAAAACCCGGCATTGATTTTAAAGATATTTTTTCACCAGTTGTGAATTTTTCTATTGTTAAATTATTGTTTGTACTATTGATTTCTATGTTGGGTTGGTATCACTGTCAAGTTGACGTGAAAAGTGCATATTTATATGGACACCTTAAGGATACTATATACATGAAACAGCCAAAAGGATTTGTGCTGAAAGGATCCGAAAACAAAGTATGTCTATTGGAAAAGGCTATATATGGTCTGCATCAAAGTGGTAGAGAATGGAATTTGGAATTAGACGGTATTTTAACTAAATTAGGATTTTCTCAGTTAAATTGGTGTAATTGTGTCTACAAATTTAAAGATGTAATTTTAATTGTTTATGTAGATGATATGGTTTTGTTTTCAAAAAGGGAACATTTGATAAATGAAGTAATCGAATTATTGGACAAAAAATTGGATCTTACAGTCCTAGGTAAAACTAAATATTTGTTAGGCGTAAACTTTCAAGAAATTGAAAATTCGATTTATTTACATCAAATTACCTACATTGAAAAATTAATGTCAAAATTCAAAGATCTTCCTAAAAGTTTTGTGAATTTACCTTTTAAAATTGGTTGTAACTTACCTGATAAGGTTAAAGAGGAAGAAATAATTGAAAATGATTTAATGAGGAAATTTCCCTATCGTTCCTTAATAGGATGTTTATCGTTTTTGTCAGATAGATCCAGACCAGATATTGCATTTGCTGTTAATATAATGTCTCAGTTTTGTAATGGTTATACTTACAAACACTGGTCTTACGTTGTTGATATTATGAACTATGTTTTTCTTACAAAGGATTTTAAAATTAATCTTTCCAATGTAGAAAGTTCAAATTTGATTGCTTTTTCTGATGCAAATTGGGGATGTGGTCTCACAAACAGACATTCAAGCAGTGGCTATTTAATTTATTTTGGTAACATCCCAATATCATGGAAATCTTCTAAACAAAAGTGCATAGCTCTTAGCTCAATGGAATCTGAATTTATTGCACTAACCGATTGCACTAAAGAAGTTATTTGGTTTAGTAGAATTATAAATGAATTAAGTTTGTGTGATTACATAAGACCCCAAATATATTGTGATAATCAATCTGCTATCTATTTTTCAAAAAATAGTCAGGAAAATGTGAAAACTAAACATATTGATATCAAGTACAAATTTATTCGTAAATTAATAAAAGATGAACTATTTAACGTAAATTATATTTCATCGGAAAATAATTTGGCTGACTTTTTAACAAAGCCTTTATTGTTAAATAAATTTAAAAATAATATTAGAAAACTATTTTGTTAGATTTATATATATATATGTTGAATTGTAATACATCTGCTGAGGTTTTACAACCGATGGGGCCGCATGTTGGAATCGGTCTCAAACCTCCAATTATAGTGCCGTGTGGGGCACATAAATTTGAAGAATGTAACTCTTTGAATGTATAAAAGTGAAGAAAGATTGGGGATCATGAGCTGATCAGACTTCTTGTTGTTCTTAAAATGTATGTTTTTAAACCATAAGACTTGGCTACGTAATAAAATTTATTTTAATGTATAAAACTCTGTCTTCAATCGATAAAACCCAACACGCTGCACTTGCGATCATACATTCTGTGGTGAAAAGTGTTTGTTTCGTTGTGTTCTATCACCCCCTGAAGTTTGTCGTATTAGTTTAGACTCACCCAATAGACATTCTATGGGCTTTTATACAAGCGTTTGACTGCGCTCTCTAGCGGCCAACCGCTGCACTTGCGATCATACATTCTATGGTGAAAAGTGTTTGTTTCGTTGTGTTCTATCACCCCCTGAAGTTTGTCGTATTAGTTTAGACTCACCCAATAGACATTCTATGAGCTTTTATACAAGCGTTTGACTGCGCTCTCTAGCGGCCAACCGCTGCACTTGCGATCATACATTCTATGGTGAAAGTGTTTGTTTCGTTGTGTTCTATCACCCCCTGAAGTTTGTCGTATTAGTTTAGACTCACCCAATAGACATTCTATGGGCTTTTATACAAGCGTTTGACTGCGCTCTCTAGCGGCCAACCGCTGCACTTGCGATCATACATTCTATGGTAAAAAGTGTTTGTTTCGTTGTGTTCTATCACCCCCTGAAGTTTGTCGTATTAGTTTAGACTCACCCAATAGACATTCTATGGGCTTTTATACAAGCGTTTGACTGCGCTCTCTAGCGGCCAACCGCTGCACTTGCGATCATACATTCTATGGTGAAAAGTGTTTGTTTCGTTGTGTTCTATCACCCCCTGAAGTTTGTCGTATTAGTTTAGACTCACCCAATAGACATTCTATGGGCTTTTATACAAGCGTTTGACTGCGCTCTCTAGCGGCCAACCGCTGCACTTGCGATCATACATTCTATGGTGAAAAGTGTTTGTTTCGTTGTGTTCTATCACCCCCTGAAGTTTGTCGTATTAGTTTAGACTCACCCAATGGACATTCTATGGGCTTTTATACAAGCGTTTGACTGCGCTCTCTAGCGGCCAACCGCTTCTCTTGCGATCATACATTCTATGGTGAAAAGTGTTTGTTTCGTTGTGTTCTATCACCCCCTGAAGTTTGTCGTATTAGTTTAGACTCACCCAATAGACATTCTATGGGCTTTTATACAAGCGTTTGACTGCGCTCTCTAGCGGCCAACCGCTGCACTTGCGATCATACATTCTATGGTGAAAAGTGTTTGTTTCGTTGTGTTCTATCACCCCCTGAAGTTTGTCGTATTAGTTTAGACTCACCCAATAGACATTCTATGGGCTTTTATACAAGCGTTTGACTGCGCTCTCTAGCGGCCAACCGCTGCACTTGCGATCATACATTCTATGGTGAAAAGTGTTTGTTTCGTTGTGTTCTATCACCCCCTGAAGTTTGTCGTATTATTTTAGACTCACCCAATAGACATTCTATGGGCTTTTATACAAGCGTTTGACTGCGCTCTCTAGCGGCCAACCGCTGCACTTGCGATCATACATTCTATGGTGAAAATGTTTGTTTCGTTGTGTTCTATCACCCCCTGAAGTTTATCGTATCATGTTAGACTCACCCAATAGACATTCTATGGGCTTTTATAGAAGCGTTTGAATGCGCTCTCTAGCGGCCAACCGCTGCACTTGCGATCATACATTCTATGGGGAAAAGTGTTTGTTTCGTTGTGTTCTATCACCCCCTGAAGTTTGTCGTATTAGTTTAGACTCACCCAATAGACATTCTATGGGCTTTTATACAAGCGTTTGACTGCGCTCTCTAGCGGCCGACCGCTGCACTTGCGATCATACATTCTATGGGGAAAAGTGTTTGTTTCGTTGTGTTCTATCACCCCCTGAAGTGTGTCGTATTAGTTTAGACTCACCCAATAGACATTCTATGGGCTTTTATACAAGCGTTTGACTGCGCTCTCTAGCGGCCAACCGCTGCACTTGCGATCATACATTCTATGGTGAAAAGTGTTTGTTTCGTTGTGTTCTATCACCCCCTGAAGTTTGTCGTATTAGCTTAGACTCACCCAATAGACATTCTATGGGCTTTTATACAAGCGTTTGACTGCGCTCTCTAGCGGCCAACCGCTGCACTTGCGATCATACATTCTATGGTGAAAAGTGTTTGTTTCGTTGTGTTCTATCACCCCCTGAAGTTTATCGTATTAGTTTAGACTCACCCAATAGACATCCTATGGGCTTTTATACAAGCGTTTGACTGCGCTCTCTAGCGGCCAACCGCTGCACTTGCGATCATACATTCTATGGTGAAAAGTGTTTGTTTCGTTGTGTTCTATCACCCCCTGAAGTTTATCGTATTAGTTTAGACTCACCCAATAGACATTCTATGGGCTTTTATACAAGCGTTTGACTGCGCTCTCTAGCGGACAACCGCTGCACTTGCGATCATACATTCTATGGGAAAAAGTGTTTGTTTCGTTGTGTTCTATCACCCCCTGAAGTTTGTCGTATTAGTTTAGACTCACCCAATAGACATTCTATGGGCTTTTATAGAAGCGTTTGACTGCGCTCTCTAGCGGCCAACCGCTGCACTTGCGATCATACATTCTATGGTGAAAAGTGTTTGTTTCGTTGTGTTCTATAACCCCCTGAAGTTTATCGTATTAGTTTGGACTCACCCAATAGACATTCTATGGGCTTTTATACAAGCGTTTGACTGCGCTCTCTAGCGGCCAACCGCTGCACTTGCGATCATACATTCTATGGTGAAAAGTGTTTGTTTCGTTGTGTTCTATCACCCGCTGAAGTTTATCGTATTAGTTTAGACTCACCCAATAGACATTCTATGGGCTTTTATACAAGCGTTGACTGCGCTCTCTAGCGGCCAACCGCTGCATTTGCGATCATACATTCTATGGGGAAAAGTGTTTGTTTCGTTGTGTTCTATCACCCCCTGAAGTTTGTCGTATTAGTTTAGACTCACCCAATAGACATTCTATGGGCTTTTATACAAGCGTTTGACTGCGCTCTCTAGCGGCCAACCGCTGCACTTGCGATCATACATTCTATGGTGAAAAGTGTTTGTTTCGTTGTGTTCTATCACCCCCTGAAGTTTGTCGTATTAGTTTAGACTCACCCAATAGACATTCTATGAGCTTTTATACAAGCGTTTGACTGCGCTCTCTAGCGGCCAACCGCTGCACTTGCGATCATACATTCTATGGTGAAAAGTGTTTGTTTCGTTGTGTTCTATCACCCCCTGAAGTTTGTCGTATTAGTTTAGACTCACCCAATAGACATTCTATGGGCTTTTATACAAGCGTTTGACTGCGCTCTCTAGCGGCCAACCGCTGCACTCGCGATCATACATTCTATGGTGAAAAGTGTTTGTTTCGTTGTGTTCTATCACCCCCTGAAGTTTGTCGTATTAGTTTAGACTCACCCAATAGACATTCTATGGGCTTTTATACAAGCGTTTGACTGCGCTCTCTAGCGGCCAACCGCTGCACTTGCGATCATACATTCTATGGTGAAAAGTGTTTGTTTCGTTGTGTTCTATCACCCCCTGAAGTTTGTCGTATTAGTTTAGACTCACCCAATAGACATTCTATGGGCTTTTATAGAAGCGTTTGACTGCGCTCTCTAGCGGCCAACCGCTGCACTTGCGATCATACATTCTATGGTGAAAAGTGTTTGTTTCGTTGTGTTCTATCACCCCCTGAAGTTTGTCGTATTAGTTTAGACTCACCCAATAGACATTCTATGGGCTTTTATACAAGCGTTTGACTGCGCTCTCTAGCGGCCAACCGCTTCTCTTGCGATCATACATTCTATGGTGAAAAGTGTTTGTTTCGTTGTGTTCTATCACCCCCTGAAGTTTGTCGTATTAGTTTAGACTCACCCAATAGACATTCTATGGGCTTTTATACAAGCGTTTGACTGCGCTCTCTAGCGGCCAACCGCTGCACTTGCGATCATACATTCTATGGTGAAAAGTGTTTGTTTCGTTGTGTTCTATCACCCCCTGAAGTTTGTCGTATTAGTTTAGACTCACCCAATAGACATTCTATGGCTTTTATACAAGCGTTTGACTGCGCTCTCTAGCGGCCAACCGCTGCACTTGCGATCATACATTCTATGGTGAAAAGTGTTTGTTTCGTTGTGTTCTATCACCCCCTGAAGTTTGTCGTATTAGTTTAGACTCACCCAATAGACATTCTATGGGCTTTTATACAAGCGTTTGACTGCGCTCTCTAGCGGCCAACCGCTGCACTTGCGATCATACATTCTATGGTGAAAATGTTTGTTTCGTTGTGTTCTATCACCCCCTGAAGTTTATCGTATCATGTTAGACTCACCCAATAGACATTCTATGGGCTTTTATACAAGCGTTTGACTGCGCTCTCTAGCGGCCAACCGCTGCACTTGCGATCATACATTCTATGGGGAAAAGTGTTTGTTTCGTTGTGTTCTATCACCCCCTGAAGTTTGTCGTATTAGTTTAGACTCACCCAATAGACATTCTATGGGCTTTTATACAAGCGTTTGACTGCGCTCTCTAGCGGCCAACCGCTTCTCTTGCGATCATACATTCTATGGTGAAAAGTGTTTGTTTCGTTGTGTTCTATCACCCCCTGAAGTTTGTCGTATTAGTTTAGACTCACCCAATAGACATTCTATGGGCTTTTATACAAGCGTTTGACTGCGCTCTCTAGCGGCCAACCGCTGCACTTGCGATCATACATTCTATGGTGAAAAGTGTTTGTTTCGTTGTGTTCTATCACCCCCTGAAGTTTATCGTATTAGTTTAGACTCACCCAATAGACATTCTATGGGCTTTTATACAAGCGTTTGACTGCGCTCTCTAGCGGACAACCGCTGCACTTGCGATCATACATTCTATGGGGAAAAGTGTTTGTTTCGTTGTGTTCTATCACCCCCTGAAGTTTGTCGTATTAGTTTAGACTCACCCAATAGACATTCTATGGGCTTTTATACAAGCGTTTGACTGCGCTCTCTAGCGGCCAACCGCTGCACTTGCGATCATACATTCTATGGTGAAAAGTGTTTGTTTCGTTGTGTTCTATCACCCCCTGAAGTTTGTCGTATTAGTTTAGACTCACCCAATGGACATTCTATGGGCTTTTATACAAGCGTTTGACTGCGCTCTCTAGCGGCCAACCGCTTCTCTTGCGATCATACATTCTATGGTGAAAAGTGTTTGTTTCGTTGTGTTCTATCACCCCCTGAAGTTTGTCGTATTAGTTTAGACTCACCCAATAGACATTCTATGGGCTTTTATACAAGCGTTTGACTGCGCTCTCTAGCGGCCAACCGCTGCACTTGCGATCATACATTCTATGGTGAAAAGTGTTTGTTTCGTTGTGTTCTATCACCCCCTGAAGTTTGTCGTATTAGTTTAGACTCACCCAATAGACATTCTATGGGCTTTTATACAAGCGTTTGACTGCGCTCTCTAGCGGCCAACCGCTGCACTTGCGATCATACATTCTATGGTGAAAAGTGTTTGTTTCGTTGTGTTCTATCACCCCCTGAAGTTTGTCGTATTAGTTTAGACTCACCCAATAGACATTCTATGGGCTTTTATACAAGCGTTTGACTGCGCTCTCTAGCGGCCAACCGCTGCACTTGCGATCATACATTCTATGGTGAAAATGTTTGTTTCGTTGTGTTCTATCACCCCCTGAAGTTTATCGTATCATGTTAGAATCACCCAATAGACATTCTATGGGCTTTTATAGAAGCGTTTGAATGCGCTCTCTAGCGGCCAACCGCTGCACTTGCGATCATACATTCTATGGGGAAAAGTGTTTGTTTCGTTGTGTTCTATCACCCCCTGAAGTTTGTCGTATTAGTTTAGACTCACCCAATAGACATTCTATGGGCTTTTATACAAGCGTTTGACTGCGCTCTCTAGCGGCCGACCGCTGCACTTGCGATCATACATTCTATGGGGAAAAGTGTTTGTTTCGTTGTGTTCTATCACCCCCTGAAGTGTGTCGTATTAGTTTAGACTCACCCAATAGACATTCTATGGGCTTTTATACAAGCGTTTGACTGCGCTCTCTAGCGGCCAACCGCTGCACTTGCGATCATACATTCTATGGTGAAAAGTGTTTGTTTCGTTGTGTTCTATCACCCCCTGAAGTTTGTCGTATTAGCTTAGACTCACCCAATAGACATTCTATGGGCTTTTATACAAGCGTTTGACTGCGCTCTCTAGCGGCCAACCGCTGCACTTGCGATCATACATTCTATGGTGAAAAGTGTTTGTTTCGTTGTGTTCTATCACCCCCTGAAGTTTATCGTATTAGTTTAGACTCACCCAATAGACATCCTATGGGCTTTTATACAAGCGTTTGACTGCGCTCTCTAGCGGCCAACCGCTGCACTTGCGATCATACATTCTATGGTGAAAAGTGTTTGTTTCGTTGTGTTCTATCACCCCCTGAAGTTTGTCGTATTAGTTTAGACTCACCCAATAGACATTCTATGGGCTTTTATACAAGCGTTTGACTGCGCTCTCTAGCGGACAACCGCTGCACTTGCGATCATACATTCTATGGGAAAAAGTGTTTGTTTCGTTGTGTTCTATCACCCCCTGAAGTTTGTCGTATTAGTTTAGACTCACCCAATAGACATTCTATGGGCTTTTATAGAAGCGTTTGACTGCGCTCTCTAGCGGCCAACCGCTGCACTTGCGATCATACATTCTATGGTGAAAAGTGTTTGTTTCGTTGTGTTCTATAACCCCCTGAAGTTTATCGTATTAGTTTGGACTCACCCAATAGACATTCTATGGGCTTTTATACAAGCGTTTGACTGCGCTCTCTAGCGGCCAACCGCTGCACTTGCAATCATACATTCTATGGTGAAAAGTGTTTGTTTCGTTGTGTTCTATCACCCGCTGAAGTTTATCGTATTAGTTTAGACTCACCCAATAGACATTCTATGGGCTTTTATACAAGCGTTTGACTGCGCTCTCTAGCGGACAACCGCTGCACTTGCGATCATACATTCTATGGGAAAAAGTGTTTGTTTCGTTGTGTTCTATCACCCCCTGAAGTTTGTCGTATTAGTTTAGACTCACCCAATAGACATTCTATGGGCTTTTATAGAAGCGTTTGACTGCGCTCTCTAGCGGCCAACCGCTGCACTTGCGATCATACATTCTATGGTGAAAAGTGTTTGTTTCGTTGTGTTCTATAACCCCCTGAAGTTTATCGTATTAGTTTGGACTCACCCAATAGACATTCTATGGGCTTTTATACAAGCGTTTGACTGCGCTCTCTAGCGGCCAACCGCTGCACTTGCGATCATACATTCTATGGTGAAAAGTGTTTGTTTCGTTGTGTTCTATCACCCGCTGAAGTTTATCGTATTAGTTTAGACTCACCCAATAGACATTCTATGGGCTTTTATACAAGCGTTGACTGCGCTCTCTAGCGGCCAACCGCTGCATTTGCGATCATACATTCTATGGGGAAAAGTGTTTGTTTCGTTGTGTTCTATCACCCCCTGAAGTTTGTCGTATTAGTTTAGACTCACCCAATAGACATTCTATGGGCTTTTATACAAGCGTTTGACTGCGCTCTCTAGCGGCCAACCGCTGCACTTGCGATCATACATTCTATGGTGAAAAGTGTTTGTTTCGTTGTGTTCTATCACCCCCTGAAGTTTGTCGTATTAGTTTAGACTCACCCAATAGACATTCTATGAGCTTTTATACAAGCGTTTGACTGCGCTCTCTAGCGGCCAACCGCTGCACTTGCGATCATACATTCTATTGTGAAAAGTGTTTGTTTCGTTGTGTTCTATCACCCCCTGAAGTTTGTCGTATTAGTTTAGACTCACCCAATAGACATTCTATGGGCTTTTATACAAGCGTTTGACTGCGCTCTCTAGCGGCCAACCGCTGCACTTGCGATCATACATTCTATGGTGAAAAGTGTTTGTTTCGTTGTGTTCTATCACCCCCTGAAGTTTGTCGTATTAGTTTAGACTCACCCAATAGACATTCTATGGGCTTTTATACAAGCGTTTGACTGCGCTCTCTAGCGGCCAACCGCTGCACTTGCGATCATACATTCTATGGTGAAAAGTGTTTGTTTCGTTGTGTTCTATCACCCCCTGAAGTTTGTCGTATTAGTTTAGACTCACCCAATAGACATTCTATGGGCTTTTATAGAAGCGTTTGACTGCGCTCTCTAGCGGCCAACCGCTGCACTTGCGATCATACATTCTATGGTGAAAAGTGTTTGTTTCGTTGTGTTCTATCACCCCCTGAAGTTTGTCGTATTAGTTTAGACTCACCCAATAGACATTCTATGGGCTTTTATACAAGCGTTTGACTGCGCTCTCTAGCGGCCAACCGCTTCTCTTGCGATCATACATTCTATGGTGAAAAGTGTTTGTTTCGTTGTGTTCTATCACCCCCTGAAGTTTGTCGTATTAGTTTAGACTCACCCAATAGACATTCTATGGGCTTTTATACAAGCGTTTGACTGCGCTCTCTAGCGGCCAACCGCTGCACTTGCGATCATACATTCTATGGTGAAAAGTGTTTGTTTCGTTGTGTTCTATCACCCCCTGAAGTTTGTCGTATTAGTTTAGACTCACCCAATAGACATTCTATGGCTTTTATACAAGCGTTTGACTGCGCTCTCTAGCGGCCAACCGCTGCACTTGCGATCATACATTCTATGGTGAAAAGTGTTTGTTTCGTTGTGTTCTATCACCCCCTGAAGTTTGTCGTATTAGTTTAGACTCACCCAATAGACATTCTATGGGCTTTTATACAAGCGTTTGACTGCGCTCTCTAGCGGCCAACCGCTGCACTTGCGATCATACATTCTATGGTGAAAATGTTTGTTTCGTTGTGTTCTATCACCCCCTGAAGTTTATCGTATCATGTTAGACTCACCCAATAGACATTCTATGGGCTTTTATACAAGCGTTTGACTGCGCTCTCTAGCGGCCAACCGCTGCACTTGCGATCATACATTCTATGGTGAAAAGTGTTTGTTTCGTTGTGTTCTATCACCCCCTGAAGTTTGTCGTATTAGTTTAGACTCACCCAATAGACATTCTATGGGCTTTTATACAAGCGTTTGACTGCGCTCTCTAGCGGCCAACCGCTTCTCTTGCGATCATACATTCTATGGTGAAAAGTGTTTGTTTCGTTGTGTTCTATCACCCCCTGAAGTTTGTCGTATTAGTTTAGACTCACCCAATAGACATTCTATGGGCTTTTATACAAGCGTTTGACTGCGCTCTCTAGCGGCCAACCGCTGCACTTGCGATCATACATTCTATGGTGAAAAGTGTTTGTTTCGTTGTGTTCTATCACCCCCTGAAGTTTATCGTATTGGTTTAGACTCACCCAATAGACATTCTATGGGCTTTTATACAAGCGTTTGACTGCGCTCTCTAGCGGACAACCGCTGCACTTGCGATCATACATTCTATGGGGAAAAGTGTTTGTTTCGTTGTGTTCTATCACCCCCTGAAGTTTGTCGTATTAGTTTAGACTCACCCAATAGACATTCTATGGGCTTTTATACAAGCGTTTGACTGCGCTCTCTAGCGGCCAACCGCTGCACTTGCGATCATACATTCTATGGTGAAAAGTGTTTGTTTCGTTGTGTTCTATCACCCCCTGAAGTTTGTCGTATTAGTTTAGACTCACCCAATGGACATTCTATGGGCTTTTATACAAGCGTTTGACTGCGCTCTCTAGCGGCCAACCGCTTCTCTTGCGATCATACATTCTATGGTGAAAAGTGTTTGTTTCGTTGTGTTCTATCACCCCCTGAAGTTTGTCGTATTAGTTTAGACTCACCCAATAGACATTCTATGGGCTTTTATACAAGCGTTTGACTGCGCTCTCTAGCGGCCAACCGCTGCACTTGCGATCATACATTCTATGGTGAAAAGTGTTTGTTTCGTTGTGTTCTATCACCCCCTGAAGTTTGTCGTATTAGTTTAGACTCACCCAATAGACATTCTATGGGCTTTTATACAAGCGTTTGACTGCGCTCTCTAGCGGCCAACCGCTGCACTTGCGATCATACATTCTATGGTGAAAAGTGTTTGTTTCGTTGTGTTCTATCACCCCCTGAAGTTTGTCGTATTAGTTTAGACTCACCCAATAGACATTCTATGGGCTTTTATACAAGCGTTTGACTGCGCTCTCTAGCGGCCAACCGCTGCACTTGCGATCATACATTCTATGGTGAAAATGTTTGTTTCGTTGTGTTCTATCACCCCCTGAAGTTTATCGTATCATGTTAGACTCACCCAATAGACATTCTATGGGCTTTTATAGAAGCGTTTGAATGCGCTCTCTAGCGGCCAACCGCTGCACTTGCGATCATACATTCTATGGGGAAAAGTGTTTGTTTCGTTGTGTTCTATCACCCCCTGAAGTTTGTCGTATTAGTTTAGACTCACCCAATAGACATTCTATGGGCTTTTATACAAGCGTTTGACTGCGCTCTCTAGCGGCCGACCGCTGCACTTGCGATCATACATTCTATGGGGAAAAGTGTTTGTTTCGTTGTGTTCTATCACCCCCTGAAGTGTGTCGTATTAGTTTAGACTCACCCAATAGACATTCTATGGGCTTTTATACAAGCGTTTGACTGCGCTCTCTAGCGGCCAACCGCTGCACTTGCGATCATACATTCTATGGTGAAAAGTGTTTGTTTCGTTGTGTTCTATCACCCCCTGAAGTTTGTCGTATTAGCTTAGACTCACCCAATAGACATTCTATGGGCTTTTATACAAGCGTTTGACTGCGCTCTCTAGCGGCCAACCGCTGCACTTGCGATCATACATTCTATGGTGAAAAGTGTTTGTTTCGTTGTGTTCTATCACCCCCTGAAGTTTATCGTATTAGTTTAGACTCACCCAATAGACATCCTATGGGCTTTTATACAAGCGTTTGACTGCGCTCTCTAGCGGCCAACCGCTGCACTTGCGATCATACATTCTATGGTGAAAAGTGTTTGTTTCGTTGTGTTCTATCACCCCCTGAAGTTTATCGTATTAGTTTAGACTCACCCAATAGACATTCTATGGGCTTTTATACAAGCGTTTGACTGCGCTCTCTAGCGGACAACCGCTGCACTTGCGATCATACATTCTATGGGAAAAAGTGTTTGTTTCGTTGTGTTCTATCACCCCCTGAAGTTTGTCGTATTAGTTTAGACTCACCCAATAGACATTCTATGGGCTTTTATAGAAGCGTTTGACTGCGCTCTCTAGCGGCCAACCGCTGCACTTGCGATCATACATTCTATGGTGAAAAGTGTTTGTTTCGTTGTGTTCTATAACCCCCTGAAGTTTATCGTATTAGTTTGGACTCACCCAATAGACATTCTATGGGCTTTTATACAAGCGTTTGACTGCGCTCTCTAGCGGCCAACCGCTGCACTTGCAATCATACATTCTATGGTGAAAAGTGTTTGTTTCGTTGTGTTCTATCACCCGCTGAAGTTTATCGTATTAGTTTAGACTCACCCAATAGACATTCTATGGGCTTTTATACAAGCGTTGACTGCGCTCTCTAGCGGCCAACCGCTGCATTTGCGATCATACATTCTATGGGGAAAAGTGTTTGTTTCGTTGTGTTCTATCACCCCCTGAAGTTTGTCGTATTAGTTTAGACTCACCCAATAGACATTCTATGGGCTTTTATACAAGCGTTTGACTGCGCTCTCTAGCGGCCAACCGCTGCACTTGCGATCATACATTCTATGGTGAAAAGTGTTTGTTTCGTTGTGTTCTATCACCCCCTGAAGTTTGTCGTATTAGTTTAGACTCACCCAATAGACATTCTATGAGCTTTTATACAAGCGTTTGACTGCGCTCTCTAGCGGCCAACCGCTGCACTTGCGATCATACATTCTATGGTGAAAAGTGTTTGTTTCGTTGTGTTCTATCACCCCCTGAAGTTTGTCGTATTAGTTTAGACTCACCCAATAGACATTCTATGGGCTTTTATACAAGCGTTTGACTGCGCTCTCTAGCGGCCAACCGCTGCACTCGCGATCATACATTCTATGGTGAAAAGTGTTTGTTTCGTTGTGTTCTATCACCCCCTGAAGTTTGTCGTATTAGTTTAGACTCACCCAATATACATTCTATGGGCTTTTATACAAGCGTTTGACTGCGCTCTCTAGCGGCCAACCGCTGCACTTGCGATCATACATTCTATGGTGAAAAGTGTTTGTTTCGTTGTGTTCTATCACCCCCTGAAGTTTGTCGTATTAGTTTAGACTCACCCAATAGACATTCTATGGGCTTTTATACAAGCGTTTGACTGCGCTCTCTAGCGGCCAACCGCTGCACTTGCGATCATACATTCTATCGTGAAAAGTGTTTGTTTCGTTGTGTTCTATCACCCCCTGAAGTTTGTCGTATTAGTTTAGACTCACCCAATAGACATTCTATGGGCTTTTATACAAGCGTTTGACTGCGCTCTCTAGCGGCCAACCGCTTCTCTTGCGATCATACATTCTATGGTGAAAAGTGTTTGTTTCGTTGTGTTCTATCACCCCCTGAAGTTTGTCGTATTAGTTTAGACTCACCCAATAGACATTCTATGGGCTTTTATACAAGCGTTTGACTGCGCTCTCTAGCGGCCAACCGCTGCACTTGCGATCATACATTCTATGGTGAAAAGTGTTTGTTTCGTTGTGTTCTATCACCCCCTGAAGTTTATCGTATTAGTTTAGACTCACCCAATAGACATTCTATGGCTTTTATACAAGCGTTTGACTGCGCTCTCTAGCGGCCAACCGCTGCACTTGCGATCATACATTCTATGGTGAAAAGTGTTTGTTTCGTTGTGTTCTATCACCCCCTGAAGTTTGTCGTATTAGTTTAGACTCACCCAATAGACATTCTATGGGCTTTTATACAAGCGTTTGACTGCGCTCTCTAGCGGCCAACCGCTGCACTTGCGATCATACATTCTATGGTTAAATTGTTTGTTTCGTTGTGTTCTATCACCCCCTGAAGTTTGTCGTATCATGTTAGACTCACCCAATAGACATTCTATGGGCTTTTATACAAGCGTTTGACTGCGCTCTCTAGCGGCCAACCGCTGCACTTGCGATCATACATTCTATGGGGAAAAGTGTTTGTTTCGTTGTGTTCTATCACCCCCTGAAGTTTGTCGTATAATGTTAGACTCACCCAATAGACATTCTATGGGCTTTTATACAAGCGTTTGACTGCGCTCTCTAGCGGCCAACCGCTTCTCTTGCGATCATACATTCTATGGTGAAAAGTGTTTGTTTCGTTGTGTTCTATCACCCCCTGAAGTTTGTCGTATTAGTTTAGACTCACCCAATAGACATTCTATGGGCTTTTATACAAGCGTTTGACTGCGCTCTCTAGCGGCCAACCGCTGCACTTGCGATCATACATTCTATGGTGAAAAGTGTTTGTTTCGTTGTGTTCTATCACCCCCTGAAGTTTATCGTATTAGTTTAGACTCACCCAATAGACATTCTATGGGCTTTTATACAAGCGTTTGACTGCGCTCTCTAGCGGACAACCGCTGCACTTGCGATCATACATTCTATGGGGAAAAGTGTTTGTTTCGTTGTGTTCTATCACCCCCTGAAGTTTGTCGTATTAGTTTAGACCCACCCAATAGACATTCTATGGGCTTTTATACAAGCGTTTGACTGCGCTCTCTAGCGGCCAACCGCTTCTCTTGCGATCATACATTCTATGGTGAAAAGTGTTTGTTTCGTTGTGTTCTATCACCCCCTGAAGTTTGTCGTATTAGTTTAGACTCACCCAATAGACATTCTATGGGCTTTTATACAAGCGTTTGACTGCGCTCTCTAGCGGCCAACCGCTGCACTTGCGATCATACATTCTATGGTGAAAAGTGTTTGTTTCGTTGTGTTCTATCACCCCCTGAAGTTTGTCGTATTAGTTTAGACTCACCCAATAGACATTCTATGGGCTTTTATACAAGCGTTTGACTGCGCTCTCTAGCGGCCAACCGCTGCACTTGCGATCATACATTCTATGGTGAAAAGTGTTTGTTTCGTTGTGTTCTATCACCCCCTGAAGTTTGTCGTATTAGTTTAGACTCACCCAATAGACATTCTATGGTCTTTTATACAAGCGTTTGACTGCGCTCTCTAGCGGCCAACCGCTGCACTTGCGATCATACATTCTATGGTGAAAAGTGTTTGTTTCGTTGTGTTCTATCACCCCCTGAAGTTTGTCGTATTAGTTTAGACTCACCCAATAGACATTCTATGGGCTTTTATACAAGCGTTTGACTGCGCTCTCTAGCGGCCAACCGCTGCACTTGCGATCATACATTCTATGGTTAAAATGTTTGTTTCGTTGTGTTCTATCACCCCCTGAAGTTTATCGTATCATGTTAGACTCACCCAATAGACATTCTATGGGCTTTTATAGAAGCGTTTGACTGCGCTCTCTAGCGGCCAACCGCTGCACTTGCGATCATACATTCTATGGGGAAAAGTGTTTGTTTCGTTGTGTTCTATCACCCCCTGAAGTTTGTCGTATTAGTTTAGACTCACCCAATAGACATTCTATGGGCTTTTATACAAGCGTTTGACTGCGCTCTCTAGCGGCCGACCGCTGCACTTGCGATCATACATTCTATGGGGAAAAGTGTTTGTTTCGTTGTGTTCTATCACCCCCTGAAGTGTGTCGTATTAGTTTAGACTCACCCAATAGACATTCTATGGGCATTTATACAAGCGTTTGACTGCGCTCTCTAGCGGCCAACCGCTGCACTTGCGATCATACATTCTATGGTGAAAAGTGTTTGTTTCGTTGTGTTCTATCACCCCCTGAAGTTTGTCGTATTAGCTTAGACTCACCCAATAGACATTCTATGGGCTTTTATACAAGCGTTTGACTGCGCTCTCTAGCGGCCAACCGCTGCACTTGCGATCATACATTCTATGGTGAAAAGTGTTTGTTTCGTTGTGTTCTATCACCCCCTGAAGTTTGTCGTATTAGCTTAGACTCACCCAATAGACATTCTATGGGCTTTTATACAAGCGTTTGACTGCGCTCTCTAGCGGCCAACCGCTGCACTTGCGATCATACATTCTATGGTGAAAAGTGTTTGTTTCGTTGTGTTCTATCACCCCCTGAAGTTTATCGTATTAGTTTAGACTCACCCAATAGACATCCTATGGGCTTTTATACAAGCGTTTGACTGCGCTCTCTAGCGGCCAACCGCTGCACTTGCGATCATACATTCTATGGTGAAAAGTGTTTGTTTCGTTGTGTTCTATCACCCCCTGAAGTTTATCGTATTAGTTTAGACTCACCCAATAGACATTCTATGGGCTTTTATACAAGCGTTTGACTGCGCTCTCTAGCGGACAACCGCTGCACTTGCGATCATACATTCTATGGCAAAAAGTGTTTGTTTCGTTGTGTTCTATCACCCCCTGAAGTTTGTCGTATTAGTTTAGACTCACCCAATAGACATTCTATGGGCTTTTATAGAAGCGTTTGACTGCGCTCTCTAGCGGCCAACCGCTGCACTTGCGATCATACATTCTATGGTGAAAAGTGTTTGTTTCGTTGTGTTCTATCACCCCCTGAAGTTTATCGTATTAGTTTGGACTCACCCAATAGACATTCTATGGGCTTTTATACAAGCGTTTGACTGCGCTCTCTAGCGCCCAACCGCTGCACTTGCGATCATACATTCTATGGTGAAAAGTGTTTGTTTCGTTGTGTTCTATCACCCCCTGAAGTTTATCGTATTAGTTTAGACTCACCCAATAGACATTCTATGGGCTTTTATACAAGCGTTGACTGCGCTCTCTAGCGGCCAACCGCTGCATTTGCGATCATACATTCTATGGGGAAAAGTGTTTGTTTCGTTGTGTTCTATCACCCCCTGAAGTTTGTCGTATTAGTTTAGACTCACCCAATAGACATTCTATGGGCTTTTATACAAGCGTTTGACTGCGCTCTCTAGCGGCCAACCGCTGCACTTGCGATCATACATTCTATGGGGAAAAGTGTTTGTTTCGTTGTGTTCTATCACCCCCTGAAGTTTGTCGTATTAGTTTAGACTCACCCAATAGACATTCTATGAGCTTTTATACAAGCGTTTGACTGCGCTCTCTAGCGGCCAACCGCTGCACTTGCGATCATACATTCTATGGTGAAAAGTGTTTGTTTCGTTGTGTTCTATCACCCCCTGAAGTTTGTCGTATTAGTTTAGACTCACCCAATAGACATTCTATGGGCTTTTATACAAGCGTTTGACTGCGCTCTCTAGCGGCCAACCGCTGCACTCGCGATCATACATTCTATGGTGAAAAGTGTTTGTTTCGTTGTGTTCTATCACCCCCTGAAGTTTGTCGTATTAGTTTAGACTCACCCAATAGACATTCTATGGGCTTTTATACAAGCGTTTGACTGCGCTCTCTAGCGGCCAACCGCTTCACTTGCGATCATACATTCTATGGTGAAAAGTGTTTGTTTCGTTGTGTTCTATCACCCCCTGAAGTTTGTCGTATTAGTTTAGACTCACCCAATAGACATTCTATGGGCTTTTATACAAGCGTTTGACTGCGCTCTCTAGCGGCCAACCGCTGCACTTGCGATCATACATTCTATGGTGAAAAGTGTTTGTTTCGTTGTGTTCTATCACCCCCTGAAGTTTGTCGTATTAGTTTAGACTCACCCAATAGACATTCTATGGGCTTTTATACAAGCGTTTGACTGCGCTCTCTAGCGGCCAACCGCTTCTCTTGCGATCATACATTCTATGGTGAAAAGTGTTTGTTTCGTTGTGTTCTATCACCCCCTGAAGTTTGTCGTATTAGTTTAGACTCACCCAATAGACATTCTATGGGCTTTTATACAAGCGTTTGACTGCGCTCTCTAGCGGCCAACCGCTGCACTTGCGATCATACATTCTATGGTGAAAAGTGTTTGTTTCGTTGTGTTCTATCACCCCCTGAAGTTTGTCGTATTAGTTTAGACTCACCCAATAGACATTCTATGGCTTTTATACAAGCGTTTGACTGCGCTCTCTAGCGGCCAACCGCTGCACTTGCGATCATACATTCTATGGTGAAAAGTGTTTGTTTCGTTGTGTTCTATCACCCCCTGAAGTTTGTCGTATTAGTTTAGACTCACCCAATAGACATTCTATGGGCTTTTATACAAGCGTTTGACTGCGCTCTCTAGCGGCCAACCGCTGCACTTGCGATCATACATTCTATGGTGAAAATGTTTGTTTCGTTGTGTTCTATCACCCCCTGAAGTTTATCGTATCATGTTAGACTCACCCAATAGACATTCTATGGGCTTTTATACAAGCGTTTGACTGCGCTCTCTAGCGGCCAACCGCTTCTCTTGCGATCATACATTCTATGGTGAAAAGTGTTTGTTTCGTTGTGTTCTATCACCCCCTGAAGTTTGTCGTATTAGTTTAGACTCACCCAATAGACATTCTATGGGCTTTTATACAAGCGTTTGACTGCGCTCTCTAGCGGCCAACCGCTGCACTTGCGATCATACATTCTATGGTGAAAAGTGTTTGTTTCGTTGTGTTCTATCACCCCCTGAAGTTTGTCGTATTAGTTTAGACTCACCCAATAGACATTCTATGGCTTTTATACAAGCGTTTGACTGCGCTCTCTAGCGGCCAACCGCTGCACTTGCGATCATACATTCTATGGTGAAAAGTGTTTGTTTCGTTGTGTTCTATCACCCCCTGAAGTTTGTCGTATTAGTTTAGACTCACCCAATAGACATTCTATGGGCTTTTATACAAGCGTTTGACTGCGCTCTCTAGCGGCCAACCGCTGCACTTGCGATCATACATTCTATGGTGAAAATGTTTGTTTCGTTGTGTTCTATCACCCCCTGAAGTTTATCGTATCATGTTAGACTCACCCAATAGACATTCTATGGGCTTTTATACAAGCGTTTGACTGCGCTCTCTAGCGGCCAACCGCTGCACTTGCGATCATACATTCTATGGGGAAAAGTGTTTGTTTCGTTGTGTTCTATCACCCCCTGAAGTTTGTCGTATTAGTTTAGACTCACCCAATAGACATTCTATGGGCTTTTATACAAGCGTTTGACTGCGCTCTCTAGCGGCCAACCGCTTCTCTTGCGATCATACATTCTATGGTGAAAAGTGTTTGTTTCGTTGTGTTCTATCACCCCCTGAAGTTTGTCGTATTAGTTTAGACTCACCCAATAGACATTCTATGGGCTTTTATACAAGCGTTTGACTGCGCTCTCTAGCGGCCAACCGCTGCACTTGCGATCATACATTCTATGGTGAAAAGTGTTTGTTTCGTTGTGTTCTATCACCCCCTGAAGTTTATCGTATTGGTTTAGACTCACCCAATAGACATTCTATGGGCTTTTATACAAGCGTTTGACTGCGCTCTCTAGCGGACAACCGCTGCACTTGCGATCATACATTCTATGGGGAAAAGTGTTTGTTTCGTTGTGTTCTATCACCCCCTGAAGTTTGTCGTATTAGTTTAGACTCACCCAATAGACATTCTATGGGCTTTTATACAAGCGTTTGACTGCGCTCTCTAGCGGCCAACCGCTGCACTTGCGATCATACATTCTATGGTGAAAAGTGTTTGTTTCGTTGTGTTCTATCACCCCCTGAAGTTTGTCGTATTAGTTTAGACTCACCCAATGGACATTCTATGGGCTTTTATACAAGCGTTTGACTGCGCTCTCTAGCGGCCAACCGCTTCTCTTGCGATCATACATTCTATGGTGAAAAGTGTTTGTTTCGTTGTGTTCTATCACCCCCTGAAGTTTGTCGTATTAGTTTAGACTCACCCAATAGACATTCTATGGGCTTTTATACAAGCGTTTGACTGCGCTCTCTAGCGGCCAACCGCTGCACTTGCGATCATACATTCTATGGTGAAAAGTGTTTGTTTCGTTGTGTTCTATCACCCCCTGAAGTTTGTCGTATTAGTTTAGACTCACCCAATAGACATTCTATGGGCTTTTATACAAGCGTTTGACTGCGCTCTCTAGCGGCCAACCGCTGCACTTGCGATCATACATTCTATGGTGAAAAGTGTTTGTTTCGTTGTGTTCTATCACCCCCTGAAGTTTGTCGTATTAGTTTAGACTCACCCAATAGACATTCTATGGGCTTTTATACAAGCGTTTGACTGCGCTCTCTAGCGGCCAACCGCTGCACTTGCGATCATACATTCTATGGTGAAAATGTTTGTTTCGTTGTGTTCTATCACCCCCTGAAGTTTATCGTATTATTTTAGACTCACCCAATAGACATTCTATGGGCTTTTATAGAAGCGTTTGAATGCGCTCTCTAGCGGCCAACCGCTGCACTTGCGATCATACATTCTATGGGGAAAAGTGTTTGTTTCGTTGTGTTCTATCACCCCCTGAAGTTTGTCGTATTAGTTTAGACTCACCCAATAGACATTCTATGGGCTTTTATACAAGCGTTTGACTGCGCTCTCTAGCGGCCGACCGCTGCACTTGCGATCATACATTCTATGGGGAAAAGTGTTTGTTTCGTTGTGTTCTATCACCCCCTGAAGTGTGTCGTATTAGTTTAGACTCACCCAATAGACATTCTATGGGCTTTTATACAAGCGTTTGACTGCGCTCTCTAGCGGCCAACCGCTGCACTTGCGATCATACATTCTATGGTGAAAAGTGTTTGTTTCGTTGTGTTCTATCACCCCCTGAAGTTTGTCGTATTAGCTTAGACTCACCCAATAGACATTCTATGGGCTTTTATACAAGCGTTTGACTGCGCTCTCTAGCGGCCAACCGCTGCACTTGCGATCATACATTCTATGGTGAAAAGTGTTTGTTTCGTTGTGTTCTATCACCCCCTGAAGTTTATCGTATTAGTTTAGACTCACCCAATAGACATTCTATGGGCTTTTATACAAGCGTTTGACTGCGCTCTCTAGCGGCCAACCGCTGCACTTGCGATCATACATTCTATGGTGAAAAGTGTTTGTTTCGTTGTGTTCTATCACCCCCTGAAGTTTATCGTATTAGTTTAGACTCACCCAATAGACATTCTATGGGCTTTTATACAAGCGTTTGACTGCGCTCTCTAGCGGACAACCGCTGCACTTGCGATCATACATTCTATGGGAAAAAGTGTTTGTTTCGTTGTGTTCTATCACCCCCTGAAGTTTGTCGTATTAGTTTAGACTCACCCAATAGACATTCTATGGGCTTTTATAGAAGCGTTTGACTGCGCTCTCTAGCGGCCAACCGCTGCACTTGCGATCATACATTCTATGGTGAAAAGTGTTTGTTTCGTTGTGTTCTATAACCCCCTGAAGTTTATCGTATTAGTTTGGACTCACCCAATAGACATTCTATGGGCTTTTATACAAGCGTTTGACTGCGCTCTCTAGCGGCCAACCGCTGCACTTGCAATCATACATTCTATGGTGAAAAGTGTTTGTTTCGTTGTGTTCTATCACCCGCTGAAGTTTATCGTATTAGTTTAGACTCACCCAATAGACATTCTATGGGCTTTTATACAAGCGTTGACTGCGCTCTCTAGCGGCCAACCGCTGCATTTGCGATCATACATTCTATGGGGAAAAGTGTTTGTTTCGTTGTGTTCTATCACCCCCTGAAGTTTGTCGTATTAGTTTAGACTCACCCAATAGACATTCTATGGGCTTTTATACAAGCGTTTGACTGCGCTCTCTAGCGGCCAACCGCTGCACTTGCGATCATACATTCTATGGTGAAAAGTGTTTGTTTCGTTGTGTTCTATCACCCCCTGAAGTTTGTCGTATTAGTTTAGACTCACCCAATAGACATTCTATGAGCTTTTATACAAGCGTTTGACTGCGCTCTCTAGCGGCCAACCGCTGCACTTGCGATCATACATTCTATGGTGAAAAGTGTTTGTTTCGTTGTGTTCTATCACCCCCTGAAGTTTGTCGTATTAGTTTAGACTCACCCAATAGACATTCTATGGGCTTTTATACAAGCGTTTGACTGCGCTCTCTAGCGGCCAACCGCTGCACTCGCGATCATACATTCTATGGTGAAAAGTGTTTGTTTCGTTGTGTTCTATCACCCCCTGAAGTTTGTCGTATTAGTTTAGACTCACCCAATATACATTCTATGGGCTTTTATACAAGCGTTTGACTGCGCTCTCTAGCGGCCAACCGCTGCACTTGCGATCATACATTCTATGGTGAAAAGTGTTTGTTTCGTTGTGTTCTATCACCCCCTGAAGTTTGTCGTATTAGTTTAGACTCACCCAATAGACATTCTATGGGCTTTTATACAAGCGTTTGACTGCGCTCTCTAGCGGCCAACCGCTGCACTTGCGATCATACATTCTATCGTGAAAAGTGTTTGTTTCGTTGTGTTCTATCACCCCCTGAAGTTTGTCGTATTAGTTTAGACTCACCCAATAGACATTCTATGGGCTTTTATACAAGCGTTTGACTGCGCTCTCTAGCGGCCAACCGCTTCTCTTGCGATCATACATTCTATGGTGAAAAGTGTTTGTTTCGTTGTGTTCTATCACCCCCTGAAGTTTGTCGTATTAGTTTAGACTCACCCAATAGACATTCTATGGGCTTTTATACAAGCGTTTGACTGCGCTCTCTAGCGGCCAACCGCTGCACTTGCGATCATACATTCTATGGTGAAAAGTGTTTGTTTCGTTGTGTTCTATCACCCCCTGAAGTTTATCGTATTAGTTTAGACTCACCCAATAGACATTCTATGGCTTTTATACAAGCGTTTGACTGCGCTCTCTAGCGGCCAACCGCTGCACTTGCGATCATACATTCTATGGTGAAAAGTGTTTGTTTCGTTGTGTTCTATCACCCCCTGAAGTTTGTCGTATTAGTTTAGACTCACCCAATAGACATTCTATGGGCTTTTATACAAGCGTTTGACTGCGCTCTCTAGCGGCCAACCGCTGCACTTGCGATCATACATTCTATGGTGAAAATGTTTGTTTCGTTGTGTTCTATCACCCCCTGAAGTTTATCGTATCATGTTAGACTCACCCAATAGACATTCTATGGGCTTTTATACAAGCGTTTGACTGCGCTCTCTAGCGGCCAACCGCTGCACTTGCGATCATACATTCTATGGTGAAAAGTGTTTGTTTCGTTGTGTTCTATCACCCCCTGAAGTTTGTCGTATCATGTTAGACTCACCCAATAGACATTCTATGGGCTTTTATACAAGCGTTTGACTGCGCTCTCTAGCGGCCAACCGCTTCTCTTGCGATCATACATTCTATGGTGAAAAGTGTTTGTTTCGTTGTGTTCTATCACCCCCTGAAGTTTGTCGTATTAGTTTAGACTCACCCAATAGACATTCTATGGGCTTTTATACAAGCGTTTGACTGCGCTCTCTAGCGGCCAACCGCTGCACTTGCGATCATACATTCTATGGTGAAAAGTGTTTGTTTCGTTGTGTTCTATCACCCCCTGAAGTTTATCGTATTAGTTTAGACTCACCCAATAGACATTCTATGGGCTTTTATACAAGCGTTTGACTGCGCTCTCTAGCGGACAACCGCTGCACTTGCGATCATACATTCTATGGGGAAAAGTGTTTGTTTCGTTGTGTTCTATCACCCCCTGAAGTTTGTCGTATTAGTTTAGACTCACCCAATAGACATTCTATGGGCTTTTATACAAGCGTTTGACTGCGCTCTCTAGCGGCCAACCGCTTCTCTTGCGATCATACATTCTATGGTGAAAAGTGTTTGTTTCGTTGTGTTCTATCACCCCCTGAAGTTTGTCGTATTAGTTTAGACTCACCCAATAGACATTCTATGGGCTTTTATACAAGCGTTTGACTGCGCTCTCTAGCGGCCAACCGCTGCACTTGCGATCATACATTCTATGGTGAAAAGTGTTTGTTTCGTTGTGTTCTATCACCCCCTGAAGTTTGTCGTATTAGTTTAGACTCACCCAATAGACATTCTATGGGCTTTTATACAAGCGTTTGACTGCGCTCTCTAGCGGCCAACCGCTGCACTTGCGATCATACATTCTATGGTGAAAAGTGTTTGTTTCGTTGTGTTCTATCACCCCCTGAAGTTTGTCGTATTAGTTTAGACTCACCCAATAGACATTCTATGGTCTTTTATACAAGCGTTTGACTGCGCTCTCTAGCGGCCAACCGCTGCACTTGCGATCATACATTCTATGGTGAAAAGTGTTTGTTTCGTTGTGTTCTATCACCCCCTGAAGTTTGTCGTATTAGTTTAGACTCACCCAATAGACATTCTATGGGCTTTTATACAAGCGTTTGACTGCGCTCTCTAGCGGCCAACCGCTGCACTTGCGATCATACATTCTATGGTGAAAATGTTTGTTTCGTTGTGTTCTATCACCCCCTGAAGTTTATCGTATCATGTTAGACTCACCCAATAGACATTCTATGGGCTTTTATAGAAGCGTTTGACTGCGCTCTCTAGCGGCCAACCGCTGCACTTGCGATCATACATTCTATGGGGAAAAGTGTTTGTTTCGTTGTGTTCTATCACCCCCTGAAGTTTGTCGTATTAGTTTAGACTCACCCAATAGACATTCTATGGGCTTTTATACAAGCGTTTGACTGCGCTCTCTAGCGGCCGACCGCTGCACTTGCGATCATACATTCTATGGGGAAAAGTGTTTGTTTCGTTGTGTTCTATCACCCCCTGAAGTGTGTCGTATTAGTTTAGACTCACCCAATAGACATTCTATGGGCTTTTATACAAGCGTTTGACTGCGCTCTCTAGCGGCCAACCGCTGCACTTGCGATCATACATTCTATGGTGAAAAGTGTTTGTTTCGTTGTGTTCTATCACCCCCTGAAGTTTGTCGTATTAGCTTAGACTCACCCAATAGACATTCTATGGGCTTTTATACAAGCGTTTGATTGCGCTCTCTAGCGGCCAACCGCTGCACTTGCGATCATACATTCTATGGTGAAAAGTGTTTGTTTCGTTGTGTTCTATCACCCCCTGAAGTTTGTCGTATTAGCTTAGACTCACCCAATAGACATTCTATGGGCTTTTATACAAGCGTTTGACTGCGCTCTCTAGCGGCCAACCGCTGCACTTGCGATCATACATTCTATGGTGAAAAGTGTTTGTTTCGTTGTGTTCTATCACCCCCTGAAGTTTATCGTATTAGTTTAGACTCACCCAATAGACATCCTATGGGCTTTTATACAAGCGTTTGACTGCGCTCTCTAGCGGCCAACCGCTGCACTTGCGATCATACATTCTATGGTGAAAAGTGTTTGTTTCGTTGTGTTCTATCACCCCCTGAAGTTTATCGTATTAGTTTAGACTCACCCAATAGACATTCTATGGGCTTTTATACAAGCGTTTGACTGCGCTCTCTAGCGGACAACCGCTGCACTTGCGATCATACATTCTATGGGAAAAAGTGTTTGTTTCGTTGTGTTCTATCACCCCCTGAAGTTTGTCGTATTAGTTTAGACTCACCCAATAGACATTCTATGGGCTTTTATAGAAGCGTTTGACTGCGCTCTCTAGCGGCCAACCGCTGCACTTGCGATCATACATTCTATGGTGAAAAGTGTTTGTTTCGTTGTGTTCTATCACCCCCTGAAGTTTATCGTATTAGTTTGGACTCACCCAATAGACATTCTATGGGCTTTTATACAAGCGTTTGACTGCGCTCTCTAGCGCCCAACCGCTGCACTTGCGATCATACATTCTATGGTGAAAAGTGTTTGTTTCGTTGTGTTCTATCACCCCCTGAAGTTTATCGTATTAGTTTAGACTCACCCAATAGACATTCTATGGGCTTTTATACAAGCGTTGACTGCGCTCTCTAGCGGCCAACCGCTGCATTTGCGATCATACATTCTATGGGGAAAAGTGTTTGTTTCGTTGTGTTCTATCACCCCCTGAAGTTTGTCGTATTAGTTTAGACTCACCCAATAGACATTCTATGGGCTTTTATACAAGCGTTTGACTGCGCTCTCTAGCGGCCAACCGCTGCACTTGCGATCATACATTCTATGGTGAAAAGTGTTTGTTTCGTTGTGTTCTATCACCCCCTGAAGTTTGTCGTATTAGTTTAGACTCACCCAATAGACATTCTATGAGCTTTTATACAAGCGTTTGACTGCGCTCTCTAGCGGCCAACCGCTGCACTTGCGATCATACATTCTATGGTGAAAAGTGTTTGTTTCGTTGTGTTCTATCACCCCCTGAAGTTTGTCGTATTAGTTTAGACTCACCCAATAGACATTCTATGGGCTTTTATACAAGCGTTTGACTGCGCTCTCTAGCGGCCAACCGCTGCACTCGCGATCATACATTCTATGGTGAAAAGTGTTTGTTTCGTTGTGTTCTATCACCCCCTGAAGTTTGTCGTATTAGTTTAGACTCACCCAATAGACATTCTATGGGCTTTTATACAAGCGTTTGACTGCGCTCTCTAGCGGCCAACCGCTGCACTTGCGATCATACATTCTATGGTGAAAAGTGTTTGTTTCGTTGTGTTCTATCACCCCCTGAAGTTTGTCGTATTAGTTTAGACTCACCCAATAGACATTCTATGGGCTTTTATACAAGCGTTTGACTGCGCTCTCTAGCGGCCAACCGCTGCACTTGCGATCATACATTCTATGGTGAAAAGTGTTTGTTTCGTTGTGTTCTATCACCCCCTGAAGTTTGTCGTATTAGTTTAGACTCACCCAATAGACATTCTATGGGCTTTTATACAAGCGTTTGACTGCGCTCTCTAGCGGCCAACCGCTTCTCTTGCGATCATACATTCTATGGTGAAAAGTGTTTGTTTCGTTGTGTTCTATCACCCCCTGAAGTTTGTCGTATTAGTTTAGACTCACCCAATAGACATTCTATGGGCTTTTATACAAGCGTTTGACTGCGCTCTCTAGCGGCCAACCGCTGCACTTGCGATCATACATTCTATGGTGAAAAGTGTTTGTTTCGTTGTGTTCTATCACCCCCTGAAGTTTGTCGTATTAGTTTAGACTCACCCAATAGACATTCTATGGCTTTTATACAAGCGTTTGACTGCGCTCTCTAGCGGCCAACCGCTGCACTTGCGATCATACATTCTATGGTGAAAAGTGTTTGTTTCGTTGTGTTCTATCACCCCCTGAAGTTTGTCGTATTAGTTTAGACTCACCCAATAGACATTCTATGGGCTTTTATACAAGCGTTTGACTGCGCTCTCTAGCGGCCAACCGCTGCACTTGCGATCATACATTCTATGGTGAAAATGTTTGTTTCGTTGTGTTCTATCACCCCCTGAAGTTTATCGTATCATGTTAGACTCACCCAATAGACATTCTATGGGCTTTTATACAAGCGTTTGACTGCGCTCTCTAGCGGCCAACCGCTGCACTTGCGATCATACATTCTATGGGGAAAAGTGTTTGTTTCGTTGTGTTCTATCACCCCCTGAAGTTTGTCGTATCATGTTAGACTCACCCAATAGACATTCTATGGGCTTTTATACAAGCGTTTGACTGCGCTCTCTAGCGGCCAACCGCTTCTCTTGCGATCATACATTCTATGGTGAAAAGTGTTTGTTTCGTTGTGTTCTATCACCCCCTGAAGTTTGTCGTATTAGTTTAGACTCACCCAATAGACATTGTATGGGCTTTTATACAAGCGTTTGACTGCGCTCTCTAGCGGCCAACCGCTGCACTTGCGATCATACATTCTATGGTGAAAAGTGTTTGTTTCGTTGTGTTCTATCACCCCCTGAAGTTTGTCGTATTAGTTTAGACTCACCCAATAGACATTCTATGGGCTTTTATACAAGCGTTTGACTGCGCTCTCTAGCGGCCAACCGCTGCACTTGCGATCATACATTCTATGGTGAAAAGTGTTTGTTTCGTTGTGTTCTATCACCCCCTGAAGTTTGTCGTATTAGTTTAGACTCACCCAATAGACATTCTATGGGCTTTTATACAAGCGTTTGACTGCGCTCTCTAGCGGCCAACCGCTGCACTTGCGATCATACATTCTATGGTGAAAAGTGTTTGTTTCGTTGTGTTCTATCACCCCCTGAACTTTGTCGTATTAGTTTAGACTCACCCAATAGACATTCTATGGGCTTTTATACAAGCGTTTGACTGCGCTCTCTAGCGGCCAACCGCTGCACTTGCGATCATACATTCTATGGTGAAAAGTGTTTGTTTCGTTGTGTTCTATCACCCCCTGAAGTTTGTCGTTTTAGTTTAGACTCACCCAATAGACATTCTATGGGCTTTTATACAAGCGTTTGACTGCGCTCTCTAGCGGCCAACCGCTGCACTTGCGATCATACATTCTATGGTGAAAAGTGTTTGTTTCGTTGTGTTCTATCACCCCCTGAAGATTGTCGTATTAGTTTAGACTCACCCAATAGACATTCTATGGGCTTTTATACAAGCGTTTGACTGCGCTCTCTAGCGGCCAACCGCTGTGTTGGAATCGGTCTCAAACCTCCAATTATAGTGCCGTGTGGGGCACATAAATTTGAAGAATGTAAATCTTTGAATGTATAAAAGTGAAGAAAGATTGGGGATCATGAGCTGATCAGACTTCTTGTTGTTCTTAAAATGTATGTTTTTAAACCATAAGACTTGGCTACGTAATAAAATTTATTTTAATGTATAAAACTCTGTCTTCAATCGATAAAACCCAACAATTGGTTATGGGCCACAGACCTTAAGCTGAACCTGAATTCTGCCACTACCGGTATCCAGTATGATGGGTATTCAAGAAATGTCCATGTTTTCCTTCCCGAAGTTATCGGATTTCAACTATGCCACGTGGAAGACGGACATGAAGGTATTGCTAATGGATCGGAACTGCTGGGAATTTATCACTAAAACGGAACCTCTATTATTGGAAGATGCTCCAGAACAAGAAAAAGGAGACTATCGTTATAGGAAGCAGAGGACATACACAACTATCTACCAGGGCATAGACAGAAAATATCAAGTCTTGATTTCATCTACTGAGGACGGTAAGGAAGCCTGGGATATATTAAAGACCAACTTTGAACCAGCATCTAGAGCACGATTGGCAGGCCTTGTGGACGAGTTCTTTTCAATCCGCTACCAGCCGGAGGACGAATCCATTGGACTCTTCTGCAAACGAGTGCATGAGAAGCTGTTACAGATAAAAGAATGTGGATTCGAAATCCCAGACCTTTTAGTTTGCTTTCAACTAATAAGACATTTGCCTCACGAATACGATAATCTGGTACAATTGCTATACAGGATGGATGACAACGAGTTCACGCTAGACAATTTGTCTAAACATTTAATAACAGAATCCAGCCGAATCGAGCTGAAGCGGAAAGATGAAGGCACAAAATTAAGTATCGTGGCCGATGCTTATGCTACAAGAAACAAGTCATCTAGATACAAGGAGACACGGGCGTCTACTCCTGATCACAGCAGATGCGTACTGGACCCTGAATTAATTCCTTCAAGCCCAAGAAAGTCGACAGTTTGTCGTATGGGGCCGCGACCATTCTGCAACTACTGCAAAAAGTCGGGACATTACGAATCGAAGTGCTTCAAGAAATGCAATCGGCAGAAACCTGGTGGTGAATTATTTTATATGGAGGACAATCCAAAAACTGATCTTCAACGTGCCTATGCAGTTTCAAATTTTCCAAATGAAAGACCGAGGGAATTTCTCATTGATTCTGCTGCAACTGCTCACTTCTGTAAAGAACGTGATATGTTTACGACATTCAGAAAACTACCACCACAGAAGATCCTAGTCGGAGACAAGGACAGCACCTCGGAAGTATTAGGTATGGGTGATATTCAATTTACAGTTTTAGATAGAAACCGAAATTTTGATTTAACTTTGAAAGATGTTTTATACTCGCCTAATATGAGAAGAAATTTAATTAGTGGTGCTCGTATTGACCTTGTGGGAAACCAAATTAAATGGGGAAATAACAAAATGATTATTTATAATAGTTATAATAAATATTTGTTTACTGTTCCCAGAATTGGAAAATTGTATATCTTGAAAGGTTATCCCAAGATTAAAAATTATACATATGTAACTGGTTTAGATCTAGAAAAAGCCCACCGTAGGTTTTGTCATGTTAACATGCCCTTAATTGAAAATATGAGTAAAATTAATTGTGTAAAAGGAATTGAAAAACTTAATTGTAAAAATATAGATAAAAATTGTAAGATTTGTGCTATTGCTAAATCCACTAGAATATCCTTAAAAAGAAACTATATGTACGAAAGGAAAACTAAAAATGTTTTGGAAAGGATCCATATGGATTTGTGGGGTCCTGCTCCAGTTAACTCTCTAGGTGGAAACGCATACTTTTTATCTATTATTGATGATTTTTCACGTAAAGTAACTGTTTATATTATTCGAAATAAGAATGAAGTTTTTGATTACTTTAAAAAATACTTGGTTAAAGCTGAAAGACAGCTAAATGTTAAGTTAAAATGTGTCCGAACTGACAATGGTTTAGAATTTTGTCACAAAGAATTTAAAAAGTTTTTAAATGATCTAGGAATAAAAATCGAAAGAACTTCAATTTATACCCCTGAACAAAATGGCATTGCAGAAAGGTTCAATAGAACAGCCATGGATTGTGTCAGAGCTATGCTTCAAGACAGTGGTTTACAACCACAATTTTGGTCAGAAGCACTTTTAGCATTTATTCATACTAAAAATAGATGCGAACACAAATTAACTGAGGGTATATCTCCTAACGAAATATGGACTGGTTTCAAACCATCAGTAAAACATTTTAGAATTTTTGGCTCTTTGGCATATGTTCATATTCCTAAAATACAGAGAAATAAATTACAACCCAGAGCAAAACTTGGTATTTTGACAGGATATGGTTTGAAAACTAAAGGTTACAGAATATATATCCCAAACGAGAAGAGAATAGTTGAAACAGTCCATGTTCATATCGACGAAAGTAAGAAAGCTGTTGATGTACTATTTGGTAAAAACTTTGAGTACGTTTCTTTCGATCTTAATTCTAAAATTCCTATTTATCAATCAAACGAAAATATAAAAGTAAAATCGGAAAGTGAAACTCAAGTTTTAGATTCTAAAGATTTAGTTAAAACTGTGGACTTAAAAAGTCTTAACATTTCAAATTGGCGAAGAATCGAAAAACCTAGAAATAAAAGCAATAGGATAGATGTATACTATTATTCTCCTGAAAATTTGAGAATGAGATCTTTAAATGATATTAAAAAGTACTGTACTAAAAACAAGATTAGGTTTGATCCTGTAAATTTCAATTTTAAGCCAGAGACTGAACATCCTAATGTGGATATTTCTAATGTGCCATCTACTTCTAGTGATGAATCTAATTTTTTAGACCAACAGATGTACGACATGTATGATCAGTGTTACAATGTCGAAATCCCCAAAAGTTATGAAGAAACGCAGGCAAGTAAGGATAAAATTAAATGGAATACTGCCATGAATGAAGAAATTCAGATAATGAAGGATAGGCAAGTATGGAAATTAGTGGACACCCCCCCAAATACAACCATAATTGGAAGTAAGTGGGTGTACAGCATAAAAATGGACGAAAACAATATACCTAAAAGGTATAAAGCTCGTCTTGTTGCTCAAGGTTTTAAGCAAAAACCCGGCATTGATTTTAAAGATATTTTTTCACCAGTTGTGAATTTTTCTATTGTTAAATTATTGTTTGTACTATTGATTTCTATGTTGGGTTGGTATCACTGTCAAGTTGACGTGAAAAGTGCATATTTATATGGACACCTTAAGGATACTATATACATGAAACAGCCAAAAGGATTTGTGCTGAAAGGATCCGAAAACAAAGTATGTCTATTGGAAAAGGCTATATATGGTCTGCATCAAAGTGGTAGAGAATGGAATTTGGAATTAGACGGTATTTTAACTAAATTAGGATTTTCTCAGTTAAATTGGTGTAATTGTGTCTACAAATTTAAAGATGTAATTTTAATTGTTTATGTAGATGATATGGTTTTGTTTTCAAAAAGGGAACATTTGATAAATGAAGTAATCGAATTATTGGACAAAAAATTGGATCTTACAGTCCTAGGTAAAACTAAATATTTGTTAGGCGTAAACTTTCAAGAAATTGAAAATTCGATTTATTTACATCAAATTACCTACATTGAAAAATTAATGTCAAAATTCAAAGATCTTCCTAAAAGTTTTGTGAATTTACCTTTTAAAATTGGTTGTAACTTACCTGATAAGGTTAAAGAGGAAGAAATAATTGAAAATGATTTAATGAGGAAATTTCCCTATCGTTCCTTAATAGGATGTTTATCGTTTTTGTCAGATAGATCCAGACCAGATATTGCATTTGCTGTTAATATAATATCTCAGTTTTGTAATGGTTATACTTACAAACACTGGTCTTACGTTGTTGATATTATGAACTATGTTTTTCTTACAAAGGATTTTAAAATTAATCTTTCCAATGTAAAAAGTTCAAATTTGATTGCTTTTTCTGATGCAAATTGGGGATGTGGTCTCACAAACAGACATTCAAGCAGTGGCTATTTAATTTATTTTGGTAACATCCCAATATCATGGAAATCTTCTAAACAAAAGTGCATAGCTCTTAGCTCAATGGAATCTGAATTTATTGCACTAACCGATTGCACTAAAGAAGTTATTTGGTTTAGTAGAATTATAAATGAATTAAGTTTGTGTGATTACATAAGACCCCAAATATATTGTGATAATCAATCTGCTATCTATTTTTCAAAAAATAGTCAGGAAAATGTG
Organism: Meta bourneti; assembly: GCA_933210815.1. Lineage (NCBI taxonomy): Eukaryota > Metazoa > Arthropoda > Arachnida > Araneae > Tetragnathidae > Meta > Meta bourneti. The sequence continues at coordinate 13,914,603 of OW119928.1, read as the reverse complement.
AAAACTAAACATATTGATATCAAGTACAAATTTATTCGTAAATTAATAAAAGATGAACTATTTAACGTAAATTATATTTCATCGGAAAATAATTTGGCTGACTTTTTAACAAAGCCTTTATTGTTAAATAAATTTAAAAATAATATTAGAAAACTATTTTGTTAGATTTATATATATATATGTTGAATTGTAATACATCTGCTGAGGTTTTACAACCGATGGGGCCGCATGTTGGAATCGGTCTCAAACCTCCAATTATAGTGCCGTGTGGGGCACATAAATTTGAAGAATGTAACTTTTTGAATGTATAAAAGTGAAGAAAGATTGGGGATCATGAGCTGATCAGACTTCTTGTTGTTCTTAAAATGTATGTTTTTAAACCATAAGACTTGGCTACGTAATAAAATTTATTTTAATGTATAAAACTCTGTCTTCAATCGATAAAACCCAACACGCTGCACTTGCGATCATACATTCTGTGGTGAAAAGTGTTTGTTTCGTTGTGTTCTATCACCCCCTGAAGTTTGTCGTATTAGTTTAGACTCACCCAATAGACATTCTATGGGCTTTTATACAAGCGTTTGACTGCGCTCTCTAGCGGCCAACCGCTGCACTTGCGATCATACATTCTATGGTGAAAAGTGTTTGTTTCGTTGTGTTCTATCACCCCCTGAAGTTTGTCGTATTAGTTTAGACTCACCCAATAGACATTCTATGAGCTTTTATACAAGCGTTTGACTGCGCTCTCTAGCGGCCAACCGCTGCACTTGCGATCATACATTCTATGGTGAAAAGTGTTTGTTTCGTTGTGTTCTATCACCCCCTGAAGTTTGTCGTATTAGTTTAGACTCACCCAATAGACATTCTATGGGCTTTTATACAAGCGTTTGACTGCGCTCTCTAGCGGCCAACCGCTGCACTTGCGATCATACATTCTATGGTGAAAAGTGTTTGTTTCGTTGTGTTCTATCACCCCCTGAAGTTTGTCGTATTAGTTTAGACTCACCCAATAGACATTCTATGGGCTTTTATACAAGCGTTTGACTGCGCTCTCTAGCGGCCAACCGCTGCACTTGCGATCATACATTCTATGGTGAAAAGTGTTTGTTTCGTTGTGTTCTATCACCCCCTGAAGTTTGTCGTATTAGTTTAGACTCACCCAATGGACATTCTATGGGCTTTTATACAAGCGTTTGACTGCGCTCTCTAGCGGCCAACCGCTTCTCTTGCGATCATACATTCTATGGTGAAAAGTGTTTGTTTCGTTGTGTTCTATCACCCCCTGAAGTTTGTCGTATTAGTTTAGACTCACCCAATAGACATTCTATGGGCTTTTATACAAGCGTTTGACTGCGCTCTCTAGCGGCCAACCGCTGCAATTGCGATCATACATTCTATGGTGAAAAGTGTTTGTTTCGTTGTGTTCTATCACCCCCTGAAGTTTGTCGTATTAGTTTAGACTCACCCAATAGACATTCTATGGGCTTTTATACAAGCGTTTGACTGCGCTCTCTAGCGGCCAACCGCTGCACTTGCGATCATACATTCTATGGTGAAAATGTTTGTTTCGTTGTGTTCTATCACCCCCTGAAGTTTATCGTATCATGTTAGACTCACCCAATAGACATTCTATGGGCTTTTATAGAAGCGTTTGAATGCGCTCTCTAGCGGCCAACCGCTGCACTTGCGATCATACATTCTATGGGGAAAAGTGTTTGTTTCGTTGTGTTCTATCACCCCCTGAAGTTTGTCGTATTAGTTTAGACTCACCCAATAGATATTCTATGGGCTTTTATACAAGCGTTTGACTGCGCTCTCTAGCGGCCGACCGCTGCACTTGCGATCATACATTCTATGGGGAAAAGTGTTTGTTTCGTTGTGTTCTATCACCCCCTGAAGTGTGTCGTATTAGTTTAGACTCACCCAATAGACATTCTATGGGCTTTTATACAAGCGTTTGACTGCGCTCTCTAGCGGCCAACCGCTGCACTTGCGATCATACATTCTATGGTGAAAAGTGTTTGTTTCGTTGTGTTCTATCACCCCCTGAAGTTTGTCGTATTAGCTTAGACTCACCCAATAGACATTCTATGGGCTTTTATACAAGCGTTTGACTGCGCTCTCTAGCGGCCAACCGCTGCACTTGCGATCATACATTCTATGGTGAAAAGTGTTTGTTTCGTTGTGTTCTATCACCCCCTGAAGTTTATCGTATTAGTTTAGACTCACCCAATAGACATCCTATGGGCTTTTATACAAGCGTTTGACTGCGCTCTCTAGCGGCCAACCGCTGCACTTGCGATCATACATTCTATGGTGAAAAGTGTTTGTTTCGTTGTGTTCTATCACCCCCTGAAGTTTATCGTATTAGTTTAGACTCACCCAATAGACATTCTATGGGCTTTTATACAAGCGTTTGACTGCGCTCTCTAGCGGACAACCGCTGCACTTGCGATCATACATTCTATGGTGAAAAGTGTTTGTTTCGTTGTGTTCTATAACCCCCTGAAGTTTATCGTATTAGTTTGGACTCACCCAATAGACATTCTATGGGCTTTTATACAAGCGTTTGACTGCGCTCTCTAGCGGCCAACCGCTGCACTTGCGATCATACATTCTATGGTGAAAAGTGTTTGTTTCGTTGTGTTCTATCACCCCCTGAAGTTTATCGTATTAGTTTGGACTCACCCAATAGACATTCTATGGGCTTTTATACAAGCGTTTGACTGCGCTCTCTAGCGGCCAACCGCTGCACTTGCGATCATACATTCTATGGTGAAAAGTGTTTGTTTCGTTGTGTTCTATCACCCCCTGAAGTTTATCGTATTAGTTTAGACTCACCCAATAGACATTCTATGGGCTTTTATACAAGCGTTGACTGCGCTCTCTAGCGGCCAACCGCTGCATTTGCGATCATACATTCTATGGGGAAAAGTGTTTGTTTCGTTGTGTTCTATCACCCCCTGAAGTTTGTCGTATTAGTTTAGACTCACCCAATAGACATTCTATGGGCTTTTATACAAGCGTTTGACTGCGCTCTCTAGCGGCCAACCGCTGCACTTGCGATCATACATTCTATGGTGAAAAGTGTTTGTTTCGTTGTGTTCTATCACCCCCTGAAGTTTGTCGTATTAGTTTAGACTCACCCAATAGACATTCTATGAGCTTTTATACAAGCGTTTGACTGCGCTCTCTAGCGGCCAACCGCTGCACTTGCGATCATACATTCTATGGTGAAAAGTGTTTGTTTCGTTGTGTTCTATCACCCCCTGAAGTTTGTCGTATTAGTTTAGACTCACCCAATAGACATTCTATGGGCTTTTATACAAGCGTTTGACTGCGCTCTCTAGCGGCCAACCGCTGCACTCGCGATCATACATTCTATGGTGAAAAGTGTTTGTTTCGTTGTGTTCTATCACCCCCTGAAGTTTGTCGTATTAGTTTAGACTCACCCAATAGACATTCTATGGGCTTTTATACAAGCGTTTGACTGCGCTCTCTAGCGGCCAACCGCTGCACTTGCGATCATACATTCTATGGTGAAAAGTGTTTGTTTCGTTGTGTTCTATCACCCCCTGAAGTTTGTCGTATTAGTTTAGACTCACCCAATAGACATTCTATGGGCTTTTATACAAGCGTTTGACTGCGCTCTCTAGCGGCCAACCGCTGCACTTGCGATCATACATTCTATGGTGAAAAGTGTTTGTTTCGTTGTGTTCTATCACCCCCTGAAGTTTGTCGTATTAGTTTAGACTCACCCAATAGACATTCTATGGGCTTTTATACAAGCGTTTGACTGCGCTCTCTAGCGGCCAACCGCTTCTCTTGCGATCATACATTCTATGGTGAAAAGTGTTTGTTTCGTTGTGTTCTATCACCCCCTGAAGTTTGTCGTATTAGTTTAGACTCACCCAATAGACATTCTATGGGCTTTTATACAAGCGTTTGACTGCGCTCTCTAGCGGCCAACCGCTGCACTTGCGATCATACATTCTATGGTGAAAAGTGTTTGTTTCGTTGTGTTCTATCACCCCCTGAAGTTTGTCGTATTAGTTTAGACTCACCCAATAGACATTCTATGGCTTTTATACAAGCGTTTGACTGCGCTCTCTAGCGGCCAACCGCTGCACTTGCGATCATACATTCTATGGTGAAAAGTGTTTGTTTCGTTGTGTTCTATCACCCCCTGAAGTTTGTCGTATTAGTTTAGACTCACCCAATAGACATTCTATGGGCTTTTATACAAGCGTTTGACTGCGCTCTCTAGCGGCCAACCGCTGCACTTGCGATCATACATTCTATGGTGAAAATGTTTGTTTCGTTGTGTTCTATCACCCCCTGAAGTTTATCGTATCATGTTAGACTCACCCAATAGACATTCTATGGGCTTTTATACAAGCGCTTGACTGCGCTCTCTAGCGGCCAACCGCTGCACTTGCGATCATACATTCTATGGGGAAAAGTGTTTGTTTCGTTGTGTTCTATCACCCCCTGAAGTTTGTCGTATCATGTTAGACTCACCCAATAGACATTCTATGGGCTTTTATACAAGCGTTTGACTGCGCTCTCTAGCGGCCAACCGCTTCTCTTGCGATCATACATTCTATGGTGAAAAGTGTTTGTTTCGTTGTGTTCTATCACCCCCTGAAGTTTGTCGTATTAGTTTAGACTCACCCAATAGACATTCTATGGGCTTTTATACAAGCGTTTGACTGCGCTCTCTAGCGGCCAACCGCTGCACTTGCGATCATACATTCCATGGTGAAAAGTGTTTGTTTCGTTGTGTTCTATCACCCCCTGAAGTTTATCGTATTAGTTTAGACTCACCCAATAGACATTCTATGGGCTTTTATACAAGCGTTTGACTGCGCTCTCTAGCGGACAACCGCTGCACTTGCGATCATACATTCTATGGGGAAAAGTGTTTGTTTCGTTGTGTTCTATCACCCCCTGAAGTTTGTCGTATTAGTTTAGACTCACCCAATAGACATTCTATGGGCTTTTATACAAGCGTTTGACTGCGCTCTCTAGCGGCCAACCGCTTCTCTTGCGATCATACATTCTATGGTGAAAAGTGTTTGTTTCGTTGTGTTCTATCACCCCCTGAAGTTTGTCGTATTAGTTTAGACTCACCCAATAGACATTCTATGGGCTTTTATACAAGCGTTTGACTGCGCTCTCTAGCGGCCAACCGCTGCACTTGCGATCATACATTCTATGGTGAAAAGTGTTTGTTTCGTTGTGTTCTATCACCCCCTGAAGTTTGTCGTATTAGTTTAGACTCACCCAATAGACATTCTATGGTCTTTTATACAAGCGTTTGACTGCGCTCTCTAGCGGCCAACCGCTGCACTTGCGATCATACATTCTATGGTGAAAAGTGTTTGTTTCGTTGTGTTCTATCACCCCCTGAAGTTTGTCGTATTAGTTTAGACTCACCCAATAGACATTCTATGGGCTTTTATACAAGCGTTTGACTGCGCTCTCTAGCGGCCAACCGCTGCACTTGCGATCATACATTCTATGGTGAAAATGTTTGTTTCGTTGTGTTCTATCACCCCCTGAAGTTTATCGTATCATGTTAGACTCACCCAATAGACATTCTATGGGCTTTTATAGAAGCGTTTGACTGCGCTCTCTAGCGGCCAACCGCTGCACTTGCGATCATACATTCTATGGTGAAAAGTGTTTGTTTCGTTGTGTTCTATCACCCCCTGAAGTTTGTCGTATTAGTTTAGACTCACCCAATAGACATTCTATGGGCTTTTATACAAGCGTTTGACTGCGCTCTCTAGCGGCCGACCGCTGCACTTGCGATCATACATTCTATGGGGAAAAGTGTTTGTTTCGTTGTGTTCTATCACCCCCTGAAGTGTGTCGTATTAGTTTAGACTCACCCAATAGACATTCTATGGGCTTTTATACAAGCGTTTGACTGCGCTCTCTAGCGGCCAACCGCTGCACTTGCGATCATACATTCTATGGTGAAAAGTGTTTGTTTCGTTGTGTTCTATCACCCCCTGAAGTTTGTCGTATTAGCTTAGACTCACCCAATAGACATTCTATGGGCTTTTATACAAGCGTTTGACTGCGCTCTCTAGCGGCCAACCGCTGCACTTGCGATCATACATTCTATGGTGAAAAGTGTTTGTTTCGTTGTGTTCTATCACCCCCTGAAGTTTATCGTATTAGTTTAGACTCACCCAATAGACATCCTATGGGCTTTTATACAAGCGTTTGACTGCGCTCTCTAGCGGCCAACCGCTGCACTTGCGATCATACATTCTATGGTGAAAAGTGTTTGTTTCGTTGTGTTCTATCACCCCCTGAAGTTTATCGTATTAGTTTAGACTCACCCAATAGACATTCTATGGGCTTTTATACAAGCGTATGACTGCGCTCTCTAGCGGACAACCGCTGCACTTGCGATCATACATTCTATGGGAAAAAGTGTTTGTTTCGTTGTGTTCTATCACCCCCTGAAGTTTGTCGTATTAGTTTAGACTCACCCAATAGACATTCTATGGGCTTTTATAGAAGCGTTTGACTGCGCTCTCTAGCGGCCAACCGCTGCACTTGCGATCATACATTCTATGGTGAAAAGTGTTTGTTTCGTTGTGTTCTATCACCCCCTGAAGTTTATCGTATTAGTTTGGACTCACCCAATAGACATTCTATGGGCTTTTATACAAGCGTTTGACTGCGCTCTCTAGCGGCCAACCGCTGCACTTGCGATCATACATTCTATGGTGAAAAGTGTTTGTTTCGTTGTGTTCTATCACCCCCTGAAGTTTATCGTATTAGTTTAGACTCACCCAATAGACATTCTATGGGCTTTTATACAAGCGTTGACTGCGCTCTCTAGCGGCCAACCGCTGCATTTGCGATCATACATTCTATGGGGAAAAGTGTTTGTTTCGTTGTGTTCTATCACCCCCTGAAGTTTATCGTATCATGTTAGACTCACCCAATAGACATTCTATGGGCTTTTATACAAGCGCTTGACTGCGCTCTCTAGCGGCCAACCGCTGCACTTGCGATCATACATTCTATGGGGAAAAGTGTTTGTTTCGTTGTGTTCTATCACCCCCTGAAGTTTGTCGTATCATGTTAGACTCACCCAATAGACATTCTATGGGCTTTTATACAAGCGTTTGACTGCGCTCTCTAGCGGCCAACCGCTTCTCTTGCGATCATACATTCTATGGTGAAAAGTGTTTGTTTCGTTGTGTTCTATCACCCCCTGAAGTTTGTCGTATTAGTTTAGACTCACCCAATAGACATTCTATGGGCTTTTATACAAGCGTTTGACTGCGCTCTCTAGCGGCCAACCGCTGCACTTGCGATCATACATTCTATGGTGAAAAGTGTTTGTTTCGTTGTGTTCTATCACCCCCTGAAGTTTATCGTATTAGTTTAGACTCACCCAATAGACATTCTATGGGCTTTTATACAAGCGTTTGACTGCGCTCTCTAGCGGACAACCGCTGCACTAGCGATCATACATTCTATGGGGAAAAGTGTTTGTTTCGTTGTGTTCTATCACCCCCTGAAGTTTGTCGTATTAGTTTAGACTCACCCAATAGACATTCTATGGGCTTTTATACAAGCGTTTGACTGCGCTCTCTAGCGGCCAACCGCTTCTCTTGCGATCATACATTCTATGGTTAAAAGTGTTTGTTTCGTTGTGTTCTATCACCCCCTGAAGTTTGTCGTATTAGTTTAGACTCACCCAATAGACATTCTATGGGCTTTTATACAAGCGTTTGACTGCGCTCTCTAGCGGCCAACCGCTGCACTTGCGATCATACATTCTATGGTGAAAAGTGTTTGTTTCGTTGTGTTCTATCACCCCCTGAAGTTTGTCGTATTAGTTTAGACTCACCCAATAGACATTCTATGGTCTTTTATACAAGCGTTTGACTGCGCTCTCTAGCGGCCAACCGCTGCACTTGCGATCATACATTCTATGGTGAAAAGTGTTTGTTTCGTTGTGTTCTATCACCCCCTGAAGTTTGTCGTATTAGTTTAGACTCACCCAATAGACATTCTATGGGCTTTTATACAAGCGTTTGACTGCGCTCTCTAGCGGCCAACCGCTGCACTTGCGATCATACATTCTATGGTGAAAATGTTTGTTTCGTTGTGTTCTATCACCCCCTGAAGTTTATCGTATCATGTTAGACTCACCCAATAGACATTCTATGGGCTTTTATAGAAGCGTTTGACTGCGCTCTCTAGCGGCCAACCGCTGCACTTGCGATCATACATTCTATGGGGAAAAGTGTTTGTTTCGTTGTGTTCTATCACCCCCTGAAGTTTGTCGTATTAGTTTAGACTCACCCAATAGACATTCTATGGGCTTTTATACAAGCGTTTGACTGCGCTCTCTAGCGGCCGACCGCTGCACTTGCGATCATACATTCTATGGGGAAAAGTGTTTGTTTCGTTGTGTTCTATCACCCCCTGAAGTGTGTCGTATTAGTTTAGACTCACCCAATAGACATTCTATGGGCTTTTATACAAGCGTTTGACTGCGCTCTCTAGCGGCCAACCGCTGCACTTGCGATCATACATTCTATGGTGAAAAGTGTTTGTTTCGTTGTGTTCTATCACCCCCTGAAGTTTGTCGTATTAGCTTAGACTCACCCAATAGACATTCTATGGGCTTTTATACAAGCGTTCGACTGCGCTCTCTAGCGGCCAACCGCTGCACTTGCGATCATACATTCTATGGTGAAAAGTGTTTGTTTCGTTGTGTTCTATCACCCCCTGAAGTTTATCGTATTAGTTTAGACTCACCCAATAGACATCCTATGGGCTTTTATACAAGCGTTTGACTGCGCTCTCTAGCGGCCAACCGCTGCACTTGCGATCATACATTCTATGGTGAAAAGTGTTTGTTTCGTTGTGTTCTATCACCCCCTGAAGTTTATCGTATTAGTTTAGACTCACCCAATAGACATTCTATGGGCTTTTATACAAGCGTTTGACTGCGCTCTCTAGCGGACAACCGCTGCACTTGCGATCATACATTCTATGGGAAAAAGTGTTTGTTTCGTTGTGTTCTATCACCCCCTGAAGTTTGTCGTATTAGTTTAGACTCACCCAATAGACATTCTATGGGCTTTTATAGAAGCGTTTGACTGCGCTCTCTAGCGGCCAACCGCTGCACTTGCGATCATACATTCTATGGTGAAAAGTGTTTGTTTCGTTGTGTTCTATCACCCCCTGAAGTTTATCGTATTAGTTTGGACTCACCCAATAGACATTCTATGGGCTTTTATACAAGCGTTTGACTGCGCTCTCTAGCGGCCAACCGCTGCACTTGCGATCATACATTCTATGGTGAAAAGTGTTTGTTTCGTTGTGTTCTATCACCCCCTGAAGTTTATCGTATTAGTTTAGACTCACCCAATAGACATTCTAAGGGCTTTTATACAAGCGTTGACTGCGCTCTCTAGCGGCCAACCGCTGCATTTGCGATCATACATTCTATGGGGAAAAGTGTTTGTTTCGTTGTGTTCTATCACCCCCTGAAGTTTGTCGTATTAGTTTAGACTCACCCAATAGACATTCTATGGGCTTTTATACAAGCGTTTGACTGCGCTCTCTAGCGGCCAACCGCTGCACTTGCGATCATACATTCTATGGTGAAAAGTGTTTGTTTCGTTGTGTTCTATCACCCCCTGAAGTTTGTCGTATTAGCTTAGACTCACCCAATAGACATTCTATGGGCTTTTATACAAGCGTTTGACTGCGCTCTCTAGCGGCCAACCGCTGCACTTGCGATCATACATTCTATGGTGAAAAGTGTTTGTTTCGTTGTGTTCTATCACCCCCTGAAGTTTATCGTATTAGTTTAGACTCACCCAATAGACATCCTATGGGCTTTTATACAAGCGTTTGACTGCGCTCTCTAGCGGCCAACCGCTGCACTTGCGATCATACATTCTATGGGGAAAAGTGTTTGTTTCGTTGTGTTCTATCACCCCCTGAAGTTTGTCGTATTAGTTTAGACTCACCCAATAGACATTCTATGGGCTTTTATACAAGCGTTTGACTGCGCTCTCTAGCGGCCAACCGCTGCACTTGCGATCATACATTCTATGGTGAAAAGTGTTTGTTTCGTTGTGTTCTATCACCCCCTGAAGTTTGTCGTATTAGCTTAGACTCACCCAATAGACATTCTATGGGCTTTTATACAAGCGTTTGACTGCGCTCTCTAGCGGCCAACCGCTGCACTTGCGATCATACATTCTATGGTGAAAAGTGTTTGTTTCGTTGTGTTCTATCACCCCCTGAAGTTTATCGTATTAGTTTAGACTCACCCAATAGACATTCTATGGGCTTTTATACAAGCGTTTGACTGCGCTCTCTAGCGGACAACCGCTGCACTTGCGATCATACATTCTATGGGAAAAAGTGTTTGTTTCGTTGTGTTCTATCACCCCCTGAAGTTTGTCGTATTAGTTTAGACTCACCCAATAGACATTCTATGGGCTTTTATAGAAGCGTTTGACTGCGCTCTCTAGCGGCCAACCGCTGCACTTGCGATCATACATTCTATGGTGAAAAGTGTTTGTTTCGTTGTGTTGTATCACCCCCTGAAGTTTATCGTATTAGTTTGGACTCACCCAATAGACATTCTATGGGCTTTTATACAAGCGTTTGACTGCGCTCTCTAGCGGCCAACCGCTGCACTTGCGATCATACATTCTATGGTGAAAAGTGTTTGTTTCGTTGTGTTCTATCACCCCCTGAAGTTTATCGTATTAGTTTAGACTCACCCAATAGACATTCTATGGGCTTTTATACAAGCGTTGACTGCGCTCTCTAGCGGCCAACCGCTGCATTTGCGATCATACATTCTATGGGGAAAAGTGTTTGTTTCGTTGTGTTCTATCACCCCCTGAAGTTTATCGTATCATGTTAGACTCACCCAATAGACATTCTATGGGCTTTTATACAAGCGCTTGACTGCGCTCTCTAGCGGCCAACCGCTGCACTTGCGATCATACATTCTATGGGGAAAAGTGTTTGTTTCGTTGTGTTCTATCACCCCCTGAAGTTTGTCGTATCATGTTAGACTCACCCAATAGACATTCTATGGGCTTTTATACAAGCGTTTGACTGCGCTCTCTAGCGGCCAACCGCTTCTCTTGCGATCATACATTCTATGGTGAAAAGTGTTTGTTTCGTTGTGTTCTATCACCCCCTGAAGTTTGTCGTATTAGTTTAGACTCACCCAATAGACATTCTATGGGCTTTTATACAAGCGTTTGACTGCGCTCTCTAGCGGCCAACCGCTGCACTTGCGATCATACATTCTATGGTGAAAAGTGTTTGTTTCGTTGTGTTCTATCACCCCCTGAAGTTTATCGTATTAGTTTAGACTCACCCAATAGACATTCTATGGGCTTTTATACAAGCGTTTGACTGCGCTCTCTAGCGGACAACCGCTGCACTAGCGATCATACATTCTATGGGGAAAAGTGTTTGTTTCGTTGTGTTCTATCACCCCCTGAAGTTTGTCGTATTAGTTTAGACTCACCCAATAGACATTCTATGGGCTTTTATACAAGCGTTTGACTGCGCTCTCTAGCGGCCAACCGCTTCTCTTGCGATCATACATTCTATGGTTAAAAGTGTTTGTTTCGTTGTGTTCTATCACCCCCTGAAGTTTGTCGTATTAGTTTAGACTCACCCAATAGACATTCTATGGGCTTTTATACAAGCGTTTGACTGCGCTCTCTAGCGGCCAACCGCTGCACTTGCGATCATACATTCTATGGTGAAAAGTGTTTGTTTCGTTGTGTTCTATCACCCCCTGAAGTTTGTCGTATTAGTTTAGACTCACCCAATAGACATTCTATGGTCTTTTATACAAGCGTTTGACTGCGCTCTCTAGCGGCCAACCGCTGCACTTGCGATCATACATTCTATGGTGAAAAGTGTTTGTTTCGTTGTGTTCTATCACCCCCTGAAGTTTGTCGTATTAGTTTAGACTCACCCAATAGACATTCTATGGGCTTTTATACAAGCGTTTGACTGCGCTCTCTAGCGGCCAACCGCTGCACTTGCGATCATACATTCTATGGTGAAAATGTTTGTTTCGTTGTGTTCTATCACCCCCTGAAGTTTATCGTATCATGTTAGACTCACCCAATAGACATTCTATGGGCTTTTATAGAAGCGTTTGACTGCGCTCTCTAGCGGCCAACCGCTGCACTTGCGATCATACATTCTATGGGGAAAAGTGTTTGTTTCGTTGTGTTCTATCACCCCCTGAAGTTTGTCGTATTAGTTTAGACTCACCCAATAGACATTCTATGGGCTTTTATACAAGCGTTTGACTGCGCTCTCTAGCGGCCGACCGCTGCACTTGCGATCATACATTCTATGGGGAAAAGTGTTTGTTTCGTTGTGTTCTATCACCCCCTGAAGTGTGTCGTATTAGTTTAGACTCACCCAATAGACATTCTATGGGCTTTTATACAAGCGTTTGACTGCGCTCTCTAGCGGCCAACCGCTGCACTTGCGATCATACATTCTATGGTGAAAAGTGTTTGTTTCGTTGTGTTCTATCACCCCCTGAAGTTTGTCGTATTAGCTTAGACTCACCCAATAGACATTCTATGGGCTTTTATACAAGCGTTCGACTGCGCTCTCTAGCGGCCAACCGCTGCACTTGCGATCATACATTCTATGGTGAAAAGTGTTTGTTTCGTTGTGTTCTATCACCCCCTGAAGTTTATCGTATTAGTTTAGACTCACCCAATAGACATCCTATGGGCTTTTATACAAGCGTTTGACTGCGCTCTCTAGCGGCCAACCGCTGCACTTGCGATCATACATTCTATGGTGAAAAGTGTTTGTTTCGTTGTGTTCTATCACCCCCTGAAGTTTATCGTATTAGTTTAGACTCACCCAATAGACATTCTATGGGCTTTTATACAAGCGTTTGACTGCGCTCTCTAGCGGACAACCGCTGCACTTGCGATCATACATTCTATGGGAAAAAGTGTTTGTTTCGTTGTGTTCTATCACCCCCTGAAGTTTGTCGTATTAGTTTAGACTCACCCAATAGACATTCTATGGGCTTTTATAGAAGCGTTTGACTGCGCTCTCTAGCGGCCAACCGCTGCACTTGCGATCATACATTCTATGGTGAAAAGTGTTTGTTTCGTTGTGTTCTATCACCCCCTGAAGTTTATCGTATTAGTTTGGACTCACCCAATAGACATTCTATGGGCTTTTATACAAGCGTTTGACTGCGCTCTCTAGCGGCCAACCGCTGCACTTGCGATCATACATTCTATGGTGAAAAGTGTTTGTTTCGTTGTGTTCTATCACCCCCTGAAGTTTATCGTATTAGTTTAGACTCACCCAATAGACATTCTAAGGGCTTTTATACAAGCGTTGACTGCGCTCTCTAGCGGCCAACCGCTGCATTTGCGATCATACATTCTATGGGGAAAAGTGTTTGTTTCGTTGTGTTCTATCACCCCCTGAAGTTTGTCGTATTAGTTTAGACTCACCCAATAGACATTCTATGGGCTTTTATACAAGCGTTTGACTGCGCTCTCTAGCGGCCAACCGCTGCACTTGCGATCATACATTCTATGGTGAAAAGTGTTTGTTTCGTTGTGTTCTATCACCCCCTGAAGTTTGTCGTATTAGTTTAGACTCACCCAATAGACATTCTATGAGCTTTTATACAAGCGTTTGACTGCGCTCTCTAGCGGCCAACCGCTGCACTTGCGATCATACATTCTATGGTGAAAAGTGTTTGTTTCGTTGTGTTCTATCACCCCCTGAAGTTTGTCGTATTAGTTTAGACTCACCCAATAGACATTCTATGGGCTTTTATACAAGCGTTTGACTGCGCTCTCTAGCGGCCAACCGCTGCACTCGCGATCATACATTCTATGGTGAAAAGTGTTTGTTTCGTTGTGTTCTATCACCCCCTGAAGTTTGTCGTATTAGTTTAGACTCACCCAATAGACATTCTATGGGCTTTTATACAAGCGTTTGACTGCGCTCTCTAGCGGCCAACCGCTGCACTTGCGATCATACATTCTATGGGGAAAAGTGTTTGTTTCGTTGTGTTCTATCACCCCCTGAAGTTTGTCGTATTAGTTTAGACTCACCCAATAGACATTCTATGGGCTTTTATACAAGCGTTTGACTGCGCTCTCTAGCGGCCAACCGCTGCACTTGCGATCATACATTCTATGGTGAAAAGTGTTTGTTTCGTTGTGTTCTATCACCCCCTGAAGTTTGTCGTATTAGTTTAGACTCACCCAATAGACATTCTATGGGCTTTTATACAAGCGTTTGACTGCGCTCTCTAGCGGCCAACCGCTTCTCTTGCGATCATACATTCTATGGTGAAAAGTGTTTGTTTCGTTGTGTTCTATCACCCCCTGAAGTTTGTCGTATTAGTTTAGACTCACCCAATATACATTCTATGGGCTTTTATACAAGCGTTTGACTGCGCTCTCTAGCGGCCAACCGCTGCACTTGCGATCATACATTCTATGGTGAAAAGTGTTTGTTTCGTTGTGTTCTATCACCCCCTGAAGTTTGTCGTATTAGTTTAGACTCACCCAATAGACATTCTATGGCTTTTATACAAGCGTTTGACTGCGCTCTCTAGCGGCCAACCGCTGCACTTGCGATCATACATTCTATGGTGAAAAGTGTTTGTTTCGTTGTGTTCTATCACCCCCTGAAGTTTGTCGTATTAGTTTAGACTCACCCAATAGACATTCTATGGGCTTTTATACAAGCGTTTGACTGCGCTCTCTAGCGGCCAACCGCTGCACTTGCGATCATACATTCTATGGTGAAAATGTTTGTTTCGTTGTGTTCTATCACCCCCTGAAGTTTATCGTATCATGTTAGACTCACCCAATAGACATTCTATGGGCTTTTATACAAGCGTTTGACTGCGCTCTCTAGCGGCCAACCGCTGCACTTGCGATCATACATTCTATGGGGAAAAGTGTTTGTTTCGTTGTGTTCTATCACCCCCTGAAGTTTGTCGTATCATGTTAGACTCACCCAATAGACATTCTATGGGCTTTTATACAAGCGTTTGACTGCGCTCTCTAGCGGCCAACCGCTTCTCTTGCGATCATACATTCTATGGTGAAAAGTGTTTGTTTCGTTGTGTTCTATCACCCCCTGAAGTTTGTCGTATTAGTTTAGACTCACCCAATAGACATTCTATGGGCTTTTATACAAGCGTTTGACTGCGCTCTCTAGCGGCCAACCGCTGCACTTGCGATCATACATTCTATGGTGAAAAGTGTTTGTTTCGTTGTGTTTTATCACCCCCTGAAGTTTATCGTATTAGTTTAGACTCACCCAATAGACATTCTATGGGCTTTTATACAAGCGTTTGACTGCGCTCTCTAGCGGACAACCGCTGCACTTGCGATCATACATTCTATGGGGAAAAGTGTTTGTTTCGTTGTGTTCTATCACCCCCTGAAGTTTGTCGTATTAGTTTAGACTCACCCAATAGACATTCTATGGGCTTTTATACAAGCGTTTGACTGCGCTCTCTAGCGGCCAACCGCTGCACTTGCGATCATACATTCTATGGTGAAAAGTGTTTGTTTCGTTGAGTTCTATCACCCCCTGAAGTTTATCGTATTAGTTTAGACTCACCCAATAGACATTCCATGGGCTTTTATACAAGCGTTTGACTGCGCTCTCTAGCGGCCAACCGCTGCACTTGCGATCATACATTCTATGGTGAAAAGTGTTTGTTTCGTTGTGTTCTATAACCCCCTGAAGTTTATCGTATTAGTTTGGACTCACCCAATAGACATTCTATGGGCTTTTATACAAGCGTTTGACTGCGCTCTCTAGCGGCCAACCGCTGCACTTGCGATCATACATTCTATGGTGAAAAGTGTTTGTTTCGTTGTGTTCTATCACCCCCTGAAGTTTATCGTATTAGTTTAGACTCACCCAATAGACATTCTATGGGCTTTTATACAAGCGTTGACTGCGCTCTCTAGCGGCCAACCGCTGCATTTGCGATCATACATTCTATGGGGAAAAGTGTTTGTTTCGTTGTGTTCTATCACCCCCTGAAGTTTTTCGTATTAGTTTAGACTCACCCAATAGACATTCTATGGGCTTTTATACAAGCGTTTGACTGCGCTCTCTAGCGGCCAACCGCTGCACTTGCGATCATACATTCTATGGTGAAAAGTGTTTGTTTCGTTGTGTTCTATCACCCCCTGAAGTTTGTCGTATTAGTTTAGACTCACCCAATAGACATTCTATGAGCTTTTATACAAGCGTTTGACTGCGCTCTCTAGCGGCCAACCGCTGCACTTGCGATCATACATTCTATGGTGAAAAGTGTTTGTTTCGTTGTGTTCTATCACCCCCTGAAGTTTGTCGTATTAGTTTAGACTCACCCAATAGACATTCTATGGGCTTTTATACAAGCGTTTGACTGCGCTCTCTAGCGGCCAACCGCTGCACTCGCGATCATACATTCTATGGTGAAAAGTGTTTGTTTCGTTGTGTTCTATCACCCCCTGAAGTTTGTCGTATTAGTTTAGACTCACCCAATAGACATTCTATGGGCTTTTATACAAGCGTTTGACTGCGCTCTCTAGCGGCCAACCGCTGCACTTGCGATCATACATTCTATGGTGAAAAGTGTTTGTTTCGTTGTGTTCTATCACCCCCTGAAGTTTGTCGTATTAGTTTAGACTCACCCAATAGACATTCTATGGGCTTTTATACAAGCGTTTGACTGCGCTCTCTAGCGGCCAACCGCTGCACTTGCGATCATACATTCTATGGTGAAAAGTGTTTGTTTCGTTGTGTTCTATCACCCCCTGAAGTTTGTCGTATTAGTTTAGACTCACCCAATAGACATTCTATGGGCTTTTATACAAGCGTTTGACTGCGCTCTCTAGCGGCCAACCGCTTCTCTTGCGATCATACATTCTATGGTGAAAAGTGTTTGTTTCGTTGTGTTCTATCACCCCCTGAAGTTTGTCGTATTAGTTTAGACTCACCCAATAGACATTCTATGGGCTTTTATACAAGCGTTTGACTGCGCTCTCTAGCGGCCAACCGCTGCACTTGCGATCATACATTCTACGGTGAAAAGTGTTTGTTTCGTTGTGTTCTATCACCCCCTGAAGTTTGTCGTATTAGTTTAGACTCACCCAATAGACATTCTATGGGCTTTTATACAAGCGTTTGACTGCGCTCTCTAGCGGCCAACCGCTGCACTTGCGATCATACATTCTATGGTGAAAAGTGTTTGTTTCGTTGTGTTCTATCACCCCCTGAAGTTTGTCGTATTAGTTTAGACTCACCCAATAGACATTCTATGGCTTTTATACAAGCGTTTGACTGCGCTCTCTAGCGGCCAACCGCTGCACTTGCGATCATACATTCTATGGTGAAAAGTGTTTGTTTCGTTGTGTTCTATCACCCCCTGAAGTTTGTCGTATTAGTTTAGACTCACCCAATAGACATTCTATGGTCTTTTATACAAGCGTTTGACTGCGCTCTCTAGCGGCCAACCGCTGCACTTGCGATCATACATTCTATGGTGAAAAGTGTTTGTTTCGTTGTGTTCTATCACCCCCTGAAGTTTGTCGTATTAGTTTAGACTCACCCAATAGACATTCTATGGGCTTTTATACAAGCGTTTGACTGCGCTCTCTAGCGGCCAACCGCTGCACTTGCGATCATACATTCTATGGTGAAAATGTTTGTTTCGTTGTGTTCTATCACCCCCTGAAGTTTATCGTATCATGTTAGACTCACCCAATAGACATTCTATGGGCTTTTATAGAAGCGTTTGACTGCGCTCTCTAGCGGCCAACCGCTGCACTTGCGATCATACATTCTATGGGGAAAAGTGTTTGTTTCGTTGTGTTCTATCACCCCCTGAAGTTTGTCGTATTAGTTTAGACTCACCCAATAGACATTCTATGGGCTTTTATACAAGCGTTTGACTGCGCTCTCTAGCGGCCGACCGCTGCACTTGCGATCATACATTCTATGGGGAAAAGTGTTTGTTTCGTTGTGTTCTATCACCCCCTGAAGTGTGTCGTATTAGTTTAGACTCACCCAATAGACATTCTATGGGCTTTTATACAAGCGTTTGACTGCGCTCTCTAG
This sequence comes from Meta bourneti, assembly GCA_933210815.1. NCBI lineage: Eukaryota > Metazoa > Arthropoda > Arachnida > Araneae > Tetragnathidae > Meta > Meta bourneti. The sequence continues at coordinate 13,896,426 of OW119928.1, read as the reverse complement.
CGGCCAACCGCTGCACTTGCGATCATACATTCTATGGTGAAAAGTGTTTGTTTCGTTGTGTTCTATCACCCCCTGAAGTTTGTCGTATTAGCTTAGACTCACCCAATAGACATTCTATGGGCTTTTATACAAGCGTTTGACTGCGCTCTCTAGCGGCCAACCGCTGCACTTGCGATCATACATTCTATGGTGAAAAGTGTTTGTTTCGTTGTGTTCTATCACCCCCTGAAGTTTATCGTATTAGTTTAGACTCACCCAATAGACATCCTATGGGCTTTTATACAAGCGTTTGACTGCGCTCTCTAGCGGCCAACCGCTGCACTTGCGATCATACATTCTATGGTGAAAAGTGTTTGTTTCGTTGTGTTCTATCACCCCCTGAAGTTTATCGTATTAGTTTAGACTCACCCAATAGACATTCTATGGGCTTTTATACAAGCGTTTGACTGCGCTCTCTAGCGGACAACCGCTGCACTTGCGATCATACATTCTATGGGAAAAAGTGTTTGTTTCGTTGTGTTCTATCACCCCCTGAAGTTTGTCGTATTAGTTTAGACTCACCCAATAGACATTCTATGGGCTTTTATAGAAGCGTTTGACTGCGCTCTCTAGCGGCCAACCGCTGCACTTGCGATCATACATTCTATGGTGAAAAGTGTTTGTTTCGTTGTGTTCTATCACCCCCTGAAGTTTATCGTATTAGTTTGGACTCACCCAATAGACATTCTATGGGCTTTTATACAAGCGTTTGACTGCGCTCTCTAGCGGCCAACCGCTGCACTTGCGATCATACATTCTATGGTGAAAAGTGTTTGTTTCGTTGTGTTCTATCACCCCCTGAAGTTTATCGTATTAGTTTAGACTCACCCAATAGACATTCTATGGGCTTTTATACAAGCGTTGACTGCGCTCTCTAGCGGCCAACCGCTGCATTTGCGATCATACATTCTATGGGGAAAAGTGTTTGTTTCGTTGTGTTCTATCACTTCCTGAAGTTTGTCGTATTAGTTTAGACTCACCCAATAGACATTCTATGGGCTTTTATACAAGCGTTTGACTGCGCTCTCTAGCGGCCAACCGCTGCACTTGCGATCATACATTCTATGGTGAAAAGTGTTTGTTTCGTTGTGTTCTATCACCCCCTGAAGTTTGTCGTATTAGTTTAGACTCACCCAATAGACATTCTATGAGCTTTTATACAAGCGTTTGACTGCGCTCTCTAGCGGCCAACCGCTGCACTTGCGATCATACATTCTATGGTGAAAAGTGTTTGTTTCGTTGTGTTCTATCACCCCCTGAAGTTTGTCGTATTAGTTTAGACTCACCCAATAGACATTCTATGGGCTTTTATACAAGCGTTTGACTGCGCTCTCTAGCGGCCAACCGCTGCACTCGCGATCATACATTCTATGGTGAAAAGTGTTTGTTTCGTTGTGTTCTATCACCCCCTGAAGTTTGTCGTATTAGTTTAGACTCACCCAATAGACATTCTATGGGCTTTTATACAAGCGTTTGACTGCGCTCTCTAGCGGCCAACCGCTGCACTTGCGATCATACATTCTATGGTGAAAAGTGTTTGTTTCGTTGTGTTCTATCACCCCCTGAAGTTTGTCGTATTAGTTTAGACTCACCCAATAGACATTCTATGGGCTTTTATACAAGCGTTTGACTGCGCTCTCTAGCGGCCAACCGCTGCACTTGCGATCATACATTCTATGGTGAAAAGTGTTTGTTTCGTTGTGTTCTATCACCCCCTGAAGTTTGTCGTATTAGTTTAGACTCACCCAATAGACATTCTATGGGCTTTTATACAAGCGTTTGACTGCGCTCTCTAGCGGCCAACCGCTTCTCTTGCGATCATACATTCTATGGTGAAAAGTGTTTGTTTCGTTGTGTTCTATCACCCCCTGAAGTTTGTCGTATTAGTTTAGACTCACCCAATAGACATTCTATGGGCTTTTATACAAGCGTTTGACTGCGCTCTCTAGCGGCCAACCGCTGCACTTGCGATCATACATTCTATGGTGAAAAGTGTTTGTTTCGTTGTGTTCTATCACCCCCTGAAGTTTGTCGTATTAGTTTAGACTCACCCAATAGACATTCTATGGCTTTTATACAAGCGTTTGACTGCGCTCTCTAGCGGCCAACCGCTGCACTTGCGATCATACATTCTATGGTGAAAAGTGTTTGTTTCGTTGTGTTCTATCACCCCCTGAAGTTTGTCGTATTAGTTTAGACTCACCCAATAGACATTCTATGGGCTTTTATACAAGCGTTTGACTGCGCTCTCTAGCGGCCAACCGCTGCACTTGCGATCATACATTCTATGGTGAAAATGTTTGTTTCGTTGTGTTCTATCACCCCCTGAAGTTTATCGTATCATGTTAGACTCACCCAATAGACATTCTATGGGCTTTTATACAAGCGTTTGACTGCGCTCTCTAGCGGCCAACCGCTGCACTTGCGATCATACATTCTATGGGGAAAAGTGTTTGTTTCGTTGTGTTCTATCACCCCCTGAAGTTTGTCGTATCATGTTAGACTCACCCAATAGACATTCTATGGGCTTTTATACAAGCGTTTGACTGCGCTCTCTAGCGGCCAACCGCTTCTCTTGCGATCATACATTCTATGGTGAAAAGTGTTTGTTTCGTTGTGTTTTATCACCCCCTGAAGTTTATCGTATTAGTTTAGACTCACCCAATAGACATTCTATGGGCTTTTATACAAGCGTTTGACTGCGCTCTCTAGCGGACAACCGCTGCACTTGCGATCATACATTCTATGGGGAAAAGTGTTTGTTTCGTTGTGTTCTATCACCCCCTGAAGTTTGTCGTATTAGTTTAGACTCACCCAATAGACATTCTATGGGCTTTTATACAAGCGTTTGACTGCGCTCTCTAGCGGCCAACCGCTGCACTTGCGATCATACATTCTATGGTGAAAAGTGTTTGTTTCGTTGTGTTCTATCACCCCCTGAAGTTTGTCGTATTAGTTTAGACTCACCCAATAGACATTCTATGGGCTTTTATACAAGCGTTTGACTGCGCTCTCTAGCGGCCAACCGCTGCACTTGCGATCATACATTCTATGGTGAAAATGTTTGTTTCGTTGTGTTCTATCACCCCCTGAAGTTTATCGTATCATGTTAGACTCACCCAATAGACATTCTATGGGCTTTTATACAAGCGTTTGACTGCGCTCTCTAGCGGCCAACCGCTGCACTTGCGATCATACATTCTATGGGGAAAAGTGTTTGTTTCGTTGTGTTCTATCACCCCCTGAAGTTTGTCGTATCATGTTAGACTCACCCAATAGACATTCTATGGGCTTTTATACAAGCGTTTGACTGCGCTCTCTAGCGGCCAACCGCTGCACTTGCGATCATACATTCTATGGTGAAAAGTGTTTGTTTCGTTGTGTTTTATCACCCCCTGAAGTTTATCGTATTAGTTTAGACTCACCCAATAGACATTCTATGGGCTTTTATACAAGCGTTTGACTGCGCTCTCTAGCGGACAACCGCTGCACTTGCGATCATACATTCTATGGGGAAAAGTGTTTGTTTCGTTGTGTTCTATCACCCCCTGAAGTTTGTCGTATTAGTTTAGACTCACCCAATAGACATTCTATGGGCTTTTATACAAGCGTTTGACTGCGCTCTCTAGCGGCCAACCGCTGCACTTGCGATCATACATTCTATGGTGAAAAGTGTTTGTTTCGTTGAGTTCTATCACCCCCTGAAGTTTATCGTATTAGTTTAGACTCACCCAATAGACATTCCATGGGCTTTTATACAAGCGTTTGACTGCGCTCTCTAGCGGCCAACCGCTGCACTTGCGATCATACATTCTATGGTGAAAAGTGTTTGTTTCGTTGTGTTCTATAACCCCCTGAAGTTTATCGTATTAGTTTGGACTCACCCAATAGACATTCTATGGGCTTTTATACAAGCGTTTGACTGCGCTCTCTAGCGGCCAACCGCTGCACTTGCGATCATACATTCTATGGTGAAAAGTGTTTGTTTCGTTGTGTTCTATCACCCCCTGAAGTTTATCGTATCATGTTAGACTCACCCAATAGACATTCTATGGGCTTTTATACAAGCGTTGACTGCGCTCTCTAGCGGCCAACCGCTGCATTTGCGATCATACATTCTATGGGGAAAAGTGTTTGTTTCGTTGTGTTCTATCACCCCCTGAAGTTTGTCGTATTAGTTTAGACTCACCCAATAGACATTCTATGGGCTTTTATACAAGCGTTTGACTGCGCTCTCTAGCGGCCAACCGCTGCACTTGCGATCATACATTCTATGGTGAAAAGTGTTTGTTTCGTTGTGTTCTATCACCCCCTGAAGTTTGTCGTATTAGTTTAGACTCACCCAATAGACATTCTATGAGCTTTTATACAAGCGTTTGACTGCGCTCTCTAGCGGCCAACCGCTGCACTTGCGATCATACATTCTATGGTGAAAAGTGTTTGTTTCGTTGTGTTCTATCACCCCCTGAAGTTTGTCGTATTAGTTTAGACTCACCCAATAGACATTCTATGGGCTTTTATACAAGCGTTTGACTGCGCTCTCTAGCGGCCAACCGCTGCACTCGCGATCATACATTCTATGGTGAAAAGTGTTTGTTTCGTTGTGTTCTATCACCCCCTGAAGTTTGTCGTATTAGTTTAGACTCACCCAATAGACATTCTATGGGCTTTTATACAAGCGTTTGACTGCGCTCTCTAGCGGCCAACCGCTGCACTTGCGATCATACATTCTATGGTGAAAAGTGTTTGTTTCGTTGTGTTCTATCACCCCCTGAAGTTTGTCGTATTAGTTTAGACTCACCCAATAGACATTCTATGGGCTTTTATACAAGCGTTTGACTGCGCTCTCTAGCGGCCAACCGCTGCACTTGCGATCATACATTCTATGGTGAAAAGTGTTTGTTTCGTTGTGTTCTATCACCCCCTGAAGTTTGTCGTATTAGTTTAGACTCACCCAATAGACATTCTATGGGCTTTTATACAAGCGTTTGACTGCGCTCTCTAGCGGCCAACCGCTTCTCTTGCGATCATACATTCTATGGTGAAAAGTGTTTGTTTCGTTGTGTTCTATCACCCCCTGAAGTTTGTCGTATTAGTTTAGACTCACCCAATAGACATTCTATGGGCTTTTATACAAGCGTTTGACTGCTCTCTCTAGCGGCCAACCGCTGCACTTGCGATCATACATTCTACGGTGAAAAGTGTTTGTTTCGTTGTGTTCTATCACCCCCTGAAGTTTGTCGTATTAGTTTAGACTCACCCAATAGACATTCTATGGGCTTTTATACAAGCGTTTGACTGCGCTCTCTAGCGGCCAACCGCTGCACTTGCGATCATACATTCTATGGTGAAAAGTGTTTGTTTCGTTGTGTTCTATCACCCCCTGAAGTTTGTCGTATTAGTTTAGACTCACCCAATAGACATTCTATGGCTTTTATACAAGCGTTTGACTGCGCTCTCTAGCGGCCAACCGCTGCACTTGCGATCATACATTCTATGGTGAAAAGTGTTTGTTTCGTTGTGTTCTATCACCCCCTGAAGTTTGTCGTATTAGTTTAGACTCACCCAATAGACATTCTATGGGCTTTTATACAAGCGTTTGACTGCGCTCTCTAGCGGCCAACCGCTGCACTTGCGATCATACATTCTATGGTGAAAATGTTTGTTTCGTTGTGTTCTATCACCCCCTGAAGTTTATCGTATCATGTTAGACTCACCCAATAGACATTCTATGGGCTTTTATACAAGCGTTTGACTGCGCTCTCTAGCGGCCAACCGCTGCACTTGCGATCATACATTCTATGGGGAAAAGTGTTTGTTTCGTTGTGTTCTATCACCCCCTGAAGTTTGTCGTATTAGTTTAGAATCACCCAATAGACATTCTATGGGCTTTTATACAAGCGTTTGACTGCGCTCTCTAGCGGCCGACCGCTGCACTTGCGATCATACATTCTATGGGGAAAAGTGTTTGTTTCGTTGTGTTCTATCACCCCCTGAAGTGTGTCGTATTAGTTTAGACTCACCCAATAGACATTCTATGGGCTTTTATACAAGCGTTTGACTGCGCTCTCTAGCGGCCAACCGCTGCACTTGCGATCATACATTCTATGGTGAAAAGTGTTTGTTTCGTTGTGTTCTATCACCCCCTGAAGTTTGTCGTATTAGCTTAGACTCACCCAATAGACATTCTATGGGCTTTTATACAAGCGTTTGACTGCGCTCTCTAGCGGCCAACCGCTGCACTTGCGATCATACATTCTATGGGGAAAAGTGTTTGTTTCGTTGTGTTCTATCACCCCCTGAAGTTTATCGTATTAGTTTAGACTCACCCAATAGACATCCTATGGGCTTTTATACAAGCGTTTGACTGCGCTCTCTAGCGGCCAACCGCTGCACTTGCGATCATACATTCTATGGTGAAAAGTGTTTGTTTCGTTGTGTTCTATCACCCCCTGAAGTTTATCGTATTAGTTTAGACTCACCCAATAGACATTCTATGGGCTTTTATACAAGCGTTTGACTGCGCTCTCTAGCGGCCAACCGCTGCACTTGCGATCATACATTCTATGGGGAAAAGTGTTTGTTTCGTTGTGTTCTATCACACCCTGAAGTTTGTCGTATTAGTTTAGAATCACCCAATAGACATTCTATGGGCTTTTATACAAGCGTTTGACTGCGCTCTCTAGCGGCCAACCGCTGCACTTGCGATCATACATTCTATGGTGAAAAGTGTTTGTTTCGTTGAGTTCTATCACCCCCTGAAGTTTATCGTATTAGTTTAGACTCACCCAATAGACATTCTATGGGCTTTTATACAAGCGTTTGACTGCGCTCTCTAGCGGCCAACCGCTGCACTTGCGATCATACATTCTATGGTGAAAAGTGTTTGTTTCGTTGTGTTCTATCACCCCCTGAAGTTTATCGTATTAGTTTGGACTCACCCAATAGACATTCTATGGGCTTTTATACAAGCGTTTGACTGCGCTCTCTAGCGGCCAACCGCTGCACTTGCGATCATACATTCTATGGTGAAAAGTGTTTGTTTCGTTGTGTTCTATCACCCCCTGAAGTTTATCGTATTAGTTTAGACTCACCCAATAGACATTCTATGGGCTTTTATACAAGCGTTGACTGCGCTCTCTAGCGGCCAACCGCTGCATTTGCGATCATACATTCTATGGGGAAAAGTGTTTGTTTCGTTGTGTTCTATCACCCCCTGAAGTTTGTCGTATTAGTTTAGACTCACCCAATAGACATTCTATGGGCTTTAATACAAGCGTTTGACTGCGCTCTCTAGCGGCCAACCGCTGCACTTGCGATCATACATTCTATGGTGAAAAGTGTTTGTTTCGTTGTGTTCTATCACCCCCTGAAGTTTATCGTATTAGTTTAGACTCACCCAATAGACATCCTATGGGCTTTTATACAAGCGTTTGACTGCGCTCTCTAGCGGCCAACCGCTGCACTTGCGATCATACATTCTATGGTGAAAAGTGTTTGTTTCGTTGTGTTCTATCACCCCCTGAAGTTTATCGTATTAGTTTAGACTCACCCAATAGACATTCTATGGGCTTTTATACAAGCGTTTGACTGCGCTCTCTAGCGGCCAACCGCTGCACTTGCGATCATACATTCTATGGGGAAAAGTGTTTGTTTCGTTGTGTTCTATCACACCCTGAAGTTTGTCGTATTAGTTTAGAATCACCCAATAGACATTCTATGGGCTTTTATACAAGCGTTTGACTGCGCTCTCTAGCGGCCAACCGCTGCACTTGCGATCATACATTCTATGGTGAAAAGTGTTTGTTTCGTTGAGTTCTATCACCCCCTGAAGTTTATCGTATTAGTTTAGACTCACCCAATAGACATTCTATGGGCTTTTATACAAGCGTTTGACTGCGCTCTCTAGCGGCCAACCGCTGCACTTGCGATCATACATTCTATGGTGAAAAGTGTTTGTTTCGTTGTGTTCTATCACACCCTGAAGTTTATCGTATTAGTTTGGACTCACCCAATAGACATTCTATGGGCTTTTATACAAGCGTTTGACTGCGCTCTCTAGCGGCCAACCGCTGCACTTGCGATCATACATTCTATGGTGAAAAGTGTTTGTTTCGTTGTGTTCTATCACCTCCTGAAGTTTATCGTATTAGTTTAGACTCACCCAATAGACATTCTATGGGCTTTTATACAAGCGTTGACTGCGCTCTCTAGCGGCCAACCGCTGCATTTGCGATCATACATTCTATGGGGAAAAGTGTTTGTTTCGTTGTGTTCTATCACCCCCTGAAGTTTGTCGTATTAGTTTAGACTCACCCAATAGACATTCTATGGGCTTTAATACAAGCGTTTGACTGCGCTCTCTAGCGGCCAACCGCTGCACTTGCGATCATACATTCTATGGTGAAAAGTGTTTGTTTCGTTGTGTTCTATCACCCCCTGAAGTTTATCGTATTAGTTTAGACTCACCCAATAGACATTCTATGGGCTTTTATACAAGCGTTTGACTGCGCTCTCTAGCGGCCAACCGCTGCACTTGCGATCATACATTCTATGGGGAAAAGTGTTTGTTTCGTTGTGTTCTATCACCCCCTGAAGTGTGTCGTATTAGTTTAGACTCACCCAATAGACATTCTATGGGCATTTATACAAGCGTTTGACTGCGCTCTCTAGCGGCCAACCGCTGCACTTGCGATCATACATTCTATGGTGAAAAGTGTTTGTTTCGTTGTGTTCTATCACCCCCTGAAGTGTATCGTATTAGTTTAGACTCACCCAATAGACATTCTATGGGCTTTTATACAAGCGTTTGACTGCGCTCTCTAGCGGCCAACCGCTGCACTTGCGATCATACATTCTATGGTGAAAAGTGTTTGTTTCGTTGTGTTCTATCACCCCCTGAAGTTTGTCGTATTAGTTTAGACTCACCCAATAGACATTCTATGGGCTTTTATACAAGCGTTTGACTGCGCTCTCTAGCGGCCAACCGCTGCACTTGCGATCATACATTCTATGGTGAAAAGTGTTTGTTTCGTTGTGTTCTATCACCCCCTGAAGATTGTCGTATTAGTTTAGACTCACCCAATAGACATTCTATGGGCTTTTATACAAGCGTTTGACTGCGCTCTCTAGCGGCCAACCGCTGCACTTGCGATCATACATTCTGTGGTGAAAAGTGTTTGTTTCGTTGTGTTCTATCACCCCCTGAAGTTTTTCGTATTAGTTTAGACTCACCCAATAGACATTCTATGGGCTTTTATACAAGCGTTTGACTGCGCTCTCTAGCGGCCAACCGCTGCACTTGCGATCATACATTCTATGGTGAAAAGTGTTTGTTTCGTTGTGTTCTATCACCCCCTGAAGTTTGTCGTATTAGTTTAGACTCACCCAATAGACATTCTATGAGCTTTTATACAAGCGTTTGACTGCGCTCTCTAGCGGCCAACCGCTGCACTTGCGATCATACATTCTATGGTGAAAAGTGTTTGTTTCGTTGTGTTCTATCACCCCCTGAAGTTTGTCGTATTAGTTTAGACTCACCCAATAGACATTCTATGGGCTTTTATACAAGCGTTTGACTGCGCTCTCTAGCGGCCAACCGCTGCACTTGCGATCATACATTCTATGGTGAAAAGTGTTTGTTTCGTTGTGTTCTATCACCCCCTGAAGTTTGTCGTATTAGTTTAGAATCACCCAATAGACATTCTATGGGCTTTTATACAAGCGTTTGACTGCGCTCTCTAGCGGCCAACCGCTGCACTTGCGATCATACATTCTATGGTGAAAAGTGTTTGTTTCGTTGTGTTCTATCACCCCCTGAAGTTTGTCGTATTAGTTTAGACTCACACAATAGACATTCTATGGGCTTTTATACAAGCGTTTGACTGCGCTCTCTAGCGGCCAACCGCTGCACTTGCGATCATACATTCTATGGTGAAAAGTGTTTGTTTCGTTGTGTTCTATCACCCCCTGAAGTTTGTCGTATTAGTTTGGACTCACCCAATAGACATTCTATGGGCTTTTATACAAGTGTTTGACTGCGCTCTCTAGCGGCCAACCGCTGCACTTGCGATCATACATTCTATGGTGAAAAGTGTTTGTTTCGTTGTGTTCTATCAACCCCTGAAGTTTGTCGTATTAGTTTAGACTCACCCAATAGACATTCTATGGCTTTTATACAAGCGTTTGACTGCGCTCTCTAGCGGCCAACCGCTGCACTTGCGATCATACATTCTATGGTGAAAAGTGTTTGTTTCGTTGTGTTCTATCACCCCCTGAAGTTTGTCGTATTAGTTTAGACTCACCCAATAGACATTCTATGGGCTTTTATACAAGCGTTTGACTGCGCTCTCTAGCGGCCAACCGCTGCACTTGCGATCATACATTCTATGGTGAAAATGTTTGTTTCGTTGTGTTCTATCACACCCTGAAGTTTATCGTATCATGTTAGACTCACCCAATAGACATTCTATGGGCTTTTATACAAGCGTTTGACTGCGCTCTCTAGCGGCCAACCGCTGCACTTGCGATCATACATTCTATGGGGAAAAGTGTTTGTTTCGTTGTGTTCTATCACCCCCTGAAGTTTGTCGTATTAGTTTAGACTCACCCAATAGACATTCTATGGGCTTTTATACAAGCGTTTGACTGCGCTCTCTAGCGGCCGACCGCTGCACTTGCGATCATACATTCTATGGGGAAAAGTGTTTGTTTCGTTGTGTTCTATCACCCCCTGAAGTGTGTCGTATTAGTTTAGACTCACCCAATAGACATTCTATGGGCTTTTATACAAGCGTTTGACTGCGCTCTCTAGCGGCCAACCGCTGCACTTGCGATCATACATACTATGGTGAAAAGTGTTTGTTTCGTTATGTTCTATCACCCCCTGAAGTTTGTCGTATTAGCTTAGACTCACCCAAAAACATTCTATGGGCTTTTATACAAGCGTTTGACTGCGCTCTCTAGCGGCCAACCGCTGCACTTGCGATCATACATTCTATGGTGAAAAGTGTTTGTTTCGTTGTGTTCTATCACCCCCTGAAGTTTATCGTATTAGTTTAGACTCTCCCAATAGACATCCTATGGGCTTTTATACAAGCGTTTGACTGCGCTCTCTAGCGGCCAACCGCTGCACTTGCGATCATACATTCTATGGTGAAAAGTGTTTGTTTCGTTGTGTTCTATCACCCCCTGAAGTTTATCGTATTAGTTTAGACTCACCCAATAGACATTCTATGGGCTTTTATACAAGCGTTTGACTGCGCTCTCTAGCGGCCAAGCGCTGCACTTGCGATCATACATTCTATGGTGAAAAGTGTTTGTTTCGTTGAGTTCTATCACCCCCTGAAGTTTATCGTATTAGTTTGGACTCACCCAATAGACATTCTATGGGCTTTTATACAAGCGTTTGACTGCGCTCTCTAGCGGCCAACCGCTGCACTTGCGATCATACATTCTATGGTGAAAAGTGTTTGTTTCGTTGTGTTCTATCACCCCCTGAAGTTTATCGTATTAGTTTAGACTCACCCAATAGACATTCTATGGGCTTTTATACAAGCGTTGACTGCGCTCTCTAGCGGCCAACCGCTGCATTTGCGATCATACATTCTATGGGGAAAAGTGTTTGTTTCGTTGTGTTCTATCACCCCCTGAAGTTTGTCGTATTAGTTTAGACTCACCCAATAGACATTCTATGGGCTTTTATACAAGCGTTTGACTGCGCTCTCTAGCGGCCAACCGCTGCACTTGCGATCATACATTCTATGGTGAAAAGTGTTTGTTTCGTTGTGTTCTATCACCCCCTGAAGTTTATCGTATTAGTTTAGACTCACCCAATAGACATTCTATGGGCTTTTATACAAGCGTTTGACTGCGCTCTCTAGCGGCCAACCGCTGCACTTGCGATCATACATTCTATGGGGAAAAGTGTTTGTTTCGTTGTGTTCTATCACCCCCTGAAGTGTGTCGTATTAGTTTAGACTCACCCAATAGACATTCTATGGGCATTTATACAAGCGTTTGACTGCGCTCTCTAGCGGCCAACCGCTGCACTTGCGATCATACATTCTATGGTGAAAAGTGTTTGTTTCGTTGTGTTCTATCACCCCCTGAAGTTTATCGTATTAGTTTAGACTCTCCCAATAGACATTCTATGGGCTTTTATACAAGCGTTTGACTGCGCTCTCTAGCGGCCAACCGCTGCACTTGCGATCATACATTCTATGGTGAAAAGTGTTTGTTTCGTTGAGTTCTATCACCCCCTGAAGTTTATCGTATTAGTTTAGACTCACCCAATTGACATTCTATGGGCTTTTATACAAGCGTTTGACTGCGCTCTCTAGCGGCCAACCGCTGCACTTGCGATCATACATTCTATGGTGAAAAGTGTTTGTTTCGTTGTGTTCTATCACCCTCTGAAGTTTATCGTATTAGTTTAGACTCACCCAATAGACATTCTATGGGCTTTTATACAAGCGTTTGACTGCGCTCTCTAGCGGCCAACCGCTGCACTTGCGATCATACATTCTATGGTGAAAAGTGTTTGTTTCGTTGTGTTCTATCACCCCCTGAAGATTGTCGTATTAGTTTAGACTCACCCAATAGACATTCTATGGGCTTTTATACAAGCGTTTGACTGCGCTCTCTAGCGGCCAACCGCTGTGTTGGAATCGGTCTCAAACCTCCAATTATAGTGCCGTGTGGGGCACATAAATTTGAAGAATGTAAATCTTTGAATGTATAAAAGTGAAGAAAGATTGGGGATCATGAGCTGATCAGACTTCTTGTTGTTCTTAAAATGTATGTTTTTAAACCATAAGACTTGGCTACGTAATAAAATTTATTTTAATGTATAAAACTCTGTCTTCAATCGATAAAACCCAACAATTGGTTATGGGCCACAGACCTTAAGCTGAACCTGAATTCTGCCACTACCGGTATCCAGTATGATGGGTATTCAAGAAATGTCCATGTTTTCCTTCCCGAAGTTATCGGATTTCAACTATGCCACGTGGAAGACGGACATGAAGGTATTGCTAATGGATCGGAACTGCTGGGAATTTATCACTAAAACGGAACCTCTATTATTGGAAGATGCTCCAGAACAAGAAAAAGGAGACTATCGTTATAGGAAGCAGAGGACATACACAACTATCTACCAGGGCATAGACAGAAAATATCAAGTCTTGATTTCATCTACTGAGGACGGTAAGGAAGCCTGGGATATATTAAAGACCAACTTTGAACCAGCATCTAGAGCTCGATTTGCAGGCCTTGTGGACGAGTTCTTTTCAATCCGCTACCAGCCGGAGGACGAATCCATTGGACTCTTCTGCAAACGAGTGCATGAGAAGCTGTTACAGATAAAAGAATGTGGATTCGAAATCCCAGACCTTTTAGTTTGCTTTCAACTAATAAGACATTTGCCTCACGAATACGATAATCTGGTACAATTGCTATACAGGATGGATGACAACGAGTTCACGCTAGACAATTTGTCTAAACATTTAATAACAGAATCCAGCCGAATCGAGCTGAAGCGGAAAGATGAAGGCACAAAATTAAGTATCGTGGCCGATGCTTATGCTACAAGAAACAAGTCATCTAGATACAAGGAGACACGGGCGTCTACTCCTGATCACAGCAGATGCGTACTGGACCCTGAATTAATTCCTTCAAGCCCAAGAAAGTCGACAGTTTGTCGTATGGGGCCGCGACCATTCTGCAACTACTGCAAAAAGTCGGGACATTACGAATCGAAGTGCTTCAAGAAATGCAATCGGCAGAAACCTGGTGGTGAATTATTTTATATGGAGGACAATCCAAAAACTGATCTTCAACGTGCCTATGCAGTTTCAAATTTTCCAAATGAAAGACCGAGGGAATTTCTCATTGATTCTGCTGCAACTGCTCACTTCTGTAAAGAACGTGATATGTTTACGACATTCAGAAAACTACCACCACAGAAGATCCTAGTCGGAGACAAGGACAGCACCTCGGAAGTATTAGGTATGGGTGATATTCAATTTACAGTTTTAGATAGAAACCGAAATTTTGATTTAACTTTGAAAGATGTTTTATACTCGCCTAATATGAGAAGAAATTTAATTAGTGGTGCTCGTATTGACCTTGTGGGAAACCAAATTAAATGGGGAAATAACAAAATGATTATTTATAATAGTTATAATAAATATTTGTTTACTGTTCCCAGAATTGGAAAATTGTATATCTTGAAAGGTTATCCCAAGATTAAAAATTATACATATGTAACTGGTTTAGATCTAGAAAAAGCCCACCGTAGGTTTTGTCATGTTAACATGCCCTTAATTGAAAATATGAGTAAAATTAATTGTGTAAAAGGAATTGAAAAACTTAATTGTAAAAATATAGATAAAAATTGTAAGATTTGTGCTATTGCTAAATCCACTAGAATATCCTTAAAAAGAAACTATATGTACGAAAGGAAAACTAAAAATGTTTTGGAAAGGATCCATATGGATTTGTGGGGTCCTGCTCCAGTTAACTCTCTAGGTGGAAACGCATACTTTTTATCTATTATTGATGATTTTTCACGTAAAGTAACTGTTTATATTATTCGAAATAAGAATGAAGTTTTGATTACTTTAAAAAATACTTGGTTAAAGCTGAAAGACAGCTAAATGTTAAGTTAAAATGTGTCCGAACTGACAATGGTTTAGAATTTTGTCACAAAGAATTTAAAAAGTTTTTAAATGATCTAGGAATAAAAATCGAAAGAACTTCAATTTATACCCCTGAACAAAATGGCATTGCAGAAAGGTTCAATAGAACAGCCATGGATTGTGTCAGAGCTATGCTTCAAGACAGTGGTTTACAACCACAATTTTGGTCAGAAGCACTTTTAGCATTTATTCATACTAAAAATAGATGCGAACACAAATTAACTGAGGGTATATCTCCTAACGAAATATGGACTGGTTTCAAACCATCAGTAAAACATTTTAGAATTTTTGGCTCTTTGGCATATGTTCATATTCCTAAAATACAGAGAAATAAATTACAACCCAGAGCAAAACTTGGTATTTTGACAGGATATGGTTTGAAAACTAAAGGTTACAGAATATATATCCCAAACGAGAAGAGAATAGTTGAAACAGTCCATGTTCATATCGACGAAAGTAAGAAAGCTGTTGATGTACTATTTGGTAAAAACTTTGAGTACGTTTCTTTCGATCTTAATTCTGATATTCCTATTTATCAATCAAATGAAAATATAAAAGTAAAATCGGAAAGTGAAACTCAAGTTTTAGATTCTAAAGATTTAGTTAAAACTGAGGACTTAAAAAGTCTTAACATTTCAAATTGGCGAAGAATCGAAAAACCTAGAAATAAAAGCAATAGGATAGATGTATACTATTATTCTCCTGAAAATTTGAGAATGAGATCTTTAAATGATATTAAAAAATACTGTACTAAAAATAAGATTAGGTTTGATCCTGTAAATTTCAATTTTAAGCCAGAGACTGAACATCCTAATGTGGATATTTCTAATGTGCCATCTACTTCTAGTGATGAATCTAATTTTTTAGACCAACAGCTGTACGACATGTATGATCAGTGTTACAATGTCGAAATCCCCAAAAGTTATGAAGAAACGCAAACAAGTAAGGATAAAATTAAATGGAATACTGCCATGACTGAAGAAATTCAGATAATGAAGGATAGGCAAGTATGGAAATTAGTGGACACCCCCCCAAATACAACCATAATTGGAAGTAAGTGGGTGTACAGCATAAAAATGGACGAAAACAATATACCTAAAAGGTATAAAGCTCGTCTTGTTGCTCAAGGTTTTAAGCAAAAACCCGGCATTGATTTTAAAGATATTTTTTCACCAGTTGTGAATTTTTCTATTGTTAAATTATTGTTTGTACTATTGATTTCTATGTTGGGTTGGTATCACTGTCAAGTTGACGTGAAAAGTGCATATTTATATGGACACCTTAAGGATACTATATACATGAAACAGCCAAAAGGATTTGTGCTGAAAGGATCCGAAAACAAAGTATGTCTATTGGAAAAGGCTATATATGGTCTGCATCAAAGTGGTAGAGAATGGAATTTGGAATTAGACGGTATTTTAACTAAATTAGGATTTTCTCAGTTAAATTGGTGTAATTGTGTCTACAAATTTAAAGATGTAATTTTAATTGTTTATGTAGATGATATGGTTTTGTTTTCAAAAAGGGAACATTTGATAAATGAAGTAATCGAATTATTGGACAAAAAATTGGATCTTACAGTCCTAGGTAAAACTAAATATTTGTTAGGCGTAAACTTTCAAGAAATTGAAAATTCGATTTATTTACATCAAATTACCTACATTGAAAAATTAATGTCAAAATTCAAAGATCTTCCTAAAAGTTTTGTGAATTTACCTTTTAAAATTGGTTGTAACTTACCTGATAAGGTTAAAGAGGAAGAAATAATTGAAAATGATTTAATGAGGAAATTTCCCTATCGTTCCTTAATAGGATGTTTATCGTTTTTGTCAGATAGATCCAGACCAGATATTGCATTTGCTGTTAATATAATATCTCAGTTTTGTAATGGTTATACTTACAAACACTGGTCTTACGTTGTTGATATTATGAACTATGTTTTTCTTACAAAGGATTTTAAAATTAATCTTTCCAATGTAAAAAGTTCAAATTTGATTGCTTTTTCTGATGCAAATTGGGGATGTGGTCTCACAAACAGACATTCAAGCAGTGGCTATTTAATTTATTTTGGTAACATCCCAATATCATGGAAATCTTCTAAACAAAAGTGCATAGCTCTTAGCTCAATGGAATCTGAATTTATTGCACTAACCGATTGCACTAAAGAAGTTATTTGGTTTAGTAGAATTATAAATGAATTAAGTTTGTGTGATTACATAAGACCCCAAATATATTGTGATAATCAATCTGCTATCTATTTTTCAAAAAATAGTCAGGAAAATGTGAAAACTAAACATATTGATATCAAGTACAAATTTATTCGTAAATTAATAAAAGATGAACTATTTAACGTAAATTATATTTCATCGGAAAATAATTTGGCTGACTTTTTAACAAAGCCTTTATTGTTAAATAAATTTAAAAATAATATTAGAAAACTATTTTGTTAGATTTATATATATATGTTGAATTGTAATACATCTGCTGAGGTTTTACAACCGATGGGGCCGCATGTTGGAATCGGTCTCAAACCTCCAATTATAGTGCCGTGTGGGGCACATAAATTTGAAGAATGTAACTCTTTGAATGTATAAAAGTGAAGAAAGATTGGGGATCATGAGCTGATCAGACTTCTTGTTGTTCTTAAAATGTATGTTTTTAAACCATAAGACTTGGCTACGTAATAAAATTTATTTTAATGTATAAAACTCTGTCTTCAATCGATAAAACCCAACACGCTGCACTTGCGATCATACATTCTGTGGTGAAAAGTGTTTGTTTCGTTGTGTTCTATCACCCCCTGAAGTTTGTCGTATTAGTTTAGACTCACCCAATAGACATTCTATGGGCTTTTATACAAGCGTTTGACTGCGCTCTCTAGCGGCCAACCGCTGCACTTGCGATCATACATTCTATGGTGAAAAGTGTTTGTTTCGTTGTGTTCTATCACCCCCTGAAGTTTGTCGTATTAGTTTAGACTCACCCAATAGACATTCTATGAGCTTTTATACAAGCGTTTGACTGCGCTCTCTAGCGGCCAACCGCTGCACTTGCGATCATACATTCTATGGTGAAAAGTGTTTGTTTCGTTGTGTTCTATCACCCCCTGAAGTTTGTCGTATTAGTTTAGACTCACCCAATAGACATTCTATGGGCTTTTATACAAGCGTTTGACTGCGCTCTCTAGCGGCCAACCGCTGCACTTGCGATCATACATTCTATGGTGAAAAGTGTTTGTTTCGTTGTGTTCTATCACCCCCTGAAGTTTGTCGTATTAGTTTAGACTCACCCAATAGACATTCTATGGGCTTTTATACAAGCGTTTGACTGCGCTCTCTAGCGGCCAACCGCTGCACTTGCGATCATACATTCTATGGTGAAAAGTGTTTGTTTCGTTGTGTTCTATCACCCCCTGAAGTTTGTCGTATTAGTTTAGACTCACCCAATAGACATTCTATGGGCTTTTATACAAGCGTTTGACTGCGCTCTCTAGCGGCCAACCGCTGCACTTGCGATCATACATTCTATGGTGAAAAGTGTTTGTTTCGTTGTGTTCTATCACCCCCTGAAGTTTGTCGTATTATTTTAGACTCACCCAATGGACATTCTATGGGCTTTTATACAAGCGTTTGACTGCGCTCTCTAGCGGCCAACCGCTTCTCTTGCGATCATACATTCTATGGTGAAAAGTGTTTGTTTCGTTGTGTTCTATCACCCCCTGAAGTTTGTCGTATTAGTTTAGACTCACCCAATAGACATTCTATGGGCTTTTATACAAGCGTTTGACTGCGCTCTCTAGCGGCCAACCGCTGCACTTGCGATCATACATTCTATGGTGAAAAGTGTTTGTTTCATTGTGTTCTATCACCCCCTGAAGTTTGTCGTATTAGTTTAGACTCACCCAATAGACATTCTATGAGCTTTTATACAAGCGTTTGACTGCGCTCTCTAGCGGCCAACCGCTGCACTTGCGATCATACATTCTATGGTGAAAAGTGTTTGTTTCGTTGTGTTCTATCACCCCCTGAAGTTTGTCGTATTAGTTTAGACTCACCCAATAGACATTCTATGGGCTTTTATACAAGCGTTTGACTGCGCTCTCTAGCGGCCAACCGCTGCACTTGCGATCATACATTCTATGGTGAAAAGTGTTTGTTTCGTTGTGTTCTATCACCCCCTGAAGTTTGTCGTATTAGTTTAGACTCACCCAATAGACATTCTATGGGCTTTTATACAAGCGTTTGACTGCGCTCTCTAGCGGCCAACCGCTTCACTTGCGATCATACATTCTATGGTGAAAAGTGTTTGTTTCGTTGTGTTCTATCACCCCCTGAAGTTTGTCGTATTAGTTTAGACTCACCCAATAGACATTCTATGGGCTTTTATACAAGCGTTTGACTGCGCTCTCTAGCGGCCAACCGCTGCACTTGCGATCATACATTCTATGGTGAAAAGTGTTTGTTTCGTTGTGTTCTATCACCCCCTGAAGTTTGTCGTATTAGTTTAGACTCACCCAATGGACATTCTATGGGCTTTTATACAAGCGTTTGACTGCGCTCTCTAGCGGCCAACCGCTTCTCTTGCGATCATACATTCTATGGTGAAAAGTGTTTGTTTCGTTGTGTTCTATCACCCCCTGAAGTTTGTCGTATTAGTTTAGACTCACCCAATAGACATTCTATGGGCTTTTATACAAGCGTTTGACTGCGCTCTCTAGCGGCCAACCGCTGCACTTGCGATCATACATTCTATGGTGAAAAGTGTTTGTTTCGTTGTGTTCTATCACCCCCTGAAGTTTGTCGTATTAGTTTAGACTCACCCAATAGACATTCTATGGGCTTTTATAGAAGCGTTTGACTGCGCTCTCTAGCGGCCAACCGCTGCACTTGCGATCATACATTCTATGGTGAAAAGTGTTTGTTTCGTTGTGTTCTATCACCCCCTGAAGTTTGTCGTATTAGTTTAGACTCACCCAATAGACATTCTATGGGCTTTTATACAAGCGTTTGACTGCGCTCTCTAGCGGCCAACCGCTGCACTTGCGATCATACATTCTATGGTGAAAATGTTTGTTTCGTTGTGTTCTATCACCCCCTGAAGTTTATCGTATCATGTTAGACTCACCCAATAGACATTCTATGGGCTTTTATAGAAGCGTTTGACTGCGCTCTCTAGCGGCCAACCGCTGCACTTGCGATCATACATTCTATGGGGAAAAGTGTTTGTTTCGTTGTGTTCTATCACCCCCTGAAGTTTGTCGTATTAGTTTAGACTCACCCAATAGACATTCTATGGGCTTTTATACAAGCGTTTGACTGCGCTCTCTAGCGGCCGACCGCTGCACTTGCGATCATACATTCTATGGGGAAAAGTGTTTGTTTCGTTGTGTTCTATCACCCCCTGAAGTGTGTCGTATTAGTTTAGACTCACCCAATAGACATTCTATGGGCTTTTATACAAGCGTTTGACTGCGCTCTCTAGCGGCCAACCGCTGCACTTGCGATCATACATTCTATGGTGAAAAGTGTTTGTTTCGTTGTGTTCTATCACCCCCTGAAGTTTGTCGTATTAGCTTAGACTCACCCAATAGACATTCTATGGGCTTTTATACAAGCGTTTGACTGCGCTCTCTAGCGGCCAACCGCTGCACTTGCGATCATACATTCTATGGTGAAAAGTGTTTGTTTCGTTGTGTTCTATCACCCCCTGAAGTTTATCGTATTAGTTTAGACTCACCCAATAGACATCCTATGGGCTTTTATACAAGCGTTTGACTGCGCTCTCTAGCGGCCAACCGCTGCACTTGCGATCATACATTCTATGGTGAAAAGTGTTTGTTTCGTTGTGTTCTATCACCCCCTGAAGTTTATCGTATTAGTTTAGACTCACCCAATAGACATTCTATGGGCTTTTATACAAGCGTTTGACTGCGCTCTCTAGCGGACAACCGCTGCACTTGCGATCATACATTCTATGGGAAAAAGTGTTTGTTTCGTTGTGTTCTATCACCCCCTGAAGTTTGTCGTATTAGTTTAGACTCACCCAATAGACATTCTATGGGCTTTTATACAAGCGTTTGACTGCGCTCTCTAGCGGCCAACCGCTGCACTTGCGATCATACATTCTATGGTGAAAAGTGTTTGTTTCGTTGTGTTCTATCACCCCCTGAAGTTTATCGTATTAGTTTGGACTCACCCAATAGACATTCTATGGGCTTTTATACAAGCGTTTGACTGCGCTCTCTAGCGGCCAACCGCTGCACTTGCGATCATACATTCTATGGTGAAAAGTGTTTGTTTCGTTGTGTTCTATCACCCCCTGAAGTTTATCGTATTAGTTTAGACTCACCCAATAGACATTCTATGGGCTTTTATACAAGCGTTGACTGCGCTCTCTAGCGGCCAACCGCTGCATTTGCGATCATACATACTATGGTGAAAAGTGTTTGTTTCGTTGTGTTCTATCACCCCCTGAAGTTTGTCGTATTAGTTTAGACTCACCCAATAGACATTCTATGGGCTTTTATACAAGCGTTTGACTGCGCTCTCTAGCGGCCAACCGCTGCACTTGCGATCATACATTCTATGGTGAAAAGTGTTTGTTTCGTTGTGTTCTATCACCCCCTGAAGTTTATCGTATTAGTTTAGACTCACCCAATAGACATTCTATGGGCTTTTATACAAGCGTTTGACTGCGCTCTCTAGCGGACAACCGCTGCACTTGCGATCATACATTCTATGGGGAAAAGTGTTTGTTTCGTTGTGTTCTATCACCCCCTGAAGTTTGTCGTATTAGTTTAGACTCACCCAATAGACATTCTATGGGCTTTTATACAAGCGTTTGACTGCGCTCTCTAGCGGCCAACCGCTGCATTTGCGATCATACATTCTATGGTGAAAAGTGTTTGTTTCGTTGTGTTCTATCACCCCCTGAAGTTTATCGTATTAGTTTGGACTCACCCAATAGACATTCTATGGGCTTTTATACAAGCGTTTGACTGCGCTCTCTAGCGGCCAACCGCTGCACTTGCGATCATACATTCTATGGTGAAAAGTGTTTGTTTCGTTGTGTTCTATCACCCCCTGAAGTTTGTCGTATTAGTTTAGACTCACCCAATAGACATTCTATGGGCTTTTATACAAGCGTTTGACTGCGCTCTCTAGCGGCCAACCGCTGCACTTGCGATCATACATTCTATGGTGAAAAGTGTTTGTTTCGTTGTGTTCTATCACCCCCTGAAGTTTGTCGTATTAGTTTAGACTCACCCAATGGACATTCTATGGGCTTTTATACAAGCGTTTGACTGCGCTCTCTAGCGGCCAACCGCTTCTCTTGCGATCATACATTCTATGGTGAAAAGTGTTTGTTTCGTTGTGTTCTATCACCCCCTGAAGTTTGTCGTATTAGTTTAGACTCACCCAATAGACATTCTATGGGCTTTTATACAAGCGTTTGACTGCGCTCTCTAGCGGCCAACCGCTGCACTTGCGATCATACATACTATGGTGAAAAGTGTTTGTTTCGTTATGTTCTATCACCCCCTGAAGTTTGTCGTATTAGCTTAGACTCACCCAATAGACATTCTATGGGCTTTTATACAAGCGTTTGACTGCGCTCTCTAGCGGCCAACCGCTGCACTTGCGATCATACATTCTATGGTGAAAAGTGTTTGTTTCGTTGTGTTCTATCACCCCCTGAAGTTTATCGTATTAGTTTAGACTCACCCAATAGACATTCTATGGGCTTTTATACAAGCGTTTGACTGCGCTCTCTAGCGGACAACCGCTGCACTTGCGATCATACATTCTATGGGGAAAAGTGTTTGTTTCGTTGTGTTCTATCACCCCCTGAAGTTTGTCGTATTAGTTTAGACTCACCCAATAGACATTCTATGGGCTTTTATACAAGCGTTTGACTGCGCTCTCTAGCGGCCAACCGCTGCACTTGCGATCATACATTCTATGGTGAAAAGTGTTTGTTTCGTTGTGTTCTATCACCCCCTGAAGTTTATCGTATTAGTTTGGACTCACCCAATAGACATTCTATGGGCTTTTATACAAGCGTTTGACTGCGCTCTCTAGCGGCCTACCGCTGCACTTGCGATCATACATTCTATGGTGAAAAGTGTTTGTTTCGTTGTGTTCTATCACCCCCTGAAGTTTGTCGTATTAGTTTAGACTCACCCAATAGACATTCTATGGGCTTTTATACAAGCGTTTGACTGCGCTCTCTAGCGGCCAACCGCTGCACTTGCGATCATACATTCTATGGTGAAAAGTGTTTGTTTCGTTGTGTTCTATCACCCCCTGAAGTTTGTCGTATTAGTTTAGACTCACCCAATGGACATTCTATGGGCTTTTATACAAGCGTTTGACTGCGCTCTCTAGCGGCCAACCGCTTCTCTTGCGATCATACATTCTATGGTGAAAAGTGTTTGTTTCGTTGTGTTCTATCACCCCCTGAAGTTTGTCGTATTAGTTTAGACTCACCCAATAGACATTCTATGGGCTTTTATACAAGCGTTTGACTGCGCTCTCTAGCGGCCAACCGCTGCACTTGCGATCATACATTCTATGATGAAAAGTGTTTGTTTCGTTGTGTTCTATCACCCCCTGAAGTTTGTCGTATTAGTTTAGACTCACCCAATAGACATTCTATGGGCTTTTATACAAGCGTTTGACTGCGCTCTCTAGCGGCCAACCGCTGCACTTGCGATCATACATTCTATGGTGAAAAGTGTTTGTTTCGTTGTGTTCTATCACCCCCTGAAGTTTGTCGTATTAGTTTAGACTCACCCAATAGACATTCTATGGGCTTTTATACAAGCGTTTGACTGCGCTCTCTAGCGGCCAACCGCTGCACTTGCGATCATACATTCTATGGTGAAAATGTTTGTTTCGTTGTGTTCTATCACCCCCTGAAGTTTATCGTATTAGTTTAGACTCACCCAATAGACATTCTATGGGCTTTTATACAAGCGTTTGACTGCGCTCTCTAGCGGACAACCGCTGCACTTGCGATCATACATTCTATGGGAAAAAGTGTTTGTTTCGTTGTGTTCTATCACCCCCTGAAGTTTGTCGTATTAGTTTAGACTCACCCAATAGACATTCTATGGGCTTTTATACAAGCGTTTGACTGCGCTCTCTAGCGGCCAACCGCTGCACTTGCGATCATACATTCTATGGTGAAAAGTGTTTGTTTCGTTGTGTTCTATCACCCCCTGAAGTTTATCGTATTAGTTTGGACTCACCCAATAGACATTCTATGGGCTTTTATACAAGCGTTTGACTGCGCTCTCTAGCGGCCAACCGCTGCACTTGCGATCATACATTCTATGGTGAAAAGTGTTTGTTTCGTTGTGTTCTATCACCCCCTGAAGTTTATCGTATTAGTTTAGACTCACCCAATAGACATTCTATGGGCTTTTATACAAGCGTTGACTGCGCTCTCTAGCGGCCAACCGCTGCATTTGCGATCATACATTCTATGGGGAAAAGTGTTTCTTTCGTTGTGTTCTATCACCCCCTGAAGTTTGTCGTATTAGTTTAGACTCACCCAATAGACATTCTATGGGCTTTTATACAAGCGTTTGACTGCGCTCTCTAGCGGCCAACCGCTGCACTTGCGATCATACATTCTATGGTGAAAAGTGTTTGTTTCGTTGTGTTCTATCACCCCCTGAAGTTTGTCGTATTAGTTTAGACTCACCCAATAGACATTCTATGAGCTTTTATACAAGCGTTTGACTGCGCTCTCTAGCGGCCAACCGCTGCACTTGCGATCATACATTCTATGGTGAAAAGTGTTTGTTTCGTTGTGTTCTATCACCCCCTGAAGTTTGTCGTATTAGTTTAGACTCACCCAATAGACATTCTATGGGCTTTTATACAAGCGTTTGACTGCGCTCTCTAGCGGCCAACCGCTGCACTCGCGATCATACATTCTATGGTGAAAAGTGTTTGTTTCGTAGTGTTCTATCACCCCCTGAAGTTTGTCGTATTAGTTTAGACTCACCCAATAGACATTCTATGGGCTTTTATACAAGCGTTTGACTGCGCTCTCTAGCGGCCAACCGCTGCACTTGCGATCATACATTCTATGGTGAAAAGTGTTTGTTTCGTTGTGTTCTATCACCCCCTGAAGTTTGTCGTATTAGTTTAGACTCACCCAATAGACATTCTATGGGCTTTTATACAAGCGTTTGACTGCGCTCTCTAGCGGCCAACCGCTGCACTTGCGATCATACATTCTATGGTGAAAAGTGTTTGTTTCGTTGTGTTCTATCACCCCCTGAAGTTTGTCGTATTAGTTTAGACTCACCCAATAGACATTCTATGGGCTTTTATACAAGCGTTTGACTGCGCTCTCTAGCGGCCAACCGCTTCTCTTGAGATCATACATTCTATGGTGAAAAGTGTTTGTTTCGTTGTGTTCTATCACCCCCTGAAGTTTGTCGTATTAGTTTAGACTCACCCAATAGACATTCTATGGGCTTTTATAGAAGCGTTTGACTGCGCTCTCTAGCGGCCAACCGCTGCACTTGCGATCATACATTCTATGGTGAAAAGTGTTTGTTTCGTTGTGTTCTATCACCCCCTGAAGTTTGTCGTATTAGTTTAGACTCACCCAATAGACATTCTATGGGCTTTTATACAAGCGTTTGACTGCGCTCTCTAGCGGCCAACCGCTGCACTTGCGATCATACATTCTATGGTGAAAAGTGTTTGTTTCGTTGTGTTCTATCACCCCCTGAAGTTTGTCGTATTAGTTTAGACTCACCCAATAGACATTCTATGGCTTTTATACAAGCGTTTGACTGCGCTCTCTAGCGGCCAACCGCTGCACTTGCGATCATACATTCTATGGTGAAAAGTGTTTGTTTCGTTGTGTTCTATCACCCCCTGAAGTTTGTCGTATTAGTTTAGACTCACCCAATAGACATTCTATGGGCTTTTATACAAGCGTTTGACTGCGCTCTCTAGCGGCCAACCGCTGCACTTGCGATCATACATTCTATGGTGAAAATGTTTGTTTCGTTGTGTTCTATCACCCCCTGAAGTTTATCGTATCATGTTAGAATCACCCAATAGACATTCTATGGGCTTTTATAGAAGCGTTTGACTGCGCTCTCTAGCGGCCAACCGCTGCACTTGCGATCATACATTCTATGGGGAAAAGTGTTTGTTTCGTTGTGTTCTATCACCCCCTGAAGTTTGTCGTATTAGTTTAGACTCACCCAATAGACATTCTATGGGCTTTTATACAAGCGTTTGACTGCGCTCTCTAGCGGCCGACCGCTGCACTTGCGATCATACATTCTATGGGGAAAAGTGTTTGTTTCGTTGTGTTCTATCACCCCCTGAAGTGTGTCGTATTAGTTTAGACTCACCCAATAGACATTCTATGGGATTTTATACAAGCGTTTGACTGCGCTCTCTAGCGGCCAACCGCTGCACTTGCGATCATACATTCTATGGTGAAAAGTGTTTGTTTCGTTGTGTTCTATCACCCCCTGAAGTTTGTCGTATTAGCTTAGACTCACCCAATAGACATTCTATGGGCTTTTATACAAGCGTTTGACTGCGCTCTCTAGCGGCCAACCGCTGCACTTGCGATCATACATTCTATGGTGAAAAGTGTTTGTTTCGTTGTGTTCTATCACCCCCTGAAGTTTATCGTATTAGTTTAGACTCACCCAATAGACATCCTATGGGCTTTTATACAAGCGTTTGACTGCGCTCTCTAGCGGCCAACCGCTGCACTTGCGATCATACATTCTATGGTGAAAAGTGTTTGTTTCGTTGTGTTCTATCACCCCCTGAAGTTTATCGTATTAGTTTAGACTCACCCAATAGACATTCTATGGGCTTTTATACAAGCGTTTGACTGCGCTCTCTAGCGGACAACCGCTGCACTTGCGATCATACATTCTATGGGAAAAAGTGTTTGTTTCGTTGTGTTCTATCACCCCCTGAAGTTTGTCGTATTAGTTTAGACTCACCCAATAGACATTCTATGGGCTTTTATACAAGCGTTTGACTGCGCTCTCTAGCGGCCAACCGCTGCACTTGCGATCATACATTCTATGGTGAAAAGTGTTTGTTTCGTTGTGTTCTATCACCCCCTGAAGTTTATCGTATTAGTTTGGACTCACCCAATAGACATTCTATGGGCTTTTATACAAGCGTTTGACTGCGCTCTCTAGCGGCCAACCGCTGCACTTGCGATCATACATTCTATGGTGAAAAGTGTTTGTTTCGTTGTGTTCTATCACCCCCTGAAGTTTATCGTATTAGTTTAGACTCACCCAATAGACATTCTATGGGCTTTTATACAAGCGTTGACTGCGCTCTCTAGCGGCCAACCGCTGCATTTGCGATCATACATACTATGGTGAAAAGTGTTTGTTTCGTTGTGTTCTATCACCCCCTGAAGTTTGTCGTATTAGTTTAGACTCACCCAATAGACATTCTATGGGCTTTTATACAAGCGTTTGACTGCGCTCTCTAGCGGCCAACCGCTGCACTTGCGATCATACATTCTATGGTGAAAAGTGTTTGTTTCGTTGTGTTCTATCACCCCCTGAAGTTTATCGTATTAGTTTAGACTCACCCAATAGACATTCTATGGGCTTTTATACAAGCGTTTGACTGCGCTCTCTAGCGGACAACCGCTGCACTTGCGATCATACATTCTATGGGGAAAAGTGTTTGTTTCGTTGTGTTCTATCACCCCCTGAAGTTTGTCGTATTAGTTTAGACTCACCCAATAGACATTCTATGGGCTTTTATACAAGCGTTTGACTGCGCTCTCTAGCGGCCAACCGCTGCACTTGCGATCATACATTCTATGGTGAAAAGTGTTTGTTTCGTTGAGTTCTATCACCCCCTGAAGTTTATCGTATTAGTTTAGACTCACCCAATAGACATTCCATGGGCTTTTATACAAGCGTTTGACTGCGCTCTCTAGCGGCCAACCGCTGCACTTGCGATCATACATTCTATGGTGAAAAGTGTTTGTTTCGTTGTGTTCTATCACCCCCTGAAGTTTATCGTATTAGTTTGGACTCACCCAATAGACATTCTATGGGCTTTTATACAAGCGTTTGACTGCGCTCTCTAGCGGCCAACCGCTGCACTTGCAATCATACATTCTATGGTGAAAAGTGTTTGTTTCGTTGTGTTCTATCACCCCCTGAAGTTTATCGTATTAGTTTAGACTCACCCAATAGACATTCTATGGGCTTTTATACAAGCGTTGACTGCGCTCTCTAGCGGCCAACCGCTGCATTTGCGATCATACATTCTATGGGGAAAAGTGTTTGTTTCGTTGTGTTCTATCACCCCCTGAAGTTTGTCGTATTAGTTTAGACTCACCCAATAGACATTCTATGGGCTTTTATACAAGCGTTTGACTGCGCTCTCTAGCGGCCAACCGCTGCACTTGCGATCATACATTCTATGGTGAAAAGTGTTTGTTTCGTTGTGTTCTATCACCCCCTGAAGTTTGTCGTATTAGTTTAGACTCACCCAATAGACATTCTATGAGCTTTTATACAAGCGTTTGACTGCGCTCTCTAGCGGCCAACCGCTGCACTTGCGATCATACATTCTATGGTGAAAAGTGTTTGTTTCGTTGTGTTCTATCACCCCCTGAAGTTTGTCGTATTAGTTTAGACTCACCCAATAGACATTCTATGGGCTTTTATACAAGCGTTTGACTGCGCTCTCTAGCGGCCAACCGCTGCACTCGCGATCATACATTCTATGGTGAAAAGTGTTTGTTTCGTTGTGTTCTATCACCCCCTGAAGTTTGTGGTATTAGTTTAGACTCACCCAATAGACATTCTATGGGCTTTTATACAAGCGTTTGACTGCGCTCTCTAGCGGCCAACCGCTGCACTTGCGATCATACATTCTAAGGTGAAAAGTGTTTGTTTCGTTGTGTTCTATCACCCCCTGAAGTTTGTCGTATTAGTTTAGACTCACCCAATAGACATTCTATGGGCTTTTATACAAGCGTTTGACTGCGCTCTCTAGCGGCCAACCGCTGCACTTGCGATCATACATTCTATGGTGAAAAGTGTTTGTTTCGTTGTGTTCTATCACCCCCTGAAGTTTGTCGTATTAGTTTAGACTCACCCAATAGACATTCTATGGGCTTTTATACAAGCGTTTGACTGCGCTCTCTAGCGGCCAACCGCTTCTCTTGCGATCATACATTCTATGGTGAAAAGTGTTTGTTTCGTTGTGTTCTATCACCCCCTGAAGTTTGTCGTATTAGTTTAGACTCACCCAATAGACATTCTATGGGCTTTTATACAAGCGTTTGACTGCGCTCTCTAGCGGCCAACCGCTGCACTTGCGATCATACATTCTATGGTGAAAAGTGTTTGTTTCGTTGTGTTCTATCACCCCCTGAAGTTTGTCGTATTAGTTTAGACTCACCCAATAGACATTCTATGGCTTTTATACAAGCGTTTGACTGCGCTCTCTAGCGGCCAACCGCTGCACTTGCGATCATACATTCTATGGTGAAAAGTGTTTGTTTCGTTGTGTTCTATCACCCCCTGAAGTTTGTCGTATTAGTTTAGACTCACCCAATAGACATTCTATGGGCTTTTATACAAGCGTTTGACTGCGCTCTCTAGCGGCCAACCGCTGCACTTGCGATCATACATTCTATGGTGAAAATGTTTGTTTCGTTGTGTTCTATCACCCCCTGAAGTTTATCGTATCATGTTAGACTCACCCAATAGACATTCTATGGGCTTTTATACAAGCGTTTGACTGCGCTCTCTAGCGGCCAACCGCTGCACTTGCGATCATACATTCTATGGGGAAAAGTGCTTGTTTCGTTGTGTTCTATCACCCCCTGAAGTTTGTCGTATTAGTTTAGACTCACCCAATAGACATTCTATGGGCTTTTATACAAGCGTTTGACTGCGCTCTCTAGCGGCCGACCGCTGCACTTGCGATCATACATTCTATGGGGAAAAGTGTTTGTTTCGTTGTGTTCTATCACCCCCTGAAGTGTGTCGTATTAGTTTAGACTCACCCAATAGACATTCTATGGGCTTTTATACAAGCGTTTGACTGCGCTCTCTAGCGGCCAACCGCTGCACTTGCGATCATACATTCTATGGTGAAAAGTGTTTGTTTCGTTGTGTTCTATCACCCCCTGAAGTTTGTCGTATTAGCTTAGACTCACCCAATAGACATTCTATGGGCTTTTATACAAGCGTTTGACTGCGCTCTCTAGCGGCCAACCGCTGCACTTGCGATCATACATTCTATGGTGAAAAGTGTTTGTTTCGTTGTGTTCTATCACCCCCTG
The DNA here is from genome assembly GCA_933210815.1 of Meta bourneti. Lineage (NCBI taxonomy): Eukaryota > Metazoa > Arthropoda > Arachnida > Araneae > Tetragnathidae > Meta > Meta bourneti. The sequence goes on along the minus strand of OW119928.1, from coordinate 13,866,349 downwards.
AAGTTTATCGTATTAGTTTAGACTCACCCAATAGACATCCTATGGGCTTTTATACAAGCGTTTGACTGCGCTCTCTAGCGGCCAACCGCTGCACTTGCGATCATACATTCTATGGTGAAAAGTGTTTGTTTCGTTGTGTTCTATCACCCCCTGAAGTTTGTCGTATTAGTTTAGACTCACCCAATAGACATTCTATGGGCTTTTATACAAGCGTTTGACTGCGCTCTCTAGCGGCCAACCGCTGCACTTGCGATCATACATTCTATGGTGAAAAGTGTTTGTTTCGTTGTGTTCTATCACCCCCTGAAGTTTGTCGTATTAGTTTAGACTCACCCAATAGACATTCTATGGGCTTTTATACAAGCGTTTGACTGCGCTCTCTAGCGGCCAACCGCTGCACTTGCGATCATACATTCTATGGTGAAAAGTGTTTGTTTCGTTGTGTTCTATCACCCCCTGAAGTTTGTCGTATTAGTTTAGACTCACCCAATAGACATTCTATGGCTTTTATACAAGCGTTTGACTGCGCTCTCTAGCGGCCAACCGCTGCACTTGCGATCATACATTCTATGGTGAAAAGTGTTTGTTTCGTTGTGTTCTATCACCCCCTGAAGTTTGTCGTATTAGTTTAGACTCACCCAATAGACATTCTATGGGCTTTTATACAAGCGTTTGACTGCGCTCTCTAGCGGCCAACCGCTGCACTTGCGATCATACATTCTATGGTGAAAATGTTTGTTTCGTTGTGTTCTATCACCCCCTGAAGTTTATCGTATCATGTTAGACTCACCCAATAGACATTCTATGGGCTTTTATAGAAGCGTTTGACTGCGCTCTCTAGCGGCCAACCGCTGCACTTGCGATCATACATTCTATGGGGAAAAGTGTTTGTTTCGTTGTGTTCTATCACCCCCTGAAGTTTGTCGTATTAGTTTAGACTCACCCAATAGACATTCTATGGGCTTTTATACAAGCGTTTGACTGCGCTCTCTAGCGGCCGACCGCTGCACTTGCGATCATACATTCTATGGGGAAAAGTGTTTGTTTCGTTGTGTTCTATCACCCCCTGAAGTGTGTCGTATTAGTTTAGACTCACCCAATAGACATTCTATGGGCTTTTATACAAGCGTTTGACTGCGCTCTCTAGCGGCCAACCGCTGCACTTGCGATCATACATTCTATGGTGAAAAGTGTTTGTTTCGTTGTGTTCTATCACCCCCTGAAGTTTGTCGTATTAGCTTAGACTCACCCAATAGACATTCTATGGGCTTTTATACAAGCGTTTGACTGCGCTCTCTAGCGGCCAACCGCTGCACTTGCGATCATACATTCTATGGTGAAAAGTGTTTGTTTCGTTGTGTTCTATCACCCCCTGAAGTTTATCGTATTAGTTTAGACTCACCCAATAGACATCCTATGGGCTTTTATACAAGCGTTTGACTGCGCTCTCTAGCGGCCAACCGCTGCACTTGCGATCATACATTCTATGGTGAAAAGTGTTTGTTTCGTTGTGTTCTATCACCCCCTGAAGTTTGTCGTATTAGTTTAGACTCACCCAATAGACATTCTATGGGCTTTTATACAAGCGTTTGACTGCGCTCTCTAGCGGACAACCGCTGCACTTGCGATCATACATTCTATGGGAAAAAGTGTTTGTTTCGTTGTGTTCTATCACCCCCTGAAGTTTTTCGTATTAGTTTAGACTCACCCAATAGACATTCTATGGGCTTTTATACAAGCGTTTGACTGCGCTCTCTAGCGGCCAACCGCTGCACTTGCGATCATACATTCTATGGTGAAAAGTGTTTGTTTCGTTGTGTTCTATCACCCCCTGAAGTTTATCGTATTAGTTTGGACTCACCCAATAGACATTCTATGGGCTTTTATACAAGCGTTTGACTGCGCTCTCTAGCGGACAACCGCTGCACTTGCGATCATACATTCTATGGGGAAAAGTGTTTGTTTCGTTGTGTTCTATCACCCCCTGAAGTTTGTCGTATTAGTTTAGACTCACCCAATAGACATTCTATGGGCTTTTATACAAGCGTTTGACTGCGCTCTCTAGCGGCCAACCGCTGCACTTGCGATCATACATTCTATGGTGAAAAGTGTTTGTTTCGTTGAGTTCTATCACCCCCTGAAGTTTATCGTATTAGTTTAGACTCACCCAATAGACATTCCATGGGCTTTTATACAAGCGTTTGACTGCGCTCTCTAGCGGCCAACCGCTGCACTTGCGATCATACATTCTATGGTGAAAAGTGTTTGTTTCGTTGTGTTCTATCACCCCCTGAAGTTTATCGTATTAGTTTGGACTCACCCAATAGACATTCTATGGGCTTTTATACAAGCGTTTGACTGCGCTCTCTAGCGGCCAACCGCTGCACTTGCGATCATACATTCTATGGTGAAAAGTGTTTGTTTCGTTGTGTTCTATCACCCCCTGAAGTTTATCGTATTAGTTTAGACTCACCCAATAGACATTCTATGGGCTTTTATACAAGCGTTGACTGCGCTCTCTAGCGGCCAACCGCTGCATTTGCGATCATACATTCTATGGGGAAAAGTGTTTGTTTCGTTGTGTTCTATCACCCCCTGAAGTTTGTCGTATTAGTTTAGACTCACCCAATAGACATTCTATGGGCTTTTATACAAGCGTTTGACTGCGCTCTCTAGCGGCCAACCGCTGCACTTGCGATCATACATTCTATGGTGAAAAGTGTTTGTTTCGTTGTGTTCTATCACCCCCTGAAGTTTGTCGTATTAGTTTAGACTCACCCAATAGACATTCTATGAGCTTTTATACAAGCGTTTGACTGCGCTCTCTAGCGGCCAACCGCTGCACTTGCGATCATACATTCTATGGTGAAAAGTGTTTGTTTCGTTGTGTTCTATCACCCCCTGAAGTTTGTCGTATTAGTTTAGACTCACCCAATAGACATTCTATGGGCTTTTATACAAGCGTTTGACTGCGCTCTCTAGCGGCCAACCGCTGCACTCGCGATCATACATTCTATGGTGAAAAGTGTTTGTTTCGTTGTGTTCTATCACCCCCTGAAGTTTGTCGTATTAGTTTAGACTCACCCAATAGACATTCTATGGGCTTTTATACAAGCGTTTGACTGCGCTCTCTAGCGGCCAACCGCTGCACTTGCGATCATACATTCTATGGTGAAAAGTGTTTGTTTCGTTGTGTTCTATCACCCCCTGAAGTTTGTCGTATTAGTTTAGACTCACCCAATAGACATTCTATGGGCTTTTATACAAGCGTTTGACTGCGCTCTCTAGCGGCCAACCGCTGCACTTGCGATCATACATTCTATGGTGAAAAGTGTTTGTTTCGTTGTGTTCTATCACCCCCTGAAGTTTGTCGTATTAGTTTAGACTCACCCAATAGACATTCTATGGGCTTTTATACAAGCGTTTGACTGCGCTCTCTAGCGGCCAACCGCTTCTCTTGCGATCATACATTCTATGGTGAAAAGTGTTTGTTTCGTTGTGTTCTATCACCCCCTGAAGTTTGTCGTATTAGTTTAGACTCACCCAATAGACATTCTATGGGCTTTTATACAAGCGTTTGACTGCGCTCTCTAGCGGCCAACCGCTGCACTTGCGATCATACATTCTATGGTGAAAAGTGTTTGTTTCGTTGTGTTCTATCACCCCCTGAAGTTTGTCGTATTAGTTTAGACTCACCCAATAGACATTCTATGGCTTTTATACAAGCGTTTGACTGCGCTCTCTAGCGGCCAACCGCTGCACTTGCGATCATACATTCTATGGTGAAAAGTGTTTGTTTCGTTGTGTTCTATCACCCCCTGAAGTTTGTCGTATTAGTTTAGACTCACCCAATAGACATTCTATGGGCTTTTATACAAGCGTTTGACTGCGCTCTCTAGCGGCCAACCGCTGCACTTGCGATCATACATTCTATGGTGAAAATGTTTGTTTCGTTGTGTTCTATCACCCCCTGAAGTTTATCGTATCATGTTAGACTCACCCAATAGACATTCTATGGGCTTTTATACAAGCGTTTGACTGCGCTCTCTAGCGGCCAACCGCTGCACTTGCGATCATACATTCTATGGGGAAAAGTGTTTGTTTCGTTGTGTTCTATCACCCCCTGAAGTGTGTCGTATTAGTTTAGACTCACCCAATAGACATTCTATGGGCTTTTATACAAGCGTTTGACTGCGCTCTCTAGCGGCCAACCGCTGCACTTGCGATCATACATTCTATGGTGAAAAGTGTTTGTTTCGTTGTGTTCTATCACCCCCTGAAGTTTGTCGTATTAGCTTAGACTCACCCAATAGACATTCTATGGGCTTTTATACAAGCGTTTGACTGCGCTCTCTAGCGGCCAACCGCTGCACTTGCGATCATACATTCTATGGTGAAAAGTGTTTGTTTCGTTGTGTTCTATCACCCCCTGAAGTTTATCGTATTAGTTTAGACTCACCCAATAGACATCCTATGGGCTTTTATACAAGCGTTTGACTGCGCTCTCTAGCGGCCAACCGCTGCACTTGCGATCATACATTCTATGGTGAAAAGTGTTTGTTTCGTTGTGTTCTATCACCCCCTGAAGTTTATCGTATTAGTTTAGACTCACCCAATAGACATTCTATGGGCTTTTATACAAGCGTTTGACTGCGCTCTCTAGCGGACAACCGCTGCACTTGCGATCATACATTCTATGGGAAAAAGTGTTTGTTTCGTTGTGTTCTATCACCCCCTGAAGTTTGTCGTATTAGTTTAGACTCACCCAATAGACATTCTATGGGCTTTTATACAAGCGTTTGACTGCGCTCTCTAGCGGCCAACCGCTGCACTTGCGATCATACATTCTATGGTGAAAAGTGTTTGTTTCGTTGTGTTCTATCACCCCCTGAAGTTTATCGTATTAGTTTGGACTCACCCAATAGACATTCTATGGGCTTTTATACAAGCGTTTGACTGCGCTCTCTAGCGGACAACCGCTGCACTTGCGATCATACATTCTATGGGGAAAAGTGTTTGTTTCGTTGTGTTCTATCACCCCCTGAAGTTTGTCGTATTAGTTTAGACTCACCCAATAGACATTCTATGGGCTTTTATACAAGCGTTTGACTGCGCTCTCTAGCGGCCAACCGCTGCACTTGCGATCATACATTCTATGGTGAAAAGTGTTTGTTTCGTTGAGTTCTATCACCCCCTGAAGTTTATCGTATTAGTTTAGACTCACCCAATAGACATTCCATGGGCTTTTATACAAGCGTTTGACTGCGCTCTCTAGCGGCCAACCGCTGCACTTGCGATCATACATTCTATGGTGAAAAGTGTTTGTTTCGTTGTGTTCTATCACCCCCTGAAGTTTATCGTATTAGTTTGGACTCACCCAATAGACATTCTATGGGCTTTTATACAAGCGTTTGACTGCGCTCTCTAGCGGCCAACCGCTGCACTTGCGATCATACATTCTATGGTGAAAAGTGTTTGTTTCGTTGTGTTCTATCACCCCCTGAAGTTTATCGTATTAGTTTAGACTCACCCAATAGACATTCTATGGGCTTTTATACAAGCGTTGACTGCGCTCTCTAGCGGCCAACCGCTGCATTTGCGATCATACATTCTATGGGGAAAAGTGTTTGTTTCGTTGTGTTCTATCACCCCCTGAAGTTTGTCGTATTAGTTTAGACTCACCCAATAGACATTCTATGGGCTTTTATACAAGCGTTTGACTGCGCTCTCTAGCGGCCAACCGCTGCACTTGCGATCATACATTCTATGGTGAAAAGTGTTTGTTTCGTTGTGTTCTATCACCCCCTGAAGTTTGTCGTATTAGTTTAGACTCACCCAATAGACATTCTATGAGCTTTTATACAAGCGTTTGACTGCGCTCTCTAGCGGCCAACCGCTGCACTTGCGATCATACATTCTATGGTGAAAAGTGTTTGTTTCGTTGTGTTCTATCACCCCCTGAAGTTTGTCGTATTAGTTTAGACTCACCCAATAGACATTCTATGGGCTTTTATACAAGCGTTTGACTGCGCTCTCTAGCGGCCAACCGCTGCACTCGCGATCATACATTCTATGGTGAAAAGTGTTTGTTTCGTTGTGTTCTATCACCCCCTGAAGTTTGTCGTATTAGTTTAGACTCACCCAATAGACATTCTATGGGCTTTTATACAAGCGTTTGACTGCGCTCTCTAGCGGCCAACCGCTGCACTTGCGATCATACATTCTATGGTGAAAAGTGTTTGTTTCGTTGTGTTCTATCACCCCCTGAAGTTTGTCGTATTAGTTTAGACTCACCCAATAGACATTCTATGGGCTTTTATACAAGCGTTTGACTGCGCTCTCTAGCGGCCAACCGCTGCACTTGCGATCATACATTCTATGGTGAAAAGTGTTTGTTTCGTTGTGTTCTATCACCCCCTGAAGTTTGTCGTATTAGTTTAGACTCACCCAATAGACATTCTATGGGCTTTTATACAAGCGTTTGACTGCGCTCTCTAGCGGCCAACCGCTTCTCTTGCGATCATACATTCTATGGTGAAAAGTGTTTGTTTCGTTGTGTTCTATCACCCCCTGAAGTTTGTCGTATTAGTTTAGACTCACCCAATAGACATTCTATGGGCTTTTATACAAGCGTTTGACTGCGCTCTCTAGCGGCCAACCGCTGCACTTGCGATCATACATTCTATGGTGAAAAGTGTTTGTTTCGTTGTGTTCTATCACCCCCTGAAGTTTGTCGTATTAGTTTAGACTCACCCAATAGACATTCTATGGCTTTTATACAAGCGTTTGACTGCGCTCTCTAGCGGCCAACCGCTGCACTTGCGATCATACATTCTATGGTGAAAAGTGTTTGTTTCGTTGTGTTCTATCACCCCCTGAAGTTTGTCGTATTAGTTTAGACTCACCCAATAGACATTCTATGGGCTTTTATACAAGCGTTTGACTGCGCTCTCTAGCGGCCAACCGCTGCACTTGCGATCATACATTCTATGGTGAAAATGTTTGTTTCGTTGTGTTCTATCACCCCCTGAAGTTTATCGTATCATGTTAGACTCACCCAATAGACATTCTATGGGCTTTTATACAAGCGTTTGACTGCGCTCTCTAGCGGCCAACCGCTGCACTTGCGATCATACATTCTATGGGGAAAAGTGTTTGTTTCGTTGTGTTCTATCACCCCCTGAAGTTTGTCGTATTAGTTTAGACTCACCCAATAGACATTCTATGGGCTTTTATACAAGCGTTTGACTGCGCTCTCTAGCGGCCGACCGCTGCACTTGCGATCATACATTCTATGGGGAAAAGTGTTTGTTTCGTTGTGTTCTATCACCCCCTGAAGTGTGTCGTATTAGTTTAGACTCACCCAATAGACATTCTATGGGCTTTTATACAAGCGTTTGACTGCGCTCTCTAGCGGCCAACCGCTGCACTTGCGATCATACATTCTATGGTGAAAAGTGTTTGTTTCGTTGTGTTCTATCACCCCCTGAAGTTTGTCGTATTAGCTTAGACTCACCCAATAGACATTCTATGAGCTTTTATACAAGCGTTTGACTGCGCTCTCTAGCGGCCAACCGCTGCACTTGCGATCATACATTCTATGGTGAAAAGTGTTTGTTTTGTTGTGTTCTATCACCCCCTGAAGTTTATCGTATTAGTTTAGACTCACCCAATAGACATCCTATGGGCTTTTATACAAGCGTTTGACTGCGCTCTCTAGCGGCCAACCGCTGCACTTGCGATCATACATTCTATGGTGAAAAGTGTTTGTTTCGTTGTGTTCTATCACCCCCTGAAGTTTGTCGTATTAGTTTAGACTCACCCAATAGACATTCTATGGGCTTTTATACAAGCGTTTGACTGCGCTCTCTAGCGGCCAACCGCTGCACTTGCGATCATACATTCTATGGTGAAAATGTTTGTTTCGTTGTGTTCTATCACCCCCTGAAGTTTATCGTATCATGTTAGACTCACCCAATAGACATTCTATGGGCTTTTATACAAGCGTTTGACTGCGCTCTCTAGCGGCCAACCGCTGCACTTGCGATCATACATTCTATGGGGAAAAGTGTTTGTTTCGTTGTGTTCTATCACCCCCTGAAGTTTGTCGTATTAGTTTAGACTCACCCAATAGACATTCTATGGGCTTTTATACAAGCGTTTGACTGCGCTCTCTAGCGGCCGACCGCTGCACTTGCGATCATACATTCTATGGGGAAAAGTGTTTGTTTCGTTGTGTTCTATCACCCCCTGAAGTGTGTCGTATTAGTTTAGACTCACCCAATAGACATTCTATGGGCTTTTATACAAGCGTTTGACTGCTCTCTCTAGCGGCCAACCGCTGCACTTGCGATCATACATTCTATGGTGAAAAGTGTTTGTTTCGTTGTGTTCTATCACCCCCTGAAGTTTGTCGTATTAGCTTAGACTCACCCAATAGACATTCTATGGGCTTTTATACAAGCGTTTGACTGCGCTCTCTAGCGGCCAACCGCTGCACTTGCGATCATACATTCTATGGTGAAAAGTGTTTGTTTCGTTGTGTTCTATCACCCCCTGAAGTTTATCGTATTAGTTTAGACTCACCCAATAGACATCCTATGGGCTTTTATACAAGCGTTTGACTGCGCTCTCTAGCGGCCAACCGCTGCACTTGCGATCATACATTCTATGGTGAAAAGTGTTTGTTTCGTTGTGTTCTATCACCCCCTGAAGTTTATCGTATTAGTTTAGACTCACCCAATAGACATTCTATGGGCTTTTATACAAGCGTTTGACTGCGCTCTCTAGCGGCAACCGCTGCACTTGCGATCATACATTCTATGGGGAAAAGTGTTTGTTTCGTTGTGTTCTATCACACCCTGAAGTTTGTCGTATTAGTTTAGAATCACCCAATAGACATTCTATGGGCTTTTATACAAGCGTTTGACTGCGCTCTCTAGCGGCCAACCGCTGCACTTGCGATCATACATTCTATGGTGAAAAGTGTTTGTTTCGTTGAGTTCTATCACCCCCTGAAGTTTATCGTATTAGTTTAGACTCACCCAATAGACATTCTATGGGCTTTTATACAAGCGTTTGACTGCGCTCTCTAGCGGCCAACCGCTGCACTTGCGATCATACATTCTATGGTGAAAAGTGTTTGTTTCGTTGTGTTCTATCACCCCCTGAAGTTTATCGTATTAGTTTGGACTCACCCAATAGACATTCTATGGGCTTTTATACAAGCGTTTGACTGCGCTCTCTAGCGGCCAACCGCTGCACTTGCGATCATACATTCTATGGTGAAAAGTGTTTGTTTCGTTGTGTTCTATCACCCCCTGAAGTTTATCGTATTAGTTTAGACTCACCCAATAGACATTCTATGGGCTTTTATACAAGCGTTGACTGCGCTCTCTAGCGGCCAACCGCTGCATTTGCGATCATACATTCTATGGGGAAAAGTGTTTGTTTCGTTGTGTTCTATCACCCCCTGAAGTTTGTCGTATTAGTTTAGACTCACCCAATAGACATTCTATGGGCTTTAATACAAGCGTTTGACTGCGCTCTCTAGCGGCCAACCGCTGCACTTGCGATCATACATTCTATGGTGAAAAGTGTTTGTTTCGTTGTGTTCTATCACCCCCTGAAGTTTATCGTATTAGTTTAGACTCACCCAATAGACATTCTATGGGCTTTTATACAAGCGTTTGACTGCGCTCTCTAGCGGCCAACCGCTGCACTTGCGATCATACATTCTATGGGGAAAAGTGTTTGTTTCGTTGTGTTCTATCACCCCCTGAAGTGTGTCGTATTAGTTTAGACTCACCCAATAGACATTCTATGGGCATTTATACAAGCGTTTGACTGCGCTCTCTAGCGGCCAACCGCTGCACTTGCGATCATACATTCTATGGTGAAAAGTGTTTGTTTCGTTGTGTTCTATCACCCCCTGAAGTGTATCGTATTAGTTTAGACTCACCCAATAGACATTCTATGGGCTTTTATACAAGCGTTTGACTGCGCTCTCTAGCGGCCAACCGCTGCACTTGCGATCATACATTCTATGGTGAAAAGTGTTTGTTTCGTTGTGTTCTATCACCCCCTGAAGTTTGTCGTATTAGTTTAGACTCACCCAATAGACATTCTATGGGCTTTTATACAAGCGTTTGACTGCGCTCTCTAGCGGCCAACCGCTGCACTTGCGATCATACATTCTATGGTGAAAAGTGTTTGTTTCGTTGTGTTCTATCACCCCCTGAAGATTGTCGTATTAGTTTAGACTCACCCAATAGACATTCTATGGGCTTTTATACAAGCGTTTGACTGCGCTCTCTAGCGGCCAACCGCTGCACTTGCGATCATACATTCTGTGGTGAAAAGTGTTTGTTTCGTTGTGTTCTATCACCCCCTGAAGTTTGTCGTATTAGTTTAGACTCACCCAATAGACATTCTATGGGCTTTTATACAAGCGTTTGACTGCGCTCTCTAGCGGCCAACCGCTGCACTTGCGATCATACATTCTATGGTGAAAAGTGTTTGTTTCGTTGTGTTCTATCACCCCCTGAAGTTTGTCGTATTAGTTTAGACTCACCCAATAGACATTTTATGAGCTTTTATACAAGCGTTTGACTGCGCTCTCTAGCGGCCAACCGCTGCACTTGCGATCATACATTCTATGGTGAAAAGTGTTTGTTTCGTTGTGTTCTATCACCCCCTGAAGTTTGTCGTATTAGTTTAGACTCACCCAATAGACATTCTATGGGCTTTTATACAAGCGTTTGACTGCGCTCTCTAGCGGCCAACCGCTGCACTTGCGATCATACATTCTATGGTGAAAAGTGTTTGTTTCGTTGTGTTCTATCACCCCCTGAAGTTTGTCGTATTAGTTTAGACTCACCCAATAGACATTCTATGGGCTTTTATACAAGCGTTTGACTGCGCTCTCTAGCGGCCAACCGCTGCACTTGCGATCATACATTCTATGGTGAAAAGTGTTTGTTTCGTTGTGTTCTATCACCCCCTGAAGTTTGTCGTATTAGTTTAGACTCACCCAATAGACATTCTATGGGCTTTTATACAAGCGTTTGACTGCGCTCTCTAGCGGCCAACCGCTGCACTTGCGATCATACATTCTATGGTGAAAAGTGTTTGTTTCGTTGAGTTCTATCACCCCCTGAAGTTTATCGTATTAGTTTAGACTCACCCAATAGACATTCCATGGGCTTTTATACAAGCGTTTGACTGCGCTCTCTAGCGGCCAACCGCTGCACTTGCGATCATACATTCTATGGTGAAAAGTGTTTGTTTCGTTGTGTTCTATCACCCCCTGAAGTTTATCGTATTAGTTTGGACTCACCCAATAGACATTCTATGGGCTTTTATACAAGCGTTTGACTGCGCTCTCTAGCGGCCAACCGCTGCACTTGCGATCATACATTCTATGGTGAAAAGTGTTTGTTTCGTTGTGTTCTATCACCCCCTGAAGTTTATCGTATTAGTTTAGACTCACCCAATAGACATTCTATGGGCTTTTATACAAGCGTTGACTGCGCTCTCTAGCGGCCAACCGCTGCATTTGCGATCATACATTCTATGGGGAAAAGTGTTTGTTTCGTTGTGTTCTATCACCCCCTGAAGTTTGTCGTATTAGTTTAGACTCACCCAATAGACATTCTATGGGCTTTTATACAAGCGTTTGACTGCGCTCTCTAGCGGCCAACCGCTGCACTTGCGATCATACATTCTATGGTGAAAAGTGTTTGTTTCGTTGTGTTCTATCACCCCCTGAAGTTTGTCGTATTAGTTTAGACTCACCCAATAGACATTCTATGAGCTTTTATACAAGCGTTTGACTGCGCTCTCTAGCGGCCAACCGCTGCACTTGCGATCATACATTCTATGGTGAAAAGTGTTTGTTTCGTTGTGTTCTATCACCCCCTGAAGTTTGTCGTATTAGTTTAGACTCACCCAATAGACATTCTATGGGCTTTTATACAAGCGTTTGACTGCGCTCTCTAGCGGCCAACCGCTGCACTCGCGATCATACATTCTATGGTGAAAAGTGTTTGTTTCGTTGTGTTCTATCACCCCCTGAAGTTTGTCGTATTAGTTTAGACTCACCCAATAGACATTCTATGGGCTTTTATACAAGCGTTTGACTGCGCTCTCTAGCGGCCAACCGCTGCACTTGCGATCATACATTCTATGGTGAAAAGTGTTTGTTTCGTTGTGTTCTATCACCCCCTGAAGTTTGTCGTATTAGTTTGGACTCACCCAATAGACATTCTATGGGCTTTTATACAAGCGTTTGACTGCGCTCTCTAGCGGCCAACCGCTGCACTTGCGATCATACATTCTATGGTGAAAAGTGTTTGTTTCGTTGTGTTCTATCACCCCCTGAAGTTTGTCGTATTAGTTTAGACTCACCCAATAGACATTCTATGGGCTTTTATACAAGCGTTTGACTGCGCTCTCTAGCGGCCAACCGCTTCTCTTGCGATCATACATTCTATGGTGAAAAGTGTTTGTTTCGTTGTGTTCTATCACCCCCTGAAGTTTGTCGTATTAGTTTAGACTCACCCAATAGACATTCTATGGGCTTTTATACAAGCGTTTGACTGCGCTCTCTAGCGGCCAACCGCTGCACTTGCGATCATACATTCTATGGTGAAAAGTGTTTGTTTCGTTGTGTTCAATCACCCCCTGAAGTTTGTCGTATTAGTTTAGACTCACCCAATAGACATTCTATGGCTTTTATACAAGCGTTTGACTGCGCTCTCTAGCGGCCAACCGCTGCACTTGCGATCATACATTCTATGGTGAAAAGTGTTTGTTTCGTTGTGTTCTATCACCCCCTGAAGTTTGTCGTATTAGTTTAGACTCACCCAATAGACATTCTATGGGCTTTTATACAAGCGTTTGACTGCGCTCTCTAGCGGCCAACCGCTGCACTTGCGATCATACATTCTATGGTGAAAATGTTTGTTTCGTTGTGTTCTATCACCCCCTGAAGTTTATCGTATCATGTTAGACTCACCCAATAGACATTCTATGGGCTTTTATACAAGCGTTTGACTGCGCTCTCTAGCGGCCAACCGCTGCACTTGCGATCATACATTCTATGGGGAAAAGTGTTTGTTTCGTTGTGTTCTATCACCCCCTGAAGTTTGTCGTATTAGTTTAGACTCACCCAATAGACATTCTATGGGCTTTTATACAAGCGTTTGACTGCGCTCTCTAGCGGCCGACCGCTGCACTTGCGATCATACATTCTATGGGGAAAAGTGTTTGTTTCGTTGTGTTCTATCACCCCCTGAAGTGTGTCGTATTAGTTTAGACTCACCCAATAGACATTCTATGGGCTTTTATACAAGCGTTTGACTGCGCTCTCTAGCGGCCAACCGCTGCACTTGCGATCATACATTCTATGGTGAAAAGTGTTTGTTTCGTTGTGTTCTATCACCCCCTGAAGTTTGTCGTATTAGCTTAGACTCACCCAATAGACATTCTATGGGCTTTTATACAAGCGTTTGACTGCGCTCTCTAGCGGCCAACCGCTGCACTTGCGATCATACATTCTATGGTGAAAAGTGTTTGTTTCGTTGTGTTCTATCACCCCCTGAAGTTTATCGTATTAGTTTAGACTCACCCAATAGACATCCTATGGGCTTTTATACAAGCGTTTGACTGCGCTCTCTAGCGGCCAACCGCTGCACTTGCGATCATACATTCTATGGTGAAAAGTGTTTGTTTCGTTGTGTTCTATCACCCCCTGAAGTTTGTCGTATTAGTTTAGACTCACCCAATAGACATTCTATGGGCTTTTATACAAGCGTTTGACTGCGCTCTCTAGCGGCCAACCGCTGCACTTGCGATCATACATTCTATGGTGAAAATGTTTGTTTCGTTGTGTTCTATCACCCCCTGAAGTTTATCGTATCATGTTAGACTCACCCAATAGACATTCTATGGGCTTTTATACAAGCGTTTGACTGCGCTCTCTAGCGGCCAACCGCTGCACTTGCGATCATACATTCTATGGGGAAAAGTGTTTGTTTCGTTGTGTTCTATCACCCCCTGAAGTTTGTCGTATTAGTTTAGACTCACCCAATAGACATTCTATGGGCTTTTATACAAGCGTTTGACTGCGCTCTCTAGCGGCCGACCGCTGCACTTGCGATCATACATTCTATGGGGAAAAGTGTTTGTTTCGTTGTGTTCTATCACCCCCTGAAGTGTGTCGTATTAGTTTAGACTCACCCAATAGACATTCTATGGGCTTTTATACAAGCGTTTGACTGCTCTCTCTAGCGGCCAACCGCTGCACTTGCGATCATACATTCTATGGTGAAAAGTGTTTGTTTCGTTGTGTTCTATCACCCCCTGAAGTTTGTCGTATTAGCTTAGACTCACCCAATAGACATTCTATGGGCTTTTATACAAGCGTTTGACTGCGCTCTCTAGCGGCCAACCGCTGCACTTGCGATCATACATTCTATGGTGAAAAGTGTTTGTTTCGTTGTGTTCTATCACCCCCTGAAGTTTATCGTATTAGTTTAGACTCACCCAATAGACATCCTATGGGCTTTTATACAAGCGTTTGACTGCGCTCTCTAGCGGCCAACCGCTGCACTTGCGATCATACATTCTATGGTGAAAAGTGTTTGTTTCGTTGTGTTCTATCACCCCCTGAAGTTTATCGTATTAGTTTAGACTCACCCAATAGACATTCTATGGGCTTTTATACAAGCGTTTGACTGCGCTCTCTAGCGGCCAACCGCTGCACTTGCGATCATACATTCTATGGGGAAAAGTGTTTGTTTCGTTGTGTTCTATCACACCCTGAAGTTTGTCGTATTAGTTTAGAATCACCCAATAGACATTCTATGGGCTTTTATACAAGCGTTTGACTGCGCTCTCTAGCGGCCAACCGCTGCACTTGCGATCATACATTCTATGGTGAAAAGTGTTTGTTTCGTTGAGTTCTATCACCCCCTGAAGTTTATCGTATTAGTTTAGACTCACCCAATAGACATTCTATGGGCTTTTATACAAGCGTTTGACTGCGCTCTCTAGCGGCCAACCGCTGCACTTGCGATCATACATTCTATGGTGAAAAGTGTTTGTTTCGTTGTGTTCTATCACCCCCTGAAGTTTATCGTATTAGTTTGGACTCACCCAATAGACATTCTATGGGCTTTTATACAAGCGTTTGACTGCGCTCTCTAGCAGCCAACCGCTGCACTTGCGATCATACATTCTATGGTGAAAAGTGTTTGTTTCGTTGTGTTCTATCACCCCCTGAAGTTTATCGTATTAGTTTAGACTCACCCAATAGACATTCTATGGGCTTTTATACAAGCGTTGACTGCGCTCTCTAGCGGCCAACCGCTGCATTTGCGATCATACATTCTATGGGGAAAAGTGTTTGTTTCGTTGTGTTCTATCACCCCCTGAAGTTTGTCGTATTAGTTTAGACTCACCCAATAGACATTCTATGGGCTTTAATACAAGCGTTTGACTGCGCTCTCTAGCGGCCAACCGCTGCACTTGCGATCATACATTCTATGGTGAAAAGTGTTTGTTTCGTTGTGTTCTATCACCCCCTGAAGTTTATCGTATTAGTTTAGACTCACCCAATAGACATCCTATGGGCTTTTATACAAGCGTTTGACTGCGCTCTCTAGCGGCCAACCGCTGCACTTGCGATCATACATTCTATGGTGAAAAGTGTTTGTTTCGTTGTGTTCTATCACCCCCTGAAGTTTATCGTATTAGTTTAGACTCACCCAATAGACATTCTATGGGCTTTTATACAAGCGTTTGACTGCGCTCTCTAGCGGCCAACCGCTGCACTTGCGATCATACATTCTATGGGGAAAAGTGTTTGTTTCGTTGTGTTCTATCACACCCTGAAGTTTGTCGTATTACTTTAGAATCACCCAATAGACATTCTATGGGCTTTTATACAAGCGTTTGACTGCGCTCTCTAGCGGCCAACCGCTGCACTTGCGATCATACATTCTATGGTGAAAAGTGTTTGTTTCGTTGAGTTCTATCACCCCCTGAAGTTTATCGTATTAGTTTAGACTCACCCAATAGACATTCTATGGGCTTTTATACAAGCGTTTGACTGCGCTCTCTAGCGGCCAACCGCTGCACTTGCGATCATACATTCTATGGTGAAAAGTGTTTGTTTCGTTGTGTTCTATCATCCCCTGAAGTTTATCGTATTAGTTTGGACTCACCCAATAGACATTCTATGGGCTTTTATACAAGCGTTTGACTGCGCTCTCTAGCGGCCAACCGCTGCACTTGCGATCATACATTCTATGGTGAAAAGTGTTTGTTTCGTTGTGTTCTATCACCCCCTGAAGTTTATCGTATTAGTTTAGACTCACCCAATAGACATTCTATGGGCTTTTATACAAGCGTTGACTGCGCTCTCTAGCGGCCAACCGCTGCATTTGCGATCATACATTCTATGGGGAAAAGTGTTTGTTTCGTTGTGTTCTATCACCCCCTGAAGTTTGTCGTATTAGTTTAGACTCACCCAATAGACATTCTATGGGCTTTAATACAAGCGTTTGACTGCGCTCTCTAGCGGCCAACCGCTGCACTTGCGATCATACATTCTATGGTGAAAAGTGTTTGTTTCGTTGTGTTCTATCACCCCCTGAAGTTTATCGTATTAGTTTAGACTCACCCAATAGACATTCTATGGGCTTTTATACAAGCGTTTGACTGCGCTCTCTAGCGGCCAACCGCTGCACTTGCGATCATACATTCTATGGGGAAAAGTGTTTGTTTCGTTGTGTTCTATCACCCCCTGAAGTGTGTCGTATTAGTTTAGACTCACCCAATAGACATTCTATGGGCATTTATACAAGCGTTTGACTGCGCTCTCTAGCGGCCAACCGCTGCACTTGCGATCATACATTCTATGGTGAAAAGTGTTTGTTTCGTTGTGTTCTATCACCCCCTGAAGTGTATCGTATTAGTTTAGACTCACCCAATAGACATTCTATGGGCTTTTATACAAGCGTTTGACTGCGCTCTCTAGCGGCCAACCGCTGCACTTGCGATCATACATTCTATGGTGAAAAGTGTTTGTTTCGTTGTGTTCTATCACCCCCTGAAGTTTGTCGTATTAGTTTAGACTCACCCAATAGACATTCTATGGGCTTTTATACAAGCGTTTGACTGCGCTCTCTAGCGGCCAACCGCTGCACTTGCGATCATACATTCTATGGTGAAAAGTGTTTGTTTCGTTGTGTTCTATCACCCCCTGAAGATTGTCGTATTAGTTTAGACTCACCCAATAGACATTCTATGGGCTTTTATACAAGCGTTTGACTGCGCTCTCTAGCGGCCAACCGCTGCACTTGCGATCATACATTCTGTGGTGAAAAGTGTTTGTTTCGTTGTGTTCTATCACCCCCTGAAGTTTGTCGTATTAGTTTAGACTCACCCAATAGACATTCTATGGGCTTTTATACAAGCGTTTGACTGCGCTCTCTAGCGGCCAACCGCTGCACTTGCGATCATACATTCTATGGTGAAAAGTGTTTGTTTCGTTGTGTTCTATCACCCCCTGAAGTTTATCGTATTAGTTTAGACTCACCCAATAGACATCCTATGGGCTTTTATACAAGCGTTTGACTGCGCTCTCTAGCGGCCAACCGCTGCACTTGCGATCATACATTCTATGGTGAAAAGTGTTTGTTTCGTTGTGTTCTATCACCCCCTGAAGTTTATCGTATTAGTTTAGACTCACCCAATAGACATTCTATGGGCTTTTATACAAGCGTTTGACTGCGCTCTCTAGCGGCCAACCGCTGCACTTGCGATCATACATTCTATGGGGAAAAGTGTTTGTTTCGTTGTGTTCTATCACACCCTGAAGTTTGTCGTATTAGTTTAGAATCACCCAATAGACATTCTATGGGCTTTTATACAAGCGTTTGACTGCGCTCTCTAGCGGCCAACCGCTGCACTTGCGATCATACATTCTATGGTGAAAAGTGTTTGTTTCGTTGAGTTCTATCACCCCCTGAAGTTTATCGTATTAGTTTAGACTCACCCAATAGACATTCTATGGGCTTTTATACAAGCGTTTGACTGCGCTCTCTAGCGGCCAACCGCTGCACTTGCGATCATACATTCTATGGTGAAAAGTGTTTGTTTCGTTGTGTTCTATCACCCCCTGAAGTTTATCGTATTAGTTTGGACTCACCCAATAGACATTCTATGGGCTTTTATACAAGCGTTTGACTGCGCTCTCTAGCGGCCAACCGCTGCACTTGCGATCATACATTCTATGGTGAAAAGTGTTTGTTTCGTTGTGTTCTATCACCCCCTGAAGTTTATCGTATTAGTTTAGACTCACCCAATAGACATTCTATGGGCTTTTATACAAGCGTTGACTGCGCTCTCTAGCGGCCAACCGCTGCATTTGCGATCATACATTCTATGGGGAAAAGTGTTTGTTTCGTTGTGTTCTATCACCCCCTGAAGTTTGTCGTATTAGTTTAGACTCACCCAATAGACATTCTATGGGCTTTAATACAAGCGTTTGACTGCGCTCTCTAGCGGCCAACCGCTGCACTTGCGATCATACATTCTATGGTGAAAAGTGTTTGTTTCGTTGTGTTCTATCACCCCCTGAAGTTTATCGTATTAGTTTAGACTCACCCAATAGACATCCTATGGGCTTTTATACAAGCGTTTGACTGCGCTCTCTAGCGGCCAACCGCTGCACTTGCGATCATACATTCTATGGTGAAAAGTGTTTGTTTCGTTGTGTTCTATCACCCCCTGAAGTTTATCGTATTAGTTTAGACTCACCCAATAGACATTCTATGGGCTTTTATACAAGCGTTTGACTGCGCTCTCTAGCGGCCAACCGCTGCACTTGCGATCATACATTCTATGGGGAAAAGTGTTTGTTTCGTTGTGTTCTATCACACCCTGAAGTTTGTCGTATTACTTTAGAATCACCCAATAGACATTCTATGGGCTTTTATACAAGCGTTTGACTGCGCTCTCTAGCGGCCAACCGCTGCACTTGCGATCATACATTCTATGGTGAAAAGTGTTTGTTTCGTTGAGTTCTATCACCCCCTGAAGTTTATCGTATTAGTTTAGACTCACCCAATAGACATTCTATGGGCTTTTATACAAGCGTTTGACTGCGCTCTCTAGCGGCCAACCGCTGCACTTGCGATCATACATTCTATGGTGAAAAGTGTTTGTTTCGTTGTGTTCTATCACCCCCTGAAGTTTATCGTATTAGTTTGGACTCACCCAATAGACATTCTATGGGCTTTTATACAAGCGTTTGACTGCGCTCTCTAGCGGCCAACCGCTGCACTTGCGAACATACATTCTATGGTGAAAAGTGTTTGTTTCGTTGTGTTCTATCACCCCCTGAAGTTTATCGTATTAGTTTAGACTCACCCAATAGACATTCTATGGGCTTTTATACAAGCGTTGACTGCGCTCTCTAGCGGCCAACCGCTGCATTTGCGATCATACATTCTATGGGGAAAAGTGTTTGTTTCGTTGTGTTCTATCACCCCCTGAAGTTTGTCGTATTAGTTTAGACTCACCCAATAGACATTCTATGGGCTTTAATACAAGCGTTTGACTGCGCTCTCTAGCGGCCAACCGCTGCACTTGCGATCATACATTCTATGGTGAAAAGTGTTTGTTTCGTTGTGTTCTATCACCCCCTGAAGTTTATCGTATTAGTTTAGACTCACCCAATAGACATTCTATGGGCTTTTATACAAGCGTTTGACTGCGCTCTCTAGCGGCCAACCGCTGCACTTGCGATCATACATTCTATGGGGAAAAGTGTTTGTTTCGTTGTGTTCTATCACCCCCTGAAGTGTGTCGTATTAGTTTAGACTCACCCAATAGACATTCTATGGGCATTTATACAAGCGTTTGACTGCGCTCTCTAGCGGCCAACCGCTGCACTTGCGATCATACATTCTATGGTGAAAAGTGTTTGTTTCGTTGTGTTCTATCACCCCCTGAAGTGTATCGTATTAGTTTAGACTCACCCAATAGACATTCTATGGGCTTTTATACAAGCGTTTGACTGCGCTCTCTAGCGGCCAACCGCTGCACTTGCGATCATACATACTATGGTGAAAAGTGTTTGTTTCGTTGTGTTCTATCACCCCCTGAAGTTTGTCGTATTAGTTTAGACTCACCCAATAGACATTCTATGGGCTTTTATACAAGCGTTTGACTGCGCTCTCTAGCGGCCAACCGCTGCACTTGCGATCATACATTCTATGGTGAAAAGTGTTTGTTTCGTTGTGTTCTATCACCCCCTGAAGATTGTCGTATTAGTTTAGACTCACCCAATAGACATTCTATGGGCTTTTATACAAGCGTTTGACTGCGCTCTCTAGCGGCCAACCGCTGCACTTGCGATCATACATTCTGTGGTGAAAAGTGTTTGTTTCGTTGTGTTCTATCACCCCCTGAAGTTTGTCGTATTAGTTTAGACTCACCCAATAGACATTCTATGGGCTTTTATACAAGCGTTTGACTGCGCTCTCTAGCGGCCAACCGCTGCACTTGCGATCATACATTCTATGGTGAAAAGTGTTTGTTTCGTTGTGTTCTATCACCCCCTGAAGTTTGTCGTATTAGTTTAGACTCACCCAATAGACATTCTATGGGCTTTTATACAAGCGTTTGACTGCGCTCTCTAGCGGCCAACCGCTGCACTTGCGATCATACATTCTATGGTGAAAAGTGTTTGTTTCGTTGTGTTCTATCACCCCCTGAAGTTTGTCGTATTAGTTTAGACTCACCCAATAGACATTCTATGGGCTTTTATACAAGCGTTTGACTGCGCTCTCTAGCGGCCAACCGCTTCACTTGCGATCATACATTCTATGGTGAAAAGTGTTTGTTTCGTTGTGTTCTATCACCCCCTGAAGTTTGTCGTATTAGTTTAGACTCACCCAATAGACATTCTATGGGCTTTTATACAAGCGTTTGACTGCGCTCTCTAGCGGCCAACCGCTGCACTTGCGATCATACATTCTATGGTGAAAAGTGTTTGTTTCGTTGTGTTCTATCACCCCCTGAAGTTTGTCGTATTAGTTTAGACTCACCCAATAGACATTCTATGGGCTTTTATACAAGCGTTTGACTGCGCTCTCTAGCGGCCAACCGCTTCTCTTGCGATCATACATTCTATGGTGAAAAGTGTTTGTTTCGTTGTGTTCTATCACCCCCTGAAGTTTGTCGTATTAGTTTAGACTCACCCAATAGACATTCTATGGGCTTTTATACAAGCGTTTGACTGCGCTCTCTAGCGGCCAACCGCTGCACTTGCGATCATACATTCTATGGTGAAAAGTGTTTGTTTCGTTGTGTTCTATCACCCCCTGAAGTTTGTCGTATTAGTTTGGACTCACCCAATAGACATTCTATGGGCTTTTATACAAGTGTTTGACTGCGCTCTCTAGCGGCCAACCGCTGCACTTGCGATCATACATTCTATGGTGAAAAGTGTTTGTTTCGTTGTGTTCTATCAACCCCTGAAGTTTGTCGTATTAGTTTAGACTCACCCAATAGACATTCTATGGCTTTTATACAAGCGTTTGACTGCGCTCTCTAGCGGCCAACCGCTGCACTTGCGATCATACATTCTATGGTGAAAAGTGTTTGTTTCGTTGTGTTCTATCACCCCCTGAAGTTTGTCGTATTAGTTTAGACTCACCCAATAGACATTCTATGGGCTTTTATACAAGCGTTTGACTGCGCTCTCTAGCGGCCAACCGCTGCACTTGCGATCATACATTCTATGGTGAAAATGTTTGTTTCGTTGTGTTCTATCACACCCTGAAGTTTATCGTATCATGTTAGACTCACCCAATAGACATTCTATGGGCTTTTATACAAGCGTTTGAGGGGCCGCGGTGGCCCGGTTGGAAGAGTAACGAACTAGCAACCGAAGGGTTGCGAGTTCGAATCCAGCCAAACACCGTCGTGTACAAAGGGGGCTGGTGCACGTTAAATCTGTCGTGGCCTCAAATGTCCTCACGTTGGCGTGGTGTGGAAGTTTGGAGAGTGGGGTGCCAGCTCAGGTGTTGCCTCGTCATCTGACCGTGGTTCAAAATTACGTGGTGTTGTCCTCGGATCTTTCCCTTTGGGATTGATCCCGGACCGTCACCAATAGCCCATTGTGTTGCTCCAGTGTGACGTTAATTGAAATAATAAATAAATAAATAAATATACAAGCGTTTGACTGCGCTCTCTAGCGGCCAACCGCTGCACTTGCGATCATACATTCTATGGGGAAAAGTGTTTGTTTCGTTGTGTTCTATCACCCCCTGAAGTTTGTCGTATTAGTTTAGACTCACCCAATAGACATTCTATGGGCTTTTATACAAGCGTTTGACTGCGCTCTCTAGCGGCCGACCGCTGCACTTGCGATCATACATTCTATGGGGAAAAGTGTTTGTTTCGTTTTGTTCTATCACCCCCTGAAGTGTGTCGTATTAGTTTAGACTCACCCAATAGACATTCTATGGGCTTTTATACAAGCGTTTGACTGCGCTCTCTAGCGGCCAACCGCTGCACTTGCGATCATACATACTATGGTGAAAAGTGTTTGTTTCATTATGTTCTATCACCCCCTGAAGTTTGTCGTATTAGCTTAGACTCACCCAATAGACATTCTATGGGCTTTTATACAAGCGTTTGACTGCGCTCTCTAGCGGCCAACCGCTGCACTTGCGATCATACATTCTATGGTGAAAAGTGTTTGTTTCGTTGTGTTCTATCACCCCCTGAAGTTTATCGTATTAGTTTAGACTCTCCCAATAGACATCCTATGGGCTTTTATACAAGCGTTTGACTGCGCTCTCTAGCGGCCAACCGCTGCACTTGCGATCATACATTCTATGGTGAAAAGTGTTTGTTTCGTTGTGTTCTATCACCCCCTGAAGTTTATCGTATTAGTTTAGACTCACCCAATAGACATTCTATGGGCTTTTATACAAGCGTTTGACTGCGCTCTCTAGCGGCCAAGCGCTGCACTTGCGATCATACATTCTATGGTGAAAAGTGTTTGTTTCGTTGAGTTCTATCACCCCCTGAAGTTTATCGTATTAGTTTGGACTCACCCAATAGACATTCTATGGGCTTTTATACAAGCGTTTGACTGCGCTCTCTAGCGGCCAACCGCTGCACTTGCGATCATACATTCTATGGTGAAAAGTGTTTGTTTCGTTGTGTTCTATCACCCCCTGAAGTGTATCGTATTAGTTTAGACTCACCCAATAGACATTCTATGGGCTTTTATACAAGCGTTGACTGCGCTCTCTAGCGGCCAACCGCTGCATTTGCGATCATACATTCTATGGGGAAAAGTGTTTGTTTCGTTGTGTTCTATCACCCCCTGAAGTTTGTCGTATTAGTTTAGACTCACCCAATAGACATTCTATGGGCTTTTATACAAGCGTTTGACTGCGCTCTCTAGCGGCCAACCGCTGCACTTGCGATCATACATTCTATGGTGAAAAGTGTTTGTTTCGTTGTGTTCTATCACCCCCTGAAGTTTATCGTATTAGTTTAGACTCACCCAATAGACATTCTATGGGCTTTTATACAAGCGTTTGACTGCGCTCTCTAGCGGCCAACCGCTGCACTTGCGATCATACATTCTATGGGGAAAAGTGTTTGTTTCGTTGTGTTCTATCACCCCCTGAAGTGTGTCGTATTAGTTTAGACTCACCCAATAGACATTCTATGGGCATTTATACAAGCGTTTGACTGCGCTCTCTAGCGGCCAACCGCTGCACTTGCGATCATACATTCTGTGGTGAAAAGTGTTTGTTTCGTTGTGTTCTATCACCCCCTGAAGTTTATCGTATTAGTTTAGACTCTCCCAATAGACATTCTATGGGCTTTTATACAAGCGTTTGACTGCGCTCTCTAGCGGCCAACCGCTGCACTTGCGATCATATATTCTATGGTGAAAAGTGTTTGTTTCGTTGAGTTCTATCACCCCCTGAAGTTTATCGTATTAGTTTAGACTCACCCAATTGACATTCTATGGGCTTTTATACAAGCGTTTGACTGCGCTCTCTAGCGGCCAACCGCTACACTTGCGATCATACATTCTATGGTGAAAAGTGTTTGTTTCGTTGTGTTCTATCACCCCCTGAAGTTTATCGTATTAGTTTAGACTCACCCAATAGACATTCTATGGGCTTTTATACAAGCGTTTGACTGCGCTCTCTAGCGGCCAACCGCTGCACTTGCGATCATACATTCTATGGGGAAAAGTGTTTGTTTCGTTGTGTTCTATCACCCACTGAAGTTTGTCGTATTAGTTTAGACTCACCCAATAGACATTCTATGGGCTTTTATACAAGCGTTTGACTGCGCTCTCTAGCGGCCAACCGCTGCACTTGCGATCATACATTCTATGGTGAAAAGTGTTTGTTTCGTTGAGTTCTATCACCCCCTGAAGTTTATCGTATTAGTTTGGACTCACCCAATAGACATTCTATGGGCTTTTATACAAGCGTTTGACTGCGCTCTCTAGCGGCCAACCGCTGCACTTGCGATCATACATTCTATGGTGAAAAGTGTTTGTTTCGTTGTGTTCTATCACCCCCTGAAGTTTATCGTATTAGTTTAGACTCACCCAATAGACATTCTATGGGCTTTTATACAAGCGTTGACTGCGCTCTCTAGCGGCCAACCGCTGCATTTGCGATCATACATTCTATGGGGAAAAGTGTTTGTTTCGTTGTGTTCTATCACCCCCTGAAGTTTGTCGTATTAGTTTAGACTCACCCAATAGACATTCTATGGGCTTTTATACAAGCGTTTGACTGCGCTCTCTAGCGGCCAACCGCTGCACTTGCGATCATACATTCTATGGTGAAAAGTGTTTGTTTCGTTGTGTTCTATCACCCCCTGAAGTTTATCGTATTAGTTTAGACTCACCCAATAGACATTCTATGGGCTTTTATACAAGCGTTTGACTGCGCTCTCTAGCGGCCAACCGCTGCACTTGCGATCATACATTCTATGGGGAAAAGTGTTTGTTTCGTTGTGTTCTATCACCCCCTGAAGTGTGTCGTATTAGTTTAGACTCACCCAATAGACATTCTATGGGCATTTATACAAGCGTTTGACTGCGCTCTCTAGCGGCCAACCGCTGCACTTGCGATCATACATTCTGTGGTGAAAAGTGTTTGTTTCGTTGTGTTCTATCACCCCCTGAAGTTTATCGTATTAGTTTAGACTCTCCCAATAGACATTCTATGGGCTTTTATACAAGCGTTTGACTGCGCTCTCTAGCGGCCAACCGCTGCACTTGCGATCATATATTCTATGGTGAAAAGTGTTTGTTTCGTTGAGTTCTATCACCCCCTGAAGTTTATCGTATTAGTTTAGACTCACCCAATTGACATTCTATGGGCTTTTATACAAGCGTTTGACTGCGCTCTCTAGCGGCCAACCGCTACACTTGCGATCATACATTCTATGGTGAAAAGTGTTTGTTTCGTTGTGTTCTATCACCCCCTGAAGTTTATCGTATTAGTTTAGACTCACCCAATAGACATTCTATGGGCTTTTATACAAGCGTTTGACTGCGCTCTCTAGCGGCCAACCGCTGCACTTGCGATCATACATTCTATGGGGAAAAGTGTTTGTTTCGTTGTGTTCTATCACCCACTGAAGTTTGTCGTATTAGTTTAGACTCACCCAATAGACATTCTATGGGCTTTTATACAAGCGTTTGACTGCGCTCTCTAGCGGCCAACCGCTGCACTTGCGATCATACATTCTATGGTGAAAAGTGTTTGTTTCGTTGTGTTCTATCACCCCCTGAAGTTTATCGTATTAGTTTAGACTCACCCAATAGACATTCTATGGGCTTTTATACAAGCGTTTGACTGCGCTCTGTAGCGGCGAACCGCTGCACTTGCGATCATACATTCAATGGTGAAAAGTGTTTGTTTCGTTGTGTTCTATCACCCCCTGAAGTTTCTCGTATTAGTTTAGACTCACCCAATAGACATTCTATGGGCTTTTATACAAGCGTTTGACTGCGCTCTCTAGCGGCCAACCGCTGCACTTGCGATCATACATTCTATGGGGAAAACTGTTTGTTTCGTTGTGTTCTATCACCCCCTGAAGTTTGTCGTATTAGTTTAGACTCACCCAATAGACATTCTATGGGCTTTTATACAAGCGTTTGACTGCGCTCTCTAGCGGCCGACCGCTGCACTTGCGATCGTACATTCTATGGGGAAAAGTGTTTGTTTCGTTGTGTTCTATCACCCCCTGAAGTTTGTCGTATTTGTTTAGACTCACCCAATAGACATTCTATGGGCTTTTATACAAGCGTTTGACTGCGCTCTCTAGCGGCCGACCGCTGCACTTGCGATCGTACATTCTATGGGGAAAAGTGTTTGTTTCGTTGTGTTCTATCACCCCCTGAAGTTTGTCGTATTTGTTTAGACTCACCCAATAGACATTCTATGGGCTTTTATACAAGCGTTTGACTGCGCTCTCTAGCGGCCAACCGCTGCACTTGCGATCATACATTCTATGGTGAAAAGTGTTTGTTTCGTTGTGTTCTATCACCCCCTGAAGTTTATCGTATTAGTTTAGACTCACCCAATAGACATTCTATGGGCTTTTTTACAAGCGTTTCACTGCGCTCTCTAGCGGCCAACCGCTGCACTTGCGATCATACATTCTATGGGGAAAAGTGTTTGTTTCGTTGTGTTCTATCACCCCCTGAAGTTTGTCGTATTAGTTTAGACTCACCCAATAGACATTCTATGGGCTTTTATACAAGCGTTTGACTGCGCTCTCTAGCGGCCAACCGCTGCACTTGCGATCATACATTCTATGGGGAAAAGTGTTTGTTTCGTTGTGTTCTATCACCCCCTGAAGTTTGTCGTATTAGTTTAGACTCACCCAATAGACATTCTATGGGCTTTAATACAAGCGTTTGACTGCGCTCTCTAGCGGCCAACCGCTGCACTTGCGATCATACATTCTTTGGGGAAAAGTGTTTGTTTCGTTGTGTTCTATCACCCCCTGAAGTTTGTCGTATTAGTTTAGACTCACCCAATAGACATTCTATGGGCTTTTATACAAGCGTTTGACTGCGCTCTCTAGCGGCCAACCGCTGCACTTGCGATCATACATTCTATGGGGAAAAGTGTTTGTTTCGTTGTGTTCTATCACCCCCTGAAGTTTGTCCTATTAGTTTAGACTCACCCAATAGACATTCTATGGGCTTTTATACAAGCGTTTAGTCCTCACGTTGGCGTGGTGTGGAAGTTTGGAGAGTGGGGTGCCAGCTCAGGTGTTGCCTCGTCATCTGACCGCGGTTCAAAATTACGTGGTGTTGTCCTCGGACTTTCCCTCTGGGATTGATCCCGGACCGTCACCAATAGCCCGTTGTGTTGCTCCAGTGTGACGTTAATTGAAAATACCAAAATACCAAAATATACAAGCGTTTGACTGCGCTCTCTAGCGGCCAACCGCTGCACTTGCGATCATACATTCTATGGGGAAAAGTGTTTGTTTCGTTGTGTTCTATCACCCCCTGAAGTTTGTCTTATTAGTTTAGACTCACCCAATAGACATTCTATGGGCTTTTATACAAGCGTTTGACTGCGCTCTCTAGCGGCCAACCGCTGCACTTGCGATCATACATTCTATGGGGAAAAGTGTTTGTTTCGTTGTGTTCTATCACCCCCTGAAGTTTGTCGTATTAGTTTAGACTCACCCAATAGACATTCTATGGGCTTTTATACAAGCGTTGGACTGCGCTCTCTAGCGGCCAACCGCTGCACTTGCGATCATACATTCTATGGTGAAAAGTGTTTGTTTCGTTGTGTTCTATCACCCCCTGAAGTTTATCGTATTAGTTTAGACTCACCCAATAGACATTCTATGGGCTTTTATACAAGCGTTTGACTGCGCTCTCTAGCGGCCAACCGCTGCACTTGCGATCATACATTCTATGGGGAAAAGTGTTTGTTTCGTTGTGTTCTATCACCCCCTGAAGTTTGTCGTATTAGTTTAGATTCACCCAATAGACATTCTATGGGCTTTTATACAAGCGTTTGACTGCGCTCTCTAGCGGCCAACCGCTGCACTTGCGATCATACATTCTATGGGGAAAAGTGTTTGTTTCGTTGTGTTCTATCACCCCCTGAAGTTTGTCGTATTAGTTTAGACTCACCCAATAGACATTCTATGGGCTTTAATACAAGCGTTTGACTGCGCTCTCTAGCGGCCAACCGCTGCACTTGCGATCATACATTCTTTGGGGAAAAGTGTTTGTTTCGTTGTGTTCTATCACCCCCTGAAGTTTGTCGTATTAGTTTAGACTCACCCAATAGACATTCTATGGGCTTTTATACAAGCGTTTGACTGCGCTCTCTAGCGGCCAACCGCTGCACTTGCGATCATACATTCTATGGGGAAAAGTGTTTGTTTCGTTGTGTTCTATCACCCCCTGAAGTTTGTCGTATTAGTTTAGACTCACCCAATAGATATTCTATGGGCTTTTATACAAGCGTTTGACTGCGCTCTCTAGCGGCCAACCGCTGCACTTGCGATCACACATTCTATGGGGAAAAGTGTTTGTTTCGTTGTGTTCTATCACCCCCTGAAGTTTGTCGTATTAGTTTAGATTCACCCAATAGACATTCTATGGGCTTTTATACAAGCGTTTGACTGCGCTCTCTAGCGACCAACCGCTGCACTTGCGATCATACATTCTATGGGGAAAAGTGTTTGTTTCGTTGTGTTCTATCACCCCCTGAAGTTTGTCGTATTAGTTTAGACTCACCCAATAGACATTCTATGGGCTTTTATACAAGCGTTTGACTGCGCTCTCTAGCGGCCAACCGCTGCACTTGCGATCATACATTCTATGGGGAAAAGTGTTTGTTTCGTTGTGTTCTATCACCCCCTGAAGTTTGTCCTATTAGTTTAGACTCACCCAATAGACATTCTATGGGCTTTTATACAAGCGTTTGACTGCGCTCTCTAGCGGCCAACCGCTGCACTTGCGATCATACATTCTATGGGGAAAAGTGTTTGTTTCGTTGTGTTCTATCACCCCCTGAAGTTTGTCGTATTAGTTTAGACTCACCCAATAGACATTCTATGGGCTTTTATACAAGCGTTTGACTGCGCTCTCTAGCGGCCAACCGCTGCACTTGCGATCATACATTCTATGGGGAAAAGTGTTTCTTTCGTTGTGTTCTATCACCCCCTGAAGTTTGTCGTATTAGTTTAGACTCACCCAATAGACATTCTATGGGCTTTTATACAAGCGTTTGACTGCGCTCTCTAGCGGCCAACCGCTGCACTTGCGAACATACATTCTATGGTGAAAAGTGTTTGTTTCGTTGTGTTCTATCACCCCCTGAAGTTTATCGTATTTGTTTAGACTCACCCAATAGACATTCTATGGGCTTTTATTCAAGCGTTTGACTGCGCTCTCTAGCGACCAACCGCTGCACTTGCGATCATACATTCTATGGGGAAAAGTGTTTGTTTCGTTGTGTTCTATCACCCCCTGAAGTTTGTCGTATTAGTTTAGACTCACCCAATAGACATTCTATGGGCTTTTATACAAGCGTTTGACTGCGCTCTCTAGCGGCCAACCGCTGCACTTGCGATCATACATTCTATGGTGAAAAGGGTTTGTTTCGTTGTGTTCTATCACCCCCTGAAGTTTGTCGTATTAGTTTAGAGTCACCCAATAGACATTCTATGGGCTTTTATACAAGCGTTTGACTGCGCTCTCTAGCGGCCAACCGCTGCACTTGCGATCATACATTCTATGGTGAAAAGTGTTTGTTTCGTTGTGTTCTATCACCCCCTGAAGTTTATCGTATTAGTTTAGACTCACCCAATAGACATTCTATGGGCTTTTATACAAGCGTTTGACTGCGCTCTCTAGCGGCCAACCGCTGCACTTGCGATCATACATTCTATGGTGAAAAGTGTTTGTTTCGTTGTGCTCTATCACCCCCTGAAGTTTGTCGTATTAGTTTAGACTCACCCAATAGACATTCTATGGGCTTTTATACAAGCGTTTGACTGCGCTCTCTAGCGGCCAACCGCTGCACTTGCGATCATACATTCTATGGGGAAAACTGTTTGTTTCGTTGTGTTCTATCAGCCCCTGAAGTTTGTCGTATTAGTTTAGACTCACCCAATAGACATTCTATGGGCTTTTATACAAGCGTTTGACTGCGCTCTCTAGCGGCCAACCGCTGCACTTGCGATCATACATTCTATGGGGAGAAGTGTTTGTTTCGTTGTGTTCTATCACCCCCTGAAGTTTGTCGTATTAGTTTAGACTCACCCAATAGACATTCTATGGGCTTTTATACAAGCGTTTGACTGCGCTCTCTAGCGGCCAACCGCTGCACTTGCGATCATACATTCTATGGTGAAAAGTGTTTGTTTCGTTGTGTTCTATCACCCCCTGAAGTTTATCGTATTAGTTTAGACTCACCCAATAGACATTCTATGGGCTTTTATACAACCGTTTGACTGCGCTCTCTAGCGGCCAACCGCTGCACTTGCGATCATACATTCTATGGTGAAAAGTGTTTGTTTCGTTGTGCTCTATCACCCCCTGAAGTTTGTCGTATTAGTTTAGACTCACCCAATAGACATTCTATGGGCTTTTATACAAGCGTTTGACTGCGCTCTCTAGCGGCCGACCGCTGCACTTGCGATCATACATTCTATGGTGAAAAGTGTTTGTTTCGTTGTGTTCTATCACCCCCTGAAGATTGTCGTATTAGTTTAGACTCACCCAATAGACATTCTATGGGCTTTTATACAAGCGTTTGACTGCGCTCTCTAGCGGCCAACCGCTGCACTTGCGATCATACATTCTATGGTGAAAAGTGTTTGTTTCGTTGTGTTCTATCACCCCCTTAAGTTTGTCCCATGACCGTAGAATCAGCCTGTATAATGGTAGATAATAATTTAGCGTCGCATTGGAGCAACACAATGGGCTATTGGCGACGGTTCGAGATCAATCCCAAAGGGAAGTAACCGAGGACAACACCTCGTCATTTTGAACCATTGTCAGATGCTGAGGTCAACACTTGATCTAGTACTCCACTCTCCAAACTTCCACACCAAAGTGAAGACATTCGCAGCCACAACGGACTTAACGTGCACCATCCAACACATACACGGCTGTCTTTGGCTGGAACCAGTTTCGAACTCGCACCCCTCCGGTTATCAATCCACTATTCTTCCAACCTCGCTACCCCGTTCCCTATAAATATGCAGTTAAAATCACGATTTAAAATCTAACATGAAAAAAAGCTATTTTTCCATTTTAACTTCTCATTGAAATTATCAAATAATGTATAAATGTTTTACTAAAAATGTTTAAAATATAGCGAAGCTTATGAAATTGGAAAATACAAAAGTATTCTTTCACATTCTATAGTTCAAATGTTAAACAAAAACGTCTAAATTTGTTTTTGCATTTTGCCTTACACCTTAGCTTTAAATCTCAATATCATTGTTTGCACCAGGTATTTGGTCAAACTGGTATGAATTTCATTCCGCTTAACTTGAATGTTCTTTTTAAATGAAATTTACTATTTATCTATATAAAATATGATATATGTATGTATATATGTATATTTTCTATACAAATCTACACCGTTTGACCAATCCACACCAAATTTGGTACGCTTACACTTTAGAACACTGCGGTCAGCATAGGCTAACTCTTAACCTCCGTTCTATTGTGGCCCTAGAGGCTAAAAACTATTCGAAATCGCCATAGAAATAACATTGAGCATAGATTGATTGCTTTAGACAGCTATGGTTGCTTTACCAGTGTTGATCGAAAAACAATTTTTTCCGAAACAAATTAAATTACAATATTTATGTTTGAACTGACTTTTAGTTCTTCCCATGATGTAAATAAATTATAGATATTTCATTGATGGAGAAAGAATATTTTAAAATATTTATTTCTACAAGGAAATTCAAGAAAGATTTTCAGGAGTTCAAGGAGGATTTTCAAGGAAAGTTGGTGTACATATTTCGACCAACTTTCCTTAAATAATTTATTGAATACGGAATGATTTGTAGAATTCTGTTTCAAAAACTTTTTAGGAAAGGCGTGTAACTTATTTTAAAATGTCCGGAATATATACAAGTGAATCCTCCGTTGAAATCAATGATTATCTTCCTTAAAAATTCTGTAAAATTAACCTTCTGCTTTTTGAAAATTTTTTATCTATTCAGTTTAATTTGTCTACACCGATTACATTTATTTCTAACCCAAGCACCGTTATTCCGAAAAGCACAAACGAAAAACTGATTGATCATAAAAGCGTAATTTTGGTACTCGGTATCTGGCAGCACCAGAATTAATGTTTACTTTTTTTGTAAAACTTTCTAGAAACTTGGGGAAACGGAAACTTAATTGGACTCATGATGGAGAACATTCCAACAACTCGATTCTTAGCTGGTCGTATTTAAAGGAAGCTAACTCGGTAAGTCTTCCTGTTTATCATCTTTCAGTGAATTTGACAGTTTTGATCGCTCTTTTAGTTGATTGTATAAGTGTTTCCTACTTTATTCGACTGTCATAGTGTACATTTTGGATTTATATTTCTAAACTGATGTAAGTACTTCATTATTTTGAATTTGTTTTTTCGTTAATTTTAGCTTATAATAGATTTCATTGTTCACTGAGAGTGTAACTTTTGCTTAATATATGAAATACCTTTTTGTGTTCTACAGATTTCTTTGCTGTAGCAATGCCTCGAAGGAAGCGGAAGGCGATCGGCCAAGTACAGTCAACGGCTAAGATGATGAAAGATAAGCGTAGTCAAGAAACTTCCAAGGAGAGGAATAGAAGACTTGCGATTGCGAGAGACAGCTACTACATTTAGAGCAACAGAGATGGCACAGCAGCGTGAGGTCCGACTACGGGATAAGAGAGATAGAGTCAAACGATCACGGACTGCGCACCATTTTAGCTTAGCATTGGAAGGATTCCACTACGATTCACATAAAGACAACTCGCTGCATGCAAGTGTTACCATCGGTAGTTACTGTCAAGCCAAAAAGTTGAAATCAGAGTCTACTGGTATTTGTTGCAAAAATGGAAAAGTTAAACTCTGCCGACTGGAACCACCACCACAAGAACTTTTGACCTATACATCAGGAGATACGTCAGCGTCGAAGCATTTTCTTAGTAACATCAGAAAATACAACTCATGTTTCCAAATGACATCATTCGGCGCCACATCAATTGTTGGACAGCCCGGATTTCCATTGACATTCAAGGTGCAAGGACAGATTTACCATAGAGCGGGATCGTTGCTTCCGCTGCCAGATCAACCAAAATTTCTACAACAATATTTTATTCAAAACGAACAAATGGAAACTGATCAGAGGTACGCCTACATCTCGGGAACAAGACGTCAGATTGTGTTAAACTTACAGAGGATATTTCATGAGCACAATAATCTTATTAAAACCTTTGAAACAGCATTGGAACGTATGCCAACAGATGAATATAAAGTAGTCATAAGAGCAGACCGAAGACCAGCAGGCGAACACAAGCGGCGCTTTAACTCTCCTCAAGCAGATGAAGTCGCGGTGGTTATATCATTCGATGAATTCCATCAACGAGATATCGTTATTCAACGACGAGGTGAATCATTGCAGCGCATTTCGGAAACACATCGATCTTATGATGCTCTGAAGTACCCAGTGATATCCACCCACATGGTGAAGATGGATATGATTTTAATCTGAGGCAGATCAACCCAAGAACAGGTGAAACAACCAGCAGGAAAGTTTCAGCGATGGATTTCTATGCGTACAGATTAATGGTTCGAGATACTGAGCAGTACTAGGTATTGAACTGCATGCAATTGTTTCATCAGTTCATCGTCGATATGTACGCAAAAGTCGAGAGTGAGCTTCGCTTTTCGTCTAAATCAACGTAAACTGAGGGTTGACGAATATATTCCCCTGAGAGATGCTATGGCAAATGACGGAAACGTTGAGAACCTCGGTACCTTGGTCATACTACCAGCTACATTTATAGGAGTCCCAGACAACATGCACGAATACACGCAAGATGCTATGACGTTCGTGAGGACGTACTGGAGACCAGAGTTATTTATCACCTTCACATGCAATCCGACTTGGACGGAGATCAAGGAGGTTCTTACCAATGTCAATTACCCAGTGAGCGCCGCGACTTGATTGCGAGAGTATTTAAACAGAAGCAGTTGAAACTGATTGACGTTATAACAAAGGGCCATGTATTTGGAGTACCGAGATGCTGGATGTATACGATTGAATTATTATTTTATTTCTATGATGAGTTTTATATTTTTACATATTATGAATATTTGATTGATAAAAAAAGGATATTTAAAATATTCCATTATTCATAATTTACATTTTGTAATGGAACACGAAAAACTTCAACTCATTAATCATAAAAGCGTAATTTTGTTATTTTAGATTTGACAAACCAGAATTAATGTTTTATTGTTTTATAAATTTGATTTAGAATCCTGAGTTTGTCTGAGTTGAACACAGCTAAATGTTGCAGTCATATTTGAGAATTACTAAATTTCATAAATTATTATCGTCTTTATCAATATTTCAAATGTCTTTTTTCGAATCGCTCTATTTCAGAATACACCCAGGCAGTCGAAATTCGACACTGCGCATCATTCGTTTTTTAGAATTCTGCATTTTTTCGTCGGAGTTTCGTTTCTGTTCGTATTTATGTCTTAATCTTTTACATATTGCAATATATTCAGGAATTAAATGCATATATTTGCGTCCGAAGTATATTGTAGAAGCTATGAAAAAGTTAAAACGTATTTTCCGTACAACTTAAATGATTGCATTTTTCTGTGAAAGAAAAGTGGTTATTCTAATTCACTTTTCAAGCAACATTTAACCATTTCAACCCGAGAAAAGCCGGGTAATTCAGCTAGTACGACGTAAAAACGTGCAATTTCATCAGCTTTCCTCATAGTAAAGGTCGTTTAGAGTATTGAATCTTAGCACTAGAACGGACGTTGTTGCCATTTCGATGGCGGAATGCGTTTGTAGCCAAATCCCGTTCGCGTTTTGTGTCAGATTTTGGCAATTTCTTGTGACTTCTAATAATTTTACTTGATAACGGAACGGAACTGACGTATCAATTATGGAGTACCTGGCAGTAAGACTGCTAACCTCCACATCATAATTAATAAAAAGTTTAATAATTTAAAAGAAAATAAAAGAGGAGAAAGTTAAGGGGTAGAGGCAATGCACTTGTAAAAGGAAAATAAATGAGATAGAAGATAGAGTTTAGTAATTGATACAATTAGCCACACAACAGAAAGGTTTTAGGAAACTGAAGAAATTGTATAACAGTTGCGAGAACTGTCCGAAAGCAACAGAAAGGTTTTTGGTGTAACTAAATTTAAAAAATTCTACAATCAATTTTACCCAGAACAGCCACCTGCTGTATTTCAGAGTCTAATTAAGCTTTCCGACAAAACATGACCTTCGAAGTTAGCAAACCAAGCAAATTTCAACCGCAATTTATTTAATACTTCGTTATTGGTTCATTTGATCTTGAATACATTGACATCTCGCTATCAAAGGCGATAATGGGTCAGTCCGTGTTCTCGTTTGTGCATCGTAAGCATTATTCAAATTACAACGTTTTTTACTGACTAATTTGGATTCCATCGAATACGAAAACGCTGACTCAGAAAAGATCCATGTCCTGTGAAGAAATTGTATATCTTGCAAGAACTCTCCTAAAACAAACGTGATGGTAGTGAGTTCTGTTCCGATATGGAAACCACATTATCTGAAAATAAATAAGAACCAAAGTAAAGTGGCAGAGATGATGCTAGCACTCCCGTTATATAAATTCCGAAGTCTAGCAAACATCCAGTGACACAGATTACTACGACTAGAGCTTTTATTACAAGTATGACGACAGATCGCTTTTTCACCATGGTGTCCTGCAATCAAGAGAGAATGCTTTTCAAAATGCGTGTCATTGGTAACATAACCATACAATAAGATTCCTGCCATCACAAAGCATGCTATGCCCTATGGGCTAACGTTTTGAAGTTTAATTTTTAATCATTCAAACTATTTTCTAAGTTCTTGGTAGTAAAACATAACCATCCTGGTAGTTTATCTTTGATTCGAATACTGCCTGTAGTGACCAGCCGCTGCTACAAAAACCTGGAGTTCTGGACAAGAGATTATTTCTACAATGAATCATTGTACAAGTTAAACATGAAATGTCTAAAGTAATTAAGTAAGTAAAATTTGTTTCCCTATTATAGAAAAATTGCATTAATGGAAAACCAACTCTGACCACTTATTGAAATACATCTGACCACCTTCAGATACCAGAAATATAAATTACAAAACAGTTTCCATCGTTTTCATCTATCATATCGATTCTTATCTAAGTTCAGTGAGCTTGCGAAGGAGATAAGCAAGTAATTTTTCATGCCCAAAACTATTAACTTATTTGTTTTAAAGTTCGATTTTAAGCTTAATGGGGTCTTTTGATCGAAACTTAATGTGAATGAAGAATCGTAAGTGAAATTAATTATAGTTTTTCCCAGGGTATGATTTTAGGAATATTAATACAAAAACAATGAGATTTGGTTTTGCGTTTTTAATATGAAGACGTAATCTTTTCACTGTATTCCACGGAAAGGTTAAGTATTATTAACTATAGTACTTATTAGAATCGAAGGTTCTTTAACCCTCTTGGTGGTTATCTCGAAGAGGTATCTGGTCATTGGCAAAACTGACAAGATCTTGAAGGACAAGGTATCTCGTCATTAGAAAAAACTGACCAGATCTTGATATCGCCAACATAAAAATTATCGACACTATTTTAATGACGAGATACCTCGTCATTAGAACTGATCACATCTTGATGGACGAGATATCTCGTTGAGACCACTTGGAGGGTTTATTAACAAACAGCAGAAGACAACCAGATAGCTCAGATTGATATTTTTGAATACATAGACAGGGGAAGAAGTAGGCATTTTATTTATGCACTAGCTGAATTACCCGGCGTTGCTCGGGTTGAAATGTTGCTTGAAAATTGAATTAGAATAAGCACTTTTCTTTCACAGAAAAATGCTATCATTTAAGTTGTACGGAAAATACGTTTTAACTTTTTAATAGCTTCTACAATATACTTCGGACGCAAATACATACATTTAATTCCTGCATATAATAATATTGCAATATGTAAAAGATTAAGACATAAAGACAAACAGAAACGAAATTCCGACGAAAAAATGCAAAATTCTAAAAAACGAAAGATGCGCAAAGTGCAGTTTCAACTACTGTTTGAATACTCTCGCAATCAAGTCGTGGCGCTCACTGGGTAATTGATTGGTAAGAACCTCCTTGATCTCCGTCCAAATCGGATTGCAGGTGAAGGTGATAAATAAGGCTGGTCTCCCGTAAGTCATAGCATCTTGTGTGTATTCGTGCATGTGTCTGGGACTGCCTGTAAATGTAGCTGGTAGTACGACTAAGGCACCGAGGTTTTCAACGTTCCCGTCATTTGCCACAGCATCTCTCAGGTGAATATATCAACTTTCAGTTTACGTTGATTTAGACGAATGTAAAGGAGACGCTCACTCTCGACTTTAGCGTACATATCGACGATAAACTGATGAAACAATTGCCTGCAGTTCAATACGTGGTTCTGCTCAGTATCTCGAACCATTAATCTGTACGCATTGAAATCCTTCGCTGAAACTTTCTTGCTGGTTGTTTCACATGTTCTTGGGTTGATCTGCCTCAGATTAAATGATATCCATCTTCACCATGGGGATTTATCACTGGGTACTACAGAGCATCATAAGATCGATGTGTTTCCGAAATATGCTGCAATGATTCACCTCGTCGTTGAATAACGATATCCCGTTGATGAAACTCATCTCCTGATGCCCACCGCGACTTCATCTGCTTGAGGAGAGTTGAAAGCGCCGCTCGTGTTCGCCTGCTGATCTTCGGTCTGCTCTTATGACTACTTTATATTCATCTGTTGGCATACGTTCCAATGCTGTTTCAAAGGTTTTAATAAGATTATTGTGCTCATGAAACATCCTCTGTAAGTTTAACACAATCTGACGTCTTGTTCCCGAGATGTAGGCGCACTTCTGATCAGTTTCCATTTGTTCGTTTTGAATAAAATATAGTTATAGAAATTTTGGTGGTTGATCTGGCAGCGGAAGCAATGATCCCGCTCTATGGTAAATCTGCCCTTGCACCTAGAATGTCGACGGAAATCCGGGCTGTCCAACAACTCATGAGGCGCCGAATGATGTCATTTGGAAACATGAGTTGTATTTTCTGATGTTACTAAGAAAATGCTTCGACTCTGACGTATCTCCTGATGTGTAAGTCAAAAGTTCTTGTGGTGGTGGTTCCAGTTGGCAGAGTTTAACTTTTCCATTTTTACAGCAAATACCAGTAGACTCTGATTTAAACTTTTTGGCTTGACAGTAGCTACAAACCATTTCCATTTTCCCGATGGTAACATTTGCATGCAGCGAGTAGTCTTTATGTGAATGGTAGTGGAATTCTTCCAATGCTAAGCTAAAATGGTGCGCAGTCTGTGATCGTTTGGCTCTATCTCTCTTATCCTGTAGTCGGGCCTCACGCTGCTGTGCCGTCTCTGTTGCTCTAGATGTTGTAGCTCTCTCGTAATCGCAAGTCTTCTATTCCTCTCCTCGGAAGTTTCTTGTCTACGCTCATCTTTCATCATCTTAGCCGTTAACTGCACTTGGCCGATCGCCTTCCGCTTCCTTGGAGGCATTGCTACAGCAAAGAAATCCGTCAATGAATACAAAGAAATGCTATTTCATAAAATAAGCAAAAGGCACACTCTCACTGAGCAATGAAATCGATTACAGAATACAATAAAAATAAAAAGCTAGTATAAACTGAATGGTAAGACAAATTTAAAATTGCGAAGTACTTACATCAGTTTAGGAGAATATCAAATTTTTAACACAAATAAAAAATATTAATGCCTTACTTAAAAGCTGTCAATCAAAATACTCAAACACAGAATTCTAAATCATACTAAAAAATAAACTTTTATTCTGGTTTTAAAAAAAAAAGCATTAATTCTGATCCCCCATTAAACTTATTTAAAAAATTAAGCAAAAGGCATACTCTCAATGAGCAATGAAATCTATTGTAGAATATAATACAAAGCTAAAATTAACGAAAAAACGAATTTAAAATTATGTAGTACTTACATCACTTTAGAAATATAAATCCAAAATGTACACTATCACTGTCGAATAAAGTAGGAAACACTTATACAATCAACTAAAAGAGCGAAATAAAACTGCCAGATTCACTGAAAGATGATAAACTGGAAGACTTACCGAGCTAGGCTTCCTCTAAATAC
Organism: Meta bourneti; assembly: GCA_933210815.1. NCBI lineage: Eukaryota > Metazoa > Arthropoda > Arachnida > Araneae > Tetragnathidae > Meta > Meta bourneti. The sequence goes on along the minus strand of OW119928.1, from coordinate 13,826,838 downwards.
GACCAGCTAAGAATAGAGTGAGTACTGGAATGTTCTCCACCATGAGTCCAAGGAAGTTTCCGTTTCCCCAACTTTCTAGAAAGTTCTACAAAGTTTTATAAAAAAAGTAAACATTAATTCTGGTGCTGCCAGATACCGAGTAGTAAAATTACGCTTTTATGATCAATGAGTTTTTCGTTTGTGCTTTTCGGAATAACGGTGCTTGGGTTAGAAATAAATGTAATCGGTGTAGACAAATTAAACTGAATAGATAAAATTTTTTCAAAAAGCAGAAGGTCGATTTTACAGAATTTTTCAGAAAGAAAATCACTGCTTTCAACGGAGGATTCACATGTATCTATTCCGGACATTTTAAAATAAGTTACACGCCTTACCTAAAAAGTTTATGAAACAGAATTCTACAAATCATTACGTATTCAATAAATTATTTAAGGAAAGTTGGTCGAAATATACACCAACTTTCCTTGAAAATAATCCTTGAACTCCTGAAAACCTTTCCTTGAATTTCCTTGCAAACATAAATATTTTAAAATATTCTTTCCTCCTTCATCAATAAAATATCTATAATTTATTTACATCATGGGAAGAACTAAAAAGTCAGTTCAAACATAAATACTGTAATTTAATTTGTTTCGGAAAAAATTGTTTTTCGATCAACAGTGGTAAAGCAACCATCGCTGCCTAAAGCAATTAATCTATGCTCAATGATATTTCTATGGCTATTTCGAATAGTTTTTAGCCCCCCAGGGCCAATAGAACGGGGGTTAAGAGTTAGCCTATGCTGACCGCAGTGTTCTAAAGTATAAGTGTACCAAATTTGGTGTGGATTGGTCAAACGGTGTAGATTTGTATAGAAAATATACGCACATACATACACACACATATACACACATCCTATTTTATATATATAGATTGATCGCCACTAAACATTTCGTTTTATTACATAAAAATAATAAACTTATTCTTATGACAAAACTTCACATGGTGAATTGCATAGAAAAAGTCCCGTCAGGGCGTCTAATATGTATGTAGGGTTTTTGCCCCTACACGTGCTCAACAGATGGAAACACTGGAGACCGCTAGTTATGACTTCACGTCATGACTAACATCTAAGGGAGTTTTCCCGCCTTTTAAAACGAAACTCCTCCAATGTTCATGAAAAGACATTGCGCTGTGCTCCTCAGAGCTTCTATTTTCGCTAATTATGTCCATCTAACATCATTCCCTGTCCCTAGATATTTACCTAAAATCTCTCTTTCGTTAAAATCCCCTAGACCCCTTCCTACTGTAATTTATCCGCATAAAATAAATAATTTCAAAGAGTACCACTGCTTCGTCATTGACTGTGAGTTTGACGACCTTTCTACATGTATATACTACAAATATTCACAGCAAATATGAAATCAACAATAGAAACTTGTTATAAATTATCAGCATGGATAGCATTTAGTCTCTCCAAGTAGTTTCAACGAGATATCTTGTCCAGAATGATCTGAGCAACTTTGTAATGCCGATTTTTTTTATGATGACGAGATAAAGAACTGGCCAGTTTTCTTCTAGTGACGAGTTATCACGTCCATCAAGATCTGGTCAGTTTTCTTCTAGTGACGAGATATCTCGTCCATCAAGATCTGGTCAGTTTTCTTCTAGTGACGAGATATCTCGTCCATCAAGATCTGGTCAGTTTTCTTCTAGTGACGAGATATCTTGTCCATCAAGAACTGGTCAGTTTTCTTCAAGTGACGAGATATCTTGTCCATCAAGATCTGGTCAGTTTTCTTCTAGTGACGAGATGTCTCGTCCATCAAGATCTGGTCAGTTTTCTTCTAGTGACGAGATATCTCGTCCATCAAGATCTGGTCAGTTTTCTTCTAGTGACGAGATGTCTCGTCCATCAAGATCTAGTCAGTTTTCTTCTAGTGACGAGATATCTCGTCCATCAAGAACTGGTCAGTTTTCTTCTAGTGACGAGATATCTCGTCCATCAAGATCTGGTCAGTTTTCTTCTAGTGACGAGATATCTCGTCCATCAAGATCTGGTCAGTTTTCTTCTAGTGACGAGATATCTCGTCCATCAAGATCTGGTCAGTGTTCTTGTGTCGAGACATCTCGTTCATCAAGATCTGTTCAGTTTTCTTCTAGTGACGAGATATCACATCCATCAAGATCTGGTCATTTTTCTTCTAGTGACGAGATATCTGTACATCAAGATCTGGTCAGTTTTCTTCTAGTGACGAGATATCTCGTCCATCAAGAGCTGGTCAGTTTTCTTCTAGTGACGAGATATACTGTCCATCAAGAACTGGTCAGTTTTCTTCTAGTGACGAGATGTCTCGTCCATCAAGATCTGGTCAGTTTTCTTCTAGTGACGAGATATCTCGTCCATCAAGATCTGGTCAGTTTTCTTCTAGTGACGAGATATCTCGTCCATCAAGATCTGGTCAGTTTTCTTCTAGTGACGAGATATCTCGTCCATCAAGAACTGGTCAGTTTTCTTCTAGTGACGAGATATCTTGTCCATCAAGATCTGGTCAGTTTTCTTCTAGTGACGAGATATCTGTACATCAAAATCTGATCAGTTTTTTCTAATGACGAGAAACCTCTTCGAGACAACCACAAGGAGGGTTAATTGGATGAATATTCCAGAAACAAGATGGTGTAGTACTTCTCTAATTCTCCGAACGAAATAACTTTACCATGCATTTGATTTCCATAGTATACTGAGAACAAAAAGGACATACCAATTAGTCATATTAGCGAAGCCAATCGGAAAAGAAATAATTTTGTTTCTGGAGTGAACAATATTTTTCAGTTATAAATAATATGATAATCATGGAATTTTACGGATTCAGTAACTAACCGTATAGTTCCTCTTCATTATTTTTAAGGATTAGTTTCAACTGAAAACAAATTCATTCGAGGACGTTTTAGAAAGAAAACAGAAATTTTGTCTGAAAAATCACCCTTAATAAAATTTTAAAAGGAAAACCCCAATCGAATAACTTTACGATCACTCATCTCACGATTTAGACACACATTTCCATAAACATGAACACTCATACCTATTTTCATACATAAATATGATTATGCAATTCATATTATTTTTGTTAGTGATTTATATGCATTATCATTATTTTACTATAAACGCAATTACAAATTTTTCATTTAAATTACATATTTTGTTTTCTTGTTTCTTTTTGGTGGCGATAATATTTGGGATTACGTATTACCGAATAAAATAATCACGGTAACAAAAATATTGTTCTACAACAATGTATTGTTACAATGTATCAAAGAATGATTTCGTTAAAAACTTTAATTAACCTAATACATAATTTGTTTCATCAGTTCTTTACTTATTGGGCGACAAATGCACTTAATGTAATTACTGAAAACCTATTGATAATATAATTATATATGTGTAATTTTTGTATTTGTACCTAAATGGTGGTTATCTATTGTTTGTATCTAATTATTTAAATTAGTGATTTCAAGCGCGTTTCGGATCTTTTTAAAGAGGTAACAAAACAAAAATTCGTGCCCAGTAATTATGGAATGTCGGATGGAATGGATTACGAACACTTAATTTTTCTTGCTGAATTCATTTATTCATTTTAATAACCTTCAAATACAAGGGAGATCCTTTTAATTTTTTCGTTGAAAGGGCTTTGTCTTAACCCTCCAAGTGGTTTCGACGAGATATCTCGTTCATCATCTGGCCAATTTTGGTAACGAAGAGATATTTCGTCCATCAAGATCTCACCAATTTTGCTAATGAGATATCACGTCATCAAAATGGGTCGCGGTAGCCCGGTTGGAAGAGTAACGGACTAGCAACCGGAGGGTTGCGAGTTTGAATCCAACCAAAGACCATCGTGTACAAAGCGGGCTGGTGCACGTCAAATCTGCCGTGTGGCATAAAATGTTCTCTTGTTGTTGTGGTGTGGAAGTTTGGAGAGTGGGATGCCAGCTCAGGTGTTGCCTTGTAATCTGATCGTGGTTCAAAATTACGTGGTGTCGTCCTATGATCTTTCCCTTTGGGATTGACCCCTAATTCCCGTCGTCAATAGCCCTTTTGCGTTACTCCAGTACGACGTTAATTAAAATACCTACCTACCTCGTTATCAAGATATTGCCGATGATTGATGATGACAAGATCAAGATCTGGTCAGTTTCCTTCTAATAACGAGATATATCTCGTCCATCAAGATCTGGTCAGTTTCCTTCTAATAACGATATACATCTCGTCCATCAAGATCTGGTCAGTTTCCTTCTAATAACGAGATACATCTCGTCCATCAAGATCTGGTCAGTTTCCTTCTAATAACGATATACATCTCGTCCATCAAGATCTGGTCAGTTTCCTTCTAATAACGAGATACATCTCGTCCATCAAGATCTGGTCAGTTTCCTTCTAATAACGAGATACATCTCGTCCATCAAGATCTGGTCAGTTTTGCTAATGACGAGGCTACTTTATCAAGACAACAACCATGAGGGTTAATGGTAGCACGGATTTGATTTTGGGTTTTAGGGTAGTGACACAAGGTCCTTTCATCACGATTTGGCTTTCGTCGTTGCTGGCGAATTCCAAGGGGTTCAATCGATTCTCTACGCTATCAGGAAGAAAAAGCGAGCATCCTATTAAGGGCTCAGCCCCTGCGCTCCGACTCGCTGAAGTCACTACAGTAAAACGGAAGGCTCTAGAGGACTTTCAAGCAGAGTTCTCGGCGAATACGTGCGAGAATCGCCTTTCACTGGGTGTGAAAACCAAACTTCGAACATGCATGCCGACACCTTGGAGATTGGCAAGGCTTCCTCACTCGTTTTCGTGTGTAACTAACTGGAGGAAGGTGCTCTTCAGGTCAATCTTTCTTACCTCAATTGGTGTTCTTTAATTCCAGAGACCGCGCGGATAGTCTATACCCTATCTATTCATCCTACCGTTTTATAACCTGGCTATGGTTTAACCCTCCAAATGATTTTAACCAGATATCTCGAACATCAAGATCTGACCAATTTTGCTAATGACAGGATAGTTGGTCGCCAAAATTCTGCCGATTTTTCGATGATATATATATCGTTTCAGTTTTTGATGATGGCGAGATCAAGTATCTTTTAATGACGAGGTATCTCGTCCATCAACATCTGGTCAGTTCTGCTAATGACTAGATACCTTGTCGAAACAACCATCAGGAGGGTTAAGCTTGCAGGGTTTCAAGATGAAATGTCTACGTAGGCATCAATGGACCATCACAAGCTTTTTGACTTTAGTTCACTACGCGTTTTGTCTTGGATCTGATGCCGGTGTCATGTTTCTAACCATGGGTGGGGGACTATGTGTTGTTTTCCACACAAATTTATACAAGTGGCCTATTACTCGGAGACACGTAGGGGATGCTTAATACCACTAGGTTGGTCTTTAATGAATTCGAGTCCTTCCCTGAAGTGCGCCGTAAGTCTGCAATGAGAAAAATGACTCCGGATTGCGTTTTCCAAGTCACCCCAGTCTGTCACCTTCTTCTTAATTGGGGGAGGAGTCTCTCCGCCCCGACCAGCTGAGGTCATTACGGATTTAGGGAAGGTCCCGAAAAGTTTCGGCATGAGGTCTCGTTTGTCAGACTCGAGATTTGCTTTTCACAGTGGTCGCTGCGAAACCGAAAAGGCATTGCTCATCAACCAATTGGTTGGGAGAGTTTTTAGGTTGAGTATACATGAGTATTCTATCAGGGGGATGGATATTGCCTTATTACTATTTCTTCCTTTAGAGCCTGGTATGGTTTTAGCTTGCAGGGCTTGTGGGAATGTCTACATAGGAAATGTATCATCCTGCTCTGTCACCTGCCTGACAAAACAATAGGTTGTTGAGGTGGTGCGACTGGTAAATCGCGGTCAGACAACCGTCGCGCTCGATTTGGTTTAGCGATGACGCGAGTCCACAGTGATGCCCCTAGGAGTCTATTTAAATTGCATTTGCACTTTCCCTATTCTCATTTAGGTGCTCTAAGCCCGGTCACAAACTGCAGCAGCATGTGACAAAACATGACATGTGTATTTTAGCCAATTTAGTGCAGCAGGACTGATGTTGGACTAATGTGTGACTTGCTTTAGACTTTCAGTGACATCCCACTAATAATACCGAAAAAAACCTTTTTTTATGACCCAGACCATCCACCCTACCTACAAAGGCTTAAGACTTTAGCTATCTGGCCTTAGAAAACAAATTGAAAATCTCCAGACACTGTTATTTTAGACAAAATTTACAAAATGTTGAGCAAGTTATAGTAACGGTGCTGTCCTCACCGTTGAGTCTACGCAAGGACCCAAGTGACTCTGTCGTAAGATCTCTGAAGGATAGATCACGTGGACTTACGAATCGCCTTCGCCGATTGGCTGTCGAATCGCAGACTAGTGTTGTCGATCACGGTGGATAATCAGTTTAATCAATCAATAATTTAGGATTCATGCTTTTACGCACAACCACGTGACAGATCTTCAAACCGAGCAACTGGAAGAAATAACATGAAGCTGCGAGCAAATGCTCCAACTATTTCATTATAAAATCGATGTGAATATTACGGTTACGTCAATGCTAATAAGTAGAGAAAAGTGATAAAAAGCTTTAGCCAAATCGGTAGTCCGGTCTCGGTGGAGCTTACTTTTATAATGATATAATGGTCAGGGTTCTGGCTTCTGGATCGAAATGTTCGTGGCTGGGATCCTGGGAATAGGTAAGTTTGTAGTTAACGTCGCACTGAAGCAACACAACGGGCTATTGGCGACGGTCCGGGATCAATTCCAAGGGGAAAAATTGAGGACATCACCGCGTGATTTTGAACCATGGTCAGATGACGAGGTCAACACCTGAGCTGGCACCCCTTTCTCCAAACTTCCACACCACGCCAACGTTAAGACATTTGAGACCATGAGAAATTTAACGTTTACCAGCGCCCGCGTGCACGATGGTCTTTGGCTGGACCCAGTTTCCGTCCGGTTGCTAATACGTAATTCTTCCATCTGGACTTCCGCGGCCCCATCCTGGGGATAAGTCATGAATGTTTGTCCGTCTGTAGTGACTGTGTGGCCGTTTTATAAACGGGCTGTGCCTAGAATGTATGGTGTGTATCAAAGTATAACGTGAAAACATCTCCTTGGTGCACCAGTATAGCGTAAAGTGGTTGACAAATCCGTCCTAGCAGTGCTTTGATGGAAATGTTCAAATAGCCGGTCAGGTATCACAGTGGATAATCACTTTAGCCAATCAATAATTTAGGATTCTTGCATTTACACACAATCACGTGGCAGATCTTCAAACTGAGCAACTGGAAGAAATAACATGAAGCTGCTGGTACATTATCCGTCTATTTCATTTCAAGATCTATTTCCAAAATGGACTGTATTGTGAAATAGTGCTATAGAAGCTATACTGGAACTCAAAATTATATAACCAAACAAGACATTTATTACAACTGCATATATACATGGATTAGGTTAGGTAGTTACTTAACGTCGCACTGGTGCAACACAACGGGCTATTGGCGAAGGTCCGGAATCAATTCCGAAGGGAAAGATCCGAGGACAGCACCACGTAATTTTGACACACGGTCAGATGACGAGGCAACACCTGAGCTATCACCCCACCCTCCAAATTCCCACATCACGCCAAAGTGAGGACATTTGATTTAACGTGCACCAGCCCCGTGTACATGATGATCTTTGACTGAACCTAGTTTCGAACTCGTAACCCTTCGGTTGCTAATCCGTTACTCTTCCAACCTGGCTACAGCGGCCGGTATATTTACATGATACCGACTGCTCTGAAAACTGACGAACTCTGTTTTGAAAACTAATTTTTATTGTTCTTCCAAACGCAATTCCAATTTCGATTCAAGATAAAAATCAAAACTGCCAGGGAAAGTTTCACGGACAATAAATATTCAAAAATGAATATAAATTAAAGCAGAGATCCCGAGTTCCAACTAGCACGCTCTAACAACTAGTGACAATCGAAGAATGGGATTCTTTGTACCCTGCAAAAGAATAAACGCGCGCTATATTTGAAAGGACATCGATCTACATAGCAAGGCCCTGCACATTCGATCACAAACCTGCATGTCCAAAATAATAGTGTGTTTTATATACTTATCTATACACATCTCCAGAGAAAAATTTAAATTATAATGAACAGCTATATACAAAAACCACATCAAAGCAAAAGTGATCGATACGATATCGCTTAAAATTACCATGGTAACGAAAATGCCGATTCCATAAACGTTTTTTAACCTGTAAAATGTATTGCACTTTAATTAAATTAACATAATGCACAATTTCTTAGTTCTATATTCCTTATATCCAGGGTGCACAAATGCAACGATAATAATTTCTACAAAAGCGATTGAACAAACGTAATTTTCTTTTTTGCCCTCCCCCCTGTAGTATTCTTTACATTTAATCTCTTACTTATATGTAATAGCCCGTTTTGTTGTTAGCCCATTGTGACGTTAATTAAAATACCTACCTTACTTATATGCTATTAAATTTCGCTAACCGATAAATATTTCCGCTTATGGCGAAGAGTTTCGGTCAGTAATCGCCAAACAATTTTCTCGTCATCTGATTGGTTCAAAATTACGTGGTGTTCTCGGATTATTCCCTTCGGTATTGATCCCAGACCGTTGCCAATGGCCCGTTGCATTGCTCCAGTGAAATGTTAATTCAACTACTACCCTCTTGTCTCAATCTTCCTCTTTCATTTCAACTTTCTTTTTCTCTCAGATCTCTATCTCTCTCTGGATCTAATTTTCTTACCATTCTGTTTTCTGGTTCGATTTCTCTAATTTACTTACCTACCTCAGATCTTTCCCTTCGGATTTGATCCCGGACGGACGCCAATAGCCCGTTGTGTTGCTCCAGTGCGACGTTAATTAAAAATGCCTACCTTTTCCTACCATAACCATCTAATCTATTTCTCTATGTTCGCTTTTGATTGTATCCCATTGGTCTAAATTGAAGACAAAATCGTTCCTAAGGGCTTCGTCATTATCAGAACTGACCAGCCAGATCTAGATGGACAGGATATTTCGTCACTTGAAGAAAACTGACCAGATCACGTCATCATAAAAAATCGTAAGAAATAATGACGAGATATCACGTCATCGGCCAATTAGTCAGATCTTGATGGACGAGATTTCTCGTCATTAGAAAACTGACCAGATCTTGATCTCCTGATCATCAAAAAATGGCAGTATCATGAGGACGAGATATCTCGTCATTAACAAAATTAGTCAGATATTGATGGACGAGATATCTCGTCGAGACTATTTGTTGATAAAAATGCCGATTTTGTCCAATTTTAATGAAATATTTCAATATCGATCAATAGAAAATTATAATTAATAATCGTACATCAGTATCCCTCATGTATTTCAGTAATTTGTTTAGACATGGAGTCACATTCGATATGATGTATCTATACCCGCAGTGATTTATTTAAAGAAATAAAAAACTTCTTGGCAACACTTGCTCGCGTCTCGGATTTGATATTTAATGTCGGCGGTTTAAATGTCATGCTTTTTTAGTTTTAAGTATTTTTAATGCTCTAAGTCTATCCCTGCATCAAGAAAGAGAAGAAACTACAGCTTTTTGTCGATCTCCAGAAAAATTTACTGTCTTACTTTTACATCAATACAGAATATTATTATCCCAGTCTCGTTTCCGACTCAAGGGAATATGGTCAGACTAGCGTAGTATAAAAAAAGAACCTCGACTCTAATGAACTCCCAATTCAAAAGAACCAGAATGCGGTTCTTATGCTGCTCGCAACACAAAAATTCACCAGGGAACGTATAAAAAAGAGTAAAGTAGCCAAATTTATCACATTCCGAGGCACGAATACAATAGCGTCATTGTATACCGATTTAATTCTCCAAGTGGTTTCTCAATAAGAAAACTACACTACTGGCCACCGTAAATGCAACACCCTGAAGGAAGCATGCAAATAATATGAAATTTACAACATGCATTAGCGGAGGTGAGATATGCAAATGATTAGAATTTCAGCGCAGACGCACATCACGCGCGCCTGTGGCGCCACTTCAAAGCGCTATTTAAGGCTTGGAGATTTCGACGATTTCAAGTACGGCAATTGTGTTTTTCTTGTGGTTTTTTCAAAAAAACGATCAATTATGCCTCGTAGAAAACAGCGATCATCTTTTGATCAAGTATCCGAGTTCGACAGAGGAAGGATAGTGGCCTACCGAGATTGTGGATTATCTTTCAGGAAAATCGGTAGTCGTGTTGGACGAAACCAAACAACTGTAATGCGGATATGTGATCGTTGGATGCAGGAGGGTACGACGGACCGACGTGTTCGATCGCATCCACCTCAGTGCACCACTTCACGTGATGACAGGCATATTGTGCGTATGGCAGTGACGGATCGCTCAGCCACATCACGAACCATAGTACAGCACATTCAGTCTGTACCGCATCATCCAGTGTCTGCGCGTACCATTCGACGCCGTTTACAGCAGAGTGGTCTGTTCGCAAGACGTCCATTGCTTCGTCTACCCTTGACGCAGAACCACAGACGTTTCCGCCGCCAATGGTGCGATGAAAGAAGGATGTGGACGGCAGAATGGAATGAAATTGTCTTTACTGACGAGTCACGCTTCTGTCTGCAACACCACGATGGTCGGATTCGAGTCTGGAGACACCGTGGAGAGAGGATGCTGAACAGCTGCGTTATGCACCGCCACACTGGTCCTGCACCGGGTATTATGGTATGGGGCGGTATTGGATATCACTCTCGCACTCCTCTAGTACGCATTGCCGGTACTTTAAACAGCCAGCGCTACATCTCCGAGGTGTTGGAGCCAGTTGTCCTTCCTTACATTCAGGGCTTGCCCACAGCCATATTTCAACAGGATAATGCGCGACCACACGTGGCACGCATTGTCCAAGGGTTCTTCGTCAATCGCCAGATTGAATTGCTTCCCTGGCCAGCTCGCTCTCCGGATCTTTCGCCGATAGAAAACATGTGATCCATGGTTGCTCAACGATTGACCCAGAATACATCCCCAGCTGCCACACCAGATCAACTTTGGCAACGTGTGGAAGCTGCTTGGTCTGCTGTACCCCAAGAACACATCCAAAGTCTCTTTGAATCAATGCCGAGGCGTGTGGCAGCGGTGATCTCCAACAATGGCGGCTACTCTGGCTACTGATTTTGGCAGGAACCACACTTCACAGAAGTCTAAATTTAATTATTTGATACTTGGTCAACATGTTATCTATAAAATAAATTTTGTTGTGATATCTCTTGTCTTTCTTGGTGTTGCAATTTGGGTGGCCAGCAGTGTATTATACCTCAAAATCTGACTATCAGGTATCAGTGAATAAGTATTTCTGAATTATACATAAAATATAAAACAAATTATTGTATCGTATTTAAAGTGAAAATGTTCACCTGCAAACTTATAACATTAATGTTTTATTTCAAGTAGATTATATTTTTTGGAAAATAAATACGCAGCAAATATTAGCCCCAAAAGAAGTTTATTGATTGTTAGCTTTCTCCGAAAGTTCCAAATGTATAAGTGTGAAATAAAGTCAATAAAAAGTATGCCGAAAAAGTAGTTTCAAAGTAAAAATAATAAATATCCAGGATTCTATTGTCTGGCGAGAAATAGGTTTGCATCTGAGATCATACTGAAATTGGTCAAACGTGGAAATGTTTCTCAAAATCATCACTTGGGTAAAAGGCGTTTATATTATAACTGAGCAATTGATGATATTATATTCAAGTCAGGTTTTCACTAGTTGTATTTATTGTTTGTAAGTCTTTTAAAAGGGATTATTCTGTATGAAAACGTCACTTGGTAAACCTAAGCTTTTAGAAAAAAGTTAGAGGCTTTTTTGCAAATTGTGGTCCTGTTTAAAACATCAATATCACATAAAAGTCCTGGATTATTGTTGAATATACAGGTACGCACAGCCCAAAAAAACCAACTTATCAAAATTACAACTTCCAATCATCAAAGTTTCCTGCAACGAAACAAAAGCAAGGCATATTAGAAACATGTACAATTCACATAGATCAATTTACTAAAGGCACAGATTATTTGTTTTCCCTCAAAGAACGTTTGAGTGAACTTTTGTATTATCTTACCATTGCATTCAAACAAGAGACTTCCCAATCAATTTAAGTCTTAGATCGGTTGTTAAACTCTATTCCCATGTCGCTTATAAAGACTACAATAGATTCCATTATAGGATGGTATTTCACGACTATTTTATGTTCCTTGAAGTAGTTATCCGTATTTTGGTAAACTCTCTCTCTAGAATTTTATCACTGAAAAACTGTAGATGTCCCATTTCGGTTTTATTGTATTCGACATCTTCTAAGCTGGCCCTAAACGAAACCAGAAAATCATTATTGAGGTCCTCAGCTCTCGGATCATTGGTCAGGAAATCATGATCTTGCATGCAATCTTCGAGTTCCCATACAATGTCGCGCACCGTCTGAATTTATGCTTCGACCAATGCTTCTTCATCCAGCTTGTGCTCTTGCAGTTTGTCATTATAAAAGCGCACGAACTCCAAGCTGCTATCGATACTTTTCAATCCTTCTGTTATTCTTTTCAGCTCAGTTACAGCAAGTTGGTAGTTCGCCGAAAGGCAGGAGCTGTTGTTTTGTTCTGGCAGATCCTCGTCAATTTCTGATGGGCAAGTATGAGTTTCCTTTCTGAAAGTATCCATTAATGGAGGCTGCAAGAAAAGTAATGCCTCTTCCAAATAACTCTTGAAATTAGGACAATAGGAATTAGCGAATACTCTCCTGTATTCGGATTTTGTGTCCAATCCAAAGCATAATTTTCATTAATGGAAGGGGCTTAATATCATCTTTTCTCGGCTTTTGCACAGTTGAAGAGCAAATTTCATTCCATCCTTTAGGGTCTGCCCAGTCACAATTCATATCTTCATTCTTTGTAGCTTCTGAATCTGTTACGCTCACATATTCTGACCAGTTTTTACATGGTTCTTTGTTTTGATACAAAATTCCTTCCTTGACATGGGCACCAGTATTTGGATCCACTTGAATATTATAATCATCACCACCCGTTTCACAGTGCAGATCTGGCACATATCCGATGTAATCCTCACAAACGTTTTCAATATCCTCTGTAATTAATACCATGCGTTTACTCTGAGCACCCAGTCTAGTGAAGCGGGTCCTGAAATGACAAAAGATCAAATGGTAAAACTTAAAACTTAATAAAAACAAGAGACTGAAATGAAATCTGATCATCAGTACAAAACTGTTTGAATAAAATTTAATAAAAATAACTCTGAGTGCTTTTGTCTAATCTTACTTGGAAATGGCAAATACTTCATAAAGTATTCTTTTCAAATAAAGCATGGCATTCTCTAGGTATGCAGGTCACTTAAGCTAACTCTATTTCAGAAATCTCTTGAGACTGTTGAAGCGTCATTAATTGTATAAACTATCTACCTAAAAATTAAATTTATTTCTAAAAACTCAAGGTATAAATTATAATTGATGTAATATGCGCATGTTATGTCCATGTTTCTTAATGACTATTATAGAAAATCCAACTAAATAAGTAGGTATCCAAAAGGAATTTTAAATTTTGCGAAGGAAAAACGATGCTTACACATTACGCTTGATCCCCTTCAACATTTTGTACGAATTTGCGAGATATATACTTATCTATACATATAAAGCAGAGTTGGCATCTGTATCTATGTTTTCTATACAAATCTACACCTTTTGACCAATCCACACCAAATATGGTACACTTATACTTTGAAACTCTGCGATTAACGCAAGCTACATATTACCCCCTTCTCTTTAACATACGTGGGGGCTAAATCAATTCGAAATTGCCATAGGAAAAACATTGAGCATTTAACGATTGCGGTACGCAACTCAGATTGTTTTACCAGTATTGGTCAAAAATCAAATTTTCCAATAAAATTGTTTTACCAGTATTGTTCGAAAAACAATTTTTTCTGAAAAGTTATATTTAACAATTTAAAATTCTAATTATTTGAACCGATTTTTTATTTTTTTCCACAATATAAATAATTTAAGAATATTTGAATGATGAAAATGGGTACTTAAAGTACTTAATTTTACACAACTTACATTTTGTAATGGAACACGAAAAGCCAAAACAAAAAACTCACTGATCATAAAAGCGAAATTTTGCAATTTAGTATCTGGCAACGTCAGAATTAATGTTTTGTTTTATAAATTCGATTTAGAATTCCGTGTTTGTGTATTTGAGTTAAGACAGAAATGCTGTGGTCATATTTGAGCATTTCTAAGTTTTGCAAATTTGTGTTCTTTTTGTAAATAATTCATTATTGTCTATCAATATCTTTCAAGCGTCTCTTTCGAATTTCTCTGTTTCAGAAAATTCTCATGACGTCAAAATTCGACACGCTTGCTCAGATCTTTCGTTTTTCAGAATTCTACATTTTTCAATGACCAGAATTTCGTTTCTGTTTGTATTTATGTGTACCATTATTTTCCATATTCGAGATATAATTATTTAGGAGTTAAATTGCAATGAACTACACTACCTGACATTGAAAATGCAACACCAAGAAGGAGTTGGCAGAAAGTGATGAAATTTGGCAAACAGAGAGAGACAGCAACGAACAATAAGTGATCTTTATTGCAACATTATACACCTTGCCACTGAGCAGCAAGAACGTCTGATCAGTAGGTTGTAGGACCACCGCGAGCGGCAATACAGGCAGCAACACGTCTAGGTACAGACGCAATGAGCGTGCGGATGGTATCCTGAGGGATGGCTGCCCATTCCCTGTCAACCATTTGCCAGAGTTCGTCTTCTGAACGTGCCGGTGGCAACGCATGCAAGCGACGTCCAATGACGTCCCAGAAATGTTCGATAGGTGAGAGATCAGGGGAGACAGCTGGCCAGGGAAGCACCTGGGTACCTTGCAGGGCATGTTGGCTGATGCGTGCCGTGTGCGGCCGGGCGTTATCCTGCTGGAAAATGGCATTGGGCACCCCCTGAAGGAAAGGTAGTGTCACCGGCTGCAGCACGTCATCCACGTATCGTTGGGCCGTCATAGTGCCCTGAATACGGACCAGAGGTGACCTGCTATCGTTGGTGATGGCGCCCCAAACCATTATACCGCGTTGTCTCGCGGTATGGCGTTCTACAGATGCGGCCGGATTGGACCTGTCACCACGTCGGAGCCAGACTAGTACTCGGCGACTGTCATTACTGAAACAGAAGCGTGACTCGTCTGAGAACACCACCCTGTGCCATTCCGTCGTCCACGTGGCTCTATCCCGACATCATTGCAAACGGAGACGTCTGTGCTGTTGGGTCAATGGTAGTCGTCTCAACGGGCGCCATTCTTGCAGGCCGCCAGCGATCAATCGGCGGCTAATGGTCCTGGACGATATGGGAGCATCAAGGGTGTCCTGCACATGCTGCAAAAGGGCGACAGACGTGGCTTGCGGGGCCGCCGATGCTTGTCGGCAGACGCGTCGGTCCAAGCGTGCTGACGTCACTCTGGCTGCACCGGAACCTCTCAAACGTGCCACATTCCCTTGATCCAACCATTTGTGCCATAACCGGTGCACCGTGGACGCGTGTAGGTGGGTATCTGCTGAGATTTGACATATGGACCAGCCTGCCTTTCTGAGGCCAATCACCATACCCCTCGTGAAGTCGTCTGTTTGCTGGAACTGTCTTGATTGCCGGCGTCCTTGCATTCTCCGCTACTAGACGTTTCCTCTGAGACACAAAGAGAAATTGCAACTTGATTTACCTGGCAAACAGAGCGGCGCGAAACTGACCACTTTTGCAGGTTCCTTCCCTGGTTTTTCACTTGCCGTGCGCGGGACAGCTGCGCAGTTTGCATAATTTACATATCTAGGTGAGCTGCGTCTTCCCTGTAAATTTCATTCAGTTCTGGGCACTCCTTCTGGGTGTTGCATTTTCAATTTCAGGTAGTGTATTTTTATTTTCTGCCAAATACCACTAGACATGGGTAATTACGTTATATTTTGTAGAATTCTGTTTCATAAAAATAAATGGAAACCTTTTTAAGTAAGGTGTATAACTTCTTATTTTAAAATGACTGGTAAAGTTAAAATAAAGTTATTCTAAAAATAAGATATGTTACGTTAAATCAAAACGGGTAGCCATACGTTGTAGTTCAAAGATATTTCTAAATTTTGATGTATTTTCATTACAAGACGTTTAAATCAATTTAATTTACATTTGTTTTTCATGTTTCATGGATATTATTGAAAGCTGTTCTCCATAGTCAAGTAACTACATCTATCATTCTAAATAGATACGTGGTTTCCATATAGGAACTGAGTCTCAATTGAAAAAGTATCGTAAGGATTTGATTTAAAAACTAAATTTTTCTGTTGGAGGAAAGCGAATTTAGATAAGGCTTTGCTGATCTTGGAATAATATCATAGTAAGAAAGTATGTAAACGAGGACTGTTGAAAAATATAATTTTTTTGTCTTAAATGGCAGAAGATCGAGGTTGCTTACTTGAAGTGGAAACTGTTCGTATATACAACTTATGTACCTGTGAAACATTCATTGAAATCAGTAATTTTGTGAAAAGTGTAATCGATTGAATTAGCTTTGTCTACACTGATGACGTTTCTTTTAAAAACAAGCTCCTTCATTCCAAGCATGTCTGAATAGAATTTTCAAGAAAAAAATGTGCTCTTCAAAATAAATTAACCACGAATGCCATAACAGTTTAATTTGCCATCCTCTCAAAATGATATTGTAATTCGAAAACATTCACTCCAAAACTCATGGTTCAAGGGTACCACCAATAATAATTTGATTGGAAAACTGAGTGCAAGACTATACACTGAAAGTTCCTCATTTTTACTGAAAATGAACTTAATTGGCATTCGTAATCACTCCAAAACTCAAAATCGACTTCTGAAGTCATCTCAGAAAAAGTTTTTGTAGTTTGTCTTACAGCAAGAGTGTGATGAATATGAGATGGATTACATGGATGGATATATTATGTATACATATTTTTTTACAAAGCTTAGTCAAAATTTCAAATAGTATTGAAGGTTATTTTTGGAATTTTCACTGCATTGTGATGCATTGTTGTAAATCCTATTTTTGAATGTAAACCATTGTGATGGAGCAATGAAATTAAACTTTGCACTTTCAACAACCTTTTGAACATTGTTGGAAAATAATAATATAGTACTATCTATAAAACGTTTAATATACAAGTGGTACAAATTATAAAGTGTAGTAGAGGGGTCCAAAATAAACATTTTTGTCTCAGAATGTGTATCCAGAAGTGCCGCGTTGTTGAGGTCAGTTGTTGACATCGTTTCCGTGGCATAAGGCATCATTCCCCGCTTGGATTTTCAACGGCAAGCTCAAAATCCGTGTAGTGATGCATGCCTTTTATTTTGGGCCCTTCTACCATCCTTTACAATTTGGCCAGATATTTTCGAAATACCCTGAAGAACCTGAACCTTGCTAGAATTTCAGGCCTTAGAAACAAAATTTACATCTGAATGTTTGTATCAACACATTTTTGCACAGTATTCACACTTTAAGTAGATCTTTCTTTATCCCCTGTTTTCTCTTTTCAACATTCTTCAGCATATAACCAATTATAAATAGAAAATATTAAAAAAAATTTAAGGATATTCTAATGTATTATCGAAATAATTGAACGGGAATGGTGAGTGTAGTTAGTAAATTTGATGTATTGGAACTTATATTTTGCAGAGGCTACAATAGAGGGCGCCTTAAATGAATCAATGAAGAACGTAAGATTGCGTTATCCAAAAAACCAATGGACACAAACGTGAGTCTATTTGTGGCGCCATCTTCTGAAAATAGTTTTAAATAATTGGGTAGAAATGCATTGCTTTGAACAGATAGCTTTTCAAACTCTTGGAAGACTCAAAAAGGGCCCCAACTGAAAAAAAGATGGATAGTAGTGAGTTTTCGTTTGTGAAAAAAGAATTGTGTGTCAAAATCAACAGTGCAGAATGACAACATTAGCTACATGTTGATTTCCAAAGCATATCTGCCATACATATTCGGCATTGTGTATTTTCGCAAAATATAATTCCTATCTGTTGTAGTTATACATACCGACTTCATAATCTCGAAGGGACGTTTTCACTATCGTATCCTCAAAATCAAGAAGTACGTCTGTTTATTTGCAAGGACAGCTAATGGCAAACGGCAGCTGAATATGAAATCTGAGATTAAGATAGTTCAATTAGAAACGGAAATAAACAATAGGATCGTGCCCTCAAGTGGTACTCATCTTTGCACTTTGAACCATAGTATTTTTTTATTCTACTCCCGCCTTTTTCGCTATAAGTCTCTGACGGGCAGCTCAATTAGTGTAGAAACAGAAATGAAACAAGTAACTATCACCACACACAGTATTATTAACTGCGATGTCAGTAAGATCAGGACAGCTTTTGAGGTAGGTTCCTGTCACGTCCGAAAAGTCACACAAAGGTTAGGTTGACCAGCCAAGTCAGTAGTGATGATTTTGCAATCAGTAGTGTGCCCAGTGGGAACGCGAAAACAAGCGACTTCCTAATGATCTCAGCCCGTCGTGTTGCTCTATTGCGAAATTAATTAAAATACCAAATACCTAAAGCTCCCGGTAGATACTTCGGTAATACATAATTTTAGTTCATGAACTTGTCAGTAGAGCCACTAGCATTCCAAAAGAAAGTTTTTAACTGGGGCATGTTCAGACCCTGAAAAGGACCTTTTGAAAGAAAGCGGGGACTTTACTTGTCGCTGAAGACGAAATCAGACTGGACAAGTGACAGTCGCTCAGTGAGAACAGGAGGACACCACACGTAGGGGATGAAGTCTAGAATTAAATTAACGAATTTTCAAATGAACTAGAACTGTGTATTCAAAGTATTATGCCACTTACAATTGACTGAAATGTTTTAAATACTAGGGGTGCCAGCTCAGTTGTTACCTCGTCATCTGATCGTGGTTCAAAAGTACGTGGTGTTGTCCTCGGATATTTCCTTTGGGGATTGATCCCGGACGCCGCCAGTGTGTTGCTCCAGTGCGACGTTAATTAGCTACCTACCTACATATTATCTACTAGAGGGGATTCCTCTGGTGCCACTTTCAAAAATTGATTGGTAAGCCAATCTTAATTGACTCACAAAACCCCTAGCACCAAAACATTTAACAAATAAATTTCGACGAGATATCTCTTCCATCAAGATCTGACTAGTTTTGCTAATGACGAGGTATTTCCTCACCAAGATATTGTCAATTTTTTGTGTTGACGGGATCATAATCGGGTCAGTTATTTTCTAATGACGAGATAATTCGTCCATCAAGATCTGGTCAGATATGCTAATAAGGTTAATAACGAGAAATCCTGTCGAGACATCCAACAGTAAGGTTAATACTTGGGGCTCGTGATATGGATCATATCATTTTGGAGGTAGAGAAGTATGAATATTCACATACTAGCATTTCAGGGGTGTACCGTGACTACAAGAATTCTGGCAAAACCTGTAACATACGACAGCAGTGTGGTCGTAAAAAGACTAGGTGATCGTACCAGCGTCGGCCGGCAAGAATCGTTTCACGCGATAAGCGTGCAACACTGCCTCAAATAACATCAGGCTATAATACTGGGCCCTCAACAAATATCAGCGTGAGTACTGCGAAACGTTCCCTCAAAGATATGGGTTTTAGGAGCCAAAACCCAACTCGAGGACCCAATAGGAATTTTCGACGCACAGCTATGTTCCTCTCCTGGGTTCGGGAACACTGGAAAATTGATGACTGGAAACGAGTAACCTGGTCTGATGCATTACATTTACAACTGTTTCGGGCAGATGGTAAGATCCGTGTGGGGGAAAACCCCATGGGAAACCATGGATCCTACAGGTTAACAAGAGATTGTACAGTGGTGGCTCCGTAATAGCAAGGGATTTGTTTAGCTGGTATTCAATGGGACCCCAGGTACGTCCAAAAACGACTCTGACAGGTGAACCCTATGTGTGCATCCTTCCTGACACCCTTTCATGTCCTGCGTTCATTCTGATGGGTTTGTCCTCTTCCAACAAGACAATGCACCGCCACATAAGTCTAGACACGCCGAATCATGGTTTGTGAGAACTCAGTTTGGAGTCTTGCTATACCCACTTAGCCCTCCAAGTGGTGTCAACGAGATATCTCGTCCATCAAGATGTGAAGTTTTGTTAAAGACGAGGAATCTTGTCGATATAAAACTGCCCCGTTACACCAAGGAAATGAAGATCCAAGCAAGATAAATAATGTGACCTTTGCCCATAACTGGTAACAGTTTATAACAGATTTTTGCATCAGACTGATTACTACAAGGCAGTCGTCGACGTGAGAATAAACCATCAGGAAGGTTGAGTCACCAGATCTCAACGTGCAACGCTCTGCAACGCTCTGTGGAACATAGAAATCCTTCACCTCGGAATACAATAGAATTGCAACAATACAATAGACCGCTCTGTAGGAAGTATGGTTCTCAGTGCCTACAGAATACTCCCGCAAACTCGTGGATTCCGTGTCCCGTCGTATTTCTGCAGCTCTATGCTCCCGTGGGAGGATTATCGAGTATATACGAGATATCTTGTCCATCAAGATCTGGTCAATTTTGCTAATGACGAGATACCATACGACCATATGAACTTATTCCTCCTAGTCCGTCGAGAAGGCCGCGGTAGCCCAGTTGGAAGAGCAACGGATTAGCAACCGGAGGGTTGCATTGTGGAAAAGACCGTCGTGTACACGGGGGCTGGTGCATGTTAAATCTGTCGTGGCCTCAAATGTCCTCATGTTGGTGTGGTGTGGAAGTTCGGAGAGTGGGTGCCAGCTTAAGTGTTGATCTCGTCATCTGACCGTGGTTCAAAATGACGAGACGTTGACCTCGATCTTTTCCATCGGGATTGATCCCGGAACGTCGCCAATAGCCCGTTGTGTTGCTGCAGTGCGACGTGAATTAAGCACCTTCCTACCTAGTTCGTCGAGACAACCACTACTCAGATACTTTTTCATAACCATTTGTTAAGACGTTCAATGATAATAAAATATCTAATCTTCATCTTTTCCAATGTTTCACATTTAACTGCATTTTGAAAACACGATATATTTTTAAAGCAATTCGCGAGGAACTTCGCTGCACCATAAAATCACAGACCACCATAAAAACGCACGCAAAAGGTTACAAATGCATCGACTTAAACAACCATAACCACGAAAAATTCAACTTTATTTCGAAAAACACGCCCATAAAAATAATTCAATCAAACTAAAAACGCATTTTGAATATGATTTCGACGCTAAAGAAAAGCGAGGAAATTCGACCGCTCCTCGCTGGTAGCGCTTTCAGCACTTTGACCTAGATGTCTGTAAAAGTAGCAGGCATAAAGTGAATAGTTTTAGTAGTCACAGGAGACCGTTTCGAAGAGCAGGGATAACTATTTCACTAGTCTTCGGGAACTGCGATCGAAGATGCATCGCAAGGGAGCATTCGGTCGCAATCTGGAAATTATTTTTAGAAATTCTGGCGCAATTACTTGTTTCTTTTCTGCTGGTATCTGCCGGAGTAAAAGCGTTTCACCGAAAGTTTCTGGAAGAGCGGAAAGTTTCTGGAAATACAGTTAATATTCCGTATTTTGTCTTCTAAAACTCTGGGGTCAAAATAATCTTGATAGGAATTTAATATTTGCTTCCGACTTCTTACCGATTCGACTGAAAAAAGCAACCCAGTACGAAGACTATCGGATTAGCAACCGGAGGGTTTCTAGTTCGAAACTAGGTCCAGCCAAATACCACCGTGTACACGGGGGCCTGTGCAAGTCAAATCTGCCGTGGCCTCAAATGTCCTCACGTTGGCCTTTGTGTGGAAGTTTGGAGAGTTGGGTGCCAGCTAAGGTGTTGTTTTCGTCATCTGACTGCGGTTCAAAATAACGAGACGTCCTCGGGTATTTCCCTTTGAGATTGATCCCGGTCCTTCGGAAATAACCCGTCGTGTTGCTGCAGTGTGACGTTAATTACAACATACGAAGAAAATATCACGTACTAGTTTAAAATATAAACATAAACGGATGCGTTCGCGAAAAGCTGGATAAAGCTGCGTGGTGTTGTCTTCGGATCTTTCCCTTTCGGATGGATCTCAGACCGTCACCGGGGCCGTCGTGGCTCATGCGCTAGCAACCATCGAGTTGTAGGCGTCGCAGGTTTGATTCCTGTCAGGCACATTCCTCCATGGGTGTATTTCTCTCTTCTGTGTCAGCAAAACTTTCATTGTGTGTGTGCCCATTTCTTGTGTCTGGTGCAGCACGGCCAAATTCCCTTGCGCCATAAAACTCCAAACCAACCAACCCAGACCGTCGCCAATAGCCCGTTGTGTTGCTGCAGTGCGATGTTAAATAACTACCCACCTATCTACCTCGAATGAAAAAAGAATTTCGAACTGCGTTTGACTTATTGATTCTCTAATACAAGGCAAAATAGTTGGTTTTACCCATCCTGATGGTTGTATCGACGACGTATCTCTTCATGGCAAAACTGACCAGATCTTGATGAACTATCCCGTCATTATCAAAATTTGTCAAATCTTGATGGACGAGATAGCTCGTCGAAACTACTTAGAGGGTAAACCGAGGTTTAAAAATGCATTTGACTCATTAATTGCATTAATTAAAGCAAAATTTAAAGATGCCTAGGAAAATTACCTTGACTTAAGTGATTGCATCGATGCAAAGCAAAATGTCAAAACTTTTAAAGTGTTTGAAGTTAAATTTTACGCTAATTGAGGCTAATGTAAAGTAAAATGGTTGAATAATAGTAAGAATAGAAGCAGGTAGATATACAGGGTGTACCAAAAAAGTTGTTCCGCAATTTATCTTTTTACCATTTGGAGATAGGTAGGCAATGTAAATTGCAAAAGTGCACCAAATAAGGTAAGTAATTAAGACATGTGAATAAAATTATCACGTGATAACAACTTAAGCGGATACAGTTTTTAATTTTTATACAACCCATCTAGATAAAAATCATAGATAGCAGAAATGTTCCTTACCTGCATCCCTATCGTTAGCAGAAAACTGCATTTCTGTAGGTTGAACAGTAACGGAGGCAAAATGACGCAAAAAAGTTGACTTATACCGCTTGTGCACAGCTGTTCAAGCAGTCAGATTAGAGACCGTATACACAATGCTAAAAAGCATTTTTTTCGGTCAGAATGTGCAACATTGTGCAAAGTAAGGTAGTATTGCAAATGCAGATGAAAATCGCACTGAACAATGTAGACAATGTAATCTTCAATAAAAATATTGTAGAAAAAATGGTTTAAATAAAAATAAAAGGAAATTTACAACGCATGTTCACAATGTTTTCCATCTGCAGCAATGCAGAACTTCGCTCTTAATTTTTGGCCATCGTTCTAAATTAAATACGGCCCCCTTAAAATGGAAACTCTTGTATCTCCGTTACTATTCAACCTACAGAAATATGGTTTTTACTAACGATAGGGATACAGGTAAGGAACATTTTTGCTATCTCGGATTTTTATGTAGAGGGGTTGTATAAAAATTAAAAATTGTATCCGCTTAAATTGTTATCACGTGATAATTTTATTCACATATCTTAATTACTTACCTTATTTGGTTCACTTTTGCAATTTACATTGCCTACCTATCTCGAAATGGTAAAATGATAAATTGCGGAACAACCTTTTTGGGACACCCTGTATATTTAGAACGGATGTTGAATATAACGTCGCACTGGAGAAACACAACGGGCTGTTGGAAACGGTGTGGGATCAAACCCGAAGGGAAAAATCCAAGGACAACGCCTCGCAATTTTGAACCACGGTCAGATGAAGAGAACAGTACATGAGCTCGAAACGCCACTCTCCACACTTCACACAACACCAACGTGAGGACATTTGAGGCCATGACAGATTTAATGTGAACCAGGCCCCTCGTACACGACGGTCTTTAGCTGGACCGAGTTTGGAACTCGCAACTCTCCGATTGCAAAAGCGACTAGATCTTGATGGACAAGATACCTCTTCATTAGAAGAAAACTGGCCAGATCTTGATATCATTATCATAAGAAAATCTGCAATATCTTGATAACGAGATATCTCATCATTAGCGAAATAGGACAGTTCTTGATGAACGAGATATCTCGTCAAAACTACTTGGAGTGTAAGTCGATGTTTGAAAATGCATTTGATTCATTAATTGCCTTAATAATAGCAAAGTAGTAAATTAGATGTCCAGGAAAATTTGTTTGACTTACTGATTACATCAATGCAAAGCCAAAATGTCAAAAAGGTTTTAAGCGTTTGAAGTTAAATTTGTCGCTAATTGAATGAGATTCGAAATAAGATGGTTGAATAGTAAGAATAGGATTGAAAGCAGGTTGATATATTTTTAGAACAGAAAAAGGATATTTTGGTTTTAATTTCATCATAAAATGTACACTTGGATTTTAAAAGCAGGATTAGTTGCCGCGAATATCTACTATATCTATAAAAATGGAGTATTTTACATTGAATATTTTCAAAACATTTCAAGTTATCCGTTTTGGGCCCTTCTAATGCAAAATCGGTGTGTTGCGCGTTTGGTGTATCTGTACGTATGTGTATGCTCTACGTCCGAACGCCTGGGTGTATTTTCATGAAACTTTGCATAAGTGAATATACAGGGTGTCCCAAAAAGGTTGTTCCTCAATTTATCTTTTTACCATTTGGAGATAGGTAGGCAATGTAAATTGCAAAAGTACACCAAATAAGGTAAGTAATTAAGATATGTGAATAAAATTATCACGTGATAACAATTTAAGCGGATTCAGTTTTTAATTTTTATACGACACCTCGATAAAAATCCGAGATAGCAAAAATGTTCCTTACTGTATCCTATCGTTAGCAGAAAACTACATTACTGTAGGTTGAATATTAACAGAGATAGAATAGGTTCCATTTTAAGGGGTCCGTATCTAAATTTTGGCCTACCCATGGCCAAAAACGAAGAGCGAAGTTCTGCATTGCTGTAGATGGAAAACATTTTGAACATGCGTTGCAAATTTCCTTTTATTTTTATTTAAATCATTTTTTCTGCAGTTGCAATACTACATTACTTTGCACAATGTTACACTTTCTGACCGAAAAAAAAATGCTTTTAGGCATAATGTATACGGTCCCTGATCTGATTGCTTGAACAGCTGTGCACAAGCGGTATAGGTCAACTTTTTTGCGTCATTATGTCTCCGTTACTGTTCAACCTACAGAAATGAAGTTTTCTGCTAACGATAGGTTTACAGGTAAGAAAATTTTTGCTATCTCGGATTTTTATCTAGAGGGGTCGTATAAAAATTAAAAACTCAATCCGCTTAAATTGTTATCACGTGATAATTTTATTCACATATCTTCATTACTTACCTTATTTGATGTACTTTTGCAATTTACATTGCCTACCTATCTCCAAATGGTAAAAAGATAAATTGAGGAACAACCTTATTGGGACACCCTGTATACATGTCATAATAACAGATCTCATAAGCCTACAGTCGTGACGAGAGTGGCAAGAGTCGTGTAAGGCAACCGGAGAGAATGATCCATTGGTATTGAGTGTAATGCAGATTCCACAAATGGAGAGGCAGAAAGATCCATAACAATTCTTTATTATTTTAATAGACGAGTAGTAACATCATAAGGCGAGGAGGTTGTTGAGGGTTTGGAGTTTGGAACGGCTCCGAGAGCTCCTTAGCCCAAGAGGCTCGTGAAAGGATAAATAGTTTTCAATGATCTCGCTAGAGGGATTAGGATTAAGAGAAATATATTGGACCAGGAGATCTAACAAGAAAGTTCATTGGTAGAAGTCGGTGGTGTAACGCAGGAGATGCATACATATGCGATTTGAAAGCAGGAGAGTCCGTGGGAGGTCCAAGTTAACGAGACGGCTTGAGTTCAAAAGTGAAAGGGGGTGGCAAGATATATTGACCACTTAGATAGGGAGACAAAGACTGGGAGAAAGTGCGGACCGCTAAGGAACTTATCAGTAGTGAGAATTCTACTTAGAGGGTTAGTTTTAGGTATCGCTTCATACATTTATTTAGTGACTGAACTTGGATGCATTTGTCTGTCTCTTTGTTTTACGTCTGTTTTTGAGTCTGCAAGTATCACAAAATTTATTCAGCATCTAATATAATGTTCTGTTTGAAAAAATCATTTTATTTTCACGAATACATTATTTGAATTTCCTTTGCTTACATATTTAGACAAGTTTCACGCTAAAATGTCTGAGTACCTATACTTAAGATGTACGTATACACTAGAGAATTTTTTTTAATTTTAATTTTAAAAATTCAGTTTTTTACAATAGGTCATTGATTTATGCTTAAACCCATTTTTCAGTATGAAAAATTCAGATTAAACAAATCATTAACTATCTAATTTAGATATAGTTAGCTAATTAGCATGTTCTTTCAAGAGTGATATCTCAAATTCTAATTTATTCAGAAAGATAATTTCTGTTGGAAATTATTCCAAATTTCATTCTTCATATTTTGACCCTCAATTAAGTTACTGGAGAGAATAGAAACTATTTTTTTACAATTTCTTTCACCAAGGAAGTTTAAAAAATCAAGTTTCTTTCAGGAATTTTAACATTTTGATAATCAACTAAAAATTCATTTCTTAACTAATAACTTTGACTGACGGCCAAAACATCCACTGTATTATAGAGATTATAATGACACAAAAATAATTATAACAGATAATTTCATTGTTGAGTTATACCTGAACAAAGCATCCTATTGAAAAAACAGTTCTTCAAAAATTGAGTTTAAAGTTTTGGAAACATGTTTGTACATGGTGACAGTACCTAACGAAACCCTAGTAACTATAAATAGTAACTATAACTAGAAACATATTTCGAATATTAACAATATCTATCGTTTGAAAGCTAGGGAGTTGGAAAATATTTTGAAGCAACAAAAAATATCGATATTCCAGTCGATTTTCGTGATTTCTAGTAACTACATGCACATTAAATCAACCATTCAAGAATGAAGATTGTTAAGTGCTTTGGGGATTATAGTTACGACGATGGACATTGTCGACCTTTGCCTCTATTGTCCGAGCCTTAGGGTTTGATTATAGATAAGTAGGAAAGGTTTGTTGAGGCAATTTTGGTTTGTAAAGATTAGAAAAATAACTAGTCCTTTTGTTGTAGTTCTGTTCTCAAATGCTCGGGTCATCAGATGCAGAAGTTATCAGAATATGTGTTTGAAGTTTTTTAAGGATTGGAAGAGGTTTTTCGTTCGTCATTGTATTTTGCGAAAACAAGTAAAATTTGATTTAATGAATCTACTTGTAGGACA
The DNA here is from genome assembly GCA_933210815.1 of Meta bourneti. Lineage (NCBI taxonomy): Eukaryota > Metazoa > Arthropoda > Arachnida > Araneae > Tetragnathidae > Meta > Meta bourneti. The sequence continues at coordinate 13,799,382 of OW119928.1, read as the reverse complement.
TTCTGCCGATTCTTCGAGATTGAATCGGAATAACAAGAAGGATGTGGTTAACATTTTAATTCTACACCTGGTTAGTAAGGTAGGTAGGTAATTTAATAAACGTCACACTGGAACAACACAACGGGCTATTGGTGAAAATCCGGGATCAATCCCAAAGGGAAAGATCCGAGGATAACACCACGTAATTTTGAACCACAGTCAGATGACGAGGCAACACCTGAGCTGGCACCCCACTGTCCAAACTTCCCCAATAGCCCGTTGCGTTGCTCCAGTGTGACGTTAATTAAAATACACTGCTGGCCACCCAAATTGCAACACCAAGAAAGACAAGAGATATCACAACAAAATTTATTTTGTAGATAACATGTTGACCAAGTATCAAATGATTAAATTTATAGACTTCTGTGAAGTGTGGTTCCTGCCAAAATCAGTAGCCAGAGTAGCCGCCATTGTTGGAGATCACCGCTGCCACACGCCTCGGCATTGATTCAAAGAGACTTTGGATGTGTTCTTGGGGTACAGCAGACCAAGCAGCTTCCACACGTTGCCAAAGTTGATCTGGTGTGGCAGCTGGGGATGTATTCTGGGTCAATCGTTGAGCAACCATGGACCACATGTTTTCTATCGGCGAAAGATCCGGAGAGCGAGCTGGCCAGGGAAGCAATTCAATCTGGCGATTCACGAAGAACCCTTGGAAAATGCGTGCCACGTGTGGTCGCGCATTATCCTGTTGAAATATGGCTGTGGGCAAGCCCTGAAGGTAAGGAAGGACAACTGGCTCCAACACATCGGAGATGTAGCGCTGGCTGTTTAAAGTACTGGCAATGCGTACTAGAGGAGTGCGAGAGTGATATCCAATACCGCCCCATACCATAATACCCGGTGCAGGACCAGTGTGGCGGTGCATAACGCAGCTGTTCAGCATCCTCTCTCCACGGTGTCTCCAGACTCGAATCCGACCATCGTGGTGTTGCAGACAGAAGCGTGACTCGTCAGTAAAGACAATTTCATTCCATTCTGCCGTCCACATCCTTCTTTCATCGCACCATTGGTGGCGGAAACGTCTGTGGTTCTGCGTCAAGGGTAGACGAAGCAATGGACGTCTTGCGGACAGACCACTCTGCTGTAAACGGCGTCGAATGGTACGCGCAGACACTGGATGACGCGGTACAGACGGAATGTGCGGTGCTATGGTTCGTGATGTGGCTGAACGATCCGTCACTGCCATACGCACAATATGTCTGTCATCACGTGAAGTGGTGCACTGAGGTGGATGCGATCGAACACGTCGGTCCGTCGTACCCTCCTGCATCCAACGATCACATATCCGCATTACAGTTGTTTGGTTTCGTCCAACACGACTACCGATTTCCCTGAAAGATAATCCACAATCTCGGTAGGCCACTATCCTTCCTCTGTCGAACTCGGATACTTGATCAAAAGATGATCGCTGTTTTCTACGAGGCATAATTGATCCTTTTTTTGAAAAAACCACAAGAAAAACACAATTGCCGTACTTGAAATCGTCGAAATCTCCAAGCCTTAAATAGCGCTTTGAAGTGGCGCCACAGGCGCGCGTGATGTGCGTCTGCGCTGAAATTCTAATCATTTGCATATCTCACCTCCGCTAATGCATGTTGTAAATTTCATATTATTTGCATGCTTCCTTCAGGGTGTTGCATTTACGGTGGCCAGCAGTGTACTTACCTACCTCCAAATTTGCACACCACGCCAACGTGGAGCTCTTGGTTAGTAAACCATCTTCTCTTCTGTTTGACTATTTATAAATATTTTGTAAATCGGAAATTTTTCCTAAAATCGAGTGGTATTTGCTTGTAATCCATTCTTCAGTAAGTGCTTTATTGATTTCAATTATTTATTGAGATATACAATCCAAAGAAATATGATTATTCACGGCTTTTTTGGCAAGTTTATCCTCTTTTTAATTAATTTCAATATTAAGGTGACTAGGCATCCAAAATAATGTGAAGTTAGTTTATTCTAAATGTGAGTCGACCAATTTGTTTCTTAAACGGATAACAGCTTTTGGAGATTTTAAATACACTGCTGGCCAACGTAAATGCAACACCCTGAAGGAAGCATGCAAATAATATGAAATTTACAACATGCATTAGCGGGGGTGAGATATGCAAATGATTAGAATTTCAGCGCAGCCGCACATCACGCGCGCCTGTGGCGCCACTTCAAAGCGCTATTTAAGGCTTGGAGATTTCGACGATTTCAAGTACGGCAATTGTGTTTTTCTTGTGGTTTTTTCAAAAAAAAACGATCAATTATGCCTCGTAGAAAACAGCGATCATCTTTTGATCAAGTATCCGAGTTCGACAGAGGAAGGATAGTGGCCTACCGAGATTGTGGATTTCAGGGAAATCGGTAGTCGTGTTGGACGAAACCAAACAACTGTAATGCGGATATGTGATCGTTGGATGCAGGAGGGTACAACGGACCGACGAGTTCGATCGCATCCACCTCAGTGCACCACTTCACGTGATGACAGGCATATTGTGCGTATGGCAGTGACGGATCGCTCAGCCACATCACGAACCATAGCACAGCACATTCAGTCTGTACCGCATCATCCAGTGTCTGCGCGTACCATTCGACGCCGTTTACAGCAGAGTGGTCTGTCCGCAAGACGTCCATTGCTTCGTCTACCCTTGACGGAGAACCACAAAGGTTTGCGCCGCCAATGGTGCGATGAAAGAAGGATGTGGACGGCAGAATGGAATGAAATTGTCTTTACTGACGAGTCACGCTTCTGTCTGCAACACCACGATGGTCGGATTCGAGTCTGGAGACACCGTGGAGAGAGGATGCTGAACAGCTGCGTTATGCACCACCACACTGGTCCTGCACCGGGTATTATGGTATGGGGCGGTATTGGATATCACTCTCGAACTCCTCTAGTACGCATTGCCGGCACTTTAAACAGCCAGCGCTACATCTCCGAGGTGTTGGAGCCAGTTGTCCTTCCTTACCTTCAGGAGTTGCCCACAGCCATATTTCAACAGGATAATGCGCGACCACACGTGGCACGCATTTTCCAAGGGTTCTTCGTGAATCGCCAGATTGAATTGCTTCCCTGGCCAGCTCGCTCTCCGGATCTTTCGCCGATAGAAAACATGTGGTCCATGGTTGCTCAACGATTGATCCAGAATACATCCCCAGCTGCCACACCAGATCAACTTTGGCAACGTGTGGAAGCTGCTTGGTCTGCTGTACTCCAAGAACACATCCAAAGTCTCTTTGAATCAATGCCGAGGCGTGTGGCAGCGGTGATCTCCAACAATGGCGGCTACTCTGGCTACTGATTTTGGCAGGAACCACACTTCACAGAAGTCTATAAATTCAATCATTTGATACTTGGTCAACATGTTATCTACAAAATAAATTTTGTTGTGATATCTCTTGTCTTTCTTGGTGTTGCAATTTGGGTGGCCAGCAGTGTACTAACATTAATAGCGCCGTTAGTTAAATCAACCATAATTTTGTAGTTTCGGAGAAGCTGGAATATACATTGAGTAATACGGATACTTGGTTCTTTTTGCCATTACTGCTGAAAAAGCAATTATTTTTCCAAAATTTATTTTTACGGAATTTTAATTTTAATACTTGATTTTGAGCTTTTTTCTTTGCGAAGTATAAACAATATCCAAACATTTGGGACAGACGATATTGTGCAACGAACGGAAACAAAACGGAAACTAGCATCTCTTGACCACGTGCAGTGATATTTCCTATTTTCCCCCTCGGAAGTAGAATCCAGCCAAAGACCGTCGTGTACAAAGGGGGCTGGCGCTCGTTAAATCTGTCGTGACCTCAAATGTTCTCACGTTTGGCATGGTGTAGAAGTTTGGAGATTGGGGTGCCATCTCAGGTGTTGCCTCGTCACCTGACCGTGATTCAAAATTACGTGGTGTTGTTCTTGGATCTTCCTCTTTGGGATTGATTCCGGACCGTCACCTGATGTGTTGCTCCAGTGTGATGTTAACTAAGTATACCAAATATCAATACCCTCGGAACTAATTTCGTATTTTTAAATTTTGCCCACTTTTTAGTTGTGGCAATTATGCGAGATAAAAAGAAAGAATTTATATCTTCAGAACATTTTTTTTTACCCGCCAACTTTAGTTTTATTTCACTAGTTTCTATAAATTTATTAAATATTTGTTTTTTTGATAAATTGTAATTTTTTTTTCATCACGCGAAAGAACACCAAAAAGAATTCTATTTTAAAGAGGCATGTAAGTAAGAATAAAGCAAATTGTAAGTGGATAGGTAAGTAGATATTTAATTACCTCGCACAAGAAACACAACGGGCTATTGACGACGGTCCGGGATCAAACCCAAAGGGAAAAATCCGATTTTGAACCCCCGTCACGGGCATAACTTATTTAGGTTTGTACGGGCTTCACAACCCCGGTGAGTGATCCTCCTTCCCTTTCATTTTTGAACTCCTTTCCCCTTCTGCTTTTTCTTCCTCCCTCGTTGTGGTTACCTCTTCGGAGGTGAGGGCTCCCCTTGAGAAGCTTTTCGCCACTCTGCCGCTTTCAGCTTCTCTTGTGCATCAATCGGCTGGTCGATTGGACTTTGGCCGTCGGCTAGGGCTAAGCAATCGGCCACTTACTGGGCACCTCGTGAAAAGTGGAAGCTGTTTTAGGAGTGCGTCGTGCTGGTATAGTCACCGACAAGTGCAGGTGTCTGCATCCCCGTGTAGGACTCCGTGGTGGATGGTACTGTCGGTGACCGAATTTTCTTTCCCTTTCCTTATGGAAATTAATTCTAATTCTTCTCCCTCTAGTGGGGAGCTACAAAGTCCCTAAACTCTAAATTCAAATGCACGCTTTTTTATTATTAAATTTCTTGTTGCCATCCGGAAATAATAACTCATTTAAAAAATATCTCTATTTCTAATAAACAATACCATATACTCAGTTCTCGGTGAAGTAAAATTACTACAAAAACTTCGTTCGAGAAACCTTTTAACCGAAGTTACAAAAAAGACTTATCCTTTCTATGTCTACTACTTTGGGATCCTTTGCAGTATCTGTAACCGAACATCGAAAGCTGAACCACTCACAAAGAGTAATATCTGAACCCGACATACGTCGGAGGAAGAGATTCTTGTAAATCTAAGAGAACAAAATGTTTTCGGAGTATACAGAATAACTTTACGTAGATAGGGGAAGGTCATTTCTCCACCAAACATCTTGTATTGACCTTCAATACTCCAACTCTTTCACCTCGTCTAAAAGTGGCGTAGTTGAGCCGTCCAATTCACCTCTATGTTCCAAACCCGTTAAGGTGCTTAAAGTGCCAACTGTTTGGACATGGGAAAGCCGTGGAGCTGAAACTTGCGTTAATTGATGTCAGGTCGGCACGACTGTGATAGCTGTACTGCCTCAAGCTGCTGCTTTAACTGCATGGGAGAGCACCCTGCATACTCTAGATCTTGTCCAAAATGGATAGTAGAAAAAGAAATAGCCTGCTAAACCTACAACTTCAGGGAAAAAAATTACCAAAGAAAGGTACTGCCATATCCTTCTAGTATTTCCTCTGAATGGCTTGAGGCCGTGCCTCCAATATTTCAAAACCGTCCTCACGCCCTACATTTAATAGCAAAAAGAAACAAGACTGAAGTTGGAATTCCAACAAAAAGAGACATGAAAACTCCTCACTCAAAAGAACATAAAATTCCCCGGCAGATTTCTGAGGAACCGGAAATTAACTTGCACACCTCGGGACTTTCAGAGGACGACATAGAGGTCGATATGAATGTCCCAAACCCCCGCGAGAGCGGCCTAAAGCTGCTCCCTCACATTCTACTTAATAACTTTTATTTCTTGGAACTGTCGTGGCTACCGAAACAAGCTGGATGACATAAAAACCTTGATTGCAGAGTACCATTCCGCCTTTGTCGCACTTCAAGACACATACCTGAAGTCGACTGACCAAGCGAAGATCCGTCGTTATACTTATATTCGATGCGATAGTATCAGTAATGATGGACGATCATCGGGAGGTGTTGCGCTCTTCACTTCCCATACATACCCCTCTCTTAATGTGTCACTAAGCACACCTTTACAGGCAGTGTCTGTTAGAATACAAGTACGACGAATGCTTACTATGTGTACTCTGTACCTGACACCAACTACTCCCATCTAGCAACAGTCTTGAGAACTTAGTGAATCAACTGCTGGAGCCGTTCATCATACACGGTGACTTTAATGGCCATAGCGTACTTTCGGGGTAGTAGGGATGCCAATTCCCGTGGGAGACAGATTTGCAATTTGCTCCCCATCTATACTACCATATATATTTCTTTGTCGGCAGTTACCTGCGAAACAGTGATCATTTCCCGATATTCGTCATTCATATCGGTGGCAATGATCCTGTTTACCGACCATCTCGCTACATTTATGCAGCAGCCGACTGGCCACATTTTGCATATCTGGCCACCATTACAGAGCAGATGGTAGAGAATAATATAGATGAAGTAGTTCAGACAGTCACTGATGTCATGATTAAAGCTGCTGATACGGCAATCCCTAAGAAATCTCCATCTTTTCACAAGCACCGCAAACCTTAGTGGACTTCAGAATGCATTGCAGTGATTAAGATCCAACGGAAAGTTTGGGGTATTTTCCACCCCGATACCCCAAAGATCGAAACCTTATACCTTCAAACAAGCAAAAGCCAATGATCCAAGAGTGCGATGCCAAAGCCAAAAGGAATCATGGCAAAAATATGTTTCTGGCATAACATCTGCTACTCCCACCAAACAGTTACGGGACAGAGTTCGGAAAACGATGGGATTATATTCCGAACATTCGATCTCGTTCGTGGAAGAGAATGATCAACATGTCTCGGAGGTTGTCGAGATAGCAAATGCCATTGCACGCGTTTTCTCTGGAGCTTTCTCTTTTAGCATCTATCCAGAGACTTCCAACGCACAAAACATCGTGCTGAATCCCATCGTATTAATTTCCATTCTCGATCCGAGCTCTCTTATAACTGTCGATTCACAGAAAAAGAGTTAACACGATGCCTTAAAAGGACCAGAATAACTGCACCGGGTCCTGATGGCATTTTGTTTCTAATGATACATCTTTCCCGTCACTCCCTTTATAACCTATTGCATCTATATAATCGCATATGGGAGGAACATGACTTCCCTTTGGCTTGGAGACAGGCCATTGTTATACCTTTTCAAAAGCCTGAAAAGGATCCAAGTAATCCATATAACTATAGGCCAATCGCACTCACCAGCTGCATGTGTAAGCTTTTTTGAAAAGATGGTAAATTCACGTCTCACTTAAATCTTAGAGCCAACTCAGGCTCTTTCACCATTTCAAAGCGGTTTCAGGGTTGGCCGCTCAACGGTGGATAACATCTTATCCCTAGAGACTCAAGCTCGCCATGAATTCCTACGCCGACACCATCCTGTCTCCATGGAACCCTCCGTGATCTACGTTCTCTTTGGTTTCGGGGAAATCTACCGAATTTTATTCGGAATTTCTTAGCCCTTCGACAGTTTCAAGTTAGAATTGTCTCACACCTGTCGGATAGCCAAGAAGAGGGTGTTCCTCAAAGAAGCGTTCTCAGCGTGACCCTATTTTCCATTAAAATAAATAATATTTTAAACCAACTACCTCCAACTGTCCAAGGTAATTTATACGTGTCTGACTTGAGCATTCATTGACAAGGAAATGACATGCGGTACGTCGAGCGACAACTTCAGGCAGCTGTCTCTCGCTTGACGAGGTGGAGTATTGACAATGGTTTCAGCTTCTCCGCTCAGAAGACACCCTGCGTTCATTTCTGCCGACGTCGGAACTTGTATCCTGATCCAGAGATTTTCCTGGGTGGTAGGATTGCAGTGGAGGACAGAGTAAGATTTCTAGGTAATCATTTTTGACCAGAAACTTATCTTCCTCCCCCACGTAGTGCAGCTGCGGATGTTTTGTGAGAAAAAGCGTAATATTCTAAAGGTACTCTCAAAAACATCTTGGGAGTAGATCGATCCTCCATGATCAATATCTACCGAACTGTAATTCGTCCAAGACGATTATGGGTGTACAACCTATGTATCCTCCCGTCAGTCTGTTGCGAAAGCTCGATGCTGTGCATCACACCGCACTGAGGTGACCACCTTGACTAGTGAGGTGTCTTCCAGGAGGCACTTCACCAGTCAAAGCTTATATGTAGTTTGCCAAGAACCATCTTTGGATTCTACGCGTCTTTTATTGTCGCTTCGACTTTATTACCTCATATTGAGTCATCCAACTCATCCACTGCGAAATTTACTCTTGGACAATTCACACGACCATCTATTTAGAAATCGCCTTTCTATATCCCTTTATTTGGTTTACGAATGTAAAACGCCCTGAGGGACACCCCTCTTAACTATAAATGTTGCTGAAAGATCTCTTTTTAACTAACCCTGGGGATCCCAAAATTTATCCTTTTTAAACTTATTTCATGGCTACGAGAGGTTATACACAAGTCCGATCATTAACGACTTTTTAATTCCTATAGTCATCATTCTAGTCATCACTCAATTTACACAGACGGGTCAAAGACGGTAAATTATTCCGGCTGCGCCTTTGTTTGCGATCCTATTACTTTTAATTATTCACTTCCATCTATTGTTTCAGTTTTCACTGCAGAGTTTAAAATCATATACAAAGCATTAGAATATATTTTAAGTCTAACGTTGGCAATTTTATTATCTACACAGATTCCAAGAGCGTATTGGAATCCTTAACATCAGAGTGTTGCAAACATTCTCAGGCATTTGAAGTTTTCAAAATTCATAGAAAACTCATCCGACGTGGTTTCGGTATCGCTTTTTGTTGGATACCGGTACACGTTGGAATTACTGGAAATGAACTGGTGGATGTTGTAGCCAGAAATGCTGTGACTCCATTAAATGTGAACGTTCCAAACGATGATCTCCGACAAGCTGTCCGAGACATCGTGTAGAAAGAATGGCAGATAAAACAATGAAAGTCGCAGCAAATTCCACAACGTCCGACCAATCATTTCGTTTTGGCCTACTTTGCTTGTACGACACTCCGGTGTACTATTAACTCGTCTTCGAATAGGACACACGTTTTACAGACAATTTTTATTTGGAGAGACTACTTGTGTGTGATCCCTTTTACTGTCCAACATATTTTAATTGATTGTCCAGTTTTTATTCGTCACCGCCAATACTTTTTAATTCATCAATTTTAAACTTGCAAGATGTGATCGGGGAAATTCCCCAGCCAAATATTTTTGATTTTTACGAAGCATAAAATTTTTAAATTACATCTAATGTTTTTACCTCTCGTTTCTTAAAATTCATCAAAACTTTTAACTATGACGACGATAATCTCTTGTTTCACTATTTAATCGTGGCGTTTGAATATTTATTTTTAAATCTAATTACTTCAAATCTTGTATTTTTAAATATACTTTTTTGGTTGGACAAATGAACCCTAAATTTTCTTTTCTCATATTGGGTTACGTTGTCATGTGTTTGGCGCAGCTTGTCCACTTTTGGACCTCGCGCCATTAAACCCAAATCAATCAATCAACCGATTTTGAACCACGGTCAGATGACGAGATCACACCTGAGCTGGCGTCCCACTATTCAAACTTCCACACCACGCTAACGTGAGAACATTTGAGGCCACGACAGATTTAACGTGCACCAGCTTCCTTTGTACACAACGGTCTTTGGTTGGATTCGAACTCGCAACCCTCCGGGGCCTAGTCCGTTACTCTACCAAGCGGGCTACTGCAAATTGTAAGTGGAATAATGCCGTTAATGAAAGAACGTTAAAATTTAAAAAAATCCAAAGGAGGAGTTTTGAAATAGTGAAAATTCTTTGTCATAGTGACAGAAGATCAAGATCGCTTATTTTACAAGTTGAAGCTGTATTTAAACAACTTATTTATGTTGAAGGTTTGTTGAAAACAATAACTATCTTAAAAAAAACCGTTGTCAAATCGATTTACCATTAAAAAAATAGTAATTGGTTAGCTTTGCTTTGTCTGTAATGAAGTACTTCGCTCTTAAAAAACTTAGTGATGAATATCTTATATCAAAATAATTTGTAATCCTTCCCTTAAAAATGACAAAATTCGAAAATGTCGCATACCTGGTGCAAGAGTGCCACAAGTCAAAAGATATTGGTATGTAAACTTTGTTCAGCATATTTGCTGTCGATTCGTTATTTTTTCATATTGAGTTGAGCAATTTTACAGGAAAATAAGATAAGAAATGCCATTCCCTAATCCAAAAACCCTCAAAGTCGTCTTTTGTAGTAGTTACCTTTCGTCACATCGTAATTTTGTTATACAGCAGGTGTTCGATGTATGTGAAATGTATTACATGGATGGTTATGCATCAATAGGATTTGTGTCCAAAGTAAGCTGTAGAAGTTATAAAAAAATGTCGAAAAGGTGTTAAAAAATTATTTTACCCACATTTAAATGATTTGGCTTTTTTCTAAGAAAGAAAAATATGATAATTATGGTCATTTTTTCAATCTATAGTTTCAAACAATTCAAACTGATTAAGTCTACTGTTTAAATAAGTATAGATTAAAAAACTTAAGAGGAATGAAATTTTAGACGAATATAATGCTAAAAGCTAATATTTTCTTAATAGGTATCACTTTTTATTTCTAATTAGGCTCATTTGTTAAAATATTCTGTTATTGGCCAATAAAATAAATGAGTGATCGAAAATAATTTAAATCGATTTTTGGCAAAATTAATCACCATTGTACAATTTAAAGAAACCAACCTTTAAAAATGAAAGCAAAGTGCTATAAATTATCCCCCTCGAAAATTATTTTAAGTTACTGAAACCGCAAGAAAGTATAAAATCGTTTTAAGCGTATTTTAGCATATAAGCTTGAAGATTACCGAGATTCAAAATGCTATTTGATGTTTTATACATTCATGAAAAGGACAATTGTCCCAAATCATTTTAGATTGCGGATTATCGTATTTAAGTCGGATCAAATATCCATCCCAAAGAAGAATTACATTTCATTTCAAGACAGATTATCTTAATGGACGTTGGAAGATTAGAATCGATCGGTTAAGATTAACTTTCTTACTTTCCCAACTTTCACTGGTAATAAATGTTTCTCTGAGTAGAATAAAATATATCGATCTAAAACGGGTCCTCCATTAAAGTATTCTCACTAAGCCCACAAATGTATCGACTTTTTTCGAAATGTTTCAGTGGAATTGTTTTATTTTACCATATAGTTTGACATTGATTTAAATGTGGTTTTCTCTTTTGCTTGAAAACGGAGAAATATGAGAAGTTTTTCTGTGAAGCTAGATCTAGGTAATTAAGTTTTTCTGGAGAAATCTTTTTTCTTGTATGTATTCGGGGACGCTGTAGCCTGATTGGTAGAGTAGCGGATAAGAAACGAGAGTTGCGATCCAACCAAAGATCGTCATGCATGCGGGATCTCGGGAAAGTTAAATCTATCGTGGCCTCAAATGTTATCTTGTTGGCGTGGTGTGGAAGTTTGGAGAGTGGGGTGCCTGCTTAGGTGTTGCCACGTCATCTGACTGTGGTTCAAAATTACGTGGTGTTGTTCTCGGATCTTTCCCTTGGGATTGATCCCGGACCATCGCAAATAACCCATTATATTCCTCCAGTGTGACGTTAATTCAACTACTCTACCCTCTTATAAATCGGGAGGTGGTAGCCCGGTTGGAAGAGTAGCAGATTAGCAACAGATGGGTTGCGAGTTCAAATCCAACCCCATACCGTCGTGTACAAAGGGGGTTGGGGCACTCTAAATCTGTCGTGGCCTCAAATGTTCTCACGTTGGCATGGTGTGGAAGTTTGGAGAGTGGTGTGCCAGCTCAAGTGTTGCCTCGTCATGGTTCAAATTACGTGGTGTTGTCCTCGTAACTCTCCCTTCGGGTTTGATCCCTGACCGTCACCAATAGCTGGTTGTGTTGCTCCAGTGCGACGTTAATTTAAATACCTACCAACCTACCTAGTTATCTGATCGTGGTACAAAATTCCGTGAAGTTGTCCTCGATCTTTCCCTTTGGGAATCATCCCGGACCATCACCAATAGCCCGTTGTGTTGCTCCAATGCGACGTGAGTTAAATACCTACCTCTCATAGATCTTGGTAGGACAAATTTATTGGTTAAATTAATTACGATGCCATAAGTTTAATTATTGAAGCTACTTATTTCCTATCTGAAGAAAGTGTATGAATGTTTTTCTGTAAAGTAAATGAAGTTTTTAAGTACACTATGAATTCACATTTTAAATCAATGAAAACATCCATGCAAAGATAATTGTTTCATCAATTCAATTTATTTTTCGTTTCAGTCAAAAGAATACTCGTTTTTCTGATGGAATGTCCTTCCGGTACCAAGTTCGGAAATGACGTCAGTTAGCTTGGTTAACGGAATACGATTTCAACATGCGGCCAATCAAAATACCAGAGAATGAATTCCGAATTGACCGATGGTAATTGACTGGTCAACACCAATTAGATGGAACGCTAAACGCGACCCATTACATTTTAAGGTAACCCCAATGTGTCTCATGCGAAATCATTTCGGCCGTGGAAGTAAAATTTTCGCTTTCGATCCGGTTTGTTTACACTGGAAATCCCTCTCCAGATGAGATATAGCGAGTCATAATCTCAGAGATATATTTATCTCCTTATCACATTTTTGGCTTTTCTGGCTCTTAGCAACGATTTTGTCTTCCATCCAGACTAATGGGGTACAAATCAGAACAACTTAGAGAAATAGATGAGGTAGTTAAGGTATGAAAAGGAAAATGGAGAGATTTTCACCAAGACGGTGTAAGAAAATTAGACGAAGAGACGGAAGAAAAACAGATATAACTAAAGATTGATACAAGGGGGTAGGTAGGTAGATTAACGTCGCACTGGAGCAGCACAAAGGGTTACTGGCGATGGACCGGGATCAATACAGAAGAGAAAGATCTGAGAATAACACCGGGCCCGCGGTAGCCCGTTTGGAAGAGGGACGGATTAGCAACCGGAAGGTTGCGAGTTCGAATCCAAACAAAGGCCGTCGTGTACAAAGGTGACTGGTGCATGTTTAATCTGTCGTGGCCTAAAAAGTCCTCGAGTTGGCGTGTTGTGGAAGTTTGGAGAGTGCGGTGCCTGCTCAAGTGTGACCTCGTCATCTGATCGTGGTTCAAAATGACGAGGCGTTTTCGTTGGATCTTTCCCCTCGGGATTGATCCCGAACCGTCGCCAATAGCCCTTTGTGTTGCTCCCAGTGTGACGTTAATTCAAATACCTACCTACCTTTCTCAATGGTACTGCATTTTTGGCGGTCAGCAATGAAGTTAACAATTTTCAGTTGTGATGTAAGATCATTATATCAGTAACATATCTAATTGTTTGAAATTTATCTCCTATACCCCCGACTCGAAAAGATAGGTATTAAATTAACGTCGCACTGAAGCGAAACAACGTGCTATTGGCGATGGTCTGGGATCAATCCCGAGGAAAAAGATCCGAGGACGTAATTTTGAACCACGGTCACACCTGAGCTGACGCTCCACTCTCCAAACTTCCACACCAATGTGAGGACATTTGAGGCCACGACAAATTTAAAGCGCCCCAGTCCTCTATATACACGACGCTCGTTGGTTGGATTCGATCTCGCAACCCTCTGGTTAGTAATCCCTTCTCTTTCAACCAGGCTACGGGGCCATCGGGGCTCAGTGGGTGTGCCCACTGCTCTAGCAGCCTTCGAGTTGTAGGCGGCGCAAGTTTGATTCCTGTCCGGGGCGTATTTCTCTCTTCTGTGTCAGTAAAACTTTCATTGTGTGTGTCTGTCTATTTCTTGATATTGTGTATCTGGCGCAGCATGGCCAAATATGGCCCTTGCGCCATAAAATCCAACAAACCAATCTTCCAACCAGGCTACCGCGGCCCACAAAAAGGCTACACTTTCTTATTACTGGAAAGAGTCGCGAGATATTTCAAAAACAAGCGAGGCAAATGCGTAAACGCATTTCTTAGATCCTCTACAAGACGTAGCGAAGATTTGTTTTCAGATTACCATCCATTTTTTTCCAAGTGTAGCGTATCCCAGAAATTGAAACAGCCTGCTTCACTCGGCTTTGATTCCCGCAGTACCTGCTGCTCATTGCGATCCCTTGTTGGATGGAGGAAAAACCGGCAAAACGTAACACAAGAATCAAACGAAAAATTGTCATTTCATTTTACGAGCCGTAACCGAAGGTTTATGACGTCATGAAAAGATCACGTGACGCGATAAGAAGGTATGTCTGAGGGTAGTAAAATTCGAGACGGGAAACATTATTTTTTGGATCCTCCAGCCGAAAAATTAACCTTTTGAATGTCGTTAGCCGGATCCCTGCTCTAGGCTCAGGTAACACGACAACAAACAAATTGATGAGGATATTTTAGCAGCTGCCGTTTTATTGCGGTATTATGCGGAAAATTCATTAGCGGGGTTTGCTGCTTTCCCTACCTGATGGAAACATTCCCCTGCATTCTTGCCTGATGTAATATTTTCTTTTTGAATGAGACCCAAGAACACTTTTCTGGAGCTTTTATTGTTGTTTTTATGAGCTTTGTTTGGATTTCATTTGGAAATTATGTGTCTACGATAATGAATTATTGTATACATTAATGGTGAGTACTTCAGAAGTGATAATGGATTAAGAGTCGTGGTTAAGGTTTTATAGCGAGAGTTTAACCCTCCAACCCGAGATATCTCGTTCATCAAGATCTGATCAATTTTGCTAATGGCGAAATCACGTCGGCGTGGTGTGAAAGTTTCGGGAGTGGGGTGCCAGCTAAGGTGTTGATCTGGTAATCTGATACTTCAAAATTACAAGACGTTATCTTTGGATCTTTCGATTCGGGATTTATCCAGGACTATCTCCAATAGCCCGTTACTTTGTTTCAGTATGACGTTAGTTACCTACCTACCTAACAACGAGATAAGTCGTTATCAAGATATTGCCGACTTTTTTATGAAGAGATTAGATCTGGTCAGTTTTCTATTGATGAAATATCTCGTCCATCAAGATCTAGTCAGTTTTCTTCTACTGACGAGATATCTCGTCCATCAAGATCTGGCCAGTTTTTTGCCATTGACGAGATATCTCGTCCACCAAGATGTAGTCAGTTTTGCTAATGATGGGATACCTCGTCTAGACAGCCACCAGGAGGGTTAATGTTATCTAGCGGAATTACGAGGTCTGCCCTGAAGGTATCCAACCATTATTAATCCTTCAAGCGATTCCACCGAGATATCTCATCCATCAATATCTGATCGATTTTGCTAATGACGAGATACCTTGTCATCAAGATATTGCCGATATTTTGATGACAAGATCAAGATTTGGTCAGTTTTTGTCCATTGACGGATATCTTGTCCATCAACATCTGATCAGTTTCCTTCTATAGACAAGATATCTCATCCACCAAGATCTGGTCAGTTTTGCTAATGACGAGATTCCTCGTCGAGACAACCACCAGGAGGGTTAATTTCACGAGAGCAATTTGCGCGACATCGGTGTAACTTGGCAACCGACGAGAGGAGATATTGATGCGCATGCGTGAAAAGTCACGAACCCATTGGACTAATCAGTTGTGTGCTAGACGCCCTTGAGTGAGTGTATACGAGTATATGTTCTGAGACAGTCATATTCTCAGTGACCGAGCTAGAAGAGCAGCGATTTTGCATCTAATTTTGTGTGTTAAACTTGAAAACTTGCCCGCGGAAAAGAATGATTAACCCTCCAAGTGTTTCGACTAGATATCTAGACCAAGATCTGATCAATTTTGCTAAGGATGACATATCTCGTCGTGACAAAACTGCCCTATTACTCCAAGAGGAATGAAGATTCAAGTCGGAAAAATAAATTGTCCCTTGCCAAGAACTGGTGACAGTTTGGCACCAGAGGTTGGACAATACATGGCAGTTTTCGACGCTAAGATAAATCACCAGTAGGGTTAAGAAGACTTTCGGGCACGTTGCAAAGAGTGCGGAGCAATTTTAAATGTGGTACAGCCTCTTCAAAGATTGCTGGGAATCTGTTGACATTCATCCACGTTCTGAAAAGCCTTCAACAAACAGAACAAGTGAGAATGTTGAACATGTACGGGATGCAATTAACAAAGACATTGCGAGAATTAGAAGATGTTCTGGGTATTAAAAAACCACTGTTCGAGATTTTAACGATGGATTCTAGCGTGATGACGCCGCCCATTCATTATGTCTCATAAGGTTTTGTTTGCTTAAACATCAAATCACCCAGGTTGCACAACCTCCCTTATAGTCAAGATTTGGGGCCTTGCTACTTCTGGCTTTTACTAAAGCTAAAATAACCTCTGAAGTTGATTGGTTAGTTATTGAGTTTTAAGGTGCAAGGGCTAAAAAAGCCTTAGAATCAAATGCTGAACAAATCCCAATTACTTACTGGTGTTAATGATTTAGTAAAATTCAACTCGTTACAAAAAATTAAAGGAAAACAACAAATTTGTGAAATTAACACTGATAGAAAAATCACTACCACACTATCTGGACTGAGAACAGCACATTTTAAAGGCATGAAAATTAACAATGACAGATACAGACATTGTTACAACTGTCTGAGCGTTGAACTGACACCTAATAATGTATTCACCCAACCTGGAGTTCATAGTAGCTGCTCTTCAAACCATCCATTACCATCCTGACGAACAGCTTTACAGCGAGAAAATAATCAACATCGGCAAATCTGCGCAAAACGCACAAGGCGATTTCAGAGTTACGAATTGAGCGTTAACTCATGTGACACGTCAGTGTTATTGTTCACATGTCATCGTTATCAGTTTAGGGTGAACCATTATTTTTCTCTTTAAACAATTGTGATATATGCTAGGGGTAGTCAATCAGTAGCTGAAAAGGGTTTTTATTTTAATGGTCTTTTAGTTAATACCAGTTAGAAAGGAAAATATATTGGTGAATATGGCTTTTTTGGGAAAATATAAGAAATGCGATCTATTTACTTTAGCATTGGAGTTAGGGGAAACTCCTGATCCAAATATTAAAGTTATAGGACTGAAAGATCTCATAACAGGAAGTAAGTCATACGAAGTCGAATTCGTGATGGAGATGCTTGAAACGATAGTGAGTTCACGAAAGGAGATGGAAGAGAAGGAGAGGGAAGAGAAGAAGGAGAGAGAAGAGAAGAAGGAGAGAGAAGAGAAGAAGGAGAGAGAAGAGAAGAAGGAGAGAGAAGAGAAGGAGAGAGAAGAGGAAAAGGAGAGAAAGAAACAACAAAGAGAATTTGAGCTAGAAAAGTTAAGGATAGAAGCAGGAATAAGGATAAGCAATGATTCCATAGAAGGAAGAAGTAGTCCTACCGATATACATGTCGACATGACGAAATACATGCCCAAATTCCAAATGAAAGAGGGTGATATCCTTTTATACCTCTCCCTGTTCGAAAGTCAAGCTAGGCGGAGGAAAATTGATGAAAGAAATTGGGTATCATGTCTTTTGACCCTAATGCCTTTGGAGATAATAGAATTGATTGCGAGGGTTTCGGAAGAGGGATTAGAAGATTATGAACACATTAAAGACCTCTTGTTAAAGAAGTTTAAGATGAATCCAGAGGGATTTCGCCAGAAGTTCATTCAACATCAAAAAAGTCCTGATAAAACTTGGCAAGATTTTACTTATGAAGTAACCAATTATTTTCAAGGATGGATCGAAGGACTTGGTATCTCCGATTTTGAGAGTCTGAAGGAATTGATGATAGCCGATCAAGTCAAGAAAAAAGTGCCACAGGAAGCCAGGGACCATTTTATCGATGAATGGGGGAAAATATCAAAACCTTCATTGCTGGCTGAAAAGATAGACGAATACGAATGTGTTCGTAGAACATACAAGAGACAGCCAAGTACCACCATGAAGACAAATTCGGGATACAAGACCCAGTATGATGCAAGAGGTTACGGTGGATACCACATATCTCAGCAGGACACCAAACGAACCTATCACAGAACTCAACCAGAACCGGCGAAACATAATTCCAGGCTTGTTTGTTTCTCATGCGGAATGGAGGGACACATGAAGAGGTTCTGTCCAAAGTCGGATAAAGGAAGATCAGATCACGATAATAGAAGGAAAGCGAACGTGAATAGGATCATAACTGAAGAAAGCGGTGTGGGGGATGAGAAAAGGACACTGAATACTGGCGGAACGGCGGTGGTAGCTAAAGTTGTATCCTTTAAGGAAAGATCCTGGCGAGACAATCTTTGCCCCTTGGAAAGAATCTTAATTAGTGTTGACGGGAGGGAGGCAAAAGCCCTAATTGATTCTGGGACTGAAATTACCTTCATACGGAAAGATATTGTACAAAATCTATCGCTGGAAGAGAAATCGTCCATCTTTATTAAAGGAATCTTCGGTCCAGCGGAGAAATGCCCGTTAATGAACGTTCCCATACGACTGATCATAGGAGGTAGGGGTGATGTGCTTCACCAAGAAGTCCTCTGCGCAGTTGCTCCCTCATTGGTGGAAGATGTGCTGTTGCCACCAGATATCCGAGACATGCTTAGAGGAAAGCAGGAATTAATTTCCACCGATATTGGTAGTGGAAACATCTTGGAACCACCTACAAAAGAGGGGAACACAGAAGGGAATTCCGTTGAAGTGAATAAGGACACAGAAGTGTTAGTGGTAGAAAGCACCGACGGAGACCAGGAAGAAGGGATATCGAAGACGGAAAGCTTCCGTAAAGAGCAAGAGGAGTGTAGAGAGCTGGAAGAGACCAAAAAACAGGCTAAGCAAGGAAGTGGAGGATTTTTCTTTAACGATGGTTTGGTCTTTCATAAAGACAAGATTCTTGGAGAGAATGTATGTCAATTGGTTCTTCCTAAACGTAGAAGAAAAGAGGTTCTTAGATTAGCCCACTGCTCAGTGTTTGGGGGACACATGGGAGCGAGGAAGACAATAGAAAGAATTAGATATTCGTTCTATTGGAACGGGCTATCAAGAGACGTGAGACAGTTTTGTTTAGCATGTGAAGGTTGTCAGTTGACGAGAAGGGTCAAACACAAACATAGGGCCCCAATAACTCCCGTTGCGCGGCCAGAATTGCCCTTCCAAGTGGTCAATGTGGACATCATAGGACCGATAGATCCTCCAAGTTCTAAGGGACACAAATTTATCTTGTGTATGGTAGACCAACATACAAGGTGGGCTGAGGCGATCCCTTTGACGAGTCTTACAGCCAAAGAAACGTGTGAAGCTTTATTATCTATTTTTATGAGGACTGGAGTGCCAAACGTAATTGCCTCGGACAATGGTACAAATTTCAACGCTGAATTGACTCAGGAATTTGAAAAAAGAATGGGTTCAACTCCACTGTTCTCCACACCATTATATCCACAATCAAACGGGTTAGTGGAAAGATTTAACCAAACTTTAAAGAGTATGTTACATCACACCATTAAGGAAGAACCACGGACCTGGCACACCAAAATACCGTTCATTTTATGGGCATACAGAGAGGTCCCGAACAGTACAACGGGTGTAGCACCTTTTCAATTGCTCTTTGGTCGGAAGCCAGAAGGTCCTTTGTCGATTCTAAAGAATACCTGGACGGGAAGACACGAGGGTTTGCAGCTGGATACAACCCCAATACATGTCTATCTGGAGAAGTTGAAAACCCGACTGGAGGAGGCCGCAGAGAAAGCCAAGATAACATCTAATATACAACAAGGGAAAATGGCCCATTATTATAATTTAAGGTCTACAAGAAAGACTTTCAAGCCGGGAGATAAAGTCATCGTGCTCTTGCCAGATTCTACAAACAAATTATTGGCCAGATGGCAAGGTCCCGGAATCATTGAAGAGAAAAAGAATGAACATTCTTTCATTATAAAGATGCCAGACAATAGGATGAGGCACGTTCACCAGAACAAGATAAGGGAATTTGTGGTCGGTTCCAACGCGGTAAATGTCATTTTTGAAGGTGAGGAAGAATTTGGTAACATAGAAAACGCTCCAATTGTCGAAGCAAGAGACAAGTTCACCCAAGAAGTGAAAATGATCACGACACCGTACTTAAATCCTAAACAGGAGGAAGAATTGAAAAGACTCTTGTGCAAGTTCGAGACACTTTTTTGCCGACCAATACAACCCGTGGGAGTAAGTCAGCACAAGATTGAATTGCTGCCTGACTCCATCCGGAGAAAACCACATAGTTATTGCATACCAATAGCATACCGTTCAAAGGTGGAATTACAAGTTGACCCATCGCCCTGGGATTTATCATCAGGGAGCTGATGCTCTCTCCCGCTTGGAAAGAGAGGTCGATCAATAAAGGCTTGGTAGCATATTTGGATGAGATTGTTATTTTTTTTATAACTAAATATGGAGGGTTAAGATGTATATTAAATATAGTGTAAATAATGGTTAATTTTATATGTATGGTGTTAGTCGAATGTTATTTTTGCAATACTTTAGGTTAGGTTTTGTAGATTGGATCAATTTAGAATGAAAAGGTATTGGAGTTCGGGAGTATCAATATTTGATTGTTGGTGGTGTAAATAGATATAGCATTTGGATGTTAAGATCTAATATTAGCTTGAAAAGTGGTTGCAAAGTATAAATGTTCTTATGCATAATTTTTTTTGGATCCCTTGATTTCTCTTGGGTTGAGAGGGTAACCACTCCTGATCTGACCGGTTGCCACAAATGTTCGGACTATATTATTAGTAAAACAGATTTTTTTGGAAAAAAAATCTGTTTTCCTCTTGGCGGCGGCGTGTGAGGATGTGCAAACGGCTGATGATCGACTTAACCACACGTGCAGATGTCCGCTGAAATCCGGTGACTGGTAGAAACTATTTTCCTGACTCAGCGAGAGTGAGTTAGAATTGAACTAGTAATTGAAGGCTTCCACGCGCAGGTGGAGCGAGCGCAGTTTTTTTACAGAATTAATGCAAGTGGCAGCGTGTAGGCTGTTCCATCAATTTGAGATAACGGTTGCTGTACATAGTTTTTAGGGAGAGAAATAAATTGTGTTAGTCCTAATCTCCATATCACTTCGTAACACCCTAGCGATCGGTCTAAGGTATAAGTTCAGGCGATCAGCTCGGATCTCCACACGACCTATCCCGACACTCAGGAAGATGGAAATTATTTCCCTTTCCTCTTCCGATTGCTAGGCTTGTGACAGCTTTTGACATTTTGTTTTGATTGGTCTCTGGCATAAAGTTCTATATTAAATTTTACTTCTGTGATTCTAAGGAAACGACGTAGCGAGCTGAGAATAGTTGCTTTGACCAGGAAATTCCAGACAAAATAAACTATGCAAATTCCATGACACCAGAGTTCAGCGTTCGAGAGATTTTGGTGCTTCAGACAGATTCTTTGCTTTATATATAAGATTCATGCGCTGAATGAATAGTTGGAACGATTCGTGTTTGCATTGGTAATGAGGTAAATTTGTTTGTTGAGAAATCTCGAATGATATATTTTCGTGTTATACATTGGAGATGCAGAAACTAGTTTGAGAAATACGTTTCTTCTATACATAACTTAAGCTCACGGAAACGCTTACGATGAAAATGACAGGAAAGATTAATCGATTGGAGATACTTTCGTTTCCCCGATCGCCAGATATATCAGAGGTAGGTATTTAATTAACGTAGCACTGAAGCAACACAACGGGCTCTCGGCAACAGTCTGGGATCAAACCCGAAGGGGAAGATCGAGGACAACACCACGTAATTTTGAACCACGGTCAGGTGGCGAGGTCAACACCTGAGATGGCACCCCACTCTCCAAACTTCCACACCATGCCAACGTGTATCGGCAACAGTCTGGGATCAAACCCGAATTGGAAGAACCGAGGAAAATACCACGTAATTTTGAACCCCGGTCGGATGGCGAGGTCAACACCTGAGCTGGCACCCCACTCTCCAAACTTCCACACCATGCCAACGTGAGGACATTTGAGGCCACGACAGATTTAACGCACACCAACTCCCATGTACACGACGGTCTTTGGTATCCCAGTTGGAAGAGTAACGGACTCAAAATTACGTGGTGTTGTCCTCGAACCTTTCCCTTCGGGATTGATCCTGAACCGTCGTCAATAGCCCGTTGTGTTGCTCCACACCACCCCAATGTGAGGACATATTTACAACATATTTAGCGTACACCATCCCCCGTGTACACGGCGGTCTTTGGCTGGACCGAGTATTGAACTATTGCTAATACGTTACCCTTCCAACCGGGCTACCGCGGACCTAACATTTTAAGTTTCGAGTGAATACGAGTTGAAAACTTGTCGTTAATCCACAAAATTGCTTACGCAACGATGTATTTGGGACTTTCAACTCCAACTAATGCTTTCATGAACGAACACAGCATTTTGGTTGCAGCTTCAAGGACAAGAATTTCGTCCTGTCCGGGATCAATCCCGAAGGGAAAGATCCGAGGTAATTTTGAATCACGCTCAGATGACGAGGTTAATCTTGATCTGGCACCCCACTCTACCGTGTCCCCAAGATGTACTGAGTAATCAATACCTAATATGTTCCCAGACACATAAGAGACCATCTATTGTCTCGTATGGGGCAATCACTCAGATTTTAGTCACGAGAATGTCTATCTTATATTATGGTACTTACGTATTAACCGCATGCCAGCGATTAATCGCCAAATCTGTTGGAAGGGGTATAAGACGGAAGAACTGGAACAATCTGGTTATATTCACTGCCAAAGTGAACCACAAATACAATTTCATTTGATTCTGAAACTGGCACGCACACAGAATATGTAACGCATCTGGGGAAGTGAAAAATGGCGAAATAAAAAACATCGAGGAACATCTCGATACCACCTCGAGTCCCTACCTCGCAGAGTTTATAATAATGATATGTTTGATGCCATCCTAAGGGCAATTGCTAAACATTTTCCGCCCGAAACAAAACTTGGCTGATATTCGCCAATGGCAAACAAAACTTGGCTGATATTCGCCAATGGCATGCGGTTAATACGTAAGTACCTATATTATTAATATACAGGGTGAGTCTAAATTGTTTTTACAAAATAAGAGGAGTGATAATACCCATCCAGACGAGCAATAATTACCATGGAACATAGGGTCGCATTCCACTCTGAGAGGCAGTAAAGAGTAAAGTCGAACCATCCAGAGAGACATGTGGTTGATGCACGATGGAGCCCCAGTACACTTTTCCAGCACGGTCCGGCACTTCTTGAATGCCACATATCCCGCACGATGGATCGGAATGTGGCGGACCTGTGTCTTGGCCTCACTGAACCTCAACCCACTGGACTTTTTCTTCTGGGGGCACATGAAATCTTTAGTGTACCAGACGCCTGTGGACTCGGCTGAAGATCTCGTAGCGAGAATCGGTTCAGACAATATTAACACAACACCATGAATCTTCGAGAGGGTGCGCCAGTCATTCCTTCGCCGGTGTGAACTGTGCAACGACACGCCACTTTGAGCACTTGCTGTGAGTTTTTCTCTGATCAATCAATCAGATTGTGCAACTTTTGGTATTGTTCATTCGCTTTCCCAACACTGTTGTAAGTTCATGTTGAAATTCTAATTTCACTCTTTTCTGCCTCTCAAAGTGGAATGCGACCCTATGTTCCATGGTAATTATTGCTGTCTGGATGGGTACTATCACCCCTCTTATTTTGTAAAAACAATTTAGACTCACCCTGTATAGTAATCAAAAGCCTTTTTGAACTTACATTATTTTATCTCCAAGAAAGCTTATCTCACATTAAATCTGTTGTTGCGTGAAATGTCCTCACACTGGCGGTGCATTCCTCCCTCGGTGTATTTCTCTCTTCCGTGTAAGTAAAACTTTCATTGTGTGTGTCTGTCTATTATTTGATATTGTGTCTTGTGTCCGGGCCAGAATGGCCAAATATGGCCCTTGCGCCATAAAACCCACAAAACCAACCAACCTCACCTTGGCGTGGTGTGTAAGTTTGGAGAGGGCGGTGCCAGCTCAAGTGTCCTCGTCATCTGACCGTGGTTCAAATTACATGGCGCTGCACTTGGATCTTTCTCTTCGGGATTGATCCGTCACCAATAGCCCGCTGTGTTGCTTCAGTGCGATGTTAATTAACTACCTACCTGACTACAAGTGACAGATCTTCAAACCAAGCGATCGGAAGAAGTAACACGAATCTGCGAGCACATAGTCTATTTCATTAGAAGGTCGATTGTTCAAATACGCTAGCATCAGTCGCGTGCGGTTAGTGCAATTTAAAGTCCCGGAGCACTTGCAAGCGCTCACAGTTGCCCTATTTGAACTATGGCGAAGAAAAATCAAGAACTATGCAATCAAAGCAACCATTCATTTAAACAAAAATATTGATCGCAAAATGCTTTCTTATAATATTATTTGAAAAACAGTGTTAATCTACTATATTTATACTAGTTGACTTGCACAGAACGCCTGCGCTTAAAAGACAATTGGTTGTATCTATTGATTAACGTTTTGTCAAGCACACTTCATTTCTAACGTTAGAGCAATAGGAATCGATCACTTATGACTATCATTATCATTTTTTATCATATTATTGACTTGTTTAAAAGCAATTTGTCATGACATGATTTCTTTAATAACTATTCTCTTTGAATTAGGAAACAATCACTCATAATTTGGAGACAAAATTACTGACATTAAAACGAATCAATATGAGTGGATTTCTAGTTGTAACTCTTGTGAGAAATGACAAAATGTGTCCCAATCCAAAATAAAAGGAAACATTTTTGTTATATGCACACATAAACAGTTGATTAACCTTTATTCTAATAATCAAATTACTTAAAATGGGATTAATATGTTTTGATATGGAATTTCATATTAAAATCTGAATGAATGAATATGAATAAGAAATGGAATTGATCGAAAATATAGAAAACAGAACTTTGACTTGGAATACGTCTTTCGTTTCGTTGCATTACTGGGTCCCTCAGTAAAAATCGGTGTGTCGCAAAAAGTGTACACCAGACTTCCTTCAATAATTTGAAAACTACAAAAGCTAGTAAAAATACAGGTAATAGGTCCTGGATCAATCCCGAAGAGACAGATCGAGGACAACACCTGGTGATTTTGAACCAATCTCACATGAAGAGGTCAACACCAGAGTTGTCATCCCATTCTCCAAACTTCGATACCACATCAACCTGAGGATATTTGATGCCATGGCAGATTTAATGTCACCAGCCTCCACGCACACGATGGTCTTTGGATGGATCGAATTCCGAATGCGCAACCCTCCGGTTGTTAATTCGCTATTCTACCAACTGGGCTACCGCATTCTCAACTCCCAAAGGAGACCACTAAGGAGATAAATCATCACAAGTATAGTGGCCAAATATGGTCCTTGCTCCATAAAACCAGAAAACAACTAACCAACCATCTTCCCAAGCATAAGGCATATGATTTCCTCTGGCTGAATATTAATGTTTGGGACGTTGTCGTTAAGAGCATTTTGATTGGGCCATATTGGGAACTGATAAACGAAAATCCTGTGTCGAACAAGGTGTCAAAACGATGGGACACCAATACACTTCAACTATGATGTCCGTAATAATTTGAAAATTCGGGATATTGGTCAAGTCTCGAATTCTTTCTATGGGATTTCTTCTGACGAGCCTCGGGTACGAGATTCCCATTGACTCCAATGAGAATCTCATTGAAAGAGTCTCCGTTGCAACTATTCGCGAAACACCGGGTTTGTATGGAAAAATGGACGGCAATCAATGCGTTGAAGCTGTCAGGCATGTACTATTGTTAGAGGTCGCTCCTTTGAGGATCTAGGAGCCACGGTAGCCTAGTTCGAAGGGCAACGGATTAGCAACCTGAGGGTTGTGAATTCGTAACTAGGTCTAGCCAAAGAACGTCGTGTACACTTGGACTGGTGTGCGCTAAGTCTGTCGTGGACTTAAATGTCCTCACATTGGGGTGGTGTGGAGCAACACAACGGGCTATTGACGACGGTTCAGGATCAATCCCGGAGGGAGAGGTTCGAGGAGAACGCGTAATTTTGAACTACTGTCAGATGACGAGGCAACACCTGAGCTGGCATCCCACTCTCCGATCTTCCTTACCACTCCAACGTGAGGACATTTGGGTCCACGACAGATTTAACGTGCACCAGCCCCGGTTGCTAGTCCGTTGCTCTTCCAACCGGGACACCGCGGCCCTCAAAAGACACATGAAAAATTTCTTTAATCATGACCAAATATGGTATGCAATTTTTCCGTGATGTTTTTTGTGGCACGAAGTGCGGTCACAGTACGTGCTTGGACCATCTGGCTCCCAATCTCCAAAAGATCCGGTGACACCGTCATTTTCAATCACGGTCAGATGACGAGGTCAACAACTGAGCTGGCACCCCGCTCTCCAAAGTGCCACACAAACGTGAGGATATATGAGGCGGCAGATCTAACGTACACCAGCTCCAAGGTTAATGGAATAACATCTTCTCCCTTCTATTAACCTTTCATCAGCCCCACATACATGACGGTCTTTGGTAGGTAGGTAGTTAATTAACGTCTCACTGGAGCAACACAACGGGCTATTGGTGACGGTCCGGGTTGAATCCCCATGGGAAACATCCAAGGACAACACCTAAGGTGGCATTCCGCTCTCCAAACTTCCACACCACATTTATCTGAGAAGATTTGATAGGCCACGCCAGATTTAACGCGATGCTCAACGAATGACGACGTTTTCACTTATTTTCTTGACATCTGAATAAGGCAACTGACAGTTGTATCAAATTCTTACACAGACTTAAGAATGACAAACTCTAATTCCAAGATAAGAGACCTTTCACACGACGAAAATCGAGCACTTCAAAAACGAATCCCAATAGAAGACTGGGTCGGAGCGTTGTCAAATGTTTGAGCGCTTGCAACTTCAATTGAGTGATACCGGGACATTTCATGTCAACAGGTGTAATTACTCGATCACGTGCAAAAACATGTTGAGAATGAAAGCGTTTTTGCTGATTTACTTGGTGAAATATCTGAGAATACCTCGTCATTTTGACGAGGTGAAAATCTCTACTGGCACCCCACTTTCCAAATTTCCATACCTCATCAACATGAGGACATTTGATGCCACCACAGATTTGATGCACCAGTCTCCACGTACACAACTCTTTGGTAGGATCGAGTTTCGAACTCACAACCTTAATCTGCTACTCTTCCAACTAGGCTACAGCTGTCCTGCGAATTTACTTGATATCTCTCTGTCAACTGACAAGTGCATCATATTCTTACAGAAATATTCATGGATCACAACCTCTGATCCCAGCATAAGCGTTTCTCTTTCCTACGACGAAAATCGAACACTTCAAAAATTAGAATCCCGATCGAAGACTGGTACAGAATGTTTTTAAATGTTGATGGTTTGTGTGTACCGTCAGCTGTGTGATACCGGAACATTTCATGGACAGGTATAATTACTCAATCACGTGAAAACCCGCTTTGAGAAGGACGGCTGATTTACTTGGTAAGCAGGCAATTAATCAACGTGGCCATGGAGCAACAAAACTGGCTATTGGCGACAGGTTGTTGCAAGTTAAATGAATCTGTCGTGGCTCAAACGTCCTCACGTTGGTGTGGAAGTTTGAAGAGTGGGGTGCCAGCTCAGGTGTTGAACTCGTCACCTGACTGGTCCAAAATTACGAGTGTCCGATCTTTTCATTCGGGATGGATCCCGAACCGTCGCCAATAGCCCGTTGACATGCTCCAGTGCGGCGTCAATTAAGTACCTACCGACTCAAATAAGCCAACTGAAATTTGCATCATATTCTTACAGACAGATCCACGGATGACAACCTCTGATCCGATCTTCTTTCCCACGAAGAAAATCGAACACTTCAAAAAGCGAACCCCGATCGAAGACCGGGACAGAACGTCTACCCGGAAGGGGGTCGATCTTCCGAAAAGCGGTCTAGGGGTGCAAAACGAATGCCCCCAATCCCACTCGGAGTTGTCACGTGCTTTTGTATTGGCCCGAGCTGCGCGCCCGCGTCCGCGCAGCCGATCCGATCCCTCGATCCATCCACCCCAACCTCCGAGCGGCCGACCCTCCCGATCACTTCTGCAGTGCAGTGCAGAGAGCAGACGACACCTCTCTCTTCCAAAACACCCCCTCTCTCTTCACTTCTCTTCTGTGCGTGTGTTTCTCGCGTCTTCTATGTTACCGCCGCTCCTGCACCACACGTGTTCAGTAGCAGCAGCTGCAGCACCACGAGGGCCCTGATCCGGTCCATCCGCGCTCTCTCCCGTCTCTCTCTCCCGTTTCTTTTCCCGTTTCTCCCGCCTGCCGCCGGATAAGGCATGAATTACTCCGGGGTGAGCTCCGGTCGGGGCGGGGGCGGAGGCGGGGGCTCGACCCGGTACAAGAAGGCCGAGGGTGGACAGAAGGCCGATGGGGAGAACGGCGACGATGATATGGTGAGTGGCATGTTACAGACCCGTTTGCGGTCGCTTTGTCGCTTGCATGCCGTTTCAGGTACTGTCAGTGTAATGCTTGTGTCGGGTTGTTGTGCTGGGAAGCTAACTTTACAGCCTCTTCGGTCAACGAAAAGTTTTCTTTGATTTGTGTGGAAAAATGACAAGGAAGGAATACAACAAAATGTGAATTTTTGATGAGTTTTAGACAACATTCAGTGCATATGAGTTCATTCCATGCAGTCAATATTCCAAGAAGTTTGACTGTTTCGCAGACACCACCTTCAAAGAACTCGATCACTTTGGGCCCCTCCAATATTTATATGCATGGGGCCGCTCCCCTAAAACGAGAAGGGTAGGGGCTATAAAAAACATATGTTACAATTAGCTCTATAAAAATTTTCATAATAGTCATATTTACAATACATTAAAGCCAATTAAGTCATGTCATCAAAATTAATGTAAATTTTCAACGAAATTTAGATACGTTTATAAACCTACAATGGCTTTTTAAATTTCATTACATTTATAAATATTTCAGGAAGTTTAAAGTTTTCTCAGACACCAAGTCCAAGGGGCCTGAACACATTGGGCCCCCTCCATTGTTTATAGGCATGGGACTTCTTCCCTAATGCTAGTGGGTAAGAGTTATAACAGATATGGATTATAACTTGTCTTACGTTTTATTTATAATAGTCATGTTTACAATTAATCCTAGCCAATAGTCATCAAATAATAATGTAACTTTTAATGAAATTTAGACACATTTTTATAAATTTGCATTGCATTTTAAATTCAATTCCATTAGTTAATATTCCTAGAAGTTTGAATGTTTCTGACACAAACTCCATGGGATCCCTCCAATATTTATATGCATGGAGCCATTCTCCCCAAAGTGATAAGGGTAAGGGTTATAACAAATACGGGTATAACTACTTTTATCATGTTTTATTCATAATAGTCATAGTTACTTTCTAGCCTTATAAAAGACAATAGTCATCAAATAATGTAAATTTTCAATGAAATTTAGACATTTTAAAAATTCTACGATGCATTTTAAATTCAATTCCATCAGTCAATATTTCAAGAAATTTGAATTTTTCTCAGACACCAACCCAAAGGGGCCCGAACAATTTCGGCCCGTAAAATATTTATATGCATGGGGTCGCCCTCCCCCCTAAAATGAGAGGGCTAAGGGTTTTAAAGACATAGGTTACAACTACTTCTCTCTATCATATTTCATTAATAAGTCATATTTACATTTAAGTTATCGAATAATATAAAGTTTTAATGAAATTCAGACATTTTTATAAACCTACAAGCATTTTAAATTTCATTCTATCAGTCAATATTCCAGGAAGTTTGAATTTTTCTCGTATATCAACTCCAAGGGGCCCGAACAGATTGGGCACCTCCAATATTCGTATGCATCGGGGCTCTCCCCTAAGGCTAGAGGTAAAGGGTTTCTACAGATATAGATTATAACTAGTTTTATCATGTTTTATTCATAATATATTCAGAATTACTTTCCAGTCTTATCAATATCAAGTCAATAAAGTTATCAAATAATAATTTTAAATTTCAATGAAATTTAGATCTTTTTATGAACCTACAATACATTATAAATTTCATTCCATCAATCAATATTCCAGGAAGATTGAATTTTTCGCAGACACCAAGGGGCCCGAATAGCATGTGTTTTACTAGTTTTATCATGTATTTTTTTATAAATTTAAAATAAATAATAATCTTTCGGACAATAAAGTCATTATATAACAATGTAGAATTTCAATGAAATTTAGACATACGGTGGATCTTTGATTATCGTAGGTAATGTACACCTCGGATAACCAGAAACTCTGATGATACCGACGGAGTTACCCAAGGCAGCTTATAGAAAATGCAGAAAAAATTTACCGTGCTACATTTGATACTACTGCTTCTGGCAGATTCATAAAGCGATCATAAGTCGATCATCATATTCGACTCGGATAACACAGACACTCGGTTAACCGCAGCTCGGATAATCAGTGTTCTACTGTATTTAATAACTTGCAATGCATTTAAATTTTATTTCACGCAGTCTGTAACAGATTGACTTTATCAAATGCAAGAGTGACACTCTTGGGGCCCCGAAAACAATGAAAACCTCAAGTGTTTTATACATTAAATCCGCCCCCTAAAACTCGAGGGGTAAAATTTAAAAACAGATTATTACTGGTTTTTCAGTTGATGAATGGAAGTTTCGGCCGCGTTTCAACGATATCAAAACTTTTCATAATTAATATTTAAAAAATGACAGAATCGAGATAGCCTACCGACGGATGAACCCTAATGGTAATTTTCAATGATATTCGAGCATATTTTCAGAAACTTAGAATATATCTTAAAACTTATTTCTGCGGTTGCAAAAGGTTTGAAATTATCTCAGGTAGTGCCGAAACCACCTTTACCCCTCCGATATCCCTATTGATGGGGTGCGTCAATTTACAACTAGTTTGATCTGATTTCATTCTGTAAAGGTAATTTTGCCACCTCATCAAAGGCAAACGAAGATTTTAGTCATTTGATGCAAAATAGCATAGGGATAGTGTCAATTTTCAATGAAATGTGTACACATCATCGGCACTGTGCCAAATATACGAATCTGTATTTTTGACTGTTCTCCCTTTTATGCATTTTCTAGGCTGTCATTCTTGTTTTATATTATGTTATGTTTTTACTTAAATCGTATCCCAAATAACCTAAACTGACATCTACTTCAAAAAGAAGCAAATATTCCTGATCAAATAGTTAACATCGTTGCTTTTGCTGTGGTATATATTTTTGCAGTGCTCATATTATCTTATCTTGTGCTTGTCGATTTTTGAATGTTGCGTTATAAAACCAAAGCATCAAATCCAATCCCGAAGTGTCAAGAATTGCGACGTATTTTTTTTGAAGCAATGATTTTGTAGATTCAGCAGCTAAAAACCCGCAATGCGTTTCAAAATTCATTTCATGAACTCAATATTCCAAGTAGATTGAATATATTTCATGCAATTTTTCCAACTACTAGAAATCGGAACCCATTTGAAACCTAATTGAAATTAACCCATTTGAAACCTAAAGAAATGAATGAACAACCAAATTGTATGTATAAAACACATGTGTCCGCCGAAAATAGTTCAATGACAAGTGATGGACTTAGCTAAAAAGGTAAATTTGTGTAGACAAAACACTGAACAAAAGCAGACATTGCTGATGTTGGTAAAAGGAAACAAGAATGCAATGATTAAAATTAAATCGTTATCTGGCTCACGTTCTCTTTACCAGATTACAGGATCAAACTATAAAGTAAAAATATTGTAAAAGGCTTCCACTTGTTACAAATTGTATTTTACTTTCCTCCAGCGCTAGTATTATAGTTGATTATGTATTCTTAGCTTAAATATTTATTTAAAAGATAAAAATGCTCACGACCATCATGTGATTTAAATTTTATCCAATTTACTTCGATTATTTTGTGGATTTCAGCGATATCGTATTACCGTGGTTCTCAGTTATTTCTATCCATGCTATAACGTGAATTCAAGTTTTATTACGTGAAATATTGTTCGAAAGATTACCTAAAGGATTACAGCCATATATTACTGTGAATCTCAGTTATTTCTAACCATTGCTATACCGTGAATTCAGATTATATCATGTGAAATATTGATCCCAAGATTACCTTATGAATCACAGCCACACTAATTTAGTGAACGTCCTAATAGATTTCTACATGATTCTGCACTTACCACATAAGATTGAATCGAGGGATTCAATCATATACACTGCGTACCATGGATAATTTGTTTTTCTCCCGTGTTGAAGCGCAGATTTAACCCTGCAAGTGGTTTTGACGATATATCTCGTTCATCAAGGTCTGACCAATTTCCCTAATGGCGAAATATCTCTTCATAAAGATATTTCCGATTTCTTTTATGATGACGAGATCAAGATCTGGTTGGTTTTCTTAAAATGACGTCTCTTTTTTCTAATTCCATCAATCAAAATTTGGCCAGAGTTTATAATGACGAGATATCTCGTCGAGACAACCACCAGGAGAGTTAAGAAACTGTACACCTTGTTTTACAGATCAAAAGGGGGGACAAGAGCGAACTGATCATCTAGCGATTCGGGTAAATGGCCGATGACCCGAGGGCAATAGATAAACATCGAAATTTTTCCTCGAACTTAAAATTTCATTGGCTCCCAAAAATTCTTTTAGTACAGAACATGACTAGTATAATTTTAAAGCACTTTAAATTTGAGAATTTTTATGGGCTGGATATTCACCAGATCTAATTCTCTGAGAACTTCGGGTTTTTGTTTACATCTAAGATAATGTCTTTAATTGTAACTTATTAAGTGAAAGCATTTCAAGGGACACCTTCAAATCTAATGTGAGATTTAATCGTTGTGCTGAAGACAATGAGCTGCATCATCGAAAGTATTCTGTTACAAATACTCTGAAAATCAGTTAATTTCCCTTGTTTACTCGATGTCATAAAGGGTCAATTTCCTCCTTAGCAATGGAATTCGGTATATAGAAATTTTTCTTTCTTCAGAAAAAATTCCTTTATTTTCGGAGCTTGTACAAATATTGATGTCTCAATCGCCATTATTCCATATTTTCTCGTAGCTTTTGGAAACAGATATATGTAGACCCAATATCTTTACTTCAATTAGAAGTAACTAGCATGTCTGGAGAATTTTTTGAATTTAGGTAGGGTTTTAAAATTTCCACCTTCAGGATGGCAAAAAGAAACCAAGCTTTTAGAACGAAGTTATAAACATTGTTGTTGAAGTTGTAAATTATTTAAACACTTATTAAAATGGAATTGTTGGTAAATGGCATATTTTAAATATGAAAACATAACTAGAGGACGTCCCGAAAAAATTTGTAAATACAATGTTTAGTAATTCTGCTCTGTGATAATTCATTCCATAACATTGGATTTTGTCAAATTCAATACGATAAGCAATTGTTTAGTTTGATGAATTCACTATATAAAATAATTTTTGTATGGATGATCTTGAATAATATTACATATATCTTTGATGAGTTTTATTTGTTATGATTGCATACATTTATGAGGTTTCGACGAGATATCTCGTCTATCAAGATTTGGCTAATGACGAGATATCTCGTCATCAAGATATTGCCGATTTTTTTTATGGTAATGAGATCACAATCTGGTCAGTTTTCTAATGACGAGATATCTCGTCGAGACCGACCACCAGGAGGTTTAACGAACCCTTTTAGTGTTTTCGTTAGAACATCTTTTTAATAAAGTGTATCTGTTTGTTATTGTTTAAAATTTCTTGATCGTTATTATGTAACGTTTATTATAAAACCATTACTTTTTTTATTTGTCAAACCATCTCTTACGATAAATATTTTGTTGTTATTTGTTATAGTACTTTATTAATAAACGCATTCCATTGTAGCTTTCTTTGACTTTTTTGGTAACTAACGTTTTATTATTACACATTTTTCTTAACATTCATCTTATTGAATTCGTTTTAACTGTTTCTTAAAAGCTTTACTGTTATTTGTTGCAAATATTTTGTAACAAATGCTTTATTGTGATTCGTTATAAATAATGGATACCTAACATTTGAAAGTTGCTTGTAAGAAGTCGATTTTTTAACAAGCATTTTTCAGCTGTAATGCTGCTTGTAATAATTTATAATTATTTTATACAAAGTGAATAATCATATTATTTCTTGCAATTATGTCTAGCCATTTCAGGCAATCAGGTCTTCAAACAATTTTAAAATTAAACTGAATTTTGAACCTATTTTTAACATAAACTATTTTATTCGATGTCTTCATAATATTTTATTGCCAACTATCTCGTGTTTAACTATAGTTATTTGTTTTAGCTTTGAATATTTATATTGTTTTACTCGTATTTTGATGTTTTGAAAAAGAATGATTTTATTCAAATAAAATTGAATTGTTATATTTAATCTATTTTTATGCACCACTTTTATTCTTGTCTAACGAAAGTTAATAATGACCACATGTTTATGCAATTCTTTAAAGTTTTTCAAGTGCTCTTTCTTCGCCTTCGAAATACTTTCCTTTGTATAATCACGTAATTGTCCCAAACTTTTATTTTTGCTTATATTGCTCTCTTTGCATATGGTTGTTTCTTGCAGTTTCAGTTTTTCGTTTTAAACAACTTACCACTTCCAGTCCGGAATTTCAAGCCATTTAATTAACTAAGCTGTGTGAAATGGAAAAGAATATATCCTTTTTTGCATTTTTGAAAATAATTCTTACTCCAGAAACTTTGTGGTTGAGAACAGCAATTATAAAGCAGTCATTCTGTAATGATTTTCACGAATTCAATTATGTTATAAAAATGTTGAAAGCAGCTGGAACAATTTTATTTTAAATGTTCTCAATTGTTACAGAAATCTAAATATGAATTATGCTTGACTGAAGTTCTATTTCCGCTTTTTATTCGTTGAATCTATTCATATTAATCGTGTCCGTAAGAAAATAATTACAAAATTTTTTCAAGTATACAAAAACGACATACACAAAGACAGATTTTTGATGAATTAAGAATTAAGGTGAAAGGGAAAACAATAAAAAAAACCAAATATGGAATTGTTTTCTGCCTATAGATTTAATTTGCTCAACAATATTTAAAAAACTCCATAATGTTAATACAATAATATATTTCGAACCAAACGATAACATACGATATAATAATATTTTAAACAAAACAACAATATACATTACGATAATAATGTTTTAAACAAAACAATGTACATTACAATAATATTTTCAATAGAACAATAACATACAATAATATTTTAAACAGAACAATAACATACAATAATATTTTAAACAGAACAATAATATGCATTATAATATTTTGAATAAAACAATAATATACATTGCAATAATAATATTTTAAACAAAACAATAAAATTCATTACAATAAAATATTTTAAACAAAACAATTTACAACACAACAGTACTCCTTAACAAAACAACAATACACAATACAATACTAATTTCAATAAAATATTCGATTCATCTCAATCTTGCCTGTTAGAAAATAGCCTTTGTTAAAAAATTATTTGACTTAGACAAAAGTCACATCGGTGAGGAAAAAATCTTGACAATAAACTAAGACAAAAAATGGGTAAATAACAATTTTTCCGAAAGCGTTTAAAATATTTTTTTCCAAGAAAAGTTAATTTACAACAATACTTGAAAAACCAATAACGCACAACCCTATAACATTTTCAACAAAACAGTTTACAACAAAAAAATTTTTAACGAAACAAATACACAATAAAATATTTTCAATGAAAAGCAATTAGGAACAAATCAATATATTTAACAAAACAGCAGCATACAATATAGTAAAAACTAAACAAGCGAAATGGGATGCATGTTACAAAAGTAAAATACACCTCACACAATGAACAATACTTGCATTCCATTTGATTACACTTACAGAAGAGCGACTGGATACGTAACCTACGTTCTAATTATCTGCGGAAAGCCGAAGGCTTACTTCACCTATAATCGAGTCGTCATCATCATCGACCGTATAGATGTTGGGTAGGTTTGAACTCAACAGTTAATGGAAATTAATCTTCGATAGACATTAGACCGTTACAATATCAAGTCATATCAAAGTTGGAACACGTTATTTATCCTTCTTGAACTCGTATTCACAGCATTTGAATTCCTCGATTATTCCGTTGTGTACAAAGACATTCCTACTAGACGTTATTGATTTTGAGCACTGTTCCTTATGCTGAGATGAGCTTTACGGAAAAGTGGTCTCTATGGTGAAGTTGATTAATATTATTTTCTTGCAATCCGTTCAAATCAAGTTGTGAAATATGACAGCTTTGTGAGTCTTAGGAATCTGAATATTAGTCTTCCGTGTCTAAAGCGCATATCATAATGATGTGGATTATAAATTTTACACATTTCTGTTGAAACAGAAAAATAATTTCATACGATCTAATAATTTTTCTAAATTTCAATTCGTGGAACTTAATGAATCCTGTCGGTAAATTAAAAATATTTTGTATCATTTTATTCGAATAGGTAAAAGTGGTTTCGACGAGATATCTCGTCCATCAGACCAATTTTGCTGACGAAATATCTCATAGTCCAGATATTGCCAATGTTCGATGGGGATGAGATCAAGATCTGGTCAGGTTACTTCTGATGACAAGATATTTCGTCCATCAAGATCTGGTCAGGTTGCTTCTAATGACAAGATATTTAGTCCATCAAGATCTGGGCAGGTTTCTTCAGATGACAAGATATTTAGTCCATCAAGATCTGGGCAGGTTTCTTCTGATGACAAGATATTTCGTCCATCAAGATCTGGTCAGGTTACTTCTAATGACAAGATATTTCGTCCATCAAGATCTGGGCAGGTTTGATAGTGACGAAATACCTTGTCGATACAATCACCAGAAGGGTTAAATGCTGGCTGTAAAATTTTAATTAGGGTATAAATTTGCATCAATTTTATCATGAAAAGAAATGTTATTTTTAATTAAAGAAATGTGATTCTTCTTATCGTTATTTAAATTTTTATCTAACAGACGAAATTTCTTTTAAACTATGACCATTATGCAGTGCAACTTCGTATGTTTTCTTATTACTAAAAGCTAAGAATATACTATTGATAATACTAGCAATTCTTCCCAGGCTTTGTGTAGCTTTAGATTTTAGTGTGATTTACTAGGAAGAGATTGTAAGATTTTGTATTTAATTTTTTTAATATCGTACAAAAAAAATTTGAAGCAGATGAAGAAATACAAAAAAATATGCATGGACAGATGAAGAGATACAAGAGTCGTACGAAATTATGCATGTTTACGAACAGGCATTACGGTAATTTTCTCAATGTTTATCATATAGTAAAATATGTAAAACACGTTACATTTATTAAGCATTCTATGTTCGTTCGAGTATAAAAACTTTAAAGTTGCTCGTAAATAATGCAAGTATTACAAAAACAGGTTATGAAACGAAACTGTTTTCACTAAAAATCTATTTTTAGACCAAAATTAATGTGTTTGAAATCAAAGCACTATGAAAAATGTGAATGCTTTGAAAATATTTATTGCATAGTGTAGACCAAATAATATATAATTGTTTGCCAAAAATAAAATACATTTTCTAGCATATAAAAATAATTTCGATACATTATGAGGGCAACTATATTTTTAACTTGTGTGATTATTAAACAAGCATTTTTATGAGTGATAAAATTATTCAAACTTAAGTTACGTAACTATATTTTATCCTTATAATCTACTAGTTTTACTACCCGGATTCACCCGAGAGTTTTTGCTCTTTCAAACAAATTAAGTTGCGCTTCTGTTTCCTCAGCACTTTCGTTGCATCGTTGAACAGCTTTTTGAGTTTTGTTGTGTTTCACGGACTAATCTTCTTTCCTCTTCCGATTGCTCGACTCGTGACAACTCTTGAAGTTTTGTATTGATTTGAGTTTGATTAAAATTTGGTCTCCTTCTTGCGTAATGTATATTAAATTTTACTTCTATGTATCTAAGAGGACGACGTAACGAACTGAAAATACTTGCCTTGGCCTAAAAATTCTAGACATGTTAAGCTGAGAAAATTTCATGAGGCCAAAGCTCAGCGTTAGAGTTTGCTGCTTCAGAAAAGTAGGTTTTGTATTTTATATATACCGGGTGGCCCAGAAGTCATTAGACCATTTAAAATAGAATAACTCTTTTATGTGTTAAAAATTCACATTTATTCTTTTATAAACAATAAATATACTTGTAAATTGTTTTTAATTAGTTTTATAGATTGCGTTCTTCAAATGACCACCATTTTGTTCTTGACAGTGGCGGGCTCTTTCTAAAGTGTGCCTCATTACCTCTCGTAATGTTTTTTTGGCTTATTCCTTCGATTTCTTCACGGATGTTGGCCTTCAATTGCTGGATGGTTGGAGGTTTTTTGCGGTATACTTTTTGTTCTATATATCTCCACAAGAAAAAGTCTGAAGCCGTAAAGTCAGGCGAGCGTGGAGGCCAATCGAATTCAGAGTTTCGCTAAATTATCCGCAGTCCAAAAATTTGCCTTACGAGCTCCATCGTCGAACGAGCTGTTTAGTGAGTAGCCCCGTCTTGCCACCATACCTCTGGTGTTTTCTCATCTGCAGGACGCACGAATGTGAGCTCTTTGCGTTAGCACAATTGACCGTTGATTTTGTAGATAAAATTGGATTATCTTTACTCGCTGCTCTGTCGTGAATTTATCCATAACTATTTTCCAAGGATTACATATAAATAATCTGAAAAAAATTGAAAAAATTAATAGCAAAATTTATATTTTAAAGTGGTCTAGTGACTTTTGGGCCCCCCTGTAGAATGAAAATGTGTAATTGCCATTGGTATTTGAGTATTTGATAAAATAGCTACATCCACAAATCACGTTCATCATTACTACAAAATCAATTTTGCATACACTTTTGTTCGAACACATTAAACAATTCTCTTTCAGCTAACTTGTGCTAGCTGAAAAAATTGACAGTTGTGTCGTGGACGCAAACCGTAGTTTTGACGTGAATACTGGGGCCTGATGTTGAATTACGGAATGAATGAAGTTGACGTAGGAAGTTTGAACGATTGGTTATTGTGAATTTTCAACAATTAATTTACAGTTTAAATGATTAAAGTGCAGTTTGATATTAATTGCTGTTGTCCAATATTAATTATAGCGTTGGTCGGTAGCTTTCGAATGACATCCTTTACCCAGTCCTTTCTCCACGCAATCCAAAATTACACTGCCCCAAAGCTCGCCCAACATCGTAGAATTTCCATTGCAAACCCTCTCCCTGCGCTCAGTGCATCTGCGCATTCGGTCTGAAAGTCAAACCAGGTACAGACATCCTTTGTCAACACGACGCTATATTTATCTTCTGGCTGTTACTTCTAGTTCTGAAATCGCGAGACAAAACAGTTGTAATGCTAGACTTTTCATGCATGCTCCCAGTACTGTTCGGATTTCAAAGCAGTATTCACGTAAAAAAAATCAAAGATAATTAACCTCACATGCATCACTGAGGTATAGAAATAAAAGAACCTAAATTATGCACCAATTCGTCCCACAATTCGCACTCTTACCATATTATTTGCAACAACCCAAACATTGTCGGACCTGCAAAAATTATTGTCCTCTAATGTCATACTTAGGGATAATTATGAAAACCGCTCTCTCTAACTTTAAAACAGCAGATAGGTGGGCCATTACTTTGCCCATTACACTGAGAAGCACCACTCCAGGCCGAAATGGCCGACTCCGCTAATGAAGCTAATTTAAACGTGTTAATAGTCTTCGAGAATGAATTCTTTGTTTAAAACCGGAGGTCGTAATGATTCAAAAATGCACGTCATGGAGAATGGGTGCTTAGTGGTCTTTTGACGTGCTCTGGAATGCACATTGTATTCCAGTAAACGGTGCTTAGCCCTCCAAGTGGTTTCGACGAGACATCTCGTCAATAAAGATTTGACCAATTCTTGTAACGACGATACATATCGTCATCAGGATTTTGCCGGCTTTTCAATGATGGCAAGATCAAGATCTAGTAAGCTTTTCCAAGGACGTGATATCTCGTCTATCAGGATCATGTGAATTCTGCTAAAGACGAGATACCTCGTCGAGACAACCTCCAAGAGGGTTAAAAGGGGTGCAGGTTAAAAACTGCGAAATCTTATTCTTTTATTCAGTACTAGAAGACCGGAGTATTGCCTCTGCTCTTAACTTTCTTCAATTCCTATATATGTTGTTGGTAAAGTGAAGTTAGTCACATTTCATACCTTATTTGAATCCATTTATAATGAATACAGCATCCATATTCATATATAAATTTCATACTTCTAAATAAAATAAAATTATCCAATAATATATAACAATATATGTGGAATCCATCCCCATACCTCCACCGGGGGTCGTGTCCAGCGCGCGGAGTAGAACTGTAACTGTGACTTTATTTTCCTAACTCAGTTCGAGTTTAGAGTTGAACTTGTGACTGTGAACACTTCCACGCGCAGGTGGAGCGCCGTTTATACAATTCATGCATGTGCCAGCGAGTAGACTGTGCCGGCATCCATGTAACCTTTCATGTATATAGTAGTTCGTAAAATAATTAAATGTTGTGTTAGTCCTAATCTCCGTGTCATCCAGCTTCACTTCATCACACCCTAGACACCGTACTACATATATATTTCGTTTACTTTAATGGTATTGATTTTTATTTCCAATAAAATTAATCAGACTTGAAAAATTTCATTAGAGTGGCGAGCTCT
The DNA here is from genome assembly GCA_933210815.1 of Meta bourneti. NCBI lineage: Eukaryota > Metazoa > Arthropoda > Arachnida > Araneae > Tetragnathidae > Meta > Meta bourneti. Next base: position 13,758,468 of record OW119928.1, on the reverse strand, counting down.
TCCGTGTAGCTTTTGCAATATAATGCAGATTCATAGCTCAAATCAGAACCCTCCAAGTGGTTTCGGTAAGATATCTGGTCCATCAAGATCTGACCAATTTTACTAATGACGAGATATCACGTCATCAAGATATTGCTGATTTTTTTCTGATCAAGATCTGGTTAGTTTTTTCTAACAACGAGATATCTTTTCAATCAAGACGTAGGAAGTTTTTCTAATGACGAGATATCTCTTCGAGACAACCACCAGAAGGTTTATACTGAGGCAAAATTTCGACTGAATCTTTTAATGGTCGATTTTATATTGTTGACATCGTTGTTGCCATTTGACTATAAACAAATAACGTCGATTTATTTGTAATTCGCGTCAGAGCTTTTCCATGTAGTTTAAGCAATATATTATGGAATTCCATAACGTAACCCTCCAAATGTATCTACGATATATCTCGTAGTGGATCCGATCAATTTTGTTGAGGACGTGTGTCGGGATAGGTTGTGTGGAGATCCGAGCTGATCGCCTGAACTTATACCTTGGACCGATCGCTAGGGTGTTACGAAGTGATACGGGGATTAGGACTAACACAATTTATTTCTCTACCTAAAAACTATGTACAGCAACCGTTATATCAAATTGATGAAACAGCCTACACGCTGCCACTTGCATTAATTCTGTAAAAAAACTGCGCTCGCTCCACCTGCGCGTGGGAGCCTTCAATTACTAGTTCAATTCTAACTTACTCTCGCTGAGTCAGGAAAATAGTTTCTACCAGTCACCGGATTTCAGCGGACATCTGCACGTGTGGTTAAGTCGATCATCAGCCGTTTGCCCATCCTCACAACGTGATATCTCGTCTAGACAAAACTGCCCTATAACTCCTAGGGGAATGAAGATACAAGTAGAAAAAACAAGCTGTCCCTTGCCTAGAATTGATGAACAGGGTTTTGCACCAGAGGCTGGCCACTACAGGGCAGTTTTCGACGCGAAGATGAACCACCAGGAGGCTTAAATCCGAAGCACATTTAGCAACATTCGTAAATGAATCGATTTGGCTGATTACATGTTACTTACATCAATTGACTAATTACTTGCGCAAAAGTTTCTAGATTGTTTGTCCATTGACTACGCCAAGACATCTGACACCTATTTAAATTAATTTTCAATGAATATAGGCATCGATATGCTCGTGTACCATCCAAATGATATAACTTTAATCAAAAATGCACAGAAACATTTGATGCTTCTTGCTGGTGTTGATTCATAATTCAAATAGCTGCATTGCAAAAAGGAAGTACCCGAGTCATGTTATCAAAATTAGATTGTGAAAGTTTAATTCAATTAATGTCATTCTTTGTTCAGGGCCGTGGTTTCACGGTTGGAAGAGTAACTGATTAGCGAGTTCGAATCCAACCAGAGACCGTCGTGTACAAAGGAGCTGATGCACGTTAAATATGTCGTGGCCACAAATGTTTTCACGTTGGCGTGGTCTGAAAGTTTGGAGAGTGGAGTGCCAGTTCAGGTGTGACCTCGTAATCTGACCGCGGTTCAAATTAAGTGGTATTATCCTCGGATCTTTCCCTTCAGAATTGATCCCAGATCGTCGCCAATAGATAAATCATAAGACAAAACAGTTGTAACGCTAGATTTTTCATGCTTGCCCCCATTACTGTTTCCATTTTAAAGACGTATTCACGTGAAAAAATTAAAGATGGTTTATCACTGAGGTATAGGAATAAAAGTACGAAAATGTATATCAATTCGTTCCACAATTTGCACTCTGTTACTATGTTATTTGTAACAAACCAAACATTATCGGATGTTTCAGGTACGGACATCCTTTGTCAATGCGACGCTATATTCTTCTAGTTCTAAAATCATAAGACAAAACAGTTGTAACGATAGACTTTTCATGCATGTCTCCAATACCGTTCTGATTTTAAAGACGTATTCGCGTCAAAAGAATTTACCACCGAAAGAGATGTGGATTTTACTTGCGGTTATGAAATACGTACAGTATGCACGTTCTACTACAAAATACTAGCATCGCGTAGATTTAGCTTTACAGGTTGGTATATTGTCTTTTGGGTTTTATGGTGCTGGAGGCCCTATTTGGCCAAGCTTAAGCTTTACTGAAAAAGCCTCATGAAAAATTTAGGTGTCTCGTAAATTTGAACGAGAAGAAATTTATTTTCAAAAATATACTGCCGTATTTTGTTTGTTTCAGATTAAAGAGTTCTAGTATTGATTTTGTGCTTAACGTGTGATCTTACATAGTTTTAATTAAAAAGCTTTTAATTTAATGCACAATTTGTGCCTTTTTTATTTCGAATAAACAGGTTTTACTCGACCCTCGCTATATCACTCCTCTCGATACATCACTACGACTCACACATTTTTCTTGCCCCCAAGAAACTCGATATATTGGTGGTCTGTAGATGTATTTCTGTAACTTTGTGTTCAATCACAACTTAAATTAATTGCAATTTACTGTATGTTTACGACACTATTTAAAACTTTCATGCAAGCAATACATTAATTTTGGTGTGCAAAATTTATGACTTTTTCATTTTTACGTGTAGGGGCCGGTTGCTAGACCGGTTTGTGCGAGTTAGAAACTCGATTCAACCAGACATTCGTGTAGGTGGGGGCTGGTTCATGTCAAATATGTCGTGATCTCAAATGTCCGCAGGTTGATGTGGTGTGGAAGTTTGGAGAGTGGAGTGGCAGTTCAGGTGTTGACATCGTCATCTGCTCGTGGTTCAAAATTACGAGGCGTCGCCCTTGGAACTTTCCCTTCGGTACTGATCTCGGACCGTCGCCAATAGCATGTTGTGCTGCTTGAGTGTGAAGTTTATTCGACTATTCACCTATCTACATCGTCGGCTTAGAGCAGAAACTCATCAACTATTTTTCCGGAGACCCAAAATGCTTATTTTCATGATGATATGAAGCATACAGCAATATTTCGAAGTGTTTAGGATGCATATAACTCTATCAAAATGCTTATAATTTAATTTTTTGAATTATAAACTAATTGTCAAACAGAAGTACAGTAGAAAAGTCTTTTTGTTAGTTAATGAGCTTCTGCTCCAAGCAAACGATCTTCAACCGGTGTGCCACAAGAATGGCACTTGTTTGCCTGGGGGGAGGGAACGATTTAAATTGTGTAAGATTTGTTTCATTTCAACTGTTAAATTTTGGATTTTCGATAAGTGTATTAACAAATAATTTCCAGAAATACGAATAAATAATTTTTAGTGTTATTTTTCATTACATAGTAGTGTAAATAAATTGATTTTAAAATATTTTTTAAAAGCCACTTTGTAAGGAAAATCTAGATTTCTATTATTTTTTACTATTACTTTTAAATGTAGATTTACTATTTTTTTGAATTACTAATTTCTTTATAATTCAATCAAAATAATGCCTATTTTTGTCAGATTTTGCAAATCATAATATATTGTTCAGTGTACCACAGAATTTTAGTAATTAGTTTAAGTGTGCCATGAGATAAAAAAGGTTAAATATCTATGTTCTAGAGAATTAGCTTTTTTCAAGATTTTGACGTAGTTCTAAAAATTTAAACCATGAATTATCTTTCTAAGACTTGTGATACCAATCTTTTTCGGATGTTTTCTATTATATAAAATTGATTTAGTGAAATAATTTGGAATAATTCAAAAATTAAGGTAGTATTTTAATTTAATTGTACAGAGTTTTTCCCCAGCGAACGACAAAGAAAATTAATGTCATGAATATATCGGTACCGTAGAATGCGCAAACTGAAAGTTTGCTCTTCGTACAAGCATCAAGACAAGCACTACAAACGTAATGAAATATAATTCAAAACAGGCAAGGATTAAATGAAACAATTGGATTTGTTCCCTCCATAATTACATATACTCAAGTGTTGCAATCGAAACTGTCGCCCTTCGTTTCACGATACAAAACAGATAAAAGTCTAATAACAGTCATTACTTCGTTTCCGGAAATAAAATAAATACTTCAAATACAATTACAGAAAATGGATTCCGGAAGGGACGAGGAATTTTGCAAATGTCGAACGCTTCACTTTCCTTTCGAACTTATTAAACTACTATTTCTCGCTTTGCGATTAAAAAAACTGAGCTAAAAGAAAGCGAAGCGATAAAAATTAGATTAAGAGTTTGTATTCAAACGAAAATATTTTTATTCGGTTGTAGTTTCTTTTATACCAGCTTAATGGATTGAATTCCAGGAAATAGAAATTGATTCGGGAAACCATTTAGCGTCAGGAGTTAAAGTGAAATATTGGATGAGGATTTACCGGAGAGTGTCGAAGTCTGTGGAGCGAAAAGTTCTATTGGAACTTCCATCTCGAAAAGAAATCAATTGCGATCTCAAGCATTTGATTGGTGCCTAAAGTATCTAGAAATGAGTTAATCGATTTATGAGCATCTTCATATCTACACTTTGGACAAAAATCTTTTCAAACGATTTTTATGAATATTCTGTATGTAATTAATTAAGTTCTATTTAATTTAATTATGCTTAAATTGAGTAAAATATATCAAATATATTTTACCAAACTATATTTATTCAAATGTAAAAATTCGGATTTATATTTTATCGGACGATATTCAGTTAAAATTATAAATTTATATATTGTTTTCTGACGATATTTATTAATGTTTTAATTCGTGTATTACAATTTACTTTTAGTTTAGTTTCAGTAAAATATCAGAAATATTGTTTACTAAACTGCATTTATTCAAGAGTAAAAATTTTGATTTACAATTTGACATTATTCATTTAAATTACCAATTTGATGCATGCTTTGCTAGCGATTTTATTTATGTATTTATCTGATGATATTCTTTTGGTTATGGTGGCAACAAAAAGGATTTAAAATAATGAATCAATAGATGTTCTACGTGAATGTCGGCATGAAAAGATTCTTCAAATTCGTTAATGTGATTAATTATTCGTTATGTTTAACCCTCTCGCTGCGTAATTTTTTTATCAAAATAGGTTCAAAAATTGCGTATTTTTTTATTACATATTTCAAATCTACATATATTTTAGAGTTAAAATCTACAAAAATTTTTTGTAAAAGAGTTTTTTTTCAATTTAGAATTAGATCATAAAAAAGGTTGTCGGAATATTGAAATTGAAGAATAATCATATAAAAGCAAAATTTTGAAAATTAATCTTGGTTAAATTATGATTTATTTTATGAAATACAAAGGTAAAACGTATATACTAATGTAAATATGCAAAATACTTACAAAACATTTATTAGAAATGAAGAATTATTAGAAATCACTATCCGCAGAGGAATCCGAGAAATTCTCATCAGTTTCGCTATAACTATCTTCAATATACTTGATATCAGAGTCAGAACTGCTATCAGTGTCGGAAATATTGTCAGGAATGTTGGTTCTATCACTCGCGAAACGCTTCCTGCCATACATCTTTGAGCTTTGAAAAGAGCGCGCAAAATGCTGCAAAAAATGCTTGTATATTTCGCACAAATGTGGACATCTAAAGCCATCTGTTAACCCAGATTTGAATAAACAATTAAACATCACAGAAAAGCCAAAATGAAACCATGAACGGGGAAAGAGCGGGTTGCACAGTTAAATAGACGTCAAAAATGCATCCCCACGGAAATCGCGGGATGCGCAAATTTTGCTACTTTTATGTTGCCCGCGGAAATCGCCGGATGCGCAAATTTTGCTACTTCTATGTTGCCCGCGGAAATCGCGGGATGCGCAGCGAGAGGTTAAAGAGAAATTAGCTTTTATCACTCTTTTCTATTTAGCTTGACAGAAAATGGCTCTCATAACAAAAGATGCGCAAAAGAACCTACATGTGAATAACTAACCGAATTCTTTTAGTAGAAATAGAAATTTTTGATTAACTGTAATTCTTAATTTATTTTTTATAAAATATTTTTGAGAAATGCTTAAAAAGATTGGCTATGAAACCATTAAATATAGCCTCCTCTAACCTACACGAGAACTAAAACTATTTTGTGCAGTGCATGTGTCAGGATGAGTGTCTTGTCTGTTAAGTCCACAGCGATTGCATGAGTGGTATTTTCTGTCAAGCTAAACATAGGTGGTAGTAGTGTTTCTGCTGCAATACGTGGTGCCTGAACGTATTCTTCGTCAATTGGCTTACTTTTCGATTACGATTTCGGCACTTCGCCAATGAAAATTCCAAAGAATGAACTCCGAATTGTTATATGATAGTTGATTGGTTGACGCCAATTAGATTAAACGTCAAAAGTCACCAAAAAGGCAATAACCTACATTTTAAGATAACCTAGATAAGTATAATGTGAGAGTGTTTGGACAGCAGAAGTAAAATCTTCTAAGACCGTCTGGTTTGTTTGCTCACACTGAAAATCACTTTCATCGGGGACTACTAAGAATTGCTTGGTGTTCAAATCTATTTCCTTGTTCACTAACATTTTCTTATCTGCGCTGATTTCAGTTTTCCAGATTTCTCATTGGCTTCTGTCATCAGACTGTTAAAGAATTTCACGAACTCCTCCCGTGTAGTTTTAATAATAATCTTATAATAATAATCTTAGCAGCTTCATAGCCAAAACCAAGTATTTTTAAATAAAGTTGCAAAATTGGCGAATGAATCCCGTAGCAGTTGATTTTATATTATTTATATTTCTTTGTTGCCATTCATCAATAAACAAATAATGCTGATTTTTGTGCCAAGCACGTTAGTGAAAAGTATATAGATAAGTTCCTATTTCTTTCTGACAGTACTTTTCTGGATTTAATATTTAACCCTCCAAGTGGTTTCAACGATATATTTCGTCCATAAATATCTAACCAATTATACTAACGATGAGATATCTCGTCAAGATATTTATTGCCGATTTTTTTTATGATGACGCGGTCAAGATCTGGTCAGTTTTCTATCAATGACGAGATATCGCGTTCATCAAGATCTGGTCAGTATTGCTAATGACGAGATACCTCGTCAAGCCAACAGGAACAAAGAAAGGTTAAACTAGGAGGGAAAATTGAGGATTTGAATCCTTTAACGATCAGTTTTATATTGTTTGTACCCTTTGTTGCCATTCGACAATGAACAAATAACGTCGATTTCTGTGCAACGTATGCCAGAGAAATATATATACAAGTTTTTGTGCGTAGCTTAAGCAATATATTATGCAAATTAGCTGAAATCAGAAACACATTTAAAATAATGACATTGTTAAGGTTTTGGATTAGGATTGTGAATGAAGCAGATCTGTAGGAGACGGTTTTTGTAAAGTTTGTAGTTAATACAAGATAGTACCTTGACATGAGTTAATTGATTCATGAATAACATAAAAGAAAATATTCAGTTCTGCTTTTGATCTTTTTATTCATCGATCCAACATCCACAAGAATAACAAAAGGAAATTCATAAAACATTTTAAACGAAAGTTCATATTTAGACAGTAGTCTTTTGTGGTATTTTTAGAGTTCCTGACCCGGTACAAGTACCTCATTGTTCTGTGCGTTCAATGGATTAAAAGCACTTCCTAAAATGCCGCGATGAAAACTTTCATTAGCAAGAAGCAAAGAACAGGAAAAGAATTACCAAGGACTTTTATCTCTTAACAGTAAAGATAAAGCAGCTTCCTTTTTTGGCTCGTGCATAGATTATCAAGAAAACTATTAAAGTATAATAAAAGTCGATGGAGAATTCTAAGCACTTTGTGAAGAAAAGTTACTGGGAAAATCGGTTCTACTTTTTACGAAATATCAATTCCCATTAAGATCGTTATAAGAGAAACAGGAGGCTAATATGGGAGAATAACGATGCAGTTTTTTCATTTTAATCTGAGTCAATATATAATTTTTATTAGATGTATTGTACTAGATGATGCCAAATTAATTTTTCTTAAATTAAAATCAATAATTACCTATACACTTCGCTAACGTACGTGGCATGGAAATTGTCATTTTTTGTTAGTTGTCGAATAGCAACAACGGATATAAACAATATAAAATCGATAGTTACAGGATTCATTCTCCAATTTTGCCACTTAGTTTAACAATCCAAATGGTTTCGATGACATACCTCATCCATCAAGATATGATCAGATTTCCTAGAGACGAGAGTACCTCGTCAAGCACATTAACCCCCAGAAGGGTTAAATATGCTTCATTTGAGCTATAGAGCTGCATTACATTGTAAAAACTACGCTGAAGAGGTCACCGCTCTAATGAGATTCTTTAGCAGCCTTTTGATAGATAATACCCATGAATATAATACCCATGAAACATGAAAAACAAATGTAAATTAAATTGATTTTAATCGTCTTGTAATGAAAATATGTCAAAATTTAGAACTATATTTGAACTACAATGTAAGGCTACCCGTTTTGATTTAACGTAGCATATCTTATTTTAGAATAACTTTATCTTAACTTTATCAGTTATTTTAAAATAAGAAGTTATACACCTTACTTAAAAAGGTTTCCATTTATTTTTATGAAACATAATTATACAAACTATAACGTATTTAATCAAAGACTTAAGGAAAGTTCTTCGAAATATACATATACCACAAAGAAATTACCCATGTATAGTAGTATTTGGCAGAAAATAAAATAATTCATTGCAATTTAACTCCTAAATAATATATCTCTAATATGGAAAGTAATGGTACACATAAATACAAACAGAAACGAAATTCTGGTCATTGAAAAATGTAGAATTCTGAAAAACGAAAGATCTGAGCAAGCGTATCGAATTTTGACGTCATGAGAATATTCTGAAATAGAGAAATTCGAAAAAGACGCTTTAAAAATATTGTTAGACAATAATGAATTATTTACAAAAAGAACACAAATTTACAAAACCTAGAAATGCTCAAACATGCAGCAACATTTCTGTCTTAACTCAAATACGCAAATACGGAATTCTAAATCTAATTTATAAAATAAAACATTAATTCTGGCTTTGCCAGATACCGATTTGCAAAATTACTCTTTTATGATCAGTGAGTTTTTTGTTTTGGCTTTACGTGTTCCATTACAAAATGTAAGTTGTGTAAAATTAAGTATTTTAAGTATCCATTGTCATCATTCAAATATTCTTAAATTATTTATATTGTGGAAAAAAATAAAAAATCGGTTCAAACAATTAGAATTTTAAATTGTTTAAATATAACTTTTCAGAAAAATTGTTTTTTCGAGCAATACTGGTAAAACAATTTTATTGGAAAGTTTGATTTTTGACCAATACTGGTAAAACAATCTGAGTTGCGTACCGCAATCGCTTGATGCTCAATGTTTTTCCTATGGCAATTTCGAATTGATTTAGCGCCCACGTATGTTAAAGAGAAGGGGTTAATATGTAGCTTGCGTTACTCTCAGAGTTTCAAAGTATAAGTGTACCATATTTGGTGTGGATTGGTCAAAAGGTATAGATTTGTATAGAGAACATAGATACAGACGCCAACTCTGCTTTATATGTATAGTTTTGAATAATTACCAGTAAGAAGCACACGAAAGGCTTTTGTATATTTTTGGATAATTTTATTTCATTTGGGTGTATGAATTATGAATGAACATAAAACGATTTGTAAAGCATATTTGCTAAGAGAATACAATAGAGTTGAAGACAAACCTGTTGAGTGCATAAATCGTGTCAAATATCTCGATAAATAAGAACCAATTATGGAAAAGATTGGAAGTGTCAAAACCCTTTTACGAACGAATTTAGAATTCTCTATCTATTTTTCACTTTAGAATAGTGCACGTCAGTATTTCAATGAATAAAGATAAATTTTCCTGGCACCTTCAAAGTTTACCACCACGTGACTTGCATTTCTACTGGTTTACACTATTTCACTTTCAACCAAAGATGAATTCCTAATATTTTGGCACCTTCATTAGTCTTCGAATGTGCAATAAAGGGAAATTTGGTTAAAGAGGATACAAAAGCTGTGTGTTATTAATCTTCAAAATATATTTTTAATTTTTATAGATTTTAATTTCCTTTCATCATTGTGCTGTTACAATCTGCCATTGTAAATTCTGAAATAGAAGGAATGCCAGTCCCACTGCTGTAGCTGGTAGGTAGGTATTTAATTAACGTAGCACTGGAGCAACAAACGGGCTATTGGCGACGGTCCGGGATCAACCACCTAGGGGAAAGATCCGAGGACAACACCATGTAATTTTTAACCACGGTCAGATGACGAGGTCACACCTGAGCTGGCACCGCACACTCAAAACTTCCACAACACGCCAACATGAGGATATCTAAGGCCACTACAGATTTAACGTGCACCAGCCCCTTTCTACATGCCGATCTTTGACTTGATTCGAACTCGCAATCCTCCGGTTGCTGATCCGGTAGTCTTCCAACCGGGCTACCGCGGCCCCCACAGCTGTAGTACAAACTTCAAATGTACTTACAAAATAAATAAATAAATTTCCTTTTTTATATTTTGTATAGGTTTCGAACTTTTCAATTTAGAACAGGTGCAAATAAAACTGAAAAACACCCATAGGTTAATTTTATAACAGTATAATGCTCTCTCACTTTCTAAATAAAAGGGATACAAAAGTGCCGTTCGATCTATCACACACTAAAAAATCGTAATTATAAAGTTAATTTTTAAAGTTGAACTTATTCAAACGAACTAACACCTGTGTTTCTAAATAGGTCTAACGGCTTGAATCATATTTGATTGGCGGTATAAGGCAACTATAAATGCTTCAACTTATCATTTCATCGTTTCAAGATATATTCACTCGCTTCGTTTTTATTGTTCTTGATATTTCAATGTAACAATAAGGTAATATGAAGTAACAATAAGGTAATATAAGGTAATACAATGTAACAATAAGGTAATATAAGGTATTACGAAAAATGCTTACGGTTCCAATATCTCGTCATTAAACTATTTCAAATTTTTCTATGATGACCAGATCAAGATCTGGTCGGTTTTCTTCTAAGGGCGAGAGACGATGAGATCTTAATGAACGAGATATCTCGTCCATGAAGATGTGTTCAGTTTTGCTTATGACGAGATAAATCGTCGAGACAACCGCCAGGAGGGTTACTCTCCAGGTGGTTGTTTCAACTAGGTACCTCTCGTCATTTTCATAACTGACCAGATATTGATGAACATTACAATATTATAACAGAACCGATTTTCATGATTAATTAACCCTCCTGGTGGTTGTCTCAACGAAGTATCTTGTCATCAGCTAAATTGTTCAGATCTTGATGGACGAGATATCTGGTCGAAACCACTTGAGGATTGAAATGTCAACAGGGTGGGATGCTTATATCAAGACAATGCGAAAAATAATTTTAATTTCATTCAATGTTAATGTTCTCGCCTTGCGTGTTTCCGTGACAGTTGTTGGCGCTACTAACTTAATTGGCGTGACCTTTCTTGTACTTGGCGAGCGCCAAGTGCGTTGCCAACTTCTCAGTTTGAGCCCGATCTCTTGTCGCGATAAGACGATATTGCCAGCGTTCCGTTCCAGGAACCATTCCCTTATGTACTTATTATAGTACAACTCTTTGGTGTACTTAAGATAGTACAACTGTTTGGCATACTTAAAATAGTACAACTCTGGTGAACTTAAGATAGTACAACTCTGGTGAACTTAAAATAGTACAACTCAATTTGCACTTAAGATAGCACAACTCTTTGGTGTACTTAAGATAGTACATATTTCAATCAATATAAATAAACATAATTACAGTCCACTGAAGTTTGTATATTTGTGAGAGTCCCGGCAGTCAATATCGTTAAATGTAGATTTCATTAACTACTGAGCATTGCACGAAGCATAGTACTAAGTTCTAAGTATAACACTTAGTAATTTCATCCCGAGTTCAAATAAAAGGACCAGGATTTAATTCCGCTTTGAAGTACCACTACAAGGCAATCGAAAAGAAACACGCCTAACGCTCGAAGTTAGTAACTGTCTCACTTATCACCTGGTAACGAATTGCGGGAACGAGAAAATGCTGATAATGAAGAAAGAGAAAAAAAATAATCGGAAGGTTTAAGCTAATGACATTCTTCGTAAGTATCTGTGTTTCGGTGCTTTTATTTTTGCCCAAAAGGGTGTTCTCAAGGAACGTGCGTGATTCGATAGAAAAAAGTCTGAAGTGAAAAGATATTTATACTTTATCATAGAACGCTCAATAAAGGTTTAAGTGCTTTTCGATATTTGTGATTTGCACAGAAGAGAAAATTTGATAATGAAGTACGAGGGTTGAATGAAAAGTGATGCCACCAAGAGAATTATTTGTGGTTGGATGGGTATATTTTAATAAATGAAACATAGAAAGAGTCCTTAGAATGGGCACTTTAATTACATAACTTCATTTTTCAACATAGTCACCAGATAACTTAAAGCACTTCCACCAACGATGAACAAGTTTTGTGAAACCACTTTCTGTTTCCTCAAACAGCTCCTGACCGCTGTCTGAATTTCATCATCTGAGTGATTTCCACGAAGGTCTTCCTTCTTTTTAGGGAAAAGATGGAAATCGCATGGCGCCAAGTCTGGGCTGTATGGTGGCCGAGTTTCAGCTTCCTCAGCTTTTCCATGGTGTCATTCGAAGTATGGGTCAGAAGTGTGTGGCGTTGTCATGTTGCAGCAAAACATTCTCTTCCTACCTTCGAATTTTTCTGAACCGTTTTTTCAGACATCGTCGGTTCTCGCGAAACATTTCGCTCACTCGTTTCTTATGAAACCCATCGGTTGGTGACAGGGGTCGACCAACTCTTGGTCACACTATTTCAGCGTTCTGCTATGCCCTCTTTGCATCTGTTGACCCACCGCCACACAATGCTAACATCAACACATCCATTGTCCTAAACAATTGGCATTCTTTGATGAATTTACACTGGAGCAGCATCTTCTGCTGTCAAGAACTCAATGAAAACACGTTGCTTAAAATGTAGTGACGACGTTTACAAGGTTCCATTCTTGCCACAATAACAAAACAACCTTTCACCGTGATAGCTGGTCGCGGTAACTCGGTTGGAAGAGCAGCGAATTAACAACGGGGGGTTACGAGTTCAAATCCAGCCAAAGACCGTCGTGTACAAAAGGGGAAGCTGGCGCACGTTAAATCTGTCGTGGCCTCAAATATCCTTACGTTGGCGTGGTGTGGAAGTTTGGAATGTGGGGTGCCAGCTCAGGTGTGACCTCGTCATCTGACCGTGGTTCAAAATTGCGTGGTTTGTCCTCGGATCTCTCCTTCAGGGACTGATCCCGGACCGTCACCAATAGCCCGTTGTGTTGCTCCAGTGCGACGTTAATTGAACTACCTACCTTGCCGCGCTAACTGAGAATGTAAAGGGAACACTACAGAACGTATTGAAAGCTGTTTCGCGACTGAGCTGCCACCTGTTGACGAAACATGCACATGAAGGCATTACTTTTCATTCAACTCTCGTATAAAAGAATCTATCAAGGGATAAATGATAGAAGGATTTTGTGTATATTGTATTCAAACACTAAAATCTGTATGAGAGGCTTTTTCCTGTTAAGCTAAATGTTGGTGGCGGTATTGCTCCTACAGCTGAACGTGTTTTTCTCTGTATATTAACATTTGTATATGAAGTTTTGGAGCACCCTTTATTTTGGGTGATAGCGAATATCAACAATGAAACAAGTGTTAACTAGGTCATGCCTGTGATAGTATGAAAAGAAAAATGAATAATCACTAACTTTTTTTAACCAAGACTTTAGCAAACGAATCATAAGTAGAAATTATTCAAATTTAAATTGTTTACTTAGTATTTTTTCTACAAATTGGTTTAAATATCTAAATAAAATTCACCTGCTTTTCGCTTTAACCGAATTGTTAGGTTTTGTTGGGAGATTGACTTATCGTCGTCATGACGACGTTTGGCATTATTTTTTAATGCAAGCGATAAACTAAAATTTCATTTGAGTAACATAGTCAAAAATTTCGCCACAAATTACGAAAAAAATTATCAAAAAAACACAAGCGTCCTCTTAATTTAGTTTTACAAAATCACTTCTGTGTTAAGAGTTATAATTAGAACTAATGTGAGTTTTACTTCAAATTAATGTCTCAGACTTGAAAATACCGTGTAGATTCGATACAAAACTGTATATCAGCTGTATCGAAGAAAACATTTTTGGACAACAACTGGACAAGAGATAACATTATTTTAATAATCATTCAAAGTTAATTACAGTGAAATTATCTTGGCAGCATTTCTGGCACCTCAGATAAATTTTCTAATTATGTAATGGTGATAAGCAGCTGAAAAACCCATTAATATTTTTGGCTGAAATTCCCTTATAAAGATTCGTAATTTTGGATTTTTATTAATAAAAACAATCCAACTACAGTTTTGCAGCTAAAGCCAGAGTTTTTCAGGGATTGTGTCATTATTACGGCTATTAGAGTGTTATAAAGAATTCCAACTAGGATTTTCGAAGATTTTAAAGTTCTTTCTTGGTTGAGAGATTGCCAACTTTACCACTTGAATGTATCACTTTCCAGCATGCATGCTTATGCGCAGAAAGTTTGCAGGAAACAATGTTTTACTTGTCATTAGCAGGCTTTGGCTACTAACCAAGCTGTGTTTGTATACAAAGTCACTGAAATGATATTTAAATGAAAACATTAAATGCTTGTTTTTAAAGAAGCGAACCTTGAATAGAGAGTATGAATACAACTTTGTATCTGTCTTATGATATGTGTTGATGTAATTTGGAAAACAAGTGGAACATATTATATGGATATTAAGAACAAACATTTGTTTGCATACTTGTAATTTTTACATGCGAAAATTTCAATACAATTAGTTACATATATACTACAAGACCACTAACGCCTGCATCTGCGTTAAACTTTCATAACCTTTCAAATGGTTTCGAAAAGATATCTCGTCCATAAAGATTTGACCAATTATGCTAAGGACCAGATGTATCGCCATGAAGATATTGCTGTTTTTTTATGATGAAGAGATCAAGATCTGGTCAATTTTCTTCTAATGACGAGATATCTCGTACATCCAGATCTGTTATTGGTTTTTCTAATGACGGACAAAATGTCAGACAACCAAGAGGGTTAATTGCTTATATCCAATGATGGCAAAGTGTCGTTATTCACATTTCATATCTTTTTTCAATCAATTTATAATGAATATAGCATCTATATTCACATAAATAAATTTCATACCATTAAATTAAACTATCCAAAAATATATAACAGCATTTTGGTTACTTTGATTGGGGTTAATTCTTATTTCCAATAAAATGCACGGCAAAACAAGCACGCTTCAGTCGAGTTACCACTATTAGATCCCCCCCCCGCCCGAAAGATTCCCCCTTCAATTTCATTCCATCCTTTCTTCAAAGGCTATCACACATTTTTTGAAGCTAAACCCATTTTCGCTCATATTTTCTTTTCTGCACTGATTTTTATCTTCCAGATTTCTTATTGCTTTGCATAAATAGACTGTTGAAGAATTTCATTAGAGTGGAGAGCTCTACCTTTTAGTGTTGTCCGTTTAGAAGTCTGTTAGTTCGGCTTTTTATGTTTTTATATATATGTTACGTACATATAACATGCATATACTATATGTATGTTACATACAAATAATATACATATAATATATGCATGTTAAATTGTGTGCAATTCTTACAATGTTATGGATCTCCATAGCTCAAACCAAGCATATTTAAACTTGTCCGTTTAGGAAGTCTGTTAGTTCAGCTTTTTTGCTTTGTTATATGTATGCTATATACATATAACATACATATAATGTATGTTTGCTGGTGGCCCCCTGACCATGTGTTATTTCAAATATAACAAGTCACTTGACAAGTAATTTAGGTTAAAAATTCGTTGCTAGATAGTGCATTAAAATGCTCAAGCCCATTTGGATCAACATATATCCGTGAACAAACTTTTTCGGTCATGAATATCAACAAATCGAAAAATTGGAACCGCTTGACTAATGAAAATTTAGAATCAATTTTGTTCTTGGTGACTACACAAATCGAAACAAATATTAAAGCAATTGTTAAATCAATGCAATGTCAGACATCTAATTAAATTTTTTATTTAGTTCTTATTATCTTTCTTTGTAACACTATAAAGTATATATAATATAAGTAATAAATATAAACAAAATAAATAATACATAATGGATAACTTTCATGTTTGCTTTGGCTCCCCACCCATAAGGCACAGTGAATCTCTCTTAACAAGTCTACATTTCTAGTCTAGTCATTAGAAGATCGATGAATGAATCCCGTAACTGTCGATATTATTGTATTTACATCCGTTGTTGCCATTAGACAATAAACAAATAACATTGATTTCTGTGCCATATACATTGCTGCAATACAAATACATAGATAAAAAACATATTTGAAACTTTTTATTAATATTTCCCAAACCAGTCAAGTTTTGGAATAATTCACCAATGACGGGAATCACACGCACAAGCAAAACCGACCTGACCGAAGCAATGTAACAAAAACGTCACACACGATTAAGACAACCGTCTTCCTCGTCCAAAGTACTTTCGATAATTGCACAGATAAGGTAATTATGCTTTCATCGCCAAGTGTTTGCGCGACTGATTATCATTTCCCTGGAAACGGCGTTTTCCTCAAGCTCTGGTATTTACCACTGGAAGACATTTTAATTAGGAATCTTGTTTTCCCCGCCGTGCTCCGCAGTGAGGCGGGGAAACTTTTCGGATTGTTACACTCGGGAACAAAATGTCTGCGCTTCGTTTCATTGTTCCGCCACAATTTTGCCCGCTTCTTCTAAAAGTTTGGTGGGACGATTTATTCCGCGAAGCTTTCTTAAACCGAGACAATTGCTAATATCGATTGTGTGTTTTGCGTTGTTCTTTTCGGGTGCGACCGAATCTTAGGGCTTTTCTTTCCGAAACTAAGAGCATTTGCGAGAATACCTCAAGTGCTAAAGAATTCTTAGATTAATTGTTCTAAACCTTGAGACTGGGTTCATTTTGTTTTTTAAAAGTAAATTCATTTGCTTGGTTGGTAAATTCATTGTTCGGTTTTAGAGTGTAGTAGTATTCTAATTTCTAGCTGGAAATATATTTACCTCCACGCGGTTTTTATACAGTCGAATTGAATATGTGGTGAAATTATCCACCATTTTGAAAATCAATTTATAGTAGAATAGAAGATAGAATGACTAACCTCCACCATGAAGTAATTTTTGGTGGACAAATGTGGCACTGTCTTCAACACGTCTTGCTAAATTGGTTACTGGTAGACGTGATGTTACCACATGCACTTTATATATATTTATTAGCATCTTGATGCTCATACGTAGAAAACACCATTTATTCCTCGAAGCTTCTTATACCGGACAATTGCTGTTATCGATTGTGTGTTTTGCGTTGTTCTTTTCAGGTGGATCCGAATTATTTGCTGTTAAACTAGGGCTTTTCTTTCGGAAGCTAGAAGCGTTTGTGAGAATACCTCAAATTCTTAAGAATTCTTAGTCATATTGTTCTAAACCTTGAGACTGGGCTCATTTTGTTTTTTAAATTAAATTCATTTGCGAACCTTGTTCGGTATTTTGTGTGTAGTAGTGTTCTAATTCCTTACTGGAAATATATTTACCTCCACGTGGTTTTCATACAGTCGAATTTAAAATGTGATGAACTTAGCCACCACTGCCAAAATTTATTTACATTAAAATGGTTTGACTAACAGTGTGACTTATCTCCAGAGTAGACGTGAAATATAAGTAGACTGAGCATTGCTATTGAGAGGAGCTTAAAAAGGTGTGACCAACATGGTCGACTAGTAGTCGCGTGACTGCTGTGTGAAAAATTGACTTGTTTGGCCAATTTGGTATCTTATCGCCTCGTTTGGTGATATAATATCTAATGTGGTGTGTGAATCCGCATTTCTATAAAGTGGGTGCAAATATGGCGAAATCGCCAGAGTCTAGCAGTATGTTGTGCCGACCAATCAGATGATGAATCAATGGATGGGCGTCTTCTCCCGCCCCGTGGACCAATCAGATGATGAATCAATGGATGGGCGTCTTCTCCCGCCCAGTGGACCAATCAGATGATGAATGTTAGGTTCCATCTAGCAGACGAAATAGTTTAAGGGCCACGTTACTACTAGTTTTGGTCATATGATCCTGGGCTCATGAAAAGGTTACCATTGCTCACTCCACTTTTAAATTTCCTCTGTGATCTGCACTATGAAGTACTTTTTGGTAGACAAAAGTGGCACTGTCTTCAACACGTCTTACTAAATTAATTACTGCTATATATATGTATAAAGTGTATAATCACATCACGTTTTTAAAAGAAATATAAAAGTAGAGTGATCAGTGGTAACCTTTTTATCTGCCTAGGATCTTGTGAACAAAACTAGTAGTACCGTGACCTTTCGTCTGCTGGATTCTAACTGCTACATTCATCATCTGATTGGTCCACGGGGGAGAGAAGACGCCCATCCATTGATTCATCATCTGATTGGTCCATTAATTGATTATCTGATAGCTGTAGGCTTTGTCGATTTCACCACTTTTGTCTCCATTCTATAGAGATGAGCATTCAGACACCAACCCTTTCAAAAGATGTTACATCGCTAAACTAGGACAATATATCAAAGCGGCCAAACAAGTCAATTTTGAAAAGATGCAGTACAGTGGACATTTTGTCACTAATTTCAAGGGGTTACCACACCTAAGGCAATAAAGTAAAAAGGAAAAAGGGTTAACAGAATTGGCGCCACACCACTAGCAGAAACTGAATATCTCCTTCCCTTCACCTTCACCCAAAGCACCTTAGAGCAGTGGTTGAATTTTAAATAACGCCCAACGTCATAACAAATTCAAAACTACAAGACACGGGACTTTCGTTGTCTCCAGCGAAATCATTGCTCCTCGGCTTAGTAACAGATGCCACGACTTCCGCACACGCCATTGCAAATTTAACTCCCGGAGGAAGAAATGTATTACCATTTCTCCACTCAGGCCCCATTCTGTCTCTCTCAGCTTTGAAAAATTGTTTCGGGACTGCTTCTCGAGTCGGGGAGATTTCGGAGAATAAAAAGCGGCCCGCATATTTCTCGAAGTGGTTGTTGGAAGCGTCTGGCGAGACGGCAGATTTTTGCAAATTTTGTGACTCGCTCTCACCTGTCACTCGTGAGAATGGCACGAAGATTTGTCGGAAGATATGAGCGGACTGTCTGAGGAGATGGCTTTTACCTGTATTGTTCTGTTGAGTAGATGATCATATTGGACGCGTTGAATCATTCTTATCAGTTGGGTGTGTAAGTTGAACATAAATCTTAGTAATGGACTAGTTGAAATGGTCCACTGAGATTGTTCCGATGGAAGTTAAAATAAAAGCGTTATTATTAAATAAAAGTTGTTAAATGTTAGCGTCATTACTAAATAACAGTTGTCAGGAATTAGCGTTGTTACTAAACAACAGTTGTTAATTGTTATAACAATTTTTACCTGTTATTGGAAATATTAATAGTTATCGATATGTGAGAGATTAATTAAAAAAATTAATTTTAAAAATAACGAAATGTGTTATTTTTAAAATAAATCTCTCTCATAAGTTATTTAATTAAACTAAAAAAACAATAAATTGTGTTATGAAACCAGAAATTTCTTGGGGTTTGAGCAATTCTAGCTATTTAAGTTGGCCGTTAATGCTTATTTCTACCAGTTACAACTGTTGCATTTATTCACTAAGCGTTATTGTTAGATATTAGCTGTTAAGGAAGCCGTTAATATGCAAGTTGAACATGAATCTTAGCAATGAACTATCATACCAGCGTTGCGAGTTAAAATGGTTCATTGTGGATATTATTCCGATACCAGTTAAAATAACAGCATTATTATAAAATAACAGTTGTTACTTGTGATCCGAAACATTAGCAGTTATCAATTTATGTGAGAGATTAATTTTTAAAATAACGAAACGTGTCATTAAAATTATTTAGTTAAACTAAAAAACATTAAAACGCGTTATAGAACCCGAAATTTCATAGAATTTGGGCAATTACTAGCTGTTTATATTAACCATTGAAGCCAATTTCTACTTGTTAATGACAACGGTTACATTTATTCACTAAGTGTTATTGCTAGTTGTTAACTGTAAAGGAAGTTGTTAGTACGCAAATTGAACATAAATCTTAGTAATGAACTATCATCCCCGCGTTGCTAAAGTTGAAACGGTTCATTGAGGAGATGGGACGTTATTCGGATAACAGTTGAAATGACAGCATTATTACTAAATAGCAGTTTCTAACTGTTATCTAAAACATTAACATTTATCCTTAATGTGGGAAAGGAATTTTAAAAATAACGAAACGAGTTACTAAAGTTATTTAATTAAACTAATAAAAACATTAATATGTGTTATAAAAACTCGAAATTTCTTAGGATTTGGGCAATTACTAGCTGTTTAAATTAACCGTTAGCGCCAATTTCTACCAGTTAATTATAACTGTTATTTATATTTACTACGTGTTATTATTAGTTTTTAACTGTTAAGAAAGCTGTTAATATTAGCAGATAATAACTTTTATCGCTAGTTAGCAGCAACCGTGTTAAGACTTAAAATATCAAATTTACCCATCTTAACTGTAGATTATAAAAGTGATCAGAATCATCACTTGAATAAGAATAATAGAAATTTCAAATATAATTTTAGTGTTCAAAAATAATTTTATAACTCCGTTTCGACATTTTAATAGTTTCTACAGTTTACTTTAGACGTAAATACATATATGTACTCCATCCATTCATGTAATCCATTTCACATATTTCGTACCCGTGGTGTAAGAGCATCACAACCAAAATGTTGGTTTTGTGATTTGGAATGTATGTAAGGTGCATGTTTACACTAGAAAGCACGAAAATAGATCAGAATATCGATACGAATATTTTTTCCAACTCCTTAGATTTCAAACGATACCCCAAGATATTTTAAATATTTGAAATATTTTTCTAGTTACGAGAATCCTCGTTAGGTACTGCCACTATACAAACATGTTTCCGAAACTCTAAACTCAATTTCTGAGTAACTGCTTTTGCAATATGATGCTTTGTTCAAACAGTGATAACTCAACAATGAATTCATCTATTATAATTATTTTTGCGTCATTATAATCTATGTAATACAGTGGATGTTTTGACCCTCAGTCAAAGTTATTAGTAAAGAAATGAATTTTTAGTTGATTTTTAAATGTTGATATTCATGAAAAAAATCTTGATTTTTTTATACTTCCTTGATGAAAAAATTGTAAAAAATAACCTATTTACTCTAGCAACTTAATGGAGAGTCAAAATATATGAAGAATAATATAAAGAATAATTTCCAACAGAAATTGTCTCTGAACAAATTAGAATTTGGGATATTGCAGTTCAAAAATATGCTAGTTTACTAATTATGGTAAACTAGATAGCTAATTGACACCTCGGACAGTTATTGACACCCTAATCTTTAATTTGAAAAAAAAAAAGCTTTCGTATCAATTTTCAGTTTCAAATAAGGGCGGGAAAAATTCCTTGTAAATCATAGAAATCAGCAGTGTTAAAAGATTTTCGAACTGTAAACATCAAGAAAGGTAATATTACCGTAATAAAGAAGTATACAAACAAGGTACTAGTTAAGAGGACGGTTCTTCTGTTTTGCTAAGAGCATGTTTTGTAAGATAGATTAGCCATAATTTCCTTTGCATAAGTCCATTTATACTGCAAAAATAAGGTAAATAATAATGAAGGTATGCCAATAACGGTGGTGTCAATTACTCATCCATAGGGTGTCAATAACCGATTTTACACTATTTATTCCCAATATATTGCAAAATACCTTCCAGGGATGATGTTTTGTAGGAAACCCTTTATTCAGCTTAAAGTAGAGTAATTCAGAAAAAAAGTTACAATGAATTTCAACTAGATTGAACTATTTTTGCTATTTTTTCCATGAAAAATTATAGCATAAATATTGCCTTAAGGGTGTCAATAACTATCTTGTTTACCCTATATCTAAATTAGATAGTTAATGATTAGTTTAATCTGAATTTTTCATACTGAAATGAGCTTAAGAACAAACCAATGACCTATTGTAAAATAATTGGATTTTTAAAGTCGAAATTAAAAAGAAAATCTTCTAGTGTATACGTACACCGGTAAGATCTCTGTGTTAAAAAGTCTTATATTCCTTTTCTCCTGTCAATGATTTTTTATGATGACTAGATCAAGATTTGGTGAGTTTTCTAATGACAAGACCTCGTGTAAATCAAGATATGTTCAGCTTTGCTAATAACGAGATACCTCGTTGAGACAACCACCAGGAGGGTTAATAAATCATGAAAATGGGTTCGCCAACCAAAAACTATTGGAATAATCGATTTAACCCTCCTGATGGTTGTCTCGACGAGGTGCCTCGTCATTAGCAAAACTGACCAGATCTTAATATATGAAATATCTCGTCATTAGATTAAAACTGACCAAAAATCAAACATCGCCATTATCTTGATTTTCGAGGTATCCATTAGCAAAATTGATAGCATCTTAATGACGAGATATCTCGTCATTAGAAATATTGGTCAGATCTTGACCGACGAGATATCTTGTCGAAACCACTTGGTTGGTTTGGGGGTTTTATGGTGCAAGGGCCATATTTGGCCATGCTGCGCCAGACACAAGATATACAATTTCAAGTAACAGACACACACAATGAAAGTTTTACTGATACAGAAGAGAGAAATACACCCAGGGAAGAATGAACCTGACAAGAATTGAACCTGCGCCGCCTACAACTCGAAGGTTGCTATCGCATTGGGCATACCCACCGATCCACGACGGCCTCCGTAACTACTTGGAGGGTTAAATATCTTTATACAATTGAAAAATATACACACAAATTAAATTGGGGACATACATCAAAATGTGATTCGATTTACGATTATCTTCCATTTAATATGGATCGCAAAATGAACGAGAACTTTTAGTCTTTATTTAACATTCCGGATTTTTTTAAAATTCCACGATAATTAAATCCACTGCGCAAAAGAGATGCAATTTTAATGAATCTTTATCGCATCATTTACACTGGCTTTGGAAGAAGGTGAAAATCGACAATAGCTCGGCGAGGCAAAAAGCTTAAAAATGAATAAACGCAACGCGAAAATAATTAAGTACGGTCTTAGAATGTCGGTTAATTAAAACTTCCAAGTAAACAATGGAATATTTTCATTTATCACTGGTGCGGGGGCTTTGTTTACTTTTAGTAATTTCACAGAGTAGGGAATCCTGAGTTTAGTTCGTAGCGTAACTAGCTTTGGTCTTTTTGTTTTCCTTTTTTTAAGTAAGCTCTTAAATTCTTCCCTTCGGTGCGTCGTGTGATGTTTGTTGATAAATAGAAATGGGGAGCTCATCTGAAACGTTACTTTCGTAACATTTTGTGAGTCAGTTGTCTGTTTTCTTAATGAGAAAACCCTGGAGAAATGTATACGTAGTTTCTTCTTGGTGAAAAGATTTTGATGGATGTGATGAAACACTCGTAAGTGTTTGTGTGTGATTAACAAATTGTTCAATTAAAATTTAGTGGTTAACTAAGCTACCACTATGAAAACTAACTTATAATTCTGTAATATGTATAACAGTGTGGCGAATCTATGAATTGCCTGAATTAATAGATTTGCCTAACTTTCTCGATCTTTGAATCCTTATCACGAATCTCATAGTAAATCAACCCACACTTTCAACGACTTAATACACTATTCCTTAAATCAATCAGTTTTTAACGTCAATGTAACTTTATTTTTTATTCGATATATCTGTTTTCTTTTCGGCACAGTTCTGTTTATTTCTTATAATATCCCCCTCTGTCCAAATCTCCATAACTAAGCCTGACAGTTTAAGTGCATGTTTATGGTAAAATAAATTTTTACAAAATCCCTAAATCTTGTTTAGAATTCTCATTTACTCTTCATATATATCTGTACATCTATCCATCCCACTTGATTATGTATCTGTGTATTTATCTATCCGACTGTGTGTCTATATATATCTAACTATCCGACTATTTGTCTGCATGTGTCTGTCTATTTGTGTAAATATGTATGTATATCAGTGTATGCGTGCTTGTGTGCTTGAGTATGTGTGAGAATGTAGATTAGTGTTCTGTGACGTCTAATTACATTAAATTTTTTATAATCTACATCTCCGTGCACTCCTTTTGGTATGCTCTTGAATGATATACAGTTGATATGGCCTTTGTCACATGTATGTTCATCTATCCGTCCTATTTCACTATATATCTGTCTGAGAATTTATCTGTACATATATCTGTCAATCTATCTGACTGTGTATCGATTTGTCTGTTTATGCAACTGTCTGTCTGTATATCTGATTATTTGTCTGAATATGTCTGTCTGCTCGTGTATGCGTGTTTGTGTGCTTTAGAGTGTTCGAACAATAAATAGAATAATAGAATAAGATAAGCTGTAAATCTACCTGTTTGACAATGTGTCTGTCTACATAAATCTATCTGAATGTGTATGTATCTGTCTATGTGTTTGTCTATGTATGTCTATGTATTTGTCTGTCTGTCTATCTGTCTAATTATTTGTCTATATGTCTGTCCACGTATGCGTGTTTGTGTGCTTGAGAGTGTTAAAAACAATAAATAGAATTGTAGAGTGTAGAACACAAGAAATTGAATATTTGAGTGAGTGTAGAACAAGTATTAGAATCATAGAGTGAGAGTGTAGAACAAGAATTACAATACTCGAGTGAGAGTGTGGAACAAGAAGTGGAATTAGAGTTCTGTGTCACCTAATTGCATTTAAATTTCTTTGTAATCGACATGGTCCTTGCACTCCTTTTTATTTGCCCTTTGAATGGGACACAATCGATACTTTGTAATATGCGTTTATCTATCCATCCTTCTTCACTATGTATCTGTATATCTATCTGTCTGACAATTGGTTTGTCTACATATGTCTGTCAATCTATTTATCTGTCTGTATATATGCCCGTCTATGTATCTGACTGTCTATATATATGTCTGATTATTTGTCTATATACATCTGTCTGCCTGTGTATGTGTGTTTCTGTGTTTGAGAGTGTGTTAGTGTTAGAACAATAAATAGAATAGTAGATTGGGAGTGTAGAACACAATAAATAGAATAGTTGAGTGAGGGTGTAGAACAAGAATTTGGAGAGTATTGTGAGAGTGTAGGATAAGAATTAGAAAAGTACAGTGGGAGTGTAGAACGCAATAATTAGAAGAACGGAGTGAGAAGATAGAACAAGAATTACAATAGTCGAGTGAGAGTTTGGAACAAGGAATGGAATTAGATTTCTGCAGCACCTCTTTAATTGCAGTAAAATTTCTTTCATAATCTAGTACATCGTTCGTGCAATCTTTTCGATATACCCTCGATTGAGATACAATCGATACTTTGTCGTAAGCATCTGTTTATCTATCCTTCCTAATTCACTATATGTCTGACAATTTGTCTGTCTATATATATCGGTCGGTCTATGCATCTGACTGTCCATCTATCTGTCTGATTACACTAGTCTACAAATTGAAAAATAATTTTCATAACAGAAACTACAATAATTGAATTTTATGCGTTTGACGACGCTGAATGTGGAAATGAAGTCAGTTTTTCTCCATCACGTATCACTTTTTTGTTATACAACCTTGAGTAATTGCTAGAAAAGTATAAAATTTGCAAAGTGACTAAGTTTATCAGTATATGAAATTATACAAAATGTTAAATAAATTTGCAATACTCATAATTTATTTAGCTTATTATATGAAAAAATCTTGTAGAATATAACTATAAGAGATAAAATGTTCCTACAATGTGTTATAACTGGAGTTGGAGAACACACATTACTTCTTCCTTCTGTGTACGGTAAGGTCCTCTCTTTGGAGAAACCAACAGTAGTCACTCATCATTGATTCATCCCATCTACCTTGGTAACGCTGCTCAATTTGCAATATGTCCTGGTGGAAGCGTTCTCCCTGCTCGTCACTCACTGCACCCAAATTTGGTGGGAAAAAGTCCAGATGAGAATGCAAAAAATGAATTTTTAATGACATCCGGCAGCCTAAATTTTTATAGTTCAACAAAAGATTTTGTACTAAAAGATCCCAATTGTGTGCTTTTTATTGCCAAAACCTAAACCAATGGACTAGATCCTTAAATGACTTCAATACTGCTAGCTCTACATTATTCAACTTGCTGTCAAAATTTTCATTATTGAGTAATCTTCTAATCTGAGGTCCAACGAATATACCTTTTAATTTGGCTTCACTTAACCTTGGAAACACTTGGCTTAAATATTTAAATCCTTGTTGTTCTTTATTCAGTGCTTTCACAAAATTCATCAACCCCAATTTGATATGTAAAGATGGCAAAATTATATGCTGAGGGTTGACTAATGGAACATACTTAATATTTTTCCCCAGGAGTGAAGGTGTCTCTTTTGGGCCAGTCTTTAACCACATAATGTTCACTTGTTGCACGACTGTCCCACAAACATAAGAAGCAGCAGTATTTTGTAAAGCCACCTTGAAGGCCTAGAAGAAGACCGATAACTTTGAGGTCACCACAGATACGCCATAAATTAGCATCGTAATTCACTGCTTTTAAAATCAATGACATACTTTCATATGTCTCTTTCATTCCAACAGCATGCGCTATTGGTATGGAGGGATGCTTGTTTGCATTATGCAGTAGTACTGCCTTTAAGCTGGTTTTGGACGAGTCTATGAATAACCGCCAATCATCAGTTTTATAAGGAATACTCAGAGCAGACATCAAACCTTGTATATTGCAGCAGGAACACAGCAGATCTGTCTTAGTGAAATATTGCATTAATTCTTTATTACTGTTTCTGAAATATGAAACTTTGGTATCATTATGCAATAAATTCTACTCCTTTAAGCGTGAACCTAGAACTTCTGCTTGTTGTTTTGATAAATTCAAGTCGCGAACCAAATCGTTCAGTTCCACTTGTGAAATGAGATGTTGTTCACTATTTGATTTTTCTGGTATGAAATCAAAGTCTTTTGAAGCTTGTGCCACTGCAGTATTTTAAGAACAATCCTCTTCAGAATCAGAAATTTCCTGCCACGAAGCTGGGGCTGTAGGAATAGGTAAACCATCTCCATGAGCAACTGGTCTCATAGCCGATGGAACATTTGGGTACACAATATTACTTTTATTTTTTGCAGAGAAACCACTGACACTTGTTAAACAGAAATAGCAGTCGTCATAATGATTTTTCGGTTCACGCCAAATCATAGGTATAGCAAAAGGCAAATGCGTTTTTTCCCTTTTAACCACTGCGTGAGCTCCATATAACACCTAATACACGTTAGATGAGGCGCCCACAATTTATCCTGATCTCCGAGTGGACAACTGAAATAATGTATATAAGCAGTTTTTATCAATTTTGACTCATTATTTATTGGTTCCGGGTGGGTGACTCTTTGTTTTTTAAGATAGCAGATCGTTTCTATTATGTGCCAAAAATGACATAATAGGGATCTTTAAAGTTATATAAATAAAAAATGCGACGTGATAGAAAATTTTTGATTACATTTTCTGTTTCATCATTAAAAATACTTTATAAAACATTCATTGACTTATCTGTTACGAAAATCGTGTAGACCAGTGTTATTTGTCTCTTTATGTCTGTCCATGTATGTGTGTTCTTGTACTTCAGAGTGTGTGAGTGTAATAAATAGAATAGTATAGAGTGAGAGTGTAGAACAAGAATTAGAAGAGTAGATTGAGAGTGTTGAACAAGAATTACAATAGTCGAGTGAGAGTGTCAAATAAGATATGGAATTAGAGTTCTGTGTTGCTCAATTACATTAAAATTACCTTATAATCGACATCCTTACACTCCTTTCGTAATGCCCTCGAATGAGACCCATTAATACTTAGGTCGCCAAAAAAGAAAAAACCACGTCCGCTCACCAAAAGACCGCCAAATTAGTGTGACCTAACTGCATTTCTGTACCAACGACCTTAGTATGTTTATCTATTCGTTCTACTTCATTAAAGATCTGTATATCTGTCTGTCTACATTTGTCTGTCAATCTATTCTGTCGATGTATCTGACTATCTATTTGTCTGATTATTTGTCTATATGTCTGTCCGTGTATGTGTCTTTGAGAGTGTATTCGTGTTAGAACAATACATAGAATAGTATAGAGTGAGAGTGTAGAACACAAGAAATAGAATACGTGAGGGAGAGTGTAGAACAAGAATTATTATAGTAGAGTGAGAGTATAGAACACAAGGGAAATTGAATAGGTTAGTGAGAGCGTAGAACAAGAATTATAATTGTAGAGAGTGTATAACACACAAGAATTGGAATAGTATAGGTGTGAAATAAGAAATAGAATTAGAGTTCTGTGGCTCTCTGAC
This sequence comes from Meta bourneti, assembly GCA_933210815.1. NCBI lineage: Eukaryota > Metazoa > Arthropoda > Arachnida > Araneae > Tetragnathidae > Meta > Meta bourneti. The sequence goes on along the minus strand of OW119928.1, from coordinate 13,730,006 downwards.
TACATTAAAATTCCAAATAATCGACATCGTTCTTGCACTTCTTGAATGAGATATAATTACTTTGTCACCAAATAAAAGAGAAAAACACTCGCGTTCCCCCAAAGACCGCCCAATTAGTGTACCCTAACTGCATTCCTGCACCAACGACCGAGATTGTGGTACGCAGCACGATTAATTTATATTGATCAAGTAACTTAATTTCGAAAATTTAGTTCTCCCGTGGGAGAGTCAACAGAAGGCATAGCCATAAGTCACTATCGATTTGTGATCCATTACTTAAAGGGATCCATAAATCAGGATCTGCGGGATAACTTGTGTCTTCGGTACAATTTTTGGGGCCTGTTAAGAATGTGTTTCGAGGGATGGATTCAGACCTCATTTCGTAATCCTATGATAAATAGCTTTTCTTTTAATAAAGTTTTTCCTTTTCCCTGAAGCATCGTGGAGTTTGAAATTGACGATGGCGGAGCAGTGTGTGGGTGGTTTTCCGTCCTGTGTTTCGAAACACGCCATTTGCGAATCCATCATTCCGCTTTCGCTTATAATTATATGTATTGTTCATTAGTTTTCAACTGCTTAAAAATCTGAAATAATGGGACCTGAGTAGTGATTAACACCCTGAGGGGTTCACACGCGTAATTCCAAGCTGCAGTCTTCCCTGAATGATTTCCAACCAGTTTTGACCTTCTTGGCCAATGGAATATTTCCAAAGGATTCTATCCCAATGAAAAATGAGCAATAGAATCTTTCCAAAGGATTATATCCCAATGAAATGAGAAATATAATCTTTCCCACAGATTCTATTCCAATGAAAGAATCAATAGAATCTTTCCAAAGGAATCCATTTTAAGAAAAGACGATAAAATCTTTCCAAGGGGTTTTATTTTAAGGAAAAGACCCCATGAAATCTTTCCAAAGGATTTTGTTCTAAGGAAAGGAGAAACAGAATGTTTCCAAAGGATTCTATCCTGAGCAGTAGAATCTTTCCAAAGGATCATATTATAAGGAAAGGAGCAATAGCATCTTTCCAAAGAATTCTATTCTAAGGAAAGGACCCATGGAATCTTTCCAGAGGATTCTATTCTATTGAAAGGAGAAACATAATCCTTCCAACGGATTTTATCATGAGCAATAGAATCTTTCCAGAGGAATCTATTGTAAGGAAATGAGAGAGAGAGAGAGAGCAATAGAATCTTTCCACGTTGTCCATTCTAAGGAATGGAGAAATAATATCTTTTCAAAGGATTCTATTCCAAACAAAGTACCCATGCAATCATTCCAAAGGATTCTGCTCTAAGAAAAGGAGAAACAGAATCTTCCAAAGGATTCTGCTCTAAGGAAAGGAGAAACAGAATCTTCCAAAGGATACTAAACTAAGGAAATGGGTAAAATAATCTTTCCAAATAATTATACAGAAATGGGCCAATAGAATATTTCCATAGGATTCCATTCCTAGAAAAGGAATAGAATCGTTCCAAAAAAGGCTTTTATTCTAAGGAGACCAGTAGAATCTTTCTAAAGATTGAAAGAATCAATGGATTCTTTAGAAAGGCGGTTAGTTAGTCATTAAGTGTATTGTGGAGTTAAAGCACCACTGCACCACTCGGAAATATATGATGTTTAGATAGTTGTAATAATCAACTAAATGTATTATATGTACTTATGAGAAGGATTTTCAGTGTTAAATACATTTCTGATATCCAAATGCATTCGCATGATACATATCGGGGTTAGCTTGAAATATTCTTTATCGCTATGGTTATTATTTGAAAAGCCCAATTTTCCAGACCGATCAATAGTTTACACCCAACCCTTGATATTTTCTTTGGCGATTTGATACATTTTCGTAATATAATATCTTCAACTTTTGAACACATTTTGTAAGTTCTTTACTTTTTCTCTGTGGTTATGTTTCGATCCTGGTTTTTTCCTTTGTGCTTAAGTTTTATCCTATGTATATTTTTTGTTTTGTGTTTACATGGGGGGGGGTTATGTTTCATACGTGTACTGGGTGTTTTATTTGTCCGTTGCATGTTATGTACTTTTGGTCTAATTTCGTTGTCATGTAACTGGAATAATATGTTTGGCAGTATAAATAAAGTAAATATAAATAAAGTAAATATAAATGAAGTAAATAAATAACTACTACTAATAATTTGTGGATACCTTTGCTGCTCCTTCACTCAGAAGGTCCTATAGATTATAAGAGATCCAGAGAAATTGTGCGAAGAATTCAGATACCGCCAAACAATTTAAGGGACGCGATAGCAGTTGGAAGAGTAACGAATTAGCAATCGGAGGGATGCGAGTTCAAAACTAAGTCCAGTCAAAGACCGCCGTGTACACGGGAACTGGTGCACGTCAAATCTGATATGGTCTCAAATGTCCTCACGTTGGCGTCGTGTGGAAGTTCGGAGAGTGGGGTGCCAGCTCAGGTGTTGACTTCGTTATCTGAAAGTGGTTCAAAATGACGAGGTATCCGTGAGTCTACGTTCGGGATGGGTCCCAGACCGTCGCCAACGCCCTCTTGTGTTGCTCCAGCGCGACGTTAATTACCTACCAAACAATTTAATTATATTTAATTAACAATTAATTTTTCAAATTTTTGAAAAATAGGTCAAAATGCGGGGGAAAATATGAAAACAAAGTTATAGTCTTCCTTATTTATAATATGTACAACCAAAATATCTTACACTTATGCAGAGATTTGAGATAACTATTAATCATTGCGGAACTGTTGAACGCGAAAAAGATTGATAGAAAAATAATTGGAGTTACGTGATTTAGTGCCCTTACGCGTAATTATCACCTCGTCATTACCATTACTTAACCATTACACGGGTTCGTGAGATTGTCTGCACCCTAAGAGAGTGATTGATGAGTTTCTGAAAGTTGTTCTTGCGAAAAATCGAACTTCGATGAGTGAGTCTTCCACTTCGAAGACGTATCTATGAGTGTTATGTTGACCAAAATAGCTTCGAAATGTCCGAATGAGTTTTCAAACTTTGAACGGATTCGCAACCGAAGGGTTGCAAGTTCGAATCCAACCAAAGACCGTCGTGTACACGGGGGCTGGTGCACGTTAAATCTGTCGTAGTCTCAAATGTCCTCACATTGGCGTGGAAGTTTGGAGAGAGGGATGGCACCTCAGGTGTGACCTCGTCATCTGACCGTGGTTCAGAATTATGTGGTGTTGTCCTCGTAACTTTCCCTTCAGGGGATGATCCCGGAAGGTCGCCAATAGCCCGTTGTGTTGCTCCAGTGTGACGTTAATTAAATACCTACCTACCAATTGATATTCGACCAAAACGGTGAACATTTATTTGGACACTGATAACGACTGGGTTAATTACAAATGCAAAATTTAATTTACGGATACTAATTTAAATACATTTTCATGTCAACAAGTCTGAGTCGAATCTCAGCGTTTAAGTGTGTGTGCTGGAGTTGCATAAAAAATAGGAAAATATTTTTAATAATTAATAGGGAACCTCATTATTCTATCTGAATTTCTTGATTTTTATGCAGTGCTGCTAAGTTTTGTACGCTGAGTCTAAGGGCGATTTTATAGTTTAGTGTATTGGGTATGCATTTAACTGTCTGTACGCAAACGCAACGGGTTGTCCAGTCTTGCCCTGAGAGCTCCCGTCGTAACGCGATAACCAGCTTTATATCACGCACACTAGATGTCGCTACGTATTTTGTTTACTTTTCACGGGATAGACGTGTGTATCGGAGAGCGTTACGAAAATATATTCACTTTGGAAACTAACTCCAAACCTAACCGAAAATAGAATAAACAAGAAAATCTCGATTTCTCAAAGATATTGTACCTTTTTGAACACTCAAATAATTCCAAATTAAAACTATTTTTCAAAAACAAATGTCTTCTTTTAATTGAAACTTTAGGATAATTTAATCAGAGCATTAAAAACCAACATGAAATTCTGCTATTAGATGAATAATTTGTTTTGAAATCTTTAGTTTTTGAGCTTATGTAAAACTGAATTAAAATAAGAAGTTTGATATCTGATGGGGTTTCCTAGTTTTTAAAATTTAAATATATCTCCGATGTATATTCATTTTAATCCAGTCAACCACTAACCATAATTGTAATTATTCATATTAACCAATGTTTCACTGAAAACTCATATCACAACCTTTGTAAAATACTACACATGGTCAAATTTATTTTACCTTGCATATATATGAAGAAAAAATTTGAATATTCATTTATTTTCACATTAAACAAAATAACTTAAACTTTCATGAATTGTAGTCACTGCACATTTTTTCATTTGGTTTGGTACAATAAATTCAACTTATCAGTTGTTAGGAATGATCCATTTCTGCCTAAAAGATTTTTTTAAACTCGAGTGATTATTTTTCTATTGATGCAACCTAATTTTCATCTTTGAATTTTTGTTTTTGTTAGCAAATTCTGTTAATGTTCCAATGGATTCAATTTCACAAATGAACAAAAACACACCTTGATTGTTCAGGAAGTAGTGAATTTTTATAGTCATCGAAACATGTTAAAATTTTCCAATGGTATATTAAATAATTCATTTGTTTTCAGTACAAATGGTATGTTTTGTAACTGAGGGTTTAAATTTTACATAAAATCGAGAATAGCTGTTTTCTCGTGTCAACTCACTACACTAGGAAAAATGCTATTTATGAGTGCTTTTTATATTTAGAGAAATTCATTTATATATTACACATGTATATGGTAACTATGTCCTTTTTATTTTATCATTCATTCCTTTAGATTTAGTTTGATCAAGACATCACTACTGTCCTTTATTTTATGATTTTTGTATCTTGTATATTTAATTATGTCTTATAAGTATTGGACAATACTTATAAGACAGATAGCAGAAATGTCATACAATTTCAAGATATAGGTACAATTAAATATACAAGATAATGGAATAAATAATGGCGACAAAATGCCTACTAAAATAGGTGTAGAAATTTAAATGTGTTTCATATAAACTTCCTATTAAAATATTCCAAGAAAATTTATGTAACTATGTTTAATACTTGGATTGAATGCCTTTCACTGAGCAAATATTTAAAATTTATAAAATGGATAGGAGGAAAAAATACAAGTGAAAACAGACGAGAATAATTCATTTAAAATAAATGTAGGTAGGTATTTCAATTAACGTCACACTGGAGCAACACAACTGGCTATTGGTGACGGTCCAGGATCAATCCCAAAGAGAAAGACCGAGAACACCAGAACATCACCACGTAATTTTGAACCACGGTCAGATGACAAGGCGACACCTGAATTGGCACCGCACTCTCCAAACTTTCACACCACGCTAGCGTGAGGACATTTGAGGCCCCGACAGATTTAATGTGCATCAGCCCCCTCTATACACGACGATCCTTGGTTGGATTCGAACTCGTAACCCTACGGTTGCAAATTAGTTACTCTTTCAACTGAGCCACCGTGGACCTAAAATAAACTCAATTGTAAAATGATGCATGCAATGTGCTTTTTAAATATTTACCGGAGACATTAAGAGAAAATTAGTTATTCAATAAATTCACTTTATTAATTTAAGTGTTTCAAAAAAAAATTTCATTCTTTTTCTGCATTTGACTTTCTATTATATTAAACAGAACCTTATTTATGAAAGTTTTCATGTAAATTTTATCATGAAACTAGTACTGATAAAATGATGAACAATAAAATGCATACACACACAAGAAATTCTTTGCATTAAATTTATTTAATTATAAATGTAATAATGTTAGGAAGGGTGCAAAAGTATTGCACACTAGAATTATGCTCATGCAGTTTCCAAAACTAATATCAGGTGGCTCAGGGGTGTTCTTTCGCCATTGTCTGGGCAACTGATATCTTCCAGAAGTTCAGCTTCCTTATCTTCTTTAGAGAATAAAGTCTGAAATATAAAATGAAGTAAACAAAATGCAAATTATATAACCACAGGTCATGCAGGAGTAGATGAAAAATTATAATTCTGCATACTCCCAATATCTATTTGTCCCCTATGGTAAAACATTAAATGTATCGAAGGAAGCATTAAAGTAATTAATCTTGTAAGCATAGAAATGTTTGCTCATCAACTGATGTACATTAAATGCATTGCAACTTAGCATCAATATAATGTCACTAGTTTTAAATTCACAAACATAACTATTATAAAGATGTTAAGGGTTTTAAATGATTATTTTACCCATAGTGTTATTACATCTTACAAACTTATTGTTCGCGTCCCATATCTCCATGAGTTGTTGATTCCACTCTTTAATTGGCATAACTTTTCATGTTCTTGGAAAGCACTAAGAACATTACCAACTCAGAAAGTGTAATCTCTTGATAAGATAGAATATTGCCAACATTCCATCACAGGAACCATTCTTTATGCACTTAGGATAGTACAGCAATTTGAATCAATATTTGTAAAATGAAAAAAGAAACAGTACTAAATTTTGTGTTTTTGTTTGAGCCTCGACAAATTTTAAACATTACCAGAAATATTCAAAGAAGCCATATTTTAAGAAAATCATGAAAATAATGAGTGACCTTTTTAAGAGAACTGCTCAGTGTTGCAGCATCTTCTGTCGGGATACTGCATTTCCACTGAACATCTGTCCCTGAATACACTGATGGACTTTCATCACTTAAATAAAGTTGGATATTGTTCTGCAAAAATTACAACCAATTAGTTGACACAGGAAATAAATTCAGAATTTTGAAATTTTTTAAGGTTACAAATATGTACTTTTTTGCAAGCGCATTTGAAGTGAGCCCATGACCTTTGGTAGTTTGCAGAGTTATTATTTTGTTGGATTTTATTAATTCTGACAAAGAAAATCCCTGTTGTCACCATTTTTACTGATACAAATCTGTCACAAGAAAAACAATAATACGTTTAACTCAAACAGTATTTTTCGGTTAAAGGGACACCAGTCGTAATTGCGTGCCAAAGCTTCCAAATGTGGTAACTTGTTTATATTCGTTATGGTCGTATTCTTCCACCGCAGTGGGTATTTGCTGTGAATTGAAAGAATATTTTCAGTGGCTGTGCCATACTGTTGAGCGAAAACTTTGGTTGCAGCCATAAAGGAAAACGTGTCAGAAGGAAGTATAATTTACTCTGACTGTTGGAAAGCGGATGAAATAGGAAATGTCAGATATGGATACCTGTAAGCTAATCATAAATACAACTTTGTTGATCCTGGTACCGGATGGCATATGCAAACAGTTGAAAGGGAATAGAAGTCAGCACGGCACCACCCTTTTAATAAAATAGTCATTCTTTTCATGAAGCTGTTTATATCGTGAAGGTTGCCATTCCTATCATTCTTGTCTAGCTAAATTTCATGCCAATATTTGACGCACAATTTAAGTCATGTAAAATAAACAAGTTGTCACATTTGGCGTACACTAACGACTGGCATTCCGTTAACCATGCTTTGTCTCGGTGGGTCTAGAAGTACCAATATCACTTAGGTGAAGCCAGAAGTTTTTTGATGGGAAATAAATTTTACTTCACTATGAAATCCTTCAATGGCATTATCCTTGAAGAATTTGTTAATTGAATTGTTGAAAAAATACAGTAACATTTGTTGGTAAGTTAATGTACTAAATAGATCTCAAGTGTCTTCTCGTTTTGTGTGTATGCATAACAGAAGATTAATGATTCAAAGAGAAATTACTTGGATTTTTCGAGACTTAACAACCATAACTGTTCATCTGCCAATCTTTTAGATTGGCTTGACTGATTCTCTCTCCCTTCTGTTGTTTTATGTGACTCCAGACAAGTTGTTTTCAATCAGTTGGATGTGAACACTGCATGTGTTCACATTTTTAGTAAGCACACAGCAATTAAAGGCTGTAGTGGACTTATGCAAAAGTACTAGAGCCATGAGTTAATGCCATCATAGACAAATGCTCAGCATTTGCCAACACTGATTTTCATTGTATGCAGAAATAAAAAGGAATTTTCTCATGTGCAACAAGTACATTAGACCGTAATGTATGCATTTAGAACTTGGTAATAAAGTGTAGGTGTAAAGTAGAATAAATTGCCTATAAATGCACACCAATAATAAACGGACGACCTTTGATTTTGAAAACAAACAGAAATTCTGTCTCAGAATCGTTGAAATCAGCGGTGCACAATATGAATTCGATTATTTTAAAAAGTTTACCAACAGTAAATACATGTTTTCGTTTCTAATCCCTAGAGAACATTATCGTTGGACCCGAAGTAAATATACAAATACAAAGATTGAATACAAACACGCAATACATAGATTATAATACTGGAAGACGTACTCACCAATAATTCATACAGCTTTGGAAATTGCTAACCAAGGGTTTATGCTTGGATTTTTCACGATTGTCGAAAACACATCAGACATTTTCTCGATGTCGAATCAAAACAGTAGACGTTACATTTTGATTCGTCAAAGTAGGTCATGTGACGCTTGCGGTTACGTCGAAAGTTGGATGTCTCCGAAGTCCCTTTTCAACGCAGCGCAAAGGCTTGCGTAACCCCACCCATCTGTCAATCACGTTGTTATCGTCGCTTCATATGGCTCGACGTAACGCAATACGCTAAACTATAAACTCGCCATAATAGTGAGTATTGTAGCAAATTTGAAGGGAAAGTATACTTACTTTGGTGGTAAAATTAATCTTTAAGCCTATTTATAAATACGGGATTGATCTAGAATCATCACCAGTCGTCTTACAACACACATGCAGCTCCTTTTGTATTTATTTTATATCCCCCTTTTTTTAAAAATGGCTTTATGGTTTTTATTACTAATATAATCATTTCGAACTAATTCTTCCATGACAGTTTTGCTCTTTACTGTACATCATGTGTTCTCTCCTTACTGAATTTTCATGTGGCTCCATTAGAAAAGCGAGTAGTGGCAACACTGTTCCAACGTATTCAAACGCGAGTTTTCCCTTTTGATGATAGTGGACAGCTACAGATCATTTTTATAAACCAGTTTTTATCTTTACTAGTCATTACTTACCAATTTAATGTTTTCTAATACCTGACCGGCTATTTGAACATTTCCATCAAAGCACTGCTAGGACGGATTTGTCAACCACTTTACGCTTTCCTGGTGCACCAAGGAGATGTGTTCACGTTATACTTTGATACACACCATACATTCTAGGCACAGCCCGTTTATAAAACGGCCACACAATCACTACTTCAGACAGACAAACATTCATGACTTATCCCCAGGATGGGGCCACGGAAGTCCAGTTGGAAGAATTACGTATTAGCAACCGGACGGAAACTGGGTCCAGCCAAAGACCATCGTGTACACGGGCGCTGGTAAACATTAAATCTGTCATGGTCTCAAATGTCTTAACGTTGGCGTGGTGTGGAAGTTTGGAGAAAGGGGTGCCAGCTCAGGTGTTGACCTCGTCATCTGACCATGGTTCAAAATCACGCGGTGATGTCCTCAATTTTTTCTCTTGGAATTGATCCCGGACCGTCGCCAATAGCACGTTGTGTTGCTTCAGTGCGACGTTAACTACAAACCTACCTATTCCCAGGATCCCAGCCACGAACATTTCGATCCAGTAGCCAGAACCCTGACCATTATATCATTATAAAAGTAAGCTCCACCGAGACCGGACTACCCCGATTTGGCTAAAGCTTTTTATCACTTTCTCTACTTATTAGCATTGACGTAACCGTAATATTCACATCGATCTTATAATGAAATAGACGGAGCATTTGCTCGCAGCTTCATGTTATTTCTTCCAGTTGCTCGGTTTGAAGATCTGTCACGTGGTTGTGGGTAAAAGCATGAATCCTAAATTATTGATTGATTAAACTGATTATCCACCGTGATCGACAACACTAGTCTGCGATTCGACAGCCAATCGATTCGTTAGTCCAAGTGATTTACCCTTCAGAGATCTTACGACAGCGACTCCGGCCATATGTTCCGTCTTCTTCATTAGAAGGTCTATGAATATTCATTCTGTTTCTTACCCGTCAAGTGTTTCGACGGAATAACTCGTCCAAGATCCGGTCAAGTTTGCTAAGTCGTCGAGGCAAAACTGCCTTATTACTGCAAGGGAAGGGCGATCCAAGTAGGAAAAACAAATTGACCTTTTCCAGAACTGATGTCAGTTCGGAACAGGGTTTTTCACCGATACAGAGCAGTATTCGAAATGAAGATAAACCACAAAGAGGGAAATATACATAACATTTTTATACATAGCACAACTATAACAAGCTTTACGGTTTAGCTATTAATGCAAATACATGAACAATCAAAGCATTCAAAATAAAATGCTATATTTCCTTATCAGACCAGAGTTCTATCTCGTTGTTTGAGTTTGGGTTTTACGGCGTAAGGGTCATATCGCGCCAAACAACGCCTAGCAGCACATAAGGAACATTGACATGCATAAGGAAATTTTGTAAGGTACAGAAGAGAGAAATACCCAGGAAGAGAACGAACTTGCACAGCCTACAAATAACAAGGGTAGGTTGAATTAACTTAGACCTGGAACGACACTATGGGTTATTGGCAACTGTCTGGGATCAATCCCTAAGGGAAACATCAAGGACCATGCCATTTTTTAACCACGGTCAGATGACGAGGTCAACGCCTAACCTAGCTCCTCAATCTCCGAACTTCCATACCACGCCAACTTGATACAATTCGCAAGTTAGCAGCGAAGTGATCAAACCCACTCAACCATGGAGGCCCCACCAGAATCTATCTGAAAAAGTATCTTTCACAAACTACCTTTACTAACGATACCATGATGGAAAATTCCTGCCAGAAATAAGATGAGGTTTCAAACTTTCAACGGAGGGAAACGAAGCGCAAAAAATTTCCCGTCAGACGTGAAGCCGAAAAGCAATAAAAACCTATGACACCTCACATGTATCACCCAATCCGCGACTCGCAAAAGCACCGAAATCCCCATGTCTTCCCATTTTCCCCTACTCGCATAAAACCGCATTCCCGGCCTCTTAACACACTTGTACGAGTAAACTTGCGAAATATAAATTATATTCCGAGGAAAAGATCCCTACACTTACTGCGGGAATTTTTCCCCACTGCCGTCATCTTCTTCCCCATATTCCCCTTGTTGCTGGAACCTCTTTGCACGTGCTCGGGCGGGGAGTTTTCGTACCTTCTTCCACAGGACGTGATCTGGTTTGAAGCTGTGCTACGAGCCGCTCTCGATAATGCATGTGCTTGCGTTAAGGATGTTTCCCTTCCCGCGCTGGGGTAAAAAGGGAAAAAGGCAGATGGTTTCGCTTCATCTTTTAGTGGTTTCTCAGTTTTACAGCTGAGGAGAGGCACACCGTGGGGTATTAAAATTCAATCGTTAATCATGGGTGGCTGTTGAGGCAGGGTGTCCTGTGAATTGCCTGTGCGGGTGCCTAATGCGGTTGTTTGGGTGGCAGGTATTGCGGTGGCCGGCGTGTGTTTTATGATGGGTGGCTGCATATTTTATGGGGCGTTTAGCTTCGATGTGACATGATTGTGCTCGAAAGTAAATTATTTTTGCTCGCGAGGCGGATGTACGGGCTTGTACTAGCGTTATTATTCAGAAACATTTTGTTGCGGATGTTGGCTTTTATCAGGGCCGCTGTAGTCTAGTTGGTAGGTAGGTAATTAAATTAACATCACATTGGATCAACACAAAGGGGATATTGGTGACGGTCAGGAGTCAATCCCGAAGGAAAAGGTCCGCGGACAACTCCACGTATTTTTGAACAACGGTCAGATGACGAGGTCTACACCCGAGCTGGCGACCCATTCTCCAAGCTTCCCCACTACGCTAACGAGAGAACATAAGGAGCCACGACAGATTTAACGTACACCACCCTCATGTACACGAAGGTCTTTGGTAGCCCAGTTGGAAGAGTAACGGATTAGCAACCGGAGGGAATCTTTCTCTACGTGAGTGATCCCGAACTCTCGCCAATGGCACTTAGTCTTGTCCCAGTGCGACGTTAATTAACTACCTACCATATACCTTTATTCTTTGTGTTGGACGTTGAGGGCAGACCCCACTAAAATTATTTCAAGACGTACAATATAGTTAGACTAAGCATTGCTATTGAGAGAAGCTTCAAAAAGTGTGGCCATCTTGTCGACTAGTTGTCACGTGACTGTTCTGTAGAAAATTTACTTGTTTGGCCGGTTTGGCGTCTTATTACCGGTTTGGCGATATATCGTACGAGAGGGTAAGTGTGTGAATGTGCATTTCTGTAGAGTGGCAATAAAAGGGGTCAAATCGTGATGGTTATTATTCAGAAACATTTCTTACTGATGTATAGCTTTATTTTCTGTTTTGGACGTTGACTGTCAAACCTCGCTAAAATGTTTCCAGACATACAAGAGCGTAAGGTACGTCTGCCAATTATTATTGCTGTGTATAGTATTTTTATTTAACAATTCGACTCTGATACTTTTTCATCGCCAATAGCCCGTTGTGTTGCTCCAAAGCGTCTTAAATTCAGCTATGTACCTCTAGTAAGTTTGGATTTGAGTCCTGTGGGCTTGAACGTGGGTCTATTTACAAAATGTAATGATAGGTTGAAAGCTAAACAAGCGTTTACACATTTGGCATCATTGGCGTAGATTGCGGCTCTGATTTTCTCATTGACGCCAAAAGCGATAGCAGGTGTTACGCGAGTTGGGGCGAATAAAATATTCACCATATGTTTTTGTGTATGGCAAACCTTTTCCCCACATGCTAATACCATTTTAAAAGTAAACGCAACCTTGAACATCTACTTTCTGATAAGAGACCCACAGTAGTATTGAATGTAAGGTCAATACAAAGAAAGAGAAAATAAGATCCTTAGGTACTATTAGGTAGGTATTTAATTTACGCTGCACAGGTGCAATACAACGGGCTATTGACGAAGGTCTGGGATCAACCCCCGAAGGAAAAGGATCAGAGGACAACACCACGTAATTTTGAACCACGGTCAGATGACGAGGTCACACCTGAGTTGGCACCCCACCCTCCAAACATCCACACCAACGTGAGGACATTTGAAGCCCCGACAGATTTTACGCGAACCAGCCCCCTTTGTACACGACGGTCTTTGATTGTATTCGAACTCGCAATTCTCCGATTGCTAGTCCGTTACTCTTCCAACCGGGCTACCACGTTCCCCCCATAGTAGAGGTACCTAAGTGTACGTGTCATAACATCAGGAATACTTGAAAAAATCGTGAAATCGTAGGATAAGGCGATTGCTCAGGTTAGGTTACTTTTGTGATTTGCATTTAGTAAGCTGGTTTCTTGAAGAACCTTTACACAAATAAGTTCATATTGAACCTTTATAAAAATAAACCACCTTTCTAAGCTTTTTACAGATCCATAGTTGATAGTATGTCTTACATTACTTGAAATAGCCCTTTGGTTGCTCTAGTGTGACATTAATTACCAACTACCAACCAACTGCTAAAATTACTTGAATCTCATTGAATTAACTGTATGTCTGAGAGCAAGATCAAGGATCACCTTAAACTAGACTTTCAAGACAAAGTAACGTTTTAGTAATATATTAATTAAGTAAATGTGCTAATGACTTTTAAAACTTCTGATTCATAATTATATTTTCACTTTTTAATACCCTATCTTTAACATTGTCACTCTTATTACAAAATATCTGAAAGAAGTACGGAATCTTGACCATTCTACTAATAATGTTTGAGCAAAGATCATTCTATATGTTGCAATAACATAACATGAAACTTTTGAACAGAATTCATATTTCTAGGCGTGTATAATGCAATTAAATTACTAATGAATACCAAACCAAAAGCTGATAAATTCAATCCAAAATAATATGTAAGGAACGATAATCCAAGCGAAGGAAAAATTGTCACATGAATTCCAAGATAGGAATGTGCGAAGTGAAATCTTATCTTAGCACCAAACTATGAAAGTAAATTCAAATTATTGAGTATATTCTACATTGATATAGGCTGACATAATTTTGATATAGATTGTTAAATAGGATAAAACATCGCACAGAAACGAACACATTTATTCGAACGCATATTTATTTATATAAAACAGATACTACTCTTCTAATTTTCAATTTCGGTACAACACTGTTACCATTTCACGAAACACAAAAACGATTAAAGTTGTTAATGATGGCATGATGAAATTAGTTCGTTCATCCAGCTTTACATCGTTAGCTGGATGAACGAATTAATTTCTTGTTTTTAGCTAGTATGTAAAACCTATTAGTGCAATCAGATTTCCGAGTAGTGTAATTTTGATTTTACCTCACAATACACATCTAATGACTAAATAATCATATCTATTGGTTGAAAGAATCACAGGAAAGTGTATATTGGCGAAGTAGGTCAAAACTAGTTAGAAGTCATGCAGGGAAAACTGCAGGTTGTAGAACGGATATATGCGTGCGAATCCCTCAGAGGGTTAAAACTGAAAAATAGATCTTACCGAATTGTGTATTAACACCAAATAGTTGTCTTAGAGCAGAAACTCAAAAACACAAAAATATTTTTTACTGAACAGCTGTTTAAAGACTAACTATTGATTTACAGGACTAAAAATTAACAAATTCAACATTTTGATAGTGTTATATATCTTTCAAACATTTGACAATGTGACTGTATTTTTCATCAGTAGCATTTATTGTCTCCGGGAAAATGTCAGTTAATGCGTTTCAGCTCTAAGCTGATGAAATGCGTTTTCAAATTTATTCTATATTTGAAAAATGTACAAAAATTAAATCAACGTAAAATTCTGATTAGACAATTTAGCCAAAGAGGAATAGTCTGGCACAGCGAAGTTTTCTTTCGAATATATATAATTTATATAGAATGTCAGATTCTGCTGTTTTTACATTTATCCATCTGAAAACATTTACTAACGATTTATTCACGCGTATCTTCGTTTGGAGGTTTGCTGTTTCCACTATTTCTTCATTGACAAATATTGCCCTATTCTAGTACTAGTTATTTCTTTTACAAAAAAGTTTGCACGGTTTCCTGTCTTCTTTCTGGGCCTTTCATGGGAGCATTCTGGTTTTCCAGCTGTGCCCAAGGAGTTGAGTTGAGAAGAAAATCTCCTTCTTGGAGAGTAGCCAGAACTTGGAATGTTTAGTTTTCTTCGGTCAGGTACTTTTTTCCCTTTGCCGTCAGTCAGGTCAGAATCTCTCTCTCCTAACGTTGGGGATTAACACCATTAAAAGAAGCACAGGTTAAGAAGTACGATGCTATCTATCTTGATTTAAGCGGCAAGGTGAGCGCCTGCAAAATTAAAACTTGCATTCGTGGATGGGGCTTAGAGACTGTTTTATTTCACACTTTCTTTCATACTAAACTGATATTGAACGAAAAATAATAACGGTCTTTGGAATTCCTTACACATATATTTCCTAATCATCATTATTTTATAATTGTTGTAGTCGAAGTGACTTTATTTAACAATTACATTTTCTTTTTACATGGTATGTTCTACATGGTATATTCTAGATGGAATATTCCGGCTGGAATGTTCTACATGGAATATTTTAGATGTAATGTTCTAGATGGGATGAAATATTCCAGATGGAATGTTCCAGGTGGAATGTTCTACATGGAATGTTGTGGATGAAATATTCCGGATGGAATGTCCCACATGGAATATTCTAGATGGGACGGTTCAGTTGGAATGATTCAGATCGAATGGCTCAGATGGAAAGTTCTAGATACACTGCTGGCCACCCAAATTGCAACACCAAGAAAGACAAGAGATATCACAACAAAATTTATTTTGTAGATAACATGTTGACCAAGTATCAAATGATTAAATTTATAGACTTCTGTGAAGTGTGGTTCCTGCCAAAATCAGTAGCCAGAGTAGCCGCCATTGTTGGAGATCACCGCTGCCACACGCCTCGGCATTGATTCAAAGAGACTTTGGATGTGTTCTTGGGGTACAGCAGACCAAGCAGCTTCCACACGTTGCCAAAGTTGATCTGGTGTGGCAGCTGGGGATGTATTCCGGGTCAATCGTTGAGCAACCATGGACCACATGTTTTCTATCGGCGAAAGATCCGGAGAGCGAGCTGGCCAGGGAAGCAATTCAATCTGGCGATTGACGAAGAACCCTTGGACAATGCGTGCCACGTGTGGTCGCGCATTATCCTGTTGAAATATGGCTGTGGGCAAGCCCTGAAGGTAAGGAAGGACAACTGGCTCCAACACCTCGGAGATGTAGCGCTGGCTGTTTAAAGTACCGGCAATGCGTACTAGAGGAGTGCGAGAGTGATATCCAATACCGCCCCATACCATAATACCCGCTGCAGGACCAGTGTGGCGGTGCATAACGCAGCTGTTCAGCATCCTCTCTCCACGGTGTCTCCAGACTCGAATCCGACCATCAGAGATCCGGCAGACAGAAGCGTGACTCGTCAATAAAGACAATTTCATTCCATTCTGCCGTCCACATCCTTCTTTCATCGCACCATTGGCGGCGGAAACGTCTGTGGTTCTGCGTCAAGGGTAGACGAAGCAATGGACGTCTTGCGGACAGACCACTCTGCTGTAAACGGCGTCGAATGGTACGCGCAGACACTGGATGATGCGGTACAGACTGAATGTGCTGTGCTATGGTTCGTGATGTGGCTGAGCGATCCGTCACTGCCATACGCACAATATGCCTGTCATCACGTGAAGTGGTGCACTGAGGTGGATGCGATCGAACACGTCGGTCCGTCGTACCCTCCTGCATCCAACGATCACATATCCGCATTGCAGTTGTTTGGTTTCGTCCAACACGATTACCGATTTCCCTGAAAGATAATCCACAATCTCGGTAGGCCACTATCCTTCCTCTGTCGAACTCGGATACTTGATCAAAAGATGATCGCTGTTTTCTACGAGGCATAATTGATCGTTTTTTTGAAAAAACCACAAGAAAAACACAATTGCCGTACTTGAAATCGTCGAAATCTCCAAGCCTTAAATAGCGCTTTGAAGTGGCGCCACAGGCGCGCGTGATGTGCGTCTGCGCTGAAATTCTAATCATTTGCATATCTCACCTCCGCTAATGCATGTTGTAAATTTCATATTATTTACATGCTTCCTTCAGGGTGTTGCATTTACGGTGGCCAGCAGTGTAGATCAACCAGGAATATGTACAAAACGAGTAATTCAGTAGAAAAAACATATACGAACGAGTAACGCAGTTCAATAATAAATTAAAAATAAATTTAGCAGATTATTCGAACACTAGGAGCATCTTCCTGCATGACTTCTAACCAGTTTGACCAACCAATAGAGCCTTTCCTATGATTCTTTCAACCAATCGATGTGGTTATTTCGACATGATGTGCTATAGTGAATAAACAATACTACTCTACTCGTAAGTCCCGTAATGATTAGAGGGTTAACCAACGAAGTGGTCTCGACGAGATATCTCGTCCTTCAAGATCTGGTCAATTTTGCTTATGGCGAGATACGTCGTGGAGACAACCATCAGGAAGGTTAATTCAGTTATTTTACATTTCATATATTATTTTATGTTTATCTTGCCATATTGCCAAATCTCATATTTACGATTTATCTTCAGTTTTTGTAATGATTAAATATTTTTCATGTTGAAACTTAGAGTTTAGTTTTCGGTTAACAGAATTTATTCATTTGTTCTATTTCGTTGATTATATTTCATAGATTAGTTTGTCTTTTGTATTGTTGCCAAGTGTTCTCGTTACTATTTATCATCAGTTTATATATTATATTAAATGTTTACATTCCAGACAAATTTTTATATATTTTCATCAGCTGAAAAAGTGAATGACGATAAAATTGTATTTTACTCCTCCAATAACCATTTGCTGTCTTCCCTTATTTTTGTCGTAATATATTTTTATTAAATTATACTGGGATTTTTAACCCTCCAAGTGGTTTCGACGAGATATCACGTCCATCAAATCCTGGTCAGTTTTCCTAATGACGAGATATTTTGTCTTCAAGATACTACCGATTTTTGTATGGTGACGATATCAAGATCTGGTCAGTTTTTTCTAATGACGAGATATCTTGTCCATTAAGATCTGATCAGTTTTGCCAGATACCTCGAGAGATACCAGATACTTTACTAGATACCTCGTGAAGACAACCACCAGCAGGGTTAAATATGTAATGCAAAATCTCCACGAACACAAACGATAAGGTCCTCACTCTCCTGGTAGTTGTCTGAACCAGGTATTTGGTCAATAGAAAAATATTGACCTGATCTTGATAGACGAGATATCTCGTCATTAGAAGAAAACTGGGCAGGTTTTGATCTCGTCATAGTAAAAAATCAACAATATCTTGATGACGAGATATCTCGTCATTAGCACAAATGATTAGAACGTGATGGACGGGGTATGTCGTTAAAACCACTTGAAGGGTTGATGATACAGTAATTCAAAATTATTCCTTTAATTATGGTAGGAAATTTCATAACCAAATACATCTTTCCTTGGAAATGGCTTAGTGCTTATATTAGTACTTTGTAAATAAATTAACACGAATATATTTTGCATAATTCTAATTTAACCCTCAGAAGGGGGGGGGGGTATTTCAATTAACGTCACACTGGAGCAACACAACGGGCTATTGGTGACGGTCCGGGATCAATCCCAAGGGGAAAGATCCGAGGACAACACCACGTAATTTTGAACCACGGTCAGATGACGAGGCAACACCTGAGCTGGCACCCCACTCTCCAAACTTCCACACCACGCCAACGTGACCTCAGAAGGATAAACACGCATATATTATTTCTGAGTCCAATAGTCTTCCCTGCAATCAGTTTTAACCTTCTTGACCTATAGAATCTTTCCAACCTTAGGATTTACCTTTGACCTTAGGATTATTTCAACCAATCGAAGTGGTTATTTAGGCATTATGTGTGTTGTGGTGTAACAGTTATATTGCACTAATCGGGAATGTCGTAACGCTCAGAGGATTAGTATGTTTGATATTTGCAACTAAGCTAAATAGAAAGAACATAAAGAGTATCTTGAATGTCAGCTAAACCATTCAAGTGGTATTTCGACGAGATATCTCGTCCATCAAGATCTGTCCAATTTCGCTAATGACGAGATATCTCGTCATCAAAATATTGTCGATTGTTTGCTGATGACAAGATCAAGATCTAGTGAGTTTTATTCAAGAGACGACGAGATTTTGATGGACGAGATATCTCGTCCATCAGGATCTGATTAGTTTTGTTAATGACGAGATACCTCGTCGAAACAACCAATAGGGTTAACATAAGTCACGGACAGATTTGTATTAAGTTTGAAGTTACGCTATAGGAGTTCACAATATTTGTATTACAGCTATACTATGTACAGTAGCGGAAAAAAACGAACCATCCCCTTCATTTCGAGCAATATTCATAGTAGAACAAATTCAAAGATATCATTGAACAGGAAATAACGTCCTCCACAAACTCAAATGCAAAAAAAATTACGTAAGGGGACGTCTTTATATCAAATTTTGCACAAACAAAATGTCCAATGAAAACATGTTTTAGCTCCAATATTTCTGTACTCATAACTTCCAAATGGTAAGACCTAATGACAAGAAATTTGGTAACTGAAGTTAAATTTTGATATAGATTCGAAATCGTGTGTCGAAATAGAGGTTTTCCTTTGGAAATTATAAAGTTGGTGCTCAGTTTAATACAAGGATATATCAAAAAGTAAGGTGAATTTGTCTCTAAAATTCAGAGTTTTTTGTGTAGCTAATTAATTTTTTTATATGTTGCAAGTACCAAGGTGATAGAAGTGTGACGGCTTGTAGAAACTTATATGTCAACCCGTCTGGTGCTTAGAGCAAAAAGATGGCGCATCGACTTGAGCATTACTCCAAGGAGGAAGTGCGCGGTGTCATTCGGTTTTTATGGGCCAAGGGGAAAAACATGTAATATTCATCGAGAATTGTTGGAAATCTATGGAGAGAGTGTTATGTCGCAGAAACAAGTGTATTTGTGGTATAACGACACGAATATGGCTGTCGTCGATGCCATGATTAGTGAAGACAGAAGAGTGAGGTTGCATGATATTGCAAATGCATTGAATAGCATATATGGTTCAGTGAGCAGTATTACCATTCTGGATTACCATTTTTTTGGCCCCTGAAGAAACACCTCCGTGGGCAGCGTTTCCATACACTGGAAGAGGCACAACAGGCTACCTGGTTAGGGAACTTGGAGCAAGATTTCTTTGAAAAGGGCATGGATGATTTGGTGCCACGTTGGAATAAATGCTTGGACCACTATGGTTCCTTTGTCGAATAATAGTGTGTTACGATTTGTCAAACATAATAACTTTTCATATATTTATCTCTGCACGTTTTTCTGTCAATCAAAAATTCACCTTACTTTTTGATACTCCTTTGTATGAAGACATTGCCTTATGCAAATTTTATGCATTTGAATTTATAGAAGACATTAGTTGCTGTCAGACGCCATCTTTGAATTTTCTCTACTATTAAAATTGCACGAGTGAAGAGGAGTGGTTCGGTTTTCCCCCCGCGACTGTATTTCTTTGTATTGTGTTATTTTCTGTTTGATCATTTATTTCATCCTGTTATCACAAGCTGACACGCATTGCGAAGGTCATCATAGGTAATAACCAGACGTAGCTTAACCGAAACTATTTTCAACTGAGCAACTGAAGAGGCATTCCTCAGGACTTCCAATCGATTAAATAGAGGCATCATTTATCTTAGTCTACCTTGTCACTATTGGTCAACACTTTTGTGCCGGACTGTCTTTTTTCTTCTTCGGTCGAAAGCTCCCTTCTGGGTGACTTAGCGCGTTGTTTCTGAGGGTTTACCCAATAAAGCGAAGATATTTCGATTGCAGCTGTTCGAATTGTTGCTGAAGTCCGTATTCTTAAGACTTTTTATTGGTTCGTTGCTCTTTTATAGTCTGCTCCTTTTCTTGCACGATTCCCCGTGAAGGAGGATAGCAGGGAAGAGATGATTTAATATAAAGTCAGGGACGTCAGAACAATTTTGAAACACATTAGCACAAGCCACAATGAGCATGGAGTTCGAAGAAGAGCGGTTTTCGATCTTGCAGTAGGTTTGTAAAATAATAGCTAGTGGATCCACGCATAGCATCTGATCTAAACTTTCTTAACCCTCATGGTGGTCGTCTCGACGAGGTATCTCGTCATTAGCGAAACTGATTAGACCTTGCTGGACGAGATATCTCGTCATTAGAAGAAAACACGATCACGATCATTAGAATAGAACTGGACAGACGATCTCTTCATAATAAAAAATCGCCAATCTCTTGATGAATAGATATCTCACCATTAGCAAAATTGTTCAGATCTTGATACAGCACCCACGTTCATATAAAAGGATATTTCATACCTCAAAATGAAATGAAATTATCCAAAAACTCATAACAGAATTTCGTTTAAGTAGTATAACGGTGTTAATTCTTATTCCCGATAAAATACATGTCAAAAGCACAACTCAGTCATGTTACTACAACGACATTCTGAATGTCTAGTACAATTCCATCCCATTTCCTTGTTCGAACGCAAGGGTTTTCTATGCGAAATCTGTTCTCACTCACAGTTTTATCTCTGCTCCGATTTCTATCTTCCAGATTTCCCATTGCCATCTGGGGCCGCGGTAGCCCGGTTGGAAGAGTAACGGATTAGCAACCGGAGTCTTAGGAGTTCGAATTCAACCAGAGACCGTCGTGTAACAAGGGGTCTGAAGCAAGTTAAATTTGCCATGACCTCAAATGTCATCACGTGACGTGAGGACATGTATTCTTTCAACAATAGGTTATTTCCTAGGATTCTTTCAGCCAATAAAATATTTCTTAAGATTCTTTCAACCAATAGAATATTACCCGCGATTCTTTCAATCAATAAAATCTTTCCTAGAATTATTTCTACCAATAAAATCTTTCTCAGGATTAATGAAATCTTTCCAGGGATATTTTCAACCAATAAAATCTTTCCTACGACTCTTTCATCCAATAAAATCTTTCCCAGGTTACTTTCAGCCAGTAAAATCTTTCCAATCATTTTTTCAATCTATAAAATCTTCCCTACGACTATTTCAACCAATAGAATCTTTCTTGGGATGAATTCTACCAATAAAATCTTTCCCAGGATACTTTCAACCAATAGAATCTTTCCTGGGATTCTTTCAATGAATAGAATCTTTCCTATGATTCTTCCAACCAATAGACTCTTTCCTAGGATTCTTTCAATCAATAAATGTGATTGTTTGCTCACACACATTGTGTGTGTTGTGGGTACAGCAATTCTGCAATACTCGGAAATTTCTTGAAGCTCCAGAGGGTTAAAAGTAATGCAATTTTCAATTAAATGGAGAAAATTAAATGTAATGTTTAAAAGAATTACTCAAGCGTTTACTTTCTTACCTGAGATGCGGTTAGTAAAAATGTGAGCTCAAATTGTATCCCAAATAGGGAACACAAGAAAAATAAGCCTTTTCCTTTCTTCACTTCGATACCTAACGCTTTTTTTCTTCCCTAAGCACGATGGAAAATTACTCAATTGGAATCTCCAGCAAAGGCTGAGGAAAGCCCACACTAAAGGAAAAGAGAAATCGCAAAGGGGGCCTAATTACACACTTTCCCGAATCCCCTCGAATCATTTACAGGGAATGTTCCCCCTTATCATTACAGCTCCGCGATGCAAAAGGAAAAGGGGATCGTTAGTTTAACCTACTAGTTTAGAATACTAAAACAAAGAACACGCGAGAAGTTTGTCGCCTCCACTGCTTCTCAAAATCGTCACGATTCGAGGTGGAGAACAAACAAAACGTTTTTATGCTTCAATTTCGTCTTCACTGTTCTGGATGAGAGCCAAGAATATTTCTTATGAAATAAAAATACTATTTCGAACCCCTTTTTTCCTTTAAAAAATATATTTCTTATTTTTTTAGTTATTCATGAACTAAAAGCTAGAGGAAAAAGACTCAGTCAGTGAATTCCTTGTTGGAAATATAGCTACAAAATTTCGCCTAAATTTTGTAGGTTTGCTTTTTAGTGTTTCAATGTAACTATTGGTTTCGAAACAGAAATATTATCTTTCTAAGGCTTGTGTTCATTCCTTTGGGGTGCGGTTCAGGGTACTTTTTTCGTTCTATCTCTTTTGTAAGTTTTATTTTCTCTTCCATTTCCCCCGAATTATTATCTGAAGAGTTTCTTAAGGAAATATTTATTTTTATGGTTTACACTTTTCAGGCGGAAACTCTTGAACATATAAAGGAAGAACAAATTTTCCTATATAACTAAGGATGGAGGATTGCAAAAAAAGCAGTACCCCATCATTTTCAAAAAATACTTTTTTGGTAAGTTTTATGTGTAAAAAAAGCTAAGTGTAGCATGTAAATAAAAGCGCAATTGTGTGACATACTTGTGCAATTGTGAATAGATGGTTTAATTTTGGATTTTTTGTCCAACCAACCATATTTGGACAAGCTGCTCCAAACGATGTCGAGTAAATGGACATGTGCATACACAAAGAAAGCCCTATTAACACAGAAGAGGGAATTGCACCCGGAGGAATCGAATATGCACCAAGTTGTTATCGCAGCGGTCAAATCCAATGAGCCAGGACGACCCCCAAATATGAATAGAAAGATGAATATTTGAAAGTATGTATTGACTGCGTGGTTTTACCTTTAATTTTTATAACATTTGCTTACAATAACATTTGGATGAATGGCATGAACTAATCTGTTAACCAAAAGACCAAACAATGAATGTGCAAAACAAATTTTCACCCTCGAAATTAGTATACATTTAGACTTTACACCAGTCGTCGTAGAGCAGTGGTAAAGCCACCGACTGCAAAGAAGGTTACAGGATCAAGATCAACTCAGAGATGTGAAATATAAGTAGATTGTGCATTGCTGTTGGGAGGAGCTTCGAAAAGTGTGACCGAGATGTTGACTAGTAGTCACGTGACTGCTCTGTGAAAAAATTTTACTTGGTAGGCCAATTTGGCATCGTGTGGTCTCGTTTGGCGATATAACATCTTGTGACAGCGTAGATATGTGAATGCGCATTTCTATAGAGTGACGAAAATGGTAAAATCACCAAACACTTCTGCTGTGTCACGCGGAGCAATTAGATGCTGAATCAATGGATATTGTTTCTTCCGTCCCATGGACCAATCAGATGGTGAATGCTTCTTTCCACCCTGCAAATAAAAGTAGTCTAAAGGTCACGTTACTACTGGTTTTGGTCACATGATCCTGGTGGCAAGGTGGGTGGGTGAATGCTCATTTCTATAGAGTGGCGACAAAAATGGCGAAATCGTCACCGTTCTACTACTCTCATGATACACATTGGGATTACTTTAAAACATAGTTTATAAACGTTTTCAATTTAATCTAATTATTTTTGACCAATCACCTTTTTTCGTACTCCAGGCCTCAGCCTTTTCGCCATAAGTCTCTGTCTGGAATCCCGATGCAGTCTGGAATCAGGAAAAAAATATGTAACTCTGCCAGCAATTTTTTTTATTGCGACGTCAGTAACACCAGGGCAACTATTGAGGCGGGTTCCTGTCACGTGTGAAAGCCCACACAGAGGGTTAATTCGAAAGGTTGACTAGATAATTCGGTACAGATGAATTTGCTATTAGCCGTGTTCAGTGAGGTAGGTAGATAGTTAAATTAACATCGAACTGCTGTAACACAATGGGCTAGTGCTGACGGTTCGGGATCCGTCCCGAAGGTAAACATCTGATCCAATTCGAGGAAAACACCTCGTCATTTTAAACCATGGTCAGATGATGAGGTCAACACCTGAGCCGCCACCCCACTTTTCAAACTTCCACACTACACCAACGTGAGGACATTTGGGGGCCACGGCATATTTAACGTGCACCAGCCCCTACGTACAAGAGGATCTATGGTTTGATCGAGTTTCGAACCCACCTGTTGCTAATCCGCTACTCTTCCAAACGTGCTATCGCGGCCCCCGCGTTAAGCGAGAACTCCAAACAAGTGACTCGAGCTCTCCTTAGATCTCGTGGCGATTAACCATCATCATCATGACTTTAGCAATTAACCATCATATATCAATTTGGAATACATTCTTTGGGATTTTCATTAGCGAAGTGATAAAATCGTATTAAAAAACAAGCTAACTAACTTTGAATTCAGAAAACGTACAGGAAACACATATAGCCCCAAAACACTACCGCCCCTACATTTGACAGAAAATGCCTCTCATTGTACTGAGCTGTGATAGATTAATAAATATTTTTTATTCATAAGCCTATATTTCTTGCTTCTCTTAAAATACTTACGTTTTTATTACTCTGTGGTGATATTACGGACATACGACTGCTGAAAATAAGCAAAGCACTTTCTTGGCTTGCAGTAAATGAAACCCTCTCATTGATTAGAAACCTCAGGTAAAAAATTCCTCAATACAATCATATGAGTAGTACTCGTCTGCATTATATATCTAAGTATTCCGCGTATAATTAAGTTATAGCCATAAAAGCATCTTCGGGCCCAAAACCTAGTTAAGGCAAAGTAAAGACCCATTAAATCCCGCAGGAAACCAGTTCTCAAATCGCTGTTACAAGAACCCACGAGATGGAAGAGGAAGTCACCAGAGTTTAGTGCAGCTTTACTCTCCGGCCCAAGACACGACGTTATGCATTCTTTAGGTAACGCTATCGATTAGAGCCATAACTATCATCATAATCGCCGGAAACCTCACTGCCATCTGGAGGAACCCAAAACAAGAAAGCCCAGCCTCTGATTAAAAGAAAAACAAACAGAAGAAGCACAGGCCCCTCTTCGACCCAAGTTATTCTTTACCAAAATGGTAACCAGCAAAAATACCATCCTCCCAGGGAGGCAGAACAGATTACCCAGGCCTAAACATTGGCCTCAATCCAAGAGAATATTTTCTTGTGAAGCATTCTTAATGTAGCTTTTTCTTCCATTTTGTTTTCGTCATTGGTTAATGTGCTCTTCGTTTCTTTGTAAGTAATTACGTAGACGAAGATTAAAGATATAATCCGTACGCTTTTTATTTCGTTTCGTAGATTTTAATGCGATTAGGGAGGATTGAAATTATGTAAATTGTGTTCTCTCGATCGGGGTTTTAATGAAATAGGGAATGCGATTTGAAAGCACTTTTCTAATTGCTGGGGCTCGTACGAATGGGTGATGTGAAGGAAATGATGTTAGTGTTTCCGTGACGAACTCATATTTTCAAGTAACGCTCCGTTTATTTTTATATGAGACATAAATAATAATTTCATCATATTCTTTCTCGTAGAACGTAGATCTCTTATGTAAAGGTATCGGACAAAGATAATGGCTTCAAAACGTCTTTGGCAGATTACTATCAAAACTGCGATTTTCTTTATTCTTTCTAATAGCATTTATGACTTATTAACAGTCAATATTCATAATAAAAGTAATGTTAAATACATAGAAAACCATAATATTATTATTATTTCAACAACGCATAACTGTCTTTTTTAAATAAGTTGCAATCCTCTATTGATATGAAGTACTATAAGGGCAGCATATCGATAAACCACAGAATGTAGTAGTCGAGCAACTGGAACTACACAACGGACTATTGACGACGATCCGGGGCTCATCCTGAAAGCAAAGATACGAGGACAACACCTCGTCCTTTTGAACCACGGTGTGATGACGAGGTCAACACCTGAGTTTGCACCCCTTTACTAAACTTCCACTCCACGCAAACGTGAGGACATTTGAGGCCACAACAGATTTAAACCACACCAATTATCACATATACGACGACACAATACAGGGAAATGAACAGACTGATACTCAATTAAACTGATACAAAATGGATAAATAAGTTGGAATGGGACGAACATATAGTTTGTATAAACTCTTCATTTTTGTTTATATTAGATTCAGGGTTCATTAATTGGTATATGAACCACACAATAAGAACTCCATCAAACCTAGACTAGGAGACAGTAATTGAACACATGAGAACTCCGCTAAGTTCCACACCATGACAACATGAGGAAATTTGAGGCTATGGCAGATTTGACGTGCACTAGTCCCCAAGTACACGATGATCTTTGGTTGGATCGAGTTTTGAACTCGCAAACCTCCGGTTGCTAATCCGCTACTCTTCCAACCTGGCTGCTGCCATGGCCCATAAGCCACAGAATAAAAATTTCGTAATGAAAATAATTAAAAATAAAATATCCAAGAGGATTAAAAGAATTTCTGAATGTTTGAAGGAATACATAATATTTGAAAGTTTAAAGTAACATGATTTACTGAATAGTGCTATAATGAAGTGATTTAACGTGTAGTGGAGGAATCAATATGATTTTGCAATTTTTCAAAACTTGAAAATTTTAAATTAACTTGAAAAATTTAAAAAGTGACTTATTAAAGTGAAGTGACTTTTGAAAAGTGACGACCTTGTCCAAAGCCCTTCATATGATAACGAGCTTTTTCAATCAAGAAGAGTTTGGATAAATATGGCCATTGCAACAAAACTCAAACCAACCAATACACGAATTTTGCTGATTCGTGTGTTAAAAAATTCCTTTCCATAATTGCGTAGATATAGAAAGAGGTTTTAATTTTTTACAGTACTTTATGTATTCACGAAGGTGTCAATTGAACGCACGTATTCCTATTAAATTATAAAACTATGATAAAAATTAATTAATAAATTATAAAAATATTCTTTCGCATTTACCACTCTAACTCTCCGCCAAATAAATGATGTATAGTTAACACATATTAGGAAACAAAAATGTATACGTATTTATTAACATATATAGAGGATATTCCCAAAATACTTCTTTAGAATATACAAATTCATATCTCCATACAATACGAAGACAATATCACGTACTAGTTTAAAATATAAACATATAAACGGATACATTCGTGAAAACATGAAGCTGAATAAAAAAGTTTCCACTTCATGCTGAGAGAATACAGCATAAAAAGAAACTGTTCTATTATATCAAAAAAATTTGCTCAAGTAAAAATGTTTACGCAGCACATTTCTGTCATATTGAAGGGAAGATTTCTATAAACAAAGTAACAAACTGAATTTATTAATGATACTCAACGTGATTCATCTTCTGATATTTCTTAATTAATACAGAATATCTTGACGCGATATGTAATTCTCGCTGTTGTTAAATGTTTCAGCATTGTAGGAAACGATGTGATAGAAGTACATTAGTTTTTCTTCTAGTTATATTTGTCTGGCAAGCAACAAAACGGTTGATTTTTATTACTGCTTAGTTGCTTTATTGAAAATATATTTGTCGGATAAGAGGAAAAAAAACCTCCTCCTTTCAGACAATTAATTAAATACCTACATATCTACCTCTTAATTCATGTAGTTCATTTTTATAATTCAAATACTAAAAAATTCCTTTGAAAACAATCTCAAATATCAAAATAGAATTCATATTAAAAAATCAGCGCAAAGAAATGCAATTGTTTCAAAATGTAAACAAACGTTTCATAACTTATATTAATTCGCCATTCAATTAAAGCAAACCACAATCAATCATTTTCAGGAATAAAAACATACCAAAAATATATTATTCAAGAAAAATATTTTTGAAGCATTGTCTGGTTCCATTAATACGAAATTCCAAACAAATGCTCGGGCGTAAAAGTTTTTGTTCTACTCAATCAAAAAAGATAACATCTGTTCTTGTATCGCGTGACTTTAGCGTCCAAAAATAAAATATTATTTCGTGAGCACAGGATCTAGCTTTTTTCAGTAATTTTTCGTTGACAGTGAGGATATATGGAATTCATATATCTTTTTTTTTGAAATCGTAAAACTCTTTTCCCAAAATTCATTTCTTGATTCTATTTTTGCTTGGTCTGCTTCTACTATGTGTACTGTTTTGTTTGATCCACAAGTTTAAAAACGAATAGTGACGATATGAATGTTTTCGGAATATTTAAGGCACATCTCATTCCTTTAGATTCTGATACACAAGACTACTGTATGTCTCCCTAGGGGACATACATATCCATTTAGAAACTGATAGGTCCAACTGAATATAAGAGTAAAAAATGGACTCTGGGAGTATAATTGTTTTCCAATTTTTGAGTAAATTCTGATATTTACATTTTTTTCGAGTTTTTGTTTGGTTTGAAAATTTTCAACTGAAACAAAAATTTGAAAATTGACTGAAAAATGGTAGGTTGTGTCGAGGACATAAAGCGTAGTTTTGACTTGGATACTCTGGATGTTGGTTGGTATTTAATTAACGTCGCACTGTAGCAACAAAAAGGGCTATTGCCAACGGTCCGGGAACAAACCCGAAGGAAAGCTCCGAGGATAACACCCCGTAATTTTGAACCACGATCAGATGACGAGGTCACACCTGAGCTGGCACCCCGCTCTCCGAACTTCCACACCACGCCAACGTGAGGACATTTGAGGCGCGACAGATTTAAAGTGCACCAGCCCCCTTTGTACACGATTGTCTTTGGTTGGATTCGAACTCGTAACCCTCCGGTTGCTAATCCGTTACTCTTCCAACCTCGGCCCGGCTTGATGTAGTGGAATGAATGAATCAGACATAGGTAGCTTGAAAGATTGTTTATTGAGGATATTTCAACAATTAATTTACAGTTTGAACGATTAAAGATCAGTTTGATATTAAATGTTGTTGTTCAATATTAATTGTAGCGGGTATCTTTAGAATGTTACCAATTACGCAGTCCTCCCTCCACGAAATCCGAAGTTACGCTGGCCCAAAGCTTGCCCAGCACCGTAGAATTTCGACACATTGCGAACCCCCTCTCCGCACTCAATGCGCCTGCGCACTCGGTCCGAAGGTCATGTCAGGTACGGACATCCTGTGTCGACACGACGCTGTTTTTTATCTACTGGTTGTTTCTTCTAAATCTGAAATCATAAGGCAAAACAGTTGTACCGCTTTTTTGTAAAGCTAGACGTTTCTAGCACGTCCTCCAGTATTGTACCGATTTTAAAAACGCATTCATGTAAAAACGTATGCTGTTGTCTTTCCATATATTCGTAATTTTAATTGATCTGATATTTGTGCATCATCCATATGCTGTTTTCGTTCAAATAGTTAACGAAAGCGCGTGAAAGCGATCCGTAAATTTAATTTTTATAGCTCGCGCGTAGATGTTACTAGCGTATTCGTAAACGTTATTTTATCTTGATATTATATTTAAAGCACGTACAAACTATTATATTAGTAAATGTATTTTTAATTATATTCATTCAAACTTTATCCATGATATGAAATGTGATGAAAAATTAATTTTGAATTGAGAAGAATTGGTAGGTATTTGAATTAACGTCGCACTGGAGTAACACAACGGGCTATTGAGTGTAAAAGGGAGTTGTATTGATCTTTTTCGTAATTTTGTATCGTTCTTAGTTTATTAAAAAGCGTCTGATTGTTTCTACCAAACGTTCGTCTCCATGTATGCAACCCGAAAGTTTGCCCTGCAACTATTTAATAAAATAATATTGATACTCTGACCAACCAAAGAGTAACCAGAGCGTCTTCATCTTCTAGATGGATTAGGAACCGGCTTGAGATCACCATGTTATCTTCCAACTGTTAATCAATTTTATATGAACTAGTGTTATTAAAAATGAAATGGGTATAATTACAATACACTCATTGTTATATCCGGTCTCATCTCAAAAGTATACCATACTCAGACTGGAGAAACCAAATCTCTTCAACTGCTGTTGGGATTTTACAAATTTTAAGTGTAATTTCTTTATATGCACCTCTTCTTGTATGATGTTTTACTACAATCACAGATATTGAACATTTTGCAACGGTAGCCCAGTTATAAGAACTACGGATTAGCAACCGAATGGTTGCGAGTTGAAAGCTCGGTCCAGCCAAAGACCGTCATGAATATGTGGGCTGTAGCACGTTAAATCTGCCGTGGTGTCAAAAAAATGTCAATCAAATTCCTCACGTTGGCGTGGTGTGGAAGTTTGGAGAGTGGGTGCCAGCTCAGGTGTTGATCTCATCATCTGACCGAGGTTCAAAATTACGAGGCGTTGTCTGGAACTTTCCTTTAGGGATTGATCCCGGACTTTCGCCTATAGCCCGTTGTGTTATTCCAGTGCGACGTTAATTAGTTAATTAATGTTTTTTACCTACCTAATTTATCGTTCATGTGTTATGAAAATAATCGATTTTGATTCGGAAAGCAGGGCATTAACGATCTGAGTAATAATAATCCTTCTGGTGGTTGCCTCGTCATTAGCAAAAGTGACCATGTGTTGATGGACGAGATATCTCGTCCACAGTAAAAAAAACTAGCCAGATCTTGATCTCGTCATCATCCAAAAATGGGAGGTATCCTGATGACGAGAGATCTCGTTATGATAATGACGAGATATCTCGTCATTATCAAAACTGGTGAGATCTTGATCTCGTCATTATAAAAAAATTGGCAATGTCCTGACGACGAGGTATCTCAACATGTGTAAAATTGGTCAGATCTTCATTGACGTGATATCTCGTCGAAACCACTTGGAGGTTTAATACGAAAATTTTAGAACTACAGTGTGTGGTCAAATTATTAGAACAATATGCAAAAGAGATTTCCTGAGTTTTGCGTTAAAATGGATGACGGTTATTGATGACGGCCACAAATGGTCAAATTGTGGAACAAACAGAATGGTAAACTTTTTTTTGCAAGATATGTTAATATATATATAAGTAGGTTATAAAAATTAAAAGAATTCATGTAACCAGGTTTTCTTTTTAATAATAACAGGTTGAAAGGTAAATTGTTCATTTTTAAAAGCAGCTCTAATCATATGATCACCCATTGAAAGTTATACCCCAAATTACCAAAATTCAAGTATTTAATCTGGAGCCTTACACTCTTTTACCCTTATTTAAGTAGGTAGATGCAGCGTATAATTTCCTCTTATAGTATATGTAGATGTAATCAATTATCCAGTGACATCTTGACTAGACAGCTAGAGTTCAACTGTTAATGTGAAACAAACGATCCTGGTTAGGTGCCATTTTGTCCTCTACTTTGACAATGGCTTTGTCTTTGAAGAACCTCGTAAATTAAAAACAGATGTCTTGGAGTGCTCTGGGGATAGCAATATCCGTTAAGTATCTATGTGTATTAATATTTCCTATTGTTTTGTGTAAAAATTGTGTTAACCAAACTTATCCCGGAAATTTTTCAATTGGTGACAAATGTGTTATTACCTGCATTACAAAAGATGTACTTTAGAGTTTTTACATTTTTTAAAAGATAGCTTTTGGTATAAACTGATAATTACTTGCAAATGGGAAAATATTTGCCTATTGTTTGCCTGCATTTGCTTAATGATAAAGGAAAGAAAAACGGAATATAATGCAATCCTTTACTGAAAAATATTAGTTTTATTTAACCCTCCAAGTGGCTTCGACGAAATATGTAGTCCATCAAGATCTGAACAAGTTTGCTAATGACAAGATATCACATCATTAATATATTACCGTTTTTTATGACGAGATTAAGACGTGGTCAGTTTACTTCTAATGACGAGATTAAGACCTGGTCAGTTTACTTCTAATGACGAGATTAAGACCTGGTCAGTTTACTTCTAATGACGAGATTAAGACATGGTCAGTTTACTTCTAATGACGAGATTAAGACATGGTCAGTTTACTTCTAATGACGAGATTAAGACCTGTTCAGTTTACTTCTAATGACGACATATCTTGTCCATCAAGATCTGGTCAGTTTTCTAATGCCTAGATACCTCGTCCAGGCAACCACTAGGAGGGTTAATAATGTAAAAGTTTTACATGTTTGGGGATAAGTTGGCTGGATTGGGGTTTGGGACGCAAGCGCCGTATTTGGCTAAGCTGAGCCAAATATAAGACAGATAACGACAAGTAATGAACAAACACAATGAAAGTTTTACTGGCAATACCTCCCTGAATGGGAGGAATCGCAATTGCGCAGTATACAACTTGCAGGTGTTGCTAATCCAGTGGGAAAAACTGCTGCGCCACTAGGGATAATATGTCTTAACTTATACAGAGTTATCAAAATTGATTACACACTAGTCATATCACGCGATTATTTATCGAAAACAAAATCAAAAAAATGTTCGTTTTTGATTGGACGTGGCTTTCTGGAAATATTCCTATAAAATTTGTTTTTCTTATCATGAAGAATTTTTCAATTACCATCGTTTTTGGTAGAGTTATATTTCCAACATAAAATATAAAGGTAAGTATTTTAAGTGTACTACAAAAACGCATTTTTCTCCGATTAATATTTTTTAACATTATTTTGACTTCAAAATATTTCCTGCGCATCTGGTTTTGATGAACGCTTTTTGAATAATTCTTGAAATCTGTTGTATATATCTGAGTGCAAATGGGAAATTCATCATGACTCTAAATTTTGAAATTTTGGTTTAAAATGCTGCTTAACCGATGCTTGTTTTCGTAATATTTTAGGTGTTTTACTTCAAAAAGTTCTGTTTTACAAATGAGCGATACTTACCAAATGGAGTTTATTTGATCTATATGTATATAAACTATTATCTGAATTAAAATTTTGACAATACTAAACATATTTAGGCCAAACTTTATACATAGGCTTTCTAGTGGAAAACACTTTATGAAAATGTTATAACAATCGGATAACTTCAAAAGCTTGTTTCGAAAGTCCACTGTTTCCTTAAAGCTTTTATAACAATTGCAATATAAGGGGATTTTATTTGGTGTATATTAGTACCATAAAGTTTTAGGTTAGTAATAACTAAAAATGTCGAACTAGATGTATTTGATTTTTCGAAGCTCCCAAAATTGAAAGCGCTTAAAAATTAAAATGTAAAATTCAAATATCGTCGGTGTTATGTAAAAAGGGTGAATCCGCCATATCTATGATTTTCTGATTTTCGCCTTTTCGACTTACCGGTATTAAGAGCTATCAGTATGTGGAAACGGCGTACCTGTAGGATTGATGGCTGCCTAGAAAATAGCATGTGAGAAAAAAGCGAACGTAATATCAGCTGCGTTAAAAGGGCGAATAGTATTTGATATTATATCTAAAGAAGGGACATGTAACTTGTGGGACGAAACTGAAGGAAACAGGGGATCAACTGAAATAGGAACCTGTACTTTCAAATACATCAATTACCACCCAAATACAGAAGAATTTATTTTTATGAGCGATAGCTGGGTGGCCGTCAAAACTTAAATCAATATTTTTCAACAGCGCTCCTGCATGCTGTTCGACTGACAAACTGTAAAGTTATAGATCACATTTTTTACGAACCAGGCCATTCTCAGCAAGAAGGTTACGCAATGCGATCTACTATAGAAAGGACGGCAATAAACATACAGGTTAACTTGCCTTCAGAATTGGGGGTCATTTGAAAGACTGCAAGAAAATAGCCAAAACCTTACAAAGTGGTTCATTTGAACCATGAGTTATCGATTGGGTTTCACTAGCAAGTAGCAACAAAGACACTCAAGGATATCATGATGTTTCTGGCAATGTTATTGCGTGGAGAAAAATTAAATAGTTTTGGTACATGAAGTCGAAACCAGATTCTATTTTTTACAAGTACCAATATGATGATGAGATATTTAATAAAATAAAAATAATGAAGTGTTGGCAGACCACATCAGCTAAGTCTGGACAACCTCCCTAAGGCATACAAAAAACGTCTGCCAATATCGGTCCCAAAACACAAGAACTTAATGGATCTTTGTAAAACTAGAGTCATTCCATTACATCATCATAGTTTTTATGAGAAACTGTCAAAGGTCACTAATCTAAAGGAGAAAAAAGGGGAAATGGGAGAGGAAAAAATAAAAAAAGGAAATAAAACTAAAAAGGAAAACAACTCAAGAAAGTCTGTCTTATTAAAAAAATGTCTTATTAAGAAATTGTGTTCACATTAAAAAATAATTTTGCTCATTTGAACATATTTTTCTTGATTTCCAACTAAAATTCACATATTAACCATAGTCTGTACATTAACTTTATAAGTTTTAGATTTGAAAAAGGCAAATATCTAACTTGGTGTTTTATTATAGCTATGTAAAAAAGGCAAATATGCTACAACAATATATAAAACTACTAATCGTATTTTTAAGAAATTGCGTACAGATTTAAAACTTGGTGAAGACTTTTAAAAAGGTGCTGTTAATCTAAATTAAAAGTTTCATAAATTTTGAAAAGTATTTGTTAATTTTTTTGAAATACTAAACATTTCAAACTACTTTCCTGAGAAATACTGAATTGGTTTATTCACACTTTTTACATAACACCGACGAATGTCAATTTGTTTTTCGACAATGGCTTTGTCAAGTTAACGAAAGTTATAAATTAAAAACAGATGCAATAGTGCTTCAAGAAGCATTACATATTTTGTGTTTATCTGGACCAATTTGGATTTATTTTTAAGCTGCAACGAGCCACAGTGAAAACTTTAAAAGATGACAATAAAGACACTCTCCTTGTATTTGCCTTAAGATAAACTGGCAATTTTGGAAATAAATGCACACACACTAATAGGCAATTTTCACCATTAAAATGGAGCGGAGACTGTCTTCTAAGTTACGTTCAATGGAAAAATCAATTCCCTTTCTGCGATGGGAATTAAAAATAAACTGACAGATTGTAACAGATTGTACAAAGTTGTGGTAAAGGCAAACAAGGCAATTAACTCTTACTTCAGAGATGTGTCACTCTTTAGCACTAGAAAGAAAATCTTTTAAGAACGACCTAGAATTCTCGGATGCTAGTTGGCATACCAGATCTCAGACTCGGTCAATACACTAACAACGAATTCTTACTTTTCAGGGAATACATTTACAATTTGATTCATAATTTCCTTTGCCAGCGTTTGCATTTTGTTCTAGTTTTGTCTTTCTGCTACAATATGACTCAAAAATTTTCGCTTTAAGCTGTGGTCAAATAGGAAGATCAAGGCTACACGCGCAGACAAATCATGGGTGCCGGCGCGAGCGGTAAAAACTCTCTGATTGGTCCGCGCCTGTCGCTTTGCGATTCCTATTTCACCACGACTTTAATTTTATTATGTAGCACAAACTTTGTGATGCCACTAGATGACTTGTAATTGTGAGGATGATTGCATTTACTGTTACAGTTAAAAGTAGAACGATGGATGATAACAGAGAGACTGGAGGTATGTCTCCTCCCGCACTTTAGTTAGTGTATAATTGTCTATAATAAATATATATGTCCATAATAATATGTGTAATGTATTACTATTTATGATTGAGCCATAATTCTTCTTTTCATATTTCTCTGTATTAAATATCTTATTGATTGCTTAAGTTGTGTGAAGGTGTTGCAGGTTGAATTCCTCTGTGGGTGTATTTCTCTCTTCTGTGACAGTCAAGATTTCTTTGTGTATATGTCCATTAACTAGACGTTGTTTGGAAAAGTTTGGCCAAATATAGCCCCTGAACCATAAAAATCCAAACAAACGAACCTATTGATTGCTTACTGACTTGCTCTTTCAAGCCTCATGTCACACTTTATGTAACTTGAGGAGACGATGGATTGTGTTATAAATAAAAATATCCCCAGTATGTTCTTACAACATCGATCCTTATATAACCTAAGCATTAATGATCATTGCATTATAGGATCATTTTTACCCTCCAAATGGTTTCGACGAGATATCTCGTTCATCGAGATCTGGCCAATTTTGCTAATGACATCTCGTCATCAAGATATTACCGATTTTTTTATGATGACGAGATCAAGATATGGGCAGTTTTTTATAATGACGAGATATCTCGCTATCAGGATCTGGTCAGTATTGCTAATGTCGAGATACCTCGTCGATACAACCACCAGGAGGGTTAACCCAATACTTCGTGGTACTAATATACTCCAAATCACCTATCATGCAAATGCTATCAACCCTTCAAGTGGTTTCGACGCGATATATCGTCTCGATGATCCAACCCATTTTGCTAATGGCAGATATCTCGTCATCAAGATATTGACGATTTTTGATGATGACGAGATTAAGATCTTGCCAGCTGTTGTTTGTTTCCCTAATGATGAGATATCTCATCCATTAAGATCTGATCGGTTGTTCAATTATTGTTGAGACAACCACCAAGAGGGTTAAATAAAATATTATAATAAAGCATAATAATTTGGGTTAATCATAGATTAATATAATGGCTGACTCTATTTTAATTTTCGAATCTCTCCACGTCAACCAGATAATACCAAAAAAGTTCAAAGGTCATCAACGCCCATCTCGGAGAACACCCCCTAATTATTCATCCCTAAATTCATCCCATAAATCACAATCCATTCTTACATTCCCATGCAATACCAGCTTTCCAAACTGGGCGTAAACCGTTCTCCTCCCAAAAGCGGACTCGGGCGTGAACGCCACAATTGGCAAACAACCTTCTTCGAAAGACCCGTTAATTCCCACCCTGCGATATACCGCATAACAAAGCAAGGCCAGCAATAGGCAATTTCTCAAGGTGGCGTAGAGTTAGGCTCGATCCGCTGGACACCATCCAAAAGTATCCGTCTTTGGGCTTAGAGCGGACTGTGATCCATAGCCGTGGTAAAGACCCATCTGTATCTGGAGACATCGTCTCCTCTGAGTGCTGTTCGCCATTTATGAAGTTTGGGTTTCGGTTTAAATGGGTCAGACTTTAGATAAGAAAAAGCGTCATAGTGAGAGATGGGGTATATATAGCGCGTTTTCTTCTCGGGTGGGTAGCGACGCTATGATGCTTTTTGCGCTGCAATCAAAAGTGGATAAGGGGATAATTTGAAATGTGTAGTTAGCTATTTGTGCTTGTTCTGCGTTGGGAAATCGGGTGATTAATTGCTTTTAATGGTTTAAGTTTCATGCAGATAAATTTTGGAATTTCAATAGACAAGACAAAACAGATTTATGACTCCTCTTGATATAAAATATTTCTTAAAATCTAACTTTAGGAATGGGCGTTTACTGTTTGTTATTGTAATCTTGCAGTCTTCCATAAATTAAATGTATTTCTTAAAAGTAACGAAATAAAAGGATGTTTTGTTTTCGTGTACCCATGGAACTGAGCGCTAGCAGTCTTTGAGTTGTGGGCGGCGCAGGTTCGATTCCTGTCAGGTACATTCCTCCCCAGGTGTATTTCTCTCTCCTGTGTCAGTAAAACTATCATTATATGTGTGTGTCTATTACTTGATGTTGTATGTCTCGTGTCTGGCGCAGCATGGCACAGATATGGCCCTTGTGCCATAAAACTCACAAACCAACCAACTAGCCAACCAACCCGTGGAACTGCATTGGCATATGTTGGATCAAGAAGAGCAAAACCCTTTTAGAACTAATACGATTTAAAAAGGTTTTACGATATTTTAGAAATCTTTTCTTGGAGTTCCAACTTGGGAGAGGTATACTAATAGCTCAAAATTTAAAAACTTCAAAATATGACTAATAAGTTCAAAATTTAAAAACTTCAAAATGTTACTAATAAATTCAAAATATGACCACCGAAATAGCTATTGGCATTTCCTACCTGTTTGAATCTATATTGACTCAAAATATGACTGATATTGACTATATTGACTGTCAAAATATGACTAATAAGTTCAAAATTTAGAAACTTCAAAATATGACTAATAAATTTAAAATTTAAAAACTTCAAAATATTACTAAATTCAAAATATGACTAATAAATTCAAAATATGACCCCGAAATAGCTATTGGCATTTCCTACCTGTTTGAATCTATATTAGTCATATTTGAAGTTTTCAAATTTATGAATACCACTTTGACTGATTCCACATGTGTATCTAAAATATACTAATATCACATCAGATTTTGTGCTTGCAGTAGTAATTACAAATGAAAGTCAAATGTGTTTAATGTCTAAGTTTTTGCACCTTTATATTCATGCAATATTCTTTATTTTTTGTATACAAATATATAAAGAATAAATATATTTAAAAAATACAATAGGCAATTTCTCAAGGTGGCGCGGAGCTAGGCTCAATCCGTTGGACACCATCCAAAAGTATCCTTCTTTGGGATTAGAGAGGACTGATTCATGACCAGTGGTAAAGACCCATCTGTATTTGGAGACATAGCCTCTGAGTGCTGTTCGCCATTTATGAAGTTTGGGTTTCAGTGTAACTGGGTCACATTAAATAATAAAAAGCGTCATAGTGCCGTGAGATATAGGGATATATTTTTTCGGGTGGGTAGCGTAGGCTATGATGCTTTTTGCGCTGCAATCGAAAGCGGATAAGGGAATTCTTTGAAATGTATAGTTAGTTGTTTCTGCTTGTTCTGTGTTGGGGACAACGGGTGATTAATTGCTTCTAATGGTTTGTTTTGTGCAGATAAGTTTTGGAATTTCAATATATAAGACAACAGATTTATGACTACTCTAGACACAAAGAAATATTTCTTAAAATCCTATTTTAGGGGTGGATGTTTGTTGTTTTTATTGTAATCTTGCATTCTGTCATGAATTAAATGCATTTCTTAAAAGAAAACGAAATAAAAGGGATGTTTTATTTTCGTGTACAAGCGAAACTGCATTGGCATATGTTGGATCAAAAAGAGTAAAACCCCGTTTAGAACTAACACGATTTAAAAAGGCTTTGGCACTTTTCGAAAACAAAGTTTTTGAGTGCTGAGCTTCAATTAGTTTTGAGTTTTAGCATAGATATACTAATAGCCCAAAATTTAAAAACTCTCGAGGTATTTGTTTCTTTTTTTCTGATCGACGTTGCATTCCATCTCAACACTTGAGATACATGTGCAACTTTAGAAAACACCACTCCTCCTCACGTGAATGGGATTTCCGTTATGATGACATATTCTATCTGATGACAGGGCTGCGGTAGCCTGGTTGGAAGAGTATCGGATTAGCAACCGGAGGGTTGCGAGTTCGAATCCAAGCAAAGACCGTCGTTTACAAAGGGGGCTGGTGCATGTTAAATCTGTCGTGGCCTCAAATATCTTCACGTTGGCGTGGAGTGGAAGTTCGAAGAGTGGAGTCCCAGATCAGATGTTACCTCGTCATCTGACCGTGGTTCAAAATTACTTAATGTTGTCCTCGTGTCTTTTAATTCGGGATTCGCCGCCAATGGTCCTTTGTGTTGCTCCAGTGTAATTTTAATTAAAATACCTATCTATCTGATGACAAGAGTTTATGCACAATAGAATTAACTCTAATAATACATTTAAAAGCGAATGGAAATTGATTAGTTAGTGATTGTTCTGTGCAACTTTAACGCCTGAAGTAAAAAGGTATTGTCTCCGTTTTAATGATGCAATTACGATTACCTTTCTTTTGTTTACAATGAAAGCTTGTCGGTAATTTGAATGGTGTCTAGAAAGTATCCTTTAAACTCCTTAAGGAGAGTACGATTACTTTTCTTTGTGTATTATATGAAGTTTGTTCCTATATTGTGTAATCTTGTTGTTATGATAGGTTTCCTTTGGTTTGTAACACAAGTTTCTGGATATTTTGAATGTAGTTTTGAAAATATTTTTAAGGCTCTTTAAAAGAACAGTATTTTCTGTCTGAAACACGTTTCTATTACATTTGTATATTATACATAATAGAATCACATACGGTGGGTCATAAGCGTATTCGTTCACTTCACGTTATTTATTATTTTCATGAATTTTATAAGGTAGGTATTTTAATTAACGTCTCACTGGAGTAAGCGATGGTCTAGGATCAACATCCGAAGGGGAACATCCGTGGTGTTGTCCTCTGATCTTCCCCTTCACGGGTTGATCCCGGACCGTCGCCAATAGCCCGTTGTTGTTGCTCCAGTGCGACGTTAATTAAATACCTACCTACCGAGAACAACACGACGTAATTTTGAATCATGGTTAGATGACTAAGTCACACCTGAGCTGGCACTCCAATCTCCAAACTTCCACACCATGCCAACGTGAGGATATTTGAGGTCACGATATGTTTAACGTGCACCTGCCCCCTTTGTACACGACGATCTTTGGTTGGATTCGAACTCGCAACCCTCCGGTCACTAATCCGTTACTCTTCCAATCGGGCTACCGCGGCCCTGGGGGCTACATAGAGTTTTTATGTGATAAAATCTCAAGTTGTGATTTTTGCTACATCCTTGTAAAATTGATAAAAAACGTTATAAAATGCGAGTCGAGCGAATACTTTCGTGACCCACTATATATCAATGTAATTAATTAACTTTAATGAAGATTGATTCGCTCTAATGAAAATATACGGGATATTTTACGCTATACATTTCATACTGGAATTTTGCATGGATGAAAGCGCGTTGTGCATATGAAGATCAGGCTTCAAACATTTCTGAATTGTTTCTGTGCACAAACAATCACCTTCACCTTTGAAAGAAACAAAATGAATCCCACTCGATCTGACATGCAATACAGCCCCTAAACACCGAAAGTTATTTCCGAGCGCTCCTCTTTGTCTTTTCGGAAGCGTCTTTCCAATTCTCCGTTGCCAGTTCCCTTGAATAATTTACTTTTCTCTCCAGATATACTTCTGAAGTTAACGAAAAACTTTCACCTCAGGCTTGATCGGCAGAGCCAGGAGAATAATAACACAAAAAATTCTACACTGGGAGTTCTATCTTCCCATGACTTCCGTACGCTGGGAGTTAAAGAGAAATATATTCGAAGGCGAACAACAAAAGTTTGGAATTTGTTATTCCTTTCGGTCTGATTCTTGTTTTTTTCTCGTTCTCGCTCTCGATTGGGAGAGAGAATTTACATTTCTGATTAAACCATCGTCTGTGACCAACGGAGTTCGTGGAAAGTAGGAGAATGACGTCAATCGATGGATTTTAGTTTTATCGTCTGCTATA
Organism: Meta bourneti; assembly: GCA_933210815.1. NCBI lineage: Eukaryota > Metazoa > Arthropoda > Arachnida > Araneae > Tetragnathidae > Meta > Meta bourneti. The sequence goes on along the minus strand of OW119928.1, from coordinate 13,688,078 downwards.
TGTTTGTAACTTTGTTAATGTTATTAGTTTCTTCATAAGTTATGGTTTCTATAATTTATTAGTTTCTGTGATGAGTAAAATTGTGTTATCAAATACGTCTTGTACTTCTGTCATAATTTTGTAACTATGTTACTGTTATTAGTCTCTTCGGAAGTTATAGCTTAATAATTTATTAGTTCTGTGATGAGGTAGTGTGTTATAGAATACGTCTTGATTTCCGTGTGTTCTCAGTTAAAGAGAAATATATTCGAAAGCAAACAACATAACTTTGGAATACTTTATTCCGTTCAGTCTGATTCTTTTTTCTTGTTCTCTTTCGATTGGGAGAGGGAATTTACATTTCTGATTGAACTATCGTCTGTGACCAACGGAGTTCATGGAAAGTAGGAGAATGACGTCAATAGATGTATTTTAATTCTAACGTCTGTTATATGTTTGTAACTTAGTCACTCTTCGTCTCTTAGTAAGTTGGAGTTTAATAAGTGGTAAGATTCAGTGATGAGAAAGTGCTATCGAATACAACTTCTACTTTGATTTCTGGTTGTTATGTCCCATGTAAAGTGTTTAAATTTGATTGGTACATTTATTGAACAAAATACAGTGTGATCCAAAAGCCACAGAAAAAGTAAAAATTCAATAATTCGAAAAGTATAGATAGTAGCACTGTTTTCACAGAAATGCACAGAAAGACATGGGATTATTTTTTAATAACGAAAATTTTCATTGAGAGAATAGTTACAATTGCCACCGATAGCTGGCGCTTCAGTTATGTCAAATAGTTATACAGAGGCGTAGCTAGCACAGTTCACACAGGTAGGATTATAAATGTTCAATGTGACAGCCGTCATTCATGAAAATGGCCGTCAGACGTCGCACGACACTCTGCACAGCATCGAAATGAGTTTCAGCTGTAATTCCTGTCAGATGATGGCGAATAGCTTCTTTCAACATGGCCAGTGACGTCGGCCGACCTCTGTACACCTGTGACTTCAAGTAGCCCCCACAGCTCAGGGATCGCTACAGCCGCACCTGTCGGTGACAAATGTAACTATTCTGGCAGTAAAACTTTTCGTTATTAAAAAAATCCCATGTCTTTCTGTGCATATCTGTCAAAACCGCATCGTGCTGCTGTCTATATTTTTCGAATTATTGAATTTTTGCTTTTTCTAAAACTTTTGGATCACCCGGTAGATATACCAGTTATTTTTATAAAATAATTGTGTTTATGAATAAGAAATTTGAATCGTTTAGTTTGCTCTCAAACCTCTTTAAATTAAATCGGTTTTGTGAAGTATGGGTAGATTATATGATAAATTGTTTTTATTTAGTGTTTTAATATATATATATATATATATATATATATATATATATCAGTTAATCGCTGACACTGAAGTCCACATTACCTTATTTTTCTTAATGCTCATTGCTTTGTTTCTGTTTGAGAAATATGAAATTGCTACACTAAACAAGCAGCGAATGTAGTATAACTTCTATAAAATATTCAAAGAATAAGCAGATGTCTAAATTTGGAAACAGTAATGAAAAATAAATTTGAAATATGACTAGGTAATATTTATTTTAAAAATCAACAATCTAATTTAGAAAATTAGAAAGTATTTCGGAATAATAGACATACTTCATTAAGGTCTGAAGCAATGAATGTTCATTTTTTCACGTTGCTTTTGTTTGAGCTTCGATACGCCATTTCATAAAAATGAAGTTTTAGGTAATGTTCAATTAGCTGGGCATTAGGAAAATAACATTGACATTACCTATTGAAGACTAAAATTCCATAAAAGCATATATTTCTTTTCTTGGGACATCCGTATTAACCTTCCTGATTAGGTTACGTAATTAACGTCGCACTGGAACAACACAACTGGCTATTGGCGACAGTCCGGGATCAATCCCAAAGGGAAAGATCCAAGGATAACGTCTCGTAATTTTGAACCACTCAACTCTCCTGGTGGTTATCCCAACGAGATATCTTGTGATTAGCAAAACTGACCAGATCTTGATGGACCAGATATGGCGTCGAAACCACTTGGAGGGTTAAATATGAAGACTTCATGCAATGGTTCAATGGGACATAACTGACAGTTGAACACTACAGTTGATCTCATATATGTTAAATATATCCTGTGGATTTCATTGATGTGGGATACAATTTCGAAACGTTTGATAGCCTTCTTTTATATTAGCATGTATTTTAATGTGGAACAGGTGATGGAATTCCAATTGGAAAATTTTCATTATTTTTATCAGTGTACCAGCAGCATTGGTTGGACCTAATGACTACTATCTCTTGATAAGTCGCTTTCCAGATATTCGTTCACGTTTCCGCACTACTAGCTTCGATGTTTTAGATTAATACGGACGCCTTTAACCATTTGGAAGTTACAAATTACTCCATGTGGATTCAGAATAGTAACTATAGCTCATTAGAGAAGGCGTAGACTGAGATAATACGGGACACGGGTCTCTTGAGTAACATGACGATTGTTAGAGAGTTCAATTCGACTTTTGAAACTATTTATTCAATATGAGAGTAAATTTTAATTGGATTAGAGGTAATTTGAAGCTTTAAAACCGAAGAAATTTCTCAGTGAGAGTTAAAGTGATTGCATATGCATAATTAATAACCGGGAATCAGTTGTAGATATTCTTGGTTAGTAAGCACATATTATAAATATTACAAACAAGTAAAATATGCGATAAAAATATTGATATCAAGCACAAAAGTTATTAAACTGCATATGCATAAGCAAATGTTAATCTTCCAAGTGGTTTTGACGAGATATCTCGTCCACCAAGATCTGACCAATTTTGCCATTTTGTCATCAAGATATTGCCGATTTTTTTGCGTATCATTAGGGCATTCAAAGTGTAGATATCACGATTATGAAACTTAAGGCAGAAATTCTGGTTTATCTAATAGGTAAAAAGGACACAGACAAAAAAAATATTTGAATTTAAAACCAAATGAATCGTATTGCGTCAAAATATTTTGAAGACTCCATATGAAAATTTGAGTCATATAGAATTTACCTCCATCTAGATATGTATAGTTATTTTTAGTTGTTTCTCAAACTCAAAGCGAATTATTTTTTTCTAAATGTTACAAACAACATCAAAATCAAATGCTTTCGCTGTCTTTCTTAGCTCTAGAGGATCTCCAAGCCCGAGACTTGAAAAGGAAACGAACTCGTTAAAATACCTTATTTTGGTTTTTTGCCAGCATTTTTCAAATGGATTCCAGAGAGCAGAAAATAATAGTGTCACCTGCACTGCAATTAATGTCTTGGTTAGAAAAGAACTGGGAGACAGTAAAATTTTCTGCACATTCGATGTTTCGTATACTAAAACTAAAACAGTTAGAATGGATTATCACCAGGGGAGCCATTAGTGTTTTTTGTGCCTTAAAACTGGCTTTAATGTCACTTATTTTGAATTTGGCATGCTCAAACTTTTTCTAATAAAAAGTTGCGTTTTCATATTTTTTATGAAGCCCTTCTTAACGTGAGTGCCTAGGAGTATGTTGCTATTATTGTGAACTTAAAAATATACGCTAGCTATGTTTCGGTTTTTAACTACTCTCTTTGCTTTACGAGGGCAAATTAGACCTACAGCTGAAAGTATGTTAATAATGGTAGCTGAACTAATTAAATAAGATCCTCTACACGTAAATACTCTTAAATATGTGTTAAAATTCCACATAATTCTGAAATCATTTAAGTTTAAGTTTGATGCAAACTATCATAAAATAAAACACCAAATTATTATAAAAATATATTAATTATTATTAATTAATTATTTTATTATTATTATTAAATATTATAAAATAAAACACCTACACCAAATTATCTACTAAATTAGGTCTCATAAAGCAATGTAAATGATAACAAACCTTAAAGTAAGACTACCTATAAAAACTAAAATCTAATATTATCCTTTCCAAAACAAGTATATTTAACTCACTAAATAATATGATGTATTGTAGAATGTGTATTAATAAATAATCGATACATCACCATCCGATAACCATATTGCTTACTAAAACAACAATTGACAAAACATTCTACGATTTTAAATATGTTGCCTTGTTTTATAATGTAAGTACCACGCAAAAGACAAGAAGTTTCGACGACTGCTTTCACCTAAGCAAAAATTATATGAAATTAGAAATGCAATGTTAAAAGCATAAATATTGATACGAAACTTTTACGTACACTTTTAAATACAACACAATTTATTCTATAGCTTCAAAATACTTTTTCTTTAGACAATGATTTTGCAGATCTGGCTTGGTTCCAATAATAAGATCTAATAGTTCTTCAATAAAAGATCGAGTGATCATTGACGAAGAAACTTCTCTTTCTTTGATTATAAATATATTACTTAAAAAAGCCAGAAACACTTAAAATAGGATAAACAATTCAGTTCTGCGTCTTTTTCCAAATATCTCCCTAGAAAAACAAATTTGCAATTTACTGCAGTTGAAGTAAAGAAGACTGCCTCCACGTTTAACCATTTTGATTTGACCTTTGTTACTTATTGCGTACATAAATACCTAACAAGTAATAACATTAAGCAATAAAATATGCTTTTTATCAATTGTTGACGAAGTGCTATTGCTTTTTGACGTAAATACGTCCACAATACTACATCAGGCCTGAATCCTCGATACATACTACCAATTTTTTTCAAGCATTGGATGTATCACATCCAGCAACTGTAAAGATTATCCGGAATTTATCATCATTCCCATTGCATCTTATGTCAAAATATATAATTATTACTGTAAATTTTTCTCAATCTATCATATCTAATTTAACTATATACTCATTGGATAATTATAGATAATTTTTCCAGCCTCTTCGTTTCGCCAGCATTCGTTCTGCTGAAATAATTAAAATATGCGATGCATGTCAAATTGTTTGAAAAAGCACATTTTTAAAGTTTATTTTATTTTATGCAGACCTATGAAAGCTCTGGTTTAAACGTGTATTAGGACCCCAAGATTACTTCCAAAAAATTCCAAGTGTTTACCTTTGATAGTTTTTCCGTTGCTGAAAAAGTACACTATGTGGTAAAAAGTCACTTTGGGGAAATCCGCCATTAAAAGACACTTAAAAAGCTCCATGAATGTTTAGTTTTAAAATATTTCAAAAAATACTTTCCGAAACAGCTCAAAGAAAAGTGATGCATCTTTTTAAAGTGAAAACTCGGCTTAATTAAAAACAAAAAAAATCTCAAAATTGAATTTTTTGCGATTTTATTCTCTGAGTTACATTAAGTTACATTCACTGAACTATCTCATCTAGTCTTTCCATGTTAAATTTAAATAAGTATACCTCAAGCAGTAAAGAAAATATGCTCTTAGTTTTCAGTAGATAATATTAATTTATCTACTAAATATTACATTGGAACTTTGTAATAATTATGTTACATCGATATGAAGTAAAACATCATGTTTTATGAAATGGCGTATCAAAACTCAAATAAAAGCTATGTGAAAACAAATAACACCATGCATTGCCTCGTATCTAAATAAAGCATGTCGGTTTTTTCAAAATGTTTTGATTTTCTAAAAATTACTTTGTTTATTTTTCAAAAGACATTACGTAGTTATATTTAAAATTTATTTCTCAATATTATATTTTCTATCATCTGTTTATTATTCGAAAACTTTTTCTAAGTTTTACTGCATTTGTTGACTATTTAGTGTAGCAATTTCGTATTTGTCAAACAGAAACAAAGCAGTGAAGATTCAAGAAAAATACGATAATGTGAACTTCAATGTCAACGATTAACGGTTATTTTAAAACACTAAATACAAAATTATCATATTATCTATTTTTACATCACAAAACGTATTTAATTTATAGAAGATTGAGAGCACATTGAACGGTGTTCCAAAATGAGCGGAAAAGTTTCGTATTTCACAAACACAATTCTTTAGTAAAAATAAGTAATGCATATCTTATTCTATAAGTGTTGCGAACAAATATTTAACAAACAATTTATGTTTGACATTACAACCTGAAAGCAAGTACAAGAAGTATTGGCAAACTCTTTCTCATCACAGAAACTAATAAATTATTAAGCTACAACTTCCGAAGAGACTAATATCATTTACAAAGTTACAAAATTAAAACAGAAGTACAGGACGTATTTGATACCACAATTTTTCTCATCACAGAAGCCAATAAATTATAAAAAAATTTACGAAGAGACTAATAACAGTCACAAAGTTACAAACATACGGCAGACGACAAAATTAAATCCATCGATTGACGTCATTCTCCTATTTCCATGAACTCCGTTGGTCACAGACGATAGTTTAATCAGAAATGTAAATTTCTCTCCCAATCGAGAGAGAACAGAAAAAAGAATCAGACCAAATGGAAAGAATTCCAAAGTTATGCTGTTTGCTTCCGAATAATTTCTGTTTAACTGCGAGCACACTGAAGTCATGTTAAGATAGAACGCTTCGTACGGAATTTATTTTTGTATTATTATTCTCTTGGCTTGTGGCAATCATATTTTTTCTCAGCTAAGGTGTATTTGATATGCATTAATTTCTATCCCTAAAAGAGTTAATTTTAAAACAGTGATTTTACAAAATAATGATGGTTTCTTCTAAAATGTGCTGTTTAATTTTGTAAATATCTTTAAAAATTGAGTTGTGTATCTTAAAATATATATATTTATAACTCACAAGCTATGATGACAAGAGAATGTGGACTGAACGTTCTTACTCAAATTGTTTTTCTTGTTTGTTGTATACACCTGCAACAACATTCTTTTAGAGGCTTGGATCAGAGAAACACATTTTATTCTTTCTTTCACACGATGAATGATCATAAGTTGTTTTCTTTCTTGGTGTATACATCAGCAGTGTAACAATATTTACAAGGGTTGTTTTAATGCTTCGATCAAACGTTTTGTTCTTTTAACGTTACATGATCCTAAGTTGTTTTTCGTTCTTGGTGTATATATCAGCAGCGTAACAACATTTACAGGGGTTATTTTTAATGATTGGATCAGAAACACGTTTTGACGTGAATACGTCTTTAAAATCGGTATGGAAGTCATCGGCAGAAACTTGCGCGTCGCGAAAAGTGTTGATATCCCAAAGTCCAACAACTCCAGGGGGAATCTGCCTATGGGGTTAAATAACCTACCATCGTGTAGAGGAAGGTGGGTCGCGTTAACCATGTCGATCACTAATCCACTCCCCCTCTGACCTTTGGAAATGAATCACAATTTGGGCATACGCTTGCCTTTTTATTTGCTGTATCCCCAGTTCTAATCGATGGGTCGTGGCAAGTGCGTGCTTAAGTTGAAGAGAACGACGAGTTCTACAACTCCATTTGACTAGTTGACAGTTTAAACCATTTGTGTGAAAATTGTGTGCAGTGGAAAGTGGCGATTTGTCGGATTTCACTTTGAAGCCATCACACTAAATTTCAATTGCGGCATAGGAAAAGTAAACAGGTTGAAAGAGCAGTTCAAGACGAACAAAATGATACCAAGAAATCTAAACCTATGACAAGTGCGGAGAGATCTAGAGCTTACCGAAGACGCAAAAAGGAGCAGGCCGAGCAGGCATGCATACGCGGCGACGTCGCTGGACCATCTAAAGAGCTGCCACCACACTTGGAAACACCACCATCGACCTTACCTTTGTCAGGAACATCAGCATCGACACCATGCCGTTTGCCTAGTACTTTAGCAGACAGACCCATCATCCATAAGGTCGCCGTAGAATACTAGGCATTGCCCACACTCTAACACCACTATTATGTATCCACCAAACCTGGCTAAATAAATAAATGTCAAACAAATACCCGCCGTCTTCATTTCACCAACGACCCACTTACCAGGCATTCGCCCAAAAGTATTCATGAACCAAACGATACAGTGGGGACTGTGCCTACCCGCTGTTTTGTTTTTACATATTGCATGATCCTAAGTTGTTTTTCTTTCTTGGTGTTTTCCTTTCTTCAACTGTGTAACAACATTTACAGTAGTTCTTTTTTATGCTTGGGGCAGGAACACATTGATTGATCGCTATCTCAATTTTGGTCGGTCGTTGAAGACTTTTTTAAATTATTTTCTCGTGAAGTTGAAAAGCTTGTAAAGTTTTGGTGTAACAATCCTCTTCGAATGTCCTCTGCTTTGGAGACTGTGGATGTAAAATACGCACGTTTTAGTCAGATGAAACGGTCACGATTCACAAACATATGCAATGTGATAGACTCTTGAACTTCATTTCATGGATACCATTGAGAAACGATAACAGAAATAAAGAATGTTCGCGCCCAGTGCGCGTGCGCACTCGATCCGAAGATCATATCAGGTACGGGCATCCTTTGTCTACTCGACGCTATATGTTTCTTCTGGTTCGGAAATCATAAGCCAAAACAGTTGTAACTCTTTTTTGTAATGCTCGTCTTGTCATGCATGCACCCAACAATGTTCCAATTTTAATAACGTATTCATGTCTCAAAGTCACTTTTAGGAAATCAAATGACTTTTTATTGAGAAATGGTCCATATGGGAAATTTTACAGCATTAAATAATTACTTTTGAACAGTTGCAAAGGAAAATAATACATCATTTTCAAGCTTAAAAACTACATATTTAAAAACAATCTCAAATTAGAGTGTTTGAAGATTTCATTTTCCTAATTAATTTAAACCAAGGAGATAAGACATAGAAATACCCTATTGAATGGCAGTACAATTCAAACTTCAAGGCAAATACACATTTTATAGACATTTATACCTTACACGTACTCTTATAAAATCATCTTAACGTTAAAAGTCAAGAAACGACAGTCGGTTTGTAGATGGATTTCCAAAGCAAGCAGCGCAAAGAATACGAATTGTAGACGGCTTCCTTTTATGCTCTTATCCGTTTTTATCTGCAAACAGGATGGAGAGGGAGAGGTGAATGCAGAGAACGTTATTTCCTATTCTTTTCATGTACCAAATCTTCCCCGAAATATTTCTTGTTATCCAAACCGGTTCGATTTTCTAGGCCATTTGCCCGTAACTATAGGGGGACTAAATATTTATAAATTTTATCCTGTGTCGAGTGTCGACTTTTTATGTTCGATGATCGGTTAAAGTGATATAGAGCAAAAGATAGAAACCTAATTCAAATTCTAAAAGCTTCAAAGAATAATTAATGAAGACGAAAACTAGATGATAAAAATGGTCTATAGCTATTTCGGTGGAACAAAACGATCACTATCATCAGGACCACAGTAAACAAGCATCTGTGTAAATAAAAATGGTGTGTTTCTACATTGTATATTTTAGCCCCAATTCAAGTTATTTATCCAGTTTATGCCATTCTAAATCAAAATCAGTCATTTTTGAATTTGGTGTCTCTCCGTTTACCTGTCTGTTTGCATGTGTGTACCCGAACTATGTCCATATGGCTGAATATATCTTCACGAAACTTTATTTCTGTTTCTGTGGCTCTGTGTTTGTGCAATTATCACGCAAAATTTATTTGATATATTTTCTTATGTTTTATTTATTTATTTGATAGAAATGTTTTATTTATTTGATAGAAATATTCTAGCTTAGTGAATGAAATATTTACGTCTTTACCTACATTTCTAGGAAAGTTTCACGCTAAAACAGCTGAATACTCAATCAATCATAAACTAACCTTAATTTTGCAGGTTTGGAGAAGATGGGATGAAAATTGAGCATTGGAATTACTCGGATTGTTTTAACAGTGAAGCTGGAAAAGCAATTATTCTTCCAGATTATTTTTACAGAATTTAAACTCTAATCCTTTATTTATTTTGAGGCTATTTTTCCCTTGCGAAATGTAAATAATTTCCAAATATTTGGGACTGATTATATAAAGAGAGTAAAACATTCCATTTTGTACTAGAGAACATGGTAGAAATTAGACATTTTATGTCCAATATTATTAAGGACGTCCTGATTACATGGAACCTATTGCGTAAACTGGCTTCCAAACCACTAATAGAAATGCCTTGGGATTGGAACGCAGGAACTAAGAAGTTTGTAATGCCAGCAAAAATACTAAATAGAAGTAGTAAAAGTGCTGAATATCTATGCTTTTAAAATATCCAGCTCCAAAAAGCTACTTATTGTGTAACCGGTAATGAGATAGACTTTCCAAAGTCTTGTTTAAGGTGGTTAGAATACACCAATATGATTTCTGTTAGCAACAAATACTTTAAAATTAATGTAATTTGAAACAGACTTTTTGAAATACATTCTTTTTAATTTTGTATATCCATTCCAAATATATCAATTTCAAACATCGAATAGTATATTCACGCAACCGTTCTCAATGTAATATATCTTAAATGTTTGAAGTAAAAATAAAATCAAACTCTATACTCTTTGATTTCTACGCAATAGGAATAATCTTGTTCTTGAACTACCTAAATAAGACAGAATGGAATTTAGAAATCGCAAATTAACGTTTCATTACGGAATAATTCGATGTAACTACACCAATAAAGTACTCAAACTTAATTAACATTGTTACTTCGTTAATTTAAAGTCTCGCTCAATGAATGTATTCTAATTCGATTTATATTGTGCGTATTCCAGAAACCCATTTGTTTTAAAATGCAAGTAATTGATTTTGAGTGCGCTATTTTAAGATTTCATAAATAATTTAATAAAATTTTCATTCTTATCGTTACTTGAACGCTTCTTTGATTTTCAAATTAATTAAGTTCATCACTTCAGTTTGTATTCATTAAATTCTATGAATGAGTTATATTAGAGATGGGCAGAATCGAGTACTAAGAATCGAATACTTGGTATTCGTGTACTTTCAAGTATCGAATAAGAATTCGAATACATCTACAAAAAAGTTTAATCTATAGTAAGACTCAGCCAGCTCCTATATGTAAGACTAATATATAAAAATAACACTTTGTTTTGATTTTCCCAGCATTGGAGTTAGTGTACTGGAATTGTAACACGGATCGAAATTAGAACCCACTACAAGTAGAAACCAGAGGATCGTTGTATTATTGTTATTTATTCTACGAGCAAACGATAATTTTTCTACTCGACCAACATTAATACTCATACAATGTAATACTGTTACTTTGGTATTTGAATACCTAGAATGATTACTTTGGTATCGGAGTACTTTGGTATTCGAGTACAAATATATTCGAATTGGTATTCGAGTACAAATGTATTCGAATACTTTGGATGTTTTCGAATACTTCGGATGCTCTCGAATACTTTGGATGTTTTCGAATACTTTGGATGCTTTCGAATACTTTGGATGTTTTCGAATAGAATTAGGAAGAGAATCGAGTACAACGGATACTTTAAAGTATCGAGTACACGAATATTTTTGAAGTAAAATGTTCCCACCTCTAAGTAGTACTATGCTTCATATTATATTTCAGTTACAGACAAACTCCGTAAACGAGATTTTTACAGCAATTAAAATCGACCTGTAGAAATAATTCTTCATAAAATTTGAAGTATTTTAAATTAAGAAATATAGTCGAAAATATATCCCACGAAAAAGGGGCTCTTAATTGATTGGAGGTATAAATATAAGTGCTGAAGTTATTTCCAGAGCCAATATTTCCAGCTTTACTTATAACATATGCTTGATAGCACCTTTATATTACATTGATTTTGAATACTGGGTGCTATGACTTTAAAAGTTTAGGTTCTTTTTAAAATTTACATATTTTATTCAGTCCTAAAAATTCTAAACTTTTAAATTTAGATACACACAATGTGTTACATTTGGTATGATACGAATGATATTCAGTTTATTACACCTTGAAAAAATTTTACTGAACTTTACTCAAAAATTTAAAGAAGTTTCTCATTATCTTAACTTTATGATAAAAACAAATTCCATATTAAAACCACCAGGAAAAGTATGCAAAATGTTAACAAAATTGAACGCTGTCTAAGGTTAGTTACTTGTACGAAATATATTTTTCTGAAATAATGTGAGCTAAATTCTTTGGAAACGTTTTAAATAAATAGTTTACAACACATCGAAAAAAATTCAAATAAATAAATTGCAGGAGATTTAAAAACATTTATTTCAAACAAGTAATTTACAACACATTTAAAAAACGCTTCAAATAAATGGCAGCTATACCGCTTTTAAGTTCCCATTAAAGGTTCTATGTATCACTAAATATTTCATTTTTATTTGTCTCAGTACAAAGTATTTTAAGGTTCCCCTAATTTCTCTAAAAATCTCACTTGAAACAAAAGAACAACACTAAAGTACTTTTTTCTTGGAAATTATATTTAGTCTTTCTGCTTGTACTGTTTATACCATTACAAATCATATTAAGACAGGTAGTGCGTTCCGTTATCCGTGTCATAACTGCCCATTCAATCTAATTACACACTAATTCTTCTCACGTAGAGTTATTTAATTTACAACAGGAAGGAAAAGATGGAGAGCTTAAATATACCAAGCGGCGATTTGTTTGAATAACGTTAAATGAAATTATGTTGCCCTACTTTAGGGAAACAAAGTAAATATTTTTAGGCCCGGGTACAATTCGCGTGATGAAAGACATTTATTCTGGAGAAAAAGCAATTTGCATGCTATCCAGCAAAGATGCTGATTTTTACTACCTTTTTATTCAGAGAAGGAATAGAGCTATCTGCTAATGTACCTAACGGACCAAAAATGGCGCCTTGTCATGGTAGCTAGCAGCTTAAGGTTCATTACAAAATCTTTGAGAACGTGCCAATGATGTAAAATGTATATCTCATAACGACTTTTCACAATACCTTGAAGAATATATTACAAGTTCTAAAGAATGGAATATTGAATAAAAAGTATTCTTTGAATAATTTTTAACGCAGCCGACTTGAAATGTTAATTCGAAGTTCGGGTTCTAACGGTAGGGTCGACGACAGTAGGGGCGAAAATTATTTTGCATACATTATCTTTTTAAAGTGCTATTCTTTGAAGAGTTTTCAATGTATTTTAGATTGAAGGCATTTTTTTTCAATTTTGCTTCAAGATAGAACGTAATGTAAGAAAAAATGCTATTGTATATGCATATTATAATCTTATTTTATTCTACAAGCTTTAAATATATTATACACATTTTCGAAATGAAATTACATATTTTTTCTCGTTTATGACAAATGCAGCTTATGGTTTTGACATGTACAGGGTGCTTTTTTTTATGTAAGGGCACCATTTTGTTCGGGAATAACTTTAAAAAATGTTATTTGATTTCTTACACATTTTTTACCAAATTAATGACAGTAATTACGGAATCGCTTCAGTGGATTCCCTCATATGTGGACATTGAAACAAATGCAGCTGAAGATCAATTGGCAAAATAATCCAGGGAATTAAATGCTGAAGAACACCCTTTACTCGTACTGATGCTCTCGCATGATGCATATCGTTGTTACCTTAAAATAAAGTTTATCGCCGTTTTGGTGAAGTTTGGCGCTTAATCTAATTAGCGTTGACCAATCAACAATCATACTCGTACATCAAATCGGATTTTGTTCTTTGGAATTTTTAATGGCGTCGTGCTGAAATTTTATTAGAAAAAGAAGCCAAGTGACGTCACGTTCGGAATACGTATGAGGGGGATTTTCACTGTAAACAAACTAGACGGAGAGTAAAGATTTTACTTCCGCTATCCAAATTCTCTCACGTGATACATATCGAAGTTGCTTAAAATGTAGTTTTAGCGACGTTTGGCGATTAATATAATTGGCGATAGCCAATCAATTATCTCATATGAATTCAGAATTTGTTCTTTGGAATTTTTATTGGCAACGTGCTGAAATAGTATACGAAAAACAAACCAAATGACGTCATGTTCTTAACAGGTATGAGAGAGATTTTCAATTTAAACAAACAATTCAGACAGAAAGCAAGCGAGCATTTTCTTTCCGCTGATCAACTGTTCTCGCATGATACATATCGGTATTACCTTAAAATGTGGATGTAGTTTATCGCCGTTTTGGCGACGCTTGACGCGAAAAAATGTAGAGATAACCAATCAACTACCTCAATTCGGAATTCGTTCTTTGGAATCTTTACTGGTGCTGAACTCGTGTTCGAAAAAAGGACAAGTAACGTCACGTCCGGAATACGTGCAGGAAACACGTTTCACCTCAGAAACACTACACCACATACATTTAGCTTGCCATCAAATGCCTCTCATAGAAACTTAAGCTCACATACTGTGCAAGGGTAGGTTAGTTAACCCTCCATGGGGTTTCGACGATACATCTCGTCCAACCAGATCTGACCAATTTTTCTGATGACAAGATATCTCGTCATAAAGATGTTACAGATTTTTTTGATGATGTCAGTTTTCTTCTAATGACAAGAGACGACGAGATATTGATGGACGATACATTTCGTCCATCAAGATCCGATCCAATTTTCCAATGATGAGATACCTCGTTGAGACAACCACTAGGAGGTTTAACAAATTATCCTTAACCCTCCAAGTGGTTTCGATAAGATATCTCGACCATCAAGATCTGACCAAGCTTGATAATGATTAGAGAGCTCGTCGTCAGTATACTACCGGGGTTTTTTGGTGACGAGATCAATATCGACTCAGTTTTCTTCTAATGACGAGATACCTCGTTCATCAAGATCTGGTCAGTTTTGATAATGACCAGATACCTCGTCGAAACAACCACCATGAGGGTAAAGAGATTAGTGAGCTACATAGTTCAGACAACCTCAAGATCTAGTCAGTTTTGTTAATGACGAGAAATCTCGTCCATCAAGATCTAGTCAGTTTTGCTAATGGCCAGATACCTCGTCGAGAAAACCACCAGGAGGGCCAAAAGGTCTGCGCGCAACACAGTTTATTCCAAAAAATAATTTGGCAGGACGTTGAAAAACATTTCCCTTCCTTCTTATCTTCCTTTCCAGCGTTCTATATTATGGTTAAGTACAAAGCGTAGCGAACTTCTATTCAACGTTTGGATTTATTTTTACTCCTTTCAACCTCGAGATTTAAGTGATGTAAGTTGGCCCCAAACCATTTTTTTAAGTTTATTAAACAGAAAATTCCGGTGAGACGTGATCTAAGCCAGCGAATTAAGAACATGTAACCCAACACAGTCTTGAAAACAAGCTGTTCGAAGCCGCCGAAATTAGCTCGAAAGAAGCCTTTTATTATTCCTCCCCTCCTTCGAATTTTTCATCTCAAGAGAACGAAAAGTTCACGAGTGTCTTAATCTCATCTTTTTTCCACCCCACTTTGCCCGTGATAGTTTGCCTGTATCGATCCGCTCTGAGCCACCGCTCCTAGGAGCACAAAACCTCTTAACGAACACTCCATTAAGTTGATAAGAGGTGACAACTGGAAACGTAATTTTTGAACTTCAGCCAATTTAAGGCTCTTGAAGAAACGCGATTAGTGCTTCTCTGCGCCTTTTTCACAGCGGAAAAACGCCCGATTACATTCCCAGGTTGCTGGTAGTTAGGTTCCAAGTCGAGACTTTGATGCTTTGAAACGTTTTAATGAGAAGTTTTTACGTCCTATTCAGAGTTGATCTTCAAATCCGTTTTTTCGGCACTCATTTTTTAACGTCGGATTTGATAATTGGGGAACATTGTTCCTATTTCATCACTCACATGAAGATTTTACACATAAAATTTGACAAAATCTAAGACGTTGTAGGTATGAGGATCATCTATTGGGTTAGCCTTCTTGGCCAATATAGTCTTTCCTGGGATTCATTCAACGAATGAATATGGTTTTTAGGCATTATGGTGTGCTTTAAAATCAATTCTACATACACTACTCTGGAAATCTCATGACACTCAGAGGATTAAACTCGCGTTTTCTCCTTGTGACTTATTGGGTTGATGCAAAAGTTCGTCCGGTTTTTGGCGCTAGGTGGCATTGCATCGCGAAACCGAAGTGGTATCTACTTCACACGTGTAAAGTTTTGATGTTGTTTGAAAGAAGGAATTTCAGGCAGTACTTGGAAAAAAAAATTTTTTTGGTTGTGCTTTTTTTAAATTTTGATAAGCATTAAAAATGGCAGAAAATAAGGAGCTTTTTCGACATACTGTGCTTCTTTATTTCTGAAAAAGCAAGAATGCTTCGCAGACGCAAAAGAATATATGTGTTCTGCAAGAGTGAGGGTGCCGTTGAGTGGTTCAGAGAGTTTCGTGAAAACAATTTTAATCTTAGCGATGCACCACGTTTTGGACGACCGACTGAGGCTGATGGCAACTACCGAAGAGACAGAAAGGTCATCAAACATAAAGGCACCAACTATATTGATTTAATGTAATTTTTAGTAAATAAAACTTTTCTTTGATTTTTGTCAAAAAACGGGATGAAATTTTGCATCAACCTAATAATTATGAAGCGAGAAATAATTCGTGTTTTTGGAAAAGTATCACACTTGAATTTATTCTTTTCCATCCACCAAAGCGTCATAAAACGGTAGTTTCAATCAATAGAATTTCTATTCAGAGTCGATCTTCAAATCTGGTTTTTTCAGTACTCAATTTTAAACGTCGGATTTGATAAATCGGGAATATCGTTCCTATTTCATCACTCACATGAAGATTTAGCATACACAATTAGACAAAATCTAAAAAGTTGCAGGTATGAACATCATCTAATTATGAAGAGAGCAAAATTTCGTGCTTTTAGAAAGTATCACATTTGAATTTGAATTTAATGAACCTATTTACCCACCAAAGCATAATAAAATGGTAGTTTCAATCAAGAGTTGGTCTTGAAATCTGGTTTTCTCAGTATTGAAATTTTTATGTGGTATTTGATAATTACGGAATATTTTTGCTGTTTTATCAAGAACATGATGATTTTTCAGTCAAAGCCAGAAAAATTTAAGACGTTGTAGGTATGAAAATAATATAAGTATGGAAAGAGTAATATTTCGTGTCTAGAAAATGTCATATCTAAATTTATTCATATTCCCCCTCTAGATCATTGTAAAACTAGTTTCAATCAAGAAAGTGTCTTTTCAGAGTTGATCTTCAAATCCGGTTTTCTCAGTAGTCAATTTTTTAACGACATATTTGATAATTAGAGAGTATCGTTCCTACTTCATCACTCACATAAAGACTTTTCATTCAAGACCAGATAAAATCTAAGGTGTAGGTATAAATATAAACTAATAATGAAGAGAACAATATTACGCGTATTAGAAAGTATCACATCTGAATTTATTCGTATTCGCCAATAAAAGCTTGATAAAACGGTACTTTCAATCAAGTGAGTTTTTTCAGAGTTGTCTTAAAATAAGGCATTCTTATAATTGAATTTTGTACATGGTATTTGATTGATTAATTGTTAATATCCAAAATATTTCTTCACCAGTATGAAGATTTTCATTCCAAACCAGATAATATATATATATATATATATATATATATATATATATATATATATATATATATATATATATATATATATATATATATATATATATATATATATATATATATATATTATCTGATTTGTTCTACAAGTTTGTTCTATTTTTAATTTAATAAAAGAGAAAAATAAACTTTTATTTTCGAGGGTCGACTTCACATCAAAATGAAATACAAGGTATTTTTTGAATTTTGTTTTTTAAAAATGTGTAAAATCCTCGTCTTTGCAAATGTAAAAAAATTCATGTCTCAATTCTATCTTAACACCTCCAAGTGATTTTGACGAGATTTCTCGCCCATGAAGATATGACTAATTTTGATAATGACGAGATATCTCGTCATCAAGATATATATTGACGATTTTTTTAATGGAGAGACCCGTTCTGGTCAGGTTTCTTCTAATAACGAGATATCTCGTCCATAAAAATCTGGTCGTTTTTGAAATGATGTGATACCTCGTCGAAACAACCACCAGGACACAACACCTAATATGTCGAAAGTATAGCAATGTAGGAAAATGTAACTCTTTTCAACTTTGATTGCCTGATAATAAACATATGGAAATCACGATACAGTCACGCATTTAACATATACCTGCGTGTCGATTCCGAATATGCTATTATAATAATTAGATAAATATAATCTGAATATAACAGAAAAAATATAAATGATGACATGAATTACGAACAACGTTGAAACAATTTGTACAAATATATGCTCATTAGATGTTATGGTTGATGCCCATTATTTAGTCATTATGTAATTTTCAGATGTATTAGTGCTCCGCTACTACACGCATTAGAGCTGAATATAGAAACATTTACTCGACATAGGAGCTAAACACTGTCCAAATTTTCAAGATATGAATTTTCAGCTGATGGATGCTGCAGTATGTGGTGAACTGTAGAATAATGAAGCCCACTAAGTCATTTTTCTTTTTGAGGATTAAATTTCTTCAGAAACACACTTTGTAAGCCGAATTACCCTACCCCCTTCATTTTCTTAGAACTCAGTTTTGTGGCTTAGTATGTTTCACTTGTAAGCCGACTATTTATGAATTAACCATTACATGCAATTCATAATTAGCATATATGAGAAATAATTATTTCAAACCTGAAGCATTTTCAGAAACATGAACATTTCGCACTCATAAAGGTTTAAAAATAGTGAATAATCCGTACATGTTACTTCTTGGAAATATTTTACTACTGCTACATTGATTATACAAAGACTATTAAGCATTTTTTTTTACATTTAGCAACTGATACTCTATGAACTGTTGTAATCCTCCTGGTGGTTGTCTTGACCAGGTACTTGCCATTAGCATAACTGACCAGATCTTGATGGACCAGATTTTCATCATTTGAACTAAAATGTCCAGATCTTGATTCGCTCCTCATTAAAACATCTTAAATATCTTTATGACGAGATATCTTACCATTTGTAAAATTAATCTGGTCTTGATGGATGAGATATCTCAAAGAAACCACTTGAGGATAAATGATTTACTTTATAAGAATGATAAAATTATTCAGAATAGTGAGCAGTGCAAGAAATCGTAAACTGTGTTTTATCCTCGTGATTCGCTTTTCTTGGATATAAATTGATACGTTTCCTTAAACCTTTGAAGGTCACTATGCAAAAGAGAGGCTTTTGAAAAATTGTGAGTTGGGACTTATCACCTTATACGTATGAATGTATTTTGGTATTTTGCATAGAACACAAAATTTAATCTTGTAAGAAGTGTTGGGACCTCTTGCATCTCACCACCTATCTAGAATACTCCATCTAGAAAGATTGAACCCCATACAACTTAATTCTCCTGAAAAGGTTAAATCAATCAACTGCAATATGCATCAAGCTTTAATATTAAAATCGTGATTTGTTTTCATAAGACCATTTCTCTCAATAAGACAATTTTATTACTCCTGAAAAGGTTTGCGGTGGTATGAACGGTGCCACCACTTTCAACGGGTTGTTGGTGAGAAATCGCGTATTATGCTTTACCAAGCCTTTCCTATTTCGAGAGCGAACTGAAGTTAAGCGAACTAGTTTCAGTTCGCACTTAAGTTCTCTTAATTTTCGTTCCTATTGGTTAGTTCCAGTTCGCATTTGGTCCGCGCTAACCAGGTTGGAAGAGTAGCAGATTAGCAACCAGACTCGATGAAACCAAAGACCTTCGTGTATCTGGGGACTAATGCACGTTAAATCTGTCGTGGCCCCAAATGTTCTCACTTTGAGACATGGTGGAGAGATTTGGAGAGTGGAGTGCCAGTTCAGGTTTTGACCTCGTCATTTGACTGTGGTTCAAAATTACGAGGTGTTGTCCTTGGATCCTTTCCTCCGGGTTTCATCCAGGACTGTCGCCAATAGCCCGTTGTGTTATCCCCAGCCGTCAAGTTAATTCAAATTCCTACCTACCTAAATTTTAAAATTGCGATTTGTTTTCATTCGACAATTTCTCTCAATAAGACAATTTTGCAACTCCTGAAAAGGTTAAAACAGATAAATACAATGAGCATCAGATCTTAATATTAAAATTGTGATTTGTTTTCAGAAAAGACAATTCCTCTCTACAAGACCTCTATTAACACTGAAAAGGTTAACACATACAGCTACAACTAGCATAAGACTTTAACCCTTTGAGGGTTTCATACGCTTATATCAGTTCTGCATCCTGTAGTTCTCCCTGATTGACTTCTAACCAGGTTTGGCGTTCATGTCCAATCCAATAGAATCTTTCGTGGGGTGCTTTCAACCAATCAATGTGCTGTTTAGTCATTATGTGTATTGTGGGAAAAACAGTGTTACATCGGAATTCTGATGATGCTTAGAGGATTAGAATTAAAATTGTAATTAATTTTCATTAGAATTTCTCTAAATAAGACAATTTTATAACCCTTGTATACCTTCCAAGTGGTTTCGACGAGATATCTCGTCCATCAAGATCTGACCAATTTTGCTGCTGACGAGATATTTCATCCATCACGATCTGAGTAATTTTGCTAATGACCAGTCAGGATCACTTACCATTTTACCAGTGATTTTTGCCCATGACGTTTTTAAAAATATCATTTGTTCACGTAATGAAAGTTTTAAGTGAGGAGTTCAAAGATATTATACAACTCGAAGAGTGCATATACTCGTACCTATTAACCTTCCAAGTGGTTTGTACGAGATATCTCGTCCATCAAGATCTGACCAATGATGATCTGTTAATGATGATATATCTCTTCGTCAAGCTTTTACCGATTTTTTTATGATGACGAGATCAAGATAAGTTTTTCTAATAACGAGATATTTCGTCCATCAAAATCTGGTCAGTTTTGCTAATGGCGATATACCTCGTCGAGACAACCATCAGGAGGGTTAAAACATACTACAACGTTCATCAGCCTTTCGTATCAACATTGTGATTTGTTTTCATTGGATATTTTCTCAGTCTTTATTTACTTAACTATCCAATAGACACATGAAATATCAGATTAATGACATTAGCTTTCTATTTCATGAAACGCTTAATATTTTCCATCACAGGCAGTATCACCAAATAATTCTTCAAACCTTTCTCCATCGACAAAACCGCGGTTTAATCACTTAAGCACACTTATGTGCACTTTCCAATATCGAAACATCTCTTCTTAATCGATATCGGATATCCTCCTCTGAATGGCTGTAACAGCATTCTTCCTGTGCATTATCTTCCAACAACTGGCCAGAAAGTGCAGATAATCCAACCGAGGTTAGTACCGGCCGAAATGGTGGAAATAACTGATAAGATTCCGACGTTAATCGATAGAGGAATACGCTTGTCCCACTTTTGAGGTTTACTGTAGCCTTAACGGGTTCTTTGAATTCGTGTTCGACATCGCTTAATTCCCTTAACTGGTTATGTTGCTCGTTTTAAACGAAATTGATCGTTAAGTAAGATGCATTGCGGAAAAGTTTTGGATGCTGGAAATGGGATTAAAAACAGATTTTCCAATTCGGAGAACTCATTTGCCATTCAAATCCTCTCAATTCCGTGTTATTTGGTAGGTGGGGGTTGAACTTTATATTTATAGGCTGGTGTAATGTACCATTTTATAACGAATGAAGTTTGTGGTGTAAGCAATATTGGGTTTAGTATAGCATTTTTCAATTTCAAACACTTTAGTTTCGTTAATTATCAATGTGATGGCAAGGCATGCTGCTAAAATTATTATATGGCAGTGCAATGCTGAAGTTCGCAGTAAATATACTATTACATAAATTTAATCCTTATAATTTAACCCTCCAAGTGGTTTCGACGAGATATCTCGTCCATCAATGTCTGACCAATTTTGCTAATGACGGGATGAAGATGAATGAGTGGATAATCACCATTAGGGGTTAAGCTTCTGTTTTAAAACATTTTTAGGGTTTTCAAACGTTGTACCTTACTTAATGTTGTCGAAAACAGAGGGCGGAAGAATTGGTCCAATGTGTTGTATAGAATATCATTTGAAGCTACAAAATTGCAAAGTTATAAATACTGGCTGGGAAAAATATTGTATACAAATACTGACCACCGTATTTAATATCCGTATATAATTTTGGATTAAATCAGGAGCTTCAAGCCCTAAGGGCCCGGTACCCTTTCCCCTTTAATGTCCTCATGTTGGATTGGTGTGACCAATATGTCGACTAGTAATCACGTGACTGCTCTGTGAAAAATAGACTTCGTTGGCAGATTTGGTATCTTATCACCTCGTTTGTCGATATCTCATCGTATGATAGGGAAGGTGTGTGATTGAGCCTTTTTATGGTGGAGATAAAAATGGCGAAATCGCCAGAGTCTACTACTATTAGATGATCAACCAATGGATGAGCGTCTTCTTCCGTTCCGTGGACTAATCAGATAATTAATGTTAGGTACAGCCCAGCACACGAAAGTAGTCTAAGGGTCACGTTATTAGTAGTTTTGGTCACATGATCCTGGGTGCATAAAAAGGTTACCATTGCTCACTCTATTTTTATATTTCCTATGTGAGTGGGATGCCAATTTAGGTGTTGACCTCGTCATCTGACCGTTGTTCAAAATGACGAGTTATCCTCAGATCTTTCCCTTTGGGATTGTTCCTGGACGGTCTCCAATAACCTTTTGTGTTGCTCCAGTGTGACGTAAACTCACCTACCTACTTTTCGTGGTTCTAGGTGTTGACCTCGTCATAAGACCGTAGTTCAAAATTACGAGGTTTATCTGATATTTCCTGTCAGTATTGACCCGGGACCATTTTCCGTGGCCCGTTTTGTTCCATCAGTGCGACGTAAATTCAGCTACCAATCCCTTTCCCTTTGAAACTTTTACCATTGTGGCTTGACCTTCCAGTCAAAATTTCCCACAAGAAGTTTTTGTAAGTTTCAAAAGTCCTTTTAGGTCATTTTTAGGTACTAAGCTACTTTAGCTTTTATAAGTCTTAAACTTCATATTAAATATTTTTAGGTGCTATGAAATTGAGATATTTTATTCAGGACATCTTGAATCGTAAAACTATGCTGCCAGATTTGAAATAAGGTATATAGAAATGAATGGGTAAAACCTAAGAATCCTAATAGGGGTCTTGTGATAACAATAGTTGTGATATTTATATGGATGCGATAGATACAAGTGTTACCAATATTGATAAAGATGCTAACTTTGCTTAACATCAAATTGTTACTCTCAGCAGTATATCAACTCGTTGAAGATAAAGCATACTTTTGTAGTCATATTGGAATTCAGCACCTCAATTTTAGAAAACCGTAATTCATCCATGTTATGCAAAAATTTTAAAATTGTTAGCCGATGTAACTATACCTACTGATTATGGGGGATTTGATAGTGAAACTGAATGATAATTCCAAATAATAAAATAATTCTAAGCAGTAATAATTATAATTGTGGATGAAGTAATATTTTGGCATACTAAGGTCCATGTTCACTAAATGCCAGTAAACCTAATTAACCCAAATAAATAATTTATAATATAAAATAATTCTAAATATAATTCTAGTATAAAAGGAATTTGAAATATAATTCTAATATTAAAAGAAATCTAAATATATTTATAGTATAAAAAGGATTCTAAATATTATTCTATGAAATAATTCTAAATATAATTATAATATAAAAATAATTCTAAATATAATTATAATGTAAAAATAATACTAAAAATTGAATATTCAAACATAAAAGAACTATCTACTTAATACTTCTACACACTTAAACAGCATTTTTTCTGACGAAATAAAATACAAGAATTTATTTGAAAATAATTCCCAAACAAAGAAATTATCCTGAATGCAAATTGCAATAAACTTCACAATATTTGACAAATACAGAAACACTAAACACAGAAAATAAAAGCAACAAAGACTGATAAAAACGCTCTCCAAGCAAAAGTTTTAAAACTTTCTAAATATTATCGGAATTCTATCCCACATATAGTAAGCACAGAGCGCACCAAATGCGTTCTTCTCAAATCATTTTAACCCACTTTCACAACAGAAAAAAGGCTTAAAAGATTTATTAAAAATCCCTGTACATCGTGTGAGGTGTCACAATATTTATACCAGCTGCGGAATATTGGATATTTTTCCCTTTTCGCTTCCCTCTAACCGAAAAAAAATCGTTTGAACCATTCAGATAGCTGAAATATTGCGAGGGAGTGTTACCCAAAGGGATAATTTCCCCCCTCTCTTGCTTACTTTCCCCTCTTAAAGAGTTTATGACACGAAAAGTGCGTTTTTTTAAATAGCCTCCGTTATTTTAACGTAACAGGAGAGGGGGACGGATATTTCACAAGCATATTCAGAAATTTAAAAATATTATGCCCTTTAGACACGCGTTTTCTAAAAACTATCTTGATTTTTGTATGTTATTTCCTTTTACTACACTACGTTAAAGGACTATTAGTAGATAAATATTTTATAGGTTTGAATATATATATATATATATATTCAATTTTTAGAATCCTTTTTATATTAGAATTATATTTCGAATTCTTTTTACACTATAATTACATTTCGAATTCTTTTATATTATAATTATACTTGGAATTCTTTTTGTATTTGAATTGGAATTATATTTAGATTTCTTTTATATCAGAATTATATTTAGAATTCTTTTATATTGGAATTATAATTGGATTTCTTTTATATTATAATTAATTTAGAATTCTTTTATATTAGAATTATAATTCGATTTAGAATTATTTTATGTTATAATTATAATTATATTTTATATAGAATTCTTTCAAAATTTGAATAAGAATTATATTTAGAATTATTTTTATAATAGAATTAGGGCATTATATTTATAATTCTTCTACGCATATTTAAGTACTTTAGAGCTGAATCCAATGACTAATGCAAGAATTGGCCAAAAGAGCAATTTTAATTAACACTAAGCACAAGACAAAACAATTACAAGAATAAACAAACATAAAAAGTAGCATCTCGGGGGAACAAAACTTCAGCGCGTCAGTTCTACGCTCGCCTTGGGAAACAACTAGAGAAAAATGATTCATTCTCTTTCGCGGAGAGGTTGTCACGTGGTCCGCCATCGCCAATCAAGGCGAATATCGCTGAGACACACGTTAAGGGGCTGTGATGCGCTACAGTACTATATTTATAATTCTTTTTATATATTAGAGAATTATATTTATAATTTTATTTTTATATTAGAGAATTGCACTTATAATTCTTTTATATTAGATAATTATATTTATTCTTTTATATTAGAGAATTATATTTATAATTAATATTAAAGTAGTAATATTAGAATTAGAAAATTATAGTTATAATTCTTTTATATTAGAATAAAAATAGGACTATTTTAATATTAGAATTCTTTTTATATTAAAATTAGAATTATATTTAGAATTCTTTTTGCATTATAATTATTATTACATAGAATTCTTTTTTTGAGAATTATAATTAAGTTTGTTGAATTCCTTCACTATTTAGAATTCTTCTGACTAGCTATTTTAAAATATTTTGTTCCGAGTTCCAAAAACAAAACGGTGAATATTAACTCAACTCAACGTAAACAGTTTTAAAAGATATCTGATAGTTATATTTTCAGAATTATAAGACTTTATTTTCTTTATTAGTCATCTGCTGCTAATTTAGAGATTTTAGCTCTGAATTCTTAAATTCAGGTGTATCAAAGACTAATTTAATTTACTTTTAAAATATAAAATTGCGAAGTAAGAAATGTAAAAACAGTTCAGCTTCAATTGTTCGAGTCTAAACGTTTCTGTAGAACACGATATGTCTTAAATATTGTAATTGTTCTCTTCGATATTATTTTTCGTTCTACTAACGTTTTTTTCGAAGAACAAGATATATATTAAGCGCTGCAGCTCTTTTAGGAATCTTAGTTGGAATCATATGAGATGATGTGTAAGTAGGATTATAAATATGACCACAAAACATAAAAGGAAATCTAATATTATGATTTCGTTTGCTTTTGATTTACTTTTTATCCATAGAATTTCTTCTGTATCAAGTCATACTCGTTCCTTTTATAAAATTCGTATTGTCTAAACTTCTGCTGTCACCAGTTTGGGACAGTCAGACGCCAATTAATGACTGTCCAAAATCTTCTCAGAAACAATGTTTCTAGAGAATCTTATTTTAGTCTAGCTTTCTGTCGAAGGCTAAGAACAATTCTTCTCGTGTTATCGGTTTGTTAGTTGATTAGGAGCGAAGGTATGTTACAGTTCAGAGCGTAATGAATTGATTTAGAAATCACAGTGATAAGTGATATCTGGTTGATTACTTACACAATCGAAGATATATTTAACCCTTTTGGTGGTTTATCTTCGAATCGAAAGCTGTCTGGGAGTGGACAAGTTCTGGTGCAAAAACCTGTTCCAAGCTGTCACCAATTTTGGACAAGAGGCAATTTGTTTTTTCTACTTAGATCATCATTTCCCCTTTGGAGTAATAGAGCAGTTTTGTTTCGACGATGTATTTCGTCGTTAGCAAAACTGACCAGATCTTTGACGAGATATCTCGTCAAAACACTAGGAGGGTTAAAAGTTTCAAGGTTTTGATAACTTGATAATACATGTTAATCCTCTGAGCATCACGAGATATCCGAGTAATGTATGTCTGTCATGAGAACTGCTCTGACTCCGAGTCTGGATGGTGGCTGTCGCTATGGAAACAGGGCTCGTTCAATTTGAGTAGGGGAAGTAATTTTATCTTGTTTTAAGTAAATTATGGCGGCGGAAAGAAGCAGTTTACTAGCGTAGATATTCAGAGCGACGAGTAGAATTCTCAACAAATATATTTCCAACTTGTCAATAAGTGCTCCAATGTAAAGAAAACGAATACATTTCTTCAAACACCCCTATGGGAAAATAGGATAAGGTCCGTTTCCTTGGCAACAGACAGAGGCAGACTTTATGTCTGGATCCGTTTTCGTGGTAGACAGACAATATTCTTGCTTACTCCCCACAACACATGCATAATGACGAAATAATTCCATCTATTGGTTGAAATAATCCTAAAAAAAGATTATGTTGGTCAAGGTCACAACTGTTTAGAAGTCATGCAGAGAAGACTACAGGTTGAGAAAGGATATTTGGTTGTGAATATTTTAGGTTTAAATTGATACCGATAAAACATTAAAAAAAATATATATGTAAAAATTTCGCTATTAATAGTTTTTTAACTGTATTATTCTTTCTGCGAGGTTGATATTTTCTAATGATTTCAGTTCAATAAGAAATCTGCATCAGTGAAATGTTTAGATTTATCTCTTATCCAAATGTATTTGTGTATGTTTTGTATTTTTTGAATCATATATTTTTGTTCTCTGTTATTGGTTATTTTTCGGTTAAGAGACTACAAATAAACCTCCTGATGGTTGCCTTGACGAGATATCTCGTCATTAGCAAAATAATTAGCAGTTCATGATGGACGATATACTTCGTCATTAGAAGACAACTGACCAGATCTTGATCTCGTCATCAACCAAAAGTCTACAATATCTTGATAACGATGTATCTCATCATTAGTAAAGTTGATCATAGCTTTATGGACGAGATATCTCGTCGAAACCACTTGAAGGGTTAAATAAATAAGTGCTAAATATATTTAGAAACGTTTTTCTAATAACAGACATTCAATATATCGGTATCATCTCCAGACTACTTGATTCTTGTGCTGACATGAGAACAAAGTTATGCTCATTCTACAGGGTGTCCCAAAAAGGTTGTTCCGCGATTTATCTTTTTACCATTTGGAGATAGGTAGGCAATGTAAATTGCAAAAGTGCACTAAATAAGGTAAGTAATTAAGATATGTGAATAAAATTATCACGTGATCACAATTTAAGCGGATACAGTTTTTAATTTTTATACAACCCCTCTAGATAAAAATCCGAGATAGCAGAAATGTTCCTTACCTGCATCCCTATCGTTAGCAGAAAACTGCATTCCTGTAGGTTGAACAGTAACGGAGGCATATGGACGCATAAAAGTTGACTTATACCGCTTGTGCATAGCTGTTCAAGCAGTCAGATTAGGGACCGCATACACAATGCTAAAAAGCATTTTTTTTTCGGTCAGAAAGTGCAACATTGTGCAAAGTAATGTAGTATTGCAACTGCAGATGAAAATCGCAATGCATAATAGTAGACAATGTAATCTTTAATAAAAATATTGTAGACAAAATGATTTAAATAAAAATAAAAGGAAAATTTTCCATCTGCAGCAATGCAGAACTTAGCTCTTCATTCTTGGCCATGGGTCAGTTTCCGTTCTAGATTAGATACGGCCCCCTTAAAATAGAAACTCTTGTATCTTCGTTACTATTCAACCTACAGAAATATGGTTTTTTACTAACGATAGGAATACAGGTAAGGAACATTTTTGCTATCTCGGATTTTTATCTAGAGGGGTGGTATAAAAATTAAAAACTGTATCCGCTTAAATTGTTATCACGTGATAATTTTATTCACATCTCTTAATTACTTACCTTATTTGGTGCACTTTTGCAATTTACATTGCCTACCTATCTCCAAATGGTAAAAAGATAAACTGCGGAACAACCTTTTTGGGACACCCTGTATATCAAAAATGATCTACACTGCTGGCCACCCAAATTGCAACACCAAGAAAGACAAGAGATATCACAACAAAATTTATTTTGTAGAAAACATGTTGACAAGTATCAAATGATTAAATTTATAGACTTCTGTGAAGTGTGGTTCCTGCCAAAATCAGTAGCCAGAGTAGCCGCCATTGTTGGAGATCACCGCTGCCACATGCCTCGGCATTGATTCAAAGAGACTTTGGATGTGTTCTTGGGGTACAGCAGACCAAGCAGTTTCCACACGTTGCCAAAGTTGATCTGGTGTGGCAGCTGGGGATGTATTCTGGGTCAATCGTTGAGCAACCATGGACCACATGTTTTCTATCGGCGAAAGATCCGGAGAGCGAGCTGGCCAGGGAAGCAATTCAATCTGGCGATTGACGAAGAACCCTTGGACAATGCGTGCCACGTGTGGTCGCGCATTATCCTGTTGAAATATGGCTGTGGGCAAGCCCTGAAGGTAAGGAAGGACAACTGGCTCCAACACCTCGGAGATGTAGCGCTGGCTGTTTAAAGTACCGGCAATGCGTACTAGAGGAGTACGAGAGTGATATCCAATACCGCCCCATACCATTATACCCGGTGCAGGACCAGTGTGGCGGTGCATAACGCAGCTGTTCAGCATCCTCTCTCCACGGTGTCTCCAGACTCGAATCCGACCATCGTGGTGTTGCAGACAGAAGCGTGACTCGTCAGTAAAGACAATTTCATTCCATTCTGCCGTCCACATCCTTCTTTCATCGCACCATTGGCGGCGGAAACGTCTGTGGTTCTGCGACAAGGGTAGACGAAGCAATGGACGTCTTGCGGACAGACCACTCTGCTGTAAACGGCGTCGAATGGTACGAGCAGACACTGGATGATGCGGTACAGACTAAATGTGCTGTGCTATGGTTCGTGATGTGGCTGAGCGATCCGTCACTGCCATACGCACAATATGCCTGTCATCACGTGAAGTGGTGCACTGAGGTGGATGCGATCGAACACGTCGGTCCGTCGGACCCTCCTGCATCCAACGATCACATATCCGCATTACAGTTGTTTGGTTTCGTCCAACACGACTACCGATTTCCCTGAAAGATAATCCACAATCTCGATAGGCCACTATCCTTCCTCTGTCGAACTCGGATACTTGATCAAAAGATGATCGCTGTTTTCTACGAGGCATAATTGATCGTTTTTTTGAAGAAACCACAAGAAAAACACAATTGCCGTACTTGAAATCGTCGAAATCTCAAAGCTTTAAATAACGCTTTGAAGTGGCGCCACAGGCGCGCGTGATGTGCGTCTGCGCTGAAATTCTAATCATTTGCATATCTCACCTCCGCTAATGCATGTTGTAAATTTCATATTATTTGCATCCTTCCTTCAGGGTGTTGCATTTACGGTGGCCAGCAGTGTAGGTACGCAAGTAGTTAATTAACGTCGCACTGGAGCAACACAACGGGTAGTGACGGTTCAGGATCAATCCCTAAGAGAAAGAGCCAAGAAGAACGCCTCGTAGTTTCGAACCACGGTCAGATGACGAAGACAGCACCTCAGCTGGCACCCCGCTCTCCTAACTTCCAACCATGCTAACGGGTGGACGCATGAAGCCACGATAGATTTAACGTGCACCAGCCCCCGCGTACACGACAGGCTTTGGATGCATCGAGTTTCGAGCTCCCGATTGCTAATCCGTCTATCTTCCAACTGGGCTATCGCGGCCTTAAAAATGATCTAAGAAACGCTCAATTGAAGGGAGACTAAACTAAACTTTGTCCAAATATACGGAAACGCTTCCTAAAAGATAGCTTCGCGTGATAAAGGAAATAGCGCGTGATACAAGTATTGAAAATTTCATGCAGTTGATCTTACCCATCTGCAGTGGAAACGGGCAAGGGCAGGACTATTAGGCAGACTGCCAGACAGAATGTCTCTTCCGAATATCGGAACGCAGGGATGAAAAAGGCATCAGGAGTCGGAGCACAAAGCAGTGTCGCAAAGTAACCAAATGCAGAGGAACCTTTTTTTAAATGGTTATGAATAGTGATGATATGGAAAATCAATGGGTAAATAAAATGGAAGGGGACATTTTTGCATTTCGGTGGTTGGATTGAAACTACGTGTGGATTGTGAAAACCCGATCGGGCGGTGATGGTGACTTGATAAAATCTATGTATATAGACTGTTCACTTCTGAAAAATGGGATGGCTCAAAATGCAATCATCTTTGCCCAGAATTATATTTGTAATATATTGTTTTTTGTGTAATATATTGGTTAATTTTTATTTCAATTTATTGGGAAATTTTATGCACTGATCCCTTAGAATTCTTTACACTGCTAGAATAACAATTCAATATTTATGGAATTGAAATTTGGAATGTAAAAGTTAATTCTCTCATCTGATAATTAAATGGGTATGTTGAGAAAAGATTATGGATTGAAGCAGAAAGCTATTGGAATTGATAAATGTTTTATTGCAAACTCAAAATTCCACTGAATTGGCATTATCTGGGGATGCTATTACACTTGGCTTCATTTTTTTTTGTTTTATATATAAACTTTTTTATGTGCTTCGAATATACCTATGAAATACTTGTAAATGCTCAAAAAATTTGAAAAATAGACATATTTGATTTCAAATATATGTATTTTGCATGTCTCATTTTTTACGGAATTTACAAAAATAACAAATCCTCGATCTTCTCAGTGACCAGTTGAAGATATCTTATCTATTTGACAAATATCGTTCTCGTTGGAGGGGTCAGGTGATGATGATTTGATAATCACATCACCTGACCCTTGGTGGTGTTCACAAAAAATCATTCGCGTAAAGATATACGATTAGCCTTAAAAAGTATTAGCACCCTCAATAAGCACAATGCATTACAGTTATATAATTCATAAAATAACATTTTAGACAAAACTGCTTACTTATTTTAGTCGCTATTAACTGGTTCTATAGTTGCTATTTAGTTAGACAAGACTGCTTACTTTTTAGATGCTATTTAGTTGGTACTAATCCTTTTGAGTAACATCCTATATTAGCATTGACAAAGCATCCGCACCATCAATGAACATTAATATATTGCGATTATATAATTTCTAAACGACATTTTAGACAAAAACTGCTTACTTATTTCAATCGCTATTTACCTGATTCTATAGTTGCTATTTAGCTAGCTATACCCCTTACTTTTAGATGCTAATTAGTTGGGTTTCTTTCTCTTTCTCTAATCCTTTTGAATAATATATATTAACTTTACCGACGTATTAGTACCCTGAATAAGCAAATGCATTACGATTATATAATTCCTAAACGAACATATTATACAAAACTGCTTACTCATTGTAGTCTTTATTTAGTTGATTTTACAGTTGCTATTTAGCTAGACAAAATTGTTTACTTATTTTAGTCTTTATTTAGCTGATTCGATAGTTGCTATAGCTGAACAAAACTGTTTACTTATTTCAGTCGCTATTTACCTGATTCTATAGTTGATATTTAGCTAGCTATACCCCTTACTTTTTAGATGCTAATTAGTTGGTTTTCTCTCTCTTTCTTTAATCCTTTTGAATAATATAGATTAACTTTACCAAAGTATTAGCACCCTGAATAAGCAAATGCATTACGATTATATAATTCCTAAACGAACATTTTAGACAAAACTGCTTACTCATTGTAGTCTTTATTTAGTTGATTCTACAGTTGCTATTTAGCTAGACAAAATTGTTTACTTATTTTAGTCTTTATTTAGCTGATTCGATAGTTGCTATAGCTGAACAAAACTGTTTACTTATTTCAATCGCTATTTACCTGATTCTATAGTTGATATTTAGCTAGCTATACCCCTTACTTTTTAGATGCTAATTAGTTGGTTTTCTCTCTCTTTCTTTAATCCTTTTGAATAATATAGATTAACTTTACCAAAGTATTAGCACCCTGAATAAGCAAATGCATTACGATTATATAATTCCTAAACGAACATTTTAGACAAAACTGCTTACTCATTGTAGTCTTTATTTAGTTGATTCTACAGTTGCTATTTAGCTAGACAAAATTGTTTACTTATTTTAGTCTTTATTTAGCTGATTCGATAGTTGCTATGGCTGAACAAAAGTGCTTACTTATTTCAGTCGCTATTTAACTGATTATATAGTTGCTATTTAGAGCTGGACAAAACTGCTTACTAGTCAGATGCTATTTAATTAGTTCTAATCCTTTTGAGTCACACCGTATATTCGCCCTAACAAAGCATTAGCACCCTCAATGAACAATAATGTATTGCCATTATATAATTTCTAAACATACATTTTAGACAAAAGTGCTTAGTTTTTTAAGTACTACTTAAATAAATTGATTTCAAATGAGAAACTTTTTTTCGGACAAATTTGAAAATATTCTACTTATTCTTTCTTCAATCAAAAGGGAGTGAATTCAGAATTAAACCAATTCAAATGCCTAATGAATCACTTGAAATCTTGTGTTGTTAAATTAGTGACGTAGTGATTGCAATAGAAAACCTACTTAAGATTACATCAGGGGCTTTAATGGCAGCAATAAAAAATTACACGCATAATGAGTCGTCCCCAAAACAAACTTATTTAAGTTAATCACTTTAATTAACTTAACATGCTCAGAGCTACCATTAACGTCTTCTCGTTCTTTGTTAAGTTGATTGTGGTGAGAATTTCTTTGACTATTAATTACTGAAACGCGTTGCTGGAAGAAATGTAATTGCATTGGAGTTTATCATGCGCTTTTGTGTCAATAAAAAGGATGATAATTTCTCTACAATCATCATTAGTACGGTGAGACGTTGTCCAGATATGATACAATAAGTAAAAATTCTCCACCTTTCACTCCAAATTTATGTTAGTTGAATTAAATAATTTGAATCGGCTATTTTTTTTTCTCTGTTGCTTATCGAGGTTTACGTATTTTTGAGAAATCGTACTCAATAAATAAGGAATGCATGAGTTAACCTAGATTAATTTGTTGCCCGATAACGCAAAAAAATTCTGGAAAATTGTTGGAAGAGTAACAAATTATATATAGCAACCGGAAGATTATGAGTTCGGCATTTGGTCCAACCTAAGACAACCGTGTACGCGGGGCTTGTGCACGTTAAATCTGTCTTGGCCTTCAATGTCCTCACGTTGGCGCGGTGTGGAAGTTTGGAGAGTAGGGTGCCAGTTCAAGTGTTGACCTCGTCATCTGACCCTGGTTGAAAATGACAAGTTGGTGCCCTCTGATCTTTCCCTTCGGGATTAGTCTCGGACAGTCACCAATACCTCGTTTTGTTGCTCCAGTTTGACGTTAAAAAACTAAATACCTTATCCGCGACTCTACCAATTGAGCTACCGTGGCTACGAGAGTTAGTTTTAAACTATTACCTGCAAATTTCTGCCAATGAGTGCAATTTTAAAGGTTTCAGTGATATTGTTTGCATTTAATAACTCGGTGATTCACTCGATTGAATTTCTGGAAGTTAAAATGTTTTCTCAACATGCTTAAACCAAGTCTTCCAGACTTTCTTTACTTTTCTTTTGTATTCAAGCACCAGAACCTGATATTTTCAATGGTTCATTTTATCTTCTAAGTGATTTTGACGAGATATCTTGTCCACCAAGATCTCGTCATTTTTCTTCTAAGGACTAGATATCTCGTCCATCAAGATATTGTCAGGTTTCTTCTAATCACGAGTTATCTCGTCCATCAAGATGAGTTTTCTTCTAATCGCGAGTTATCTCGTTCATCAAGATCTGGTCAGTTTTCTTCTAATCACGAGTTATCTCGTCCATCAAGATCTTGTCAGTTTTCTTCTAATCACGAGTTATCTCGTCCATCAAGATCTTGTCAGTTTTCTTCTAATCGTCCATTAAGAGCTGGTCAGTTTTCTTCTAAAGAGGAGATATCTCTTCCATCAAGATCTGGTCTGGTTTTCTAAAGAAGAGGTACTGGGTTGAAACAACCACCAGGAGAGTTAAACATTTACTTTCAAGAACTGTAAGATAACGCAATACATTTAGATTCTTTGCAACTTCGCTTCATCAACATCGAATTTTTCTGAAAACAGCTTTTAGCAGTTATTTAAAAAACAGTTTCAAAAGTTTGGAAGCCACGAACTGAAAACTTTTGGGCTGTGAAAAATCTTCCGAAATATCCCATTTTCCGCTGCTATAAATTTAAGACATAAAAACTACCATTTAGATCTGAAGTTTGAAGTCATGAGTTAGAGGCAATGCTGTTATGTGGTTAATGACCCGTGTAGTTACGCAATTTTTTTCTGTTTTTTATTCAGAAACAGTAACCGTATAACCGTATGTGATGAATATATGCAATTTTGTAGCCTTTTTTATTAAGTAAATGATAGTCGTACTTGTAGTTGGAGGATTTACAAAATATGTTCCCTATTTTTCAACTTATGTGGTGAATGGTGTTCTTTGATGTTTATGCAAATGGATAAAAACAATGTTTATTTATAATTTAGAACATACTTATAATCGTCTGACCATATATTCATTTAAAATTATGTGACATAATGGTTATAAGAATACAGCCTAATCTGTGATAGTGGTCAAAGTGTTTATCCAAAGACATGAGATATAAGTAGAATGAACATTGCGTTTCAGTGGAGCTTCAAAACGTGTGACCAATATGTCGACTAGCAGTCACGTGACTGCTCTGTAAAAATGGACTTGGTTTCCCAATCTGGCATCTTATCGCCTTATTTGGCGCTATAACATTTCATGACAGCGTAGTGTGTGAATGCGCATTTCTAAAGAGTGGCGACTGAAATAGCAAAAACGCCAAAATCTACTGCTGTGTAGTGCACACCAATTAGATGATGAATCAATGGATGGCCGTCCTCTCACTCTCCGTAGACCAATTATATTATCAATGTTTGTTTCCACACGTCAGAAGAAGGTAGTCTAAGGGTCACGTTACTACTAGTTTTTGTCACATGATCCTGGGTGCATAAAAAGGCTATCATTGCTCACTCTACTTTTATATTTCCTCTACGTGTTTATCTGTCCCCACAGTAAGGATTCGAATCGTGGCTTGTAAGCGCATGGATGTTGGTAATTCATCCTGTTACGAGGCAACCATAGAGGAAATATAAAAGTTGAGTGAGCAATGGTAACCTTTTTATATGCCGGGATCATGTGGCCAAAACTAGTAATAACGTGAACCATAGACTACTTTCGTATGACGGGTGGAAAGGAACATTTATCACCTGATTGGTCCACGGGACGGGAGAAGACGCCAATCCATTGATCCATCATTAGACTTTGGTGATTTCACCATTTTTGTCACCACTCTAGAAATGCTCATTCACACCCATGTGAATTCGCATTTCTAGAGTGGCGACCCTGTTATAAGGCGTTACATCGCCAAACAAGGTGATAAGAGGCCAAATTCACGAGGATGTCAAAATTACGAGGTTTTGTCCTCGGATCTTTCCTTTTAGGATTGATCCCGGACCGTCACTAACAGCCCGTTGTTATTCCAGAGCGAAGTAAATTCAATTACGTAACTCCCTGATATATTTTATTCTATGTGAAATGTTAAACTCAAGAATTCAATGATGATGAATTTTAATTTCAAATTATTAATAGTATATAGTTTGAAATAAAATACAGGTAAAACTCAAGCGGAACCGGCCCATCGCCAAACTAGCTGCTAAATGTTTCGTCGACAAACGACTAGTTGGATGGGCTTGCGGCGGATTACCATATTCCAAATTTATAGCTAATTGGCGATGGTACCTCATTCTTCAGTTGAACCAAAATACAATGGGTAGGAATTAATGCCATTTACAGGCAATTCATTTTTGCTCGAGCACAACACAAAATCTTTTGATTATTGAAACAATTTATGAGAATAATCATATTAAAAATAATTCTATACTATTTAATTGTCAACTGTTGGTTCTACATTTTACACTGCTCTGTTTCTCATACAAGCTAAACAATGAATAAAAAGTTTAAATTACTCAGAGAATTAGAGTAGACCTAATTATGTAGTTTATGACACTTAATCCGCTAAGTAGGGTTAAGCGAAGTCTTCAATTAACAGGGTAACAAGGGTGATTTTTATTGTAGAACCGTGTTATCTAAGTGTTGCAAGTAGCTCCTTTCAGTTGAAAAATCTTAATTACTTCTTTTGAATACTCGGGTTTTGAAACGGGAATATTTATACTAAGAAGTGAATTTAGTGATCTTGTATTCGATAGTCATATCCATAGGACATTAATACTTGTGAACTTCCAAAAATTATAAATTGTCCTATGCCTCTGCAATTTTATAAGTATGTGTTGCATGGTGTTTTTTAATTAATACCTAAATGTATTCGGAAACGATTTAAAATTAATCATTAAAACATTTAATTTTATTAAAAAGATTGGTACGTTGTGTCGAGGACAAACCGTAGTTCGATACGCCTAATGTTGGATTGTTGAATGAATGAAGCAGACAGAGGAAGGTTTGAACGATTGTTTATTGTGAATATTCGACGATTAATTCGAAAGTTTAAACGATTAAAGTGCAGTTTGATATTAATATTGAAGGATAATTTTATTGATTAAAGACTAGCTATTATAACGCGTAGTTCGGTAGCTTTCGAATGCCACCCCTTAAGCAGTTCTCACTAGACGCAATCTAAATTTACACTGGCCCAAATCTCGCCCAGCACCATAGAATTTCGGCATATTACGAGCCCCTTCCCCGGGCTCAGTGCGCCTGAGCACTTGGTCCGAAGGTCATATCAGGTACGAACATTCTTTGTCTAACACTATACTTTATTCATCTTCTGTATGATTATTCTAGTTCAGTGGTTCTTAACATGAGGTGTGTACACCCCTGGGATGCGAGAAAGCATTTCCAGGGGTGCGAGAGAAGTTTCGATGGACGACAGCGATTTAATAAAAGACGATCTTATTGAAATACGAGCCAATGCATGTATTGAAATGGAATTTGAAAAACGACTTGGAACAATTCTGGTGTACAGAGTTTGAACCTTATCCACAGCTGGCAAAAGCAGCATTGCATACACTTTTACCATTTGCCAACACCCACCTGTGTAAAATGGGATTTTCATCACTTTTGCACATGAAAACGAAAGCCAGATATCGCTTCAATGCAAGTGATGACTTACGCGTGGCTCTTTCAAAAAAGGAGCCTCGCTTCAAAAGTATTATGAATAAACAACAACGTAGCCATTAAAAATTGAAATATTGTTTTGTATGTATATTTAAATGTAAGTGTTTAATTTTCAACAAATAAATTACCTTGCAATAGATGTAATTTCGTAAGTGAAGAAATAGAAACACATTTTTCAAGGGTGTGCGAGAACTTATTTTTAGATTCAAAGGGGTGCCGATCACTAAAAATGTTAATAACTACTGTTCTAATTCTAGGACCATACGTCAAAAGAGTTGTAACGCTTTCTAATAACGCTCAACTTTTCATGCATGCCTCCAGTACTGTTCCGATTTTAAAGACGTTTCCACGTCAAAAATTTATGTACACATTATATTTTTCAATAGCATTAAGGAAAATCTTTTGTGTGTGACAATTTATATTCAATTGAACTCTAAAGAGTGATCATTCAAGCACTCAGTTCGACAGCAGTCCATATTATCTGTCCTTAATAACACAGTAGGAAAGTCATGCAAGTGGTTAGATGTTGTGAGGAGTCATAAGACTTAAGTCCTTCGTACTGGATCACTTGACGTCACAACTTATGCCCCTCTATTATCTACTAAATCATCGACCTTCTAATGAAATAGACAGAGAATGTGGGCGGAGTCGCTGTGGTTTAGGAGAGTGATGCTCACCGACTTTGGTCTCTAGCATTTGGGCACTGGGGTGTAGTTGATTCCTGTTGCAATGCACCAGCGATGATGCTAAGGGACTCGGGAATTGATGCCTTATCTTTTTGGTTCATCGATGAGCATGTGCATCACAGATTCTGCACTCCACGTGTTAGTAAGATCTGTCCAGTCCCTTTCCAAGTCTTTCCTCTTGCTGGGTCGATCTCCCAAAAATCTCAGCTTCAGAGTCAATGCTTTGAGCAGTGCCAGCAAGTTCACTTATCCCAAAGACAGTTATTGTGGTTGTTCGACCCTTCTTAATATCTTATAGGCACAGCGACGTAAGTCCTTCTTTTTGTAGGGCCGCGATAGCTAGGTTGGAAAAGTAACAGATTAGCAACCGGAGGGTTGCGAATTCGAATCCAACCAAAGATCGTCGTGTACAAAGGGGCCTAGTGCACGTTAAATCTGCCGTGGCCTCAAATGTCCTCACGTTGGCGTGGTGTGGAAGTTTGGAGAATGGGGTGCCAGCTCAGGTGGACTTCGTCAATCTGACAGTGGTTCAAAATTACGTGATGTTATCCTCGGATCTTTCCCTTCGGGTCTGATCCCGGACCGTCGTCAATAGCCCGTTGTGTTGCTCCAGTGCGACGTTAATTAAATACCTAACTACCTCCTTTTGTATTTGATCTCTTGACGTCATGACGTAAGTCTTTATATTATCTTCTAAATTATCAACCTTCTAATGAAATAGACAGAGTATGTGGGCGGTATCACTATCGTTAGATCACTAAAGAGTAAATCACGCGGGCTCACAAATCGATTTGGGCCGGTTGGCTATCGAAACTCAGGCTAGTTTTTCTCATTACGCTGGATTAGCACTTAAACCAATCAGTAATTTGTCCCACAAACGTGATCTTCATAACCGAGCGATCGGCAGAAATAACACGCTGCTAGCGCATATTCTGTCTATTTCATAAGAAGATCGATGTATTGAATCGTGTGAAGCCATGGTAAAAATAAGGAAAAAGTTTCGCAGATACAAATTGACAACTGTGGTGTTTACCAAAACATAGAGACTGTTAATACTAATAAACTGGTATTTATTCATTGTTCGGAAGTTAGTGACTGTAATTCGAGCAAGGCAAGTGGTCGTGCGTGAATTTCATACGCACTACCTATTCCCTCTGGCTTTACCCTCTGGTGGTTTATCTCCGCATCGAAAACTGTAGTGACCAGACTCCTGATAACAAAACCTTCTCCAAACTATCTCCAGTTCTACGCAAGGGAAGTATGTTTTTACTACTTTGATCTTCAATCCTCCTAGAGTAAATAAGGTAGTTTCGTTTCAACGAGGTATTTCGTCCTTAACGAAATTGGTCAGATCTTGGACGAGATATCTCGTCGAAACCATTGGAAAGGTAATAAAACCATTGAGTAATGTACTCAATAAAACACCAAATGTTTAATTTGAAAGAAATTATCAATATCCAGAAATCAAGATTGAAATTTCTATAGAATAAGAAACAATACTTATTTTCTTTTGCATGCCTTTGTCACTTAGTCAAGAGCGTTTAGCATAGTACAAATATTTTTCTATGGTAAAAAAATGCACAGAAATGCTGCTTAAAAAGTTTCAAATAAGGTGGGAAATATACCATTGTTAAGTACCGGGTGATCCAAAAGACACAGAGAAAAAAATTCAATAATTCGAAAAGTATAGACAGTAATGATGCGGTTTTCACAGAAATGCACAGAAACACATGGGACTATTTTTTAATAACGAAAAATTGAATTGCAAGGATAGTTATATTTGTCACCGAATGGTGGCGTTGTAGTAGTCTCTGAGCTGGGGCTACTTGATGTCACCGGTGTACAGAGGTCGGCCGACGTCACTGGCCATATAGAAAGAAGTTATTCGCCATCATCTGACAGGAATTACAGCTGAAACCCTTTTCGATGCTGTGCAGTGTCGTGCGACGTCTGACGGCCATTCTCATGAATGACGTACATTTGTAATCCTAGCTGCATTGAGAACTGTGCTGCGCCACTTTATAAACTAATAACACAACTGAAGCGCCACCTTCGGTGGCAAATGTAACTATTCTTTCAATAAAAATTTTGTTATTAAAGAAGTACAATGTCTTTCTGTGCATTTCTGTGAAACCTGCTACTGTCTATACTTTTGGAATTATTGAGTTTTACTTTTTCTGTGACTTTTGAATCACCCTGTATTTCATTCAATAAATGAACGAAACAAATTTAATCACTTTACATGGGACATAACAACCAGAAATCATAGTACAAGTTGGATTTGCGATAGCACTTTCTCATCACTGAATCTTATCACTTATTAAACTCCAACTTACTAAGAGACGAAGAGTGACTAAATTGCAAACATATAACAGACGTTAAAATTAAAATACATCAATTGATTTCATTCTCTTACTTTCCACAAACTCCGTTGGTCACAGACGATAATTTAATCAAAAATATAAATTCTCTCTCCCAATCGAGAGATAACAAGAAAAAAGTACCAGACCGAACGGAATAAAGTATTCCAAAGTTATGTTGTTGCTTTCGAATATATTGTCACATTAAACATTTGTAATCCTAGCTGCGTTGCGAACTGTTCTGCGCCACTGTATGAACTAATGACACAACTGAAGCGCCACCTTTGGTGGCAAATATAACGATTCTATCAATAAAAATTAAATTTTTGTTATTAAAAAAGTACCATGTCTTTCTGTGCATTTCTGTGAAAACTGCATTGTGCTACTGTCTATACTTTTGGAATTATTGAGTTTTTACTTTTTCTGTGACTTTTGTATCATCCTGTACATAAAAAATACACAAATTGTAACATCATTAATCGCTAAGAGTAATTAATGCTCACAGGAAGCACACAAACGTCACTTGCACACATTTGGAAACTAATAACACACTGGTATGAAGATTCATAAACTCATCAAGAACTGAGGTAGTATCACTTGGGATCAATTACAGACAAATGACACTACTACTACTGTTGTGAGAAGCGGGAGACATTCTCGTACAGCAAATGATTGGTTATTGTTTTAAAAATTGATTACAATATTTGTATTTTCTATCAAAAAGTTAAACTTGTGAGATTGTGTGTTGCTTTCAAGGGACTTCTATTTTAAGATAATGTACTTAAGAACAATTTATAAAATGTAAAGTTCCCCTTTATGTCAAGTGAAGAGTAAAAGCGAAGCGTAAAAGAGTAGCTTCTGCTATATTTCTTGCCATCACCGTTCTTGTCTTTTACATAGTTGCAATATTCTGATTTCTAGGTCAACGTAACTGGTTTCAGCTCGCGACATTGTTCCCTTGGAACAATTGAAGTGAAATGAAAGACAGAACAGTACACAAGAAGAGCTCAATCCACGCCAAAATCTGTTCCTAACCGAGTAACAGAAAGGGAAGAAAACACGTGTGCGAAGCTGACAAAGCTCAGGGAGATATTCACTCACGGTACAAAACTGCCTAGGAAACAGGCGCGACTTAATTTGAAGTAGTAAAAACTCTAAAAAACGCCGAGCTCTGGTGTTATGAAATTTGCACAGCATATTATGCCTGGAATTTTTAGGTCAAAGTAACTATTTTAAGCTCACTGAGTCGTTCCTATGCATAGATGCTCCCCTGAACGTATCCTAACTGGTTGCCTTTGGCCTGTGGTTTAAAATTACGAGGTGTCCTCAGATACTTCTCTTCGGGATTGATCGACGGACCATCGTCAATAGAAAGTTGTGTTGCTCCAGTGCGACTGTAATTCAACTACTTACCTATCTGGTTGACTTTGATTTTTGTGCCTATTTTGAACATAGGCACAAAAATCAAAGGTTCCAGGTTTCTTCACGTGAAAACGGATGTTAAATTATAATTTCCCGGGGTATTTTCGCCGCCGTAGCCTGGTTGGAAAAGTAGCGAATTAGTAAACTGAGGATCGCAAGTTTGTGACTCGATCCAAGCAGACCGTCATGTAGGTAGGGTCTGGTTCACGTTAAATCTATCCTGGCCTCAAATGTCCTCACGTTGGCGTAGTGTGGAAATTTGGAAAGTGGGGTGCCAGCTGAGGTGATGTCCTCGACATCTGAACGTGGTTCAAAATGACAAGGTGTTGCTATCGGATCATTCCCTTCGTCAATCATCCCATACCTTCGTCAATAGTCAGTTGTTTTTCTCCAGTGCGATGTTAAATCAACTACCTACCTACCTGGTTGCTTTTGATTTTTGTACCTATTTTAAACATTCCAAATTTCTTTACGTAGAAAAGGATGTTATATTATTCTTTCAAGAAGTGTCAAAATTCTAAAGAATAACAGGAATCGGGCATCGGTTGAACTTAACCCTCCTGACTGGTATCTCGACGAGGTATCTCGTCATTAGCAAAACTGTCCATATATTGATCGACAATATATCTTGTCATTAGAAAAAACTGACCAGATTTTGGTCTTGTCATCATAAAAAAATCAATAGTATATTGATGATATGATATCTTGTTATTAACAAACTTGGTTAGATCTTGATGGATGAGATATCTCATTAGAAAAAATTGACCTGATCCTGATCTCGTAGTCATAAAAAAAAGGGATAGTATCTTTATGATGAGATATCTCGTCATTAGCAAAATTGGTCAGGTCT
This sequence comes from Meta bourneti, assembly GCA_933210815.1. Lineage (NCBI taxonomy): Eukaryota > Metazoa > Arthropoda > Arachnida > Araneae > Tetragnathidae > Meta > Meta bourneti. The sequence goes on along the minus strand of OW119928.1, from coordinate 13,645,073 downwards.
TGATGGACGAGATATGTCGTCATTAGGAAAAAATCGATCAGATCTTAATATCGTCATCATAAAAAATCCGTAACATCTTATAGACATCTCATCATTGGCAAAATTGGTCCATCTTGATTGACGAGATATTTCGTCAGAACCGCTTGAAGGGTTAGCTTACAGATGAACTCGATAATGTATTGACCAAGCAACCCCTATTCAACATGAGAGCTGTAGAATAATTCATCGCGAATGCATGTCTTTTCGCATCTCGGAAGCATAATTTATCCTGTTCAATTTGCAGTATATCATTTCAGGCGCATGACTATCTGAAATTTATCATCTGATACCCTTTGTTCGCTCGAATTGTGCATTTAAGTTCAAATTAATTTTACCTTTCCAATTCCATCGCGCCCACTACTGAAAGGGATGGAGTATCCTGCCACTGAATTGGCACTGATTTCCGGATCGATTAGGCGCATTCCATTAGAGCTCATTTGGCATTAGAAATCGGATAAATATTCTATAGGTTACATAATTTTGCAGAACGGTTGGCATTCCGAGGACTACAAATGGAGTAAACTTATCTAACACTTCTAAAAATTAACACTCCAAGTGGTTATTCTATAGATTACATAATTTTGCAGAACGGTTGGCATTCTGAGGACTACAAATGGAGTAAACTTGCCAAACACTTCCAAAAAATTAACACTCCAAGTGGTTATTCTATGGGTTACATGATATTGCAGAATGGTTGACATTCTGAGGACTACAAATGAAGTAAACTTACCTAACACTTCCAAAAGTTAACACTACAAGTGGTTATTCTATAGATTATATAATTTTGCAGAACGGTTGGCATTCTGAGGACTACAAATGGAGTAAACTTACCAAACACTTCCAAAAATTAACACTCCAAGTGGTTATTCTATGGGTTACATGATTTTGCAGAATGGTTGATATTCTGATGACTATAGAACAAACTTACCAATCAAGTAGCACACACATGTCCAAAAATTAACGCTCCAAATGGTTTCGACGAAATATCTCGTCCACCAAAATGCGACCAATTTTTAAAACGACAATATACCTCATTAACAAAAAATGACCGCATGGTGCAAACAAATATACCTCGGGATTATTACCACGTATTTTAACCCTCCAAATGGTTCCGACGAGATATCTCGTCTATCAAGATCTGATAAATTTTGCTTAAGATGAGATATTTCGTCATCATGATACTGCTAATTTTTTGATGATGATGAAATCAAGATGTGATTAATTTTCTTCTAATAACGAAGTACCTCGTCCATCAAGATATGGTTTGTGATGTTTGCTAATTATGAGATACCGCGTCGAAACAACCACCAGGAGAGTAAAGTCTCAGAAAAATTTCTAACCACAGAAATATAGTACTTTAGTCCCTGAGACTGTTGATTACATGTCTGGAGAAAAACATATTTTGCTGATCACATAAAACCACGCACGCCATTTGAAATTTCAATCATTCATCGGCCCTGGAAGGCCTACCCACCACACCTCTTCCATAAACAATCACACTCTCCGCTCTATTCCAGGGAAACGGAATTTTCAAATCTGGTCAATTTTCTTCTAATGGCGAGGTATATCGTCTATCAAGATTTGACCAGTAATGACGAGATATGCCGTCCTTAATATATTGCATACTTTTGCTTGATGGCGAGATCAAGATCTGGCCAGTTTTCTTCTAATGACGAGATATCACTTCCATCAAAAACTGGTCAGTTTTGCTAATGCCGAGATATCTATTTGAGACAGCTACCAGGAGGGTTAATCCTCGGACTCGGGTCTAATTAAACCTCGCAAAACAAAATATGACATCAGGGCTACAGCCAAACAAACCTCGAGAGTACGTATTTTCACCCTCCAAATGGTTTCGGTTAGATACCACGTCCATCAAAATCTGATCAGTTTTGCTAATGATGAGATAACTTGTCATTATCATATAAACTTACCACTCGTTAAATCGGCAATATCTTGATGATGAAATATGTCGTCATTAGAAAATTGGGTCAGATTGGGATAGACGAGATATCTCGTCGAAATCACTTGGAGGGTTAAACCTCGGACTCCAGTCTAATTAACCCTCGTATAGCAAAAAAAAGTGGTGGGCACAGTCCCCACTGTATCGTAAGGTTTGGTTCGTGGATACTTTTGACGGAATATCTGGTAAGTGGGTCGGTGGTGAAATGAAGACTGGGTATTTGCTTGACACTTATTTATTTAGCCAGTTTTGGTGGATACATAATAGTGATGTTAGTGTGTGGGCAATGCTTACTATTCTATGGCGACCTTACGGATGATGGGTTTGTAATAGCTAAAGTACGAGACAAACGGCATGGGGTCGATGCTGATGTTCCTGACAAAGGTAAGGTCGATGGTTGTGTTTTCAAGCGTGGTAGCAGGTCGTTAGATGGTTAGATGAGACGTCGCCGTTTAGAGTTCTTGGTATCATTTTGTTCGTCTTGAACTTCTGTTTCAACCTGTTTGCGTTTCCTATGTCGCAATTGAAATTTAGTGTGATATTTTGGCTTCACAGTGAAATCTTCGACATATCGTCACTTTCCACTGCACACAATTTTCACACAAACGGTTTAACCTGTCAACTAGCTAAATTGAATTATAGAACTCGTCGTTCTCTGCAATTTAAGCACGTATTCGCCATCACCCGTCGATTAGGATTGAAGTTACAGCGGTTAAACAGGCCAGCGTATGTGCCCGAAATGGGACTCATTTCCCCACCATGCGGTACAAAGGTCAGAGGGGGAGTGGATCGACCTGGTCGACGCGGCCAACCTTCCTCTACACCGATGACTTCCATACCGATTTTAAAGACTTATTCACGTCAAAAAAACTCAGACACACCGCAAGGTTACAACAAAACAAACATCGGGAATACGTATTTTAAGTTTATGAGTAAAAAATATAAATTCCTTAAAAATCCCTGAGACTTTGTTGATTACAGCATGTCTGGAGAAAGACTATTTTTTCCCTCATGAAACCACACGCGTCATTTGAAATTTCAATCATTCAACGTCCTGGAAGACCAAACCACCACACCTCTTCCATAAACAATCACACTCTCCGCTCTACTCCAGCGGCAACAGAATTTTCTAATCCAAAAAGTTAAAACCGTTCCGCCAAAAATTGACTCCGGAATAAAGTCACCGGCGGGGAAAAATAAAATACGTTTTCCAGTCGACGGGTAATGTTACAGAAAAGAGATAAAATCTCGCACGACCGGAATTTGCATAATTTATTCATCTCTCCAGATAGCGACGAAAAGAAAGTCGGAGAAGGGAAATCGAAGACAACTTCTCGCCTGGTGAAGATTCGAATTGGAACCGGGGAAGTGCCTCTCCACTTGCCTGGATGTTCTCTCAGTTTTACAAGCGCAGGGAATGAGTTAGAGGTATGGGACTAGACGGGGCTTTTTATGGTTTGGTAAAATACATCGATGCGTTGTTTAATAATAAGTGAAGTTGCGGGAGAAAGTAGGATGATGCAATCTGTTGCAGCTGCATCGTGCGGGTGGTAGTAAAAAATTATTGTCTCAGGCTTGGACTTGGTATAGGCACACTTTAATCCTCTTGGTTGTCTCGACGAGGTATCTCATCGTTAACAAAATTGACTAGATCTTGATGGATACCTCGTCATTAGGTGAAAACTGGCTAGATCTTGATCTCGTCCTCAACCAAAAATCTGCAATGACGAGGTATCTCGTCTTTAACAAAATTGGTTAGAGATTGATGAACGAGGTATCTCGTCATTAGAAGAAAACTGACCAGATTTTGAATCAAAAATCTGCAATATCCTTATTACGAGATACCTCATCATTAACAAAATTGGTCATCTTGATGGAGGAGATATCTCGTCAGTAACAAAATTGGTCAGATCTTGATGAAAGAGATACTTCGTCATTAGAAATCTGACCAGATTTTGAACCAAAAATTTGCAATATCTTGATGGCGAGATATCCCGTCTTTAACAATATTCGTCAGATTTTGATGAGCGAGATATTTTGTCATTTGATTAAAACTGGCCAGATCTTGATCTCGTCAATCAAAAATATACAATTTCGTGATGATTTAACAGTTTTGAAGTTGCTACCGACCACCAATAGTAAAGCAGGCTTGACAGAGGAGACACGTAGATTGCTCTACAAACTGGTTTACTGCGCTGCCAAACAGCACCCTCTTTCAAATCCGATATCTGGCCAGTTTTAATCAAATGACAAGATATCTCGCTCATCAAGATCTGACCAGTGGTGCTTTCAGAGATAGAGACCCCATATAACTATGATTTAATTTGGTGTTCCCCACCTCTGCTAAAAGTTTACACTGGAAGTTTTGAAGCATCAGTTGAATGTCATTTGCTTTGTAATGTGCGTGGTAACTCCATTTAGTGTAATTATAATACTCTTTTCTCAGTTCCTCTTGTACTGACTTGCTCAAAATTTTAATTACCTTTTACATACATCACAAGGAATACTCCCTTTTTGGTTTAAACCATTTTAATGAACTCACAGACACAGTAGTACAGGCACGACACACAACACAAAATAAAAAAGGGTATTATATATCAAAATCGAAACATTAGTCTCGATCACTCTCTTCTTAAAAAAAACAGCAAGTTTCCCGCCACACTCATTCAACTCTTTCCTTTTCCAAAGTTCTTCTGAGCATGCGCAAGAGCGCCAGATTTGTTCTAATTTGATTTTATATCCCTATTACTCTAAAAACTATGTGAATCACTCTTTTGAATACAGATAGAATTTAAGAGATATGCATTCTTCTTTTATCACAAAAACTTCTGAAATGTTTACAGTTTATATTATATATAGCTTCTATAATTATCGTTTAATGCTTGGATTATTTATGTTAGTTGTTCCACACATTACCGCGGATTATTGAATATACTTTGTAGCCAAGGACATGTAAAAAGCCTTTTTACATAAATCGAATGGAATCTTAAAATATGAAACAAAGTTTTATTCACGTCCTGCTCTCATTTCTGACAACCTACTGACGTTTATCCATGGTTCATGTGTATAATTGATTTGTAGAACTATGTGTTTCATGTGTCAAGTGGACCATGGAACCACGGGTTAAACATGGTCATGTAGACCATGCAACCATTTATTTCATACGACCATGTGGACCATGGAACTATGTACTTCATATGGCCATGTGAACTATGAAACCACGTATTTTGCATGGTCATGTGGACCATAGAACCATGTATTTCAAATAACCATTTTTTCATAAGGCCACGGAATCATGTTTCATACAGCCATGTGAACCACGGAACCATGTTTCATACAGCCATGTGAACCACGGAACCATGTCATGATCCGTGGATCCTGGAGCTATGTGCTTTACAAGGCCATATGGACCATGCAACAAAGCACAGAGTGTCCTAAAAGTTCCCGTACTGACGATTCGTGAATTTATTATACAAAAACAACAAACTTTAAAACAATTATTTTTATGCTAATAGTGAAAAGCACTTTTAACATAACGTAGGAAAAAAATTTGAACTCACATTTATAATAAATGTTCAAAATGTCCGCCCCTTTCTTGGAGGCAAAGCTGAAGTCATTTGCACATATTTTTAGAAACGCGTTTCAAGATGCTGGGAGTGACTTCTTGTATCCTTTGAGTAATGGCAATTTTCAGATCATCTATTGTTTGGGGATTATCTTCATAAACTTTGTTCTTTAATTCCCCATTCATTAATGCAAAAACCTTTACATTCTGAAAAAAATTGGCGTTTGGTGTGCCGTATCACGCAAAAGGATTGTTGGGCTTCTGTTTTTCCAGTCAACTGTTGATGGCACTGTATACAGAGAACTCATCCAACAATTTGTTGCATTATTAAGAGTGAATGAACGAGATTCTTGGTTCCAACAAGACGGTGCAACCTGCCATACAAGTTATGAAACCATGGGCATTCTTCAAGATTTTTTGTCGATCGACTCATCTCCAGAAATATTTGACCACCTCGTTCCCCTGATCTGAGCATCCCTGACTTTTTTCTGTGTGGATATTTAAAGAACAAAGTTTATGAAGATACTCCCCAAACACTAGATGATCTGAAAATTGCCATTGCTCAAAGGATACAAGAAGTCACTCCCAGCATCTTGAAACGCGTTTCTAAAAATATGCGCAAACGACTTCAGCTTTGCCTCCAAGAAAGGGGCGGACATTTTGAATATTTATTATAAATGTGAGTTCAAATTTTTTTCCTACGTTATGTCAAAAGTGCTTTTCACTATCAGCATAAAAATAATTGTTTTAAAGTTTGTTGTTTTTGTATAATAAATTCACGAATCGTCAGTACGGGAACTTTTAGGACACTCTGTATTTTATTTGGTCATGTGGACCATATAACCATGTGTTTCGCATTATCATGTCGACAATGGCACCTTGTGTTTCATTGGCCAAGTGGCCCATGGATTCATATGTTTCATATAGACATGTGGACCAGGGAACCACGTATTTCACAGAGCCATGTAAACCATGGAGCAATGTTCCTTGATTGTTCAGAGTTCCTATGCTCAGAATAATATCTTTAATCTTTATAAACTTTCCTCATAAATTTCACATTCATTTTAATAGTATTTTTCCAAGTTAAGAGTATACTGTGGATGTGTAAACATGGCCTTTTTCGAAAAATGCTGTTAAATATCTTATTGAATGCATTTTAAAAAGGTGTAGAAAATTTATGAATTGTATATTCCATGCAGACTTTTGGAGACCAAGTAAGACGATACTCGTAAAACTCGACATTCCCTACTAAATGGTTCTACTTTCGATTCAGGGGAAGACAAAAGAGCTGTTTTTATTAAAAATAAGCTTTGGATCACATGACCGTATATATTCGAATGGAGTATTGCAAGTATTAGAAGCTGAAGTAAATAGGATACATAAATACTCAGTTGGATTTGCTCCAGGAGACAACTCATCAGAAATTCGTAAAGCTATATATAACACTTATTTTTATGTAAATTCTTAAAAATATTATTTGATATTATTAAGCACTTTTTATCTACTTATGAAACAAATATTTCCAAAAAAAGGATGCGGAACACTGTCAGTTTAGCGTCATTTTGGTAAAGAGATTCAGGAACGCTGTTAGGTTTGCGCCATTTTCGGATATAGGCTTTGGAATATTGCCAGATTTGCATTATTTTGAAATAGAGGTTCCGGTAAACTCTGTCAGGTTTGATTCAATTTGGTATAGAGGTACCGGAACGTGCTATCAAGTTTGCGTAATTTTGGAAAAGACATTGAGGAAAGTTGTTTCGGAACATTGTCAGATTGACATCATTTTGAAATAGAGGTACCGGAACGCTGTTGAGTTGGTCTCATTTTGGGTTATAGGCTTTTTGGAAAATTGTAAAGTTTGTATCCCTTTGGGAAAGAAGTTCGGGAATGTGCTTGTCAGGTTTCCACTACTTTTGGAAAGATGTTTCGAAACAGTGTCAGGTTTGCATCATTTTGAAATAGAGGTTCCTGAACGCTGTCAGTTGTGCTTCTTTTTGAGAAAGAGGTTTCAGAACACAGTCAGGCTTGCGTTACTTTACGAAAGAGATTCCATAAAACTCCATCAGGTTTGAATCATTTTGTCAGAGGTGCGGAAATGATGTCAGGTTTGAACCATTTTGAAGTAGAGGTTCCGGAACGCTGTCAGATTTGCGTCATTTTTGTAGGTAGGTATTTTAATTAACGTCACACTGGAGAAACACAACGGGCAACAACCAATTGGTGACAGTCCAGGATCAATCCCGAAGGGAAAGATCCGAGCACAACACCACATAATTTTGAACCACGGTCAGATAACGAAGCAACGGATTTAACGTGCACCTTTGTACACGGTGATCTTTGGCTGGATTCGAACTCGCAACCCTCCGGTTGCTAGTCCGTTACTTTTCCAACCGGGCTACCGCGGTCCGCGTCATTTTGGAATATAGGCTTTCGAGCATTGTCAGGTTGGCATCATTTTGAAATAGAGGTTCCGGTACGCTGTCAGGTTACTTTCATTTTGGGATAGAGGTTCCGGAAAGCTGTGAAATTTGCATAATTTCGTGAAAGAAATTCTGGAACGACGTTCAGGTAAAAAAAGAGTAGTGCTCATACATATCAAAGGGAAAATATATTACTTGAGATAAGTGAGAATTTCGCCCAAATGTCCCATACTTTGTTACTGGGGAAATATAACTATTTTTTCGTCTTTTGTTGGGCACTTTGTCACTACCATCTTCATTACAAAATTGTGGCAGCTGTATGGTAAAAAAGCCACTTCTTTCGTCGCATTCATCATACTAAGCGTTTTTCTATGTATCTGCAGAAATTAATCCCTTAAATATATCTTTTATTAGCTTCAGTTTAATATATTTCGGAGAGTGATAGGAGAAAATAACAGAACAAAGAAGAGGTAGAGGTAGATTCATCCCAAATACATATAAAACTGAACTTTGGTTTCGTGATCAACTGTGGTTTCGTACGATTGCTTCGCTGCAGTACTACCAGAACAAAAAGCAAATTCTTATAATCTGGAAACCTTATTTTAAAGATGTCCTTTTTTCATTTCTATTTCAAGAAAGACTCGCTTCACTTACCTTAAAGTACAAGGTTACAAAAGCAATAAATCAGCTTTTTATGAAGAACTTTCTTTTCAGTAATTATACAGATAAGTATTTTACTCCAGGAAAAGTTAATATTTTAAATAAGACAAATAGTTCTTGTGTCAAGGAAGATTAGAACGTATAGAGCTAAAAAGTATTATACGTCATATTACAATCATTTATTACCGACTTGGACATTAATATTTTTTAAAGCGACTGCTTGGAATGTGCCAAAGATAATTCTAATGCGTCAGAGCTCTTTATATAATTATAACTCTTAAACATTCTCTTGTGTGTAATTATCTCATCGGAAATTGTACTTTTCTCTATTTTGCAATTTTATATTAATAAATGGTTAATGATTGATATTTTATTGAAGTTTTAGTGACAGACCGTCTTAATATTTTTCTCGATGCAGAAATGAGGATAATAATTTTGAATACTTCAATTTGCTGCATTTATTTAACGCGGTAGCCTGGTTGGAAGAGTAACGGATTAGTAAAGGGAGGATTGCGAGTTCGAATCCAATTAAAGACCGTACGAAGGGGTTCTGGTGCACGTTGAATCTGTCGTGGCCTCAAATGTCCTAACGTTGGCGTGGTGTGGAAGTTTGGAAAGTGGGGTGCCAGTTTAGGTGCAATCTCGTCATCTGACCGTAGTTTAGACGGTCAGATGGCGGTATTAAATTGTAGTCATTTTAATTGCATTCCAATCCATATACAGTTTTTCAGTCAATTGTCAGTAAAATAAATGGTTCTTCTAAAAAATTGTGCGAGTTATCTTATTAGATATCGTCGGTTTAGAGCAGAAACTCATTAACTGACATTTTTACGGAGACACAAAATGCTTATTTTTATGTTGAATTGAAATACAGAGTCATATTGTAATCAGTTTATTAGATACATAGCACCATCTCAAAATGATTATAATTTTTTTACTTTCAAATTAATATACTCAGTCTTTAAATAGCTATACAGTAAAAAAAATATATAATGTGGAATCTACAGAATTCAGAAATGATATAGATTTTTTCTAAGGTTTCTTTGAACCACTGCACGACTTTTGTTATAAGGCTAAATAATTATATATATTGATAATGTACTATTTTTATTACTATTTTTACGTACGATTGTCGGCTATTTTTCTATCATTACCGACTCACAGATAAGTATTTAATTAACATGACACTAGAGTAACACAACTGGCTATTGGCGACATTCCGGGATCAAACACAAAGAGAAAAACCCGAGGACAACACCAGGTAATTTTGAACCACGGTCAGAGGACGAAGTCACACCTGATCTGGCACCCCACTCTCCAAACTTCCACACCACGCCAACGTGAGGACATTTGAGGCCACAATAGATTTAACGTGCCTTTGTACACGACGGTCTTTGATTGGATTTGAACTCGAAATCCTCAGGTCGTTAATCCGTTACTCTTCCGCCGGGATAGCGCGGGCCTACCGAAACACAGAAACGACTTGTGGGTCTCAAACTTCTAAAAGACTACAACATATGTTCAAAACTTGTCTTATCCATAATCTATCTCCTCGCCGCAGAAACCCAGTTGGTAGAGTCGCGTATTAAAGACCTGAGTCTTGCGCATTCGGATATCGTCCAATCAATGTCCGTCGTTTAGGTAGGAGCTGATACGGGCTAAAACTGTCATCACTTCAAATATCCTCACGCTGGCGTGGTGTGGAAGTGTGGAGCCAGCTGAGGTGTTGACCTCGTCTTCTGACCATAGTTTAAACCGACGAGGTGTTTTCCATGCATCTTTTCCTTCGGGCTCTGTTGCTTCCTCCGGGCTGCGGTTGCCCGGTTGGAAGAGCAACGGATTAGCGACCGGAGTGTTTTGAGTTCGAATCCTAACAAAGACCGTCGTGAACAAAGGGGACTGATGCACGTTAAATCTGCCGTGGCTTCAAATGTCCTCACGTTGGCATGGTGTGGGATTTGGTAGAATGGGGTGCCAGCAAGGAGTGACCTCGTAATCCGAACGTGGTTCTAAATTACGTGGATTTTTACCTAGTTTGATCCCGGACCATCGCCAATAGCCCATTGTGTTGCTCCAGAGCGACGTTAATTACCATACCTACCTATCTAGACAATCGCCAATAGCCCGTTGTGGGGGGTGTATATCTCCCTTATGTGTCAGTAAAACGTTCCTTGTGTGTATGCTCATTACTTTATATTGTCTCTCTTGTGTGTGGCACAACAAGGACAAATATGACCCTTGCGCCATAAAACCCAACCGATCAATCTTTAAGCGTATACGAATTTCAAGAACCCGAGGTACTCTAGTGATCTTTTCTTTTTCCAGAAGGTTTACCGTCTTCCGTAAACCCGGGGATCGAGCTCCCGGGGTACCCAAGCGATCTCTACCCACTAGCCTGATCCAAAGCCCTCTGTCATTTTCATGACACTTTTTACTTGACTTTGTTTTGCGTTTGAAGCACAGCTTGGCCAAACATGGCCGAAACTACCAACCAATCTATCTCCCCATAACATTCTCGTTTCCCAAAAACCATTTCCACCCTCCTCCAGCGCAACCGCCTCCACTCAGAGCGCGGTTATTTTAGAGCTCGAAGCTGTGTTTTCAATTTAGGTTCGAGACGTTTAAATCGTCCCTGTGGAAAGGCCCTGCACACGCCGTTTATTACTCTCGGGCGATTTCGTAGAGAACCCCCATGGCAAGCAGCCAAGATTTTATAATTGTCCAGTAGAAGTTACGTGGGAAACTGCACTTGACGTTAATTGGAATCAGTCCACAACTTCGCCGTAAGGATGAAACGCATTCGATTTCAAAAAAGACATTTTAAACTCGCGTGACATACATGATAACGGAGACCAGCCTGACCTTTGCCGGAACTTTTTGTGGGAGAGTTAATTCCACGTTCAATTAATATAGTGGGTTTCTAGTGATGAAACTAGGTACAATCCAATTTATACGTGCTTGTGAAAAATAGCTCACTTATTCAAATTTCCGGGAAATAGTTGGTATCTACACGAAACTATCATTGGTATTGGCCGTCTGTCAAATTGCGGAGTTGTGATGAAAATAGATGTATAATAGGACTTTTTCTGCTGTAATTCATAGAAAAGGTTGTCAGAAACCCTTAAATTGGGGTTAGACGGTGTGAAACTATTCATACGCTCACACTTTCTCTTTCTCTCAAAGCTGTCATTATCAAAGGTATTTAGTGGTACATAAAAATACCTAATAAGGGATTATTTTCGTAACTCATGTATAAAGAATTATACGCCAACCGACCAGAATACCAATGATCCTCAAAACTATCTGAAACTAATTTCATTGTGTCATATATATATCAGTAAATAAAGAAAAATAGTAAAAATAATGAATTAATAACGAATCAATGAACTTAATTTTTATTCAACTTAAGTAAGATTAAAAAGCGAATCTTGTTTTTTTTTTCCAATCAGTTAAACCCATAGGCATGTAATGCAAGTAGACTGATCATTTCTACAGAGGAGTTTCAAAAAGTGTGACCAACATGTTGACTAGTAATCACGTGACTGCTGTGTGAAAGTTGATTTGGTTGGCCAATTTGGCTTCTTTTGGTGATCTAACATCGTTTGGTGATATAACATCTTATGATAGCGTAAGTGCGTGAATGCATATTTCATTAAAGTGGTGAAATCGCCTGTCTTTCTTTTTCGCACGGACCAATTAGATGATGAATTAATGGATGGGCGTGTTCTCACGGCCCGTGGATCAACGAGATGATGAATCTTAGGTTCCACCCCGTAGACGAAAGTAGTGTAAAGGTCATGTTACTACTAATTTTGGTCACATGATCGTGGGCACATAAAAGGATTACCTTTGTTCACTCTACTTTGATATTTCTTCTCACTTCTATTTTCCAAACTGACTGCTCAATCGCAACTGAGCCTTTTCGTTTTTACACATCGAATACATAAGTTCATAATTTATTTGTAAATAGTCATACATCCTTCTTCACACTTTTTGTAGTGTTCGGATTCTCTCAGAGAAAAAGTATTTTGATTGGTCATTGTTTCAATCCCGTACCTCCTTCTCGCTTGGGTTAAGGCTCTTGTACACTTGCGAGGCCCTCCGAATCTGCTCTCCATATGTGTATCCGTCGAACCACACACACACACAACACACACATACACAACATACACATACACAACATACACAACACACACACAATGAACGACAAGAAAGGAATTCAGGATTGATTAAAACTGTCAATCATTCTAGTCCTCAATGCTCATTGATTCGACGAATGGGAAATCTTACCAGGGTTGAAGTTTTGTTTTTGGTAGATTAAATTCATTTTGTTTAAAACTGATTTTTCTGTTGTCGATTGACTCAAGTGTTTATAAAAACAAAAGTATTGATTGGTAAAATATTCCTCCCTGAATACATTACGCATTTTGTTGTTATCGTTCCTAATGCAAGTGAACGTAATAGCGCACTAAACCAACGCAGCTCTTAGAGCATCAAGCGGCATTATGCAAATAGGTTCCCCTCATTTCCGAAATTGTTTTAGCAACAATGCCGCGATATATCCCTTTCGAAATAAACAAGAAAATAATTCAGCCATATCTGTCTCTCCCAATCGGTAGAAAGCACCTACATCGTTGCCTTTACTGAACATTATCTTTACTTTTTATTCCCTTCCATATTTTCCCTCTTTTTTATTTAAAAAAAGCAAAGAGTACCCCTGCACTTTTCTTTCGAACAAAAATAACAACAGCATGAAGTATAGTAAATAGACGCGAAATTGGTCGGAAAACTTTTTGGCGTTGACCCAAGCTCCCAATAATTTTTGTTATTTGTGCCTCGTGCCTCGCTTCGTTTTGGGATGGCTAATTTGTTTCCTTTTTTTATTCGATTGCTCGGTACAGGAAAATGATATTGTTTTGGGTGTATGCAGAAAAATATCCGAATGAAATTTTCATTGTAAAGAATAACATTCAACTCTAATGATGGAAAAGATGAATGTGGTGATTTGCTTTTCTATTTCTCGTAATTTTACCAAAAATTAATTAAGCGGTGCATTGTGTCATGAAAACATTATTCTGCCAACAAGATTGATGTTATTCTCATTACGTAAAATGTTATACTCTATCAATAAAGAGAACATCCGAAACTTCAATAGTGCCGCGGCAGAGTAACGGATTATCAACGGAGGGTTGCGAGTTCGAGTCCAACCAAAGACAGTCGTGTACAAAGGGACTGATGCACGTTAAATCAGTCGGGGCCTCAAATATCCTCACGTTGGTGTGGAAGATGGAGAGTGGGGTGCCCAGGTGTGACCTCGTCATCTGACCGTGGTTCAAAATTATGTGGTATTGTCCTCGGATCGTTCAGTTCGCGTGTGATCCCGGATAGTCGCCAATAGCCCGCGTGTTGCTCCGGTGCGACGTTAATTAAATACCTACCTACCTTTTACAATCCAAGCGCATCTTCCACCAGGCAATTAATCTCAACAGAAAGACCCACAAATTAAAAGAGTCCCAGCTGCATTTCGTGTAGAAAATGTCAGGCACAAAAACTCCTACAGGGAGAATTCGCTCTCACCCAGTCAAAGAACACAAAAGGAAATACAATCTGATTCAATCAAGCCGGCTTTAAAGTTCCTTTGAAGAGTATCTAATGGTTCACCGGGCGCTCTGACAGGACTGGAAATGACTTAAGTGCAGAACTCGAGACCAAGGAACTGTTTCTCTGTCAGATCGTCTATCATTTTATCTGCTACTTTCGTTTTTTTCTCATGAGTAATGAGCGCGCAGGGTGAAGGGAAAGGAGTGGAGGTTGCAGTTAAACACATTTTTTGGCACTATTTTCTGATGGACCGTTGTTCCACCTGATGTGATGGCGTCCTTCTGAAGAGTCTATCCATCACTGGGCGTGAAACTTATGAACGGAAGAGGTGGTGCTAAGAGGGATTGTTTCGTTTATGGAAGCGATTGGAACACTTTAAACACATTTCTTGGCGTTTTTCAAATGGACCGTTGTTCCACCTGAAGTGATGCCGTCGTCCTGAAGAGTATATCCATCACCGGGCGTGAAACTTATGAATAAAAGAGGCAATATTTAGAGGGATTGTTTCGTTTACGGAAGCGATTGGAACACATTAAACACATTTTTGGGGCTATTTTCTGGTGGATAGTTGTTCCACCTGATGTGATGCCGTCATCTTGAAGAGTATATCCATCACCGGGCGTGAAACTTATGAATAAAAGAGGCGATATTTAGAGGGATTGTTTCGTTTACGGAAGCGATTGGAACACATTAAACACATTTTTGGGGCTATTTTCTGATGGATAGTTGTTCCACCTGATGTGATGCCGTCGTCTTGAAGAGTATATCCATCACCGGGCGTGAAACTTATCAATAAAAGAGGCGATATTTAGAGGGATTGTTTCGTTTACGGAAGCGATTGGAACACATTAAACACATTTTTGGAGCTATTTTCTGATGGATAGTTGTTCCACCTGATGGGATGCCGTCGTCTTGAAGAGTATATCCATCACCGGGCGTGAAACTTATGAATAAAAGAGGCGATATTTAGAGGGATTGTTTCGTTTACGGAAGCGATTGGAACACATTAAACACATTTTTGGGGCTATTTTCTGATGGATAGTTGTTCCACCTGATGTGATGCCGTCGTCTTGAAGAGTATATCCATCACCGGGCGTGAAACTTATCAATAAAAGAGGCGATATTTAGAGGGATTGTTTCGTTTACGGAAGCGATTGGAACACATTAAACACATTTTTGGGGCTATTTTCTGATGGATAGTTGTTCCACCTGATGTGATGCTGTCGTCTTGAAGAGTATATCCATCACCGGGCGTGAAACTTATCAATAAAAGAGGCGATATTTAGAGGGATTGTTTCGTTTACGGAAGCGATTGGAACACATTAAACACATTTTTGGGGCTATTTTCTGATGGATAGTTGTTCCACCTGATGTGATGCCGTCGTCTTGAAGAGTATATCCATCACCGGGCGTGAAACTTATCAATAAAAGAGGCGATATTTAGAGGGATTGTTTCGTTTACGGAAGCAATTGGAACACATTAAACACATTTTTGGGGCTATTTTCTGATGGATAGTTGTTCCACCTGATGTGATGCCGTCGTCTTGAAGAGTATATCCATCACCGGGCGTAAAACTTATGAATAAAAGAGGCGATATTTAGAGGGATTGTTTCGTTTACGGAAGCGATTGGAACACATTAAACACATTTTTGGAGCTATTTTCTGATGGATAGTTGTTCCACCTGATGTGATGCCGTCGTCTTGAAGAGTATATCCATCACCGGGCGTGAAACTTATGAATAAAAGAGGCAATATTTAGAGGGATTGTTTCGTTTACGGAAGCGATTGGAACACATTAAACACATTTTTGGGGCTATTTTCTGGTGGATAGTTGTTCCACCTGATGTGATGCCGTCGTCTTGAAGAGTATATCCATCACCGGGCGTGAAACTTATGAATAAAAGAGGCGATATTTAGAGGGATTTTTTCGTTTACGGAAGTGATTGGAACCGGATATACTCAGTTGCTCGGGAAGGTTTGTCGGGGGTTTGGAAAACGATTTTTCCCATTAAGTACTTTTGACTTGCAGTAATGAAGATACTTGTATAAATTTTAATTGGTTGGTTGGAAGTGGTCGCACTGGAGGAACACAGCAGGCTACAAGATCAAAGGACAACGCCTAGTAATTTTGAACCACGGTCAGATGACGAGGTCACACTTGAGCTGGCACCCCACTCTCCAAACTCCCACACCACGGAAACGTGAGAACGTTTGAGTCCACGACAGAATTAATGTGCACCAGCCCCGCGTTCCCGATGGTCTTTGTCTGGACCAGGTTTCGAAATCGCAACCCTCCGGTTGCTGATCCGTTGCTCTTCCAACTGGGCTACAGCGGCCCATTTTTAATTGGACTTACTTAACCCTCCAAATGCTTTTGATGAGCTACCTCGTCATCAAGATATGCCTAAGTTTGCTAACGACGAGATTTCTTTCATCCAGATATTGTGACTCATGTTATCATACCATTTTTTGACGATGAGGAGATCAAGATCTGGTCAGTTTTGTTAATAACGAGATATCTCGTCCAGGAGGGTTAATGTGACGTAATCCGTAACAAATTCTTTCCTCTTATCGCGAATCAAAATTAGGACAGTTCTATCATGTCCTTTCTGCGAAAAATGTCCATCATCACGAATGACATCATCACGAATCACATAATCACGAATCATATAATCACGAATCACATAATCACGAATGACATTCCATGACACCTCAAAACACTACAGTACGTGGTCAGAACTAGCCATTCTGTTGCCCTGACGGTTGCGGCTGTTTGGCCTTTATGGTGCAAGGGCCAAGCATGTCCAGATATCGCCACGAAAGATATCGTCCATCTAAAACTGGTCAGTTTTGTTAATAACGAGATATCGAGTCGAGACCACCACCAGGAGGGTTAATGTGACGTAATGCGTCACGTATTCTTTTTCCTTATTCAAGGGATCAAAACTAGATCAGTTCCATCATGACCTTCAGGCAAAAAATGACCAAAAGATATCTCGAATCATGATTAATATAATTCCACATCACCCCAAAACACTAGTATATAGTCAGAACTTGGTATTCTGTTACCCAGTACACTAGCATTCGTGGTTGGTTAGCCCTTTATGGAGCAAGGGCCATACTTGGCCAAGCTGAGTCGCCAAACACGAGACAGACAGCGTCGCGTAATGGACCTACACACACAAAGAAAGTTTTGCTTACACAGAAGAGAGAAATGCACACAGGGTGGAATTGAAAATGCGCCGCGTACAGCACGCACCTGGCAGTTGTGACATTGAGGGTACACTTTTTTTCCTGCCACATATTTCATTGCTTTGGGGTGACAAGTTCTGAATCTTAATTTGCAAAATCGTAAGTGGTTCAGTGTTTCGGGGGCCTGGAGAGAATTCTTCGAGCAAGATCCTCTGCCTAAGACTTGAAAGTGTTCCTGATTATTGTTCGCGAAAGACGATGCACCATTGGTAGAAGATTGCACCAGCTTTCCCTCAGAAGCGACTGAGGGAAAGCTGCCTGACTTTGCCCTTAAGAATGGCCGTTCCTAACATAAAAAACAGTCGTCATGTTTGGAATCAGATAACCTTCTCCTAGATATGTTAGGACCGTGGTTATCCAGTTGTTTCGCATGTGTATTTCAGCCAATTTCGTGTCGCAGGACTGCTGTTGGTCCGATGTGTGACTTGCGTTACAGACAGAGCGTCGAATCAACTTTGGTAGTGGTTAAAGCAACACCTTTCCAATTTAAACTTATATACGTTAAACATGAATAAGAATATCCGTTTTCTTTATTGCGAAGTAATGTTAAGGGTGAAATTGAATTAACGTCGCACTGGTGCAACACAACAGGCTATTGGCAATGGTCCGCGATCAATCCCGAAGGGAAAAAGGTTCGACGACACCTTGTCATTTTGAGCCGGTCAGATGATGACATCAACATCTGAGCTGGCACCCCGCTCTCCGAACTTCCATACCACGCCAACGGGAGGACATTTGAGATTATGACAAATTTAACGGGTACCAGCTTCCATGTACTACAGAAGTGTAATATAGGTAGACTGAGCATTACTATGAGAGGAGCTTCAAAAAGTGTGACCAACATGTCGACAAGTAAGCACGTGACTGCTCTGCAAAAAACTGACTTGGTTGTTAGATTCGGTGTTTCATAGCATTGTTTGGTGATATAACATCTGATGACAGGGCAGATATGTAAATTCGCATTTCTATAGAGTTGTAGTAACAATGGGGAAATCGTCAAAGTGTACTACTATGTCGCGTGAACCAATTAGATAATGAATCAATAGATGGGCGTCTTCTTCCTTCTCATTGACCAATCAGATAATGAATGTTCTTTTCACCCCGTATACAAAAGTAGTCTAAGTGTCACGACACTACTAGTTTTGGTCACATGATCCTAGGAATACAAAAAGATTACTATTGCTACTTTTATATTTCCTCTTTACCACGTACACGACCGTCTTTGGTTGCATTGTTTCGAACTCGCAACCATCCGATTGCTAATCCAGTACTCTTCCAACCAGATTACCGTGGCCTAGTTTCTTCATGAGATTACCTATGATGAATCTCCCAAATCTCAGGTACATACTATATGTACTTGCAACAAAAAAATCGAATTATTAACAAACAAGTTCAAATCTTCTGAATTTTGGTGTGACCTGTATAAAAAAATCAACATAAATTTTATTTCAATATATAGAATTGTTAGGGGATTTATAAAATAGGAATACAAAAAGGACCTTTTCGAATCTCAAGACTTCCTTCAGAGCAATAAAAGTCTCAGGAATTGAAATCGATGGCTTTTACCAAAGATCCTTTCCTTGCCTAAATGTAGATATATGTGTTAGGTAACTACAGAACTCTTCAGTTTCTTTATTCTGTTGGGTCGCGTTATCTCTAACGAAGCAAAGACAAATGCTTTTCTTTCTAAAACTAATAGCTTGATTCTGATATCTTACTGTTCAAGAATTTGGATGAATTACATTATCCGGATATTAAAGTCGTCAATTCTAAAAGCAAAAGAGAATAATAACAATATTAGATTCGTAGGTTCAGTATTGTTTCTAAGAAACTTTTATTTTTATTTTAAGTAATGTCTTCGATAGAAGTTATGAAAAATTATGGCAAATAAAATTAAGTAAATTGGAATATTTCACCAGTTTTAATGTTATGAGGGTTTAGCACACATATATCCGCTCTGAAACGTGTTGTCCTCCTTTCATGACTAAATTGAGGAGGGCTGCTAGTTCGAATCCAACCAAAGACCGTCTTGTACAAGGGGGCCGGTGCACGTTAAATCTGTCATGGCCTCAAATGTCCTCATGCTGGCGTAGTGTGGAGGTTTGGAGAGTAAGGTGCCAGCTCAGGTGTGACCTCGCCATCTGACCGTGGTTCAAAATTGTGTGGGGTTTTCCTCGAATATTTCTTTTCGGGGGTTGATCCCCGACCGTCGCGAATAGCCCGTTGTGTTGCTCCAGCGCGAGATTAATCAAAAATTCCAAATTCCATTCCCTCCATGACTTTTAACCCTCCTGGTGGTTTCCTCGACGAGAAATCTTATCATTATCAAAACTGACCAGATCTTGTTGAACGAGAAATCTTATCAAAACTGACCAGATCTTGTTGAACGAGAAATTTTATCATTATCAAAACTGACAAGATCTTGTTGAACGAGAAATCTTATCAAAACTGACCAGATCTTGTTGAATGAGAAATCCTATTATCAAAACTGACCAGATCTTGTTGAATGAGAAATCTTATCATTATCGAAAATGACAAGATCTTGTTGAACGAGAAATCTTATCAAAACTGACCAGATCTTGTTGAACGAGAAATCTTATTATCAAAACTGACCAGATCTTGTTGAACGAGAAATCTTATCATTATCAAAACTGACAAGATCTTGTTGAACGAGAAATCTTATCAAAATTCACCAGATCTCTCTTGTTGAACGAGATATCTTGCCATTAGAAAGCGCTATCACTATCATTAGAAGGAAACTGATCACCGTCTTGACATCAACATCATAAAAATCGATAATATCTTGTTGACGAAATATCTCGTCATTAGCAAAATCGGTCAGATCTTGATTGACGGGATATCTCGTCGAAAACACTTGAAGAGTTAAATAAATTTGGCCTTCTTGACTAATAGAATCTTTCCTAGGAATCTGGATTCTTCAAGCAATAGATGAGACTATTCTATTGTTATGTGTTGTGGGAAAATAAATTTTATACTACTCAACATTCTCGTGACGCTCAGAGGGTTGAGATAAATAGTTTAATAATAATTGAGGTTTAGGTAGATAGAGAGAATAGCTGATTTTGATACACAGTAAATCAATTTTAAACTTTTCCTTGAGTGACAATTTTGATCTGTTTAAAGCACCTCTATTGTCTGCATTCTATTTATGTAATGCAAACAAGTAAACATGCGTCATCGAATAAGTTTAATGCAACGTATATAGCGCTGTATGAACATTATATAAGTTATTCTTTAGTTCAGAATCATCGTGAATTATGTCAGTAATCACTCAATTTATGTATTGAAGTCAGTATCATTTCTCAATTTATGTATTGAAGAAATAGAATTTATGTACAAAAATTTTAACCTAATTTAAAATTTGCATTGAAATATTACGTCCGTACGTTATTATATTAAAAATTACACGTCTGTTAGATTTACATAAGTTCATAGTGAATAGAAGATTACAATTCTTATGGGTACATTCAACGTCCAATCATAAATCAACTTATGTATTTTATTTGCTTTATGTATACAGTTTGAGTTGTTCATGTACTCAATTTCATTCACATGAGCTGACTCAATTGAACAACTATTTGTTCATAGTAGAAATCCAACCTATTTTAATTTCATTTAGAATACATTATAATTTAAAATAGTTTTATACTTGTAGCAAATCGGACTATTAGGCGTTGAAAGCGAACTGAACTGTTGGCGTGTTGACAATCAACCACGCCATAAACTTTCAACCCTTTCTTGGCACTTTGTCAATTGCGTCATCGAACTGATAACCCCTTGTAAAAAGAGTTCTGTCGGTTCCTTCCAGGTCCGTTTCTTATTACCGACTAAATGTTTTCTCGTAATTTGTCTAATTGTAAAAATAAATTGTCTTAATTTTAACCCCGAGATGCTTACTCCACTAAACTCCACTCACCCACCTAAGTGCCTACTTTTGTGTGCAATCAGGTTTACATACCACCCCGCTTTAACGAGGTTAACTGGATATACGGCGTCAAGGCAATCAAAATAATTTAGACGAGTTCATTTCGCGTGAAATATATTATTTGGAACATTCTCTCACCCCAGATGGATTTTGAATAGTTGACCGAAACAAATGTGCCAACTATTTCTAGTTGGATGAACACACGTTTCTATTGAAATTCTATTTATACGGATGACATAAATCAGACCACCCACTCTCTCCGATGTATAGTATAATTTAACCCTTAAGTACGAATGTAAATAAGGTTACGTATTCACAGACTGAGTCAAAATGATTCCACTGATATATTTTCTACTCTGCCTTGTGTAAAATCCATTTGAAGTTTATTTTGAGAACTTGTGACGGTTTTGGATATCATTTAACCCTCTGAGTGTCACGAAATATCCGAATAGTGTATTGTTGCTTTTACCCCACAACACACATAGGACTTCATAAAAATATATATTGGATGGAATAATTCGTGCATTCTTTTAACCTTTAGAAAGATTCTATTGCTGTGTTCCCGAACCCTTTGGAAGGATTCTTTTGGTCCTTTCCTTAGCAGGGATCCTTTGGAAGAATTTTTATTTGTCTTTTACTCAAAACAGAATCATGTGGAAGGATTCCTTTGGTCCTTTCCTTAGCTGGGAATCCTTTGGAAGAATTTTTATTGGTCTTTTACTCAGAATAGAATCACGTGGAAGGATTCTTTTGGTCCTTTCCTTAGCAAGGAATCCTTTGGAAGAATTTTTATTGGTCTTTTACTCAGAATAGAATCATGTGGAAGGATTCTTTTGGCTTTTCTTAGCAGGGAATCCTTTGGAAGAATTTTTTATTGGTGTTTTACTCAGAATAGTATCATGTGGAAAGATTCTTTTGGTCCTTTCTGTAGAATATAATTCTTAGTATAGATTCTTTAGACTCTTTCTTAGAATATAATCCTTTGGAAATATTCCATTGGTCCTTCCTTAGAATAGAATTATTTGAAAATTTTCTCTCTATTGGTGTAATGGGAGGCCCGATAATCTAGTGGTAGCGCTTCGAACTACCACACTACAGGTCCGGGGCTGGGCAAGATCGACTCAGCCTTTCATCCCTTTGAGGGTCGATAAAGTGAGTACCAATCGTGCTTGGGAACTAAACACTGGGGTCCCCGCGTCAGACCGACCACCTGACAGGGACAAAAAATGTCACTCGGCACTCCAGGGCCTCCAAGGTCTCGTAAGCGGGATGGTTCCATGGTTCTTCAAGGACTGTAGCGCCACGGAGTTATTCTTGTAATGGAATGAACCTGGAGTAGCTCTGTAGCTCTGACAATGTTTAATTAAGAAGTTAAAACATAAAATTTACATACACAAGTACAGACACACGCATTAAAATATCTTGGGTGCAAAGGTTACAGGGATGTGTTCATTATCGCAGTGGTCGTTTTCGCTTTCTGTTCGGCAACAATTCTGCAGTTTATAGCTCCGCAGCTGTCGCTGCGCTCGTAGTTCGCTCGTTATATTGGTCAATTTTTATAATTGAATCATTTGGAAAGATTCTATTGGTCAAGGTCTAAACGGCTTAGAAGGCTTATAGGGAAGACTATAAGTTGCAAGGCGGAATTATGCGTGTGAACCTTCGGAGGGTTAAAGCTAAAAAATACAAGACAAATTTTGGAAACAAAATCAAAGACCAGATTTTATTGATACGTCAATTTTTTTAACACTTAGACAATTCCAGGGTGGAGATGTCGAATCCGAGGCACTAGCGATTTATCGCCAAACATGGTAACCTTGGTGTTTTGATCCAGCTTTATGGCAACCCTATGCAAAAGGTTTTTCTCGTAGGAAAGTCCGCATTTTTTTAACGAACACACTGGCTTTGGACGCCATCTTGATTTGGTGACAAAAATTGCTTGGCGACAAACATGCCCCGGATTCTACATCTTTACCAATTCCAGTATGAAAGTACCGT
The DNA here is from genome assembly GCA_933210815.1 of Meta bourneti. NCBI lineage: Eukaryota > Metazoa > Arthropoda > Arachnida > Araneae > Tetragnathidae > Meta > Meta bourneti. The sequence continues at coordinate 13,621,628 of OW119928.1, read as the reverse complement.
TTAAAATCTCTTGATTATAGATATATACTGATTTCTGGGTCTAGACACTTTTCAGAAGTTTTGATTTTAAGATCATCTTTGAGAATTTTAGGGCATTGTTTTAATCATGTTCCGAGTTTTTAGCATAATATTTTCACTTTATCCTCGGTTTTAATTACATTTTTGTTGAAACGCTCCCTAATTGTAATCTCATTCGCGGTTGATTTTATTTTCAATACAATACTAATTGGATTAGTATAACAAATAATTCTTATCCAATGTTGTAGATTAATCAGAAGAGAGAAACGCATTAGAATTAATTATCTGTAGAAAATCTTTAATTTGGGAAATCTTTTTGACTCATTATCTTTTCACTCTTCAATAAACTAAAAAATTACCATGTTTCTAGTAATAAACAGAAAAATAGCACCCACACTGCGAATATGCTGGCACATACACAAAACAGTCTGGCTTTATAAATTTTCCACTTATAGCAACTGCCAACTTTAAGGAGCTTCTAACAAATATGTACTTAAACTATTATGTTTAATGTAAACAATGTATAATTTTTTCCATCTTCATGTCAATCTTCTTTTCAATCATTAAATAATAATAAAAGAATTCACACCATCAAACAGAAAAGTTCTCATTATTTGTTATGGTATTTGTGTTCAAACTTTCCGTTTGTTCTCAACTTTTCCCAACATACACAGGGGCCGCGGTAGCCCAGATAGAAGATTAAAGGATTAGCAACCGGAGGATTGCGAGTTCGAATCCAACAAAAGACCGTCGTGTACAAAGAGGGCTGGTGCGCATTAAATCTGTCGTGGCCTCAAATGTTCTCACGTTGACGTGAAGTGGAAGTTCGGAGAGTGAGGTGCCAGCTCAGGTGTTGCCTCGTCATCTGACCGTGGCTCCAACCGGGCTTCCTTCCGCGGCCCCATATTACCTACAATGTATTCCTCAACATGAAAATAAGCATTCAATGTCTTCGAAAAAAAGTCGGTTGATGAGTTCCTGCCTGAAGCCGACGATAGGTTTTCTAAGTTTTAAGGGGAAAACCTGCTGGTTCTAAATGTCTTTGATTAAACGTATCGATTATAAATGTAATGTATTGGTTAAAAGAAAATAATCAAGTTAAAATTTTCATTTTTGTTACACCGTTTCATAAGAAAAATCCTTATAACGCAGAATTTCGAAAAATTGTTTTTTTCTTGTGAAGTGAAAAACATTTTACCTCTTTCAAAACGTACAAAATATGTTTTTAAATGTATGCACGACCTCAGCAAATTGAAATATTTGTAATTTATAGGGTTGACATTAAAATACCTTTTATTTAACGACGCATACCTTTAAACATACCTTTTACTTCTAAAGCGAAAATTGAAAATTCCTTAAGGGTTTGAAAAATTGAAATCCCGTGCAAAATTGGACCGTTTTTCTCAAAAACAGTCCCGGAATAATTCTAATCACTTTCCAATGCCAATTTAATCAGCAAGGTGTATTTTTATTCTTTATGGTAATCGTTGAAAAGGTGTTAAAGAGCTCTCGAAATATTACAATTATTTTTATTTCCCTAGATCAGAAAAGAAAGTAATAGAAAAAAGACGCACATTTTTAATCTTTTCATAGTCTTTGCAAAATGGAATTGCATTCAGTTACAATATTATTAAGAAAACGGAAAGGAGAAACGAAAAGTGAAGTTGAAGGTGAATATATTTCAATTATGTTTTCTAATCCCTTGAGCTTTGTCTCTACTTATTGATCGAAACGGTAATGTAGAAAACACTTTTTTTGCAAAATTCGGTCTAAATCGAATGGCGAAATAGAAGAGCAACCATTTAGATGTTCCACCAACTCCTTTATGATGATAGTGTTTTAATCATGTACCTATACAAATTAAAGTGGTCATTAGAGATCTTTTTCGGCAGTCTCCCGAAACGTCGTCACAAGGGCCATATAGATTGACTGTGACTTATAGGAGTGGTGCTAAAAATCATGAAAATTATCTATCTTATATTATTTAGTTTATTTATATTTATTGTAACAAAGAAAGGTAATAAAATTAAATGAATAATTTGATGCGTGACTTTCCATTGATTTAACAATTGTTTTAATAGCTGGTTCGATTTTTGTAGAAGCCCAGCGCAAAATTGATTCTAAATTTTCATTATACAAGCGGTTTTTACTTTTCGCTCGTCGTCTCACCCTGGTTCAAAATTACGTGGTGTTGTCCGCGCATCTTTCCCTTCGGGGGTTGGTCCCGGACCGTCGCCAATTGCACGTTTTGTTGCTCCAGTGCGACGGTAATTAAAATACCTACCTCCCATTTTTCGTTTTGTTAATATTCATGATCAAAAAAGTTTGTTCACAGATATGTGTTGACCCTATATATAAGAGGCTAGTACATTTAAATGCATTATCAGCAACGAATTTTTAACCTAAATTACCTATTGTGTGACTTGTGTTAAAGTAACACATAAATTTATACATATTAATAAAGTAACACAAAAATAAGTTAAAATAACACATGGTGAGGCGGGCCGCCAGCAAATCAACGGAGGGCCGCGTGAGGTCCGCGGGCCCCGGTCTGTGCATCCCTGCCCTACAAGAACTGCATCAACAGTTCAAGACAAGATGTTAAATATAAGTTTTCTGGAATACTTTAAATTAGGTAAATTCGCAAAAATTACTTTAAAAAGATTCTCTGAATAATTGTATGGATTAATATAATTTTCCTACATTCCTTTAAAAAATAGGTTTTTTTAATTACTTTAAAGCATTTCTGAATCATTATTTGGACTTTGTTTGGCAGAACAATTTAAATTAACTCGCGAAACTATGCAAGTTTTATATTCATGACTAAATATAAAAAGTGCAAATGAATATAAAAATACACATAGGTATCTTACACAAATAATAATTCATAATTACTCCTGGAAATAACCAATCAAAATAATTGAAATGTTAGTTCATATCTTGGAATAATGAAAGCGATAATTTTATTTAACATAAAATATTTGTTACTGAATACTATCAGAGCTTTGATACATTATTAAATATTTTACTATCTTTGACTCATTTGTGTATACTGTTAATTGAATATTTGTAACAGCATTATATTGTTTATATATAATCACAGAATCTATTAAGTAAAGATAATTTATTCTAAAGACTCAATAAAAGTTTTTCTGAAGTGATTAATAAAAGCTACATTGATTTCCTCCATAATAAATCGACATTTTATAAACAAAAAAGAATAAAGTTTCGCGAACATTTTTTATTGAATAAAGCGGAATATTAATATGAATTTCATCAGCTGACATTTTAACAGATATTTTAAACGGCTACTATAAAAAAACCATGCTTCTTTTTTCTACCTTTCATTATATTTTCATTATCCAAGGTTTTCAGTGATTTTATTGAAAAGTGACTACTATTTTAAAAATTTGAAAACTGACAATCGGGTTCAGTGTGCCTTATAGAACCGACACAATAAAATCAAAAGGAAATAAACCAAAAAATTATATTTTAGAAACATTAATTGAAATTAAAGAGGTACCATTACTTTTACATTTGGTTTTGTAACTAGTTTTCATTTTTTATTGTTTGAAAAATGTGCTCAATATTTTTAACCCTATAATCTTTGAAAAGGGATTCTTCGTAATGAATTTTCCATTAAGTTCTTAGATTTTTAAAGAATTGTCTAATTTACTATCGTAAGCGAAAGATAATTGTGATGAAACTATTATTATGATGATGGTCCATGATGAAACTAGAACAATTTTAATTTGTTTTCATTCACTGTTCTCTTAAATCAAAATATCATTCAATTAATTTGCAAACATTGTATCCTTAAATGTGCATTAGAATAAGTAGTTTTTGTATTTATATTGGTCGACTTATATTGATTCATACTACCATTAATAACAACAGCAGTTAACAAATTGGGATGAATAAGGTAATTAAATTTACGTCTAACTCAAGCAACACAACGGGCTAATGGCGGCGGCGGTCCAGGACCAATCCCAAAGGGAAACATCCTAGGACACCTCGTCATTTTGCACCATGGTCAGATGACGAGGTCAACACCTGAGCTGACAACCCCACTTTCCGAACTTCCACACCACGCCAACCTGAAGACATTCATTGCAACCTACTAGCTGGACAGCAAAATAAAACGGTTTTGTTTGCAGTTGACTTTATGTCGCACTGGAAGAATACAACGGGGTATTGGCGACGATCCGGGATCAATCTGGAACGGAAACCATGAACAGATGTCGAGGTCAACAACGAGCTGGCACCAAATTCTCGCAAACTTCCACACCAAACCAACGTGAGGACATTGGAGTCCATGATAGATTTAACGCTCACCAGCCTCACTTACACGCAACCAACCTCTGTTCTGTATCACTAAAACTTTACCCGTGTGTGTCGATTATTTGATGTTTTCTCTCTTGTGTTTGGCGCAGCATGGCCCTGCTCCATAAAACCCCCAAACCAACCCCACTATCACGACGGTCTGGTTGGAGCGATTTTCAATGCAACCTCTGGTTGCTAATCCGCGACTCTACCAACTGAGCAACCACGACCCTACAAGGCATTACGAAAAAGAATGCTTAGAAATAATCTCCACTACATAACCTTTCAAGACCATGCCGTCCTCTATAAACACCAAAGACAAACACGACCAAGAAACTGAGATGAAAGGACAGGACTGCGGCGGAAACAGATATTTTCCATACGGAATCTGGTTAGTTTGTTTCCCTTGTCCTCCCATCCGAGTGAGCCGCCTTCGATGCGCCGGGGATCAAATAGTTAATCCAGCTGTTAAAAACTGCTACTGACAAAGAGGAAGGGTTTGATCGATGGCCGGAGGAGATGCGTTAACGACCCGGAAGCCTGGTTCCGACAAGGACCGTCTGAGGAAGCGCTCCGGCCATTGTGTTCATTTAGCACTGGTGCAAGCCATGCGACAAATCATAACTTTAGTGGGTAATCAAATCTCATTTAAAAGGGATCGATTGATAGGAGGTGGAGGGATGGCTAATGGGGAGTTGCAGCACGATGGGTGGGAAAGGAATTTTGTAGATGAAATGTAATTGATAGACATTTTATAGATGGGATGTGATGGGATGTGTGCGATTCATGGTGCCACGATTGGAAATGCAGTTGGATCTTGTTTTGTAATTTCTCGACTCTCCGTCGTTATCTGACCGTGATTTAGTAGCACGGTTTGGAGTAACGGATTAGCAACCGGAGGGTTCCGAGTGCGAATCTAACCAAAGACCGTCGTGTATAAATGGGCTGGTGCACGTTAAATATGTCGTAGCCTCAAACGTCCTCGCGATGGCTGTTTCAAAATTACGTGGTGTTGTCATCGGGTCTTTCCCTAAGGGATTGATCTCGGACGTCTCTAATAACCGGTGTTGCTCCAGTGTGACTTTAAGGTGTATGTATACACTAGACTATTTTTTTAAAATTTTGACTTTAAAAATCCAGTTCTTTCACAATAGTTAATTGGTTTGCGCTTAAGCTCATTTTAGTGTGAAAAATTCCGATTAAGCTACTTATTAATTATCTAATTTAGATATAATTAGCTAATTATCATGCTTTTTGAACAGTGATATCTCAAATTCTAATGTGTTCAGAAAGACAATTCCTATTGGAAATAGTTCCTAATATTATTCTTCATGTTTTGACCCTCCATCAAGTTGCTAGAGAGAATACTTTCTTTTTTTACGATTTTTTCACGAAGGAAGTCTAAAAAAATCAAGATTTTTTCAGGAATTTCAACATTTAAAAATTAATTTCTTAACCAACAACTTCGACTGAGGGTCAAAACATCCACTGTATTATATAGATTATAATGACGCAGAAATAATTATAATATATAAATTCATTGTTGAGTTATCACTGTTCGAAAGAAGCATCCTATTGCAATAATATAATTCGGAAATCGAGTTTAAAATTTTGGAAACGTGTTTGTCTTTGGTGACAGTATCTAACCCAAACCCTTGTAACTTGAAAACTATTTCGAATATTTACAGGATCTTGGTATCGTTTGAAAGCTAAAGGGTTGGACAATATATTGAATTATTAAAAAATAGATCGATATTTTGGTCAATTTTCGTGATTTCTAGTGTATGTATATACACAATCTACCTACCTCACGTTGGCGTGGTGTGGAAGTTGGAGAGGGGGGTGGCAGCTCAGGTGTGACCTCGTTATCTGACCGTGGTTCAAAATGACGTGGTGTTGTTCTCGAATCTTTCCCTTTGGATTTGATCCCGAATCGTCGCCAATAGCCTCTTGTGTTGCTTCAATGCGACGTTAATTAAAATACCTATCTATCTGACAGTGGTTTAAAATGAGGTGTTGTCATCGGGTCTTTTTCTTCTGGATTGATCCCGGACCATTACCGATAGCCCGGTATGATCCTTCAGTACATCAGTTCAGCAACCTACCTACTTTAAAACTATTGGGTCGGTGCGAATGAAATGTCCGGAAAATGACCATCACACTTCGATGGCGATAACTGAAAAATACAGTACTAACTTACTTGAAATAACCTCCCTCTGAATTGACACACTGTTGCCAATTGACTGTTAGGGCCATGATCCCGGAACGAAAAAGTCTTGTGGCTAGGATGCGAAGTCATCACTGCACGGTGAACCTCCATATCTTGGGTGAACCAGACAGAAAGCGATCCAGGTGACGAAACAGATGAAAATCTGTATGTGACAAGTCAGAGGAATAGGGGGATGAGACATCGCTTCATAGTCCAACTCACGTAGTGTCAGCACCGTCCGTTGTGCGACATGAGGACGGGTGTTATCTTGCAAGAGGAGAACGTCATGCCTGTTTACCAAAGCCGGTTGTTTCACCATCAATTTCAGGTGCATCTGTCGTAATTCATCACAATATCGTTCTGAAGTGATGGTTTGGCCACTTGGCAGGAAACTGCGATGAATTATTCCAGCTGTAGACCACCATACAAGAAACATAACCTTCCTGGGATGTAAGGGTGGCTTGGGATGGCATCCAGGAGGCTATGCTTTGCTCAACCATTGTACAGATCGTTTGCTATTATCATAAAGATTGCGATTGTCATTTCTCGTCGCAGGTAACGATTCGCTGCAGTAGAGGTACTCTTTCATTCCTGGAAAGGAGCGATGCACAGACTTCCAAACGTTTCATCTTGTTGGCAATTGTCAATTCATGAGGCACCCAATAATCCATCTTTTTGACCTTACCCATTGCAGCCAGACGGCGAACAATTGTGGTGTGGTGGATACCTAGCTCGGCCGCTATCTCACGACAGGTTTTCCGCGGTTCAGCTTTAACCACACTTAGCAGAACATCGTCAGAAACTGCAACTTATCGGTGACCACGTGGTTCGTTTTCAGGTCCATATCTCCACTTCGAAACTTCGCAAACCATCTCCGAATGGTTCGTTCATTGGCTGTATTCTCCCCGAATGCTGTGTTAATGTTTCGAGCAGCAACTGCAACAGAATGTCAGTTTAAATTCGTAAGGGAAGATGACTCTCAAATCTGAGTTTTTAATGTCGAATTTCGAAGTACCTTACGCCCAGACAAATTAAATCTGGAACTTGTACTTCACACGCGTGATAGCTATTTACAGTTAGTTCTGTGACGTAAGATCCCGGAAGCTTGTAGGTAAGTACTTTTAGTTGTATGGGAGGTCATTCCCAAAGCTATTTCATTCGCACCGACACAATATAAGAGACAATGGTTGTTTCGAATTACTTTTGCTACTGTCCTAAAGTAATGACGTGGTTCAAAAATACAAGGCGTTGTCCTAGGAACTCTCTCTTGGATCTTGGAGTTGGATCTTGTTTTGCAATTTCTTGACTATTCGTCGTGGTTTAAAATGAGGTGTTGTCCTCGGGTCTTTTTCTTTGGGATTGATCCCGGACCATTACCGATAGCTCGGTATGTTCCTCCAGTAAAAAATGAGTTCAACAATCTATCTACTTTAAAACTATAAGAGACAGTGATTGTTTTAAATTACTTTTGTTATTGTCCTAAAATAATGACTTAATTCAAAATTACGAGATTCCTAGGATCTTTCTCTTCGGGATGGACCAGGACTGTCGCAAATAACCCGATGTGTTGCTCCAGTGTGACGTTAATTTAACTACCTACCTCAACTATTCGTGTAATCTTTTTGGTAAACATGCTTTTTGACTGCTGGATTGCTCTATAAAGGGTATTTTACGTTATTATTTTGCGGTCATGTATACTCTAAAACAATATCGACAATACCCCGTTATGCTGTTGTAGTGCGATGTTAATTCAACCTACCTACTTCAATTATTCGTTTTATCTTTTCGATAAACATACTTCTTAAGTTTGAGTTTTAGTTATTTTAGTTATTGTTATTTATTATACATATAATTTGTATCTTTTTTCTTTTGTAATACATATTTCATGATTATTGGAATAAGGTACATTAAAATATTTTGTTGTAAATGCAAAATCAAAAATATTTGTTCAAGGAGTACTGTGTGTCCCTTTTTTACTAAAATATATTTCTGAAGACAGTTAAAGACATTTGATTTCTGATATCTAAAACCCCTAAACAGCTGCAGAAATTTTTAATATCTTGAAAAGTATTGTCATTTGACAAAATGTTGGTTGGTAAAGATTCTACCATCGAATCGATTTCATGAATTTGACTCATTAGCGCGGTTGGTGCTTTAGGTATATTGTACGAGGGAAAGTCAAAAATTATCCGTAATTTATTTTTCAATTTATTTGTAGGGATTAAACAAGTTCGTCCTTTTCTAGTCTCCTTCCTTTTCGATCCACTTTAGTCCAGAGTTCCGCAAGCTAGCGAATTCCCTCCAAGAAAGTTTTCGGTTGGTCGCCCAACCATTTATGTACCATTTCCCCCACTTTGTCAGTCTAATCTGCAGAAAACACGCCACATTGTCGATGGTAACTCGCTGGTTTGCCAGTACCATTTCTCGAGCTTGCCGAAACTTCTCGTCGTTAATGGAGGCTGACGGGCGTCCTGCTCCTTCTTCGTGTATCACGTTTGTCCGGCCTCTTTTAGGCTTCTCGATCCACGCATGCCCACTTCTACATGGTAGAGCACTGTTCCCCGTATTGTGTTGTAAGCCTCCGATGAATTTCAGCCCCTGGCACACCTTTTGACAATAAAAATCGGATCACTGCTCTTTATTCCTCCTTGATGAACACTGCTAGCGGAGTGGCCATGTCTATACTAAAGCAGAAGAAAAAAAAATGACGCCATCAAGGTCAAACTTCGATAACGTGACCGCAGCAGTATCAACTCTAAGCATGCATGTGCAGAAGGCAGTGTGACAAAATGAAAGTGCGAATAATTTTTATAAGTTATAGTGAAAGTGCGAATAATTTTTGACTTTCGCTAGTAATTTTTAACTTCGTCGAATTCAATAGAATTTAATTAATTTAAATTTATTTTAACTTGATAAAAAGTTTTTTTGTTGATCATGAATAGAGATTTACGGATACAAATCTGAGATATGATGCTCGGTAACACTGGAATCGATTTTCTCAATACCATTGCTTACAAATCAAAGTGGGAAACAATATCGATATTTTGTATTGGAACTTCTTAAAGTCGACCAAAATCTAAACCATTTCTACATAAATGTTTAAGAACGAATACACTTAGAATATCTAGGTCATTGAATTCATGAATCCTTTTTTTTTTCATAGGATTAGTTTCTCTATAAACCCTTATTCAATTCTACGGAATACTTCTTCATAAGTATATCCTTATTTGGGGATACATTTACTTTTCTCCGAAGTTTATGGAGTTGTTTAGGTTCCAAGATTATTCTAACATCATATCGAATAGATTAAATGAGTATAAGAAGATTAAATTCAGTTTTTTTAGGGGGGGGAGAGAAATTGTTTTTAAGAAGGATTGGTCCATTTATCTTTAGTTTCTTGAAAGAGCTTTAGTTGCTTTCTTGAACGAAAATTTTAAATGAAAAGTCCACAATGTTTCAAGGAAACATTTTTCCCTATAGAGAAAATACTATTAACCGAGATTTTATCTTTCAGCTGAAATCATTATTTCTGTGTTCTTGTTTACAATCATTTCTCTTCATTCCCAGATTAACTCTAACCTAAAGGGTTATTTTTACGTGAATGCGTCTTTACTTAGAGGGTTATTTTTACGTGAATGCGTCTTTACTTAGAGGGTTATTTTTACGTGAATGCGTCTTTACTTAGAGGGTTATTTTTACGTGAATGCGTCTTTACTTAGAGGGTTATTTTTACGTGAATGCGTCTTTACCTAGAGGGTTATTTTTACGTGAATGCGTCTTTACTTAGAGGGTTATTTTTACGTGAATGCGTCTTTACTTAGAGGGTTATTTTTACATGAATGCGTCTTTACTTAGAGGGTTATTTTTACGTGAATGCGTCTTTACTTAGAGGGTTATTTTTACGTGAATGCGTCTTTACTTAGAGGGTTATTTTTACGTGAATGCGTCTTTACTTAGAGGGTTATTTTTACGTGAATGCGTCTTTACTTAGAGGGTTATTTTTACGTGAATGCGTCTTTACTTAGAGGGTTATTTTTACGTGAATGCGTCTTTACTTAGAGGGTTATTTTTACGTGAATGCGTCTTTACCTAGAGGGTTATTTTTACGTGAATGCGTCTTTACTTAGAGGGTTATTTTTACGTGAATACGTCTTTACTTAGAGGTTTATTTTTACGTGAATACGTCTTTAAAATCGCAACAGTACTGGGGACATTCATGAAAAGTCTAGCGTTAAAGAAAGCGTTACAACAGCGTCTCGGTTTCAGAACTAGAAGAAACAACCAGAAGATAAATATAGCGTCGTGTAGACAAAGGATGTCCGCACCCGACATGACTTTCGGACCCGAATGCGCAGGCGCACTAAGCCCTGGGAAGAGGTCCGCAATATGTCGAAATTCTACAGTGTTGGACGAACTTTGGGCTTGTGTAACTGGATTTCGTGGAATGAGGACTTCGTTTGTGGTGTCATTCGAAAGCTACTGACCTGAGTTGCGATTATTATTGAACAATCGTGCACGAGTTGAACTTGGTGATAATTGAGTAGAATCTTAAATAAATATGAAAAATATAACATTTCATATTATTTTAGAACTAGAAGAAACACCCGGAAGATAAATATAGCGTCGGGTAGAAAAATGATGTCCGTACCTGATATGACCTTCAGACCGAATGCGCAGGCGCACTGAATGTCGAATGTCCGCAATGTCGAAATTCTAAGGTGCTGGGCGAACTTTGGGACCAGTGTAACTTTGAATTACGTGGAGTGAAGTCTGCGTAAAAGGTCATTCGAAAGCTGCCGAACTACGCTACAATTAATATTGGACAACAATCAATATCAAACTGCATTTTAAACGCTCAACTGTAAATTAATTGCTGAATATTCACAATATAAACAATCGTTCAAACTTCCTAGGACAGCTTCATTCGTTCCACAATCCAACAGCAGGCCCGAGTATTCACGTCAAAACTACGGGTTATGTCCTCGACCCAACCTGCAACTTTTTTAAAAGTATTATTTGACAGTTATAATAAATATTTTTCTAGGGAAGCTTTGTGAAACGAAGCATGAAGTGGGATTTAGTTCAAGGACAGTACTTTTTTTAACTTTGAAGTACTGAAGTCAGCTAGATTATATTTTTCTTACTTGTACTCGATAGGGTAGTTTATTTTTAAATACTTTGTTGTTCCTCTAAGGGCAGATAACACCGGATATCTCGGGACTGAAGTTTAGGATTAATGAGATTTGTAGAGACTTTCAAGAGGAAGAAAAGTTTTAGACAAGGAGACTAAATAGGAGACAAAGACAAGGAGACTAAATAGTTTAAAACAGAAACTTTATCAATACAAAATTTAAAACTTCAGTACACATATCTGTTTGAGAAAAGCAGTATCAAAATTACTAATTCAGCTGTGAGGTTTTCATTTTGTGGGTGTCAATGGTTTTTCTATTGCGCTTTTCTTCGCTTCGCACATCGTACTTTTGAAACATCGTCAGACGACGAGGTTAACACTTGACCTTGCACACCCCTCTCCAAACTTCCACACAACACCAACGTGAGGAGAATTGAGGACACGACAGATTTAACGTGCAACAGCCCACGAGTACACGATGGTCTTTGACTGGACGGAGTTTGGAACTCGCAATCCTCCGGTTATTAATCTATGAATACCAACCGGCAACCCTGGTCCTTAAGATTATAAGGTAAAATGTTATGAAACAATTTGAACGTGAACCAGTCCCCACGAAATCGAAGGTCTATGATTGGATCTTGTTTCGAACTCGCAACCACCTGGTTTCTAATCCGTTGTTGCTCTTCCAACTAGGCTACCACGGCCACCTCAAATATTTGGAAATTCTTTATATTTCGGAAAGAAATAAAACTAAGGTCATACGTAAGGAATTAGAATTCAGTTTCTATAAAAAAAATTGGGAAAGAATTGTTTCTCAAACAATAATGGTAAGGCAATCCGAGTGTGACTGTTGTCTTACGCTCGTGCAGAAACAGCTCTTCTTACATACACAAAAGGCATTCGTTTATCAGGTTTTTCATTTCGGCTGGTGCAGGTTTAATATGTCTTGGCCTCAAATCTAAAGGTAATGATAATCAATGAACGTCGCATTGGAGCAACACAACGGCCTCATTCCCCAAGGGAAAAGTTCGAGGACAACACCACGTAATTTTGAACCACGGTCAGATGACGAGGTCAACACCTGAGCTGGGACCTCTCTCCAAACCTCCACACCACGCCAACGTGAGGATATTTGAGGCCACGACAGATTTAAAGTGCACCAGACCCCGTATACACAACGGTCTTTGGCTATACCGAGTTTCGAACTTCCAACCCTCCTCTTGCTAATCCGATGCTCTACCAACTGGGCTACCGCGGCCCCCGTCATAAAGGAAGGTAGGTACAGAAGCACACGCTTTTGAACATTGATTTAAGTGAGCAATATTTCGTCGTTTCACACTTTGCTCACGCAATGTTATAATGACTTCAATATCTCAAATGGTTTTCTGAACTGGATGTCTGCTGTAAGAAAATTTAATGTATAATACTTAAGAAGCCTCAGTACGTGACAAGATTTGCTTCTCACAATTTCATTCTTAGTGCATTAACGAGAAAATATTTGAGTTGGTTCTGGTCTAATCTTTTAAGGAATGGCTATTGCTATAGAAGTGTATAATGCGCTGTAAATTTAGATATCAATTCATTTGATCATTTGCAAGTATGCGTATATATGTCGTTGGCTTAGAGCTGAAACTAATTAACTGACATTTCTTCGAAAGCATTAAAAGCTTATTTTCATAATGATAAGCAATACGTTGTCACATTGTGATCGCCCTTAAAAGATACATTACACTATATAAATATGCTTATAATTTTTATTTTTGAATCGAAAACGAATAGTTACTATAATCAGCTGTAACTAAAAGTTTTGTTTTGTCAGTTATTGAGTTTCTGCTCTAAACCGGAGATATGTGTACAGAGGATTATCATTACATCGAATAAAGATGCCGTGTGCAAATATGAATTGTCTCACACTGATGTAAATCTGAATTGCATCAGTGCGAGCAACTCTGAATTAAGCACTACGTTCGTGAACATTTTAAGCAATATGTAGTATTGTTGTGGAGGTAGCATCATGGTCATATACAGGAAGGGATCAAATATATGTAGATAAGAAATTCAAGAGGGTGATACTCACCGACTGGTCATTGGTAGGTATTTCAATTAACGTCGCACTAGAGCAACACAATGGGCTATTGGCGACGATGCTACTGGGCCAGGTATCACTTTTTTGCTTTCGCTTCGGTTCGTCATTCAGTCTAGCATTTTTCATGTATCTGCTGTCCCTGACAGGAATTAGTGGTTGTTCGGGGAGCCTAGCCCCGAAGGGGCTTTAATCCCTTGTCTTCAAAAATAAGGCATCACGGATAACATAATTGGGATGAATGATCAATAATGGCAACAGTTCTGGATGGTTGTAAAGATTAAGTCAAAACAGTAAACAAAAAGTAGCAAGGAGCAGGTGAATAAATACAAGTGTGGGAGGGGTTATTCAGTCAGAATAGCGTTATTACTTAACTTTTCTAGTAAGTAGAAGATTTTATCTATGGATGATAAGTTGTCTTTTCTGAGATGTTTAATTATGTCTTTAATTCCTGAGATTCCTTGGAAGATCTTAGTGATCTCCTTGAAGAATTCGAGCATGGTAAACATTTCCTCGCCAGGGATTAGGGGGGGATCGGTCGATTCCCGATCTGTTCCTGAGTTCTGCGAATAGCTTCGTCTGGGCCGCTCTTGTTAGAGCTTGATTCACTAGGCCCCTTAGTTTGGTCCCTGCCGTCGTTGGATATGGCTTTTTGGGCTGCATTTGCATAGCTAAGCCCTTTCCTGACTTTATTTACTTCTGAATACTTAATCTCTTTGGGCTTGCGAAAGGTCTCGCATCCTCTCCAAGATGCAACGTGGTTCCCTCCGCAGTTACAGCAGCGCGGCTCGGTATCTTCGTTTGAGCTGCACTCATCAGATCTGTGTTCCATACCACATTTGACACATCTAGGTCTCATGTGGCAATTGCTTGACGCGTGGTAGAGTCCCTGACAGTTATAGCATTGAGTGGGTCCGTTTTTCCTCACAAATTTTTCAACAGTGATTTTGAGGAAACAAAGTTTATCTATTTTGTAAATACTGGGAATGTTACTGGTATTTTTTAATTCTACCATGAAAATAGGGAGAGGCTTTTTAGTTTTGAATTGCCGAAGTTGTGAAACTTTGTTCACAACAAATTTCATTTGAGTAAGTTCATCTTTAATTTCGTCAGTGGGAGTGATATTTGGTAGCCCTTTAACTACTACCTTGATAGGTTTGTCATTCTTACTATTGAGTAAGACAAATTCAAGTTTCTTTTCGTTTAGATGTCTTGTGATATCCCGGTGGGCATCCTCGTCTTTAGGGAAAACTTTAATGTACTTCCCGGATAGTGCAGCTCTAAGATCCGGGAAAGTTTCGTTCAGATGTTTTAAGCATAATTTTATAGCTGTCAGTTGTTGCAACTAGAATGGGGGGAATCCTGCTCTGCTTCTCACAGCTCTCAGTCTCTACTTCCATTTCGACAGGGAGACAGTCAAATCTATTAGCACTTGTTTCCTCCAGGATGGATTTAGCGGGGGAGATAGGTCTGGCCTTTACCGATCTTTTCGGCGTACAGAATTCATTACCAGAGTTGTTGGGCCTTTTTAAACTATTGTTGGTTACATTGCAAATATTATGAGGAGGTGACACATAGCTCGTATGATCAGCCGAGTTTAACATAACACAGTTGTTGGCATTGACATGTTCATTAGGTAAATCATTTTTACATCTAGGCACAGTATCCACATTCTTAACACCGTAACAATTTTCAATATTTTTATGAACATTGCTAGACACAGTATCATCGTTCGTAACACAGTTAGTATTTCCAATACGTTTATGCATTTTACAGTTTCCAGAACAATTGCCAAAAAGGATCAACTCACCCCTTTTCTTCTCTTGAAGTTCGACAAGTTGTTGGATTTGGGATCTATTTGATTCCGGTAGTCCCAGATTGCTGCTGTTCGTATCGTGGTGGTTCCCATGCACACGTTCGAATTGCAGTTTTGCGTCTATTTCTTTAATCTCCAGTTCCGTTTGGAATCGTAATCGGCACTTTTCACGGTCAGTGAGAGACTCGAAGGACTCTATTAACTTGTTCCTAGTTTGGTCCAAGGGCCTAGGCCCAGTGGCTGAAGCAAGCATTCCTGCACGTGGCCTTTAAAAAGACTCCGACGGGAGGTATGGCAGCGAAGCTAGAGCACGTCCGAACAGTTCGATGGTCTGGAAAGAAGACCGACGGGATGACCTGACCAATGAATGAATGACGATGACCGACGACCATCTGCTGTCCCTCCGAGAGATTCCCAGTTTTATCCTTCGTTGGTAGCTCCACCCCCAATCAAATCCAGCTTCATATCCAATGCTCTGACCAATGATAGCAAATCCACTCATCCCATATTCAATCACTGCGGCTGCTTGACCCCTCCCAGTTCGTTATTATGTAAATCGTTCCATTTCGTTGTTTCTTTTCAAGTTGTTATACCATGATGACAACTAAACTTTTTAAAAATAATATAAAGATAAAAATTTGTACGAACTGAATAACTAGTAATTTAAGCCACTAATTAACTGATTTCTTTTCATGCATTACAACTCGGGTTACTTTTCTTTCTGTAAATCTTCTTAACCCTCCAAGTGGTTTCGACGAGATATCTCGTCCATCAGCACCTGAATAATTTTGCTATTGACGAGAAGAATCGTCGTAGAGATATTGACGATTTTTATGACATGATTAATATCTGCTCAGTTTTCTTCTAATGACAAGATATCTCGTCCATCAAGATCAGCGAATGGTTTTGCTAATGACGAGATACCTCGTCGAGCCAACCACAAGGAAGGTTAAATGTTAAAGATATCGCCAACGCGTATGAGAGGGATTTCGAGTAAATAAACCAGACGAGCGAACAAACAAGCGAAGATTTTACTTCCGCTACCCAAATTCTCTTACTATATCGGGATTAATTTGAAATGTAATTTATCGCCGTTTTGGCGACGTTTGGCGTTTAATCTAACTGTCGTTGACCAATCAACTATTATATATTTATTCGGGATTAATTCTTTTGAATTTCTGTTGGAGTGCCGAAATTGTATTCAGAAAACAAGCTAAATGAAGTCACTTACCAAATACGTATAGGAAGCACGTTCACCACAGAAATACTACCTCACATTAGAAATACTACTTCTGTCTAACTACATTTGGTTAGACAGAAAATTCTCTCTTAAGTAGGCTAACCGTACTTACCGTGTTGAACCGGACAATACCATTTTTCGTATTTCTTGATGGACCTGTTTTAATAAAAATGTAAAAAATTATCCTCATTTCAGTTTTTGATTTATTTACACAAATGTAGGGGTTGAACAAGTTCGTCGTTTTTCTAGTCTCCACCCTTTCCGATGCACTTGGTCCAGCGGTTCACAAGCTTGCGTATACCCTCCAAGAATATTTTCGGTTGGTCACCCAACCGTTCATGCACCACTACCCCACTTCTTTGTCATTCTAATCTGCAGAAAACACGCCACATTGTCGATGGTAACTCGATGCTTTGCCAGTACCACTTCTCGAGCTTGCTGAATCTTCTCGTCGGTGATGGAGGTTGACGGGCGTCCTGCTTCTTCGTGTATCACGATTGCCCGGCCTCTTTTAGGCTTCTCGATCCACGCATACCCACTTCTACGTGGTAGAGCCCTGTTCCCCGTATTGTGTTGTAAGCCTCCGATGAATTTCAGCCCCTAGCACACCTTCCGACCCTAGAAATCGGATCACTGCTCTTTATTCCTCCTTGGTTCACACTGCTAGCGGAGCGGCCATGTTTACACTGAAGCAGAAGCAAGAAAAATGACGCTATCAAGGTCAAACTTCGGTAACATGACCACAGTAGTATCACCTCTAAGCATGTATGCGCAGAAGGCAGTGTGACAAATCTAAAGATACTAGTGGTCGCCCAGTGGTCGAAATTCGACCATAATTCATTTAATTTTTAAGTTTGAACGTTAATAAGGTTCTTTTGTCAAAGAGTATACCTCTATATTCATTGCATATAATTTTTTGAATTTTGTTCTATTACGTAAGCTGCGAGCATATACAAATACGTCACAGGAAAAATGCGGTATAGCTTGTTTAAGCCATATCTAGAAAACAATAACGCGCTGTTTGACATTTTCTTGGTTTTTTTTATTGCTATACTGGCCACAGGTTTCGCCAAGGCTACACAGTTTATTTACCTATCTTTTCCAAATTATATAAAATTTAAATAAAAAATAAATCCAAAAAATTAAAAATGAAATAAGGAATACGTGCTTCGTATTTTTTATATATATTTTTTATTGAAACAAAAAAACCGGGTGGTTAAAAATATAAATAGTTCGACAATGAATTTAATGATTCAAAACTTCTGTGTAGAAGATGTTTTCTGTAAAAACTCTTTCATCGTTTGCTAAATGCCCTTGACCGTTATATTCTGAAATATAAAATCTCAAACCATCGAATGATCGAACTCTACTTGCTGCGACGTAAAATTGACCATGTGTAAAAACTGGCTGCCTCAATAAAATTCCAATTTTTTCGAATGTTTGTCCTTGAGACTTATTTATTGTCATCGCAAATGCAGGTATAATTAGAAATTGAGTTCTTTGAAAGTTAAATGGTAAAATAGTTCCGGAATATGTTAAATTTATACGTGGAATCAAAATTCTCTTATTGCGTGCGATTCCAGTTAAAACTTCGCAATCACTAGTATTACGATGCATAAATTTGATGCGCATTCTTGTTCCATTGACTAATGCTTCCTTTGTATTTACGTTTCTGATCACAAAAACGATGCAATTAACTTTCAATACTAACTTATGTGGTGGAAAATTATGCCAAATCTCATACTCCTCAGTGCGCGCAATGTGCTTAAAAAGGGGTACAAAGTTTTTCTTCACGTATTAATATATAGATTACAGTATATGAACGTAAACAATGAATGTTTTATTTTTTTAAATTTAATATTATTTATTTATTTTTTAATTTTTTTTGCGCGCAATGTGCTTAAAAAGGGGTACAAAGTTTTTCTTCACGTATTAATATATAGATTACAGTATATGAACGTAAACAATGAATGTTTTATTTTTTTAATTTAATATTTGTAACGCATATTATACATTAATTTTATCTTTCTGCACTCCTTCTCCATATGAACTTTAATTATGCCAAATCTCATACTCCTCCGTTCGCGCAATGTGCTTAGAAAGGGGTACAAAGTTTTTTCTTTACGTATTAATATATAGATACTGTAGCGAAAGTGAAGATAATTTTTGACTTACCCTCGTACTTTAATATTTGTCATGTTTAAATAATTAATTACCTGTAATCCTGTATTTTATACGTACAGGCCACCCAACCTACCAACTAGGGTTTAACCACCCTCCATCTGGATTTGACGAGATATCTCGTCAATTAAGGTCTGACCAATTTTGATAATGACAAGATATCTTGTTATCAAGATATTGCCGATTTTTTTATTATGACGAGATCAAGATCTGAATTCTAATTAAGAGATACATCGTCCATCAAGTTCTGCTCAATTTTCTTGATGACAAAATAACTCGTCGGGACAACCACTAGGAGGGTTAAGGCCAAAGAGATTCAGAAGAATCATCAACATTTCTTACTAAAAATATTTTGTCTTCTGAGATCTGCTCATTCGATCTTTGCTGTAGTCGACGCTGGTATTGTCAGCGGTCAGTCTACTGAGAGTAAATAGTCGTAAAACTACAGGCTACTAAAGAAATATCCATGCAGTCACCCTTTAACTGATTATCCATAAATCAATTCTAGCATTCTTACTGTTTTACGACTTTTGGCAGTAAACCAGAAGAGAAAACCCAAACAAGATAAAAACCTTTATTCAACTCTAGAGTTCTTTCCACTAACTCCATTTGCAATAATTCAATAGACCTGCAATACACTTCCATAGACAGACATGACTATACGAAATTATTTTACTATATATATATATATATATATATATATATATATATATATATATATATATATATATATATATATATATATATATATATATATATATATATATATATATATATATATATATATATAATAATAACATGAAGGAAAAGAAAATACATCATAACAGTGGTTTGTACATCATAAATACATCATAACAGGGTTTAAAATTATTCTAATTATAAATTTATTCAGCACTGGTGATGGCCAACGGGTTATTGGTGATGGCCTATGATCAATCCCGAAGTGAAAAATCAGAGAACACTTCGTAATTTTGAACCCCTCTATTAAAAGGTAATTGACTTTGTCGCACATTTTTCCTTTTATCACACTGCCATATTAATCAGGAAGGTTTTTTCGTGAAGATGATTTTTTGTCTCGCATGGAATTACATTGTGGTTGTGTTGCGACAACATGTGTCATTGTCATTTACATCTATATGATTTTGAGGTCAATATGATTCTTTATTATTTCGAATTCATTAATACCAGACTAAGTCCCGATTTACCGATCAACTTTAAAAAAGCTGAAAGCATGTTGCTGTATGGGACCGTTTCGTAAACTGTTCAGCTACTGGCTAAAGAGTCTCTTGTAGCTGACGTCTTCACTGTATTGGTATCGCCTTCAAATGAAATAGACACATCATGTCGGCGGAGTCGCTGTCATAAAATCTCAGAAGGGTAAGGGAGAATACGAATCACCTCGACCGATTGTCTATCGAAACGCAGGCTAGTGTTTTCAATCACGCTGGATGATCACTTTAACCAATCAATAATTTGTCCCATCTTAGGATTCATGTTTTATCCCGTCACACATACTCCGTCTATTTCATTAGGAGGTCGATAGTATTCTGAACGGTAGATAGTTAGGTAGTTAATTAACGTCGCATTGGAGCAACACAATGGGCTATTGACGATGGTCCGGGATCAAACCCGCAGGGAAATTACCGAGGACAACGCCACGTAATTTTGAAGACCGGTAAGATGACGAGGTCTCACCTGAGCTGGCACCCCACTCTCCAAACTTCCACACCACGCCAATGTGAGGAAAATTAAAGCTCCGACAGATTTAACATGCACCAGCCCCTTTGTACACGATGGTATTTATTGGATTCGAACTCGCAACCCTCCGGTTGCTAATCCGTTACTCTTCCAACCGTGCTACTGCGGCCCCCGGTATTCTGAATGTGCTAGTTGGCTTGTTACAGGGACCTTCTAATGAAATAGACAGCATGAGGAGTCGTTTTCGTAAAGACGGATAAGTCATGTGGGCTTATCGACTCGGACCAATTGGCTATCTATGCTCAGGCTAGTGTTTTTAACCATCCCGGTGGTTGTTTCGATGAGGTTGGTTGGTTAGTTTTGGGTGTTTTATGGCAAGGGCTATATTTGGCCATGCTGCGCCAGACGCAAGACATACAATATCAAGTAATAGACACACACACAATGAAAGTTTTACTCACACAGAAGAGAAATACGCCAAGGGAGGAATACACCTGACAGGAATCCAACATGCGTCGAAGATTGCTAGCGCAGTGGGCATACCCATTGAGCCACGAAGGCCCTTGTCTGGATGAGGTATCTGGTCAGTAGCAAATCTGGCCACACCTTAATGGACGAGATACTTTGTTAGTAAAAGAGAACTGACCAGATCTTAATGGACCAGATAACTTGTCAGTAAAAGAGAACTGACCAGATCTTTATGGACCAGATACCTTGTCAGTAAGAGAGAACTGACCAGATCTTGATGGACCAGATACCTTGTCAGTAAAAGAGAACTGACCAGATCTTGATGGACCAGATAACTTGTCAGTAAAAGAGAACTGACCAGATCTTGAAGGACCAGATACCTTGTCAGTAAGAGAGAACTGACCAGATCTTGATGGACCAGATAACTTGTCAGTAAGAGAGAACTGACTAGATCTTGATGGACCAGATAACTTGTCAGTAAAAGAGAACTGACCAGATCTTTATGGACCAGATACCTTGTCAGTAAGAGAGAACTGACCAGATCTTGATGGACCAGATAACTTGTCAGTAAAAGAGAACTGACTAGATCTTGATGGACCAGATAACTTGTCAGTAAAAGAGAACTTACCAGATCTTGACCAGATACCTTGTCAGTAAGAGAGAACTGACCAGATCTTGATGGACCAGATAACTTGTCAGTAAGAGAGAACTGACTAGATCTTGATGGACCAGATACCTTGTCAGTAAGAGAGAACTGACCAGATCTTGATTTCGTCGTCTTTAAAAAAAATCGGCAATATCTTGATGACGAGAAATCTCGTTATTAACGAAATTGGCCAGATCTTGATGGACGAGATATCTCGTCGAAATCACTTGTAGGTTAATCACACTGGATGGTCATTTTCACCATTTAATAATCTGTTCCCACCTTCTGATTCGTGCTTTTCCCCACAACGACGTTACAAGATCTTCAAACCGAGCGACCGGAAGAAATGGCATGAAGCTCCCGCACACATACGTAATGTAACGGCAGCTAGGGAAACGATCACCACGCCAGCGTGGGAAAATGAAAAGTCTTGTTGACTCAGGTGTCGAGAGGAAAAGCCCACACTCCATAACGACCACCCGAAAACATCTTAATGATTTCTTAACGACAGCCAGCCAGCAGGGGTCGGAAATCGCTGTGGTTTCAAAACAAAGGGCAAGCGCCTTTCTGTCGCTCTCTTCGACATTTCGAGACCAAGAAGATTGATATAAATGATGATGAGTTTCCGACAGGGTTTGATGGACCCTTTCAAGTCCGCCGAAGTCTGTCGTAAAAGTTGAGGGGAAAGACCAACGTGAGACAGCCAATCAAGAACGTGAGAAATCTTCAACACCCAATCCAGCATCGACTAAAAGGCGGACCAGAAACGGAAAGGAGGAGTCGATAAGCACCCAAGATATAGGGAGTTTCTACAGAGGAGGAGAGAAGAGGACGAGAGGAGAGAGAGATCACGAGAGGAGAGACGGAGACAGAGGATCACAGAGGATCAGAGAGCTTGGAGAGAAACGGTCAACAGAGACCGTTTTTGGAGCTTGGTGAATATCCGTTCACTGTTGTGCATTTATCCCACCTTGGGATCCTATACTCGCCGGAGTATTTTAGTGAGAAAGGCTCGACCGTAGCCGTAAAGGATAACCCTCCTAGAGATCCGTGTAACTGTTCATCCTAGTAGTGATCCTGTCCAGAAAGACTGAGATTTCCTGCCTTGGAACTCTGTACTCACTCGAGTAATTTTGTGTTGAGAATAGGCTCACCCGTAGCCGTGCGTTAGACTTCCCCGAGCGAAATTGTGAGGCTCGCCAGCAGCCCTAAGCGCCTCGATAGAACTTTGGACCTTCCAAGGAACTAATATTAATGAACTTTACATTCATTTTCCGACTTTTTGTACAAATTGTAAAATAAACCAATTTAGTCCAGAATCGGATATTTTCAATGGTAACTAGTCTAGCAACCCGTGAATCAAGACGTTACAGTAATCTATTTCATTCGAAGATCGATGTAATTTTGTCTTTTATATATTATAAACTTGGGTCCTCATAGCCCCTTCGTGATACGCCCCTGGCCAGGGACCTGAGTCATCCATGCCCTTCCCTCTCTTCACATAAAACAAATGTCTTCCAAGATTCCGTTGTCAGCGACGGGTCCATTAACACCACAAACACCGAGAAACAAACAAGACGCGCTGACAAACATTGATTTTAATTACATTACACACGCCAGCCTCCCTCTTCATACGGAATACCCCAGAAATGTACCGGTGCTTCCTCCACAAGAGACCGCAGGGACGCCAACAATGGATGCGCGCACAAATGCCGAAATCTATTCATTTTGGTGTCTGAGAAAAGAGTGAGACCTTTTTATTCCCTCAAACATAGATTAGACGGTCGTGTTTCCAGGGAGATTTGTTACTGTGCTGACGTCAACACCAATAGAGCGACTCCCTTGGCCAACAGCTAGAAGGTCGACATGAATCTTTAGCAAGGCGTGTGAAAAGGCGTCGACCTTCCAATGAAATAGGCAAAGCATGTGGTGGAATCGCTGTCGTAGGATCTCAGGTGAAGTCACGTGGGCTTACGAATCGTCTTCGGCCGATTGGCTTAGAAGCACAGACTAGTGTTTCCAATCACGCTGGATGTGATCACTTTAACCAATAAATAATTTGTCCCACCTTAGGATTCATGCTATCTCCCACAACCACGTGACAAGCCTCTTCAAACCGAGCGGCCGGAAGAAATAGCATAAAGATGAGCGGACATACACTGTCTATTTCACTAGAAGGTCAATGGTATTCGGAGCGTGATGTCAGTTGTCTTGTTACATCGACCTCCTAATGAAGTAGACAGATCACGCTCTCAGAGCAGTCTCTGTCGTAAGATCTCAGAAGGGTAAGTCACGTGGGCTTACGAATCGCTTTGACAGATTGGTTATAGAAGCAGTCTAACGTTTTCAATCACGCTGGTTGATCACTTAAACCCCTCAATAACGTCCCACATAAGGGTTCATGCTTTTTGCCACAACCGCGTGGCAGATCTTCAGACCGAGCAACCGGAAGAAATAGCATGAAGTTGCGCGGACACACTTCGTATACTTCATTAGAAGGTCGATGGTATTCCGAACTTGATGTTATTCTGAACGCTGTCTTAACCTTTCTTGTGGTTTAACTTCTCATCCAAAACTGCCCTGTTGTAGTCAGCCTCTGATGCGAAAACCTGACCCAAACTGTCTCTGGACAAGTGACAATTTGTTTTTCCTACTTCGATCTTCCTTCAAAGCATATATTCCATCAATTCCATTAGATGGTCTGATGAAATTTTGCCTTTTATACAGGGTGAGTCTAAATTGCTTTTACGAAATAAGAGGGGTGATAGTACCCATCCAGACGAGCAATGATTACCATGGAACATAGGGTCGCATTCCACTCTGAGAGGCAGAAAAGAGTAAAATTAGAATTTCAACATGAATTACAACAGTGTTGGGAAAGCGAATGAACGATACCAAAAGTTGCACAATCTGATTGATTGACCAGAGAAAAACTCACAGCAAGTGCTCAAAGTGGCGGCCACGCGTGTCGTTGCACAGTTCACACCGGCGAAGGGATGACTGGTGCACCCTCTCGAAGACTCCTGGTGTTGTGTTAATTTTGTCTGCGGCAACACCGATTCTCGCTACGAGATCTTCAGCCGAGTCCACAGGCGTCTGGTACGTTAAAGATTTCATGTGCCCCCAGAAAAAAAAGTCCAGTGGGTTGAGGTCCTGTGAGCGAGGAGGCCAAGCCACACGTCCGATCCATCGTGCGGGATATGTGGCATTCAAGAAGTGCTACGAAGGCAGGTACAAAACGACGTCAGAAGCGATGACTTGTTCATGCTCAACGCGTTTCGACTTTACTCTTTTCTGCCTCTCAGAGTGGAATGCGACCCTATGTTCCATGGTAATTATTGCTCGTCTGGATGGGTACTGTCAACCTTCTTATTTTGTAAAAACAATTTAGACACACCCTGTATATTATAAACTTGGATCCCCTTCGAGCAATACTTCTGGCAAGGGACTTGAGCCCTCCATAACCCATCACAGTAAACAAAACAAATGTCTTCCACGAGAACGTTGGAAAGCGACGCGGATCCGTTAACGCTACCAACACCGAGAAGCAAACAGACGCGCTGCCAAACATTAATTTTAATTACATTACATACCCCACCATACGGAATACCCCGGAAATGTACCGGTGCTTCCTCCACAAGAGACCACAGGGACGCATCCACGCCAACAATGAATGCGCGCACAAATGCCGAAATCTATTCATTTTCGTGTCTGCGGAAAGAGTGAGACGATTTTATTTCCTCACAAACATAGATTAGACGGTCGTGTTTCCCGGGACATTTATTTCCCTTGCAACCTGGGGGCGAAGTCATTGCTCAGACCCCCTCTCTCAATGCAGTCAGACAGCTCCATTGTGTTTGCTCGCGAGGGACATAAATTCGCCGGAGACACAATCGTACCGCTCCGTGACAGCCACAAGATGATGGAATGGGAATGAATAAAAAATACCCCCGCTGAGGAGAAAATAATAAATTTATGTCTCTTCAAAAAAGCCCCTAGAACAATTTGTCTGCAACGGCGAGTCTTTCGTCAATGTCTCGTAGGGAGATTTAGTTGAGAAGGATTCGACGGATTGTTCTGGAAGAGTGTAATTTTAGAATTGAGGGGAGATATGTATATCTGAGAAGCCATTTTTTTCTGTTTAACCCTCGAAGTGATTTCGACGAGATATCTCGTCCATCAGGATCTGACCCATTTTGCTAATGACGAGATACCTTGTTATCAGGATATTGAAGATTTTTCGATTAGGACAAGATGGAGATCAGGACAGATTTCTTCTCATGACGAGACATGATCTCGATGGACGATATATCTGGTTCACCATGATCTGGTCAGTCTACTTCTCATGGCGAGAGACGACAGGACCTCCATGGGCGATATATCTCCTTCATCTTGATCTGGTCAGTTTTGCAGATGACGTGATACGTCGTCGAGAACGGTCCTCTCCTTTCCTCTCAGCTCAGGTGTTGACCTCGTCATCTGACCGCGGTTCAAAATTTCAAGGTATCCTCAGACCCTTCGAGATTGATTCCGGACATCCCTGTTGCAAGAGTACGGATTAGCAACGGGAGGGTTGCGAGTTTGAATCCAGCCAAAGACCGTCGTGTACAAAGTGGTTGGTGCACGTTTAATCCGTCGTGGCCACAAATGACGTGGAGTGGAAGTTTGGAGAGTGGGGTGCCAGATCAGATGTGACCTCGTCATCTCACTGGTTCGAAATTACAGGGAGTTGTCCTCGGAAATTTTCAGAAGGGTTTGATCCCGAAACGTCGCAAACAGGCCGTTGTATTTATTGCTCCAGTGCGACGTTAATTAAAATGCCATACCTACCCGGACCGTGGCCAATAGTTCATTGTGTTGCCTCCAGTGAGATAAATTAATTTATACTAGTGGTCGCCCAGTGGTCGAAATTCGACCATAATTCACTTAATTTTTAAGTTTGAACGTTAATAAGGTTCTTTTGTCAAAGAGTATACCTCTATATTCATTGCATATAATTTTTTTGAATTTTGTTCTATTACGTAAGCTGCGAGCATATACAAATACGTCACAGGAAAAATGCGGTATAGCTTGTTTAAGCCATATCTAGAAAACAATAACGCGTTGTTTGACATTTTCTTGGGTTTTTTTTATTGCTATACTGGCCACAGGTTTCGCCAAGGCTACACAGTTAATTTGCCTATCTTTTTCAAATTATATATAATTTAAATAAAAAATAAATCCAAAAAATTAAAAATGAAATAAGGAATACGTGCTTCGTATTTTTATATATATATTTTTTATAGAAACAAAAAAAACCCGGGTGGTTAAAAAAATAAATGTTGTCCATTGAACTTGAAATAGTTCGACAATGAATTTAATGATTCAAAACTTCTGTGTAGACGATGTTTTTTGTAAAAACGCTTTCATCGTTTGTTAAATGCCCTTGACCGTTATATTCTGAAATATAAAATCTCAAACCATCGAATGATCGAACTCTACTTGCTGCGACGTGCAATTGACCATGTGTAAAAACTGGCTGCCTCAATAAAATTCCAATTTTTTCGAATGTTTGTCCTTGAGACTTATTTATTGTCATAACAAATGCAGGTATAATTGGAAATTGAGTTCTTTGAAAGTTAAATGGTAAAATAGTTCCGGAATATGTTACATTTATACGTGTAATCAAAATTCTCTTATTGCGTGCGGTTCCAGTTAAAACTTCGCAATCAATAGTATTACGATGCATAAATTTGATGCGCATTCTTGTTCCATTGACTAATGCTTCCTTTGTATTTAAGTTTCTGATCAGCAAAACGATGCAATTGACTTTCAATACTAACTTATGTGGTGGAAAATTATGCCAAAACTCAAACTCCTCCGTGCGCGCAATGTGCTTAAAAAGGGTACAAAGTTTTTCTTCACGTATTAATATATAGATACCTACTTCTATGCTACCACTAAGGATTTGCATGATAAAATATTGTAAGGGATATTATTATAAATATTATGCTGATGCAATTAGCGAATTCGTTGAGAAATGAAAGCCAAAATGTGCAGTTACTGTCTACTACTATAACTGTTCCAGACAGAAAGTCTGCATGTTTGTTGCTATAGAAACGAGGTTAGACCGTTTTCCTAGAGATTCTTGAAGCTTTCGAGTGGATTACATTGGCGTATTTAGTTACAACTGCCTCTCAAGACGTTTTGAGATTTAATATCACACATCGCCAAAACAGTCACTACAGCCACGTACAAAACACCATCACATCCACCTCCAATTTTTCCAAAACCTCACTCGATTCATCCCCATCCATTCAGAAAATAAGATCCTTAGTAGAGATAGGTAATTAACGTTGCACTGGAGCAACACAATGGGCCATTGGCGAGGGTCCAGGATGATTCCGAAGAGAAATATTCGATGACAACACCTGAGCTGGCACCCCACTCTCCAAACTTCCACACGACGCCAACGTGAGGACATTTGAGGTCACGATAGATTTATTGTTCAACAGTCCCCTTTGTACACGACTGTCTTCGGTCGGATTCGAACTCGCAACTCTCCGGTTGCCAATTCGTTACTCTTCCAACCGGGCTACCGCACCCCCCAGCTGCTACGGGATTCATTCGCTAATTTCTCCGCTTGGTTTCAATATGCTTGGTTCCAGCTACCAAACTGTTTTATAATACTAACTATGCTGAAGAGATCGGCCACGCTAATGAAATTCTTCTGCGACTTGATGACAGGCCATGGAGAATCTGGGAGAAAGAAATCGGAGCAGGAAACAAAGTTGTACACGATTGTCTTCGGTCGAATTCGAACTCGCAACTCTCCGGTTGCCAATTCGTTACTCTTCCAACCGGGCTACCGCGCCCCCCAGATGCTACGGGATTCATTCGCTAATTTCTCCGCTTGGTTTCAATATGCTTGGTTCCAGTTACCGAACTGTTTTATGATACTAACTATGCGGAAAAGCTCGGCCACGCTAATGAAATTCTTCTGCGACTTGATGACATGCCATGAAGAATCTGGGAGAAAGAAATCGGAGCAGGAAACAAAATTGTACACGATTGTCTTCGGTCGAATTCGAACTCGCAACTCTCCGGTTGCCAATCCGTTACTCTTCCAACCGGGCTACCGCGCCCCCCAGCTGCTACGGGATTCATTCGCTAATTTCTCCGCTTGGTTTCAATATGCTTAATTCCAGCTACCGAACTGTTTTGTAATACTAACTATGCGGAAGAGCTCGGCCACGCTAATGAAATTCTTCTGCGACTTGATGACAGGCCATGAAGAATCTGGGAGAAAGAAATCGGAGCAGGAAACAAAATTGTACACGATTGTCTTCGGTCGAATTCGAACTCGCAACTCTCCGGTTGCCAATCCTTTACTCTTCCAACCGGGCTACCGCGCCCCCCAGCTGCTACGGGATTCATTCGCTAATTTCTCCGCTTGGTTTCAATATGCTTAATTCCAGCTACCGAACTGTTTTGTAATACTAACTATGCGGAAGAGCTCGGCCACGCTAATGAAATTCTTCTGCGACTTGATGACAGGCCATGAAGAATCTGGGAGAAAGAAATCGGAGCAGGAAACAAAATTGTACACGATTGTCTTCGGTCGAATTCGAACTCGCAACTCTCCGGTTGCCAATCCTTTACTCTTCCAACCGGGCTACCGCGCCCCCCAGCTGCTACGGGATTCATTCGCTAATTTCTCCGCTTGGTTTCAATATGCTTAATTCCAGCTACCGAACTGTTTTGTAATACTAACTATGCAGAAGAGCTCGGCCACGCTAATGAAATTCTTCTGCGACTTGATGACAGGCCATGAAGAATCTGGGAGAAAGAAATCGGAGCAGGAAACAAAATTGTACACGATTGTCTTCGGTCGAATTCGAACTCGCAACTCTCCGGTTGCCAATCCTTTACTCTTCCAACCGGGCTACCGCGCCCCCCAGCTGCTACGGGATTCATTCGCTAATTTCTCCGCTTGGTTTCAATATGCTTAATTCCAGCTACCGAACTGTTTTGTAATACTAACTATGCGGAAGAGCTCGGCCACGCTAATGAAATTCTTCTGCGACTTGATGACAGGCCATGAAGAATCTGGGAGAAAGAAATCGGAGCAGGAAACAAAATTGTACACGATTGTCTTCGGTCGAATTCGAACTCGCAACTCTCCGGTTGCCAATCCTTTACTCTTCCAACCGGGCTACCGCGCCCCCCAGCTGCTACGGGATTCATTCGCTAATTTCTCCGCTTGGTTTCAATATGCTTAATTCCAGCTACCGAACTGTTTTGTAATACTAACTATGCAGAAGAGCTCGGCCACGCTAATGAAATTCTTCTGCGACTTGATGACAGGCCATGAAGAATCTGGGAGAAAGAAATCGGAGCAGGAAACAAAATTGTACACGATTGTCTTCGGTCGAATTCGAACTCGCAACTCTCCGGTTGCCAATCCTTTACTCTTCCAACCGGGCTACCGCGCCCCCCAGCTGCTACGGGATTCATTCGCTAATTTCTCCGCTTGGTTTCAATATGCTTGGTTCCAGCTACCGAACTGTTTTGTAATACTAACTATGCGGAAGAGCTCGGCCACGCTAATGAAATTCTTCTGCGACTTGATGACAGGCCATGAAGAATCTGGGAGAAAGAAATCGGAGCAGGAAACAAAATTGTACACGATTGTCTTCGGTCGAATTCGAACTCGCAACTCTCCGGTTGCCAATCCTTTACTCTTCCAACCGGGCTACCGCGCCCCCCAGCTGCTACGGGATTCATTCGCTAATTTCTCCGCTTGGTTTCAATATGCTTGGTTCCAGCTACCGAACTGTTTTGTAATACTAACTATGCGGAAGAGCTCGGCCACGCTAATGAAATTCTTCTGCGACTTGATGACATGCCATGAAGAATCTGGGAGAAAGAAATCGGAGCAGGAAACAAAATGCGAGCGAACACGGTAATAGTTTGAGACGTTAAAAATATTGAATAATCTTTTACAAGTCTTTCTTATCCCAGTGTAAAAGTGGCCAAATATGGCCCTTGCGCCATTAAACTCAAACCAACCAATCCAGTGTAAAAAAAATTACACTAAGGCATTGAGTCTGCAAAAGTTTTTAGGCCATGGCAGATGGGTCCTTAAAACTGTCTTCATGTACGGATGCAATTCAGGATGTGTGAGGGAGAGGTTGGTAATAAGCCGCACTTTATGCAGGTGGGAAAGGATTTCTGGCCATCAAAGA
Organism: Meta bourneti; assembly: GCA_933210815.1. Lineage (NCBI taxonomy): Eukaryota > Metazoa > Arthropoda > Arachnida > Araneae > Tetragnathidae > Meta > Meta bourneti. The sequence goes on along the minus strand of OW119928.1, from coordinate 13,590,588 downwards.
ATACCATCTTTTTTAAATGGCCAGATCGGAGCCTGGCAAGCATAGTTTTCCGGGACAAATTTAAGGCAAGCAGCTCTCCTAGCGTTCCACTGAGGTACGAGTGATGAAAAGGTTGGTTGTATTTGGGGTTTTATGGCGCAAGGGCCATATTTGGCCATGCTGCGTAGACACAAGGCATACATCAAGTAATAGACATACACGCACAATGAAAGTTTACTGTCACAGAAGAGAGAAATACACCTAGGAAAGGAATGCACCTGACAGAAATTGAACCTGCGCCGCCTACAACTCAAAGGTTGCTAGCGCAGTGGACATACTCACTGAGCCATGACCCCATGTGATGAAAAGGTACTGGAGACGATCTGCCAAATTGCTTTTAAAGTAGACAGGTGGTCGTCATCTGAGAAAATTTTTGTAGAAGTCCATGACATGGGTAGAGTTCGTCTGCTATTGATCTGAAGATCTGGGAGCCATCTCTGTAGCAGTCCGACTTAGCCAACCGTTCACCTTCCTTTGTTAGCAGGGTAAAGTAGCAAAGCCTTCACGCCTTGGGTGGGCCTCACTACTAGGAGTATACAGGGTGTCCCACAAAAAGGTTGTTCCGCGATTTATCTTTTTACCATTTGGAGATAAGTAGGCAATGTAAATTGCAAAAGTGCACCAAATAAGGTAAGTAATTAAGTTATGTGAATAAAATTATCACGTGATAACAATTTAAGCGGATACAGTTTTTAATTTCTATACAACCCCTCTAGATAAAAATCCGATATAGCAAAAATGTTCCTTACCTGTATTCCTATCGTTAGTAAAAAAACCATATTTCTGTAGGTTGAATAGTAACGGAGATACAAGAGTTTCTATTTTAAGGGGGCCGTATCTAATCTAGAACGGAAACTGACCCATGGCCAAGAATGAAGTTCTGCATTGCTGCAGATGGAAAAATTTCCTTTTATTTTTATTTAAACCATTTTTTCTACAATATTTTTATTAAAGATTACATTGTCAACTATTATGCATTGTGATTTTCATCTGCAGTTGCAATACTACATTACTTTGCACAATGTTGCACTTTCTGACCGAAAAAAAAATGCTTTTTAGCATTGTGCATGCGGTCCCTAATCTGACTGCTTGAACAGCTGTGCACAAGCGGTATAAGTCAACTTTTTTGCGTCCTTATGCCTCCGTTACTGTTCAACCTACAGAAATGCAGTTTTCTGCTAACGATAGGGATGCAGGTAAGGAACATTTCTGCCATCTCGGATTTTTATCTAGAGGGGTTGTATACAAATTAAAAACTGTATCCGCTTAAATTGTTATCACGTGATAATTTTATTCACATATCTTAATTACTTACCTTATTTGGTGCACTTTTGCAATTTACATTGCCTACCTATCTACAAATGGTAAAAAGATAAATTGCGGAACAACCTTTTTGTGGGACACCCAACTTACTTCGCCTGTGCTATTAGTTTCACGCTCTCACAACGGGTGCATTCCTCCCTAGGTGTATTTCTCTCTTCAGTGTCAGTAAAACTTTCATTATTTATCGCTATTACTTGGTGTTGTATGTCTTGTGTCTAGCGTAGCATGGCCAAATATGGCCCTTGCGCCATAAACCCCCCAAACCAACCAACCCTTTAGCAACAACCTTTTACAAATGAATGAGATGAACGAGTGGCAAAAGCTAATCGTGATGACGTGCACTTTTTGCCATAAACTATAACGTCTCGACGAGATATCTCACTGCGTCACTAGCAAAACTGACTATATATTGATGGACGAGATCTCGTCCAATAAGTTCTCGTCTCTCGTCATTAGAAGAAAACTAACCAGATTTTGATCTCGTCATTAATCAAAATTGGATTGATGGACGACATATCTCGTCGGAACCACTTGGAAGGTTAATAGAAATAAAATTACGAAAATTTTCCTTTATATTTTGGGTACTTTTCCGTTAGCCGGGCGCAAGCGAAAAATCGCCAAATAATGTAGAATTCCGCCAAATTTCTTACAACCATAAGGGGAATGTTCGTTTAGGGTCATGTGCTCTATTCTCTGAATTCATTTCTATTTATTAATATTTGTTTATAGTTATTATTATTTATTAATATTTGTTTATACTATTTATTAATATTTGTTTATAGTTATTATTATTTAATATTTGTTTATACTATTTATTAATATTTGTTTATAGTTGAACTTGTTTTGCTTACTTAATATTTGTTTATAGTTGAACGTTTTCGACTTTTATTCCGTTGACTGTTTTGTCATTCGCTTCGCTTGGCGACTTGGCTCGCGTTTGGTTCACAATTGGCGACATTTGCGCCCGGCTAACGGAAAAGTACCACATTTTGTGTGCTACTTTATATTTTTGAACTGGCCGGTTGGAAGAGTTACGAATTAGCAACCGGAGGCTTGCGAGTTCGAATCCAACCAAAAACCATCGTGTACAATGGTAATTAATTAACGTCATACTAGAGCAACACAACGGGCTATTAACGACGGTCCGTGAACAATCCTGAGGGGAAATGTCCGAGAACACCACGTAATTTTGAACCACGACCGTCGTATACAAAGGTGGCTGGTGCACGTTAAATCTGTCATTGCCTCAAGTGTCTTTGCACTGGCGTGGTGGGGAGTTTGGAGAGTGGGGTGCCAGCTCAGGTGTAACCTCATCTGACCGTGTTTCAAAATTACGTGTTGTCCTCGGATCTTTGGAATAAAGATTTTTAGGTTTGATTTCACCAGTAATATTTTCTGAAACTGAAAAATATTCCTGCGAAAGTAATACTTTTCGCAAATATTGTATATTGAAACGCGATTAAAGAAATAATTTTTCGCGCAGCGTGATTAACCGTTGTTTTGTTCTCCGATCCTGTCTTGTTGGTTTGATTCGTATTTGTGATTCACTTTACCTTAACAGATTTTTCTGAGCTGTAAATGCAAATCGATTGCTGCTGAATAATGTGGATTCCGCGCAATTGCGACGTGGTTTCTTTTTTATTTGTGTTGAAAGAGATCAAAGTTATAATTGAATGGCCTCAAGAAAATATTGTTCGCTTGTGTCACATTACGTCATAACTTTTAATGTTTCTGGAAATGCTTTTATTTTAAACTCTTTCAAGAAAAATGAAATAAATAGGATATTTCAATTTATTTATTAGGTATTTCTTCACGTTCGGTGAACAAAAGAATTAAATCCTAAAATTAAGAACACGACTTGTTTTAAATACAAATATTTTCTAAAATAAGAAAATGTGTTCTAGTGCAGCAATTTTGAAAATGCTTTTACTATTATTCACACCAGATGGCAGCACGACAGGATCCACTTAATCATGAAGGTTGCGCCATCTGGTTTGATGTGCTCGTGACATTTGGTTACTGAGAATCAAAAATCAAGGGTAGGTAGGAATTTAATTAACGTCAACGGGCTATTGGCAACTGTCCGGGTTATAAAACATGGAAACTACACAAGAAAGTGATTCGATCAGAATAACTTCAAAATTTGTTGAAGATGAAAAATATTTCATTTATCCCTAACCTTAACGTTTTCGAAAACAAATTGTAACAAAACTTGTCAATTTATTTTTCTTTTTTTATCCCTTCTGCACCAAAGACCTACAAAAGCAAACCGTAATGAATAAGTGTTTACCAAAGAGGCTTTATACGTTTGTGGAAATGAAATGTGATGATTTAAATGCTTGTCAATAGGTTTCATCCATGTGAATGTTTATTAGAAACCAAAAAGGTCATTTAGTTAGATTTATTTGAAGGGTGGATTCTTGAGGGTATGAATGAAAGTGTGTATGTGGATGGAACAACCTGTAAATTTAAATTGAATGTACAGTAAAGGAGATAATTAAAAATTGACATGAAAATGTTACTATTTTTATAGTACAAAAATTATAGTTAACATTCTTTTAAACTGAAATTAGTTTTCTTATCCGAATAAATACAATCATTCTCAATTATAAGTTTTAATTTTAAGATCAATTAAGTTAAATTTCGAAATGAAACTTTCTTATTTTGGATGGAATGGCTCATATTGATACTTACATTTACAAATTTACATAACAAATGTATTCGTGTGATAGTAAACAAATATTTATCAGTTAAATTTTAACTGCAAAATTGAATTGCATAAAAAAGACATTTTTCTCAATGGTTTTCAAAAAGTACAAAACACAAAGCCTATCATTTCAACTATACTATCTTCCTCTGCTGATTTCTACCACATTTCTCATTGCTTTCAGTACTCAGTATGCTGAAGAATTTTATTAGAGTGGTGAGCTCTTCCATGCAGCTCCAAAGCTAAAATTCAGCATATTTAAATTAAGTGGAAAAATTGGTGAATTAATCCAGTTACAGTTGATTTTGTATTGATTAATATCTGGTATTGCCATTTGACAATGAAGAAATAACATAGATTTCTGTGCCATATATGTTAGTGAAATATATATAGATATGGCTTAACACAAACAATTTAGAATGAATAGTGTTGGATATTTCGAAAATCAGAAGAATATTAATAATTATTGAGCAATAAAATTCCCCTTTTGAATTCAACATCTAGGCAGTTATTTCAATGTCTTGACTTATATAGGTTCTCACACTTTTCTATAAACTGAATTGAAGAGAAATTAAATGGATATTGAACTTGAGAGAACAAAAAAATTAAAGATTTATTTCCTTACTATTTACTAATGAATAATCTATTTCATTCAATATGAAACTAACTTGAATTTAATGAATTAATTATTCACATGTGGAGAACTTATTGTTATATTTCATATTAATTTAAAGTGCAATGTTGAAAATATACTTTAAAAATCATGTAATTATTATATGTTGCATCGCAATCACCAAGGACTAACAATAAAACTACGAAATTTATATAAAGATAAGTATTTTAATTAACGTCGCACTGGAGCAACACAATGAACTATTGATGATGGTCTGGGATCAATCCGAAAGGGAGTGATCGAAGACAACACCACATAATTTTGAACTTTATATAAATGTTGGGAATATTCCCTGACGAGAATTCATAACAGATTTCGGAATTAGTTAATTGAGAAGTCTTTCTGACTGTTCTTGTACCAAAACTTTAGTCACAAAATATTTTGTAATAAAATATATTTAGATATCACATGAGCAGTTTCAGAAACATAAATAAAATACATTTTCAGACAAAATCTAAATAATGATTGTAACTCTAGTAAGTTCATAAATCAAACAAATCTATCATAAAATGAAGTAATTGTGTTTCTTTGTGTTGTATCAGTATGTTCCATTTTCAACATTATCTTTTCACTACTTCTATTCTTAAATTGCGACTATTAGAATCAAATGACAAGCATGCAAGTCTTCACAAAATTTTAGTCCTCGACACCTTTGACATTCCAAGTGGTTTTGACGAGGTATTTAATCTATCAAGATCTGAACAATTTTCCTAATGGCAAGATATTGTCGATTTCTTTTATGATGACGAGATCAAAATCTAGTCAGTTTTCGTTTTATGACTAGATATCTTGTCCATGTAGATCTGGACAGGTTAGGCTAACAACAAGATACCTCACCGAGACAACTACCAGGAGGGTTAAGGATGTTAAGTTTTTCCTAAAAAAATCAGTTACTTAATCTTTCAGCTTCGAATCCTACTACCCAATTCCTGGAATCTCATTTTCCTTATTCCCCAAATACAGGTCCAAACAATTCCACTGAATAGATGAGCTGGATATGAATAGCAAGCACATGAATCGTTCATTTTCAATAACCTCTTGTATAATTTATGAACTCGTAGCAAACTTCGAATTTTGCTGTCGACCAAATGCTCGCAAAATATTTTATTTTTGGATATTTAGATTAACTTTCTGGTTTGTTGGGTTTTTATGGCGCAAGGGCCACATTTGGACATGCTGTGCCAGACACAAGACTACCAAGTAACGGACATACACACAAGGAAAGTTTTACTGACACATAAAAGAGAAATGCATCCAGGAAGGAATCGAACCTGCGGTCTCAACAGCAGGTTGCTAGTGCAGTAGGTATACCCACTTAGCTACAATGGCCCCAGATTAACCTTCTGAGGGGACCACACATGTATATCCATTCTGTAACTTGTACTCTTCCCTGTGATTTCTAACTAGTTTTGACCTTCTTGTGTGACTAATAGTCTTTCCTAAGCCTCTATCAACCCATAGATGTAGTTATTCACTCATTATGTGTGTTGCAGGAAAAGCAATACGAAACTAATAAAAAATCTTACGACGCTCAGAGTTAATAGGTATCTGAACAAGACTAAGGTTAAATCGACAATTCTTTCAAGGACTGAAATTGAATTCAATGCTTCACATACAGGTTTAGTCAAAATATTTCAATTTGAGAGCATTATTTTTCAAAACAATTAAAGTTGCATGCTAACAATTATTTTTAAAAAGAAACTTGTGTGGATATTTTGGTGTACTTTATTGCAAAAAATAAAATAAATCAGTGTGACAGAAAGATTATTTGGCGAGACATATATAAAAGTCTAGGAAACTAATTGAGCATTAGGTCTACTAACTTTACATAACACAGAAACAGCAACACTAAGTGACTTGAAACTTTGGTATCCATGGGTAAATTTTCAGGGAGATATGAAATTCGCTTCAAAATTGCTGTTATTAGAAATTATGAAGTTTGGGCACAGTTTGATATGAAGATGAACCCCTGTGCAATTTTATGCATATGAATTTCTAGAAGACTTTATATACCTTATCAAATGGCATCTGCTCAACTATGAATGATCTGGTTTTTCCCTACCAACTGATTGGTTGATTTTGGGGTTTTATGGTGCAAGGGCCATATTTGGCCACCCCATCAACTGAACCTATGGACTTTAAATTTCATTTCAAAATAAAGTAGTTGCTATGAAGATTGGCCCCACTTAAGTTGTGTGATAATTACATATAATGTATGTAAATTTGTGCTACCACAGTTAGTGCCATGTTTGCTTACCATATTTACGATTGTCACAGCCCACTTGCGAAATAGTAGAATAAATTTTTAAAAATAGTAGCCAAAGTCTCCTCTTAAACCCTATTTCAGTAGCAATTTTAGTTGCTCAGATATGTAATGAATCAGCTAAAACAAACACAGAATGCAATAATTAAGTATGAAACAGACAGCCTAGGCCTCACCAAAAAATTTTAATTTAAAAATTAAAGAGCTATTTTTTGGGGGGTTTCATGACAATCTTGCAACCAGATTGGGATGTTTTTTTTTTGGTTGCCGTGGCTTGGCACCTAAACCTTTCAATTGGCATCCCTTGGAAAATTTTCTCCAAAAAGAAAAAAAAGTCCGCTATTAGTTAAAAGAAAGGGAACAAATTAATTTTGCTCTTTGGTGAATTTCAAAATCAAGTCGCCAAAATTTTGAAAATAGGAACTTTAAAGACAATTTAGCTTAAAAAGATACCCCTAGTCACTAAGGTTGAAAAATAGCAAAAAGTTGCCCTTTAGTCACTGGTAAGAGCCCTGCACATTGCAAGCAACAAAATCTATTATGAATCTTCCCTGGCAAAAAATATTTTGAAATGCGAAAAACCAAGTATGAGTACTAAATTTTTTACTTCATATGTACAAAGATATAAAATACTAATACAAGCGAAATTTTAAACACATTGAAAGACACTTTAATTTGGAAAATTATACAAAAATGTTACCCTTTATATTTCGTTTTCATGAGCAATACATTCATTAGGAATCCATTTGAACAGTAACGAGCAATATAACAGGTATGCTATAAAAACACTGAGAAATACACAGGACTAATAAAGCACAGCTAAAAATATTTGGAAAAATATCAACCATCATAACATAAACATATGTGTATCAAAAATAATATTATAAACAAACATGAATTTGTCACAGGAAAACTGTATAGTTTGAAGTGATATAATTCAAGGAATAACAGTATTTAAAAATAAGAATCCGGAAAGACGTCAACATGCAAAATTTAATTTACATGTAGATTCAGCAAGTTAATTAATTTATTACATTTAAGGAAGTATATGAAAGCATTTTGTACATACTTTTTACACTATCCATACTGCTTGCTCATAAGTAGAAATAATGAAATAATTTTATGACTTTACTAAATGGAAAAAAAGATTTCATTACTTAAAAACAATTAAGAGAAACAGTTAATATACAAAAAAATATCACACAATTTTCGAAAGGCAGCTATTTTAAAGAAATATATACATTTCATCACAGCACCTCAAATAATATATTAATTTATCTTACATTATTAATGAAATATTGCAGATTTATGAAAATGGTTTCTTTTATTGAATGAAATTTGCATCTGAAACCACTTTTCCTTATATATCAGAGGCCTAGGTAATGTAACTGCACCAATACACTTCATATGCAAACTCTCACTGGATGAAAGATTTCAAGAGATAACACATTAATTATAAACAGGTTTAACTCATAAAACAAGTGTTAGTGGGTTAAGTCTAGAGCTTCAGATATGAATGTATATTCAAAGCTGTAGTTCAGCACTTTAAACAATAACAGGGCTGCCACAGCCAAAGTACTTGTGAAATAGCAGCATACATCTCTAAAATAGTAGCAAGTCTCCACTTAAACCCTATTTTAGTAGCAATTTTAGTTGCTCAGATATAAAATGAATCGGATAAGACAAAATGTGCTAATTAAGTATGAAACAGATGCTGAAGACCTTTGAAAGAAATTTAAACTAAAAACATTAAACATCTTAATACAGTTTTCATGACAATCTAGCAACTAGATTTGGATGTTTTTTATGGTTGCAATGGCTTGGCGCAAAAACTTTGAAATTGGTGTCCCTTGGAAAAATTTCTCTGAAGAAATATTATTTTTCCATCCACTAATAGTTAAAAAAAGGACTATGTTTTCGCTGACTTTGGTGAATTTTCAAAAAATGTCGCCAAAATTTTGAAAATAGCTTAAAAGGTACCTCTTTTGCCTGAAAGATTTTGCTTAAAAGGTACCTCTAGTCGCCAAGGTTGCAAAATAGTGGCAAGAAACACTTTTTAGTTGCTTGTGACAACCCTGCAATAGAGCACAGAATTCAGATAATTGACCTAAATTCAAGAGATTAAAAATAAGCAATACAAAACTAAAAAATACTGAGTTTCATTCATATACTTCAGTTTTATTAATTTATATACATTAATTATTCCCTTATACCATTGTTAATAATTACTATATAAAATTCAAGGTTTATACTTTTACTATACAACACATTCTAATTCTAGTATTGTGTTACAAGCATTAATATAACACAGTACTAGAATAGGACTGTAACATAAAAATCATTGAGGACAGGAGAGAAAGAGAATTTTTCTTAGATCAGAGATTAAAAAAGAAAAATAATAATTTCCAAGCTATGAGTAATTACAATGCACAGAGAAAAATGAAGCGATATAAACAAAATCATAATGGTTTAAATTAATAATTACATGCAAAACAAATTTACGAGAACATGAAATCCCTTTAACACAACCTGAAATCACATTAATTATACAATACTAAAATTAGCAAGTTCTAGGATTGTTGCATAAATTACAAAAATCAACAAATCTTAGCAACAAGGCAAAAATTAAGTTTAAAAACATTTCATACAAGCATGAATACAGAAAAAGCTCATATTCGAAGATAGTTATTCATTGAATAAATATTGGATTGAATAGAACTGATTAAATAGGTAGCAGAAACTAAACAATCACAACAGCATAAAAAATTAATCAAAAATTCAATATTTAAATGCATAAAAAATATCTATTTTCTCTATATTTAAAGTCATAGGAATAATTGTTACATGATTGTTCATATTAAGTATGAGGAATAAAATTAATTGATACCAATTTATATCATGATTTTTTCAAATAAAAATGTATTATCAGAGCAAGATTACAGCATTTACTTGTTCATTTATACTTGGAAGTAATAGCAGCATTCTTTTCAAAGTAATGTATCACAAATTAAAGTATGCAAACATATTACTTTCTTCCACAAGAGACATGATCTTAAAGGCAGTCTTTCCCTGTCCCTCAAAAAATTGTGTTGTATGCTTCTGTTGACTATACACTGGTAAAAATTAATACAACAAATTTAGGTAGGTAGCTAATTAACATCACATTGGAGCAACACAACAGGCTATTAGCGGCGGTCCGGGATCAATCCCAAGGGAAAGATCCGAGAACATCACCACATAATTTTAAACCAAGGTCAGATGACGAATGAAATTTAGGATTTAGAAATTTGCAAATAAAGTTTGTAGACAAAATCCCCAAAAATGAAGAGACCAGGGCTGTCAGTCAAAGAAAGCAATTGTGAAATAGTAGCATTAGAAATATAATGTTTTTTAAATAGTAGCAAAGTCTCCTCTTAAATCCAATACAATGCACCTTGGATAAAACGAACGTCTCTAATTCGAAGATTTATCTTAGTCCCTTGAACTTCTCATTAAATCAATGTTAAAAAATCGTGGATAATTCGAAGTTCAACTTCCTTAATTCGAAGTTTAAGTACAGTACATGTAAAGTTAAGTAAGGTACAGTACATGTAAAGTTAAGTAAGCTACAGTACATGTAATATGTGCTGTGACGAATTAATCCAAACTTTTTTTGGACATTAAAAAAAATAACATTTATTTTTACAGACAATACATGGGTTGACAATGGACGCGCGAAACAAAATGCTTAATTTCATATTAAATGTTATCCGAATTGCTACGAAGACGTCTCAACTAGACGGAGTCCGTGAGCTAACTGTTTTTTATTCTCTTCACATGCGCAGTAGTGAAGGACTCTTAACAGGAAACTTCCGCCATCCTAGACTCTTGGGCGCTAAGAGATGTCACAGTACTGTAGCTTACGTAATGTAAATCTTATTTTGTTTACAAACATATAATGTTTAAGTCTTTCATACCATGATCTTTCTGAATAAATATTTACTTATTGACAGAATAATCTTTTCAAGCATTCAGTGGACCTGAAATTAAAGTTAAAAGATGTAACTTTTTTAATTTGAAGTTTTGGATAATTTGAATTTTTTTAGTGGTCCCTTCAGCTTCGAATTATCCAAGTTGCACTGTATTAATAGCTCAAATACAAAACGAATCAACTAAAGCACAATATGTGCTATGAAAGACACACTGGAGGTTTCACTAAGAAATTCAAAATTAAATATATATTCTTTTACTAAGGTTTTCATGACAATTTACCAACAGATTTCGATGTTTATCTTTCATGGTTGCCACAACTTGGCACCAAAACTTCGAAATTGTCCTCCTTTGGAAAATTTTCACCCAAAAGAAAAATATTTTTCCATCTACTATTAGTAAAAGTATAAGGACTAAATTTTCGTTGACTGGTGAATTTTCAAAGTCAACACGAGTTTGGAAATAGGAGCTTTTGAGAAGATTTGGCTTAAAAAGATAAAAACTAATAGCTAAAAGTCAACTGTGGCAGCCCTGGGATAGGTAGAAATATAGATGTTTTAAATCGGACAACCTTAAGGTCAGAAACACTTTCTGTGAAGATAAAAAAACAATTAATGAAATCTGAATTAATATGTACTATTATCCATTTTATGAAGATAATTCAATACAAGTGAAATGAAGAGTTGTAAAAACTGTAAAAATGAATCAAATAAAAAGACAAAATAATAAAACTGCAGCACTTAAGGAATGAAAACTGCACAATCCATAATTATAAGGCTAGATTAGTTGACACATGTGAGAAAGGAAGATATATAGTAATATCAAGTGCAAAATCATAAGTTACTTGGTACATAAATCATGAATTTACTGAGGTTTTTATAGATTATTTATTAATACATTTTTTGGAAAATAGTAGGGCTAAGCAAGCATACAGCTATTACTCAAACAAAATGAATTTAATCTGTATTTAGATACCTTTATATCGAAATCAAATCAACTAGAATTTTCCTGATACTATTAGATTCCAGCTGTGTTAACTGATTTAATTTTACCTCAGAGAAGTCTAAATATTGAGATAATCTATTAATCTGACATTAATTGTAGCAAAATTAATTTTGCATTTCATCTTTTAAATCTATTCTTTCTAATGACTTCTTGATATTTCTTTTTAAATATGCACCCTTAATTAAGCAATGGAAATTGAATTAGATGAAATATTTTTGAAAGAGTGAAATGAAATAACTTGGAAGACCAAAGTAAAGCCTGTTAATTGATTGGCCACCAAACGAATCAGAAATATGCTTGGTTAAACTCAAGAAAACTGTACCATTGTCAATTGGTGATAATTTTGGAATATGGTACCTGTTGTAAGCCTATCCAAATAGCTATTAGGTGGCAAAAATTTTAGTCAAGGATTTGATGGTAGACTTGAGTTTTACCCAATACTCTCACAACAAAAATATTTCTTACAAACTACACAACAAAAATATAACTTACAAAAATATACTAAAATCTAAATTAAAAAGAAACTTATAATGAATTGTACTTTTGACATTGAAATGCGAGTCAAGGCAAAATTTTATTTTTATTTAATTCAAAATCTTTAAGCTGAACAGCTCAAGTTTGTAAAAAAAAATTCAGAACAATTTTCTCATAACTGCTGATCAGTAGGTACTAAATTAAAAATTTGCTCCATTAATAAGCTAATAATTAAAGCAAATTACATAGAATACCAACAGTTTGCCTAAGTAAATACATAAATGCATGTTTCATTCAGGTAAGGAAATTTAAGGGAACTATTATCGAATTTGAAATATTATTTTGCCAAGAATAAGACCAATACTAATATTGAGTTCACAAATGTATGACAAAGATAAATCCCTCTAAGGCAGATCTGATGAATAAGATATTAAAATAAACTATAGCCAAATAAGAGAGCTAAATTTTTATCTAAATATCCCTTAAAAACATATAACAATAACTAATACCATCAAAGCTCCATAAAATTCGGCAATTCCTTATCAATTTTAAGATTACTCAATAAAACAATTCATGATTGACGACAACTGGTTTGTCATCACCTATTAATCCATTGTATCACTAGTACATATTATGCCCTTTCCAATATTCACACAATTCAACATTTGAGTAACCTTGAATGGTTGCAAACATGTCATAAAAAGGATCGATATTTTACAAAGAATGACCCTAGTTTAAAGCATAATATATTCACTTCCTAGTAAAGGTCTCAAACATTTTAATTTATGCTTATGTAAAAATTTATAATCCTTTCACCACTAAGGATGCCATTAAACATGTCTCCATCATAATTTTCTCCAACAGTATGGATGCACTCAGAATATTCCACAAACAGGGTTCGAAGTTAGCAGTCATTAGTTGTATTTTGTTTTCATGAATTTAGTTTTGGGATCCAGTTGTCATTTTTGATGCCTAACTTTTATGAATTGTTCACTTAGTAAAAGAATGCAAAACCTTCAAAACTAAGACTAATCGTTGTAGATTGTCAATGGCCATTTTAGTGAAGCAAGATATTTACCATCAAGATAGAAGTAATTTCAGTCCTGATAATGGTTGACGTTTTTTCTAAGTCATCTTTATTGGTCGTTGTTTTGAAGCTTGTGTGTTCTTTTACTACCGTTTTGACTAAAGTTTTCATCTGCTTATCTAATTGTTCACATGTTTAGCACAACTTCTCTGACCAATCAACTGTTTATTCTTCCTCCTAACAACCTATAGTTACTTTTAAACAGGCACATCAAAGTCCGAAGTCCAGACACTGGTTATCATATCATGTTTATTAACATATATGAAAATAATAAATTTACAATTGCTCCCAAGTAGAACATATCAGTGACTGCCAGAAAATGTTTAGGTTTATCTGATGCTTGACTTCTTATCCTAACTTCTAACCCTGTTAACAAATTTTTTAGCCCTTTAAAATGTCAATGGATTCCTTCTAAGCATCTGATGCTTTTAAAAACAGATGGTATGACAATTGACATTTTGAAAAAGAATATCAATTTTTCATTCCTTTGTGGAACTTTGAGAATGAATGTGATTTGAAATGACCATGAAAAATCGAATAAGTGCTAATCCAAAAGAAAACAAAAAGAAAATGGTTGGGTTTTATGGCACAGGGCCTTATTTGGCCAAGCTGTGCCAAACAACGCCGTCCAAAAGAGAATGATCAGTTTGCTGAAAGAAATCAGTAAAAAGTCCATCATTTATGCTGTTTTGCATACTTTGCCTTCTTTTGAAATCTATTCCACACAATGGGAAATTTCTAAATTATTTAATTATACTATGTTGAGACATTTAAACATTTATGTCCTGTATTTTTATTTGGTATAAATAAATATGAATTAAATAAGTCAAGACATGTAAAATTTGGTTAGGGAAAATGTTAAAAAATACCCACTACTTTATGAAGAACTGGTAAGAGAAAAGACAATGGTTCAAGGCTATCTTTTGAATGTTTTTCTTTTCTGAATTGTGTCAAGGTGACAAAGAAGCATGGGGTAAAGCAAAATACATACATCTGAAAATCGAATAATCTATTCAACCTTTTTCACAATCACTTCCAGACAGCTCTTCCCAGTTCATACCTTTACAAAATATAAAACATAATGAAGATTTATTCTAAGAAAAATCAGCATGCACACACAAATTCATAAATGGTACAGCTTTGAGATAAAGACTTTCGTTGCAGAGCTTTTGGCATGCTTTTTGTGGCAGGCAAAGGCAACCCCCTAATTTATTAGGATTATGACAACCTCATGAAGTTAAAATTTTCATTTTGGAAAAAATGAAATGTTCTGATGAACTTTGCAGCAAAAAAATTCACTTTCAGATGATTTTTCTCATATTTGTATTTTTAAAGTTATTTTTTAAATTAATTTTCGCTAAGCCTAAAATGGTATATTTATAAATTCCTCCTTGCCGACACAAAAAACAACAAAAAAATGCGAACAAAGTGTTGCCACAAAAAAGTTTTTACATCAAAGCTGTACCTTGTAAATGTACAAGTACAAAAGTAACCAGCAGTCTGGAATGATCCTGAAACTGCCAGTGCAGACATAAAAGAGCGATTAAAACATGCAGATCTCTAAAAAGTTTCGGATTTGCATTAAATGTGTATTGCTTTGAACAGCATAATAGTCTCATCTGGAATGTTATTTTGAAGCACTTCTGGCTTTTCAAGGCACATTTTTTGCAACCTACCAACAATAACTTTCAACGAAGCTACTTTCTCCTGGTACCCCTTGTTTTTGGAGATGCGGTTTTTGTAAGAGCGTTTGCTGTATTGGAACACTTCTTCCTTAATAGTTGTGATTTCCCTTTTCTGAAACTTCGTCAAATGAGTCACAACGTGTTCTTCGGGAGAGGAGTCTAGATTTGGAATTGTTATCTTCTGCACATACTGAGAAGGCATGGGATGGTTGTACTCTGGAACTTTCTGCATTCTGGGTTTGTATTTGATGAGGACAGGCTTCCTTCTTTTTCGAATCTGAAAAATAAGGGTTACATTAAAATCTGGTAAACACATATAACATCACAGTTATAATCAAGCAGATGCTTTAGAATATGTTGTCTTAGTTATGTTATTCTTAGGTTTTATGTCACAAGAGCCATATTTGGATAAGCTGCACATCACAAAAGACAACATTAAGTAAAAATGTCATGAAAGGGGAAAACGGTTTACTTTTGGCTTATTATAGTGCAGAGGTCATAGTACTTGGCCATGCAACACAAGACAGAAAATATCAATAAACACACATAGCAGTATTTAGTAATACACACAAGGAAAGCTTTACTAACACAGAAGAGAGATACACTCAGGGAGGAATGGAACCAATGCCACTTACAGCTTGCTAGTGCAATGACATACCCACTGAGCAATAACAGTCCTAGGAAAAAAGGGATTAGAGAATAGAGTAGTGTGAAGAAAGAATAAGATTGCTTGGGTATCCGGGAGCATGACTCCTGTGTTTACTAGACAGTAAACCCCATGGGGAAAGAACAGATCACTGGAGTAACTTGGTCTGTGAAGCTTGTACACGCCTAAAGGAGATGTGCCCCTGAGGGCTAGAATATGTTGAATGTATTTCAAGAGTTTGGCTAAATTTTAGTCGCCAAAGTTTGTCAAGCCGGCTTCTAACCAGCAATGCTAACTATTACCATTTGTCATTGGAGACAGAATAATTCATGATTTTATAGAAAGTTTTAAATTCACACACAAATAATCAAATTCCCAACCTAAGAAATAGCCATGATTTAACAAACTGCTTTCTCGCATTCTGTGTGGCTTTTGTCAATTTTCGGGTAGCTAAGCACTGGAGCCAGTGATTTAGCATTAAAATCATATTATGTGATAAAAACAGCAATATTAATATTTGGTATGATGAACTGAGTAATAAAAATGTTTCAACTGAACAATGTTATCAATTGTTTTATTGAACTTTTTGGCATTGTAATAAGCATTGTTCTCTTTATTACTAGGTTGGTATAAAGAGAACAGTAGGATTAGTATGCAAATCACCTAGTTTTTTTAATCATGCTATTCATTTTTGGCTTAACATCTTCCTTATTTTACCATTCAATTTTACAATTTCCACAAAACAAATGAAAATCAGTACCTTCCAAAACATTAACCTTTACACTACGTCGCCCAAATTTAAGTTACCCGCATCTCAGAACGGCAAATTTCTCTTGACTTCCCCCTACAGAACTTGTGAGAGTCATGAATGACTTCCGACTGACCACCTAGCGCACTTTCCTTTCATAGTGTTTGAGACATTCTGAGTTTCCCAGCGTCTTTAGGGCCAATCGCTGACAGCTCGCAAATGGCAATCAATGTCAGCAGTCACTTAAAAGGGGGATAAAATCTTTGGTACAATTGCTGTACCGAGCAGGTACACCAGGTTTGGTGGAGTTTGACACAGATGGTAGATAATTTGGGTTTTATGGCCCCGTCCAAAAATGGACAAGCTGCACCAGAGTTAACCTGAGAAGAGCAAAGGAACAATCAAACTTAAGCACATTTCATCACGTTAAAAAATACTTGTTCAAGTGCTTTTACACATTAATGCTTTGTTTAGTTTGATTCTTGCAGTCAGTATCTTATTTTTGATATTCACCATTTAATTGCACTCATGAACAAGCGGAACAAAATTTGTGAAATACTTTTAATGGAATTTCCTTGTTCATAATAAAAAATATTAACTAACTTCTTTCGAACAAAACAACAGTTAGTATTGTTGAAATTTGTAAGGCCAATAGGTAATAAATAGAAACATGTACTATTTCTATTTATAAAAAAAATTTGAAGAAAATATTTCCTTATAGAATGTTGATTTAATTGTCTTAATTACACATTAAAATAAAAATTAAAGTAACAAAACACAGGTAAAAGTTCACTTTTTAGAAACTCATTTAAGGACCAAATCTAGAACCAAACTTAACAAACTTGTCAGAGAACATTTCAGTTTCTTAAGTTCGAGTACAACTCAATCTTTGTTGAAAAACAAAAGGTGTTGATTATCTACATTTCTTTCATTCCTTTATTTCTTCGCCGCTATGGAGCACTAAAGCAAAATGAGAATTATTTTCCATGGAATAAAAACCAGAAAAATAATTTCTCGGTTTTTAATACGGCCATGAAACTGACCTTCAAGATCTGAATAATTATTTTTCTCACTAAAAAGCTAAGAATACGGCTGACATCAACGGAAAAGATTATCATCAAGAAGTATACCAAATATATTTATTGCGATAAAAAATGTATTAGCACATCATAATTTGACTAAAAGAGAGCGATCTTACTTTTTGAGCGTATGTTTTATGGCGCATTAAACCAGATATTTGGCAGCAGGATTGTGGACGCCAAACTTGAGTTATTCGAAGATCTTTGAAACTATCAGGAAGATTTTGTGAAGACGAAGGACTTGCATCAGAATCTCCAGACTGCATATTCAGCAAAAAGTTTTAATTACACAATGAAGAAATAAAACGCCAAGCAATATAGCACAAGTATGATAATAGTCAATGTCCAACGGAGCTGACTACTGAGATCGTGCTCTCTCAGACATATCCTTGCAAGGCATTTAAGAATAGAAAAGAAAGATATGGACTTTTAGGTGTTTTGGGGCACCATGCTATAAATAAATGAAAAAAGAGATTGTGATACTCAAAATTTTATTTGAATTAAGACGTATGGATAGCAACAGTTTCGTATTCTCAGATGTAAACATAAAGTTGAGTAGTTTCACACCTGCTGGGGATACAGTTTGACAGAAACAAAGAAATGGAACACTTTTTACGACAGAAAATAAAATATTCTTACACAATAAAATAATTTCGAAAAAGAAGAAATAAACTTATTTTGTACAACTTTTTCTTTATTTAATGAAATATTCAGTCAAATACTTCGTCACTGTTATAAAAGTCACAATTCAAGGAAGATGTGTTTCGTGCTGCCATCTACTGGTGGAGAGATATAAATAATCTCTTAGAATAATAAACTATAAGTGAAATTATGCTTTCGGGAGAAAAAAATATTATTTAGGATTGAACTCTCATTCATTCATCTGAAAATTTATTTACTTTTTTTATTACTTTTAATCATGTTTTCTAAATAAAAATTCACATAACGGTTCAAAAATTCATACAAATAGTTCTTTATGGATTTCAAAGGCTATTTTCTTAATCAAAAATAATGAGAGGAAACAAGATATAATATATTAAAAAACACAAAGGGGTTTGCTTGGAAGTTTTAATTTCCCTTATTTAATTTTCATCAAAATAATATTTTAGTTAAAATTTTCAATCCAAGGAATTTATGTCTATTAATTTTGATGTAGTAGAATCGTGCACGATTCTACCAGCGGCAGCCACTAAAGATATATTGATACTTTCTTATTAACCACATGTCATTGGCGAATATCAACCAAGTTTTGTTTCGGGCGGAAAATGTTTTGCAATTGCCCTTAGGATGGCATCAAACATATCATTATCATTTGAGGCTTGTTTTTTCCTCCACATAAACTCCTCGAGGTTAGGACTCGTGATGTTCCTCGATGTTTTTTATTTCGCCATTTTGCACTTCCTCAGATCCGTTCCATATTCTGTGTGGGCGTGCCAGTTTCAGAATCAATGAAATTGTATTTATGGTTCACTTGACAGTGAATATAACCAGATTGTTCCAGTTCTTCCGTCACATTCCCCTTTCAACAGTCGGAAAAAATGGTCGATCCATCTTTAATTTGTTTTTTATTTCATTCATCAATGTGGTAGCACTACGATCGGGGACCATAACAAGAAATGTTTATCTTGTTTCGTGACAAATGCCCCCAAATATCCATTGGGGTGGGAATATTCTTCCAGCATTATTTTTACGAACAATTAAAGGTCATTTGTTACTCCACTTCAGTTCATACCAGCGATTAATCGCTGGCATGCGGTTAATACGAAAGTACCGATATATTTTTAATGGCTACATCGTGGTCGACACACTCTTAAGTCAGTCAACCATTCTTCTGTCAAACTTTTTTTAAACTTAAATCAAAGTAGTAAGTTCTACAATTCGGACTGAGAATGGAACTATTTTCCTGTATTTTTGTTCAAAGTATATATATATATATATATATATATATATATATATATATATATATATATATATATATATATATATATATATATATATATATATATATATATATATATATATATATATATATATATATATATATATATATATATATATATATAAAGCAAATTCGAACGACCATTCAGTAGGAAATAGCTTTTGCATACGGGACAGTCTTCATATCCAAATTGCGCATATACTTAAAAAATATTTCCAATGTTAAAGCCCATTTTTGTGACATCTAATACTGAATCTACTTCAAAATTTGACTTCAGATATCAGTTTTAAATAATTTCGTTTCTCAATTATGAATGCGGAAAATTTTGAGCACCTAATGTTAAACTAGATTCTCAATCTCTTAATCATATCTACCGAAAAAATCTTCCTAGCATAACGAAATTTTTTTCCAGTTTCTTTTTAAAAATTTAAATAATACTGCTTCAAAAATTTTTTTGATTACTATCATCATATTAATTTATCATCAATCATCATTTATATTTTTATCATAACATTAATTATAAAATTATTACTGTAAAACTTATGAGTAAGAGCCTTCATATATATTTTGATGGAACTCGATTCAAGACTTTATAAGAAAATGCAAAATGTCAGCTGTTACTTCCCAGTAGTGTTTTCCCGCTAATAAATTCGATATGTGCTATATTTTTGCATTTCTTACCAAAAGAAATTACTAACTTCTCTCTACGTGGAGGAAAGAGCTGGAATTTGGTTGGTCATGAAATTTCTGAATCGATACCTGTGAAAATTTAGGAAAGTTTCTATTCTAAATTTTTTTCGAATTCTGGGTAGGTAGTTCAATTATCGTCGAACTGTAGCCACACAACTGGCTATTGGCGACGGTCCAAGTTCAATCCGGAAGGGAAAGATCAAGGACAATATCTCGTAACTTTGAACCACTGTCAGATGACGAGGTCAACGCCTGAGCTGATGTTCTATGTACAAAAACACCATCGAACTTTGATAGCAGACAATTTTGTTATTCTTTTTTATCAAAATTTATACATTTTCTTTCGCGTTTCTTGTAATGGCACCGTAGAACTTAAAAAGTAGCATACTGTAACGAATCATAAAATATCAAGAGTTTGTTTGCCTAGGAGAGCCTTACTCTGACATTCTAAATGTAGGTGGCGGTAGTGTTTCTGCGGGGAAACGTGTTTCCTGTTCATATTTCGAACTTGACGTTACTTGATTTCTTTTTTTAGCACGATTTCTGTACTTCTCCAATAAAAATTCCAAATTGATATATGATACTTGATTAAATTCCAAAAAAATTGAAATGCAAAATGGCGCTGAACAACATTGTAAGGTAGTCATTTTGTCTCATGCGAGAGACATTTGGGTGGAATAAAAAAATATCCACTTTCCATCTGGTTTCTTTATACCATTTTTTACATCATTCAACTTCTATTATGCTTTGCTGTGTTTCTCTTTTCTCCAAATAACCTTTTATATTTTCTTCCTTCGAATTTTATCTTCCAGATGCTAGCCGTGTCTCTCTTTGTTCCAAATAATCCTTTGAATTTCCTTCCTTCGAATTTTTAATTATTTCTACGAAACAATATATACTGTATGATCCGTCTAGAATATTCCATGTAAAACTAATTACGTAATTGTTAAATAAACATGCTATTACAACAGTAATAGATTAATATATACATTAATATCCTTATTTGAATAATTTCCCCAAATATTGAAACCACCGCCATTTACCATTAATTATACCAATTTATTTTATCATATATATATATATATATATATATATATATATATATATATCGATTTATGCAATTGTAGTGATAAAAAGCAATCGATTGGTAATAAAATAGTTTTCGCAAAGTTTCTTTTCATTGAGATAATGATAAATTTATAAAATAAGTACATACTTCATGACATGAAACGTCACTCGATGAATATGCTTTATACATTCCTTTAAATGTATAGCGAGTCACGCCGCTTTGAGTGCAAATCATGAGTTCTTTTACTGCATAAGAAACTTACATATCGTCGGCTTAGAGCGGAAATTCATTAACGTCGCACTGAAGCAACCCAACGGGCTATTGGGACAGTCCGGGATCGATCTCGGAGGGAAAAATACGAGGACAACGCCTCGTAATTTTCAACCATGATTAGATGATGAGGCAACACCTGAACTGGCACCCCACTCTCCAAACGTCCACTCCACGTCAACGTGAGGACATTTGAGGCCACGACGGATTTAACGTGCACCAGCCCCTGTGTACACGGCGGTCTCTGGTTGAACCGAGCTTCGAACAATGGATTTGAATTGTTCACTAAAAATAAATCACTTATCCTTAAAAATAAATGCATGTAATACCGAATAGTCTACGGCGCGCATAATACCATGGCCAGCTTCCCTTGTGGGACAATGCAATGGCCTGTTTTTCATTAGCTTAAATTATTTAGAAATAAATTCTTTAATCAATTCTTCAATCAATTCTTCAATCAATTCTCATCAATTCTTCAATCAATTCTCATCAATTGTTCAATCAATTCTTTAATCAAAGTTTCAATTAATTTTTAAAATCTTAAATACATATTCTAACATAATCACGACCATCTTATTCTTCCGTGTCCACTTTTATACAAAATGGCTACTTTGATGTGAGAATAAATTTAAGGGTAAAATACAATGGTTTTGAATTGTTCACTAAAAATAAATCACTTATCATTAGAGATAAATGCATGTAATACAGAATAGTCTACGGCGCGCATAATACCATGGCCAGCTTAAGTTGTGGGACGATGCGATGGTCTGTTTTCCATTAGATTAAATTATTTAGAAGTCAATTCTTTAATCAATTCTTCAATCAATTCTTTAATCAAAATTTCAATTAATTTTTAAAATCTTAAATACATATTCTAACATAATCACGACCATCTTATTCTCCCGTGTCCACTTTTATACAAAATGGCTACTTTGATGTGAGAATAAATTTAAGGGTAAACTACAATGGTTTTGAATTGTTCACTAAAAATAAATCACTTATCATTAGAGATAAATGCATGTAATACCGAATAGTCTACGGCCCGCATGATACCATGGTCAGCTTCCCTTGTGGGACGATGCGATGGCCTGTTTTCCATTAGATTAAATTATTTAGACATTAATCTAAATTTGCCGTCCAAAGTGATAAATCCATTATTCAAACCGAACATTATTTTAGAGGTCATAAATCCTCAGCAGAGCATGTCACTTTCCACCCCTTCCGTAAATGGCGCGAAAAATATGTTCCATGCCATAATCTAATTCTCAGGTATGGGCGGCCTTAAAAACCAAAAACACCACCACCAAAAATTCCACTCTCTCGCGTTCGCAGTCAAATCTGTCGATAACAGCAATAACCATAATAGCAAACACCGCTCTGAAGACTCAACTACCTCTATTGGCCTGTCTACAAACCACGTTCCTGTTCCAACAAAAAAAGAAGCCCGGTATGAAGAACAAAAGGGGGAAAGTTGAATATTTTTTTAGATAAATGACTCAAAGGCTTTTAGAGAAAATTGCCAGACAGCCTCGGCCTGCTAGACTGGCATGCATTTTTCACGATCGTCCCTTTTCTGCTTTTCCCTTGGTCTTGGGCACCTTCCAAGAATGACAAATCACGTGCGTGACAAGCTAGAGATGGAACACTAAGTATCAGGAGTGAACTTCGGATCTGGGACACACAGTGAGAGTCGTTTGTAAGTCCGAATCTTTGTCTCTTGGCGAATTTTGAGTCTAAATTTAAACCCCTGCGGTCGTGTATTATTCATGTTGTTGAAAAAAATCCAATTTATTATTTCGGGGCACAAAAAATTCAATTTTTGTTGGGTAATGAGGTTTTTTATTCGAGAAGACAGCGCCTCCAATTATGCTCCTTTCCTTTCTAATCGAATTGATGGACCAGGAAGGGTGGGACTGCGGTAAAAAAAGCTAACAAGGATTAGAACACAAAGTTCTGTGAGTGAACTTCCGATTGAAGACACCCGCATATAAGAATCGTTTATCCGTTCGGATTTTTGTCACTCTATCGACTAATTAAATATAAAATTAACCTGTCGTGGTCATATATTACTCAAGTTTAAAAAAATAAATTTATTACTCGGGCAGGTAGGTAGATATTTTAATTGCCATCACACTGGTGCAACACAACGGGCTATTGGCGACGATCCGGAATCAAAAACGAAGGGAAAGATCGAGACCAACACCAGGTCGCGGTAGATCGGTTGGAAGAGTAACGGACTTGCAACCCGAGGGTTGCGAGTTCGAATCCAACCAAAGACCGTCGTGTACAAAGGGGGCTGGTGCATGTTAAGTCTGTCGTGGCCTCAAATATCCTCACGTTGGCGTGGTTTGGAAGTTTGGAGAGTGGGGTGCCAGCTCAGGTGTTGCCTCGTCATCCAACCGTGATTCAAAATGAAATGGTGTTGTCCTCGAACTTTCCCTTTGGTATTGATCCCGGACCGTCACCAATAACCCATTGTGTTGCTCCAGTGCGACGTTAATTAAAAAATACCATACATACCTACCGAGGACACCACGTAATTTTGAACTACGGTCAGATGACGAAGTCACACCTCAGCTGGCACCCCACTCTCCAAACTTCTACACCACGCCAACGTGAAGACATTTGAGGCCACGACAGATTTAACGTGCACCAGCCCCCTTTGTACACGACGGTCTTTGGTTGGATTCGAGCTCGCAACCCTCCGATTTCTAATCCGTTACTCTTCCAACCACGGCCTAAATGGATCTGAAAGAGAGGAACTGTAATTTACAAAATGGGACACTGATTTAAATGTTATCATAAGAACGAGTTAAATTTATATGGATATATATTTGAAAAGCAGAGGGAATAAATCATGATATGAATGCCTCACTTGCCAAATCGATTAACTCCATAAAACAAAAAGTTGAGAAAAATGATAAAATAGTATACATTGTTTTTTAAAATTCCTTTTAAATTATAAATTCAAATAAACGATGTAGACTGTATTACTGCAGATGTATCTTTTATCTAACGACATATAGAACGTATAAGATAGAATATCCTTTGAGCAATCGTTATTATTACTACACTTTTTGCGTGATTAAGGGAGTTAATCGATTTGGCAAGTGAAAGAAAATTTTTATTCAATTTCAGCCTTCAAATTATTTTTTTATAACAGAAAAACTCCATTATATACATTTTTTATTAAAGATTTTAGCAAAAATGAATATCTGTTCTGTTACTGTTACATATATTACGAGTATTATTACTTTGTTTAAATTGATTCATCAGCAATATAAATGATGTCTTCTTCGTTAGCTGCATTTGAGCTCCCGTCATTTTTGTGTTTGTTCGGACTGTACGTACAAATTCCTTTCATTTTCTTTGGTGTTCGGTTTTTACTTTGACTCACTGTATATAAGAAGCTTTGTTAAAAAGTGTTTTAACTAAATTTTATTACGATTTACATTAGAGTATGGAGTTAATCAGATTTGCTTCTGAAATAAATTATTTATTATTCAATGGCTAAAAAAATTTTGTCATTTATTAGTGTTAATACTTATTAGAGAAATTTGTTTTGAATATATACAGTTAGGAGTCAATCTAGTGCTTTGACATTAAAATTTAATAAAATTCAGAAAGTGGAGTTAATCGATTTGGCAAGTGAAGCATTCATATGTAAATTGAAAATTCATTGTTGATTCTATTTTTATTATAGAGTTTCCGCGTAATTCATTTTCAGAGTAAATAAATTAATGTAAAATAGTTTATGTATATAATCTGTATAGTATTTTAAATTTATCACTCCAGGTACAGCTATATTACACGCCTCGTTTGGTGGCAACGCTCTTGACGCGTTTTTTTGGCGTACTTTTTATATCGCCAAGGAAACAAAAGAAAAAGTTCAAAGAAAATATGTTTTTTCCCTGAAAATAACAAGCTTTAGCGGAAAGTAATTAAAGGGGAAAAAATACAAAACTTTTGAAAAAACATATTTTTTATCGGAAAATAATTGGCAGAAATACTTGGAAATGGACCGTGCTAAAATCAAACTGAACGTTTCAATTCTTCCATACATTTGATGGAAAAGAATTGGGATAAAAAATGTAAAAGAACAAATGAAATCAAAGGACAATTTAGCGGAAATGAAAAGAACGTTCTAGAGAATATTCGAAATGAAAATATAAGGTTGCTATAAAAACGGGAATAACACTAGTAAAGATGGGTTGCCTTCCCTTGCCATAACTCGCTACTAAAAGTACGCCAAAAACGCGACAAGAGCGTTGCCACCAAACGAGACGATGATACAGCTGTACATCACTCTGCAGGAGACGTAATGGTTACAAAGTATCAGCACATTATGTTTGAGTGTCTCAATTTTAGAGAGTACCATTTCAATGAGTAAGAAGTTTTGCAAATCCGCATTGGTTTAACATTAATCTGAACGACAATATCATATGCAAACTTTGTAATCATGGAGAGATAATAAATGCTACAAAATAGCTATTTTCTGCATGAGTGCACATGCAAAATGAGTTTCCTCAGATTAAACGATCTGCTTCCAATTACGGAAAGATGCATCAATACAACCCTTCAATTGCTTATTCCACTTACTGATTAGTCTTACAATGTCGAAGTCCATAAACTTTCATAATTTATTTTGACTCTGAAGATGAATTAAGAGACAGCACAATTGATTATCAGAACTTCACGCTTGCGAATATAATTTCAGTCACGTTTCAAATGATGGATATTCATGCATATAAGATGAATGAGAAACGTGTGGAAGTCCTCTTCTAATGAGCAAAATCGAGAAATCTTTATGAAAGTAATTCTGGGCACCATTATTTTTTAGTTATATTTTACTGTACCCAATGGCAACGCATTTCCTGATACAATTTTTCACAAAATGGCAACTTGCAGTACCAAATTCAAAAATAAAAAAAGAAATTCTTTGTTAGTGAAGAAAATTGTATTATGTACAAACGAGTAACGGCAGTATCAAACGATTTTTGCTGCATTCAAAGTGTAGAGTATTCATCGTTCCATTAAAGTTGCGGTTAAAGAATAAATTAAAATATATTTAGAAGATTATTAGAATACTAGTAGCAGGCTTGCACGTGCACAAACGTTGGCTTAGTATGGAAGTTTGGAGAGTGGGGTACCAGCTCAGGTGTTGTTTTCGTCATCAGAGGGTGGTTTAAAATTACGTAGTGGTGTTCTCGAATCTTTCCCTCGGTTATGATCCCGAACCGTTGCCATTAGTCCATTGTGTTCCTCCAGTGCGACGATAATTAAAAATACCTATCTATCTACCTGCACGTGCACAAATAGATGTTAAATTGAGGTAGGTAAGTAGGTAGGCAGCTAATTAACGTCGCACTGGAGCAACACAACGGGCTATTGGCGACGGTCCGCGATCAATCCCAAGGGGAAAATCCAACGGAAACCTCACATAATATTGAACCACGCTCAGATGACGAAAACAACACCTGAGCTGACACCCCACTCTCCAAACTTCCCCATCACGCCAAGGTGAGGACATTTGGGGCCGCGGAAGATTTAGCGTGCACCAGTCCCGTGTACACGACGCTCTTTGGATCGAGCCGAGTCTCGAACTCACAACCCTCCAGTTGTAATATGTTGCTCTTACAACTGGGCTACCGTGCCCCCCTATACACAGGAAATACATGTAATGAAAGTGAAAACTGAATAAATCATCTGGTAACAACATACATCATACTTTAAAAACATCTTTCAAATAAGTTATTGGATTTTTTCCTTCGGGATTGTCCAACTAAAGACCTTAGTGTACAAAGAGGGCTGGTGCACGTTAAATTTGTCGTGGCCTCAAATGTGTGGAAGTTTGAAGAGTGGGGTGCCAGCTCAGGTGTGACCTCTCATCTGACCGTGGTTCAAAATTACGTGTGTTGTTTTCGGTTCGATCCCGGACTGCTGCCAATAGCCCATTGAGTTGCTCCGATGCGACGTCAATTAAGATACCTTCAAACCTACCTACCCGTTGTGACGCTCCAAAATTGACGTCTTCTCAAATCGTTATTTGATGTGGATTTGTTAATAATCAGCATTCGATTTACAGCCATAACATTTATTATCACAAAACAAGGACAAACATTAAGACATTTTACAGTTAACTTGTTACATCAACATTGCCTGATCTCTCTCAGCACACAGCGCCGGCCAATTCTCTACACACTTCAGCGCCCTCTTTTGCTTAAATTCTCATTGGCCGTAACACCCGGATCATCGCCAATAGCCCTTTATGTTGCTCCAGTGCGACGTTAATTTAGTACTAGCTTTCAAAAGAATCATTCCAACCTTCTGTTGGCGTGGTGTGGAAGTTTGGAGAGTGGGGTGCCAGCTCAGGTGTTGCCTCGTCATCTGACCGTGGTTCAAAATTACGTGGTGTTGTCCTCGGACCGTCACCAATAGCCCATTGTGTTGCTCCAGTGTGACGTTAATTGAAATTCCCCCCCCCCAACCTTCTGCACTATTTATTTACGAAATGTTTTCCGAAGTTTGAATTCAATGTCTTGAGTATCCCTATTTTTCGATTCGAGGTAAGATTGTTGGAAAAAGTTTTCTATTCATTAGAGAAACACATTTTTAATGTTGTCAATTGATGCATATCAATAAATTAAATACATATATCGTAGGCTTAGAGTAGAAACGGATTGACTGACATTATTTCCATGACACTAAATGCTTATTTTCATGATGGCGAGAAATATATTTTCATGTAGTAACCTGTTCAAAAGATGACTGTCAAAATGCTTATAATTCACATTTTTTTACCTAAAAGCTGTTATTCTTTGCCAGCTGTACAATATAAAATTCATTTTTGTCAATAAGTTTCTGCTCTATGCCAACGATATTAACTTTAGTAGGCAATTACTTTCAATGTACACAAAATTTGTATACGCTATCAGGAATATCTATCTTTGAGCATGTATTCAATCGATTATCATGCTCAACGATCTTGTTTTGAGTTCTATTACATTTACGCACAAATTACAAAAAGATCGAAAATCAATCAGCCCATTGAAAATAATCAGAAAAATTCGTTCGTGTGGTTAAAAGTATATTCCAGTTTTAAAGGCAAAGGCTCTTTATAATAAATATTTGTTATGAATTCTAATAAACCTTCTTATAATTTTCTTGGGCGAAATATTAGCTTTTGATACTTAGTTCAGGCCATTGTTGAATTACAAAAAAGATTCAAATGAATTTAGTAGTTTCATTTTTTTCAGATTGTTATTTCTATAAACAGGAAGAAAGAAGCCAGGTTCAGCTTTGTCCATAAATTGGTCGCTTTGTGACATTGTAAATTTTAGTGTTCAAGTTTTTCTAACAGATTTTCAAATATCTAAGTAGTGCTTTAAGCTGTTTTCTTTTATGCGTCAAACATTTACAATGTACGTACGCAAAGTAAACTTTGAAAAATAATTGTAACCATCTCTTTTATGCCCTTTATCCTACAGCCAATCCAAAACTCTTCAACTGAAGCGGGTAACAATAAACCCCAGAAATACTGCTGGCCACCGTAAATGCAACACCCTGAAGGAAGCATGCAAATAATATAAAATTTACAACATGCATTAGCGGAGGTGAGATATGCAAATGATTAGAATTTCAGTGCAGACGCACATCACGCGCGCCTGTGGCGCCACTTCAAAGCGCTATTTAAGGCTTGGAGATTTCGACGATTTCAAGTACGGCAATTGTGTTTTTCTTGTGGTTTTTTCAAAAAAAACGATCAATTATGCCTCGTAGAAAACAGCGATCATCTTTTGATCAAGTATCCGAGTTCGACAGAGGAAGGATAGTGGCCTACCGAGATTGTGGATTATCTTTCAGGGAAATCGGTAGTCGTGTTGGACGAAACCAAACAACTGTAATGCGGATATGTGATCGTTGGATGCAGGAGGGTACGACGGACCGACGTGTTCGATCGCATCCACCTCAGTGCACCACTTCACGTGATGACAGGCATATTGTGCGTATGGCAGTGACGGATCGCTCAGCCACATCACGAACCATAGCACAGCACATTCAGTCTGTACCGCATCATCCAGTGTCTGCGCGTACCATTCGACGCCGTTTACAGCAGAGTGGTCTGTCCGCAAGACGTCCATTGCTTCGTCTACCCTTGACGCAGAACCACAGACGTTTCCGCCGCCAATGGTGCGATGAAAGAAGGATGTGGACGGCAGAATGGAATGAAATTGTCTTTACTGACGAGTCATGCTTCTGTCTGCAACACCACGATGGTCGGATTCGAGTCTGGAGACACCGTGGAGAGAGGATGCTGAACAGCTGCGTTATGCACCGCCACACTGGTCCTGCACCGGGTATTATGGTATGGGGCGGTATTGGATATCACTCTCGCACTCCTCTAGTACGCATTACCGGTACTTTAAACGGCCAGCTCTACATCTCCGAGGTGTTGGAGCCAGTTGTCCTTCCTTACCTTCAGGGCTTGCCCACAGCCATATTTCAACAGGATAATGCGCGACCACACGTGGCACGCATTGTCCAAGGGTTCTTCGTCAATCGCCAGATTGAATTGCTTCCCTGGCCAGCTCGCTCTCCGGATCTTTCGCCGATAGAAAACATGTGGTCCATGGTTGCTCAACGATTGACCCAGAATACATCCCCAGCTGCCACACCAGATCAACTTTGGCAACGTGTGGAAGCTGCTTGGTCTGCTGTACCCCAAGAACACATCCAAAGTCTCTTTGAATCAATGCCGAGGCGTGTGGCAGCGGTGATCTCCAACAATGGCGGCTACTCTGGCTACTGATTTTGGCAGGAACCACACTTCACAGAAGTCTATAAATTTAATCATTTGATACTTGGTCAACATGTTATCTACAAAATAAATTTTGTTGTGATATCTCTTGTCTTTCTTGGTGTTGCAATTTGGGTGGCCAGCAGTGTATATATTCAGTAATGAAACAAGTTAAAAAATATTCAAGAGGATTAAAAATTTTTCTGATTGTTCAATGAGTGCATAATACTTGAAAATTTAACCCTCCGAGTGGTTTTGACGAGATATCTCGTCCATAAAGATATGATCAATTTTGCTACAGACGAGATACCTAGTCATCAAGATATTGCCGATGTCCTGACGATGAAGAGATCAAGATGGGGTCAGTTTTCTTCTGACGAGATATCTCGTCCATCAAGATCTGCTCAGTTTTACTAATGACGAGATAGGTTGTCTAGCAAATCTGATCAGCGTCGAGGCAACCACCAGGAGAGTTAAGAATATCTTGAATAGATGTGGTAGGTAGTTAATTAATCGCACTGGAGCAACACACGGGATATTGGTGACGGTCCGGGATTAAGGTCCTCGCCATTTTGAACCATGGTCAGATGACGAGACAGGGCCTGAGCTGGCACCCAACTGTCCAAACTTCCACAATCCACCTTGAGGACATTTGAGGTCATGATAGATTTAACGTGCTCCAAACCCGTGTACACGACCTCTTGAATAGTGGATAAACCATTATAATTTTGGAATTTTAAAAACATGAAACCTTGCTCTGAAAAATTTCCAAAAATTCCAATTTAATTACAACCTATACTTAAGTATTGAAAATATAAATCCTTATATGATTAAAATCTTTATTATATTTTTGTAAGGCATGTACTTCTAAAATTGACTCAGTATAAATATATTATTCGACCTTCGTGACTAGTTCAATGCCCTAGTCATTTAAGCTGACGGGACGTTCATCAATTTATTAAGTATTCATTAAGTTCTGAAGTTTCATTCCACCTTTCTTCTATCGGAAATGCTATCTAAGACTATTCCTGTCTCTGCGCTTGTATAAAAAATGTTCGAATCATTCTTTTCGATTTCTAAAATTTGACGTGTTCCGTCGGTAAGGTAAAGTAGCTAATTAATGTCGCACTGGAGCGACACGACGGGCTATTGGTAACGGCCCGGGATCAATCCCCAAGGGAAAGATTCGAGGAGAAGACCTCGTAATTTTGAACCGCGGTCAGATGACTAGGGCAACACCTGAGCAGGCACTCCATTCTTCAAACTTCCGCACAACTCCAACGTGACGTGTTTCGAAGGAGCACAATTTGTGATTACACTTTCAAAGCTAGAGATGTCAATATCAGTAAAAGAGAAAACTGGCGCAGCGATTCGTTTCCTTAACCCTCTTGGAGGTTTATCTTCGCGTCAAAAACTGCCCTGTAACGGGCGCAAAAAACTTCTGAACTCTCACCAATTTTAGGCAAGGGACAGTTTGTTTTCACTACTGAGACCTTCATTCTCATTGGAGTAATAGAGCAGTTTTTCTCTACGAGATATCTCGTCATTAGCAATATTGACTAGGCTTTAGAGATTTCTCGAGGAAGCACTTGGAGGTTTAAAGCTCAAAAGCAATCGATATGGGTTTGAAAATTATAATACTCTAAGGATAACCACGTAACTTGGTATGAAAATTATCATACAGGATAATTCAAATGATTTATTCCCAATTTTTAATTTTGCAGCCCAGTTGGAAAAGCAACGGAATCAAACGTCCTCACGTTGGCGTGGTGTGGAAGTTTGGAGAGTGGGTGCCATTTCAGGTGTGATCTCGTCATCTGACCGTGGTTCAAAATTCCTTGGTGTTGTCCTCGGTTCTTTCCATTTGGGGGTTGATCCCGGACAGTCGCCAATAGCGCGTTGTGTTGCTCCAGTGTGACGTTAATTAAATACCTACCTACCCCATTTTCAATCGGATATCAAGAGCTGTAAATTGAGTCTACCGTTCTACAAACAAAATCTAAAATTAGTTCACCTTTTAGCTGTTTTGGAAAGATAGTAGAGATAGTTAATTGAATTTAAGTTGCACTGGAGCAACATAACGGCTATTGGCGACGGTCTGGGATCAATCAATAAACACTTGAGCTGGCATCCCACTCTCCAAATTTCCTCCTTTTCTACATGAGGGCATTTGAGACCACGTCGGATGTAACGTGAATCAGCCCTATATAGTACACGACGTTCTTTGACTGGATCGAGTTTTGAACTCGCAAATTACCGGTAACCAATCCATAACCAACTGGCTACCCCCTACATTTAGGTTCTAAATCATAATACTTTAACCCTCCAAGTGGTTTCGACTAGTTGTCTCGTCCATCAAGATCTGATCAATATTGCTTATGACGAGATATATCGTCATCAAGGTATTATCGATTTTTTACGATAGTGAGATCAATATCTGGTCAGTTATTTCTAATGACGAGATATTTCGTCCTAAGATCTGATTATGGTTTGCTAACGACGTTTACGTTATCAAGACAACCACCAGGATGAATCTGGCGTAAGATGATCTGAAAATTCTCTTAATAATTCAATGTCTTTATGGAAAATTCTCTTAATAAGTCAATGTCTTTATGGAAAATTCTCAATTGCATATTAAAAGCAGAAAATTAAGTACAAACAAAATTATTGAAATTGGTTTCTTTTGAGTGTCTTTAGCTACTTTAGAGATTTGAGAGGCAGTAAAAATCAAATTAAAGTAACTGCATTTAGGTAGTATTCACCTCAATGTGGAAATATAGACTGAAAATTTAGAATTCACGTTTCAAACCACGCACTATGCTGCTTGAAGCCGTTCAAACTCCAGCGCATTCATTTGGCGACAGCACAAAATTCTTTATGTAAAATAGTTTCATGTTTAAGCAATAGATTATCTGATAACCGGATGCATATCTTTTCGTTTTTATTTTGAGGAAGCTGATTGTTTGGAGGTATTTTAACTGAAACCAAAGCTCCGTTATAATTAAAACACGAGAAGGACATATTTGGTATTGGAAAATGAATTTAGACGTAGCTGAAAGCGGGGTTCATGTTTTAATCTCTATGTTAGTATTTCCGGCTGTTATTGCATAATAAATAACTTTAAGTCCACTTTCCTGCATCTACATTTCCTGGTATTTAGCTACATAAGCTGGTTTGTAGAAACTAATGAGCAAGGATAGAATAATTTTGGTACTGAGTTCACACACACACAGTTCTGTGGGTTGAATAGAATAATGTAGATTTATTTAGACATTTTTTGAATTTTCATCTTATTTTATACTCCTCATTGCTGTCAAAACAAAGGAAGGATACGTACTGCTTCAAATTTATATTTTTTGCAGCGTCATGGGCTGAGGTAATCCAGTTGGAAGAGTAACGGATTAGCAACAAGCGGGTTGCGAGTTCGAATCCAGCCAAAGACCGTCGTGTACAAAGGGGGCTGGTGCATATTAAATCTGTCGTGGTCTCAAATGTCTTCACGTTGGCATGATGTGGAAGTTTCCATAGCGGGTTGCCATCTCGGGTGTTGACCTCGTCATCCAACAATGGCTTAAATTACGTGGTGTTGTCCTTGGATCTTTCCCTTCGATTTGTTCTCGGACAGTCACCAATAGCCCGTTGTGTTGCTGCAGTGCGACGTTAATTAAAATACCTATCTACCTACCTGCATTGTTATATTCAACATGCAGAGTTTCTTGCATACCTTCTAGCCAGTTTTGACTTCTTGACCAATTGAATCTTTCCTATGATTCTATCAGCTAATAGATGTGTGTGTGGTTATTTATTCATTACTAGCAGAATTACCGGTGATGCTCGGGTTGAATTAGTTAAATGTTGATTCTATTTCATAGAAAAAGGCAAGCACCATTTCAGTGTACAGAAAATATTTTTTAACATCGTTTTAACTTTTTCATAGCTTCTACAATTTACTTCGGACGCAAATATGTATACATAATATATTCATCCATATAATCCATTTCATATTCATCACACTCTTGCTGTAAGACAAACTACGAAAGCTTTTACTGAGTTGACTTCAGAAGTCGATTTTGAGTTTTGGAGCGATTACGAATGCCAATTAAGTACATTTTCAGTAAAAATTAGGAACTTTCAGAGTATAGTCAATACCTAATATTTGTGGCACCCTTGCAGCATGGATTCGATGTTTTCGAATTTCATTATCATTGTGAGAGGATGGCAAATTAAACTGTTACGGCATTCGTGGTTAATTTATTTTGAAGCACATATTTTTTCTTGAAAATTCTATTCTGCTGCACGTGGAATAACGGTGCTTGTTTTAAAACAAATGTCATCAGTGTAGACAAAGCCAACTCAATCGATTAGACTTTTTACAAAATCACTGCTTTCAATGAATGTTCCACAGGTATCTAAGTTGTAAACGAACAGTTTCAACTTCAAGTAAGCAACCGTGACCTTCTACCACTTAAGACAAAAAATTTATATTTTTCAACAGTCCTAGTTTACATACTTCCTTACTATGATATTATTCCAAGATCATCAAAGTCTTATTTAAAAATCGCTTTCCTCCAACAGAAAAATTGTAGTTTTAAATCGAATACTTAAGATACTTTTTTCAATTGAGAGACTCAATTCCTATATGGAAACCACTTACTATTTAGAATGATAGATGTAGTTGCTTGACTATGGAGTACAGATTTCAATAATACCCATGAAACATGAAAAATAAATGTAAATAAAATTCATTTTAATCGCCTTGTAATGAAAATATGTCAAAATTTAGAAATATCTTCGAACTACAACGTATGGCTACCCGTTTTGATTTAACGTAACATGTTTTATTTTAAAATAACTTTATTTTAACTTTACCAGTCATTTTAAAATAAGAAGTTATACATCTTAAAAATGTTTCCATTTATTTTTATGAAACTAAAAACTATAACGTTTTTAACCAGACTTAAGGAAAGTTCGTCGAAATATACATGTACCACCAAGAAATTACCCATGTCTAGTGGTGTTTGGCAGGAAATAAAAATAATTCATCACAATTTACTCCTAAATAATATATCTAATATGAAAAGTAATGGAGCATATAAATGCAAACAGAAACAAATTCTAGTAGATTATCAATAGATAATAATGAATTATTTACAAAAAAACACAAATTTACAAAACTTAGAAATGCACAAATATGACCGCAACATTTCTGTCTTAGCTCAAATACACAAACACGGAATTCTAAATCTAATTTATAAAATAAAACACTAATTCTGGCGTTGCCAGATACCGAATTGCAAAATTACGCTTTTGTGATCAATGAGTTTTTGTTTTGACTTTTCGTGTTCCATTACAAAATACAAGTTGTCTAAAATTAAGTTTTTTAAGTATCCATTTTTCATCATTCAAATATTCCTAAATTATTTATATTGTGGAAAGAAATAAAAATCAGTTCAAACATAATTATAATTTTAAATTGTTTAAATATAACGTTTCGGAAAAAATTGTTTTTCGAGCAATAATGGTAAAATTATTTTATTAGAAAATTTGATTTTCGCTCAATACTGGTAAAACAAACTGAGTTGCGTACCGTAATTGTTTTATGCTCATTGTTTTTCCTATGATAATTTCGAATTGATTTATCCCCCTTTACATACCTAGGTTAAAGAGAACGGGGGTTAATATGTAGCTTGCGTTTTTCGCAGGGTTCCAAAGTGTAAGTGTATTAAATTTGATGTGGATTGGTCAAACGGTGTAGATTTGTATAGAGAACATACAGACAGACGCCAACTCTTCTTTATATGTATAGATGTGTGTTGTGCTGTAAAGGTAACACTACACTACTAGGAAATCTCGTGATGTCAACGAGTAAATTATTATTGGTACTTCATTTGCTTCATGTTTTAAGATCATACTTCAGAGATTAATTTATACGACCGCCGTAGGCGGCAAATGGTTTCACAACGGGACGTAATGTCCTCAAAAATCTAATCTGAGCAGAACTTTTTGCAGTGAAGTCGATGATTAAATAAACATCAGAGAGAAAATGCCACTTCAACGAAAGAGATTCTTACATTTTTTTACTGAGCTATGATTTATGTTAGGAAAGTTTTGTTATTCCACAGTTAAAAAATGTAATTATAATTTTCCCCTTTTGCGGTTTAATCATATACTTCCGGAAAAAAGTATATCCTGACTATGTAGTCTTGAAAATGTCATATTAACACTCCTGGTTGCCTAAAAATAACTATTTGAATTCAAGTGGGGAGACTTCTGGGTGCCATGAGACAGAATAGTAACTAAAAACATAAATAAAGACAGCAGGCGGCCCATAGTAAGCTGATGACGAGGAATACTGCACTTTACACCGTGTTTGCATACTAATAATGAGATTGGGATGAGTTCCTACGATAGCAGATCGCATTCCTCTGCCATAACCTTCGAATTCACGATTCCAAAATTTGAACATGCAGAGCTTTCAACCGAATATCCATAGGTTATGCAAATCGCCATAAACTACATTTAATTTTGAAGTTGTAACTTTTCAAAATAGAGGTGTTACTGAAGTATTTGCACACCAGTATAAGAAGCAGGAAAAATCAGTATAGAAAATGGTGGTAATATTCAAATCTTAATTTCGTTGTATTTCCTGGGGAATGTGTGTTCCCTTTGCGAGGACAGTATTCTAGCCCTCCTGGTGTTAGTATCGGTGATTTTTTTTAAATTTGCTAATGACGACCAATCTCGTCATTAGCAAAAATAACCAGATCTTGACGGACGAGATATCTCGTCATTGGAAGAAAGCTGACCAGATCTTGATCTCGTCACCATAAGAAAATTGGCAATATTTTGATGACGAGATATCTCGTTATTAACAAAATTGGTCATATCTTGTTGAACGAGATATTTTGTCACTAGCAAAATTGTTCAGATCTTGATGAACGAAATATCTCGTAATTAATAGAAAGCTGAACAGATCTTGATGGACGAGGTATTTCGTCATTGCAAGAAAACTGACCAGTACTTGATCTCGTCACCATAAGAAAATTGGCAATATATTGATGACGATATATCGTTATTAGCAAAATTGGTCAGATCTTAATTGACTAGATATCTTGGTCATCAGAAGAAAACTGGCCTGATCTTGTATCTCGTCAGCATATAAAAACCAGCAATATCTTGATGACCAGATATGTCGTCATCATGACGCGATATCTCGTCATTAGCAAAATTGGTGTGATCTTGATGCACGAGATATCTCGTCATTAGCAAAATTGGTCTGATCTTGATGGACGAGATATCTTGTTCATCAGAAGAAAACTGACCAGATCTTGTATCTCGTCAGCATATAAAAACCAGCAATATCTTGATGACCAGATATGTCGTCCTCATGACGAGGTATCTCGTCATTAGCAAAATTGTTCAGATCTCGATGCACAAGATATCTCGTCATTAGCAAAATTGGTCTGATCTTGATGGACGAGATATCTTGTTCATCAGAAGAAAACTGACCAGATCTTGTATCTCGTCAACATATAAAAACCAGCAATATCTTGATGACCAGATATGTCGTCCTCATGACGAGATATCTCGTCATTAGGAAAATTGTTCAGATCTTGATGGACAAGATGTCAATAGAAAATTGGTAAGATCTTTATAGACGAGATATCTTGTCATGAGAAGAAAACTGACTGGGTTTTTATGTCGTCAGCATAAAAAAATTCGGGAATATTTTGATGACGAGATATCTCGTCGAAACCACTCGGAGGGCTGGAGGGTAGAGCGAGCGAAGCACCTCGGTCCTCACATTCCCGTACTTGGAGGGGTTTAATCCGCAGCGAAAGTGTGTGTTGGCCGTCGCCCAAATGTTCCTTACCATCACCTGCATGGGGGAATGTGACAGCTCCGGATGGTTTCTGCCGCTCTTCAGATCGATTCGCGCCTTCTTTCGCCTCTTCCTTTTCTGTAGGCAGATTAGGGATAATGCCTCGCTCATAAATGCTATTGATGTAACGGAATTCGCCGCCTCTTGTTACAGATGCATTGGGACGCCTCCTGTTGATGCGGAGGATGTTTGGGACTCTAGTTCAAAGGACAAGTTGGATGCGGAAATTGAACGGGGTTTCATAGGTCGGAGTTTTAGTTTCTTTGATGTTTATTTGCTGATTCAATAACTGCTGAACAGTAAATATTACTAATACAATAAACTCCGTAACAGCTGCATGTTACGGAGTACTACATGGACCAGCAGCTAAAGGCTACTGGTGCATGTAGTTGGCAGTTAAATAACCTCGCACTGGAGCAACACAACGGGCTATTGGTGACGGTCCGGGATCAATTCCGAAGGAAAGATCCGAGGACGATTCTCCTCGTAATTTTGAACCACTGCAGATGACGAGGCAACACCTGAGCTGGTGGATCACTCTCCAGAATTCCACACCACCACCCTAACATGAGGACATTTGAAGCCAGATTTAACGTGCACCAGCTCCCTTTGTACTCGACTGTCTGGTTGGATTCGAACTCGAAACCCTCCGGTTACACTTCCATCCGGGCTACCGCTGCCCGACAGGATCGAAAGTATAAAGTTCTGAGCCCTCAACTGCACGGATAAAATGGAAGGGCTAAGGACAGCATAGTGACAAGTCACAGAAATGTGGTCTCAAAATTAAATAGGGGCTGATGCATGTTGAATCTGTCGTTGGAGGGGTGTGGAAGTTTGGAGAGTGGGGTACCAGCTGAGGTGTGACCTCATCATCTGACCGTGGTTAAAAATTACGTGGTCTTGTCCTCGGATCTATCCTTTCGGGTTTGATCCCTGACCGTCGCCAATAGGACGTCGTGTTGCTCACAAATGCGATTTTAATTAAATACCTACCTGCCTACTAAAATTAAAATCAATAACAAAATATTCAAGGGGATCAAAAGATTTTTAGATCATTTGAATAAGTGCTTCATACTCCAGAGGACAACATGACCTCTTGAATAGTGGGGCAGTAGTTGAATTAACGTCGCACTGGAGCAACACAACGGGCTTTTGGCAACGGTCGGGGATCAACCCCGAAGGGAAAGATCCTAGGACACCTCGTCATTTTGAGCCACGGTCATATGACGAGGTCAACACCTGAGCTGGCACCCCACTCTCCAAATTTCCACACCATGCCAACGTGAGGACATTTGAGGCCACAGAAGTTTAACTTGAATAGTGGATAAAACATTATAATTTTAAATTACAAAAAAAACTTGAAAATAGTCCTGATAAATTCGACAAGTGGCTTTTCCCTATATTACCGAGAGCTGGGGTAGGGAGGTTGGAAGTGTAACGAATTAGCAACCGGAGGGTTGCGAGTACGAATGCAACAAACGACCGTCGTGTACAAAGGGAGCTGGGGCCCGTTAAATCTGTCGTGGTCTCAAATGCCCTCACGTTTTCGTGGTGTAGAAATTTGGAGAGTGGGGTGCCAGCTCAGGTGTTGCCTCGTCATCTGACCGTGGTTCAAAATTATGTGTTGTCCTCGGATCTTTCCCTTCGGGATTGATCCCGGACCGTCACCAATAGCCGTTGTTTTGCTCCAGTTAATTTAACCCTTAATGAAAATACCTACCATCAATTATGTGAATTTATGTGATAGGCAAAAATGTGAGATCGTCTTTTTGTAGAATATATATTAAATCAGGATAATATGGACTAATATCCCAAGGGTACTAAACCAGCTAGTGAGAAGACTGAATTCTTAATGAAGATTCGTCTGGAATCAAGGAAGATTAATGCATGGATTATGAATAAGGTATATTTATTGGAGCTGAAGCTAATATTCGCTTCGGTACGCTACATAACAAATACGACGGTATTCTAATAGAAGATATAACCTATTTGGAGTGGCACTACAATAAACGTAATTCATAAGTAATATATTAACAATTTATTAAAACCTTATTAAGCCCATCTGTGGCTTATCTATGAGGGTCATTCAAAATGTAACGAGGCTTTTTTTGAGTGGAGAAGTGTAATGAAATAGATATATTTACATTTACGATAATCGAAACGCTTCTTGGGTCGTCTTTAAAACATTGCTCCTTTGAGTTGACAATGAAGACGGGGTTTTGAATGAGTCTATTAGTCAAATTAGGGGTGTTTTGACGTTTTAGGGAGCAAGGACATTATTTGGCCAAGCCGTGCCGAACACGACATCGTCAAGTAAAAAATGCCGCAAAAGGGAGAAAAAAGAGGGATTGGAAACAGATTTAGTGGGATGAAAACAGAAAAAGATCGCTTGGTGTCCAGGGAGTTCCACCCCCGCATTTACTAAAGAAAATAAACCCCATGTGAAAAGAATGGATCACTAAAGTACCTCTGGTCTATGAGCATCTAATACACCTAAAGGAGATTTGCTCCTGAAGGACAAATTAGGGGATTGGTGGTTACGTAACCAATTTACAGTTTCCAATCTATTTCCTCGTCATCTGACCGTGGTTCAAAATTACGTGGTGTTGTCCTCGGATCTTTCCCTTTGGGATTGATCCCGGACCGTCACCAATAGCCCATTGTGTTGCTCCAGTGTGACGTTAATTGAAATATCCCCCCCCCAATCTATTTCCTGGCCACGGTTGTCTGGTTGGAAGAGTAACGGATTAGCAACCGGAGGATTGCGAGTTCGAATCCGAGAGAAAACGTCGTGTAAATGGGGGCTGGCGCACGTTAAATCTGCCGATGCCTCAAATATCCACGTTGGGGTGGTGTGGAAGTTTGTAGTGGGATGCCAGCTCAGGTGTTCACCTCCTCATCTGACCGCGGTTCAAAATTATGTGATGTTGTCCTCGGATCTTTTCCTTTCGGCTTCATCCCGGACCGCCGCCAATAGCTCGTTGTGTTGCTTCAGCGCGGTTAATTAAATACCTACCTACCAATCTATTTTCTGTAAGGCGAGTTCGAAGCCCATCTTCGTTTCAGGTTACTCATTACACTGTTCGATTCTGTATTTGATGCAAACCGACACCAACGAAGTTGTTTTATCGCTTTCGGAAGTCACACGGTTCCAGATCTGGCGAATGCGGAGGGTGCTCCATCATTTCGATGCCTAAGTCTTGAATAACCTGTTGAGTAAGAACACGGTTATCCTTGTGTGAGCAAGTTCTCTGTCCACCACGAGAACTGCTTCACACACAAAGTCCGCCCCTGACTTGTTACCATGGAAACTGACATTCCCCATTTCCCAGAGGGATGCTTGAAGAGATTTCAAGTTCGTCACACTTGCGCACAAGATGACAAATTGAAAATATAAGATTTTCACTTGACTCCATAACTACTTCTTTGCGACGCCAAAATTGGCGAAAAACAAAATAAAATTAAGGCATTCATCAAGTCTCCCCTACTGCAAATGACCCAGCCCTGTTTCTATAGCGACCACCACAATTTAGGCGTGGTGTCGGAAGCTGTTCTAGTGGTAGACAGACAGTAGATAATTCATTTTCTGCGAGTTTTCGGTATCCCAGTAGGTTTCTCAACGAACATTTATGTATTTAATTCTTCAGGTGGTTGTGTCGACGAGGTATCTCGTCATTAGCAAAACTGGCCAAATCTTGATGGACGAGATATCTCAGCAAAACCACTTGGAAGATTAAAAATGTCGATCAAATAGTTCAAAGTAACATAGCATTTCATGCATGCTCACACCTAATCGAATACATAGTGCTCTAAGGCAGAACCTTTAACAGCAACTAAAGGTTCAAATTGATGTAATGTCAATCAATTTCCAATTAATAGCATAACGAATAGCGACAAGCATTTTAGATCATTGGGTAGGTTGTTGATTAACGTCACACTGGAGAAACACGGGGCTATTGGTGACGGCCCGGTAGTAACCCCGAAGGGAAATGTTCGAGGACAACACCCCGTAACTTTGAACCACGGTCAGATGACGAGATCAACACTCGAGCTAGAATCCCGCCCTCCAAACTTCCACTCCAGGTCAACGTGAGGACATTTGAGGAAACGGCAGATTTAACGTGTACCCGCCCCACGTACACGACGGTCTGTTTGGATCAAGTTTCGAAATCGTTACTCTTCGGTTACTAATCCGCTGTTCTTCCAACAGGGTTACTGCGATCCTATTTACTCGTAGATAGGATGGATGAAAAAGGAATAGTTATACCCCATAAATTAGATGTTTTCAAGTTAAATTTACTCGAGAATTTTGTTTACTCTTCACTTTTTATGCTTAATGTTTCTTTTACGTAAAATGTAGTACTTAATTTTTCCCTGTTCTGTGTTAATGTTTCCTGTGATTCTCATTAAATAAACTCCGCACGTGATCAAAGGGATGAACCGTTGATGAGCTAGAAAAAGTCACTCGCGTCATTAAACATCATGTACAGCTCCAGTTTTGAACTCTTAAGTCAAGATTAGAGAGATCGATGAACGTGATCACAAAATAAAGCGACCGATTTATGAGTTTCGAAAAGACATTTCGCAGGAACCACATTATTAAACACCCAGAGAGTAAAAATATGCAAGACGACGATTAAATGGATTTCGCAACATCACTCGTTTGATGGAAATCCGCAGCTGATTTTATTTGTTTCCAATGGCAACCGACAACGAGTCATGTTGAGTGAAAAATTATACACACTTTTTTCGTTAGAGCGAACGATTTTACTTAAATACAAAACATAACAAGACGCGGCTTATTCCATCGAAACGATTCAAAAGAACACGAATTCTTTCTGGAATGAGGAAGCACACATAAAAAAGGAGTTAAGTTAGTCAAATTTTATCTTCTTTTGAACCGAGAAAACCGCCATTTGAACCACACGCCAGTTCCACGAAATTTGCATAATGAAATGTTTTTCGGAGTCACCTCAGATTCTATTTGATTTCGAGGATACTTTAATGTAGTTATTATTCATGGGATGTCTTTGTGTTCGTTATTGGGGAAAAACGATGCTTGTTGGGCCTTAATTGGTTGCATTCAGAGGATCATCGTTCTGGAATTTCCGTCGAACATGGCGGATAGAACGAGGAATGAGTGCCATTACTTGGAATCTTTTTTCCTCTCCTGTTTATCTAGACTTTTTAAAGTTGTATCGAATTGGAGTTGAATTGGGTTTTTATCCTCGCAGGATAAATATTATGGCGGATACTGGAAAAAGTAATTGAACCTCTTTGAAACCAACGAAAAAGTTGAAAAAACTTTAAATGGTGTATAAGGAATCTTAGAAAGTTAGGAAATAAATCCCTGTGCCTGTAATAAGAATTACCATATACTAAGATTTAAGAAAGCGCTAATAATAATGACAAAACAAACATGTTAATAATATGACACAATTGCCTTTCGTACACATCTGTGTGTTAATTAGATGTAAAACGACAAGCAACCCGTAAATTTATTTTCGGTTTTTGGAAAAAGTAGCGCATATAAACTAATCATATCGTTACCACGACGCCAAAGGCGTGTATCTGCAAAATTGACTTTTCTACAGAAACGCGTTCAAAGTTTTGATACTTCGGTTAGGTAGGTATTACATTAACACCACACTGGAAGAACACAACGGGCTATTGGCGACGGTCCGGGATCAATCCAAAGGGAAAGATCGAGGACAACACCACGTAATTTTGAACCAAGGCCAGATTTGGCACCCAACTCTCCAAACTTCCACACCACGCCAACGTGAGGACATTTGAGGCCACGACAGATATAACGTGCACCGGCCGCCTTTGTACACGACGGTCTTTGGTTTGATTCGAACTCGCAACCCTCCAGTTGCTAATCCGTTACTCTGCCAACCGGGCTACCGCATCCCACGGTTATTAGAAAAAGTAGCGCTTATATACAAATATTGTTACCACCACTCCAAAGGCGCGTATCTGCAAAGTTGACGTTTCTACAAAAACGCGTTCCAAGTTTTGATGCTTCGGGAAAAATCGAGTTAGACTCAAAGGTTTTCTCGTGAAAATCGGCATTTTCTCTAAGAATCAAGATGATTCATGGCTTTGTCTTAGTATAAAGCATGAAATGGTGACTCGAAAAATGCAGTTAGGTGAAAATCGTCAAAATACAGATTGGTGCCTTTGGCGTGGTGGTAATATCTTCACTTCCACATGCACATTTCTGGAAAATCATTACTATTTAACTATTAACCCTCCTGGTGGTTGTGTCGAAGTGTCTTGTCTTTAGAAAAACCGATCCAGATCT
This sequence comes from Meta bourneti, assembly GCA_933210815.1. Classification (NCBI taxonomy): domain Eukaryota; kingdom Metazoa; phylum Arthropoda; class Arachnida; order Araneae; family Tetragnathidae; genus Meta; species Meta bourneti. The sequence goes on along the minus strand of OW119928.1, from coordinate 13,545,936 downwards.
TGATAGACGAGATATCTTGCCATTGGAAAAAATCTGACCACATCTTGATAGAAGAGATATCTTGCCATTGGAAAAGATTTAACCACATCTTGATAGACGAGATATATTGTCATTGGAAAGATCTAACCACATCTTGATAGAAGAGATATCTTGCCATTGGAAAAGATCTAACCACATCTTGGTAGACGAGATATCTTGCCATTGGAGAAATCTGACCACATCTTGATAGACGAGATATCTTGCCATTGGAGAAATCTGACCACATCTTGATAGACGAGATATCTTGCCATTGGAAAAATCTGACCACATCTTGGTAGACGAGATATTCTGCCATTGGAGAAATCTGACCACATCTTGATAGACGAGATATCTTGCCATTGGAAAAAATCTGACCACATCTTGATCTCGTCATCATAAAAGATCGGCAGTATCTTGATGGACGATATCTCGTCATTATCGAAATTGATCAGATCTTGATGGACGAGATATCTTGTCGAAACCACTTGGAGTGATAGAAATATGTAACTGATAGGTTGTTTTATGGTATTTACTGACAAAACGCGAATGATGTGTACTTTAGTCCTGTGCAATCGATAACTTTCATCATGATATTCACCTAAAAAAATACGTTAAGGTAAACTAAATTGAAAATAATTATTTTATGAACGATTCGAGGGGTTGTTCGCCCGGTTGGAAAAGTAGCGGATACGAAACGAAGGGTTGCGAGTTCGAAACTCGATCGAGCCAAAGACAACCATGTACGTGGGGATGGAGTACGTTGGATCTTCCGCCTCAAATGTCCTCATGTTTGCGTGGTGTGGAAGTTTGGAGAATGGGGTGCCAGCTCAGGTGTTGACCTGGTTATCTGACCGTTATTAAAATGACGAGGTGTTTTCTTAAGATCTTCCCCTTCGGGATTGATCCCGGATCGTCGCCACTATCCCGATATGTTGCTCCAGTGCGATGTTAATTAGAATACCTACCGACTTTTTTACCATCTCTTACAAATGAGACATCTATTTCAATCCAAGCAAAAACCTTCCTGTACGGGGTGCATGTTAGATCTGTCGTGGCCTCAAAGATCATCACTTTGGCGTGATGTGGAAGATAGGGAAGAGGGATGCCAGTACAGGTGTCGTGCTCGTCATCTGACCGTGATTCAAAATGAAGAGGTGTTGACCTCGGGTCTTTTCCTTCGGGATTGAACCCGGACCTTCGCGAATAGCTTGTTGTGTTGCTCCAATGCGCGGTTAATTCAACTTCCTATTTTCAAATTCACATTTAAAATGTGACTTATTTTGGGACAGGCCTAAAATGGCACTTTTGAATATTTCAAAATCTTCAATGATATAGGGTAGCCCAAAGTCAGTAGACCATTTAAAAATAGAATAACTCTTTTTATCTATTTAAAATTCCATTAGTTCTTTTATAAACAATAAATATACTTCTTGGAAATTATTTTTAATTAGTTTTGTAGATTGTCTTTCCAATAGCCCTCATTTTGTTCTTGACAGTGGCTGCCTCTTTCTAAAGTGTGCTCCATCACCTCATAATGTTTCTTGGCTTATTCCTTTAATTTCTTCACGGATGTCGGCCTTCAATTGCTGGATGGTCCGAGGTTTGTTGCGGTATACTCTTTCTTTTAGATATCCCCACAAGAAAAAGTCTGAAGCCGTGAGGTGGAGGCCAATTGAATTCAGAGTTTTGCGCCGTCCAAAAATTTGCCTTAGCTCCATCATCGGACGAGTTGTTTATGAGTAGTCCCATGTTGCTGCCATCATACCTCTGGTGTGTTCTCAACTGACGAATGTTAGCTTTTTGGGTTAGCACAACTGACCGTTGATTTTGTAGATAAAATAGGATTATTTCTACTCTTTGCTCTGCCGTGAATTTTTCCATATTTTCCAAGAATTACATATAAATCTGAAAATTTTTCTAGTCACGTTTGGGTCACCTTGTGCGAATAAAGAAAAATGAATGCAAGATCGTTTTCCTGCAGCATCTATAATGGTTTACTGCCAAAATTTGTATATAAACGTCGACGCTGAAAGAACAAAAACTAGCGTTCTCCAAGCCGCGTGAAGCTTTGTTATCTAAATATATGCCGCCCGTAATTTAAAACACACCCCGACGTTATTTTAATGAGATCGGAAGCGACTGTATTTTTTAAAAGCTGTCTGAAACAATTCGCAGACGAAATAAAAAAATTATTCGTCAGGAAAAAACCAGAGCCTTTAAACAAGCGAATGCGTTGTGCGCTTTCTCTTTTATTCCGTAAGGCTATTAATTAGGTTGTAACAAAAGGTTGCGCTTTTGGCAAGCTGTATAAACTGATTACAATAATTTAAACTCACGTTGAAATGAGCTGTACTCATTTTTCACGCTCTGTTTCTATTCGTGTATTTCGAAAATTCGCATGTAATCCATCTGAACGCTAAATGACTTGTTACAGAGGCGTATAGGCGTTGTGTAGAGTAAAGGTTATTTTTAATTTATTCATTGCAAAATTTTATACACTTAATTGATATGAATAATTAAAATCTCATTAACTTTAACCTTCCTGATGGTTATGCGCAGTTTTGCAGGAACAGGTTATGGGCAGTTTTGCTATGAACAAGATACCTCGTACTTAGCAGAACTGCCATATCTCGATGGACCAGATATCTCGTCATTAGACGAAAATTGACCAAATCATAATCTCGTAATCATCAAAACATCGGCAATATCTTGATGACGGTATGCCTCGGCATTAGCAAAATTGGTCAGATCTTGATGGATGAGATATCTCGTCTAAACCACTTGATGGGTCATGGAATATATCTTGTGTAATAATTTATGTCCATTAAAACTCTAAACAGCTATCATTTAAGCATAAAGTTCAACAACAGCCTATATTACACTAGTCCTATTTACACCAGAATAGCCCGTCATGTTGCTCCAGTGCGAAGTTAATTAAATACCTACGTACCTACCTATCTTGCGGTAACACGGATAAAATCTGCTCCAAGGCTTTAAATGACATTGTAAGAGTTTTGATTACTTTTGTGTAAGACTATTATCAAGACAAATGCTTAAATCGTTATTTCATTAATTTGTATAGTCAACAACTCTTTAAACTTCGTTTTTAAAATTACAAACCCAAAACACACCATGTCGTTCTAAGTAAAATATATAACAGTACTGCCCATAACCTGAATACTAATATCATGAAGGTTATCAGCTTACGAAGATTTAATAACAAGTATAAAAGTTTAATGTGAATTGATAACTTACACTCAAATTTAATATAGAACATACTACAAGAAGAGACCAATTGAAACAACACGTAAAACGCTGTCACGAGCCGAGAAATCTTAAGAGGAAATAACAGAGTTCAAAACGCTGTTCGACGAGGCAACAAAACTGCTGAGGAACCAGCTCATGGGATTGGTTTGTCTGAAGCAGCAAACACTTTCAGTGAAGCCTGGTAGTAAAGCTATTTTATTGTACATTAAATCAATATTTTTAAAGAATTTTGAAGTAGAATGGAAATAAAATTCTTTAAAATATAGATGTTCATTAGCATACTCGGCACAGAAATCTCTTATAATACTCCAAAAGAAAGAACAATGATTTTTCTTCCACATTTCACGGCATTGTTTTCATTCTCTTACAAATTACTTAAAGTAAAACTCATCGCATTGTTTTTTTCTGGCGTAACACATTTTCTGAATCCCATAAGCATCGAATTGCTAGAATTCTGTGTTTTAATTGGCGTATTATTCAAATCAGTTCACCGAAAGGTTCGTTGAGGATTAAACTTTGAAATTGCAGAAAGCAATAAAATACTGATTTAATTAAATTGTTATGGTTCTGAGCATACTCGATTTAGTATTTTTTTTTATTATTTAGAGAATAGCAGATACACGAGCAATCTTATTGAGGATTTCAATAACGTAGTCGAAAAATAAACAAAATTCAAGAAACAAATGCGTTTGAAGCGGTACTTTTGTTATCGTTGGATTCTAGATTAGTTAACATTAAACTTTTTTTCGAAACGTTCTTTCATTTATGATCTGAAATTGAAGTTCATTATTTAAAATAACAGATAATTTTATTCCACAGAGGGAATCAACCATAAAAACTAAATAATTTTATACAGCTTAGGTGTTGCCTCTTCATCTGACCGTGGTTCAAAATTACGTGGTGTTGTCCTCGGATCTTTCCCTTTGGGATTGATCCCGGACCGTCACCAATAGCCCATTGTGTTGCTCCAGTGTGACGTTAATTGAAATACCCCCCCCCCCCCTTAGAGATGGATCCAAAGCAGTCGTCAATAGCCCGTTGTGTAGCTTCAGTGCGATGTTAATTCAGCAACCAACCATAAAAATGCTAAAAAAGTATTAATTTATTAGGTTGCTGTAAAAGTTCGTCCCGGTGTTTTGATGACAATTGAAGAAAAATTTTATTTATTAAAAATTACATTTAATCGATATAAGTATGTGCCGTTCTGTTCGATGACCTTTCCGGTAATCTCTCCGGTAACTGCACAATCCCGCGCTCATAGAAGTTCTGAGGTTTCTGGTTAAAGAACTGAGCCAGGTGAGACGAAACTTTTTGAACCACTTACGGCACGTGTAATCGTCAACGGCACCCCTAGCCCTACACAACAGGTATCTTTTGCATCTGCGAAGCATTTTTGCCTTTTCGGAAATGAAAATCATAATATGTCGAAAATTCTCCTTATTTTCTGCCGTTTTTAATGAATGCTTAAAATTAAAAAAACGCAACCCAATAACACAATTTCTTCCCCAAGTACTCTCGCCGAAATCTCTTCTTTCAAACAACATAAAAACTTTAGAAGTAGATAACCACTTCGGTTTTGCGATGCAATAACATCCAACGCCAAAAACGGGACGAACTTTTGCATCAATCTAATATATTATTTAAGTAGTATTATTTCTTAATCTGATGAGTTTAAGAAATTTTAAGTGGTAATTCTAAAACACAACCCTAAAAAAAGTATTTCAATGATTTATTGTACCAATTTTAGATCTTAAGCACCAGGAATTATACGATTCCTTTAAATGGTTTCGATGCTTTCTGGTGATTCCAGTTATTGATCCTGTGAGAAGTAGAATAAAATTTATTTGGCCTCAGGGATTGGTCATGTGGTACAACGCTTGATGAGACCTTTCCTTGAACCATTTCACTTCAATTACATTTGATATAAGAACTCTTATTAATCACATTGGAGCTTTAACCTCTGAGCGTCACGAAAATACCAAGTAGTGTAGCATTGCTTTTATCCTATAACATACATAGAGGCTATGGGTTGAAGAACCCCAATCAAAAGTGTATTGATCAAGAAGGTTAAAATTGGTTCGAAGTTATGCAGGGTAGGTAGGTATTTTAATGAACGTCACACTGGAGCAGCACAACTGGCTATTGGCGACGGCCCGGGATCAAACCCGAATGAAACAACGCAACGTAATTTTGAACCACGGTCAGATGACGAGGTCACACTTGAGCTGGCACCCCACTCTACAAACTTACACGCCACGCCAACGTGAGGACATTTGAAGGCACGACTGATTTAGCGTTAATATGACCGATTTGTTTCCAAACTTTTTATAGTTCTCCATCCTAAAATAAGGGGGCCGCGGTTGCCTGGTTGGTAGAGTAACGGATTAGCAACCGGAGGGTTGCGAGTTCGACCGTCGTGTACAAAGGGGGCCGGTGAACGTTAAATGTGGTCTCAAATGTCCTCACGTTGGTGTGGTGTAGAAGTTTCGAGACTGCGGTGCGAAATCAGGTATGATCTCATCATCTGACCGTGGTTCAAAATTACTTGGAGTTGTCCTTGCATCTTTCCCTTCAGGTTTGATAGCGGACCGTCGCCAATAGCCCGATGTTTGTTCCAGTGCGACGTTCATTAAAATATCTACCTACCATCCTAAAATAAGGACCCCTGGGGCCCAGTTGGTAGAGTCGCGGATCAGGAACCGGAGGGTTGCGAGTTCGAAACTCAATTCAACCAAATTCTCGTAAATCCAACCAAAAATAATTTATGTTTTGTATAATGATGAATTTTCCATGAAGACACTTTCAGAAAAGCAATTTAGAATAGCACCGGAATTCACAAATACGAGAATTAAATTATACAGGATTTATAATAAACAATGCTTATTTATGTTATGTGAGTCTAAATTGTTTTTACAAAATAAGGGGGGTGATAGTACCCATCCAGACGATCAATAATTACCATGGAACATAGGGTCGCATTCCACTCTGAGAGGCAGAAAAGAGTAAAGTCGAAACGCGTCGAGTATGAACAAGTCATCGTCTCTGACGTCGCACACTTTTCCAGCACGGTCCGGCACTTCTTGAATGCCACATATCCCGCACGATGGATCGGACGTGGCGGACCTTTGGCTTGGCCTCCTCGCTCACCGGACCTCAACCCACTGGACTTTTTCTTCTGGGGCACATGAAATCTTTAGTGTACCAGACGCCTGTGGACTCGGCTGAAGATCTCGTAGCGAGAATCGGTGTTGCCGCAGACAAAATTAACACAACACCAGGAATCTTCGAGAGGGTGCGCCAGTCATTCCTTTGCCGGTGTGAACTGTGCAACGACACGCGCCACTTTGAGAACTTGCTGTGAGTTTTTCTCTGATCAATAAATCAGATTGTGCAATTTTTGGTATCGTTCATTCGCTTTCCCAACACTGTTGTAAGTTAATGTAGAAATTCTAATTTGACTCTTTTCTGCCTCTCAGATTTCCACTATGAGAGGCAGAAAAGAGTAAAATTAACCAGAAGTAGAGTAAAATTACCATGGAACATAGGGAATTGCGACCCTATGTTCCATGGTAATTATTGCTCGTCTGGATGGGTACTATAAACCGTCTTATTTTGTAAAAACAATTTAGGCTCACCCTGTATATTATATTCTAAATTACACAAGTGCTCCATTTCACGACACACTTTCAATGATTTAATTCAACATTTTATAAAAGTACCAGTTTTAAAATATACTCAATCCGTTCGACTTTCAAAGAACCCGCGAATAATTCTTCGTTTGTTTCACTTCAAACAACCGCCCCCATTCAATTTTTAAACAATCGTATAATCACTCGAAACCGATTCTTTTGTATAAAAGTCCCAACTCCGAATCGCTCAACAAAAAACAACTCGGATATCCGCTGCTCTTGACAATGCATAATCACATTGTGTTATAACAGCTGTTTGTAATGTGGCGTATGTTATGGAATTGAGATTTATGAATGCTCTTCCACTTTCCCATTTTCTTCTTTTTAACCCCGTTTTTCTTCGACTCTTAAACGTTCGATGTTTTTTCATTGGTCTTGGATGCCGACCAATAACATCGCGGGGAACAAGATTCGGATGTGTAACATTGAAAGCTATTTTTTGTTCTTTCTTTTTATCGCCGAGATTTCTAAGATACATGTGAAGGGCGAAAAATATTGACTCGAGGATCTAAGAGGGGATTTGAAGCGGGAGAATGTTTTCGCTCGAAATGCTTCGATATATATAATCGGTGGAAATGGTGTTCCTAGAAAAATGAACGTTGCCGACGGAATCGCCAGAAACGTGATACAAAGATTACATTTTTCTTGAGACAATAATTGTATTTTTTCTGGTGTCCACATTGAATACACATTTAAAGCGTGAATTTAATTCACAAATTAGCAAGATTAGGTCAGGTTTCAAAAATTAAAATTTGAGTATTTGAATAATAAATTAATCAAACCTCATTAAGACGAATTCACTTAATACGAATTACTGATAAAGCGAATTGAATTCCAATCCGCGTCAAAATGTAGATTCGAATAATGTATCATTCGTTTAAGAATAATTCGGGTTGGAACTTTTACAAAAACATTCGGAAAACATGAGTGTACTAATGTTAATTACTTCAAAACTCTATGATTTATTCGTAGTCGATCGATGAAGATGAAGGAATAAGCGTGTCTTTAAAAGAAGCGGGCCGAGTCAGCAGTTGGAAGAGCAACGGATTAGCAATCGGAGGGTTGCGAGTTCGAAACTCGGTCCAACCAAAGACCGTCCGGTATATAGGGGCTGTCGCTCGTTAAATCCGTCGTGGTCCCAAATGCCCTCACGTTGGCGTGGTGTGGAAGTTTGGCGAGTGTTGAGTGCCAGCTTTGGTGTTGATCTCGTCATCTGACAGTGGTTAAAAATGAAGTGGTGTTTTCCTCGGATCTTTCGCTTGGGGATTGATCCCGGACCGTCGCCAATAGCCCATTGTGTTGCTTCAGTGCGACGTTAATTAAATTGCCTTCAATTTATACATTTCCATTGATTGTCCATTTATAGATCAGATATAGACACTACTAATTTCTTGTAAAGATTTCGTCTGATTTTAAAATCGAGTTATTACAATTTTTACGAGTTAAACTCAAGTTATTACAATTTTTTGAAGTAAATACGTCTTTAAATATCGGAAAAGTATTGGCGTGCATGAAAAATCTAGGGTTACAACTGTTCTGCTTTGAGTAGAGTCGTGTAGATAAAGGATGCCCATACCTGACATGACTTTCAAACCGTGTGAGCAGGCACATTGAACGTGGGGAGGGGGTCCAGAATATGTCACGGGTTGGCGCTTAGGAATTCTACGGTGTTGGGCGAGCTTTGGGCCAATGTAACTTTGGATTACGTGCGAAAATTTTGGAATTGAAAATTTAATAACACTTTAAATTTATTTCGAACTAAAGCGCAAGTTGTTATAATTTATATTCATTTAAATTTGTCTGATTTTATTATTTTACTTCGCAATATGTTTCAAAGCTTTTTTGCAGTTTGAAATATATTTTATTCCTATTTCCCTTCACTTCCCACAGTGGAATCATGTCTGTAAGATTCTAATAGAATTCGAAATTGTCACTTTTTAACATTAATACAATTTTTTCGTGAAATTGTTTGAATTATTCAAACTATGTATTGTTAAAATAGCGTTACGAATTATAATGTTCTTTGTTTAGTGTGACCATATTAGTGATTGTTTCAATTTGCCTTTGATCCTCTGAGAGTCACAAGTTTTCCGAGTAGTGAAGTATTGCTTTTTTTTCGCAACACCTACAATGACTAAATACGATCGATTGATTGACATCGATTGGTTGAAAGAATCTCAGGGGAAGAATCTATTGGTCAAGATCAAAACTGTTTAGAGATCATCCAGAGAAGACTGAAGGTTATAGAACGGATATGTATGAGTGAACCCTTCAAAGGCTTAACCCTCCTGGTGGTTGTGTCAACGAGGTATCTCAACTTTAGCAAAAGTGAACAGATCTTGAAGGACGAGATATCTCGTTATTAGAGGAAAACTGATCAGATCTTGAACTCGTCATCATAAAATAGTCTAATATCGTGACGAGATATCTCGTCATTAGCAACATTTAGTTAGATCTTGATGGACGAGGTAAGTCGTCGAAACCTCTTGGAGGGTTTGAACGATATTTTCAAATGTGTTGATGAAGTTTGTAATTTCACTACAAGATAATTTTCATGTTCTTAAAAGTCAATTTTTAAAGAATCGCTTATAAAATGCAGGCTATTGGTAAAACAAAATGGCGTACGATTGGAAAAATTGCTTGTATTTGCGGTTTTACATTTTCCTACAGCCTAAGTGCAGTGCTAAATACTCAATCTCCAGCAAACTGAAATGGCTAAGATTAGTTTTATGTGCAGCCTTAATAAAAATGACTTAGATTGCTTGTGCCTGAAAAGAAACCCTTCTAAAAAATGTCAGGAGAGAAAGTCTTGCTATTTTTTTGTAAAATGAACTCAAATATCCTAGAAATATAAGTACCCCTTTGAGATCATTTCAAATTTAAAGAATATCGTTTATAACAAAAAAGGATGACTTTCCATCAAATAATTATGAAGTATGACATCTTTCCCCAAGAGTACGATGTTTGTTGAAGAAGTAACGACAAGCACATAAGCGAGAAAATTCCTAAGCAATAAGATGTTGAAGCTTTAAACAAAGATGTATTAGAGTAAATACATCTACTTTAAAATCTTCTCAACTTAATTTTTTTTCTCGACAAGGACGATAAATTAGCCTTCTTCGAAGTAAAATCATAAATGCAGTGCTTTAAAGTGCGTTAATGCTTTATTTAAAAGCATTTATGAAAAGGTATATTAAATCATCATGATCATACAGTATATAATACGACTAGATGAATTACCCGCCTTTGCACGAGTTGAATTGTTTGTAATTAATCGTAATATTTCTCAATGTTATTCCCTATGGGAATTTTAAATTTTTTTAGCCCCCTCTACAGACCCAGGAAAAATAGATCGGTGGTTAATATATAAATTACGTTTCCTATAGGATTCTAAATAATGGATGCACCAAATTGGGTGTGAATTGGTCTGATAGTGATCGTAAAAATATTCAATGTCAGTCCTGTAGTTATTTTGAATTGTTTTTAGCCTCCCTGCTGACCCAGGAAAAATCGAACGGGCTTGATCTATAGCCTATTTGTCCCTCAAAATTCTAAAGAATAAATATACCAAATTTAGTGTGAATTGGTCTGACATTGATCGTATAAATACGCAATGTTATTCCTATGGGGATATCGAATAGAATTTGGAGCCCTCTCTGCATACCCTAAACAGATAGTACGTGGTTAATATGTAGCCTACGTTACCGCAAGGTTCCAAAGAAGAAGTGTACCACATTTAGTGTGGATTGGTCAAAGGGTGTAGATTTGTATAGAGAACAGACAGACGCCAACTCTGCTTTATATATAGCTGAATTTACCCGCGTTGCTCGGGTTTAATTGGTTAAACGTCGATTGAAAGTGATCCCAAAAGGCACTTTTCTGTCAAAAAAATTGCAAATATGGAGAAAAAATTAAATATTTTTTAAAACAGATTTTTATAGCTTCTACAATTTACTTTAGATGATTTAGATACAGACAATAGGTAAGACAAACCAACAAAACTATATACAAAAGTCGATTTTGAGTTATGGAGCGATCTTGGAGCTCTCCCTTTAAGTTAATTTTCTAAAAAAAAATGGCATACATCGTATTATTGCAGTCAGATTTTTTTGCTTATTAGTATTTTTTAATTTGTAGCACCTTGCACCAGGAATACGAATTTCGGAATTTCACCATCATTATGAAGGCTGACAAATCATATTGATACGACATCGATCAACGTTTCAAGCAAATACACTTTATGCTTGAAAATTCCATCCCACATTTTACAGACGGGATACATAAACGATACGATAATGAGCGATTTTCAGCACACCCGTACCCATCTGCGATTGCACCATACTCTTAAGATTCTAAAACCTCCAAGGGGTCATCTTGAGAGGCGACTCCTGTAGATGTTAACTCTGACGTCATCAGAGCCAGACCAGGAGAGAGCGCCCCCTAGCAAGTGCTCTCTCTGTTCAGGATGACGGGACGTTACACCCCTCTGCACACCCAAGATAAATAGAACGGGGGTTAATATGCAGTCTACGTTACCCGCAGGGTTCCAAAGAATAAGTGTACCAAATTTGGTGTGGATTGGTCAAACGGTATAGATTTGTACAGAGAACAGATGCCAACTCTGCTTTATAGATATAGAATAGATGTTCTATTAGCAAATTTTACTCTTCAACTCATACAGATGAAAACATGGAATGTGTAATACTATTTTCGTACTATACAAATTCTCGCATACACAATCATTACCTTCATGAAAGTACTTTCTTTTCATACAAATTGGATACAGTTTAATTAAATTTTCATTCCTGCTTCTCAGTAAGCAATGTGTTGATTGTAAATTTGCTATTCAACCCTCCAAGTGTTTGGACGAAATATCTCGTCCCAGATATGATCAATTTTGCGAATGACGAGATATCTCGTCGTGACAAAACTGCCCTATTATTCCAAGGGGAGTGAAGGGCCTCGGTAGCCCGGTTGGAAGAGTAACGGATTAGCAACCGGAGGGTTGCGAGTTCGAATCCAACCGTCGTGTACAAGATGGGCTGGTACCCGTTAAATCTGTCGTGGCTTCAAAAGTCCTCACGTTGGCGCGGTGTGGAAGTTTGGAGAGTGCGGTGTCAGATCAGGTGTGACCCCGTCATCTGACCGTGGTTCAAAATTACATGGTTGTCCTCGGATCTTTCCTTTAGGGTTTGATCTCGGACCGTCCCAATATCCCGTTGTGTTGCTCCAGTGCGACGTTAATTAAAATACCTACCAACTCAATATGCCTCATTTTTAAGCAGCATCAAAAAGTTAGATCTTTTCCTATTTTTAGGTTTAATCTCTTTTTCTCTGACATATAAGATGAAAGTAGCACAATAACAAAATCCATTATTTCAGCTCATGTTATAGTGATGTCAGTAAAATTACGTCTCGCAATAGTAGAAAAATACAATCGTGAAGTCATGGCGAAGACAATTAAGCTAAGTCATGTAAATACAAATGATAGACCAGGGAAACACAGTTAAGATCACTGGCACAATCACCAACTGTCTCTTTTCGATGCTCAATTATCATCATTCTTACTAACATTTCCCCTTTTTCTAAAGCCGTCCTTTTTTTGAAAGGGGTAAGACTTGATACGGGTGCTTACCTACCAAAAGTTTGTTGGGAATTAAGTTACAGATAATTAGGTCTAAATTCATGAATGCTGCTTTAATTTAATGTGTCATTTAGTTACACTCAGTTGGCAAAGAATTCCCGTAAGTCAGTATTTTGTCATTGCATCGTCACGAGAACAACGATGGGCAGACAGTGTGTGTTACACAAGTGAACTTGTTTAGAGTGTATTCAGCTGAATACTAACAATTTGTAACAAGAGTTTGGCTTCCTCTTGGTATTGACGTGGTGGCTGATCAAATCTATCTTGGCCTCAAATGTCCTCACGTTGGCATGGTGTGGAAGTTTGGAGAACTTTGCTGTAGTACGACGTTAATTAACTATCTACTTACCTCTTTATATTAAAAAAGAATTAGACTATGCACTTTGAATATGCATCAGTGCTTTAAAGAGAAATTAGTTTCAAAACCATCTCTTAACGCGCCTATGCGTCTTTTTTACTATCTTCCAAACTAGCTCGTTCAAAACTGTAACTGTCTTCACTTCAAGCAATCCAACGTTACACTGGCAGACATTTTGCAGACTCTTCTCTTTTTCAGTACTTCTTCGCACTGAAGGCCATGTGAAGTACGGAATCCTTTGTCTACGCGACGCAATATTTATCCTCTAGATGTTTCTTCTAGTTCTGAAATCAAGAGAAAACTGTTGAAACGCTTTTTTTGTAGCGTTAGACTTTTCATGCAGCATACCAGTACTGTTTCGATTTAAAAGACGTATTCACGTCAAAAGAAACTTTTGTTTGGGTTCTTTTAAGGTATGGGACCACCCAAAAATCCTCGTTTCGGTGAAAAATTTTCGATTTTTTTTTATTTGTACATTTTATAGGCCACACATTTAGGATTCCAAAAATGCTTTGTTTTTGTTTTTACGATAACTAGAAGCAAAGATATAGTATAAATAATAAACCGGAGTGAAATTCCGGATACCAGAAGTAGATATTTAAAGAGCCATAAAAATTAGTTTGAACAACTATGTTCTCACTCTCAAACATTGTAAATGTCCAAATCTTTTTTTAAGTATAGAGTCACGTTTCCTTTATTTTTTATTATTTTATTTGCATCTGGTAACTGCTTCTTTACTTTCTTTAAATGCGTTTTCTGAGAAACTGCGTTTTGCTATTTTTTTGTTTACGATAGATATATCTCAAAATGTTTATAAGATTTTGAAATGAAATTTTTCCACAATGTTTTATTCATTTGTAGTTATGTTATGAACCAAAATGTAACTTTCCTATATTTTTTTATTTATTTTAATGACTATTCTTTCGAAAAAATGAGATTAAAAAATGAAAAAAAATGAGTTTTTGTACAAAGTTTGGAATATTACAATAACTTTTAGAACTACTGCAAATCTTTTGGCTCTTAACACAGATAAATATGTTAGTTATATACTGTATAAAAATTACTGAAATATATTCATTAGAATTTGCTATAGGAGGTATGGCGTAAATGTAAATTTTCACTAGAATTTTGCTAAAAATTGCCTATATTTTGGAAGTTAATGAAAATTTCATTGAAATTGTATTTAAATTCATAGTTTTATACCCCATTTTAATTAAAAACATGTATGCTTCAGTAAAATTTTATGTATTTAAAAATCTTAACACAGATAAATATGTTAGTTATATACTGTATAAAAATTATTGAAATATATTCATTAGAGTTTGCTATAGGAGGTATGGCGTAAATGTAAATTTTCACTAGAATTTTGCTAAGAATTGCCTATATTTTGGAAGTTAATGAAAATTTCATTGAAATTGCATTTAAATTCATAGTTTTATACCCCATTTTAATTAAAAACATGTATGCTTCAGTAAAATTTTATGTATTTAAAAAAATGCTTCGAAGGTAGTCACATACCTTAAAGGAATACAATGAATTTCAGCTCGATAGGATGATTATTTTGGAAAATACGAATAAAAGTCTGTAAAGCCAACTTAATATCAAGTTCTCCAAATTTTCGCTTAACGTTAATTAATTACCACCTACCAATTTAACTACGGCGGCCCTCAGATAAAAGAAAACCTATTTGCTGAATTTTCAATCCTATTTTTGTAGCAACCAAATCATTCTGTGGAAACCCAAACCCAAACAGCGGTAAGATTTACGCGCTTGCATCGATTTGACGTCATTTTCGGATTTATAAATAAAATAGCTTTGTGTGCGCCCCAAATCTACGAAAAATTTCCATCCGCATTCAGATTCCACTCGCATGATAAATATCAAACTGGCCCCATCGGCATTTGGCGCCCAAGACCCATCCATATCCACAAACCGCGAAAGACATCGACGCGTTGAAGCAAAAACTCCTAAAAAAATATACCCATTCCTCAAATTCCTTTCATTTCTCAAGGATCACAATGCCTCGAAATAAAAACGGCAATAGAATCTAAAACCAGACACCATATTCAAAGGTTGTATCAGCTGGCATAAAAATCGAGCAAATCCCGAAGATTGAAAAAGTCGGGGTAACATCGCATGTGTTGGAAGAGCGCGTTTAAGATTTCTCTCGTAACTCTCCCTTTCCGTAGTACATAAATTCCGATATGATTGTCGTAAATTCGTAGCTCTGCGAATTGCACCTGACTCCTGCCTTCATAGTCCCCCAGGGGTGAGATCTTGGAGTCTATATTTTAGGAAATGTTTTCCCGAGGACTATCAAAGCTCCTTGCTGCTATGGCGATGGCGGTTGATGTAGTGCTGTACGGAATGTAGAAGTACAAGACCTTTTCGTGTTGGAATCGAATGACCAAACCTATACATCGTATATTAATGGGAAAATATTTAAATGGGAAATGTTACAGTTTTAGTTTCGAAACAATATAAAAATGATTAATTTTTGGTCAAAATTTTTTATATAGTCGAACGAAGGTAGATGCGTAGGTAGTTGAATTAATTCCGCACTGGAGCAGCACAGTTCCGGGATCCATACCGAAGGGAAAGATTCGAGGACAGCACGTCGTCATTTAGAACCACGATCAGAATGCGGAAGGAGACTGGTACACGCTGAATCTGTCGCTGCCTCAAATGTCCTCACGTTGGCGTGGTGTGAAAGTTTGGAGAGTGGGATCTCAGATATACCATAACATCAATACAGTCAAAAGAAGATAGGTATGTAGTTGAAAAAGTCGCACTGGAGTTAAGCAACGGGATATTGGCGACGGTCCGGGATCAATCCCGCGGGAAATAACCGAGGACAACACCACGAATTTTGAACCGAGGTCAGATGACGAGATCAACACCTGAGCTGGCAGCGCACTCTCCAAATTTCCACGCCAACGTGAAGATATTTGAAGCCACGAGATTTAACGTGCACCAGGTCTCGTGTACACTACGGTCTTTGGTGGGGCGAGTTTCAAATTCGCAATCCTGTTTGCTAATCCGTTACTCTTCCAACCGGGCTACCGCGGCGCTGTTCTTGGATTAGAAGAGTGGTGGATTAGCAACAGGATTGCGAATTGGAAACTCGATACAACCAAAGAGACTCGTGTACATAGGAGCTGGTGCTCGTCAAATCTGCCGTGTCATCAACACCTGAACTGGTGCTTGACTCTCCAAACTTCCACACCACACCAACATGAGGACATTTGGGCGCACGACAGATTTAAAGTGAATCAGCCTCCCCCCGAACACGACGGTCTTTGGTTGGATCATGTTTCAAACTGGCAACCCTCCTTACGGCCTTCAAAATTGTACTTTTAAAATGCAAAATTGATGCGCCCGTTTTTAATTTCCTTTATTGACTTTAACGTCTCCAGGTATATCATCAGAAACTGTAAATAATGTTATGTTAAACGTTTAAAAAAGAATGTATATTACAATTTTGCTAACAAATAATTTTTTAAACAGTATACTTTCTCGGAGGTTGACACATTCTTAATGATTTAAATTCAATTAGTAATCTGCTTCAAAATGAGGTGTTTTATTTTGCCTCTTACCTTACTGTATTTGTGCTTTATCTTGCGTTTTTGGATACTATATTTCTTGGTCTCTGTAATTGGATCTTTTTCTGCAGAGGAACAACAATACATTAACCCTCCAAGCGGTTTCGACGAGATATCTCGTCCTTCAAGATCTGACCAATTTTGCTAATGACGAGATACTCGTCATCGATATATTGCCGATTTTTTTTATGATTATGATATCACGATAAGGTCAGTTTTCTTCTGATAGTGATCATGTTTTCTTTTAGTGATGAGATATCGCTTTCAATATGATCTGCTCAGCTTTATTATGATCGTGTTTTTTTAATGACGAGATATCTCGTCCAAGAAGATTTGGTCAATTCTGTTAATGGCGAGATATCTCGTCGAGACAACCACCAGGAAACCTTCCTAAATACCCCAATAAAACCCTAATAAATAAAGATTACATAAAGATTAAATAAAGATTAAATAAAGATTTATGTGTTGACACGAAACAAATGAGGATCAACTCTTCGATAATCTATATCAATAAAAATGGAGTGTTTATACATTGAATATTTTCGACCCATTTCAAGTTTTCTCTCCGTTTTGGACCCTTGATGCAAAATCCGTCTCGTGCGTTCGGTGTGTTTGTCCATCTGTCTGTATGTGCGTGCACGTGCTACGTCCAATCAGTTGAATATAATTTCATGAAACTTTGTATACTCTACTTCATTAGTATATTCATTTAGTGACTGAACTTGGTTGCGTTTGTCTGTCCGTCTTCCCGTTCTACGTCTGATTTTGTTTCTGTGTTTGCACAAGTATCACATAAAATGTTTCCAAAGTATTTTAATGCACTGTTCTACATTTTATACATTGTACTTTAGTTTAGTGAGTACGTTATCTTACATTTCTTTGCTTATATATTTAGACAAGTTTCATGCTAAAACATCTGAGTAACTATACTTTAATCAACCCTAATTTGATAGTTTTGGAGTAGCTGGAAGGTATATTGAGCATTGGAACTACTTGGATTGTTTTACCTGTGCTGCTGAAATATCAATTATTTTCCAAAACTATTTTTACCGAATTTAAATTCTAACTGGCTGGAAGGTATATTGGGCATTGGAATTACTTCGATTGTTTTACCTGTGCTGCTGAAATATCAATTATTTTCCAAAACTATTTTTACCGAATTTAAATTCTAATAGTTTATTTATTTCGAGCATCTTTACGAAATATAAAAAAAATTCTGAATATTTAGGACAGATGATAAAGAGAATAAACATTATGAATAAAATATTCAGAACAAGACCTTTCAAATAGGACTGGTAACTAATATGGCAACCATGGTATTTTTTTAATCGTTTGCTTTTTCAAATTTGTGTCCTTTGCGTCCAAAAATCTATTTCGTAGGGAAAAAAACAACTTTAGTCACGGAAAAAAAACCCGAATCATCCCTCTTCATTCGAATAATTTTAACAATTGATAAAATTCAAAGATGGCGTTTGACAGGAACTAATGTCTTCTATAAATTCAAATACATGAAGTTTGCATAAGGGGCCGTCTTCATATTAAATTGAGCACCAACTTCATAATTTCCAATCGAAATCCCCTATTTTGACACACAATTTCAAATTTATATCGAAATTCAACTTCAGATACCAAATTTCATGTCATTAGATCTTACCGTTTCGAAGTAATGAGTACAGACTGATTGGAGCTCCTAATGTTAAACAGTTTTTCAGACTTTTATGGATATCTTCCTAAATAATATTTTTGTAGCGCTGATATTTTGTACCATGTTACTGTTAAACAACCCAAAAAGCTATCTATTTTATTTAAAAAATAGTTTTTAGTATGCAATAATAAAAAAATTAATGTTTGAAAAAAATTATGAATCGGAATCATATTTTGATAGGAATCGATTTAGAAGTACTTCTAATATGACCATGCAAAATTTCGGTTTATTCCAAAAATTAGTTTTTGCGTTGCATTAAATTTTCCTCATTATGACGATTTTAGGGGGCAACCAAACGTTTAAAAATGTCTAACAAACTTGAGGGATGTTTAAATTTTTGAAAAATGGTTGGAAATATCATTTATGTTTTTAATCTAAACTACAATGGGTCTTTTACCAATTATGTGTCGTATAGATAAACTCTACTAATACATGATCAATTGAGTGACTCACTCTATTCACTTTTATGGATGATCGGAATATCAGTTCGATTATATTAAATAATTATAGGTAGACTTTGGTTGCATACATAGAAGCGAACGCTAATGAAAAAAAAAATAACTTTTATTAAGAACATTAAAGACGATACAAAATTATATAGAACATCAATCAACACTTTCTCCGCTTCGAATTGTTTTCAATTCCAAAATACATTTATCACATTTTAATCATGGCTACAATTCACATTATCGTTTGAGCTCGTATAATAAATATAACTCTAGGATCGTTTGCACATGCATAATAAATATACTAGTTTTCGGGTAGTTTGCACGCGCTGACAAATACGTTTGAAATAGTGTTCAAATTTGAAATTTGCAAACTACAAAACTGCAATTAATCTGGATCTACGAATAGCGATTTTTAAAATATAGATGATCCCTTAAATTGACAGCAACATTAATATGGAATAGTTCCGAATATAAAGATAGTAAAGTCATGAAATTTGATATTTAGACTAATTTTGTTTGTGAAAAATTTGATATGAAGACGCTCCCTCAAGCATTTTTTTGCATTTAATTTGTAGAGGACGTTATTCCCTGTTCAATGATATCTTTGAATTTGCTCTATGAATAGTGGTCGAAATAAAGAGGGTGATTCGTTTTTTTCCGCGATTGTACATTCATTACTTTTCGTTCAAAGCTTTTTTAAAATCTGTTTTAAGATGTATTTCTGGATTTTCACTTCGATGTTGTTCGTTCAATAACTGTAACTAAGGTAAGCGGTTTAATTAGTTTTAAAAACATTTTTAATCGGTGTATGATAATTTTGGGAAACGCTTTTGTTTTTAAATGACATACAAGGCATTGAAATGCATACTCTTAACTATTCTATGCATTCTGGGTAACATTGGCAGACTCTAAAGGTACTAAAAATTTAAATTCTACAAAAATGTAAAATGTAAAATATGCCATTTATTTGTGAAATTGTGTATTTAACAATTGTGTACCTTTATTAGAATGTGGTAGTTGTTACATGTTATGAATAGGAATTTCAATTTTTTAACGAAAGCGGAAGTTAGCTAACCAATTCAACCGGAGTAACGCCGGGTAATTCTGCTAGTCACTAATAAAATGTCTAAAATATTTATGCAATATATCGTCGAAAGGTAAAATGCATTTGATAATATCCATTTCGTGTGGGCCACATATCCATTAAACAGACATTCAAGTTTAACAGTGTCAGCTCAGGGAATTCAAGTTTAAATGATAAATCCAGTTTATTCTGCATTGAATATAAAGGTGAAGACGCTCCAGATCATCATTGACTAGCGCTTCAGGGATAACGTGTAAATAGAAATGGCGTTACTCTGACATTTAATTCACGTACATTTCAGTGATCGTGTTTTCGTGTTACGTTTGACAAATGATGTGACTAGTTCTATTAATATTCACCCGTGCATCATTCCAGATCTCATTCGAAAAGTTTTGTCCATACAGGTGATGTCGATTGGTATACGGATAAAGTTAACAAAGCATCTCGTTACATCTATGGAAATGATTTGAACTCAGTCAATTCATGGTGCAATTTAATACTGGAGCTTCAAATATTGTTTTGGAATACTTTTAAGTCTATATTTAGGGAGAATCATTTCCATGTTCACCGACTCTATTTCAGTCTCACTTTTAGGATGCTGCACTCTACTAGCGTTATTTTATAAATAATAATTGCTTATTCGTTGTCTTTTTCTAATATTGGAATTCATGGAATGAATTCCAATATTAGAAGAATTAGCAGTCATGAATGTTAGAAAGAGAAAGCTGTCATGAGACATTTCTTTATTTGATCCTATTTTTTGACTGGTCTCGATTGTGTGTTTGGCAACATATATCTACCGCCTAAACATTTGAGTGAATCCGTGCTTAAATTTTTCACTAAATCCTGAAACTGCGCATTGTTATTGCTATTGAGCAACTAGACTGAACATTGCCATTGCTATTGAGCAAGTAGACTGAGCATTGCCATTGCTATTGAGCAAGTAGACTGAGCATTGCCATTGCTATTGAGCAAGTAGACTGCGCATTTTTATTGCTATTGAGCAAGTAGACTGAGTATGCCTATTGCTATTGAGCAAGTAGACTGAACATTGCCATTGCTATTGAGCAAGTAGACTGAGCATTGTCATTAAGCAAGTAGACTGAACATTGCCATTGCTATTGAGCAAGTAGACTGAGCATTGCCATTGAGCAAGTAAACTGAACATCGCTATTGTAATTGAGCAAGTAGACTGAGCATTGCTATCGATACTAAGCAAGTAGACTGAGTATTGCTATTGTTATTGAGCAAGTAGACAGTATTTCTATTTGGTATTGAGCAAGTAGACTGAGCATTGATATTGCGAAGAGCTTCAGAAAGTGGAGCCAACATGTCGACTAGTAGTCACGTGACTGCTCTGTAAAAAAAATGACTTGGCTTGTCAATTTGACATCTTATCGCCCCGTTTGGCTATATAACGTCTCATGCCAGCGTAGATGTGTGAATGCGCAATTCTATAGAGTGGCGACAAAAATCGTCAAACTGGTTATAAGCCACATTTTAAGGTACCTCCGATTTGTATCATGTGGGAGGAGGATTAACAGAAATTATAATCTCCGATTTTCGTCTGATTTGCTTGCTTAGACTTATGATAGGGTTGTTTGTGAATGCACATTTCTATAGAGTAGCGACAAAAATGGCGAAATCGTCGAAGTCTACTAGTATGTCGCGCGAACCAATCAAAAAATGAATCAATGGATGGGCGTTTTCCCCGTCCTGTGGACTAATCAGATGATGACAAAAGGAAATACAAAGAGTTCTAACATTTCCAACAATTTTTTCTGCGCATATAAGCTCTCACTAGTTAACTAACATGTGTACTGTACATCATATGCAACGTTTGCGACAAGCGTCATGCCAGGTGACAAAAACATGAGCAACCACAGACGTAAACACATTTCCATTTCATAAGGAACTGGCTTTACTACCCGGTTTCGACCTATAGTTTTTGCTATTCCAACAATCCAAGTCTTACCTCTGTTCACTCAGCACTTTCGTTGCGCCATCAAATAGCTTTTTGTTCTTTTATTATTCGATCGCTCGGCTCGGGACACCTTAAGACGTTTTGTGTTGATTCGAGTTTGATTAAAAATTGGTTTCTTCTTGCGAAATGTACGGTGTAAAATTTTACTCCTATGTTTCTAAGGGAACGGTGTAGCGATATAAAAATAGTTTCGTTGATCGGGTAGAATGGATTTCTAGAAACAGCGCAAAGCAGTTCACAAATCCACACTTGTGCCTTGAGAATAATGTTAAATTGGCTGGGTATCAGAACAAAAAGAAAAACCTAGAAATTCTAGACAGGTAGGTAGTGAATTGCCGTCGCAATGGAGCAACACAATGGGTTATAGGCGACGGTCCGGGAACAATCCCGAAGGGAAGGATCAAGGACACAACACCTTGTCACTTTGAATCACGGTCAGATAACGAGGACACTTGAGGATCATTCTCCAAATTTCCACACCCCGCCAAAGTGAGGACATTTGAGGCCACGGCAGATTTGACGTGCACCAGCCCTCGTGTACACGACGGTTTTCAGACGGACCGAGTTTCGAATTCGCAGCCCTCCGGCTGATAATCCGTTCCTCTTCCAACTGGGCTACTGCGGTCCAATTCCAGACAAGATATGCAAATTTCATGACGTCAGAGTTCAGCGTTCGATAACTCTTGTTGCGTCAGACAAAAAGATTTTCTTCTTCATACATATAACAGAGCTACAAAATGAGATAGAAAACTGCACAACTTACTTCCATTCTCTTTTTTTCGATTTGAACGAAACAAGAAAAACCATTCCAAAACACAGCACCGCGTGAAAGGAAAAAGGAATAAAAATACCCTCCACAACCCCGCAATAAGGCACTGCAAAGAAGTTCATAATCTCCTCCCCGAAAAAAGTAATTACATATTTTAAAATTACTCCTAAGTTGATAAACCCCTTAAATAAATCTCCTTAATCTATTAACTTCCCGAGCAAGTTTCACCGCGAGGAAAACCCGTCGTTATAAAAAGATTTCCCCAAAAATTCGAACAACGGCGAACGATATTAATATTCTGCAAAAAGTTCTTTTTTGAAAAGCAGGGGAATTTGGCACCGCTCCAGAGAATTTATTTATCTTTTTACAAAACTGCCAGGTGTTATGGCTCACCTCAACCCAACTCGACTCTCATTTGTTCCGTCAGAAAAGGAAGATGGGATATGTTCTGAATATAAGATGCCTTACGCTCTACCTTCCTTTCGCATCAACTTCTACAGATGTCTTCTTCTTTTCGAGCGACTTGAGTGCTCTTAAGTCGATGGAGTTCGCTGCAAAAAGGAAGTGCCCGGTGGGGCATAGGTAAACATAAATAACTCGGTCTTTTCACTCGGGAAGGAGTTGCATAAAACCAGATAGTCTTCTGTTCGTGGGGCATTATGTTATGATGCGCATTTAAAGTGGCGTGTTTTGAATAAGGAATGTTAAATAATTAAGTTGTATGTTGCGGGGAATGGGACAGTCTGCAACGCGGGGCAAAGTATAGAATAAACTAGTATAATCTGCCCCGCTTTTTTATGTATACGAAGTATACATGAAAAAGTATATATTGTTAAATTTCTCACGAATAATGGCAAAATAGGGAGACTCCGCCAATAACCAGCCAATCTGCAACGCGGGGCAAAGTATAGAATAAACTAGTATAATCTGAACCCTTTTTTATGTATACAAAGTATACATAAAAAGTATACATTGTTAAATTTCTCACGAATAATGGCAAAATAGGGAGACTGCGCCAATAACCAGCCAATCTGCAACGCGGGGCAAAGTATAGAATAAACTAGTATAATCTGAACCCTTTTTTATGTATACAAAGTATACATAAAAAGTATACATTGTTAAATTTCTCACGAATAATGGCAAAATAGGGAGACTCCGCCAATAACCAGCCAATCTGCAACGCGGGGCAAAGTATAGAATAAACTAGTATAATCTGAACCCTTTTTTATGTATACAAAGTATACATAAAAAGTATACATTGTTAAATTTCTCACGAATAATGGCAAAATAGGGAGACTGCGCCAATAACCAGCCAATCTGCAACGCGGGGCAAAGTATAGAATAAACTAGTATAATCTGAACCCTTTTCTATGTATACAAAGTATACATAAAAAGTATACATTGTTAAATTTCTCACGAATAATGGCAAAATAGGGAGACTGCGCCAATAACCAGCCAATCTGCAACGCGGGGCAAAGTATAGAATAAACTAGTATAATCTGAACCCTTTTTTATGTATACAAAGTATACATAAAAAGTATACATTGTTAAATTTCTCACGAATAATGGCAAAATAGGGAGACTCCGCCAATAACCAGCCAATCTGCAACGCGGGGCAAAGTATAGAATAAACTAGTATAATCTGAACCCTTTTTTATGTATACAAAGTATACATAAAAAGTATACATTGTTAAATTTCTCACGAATAATGGCAAAATAGGGAGACTGCGCCAATAACCAGCCAATCTGCAACGCGGGGCAAAGTATAGAATAAACTAGTATAATCTGAACCCTTTTTTATGTATACAAAGTATACATAAAAAGTATACATTGTTAAATTTCTCACGAATAATGGCAAAATAGGGAGACTCCGCCAATAACCAGCCAATCTGCAACGCGGGGCAAAGTATAGAATAAACTAGTATAATCTGAACCCTTTTTTATGTATACAAAGTATACATAAAAAGTATACATTGTTAAATTTCTCACGAATAATGGCAAAATAGGGAGACTCCGCCAATAACCAGCCAATCTGCAACGCGGGGCAAAGTATAGAATAAACTAGTATAATCTGAACCCTTTTTTATGTATACAAAGTATACATAAAAAGTATACATTGTTAAATTTCTCACGAATAATGGCAAAATAGGGAGACTGCGCCAATAACCAGCCAATCTGCAACGCGGGGCAAAGTATAGAATAAACTAGTATAATCTGAACCCTTTTTTATGTATACAAAGTATACATAAAAAGTATACATTGTTAAATTTCACACGAATAATGGCAAAATAGGGAGACTCCGCCAATAACCAGCCAATCTGCAACGCGGGGCAAAGTATAGAATAAACTAGTATAATCTGAACCCTTTTTTATGTATACAAAGTATACATAAAAAGTATACATTGTTAAATTTCTCACGAATAATGGCAAAATAGGGAGACTCCGCCAATAACCAGCCAATCTGCAACGCGGGGCAAAGTATAGAATAAACTAGTATAATCTGAACCCTTTTTTATGTATACAAAGTATACATTGTTAAATTTCTCACGAATAATGGCAAAATAGGGAGACTCCGCCAATAACCAGCCAATCTGCAACGCGGGGCAAAGTATAGAATAAACTAGTATAATCTGAACCCTTTTTTATGTATACAAAGTATACATAAAAAGTATACATTGTTAAATTTCTCACGAATAATGGCAAAATAGGGAGACTGCGCCAATAACCAGCCAATCTGCAACGCGGGGCAAAGTATAGAATAAACTAGTATAATCTGAACCCTTTTTTATGTATACAAAGTATACATAAAAAGTATACATTGTTAAATTTCTCACGAATAATGGCAAAATAGGGAGACTCCGCCAATAACCAGCCAATCTGCTACGCGGGGCAAAGTATAGAATAAACTAGTATAATCTGAACCCTTTTTTATGTATACAAAGTATACATAAAAAGTATACATTGTTAAATTTCTCACGAATAATGGCAAAATAGGGAGACTGCGCCAATAACCAGCCAATCTGCAACGCGGGGCAAAGTATAGAATAAACTAGTATAATCTGAACCCTTTTTTATGTATACAAAGTATACATAAAAAGTATACATTGTTAAATTTCTCACGAATAATGGCAAAATAGGGAGACTGCGCCAATAACCAGCCAATCTGCAACGCGGGGCAAAGTATAGAATAAACTAGTATAATCTGAACCCTTTTTTATGTATACAAAGTATACATAAAAAGTATACATTGTTAAATTTCTCACGAATAATGGCAAAATAGGGAGACTGCGCCAATAACCAGCCAATCTGCAACGCGGGGCAAAGTATAGAATAAACTAGTATAATCTGAACCCTTTTTTATGTATACAAAGTATACATAAAAAGTATACATTGTTAAATTTCTCACGAATAATGGCAAAATAGGGAGACTGCGCCAATAACCAGCCAATCTGCAACGCGGGGCAAAGTATAGAATAAACTAGTATAATCTGAACCCTTTTTTATGTATACAAAGTATACATAAAAAGTATACATTGTTAAATTTCTCACGAATAATGGCAAAATAGGGAGACTGCGCCAATAACCAGCCAATCTGCAACGCGGGGCAAAGTATAGAATAAACTAGTATAATCTGAACCCTTTTTTATGTATACAAAGTATACATAAAAAGTATACATTGTTAAATTTCTCACGAATAATGGCAAAATAGGGAGACTCCGCCAATAACCAGCCAATCTGCAACGCGGGGCAAAGTATAGAATAAACTAGTATAATCTGAACCCTTTTTTATGTATACAAAGTATACATAAAAAGTATACATTGTTAAATTTCTCACGAATAATGGCAAAATAGGGAGACTGCGCCAATAACCAGCCAATCTGCAACGCGGGGCAAAGTATAGAATAAACTAGTATAATCTGAACCCTTTTTTATGTATACAAAGTATACATAAAAAGTATACATTGTTAAATTTCTCACGAATAATGGCAAAATAGGGAGACTGCGCCAATAACCAGCCAATCTGCAACGCGGGGCAAAGTATAGAATAAACTAGTATAATCTGAACCCTTTTTTATGTATACAAAGTATACATAAAAAGTATACATTGTTAAATTTCTCACGAATAATGGCAAAATAGGGAGACTGCGCCAATAACCAGCCAATCTGCAACGCGGGGCAAAGTATAGAATAAACTAGTATAATCTGAACCCTTTTTTATGTATACAAAGTATACATAAAAAGTATACATTGTTAAATTTCTCACGAATAATGGCAAAATAGGGAGACTGCGCCAATAACCAGCCAATCTGCAACGCGGGGCAAAGTATAGAATAAACTAGTATAATCTGAACCCTTTTTTATGTATACAAAGTATACATAAAAAGTATACATTGTTAAATTTCTCACGAATAATGGCAAAATAGGGAGACTGCGCCAATAACCAGCCAATCTGCAACGCGGGGCAAAGTATAGAATAAACTAGTATAATCTGAACCCTTTTTTATGTATACAAAGTATACATAAAAAGTATACATTGTTAAATTTCTCACGAATAATGGCAAAATAGGGAGACTGCGCCAATAACCAGCCAATCTGCAACGCGGGGCAAAGTATAGAATAAACTAGTATAATCTGAACCCTTTTTTATGTATACAAAGTATACATAAAAAGTATACATTGTTAAATTTCTCACGAATAATGGCAAAATAGGGAGACTGCGCCAATAACCAGCCAATCTGCAACGCGGGGCAAAGTATAGAATAAACTAGTATAATCTGAACCCTTTTTTATGTATACAAAGTATACATAAAAAGTATACATTGTTAAATTTCTCACGAATAATGGCAAAATAGGGAGACTGCGCCAATAACCAGCCAATCTGCAACGCGGGGCAAAGTATAGAATAAACTAGTATAATCTGAACCCTTTTTTATGTATACAAAGTATACATAAAAAGTATACATTGTTAAATTTCTCACGAATAATGGCAAAATAGGGAGACTCCGCCAATAACCAGCCAATCTGCAACGCGGGGCAAAGTATAGAATAAACTAGTATAATCTGAACCCTTTTTTATGTATACAAAGTATACATAAAAAGTATACATTGTTAAATTTCTCACGAATAATGGCAAAATAGGGAGACTGCGCCAATAACCAGCCAATCTGCAACGCGGGGCAAAGTATAGAATAAACTAGTATAATCTGAACCCTTTTTTATGTATACAAAGTATACATAAAAAGTATACATTGTTAAATTTCTCACGAATAATGGCAAAATAGGGAGACTGCGCCAATAACCAGCCAATCTGCAACGCGGGGCAAAGTATAGAATAAACTAGTATAATCTGAACCCTTTTTTATGTATACAAAGTATACATAAAAAGTATACATTGTTAAATTTCTCACGAATAATGGCAAAATAGGGAGACTCCGCCAATAACCAGCCAATCTGCAACGCGGGGCAAAGTATAGAATAAACTAGTATAATCTGAACCCTTTTTTATGTATACAAAGTATACATAAAAAGTATACATTGTTAAATTTCTCACGAATAATGGCAAAATAGGGAGACTCCGCCAATAACCAGCCAATCTGCAACGCGGGGCAAAGTATAGAATAAACTAGTATAATCTGAACCCTTTTTTATGTATACAAAGTATACATAAAAAGTATACATTGTTAAATTTCTCACGAATAATGGCAAAATAGGGAGACTCCGCCAATAACCAGCCAATCTGCAACGCGGGGCAAAGTATAGAATAAACTAGTATAATCTGAACCCTTTTTTATGTATACAAAGTATACATAAAAAGTATACATTGTTAAATTTCTCACGAATAATGGCAAAATAGGGAGACTCCGCCAATAACCAGCCAATCTGCAACGCGGGGCAAAGTATAGAATAAACTAGTATAATCTGAACCCTTTTTTATGTATACAAAGTATACATAAAAAGTATACATTGTTAAATTTCTCACGAATAATGGCAAAATAGGGAGACTGCGCCAATAACCAGCCAATCTGCAACGCGGGGCAAAGTATAGAATAAACTAGTATAATCTGAACCCTTTTTTATGTATACAAAGTATACATAAAAAGTATACATTGTTAAATTTCTCACGAATAATGGCAAAATAGGGAGACTGCGCCAATAACCAGCCAATCTGCAACGCGGGGCAAAGTATAGAATAAACTAGTATAATCTGAACCCTTTTTTATGTATACAAAGTATACATAAAAAGTATACATTGTTAAATTTCTCACGAATAATGGCAAAATAGGGAGACTCCGCCAATAACCAGCCAATCTGCAACGCGGGGCAAAGTATAGAATAAACTAGTATAATCTGAACCCTTTTTTATGTATACAAAGTATACATAAAAAGTATACATTGTTAAATTTCTCACGAATAATGGCAAAATAGGGAGACTGCGCCAATAACCAGCCAATCTGCAACGCGGGGCAAAGTATAGAATAAACTAGTATAATCTGAACCCTTTTTTATGTATACAAAGTATACATAAAAAGTATACATTGTTAAATTTCTCACGAATAATGGCAAAATAGGGAGACTCCGCCAATAACCAGCCAATCTGCAACGCGGGGCAAAGTATAGAATAAACTAGTATAATCTGAACCCTTTTTTATGTATACAAAGTATACATAAAAAGTATACATTGTTAAATTTCTCACGAATAATGGCAAAATAGGGAGACTCCGCCAATAACCAGCCAATCTGCAACGCGGGGCAAAGTATAGAATAAACTAGTATAATCTGAACCCTTTTTTATGTATACAAAGTATACATAAAAAGTATACATTGTTAAATTTCTCACGAATAATGGCAAAATAGGGAGACTGCGCCAATAACCAGCCAGTCTGCAACGCGGGGCAAAGTATGGACTAAACTAGTATAACCTGAACCCCTTTTTTATGTATACAAAGTATACATTGTTAAATTTCTCACGAATAATAGCAAAATAGGGAGACTCCGCCAATAACCAGCCAGTTGTAGGCTAAGGAGGTTCGATTCCTGTAACTTAACCTTTGTGTATTTCTCTCTTCTGAGTCAGTAAAAGCTTTCTCCGTGAGTGTATGTCCAATACGGGACTTTGTCTTGTCTTCGGAGCAGATTGGCCAAATATGCTTGGCGGCTTATGGAAGTTTGGAGAGTGGGGTGCTGTAGCGGTTGGAAGAGTAGTAGATTAGCAACCGGAGAGTTGCGAGTTCGAAACTCGACCTAACCAAAGGTCATCGTGTAACGGAACTGGTACATGTTCAATCTATCGTGGCCTCAAGTCCTCACGTTGGCGTGGTGTGGAAGTTTGGAGAGTGGGGTGCCAGCTCAGGTGTTGCCTCGTCATCTGACCGTGGTTCAAAATTACGTGGTGTTGTCCTCGGATCTTTCCCTTTGGGATTGATCCCGGACCGTCACCAATAGCCCATTGTGTTGCTCCAGTGTGACGTTAATTGAAATACCCCCCCCCTCAAGTGTTGTTATTTGACCGTGGTTCGAAATGACCAGGCGTTGTCCTTGCATCTTTCCCTTCGGGATGGATCCCGAACCGTCGCCAATAGCTGATTGTGTTGCTCCAGTACAACGTTAATTAACTACCTACCTTCTTTTCGCACCATCTTCTACAGATGCCTTCCTTTCGAGTGACTTCAGTGCTCTTAAGTCGATGGAGTTTGCTACAAAAAGGAAGTGCCCGACAGGGCATAGGTAAGCATAAATAACTCGGCCCTTTTACTCAGGAGGGTTGTATAAAACCCGATATTCCTCTCGTGGGGCATTGTAATGATGCGCATTTACAGTGGCGTGTTTTGACAAAGGAATGTTAAATAATTAAGTTGTATGGTAAGGCAAATGGGGCAGTCTGCAACTTGAGGCAAAGTATACATAATTGAATTTCTCGGGTATAATGGCAGAATAGGGAGACTCCGCTAGTTACCAGCGAGTTTTAGGCATAGACGCGAAATATAAGTAGACTGAGTAATACTTACGAAAGGAGCTTCAAAATGTGATATTTGAAATTAAATTGGTCAACGCTAGTTAGATTAAAAGCCAAACTTCGCCAAAACGGCGATAAACTTGTAAGATTTGTAAATTACCTCAGTGAGAGGCCTTTTCTCTCAATTTAGGGGCTCGGTAGTCTGGTTGGAAATGTAACGGATTAGCTACCGGAGGGTTGCTAGTTCAAAACTCGGTCCAACCATAGAAGGTCATGTACACATGAGCTAGTGCACGCTAAATCTCTCGTGACCTTTATTGCTCTCACGTTGGCGTGGTGTGAAAATTCGAATGGGGTGCCAGCTCAGGTGTAGACCTCGTCGTCTGACAGTGGTTCAAAATTACGAAGCATTGTATTTTTCCCTTGGGAATTGATCCCGGACCGTCGCCAATAGCCCGTTGCGTTGCTCCTGTGCGACGTTAATTAATTTTGATTACCATCTCTCAAATGCACATATTCTAGTCGTGACGAATTTGGCTTGTTTTTTAATACGATTTCAGCACTTCGCCAATAAAAATTTCGAATTTATATTTCATAGTAAATTGGTCAACACCGGATAAAAAGCCAAACTTTGCCAAAACGGCAATAAAATAGTAAGGTTTGTAAATTACTTCAATGAGATTTTTTCTCTCAACTTAAAAATAGCCCCTCATTGTTCTGCTCCAGTGAGACGTTAATTAATTTTTTACCATTACTATTACCTCTCAACTTAAAAGGATTATCCAAATAAATTTCAGGTAAATCAATTAGAACTAGATGTGTAGGGAATAATTTGAAATCAGAATAACGTCAAAAAATTACAATCGGTGAAAGAAACGCGTTTTGTACTAGACCTACTTAAACTTATTTATTTGATGTTGTAAATGTCCTCCGTCAAAAATAATCGTAATTGAAAAATTCTCTTTGCTATCAACAGAATTATAATTTAATTTTTAACGCCAAAATTAAAAAATTATTTTTTCGATCGATTGTGGTTATTTTGAAAGTCTACTGTCTCTTAAATGTATTTCATACACCTAGAATTTTGATTTTGATTTCTAGACCCTAGAACAGGGTTGCTTGGTAGGTATTTAATCAACGTCGCACTGGAGCAGCACAACGGGCTATTCGCCATGGTCCTGGATCGAACCCTAAGGGAAAGATCGAGGACAACGCCACGTAATGTTGAACCACGGTCAGATGACGAGGTCCCACCTGAGCTGGCACCCCACTCTCCAAACTTCCACGCCAACGTGAGGGCATTTGAGGCCACGACAGATTTAACTTGCACTAGCCCCCTTTGTACACGACGGTTTTTGGTTGGATTCGAACTCCGGTTGCTAATCCGTTGCTCTTCCAACCGGGCTACCGCGGTCCCCCAGAACAGACCAAGGGCCACATAGATCAACTGTAACATGGAAGGACAGTCAAAAAACCATGAAAACTATCAAATATTATGTATTTTATTTATATTTATTGATATTTGTTATTTATATTTTATATTGTTACGGAAAAGAAATAAATAAAAAGTAAATAAAGAATTTAATTTGATGCGTAACATTACACTGATTTGACAATTGTTTAAATACTTGATGAGATTTTTGAAGTAGCTCATGCATTTTACTGAATTATCTAGAAGCGAAGTTTTAACCTAAATCTCCTACCGTGCGACTTGTTAAAGTTAAAATAACACATATTGAGGCGGGCCGCGGGCTGTGCATTCCTGTACTAGAATATCAAGTATGCTTGAAGCAGAGTGTAAGAATGTTATACTTTGCATACATATTTTAGGTAGCTAACGTATAGACTATAGATAGTTATAGGCTTTAAGAGTTAGTTTTTAAGGTGAATTTTTTTTAATCAAAGCATATATATATATATATATATATATATATATATATATATATTATATATATTATATATATTATATATATTATATATATTATATATATTATATATATATATATTATATATATTATATATATATATATATATATTATATATATTATATATATATATATATATATATATATATATCAGGAGAAATCGCTAACTAGTTTTGAAACTATAAAGTTGCTTTTCTAATTTGTTTTAGTAAAGTATTAGGACGTTCATTGTGGGTAAAATAATTAAGAAACGATGCTGGGAATTACATTTTCATCTTTACGTTTTTGAAAACTTTATTTTAAAGTAATATATTATTGAATTGCGCTAAAAAATTCAAATTCTTAATATTTCACGTCTTTCTTAATACAACGGTAACCACTATTTTACGTAAGTATAATCCTTTTAAAATAAAATATTGGTCAGTTTTAAATTTAAGAATGATTCAACGACCAATATATTGTTACAAGAGCAGAAAAATGTGCAATGAAGATTATTATTAATTCCTTTCCTTTCGACTAAAAGTTAATTTTATTTCAATTATTCCTGCTTAAAATTCCAAACGGCTTGCTTTCTATTTTGGAAATTTATAAATGAAGATATTTCTAAAACCTTTTAGGGCGTTCATCCAACCCTAAATATTAAACAAAGCATGAAAATAATTTATCAAACTTTTAAACATTTCTTTGGAACTCAAGAATTACCGTTACATGTCTTTAAAATTTTTAAAAATTGTACATTATGGCTGTACTCCACTTAAGATTTTTGCTAATATGAAATATTTGTTATTTGCTTTAAGCTATTGGAATCGTTATTGAACATACCTGCTACTTCACGAAAATGTATAACTGCAATAATTCAGGAACTTGGGCTTAGCATCAGAAAAGATGAATTATTTTTAACTAATGAAAAGTTTTCACATTTTTTAAAATACAAGTAAACACATTAAAATATAAAAAGCATTATAAATATATTAATCATGTTTTAAATAAATCACGATTTCGGCATTGTTTCCGGACCGTCGCCAATAGCCAGTTGTGTTGCTCCAGTGAGACGCTAATTCAACTACCCTACCTTCCTTAAACTTAAAAGAAATATCTTATTAAGAAATAATTTCGATAAACCTATGATTTAAATGTCTAATCAAATGTCGAATCAGCATACTAAAGTTGTATTTCTCACCTTGATTGATTTTTGGGGTAACGGATTTGCAACCCCGGTTTGAAGAGTAGCGGATTAGCAACCGGAGGGTAGCGAGTTCGAAACTAGGTCCATACAAAGACTATCGTGTATGCGGGGATGGTGCACGTTAAATCTGTATTAGTTTAAATGTCTTTTAGTTGGTGTGGTGTGTAAGTTTCGAGAGTGGGGTGCCATTCAAGTGTTGACCTTGTCATCTGACAGTGGTTCAAATTACGGGGTTTTCACCGGTTCTTTCCCTTCGGTATTGATCCCGGAGCGTCGCCAAGGCTCATTGTGTTGCTCCAGTGCGACGTCAATTCAACTACCTACTTACCTTAGGTAAAAGATATAATTTCTTAAGAAATAATTTAGATAATCCTATAAAGATTTTAACTTGTATGGAATGTTGAATCAGTATACTTAAAATTTTATTTCTCATTGATTGATTTTTACAATGCAAATTCAACACGATCCGTAAAAAGCATTAGGGGCAAACATTTATAATTAACTATTGAAGAAATTTTTAACTTAAAAAAATTTATTAATGAGTATAAAATAAAATGAATTCCTTATTAGTACTAAAAAAATTCATTTATGTATATTACATTTTTGTATTTGCTTAATTATTTGTCTACGTGCTCAAGTTTTACGGCATCACGAGGCAACCATTTCAGAGTTGCATATTTCCTATAGCTTTTAAACAGCTCATTCTATGTTCGAAAAATCGATTAGTCTCGTTTTTTTGTAATTTTTTCGAATATTTTCGCACACCAACCCTCGATTTTTATGACGATAACAAATTTTTGATTCACTAATGTTCCCTGTGGATAATTAGGTTGTTAATTAACTTTAATGATGGAAACCTAAAAAAAGTTTGGGGTAGAAGAATTGAAAATTCTACTGTTTTCATTAAAAACTTAATTAATCATCTAAATGTAAAGTGTGATGTGTAAGTTACTATGGGGTACGAGTTTCAAAGATATTGAGTGCGAGAGTTGGTGGTTGTACGAAAACAAAAATAAATATTATCCTTTGCAGTTCTTCGGTAGCCCGGTTGGAAGAGTAACGGACTAGCAACCGGAGGGTTGCGAGTTCGAATCCAACCAAAGACCATCGTAAAGGTTTGGAGAGTGGGGTGCCAACCCAGATGGGACCTCGTCATCTGACCGCGGTTCAAAATTACGTGGTGTTGTCCTCGGATCTTTCCCTTCGGATTTGATCCCGGACCGTCGCCAATAGTTGTTGCTCCAGTGCGATGTTACTTAAATATCTAGCTTAGCAGTTCTCTAAACATATTCTGCTGATCTGAGGGATCAAATGAATTTGTTAACTTATTTCAAACGCTTTCATCCTGAAAATACAAAAGGACAGTTAGAAAAAGCTTAGCATATAAAGAAACCGAAACATTGTCATTATATTTTTAACCCTCCAAGTGCTTTCGACGAGATATCTCGTTCATCCGTATCGGACCAATTTTGCTAATCACGAGACCAATTTTGTTTACGAGATAATCAGGATATTGACAATTTGTCGGTGATGACGAGATCAAGATCTGGTCAGATTTTTCTAATGACGAAATATCTCGTTCATCGAGATCTGGTTAGTTTTGCTAATGACGAGATACCTCGTCTACACAACCACTAGAAGGGGCAACAAATGAATATATCGAGTCTTTTGAACAAAATAATTTAGATATTCGTTTGTTGACCCTCCAAGTTCGTAATCAGGTAATAAAACGTACTTGTCAACGAACAATATTTCATTATTTGTTTTTTAAATTATAAAACAACTTTTCACAGCTCGGAGGCAAAATGCTACCATTAAAATGACTAAATACAATTGGATAATTCTAAATACATAGTTCTAAACCCTATAACAAATGACAAAGCATGCCCCAAGACAAACAGTATTTGAAATTAGCATTAAAGGAAATAAATTTAATCGATGAATATAGACAAATTACAGCCCATATCATAACCACTATTAATTTAAAACGGATTGAAGTACGATTGTATTTTGAATTTCATATTTAAAAAGTGATTCAATGATTTCTGCGCTAGCAACCTACGAGTTGTAGGCGGCGTAGGTTCGATTCCACCCTGGGTGTATTATAGACCCTCCTCCTCCATACTCACCTGAACGGTTTAGAGTATTTAATGAGAGGAGGGGAAAAAGACCCCCAGCACCCATTGAATTTCAACGGGAACCACCCTGCCGCGCAGGGAAAGCACCCCCCCCCTCCAATCTGCACCTACGTCCCCAAACATCCTTGGGCACCACCATTTATTGTCTTTTTAATTTTTTTTTAATTTTTGATATTTACAGAGACTGGCCAACACGGCCTGTTAACAAAATTCTTCTTTTCTTAAAGTTTTAACAAAAAGATTGGCCAACTGGGCCTTATGATATACTTTTCTTTCAAAAAATTTTGATATATACAAAAATGTTTCGGCCTACAAGGCCCGTAAACATACTGTTCTTTTAAATCATCTAAAGTAACAAATTTACACCCTTTTGGTGGGTGTGGAACAATAAATACTCATTTGTTTAGATCTGAAAACTTTCATTATTACAATATATTCCAAGAATTCACGAATAATAGAATTATTCATACTTCAATATTTCCATTAACTTTTTATTCTGAAATTTGTTAACAGCTTTGAGTCAGCTAACAGCATCGACCCTGGGTGTATTAATCACTTTTGTGTCCTACTTTTGTCGTGTGTGTGTCCATTTACTTGATGTCGTTTGGCGCAGCGTCGATATGTATTGACCTTCCGCCATAAAACCCAACCCAACACAACCAACCATATTTCTTATAGTGATAAAATTGATCTAAAATTGAAAGAAGCCGTTTGCGAATTTTAGTCATATTTAAATCAGTTTTCTTTAAGTGTGACAAAATTTTCGCAACTCAGTCTGGTCCCGTGCAATGTAGTTGGTTCAGATAAGTGGTCTGTAAAGTTTAAACTTTACGAGGGAAGTCAAAAATATGCACCTCTTTCCTCACTTCTTTGTCCGTCTAATCTGCAGAGAACACGCTACATTGTCGTTGGGTTTAAAAGTTAGCCCTCAAAGTGGTTTCGACGAGATATCTCGTCCATCAAGATCTGACCAAGTTTACGAGTGACGAGATATAATATATCGTCATCTAGATATTGGAAATGTTTTGATGATGACGAGATCAGGATCTGATCAGTTTTCTTCCAATGAAGAGATATCTCGTCCATCACAAGATCTCTGCTAATGTTTTGCTAATGAAGAGATATCTCGTCCATCAAGATCTCTGCTAATGGTTTTACTAATGAAGAGATATCTCGTCCATCACAAGATCTCTGCTAATGGTTTGCTAATGAAGAGATATCTCGTCCATCAAGATCTCTGCTAATGGTTTGCTAATGAAGAGATATCTCGTCCATCAAGATCTCTGCTAATGGTTTTACTAATGAAGCTCGTCTGAAGCTCGTCTTACTAATGATATCTCGTCCATCAAGATCTCTGCTAATGGTTTGCTAATGAAGAGATATCTCGTCCATCAAGATCTCTGCTAATGGTTTTACTAATGAAGAGATATCTCGTCCATCAAGATCTCTGCTAATGGTTTTACTAATGAAGTGATATCTCGTCCATCAAGATCTCTGCTAATGGTTTGCTAATGAAGATTTATCTCGTCCATCAAGTAATGGGGGTCAAAGTCTTCGGATTAGAAATTAATGGTTAGAAATTAATGTAGCAAAGACTAAATATATGGTGATGGATTGCAAGGGAAGTGAGGAAGACACTGAACTTAGGATAAATGAGTTAAAGAATTTAGATATCAAGGCCCAATTGTTACTGAAAATAATGACATTATGCCTAAAATAAAACAAAGGTTTAGTGCGGAAAATCGGAGATTTTTCGCGCTACAAAAAATAAGATCTAAAGCAATTGCGAGCAGAGATGTAACTAGGCTAGTTTCCACTCGGGGCAAGAACTCGCCTTGGCCCCCCTCCCCCACCGACCAACCAAACCAAAACTCTCCCCGACAACACCTGATATCGCCACCACACATTAATTCCACTAACCCAAATTTTTTTTATTAAACTTGGATGGTAAATGCTTGATTTTAAAGGTAAATAGATTAATTTGCAGCAATTTCATTTTTAGTACAAGATAAAATACCTAATTAATTCTAAGATATTTCATTGAAAAATAATCTAAGAGTAGCATGTTTGGAATATTTTCATACTTATAATCGCTGCAAATGAAATGAAAAGGTTTTATCAAATGATATCGGGATATGTGTGGGCTACATCAAAATCAACAGACTTGTTTTAAAATAGGATATTTAATTATGATAAATACAGAGGCTGTTCGGACATTTTTAGAATGATTTTGATGAGCTGTAAAAAATTGTATGCTACAAAGTAATTTTATTTTCGCAGCAGTTAAATAAAGTATAACTTATCGTCTGTTAACTCAGAGTTTTGTTTACTTTCAAAATGGCGCTTTTAAATAAGCAATGGATGGAAGACTGTTTCCGCTTTCCGAAGAGAATTATGCTTATTCAATTATTCAAAAACGCTGTAAAAGTCATGTTTTTTCTATATCTAAAGGTACGATAAGTAATATTATAAATGAGAAAGGAATAAACGCGTAAAAGTGGAAAGATACTTCCCAATTACGTATCCAAAAAGAAAATAATTTCTGAGAATATTTGTAAGGTAAGATCTTTAATTTCAAAAGAGAATCCTCCAAGTCAAAGGACTATTACAAAGTCATTAAAAGTTCAGTTTCAACTGTAAATAAAATAATTAACAGTTATGTTCATCGTCTATCTCCACGACATATTGCAGAAAGCAGAACTCGCTGCAGAATTCTGTAGAGAAGCATTTAGCTGGAAAAAGATGGAAAAATGTTGTGACAATAGACGAGGCGTTTGTGTATTTGAGAGATTGCAATAAAAAAGAACAATTTCTTATCATAAAAGAGGAGAAAAATCTAAAAACGTGGTTCAACTTTGTAACTTGAATGTGAGAACTTTCTCTAAGATATTTATGATTGTTGCCGGTTTTGCATATAATGGGAAATTAAAAGTAAAAAGGAGAGGGAAATGTAAAAATCAACTAGCACATATTATCAAGATCCTATTTTATCCCCAATATTCAAAAAATAAATACTATATATTTATCCAAAGTGCCAACAATCAGTAGAACTGCATCAGGATAAAGCAATCAGCCACACATCTAAATCCACTATTAAATTCGTGGAAAAAATGGAACAAGAAACTGGTATCAAGTCAATAAATACCCTTTACTGATATTCCTGCTAAATCTCCAGATGTCTCACCCTTTTGTGAGAAAGGGCGAGACAAAAGTCCAAAAGCACCTTTTTTGTGCTTTTGAACTTTTAAAAAGAGAATTATCGAAAAGTCGACCGAAAACCATTCAAGGATTTTGGAAAACTGGAACAAGAATTAATAATAACAGATTTTACTCAAGTGCATGTCACTTGAGTATTGTATCTTGAGTATCTTGAGTATTATACTTAGACATTTTTCACAATCTCTTAATCTATTGACAAAATGTGACAAAAATTAAACACAGAAAGCTTGAACTAAAACTTAACTTTACGGGCTTTTTCGGCTTAAACCTTTTTACAATGTCCTCAAAAGATAGCTTTGAAGCTAACTTGTGCTCTATTGATATGATGCTCAGGTTGGTTAGTCGTTGTTGTCCTGTTAAGTTTCTGAGGTAATTTTTTATGATCTTTAGATTGCTAAAACTCCTTTCATTTGAGGTGACTGAGACTGGTATTGTGAGGAAAATTCTCAACGCTGTCGTTATGTTGGTGGACGCGTCTTCAAGTCCGTTCTTGTATATTAACGTCAGAAAACCTGATGGTGTAGCCGTTTTCATATTAGGGCTTAAATCCAAGGCATGATACTTAAAACTCTCCACTTCTATCGCCAGTTAGTCATTGTCTAAGTCTTCTTTATATGTGGTAGCTAACTCAAGTGCCTGGTTCTTCAATTCTACTCCATTCATTGTTTCAAACCGAGCTCCATTAAGGAAACCAAATAAACTATTCATGTTTTGAATGACACTTGAAACCTTTGCCTCAGTTTATTCAGAATTCGATCTATTATTTGTATAATCACTAATCTGAACTTTTTCTTCTGAGAATTCATAGCTTTCAACTTCGCCCTTCTCATCAAACATCCGCTTCTTCTTCCATACTTCTTTAAAAAGAGGATCTAGTTTAAGCTTTCCTGCTATTTCTTCACACATTCTGCATTTAGCTCCTTTTATAGTTTTTGTAGTCTACTAATACGTTTTTCCTCTTCATTTTTTATCATACGTAAATATCTATAGTAAAAAAAAGTAATCGGCTAATTTAGCGCCTCCCCCCAATCCGGCGCCCGGGGCAGATGCCCCGTCTGCCCCCCTCTAGTTACGTCTTTGATTGCGAGGAAGACAAAACTAATAATGTATAAAACTATCATTATACCAACAGAAATATATGGATCGGAGACATGGACTTTGACTCAAAAATATGACAAAATGCTGATAACTTGGGAGAGAAAGATCTTGAAAGCCATATTTGGATCAATCAAAGAAGGCAATATATGGAGGAGATACAATCATGAAATCCGAAAATTATACAGAAAAATATATTAAAAATTTGATAAAATCAAAAAGAATCCAATGGTTGGGACACATGGAGAGAATAACAACCTAGGCACAAAAAAGATATTTAAGAATCAGTGTCAAGGCCAGAGAAAACCGGGAAGGCCGAGGAAAAGATGGCTTGAGGAGGTCGAAAAAGACCTCAAAAACATGAAAATAGTTAATTGGTGGACTAAAGACCAAACCTTTTTGGAGTCGTATCGTTAGGGAGGCCAAGGTTCAACTTGGACTGTAGTGCCGGGGAGTTAGTTTATTAAGGCCTGCTAATGGTTTTAATAATGACGAGATACCTCGTAGATACAACCACCAGTAGGGTTAAATATACTGGAATTTGCATAAAAAGAAGTAATTCTGTTCAGCCCATTTACGCTCCAAGTTTACAAAAAAAGCACTTATTAATTGTAGGATCTTACAGCACCGAACACCAATGATTATGTTTCATTTTAACCCACTTTAGATAAGACGAAGAGAATTTCGTCCGGAGGAAAAAATAATACTTCTTAAACAACATTAAGCAGTCTCCATAAAGCAGCAGCAACAGAGTAGCCTTTGCGATTTTTGCTACTCTAAATTAAGCACCCGATTGCTCTTTGAGATAAATGAAGTCAGTTTTAATGATGGACCTCAATTAAAAGGCTTTTTAAGGAGGATTGAAGCTTCCGGTGCTTTAGAAGTGCGGATGCAAGAGTTAAAGAAAAAAATGTGTTGCACCATCGTTTTCATCGAGATTGTTTTTGAGATGTGAAAATTATTTTGGCTGAATTCCAAGGGAGTTGAGGGCTTCGGAGAATAGAATCAGGAGAATCTAATTAAGTCGACACGATTTCTGCATCCCATATAAAAATGAATTGTTAATATACGCATGTATTCAGCTTAAAAACCAGTTAGGGTTTTACCACTGACCTTTAACATGAGCGATCAATGTAAAGATGTATTGTAGAGGTCCTTTTGTTGCCGTGAAAATCTGTCGCCAATTTCAGAGTTGCCATACAGAAAGCTGTAACCCTCTTGGTGGTTGTCGCAAACGATGACTGATCGTTAGCAAAACTAACCAGATCTTGATGGACGAGATATTTCGTCAATAGAAAACACATC
The DNA here is from genome assembly GCA_933210815.1 of Meta bourneti. NCBI lineage: Eukaryota > Metazoa > Arthropoda > Arachnida > Araneae > Tetragnathidae > Meta > Meta bourneti. Next base: position 13,504,545 of record OW119928.1, on the reverse strand, counting down.
AGATCTTGATCTCATCATCATAATAGAAAATAGGCAACATCTTGACGAAGAGGCATCTCGTCATTAGCAAAATTGGTCAGATCTAAATGGACAAGGTATCTCGTCGTTAGCAAAATTGGTCAGATCTAGATGGACAAGATATCTCGTCGTTAGCAAAATTGGTCAGATCTAGATGGACAAGATATCTCGTCAGTAGCAAAATTGGTCAGATCTAGATGGACAAGATATCTCGTCAGTAGCAAAATTGGTATGGACAAGATATCTCGTCAGTAGCAAAATTGGTCAGATCCAGATGGACAAGATATCTCGTCAGTAGTAAAATTGATCAGATCTAGATGGACAAGATATCTCGTCAGTAGCAAAATTGGTATGGACAAGATATCTCGTCAGTAGCAAAATTGGTCAGATCTAGATGGACAAGATATCTCGTCAGTAGTAAAATTGATCAGATCTAGATGGACAAGATATCTCGTCAGTAGCAAAATTGGTCAGATCTAGATGGACAAGATATCTCGTCAGTAGTAAAATTGATCAGATCTAGATGGACAAGATATCTCGTCGAAACCACTTGATTAATGCAAGAAACAAAGCTGGTTACCAGACTTTGCACCGAATCCTTTGCGGTGCAAAGATACATTGTAGGGGACGATTAATTATGTGAGTGATTTGGTACCAATTCTGATAGCTTCCATCTTTCTGGATTTATGGCTTTTCCTGCAGTAATCCTTTGGAATTGGCAACAAATTTTCATTTGGCGGATCAATGTCCCACGTAATGTATCCTTACCTTCCGCAGAATTGATCAACCCTAACAATTCATTTTGTCTGTGATACAAGAAATACATACTAAAGGACCCTCATGAGGTATTGCAGTGATAAGACTCCTTGTACACTGCTGGCCACCCAAATTGCAACACCAAGAAAGACAAGAGATATCACAACAAAATTTATTTTGTAGATAACATGTTGACCAAGTATCAAATGATTAAATTTATAGACTTCTGTGAAGTGTGGTTCCTGCCAAAATCAGTAGCCAGAGTAGCCGCCATTGTTGGAGATCACCGTTGCCACACGCCTCGGCATTGATTCAAAAAGACTTTGGATGTGTTCTTGGGGTACAGCAGACCAAGCAGCTTCCACACGTTGCCAAAGTTGATCTGGTGTGGCGCTGGGGATGTATTCTGGGTCAATCGTTGAGCAACCATGGACCACATGTTTTCTATCGGCGAAAGATCCGGAGAGCGAGCTGGCCAGGGAAGCAATTCAATCTGGCGATTGACGAAGAACCCTTGGACAATGCGTGCCACGTGTGGTCGCGCATTATCCTGTTGAAATATGGCTGTGGGCAAGCCCTGAAGGTAAGGAAGGACAACTGGCTCCAACACCTCGGAGATGTAGCGCTGGCTGTTTAAAGTACCGGCAATGCGTACTAGAGGAGTGCGAGAGTGATATCCAATACCGCCCCATACCATAATACCCGGTGCAGGACCAGTGTGGCGGTGCATAACGCAGCTGTTCAGCATCCTCTCTCCACGGTGTCTCCAGACTCAAATCCGACCATCGTGGTGTTGCAGACAGAAGCGTGACTCGTCAGTAAAGACAATTTCATTCCATTCTGCCATCCACATCCTTCTTTCATCGCACCATTGGCGGCGGAAACGTCTGTGGTTCTGCGTCAAGGGTAGACGAAGCAATGGACGTCTTGCGGACAGACCACTCTGCTGTAAACGGCGTCGAATGGTACGCGCAGACACTGGATGATGCGGTACAGACTGAATGTGCTGTGCTATGGTTCGTGATGTGGCTGAGCGATCCGTCACTGCCATACGCACAATATGCCTGTCATCACGTGAAGTGGTGCACTGAGGTGGATACGATCGAACACGTCGGTCCGTCGTACCCTCCTGCATCCAACGATCACATATCCGCATTACAGTTGTTTGGTTTCGTCCAACACGACTACCGATTTCCCTGAAAGATAATCCACAATCTCGGTAGGCCACTATCCTTCCTCTGTCGAACTCGGATACTTGATCAAAAGATGATCGCTGTTTTCTACGAGGCATAATTGATCGTTTTTTTGAAAAAACCGCAAGAAAAACACAATTGCCGTACTTGAAATCGTCGAAATCTCCAAGCCTTAAATAGCGCTTTGAAGTGGCGCCACAGGCGCGCGTGATGTGCGTCTGCGCTGAAATTCTAATCATTTGCATATCTCACCTCCGCTAATGCATGTTGTAAATTTCATATTATTTGCATGCTTCCTTCAGGGTGTTGCATTTACGGTGGCCAGCAGTGTATTTGGATATAAAACCATACACTGACTATTTAAAACTGGCATTGTCTGACATGATGCAGATTTGATCCAAAGTTAAAGATAAAACAAAGATAATGGTATATGTATGGTTAAATTAAAATCAATATAAAAGATTGTCCTCAATGAGAAGGTATGACCAGGACCATCTCCAACAGTAGTGTGTGGTTTTCACTGTTAACACGAGATTGTTGATGGACCCTTTACGCAATATCTCCATTTCCTTTGTCAGAGCTGTCTTCAGCATGTAAACATGAATGCATGTAAACGAAAGTACTCAAACATCTTCTTAACCCTACTGATGGTTGTCTCGGCGAGGTACCTTTTGATTAGCAAAACCGACCAGATCTTGATGGACGAGATATCTCGTCAAGAGAAAAAACTGACCAGATCCTGATCTTATCATAAACAAATCCTCACTATCTTGATGACAAGATATCTCGTCTTTAGCAAAATTGGTCAGATCTTGATGGATGAGATACCTCGTTGAAACCGCTTTGAGGGTCAACGGGCTTACATGTGTTTGTTTGAATTTCAATCGGCCTACATAACAAAAAAAATACCCTGACCTTTCAACCGAGCAGAGTATAGACAGGTGCAATTCGATGGACCACAGTTTACAATCCGGACCCATGGCTAATGTAACTTTAGTATGTAGTTGAATTTACTTCGCACGGGAACAAACAACGTGCTATTGGAGACGGATTAATCCCGAAGGGTAAGATCGAGGACAACACCTCATTTTGAATCATTGTCAAATAACGACGTTAACACCCGATCTCATACCCCACTCTCCAAATTTCCACACCATATCAAAGTGAGGATATTTGAGCCCACGACGTATTTAATGCGATTGGTTTGTATTTCACTTTGTGTCGTACTGGAGCAACACATGGGACTATTGGACTACGGGATCCATCCTGAAAGGAAAGATCCGAGGGCCACGCCTCGTAATTTCGAATCACGATCAACACCTGAGCAGGCACCCCATTTTCCGAAATTCCACACCATGCCAACGTGAGGACATTTGAGTCTACTACCGATATAATGAGTACCAGCCCCCACGTACACAATGGTCTGGGTTGAATCAAATTTCGAACTCGTTATCCTCCGGTTGCTAATGCACGATACTACCAACTGGGCGACCGCGGACCCAATGGGACTTTGGAATGTAAGGATAACTCGACATTGTATCCCCTGTCTAATTACAATTCCACTTTACCGTTAGTAGTGGTCTACCCGTCCATCCATTAACACAGATTAGCTCTCTTGAATGCCTTATCGATTGCTACAAGCGATGTTTGGTACCATACAGCGTGCCAACTTTTGCAACCATTAACCCACTGTAACGGTGCTTCCGGAAGCCAAGTGTGTTAATGGATATTGGTTGCTCAAAAACTGACCGTAATGTAGAGTCCTGGTCACTAAATCTCGGTATCAAGCTTGTATATCTTGGTATATCTTGTATCTTAGTATATCTTCTATATTGGTATATCTTGTTATTTTTATAAAGTTAATGAACATTTCGAAATCAGAAGAATGTCAAAAAATCTGAATTGGAAAAAGCGTTTTTGTAGTAGGCTTACTGCACTTATCTGAGTTTTATTTTACGTTGTTATAGATGTAGCTCCGTTAAAAACGATCGTAATTGAAAAATTATTTTTCTATCTTCAGAGTTTGAAATCAATTAACTTTTAAGGCTAGGATTAAAAAAATGAATTTGGTGGTATTGTAAGTCCGCTGTAGTCTTAAAAGATTTACAAGCTTTAGAACATTAATAACTAAAGCAATCTGTTTCAATGTCCTCTTTCCCTATCAACAAAGTTTACCATTTATTTGCTGCAATTGATACCTCAAGAGACGACAAACAAATAGAAACACGTAAATGTACCGGGATATACAGTGTCGTATGTACACAAACTGCAAAGAAAAAGGTAAACTTTGCTTATAGGAAAAGAGGGCATTGAAACTGAGGGTTTTAGTTATTAATGTTATAGAAAATGAAAATCTTTTAATTTCGTTACAGTTTGTGAGTATACTACAAACTGAAATGTATTTGCTAAAACTGATACTTCAAGACACGACAAACAAATAGAAACACGTAAACGTATCAGGTACGTGCGGTACACACTATAGATTTACTTACTTTTATAACTAATAACTAAAACCCTCAATTTCAATGCCCTATTTGCCCATCAACAGAGTTTAGCTTTTATTTGCAACAACCGATACCTCAAGGGACGTCAAACAAACAGAAACACATGTACGTGCCAGGCATATACAGTGTCGCGTACGCACAAACTGCAAATTCTGTGCACGTTCGGACCAAATAAATTCCACACACCTATTCAGAAAAAATGTGATTGGGAGGGGCTAATTCAGATGCTTCCTTTTACTTCCGCAAAAGGAAATGGAATTCTGCAATTAAGGCCTCAGAACAGTATGGCCAATAAAACTGCATAATTTATTTTGAGGATAACCCTGGGAGCTCGGGGTATAGGTTTTAGTGCATTGCTCTTCATTCAGACATCATTTCTGCGAAATGTCTCTAGAGTCGGAAGGGTATGTGGGAGGAATAACAGTGGGAAATTGAATGGTTCTGTATTTTAGATATCTGTGACTCCGCTGGTGGTTTTCAGTACCGTTTGGAGAATTGTGGATCAACCCTCCAAGTGGTTTCCACACGATATCTCGTCCATTAAGATAAGAATAATTTTGCTAATGACGAGATGCATGGTCCATCAAGATCTGACCAATTTTGCTAATGACGAGATGCATGGTCCATCAAGATCTGACCAATTTTGCTAATGATGAGATGCATGGTCCATCAAGATCTGACCAATTTTGCTAATGATGAGATGCATGGTCCATCAAGATCTGACCAATTTTGCTAATGACGAGATGCATGGTCCATCAAGATCTGACCAATTTTGCTAATGATGAGATGCATGGTCCATCAAGATCTGACCAATTTTGCTAATGACGAGATCTCGACCATCAAAATCTGACCAATTTTGCTAATGACGAGATGCATGGTCCATCAGGATCTGACCAATTTTGCTAATGATGAGATGCATGGTACATAAAGATCTGACCAATTTTGCTAATGATGAGATGCATGGTCCATCAAGATCTGACCAATTTTGCTAATGATGAGATATATGGTCCATCAAGATCTGACCAATTTTGCTAATGATGAGATGCATGGTCCATCAAGATCTGACCAATTTTGCTAATGACGAGATCTCGACCATCAAGATCTGACCAATTTTGCTAATGACGAGATCTCGACCATCAAGATCTGACCAATTTTGCTAATGACGAGATGCATGGTCCATCAAGATCTGACCAATTTTGCTAATGACGAGATGCATGGTCCATCAAGATCTGACCAATTTTGCTAATGATGAGATGCATGGTCCATCAAGATCTGACCAATTTTGCTAATGATGAGATGCATGGTCCATCAAGATCTGACCAATTTTGCTAATGATGATATGCATGGTCCATCAAGATCTGACCAATTTTGCTAATGACGAGATATCTCATCGAGACAACCACTTGGAGGGTAAAAGAAACGATTTGAGAAAGTATATTTTGTACTCAAAATACTGGAAGAAAGTATTGTTTGGGCTTTGTAAGAAGTAACTAAGCGTCCCTATTAGTGCTTTTCTACTTCTTTCTGCTTCAAAAAAGCGCTGTTCAATGGTTAAACCCTCTGAGGGGTTCTCACGTATATTGTCACCTTGGAACCTAGTCTTCCATTCAGGACTTCTAACCAATTTGGCCTTGACCAATATAATCATTCCAAAGGATTCTATTCTAAGGAAGGGGCCGTCGTGACTCAGTGGGTATGTCCACTGCGCTAGCAACCTTCGAGTTGTAGAAGGCGCAGGTTCGATTCCTGTCAGGTGCGTTCCTCCCTGGGTGTATTTCTTTCTTCTGTGTCATTAAAAACTTTCATGCGTGTGCGTCTATTACTTTATATTGTACGTCTTGTCACTGGCGCAGCATGGCCAAATATTACCCTTGCGCCATAAAACTCCAAAACAACCAACCAATCTTTTCTAAGGAAATGACCAATAGAATCTTTCCGATTCTATTCCAAAAAAAGAGCAAATAATCTTTTTAAAGGATTCCATTCTAAAGAAAGAAGCAAATAATTTTCCAAAGGATTCTTTTCTAAATAAAAGTGCAAATAATCTTTCCAAAGGATTCTATTCTATGGAAAGGAGTAATAAAAAATTCCAAAAGATTTTATTCTAAGGAAATGAACAATAGTCTTTCTAAGGAATTTCTTTTACGGTAAGGACCAATAGAATCTTTTTAAAAGATTAGATTCCAAGGAAAGAATCATTAAAATCGTTGCAAAGGATTCTTTTCCAAGCAATCATCGAGTTGATTCGGTACTTTAGACGCTAAGTGTACTTTTTATTTTAGTGCTGATTTTTATCTTCCAGATTTCCCGATTCCTTCTGGTATAATTGAATTTCATCAAATTGGAGAGATCATTCTTATAAATTTAGCAATATTATGTAGCTCCATAACTCTAAGCAAACATATCCAAATTAAGCGGCAAAGTTAGCGAATGAATCCCGGTTGATTTTACATCCATTTGTTGCCAATCGCTAATATACAAATAACGCCAATTTATTAACATGTACGTTAGTGAAATATGTATAGAGGTGAGATTTGCAGTCGAATCTGAACCAAGCGCGATGTTGCTTGTGAATCCAATTTTAAACACAATGGTAAGCAATTGAAAATTTTACAATGCAATCAATGATCTGTTTACATTGCTTTATCATTCATGTAGCCCAACCCTTGAATAATGCACTAAATTCTGCGTGTGTATTCTATCTTGGGTAATGTTTGTGTTGTTGGTAATATAACTAAGGTGGACTTTTTTTCCATGCATTTGATGTGAATATGGATGCTGTATTCATTATCAATGGATTGAAATACATTATGTGAGTAACGACGCTTTACCATCAATAGGGAGGTATTTTAATTAAACTGGGATATAAGAAATTAAGGAAATTTTAGAGTAGATGCTATGTACGGGTCCGCTAGTGTTACACAAAGAACTGGGTAAATACTCGTTTTCAGAGTTTTCAAGGCTACATTTTCAAGCCTTTTTGGTTTCAAGCCTTTTTCAAGGCTTACCAAGGAGCTTTGATAGCCTTCCTCGGGAAAACATTTCCTAAAATATAGACTATTGTACGTGAGAGCCGGTGCAAGTTAAATTTGCCATGACCTCGAATGTCCTCACGTTGGTGTGGTATGGGAGTTTGGTGAGTGGGGTGTCAGCTGAGGTGTGACCTCGTCATCTGACCGTGGTTCAAAATTACGTGGTGTTGTCCTCAGATATTTCACTTCGGGTCTGATCCCGGACCGTCTCCAATAGCTCGTTGTGTTGCTCCAGTGCGACAATAATTAAAATACCTTCCTACATACCATGTAAATTCCATACCATATCTATTTCATTCGAATATTTTAGTTTCCCTTTGGATTGTTTTCCCGCTCGATTTAATCAAAATAAACACCTCGAACTACAGAATCAGCTTACATTTCAAAGAAATTAATTTCAAATACCATACATTCTAAAGCAACAAAAATTTAAATAAAAGGTTTTCTGAAGAGTATTATACTACTTTAGGAACAAAGTACTCTTAGAGTACTACTTTAGAATAGTACTATACATTCTAAAGCTCTAAAAATTTAAATAAAAGGTTTTCTGCGGAGTTCAAGAAACAGTATTTCCAACGACATGCGAATATTTCTCGTACATTCCGGAAGCTAAGCAAATAATCTCAGTAATGTATAATAATCAAGGAACTTCAAATGTAATTCAGCAGAAATCGCATTATGTGTTTTCTTCCGAGACAAAAAATGTCGATCCTGCTCATTTTTTAAAGATTTACGTGAAGTTACGAATTTTTATCGCAAACTAGGAATTTTAATCAGCAGGGCGAAGGAATATACTCCGACAGGAAAAGAAGGAAATGTGTGTTCGGAAAATAACTATCAAGGTAGCCATAAACTTAATTAAATTTCTTGTTCCATTTGATTTCGAACATTACTTTCACGGGGAACTGCAAACACAGGAATATGCCAGGAAAAACCCAATTTCGTGTGTGTGTTCGTGTTTGCTGTGGGTATACATCCCGCAACAATTTAATTTTGAAAGTCAAACCTAAATGAAAAGACAAACTTGAGTACGAATACAATTTTTCGGCTCTAGCAAGGTTTGCGAATATAAGCGCAATCCGCCGTAAGCTTAATCGAATTATGTACAACTTCTTTTTTATTGACTTTTGTCCTTTATATGCTACTTATTCTTAAACCTAAAAGCTATGCTCTTTCCCTTTGCGTTTTTAGAAAAAAACTTCCAACTAACCGATGCGTGCTTTTGTTGTAAAATTTGAAGCTTGCTTTCAAGTCGGGCTTACAACTTAATAAAGCACTCTCTGATTTTGCGTCGTAAAGATTTGCTTTTTAGACGTTTAAAATGTTTTTGTAGGTGCTTTAAAACATATTTTAGTGAGTAATCTTCAATCGAATTTAGAAGTAGGAGCCTTTTCTTTTTCAAAGGACTTTTATTCAGAGATGCTTAGTTTATAATTACATTTTGTTTTGAACGTTAAAGGAGAGTTACATGAACGTTAAGTTATAAAAAATTCTTTTTCGATAGGCCATTATTACGATTTATTGAAGATGGTTATTCCGAAAGAACTCTTAGATAGCTTTCTTCTGCTATTTTAATTAATGCTGCCGCGAAATGTTGATATTATGCATAAAAAGATTAATATTGCACAAAGATTCTATACTTCAAAGAATTGCTTTTATTGAAAGCAGTTAAAGTACATTTTAACTGTTATTATGCAGTAGTAGAATTACCCGGCGTGCTCCGGTTGAATTGGTTATATTTGATTGAAAAGTGATCAGAACTATTCACTTTTCTTTCATAGAAAACTGCAAACGTCATTTAAGTACACGGAAAATAGTTTTTTAACATCGTTTTAATTTTTTCATAGCTTCTACAATTTACTTCGGGTGGAAATATGTATACATAATGTAACCATCCATATAATCCATTTCATATTCGCATTTCTGCTGTAAGACAGTACAAAAGTTTTTTCTAAGGTGACTACTTCCGAAGTCGATTTAGAAATATCTTTGAACTACAAGGAATGTCTACCCGTTTTAATTTAACGTGACTTATCTTATTTTAAAATAGTTTTATTTTTACTTTATCGGTCATTTTAAAATAAGAAGTTACACACATTTCTTGAAAAGGCTTCGTTTTTGTATATTTTATTTATTTTTATGAAAGAGAATTCCACAAACCATTACTATTCAACCAAAGACTTTAGGAAATTTGGTCAAAATGTACATATACCGCCAAGATATTACCCATGTCTAGTGATATTTTGCAGAAAAAAAATTCATTAAAATTTAACTCCTAAATAATATATCTGCAATATGTAAAATACTGGAACATATAAATGCAAAAAGAAACAAAATTACGATCATTGAAAAAAATGTAGAATTCTGAAAAACGAGATATGACATAACTTGTCGTATATTCTGAAATAGAGCAATTCGAAAAAAGACATTTGAAAAATAGTGATAAAGATTGATGAAATTTAGGTAGGTAGGTATTTAATTAACATCGAACTGGAGCAACAACTGTCTTACGAAATTCAGAACTGCTCAAATAGACCGCAACATTTCGCTGTCTTAACTCGAACACAAACACTGGATTCTAAATCAAATTTATAAAATAAAACATTAATTCTGGCGTTGCCAGATCTCAAATAGCAAAATTACTCTCTTATGATCAATCAGTTTTTTGTTTGGGCTTCTTGTGTTCCATCACAAAACGAAGTTATGTAAAATTAAATATTTTAACTATCCTTTTTCATCCATAAAATATTCTAAATTACTTATATTATGGGAAGAAATAAAAAATCGATTCAAACATAAATATTGGAATTTAATTTGTATTGGAAAAAATTATTTTTCGATCAATACAGGTAAAACATTTTTATTGGAAAAGTTCTTTTCCATCAATACGGGGGGGAGGGGAGCTAGAGCAAAATGAGTTGCGTACAGTAATCGTTTCGTACTCAATGTTATTCATATGTGGATTTCGAATTGTTTTTAGCTCCCTATGACAAATAGAACGGGGATTAATATGTAGCCTACGTTACCCGCAACGTTCTAAAGTATAAGTGATATATATATATATATATATATATATATATATATATATATATATATATATATATATATATAGTAGCAAAAGATCGAACACTGAATTAAGTTTAAAGAGTTTAGGTAAATATCTGTAATGAATCAAATGAAGATAAAATGTACTTTTGCATCATACTTAATAAAATTTAGAGAAGTTATTTTTATGCACTTTTAAAGATCTTAATAAAAGGGTTTCTTAAAATTCAAATTTTCTTAACCCTCCTGGTGGTTGTCCGAAGAAAATCATCGTCAATAGCAAAACTGACTAGATCTTGCTCTCATAAAAAATCGGCAATATCTTGTGACGATGTTCGTTAATGACGAGATATCTCGTCATTAACAAAATTTGTACGTTCTTGGTGAACGAGATATCTTGCCGAAACCACTTGGAGGGTTAAATACGTTTAAAGTACTTAATGTTTTTAAAAGAAACCCTCCTTTAAATATTATTTGTTTCCAATCACATATTGGAAATAATATCGAGGTTTGATAATTTTTTATATATTTTTTCTCAATATCTTTATTAATGACAGCCTATCTTTTTAAAAAGGTTATTTTCATCTTAGCATTTACTATAAAGATTACATAACAACTCAAAAATCTGTGTGTGTGTGTGCGTGCGTGCGTGCGTGCGTGCGTGCGTGCGTGCGTGCGTGCGTGCGTGCGTGCGTGCGTGCGTGCGTGCGTGCGTGCGTGCGTGCGTGCGTGCGTGCGTGCGTGCGTGCGTGCGTGCGTGCGTGCGTGCGTGCGTGCGTGCGTGCGTGCGTGCGTGCGTGCGTGCGTGCGTGCGTGCGTGTGTGTGTGTGTGTTATACATTTTTCCAAAGCAATAAAAGTTTTCCATAATCAAAGTTTATCTTTCATAAGGATTTTACAAACATATATCTTTAATCCTGCGCTCTTTATATCTGTTGTAAAGTTTTTAAAGAATTTATTTAGAAATACAAACTTTCATACATAATTATATACTTTCGATTGGAAAATAATTTGTGCTCATGATTATCGGTATTCACACTTGCATGCTAGTGTATGAAATTCCAGAGCTTTTAAGTTATTCTTAGTGGAATTGCATGCATTTATTAGTTAACATCCCTCTAATCAACATTGTTGTTTATGTTATTCAAAAGAAAATTCAGTGAAATCATTTATAATAACCTACAAAGCAACATACAAATGAGCTAAGCGAAAATATGGAGAAAAATTAAATAAATTGATCGCTGTGATAAATATACACATAAAATGTCATTTCCAACAATCTGGTTCAAATGATTAAAAAACGTTTTTAAAAGCATTCTATTCTTCCATAAACTGACTTCTATTCTGATAAAAATGTTTAAAAATATCTGCAACAAACAGCATTTTAAAGAGAAAGTATAATTTATTATTCTATGCGAAACGTTGAATTCTTTATTCCAAACTGTACATTCCATCACGAGGATCTTGCATATTCTTATGACGTTCATAAAAATGTTTTTAAACTTCAAATTTTTGTAAAAACATTCCTTAGCTTGTCATGCTGATTGAATATCTTACGCTGTGAGTAGTGTAATATATTCCATTCTTTGTACGATACTATTATTTGTGATGTTATATTTATCTCCATGGTATACAAAAAGTACAGAATAACGTTACCCATGGGTATAAAAGAAATAACTGTTTCCTCCCCAAATGTTTAGACTCCACGAAACTAGATAATTGATGGCAAAATGCGTTTACTGTTAGAATGGCTCTTTTAACCTACTTTTTACGATGGTACTGGTATAGGCTATGTTCATTTCTATATGCAGATTTTGACTAGTTTAATTTCATATTAGTGAATTAAATATTTTGTTCATGTACAGTGCAATCTTTTCTGTTTTGCAATATTTCAATGAATTTACTACATGATTTTGTTTATCTTTCTAAGCAGTAAGCCTTTATTCATTAGTATGATACATTGCTAGAATCGAAACAATAGATTATATAACAATATAACTAAGAGGTAGGTCACAAGTTTATTTTTTTATAATTTTCTTCACAACGCCTGTACTTTAAATGGAAAGCAAGCACAATGTTTAATACAATCATAATTTTAAACAATTAAGACGTCATATTCACTTACAACACTTGAAAAATATATACCCTAATAAACACGTAATAGTTTGTTTTCAAAATAATTTTATGACTTTTTAATTGTTCGGTTAGGTTATATACTAGTTTTTAATGCAATTGTAGTAAAGAAACGATTAATATGAGACGATAATTTTAGATAAAACACTAGAAATGTGCAAGTGATATTTATTTGTTTTGAAATAAATTGAAGAAGGAGCACATGATATCAGTAAATTAATGTTAAATATGTATTTTGTAACTACATCTGGTACCTGCAGTAATAAGGTAAACTTTTTTGTTCCAATTATAATTATAATTTAGAGATGTAGTTTTGTGCTGTGAGTTATTGTTATTATATTCCTGAGTTTTTGAGATTATTATTAAGTCAGATGTGTTTTTTAGTATTAGGTTTATTGATTGAGCTTCTGAGTTTACTTTATTTTATTATTTTATTTTATTCTGAGTACTTTGAGTCGTTAAGTAAATTCTTATTTCTTTCTTAATTGAGTTTTGTAATGAGAGAGAGAGCTAATCCGGAAACCCGACAGTAATCGATAATTATTGCAATTTATTAAGAATAATCACCCTACCTATTTAACTTAGTTTATAACAATAGAATACAATATCAGAGTTTCAAAGAACAATAGTACGCTTCTTCGTGATAACCGAAATCTCATAACTTGAAAAATTCTTCATTAAAAGTAAAAGGATAAAATAAAGACTATGAAATCTTTCAAAGATATGTAATAAAAACTTTTATTAATTTCTAAAAACACTATAATTCATAGAGTAGCAGCAATGTATATTTTTAAAATTTATGTGTTTTGGTTTGATTTGGTTCGTCGCTGTATGGTCGATTGTTGCTACCAGGGTAAAATTTATGTAACCATCTAAAACACTCACAACTTCATTTCGATTTTTTTTACTTTTTAGCTGTAGTGTTCACCTTGTTTTAAAAGCAAGCGAAGTATTTCATCTTATGTATTTTTGAACAATAAATGTCGCATTTGTATGCGCAACATTTAAAAAAATATATTCATGATATATTTAATGACTGCAAAACCTTGAAATAAATTGTTACAGTAAACAAATAATATTTTCGTAGTAATTCTATGACATTTTACAATTTTATACATTTTTTAAGAGATTGATAATAACGTTGGTCAAATATCAACCAGGGATGAGTATTTGACTGATGTCATGTTCCTTAAATTGTCATTGAGTAAAAAAATGTGTAAAAATAGATTTGTAAAAAATGGTTAATTTAAAACTTATATAAAAACATAATGATAACATATAATGACATCCTTACATAAAAAAACACCCTGTATGTTTTCGTAATAAATGTGTTACTTTTCCCAATTTTATACACTTCTAATAGGAAACTAATAACATTATCTCATCGTGTTTTCAAGTTATAGGGAATAATCAGTTTATTCATTTAACTGTCATTTATTTCATATAAAAAATAATGTATCAAAGTTCTACAAATCATCAAAGAACAACAGATACGAATCTTCACGATTATCGGAATCACATAACTGAAAAAACTCCTCGTCGGAAAGTGATCGCGATAAAATATATTGAATATCTAAAAAAGGTCCTGTATAATTTCGTAATAAACGTGGGACACAATGACCATAATCTAGTAAATCATAAGATGAATTAAAATTAGGAGGAATTTAAAACATGCTAAATGTACAAAGTATTTATACGAATGAGATGAATTGACAGGGTTTTAGGCCGTCTTATGCCTGAACAGTTCACATATTTGCAGCCGTCTGCTGTAACGTCGTTCTTCCTCATCTGCCAGTCGCCGTCCTTCTGCTAATTTAGGCGGGAAACTGCTATTCTGGGTACGTCATGTGTAGGTGTGTCGAGCTTCTCGTGTCTTTACGTTCTGACATCTCCGTTTACTGGGCGACGAGGGATTTTCTGTATTCCACACTTGTCCATACTAGACAGGTCAGGACTTCCTGGGTGCAAGGAACCTGAAAAATATAAAAGGAAAAAAAAAGAAAATTTTCGTCGTAGCAACACAGCAAAAACTCTATAACGTCATTTGTTGCTTAATTGGTGATTGAGTTTTGCTGTTCGTCTTCGTAGTACTCCATCACCCGTCGTTGAGCTGTGAGAAAGGGTCGTCTAAACAGCTCTGGTTATCGTCTTTTCGTCATCTGGCTGTCGTATTCAGTGAATAAATTTTAAGAGTTAAAAAAAATTTCATGATTTGCGACGCATCTTTGGGATTAAGCTGTAGGCCAAGCTTTCATGTTGTCGGCCGCCGTCGAAGTTAAATGGGGACCTTCATGATGTCCTATCCTCTTTACGTCATACCAGTCACTGGATTGACCTTCGTAATTTTGTAGGGGCCAAAGAATTTAGGGTGAAGTTTTAAACCACTTCCAAATTTGTGAATTCTTTTGATTGCTACTTTGTCACCCAATTTGTATTCGGTTGCTTTTTCTGTTTCTTGTAGTTTTCTTGTTTCTTGTAATTTAAGCATGTTATTTTTTCGTCATCTCTTAAAGTATATTTCCAGCTAGTGTTGAATTAATGAACTCTTCGTCCAAAAGTTGTTTTAATCGTAAATCTTCCTTTATTTCCGCAACAAAAAATAACGTATCAAAGTTCTTCAAAAAACAATAGATACGAATCTACACAATTATCCGTCTCATAACTGAAAAAACCACCTCGTCGGAAAGGGATCGCGATAAAATCTATTGAATACCTATCAAACGTAATAATATAACAAAGTTCTACAAATCTTCAAAGAACAATAGATACATATCTTCACGATTATCCAAGTCTCATAACTGAAAAAACTCCTCGTCGAAAAGTGATCGCGCGATAAAATCTATTCAACATATAAAAAAATCTATAACGATCTCAAAACATAGTTCTCTAGTGCAGTGCATAGCTTAATGGGGACGTTAAAATCCGTCGATCTTCCTCGAAACGGATATTAATTAGAATTTAAAAGAGTTCATTTCTATCTAGAAGTGCGAGCAAAGTATCGGAAAGGATCAGAGTAATGACATCCTATCATTGCGAGCTTGGAAGCCGGCCAGATTCGCGAAGAACGTGAAATTACCCCTGAAAGTTTAATGTCGGGGCATATCGTTGACGATTTTGAAGCGACAATGGTAACAAGACAGAACATGGATGGGGGATAATGACATATCTGGAGGTCGATGTCGAATTTTGTTTTCTCTACTGCCATCGACATGTACATTATGTCTAAAAGAAACCGAAGTTCCATTCTTCAAAACTAACATTAGTGGTTAATGTTCTACCGCCATTTTACTTTTATTCCAAAGTTTAGTGGTTTATTGGGCGATTCAAATAATTTAAATACAAGGTGCTACGAAAGCAACAAAATGAATAATCATTTTCTTTTCTGTTTTATGAATCATGTTGACCTCTGAATAAAGAATATCATTTGATTCGCGTATGTAGAGTTTATCGTACGAAGAGGTGAGACAAGAGTTTATTCTATTTTGAAGCGACGATGGTAACAAGACAGAACATGGATGGGGATAGTGACATATTCTAGAGGTCGATGTCGAATTTTGTCTTGGCTGCTGGCATCGACGTGTGTACATTGTGGCTAAAAGAAACCAAACTTTCCACCTTCAAATCTAACAACTGTAAAATAATTTCCGCTATTTTGCTTTCATTCCAACGTTTCGTGGTTTACTGGGCTATTTTAATAATTGAAATACGAGGTGTTTCGAAAGTAACTATCCATTTAACTGAAAACGTCGAATGATTATTTCATTTTTCTATGTTTTATGGATGATATTGGCCACTGAAAAAAAAGATCTCTATTTGTATCGCGTCTGCGAGGTTTAAGCTATCAAGAGGTAAGACAGGAGTTTTCTGGAAAGTTCCGAAAATCACCTCCAACGGTGACCTGACATCACATCCCTGTTTTTTTACTTCTGGATTAGCCGAAGTATATGTGTACGAAATTCCGATTAACAGTAATCAACTTAACCCTCCTTGTGGTTTATCTTCGAGTCAAAAACTTCTCAGTAGTGTCCAACTGGTGCAGAAACCGAACTGCAACCAGTTTTGGTCAAGGGACAATTTGTTTTTTCTACTTGAATCTTCATTCCCCTTGGAGTAATGGGGCAGTTTTGTCTCAACGAGAAATCTCGTCTTTAGCGAGACCTCAACTCCTCTCTAAGAGAAATTGACCAGATTTTGAAAGATATCTCGTACACCGGATACCTTAGTAAAGGTTTTTTTGTGCTCACGCAAAAAGTTGGATTCGTGTGTTAAGGAGGGTTTGTAGAATTTTGCATTAATATTTGTTGTTTTCATGTGTTTTATTGATTTGTAATACATAAAGAGGTAACAAAATGCTTCTCCCCATAAATAGATAGCTACTTTAGAAACACTCCATGTTTTTAATTAAAACACTGACCTGGAGTATCAGTATTACACTTCATTGGACGACACATAAATGAAGACAGAATATGTGTGACAGGAATAATAGAAAAATATACATTATTTTGTATCATAAAACGTCTTTATAACCGACGAAATTTTAGAATTTTATGAGTAGGTTGGTTGGATAGTAATTCAATTTACGTCGAATTTGAGCAACACAACGGGCTATTGGCGATATTCCAGGATCAGACCCGAAGGGAAGGACAACACCTAGTAATTTTGAACCACGTTCAGTTGACGAGGTCAACACCTGAGCTGGCAACCCATTCTCCAAACTTCCGCACTAGAGGACATTTGAGGCCATAACAGATTTAATGTGCACCTGCCCCATGTACACGACGGTCTTTGGTTGAATCGAGTTTCGAACTCGCTCCCCTCCAGTTCCTAATCCTTAACTCTACCGCTCCAGTGTGACGTTAATTGAAAATACCAATACCTTAACTCTACCAACTACTGGGATACCGCGGCCTCTAATGAGTAGGATGGGTAAAGCATGATTACTGTAGCATGAGTAAAACAGACGAGTCATATGATTCATGGGTTTCAATAGTGGTCGAATTAAAAAAATATGATTTTTGGAGTAAGTACATGTCAGTAGGGAAAACATCTTTGCAGCAGCGAACTAGCAAATTTCTGAATTCAATACTGTTCCGCTAGATGTCAGAAGTGTTTTAAAGCATGCAGTATTTTCATAGCAATGAAAACTTTTAAGTCATTTTGTCTCAAAATGTGATTGTTTTTATCCGTGCCACTGTTGCAACCCATAAACTATATGTAAGAGTGAAGCATGAGAATTTACTTAAGTTGACGTACTTTAAATATGTTTATTTTAATATAAATACGAAATCAGTAATATAAATCTTGTCAATATGATTTGCATATATTGTATTTAATTAGTATTTACTAACTGCAACATTTTCTTTTCTTTCCAGGTATGTAATTTCAACGTTTTTGACCCATCTTTTCTACCAATCAGCCGAAGGTAAATATTTTAAGAAATTTCTTGTAAAAAAGTTTTAATGATTGCTTTTGTTCAGTAAATATTGAAAACGCAAAGCTTTCAAACGTTCAAACTTGTATTCATTAATCAAAGGTGGTTAATTGTATTGATTTTTCCTGGCTGCTTCTACTTCGGACACGTCATATATGTATATTTCCAGTCTATAATTTGTATCCACCTTTAAAGCTTAAGCGTTTCTAAAGTATCATTTTTACACGGATCACTAAATGCTTTACCTCATAATGTATGCATTTAGTTCAGCATTTTTAATCAATGCTACTAAAATAAATCTACTTAAAAATATGAGCATTATAAAAGAACATTTGACACTATTAATGATTAGAAAACTTATATAGATATAGATTTCTATTATGTGGCCGAAAACAAACCTTATTTATATTTGTTGTATGTCAACGACAGCATTAAGTATCTTATGACTCCGTTCGCGAATCAAATCTGCCCACGGAAAATAAACTTTCACCTGATTTCAATCAAAGCAAAATCTTATAATGGTAAAATTCAAGAACCGGCACCTCGCCAAATTGGCGACTAAAATTTCATCACCAAGTGACTATTTGGATAAGCCGCCAAATTGGATGCCCTCCACTTGACTGGAAGTGAAGCGTACCAAACCTACGAGGGGTAACCATATTCTAAAATTATCTTCAATTGGCGACCGTAATTTTTGCCAATTGGCGATGGTACCTTGTTCTTGAGCCTAACCACCGACGAGTAGCTTAATTTGTATTCTTTTTTTTTTAAGTTTTGATATCGAGTATTTTACATTATAACGAACAAAAGTATAATCGACTAGTAAAAATGTAGACAGAAGAAAACTGAAATATAAAGAGAATAGAATGAAGAAAATTTTGTAAGAATCTGAAAGAACTGGATTTTCAACACTTTAATAACTTAATTTTAGGAGATCGGAAAACATGAAGAAGTTGATAAAGCAAAATCTTACTGTCAAGTCTTAGTTTTCATCATATGGTCACTATCTTGAAGGATCAGTATCTTGAAATGATTAATGTGTAGTTGATAAGTTTCTCTTTATGCTTATTAAATTATCTTAAATTATTTTTCATTTAACGAAATTTTATCAAATACTTCGATGTTTTGCCGCATTGCGAGAGATTAAAGCGAGATCGCGTATTGAATCAACGAGGATTGTGTAATAGTGCATGGTACACACTTGGTGCGAAATATTCTTTGTCACCAAGGTTAATGAAGCAAAAGCCTATTGTAAATTACTACGTAAAGCCATTGAAAATCATCAGTGATTGCCGAGCGGTTCACAGCATGCAATTACAAGCAAGTTCACAACAGTGTTTGCTGTGTGAACGCATTAATTACAACGGTTAAAAAAACAATAACGGTTGGCGACCAATTTTTTACGCCAATTGGAGATGACACTGTATATTTTATTCTAACCGAGAATTGTAAGTGGAAGTTAGTAAAGTAGTGAAGTTCCTGTGGTTTATATAAAAAAACGCAATAATTAATGAATTCAAACCGTTTCGAAGTCGTGAATAATTTTCTTTTCAGTAGTTAAGTCGATTGGACTAGCTTGTGTTAGTCTTAGTATTTAACATCAAAAAGCATAAAATGAGGCAGCAGCAAGCATGGGTAATTGTTGCATCATAGACAACAACGCTGTAAGGAATTCTAACAACTCGGTTTGATCAGTGTAAACAAATTGATGCCCAGAATATACCAATAAAAATAGGTAGCTCGGTTGGAGGGTTGTGATTTCGAATCCAACCAGAAACCGTCGTGTACAAAGGGGATGGTGCACTTTAAATCTGCCGTGGTCGCACATTTCCTCACGTTGGTGTGGTGTGGAAGTTTGGAGAGTGCGTTGCCAGCTCGGGTGTGGCCTCGTCATCTGACCGTGGTTCAAAATTACGTGGTGTTGTCCTCGGTAGGTATTTTAATTAACGTCGCACTGGAGCAACGCAACGGGCTATTGGCGACGGTCCGGGATCAATCCCAAAGCGAAAGATCCGAGGACAATACGTAATTTTGAACCATGAGGTTTGTCCTAGGATCTTTCCCAATAGCCCGTTATGTTGCTCTAGTGTGACGTTAATTAAAATACCTACCTACCTACCTAGGATCTTTCCCTTCGGGTTTGATCCCGAACCGTCGCCAATAGCCCGTTGTGTTTCTCCAGTGCGACGTTAATTAAAATACCTACCTACCAATAAAAATGTCCTTAAAAGATTGAATATGAGAGGGATTTTTAGTGTAAACTACCAAACGGAAAATGAAGATTTACCTATTAGACAGAAATATAAATGCTCCCGTATTATACATAAGGAGTTACCTTAAAATATATTTTATCTCCGTTTGGACGATATTTGACGTTAAATCTAATTGGCCTTGACCTATCAACTATCATTTATCAATTCGGAATTCATTCTTTGTAATTTTGATTTTGGCCGTATTCTGAAATCGTATTCGAAAAATAAGCTATCTGACATCACGTCCAGATGACTACGTACGGGAAGACATTCAACCAAACATTACGCCACCATTTACCCTGGCAGATATAGCCTTTCAGAAACCAAACGACACCAAAACACTCTTGAATGCATACTTCAAAATCAATCGCAATGAAATGGATAGCTACATTCAACTGTTCATTGTAGCTCTGACTTTTGCCATGAAAAACATCTTGAATTGCAAGACAAGATCGAAGCCTACTTCTATGGGATTAAAAATCTATAACTTCACTTGACACAGAATCTTTCATAACAACCAAACTTGCTTAAATGGCATATGTAGTTGTGTCGGAAGATACTCGAAATAGATCAATCAGATTACAAGTTTAATTAGACAGTCAATTTAAAACATAAAAATTTACAAACAATGTCACGTTTGCTAACAAATAAAATCGGTACAACTTTGATATAGAGAACATTTTTGTGGCAGCCCTTTATGCGCGTTTTTTGGCGTGCTTTTTATCTCGCCAAGAAAGAATCTCTTAGGAAAAAAAACACCGGTTTAGGCTTAGCGGAAAATAATTAAACAAATTAACGAAAAGAATTTTTAAAATAGAAAAAATCCACGCAACTGATTATTCTTACTACCACTAGATAAGTATTTACTTTAATTAAAAAATCTTTTCCAAAATAACTTTTTTTCAAAATATTGTTATAGAAGTGTCCAAGTTAAATAATTTATTAGTTTTAAGTCTATTGGAACCAGGCCAACTACTTATGAATGTTAAAGATCAATCACTTCCGGCAAACTAGAGTTATTTAGGTATGGTAAAATAAAGATAACGACTTACAAAAATAATAAGATATTCAAATAATCGCGTGGTTGCCATAATCCTAATGAAGCGTGGTTGCCTTTGCCTGCTACAACTCGCTAGAAAAAAGCACGCCAAAACACTCGCCTCAAAGCTGTGCCACAAAAAGTCTTTATAGCTCTAAAAGAAAATCACATCTTTGGGAAAATTACAGTTTAATGTTTCAAGTCTCGCAGCTGACGATCAGAACTTTACTCGAATTCAATCGGAACTGATGTTCTGTTTTCATTTTAGAGTTCCGTCGATATGCGGAGGTTTATTACTCCGCCGCTGGCGCTGACGATCGCTCACCTGCTGCACATTAAAGTTTTTACTGCCGGGTTCGCAGTACATTCGTTACAGTTGATATTTTCATCACCTTGAGTGCTTTGAAGTTTTCTTCCTAAGGGAGCAAAGTTCAAAGCACTCAAGATGATGCTCTGCTTCCTAGAGAAGCAAAGTCATCATCTTTAATATTCTAAAATAAAGTAAAAGTAGAGAGCCTGAAAATGGAATTGAATAAGAAAAAAATACGTCGTAATTTAAATTTGTTGTCATTTGTTATTATTCAGGGGGCCGCGGTAAGTTGCAAGAGTAGCGTATTAGAACCGGAGGATTGTGAATTTGAATCCAACCAAAGAACGTCGTGCACAAAGGAGCATTTTGTACATTAAATCTGTCGTTGCCTCGAATGTTCTCACGTTGGCTTGGTGTGGAAGTTTGAAGAGTGGTGCCAGCTCAGGTGTGACCTCGTCATCTGACCGTTGCTCAAAATTACGTGGGTTTGTCCTCGTTTCTTTCCCTTCGAGTTTGATCTCGGACCGTCGCCAATAGCCCATTGTGTTGCTTCAATGCGACGTTAATTAAAGTACCTACCGCTATTATTCAAATAATGCCTATTATGCATGTGTGGAACTGCATCAATCCCACTACCTACCGTATTATCTATATAATAATTTACGAGGGAAAGTCAAAAAAAATCCACACTTTATTTTTCCATTTAAACAAATATAGGAATTGAACAGGTTCGTCATTTTTCTATATAGTCTCCTTTCTTTTCATTGGCGTGGTGTGGAAGTTTGGAGAGTGGGGTGCCAGCTCAGGTGTTGCCTCGTCATCTGACCGTGGTTCAAAATTACGTGGTGTTGTCCTCGGATCTTTCCCTTTGGGATTGATCCCGGACCGTCACCAATAGCCCATTGTGTTGCTCCAGTGTGACGTTAATTGAAATACCCAAATACCCAAATACCCTTTCTTTTCGATGCATTAGGTCCAGCGGTACACAAACTTGCGAATTCCCTCCAAGAAAGTTTTCGATTGGTCGCCCAACCATTTATGTACCATTTCCTCCACTTTGTCCGTATAATCTGCAGAAAACACTCTATATTGCCTATGGTAACTCGCCGGTTTGCCACTACAATTTCTTGAGCTTGCTGAATCTCCTCGTCGGTGATGGAGGTTGACGGGCGTCCTGCTCCTTCATGCATCACTCTTGTCCGGCCTCTTTTAACCTTTTAGATCTACTCATACACACTTCTACATGATAGAGCACTGTCCCCGTATTGTGTTGTAAGCCTCCGATGAATTTCAGACCCTGGCACACTTTCCGACCCTAGAAATGGGATCACTGATCTTTTTTCTCCTTGGTGCACACTGCAATCGGAAGGGCCATGTTTACACTAAATCAGAAGCAAGAAAATGACGCTATCAAGGTCAAACTTCGGTAACGTGACAACAGTAGTATTGTTGGAATCGGTCTCAAACCTCCAATTATAGTGCCGTGTGGGGCACATCAATATGGAAAATTGTGTAAATCTTTAAATGTATAAAAGAGAAGAGATAATGTGAAGAGATTGGGGATCATGAGCTGATCAGACTTCTTGTATGTTTTTAAACCATAAGACTTGGTCACGTAATAAAATTTATTTTTTATGTATAAAAACTCTGTCTTCAATTGATAAAACCCAACAATTGGTTATGGGCCTCAGACCTTAAGCTGAACCTGAATTCTGCCACTACCTGTTTCCAGTATGATGGGTATTCAAGAAATGTCCATGTTTTCCTTCCCGAAGTTATCGGATTTCAACTATGCCACGTGGAAGACGGACATGAAGGTATTGCTAATGGACCGGAACTGCTGGGAATTTATCACTAAAACGGAACCTCTATTATTGGAAGATGCTCCAGAACAAGAAAAAGGAGACTATCGTTATAGGAAGCAGAGGACATATACAACTATCTACCAGGGCATAGACAGAAAATATCAAGTCTTAATTTCATCTACTGAAGACGGTAAGGAAGCTTGGGATATATTAAAGACCAACTTTGAACCAGCATCTAGAGCACGATTGGCAGGCCTTGTGGACGAGTTCTTTTCAATCCGCTATCAGCCGGAGGACGAATCCATTGGACTCTTCTGCAAACGAGTGCATGAGAAGCTGTTACAGATAAAAGAAGGTGGATTCGAAATCCCAGACCTCTTAGTTTGCTTTCAACTAATAAGACATTTACCTCACGAATACGATAATCTGGTACAACTGCTATACAGGATGGATGACAACGAGTTCACGCTAGACAATTTGTCTAAACATTTAATAACAGAATCCAGCCGAATCGAGCTGAAGCGGAAAGACGAAGGCACAAAATTAAGTATCGTGGCCGATGCTTATGCTACAAGAAACAAGTCATCTAGATACAAGGAGACACGGGCGTCTACTCCTGATCACAGCAGATGCGTACTGGACCCTGAATTAATTCCTTCAAGCCCAAGAAAGTCGACAGTTTGTCGTATGGGGCCGCGACCATTCTGCAACTACTGCAAAAAGTCGGGACATTACGAATCGAAGTGCTTCAAGAAATGCAATCGGCAGAAGCCTGGTGGTGAATTATTTTATATGGAGGACAATCCAAAAACTGATCTTCAACGTGCCTATGCAGTTTCAAATTTTCCAAATGAAAGACCGAGGGAATTTCTCATTGATTCTGCTGCAACTGCTCACTTCTGTAAAGAACGTGATATGTTTACGACATTCAGAAAACTACCACCACAGAAGATCCTAGTCGGAGACAAGGACAGCACCTCGGAAGTATTAGGTATGGGTGATATTCAATTTACAGTTTTAGATAGAAACAGAAATTATGATATAACTTTAAAAGATGTGTTATACTCGCCTAATATGAGAAAAAATTTAATTAGTGGTGCTCGTATTGACCTTGTGGGAAACCAAATTAAATGGGGAAATAACAAAATGATTATTTATAATAGTTATAATAAATATTTGTTTACTGTTCCCAGAATTGGAAAATTGTATATCTTGAAAGGTTATCCCAAGATTAAAAATTATACATATGTAACTGGTTTAGATCTAGAAAAAGCCCACCGTAGGTTTTGTCATGTTAACATGCCCTTAATTGAAAATATGAGTAAAATTAATTGTGTAAAAGGAATTGAAAAACTTAATTGTAAGAATATAGATAAAAATTGTAAGATTTGTGCTATTGCTAAATCCACTAGAATATCCTTAAAAAGAAACTATATGTACGAAAGGAAAACTAAAAATGTTTTGGAAAGGATCCATATGGATTTGTGGGGTCCTGCTCCAGTTAACTCTCTAGGTGGAAACAAATACTTTTTATCTATTATTGATGATTTTTCACGTAAAGTAACTGTTTATATTATTCGAAATAAGAATGAAGTTTTTGATTACTTTAAAAAATACTTGGTTAGAGCTGAAAGACAGCTAAATGTTAAGTTAAAATGTGTCCGAACTGACAATGGTTTAGAATTTTGTCACAAAGAATTTAAAAAGTTTTTAAATGATCTAGGAATAAAAATCGAAAGAACTTCAACTTATACCCCTGAACAAAATGGCATTGCAGAAAGGTTCAATAGAACAGCCATGGATTGTGTCAGAGCTATGCTTCAAGACAGTGGTTTACAACCACAATTTTGGTCAGAAGCACTTTTAGCATTTATTCACACTAAAAATAGATGCGAACACAAATTAACTGAGGGTATATCTCCTAACGAAATATGGACTGGTTTCAAACCATCAGTAAAACATTTTAGAATTTTTGGCTCTTTGGCATATGTTCATATTCCTAAAATACAGAGAAATAAATTACAACCCAGAGCTAAACTTGGTATTTTGACAGGATATGGTTTGAAAACTAAAGGTTACAGAATATATGTACCAAACGAGAAGAGAATAGTTGAAACAGTCCATGTTCATATCGACGAAAGTAAGAAAGCTGTTGATGTACTATTTGGTAAAAACTTTGAGTACGTTTCTTTTGATCTTAATTCTGATATTCCTATTTATCAATCAAATGAAAATATAAAAGTAAAATCGGAAAGTGAAACTCGAGTTTTAGATTCTAAAGATTTAGATAAAACTGAGAACTTAAAATGTCTTAACATTTCAAATTGGCGTAGAATCGAAAAACCTAGAAATAAAAGCAATAGGATAGATGTATACTATTATTCTCCTGAAAATTTGAGAATGAGATCTTTAAATGATATTAAAAAGTACTGTACTAAAAATAAGATTAGGTTTGATCCTGTAAATTTCAATTTTAAGCCAGAAACTGAACATCCTAATGTGGATATTTCTAATGTGCCATCTACTTCTAGTGATGAATCTAATTTTTTGGACCAACAGATGTACGACATGTATGATCAGTGTTACAATGTCGAAATCCCCAAAAGTTATGAAGAAACGCAAGCAAGTAAGGATAAAATTAAATGGAATACTGCCATGAACGAAGAAATTCAGATAATGAAGGATAGGCAAGTATGGAAATTAGTGGACACACCCCCAAATACAACCATAATTGGAAGTAAGTGGGTGTACAGCATAAAAATGGACGAAAACAATATACCTAAAAGGTATAAAGCTCGTCTTGTTGCTCAAGGTTTTAAGCAAAAACCCGGCATTGATTTTAAAGATATTTTTTCACCAGTTGTGAATTTTTCTATTGTTAAATTATTGTTTGTACTATTGATTTCTATGTTGGGTTGGTATCACTGTCAAGTTGACGTGAAAAGTGCATATTTATATGGACACCTTAAGGATACTATATACATGAAACAGCCAAAAGGATTTGTGCTGAAAGGATCCGAAAACAAAGTATGTCTATTGGAAAAGGCTATATATGGTCTGCATCAAAGTGGTAGAGAATGGAATTTGGAATTAGACGGTATTTTAACTAAATTAGGATTTTCTCAGTTAAATTGGTGTAATTGTGTCTACAAATTTAAAGATGTAATTTTAATTGTTTATGTAGATGATATGGTTTTGTTTTCAAAAAGGGAACATTTGATAAATGAAGTAATCGAATTATTGGACAAAAAATTGGATCTTACAGTCCTAGGTAAAACTAAATATTTGTTAGGCGTAAAATTTCAAGTAATTGAAAATTCGATTTATTTACATCAAATTACCTACATTGAAAAATTAATGTCACAATTCAAAGATCTTCCTAAAAGTTTTGTGAATTTACCTTTTAAAATTGGTTGTAACTTACCTGATAAGGTTAAAGAGGAAGAAATAATTGAAAATGATTTAATGAGGAAATTTCCCTATCGTTCCTTAATAGGATGTTTATCGTTTTTGTCAGATAGATCCAGACCAGATATTGCATTTGCTGTTAATATAATGTCTCAGTTTTGTAATGGTTATACTTACAAACACTGGTCTTACGTTGTTGATATTATGAACTATGTTTTTCTTACAAAGGATTTTAAAATTAATCTTTCCAATGTAGAAAGTTCAAATTTGATTGCTTTTTCTGATGCAAATTGGGGATGTGGTCTCACAAACAGACATTCAAGCAGTGGCTATTTAATTTATTTTGGTAACATCCCAATATCATGGAAATCTTCTAAACAAAAGTGCATAGCTCTTAGCTCAATGGAATCTGAATTTATTGCACTAACCGATTGCACTAAAGAAGTTATTTGGTTTAGTAGAATTATAAATGAATTAAGTTTGTGTGATTACATAAGACCCCAAGTATATTGTGATAATCAATCTGCTATCTATTTTTCAAAAAATAGTCAGGAAAATCAGAAAACTAAACATATTGATATCAAGTACAAATTTATTCGTAAATTAATAAAAGATGAACTATTTAACGTAAATTATATTTCATCGGAAAATAATTTGGCTGACTTTTTAACAAAGCCTTTATTGTTAAATAAATTTAAAAATATTATTAGAAAAATATTTTGTTAGATTTATATAAATATATATATATTGAATTGTAATACATCTGCTGAGGTTTTACAACCGATGGGGCCGCATGTTGGAATCGGTCTCAAACCTCCAATTATAGTGCCGTGTGGTGCACATCAATATGGAAAATTGTGTAAATCTTTAAATGTATAAAAGAGAAGAGATAATGTGAAGAGATTGGGGATCATGAGCTGATCAGACTTCTTGTATGTTTTTAAACCATAAGACTTGGTCACGTAATAAAATTTATTTTTTATGTATAAAAACTCTGTCTTCAATTGATAAAACCCAACAAGTATCAACTCTAAACACGCACGCGCAGAAGGTAGTGTGACAAACCTAAAGATATGTTACAGCGAAAGTGCGGATAAAGTTTGACCCTCACCCTCGTATATTAAATAATATTCAGTTAAAGTCTGCATTTAATCGTAGAAAACATGAATAAATGTTCACGTTACGAGCATTCTCAGTTTACGTAGACATCAAAATGAATGGAATTGCAGATAGACTTTACTGGGCCACTTCCTAGTCCTTTCACATACCTTTCCCATAAACCTATCAAGATTTATTACACGAAAGAGCTTAAATAGTCTAATTAACGTCACAATGGAACAGACGACGATCCGGAATCAATCTCGAATGGAAAGATCTGAGGACAACACCTCGTAATTTTGAACCACGGTCAGATGACGAGATCAAATCTATGCTGGCACCTCACTCTCCAAATTTCCACACCAGCGAACTCAAGAACAGTTGAGGCCACGACAGATCTAACGTGCACCAGCCCTCCACGTACACGACGGTCCTTGGTTGGATCGAGTTTCGAACTCGCAACCACCTGTCGTTAATCCACGACTCTCTCAACCGGGCTACCTCTGCCCTAATAAGCAAAATTCGGAGAGCCCCGACAACTCATATCTGGCACTATAGAGACCGCGCTGAGATTGCCAGACACGTCTGCTTATTCTGTAAGGTTCCCAAGGACAAGGGGGCGCGAGTTGGAAGAGTAATGGATTAGCAACCGGAGGGTTGCGAGTTCGAATCCAATCAAAGACCGCCGTGTAGAAAGGGGGCTGGTGCAGGTTATATCTGTCGTGGTCTCAAATGTCCTCACGTTGGCGTGATATGGAAGTTTAGAGTGGGGTGCCAGCTCAGGTGTGACCTCGTCATCTCACCGTGGTTCAAAATTAAGTGGTGTAGCACTCGATCTTTCCCTTCGGGTTTGATCCCGGACCGTCGCCAGTAGCCCGTTCTGTTGCTCCAGTGCGACGTTCATTGAAATACCAACCCAATGAGGTGACAGAAAATGTCAGACTGCCTTTTCTTGAATTACGAGAGCGCACATCTGATTTGTATCCTTCGTTCAGAGTTATAAGGCTTTTCCAAGTTGCCTAAAATGTAATTCTGAACAAGCCTCCATTAATAATTCTCTGGCCAGCGTTGCTATAGCAACGAATGATCTCCATGTAAGTCTTCATACATTGTTGGGATTTTCTAGCGTGTTCAGACTCTTCTACTTAGTCTAGACATCGATTTTGAAGTATAAGTAGATTGAGCATTGCTATTGCGAAGAGCTTCAGAAAGTGTGGCCAACATGTCGACTAGTAGTCACGTGACTGCTATGTGGAAAATTGACCTGGTTGGCCTATTTCGCACCTTATCGCCTCGCTTGGCGGTCTAACATCTAATGACAGGGTAGGTGTGTGAATGCGTCTTTCTATAGGATGGTGGAAAAATCTGCGAAATTACCAAATTGTACTATATCGCGCCGACCAATCAGATGAGAAATCAATGGATAGGCGTCTTCTCATGTCCCGTGGACCAATCATGATGACTTTGGTTCCTCCCAGCTGACGAAGAAGTCAATTACTACCAGTTTGGGGCACATGATCATGGGCACATAAAATGGTTACCATTACCCACTATTTCTATACTTACTCTATTGTAGGTAGGTACTTAATTAACGTCGCACTGGAGCAACTCAACGGGCTATTGGTGACGGTCCGTTATCAGTCCCCAGAGAAAGATCCGATGACAACACAACGTAATTTTGAACCATGGTCAGATGACGAGGTCACACCTTAGCTGCCACTCCATTCTCCAAACTTCCACACCACAGTAATGACATTTGAGGCCACGGCAGATTTAACGTACACCAGCCCCTTTATACATGACGGTCTTTGTTTGAATTCGAACTCGCAACCATCCGGTTGCTAATCCGTTACTCTTCCATCCTACCGCGGTATTTCCTCTATGAGTCTAGATGCTCAGCTAGACGTTATAGAATTAGCAACAACACAGTCCGAATTGTAAGAGGTAAATATTTTCTTTGTAATATTTTATGTAAATATTTTCTTTTAATTGTAAAAGAGGTAAATATTTTCTTTTCTGCTAGAATAAGAAAACTGTTCGCTTTACATTAAGTAACTACTGCGTTTAAAATTTAGGGAAAAGAGGTAAAACCAAAAAAGGAGGAAATGCATATTTGGGGAAGATAAATTAGCGCTTAAATTTTCAGACAAGAATAAAAAGAAAGTTAAGCACATATTTAAGAGCAACGTGAGAAAACTGAGAAGCCGGATTGATTTTTATAAAAGTTTAATTAACCTACTAGGAAAAGGGAGAGCGTTCTCTAATTCCTTTTTCTGTGTAACAGAAATGAGCTCGCACATTTAAAATTTAAAAATACGTTTTCTTTATCTGGTTCGTAAACGAGTGTTAAACAGTAATGCTGAAATCTCTTCTCATTCTGGGGCAGCGATAGCCCGGTTGGTAGAGTAGCGGATTAGCCACCAGATGGTGATTTTTAGGTATTTTTAATTAACGTCCCACTGGAGCAACACAACGGGCTATTGGCGACGGTCAGGGATAAAACCTGAAAGGAAAGATCCAAAGACAACATTACGTAATTTCGAACCACGGTCAGAGGACGAGGTCCAAACTGAGCTGGCACGCCACTCTCCAAATTTCCACACCACGCCAACGTGATGACATCTAAGGCCACAACAGATTTAACATGCACACAGGGCTACAAAACACTGCTGTGTATGTGGTGGCTAGTGCACTTTAAATATGTCGTGGTCTCAAATATCCTCACGTTGGCGTTGTGCTGAGGCATGGTGAGTGGGGTACCAGCTCATGTGTGACCTCGTCATCCAACCGCGCGGTTGAAAATGAAGGTATTGTAACCTCGGATCCCTTCGGAATTGTTCCCGGACCTTGACCAATAGACCGTTGTGTTGCTCCAATGCAACGTTAATTTAGTTATCAACCAAACAAGACAGTTTCTTGAAAATTCTGTGACTTTATTTAACCGTCCCGGTGGTTTATCTTCAAGTGGTAAACCACCCTGTATTAGCCAGTCTCTTGCCAAAAACCAGTTTCAAACTGTCGCCAGTTCTAGGTAACGGGCAATTTGATTCTACGACTTGGATCTTCATTCCTCTTGGGGTAATAAGGCAGTTTTGTCTCAAAGAGGTATCTCGTCATTAGCAAAATTGACTAGATCTTCATAGCTCTTGGGGTAATAAGGCAGTTTTGTCTCGACGAGGTATCTCGTCATTAGCAAAATTGACTAGATCTTCATTCCTCTTGGGGTCATAAGGCAGTTTTGTCTCAAAGAGGTATCTCGTCATTAGCAAAATTGACTAGATCTTAGATGAGATATTTCGTCGAAACCGCTCTTGGAGGGTTAAAATACTAATCCATGTATTTGAGTACGACATTTTCCACGATGTGAGTAAACACGTACGTAAATGTTATTGAATTTGTTTTTAAATCCTTAACATATACATGTTGGCGTGGTGTGGAAGTTTGGATAGTGCCAGTTCAGATGGTTGACCTCGTCATCTGACCGTGATTCAAAATTACGAGGTTTTGTCCCTTGGGGATTGATCCCGGACCGTCACCCATAACACGTTGTGTTGCTCCAGCGCGACGAATTAATTACCACTAATATATACATAGTTTTATTAATAGGTGATCGATATGGGCAACGAACAGACTGCATTTGTTATGATAATATTTGATCATTTGGCGAATTCGTAATGCATCGAATTGCGTCGCCGATGCTAACATTGTTCGTACACAATAAATGTTTCCGACACTGAGTAATGCATTGAAATGCTACGCTAATTTGTAATAGTGAAAGCCCCATATTTTAAATCCTACTCGTAAAATTGTTTGCATTGCATATTTTCTACCTTACGTTTGCTTGGTTATAAATTAATGATTATTGTTCGTTAAATGCCCTTTGGTAGGAATAATTTACGATTTAATACACCTTTTTAGATTTATTCGAGTAAATAATCAATGTGAAAGAATTTTAGGAAGACACACTAATTTAAAATACATTTAATGTTCATTACGTTATAATTATGTTCTATTATACGTGCTATTATAATTCAGAGCAAACAAATTTCTGTTTTAGAACATCAATTATCATTGTGGTTTGAATCTTGAATTTAATTAGGGGTCCCTTTTACTTTAGGCAGATACTTTAAGGCTACAGACGAAATATTTTAAACTATTTAACCCTCCAAGTGGTTTTGACGAGATATCAATCCCATCAAAATCTGAACAATTTTCTAATGTCTAGATATCTCATGATCAAGATATTGCCGATTGTTTGATGATGACGAAATTAAGATCTGGTCAGTTTTTTCTAGGGACGAGATATCTCGTTAAAACAGGCATAAGTGTTTGCTGTTTTATAAAAACGAAGTTACTTCCATTTGTAAAAAAGAAAAAGAAAAATAATAAATATTTATTCAAACTTTAAAGTAGGAAATTTTTATAATTCATTTTTGATAATCTATCTACCATATATTAACTACCATTTAAATGCAATATTTACCACATAACATTTCAATGCATTGTGTTTCACTATTTTTGTAGGTGAACGAAAAACTAAGTAATAATATTATAATCTTCTGAAATCTGGGGAAATATATTTATTGATCTACGTGAAAACTCATCAGTTTTTTCAAAAATCATCTGTGTTTACCACCATATTGGAGAATTACAGAAGTATTTTACCAAATTTGTTTTTAAAAATAACCCTTTTAGCTTTGATCGCTGAAGATAATTTTTGGTTTGATGCAGTCAATTTATTCATACTCTGATTGGTTAATGACAGTCGTAGAAAACGTATGTACGCCAATCACAACACAGCAGTGAGTTAAGAAAACTGATCGACTTTTAACTTCGGCTCGAATATTTAAAATATGTCGTCAAATACTATTATTTTCAAAAAATAATTTGAAAAGTGTGGTATAGGGCTACAGTTAAAATTTTATTTTATTGTTTTGATTAATTAAAAAATTTGAGAGCTTTGATTTATGATTAATGATTAGATTATGATATTCTAGCGATGTTTTTTCAAACGATAATACTGTCTAGTATCTAGTAAGGAATACGGCAGCAAGCAACAACAGTTCACTTTATGTTATAGTCGAAGAATAGTTCCTTATAGAACTAGATATGATTCAAACGCGGTATATTTTCTCTGAGCAAGATTCTATAGGAATTTTGTGAGAGGATGTGTAAGTAGAATTTCTAAAAGACAAATTTAAACTTAACTTCATACGTCCAAAAAATCTATGATTTCTAGAATTTCGTTCTGTTTTTCACTTATTATTTTTCTAGTTCGGATATTAAAAGAATAACAAAAAAAGATTCAACAATCAAGTTTACAATTTTATTTATAATAAAGATTTATCCGCATAAATATTAAAAACGTGCTTTGGTTGTGATATCTGAAAATAGATTGTTTAATTACATTTTGAATCAATATTAAGATTGCCAGGATTAATAACTTCGGTGTAATTAAATTCGTTCAATCCAATCAAGTACATATATTTACGTTCTGCTCAAGAATGCATTATGTAAGCGTGAGTAAAACTCGATTTGTCTTTTAAATGTTAAGTAACATTAAAACACAAATAAGTAAATGCTAAGTAACATTTAAAAGACAATAGAACTAGGGTCCGCCGTTGTATCTATGGAAAGACCCAAGTATTCTATGAATTTCTAAAACGGATTGTATTTCGAATGGCGCATATAAAAGCTACACTAAGAATTCAAAATTACTAAAAAATAATACATTTATTTCAACTAAACCTTACATGACTCCGGCCGTTGAACTCAATTCTGAAAACTAATTTTATCGTTATTCCAAATCCGAGTTGCGATTCCGATTAAAGATAAAATCGATGTACCGAAAACATGCGCGAGAAAAGTTGCATGCGCATTTAAATAGTAAAAAATTAAAATAAATAGAAATATCAAGCGAGCACACTCCGACAACTAGAAACGCTAATTAATTAAACCTTTTCTGTAAAATAGCGTTTGAGTTTTTATTTTAAAAGTAGCAGTTCTTTATATTTTTATTATAATGTACATTCTTCGAAAAAAATGAACTATACAAAAAGAAAAATGTATGTAGTTGTTACTTTATTTTTAAACCCTGGTAAACTTTCATTGTGTGTGTGTGTCTATTACTTGATATTATGTCGTGTCTGGGGCAGCATGGCCAAATATGGCCCTTGCGCCATAAAACCCCCAAAACAACCAACCTTATTTTTAAAATTACATCATGTTTGCATTCCAATTAACTTTGTATTTTCTCTTCATTTCATGATTTATTCTCTTTCTTGAATAAAACACAAACCTGATATAAATTAGGAAAATATGTCATTACTATGTAAAGCAAGTGATATTTCCTCTTAAGCAATTCCACTTCAATTATTTATAGTTTATATCACATTAGGAATTTTCAGAGCAAAGGAGGTAGATATAATGCTTACAACAACCTACATACGTTTAAATATATCCACATAGCTTTTTATTAAGAATTTATAACCGCAAAAGCAATTAGATATTTTGTCTTTTTGATACATTTATTCTATGGCAAATAACTCGATGCTATTTTGTATACGTACTATCCCAAAAAGCCATGTGGCTTATTTATTGCTCGAAGTCTAGAAGATTACAAAAGTCTTAAAGTTTAAGAATTGTTTAGATGTCTTTACAGAACATCTCTCCAAAATCTCAGACTTCTTATATAATGGAACGAAAGTTGAAAATCTAACAATGTAATTTTTAATTTTGGAAGGATTTATGTCTACATATAAAGCAGAGTCGGCGTCTGCTATGTTCTCTGTACAAATCTACACGATTTGACCAATCCACACCAAATGTGGTACCCTTATAATTTGGAACCCTGCGAGTAACGCAAGCTACATATTAACCACCGTTCTCTTTAACCTAGGTGTGCAGAGGGGTCTAAATCAATTCAAAATTGCATAGGAAAAACATTGAGCATAAAACGATTGCGGTATGCAACTCAAGAGTTTTTTACCAGTATTGATCGAAAATCAAATTTTCTAATAAAATAGTTTTACCAGTATTGCTCGAAAAACAATTTTTTCCGAAACGTTATATTTAAAGAATTTAAAATTCTAATTATGTTTGAGATGATTTTTTATTTCTTTCCACAATATAAATAATTTATGAATGTTTGAATGATGAAAAAAAATGGATAGTTAAAATACTTAATTTTACACAACTTGCATCATTTGGTAATAGAACACGAAAAGTCAAAACAAAAACTCATTGATGATAAAAGCGTAATTTTGCAATTTGGAATCTAGCAACGCCAGAATGAATGTTTTATTTTTTAAATTAGATTTAGAATTCCGTGTTTGTGTATTTGAGTTAAGACAGAAATGTTGTGGTCATATTTGAGCATTTCTAAGTTTTGTAAATTTGTGTTCTTTTTGTAAATAGTTCATTATTGTCTATCAATATTTTTCAAGGGTCTTTTTCGAATTTTTCTATTTTAGAATATTCTCATGACACCGAAATTCAACACTCTTGTTT
Organism: Meta bourneti; assembly: GCA_933210815.1. Classification (NCBI taxonomy): domain Eukaryota; kingdom Metazoa; phylum Arthropoda; class Arachnida; order Araneae; family Tetragnathidae; genus Meta; species Meta bourneti. The sequence goes on along the minus strand of OW119928.1, from coordinate 13,469,013 downwards.
TTCAGAATTCTACATTTCTCAATGACCAGAATTTCGTTTCTGTTTTTATTTATATGTTCCATTACTTTTCATATTACAGATATATTATTTAGGAGTTAAATTGTAATGAATTATTTTTATTTTCTGCCAAATACCACTAGACATGGGTAATTTCTTGGTTGTATATGTATATTTCGACGAACTTTCCTTAAGTCTGGTTAAATACGTTATAGTTTCTAGAACTCTGCTTCATAAAAGTAAATGGAAACCTTTTTAAGTAAAGTGTATAACTTACTTCTTATTTTAAAATGACTGGTAAAGTTAAAATAAAGTTATTTTAAAATAAGATATGGTGCGTTAAATCAAAACGGATAGCCATACGTTGTAGTTCAAAGATATTTCTAAATGTTGACATATTTTCATTACAAGACGATTAAAATCAATTTAATTAACATTTGATTTTCATGTTTCATGTGTATTATTGAAAGCTATACTCCATAGTCAAGTAACTACATCTATCATTCTAAATAGGTACGTGGTTTCCGTATAGAAACTGAGTCTCAATTGAAAAAAGTACCTTAAGGAATCGATTTAAAACTAAATTTTTTTGTTGGAGGAAAGCGAATTTTAAATAAGACCTTGCTGATCTTGGAATAATATAGTGAGGATGTAAACTAGGATTGTCGAAAATAGAAATTTTTTTGTCTTAAGTGGCAGAAGGTCGAGGTTGCTTACTTGAAGTTGAAACTGTTTGTATACAACTTAGGTGTCTCATGAAACATTCATTGAAAGCAGTGATGTTGTAAAAAGTGTAATCTCGATTGCTTTGTCTGCACTGATGACATTTGTTTTAAAAACAAGCTCCGTTATTCCACGTACGGCTGAATAGAATTTTCAAGAAAAAAATGTGTGTTTCAAAATAAATTAACCGCGAATGCCGTAACAGTTTAATTTACCATCCTCTCACAATGATAATGTAATTCGAAAACATCGAATTTATGGTGCAAGTGTACCATAAATAATAAGTATTGATTGGAAAACTGAGTGCAAGAATATACGCTGAAAGTTCCTAATTTTTACTGAAAATAAACTTAATTGGCATTCGTACTCACTCCAAAACTCAAAATCGACTTCTGAAATCATCTCAGAAAAAGCTCTTGTAGTTTGTCTTACAGTAATAGTGTGATAAATATTATATGGATTATATGGATGGATATGTTATGTATTCATATTTGTGTCGGAAGTAAATTGTAGAAGCTATGAAAAAGTTAAAATGATGTTAAAATATTTTCTGTACACTTAATTGATGCTTCAATTTTTGTATGAAATAGAATCAACATTTAACCAATTCAACCCGAACATCGCAAGGTAATTCTGCTAGTTGTTTATAAACCAAATGAGACAAGAGACTATTGAACAAATAGTATTTTAGGAAGGTTTGGAGTGGGTACTGATAAAAGTTTCTGAGAATCTACAAAATTGTTTTTGGCTAGTTCTATATTTCCTTTACGATTTTTCAGGAAGTTAAATTACTCTTTAAATTTCCAAAATATATTTCAACATAACTTAGTTTTACTAATCATTTTTTGCATAAGAGTATAGTATATATATAAATGGCTTTTTAATGACTACAAAAATAAATTCAAAGACGACTAAAACCTTTTTAAGATAACCAATTGCTTTTTCATTACCATTTTAAAACAACCATTTGTAATTTCTAATCGATGTTCTTCCTTGCTGAGATTGATATAAGTTTATTCTGGGTTGGTGATTAGTGAAGAGGCTGTTTAACTCATGGGAAATATAAAAGTAGATAGAGCAATAGTAAATTTTTTATATATCCAGGATATGTGGCCAAAACTAATAGTAACATGACCCTTAGACTACTTTCGTCTGCTGGGTGGAAATGAACATTGATCATCTGATTGGTCCATGGGACGGGAGAAAACGCCCATCTATTGATTCATCATCTAATTGGTCCGCCCGACGTAATAGAATTTGTCGATTTCACCATTTTTGTCGCCACTCCATAGAAACGCGCATTAACCACCCTGTCGTAAGATGTTATATCACCAAACCAGGCGATAAGGTGTCAAATCGTCCAATCAAGTAAATTTTTCACAGCAGTCACGTGACTACTAGTCGACATGTTGGTCAATCGTTTTGAAGCTCCTCCCAATAGCAATATTAACTCTAATGATATTCACATATATGGTTAAAACCATGCAATCAGGGATGCGTTCATGCAATCATGGATGCATGTTAAGCGTTGCAAACATAGTGAAAATAATTCTATTGATACAAGAGGGATTTTCAATGCAAACAAATAGATCAGACGAAAAAACGGAGATTATAATTCTTGCTACTCATGCTCACATGATATAAATGGACCTTACATTGAAATGTACTTTATCGCCACTTTGGCGACGGTTGGTGTTTCAGCTAATTGGCGCTGACCTATCAACTATCATGTATCAATTTGGGATTTAATTTCGGAACAAAGAACGATACAAAACTACAAAGAACAATACGAAAGGGATTTTCAGTGCAAACAAATCAGATGATAAACGGAGATGAATTCCTCTTACTCATTCATGGTTTCACATGATACAAATCAGGGTTATCCTAAAATCTAGTTTACAGCCATTTTGGAGACGTTTGGCGTTTAAGATAATCGGTGTTGACCAATTAATTAGCGTGTCAATTCGAGTTCTAATTTCGGAACTAAGGACAATACAAAACTATAAAGAACGCGTGTAAATTCACACTTCAACACCTATACAATTATTCCAAATTCCAAAAAATGTCATCATTCCGTCATGGTTACAGTTTGTATGTGAAAAGTTAAAAATATATCCACTAATACAGCTTGGCTTGACTAAAAGTGTAATATAAATACAACGGTTACAAGTACGCTAGGAACAGTTTGCACTCGCGTAATAAAAATTAAATTCACATAACGTTTGCGCACGCTCAGAAAAAAAGTGCTTACATCAGGAATAGGTTGGAAGTAAATTTTAAAAAGGGGAATTTATTAAGTGCTTATACCCCTCTGGGCATACATCTCGGAAAATGAGTTTGAAAGATTAATCTTCGTAATAGATAAGGAGCAGCATTTCGAAACAGAATTATTGCATCATTTTGAGTAAACCCCAACACGCTAAGGTAATCCTATCTCCCAAATCCATTTTGATTTAAATATTAATCAAAAATGGTTAACAATGTTTACCTTATCGACGCACTAACAATCCTTCGCCCACACACGCTGCTTGAAATTCTTGTGGGTGTTGACTATATTTGTAAGAGTGGGTGTTGCTAACATCGCGTGAAGGTATTTGTTATTTATAAATTCGAATATTCCACTCATGTTTATCTTTGGTTGTGTACGAGAATGGGTGTACCTTTATAGATTCGTTGCTGTCCAAAAATCAGCCAATGCATACGGATTAGGTAGGTTCTTAAATTTACGTCTCACTAGAGTAATACAGGGTTATTGCCGACGGTCCGGGATTAATCCCGATTGGTTGGTTGATTTGGAGTTTTATTGCGCAAGGACCATATTTGGACAGGGATTAATTCCGAAGGGTAAGATCCGAGAGCGCCTCGTCATTTTGAACCACGGTCATATGACGAGGTCAACACCTGATCTGGCACCCCTCTTCCAAACTTCCACACCACGCCATCGTGAAGACATTTGAGGTCACGACAGGTTTAATGTGGACCAGCTCCCTCGTACACGTCGGTATTTTGGTTGGATTGAGTTTCAAATCACAAGCCTCCAGTTGCTAATCTCAGATCTTTCTCTTCGCGATTGATTCCGAACCGTCAGCAATAGCCCGTTGTGTTGCTGTAGTACGACGTAAATCCAACTACCTACCGGTTGATAATACCGTAATTAGAGGGCTCTACCAACTGGGGCTACCGCGGCCCAGTTGGTAGAGCCCTCTAATACAATAGAAAAAAATATCAAATTGAAATTTGATTGTCGTAAAAATACATTAAAATTCATTCTTTTAAAAATTTTATTTGAACCAATCGCAATGGTATAAGTGTCACAACCAAGAGATGAAATAAAAGTAGCATTACTTGATTATTGCTTTGGAAAGGAGCTCAAAAAGTGGAACCAACATGTCGACTAGTAGTCACGTGATTGCTCTGTGAAAAAATTGATTTGGTTGGTCTATTCGGCATCTTATAACCTCGTTTGACGATTTTACATCTAATGACCATCGAACTTCTAATTAAGTAGACGGAGCATGTGTACACAGCTATATGTTGTTTTCCCGGTTACTCGGTTTGAAGATGTGTCACCTGGTTGTGGGAAAAAATATGAATCCTAAATTATTGATTGGTTAAAGTGGTTATCCACCGTGATCAAAAACACTAGTGTGCGCTTCGATATTTAATCGGCTAAGTCGATTCGCAAGTCCACGTAATTTACCCTTCTGAGATTTTACGACAGCGACTCCTCTAACATGCTCTTCTCGTCATCTGACAGTGGTTCAAAATTACATGGTGTTGTCCTCGGATCTTTCCAATCGGGTTTGATCCCGGACCGTCGCCAATAGCCCGCTGTGTTGTTCCAGTGCGACGATAATTGAAATACCTACCTACCCACATGCTGTTTTTATTTTATTAGAGGGTAGATGCTTATGACAGGTTAATATGTGAATGTGCATTTCTAAAGAGGCCATAAAAATGGCGATGTCGCCAAAGTCTACTACGTCGCGCGGACCAATCAGATGATGAATCAATGGACGGTTTTCTCTCCTCCCGTTGTCCAATCAAATGAGGACTGATAGTTCCTTGGTTCTAGAGGTGCAATATATGGATGTTCAGTTACGACTTTTATGTGCTTTATAAAGGTATATTTAAAATTCTTAATTCCATGTACTTCGACACATTTGCACTTTTCTCTGTCCTCAAATCTTATTACACAAACTTGCTTTGTTCAGCCATAACACCCGACTCAACATTCCAATGGAATTCGAATCAAAAGCTTTAACTTAGAGCTCCGGGCTCTTGAGCTACAAATATGAGTAATCAAACGAAATGGCCAGCTATCTCTTAAAATAAAGCGGGCACTTTATAAAACAGCCATTTTGTCTTTTCGTTCCAAAGAATAGCCTCCAATTATTTCCGAGTTATTTAAAAAGACACGCGACCGATGGTAGTTTCGCGAAAACACGATTTCAAACCGGCTTTCGCGTTACCCCTTTCGAATCTAGAAGGATAAATATATTTTACGAAAAGGCTTTTTTCGGATAATACAAAGGAATAATGATGTCGAATAACATTTTTCATCTAAACTCGGAATGGAGTTTTTTTCCCTCTCTGCAAAGAGAAAAGTCCATTTCGCTCGCTCCAGTTTCCAGCCAGATGGCTTCAAAAGGTGGTTGTTGATGGTACTGGAAGAGCGAAAGGGGGTTTTTGTTGCTCAACTATCGGCAGATAATGGTCTTAAGAAGCGAGCGGAGGATATTTCGTTTTCGCCGTTGGTCTGAGAAAGGCGGCAATTTTTGCTACATTTCTGGGCAAATATTTTCTTGCTCGATCGTTCCGGCGGCAAATGCGTTCCGGAACCTGCACGGATTCATATTTATCAAGCTTTTGCATTAGGCATGGGGTTGAACGTCGTGGAAATAATTCGAGATTTTCTGTTGTCCGCCATGTTTGAAGATACTTGTCGCATGCATCCATTTTATGTAGCCCAGTTGGAAGAGCGACGGATAAGCAACCGGAGGGTTGCGAGTTCGAAACTCGGTCCGGAAAAATACCGTCATGTACACGAACGTTGGTGCGCGTTAAATCTGTCGTGGCCTCAAATGTCCGTGTCATCTGACCGTGGTTCAAAATTACACGATGTTGTTCTCGGATGATCCCGGACCGTCGTCAATAGCCCGCTGTGTTGCTTCAGAGCGACTTTAATTAAATACCTACCTTATGTCAGGATAAATATGTGAATGTGCATTTCTAAAGAGGCCACAAAAATAGCCAAATCTACTATGTCACGAGGACCAATCAGATGATGAATCAATTAACGGTTTTATCTCGCTCCGTGGACCAATCAAATGAGGACTGATAGTTCCTTGGTTCTAAAAGTGCGATATATGGATGTGCAGTTACGACTTTTATGAGCTTTATTAAGGAATTTTTAAAATTCTTAAATTCCATGAATATTTCGTTTTCGCCATTGGTCGGAGAAAAGCTGCAATTTTCGTTGCATTTCTGGGCAAATATTTTCTTGCTCGATCGTTCCTTCGGCAAATGCGTTCCGAAACCTGCTGGGATTCATATTTATCAAGCTTTTGCATTTGGCCTGGGGAGAACTTTGTGGAAATAATTCGAGATTTTCTGCTGTCCACAATGTTCGAAGATGCTTTCCGGATGCATCAATTTTACAGATAACAGCTACTGCATATTATTGATCCGTTCGAAGTCAACACTTAAAACCCTGCTGGTGGTTGTCTCGAACGACGTATCCTGTCATTAGCAAAACTGACCAGATCTTGATAGATGGAATATCTCATCTTTAGAACAAACCGACCAGATCTTGGATCTCGTCGTATTGAAAAAATCTTAACCACTTAACGCATTTACCCGTGTTTGACACGGGCGAAAGTTACCGGCAAATTTGCACATGCCCGTGTCTCACACGGGTGCTCTTCCGTTCTAGTAAAAATGGATGGGCTAGATTAAACTTATACCAAAGATGACATAAACTTATTTATCATAGATGATTTACCACTTATTTATAGATGGATATTAAACTTATTTACCGTAGATGGCACCGCTATGCACCATTTTTCTTGTGTAAACCAAGTGGTGCATTTTGATGATTAGCTATAAGTTTGTTAGGAATTCTTTGTTATAAAGCAGTTGTTAGGTGTCTAAAAGGTAATATATCCATTTTTATTACGTTAAATATCATAAAAGTAAACAGTTAACCATAAATTAATTTTTACTAAGTGTTTTTGTAACTTGTTTAGAAAAAGTTATCTGATAATGAGCGACTGTGACGATTTTGAATATGCCAATTTATCAGAGTTTCAGCGATGAAAGTGATGATCTCTTGAGTGATGGAAGTGAATCTGAAGTTAATATTGTATTATTATTAATATTTTGAAATTCAAAATAAACATGTAATCAAATCTTTTACACTTTGTTTGTATAATAATTTTTTTTATAACTTTTACCCCACCCCCCGCAACTGAAATCGCAAAAAATAACTTATACTATACCTATATATATATTCATTTTCTGTCAAAAAAAAACTCGATAATTTTTTACCAGTTTTTTCCGGGAAAAAAAAACCTCGATAATTTTTTTACCAGTTTTTTTCCGAAAAAAAAAAACTCGGGCCGCGGTGGCCCGGTTGGAAGAGTAACGGACTAGCAACCGAAGGGTTGCGAGTTCGAATCCAGCCAAACACCGTCGTGTACAAAGGGGGCTGGTGCACGTTAAATCTGTCGTGGCCTCAAATGTCCTCACGTTGGCGTGGTGTGGAAGTTTGGAGAGTGGGGTGCCAGCTCAGGTGTTGCCTCGTCATCTGACCGTGGTTCAAAATTACGTGGTGTTGTCCTCGGATCTTTCCCTTTGGGATTGATCCCGGACCGTCACCAATAGCCCATTGTGTTGCTCCAGTGTGACGTTAATTGAAATACCCCCGCCCCGAAAAAAACTCGTGCTTTAAGTGGTTAAATATCTCGATGACGATATTGAAGATCAGTCGGGATATTTTTTTATCATTATCGATTCTCATATAAATATAAGGCCGTAGTAGCCCAGTTGGTCGAGTCGCAGATTAGCAACCAGAGGATTGCGAGTTCGAAACTCGATCCAACCAACGACCGTCTTGTACGCGGGGAGTGGTGCCCGTTAAATTGGTGTAGAATCCAATGCCCTCACGTGGTCGTGGTAAGGAAGTTTGGAAAGTGAGGACCATCTGACCTTATCCTCTGACCGTTATTGAAAGTAAAGCTTTGTCGTCCTTGAATCTTTCCCTTAAGGATTGATTTCGGATCGTCGTCATTGGCCCGTTGTCTCAGATTTTATCAAGGTTTGAAAGGGACTAGTAGTTAAGCGAATTTATTCTGTTTTTAAAGTCTTGACATAAGTTTTTTTACAAAACGATCATTTAACCGTAGTTAAAAATTAAGAGGTTCTGTCTCGGATCTTTTCCTTCGGGATAGATCCCAGGACTTCGTCAATAGCCCGTCCTATTGCTCCAGTGGGATGGAACTTAGTAAGCCATTGTTCATAGTTTCGAAAATTATTTAAGTTAAATTGTTTTTACATAGGGAACAAAAATTAAAACTCGGTATCCGCTCAATCAAACTACCACAATATACAGGGTGCAACGCAAAGTCCGTACCCGGCCTTTATTTTCGGAACCGTTGGTCGTAGACATATACTTCCAATTACAAAAATGTTTCACATGAGGAAAACATTCATGTTATGACATTTTGAAATTTAAAAAAATCAATTTTGTAAAAATTACAAAAGCTAACTTTTTATACAGTCCCCCGTTCCTTATAGTGATATTTAGCAAAAGTTTACACTCATCTTAACAAACGTAACACAAAAAGTTTCACTTCTGTGTGACAAAAATTGACCGAGATATTTAATTTCAAAGTTTGGAATTTATTCAGATTTATTTTGCCTTCATTGAGGGGTCGGTTAAAATATAACTTAAAAAAATTCGAGATTGAAATCAGTGCAACGCCCATTTTACGGCCAAAGGGGGGTTCCCCAACCATAAACGATGGGTGCATGTATAGTAAAGTGGACATGCCCGATTCACTGAAAGTGGTCGCAGCGCCCCCAGTGGGGAAAGTTTGGAAATCTAACTCCGAAACTAAGCAAGATAGACAAAAGATGTTAATTCGAAAGTTGTAGACCATCGTCGAATTATGTAGAATCGACACCCTTAAAATGAAAAATGCGCAAAAAGAACCGGATAAATGGCAGCGGAATGCAAACTACCAGAGGCGTTGCACTTTGATTTCAATCTCGAATTATTCTAAGTTATATTTTAACCGACCCCTCAATGAAGGCGAAACAAATCTGAAAAAATCCCAAACTTTGAAATTAAATATCTCGGTCGATTTTTGTCACACAGAAGTGAAACTTTTTGTGTTACGTTCGTTAGGATGAGTGTAAACTTTTACTAAATATCACTATAAGGAACGGGGGGACTGTATAAAAAGTTAGATTTTGTAATTTTTACAAAATTAATTTTTTAAGTTTCAAAATGTCATAACATGAATGTTTACCTCATGTGAAACATTTTTGCAATTGGAAGTATATGTCTACGACCAACGGTTGCGAAAATAAAGGCCGGGTACGGACTTTGCTTTGCACCCTGTATAGTATGTTTCAATGTATTGAAGAATTTGTTTTGAGGTTGTGTGTCGAACATTGGAATGCTGGATTTATACCCCCGTATCAACGTGAAACTCCTCAATGAGTTCATTACATGACGATGTCATTAAAAATTTTGATAATTAAATAAATTAGCAAACATTGATAAGTCCAATGCACATTAGTTTTTCATGTCAAAAATTTAATTAACATAATAATGTGTATACATATAAATCAAATTAACTCCATTTGATAAATGTGTCCCTCAATTGTAAATAAAAAAATGTTCTTAAAGACCTTAAATTGTGGAGAAAAAACAGGGTAAGCAACCGAAATTTCAAAATTTGGAATCATGATGAATTTCTCTCATTTGCACTTAGATATATACAACAGATTTCAAGGATTATCCAAAATAAATGTCAAGTAAATCAATTTAAACATGTTGCGCGGAAGAAATTTTGGAACCAGAGTGTCAAAAATTCTCAATCGGAAAAAAACGCGTTTTCGTACAGAAGAACATAATTATACATGTCTACAGAGCTGAATGTATAATCGAAGAGAATCTAGGATAGAGTTTGTGTTATGAATTTGCTAACGCGATTGACCTTGTTTAGCAATGGAGAAAGGATAACTGAGACAGCAGTATTCATATGAAAGGGTTCAAATGGAGAGTGAGAAACAGATAACAAAAGGCGAAAATAATGTAATGGATTTAAGGGGAGTAGTGGACTTTTATAAGTCGCTAAATTCGATCGAAAAATCAATCTTTTTTTTTCTTTTCCTTCAATTGTATCGTTAAGAATTAATGGTTATCAAATTCTGTGAATAGTCAAAGAATTTTCAGTTACGAACAATTTTTTACGGAGTTGCATGTACAACATCTTGTCGGCTTAGAGCAGATTCTCATTAACACTTTTTCAGACACCAAATGTAATTTACATGATGACGAGAAATACATTTTCATATTGTAAGCGGTTCAAAAGATATACTGTCAAAATGCTTATAATTTATATTTTTATATAAGCCGACGTTATAATAGACACGTCTTGTAAGTCTACTACAAAACTAGTTTTTCTCCGATTGAGATTTGACACTCCTGGTTCCAAAATTTTCTCTCTGGCTGCGGTAGCCGGGTTGGAAGACTAACGGATTAGCAATCGGAGGGTTGCGAGTTCGAATTCAACCAAAGACTGTCGTGTACAAAGGTGGATGGTTCACGTTAAATCTGTCGTGGCCTCAAATGTCCTCATGCTCACGTGGTGTGTAAGTTTGGAGAGTGGGGTGCCAGCTCAGGTGTTGCCTCGACATCTGACCGTGGTTCAAAATTACGTGGTGTTGTCCTCGATCTTTCCATTCGGGTTTGATCCCGGACCGTCGCCAATAGCCCGTTGTATTGCTCCAGTGCGACGTTAATTAAAATACCTACCTACCAAAATGTTCTCTGCGCATCTGGTTTTAGTTTATTTTCTTGAAATTTATTTTGGGTAATCCTTGAAATCTATTTTATGTTCCTAAGTGCAAATGAGAAATTGAGACTTCCAAATTCAGAAATTTCTGTTTAAAATGTTGCTTAAACTAGGGGTTTTGTTTTGCAAAATTTTTGGTCTTTAAGTACAATTTTTTTATTTACAATTGAGAGATACACTTACCAAATGGACTAAATTCGATTTATATGTATACAAACAATTATGTAAATTAAAATTTTGACGTATAAAATTAATGCGCATTTGACTTATCAATGTTTGCTACTTTGTCAAAAAAAACTTAAATCACATTTTGTGTATTACTTCCGAATGATTTAATTTTTTGTGACCAAACTTTATATATTGGCTTTTTAACACAAAGTAAACATTTGTAAACAAATGCTACAAATTTTATAATAATCGTTAAGCAAGTAGTTGAACTAGTGTCGCAATGGAGCAATGGGCTATTTGCAACACAATGGGCTATTTTGAACCACGATCAGATGACGCGGTCACATCTGAACTGGCACCCCACTCTCCGAACTTCCACACCGCGCCAACGTCAGGACACGGGGATTGAGCAGATTTAACGTACACGACGGTCTTTGGTTGCATCTAGTTTCGAAGTAGTAACCCTACAATAATCAGATAACTGAAAATTTTTTTTTCAAAGTCCACTGTCCTGAGTATGAAGTGAAAATGTAATAGGTGATATACATGCTAGCAAATAATAGTTAGATTTCGTACTTCAAAATATGGTTTTGGATACATAATTAATAAAAATGTGACACTACAGTATTTGAGTTTTTGTAAAATTGAATTTTACGTAATGAATTGACTTCAAAACAGGTTTGTTGTAATCACGGAGCTTCAAAGAACATGTATAGTTAGAATTCATTTTTGAATTGTAGAAACATGCATTTTTTAAACAGAAAATACTTCTAACTTAATCATATTTTTACCTCATAATCTAAACTGCATATTAATACAGCTTGCAAGACGAAAGAAAACTTATATTTTTGAATAATATAGAGAGAAAAGCCATTTTTAACCTTCCAAACAAAAATTTCTTGACATCCCTTAAAATTTTTACTCTACAAACCATTAATTAGATATAGTAGTGAAATTTCTTGAATAGCATTTCGGAAAATACTGTGGGAAAAAATTAGTCGGATTTAGTACGTGCTATAATTTAGTAGAGTACATTGAATCGAGTATATTATTTATGTACCGGTTATTTTTATGCTTCGGTTACGTCTTTTCATTATAAAAATTAATTAGCTTTTTACATCAATATGCGTTCTACTGTTTCTTATAACCAAAAATTGTAAAAAAGGCTTTATTAGGAAAACGAGACATGAAAAATTTCATTTTATAATTAAATTTACGCTGTAAACTCTCTTACATTGGCATGATTTATTGTTCTCCGTATATAAGGGAAGGGCACTCTGCATAGCTTGAACCTCTCTAATTGAAACCTGGCCTTAGCCCTCCAAGCGATTTCGACGAGATATCTCGTCCATCAAGATCTGACCATGATGATGAAATCATCAAGATGAAACTAATAACGAGATACCTCGTGGAGATATAAACATCCGGAGGTTAAAAGGGATGTATCGATCACGATTAAAAGAAACAAATGTTTTTATTAAGGGGATGTCTAATTAAATATGAAAGCTCAGCTACTGAAGTAAACATTTTTAACAACACACAGATCAATTGAAATAACAGACACAGTCAGTTTGAAATTAATTAATATAGCTAGGGGTACATACCCACACAATAAATTCTATAAATATAATGTTCATATAAAATAAGTTAAAGTGGTGTTTCTGAAATTAGAAACTTCGAAAGAAAATTCAGATAAATATACTATTCTTTAATTCTATTTCTTTGGGTTTGATCCCCGGACCGTCGCAAATAGCCCGTTGTGTGTTGCTGCAGAGCGACGTTAATTAAATACCTACCTACCTCTAATTCGATTTAGGGGTGGGTGGGGGGTATTTCAATTAACGTCACACTGGAGCAACAATAATTCGATTTAGGTAAAATGCGGATAGATATTAGTTTTAAAAGTTCAATATTTGAAAACATTTTTATGTTAAAAAAGACCGATTTTTAAGTAATGTTTCAATTTTTCATAAGCGCATAATTCCTTGGCTACCTTGGGACCGCGGTGGCCCGGTTGGAAGAGTAACGAACTAGTAACCGAAGGGTTGCGAGTTCGAATCCAGCCAAACACCGTCGTGTACAAAGGGGGCTGGTGCACGTTAAATCTGTCGTGGCCTCAAATGTTCTCACGTTGGCGTGGTGTGGAAGTTTGGAGAGAGGGATGCCAGCTCAGGTGTTGCCTCGTCATCTGACCGTGGTTCAAAATTACGTGGTGTTGTCCTCGGATCTTTCCCTTTGGGATTGATCCCGGACCGTCACCAATAGCCCATTGTGTTGCTCCAGTGTGACGTTAATTGAAATACCCCCTGGCTGCCTTGAAATTGGGGGTCTGCCGTAGCCCAGTTGGAGGAGTCGTGGAATACCAACCGGAGCGTTGGGAGTGCGAATGTCAATCCAACCAAAGACAGTCGTGGAAGTACTGGTACACATTAAATCTGTTGTGGCCTCAAATATCCTAATGCGTGTTGACCTCGTCATCTGACAGTGATTCAAAATTTCGAGGTGCTGTCCTCAGATCCATCCCTTTCGGATCGATTCCGGATATTTGGCTATAGACCGTTACGTATCTAAAGTGCGACGCAAATTCAACTACCCACCTACCCTTAAAATTGGTGAGTGGTAGTGAAACAAATGAAATGCTTGAATTGAGCATTGTTAAATCTACAAGGAACACCGGAACGTTTCTAAGTGCAAAGCAGTGTTATTTCAGTCCATTTGTATTCACTTAATTTTATAAGTTCAAACCAAAAGTGAAAAATTACTTTTGTTTTCATTTAATTTATAGGAATTGTTCATAGGAGTTATTTATTAACTGCGTTCCTTTCTCTTCCGTGTAAGTGGGTGAGGGCCAAATCAAACAAAATGTTCCAAGCGGTGCCATCGACATTATTCTTAGCTAAGAACAACCTTGGTGTCAAACTCCAATTTTCTCGACACGTTAAGTGGGTGTTGGATTTTTAAAATAAGTTGGTGCGATTCTGTAAAGTACAGTGGTTTATTTAAAGCATTTTCTTCTAAATCTTCGTTAAAGTTGCTTGGTTTTTCGTTCAATTTTTTGTGGTCAGTGTTTACGTCTAATTTGACCCGCCGGTAAGAATAAAGGCTCGCTTAAATTACCAAAAGAAACTGATACTTTAAACCCTTCAAGTGATTTCGATGAGATTTCTCGTTCAAGATCTGACCAATTTTTCTAATGACGAGATATCTCGTCGAAAAACATCCCTATTACGCCAAGAGGAATGACGATAAAAGTAGTTGGAAAATATAGTTCCTTTCCTAGCTTTCCAAGTGGTTTTGACGAGATATCTCGCCCATCAAATCTGACAAACTTTACTAATGATCGTTTTGTCACTAATATATTGCCGATTTTTTTTGTGATGGCGAGACCAAGATGTGGTCATCTTTCTTTTAATGACGAGATATCTCGTCCATCAAGAAGATCTGATCAGCTAATGGCGAGGCACCCATTTGGGACAACCACCAGGATGGGTAGAACTGGTGGCAGTTTGGAACAGGTTTTGCGGCAGAGGATGGCCAAAATAGGGTGGTTTTTGAGATAAACGAACAGGGAGGTTAATCCGTAACTGTAGATATGAATAGAATGACTTCAGGGAGCATAATAACCACTTTGCAAATGCCTAAGGAAAACAACTTTCATAAAAAAGCTTTACAAAATTCCATTTATAATGCTTTATAAAGTATTCAAGAGAGAGATCATGTATTAAACTTTCAAGTATGGAGCGCCCTCTCAAACAATCAGAAATTCTTTTGATCGTCTTGAATATTAAAAAAAAATAATTTTCATTACGTTGTCATTATGTTGTCATTATGTTGCCTGGAGCACTTCAATTTATACTAAGGGCTACCTCGCATCAAAAGAATCCGAAACAATTTGAATCCAGTTGAAACATACTAATCAAATCCAGGAGTATTGATGGAGAAAGCTCCGGATACTAGAAAATGTGAAAGTTCTCAGTTAAAATATTTCTTACATAGAAGCAACATCCTCTAATCTCCATTAGCCAGTTCCTACCATAGTCGTGAAATATAAGTAGACTGAGTATTCTTATTCATAAGAGCTTCTAAGAGTGTGATCCACATGTCTACTAGTAGTCACGTGACTGCTCTATGAAAAATTAACGTGGATGGTCGATTTGGCATCTTATCGCCTCGTTTCCCGCTATAACATCTTGACAGGGTACATGTGTGAATGCTCATTTCTATAGAGTGGTGGCAGATATGAGGAAATCGCCAGTGTACTACTATGTGGCGCAGACCAATCAGATGATGAATCAACAAATGGGCGTCTTCTCCCGTACCGTGCACCAATCAGATGATGAATGTTCGTTTCCAAACGACAGACAATATCAGTCTATGGGTCACGTTACTAGTTTTGGGCACATACAATGGGTACCATTACTCACTCTACTTTTAAATTTCCTCTATGGCTCTATCCGAATACGGCACTATCATCCCAAAGGAGGAAAGCAGTGAACTATTGGTTCCGCTGCGGTTCTGTGTGAAATGGTGCTGTCTATAGTTTTTTTCTGATCATGGAGAGCGAGTCTACTTTCACGAATTAAGAGTTATAGCTGACAAGAAGTTATGTTTTTCATTCTTTTTAAACGTTTAACATTATAATAGCTTAGCGCCGTGGTAGCCCATTGGAAAGAGTAACGTAATTATCAACCAAAGAGGGGTAAAAACTCGGGGGTAGCCCAGTTAGGATCAGCAACCGGTGGGTTGCTTGTTCAAAACTTGACCCAGTCAAAGACCATCGTGTACGTACATGCCGGTGCACATAAAATCTGTCGTATTCTCCAATAATCCCCACTTTGGCTTGGTCTGGAAGTTTGGAGAGTGCAGTGCCATCTCAGGTGTCGACTTCGTTACCTGACCGTGATTCCAAATGACGACGCGTTGTCTGTGGATCTTTCCATTCCGGACTGATCAGGAATCGTCGCCAATAGCATGTTGTGGTGCTCCAATGCGACGTGTGCACAGGGACAGGGTGCTCCAATGCGACGCGTGAACAGGGACAGGGTGCTCCAATGCGACGTGTGCACAGGGACAGGGTGCTCCAATGCGACGTGTGAACAGGGACAGGATGCTCCAATGCGACGTGTGAACAGGGACATGGTGCTCCAATACGACGTGTGCACAGGGACAGATTTAATGTGCACAGTGACTTGTGCACATTAAATCTGTCGTGGCCTCAAATGGCCTCAAATGTCCTCACGTTGGCACGATGTGGGAGTTTGGAGAAAGGCGTGCCCGCTCTGGTGTGACCTCGTCATCTGACCATGGCTCAAAAATACGAGGTGTTGCACTCGGATCTTTCTCTCCGGTATTGATCCCGGACAGTCAATATCCCGTTGCGATTTCACGATCAGGACAACAGCCCCTTGCGTTGTTCCAGAGCGACGTTAATTGAGTACCCAGAACAGCATAAAATGCGTCGAATCCCATTACCGATGTATTGAAATCGAAACCGCACAAAGCGCAATCAAACGACCAACCAAACCCGGATCGTTAATTTCAATTCCCAATCAGTTACTTTTCCGCGTACAAATTCACTTACTGCCTCATTACCCTCCCAAATAGGTTTCTTTCGCTATATAATAAGCGTTTTTACTGTGCAAACCGCTGTTCTAAACCCCACCACGAATGGCCAATTAATGCTGCGAAACAAAATCCATTCCTCATTAGGAAACTAATTCGGAGACATTACCAACGCTGGGGCCAGCAAAGATCTGTGTAATTACATCAGTCTTCATTAGCAACGTTTCCTCCGAATCAATTTGTTCCAGGTGAATGTCGAACGAGGAAGATTAACTTAAGTTTTTTGATTCATTTAAAGCGGAGTGAATATTTATTATCAATTTATCCCTTTTTCGGAATAAATACCGCAGCGCAGGAATGAAGTGAGGACATTTAATTAGCGTTATATATTATTAGTTTGAAACTGGAATCAAGGGAAAGATGGAATGGGATGGAGTATGTTTACACTTCACTGACGTACGGTAGGTATGATAGGTATTTTAATTAACGTCGCACTAGAGCAACACAACGGGCTATTGGTGACGGTCCGGGATCAATACCGAGGACAACGCCACGTAATTTTGCACTATGGTCAGATGACGAGGCAACACCTGAGCTGGCACCTCCACTCTCCAAATTTCCACGCCACGCCAAAGTGAAGACCTTTGAGACCACGACAGATTTAACATGCACCAGCCCCTTTGTACACTATGGTGTTTGCTTGGATTCAAACTCACAACCCTCCGGTTGCTGATCCGAGACCGCCGAGGCCCCTTTGGATTTGATCTCGGACCGTCACAAGTAGCCCGTTGTGTTGCTCCAGTGTGACGTTAATTAAAATGCCTATCTACGTACTTGCACGGAAGAGAGGAATGCATCCAGGGATAAATGCATCTGAGAGGAATCGAACCTGCGCCGATTACAACTCGACGGTTGCTAGCGCAGTGGACTTCTAGACCCACCTCCTCCCAACTCACCAGGAGGTTTAGAGTTTTTTACAGGAGGAGGGGAAATTGACCTCCAGCAAGCACGAAGGAGGAACACGGAAAACACAGCCCCAACGGGCAAGGAGAGCACACAAAGGCCCCGACGCGTAAAGCCCGGAACCATTTATTAACTTTTAAAACAAATATACAAAATATGACCAACAGGGTCTGACAAAAAGTAATTGGACGACCGGCACAATGTCGGTTAACAGGGACGAGGGACAACAGGTGTCAACATAAAAAACATAAATACATATAATAAACAGAAAAAAGATAAAGGAAAAGCGGCAATGACGAAAAAATCACGTATATAAATAAAATGGCAATATATAAAAGTTAAACATCACAGATTCAAACACATTAAGATTTTTTTTTCTTTATTAAAAAATTAAAAAAAGAGTAAAAAATTTTAAAATTTTAAAATGGGGCCAGACCTAATCCTATGCCCCCTACAAGGGCCGACCATCAGGTGCCATCAATTTTAGTTAATGTGGGGAGCCCATCCGCCACCCCTCCAGCCACCAACACACAATGGCTGATTTTATTACTTTAGCGCAGTGGACATCCACTGATCCACGACGGCCCCGTAGCCGGGTTGGAAGAGTAGCGGATTAGCAACCATGGGTCGAGAGTTTGAAACTAGCTCCTGCCAAAGACCGTCGTGTACCAAGGGGGCTGGTGCACGTTAAATCTGCCTCAAATGTCCTTACGTTGGTGTGGAAGTTTGGAGAGTGGGGTGCCAGATCAGGTGTCGTTCCCGACATCTGACCGTGGTTCAAAATGGCGAGGCGTTGTCCTTGGTTCATTCCTTCCGGGATAGATCTCGAACCGTTAGAAATACCCCGTTGTGTTGCTCCAGTGCGGCGTTTATTAACTACCTACCTCATTTAAAGCGGAGTGAATTATTATTATCAATTGATCGCCTTTTTCGGAATAAATACGCAGCACAGAAATGAAGTGAAGGCATTTAATTAGTATTCTATTCCGTTTTGAAATTAGAATTAAGGGAAAGATAGAATGGGTTTAGTATGTATGCGTTTCACTGGCTTGCTATATTATTTGTTTATCGCAGCAATTTACGTATTGTCATATTTGTTTATCACAGCAGTCTACGTATTATCATATTTGTTTATCACAACAATTTACGTATTGTCATATTTGTTTATCACAGCAGTCTACGTATTATCATATTTGTTTATTACAGCAATCTACGTATTATCATTTTGTTTATCACAGCAATCTATATATTATCATATTTGTTTATCACATCAATCTACGTATAATCATATTTGTTTATCACAGCAATCTACGTATTATCATATTTGTTTATCACAGCAGTCTACGTATTATCATATTTGTTTATCACAGCAATTTACGTATTGTCATATTTGTTTATCACAGCAATCTATATATTATCATATTTGTTTATCACATCAATCTACGTATAATCATATTTGTTTATCACAGCAATTTACGTATTGTCATATTTGTTTATCACAGCAGTCTACGTATTATCATATTTGTTTATCACAGCAATTTACGTATTGTCATATTTGTTTATCACAGCAGTCTACGTATTATCATATTTGTTTATCACAGCAATCTACGTATTATCATATTTGTTTATCACAGCAATCTACGTATTATCATATTTGTTTATCCCAGCAATCTATATTATTTGTTTTTAGCGAATGGGAGCGAAATGTATGTGCACAATACAAATCAACCATGACGAGTACGTAGTTGTATTAGCGTCGTACTGGTACAAAACAACTGGATATGGACGATGGTCCGGAATGAATTCAAAAGGGAATGAACCGAGGACAACACCTCGTCTTTTGGAACCCCGGCCAGAGGACAAGGAGAACACCCGAGCTGGCACCCCATTCTCCAAACTTCCACACCACGTAAGAACATTTTGGGTCAGCACAGATTTAACATGCCCCAGCCCCCAGGTACACGGCGATCTTTGGTTGAATCCAGTTTCGCACTCGCAACCCTCTGGTTGCTAATCCGCTACCCTTCCAACCGGGTACTGAGACCATGTATTGTAAACACGAATTAACACTAATCAAAAAAAGGTTGGGACTGTGGTAGCCCAGTTGATAGAGTCGAGGATTAGCGAGCAGAGGGTTGCGAGTTGGAAACTTCATCGTACCGAGGACGGTCGTGTGCGTGGGAGTCTAGTGCACGATGAATCTATCTTGGCCTCAAATGTATTCGAGTTGGCGTGGTGTGCAGATTTGGAGAGTGGAGCCCCAGCTCTTGGGTTGACCTCGTCATCTGACCGTGGTTAAAGTTGAGTTGTCGTCTATCTTTCCCTTCGGAATACATCCCGGACCGTCACCAATATCCCATTCTGTTACTCCAGTGCGACGTAAATTCACGTCCTACCTATTTCATTGAAGTATCAAATGAGCAACTAATGTTAGTTTAATAGATATAAGCAAGTAAGAAACGTTAGCTAAGATGCTATGTTTGGTCTTACAGTTAATTATTCGCTTTTTATACACCTGCACGTGGATTTCTGCACATCCGATATCGAAACACCATCTTTCGAAAGTCGGAAGCCAACTACAATTGAAATATCCATATACGTTGAAATGCTCAATTTTCTTTAAAACTCAACTGATACTTTGAAATTTTATTCACACATACAGGGTGAGTCTAAATTGTTTTTACAAAATAAGAGGGGTGATAGTACCCATCCAGACCAGCAATGATTACCATGGAACATAGGGTTGCATTCCACTCTGAGAGGCAGAAAAGAGTCAAATTAGAATTGAACTTACAACAGTGTTGGGAAAGCGAATGAACGATACCAAAAGTTGCACAATCTGATTTAGTGATCAGAGAAAAACTCAGAAAGTGCTCAAAGTGGCGTGTCGTTGCACAGTTCACACCGGTGAAGGAATGACTGGCGCACCCTCTCGAAGATTCCTGGTGTTGTGTTAATTTTGACTGCGGCAACACCGATTCTCGCTACGAGATCTTCAGCCGAGTCCACAGGCGTCAGGTACACTAAAATTTCATGTGCCCCCAGAAGAAAAAGTCCAGTGG
This sequence comes from Meta bourneti, assembly GCA_933210815.1. Taxonomy (NCBI): domain Eukaryota; kingdom Metazoa; phylum Arthropoda; class Arachnida; order Araneae; family Tetragnathidae; genus Meta; species Meta bourneti. The sequence continues at coordinate 13,448,450 of OW119928.1, read as the reverse complement.
GTAGAGGTGCGGTGAGTGAGGAGGCCAAACCACTGGTCCGCCACGTCCGATCCATCGTGCTACCGACCAGGCCATCTTGCTTAGGAGATATGCTACGTTGGCAGGTACAAAACGACGTCAGAGGCGATGACTTGTTCATGCTCGACACGTTTCGACTTTACTCTGTTCTGCCTCTCAGAGTGGAATGCGACCCTATGTTCCATGGTAATTATTGCTCGTCTGGATGGGTACTATCTCCCCTCTTATTTTGTAAAAACAATTTAGACTCACTCTGTATACTTTTGCCTTTACAAATAAGTTTATTTTATTATGATGGTTAGAAGTAAAGATATTGTTGGCCGATTAGTACATTATTTGAAAGCATAACATCAAAATTTAAACTCACAATCCATTTTGCTTAAAGTGCCGCGGTAGCCCGGTTGGTAGAGTATCGGATTAGCAACTGGAGGGTTGCGAGTTCGAATCCAATCAACGACCGTCGTGTACAAAAGGGGCTGGTGCACGTTAAATCTGTCGTGATCTTAAATGTCATCACTGTTGTGAAAGTTTGGAGAGTGGGGTGCCAGCTCAGGTATTGCCTCGTCATCGAACCGTGGTTCAAAATTACGTAGTGTTGTCCTCGGATCTTTCCCTTTGGGATTGATCCCGGACCGCCACCAATTGCCTGTTGTGTTGCTTCAGTGTGGCGTTAATTAAAACACCTACCTTTAAAATTCTATGAATTTTAGATAATTTTAATAAAACCATATATACTTCAAATATTAGTACTCCATTTTATCTTTTATTTACGTCTAGATCTAAAAAATTGAAATGTTTAATGTATTTGAAAAAGTAATTTGAACGTATTAGAATACTTTTAATATAAAATGTTGGCGAAAGGAGATCGGTGTCTGGTTACTTTATTTGAAATAAATTCTGCCTCAAACCTCCGAACCGTAAACTTCTAGGTTGGAACTCTAAATTGCTTCGCAGTAAGTATGCGTTTATTTTAAAGGATCATTTAACTGCATCTTTAATAACTACCTAGGTCTACCGTGTCGTTTATTACGATTTTCATTTATTCAGTGTTTATAGCGCTCGAGGATTCGTTGCAACTTTATATCCCAAATGGGGTCAAAATCGTAGCTATTCAAATATTAAACTTATTAAAATTTTATTGCAGTTGGTGAACATTACAAGCAAATTAATACAAAGTATTATTCACTATGTAAAAGCATTATGCAACTTTATGATTCTCAAAAGGAAATTTAATGATCCACATTTTCACTTCAATATTAGGAGCCGTGGTAGCCCGGTTGGCAGAGTAGCGGATTAGCAACGGGAGGTTTGCGAGCTTGTAAACGATCCAACCAACCACTTGTACGTGGGGGCTGGTGCACATTAAGTCTCGTAGCCTCAAATGTCCTCACGTTGGCGAGGTGTGGGTTTGGAGAGTGGGGTGCCAGCTCAGGTGTGAATGTGGGCCGTGGTAGCCCGGCTGGATATGTAGGTAGGTATTTAATTGACGTCACACTGGGTCAAAACAACGGGCTATTGGTGACGGTCCGGGATCAAACATGAAGGGAAAGATCCGAGGATAACATTACGTAATTTTGAATCACGGTCAGATGAAGAGTAGCCCGTTTGGAAAAGTAACGGATTAGCAACCTTAGGGATACGAGTTTGAATCCAACCAAAGACCGTCGTGTACCTGGTGGTGCATGTTAAATCTGTCGTGTCCTCAAATGTCCTCACCTTGGCGTGGTGTGGGTTTGGAGAGTGGGGTGCCAGCCCAGGTGTGACCTTGTCATCTGACCGTGGTTCATAACGTGGTGGATCTTTCCCTTCGGGATTGATCCCGGACCGTCGCCAATAGCCCGTTGTGTTGCTCCAGTTTGAATTTAATTAAAATACCTAAATACCAACGTAGACAACGTGAGGTTATGAACATGCACACTAAAGGAAAGTTTAGTTGACACATAAGAGAAACACACAGGATAGTTACAGAAATGGAATCTGTACTACCTATAACTGACAGCTTTCAAGCTCAAAGGGCTCTCAGCCATGACGGCACCCAGATTGAAAATGGAAAGCATCGGATGAATAAATGGAACCGTTCATTTACATATATGTAGAATATGAATTATTTATTTATGTCTTAGTATAGAGAAGTGATACACATAATATAGCGTGCGTAGGTCTTGTATGGATTAACACTGAACTAGAGTAGAGAGAAAATTATTTTTATTTAATTGGTGTTTAAAAATCGTGTTGGTTATGTCGGAGCAAGGTTTTAGGTCTCGTAGCCTGAAATGTGCCAGCTCAGGTCTTGTCATTTGATCGTAGTTCAAAATTACAAGGCGTTGTCCTTTGTCTTTCCCTTCGGGGTTGATCCCTCACCGTCTCCAATAGTGTGTTTCTCGAGTGCGACGTTAATTAAATACCTACCTACTTACTACCTACACTCAAAAGAATTATTACATCAAACATTCTTTGGAAATTTGGATTGCGCTGTTCGGTTGCGATCGATTTAGCGCGATTAGCGAAAGATCTAAGCGCAGCACCACGTAATTTTGAATTACGGACAGATGAGCTGTAGAAGTTTGGAAGAGGGTATATTCGAAAATTTGATAAAGACTGCTTGCAAAACTTCAAGCGTATTTTCGAAGTACATTTTGAGTTATGAATTTTCAGTTATGAAAAAAATACGTGTAAATTGAGGACTAATTTAATAAAAATGAGAATTTGGGAGAATCTACAGTTTTCCTACAACAGAATTAACTCCCAGCACAATTCAAATCTCTGAGAGACAGGTTTATAATTCTAGACAGACACCTTGCTTTATTCATTCCGAGAATTTCATTATATTCATTACCAATATTGGCCAAATACAGTCCTTGCGCCGTAAATCTCAAGAAACCAACCACACTTGCGGGTATTTATGTATGTGTGTACAATTCAAAGCCAAAAGAGAGAGAGGGTTTCATAATTCAAGACATGAGAGCTCCCATGCTTTATTCATTCCGAGAATTTCAATACGTTTGTTACCAAATATTGCTGTAAAACCTAGAAACTAATCATGCAAACTTAGCTCCTTGCTTTGTGTATTCAGAGAATTATATTACATTGATAACCACTATTGCCCGAATATAATCCCTTCCTCTATGAAACCCAACAAACAAACTTGGTGGTAGGTATGTATGGATGTAAAATTCCAACCTAAAAGACAGGGGTTAATAATTCCAAGACATGATAGCCTCTTTGCTTTATTCACTCCGAGAACTCCGTTAAACTTATATTTAGCGCAGCATGGCCAAATATGGCTCTTGCGCCGTAAAACCCTAAAACCAACCAACCATTACATTTATTATCAATATTGGCCACCCTTGTGAATTAAAACCTAAGAAACCAACCAAACCTTATGATAGGTATGTATGGATGTTCAATTGAAACCTAAAAATAGCATACATAAGAGTCACTTCGCTTTATTCATTCCGATAGTTCCATTACCTTTATAACCAATATTGTCTAAATATAGCTCTTTGCGTCATAAAACCCAAGAAACCAACCAACCAAACTTGGTGATAGGTATGTATATACACACAATTAAAACCTAGAGGAGAGACGGGTCCATAATTCCAAACATAAGAGCCTCCTTGCTGTGTGTATATTCATTTCGATAATTCCATAACCTTTATAATCAATATTGGCCTCTTGTTCCATAAAAACCAAAAACCAACCAAACCTAGTGATAGGTATGTATGGATGTTCAATTCAAACCTAAAAGAGAAGATTCTTAATAGCAGACATAAGAGTCACTTCGCTTTATTCATTCCGATAGTTCCATTACATTTATAACCAATATTGACTAAATATAGCTCTTTGCGTCATAAAACCCAAGAAACCAACCAAACTTGATGATAGGTATGAATGTACATACAATTCAAACCTAAAGGAGAGACGGGTCCATAATTCCAAACATAAGAGCCTCCTTGCTGTGTGTATATTCATTTCGATAATTCCATAACCTTTATAATCAATATTAGCCTCTTGTTCCATAAAAACCAAGAAACCAAACCACGAAACTTGGTGGTAGGTATATGTGTATGGATGTAGAATTCAAACCTTAAAGAGATAGGTATTTTGATTAACGTCACACAGAAAGGGCTATTGGCGACGGTCCGGGATCAAACCCAAAGGGAAAGATCCAAGTAATTTTGAATCGCGGTCAAATGACGAGGTCACACCTGAGTTCGGACCTTAAAGAGGGGTTTATAACTCCAAGACATAAGAACCTCCTTGTGTGTCTTATTCATTCTGAGCATTTCATTTCATTTACGAATTCAATGCTAGCCCAAATACTTGCGATTGCATTGATGGACCTCGTTCAAATTCGGATTTGCTTTGAGGTGGCTATCTTACTTTTGACATACCATTTTCTTTTCCCTATCTCCAGACAGAAGAAATCTGCAGCGTGATTGATAGCAGCGATTTACGATTCCCCAGACCGATAAGGAAAGCGAATCTGAGTAAGGGATTTGGGTGACATTAGATAAAAGGTGAATATATTGAGAAAGCAAAATGAAAATGCCCAACACGATCCATCATTGCGGAATCAATAGGAGGAGGTTGCGTTTTGTGGGTTATTTATTTATCAGAGCGTATTGTGTCTGAAACAGAAGGTATGTTTCGATTTTATACATTTCTAATCATGCATTTCGTTTGTGAATTGGGCCGCGGTAGCACGGTTGGAAGAGTAACGGATTAGCAACCTGAGGGTTGCGAGTTCGCATCCAACCAAAGACCGTCGTGTACAAAGGAGGCTGGTGCAAGTTGAATCTGTCGCAGCCTCAAATGTCTTCACGTTGGCGTGTTGTGGGAGTTTGGAGAGTGGGGTGCCAGCTTAGGTGTGGCCTCATCTGACTGTGGTTCAAAATTACGTGGTGTTGTCCTTGGATCTTCGGGATTGATCCCGTACCGTCACCAATTGCCCGTTATGTTGCTCCCCAATGCGACGTTAATTAAAATACCTACCTACCTACTTTAGAGAATTGAAATATTTTGAGTGAGGCTTTTTTGTGACTACGTCATGTGAGTGGGTACCGGTGTACGTTATATCTGCCGTGGTCTCAAATGCCCTCATGTCGAAATTTGGAGAGTGGGATGCCAGCTCTGGTGTTGACCTCGTCATCTGATCGTGGTTTGAAATCACGAGGTGTGTTCGGATCTTTCCCTTAGGGATTGATCCCGGATTATCGCATATAAACCGTCGTATTGATCTAATACGACGTAAATTGAGATACCTACCTACATTCTCATACGATTGGCTTAGAAGTTTTGAGAGTAGGTTGTCCGCTCAGGTGTTGACCTCGTCACCTGACCTTGACCTCGTCAGTGTAAACATAAACAAACGTTTCTGCATGTTGTGTGTTATTGTTACTTTAAACTTTAAACAATTGTTTGTACAAGCAAGTTCATACAGTAGTGGAAAAGAAACGAACCCCCCCTTTATTTCTAAACTATTCATAGTACAGTAAATTCAAAGCTATCATTCAATAGAAAATAACGTCCTCTAATGCAAAAACATTGTAAAGGGGCCTTCTTCACGATGTTTTTATCCATAAATACTACAATTTCCAACGGCAACACCATGCTTTGATGCCTTAATCAGATTCTACATTGTCGAATTAGTCTAAATATGAAATTTCATGAATTTACTATCGTTATATCCGGAGATATTCCATATAAAAGCCCTAGTCCGTTTCAGGGATCATCTCCCAGTTAAAAGTCGCTATTCGTAGATCGAGATCATTTGTAGTTAATCAGAAACTGTTCATTTGTTACTTAACTAAAACAAGATTACGAAGAACCTTATTCCTCCTGGTGATTGTCTCGACATGGTATCTCGTCATTAGCAAAATTGACCAGATCTTGATGAACGAGAAATTTAGAAAGAATGATAATAAATATTTTTTCAATGATAACTGTTAAACTTATTCAGTAACTATAGGCTTTTCATAATAACAGTTTATATTAACTGTTATCGCAAGTTAGCAACAGCCGTTAAGACTTATCGTCAAAACATAGTTTTGTCCACATCTACAATTAGGTTGATCATTGTTCAGTTGTACCACACATGACAGGTAGAAGGCAATGTCCGTTCGATTACATAAATGATATTTCAAAACACTATCCAAAACTTTACACATTACTCAGGTTTGTCATAATTTTTTCACCTCTTTAAATCACAACAATAACAATTTTTTGGATGCCCCTTTTATATAAATATTGACGACAATATTGACGAAAATTTTATATGAGCACAAAAAGTATCCAGAGGAAAGAGATGAATTCTTTAATAGTAAAATTAAGTCTCTGAATCAATTTCTGCCAAAATATATCACGATTCCTATTAATGTTTTCGAATATTAATTTAGTAATTAATATTGCAAACTAAAAGTAATTTGAAAGCTAAAACATTATGCATATTTTATTTGGGTATCTTAATATTAACATGTTACAAAATATTAGCGCTATAGGAATATTATTTAGGAAGATATCCATAAAAGTCTGAAAATGATTTAACATTAAGAGCTCCAAACTTTGTGTATTCATGAATGACATGAAACTTGGTATCTGAACTTAAATTATGATATACTCTAAATTTTGAGTCAAAATAGTAGGTTGCTACTGGAAATTATGAAATTGATGCTCAATTTAATAAAAAGACGGCCCCTTATGCAAATTTTATGCAAATGAATTTATAGATGTTATTCCTTGCCGAATGCCATCTTTGAATTTGTTCTACTATTAAAATTATTTGAATGAAGATTAAGTGTTTTTTTCCGCGACTGTATTTAGATTATATCGCGATATCTGGATCAAGTCTACAGGGTGAGTCTAAATTGTTTTTACAAAATAAGAGGGGTGATAGTACCCATCCAGACGAGCAATAATTACCATGGAACATAGGGTCGCATTCCACCCTGAGAGGCAGAAAATAGTAAAATTAGAATTTCAACATGAACTTACAACAGTGTTGGGAAAGCGAATGAACGATACCAAAAGTTGCATAATCTGATTTATTGATCAGAGAAAAACTCACAGCAAGTGCTCAAAGTGGCGCGTGTCGTTGCACAGTTCACACCGGCGAAGGAATGGCTCTCGAAGATTCCTGGTGTTGTGTTCATTTTGTCTGCGGAAACACCGATTCTCGCTACGAGAACTTCAGCCGAGTCCACAGGCGTCTGGTACAATAAAGATTTCATGTGCCCCCAGAAGAAAAAGTCCGGTGAGTTGAGGTCCGGTGAGCGAGGAGGCCAAGCCACAGGTCCGCTACGTCCGATCCATCGTGCGGGATATGTGACATTCAAGATATGCTACGTAGGTAGAGGTACAAAACGACGTCAGAGGCGATGACTTGTTCATTCTCGACGCGTTTCGACTTTACTCTTTTCTGCCTCTCTGAGTGGAATGCGACCCTATATTCCATGGTAATTATTGCTCGTCTGGATGGGTACTATCACCCCTCTTAATTTATAAAAACAATTTAGGCTCACCTTGTATATCTTAAGTTTCATAGCTCTCTAATGAATGGACCTCACGACCTATAGGTTTAACTAGTTCCATATACGTAAGCTGTAAGGCTGTTTTCCTTTTTGTTTTATGGCATAAGGGCCATATTTGGCCAAGCTGCGTCAAACACAATACAGACAACGCCAAGTAAATGAACATACACATACGAAAACATTTGCTGACACAGAATAGAGAAATACACCTTGAGTCTGCAAAAAAAGTTTTTGGGCGATGGCAGATGGGTCCTTAAAAATGTCTTCATGTATGGCTCCGATGCAATTCAGGATGTGTGAGGAGGAGGCTGGTAATAATCTGCACTTTTACAGGTGGGAAAGGATTTCTGGCCATCAAAGAATATCATCTTCTTCAAATGGCCAGATCGTAGCCTGGCAAGCATAGAGAAAGTTTTCCGGGGCCAATTTAAGGCAAGCAGCTCTCTTGGTGTTTTACTGAGGTATCAATGATGAAAAGGTACTGGGGATGATCTGCGCAATTGCTTTTTAAGTACGGACAGGTGGTCGTCCGGTGAAAGTAGGGCGGTGCTTTCTCTTGCGCCAGGTTGTTTATTTGCTCCAGCTTTTGTTAATAAGTCTCATTGCTCGGAGTGCCAACATGTGAATTGAATCCATTGAAAATTTATTTTAGAATTTTTATTGAAACTTAATATTTTAGAAGAGCTTCCTTTTCAAAAGAGGATCATTACTGGTGAAGAATTTTTAATTGCTAGAATTGCTACTTGCGAATCAATGTAAATAGTTATTTTAAGGGGCTGATTTTTAGGGACTTCTTTTAGTGCTTCATATAGGGCTATTAATTCTGCTTTAAAGACAGATTTGAGTTATTGTCGATTTTAATTTCTTTTGAACCTAATTCACTTCGCACATTAACGCCACTTCCGGATGTACCATCTTCAAAAACACTACTATCTTTAAAAATATTTATATCGTTTGGATCTGCTTCTATTGTTTGCAGGTAGGTATTTAATTAACGTCGCACTGGAGCAACACGGGGTATTGATGACGGTCCGGGATCAAACCCGAAGGGAAAGATCAAAGGACAAGACCGCGTAATTTTGAACCACGGTCAGATGACGATATTGTTTGCAGGAATATGGCTTTTAGGAGTTCGGGTTGGCCATCTTCTTCGGACCATTCCGGTATTAGTTGCGTTTCAAATGTCACTGTATGTCGTTGTTCATGTGCAGGAACATGAGTGCTTGGATGAGAGTTGATAGCATTTTCGCTCAAAGTGAAATAAAAGTATAAAGCTAGGTAAATTATGCTTTGTTTTCTTTTTTTTTTGCTAAAATGCATTTCAAACTGTTCAAACAGATGTATAAACCTGTTTCAGGAATCTGCAAGTACACCCACTCATCCTCTGCATTAAGAGAGGGAAAATTCCTTCAGCTGAAGATATAGTTAATTGCTTTTGCCCATAGGACCCCAAGGAAACACTGTTACCTTTCGAAACAGATATTAAACAGAAAGTGGAACCCAAATTATAATTACATTACCCTGGATTGTGAAACAGTTGAATGCAATTCGGAAATGTTTCTGATAGGGGTGAGGTATAAGAGAGATTTGTGTCGCTATTCCTCCTTGTGGGTATTGTTTCAACATGCTCCCTGGGCTTAACTTCAACTGTAATTTGTTTTGAGGGTTAACCACTTAACGCATTTACCCGTGTTTGACACGGGCGAAAGTTACCGGCAAATTTGCACATGCCCGTGTCTCACACGGGCGCTCTTCCGTTCTAGTAAAAATAGATAGGCTAGATTAAACTTATACCAAAGATGGCATAAACTTATTTATCATAGATGATTTACCACTTATTTATAGATGGATAATAAACTTATTTACCGTAGATGGCACCACTATGCACCATTTTTCTTGTGTAAACCAAGTGGTGCATTTTGATGATTAGCTATAAGTTTGTTAGGAATTCTTTGTTATAAAGCAGTTGTTAGGTGTCTAAAAGGTAATATATCCATTTTTATTACGTTAAATATCATAAAAGTAAACAGTGAACCATGAATTAATTTTTACTAAGTGTTTTTATAACTTGTTTAGAAAGTTATCTGATAATGAGCGACTGTGACAATTTTGAATATGCCAATTTATCAGAAAGTTTCAGCGATGAAAGTGATGATCTCTTGAGTGATGGAAGTGAATCTGAAGTTAATATTTTATTAATATTAATATTTTGAAATTCAAAATAAACATGTAATCAAATCTTTTACACTTTGTTTGTATAATAATTTTTTTTATAACTTTCACCCCACCCCCCGCAACTGAAATCGCAAAAAATAACTTACACTATACCTATATATATTCATTTTCTGTCAAAAAAACCTCGATCATATTTTACCAGTTTTTCCGAAAAAAACTCGTGCTTTAAGTGGTTAATCAAACAAGAAATTTATATACAAAAGTAAGAACCTTATTATGTGTTTCAACGGGGTGTCGACTGAGATCTAAACAGCGCCCTCTACCACCTAAACGCGGCATTTCCGAACCCACGTTCTCTGACAAAAATGTTTATTTTAGGCCCCTTTACCACCATTTACAATTTGGCCAGATATTTTCGAACCCCCTGTATATTAACTCTCCGAGTAGTTTCAACGAGATATCTCGTCCATCAAAATCTGATCAAATTCACTGATAACGAGATATCTCGTCATCAAGATATTGCCGATTTTTTAAGATGACGAGATCAAGATATGGTTAGCTTTCTTCTAAGGACGAGATATCTGATTAGTTTTGGTATCGTAGAGATACCTAGTCGAGACAACCACAAGGAGGGTTAAGGAACAGAAAACCACAAATAGGAAAAATAATATACTGGGTCTCACTGAGGTGTAGATTCAGGGTTTTGGTTTCGATACCATGCCCTCATTGCCCTCGTATATATGCCGAGTATGTATACGTTAAATCGGTAAGCCGATAGGTTCGCCCTTCCCGTAAATCAGGGGTGTCAAACTCAATTAAAACACGGGCCATTTAATGCAACTGGTAAGATTCACGCGGGCCACATCACATTTACAAATTTTCTTAAAATTATATTTTGAAGTGAGGATTCAGGAATATGGATAGGATAATTAAAACACATTACGTAATTAAGTGAATTTAGGGTAATAATTTATAATATTGCTATATAATTGCTTTTATTTAAACATTTATTTAATTTAACGTATTTATAAAACTAAAATGAATTTTTTTTTACCGGAAACTTGCCAGCGCTTTCCTCCTACTAGTTTTCCAATATCTGGATTCAAAGACTGAGAACAGACAATCTTCATTATGGCAGATAGATGTTTATCAGTTAATCTTGATCTGTAGGCCGTTTTATTTAATTTCATGGACGAAAATAATTGCTCACACATTTTTAACATGGCGAAATTGTGTGTACGGTATTGCCTCGATCTCCCCTAAGTGCTATTTTCTTCATAACCTGTTTTCATTTTATTTCAGAGCATCGTGGGCCAAAAAAATTACCTCGGGGCCACATGCGGCCCGCGGGCCGCCAGTTTGACACCCCTGCCGTAAATGAATGGTATGTACTAATCCACAGCGATGCCTTTGTGAGCAGTGATCAAATTTGGGGATACATCTGACATAAAAGCACACTTGTAAATCTTATTACTTTCAAAGGGCTTAGATTTGGGATTTATGGGAAAAGATTGACATTTTAAGTATTATTTTGTAAAACAATACGCTTATTTTGAGCATTCGATTCAACCATACAAGAAAAACTATACGAAAATAATGCATTTATCTACATAACGTATTGATTCATACTGGTTTTTAAGTTACCTTATCCCTTCACTTATAACATGTTTGTGTATATATGCTTAATGTATATATGCTTAATGTATATATACTTAATGTATATATGCTTATTGTATACATGCTTATCACATAATGCTTCTTGAGGATAAATTATATACACAAAACTTTGATTTTTAAACTTTTATCGATCTTACCGTGGTTCAAAATTACTAGGTGATGCACGTTAAATTTGTCGTGGCCTCAAATGTCATCAAATTGATGTGGCGTTGAAGTTTAGAGAGCGGGGTGCCATTTCAGGTGTTGACCTCGCTATCTAGTTCGAAATGATGAGGTGTTGTCCTCGGATCTCCATTCTGGATTGATCCTGGACCGTCGCCAATAGCCCGTTCTGTTGCTCCTGTGAGACATAAATTCAACTACTTATCTATTACAAATACTAAGACGTATTTTGTATTTATTTGGTACTTGTATTTTATACTTGTTTGTGCTCATATTAATGATTGCTTATGCCCACTCTTTATTTATAACTTCACGTTTAATATTAAATAATTCAGTACAATTTTTTTGAAGAACCATAACGTGATTAGTTAAACATTGTTACTTCAAAAGAATTGTTACTTCTGTTTTAAATTACTTTAAAAATGAATTAGAAGTGAATACTAGTTAAGCAATCCCTTTTCTGTATTGTTTTTAAATAACTCTCCAAAAACCTGTTTACACATGAGATTATTCCAACGTTGGTAAACAGCCCACCTCTTGAAAACGATACTCCTCCACAATCCTTTTTTCCAAACCCCCCTGTTGACTCTTCAAACATTCAAACTCGGATTTCTCGCAAAACGAAAACGCAGTATGGATGAAAACGAATACTGATGCAATTAAAACCGGCGATCGATATTAAACGAAGTTAATACTCCCGTACGTGTATTAAATTAATCTTAAAACTCTCCATAGCCCTGGAAAGGCAAATAATTGCTCACCATTCACGGAGCGAAAAACAAAAGAGTTTGAACGGATCAAAAGCATTAAAAAAGTTCCGCCATCCTGCACTGGAGGGCGCATGTTACCATCAGACAGAGGAAGCTACCGCAATTCGTTTCAGCCAATCAGACGCGATCGGCCGTGCTTCGAACAGACGAAAGCTTTTGGAATCAAAGCATCTTGGCCGTCAAGCCCGTGGACAGATTTTCATCTTTTTTCCGGGCATTTTATTATGGTTGCATGGGTCCAAATTGTGCGAATTTCGAGTTTAATTTCATCTGAGAGGTTTTCAAGCTTCTTCGGTGTTGAAGAGTGATCTGTAGATTCGAGGTTTGGTTTTTCGGGTCGTATTTGTGTTTTGGGTTATTGTGAATTTCGCGCGCGAGTTTGAGTGTTCTTTGACTTTTATCTGTGAGACTTTTATGTGCACGAAGGAGATACTGATCAAGTTCTTTTGTGAAAAAGTGAGGGGAAAATATGGGTGAACCAGGAGCCGATCCTTTTGATGATGAGGTAAGAATTTGTTTTTCTAGAGAATGTCCTGATTTTGAAAGTAGAGAAGCTGTATCAAAGATTGCATGAATTATCCAAAGAAACGAAACAGTGGATTGTTTTTTCATTCAAATTTTATCAAAAGAACGTTGCGAATTTTTATACTCTTTAATTATTCTACGTCATGAGGAAGAAAACTTCTTATTCATTATTTAAAACATTAAGTGTTAAAATAACTCTTGTGTAAGTAAAATTTCTCAACTAACTTTTAATTAAAATTAGCTTTTACTAGCGTTCGAGATATTCAAAAGAATTAAGATACATCGCTTATATAATTCAGAAGAATAGAATTTGATGAGTAGGGTAGAGATGTGAAATGATGGAAAGAATAGAATTGAATGAACTACAAAAAGGAAATTCAAAAGAACTAAGAAAGGAAATTCAAAAGAACTATAATCTATAGCTTATATAGTTTAAAAGTGTAGAATTGGGTGAGAATAGAAATGTGAAATGATGAAAAGAATAGAATCAAGCGTTCGGGTATTTAAAATAATTGAAATATATCGCTTGCATAGTTCGAAAGAATAGAATTCTATGAGTAGATTAGAAATATGAACTGATGAAAAGAATACAATCGAAGGTTCGAGATATTCCAAAGAACTTAAATATATCGCTTATATAATTCAAAAGAATAGAATTTAATGAGTAGAATAGATATTTGAAATTGATGAAAAGAATATAATTGAATGAATTAAAAAAGAAATAAAAAGAACCTAAAATATATCACTTATGTAATTTAAAAGTGTAGAATTCGATGAGAAGTGTAGAAATGCGAAATGATGTAAAGAATAGAATCGAGCGTTCGGGTATTTAAAATAATTAAAATATATCGTTTACATAATTTAAAAGTGTAGAATTCAATGAGTGAAATAGATACATGTGAACTGATGAAAAGAATAGAATCGAACGTTCGAGATATTCCAAAGAACTAAAATATGCCGCTTATATAATTTAAAAGGATATAATTTGATGAGTAGAATAAATATGTGAAATGAGGAAAGAAATAGAATCGAATTTATGGGTATTTAAAAGAATTAAAATATGTCGCTTACTTAATTCAAAAGGATAAAATTCAATGAGAAAAGTAGAAATGATTAAAAGAGTAGGATCGAACATTCAGGTATTTGAAAGAACTAAAATATATCGCTTTCGTAATTCAAAATAGAATTCGATAAGTTGAATGGAATGCGAATCGATGAAAAGAATAGAATTTAATGTGTTTTCAAAAACAAAAAAGTTCTATTACTTAAAATAAAAAAAACGTTAATTTACTAGACAATTTTGTATTTGTTTTATGTTATTATTTTTGTTATGCTTTTAATTTGTAAGAGAAGTTTTAACTTTTTAATTATCACAAAAACTTTCGAGTATAAAACGTGAGTACAATATGATATATCTATTATAAAGATATTGATAAATGTGTAATACTAGTATTTTCCAAATTCCATGACGATGTAAGCCGTAGGTTCCGGTCTAATTATAGGAAAAAAATGAACGTAGAGGGAAGCTAACCATGGTAACGTAGATTCTTTCAAACGTAATCAAACAGGATATTATGATAGTTCCCCCACTATTAGCAAAATTCAAAAAAATTTAACCTATAGGTTAAAGTTATAAATTCAAGTGCATATTAAGTATAACAATTGTAAACAATGACTGACTAAACCAAACCAATCATAATGATAATTCATTCGGACATAATCAAACAGGATATTGATATATTTTCCTCTTATTGAAATTCAACAATTTTTAATTTATGGGTTAAAGTTATTAAAATTCAAATGCATATTAAATTTAGTAATTGTAAGCAATGACTGAGGAGGTACAAACCAAGCCAATCATGGTGACGTAAATTGATTTGAATAGGATTCAAACAAGATATGATATATTCTTCCCTATTAGCAAAATTCAACAATTTTTAATTTATAAGTTGCAGTTACTAATTCAAATGCATACTAAATTTAACAATAATAAACAATGACTTAATAGGGACAAACCTAACCAATAATGACGTAAATTCATTTGGACATAATCAAATAGGATATGAAACATTCTAAACTCTTGTTTAAATTCAACAATTTTCGATTTATGGGTTAAAGTTATTAAAATTCAAATGCATATTAAATTTAATAATTGTAAGCAATGACTGAGGAGGTACAAACCAAGCCAATCATGGTGCCGTAAATTGATTTGAATAGGATTCAAACAAGATATGATATATTCTTCCCTATTAGCAAAATTCACCAATTTTTAATTTATAAGTTGCAGTTACTAATTCAAATGCATACTAAATTTAACAATAATAAACAATGACTTAATAGGGACAAACCTAACCAATAATGACGTAAATTCATTTGGACATAATCAAATAGGATATGAAACATTCTAAACTCTTGTTTAAATTCAACAATTTTTAATTTATAAGTTGCAGTTACTAATTCAAATGCATACTAAATTTAACAATAATAAACAATGACTTAATAGGGACAAACCTAACCAATAATGACGTAAATTCATTTGGACATAATCAAATAGGATATGAAACATTCTAAACTCTTGTTTAAATTCAACAATTTTTAATTTATAAGTTGCAGTTACTAATTCAAATGCATACTAAATTTAACATTAATAAACAATGACTTAATAGGGACAAACCTAACCAATAATGACGTAAATTCATTTGGACATAATCAAATAGGATATGAAACATTCTAAACTCTTGTTTAAATTCAACAATTTTCGATTTATGGGTTAAAGTAACTGAATAAAACTTATAAAATGTAACAAATACGTATATCAATAATGACCATAGAGAGACGAACTAAACCAATTATTATAACGTAAACTCATTCCGACATAATCATAATGGCTATTATGAATTTTTCTCAACAATTTTTAATATACGAAATTTTTAAAGAAATTTAAATAAATTCAAATACTTTTCAAAGATAGTTCTAAGGTGAGAGGATTGTCTTAAAAATTACTAGCTATTTTAAAAGTATTTGCGAAATGCAATTATTTTTCCAGGTTAAAGCAATAGTTTTTATTCATGTTTTCATTTCTGAAACATTTGAAAGTACGTACATTGTAAGTGATAGAAATAATTGTTGAATTGATTTAAAATGTAAAAAAAGTCGGCATTTAATCAAATCGATTCATCTAGGCAAAACCACGAATTGTGAATTTACCTTAACAGTTTAATCATCACAGTCGGTTATATCGTAAGCTATCGTTCTTGTAAAATATCATATCATAAATCTTTTTGTTCTTATATTGGCGCCTCATATGAGCCATCCTCTTATATACTACTATTTACCACCTATTTGTAGCGCCTACTTTAAACTGCCCACTGGCAGTAATGTGGGCTGCAGTTAATGAATTAAAAAAAAATTAAAAGTTATAAATCTGTGGTTAAGTTTCAGGTGCTACAGGATGGCCTATGTGGCGCCGATATCGTCCTTGTAAACCGGCAGTGTGCCGGTCGTCGATACTTAGTTGTTGTTTTTGGACCCTGTTGGTCTTTTTTTTTGTGTGTATTTTTAAAGAAAAAAATAAATGGTGGTGCCCTGGACTTCGGTGCGGACGCGCCGGAGTCTGGGTGTACCCTCTCTGTGTGTGTGGGGGGGGGCTGGTTTTCCCGGCGTGCCCCTTTTGTGCCCATGATTAAGGTCCTCCCCCTCCTCCCATATAAAAACTCAAAACTTATCGGTGAGTTGGGAGGAGGAGGGTCTAGAAGAGGAGTAGAAGCTATCGTTCTAATGCTATAAACGCCACGAAAAATCACTTGTTCTTAAACTTTTGCTTAACCCTCTTGGTGGTTGTCTAGACGAGGTATTTCGTCATTAGCAAAACTTACCAGATCTTGATGGACGAGATATCTCGTCATTAGAAAAAACTGACCAGATCTTGATCTCATCATCAAAAAAGGCAATCTCTTCATCGTTCGGAATTCAATCGACATTCTTGACGAGATATTTCGCATAAGCATAATCGGTCGGATCTTCATGGACGAGATTTCTCATCGAAACCCCTTGGGGTTAATAATCTAGCATGCGATTCCATGTACTCGTATTCCTTAGTTACTCGAGAAAAGATTTGCACATAAATCTTCAACAGGCAGTTTATAAGATCAATGTTTTATGAGAAACTGGTGAGTATCGACAAAATCCTGGCAGGTACATTCCTCACTGAGTGTATTTCTCTCTTCTGTGTCAGTAAAACTTTCATTGTGTGTGTCTATTACTTGATGTTGTATATCTTGTGTCTGGCGCAGCATGGCCAAATATGGCCCTTGCGCCATAAAACCCACGAAACCAACCAACGTATCGATAAATAAACGCTTAAAACGTATTCCACTTTAAAACTAGAGTAAGCCTCTTCTATAGACGCTATGCGAGTTATAGACGGTGCAGGTTTTATTACTGTTATTTATCTTAGGTGTGTTTCTCTTTTTGTGTCAGTAAAACTTTCCTTGTGTGAATGTCCATTGCTTGGCTGTCTTTCTTGTGTTTGGCGCAACTTGTCCAAACATGGCTGTTGCGCCATAAAAGAACAAAACCAATTTACAGAAGCTAACTCTTGATGGAATTAATTGTAAAGACACTAAAAGGTGTCGATACTTATTTGCTCTGTATGTATGATTTACAAATACTAAGTGTTGCATCTTAAGTATGTATGAATCATGCTCTGTATCTGATTCATATATAGCTAATTGTTATTTTAACCCTTCTGGTGGTTTATATTCACCTCGAAATTCACCCTGTTGTAACCAGCCTCTAATGCGAATACCGGTTCCAAACTGTCACCAGTTCTAGGCAAGGTACAATTTGTTTTTCCTTGGCTCTTCATTCCCCTTGGAGTAATAAGGCAGTTCTGTCTCGACAAGATATCGCGTCGTTAGAGAAATGTATCAGATCTCGGACGAGATACCTCGTCGAAACCACTTGGAGGGTTGAGATAGGCGTTCTCGTCCAGATTATTCATGCGATAGAATTTATTGAGAAAGTCTTGTAAAGTGGAAATGATTAATTTACAAAAGCTAATAGAAATTTTGATCTTTTTCGTTTTATTATAGAGTGGTTAAAATAACAGGCATTAGATTTTCTTGTAGTTTCGCGCTACGGTGGGTAGTTAATAAACGTCGCATTGGAGTACAACGGATTTTGGAGACGGTCCGGGATCAATCCCGAAGGGAAGAATCTGATATAGCTTGAAGCGTTCCTTTCACATTTTCACTGTTGCAGTATTTATATTAAATTAATGACATGGACTTTCAAAACAAAGTTTTGCTCTTATCCGATTGTTATGAAATTTGAAAAACCAATTTTTTTCAACTAAAACACTGATGCATAAAGTATGATATTGTCATTCGGAAGTTACTAATGAAACGTGGTCAAAATTGTTTTGATAAATTAGCAAACCTTGATAGGTTTCATGTTTATTAATTTTCCACGTATTATCAAATGTTTAATTCATATAATAGTTTGTATACACATAAATCAAATTAACTCTATTTGGTACTTGGGCCGCAAGAGCCATATTTGGCCATGTTGCGCCAGACACGTCATACAATATCAAATAATAGACACAAACAATGACAATTTTACTGACACAAAAGAGAAATACACCGAGAGAGGAATGCACCAGACAGAAATCGAAACTACGCTGTCTACAACTTGAAGGTTGCTAGCGCAGTGGGCATAGCCACTGAGCCACGACACCCTCGTTGCCACTTCCCGTCGCCATTAACCCGTTGTGTTGCTCCAGTTCGACGTTAAGTACCTACTTACCTACCTGCCTCTGTACAGCACTGAGCTATGATTAGCAAATGGAGGATTATGAGTTCGACATTTGGTACAACCAAAGACGGCCGTGTACGCGGGGCTAGAGCACGTTAAATCTGTCTTGGACTCCAATGTCCTCATGTTGGGCATACCCACTGAACCACGACGGTCCCACATATTTCAAGGATTATTCAAAACAATTTCAAGTAGATCAATTAAAACCATAATCGCTGAGAATATTTTGGAACCCGAAGAATGTCAAAAAGTCTCAATCTCAGAAAAAAATCGATTTTGTAGTAGACTTAACATACTTATCTAATATATCTTTGGGGACCACGGTAGCCCGGTTGGAAGAGTAACGGATTAGCAATACGACGGTTGCGAGTTCGAAACTCTATCCAACCAAAGACCGTCGTGTACAAAGGGGGTTGGTGCACGTTAGATCTGTCGTGGCCTCAAACGTTCTCACGTTGGCGTGGTGTGGAATTTTGGAGAGTGGGATGTCTGCTCAGGTGTTGACCACGTCTTCTGACCGTGGTTGAAAATTACGTGGTATTGTCCTCGGATCTTTCCCTTGGGTATTGATCCCGGGCCGTCGCCAATAGCCCGTTGTGTTGCTCCTAAGCGACTTTAATTAATTACCATTTTATCATTCTATTATATCTTTGAGGTTTTTGTGCAACTTTGTCAAAAAGGATCCTGATTGAAAAATTATTTATGATAAGCACAGAATTTGTTAATTAATTTTTAAGGCTAAAATTAAAAAATCTATTTTAGGGTCGTTTTTGGTGATCTTGAAAATGTCCTGAAGCTATTTTATGTTTGAAAGCAGAAAAGGACCACGGGACACACAAAGCTCACTATTCAAGAGAATTTCGCACTTTAGACACTAAAAACAAATATAAAGAATTTATTTCCCCGCAAAAGCCCTACTCTTACCGATTCTGAGGGATTGAAAATGAATTTGTACAAAGGGAAATATTTTCTATCGAATACTACTATAGATTTTGGTACTTTTCGAATATCAAGCGTTCCTAAGGGACTTATTTTTAAAATCCCATTTCCACAGAAAACAGAATGAACGCTTTATGATACTATATTTCTTTCTACGTAATTTGTCTTCTAATAACCTTTAAATATATATATATATATATATATATATATATATATATATATATACATATATATATATACATATATATATATATATATATATATACATATATATATGAAACGATACCTAAAAATAACCCCCTAAGTACAATTTTCACTACAGATCACCCCTTAGCGGTTCCCTTTTATCCCAGTCTTTGTCTCCCTATCTAAGTGGTCAATATCTTGCCTTTCACTTTTGAACTCAAGCCGTCTCGTTAACTGGACCTCCCACGGACCTCGTGACTCCCTTTCACCTTTGAACTCAAGCCGCCTCGTTAGCTTAGACCTCCCAAGGACTCTCCTGCTTTCAAATCGCATATGTAAGATCACATTCCCCCTTCGTAAAACCACCGACTTCTACCAATAAAATTTCGTGTTAAATCCCCTGGTCCAATAATATTTTTCTTAATCCTAATCCCTCTAGCGAGATCTTTGTAAACTATTTATTCTTTCACGAGCCTCTTGGGCTAAGGAGCCCTCAGAGCCGTTCCAAACTCCAAACCCTCAACAACCTCATGATGTAATTACTTGTCTACTGAAATAATAAAGAATTGTTATGGAATCTGCATTACACTCAATATCAATGGATCATTCTCTCCGGTTGCCTTACACCACTCTTGCCACTCTCGTCACGACTGCAGGCTTATAAGATCTGTTATTATGACAGATTTTTGAGTCGACAGGATGGCAACTGTGGTTTGGGAACCTCACCGTGAAGTCTCATTTTGGAAGTTTTAAGAAATTGAACGGACTCTCATCACTACACCAAAATGATGTCTAATGGAGATGATTCTACTGCCAGCTACCCAGTTTCTGAAGAGTTTTCGGAAAGAATACTTTCAAAAATAATAGCATTTGATCCCAAAGAAAATTTCGACGTTGAAGCGTGGGTCAAGTATTTTGAGTTAAAAACAACCAACTATGCAACCTCAAGAATCGAACTAATCTCACAATGCTTAAAAGGCGAAGCGTTGAACTATTATTTAAATCATTGTATCGTCGAAACCGAATGGGCTAATTTACGTCAAGGACTTATCAACTATTTTTCAAGGACCTCTCTGATATCTTTTGATACCTTCATCTCTACAACGTGCGACAAACCTGGAGACATTGATGAGTACTTCAAAAAGAAATTTGACATTGGTCAACGATTACACCTTTCTGACCAAATACTACTCCAAGGACTAACAAATGGTTTGCCTCGGAATATTAAGGAGCTCATCATCGTAAAAGAACCATCAACCATTACGGAATGGTTAAGAGTTGCCCGCACGTTATGCAGTCAATTACCTGATGACAATCAACAAGGAAATAGCAGAATGGACCGAGTACCCGTTCCCGCAGCAATTCCCCGTCCAGAATTTCGACCCCGGCAAAGATTTCCGATGCGGCCGAGATTTTGGATGCCTCCCGTGCACAGAGAGCCCTTCAACTACCGTGACCGACGTTTACAGGACCGGAATCCCCCTTGGAGAACTTTCCCTCAGCGAAGTCTTCCTCCACTACCTCAGCTCGCGTATCAACCAGCTACTCAATATGGACAAACTCCTGATTTGGAATGACCATTCCTAAAAGTGACTATTTTTTGTGGTCACAAAACATTCATTGGATTGTTGGACACAGGCACGAGTGCAAATATCATTCCTGAACATTTACTCAGACATTTGAAATATGAGACAATAACAGTGAACCCTAAGATACAAATTCAACAAGCAGTTGGTGCTATTCGGGTAAGTGAAATTGTTTTGATCAGTATTACAATTGGTTGCATTACAAAACAACTTGAATTTTTGGCCATCAACTCTGCTTTAAATTATGCATTGCTAAATTTAGAAACTGTGAATCTATTTAATTTGAAGATCAATTGCAAAAGCAGACAAATATTTCAATTCAATCATAATGTAACTTCAAATGCTCCTATAAGTTGTGCACAAATTTCCCATCATTTTTACAATCAAGGTTATTCACAATATTCTAATAGTGTTCAACATAATAATCTTGGATCATGTGAGAATACTACTAGTAAGAATACTTATGATGAACAATGTTCAAAAATTGAAAATATGAAATGTGAAAATATGTACTCTTTTGATAAGAATGATAGTATTGGGAATTGTACTGATAGTAATAACATTAAGGACTGTACTATTTCTAGTGTTAATTTAAATAATGTGAATAATATCAATTATGGTATTAACTCTGGTGGCAAATTAACTGCTCTAATTAATAAATACAAAAAGGTTTTTGCCAACAATAAATATGATGTAGGCTCAATTAATTTAGAACCTCAACGAGTTATTCTAAACTCGGAACTGCCAATTGCTTGTCGCCCATATAGAGCCTCGCCTAAGGATAATGCAGAAATCATAAAACAAATTGACGAACTTTTAAAGGCAGATATTATCAAACCTTCTTACAGCCCTTATGCTGCTCCTGTAACATTAGCTTACAAACGAGATGAAAACTCCAAAACTCGTTTATGCATCGATTATCGAAAACTAAATGAAATTACTAAAACAGATTCCGAACCCATTCCTCGTATCGATGCTGTATTGGATCAATTGTCCCATGCAAAAATGTTTTCAACACTAGATTTAGCCTCTGGATACTGGCACATCAAAATTAAGGATCAAGACACAGAAAAACTTGCATTTACCTCAAATTTTGGTTTGTACGAATGGAAAAGATTACCTTTTGGATGGAAAAACGCCCCTGCAATATTTCAACGTGCTATAAGGCAAATTCTAAATAAGCATCAAATTAAATTTGCCCTAAATTATTTTGATGACATAATTGTATTTTCCCAAAATTATGAAGAACACCTGAAACATTTAAAAATCATCTTTGAGATATGTGAGAAAGAGAACGTGAAACTCAAACTTTCAAAATGCAACTTTGCAAAAACGAAAATAAATTTCTTGGGATATGAAATTGAGAACAGTACTTACAAACCAAGTAATATTAACGTTGAAACTATCAAAAAACTTCAACCACCCAGAAACACCAAAGAGTTGCAAAGATTTCTTGGAAGTGTTAATGTCTATAACAAATTCATTCCAGATTATGCGAAAATTCGAGCCCCTTTGAATAACCTTCTTAAAAAAGATGTAAAATATCAATGGTCAGAAGAATGTCAGGCCTCATTTAAGAAACTCAAAGATATCTTAATCTCTAAGCCTGTGTTAAGTTTATTTAACCCGAATTATCCCTGCCATTTATACACCGATGCCTCAGGAGAAGCAATTTCAGGAATTTTAAAACAGGAACATCCAGATGGTTCCTTACACCCAGTTTCCTTTTACTCTAGAAAATTACGACCTTACGAGAAAAATTACGCGATAACAGAACTTGAATGTTTGGCTATAATAGATTCCGTCGAAAAATTTTACTGCTATCTTCATGGAAATCACTTTACTATTTATACCGATCATGCTGCCCTGGTTTGGCTCAAAAATATTAAACACCCAACCGGTAGGCTTTTTAGATGGTCATTGAAATTGTCTATGTACAATTTTACAATTAAATACAAAAAGGGATCTACTAATGTAGAAGCTGACATGTTAACTAGAAACCCCATAAATCATCACGTGCTGCCAAGAGCACAATTATTAACTCATTCTGAGCTCAAAGAAAGTCAAGAAAATGATAATGTTTGTAATCGCAAATACAAAAAATTGGATAATCTTTGGACAATTAGAAAACAAGGTTTGAATAAAGTTGTTGTCTCATTTTCACTTCGTTCAAAATTGTTAGAGAAAGCACATATTGAGTATGGGCACCTAGGAGTGTCATCAATGTTAAATTTATTATCGCCACAATATTATTGGCCTGGTATAGTAAATGATGTTAGAAATTATGTCCGACACTGTGAAGTTTGTCAATTGAATAAAAGGAAAAAGCAAAAGAAATATGGCTTGTTAAAATCCCTTCCCACAAGTCATGAGCCTTTCGAATTAATTTCCGTGGATACAGTTGGCGGATTAAGCTATTATGGCTCTCCAAAAAAGTACCTACATATTTTAATAGATCATGCAACAAGATATATTTGGACATTCCCTTCAAAAAGTGTGACATCAGATGCTTATATTAACTGTCTTAAACAGGTATTCCAAATTCAAGTTCCAAAGAAAATTCTAAGTGACAGACATGCAGCCTTCACGTCACCCAAATTCAAGCATTTCTTGCAAAAATATAAAGTCACTCAATTACTAACTTCTGCACACAGACCTCAAACTAATGGTAAAGTTGAGCGCGTCAACCAAACCCTCATAACTAGGTTGAAATGTAAAATTAATGCTCAAACAAATAGTACTCCTTGGACCCAATTACTTAAACAAGTCACGGAAGAATACAACAACACTCCTCATTCGATTACTACATTCCCACCTACTTATTTAATGTATGGAAAACTTCCTTATGAACCTAT